>CM056193.1:68523752-73323752 GCA_029692085.1 Gymnothorax javanicus | reverse complement strand
AAAACTTGAAAATCATGCATGAAAAGGCTCTTCTGCATGTATCAAACCATGTGCATGCCAGGTTCTGTACACCTGTCCTTGACATATCCCCTTGACATATCCCAATCAAAGCTAAATTGAGCTCACATGCACGAGCACCTGCCGCGGCTCCTCCTGCAAATAGCGTGCAAATGACTACAGATACGCCAGCTTGTCAGCTCACTGTCCAAGTGCCCAGAAGAACCATGGCTAAACAACCGGCTTCGAGGAAAAAGAAAAATTTCACCCCATGCAACATTTAAATGCTGATTTCTGAGGTGGAGGGCAGGAAAACAGTGCTTTTTGGTGGCCTCAGCCGCAAATCAGCAACAAGCGAAAAAAGACGTCATTATCCACAGGCACAAAGGTTATTGTAGTTAGCTTAAACTAAACTAAAAATGAAAGAACAGTTGTCAGAAATAAAATTAAGAACTCGATTTAAGAAAAAAAAACCAACATAAAATACAAAAACTGAACTAAAAACTAATAACGAAATGGGGAAAAAAGTAAAACTGTTAATGAAAAACTACTAGGGTTGGCACTACAACTACAGTAGATGGCACTATGTCACTCCAGGCCCTTACATTCGGCAGCCACAGCGTATTCTGTGTTCATGTACAGTATTCCCTACAGTCCAATACTCCCTACATGTACCCTAAATTATAATCAGCATCATCTAGTTAACACCATATCTTACCAGAAGTCAGCCGTCATGCACAGCCCCAGCTTGAGAGTCATTTCCCAACACAACAACACCCCAGGATAAAGGAATCAAGGGCTCAGTCAAGCCACTTTGCCACAATATTTGGAACACACCTTGAGCATCACATATGACCTGGACATTGATGGAGTGAGAATGCATCGTATTTGGGGCCAGCAACCTGTGGCTCTTTCCTGGCTTTGAGAAATATTACACGGTAATGAGTAACATTTTAATTTTCCCATTAACATTGTTGTAGGCAGTGTGCGAAATACTAAGTGGCAATCGGGGACTCCCCCCATGTCAGTGCTCATATTTTATGACATCTCCACTCTGGGAAAAAAAAAAGAAATCCTCCAATAAAATCCTCAATTCGATTAAAATTGCTCTTCAGATTAAATGAGTCAGCCTTCCTTTATTACTCGGGCGTCTAGGGGTTATTTCTATACACATCTTGAGTTTAGTTAAGATTTGTCATAGGTTAAAGTCTATTTTCCGCTCCGTTCTTTTTTTTTTTTAGTTACTTGTCCTTATGCTTGTTTTCAAGAAATCTTTTGAGGGTTGTCAGGCACTGTAAGTGGCAATGGATGACTCCCCCCATGTCAGTGCTCATATTTTTATGAAATCTCCATTCTGGGAAAAAAAAGAGAAATTTGTCCAATAAAATGCTCATGTCTTGATTAAATTGAGTTAGCGTGGTTTCTATGTTTGATTGGCCTAGGCCTAGACCCGGCCCGAGTACAGGCTCTGAGGAGCCTCTCGTTTATTTTACTAAATCAAATGTCTGTAATGAAAATAAATCATCAATTTTATTTTATTCATTTGCACAAGCCTGGAGAGGACTCAAAGTAAGTCTGCATGGGTCTTAGTAACTTCTCTCTTTCAAAGTACAGGTTTATACAAGGCAGTGGATTTTTTCTCCACCTCACAATTGTGCAGTTTTGTGTTTTGTCGGTAATATAATATCCCAGTAATAAATGACAAAACATGACAGTTATCTAAAAATTCTATAATTCCATAAGTCCAATATCATTTTAATGCTCATTTAGACGGATTAGCCTCCGGTACATCTATCATTAGGCTCAAATATGTTCTGCAGCTGCAGACATTTTTTTTTTTGTCCAAAATGGCTCTTTTGATAGAAATGGTTGACGACCTTTCATGACCTGCTGGATCAACTATGCATCACATCTGACTTATTCCAAGTGCATTTGCCCATTTACCCACGCTGAGGTTTCTTTTTCAGGGAGATGAATTTGTGTTCCTCGCCTCCTGTACGTATTGGATCTCTGTAAGCCTGATGTGCATTAGCATCTCCAAGTCACACAAATAGGAAAAACTGTCTACGTAAGTGGTTTTGATGCAGTGAGTAAGGCCTGTTATCCGTAGGACATGAGTTTCACCAGGTTTACTCTGTGCTCCATATTAATCGGAAGAAAAATCATATTTAGGACGAGATACGGAAAAGCGGCATTTTCCTCCAGTGTTAGGGAACTATAAATTGGAAATTACGTTTGGTTTAGTTTTAGTTTAGTAAAGTTCATTTACAATATGATAAGAGAATCATTTTAAGTAGAGCATAGAAGACAGTCGTTTCATGCCAGACAAGAGTTTGCTCCGTGGTCTGCACATTCTCACGTAAACTTCACTTTTCATACATGAGCCATGCGCCTGACAAAAAGCGTAAGCAATCTTTGTGTGCGTGTGATACATGAGGCCCCAGGTCCTTTCTGGATGCTGCCTTTGCACCAAATCATAATTACAATCACCTGCTGACATCAGCTGTTTGAAATCACAAAATTATTTGAATTTTTAAACTCATTACTCATCTTAAACTGCCCCATCCCAACTTTTTTTGGAATACATTGCAGGGCACCAGACAAAACATTAATGTCTTGTCTTTACACAGTCTGTGATGATATAAAAGTCAAAATCATTTTAGAGATCACTCATTTTTTATGCGCATTTTCCATACCGATCAACATTTTCTGAGTTGGTGATATCCCATGGAAGTGGCTGGACTACACACAAAGCAGAAGAATTTACAAATTTTCAGTACATCACATTAGGCAGTATTTCACCCTTGGCGATGACAGCCCTATATGATTAATCATTTCTTTCAATATGCACTGAGAACTGAGAACTGCATAGCAGTTTGTCACATTGTTATACCATCTTCCTCGTTGCACCAAAACTGTTTCTGTCACAGAGGCGGAGCAACGTGTGCCTCGGAGGATAAACTTAACTGCACAGATCTGAGGGGAGAAGACATTCTTCTATTGATAGCCCCGAAAAACTGGAGGGTGTTTTTAAACTGACAAGCAATTATTGTGCACTACTTTGGGACTGATCCTCTGCTGCCACGCAAACAATGGCACCACAGCGAGAGATGAGACCGCCATCCTCCCGGAGTAGCTCTTTGGCTCTGTGCCATCCAACCGTAATCGGTTAGTTAGCGCGGAATGCGAGGGGGCAAAGCTGCCTCGGGCCCGCCATACTCGCTGCTTTTTCAGCATCTTCTATTGTTTTCGCGACAATCATTTGAGCGAAAATAACAAAGAGGCCACTGCTGATTGGCTGACAAAGTCATGAACAAGGCATTCTTCAGTGGAACTGGGTGTTTGACCTTAATGTTCCGCATGACACGCACAACAAACAAAGACACGGAGAGGAAGCGGAACAGGATGACCGTGGGTTGGGCCAACAGTGCCAGCATCTAACGGAGTCCTGGAAGGAGCACAATCAGGGTCTGTGTCAGAGGAGCAGCACTCGCCCCGCACACCCAAACACTTTTTTGAAGAGGTGTTCCACCTCAGCTCTTTTAATTCTTGTGGTCTGTTGATTGAACAGTATGCCAGTAAATCATCTGTTCCCCTCCGATCAACACCCTTTCACAATTTTAGATCCTTCACTATTCAAAATGTGGGTCCCCATTTAATGACAATCAAATAAAAAATAGGCCAAAAGAATTGTTTTACTCCAGTACACGCCTTTCTTTCATAGCGCCTGCATCACTTGTGTTTGGTGCACTTTTTAGTCATCTGTGTGTACATGCCTATCTGTGCTGGAGTGGGGGTGAGGGTCATATTCCTCGCAGACAATGAGCCATGACTGTAGAGTTTCAGGTTAAAAATATTAGTGTTTATTTTCTGAAGTGTAAAATTAAAATTGGGGTACTTTGACACGATCAGCATGCAAGGCATGCGTTGCTTAACAGCAGTGAACCCATTATAATATCCAAAAGTAGGAACTTGATACAGGTGAGCCCAGCAAAGACATTACAGAGCAGCTGCTTACTGATAGATTATCCAGCAGGAGGCTGGAAATGCCATTTAATCTCCTCCAAGTTAATTCAACTCAACAAATTCAAATTAATGTCCTGAAGTTTGGCTCATTCTGTTTAGGCACCTGATTATGGTTAAAGTATCCCCCCACGATTCCTCTCTACGAGTTTCTATCCATTTCTGACAAAGAGGCCAAAATTTTCGAACTTGCTGTATCCACCAGGCTGTCCATATATTAGAACCAAAAGGACAGAATGCACAGGGGCTATTTAAAAGTGTTTATTGCTGCACGCTTTGCTTAAATTGCAGAAATAAAAACAATATTAAGCATTCCCTGGAGATAATGCAGCTTTGACAATTCAGTTTTTCTCCGGCAGAGACCAGAGCGGAGCATTAACCTCAAAAGTACAGTTCCCATCTCCCCATACACCTTTAGGGCTGAGGCATTATCAATGAGGCTTTACTACAGTATGAAATAACAGACACCAATATCTCAAAACATAAAAACACACAATATGCTTACACAGGCAGTCAGTGTGAATACAGAATATTCCAGTGACAGTGACTTCCTTTTTGGCCCCATACTCCAGCACATTGGATTTGAAAACCATAAAAATAAAGTTAAACAAGGGAGAGTCAGCGTTAATTTTAATTTACATCAATGAATTAAGAGAGAGATTTGGGCACTACAGCCTTTTAAATAGTCATTGTCCAAACACACTATAAACATTTGCGTCACATCCTCAGTCCATCCTAATTGTTTTCCCCCACAATCCAGCCAACTTCGTCAGTTTCTCCTTCAGTTTTCCCTTATAGGTTCTCATTATTTAATTATTGTCTGGTGTTTCCTCTCCCTTTTCCTATCCTGATCTCACCTGTTTCATATTTATAATTGTTGTTGTGTGCATTAATTTTCCTGGTCCATGTCTCCCCTTTGCTGGATTGTTCTTCTCCATCCTTGGTGTAAACTACTAAGTAAAGCAAGCAACTGTTTTATTAGAAATTGCTTCCGAGTGTTTGTGGTCCTGGAGAGTGGCTTTTTCCAGTCTTCCCTATGCCCCAGTCTGAAGGTATGCACCTGCCGGCCTGCCCTGGTTCATTTGGCTGATCATCCCTGTTGCAGACCCCGGACCAGTCCCTTCGACTATGCCTTGCCTGACCCACCAGTTAACCTCTTCGCCTCCGCATGACTTCGGACCACTTCCTGACAAAGCTTTCTCTTAAGCTTTCTCTTCTCTTGAGCAATATCTTTGTCAGTTAATAAACAAGTCTATTTGCCTTTTTTCGTGGCCTGCAGTGTGCATTCAACACCCATTGTACGCAGGTTAAAGAATGATATACGACTTCAAAGAAGGCATTATATATTCATGCAGATTTGCTGCTGTAGTATGTACAAAAGGTGCTTCCACAAAGTATTATTTTTTTTGGGGGGGGTGTTGGTGTGGCATGTAACCAGGGTGCTGAAGATATTTTCATTTTTTTCCCTGAATAACCACCAATTTTCCTCTCTTAGATTCAGTTAGTTGGAAGGTCACTTTAAAGATGGAAAGGTCTGCAAACTGTGCTGCTGCTGCAGTTCCTGGCTTTACGTTACAAAACCCTCCAGTTTCAGTACAGTGGTCTATACTTTTTATATCCACTGTTCTTCCCAAAATGTGCTTCTGTGCACATTTATTTAGGTCTGACATAACACCCTTCAAGATAAAGTGTGCAATCATAACAGCAAATGACTGAGTGAAGAGTACTGGCAGAAAATCCACACCGGGCTACTGACAGCACTGCAGGGACAGCACTCAGAGCAGGGAAAACACCATCTTGTGCTTCTCCACCGGCTGTTTCTAATCCCAATTCCAATTTGATTTGAGGGGACACAGCTCGCCCCCACGTTTTCCATTTCAAACGCTCCATTTTCTTCATCAGGCCGCCCTCCCTCCCTCTCTTCCTCCCCAGATTCCAGTGCAGTCACGGCCATCAGTTTGGCAATGCAATTTCAGAGAAGGGAGTGAATCTGACAATAATGACAGCCGTAATACAAATACAGTTAGCTCCATTATAGAGCAGTCAGGCTGCCAGGGGATTTGTGTGAAGAAATAAAATGCACTTTTCTTCACCTTGAGGAGCAGATGAAGTTTTCTGTAGGAGACTAATCCTCTCGAGCGTTTGAGAGGTTGAATGGATTTATTGGGAAGGCATTTATTTCCTACTGCGCTCCAATAACACACCGCCAACGTCAAGAATTCGGAGGTGAAATTGTTATGTGGGCTATTGCTCCAAAGAGCACACAGTGGCTTCCAAAGAAAACCACACTAATTACATTCAGAAAGCATGATAATCTAGGAATACTCCCTCTATGCCGTTTACCTTCCCATTCATAAGATCTGTATATTAGTGTATTTCCTTCTGTATATGAGTATATTTCCTACTTCAATTACGTATATTATGATCATAAAGAAGACGATTCCAGAAAACACAAAGACCACAGAGTTGAGGAAGACAAATTCATCAAAAAAGACTTTATCCAACATTGTTATTTGCAGTTAAAATAACAAGTAGAAAAATTGTATGAGGAGATAATAGGACATTCAAGCACCTATTTTTTCACGAAAGGATTAGGCAAGAACTTTCTGTTACCTCAAGTGAAACAATGGGACCAGATTCATGTTTTGAGAGTGAAATGAAGTCTGAACATCTGACCCTGCACTTCATGTCAAGGGAATTCCTGCTTTAATCATTCTGCCCAACATCAAGTTTGCCCCGATGATAGCAATACTGCAGCTTCATTTCTGTGTAACATGAGGAAAAAACAGTGGAACAAGGACTTTGGCCTGCAGCGTGGAATGGAAAGAGTGTGATGACCAGACGTGAACCAAAAAGGTAGTGCAGCAGGGTAGTCTATTAGCAAAACTGGAGAATCAATTCTAACTGACCTCGTGCATGGCAATGTAGTCATAAACAAGGTGACGGCTACAGAGCAATGATTTCTGCATTAAAACAACCCAATTTTAGCCAATATCAGAAAGAACTGAAATTACATCGAGGGCCAGTTTCACAGACTGGGACAAATTATAGCCCAAGACTACATTCTATTTTGAAAGGGGATTCTAAAAAGACCTTAATTTAATCCAGTATTACGCATAATGACACCAAAATCATAGAGCCACTGTGACATGTCTACACGAATATTTATTCTGGAACAAGTTTATGTTGTGATAGAGGAGGCAAACAAGGTTATAAAGCGATCTGTGTAACATATTTCCAACATCTCAAAAGCTGTACACTTCAGGGTTTCCCTGAGTCTAAGTTTTGAGGAGCTGTAGGGTGCATGGACTTATCAATATTTATAGCTGTACTCCAAATTTGATAACTAGAGCTGCGCTCAGAGAGCGCAAGTACCTCCGCCAATGTACTCAATGTTATTTTTGCCAGTATTACCTAGCAACCCCTGTGTTTATGCAGTCCTGTAGTCTGTGCACAAATATGTTTTCAATGTGTTTTTGACCTTTAGCATGCCCTTGACCTTGACCTTTGACCTTGACGTCCCAAAATCTTCCTTGAACAATACTTAATAATTCCACCAAATTTGTTGAAAATCCATCCATAACTTTTTGCGTAATCCTGCTTACAAACAAATCAACAAACCAACCAACAGACAAACGGTAGTGATCTCATAACCTCCTCCAACTTCAGTGGGCGAAGGTAATTACCAGATCATGAAAATTTCTGGCATGCTAAGGTAAGCCATCCAACACTTCTACTGAAGGACAGACTGCACACTGAGTATATCCTCACATGATGGGGGCAACCTATAGCCCAGTGGCTCAGGTGTCTGTGACTCAGAAAGTTGATGGATCAACACACAATGTAGCCACAACAGGATGTGCATCTGTAGTTGGGCAAGGCCCAGGGGGGTTGGTCTCTGCTTAGTCTAATCAACTACAATGAAGTTACAATGAAGCTTTGATATCCCATAATCACAAAGGCAACATACAGGAAGCAACGCGAACAGAACTCAAACTTCTGAATTGGCCAGAAACGCCAACCTCCAAATAACCCGCCTCTTCCCTTATTGAGGAGACATTTGCATTGGCAGTATAAGGGCAGGATCTTGCCCTGATCATCACTGCATTTTTTTTTTTTTTGAGGGGGGGGTTCTTACTTTTTCCTCACCCTGACCACAGCCAAACGGCTTCGTCCTTCTCAGCAAACTGCTCGCATTAACTCAAGAGGACACCTCACGTAACTAGCCCTCACTTCTTTCACACTATGCAGTCACACCATCAACTGAAGGATTGCAATCAGAAGATAATGTAGTCAGGGTACAATGTTCTTGTTCAACTACATGCACCCTGCTGACCAGGAATAGCCACTAGAGAGCAGTGTGACTTGCAAATTTTGACTGGCTTAACCCCAATTATCCCCTGTGAGGGTGAGCCAATTGTTGCCTCACCCATGCAGATCTCCAGCCACCAGCGGTAATGGCGCGGCTGGGATCTGAACACTCGACAACAGGGCTCTCAGAAAAACACCTGAGCTGAGAGCCTTTCAGAGGCCCATCACTGCAAATCCTGCCTCCCACAGCTCTGGCGTGGGAGAATGCCAGCGTGGCAGTGTGGGGGCAGTGACATTGCACTGACAGGAAGTGAATTTCCTACAGATATGCAACAATGTGACAGAGCCAGGGCACTGCTCCACCATGTTTATGAGAGCCCCAGAAATATTTTTCTCTACCCTTTTAAAATGCTGAAGAAAACTATATTGGACTAAAGGGGAAGATTACGACTTGTCAAGCCACCAACCGTGGACCCTGTGAGTCCACACAAGGCAATTTTGCAAGAGAAGAAATATGACCTTGGGGGTCATGAATGCTAGATCCACAGTCCAGCATTAAGCCCAGCAATGCTACTGCCACAGAGCAGACAAGATTTCCATTAGATACCACATACCCCTCTTTTTCCTAATCTATAATAATCGAGACCAGGAATCAAGTGCAGAGGCAGAGTACAAGCCAATGGTAGGGTTCATTGATAGTAATATGGTAACAGTGGGACAGAGCCCAGACAAAGAAAGCACAGTTCAGTTCAGATGTTGTGGGCGTAGCAGGGTGTTGCCAATCTACAGCCAGTGGCATTCTGGGATGACTGCCAGATGGAGTGAGCACTTCGCCAGAGCCGAACTGTCCGAGGCAGGATTTAATGGCTTAAGAGGAACTTTGTTCCAAACCTGATGACTGTAGAAGGACTGGGAGCTTTTCCAAATAAACAGACTTGGATAAGGTTAAGAGGACTGTAGTCCCAATCCTGGACCCAGAATTAGGCTTGGGGGCTTGTTGCTATTAAACTGGACAGAGGACCTGACTTGAGCTGGGTTAACGAGAACGCAGTTCCAATCCTGGACCCTGAATGAGGCTTCGGAGCTTGTTCCCATTAACTAAGCATGGAAGAAGGTTTCCATAAGTTACTATCATTACAGGTTACATTAAACTTTCTAAAGATGAGGAGTTCTACTTAGCAGTACCGACTGGTTCTAAGCACAAATAGAAAATTACAATCCAGCAACTTGCAACTCAAAGCAGGGGGTCTAAAACACATCACAAGGACATCAGGAAGCAACAATGAAACAAGACACTGGTGGGGATAGGGGCACACGCAAGACATAAACCAATCAGAGGAGACATTACTTCTAATAGACGTGCAAGTTGCTGAACGGGAGGAAACACAGAAGGTATTCACTCGAGGGTTGTGACTCAAATTCACCTTGAAACAACTCACCTGTCCCACTTTCCACTAAAATACAAACCTCCAAAAACAACAGATTCCTTTTTGGACACTTTTTCTACCCAGAGTATCCCCTCGAGTCATTTTATTTCGCTTGAAAGATTTGGAGGAGTGCACTCAACAACAAACTCTGACGCTTGAGTCATCCTGAGAATCATTAACCGGTTGTTTTCAAAGTGGGAAAAATCAGTCTAGACAGACAGCCCTGGTGTACTGCAGGTGCGCCACAAATCCAAATGAGCGAACGCAGACCACATAAAGATGAGTCATTCAGAAATCTCTCCAATGTACGCTATGCACCAGAAAACTAATGAAAAACACTTCTTTACAAGCGACTCCATCTACTCAGGATATTTTGTTACGATCCATATTTGTGAAATGTTATTCCATTTTTTGACCTTTGTGCACAGTACATAACTGCATCAGTTAAATGTCATTAGAGCCCAAAACACCAATTCTGACATTATTATTCTGTTCATGTTGATTCAATCGACAGCTTTGACATCAGATTTGCACCTATATACTTGACTAAAAAGTGGTGATTTTCAATGCCTTGTTCTGCCTTTTTACCATCAGATGCATGCGTGTGCTGATTGAAAGAATATCAGTGACTGCACTGCTTTAAATGATTTATTTACCATTCAGTACAGAACAGGCTTAGCTCTGCCAGTGTTTGACTAAATGGGGTTGTCACCTTTGTAGAGAAATTACTGCACAGCTTCAATCCCTTGAAAGATCAGTAAGTCTCCTTCTTTTGCATTAATTAGATGCTATCCTTGGTGTGAAACAAACATAATTTCTCACTCTGTTTGAAAACATCTTTTTCTGAAAAATGACTCATTGACCAGGCTAGATAAGAGAGAATTTCTAAATTCTTTTTGACCCTCTATTGCTACTATGGACTCATCAAGATAAAACTTGAATTACATAATCACCTTATAAATCACGCCCCAATAGCCACGCCTGATGATCAAAGTCAGTTTAATGCAATTAGGAACCATTCCTACCTCTCAAAAACGTTAAATAAGGCTAACAGAAAGCTGAGCAAGAAGACAGTAATTGGCGGTTAAATTCTGGTGGCAACTGAAAAGATCAAAAGAGTTAATAAACCATGGCACTTACAAAAATTAGTGGGGCAATATTTCATGAATAACAAGAGTCCTGTGAGAGCACAACATCCCTCGCAGGAGACGCGACTGCAATATGCCCATCATTCGTCTATCTGTAGCATATGTGCAAAGTTTCAGGGAAGTCCAATGAAAACTGTAGGAGTTGATTTCACCAGCTATGTACCTTCCGAAATGGACAGACGGTCGGAGGGACTGATGGACCGCCCCACATCATAAACCCCCTTTTGAGCTTTCACCCGGCAGGGGACAAAAAGCAGGACTTGTTCTGCAAGAGCTATTTTATCTCTGCTAACCCCGCATTTGGCCAAAAAGTTTTGACTTGTACACAGTGGCGCTCATGTCAGAGCAGAACCAGCAAACACTTGTAAACAAGAGAAAAACATAAGAGGAACACACTGCAGCGCAGTGAAGAGGCTCTTTCGGACACCACTTTGTGGAGGGCAGGAAATTTCAGGCCACAAGGAGCCAGCAAATGAAGGCTCCAGCACCACAGGTGCCCAGACATTTACTACACTTGGGCACTGCATAATGACCTTTGGGATTTAAAGAAAATTCAGCTCATCTGTGGCCTGGAAGGATGCAATTACCAAATGTGTTCATTATTCTTCTTCTTATTTTTTTTCCCGGAGCCCAATTACATAGTCCATCAAGTGCTGAGACACAAGTGCCTGCACATCTCTTGCATGCTGGTTTTCTAATGAGCAAATGGCCTCGCACTCAAAGGGACGAGGGAGAAATGGGGGCCGTGACTGTGGTCTTACTAGGCAGTGATGATGGAAATATTCCCATTCTGGGCTGTCCCACCACAACATACTAACCACTTCTCACAAAGCATCAAGTATATGGTTCAAATTTAGAAAGTCCAATATACATAACAGGCAAAACACTGCTGTAGTCAGCCTTCAGAGCTAATATTACCCCTGCTACTCTATTTACTTTCCGGACATTGTGGAAGCTATCGATGCAATCATCAATTCCCCGCCCCTAGATAAAATCTACAGAGTTGAAACTGTTTCAGAGTTGAAAAGGTAGTGTTCCGGACTTACGGAGTCACGGAATTACGGATGAAGGATAAAACAGTATGTCCTCCGCTTTCGTGGGGGACATAATGACCAAATACACTCAAGGTCTTTTCAATTAAGCCTTGCATAAAATGTTTCCTGACAAATGTGAGCTAACAGAGGTTCAAATAATTAAAAAAAATACATGCAAAGGCAGATAAACAATTATGTAATTTTTTTAAAGAAAATAATTGAAAAGCATGAAGAATGAAATGAGGAGGAAAGACAGAAAAAGAAGAAATTTTTACAAATTATACATGCCTTTGGTGCTTGTATTTACAAACAAAAATGTTAACACCAAAGCTTAATTGGTAAAAGGAAATTAATCATTTGGAATCCGAATGCCGGGAATATTTACATCTGCAATCCGTGAAACAAATGAGAGCAAACCCCTAACTCCCCGTAAGCACGCAAAATCCATTATAGTTCCCCCAGGTCTGGCAACCTTGTCAAGTGACGCCGCTCCTACCAAATAACAATAATTCAGCTCAGAGGAAAGCCAATTCATATCTATTCTTCCAAGTCTGGAGTAGAGCTTGAGACAGACACTTCCCTTTGTGTTTACACAGCTTAGAAAAAGGAAAAGTATTGGCCTATGCACTTCTTCAGCATATGTGACGGGCCAGGCCTGCCACAGAAATAATTAATTAGCTCCCTTGTTAACATTTCTGGGTGTGATGGCAGGCCACTCATTAAGGCGCACTCTGCAGCGTAACATGCGCAAGGCTTTCGGACATGTTCAATCTCGAAGAGCTTCCTCGTTAAGTCGCATCAGCAAGGCACTCATTCCGCCGCTCTCGGTGACACGCACAAGGACGGCTGATTACACACCAAGGCAGGCGATGGTATAGCAATGCTCGGCCCTTCAAATTAGGCCCCTGACACGACCCTGATCTCCACTGGCCCGGAAGACACAAGGGGATGGGCGATTCTTCATCATCATCACTGTCAGGGGAAGGAAAGAGTTCGATAAGGAATATCCTGGCACGATGAAGGGCGCGTCATTCTCAGCGTCTGGAGGATGTGTCCCACACAGTTATTGTCCCACACCTGAGCAGCTTCATAACAAATGTTTTGCACTGGTGTGAGACTTAAACCGGGGGGGACTATAGAGTTAAATAGTTGTCACTCACAAAAAATATGTGAATAGAGGAGATCTCCAACTCTCAGAACTTCCTGTCGCATAAGGGGCGCGCGTGAGATAGTCCAGAATGAATAGGGGTCTCAACAGCTACAGCCCCAGAATATAACTTTCATAGGAAAAAATTTTTTTGGTAATATTCATTATGTTTTCAATATAAGGGGTTGAGATAGTAGATGTAGTTCCTTTTTTTTTACGGGTGTCTAATTGTAGTAAAATGCGTTTCTATAAACACGAGTGATATCACACACCAAAAGTCACTTGACAGCATTCGACCGCCACTTGATAGAAGTAGACCAAGAAGCATATGCAAGATTATTTATTGATCCTGATTTTTGTTGTAGTTATCATTTGGAAAATACATGAGGAATATATTATACACAAGCTGCTTGTTTGGCGGTATTCTCACAAGTGAGTGCTTGCTCCGGCTCCCCGATAATATCAGAATCATCTGAATGTTTTCTCCACCTAAAAATACTAAACGCGGATAAGGCAAAATAAAAAAAATAGGTGTGTTTCCAGTTACCTGACCCTACCAACGTCATTAGGGCAGACCCTAAACATTTTTTCACTGTTTTCAATTTATAATAAAAAGAAATGAAGCCGACCCCCGATGTCTGGCGCGATGTCATTGGTTGCTCGCATCACTTTTTTTCTTGTTCGCTGGTTTAGCTGTTTTGCAGTCCATTAATATTCTCCAGCAAAACCCTCGTGCGAAGCTCCGTGCAAAAGCTCATTAAATGTTTGTCAGCGTCTTTCCTATTCGTTGGTAGTTTTTTAGGCGAGAGTTTGTGAGAAATCTTAACCAATCAGAATTCTGCATTCATCCAATGAATTCATTCATATTGCTGTGACAGAGAAAATAAAAAATAAAATACAGATCACCTACCTACCCTAAAAATTTTACAAAAAAAACTTTCAGCAAAAAATAAAAGAAAATGCCTACCTACCCAACATATTTTTCAAATCAGTGTACAAACTAATAGGAAACAAAACCATTATTTTATTTGGCCCAACCTCTTTTCAGAGGTTCATGCAAAAAGCCAGACAACATTTCTGAAGTTTCTCCATCTATACTGCAGGCTTGTTGTTAAAAAAATGTGAATACTCCCGCGGCTTTATATAGGTTTTTTACGTTGATTTGAACAGTTTCTGGTTTAGGCTCACAACGACCTAACATCACAGTTTCAGCAACATTTTCATACTTCTGCCATCCGAAGTCTAACCGGATGACACTTTAAGCAGTTTAAGCTCCATATGACATGCAATTTACAAGTTGAGAATGCATGACTGGCCATCTGTGACACTTTGTCCATTAAAAATGCCTTTGTTCAACAATGACTAAAGGTACCCTATCACCCATTACATCACTTACAATTTCTAAATTTTGCAGAAAGTCAACTTCAACTACCATTTGAGGCATGACAAACATAAAGAGATTGTTTTTAAGGCAAAAAAAAAAAAAAAAATGTCTCCCCCCACCCCAGTGCAGCTACCCCACATTGATGTTCAGACATTTAGGAAGAAACTAGAAAACTTAATAAGCTTAAAATAGCAAAAGGCACATCTGCATGACCTGATGGAAATGTGTGCAAATTTTCATGGAAATATATCAAACGGTTTCTGAGTTATAGTCTGGAAATGGTGGGAACGCTGACGCGGACATGCACGCACACAGGAAACCGGACAAAAACAATATGTCCCCCCTCCCTTCAGGGGGGAGACATAATTCCTTCCAAAGAATGTACCAGGGGAATGCACGAGCAAGCCTTTCTACAAGGTATTTACACTGAAGAGAATTTTTTTCTAATTATTTTTAGTCTTCAGTCAAATATGTAAGTACATATAAAAATTGGCTCATTCAATCAAACTACACTCAATGCATCACAAACCCCTCAAATCCCAGTTTTGTCCAAAAACGTAATTGCTGCATGGAGGTCAAAGTGAGAGCTACACTGTTCAATAAACGCCCTACAATGTCTTACTTGAAAAAAGTTAACACATCTTTGAAAGTAACCTTACATTCCTGCCAAGAAAGTGTCTGATAGACTGAATGCATATATCAACCTTCTCTGGAGGATGGGTAAAAAATCAAATATTACATGATTAACTAAAGTTTCCCCTACATGCAGGAGACCGTTTCATATTCTCTGTTACTGTAAATCGTCTTGTTAACTGAAGATTTGAACCAATGTCCATCTGGGTCTGATAATTACCACGCTTATGCATGCCAAAATATGCAGCCGGCTGGCACTGTGAAAATGAATAGCAAAAAGTAGCTGTGATTATGACGATGGAATACAGTAAAAGTGGGAAAACCAAGCTTTGTATTACATTAATGGAGAGTTTCTGCCCACTATCCATTAGAACGTCTAAGAAAAGATGGCAAAAAACTTTCTATTGCAGGTTTACTTCTGTCTCCAAATGAGCTTTGCTGGACAGAGTGGAGATGGGAAAACTGCAGAAACCGAACTATAAAAGTGCTCATGACTCATGACGAAGAGCCCAAAGGCACCGTGGGTCGATAGTCGATCAATGAAGGCAGTTCTGAAGCCTTTAGCTCAGGGTTTTAAAATGCGCAGTGTATCTGGGCCTCGATTCTGTTTCACCCTCAAGAAAAAAATTAACTGTGTGACAAAAACTTATCACACAATTCATTCAATTAAAATAGAGGCCACACTTGTTGCAATGTCCAACCATTAATGGACATTAGAAGTGTTGAACACCATCTGTACATAGCACAGGATTACTGCCAAGTTTCCCAGCTGCTACTATGTATGCTGGGGGGAGGCAGGGTCAGTAACTACAATTTTGTGTTAAATGTGAATTGATTTTCCCAGCATAGACATTTAATTTATTCCCTACGAACTAGCTGAAATTAAGATGAGAAATTTATTTTTCCATCAAAGTGCATTTTACCAATACAGGACCATTGCATTTTTAATGACAATTTCTATGTTATTTCAAATTATGAAAAAGAAACTAATTAAAGTAGGGCTTTCCCATTGTGTGTTGAAATATCAACAGTCACAGCTCCGTACCTCAGTTCTGATATAAAAGGTGAATTGACATGCTGGAGAAAAACTGTAAAGTGACTGTTTGGCGACCGTCATTATTTCAGGGGTCCAGCCTACAGCCCCATGCAGAGTTAAGTTAAGGCTTGATGGATTTGATGTCAAGTGTGCTAAGAAGGAACAATCTCTGGTAATTAGTTTCAATCCCACATGTCACATTAACATCAGTAAAACACCTGTTTGCTACAGCATTGTGGAAATCCACTAATTGCTCTGATAAAGGAGCCCAACTTCCCCCATATTTTAAATATAATAATATAAATTTCAGGGGCATTTTGAGTTCTATTACGGAGCCCAGTACTGTACATTATGTACACCACAAATGTTAATTATTTCAAAAGAAAAAGTGCAGCTCAGTGGTATAATTATAGTGAGGGAGGAAAACCTGTTTATAAGTACTGTGCAAGGCCAACATCAAGGGATTAAACTGGAATCATTTTAACCTACTCTGCACTTGGACATGGCAGCGCTTACTGATGTGGCAAAATCCCTCCCATTATAAGGACTAAAACATGACTTCAATGATACACGCTTGCTCTGCACTTGCGAACTTGAAGCACTTCCACAGCATATTAACTTGCATGCTTGAGCTATGGCAAAATCCCCACGTTTCCCTAATCCACCGTTAATCTTCGGTAAATAGACAAGTTTACGAGATGCCTTCTTCAGAGCTCTCAAATAATTTCACTTCAAGCTTACTGCTTAGTGTATGTCTCACAGTGATGGGAAATGAAGAGAAACAAAATAGCCTTCCATTTGTTAAAATACAATTGTTCATCATAGCAACATCACATTATCACAGTTTCCTGATAGAATTAAGGTATTCAACATGAAACTGTGTGTATATGTAACGTCCTGACACCCAAAGATATTTAAAAAGGGTGCCAGGAGATTGATGGCAAAGGAGGACCCAAGCAGGGTGCGAACTAGGGGGGAGCTAGATGGAGCTTGGCTCCCCTTTATAAGTTATGAGCTCCCCTGAAAACACAATTTGTGAAATTTTGGGGGGGTCTCCAAAAAACTGACAATATGTTATTTTTGCACCGCATTTTCATTTTTCTGTATTCTTGTCATAGATGCTGCATTAAAATGCAATTACTGATGCGTGATTATGGATTAATTTTTACTTTGCCATGACCACCGAAGCGTGACGGCGCTATGTCATGAACGTCACTCATGCAATTAGAGAAACATCAAAAAACTTTTTTAGGTCCTCTCAGTTTTCGAGCCAAGTCACATTATTTTCCATGGTTAGTAGTCTGCAAAAATCGGAGATGGTTGCGAGAGAACAGCCTCTCAGCGCTCCTTCTTCTTGATCTTAATGGACCTCCCTTAGAAAAATTCGACCCAACACCCCTCATCGCATCATGGATTAAATCAGGTCATCGCCATTCCACGCCATGGGCTTCAGGAGAATTGCAAAGGCAGCTGATCCCAGGCCTCTGTGGTCGCTTCTGTGTTTAGGTAGGAGCTATTGCCAATTATTCACGTTTAGCATTTATTCTGCGGTTACCTCCGCAGACACTTTGGATAATCCGCTGGCTCATAAAATTAATATTCTGATTAAAGGGTTGCGGTGGGTGAAATAATACACCATCAATTAGAAAAACATTAATTCTATTTTCTAAAATGTGAATATATTTTAAGTGTAAATACTAGCAGCGTTCCCCCCGTACAGAAAAATTCGCGTCTCCTCCCGCGTGTGCAATTATGCAAGAGACAGCAGTGTAACCTCATTGACTATTTAAATCTCCAAACATACGCATCCCTTCTAGCGTAACATTTCACATTTAATTTCAGGTTCTAATCAATATGTTCTGCAGCATGATCAGATTTTTGGCTCATTAATCAGATCATAGCCGTTCTTGATTTTGAGATCCAGTAGACAAGGTTTTTCAGAGAGTTTTGAAATGTTTGTTGCCCGATTTTCTGCGTTCATATTCCGAATGGCAGTATTCTATGTTTTGTGGTGCTGATGGGTTATGGTTGGTTATTTTTACTCCACAAACTTCATTTGTAGCGCATTGAACTGTGTGTTGCACATTGAATTGAATTGGCAACTACTGCAGCTCTGGTGTTCGCATCTGTCCCTGCACGCAGCTGTTTTGAAGAATAACTCAGCCACAAGTCCTCTCTTTGAGGCAGGCGCAAGCATAAGAAATAAGCAACCAACCTTAACACTGCTTTGCATTGTATTTTTATAATAGCGAATATATGATAAGATATATGATTACAATAAATAATAAACACAATTTCCCAGACTCCTTCAATGCAATGCAGGAACAGCACAAAAATGAAAACATAGATCTCTTGATGCACCATAAGCTGACTAGTGCATAAGACCAGGAAGTCGTCTTCTTCAATCGACAAATGCATCAAAAAGACATACGTACGTGCTACTGGGAATGTCAAGACTGAAGGATATTCTGCTGGCAGAAGTGTATAGGGAGTAGTTAAATTGCAAAAACTTGCCTCAGGAAATGAAGTTAAACAGCCACGCAGCATGGTTATTAAGAAAAGAATGCCCTTAAGCTGACAGCTAGTATGGCTTTGGGTTGTTTTACTGCCTTTTAGAGAGGTAAAAAAATAAAACATCAAAAAAAGATACATATCCCAGACCAGGGACTACTGAAAGGTGGGTATTTAATTCTCACATAACCTTTATGCGGCATTTGTGGGCTGTGGAGAGGCAGCCCTAACTGGGATTCAGTTCATGGAGCCATCCTCCCCAAATTCAGATCCTGGGGGCCTCCAAGGATTTTGCAGAAAAGCTGCAAATATTCTGTTTTAAATCTAATAGAGGAAAATAGAACCCACCCACCCCCCACCCCCCAACCACCAATCTAGTGTCACATAGCCGTCTGCTTTGACAAAAAAATTTTCTATTGATTTTTTTGTTGTTTGATTTTAGCTTTTTTATCATAAGAAGTGAGGGAAGTAGGATGTTACTGGCAAATACTGGACAAAATAACCTGTAGCCACAAACTTATTTATTGATTCCTGCAGTAAAATAGGAGTACTGACATTCTCAGCTCCTCCTTCAACCCTATTGGACAGTATCAGAATTCTGCTATTCATTTCAGAGGGCAAGGTCTAAAAAATGGAATTCATGACTTGGAAAGATCCCATCAAACTTTTTCTCTTTTTTCATAACCAACAATTTTGCACCCCAACTGCAGGCAAAACACCCATTAGGCACTGAATGTAATGGGTCAAACATGCTGGTCCAGAAAAAGAGAGCCTAGTCTTCTCATGTCCGTATTACCAACTGAGAGCAACAAAAGTGCCAGCCTGTAACTACACAGAGTGTAATATAGTGAACAGTGAGTTTGAATTTAATAGTACAGCAAATCTAATCCAGTGAGTTGCAAACACAAGGGAAAACTTCACAGGAAAAACTGCATTATACAGAAAACAGCAGATTTCATTAGCTGTGCTTTAATAGCTACACGAAAGGGTTACACAGTAGATGTGTAGCACAATAAGAGAGACTCTGAGAGAACACAAATGTATAATTTCCCAGTTGAGCATTCAATAGTGCAGGACGTAAACAATGAAGTCATTCTATTGAGTGTCCAGTACTGGATACTTCAACTTAGGTTGAGAAATTCATTTCTGGAGGCAGCTACACCTGCATACATCTTGGCCTAGTTAAGATTAAAAAATGGTCATGGCACAGTACAATAACCCAGAATTCTCCAAAGATATTCACAATTCATATTCATTCGCTGAAACACCAACAGGAACCTTCCGGGCATCCTAACACAATGAAGATTCTATTTCACTGCTTGAACAGAGATAAGCATGCTGAGAGCATGCCAATAAGGAAAACTGAATATGGAGATTAACTGTGGAAGACTGTATGTGTATTAATAAAACAATATATATACACAAGACTTGCACAAGACTGGAACATTGAGCATATAGCTGTAATGATAAAACCCACAAAGCTGAATTAAATGGAACTATTTCAAAACTTTTGCTATGCCACTAAGTTTACAGTGAAAGTTGTTACATGATTCTGAAGCCCAGAAAAGAAATTCATAAGGCTGTATAATTAAGAATAACATTTGATGTTTTCACATGCTTTTAAAAGTGACACTTCTCAGTGAAGCAAAATACCTTTTATTTGTTGATCACCCTTGGGCATACTGCATGTACCACGCTGTAAACTATAATTCTTCCATTTCGAGTGACTGTGTATTGAGGAAGTTGAATTTTCCTCTAAATAGAGGTTTATTTATCAACATTTATTATTGTTCCCAATTTTGAAAACATTACTTTGAAGACATCTGAGCCATTACAGATAAACATTTGAGGGAGATTAAGCCTTGCCCCAGCATAAACTGAATTTTGAATGAAAGATTGTCCAAATAGAACTCATTTGAGCCCTAGACTAATATGACCTGTTTCAGTGAAATTGGCCCGATATGATGTCGGCTCAGTAGCCCTGAGAGAGTGGTGTTTTACCGAAAAAATATTTCACTGACTGAGAGAGACGCAGCAGATCAGAAGGTGAGATCCCACCATCATGTGCCTTACCTCCAAGCAGCTTGGACTGACAGTTCACAAATTCAGGCTTGGCACTGTGCCGCTGGCAGGTGTGGTGGAGGATCTGCACGAAGGTACACTTTTCCCCTGCAGACCCCGCCACCCACTGGTCGAAGGCATTATCGAACATCAGGTCAAACTCTGGACAATCCTGAGGGAGGACCAGAGATTCCAAATGGGAGCCTTCTGCGAGTCCTCGTCATGGCTTGAAACACTGTTATATATTGTGCAAATACATCATGGGCCAAAAAAAGGTCTGACCTTCAGCAGGGAATTTATGCACAGTTCTAGAATAGCAGTTTAATGCTATAACATTTGCACTTGGTTTCAATCCACAGCAACGTACAAAGAAGAGTTCCTCCTCAAAAATAACCTTAAAGGAAAAGTATACCCTGCATCAAAGTCTCATTTTTTACGTTAATTTCACCTTTGGCTTTGCAACTGTGCTGAATAAAATCAGCGTATGCATTCCAGTTAGGAGTAATATAAGATTTAATTTCAATGAGGCCTCATTCATGCAGCGCGCCATTAGGTCTCGGTATCACCTTCATCACACGTGAACCAGCGTGAGTATGACATCAGAGCCACCCATTCATCGCGCAAGGAAAAATGGCTGCAATGCATTCTTTGTGCTGGGGCCTGGGCTATTAAATATAATTGCCTGTAGCTCCTCTTCAGTAAATTCAGGCTCAAACTGATAGGGTTTGGTCTGAAAACCTCCCTCCATCATGCATTTTTCGCAGATTTATCACGTTTCTTTTCTCAGTCGATGAGTAGAAGTTAATGTTTACAATGGTAGGCTTTGTTATGGGTGGCACATACATCATATCTGGTTTATGGAAAATACGGCTCCAGCACCTGGCTGGAAGGTGGCACGGGGTAATTATTTAGTAAATATTCCTAAGTATAATGCGTGTGCAGATTAATGGATGTGCATGATTATTGTGATATTATTGCTGGTTCTAAATATGCAGTAAAATTGCAGAGTATACTTTTCCTTTAAACACCACGCTCCTCAAAATGGTTTCCTTTGATTATAACTGCCGCTAAAGAAGACAAAAAAAGTACAAAAGGACTGTGTTTTGTTTTCAAACCTGGTGCAGGTTGATGATATCATAGGTCAGTCAGCCATGACATTCAGAATGACTAATCAAATACGAGAGCTCAGGCAGTCACTGACATACATGACAGCTTTGTGAACTGCATAGGGACTAGCAAAGACAAAAAAAACAGGTTTATAAAAAGAGGGAGAGTTTGAGAAAAGGAGTGCAGCCGTCACGGTGAAGCGATTCATCTTGAGGGTGGCAGGTGTGTAATTTTTCCTGACAGAGTCAAAAAGGTCTGCTGTTTGATTTGGCCAGACCAGAGTTGAGACGGAAGACTCACTCGATTGGGGTCGACACCGTTGACTTGCCGCAGCTGCTCAATGGTCCACTGTGATCTCTTTACAAATGAAGATGAGCCCTCAAACTGCTTGACTTTGGTAATGGAAACGTGGGTGGGCTTCTTATTGGTAACTGAAAAACAGTAAAGAAAAAAGCTAAAATTACACACACTTTCACATTTTGAATCCAGTTAAATCTCTTTACATCCTTGCCAATTTAAATTTTTTAAGCAGGAAGTCAACTTTAACTGCTGTTTGAAGCTTGATTCTCATACAGAATTTAACCTACCAACACTTTTTACTCTAAAGCGAATGGCCTCTGTGTATGAGTCATTCCAGTCATTCTACATAACATACTACTTTTAGCCGAAGTTAAATATGAGCTAAAGATTTAACCCAAGAAAAAAAAATGTATAATCTGAAACAGACTTCTAATTACATACAAAAGGCCAATTAACATATTGTTTTCCCATATGTGCTCATTTGTCAAGTCCAAGGACCTTCCACATTAAAGCTTGCAATGCGGAACAAATAAATCACAAGAAATGCACAATCGCTTCCAGCTCCTAGCAAGGGTCTTGCAGCACACTAGCATGCTAAATCAGGCAATAAACAACGGAAAACACTATACATAGTGGGGGCAAGTTTCCATCTCATTTCAATAGAGCGCCAAGTGAGAGCACATGCTTTATCCATCATAGAAAAAAAAAATACTCTGAACAACAGGAATGACAAGCTTCCTCCATTACACTCCATGCATCAGGAACAGGGGAGAGTAAGCGAGAGCTTTATCACTTCACTCACAGCTGCCAAAGGCAACTCCAGCCCACGCGTTTCTCCCAATGGAGGCACTCGAGCTTCAACACTACAAAAGCCTTCCCAGCTGCCAGATGATTAGGATCGGATTACTAGAGAAGCTGTCAAAATTAAAACATCTTCTGTCCAGCATTTTGAGAAGATGAAGGATGTACTCACTCTCCAATTAGGCCATTTTAGTATGGGTAGTTTATACCCGTACGAAGCTGATTACAGACGCTGTAGAGCACAAAAACCGTGTCCCTTATTGAAATTCTCATCATTGTCTTAACAGTTTAACTTGGCAGTCTTGAGGTTTATAGATTACCCCAAATGCCAAAGCTTCTCTTTCTTCAGCAGATCTAAACATTTATAAACGGATTTACTACCTTGGCTCCAGTACAGCTCATTTAATCTGATCAGTCTCACACAACCATGGCAGAGACATTTCAAATTCGACTCGTCGTTCAGGTATTGAAGAGCAGAGCATCTGGTCAGGTCGCTGGTTGCCCAGTGCGTGCATCAAGACCTATAGCACACTTCCATCACAAGACAGTACTTGGCTCATCTCACCCATGGGATAATGTTACCATACTATGTAATGCTCATGCCAATAATATTACATTGTACAGCCATGGTCTTTCCACACACATTCCTGCAGGCACTACAAGCAGTCATCAAGGTCCAGAGTTCAGAGTTTGTCCTGCCTGAAGTTCCACCACACAGTTCTGAAAGCCTTCTGCCTAAAGAGGGGTTGGGAACACCATATCCTTTGGGGAGGGGAGGTTGACGGGTGGGGTGAGATATTGTATTTTTTTTGCTCTACTTGCGTTTGAAGCAGAGTTTTCAGAAACATTTCTGCTCTCCCCCATCTGCACTGTGTCATCTTGTCCAGATCAATAGCCTGCATTAGGTCATTCAACAGACCCCCTCCTTCACACTCACAAACAACATCTGCGAAGTGATCGGTTGCAGCTAAATGCATACCTCAAAGGTTTTTTTCTAGAAAACAAAAACCAAACTACTCTCTACTCATCTGTTTTAATTTGATGTATCAGATCACAAAAACAAGTAGGAAAAGAAGATCAGGTCAGCTAACTCACCATTTTCATCTTGCACTTTACTAATTTTTTCCCTCTTGCCAAATATAAATGTTCCAAGTGGAAATGGACCACTGCTTTAATTTAGATATAGCACTGGTGTTCGGCCAATTCTAATGCTGCTCCTCGGCACAGATCAAGTCACATTAATCCCCTAAGCATAAATAAAAATGTATTTTCTCTTCAACCCTCTTTATATTTGAATAAAATGAAGACATTCCCATGCTGTCACACATGCCAATATGACTTCACGCATCAAAACGATCCAGAGCAGCTACCACTTTACTAAATCAACAAGGTCTCCAAAACCCCACGGCTGAGAGTTCTGTGTAATTCTTCAAAAATGTCAACACTCTCAAACAGGAGGTGGATGAGAGAGAATTTCCGGGTACCATCATGAGAAGGCTGTAGGACATGCCTATTCCCAGTAGACCTGATAACATGAGTATTTTCATCATTAACTACCGCCCAGACCCGCCATGCTCTGACACGACACCTGACGGATAACCGCGGACGCTGCCGGCAAACTGTCTTTAGCTTTTCACCGAGGATGATAAAGTCATTCGTCATGGGTCTGGTTCTGATTACTCCCGAGTGCCGTGTTGTGAAATGTCAGCAGTATACTTTCAGGGGGAAAGAGAGATATAAAACATTCCTACGCAAGCAATGTGGAAAAGCACCACGCATAGAAAAAGAACGTTTTTGTACTTCGTCTTATTTATTCAATGTTTTTAATTTCCGTCAGTCTCCACCTCATAACTCATGCCAAATTTTTAATTGCTTTTTAATTGTGACAGCTCCATAGCAAATATACCTCATCCAATCGGATTTCAAAACATGGAAGGCGGGGGGGGTCGTCAAATAAAGTCATTCCAAAGCTGGCAACAGAGTCACAGTTACACCACACTCAGGAAAACGACAATAGGAAAAAAAATCTTCCATAGTCCTTCAGAGGAGTGAAACTACAGCAACTCTTGTTTTTTTCCTGAGGGAAAAATTGATGAGACTCATTTTGTGTGAGCTGTTATTCCAGCTCTCAGAGGTCTGAGCCCACGCCACACCACTCCACTCCTCTCAGCACACACTACGGCCCCGGGGAGCCAAGAGGACACCAAACTGAATTAAAGAAACTAGCCCTTCAGGATCTTTAGAAATCAATAGGTAATTCAGTCACTGTTATTACCATCTCATTCCTTTGTGCTGGCATGCTGATATTTGAAACAAGATTAGGGAGAGCAGAGTGTCAATGACCAGCATAAAGTAAAGAAAGTTGTCAAGGTAAGAGTCAGTGCACATCCCCAGAAACTCAGCCATAAATTCTACTTTTTCAAGCTCAGGACATACCGTTTTTCTTGAGACAAGTAGAGATATGAATTGAACAATGTTTTTTTTTGGTCATTTTTAGAGCTGTTATTAGCAAGCATCCTACGAAGTGACAGTTTCCCTTGCCACCTGAAATAATTTTGCTATTTTTGTGTTTGCTGCACTTGCAATTCAGGCACCAACAAGTTGGCCTCTTTGGAGCTCAGAATCCTCATCTTGCTGTGGAGGAGTTTTTAAGCAGACATGCGTGGCTAATTAGCTTCCCAATGAACCAAAATCACCACAGCAGAAGCTTGCGTAATTGTTTAGATGCTTCAAAGTGAAAAATTTTTTTCAGAGATACTTTTTATATTTTTTCTGCCTTAATAAAAGTTATGCAGGTATGCTGGCATGGTGGTTGGCAGATTGGCTGGACTATGTATTTCAGCAACTGCTGATCTATCTGGATTTTCACGCAAAGCCATTTCTAGGGTTTACAGAGAATGGTCTGAAAAAGAGAAAATATCCAGTGAGTGGCAGCTCTCTGGGCGAAAATGCCTTGTTGATGCCAGAGGTCAGAGGAGAATGGCCAAATTTGTTTGAACTATTAGAAAGGCCAAATAACCACTCGTTGCCACCGAGGCATGCAGAAGAGTATCTCTGAATGCACAACACGTTCAACCTTGAAGTAGATGGGCAACAGCAGCAAAAGACCACACCTGGTGCCACTACTGTCAGCTAATAACAGGAAGTTGAGGCTTCAATTTGCATGAACTCACCAAAACTAGACTAAAGAAGATTGGAAAAATGTTGCCTGGTCTGATGAATCTCAATTTCTGCTGCAACATTCAGATGGTAGGGTCAGAATTTGGGGTAAACAACATGAAAGCATGGATTCATCCTGCCTTGTATCAACGTTTCAGGCTCATGGTGGTGGTGTAATGGTGTGAGGGATATTTTTTTTTTGCGCACTTTGTGCCCATCAGGGCCAATTCAGCATCGTTTAAATGCCACAGCTTACCTGAGTACTATTGCTGACCATGTCCATCCCATTATGACCACAGTTTACCCATCTTTTGATCGCGACTTCTAGTAGGATAACGCGCAACGTCACAAAGCTCTATCATCTCAAACTGTTTTCTTGAACATGACAAATAAGTTCACAGTATTCAAATGGCCTGCATAGTCACCAGATCAATCCACACTGTAAACCCTGATAGTGTGGTGAACTCAAATGTTTTGTGGAAACCGATTACCTCAAAACAATTGTGTAGGCCAACTTAATTGCATTGTGTGGAGGGAACTTAAAGAAAATAAGGTGAAGTTATTTTTTATACATGTTTTAAGTGCTGTGAACACAAGATCATTAATTTGGCATACTCAATTTTTTTCAGGTAATCGGTTTCCACAAAACATTAGAGTTCACCACACTATCAGGGTTTACAGTGCAATAGAGCACCTTTGGGATGTGGTGGAACAGGAGATTCACATCATGGATGTGTAGCCGACATATCTGCAGCAACTGCGTGATGCAATCATGTCAATATGGGCCAAAATCTCTGAGGAACGTTTCCAGCACCTTATAGTTCCTTCCGCCACTAGCAAGGTGTACCTAATGAAGTAGCAGGTAAGTGTATAGTACCGCTCCAAAGTTTGACTACATTCACATTTTCAAAATGATTCGAGATTGAGAAAGAAACAAACACCTTTTATTTTACCAAACACAAATTCTTGAAAAAAAAAAACAGCATTTGAACACAGGCAGTCATTTGTTTAGTGTTTACAGCAGTTTGACTGTAGATATTCCAACAGATGTGCTGCATCTGGACACTGTGAAGTCAGTTATTCTTTTCTAACTTCTGACTGTTTACTTTTTGCAAAGTGGCATTTGAGGATCTTAAGAGAAGTAAAACCAGTTAAATTTAACTAAAAACAGAAAACAATAAGACTAGTAAACAGTGCCTGAACCTTTGACTGGTGCTGTATATTACGAAGTTGAGTCCTGGAGAGAGGTCATGGTCATGGTAGCCACAAAGCAGGGTACATTAAATCCATACGAATAAAACATGCTCATAACTTCGTACTGAAAAAAGAGAAACTACGATATATTCACTACACAGAGAGGAAAAATACCATTCAGGTCCAACACTTCAAATTTCTGAAATTTCATCGCCAGTTGATTCAAGCTTGTTTCTTTGAGTTATCCTGTTGCAGTACACAAAAACTGACAGCGCAAATGAACCGAGATACACACAGACTGTGGAGAAAGAAAGCAAGCTAATATATTACAAAAGTTCCTCAAAAATAGTTCAGAAAATGCTCGGAATTCAAACAGCTTTGATGGAAACAGCTCAAATTGAGCTGCAAAACAAAATGACTTGTTGATCCATACTGGGTGAGAACATCAGTTCCAAAAGCTGCCCCCCCCCGCTGAATGACTAATGCTGATATGAGACACATGGTAACAAATACATAAGAGAGAGCAAGATTGAAGCGCAGAGTAAATCCATTAGAGCAGATAGCTCAGAACTCCCAGACTCACTGCCGGCTCCATTATGAGATATTGATGACTGAACTCATTTCAGATCTTCTGCACCGTGCTAAACATTTTTCACAACAACTTGGAAAGAAAGGAGAACTCAGACAGACATGATACCACCAGTGCGAAATGAGCATTTGAGGATGGAAAAATACTAATCTTGGGGTGGAACCAAGCTATAGAATGAAACTCACCTCCACTGGTAAGCCTAATGGAATAGTTAAGACATCATGAAAGGTAGCAGAAAGCAAGGAATAATCCAACAGTGATCCAAAGCTTAGAGTAAGGCTGTAATAATGGTACACTTTTTCATTGTTGTATGTGGAAATGTAATAGCTATATCACAATGTGCCAGAATCCATCTACTCCAAAATGGGGTTTAGGGCAGCGGGTAGCACAGTGCTGGTAGGTTAAAATGATTGTACAACGTATTTAGGGCAGCGGGTAGCACAGTGCTGGTAGGTTAAAATTATTGTATTTGCGTAGTGTGTGAAGGGCCTGTGACACTCTAACCTGAAACATAAAAGAACCCTTTGTCAATCAGAGAGAGAGGGTGTTGTCAAGCCTGAGCTCAAGCCTGTTTGACAAGCTAAAAAAACTTCTGTCCTGTGTGAGCACAAATTCGGAGGCTAGCTATTGTGACATATTCCAGTGACTAACTACTCAGTGTTTCATCATGTGTTTAAACCACAGCAGGATCCTTAATGAGGGAAAATTAGATGAACACTGAGAGAAAGCTTCCATAGTTTAAAGAAAGTTCTTAAATTTTGTTCCCCCAAGCGAGAACATTTTATTTTCTAAAGCAATGCCGAGTAAGATTTCTGAATCTTGTTAGAGGTAAGATGTCCCCACCCTGCTGAAAAAAGTAATGAGAAACCATTAGGCAACCATTAGGCATATTCTATTGGTTTCTAATGGTTCCTGGTGGTTTTGTAATGGTTTCTAATGGTTTCTAATGGCTACTTATGTTTCCTAATGGTTCGGTTTGTTTTTCTAATGGGATTCTATTATCTCCTACACAAATCTACAGGACTTTAACTGGTCCCTACTAATGGTTCCTACAGGAGTCTTAACGGTTCCCACAGAAGTCTAATGGTTCCTAGAGAAGTCTTATTGGTTCCTACAGGCGTTTCTATACCAGTCTAATGGTCACTGTACAGCGGTCTAGTGGTCACTACAGGGTGTAGTGGTCTCTAATGGTTCCTAATGTGATGGAGGAACACAGATGTTATAGCCTTCTTTGGCGATCACATCTGTGTGATTTCTAGTGGGTCCTTGTGTAGTGTCATGGTTTAGGTGGTGTGCGTGTGTGGAGGACTTTCCTTTGTGGCTCTCGTCCTGGGACGAAATCGAATTCCTTCTCTATCGGATTCTTTTCCCAGCTGGTTCATCAGGCGTGGGCGGCACTTTCACCTAAGTCTATATAAGCCGGATGTTCGCCACACCTCCTTTGCTGGAATGTCTGATTTCAGTTTTCACTGCAGCCAGAAGTTATCTCTAGTAAGGGCTTTGCGGCATAAGCCTTCGCGGTATATTTGCGATTTATATTTCTTTAGGGAAATTTCCTTTTTGATTCCTTTCCTATCTTTCTTTGGTGTCGCACCAATTAATGGTGCTTTGTCTTTCTCGGTTCTCGAGTTATTTCCCTTTCGCTCTCCCTGTTTGTTTTTCCTCTCTTGCTTTGCTTCCTGGTTCAGATTGCTGGGCGTCCTTTTGGAAGCGCGAGAGCTGTTTCCGTTGCCTCGTTTATATTTCTCTCGGTGGGTATTTTAAGTCCTTGCTTGTCTCGCTCTCTCACACTGCATTTGGCCTCCCTACTTCCTCGGCCATTACATGCAGGCTATACAGTATGTTTGTAGATTGCAGTGTTCAGTGATTTCATTTAATACATTCCAAGATCACCTTTGGCCTTTTGCGATTAAATTTGTGATTAAATCATATTTGGCCTTTTGTGATTAAATCACTGTTCATGACTCATCCATCCAAGAGGAGGGAAAAGAACACAACCTGATGGTTTGTTGGTTCATGTTCTGAAAAAATTGAATTAAAATCACAAACTGCAACGAGTTGTCACGCCCCATATGTCCTGTTCCCAATTCGGAGGGGAAAATATCCGAATACATACACAATGACACATATGTATAGACATGTCTCTGGTGCCCAGTGTTATGACTCTGCTATAATTTCTGTTGCAGCTGTAGGTTTCTCAGTATGTTTTTCTAATAGTTTTAGATCCTAATGGGACCAGTTTTCTAATGATTTTAGCTCCAAATGGAACCAGTAGCTTTCTAATGGTATTACATTCTAATGCGACCAGTAGGTCTCTAATGGTATTACATTCTAATGGGACCAGTAGGTCTCTAATGGTATTACATTCTAATGGGACCAGTAGGTCTCTAATGGTTTTATATCCGAATGGGACCAGTAGGTTTCTAATGGTTTTACATCCTAATGGGACCAGTAGGTTCCTAATGGTTTTACATCCTAATGGGACCAGTAGGTTCCTAATGGTTTCTTCTAATGGTTCCTAATGTGGTTCCAATTCCAATTAAAATACCATTTTTTCTAATGGTATTCTAGTGGATTTTTCAGCAGGGCAAGGCCCAGTCTACCCTGTCTGAAGAACTACACCAGTGTAATGTTTCCATGGCAATACCGTGAGCACGGCTCTAAACGTTGGAGCAGTGGCCCTGGCTAGACTGGTTCACTCAAGGACAGCTTTCTTATACAACCTCCGTCAGACAGTGGCCCACAGTATTTACATCCTCAGCAGTTTCTTGGACATAGTCCAGCTGAGGCAATGGCCACCAATGAACCGGCAGCTCACAGAAGCAGCGAGAGGTCAGCTCAAAGCTACGTTTGGGCTAACAGCAGAGCAGAAATTCCGTGGAGAGGCAAATGTTGGTACTTTTACAGAAAACATTCACATGAAAGCAAGGATTTTTCCAAAATAGTTCCTCTAAATATTTTCTTGTGATTCAGTTAGTTTATAGCTAGCCTCCCCATCTTAAAACACAGAGACACAGAATTTATTGCTGAAGACATCACAGCTTGGAATTTTATCATGGCAAGAACTGTGTTTTCCAAGGTTGCTATACAATAGTTTGCTACAGGGTTAGCAGCAAACTGATATAGCCCTCTCATATTTTTATTCACCTTACTCGTAAGGGAAACATACGAATATCTGCCAACTAAATCGTTACCAAACAATTTCTTCACCAATATGTTTGTAAAGGTGTGTAATAACATGTTTTAAAATGTTGAAATTCAACTTCTGTGGGAAACCCTGAAAAAACCTGCTCAAGTTCGGGTACCGATAAAAAATCAATTTTTTAAAATCGGGCCTTAAGTAACTTATGAGGGGTCAAATCAGGGTTTTTTCATGATTATTGAGTTGATTGTTGGCATTATATTTCACCACAAACACTCCTTTGTGGAAAAATAATTTCTAAATATAACTCATATTCTACTTTGCAGGACATTAAGTCTATTAATATGGATGAAGACGTTACTCCGCCTATGCTCAATTGCTTCATCTGTGCAGGCCCGGATACATCAGCTCAGAGGCTCATACAGGCAACTCCAAAGGGCTACTCTACTTTTTTGAAAAATGCAGAAGCTGTCAAAAATGCTACAGTTGTGGAACGTATGAAGGAGGCTCAAAAGGAAGGAAAACTGAGGTACCACATGAAGTGTAAAAATGATCTGTACAACAACTTTGTTGAGATCACCAAGAAGTCAGCTCAAGCATCAAAGGCAGAGAAAGAGTCATTAAAGTTGAAGAGAAGACGCACTAGCTCTGAGTTCAGAGCATCTACTGACTGTAGTTCTAGAAGTTCACAGTCAGTTCACCTCCTGTATAAGGATGTGTGCATTCTTTGCAACCAACCCGCTCAGCTCTACAAAAATAATCCAGCACAAACTAGAAAGAAATATAGAGTGCCAGATAATTTGACTGCAGATATACTGAAGGCAAGCTTGCTGAAGACAGCACGGAGTCGCGGGGATGACTGGGCCCTGAAGTCACTGGATGCCTGGAAGGGATCAACTACTTAGTAGCAGAAGAAACACTATACCATTTGCGCTGCAAACTTCTTTTTGAGAGAGGTGACCATTACTCCAAGACTGAAGAGGAAGGAAAAAGGAAGAGAGGACAGGAAAATTGATGAAGAGCGAGAGGCAGTTTTTATTGAATTCTGCGAATGGTTGGATTCAGAATTAGAGCATGGGGTGATGACGCTTGACCAAGTCAATGAAAAGCTGCAGGACTTTCATCAGTCACCAGATAAGAGCCTCTCTTATTCAAAGTACTGGCTAAAGATAAAACTCCAAGAGAAATACCATGACACTTTGTATTTCACAACACAGGAGAGAAGGGCAGATGTGCTCTGCCTCAAAGATGGCACCGACAACATTCTGCGACAGCATCATGCTAATCTTGAACACGGAAGACTCAGATCATGAAGACGGCACTCAAGTTCATATGCAATGACATTGCCATGATTGATCTAGATCCGAAGTCATACCCCACCACACACAGTATGACTGACATTGATAGTCAGCTGGCACTTGTTCCTGCGAGCCTTCAGATGTTCTTGAGGCCGATTGTCAAGACAGACGAAAGATTTTCTGTTTGGGGGCAGAACTTTATTAAGGCCTGTCGACCTCAGTCAGGAGTATTGTCAAACCAAATGGGGCTTGCCATACAACTTAATCATAGATTTGGGTCAAAATGGATGCTCAACAAGTTACACTGGCTGGGATACACTGAGTCTTACTCGGTGACACAAAACTACAAATACTGCTTCCTTAATAGCAGGAGTGGAGATGATGCCCCAGATACTTCTGGCACTCTTGACACCATTGTGGAAGAAACTGATGATCAGATCAATGATGAGGTTGCGGTTGATGCTGCACTTGAGGATTAATCAGTGATGACAGCCAGTGAAAGTGAATTGTTGAGTAACGAACAGGTGGTCTCTGTGGAGGTTGGGGAAACAAACAATGCAGTCACTCAGTTTGTTGGAGACAATATAGATCTAAACATTGTCTCTATTCATGGAAACTCTCCCTTCCACTCAATGGGTTGGATCAAAGTCACCTCTCCAGCACCACCTTTGCCAGATCCACAGACAACAGCAGCTGTCCCCAGGGTGAAGTTGAAGGCACTCGACAAAGCTAAGATCCTGGGAGGAGCTGAAGTGAAGATTCTTCCATTTACCAACAGGAAACAGACAGGAATAAACACCATCATGTTTCTCCCCATCGCTGAGCTCTCCTCCTCCCTGGTTCATGACCAGCCACTCCTCACTCTGGGCGACACACTCTGGGCAGCGGGGTGGGTGATCAAAGCCCACGATCCTGAGTTCTCACACTCCAACTGGAATGGCTGGATGAAGAGAATCCATGCATATGATGCAAAGCAGAGCAAACAGATTGACTTCCTCCCAGTCATTGAAGGCGACCCTAATGACTTCAACACCATCTTTACCACAATCAAAGAGTGCATACGGCTCTCTGCTGACAAGAGTCGCTATAGTGACCTTTGACCTTCCGATTTGGCTGAAGGCTGTGGATATCATAAAGCAGGCAAATCTACCCGTCATTGCAAGGTTGGGTGGATTTCACCTGCTGAAGTCTTGTCTTGGATCAATGGGTAACATCATGCAAGATTCTGGACTACCAGAGGTGATCCAGTTGATCTATCCTGGAAGTACGACAGCCAACCACATCATGGATGGAGGATGTTTTGACAAGGCAATCCGTGCTCACCTCCTGATCGATGCAGCCATCTATCAGCACATCATGAAACTTTCCTTCACTGAGGAGGAGCGTGGTGACATGAGGACCTTCATGGAGAAGGTGGCTGATGGGAAGATGGGAGCCAGACGCAGAGACCCAGTAGTGGCAGTTGTGGCCCCTCATAAGTTACTTAAGGCCCAATTTTAAAAAATCGATTTTTCGACAATCATTTATCGGTACCCTAACTTTGGCAGGTTTTTTCAGGGTTTCCCAGGGGAGTTGAATTTCAACATTTTAAAATGTTATTACACACCTTTACAAACATATTGGTGAAGAAATTGTTTGGTAACGATTCAGTTGGCAGATTCGTGAAATACCTCATAAAATGCCCTTACTATACGTAAAAGGATTCAGAAAAAAAAAATCTTTCTGTGCATGTGTGCTTATGGTGTATTACCATTTTATAAAATGATTAAATGCACATGCACGCACACACGCAACCAAACCAAATTTTGTTTTCATCCATGAACAATAACCATAGAGATTGTTGCTTATTATATGCAAACTTTGTCCACATTTGTAATTTTATGCATTGAGTCCTGAAAACAAAACACGTCACAGCTTTTAACATACCACAGAATAGACTTTGCTTTGTTTGCTTTGTGTGTAAAGTTCTTCCAACTCTTATATGACCAGGAGACCATTCAACTTTCTTTGCAATTTGATGCTGACACGAGTATAAACTAAACTGTGCATAAAAGTACTATATTTCTTAGATGAATCACAGAATGCATAAACACCGCCAGACAATCCGGCATAAAACACCTTCAAAAATTCATACCAGTAAAGTTGCTCATCTTTCAACTTGTCAGCTGCTTAAGGTTCCCGATATACTTTCAGTCATAAAATCAGTGGCTACAACTATAATGGGGCCATAAAGTATGACAAAAGAATGCCTCTCTCTCAAGCCACATTCACAGAAAAAGACAACCCAGATCTGCAGTCATCACTGAAAATCAGAAAATATGTTGATAGCGTCTTACTTGTAACCGCACAATAAGCGCAACCAACCGCCGAAGTGGTATTCCCTATTTAAGAGAGCAACACTTCTTCACACAGATTCTTTCTGTGACCAAACATGCCATAACAGTTTCAAATAAACTGAACATTTTTTGTACACTGAATAGGCTTTTTACACATACCGTTTAAAAAATGAAAAAAATGAACATTTTAGTATCTATACTGTTGAAATGACAGTGGAAGCCCTAATAAATGTGACTTGTGTACAAATGATTTACAGAAAGTTAGGACAGCATTTCTAATTGAAATTTAAAATGAAAGCATTGATTTGTAAATTAAATTGACCTCAATTAAACTGAAAACAATATGACAGTACATTATTTGATGTTTCCACACACTGCAAAAAAAAGACAGATAAGTCTGTTTACCAAGCATAACAATCTCTTATTTAGCTCTAAGAAAATATCACTTATTAAGCAAATGGTAACTTCAAATAAGTTAATATTTTCCACTTGAGAGAGAGAAATAAGGAACTTAGGTCTTATAATGAGATTTCTAGTTCGGTTTGGAGCAGCATCCATTTAAAAAAAAAAAAAAACCTGAAATATTGATTTGTCAAATCAAAATACATGTTTCCACTGACTGATGGTCCATCACAGGTACTTCCGAGCCCAGAAAAGTCGACGGCACTTCTGGACACAGTTAACTTTTTTTTTAGCGTGGTAATGTTTTATCTGCTACTTATGGATCTAAACTACATATAGTACTGAATAACACAGATTTGCCAAAGTCATCCTCAGCCCATGTGGCTGTAATATTTACAGATAAATGCAGTGCTGTCTGAGTATCTGAGTGACCAGAAATAACGGGTATTCAGCTTCAGCTTGTGCCCTAGCCCTTTACGCGCAAAAAATTCCTCCAGAATCCGAGAAGCTTGATTAAGTAATCCACTGTAGAGGGTGAAGTATCCACATTCCTTCATGTCTTCCTTTGATGAACACTAATTTTAAAACTATCCATGATTTTCTCTCGCATTTGCTGACAAATTGGCGATCCTTAGCCCATCTGCTCCTGAAGCACTATGCCTTTCCTGGATCCAGCTTTTGAACTAAATCATGATTATAATCACCTGCTGACATCACCTTTTTAAGTCACATAATTATTCAAATTTTTCACTTCATTACTTGTCCTAAATTGCCCAAGCCTAACTTTTTTGGAATGCGGTGCAGGCTTAAATGGCAGGAGTGGACGTATAATACAACTATATGTAAATAAAAGGAATATGACCAGAAACATTAAATATTTTGTCTTCATACAGTCTGTAGTGAAATACAAGTCAAAGTAAATTTAAAAATTACTGCTTTCTATTTTTGCATACATTTTACTTATAGTGCCAACATTTTCATTTTAAACCTCCATGTACACGAAGGACACAATTGTCTGCCACGTAAACAATCATCATTGTGCATTTCGCAAGGCTTGACTTTCTGAATACGCTCCAAAATGCTTGACTTTATGCACTATCAACAAAGGAAGCCAGGATCAACACAGCAAAAATTTTAATCTCCGTAACGGCTCTTGGATCAACTCATTAATACATCCGAAATGTACCAACTAAGGGTGTATTGCCCAGACATAAGAACATTAGCTGGTTATCTACAAGCGCACTGAGGAAAGTGGATTGTAACTTGCAAGTAGTCATTTGTTCTCCAGAACAAAGGCCACTACTTGACACGAGCTACCAAACCAATGCTGAGCTCCCACAATTTTTTCAAAATCACTAATATAGATGTACTGTTATAGTGTTCAGTGCAGGGGAAAATAATAACCTTTTGCTAAATTAGCCAGGCTTCCCATGTAGTTGACAATACGTTATCTACTGTCAGCCATTTGCCTATATCACTTCTTAGGTATCAGAAATGGTATATGCCACAAACAGCAAGGAGCCCAGTGCTCTTGTGCTGTCCCGTATTTGGTTCTCCTGAATAACTCAAAATAATCCCAATGCCATCACTGGCACCGCATAGCTCGCTCCCTGTCCTGTGCCCTCTCTCAGTAGCTGGGCGACAGGCCGACAGAAGGCACAGATTTAATCATCAGCTAACTAAACAGGGCTTGTGAGAGCAAGCCTGTTATTATACTCCTGTGAGGGGCTGCTTTTAGTCGCCTTTCTAAGGCCGGGCCTATTATTACCCACCTCCTAAAACCGTTGACTCTGATTGTACGGGGAACACAAAGTACTCCTCTCACAGTGCCCGTCAGAGAGACAGCATTCTTCTGCTCGCAGCTCTACCCACAACCCACCACGAGTCAGCCTACTGTCAATTCATAGACACACTGGCAGACCTGCTGTTTAGTTCAGAACTGATATCTGTGCACAGTAAAAGCAAGTCTATTCTTTCCCCATAAGAGACTGCAGAGGCATTCAGACATGAGGGAAAGAAAGAAATATTCAACTAAAATTAAAAAAAAAAAAAAAAAAATTACAATAAAACAAGGACCATAATAAGACAGAAATTAAATGGCAACTATAAACAAAAGCCCTAGGAAAAAAACACAAAATGAAGTGATACACCCATTGGGGGACATTTAAAAAATCAATAACCTGGGACAATTATGAAACACTTCATGTTATATTAGTAATTATTCTGGTATGGTTTCACACCCTGAGGGACATGACCTCAAATTAATAGTACTCCAAAGATAATCTTCCCAATTTCAAATATGCAGAGTTGTGCTTCCTGGAAAAATTTGGAACAATCTGATCTGCAGTTGAATATGAAGGAATCAAGCTGTGCTTTTTAGAAACTCCTTTCGTTATCTACAAGTGTGTGTGTGTGCCGCGCGTGTGCGTGTTCTAATGGAAAAAGATATGGCTAATATAAGACAGCATACATTAGGCTCCATCTAACACAATAACACAAGCAAAAATGTAACACAATTATTTAAAATATGCCCACATTTTCTGTATCGTCATGCTATTTTCCCTGAGACTGGGCTGTTGCTAGTTTTTTCATTGAAGAAAAAACTAAAAACAAAATATATATATTTATCAAAGTAAAATGGTTTCTTACAGAAAATTGAACAATGAAGTTTTTTATACATAGTCTAGGCCCTAAAGGGAAAATTGTGCAGATTTGTCTACAAGCATGAAATTTGGTACAGGTGTAGACCAGGTCATACTAAACTCAATTTTAGAGGGCGCCAAAGCCAGCGCTCAATGGAGCCGCCATATCAGCAAATCTAAGATGGCCGCCAGTCCTCTTTAGAATTTGTCATTACTTCACAACAAGAAGTCACAGAATCATGAGTGAAGGCACTTTGGATGGGTTTTAGACCTCAAGAAATCCAAATCAGGAGTTTATTTTAACATATGAGCAGCCATTCGCTCACTGGGCCGCCATATTGGGAAATTCAAGATGGCCATCCATCGCTATTTGGATAACTTCACAACCAAATGTCACATGATCAGAAATGAAAGCACTTTTTATTGGTATTTAACCTCAATAAATCCAAATCAGCAGTTTATTTTTACAAAAGACATGCCATTCTGTCAGTTTATTGATTGAAATCAATACTTTGTCGAATTTAAATATATTTTCAAGGTTATATTAATATCATAAAAGCCTCACAAATGAACACAAGACAAATCAAACAAGCTTAAACATTTTACAGCAAGTTAAATGTCTGTTTTATTCACACTTGATCATTGTTCACACATTCACCTTCACATTTGCATAAACCTGTGCAACGGACTCCAGCTCGACTGCATTTTCAGTTTCCTCTGCAAGACCTTTCACAACCACAATGCAAAAGGATGGAACATGCCTTACTGACATCTTCAAGTTTTGTCCAGCATGGTAACCAGGGGCCATTGCCTTCCTTTTGCCATCCCCATTCACTGAAGTGTGGGATGTCCTGGTGAACTGACGTCGCCTGATTCCAGTAAAAGCTTGCCTGGAGTAATGCCCTCTTAACGTGTTCAAACAAGGCTGCTTGAGTAGGTGGTATGTTCCCGAGAGTTCTTTTACCACTTGTGAAAAGACGATGTATGGCTTCGTTGACCTTAGCCAAACCACATCCCTCGCTATACATCAGAATAACAAATCGTTCAAGCTTCTGCATGTAAAGATACTCTAGGGTAAAACGTTCAGGTTCATAGGTTAGTGTCACCAATGTTTCAGTGAGCCCTGGAGAATTTGCTATGCTGCCCAAGCAGTTTTCTTGCCACATCCAAGAAGCTGTGATGTTGTATCACACTCTGATCTTACAAACAATTTAAAGAGCAATCAGTTGTGAAGGGAGTGAGGGAAGGATACCTTTGCTATATAGACCACTAACTTAGGTTGGGTATCATGACATCATAGTGTAAGAATTTCAGGACAGCTTTACATCCGCCAAGCAAGGTAAGATAACAAAGTAAAGTTTCTGAGCCAAGGGGACATAAACAGCCACCAAACCAAGAGACAATCAAAGCGAAAACAGAGAAAAGGGATAATCGTAAAATTAAACTGTCGTGCAGGAGCGTCACTTGCAGAAAAAAAAAACCAATTCTTTCTGACAAGATATATTGCAAGAGCTTTTGCAAGTAAATAAGCTACGTCTCTCTGGAACCACCATAAATTACATAAAAGGCTTGTTTTCTTACCCTTAAAAGTCTAAAACTGTGCTAAAACACCAATGTTGGGCAGTAGTTATTTAAGGAAAATAAACCCTGGCACTGAGGAGAAATGGTAAAATAGATACAGATGTGTCCTAGCCATCCCTCATCCATTATCTAACCTGGGGTGAGTTTCCCAAAATCACGGATGCTAACTTACGTAGTTGGGCCCATTGACTGTGAATGGATGAACTATGTAAGTTGCTAACTTTGTTAGCAACTACGGTTTTGACAAACGCGGCCCTGCTTATTTCAAGTTAAGGTCATTGAGGGACTGGAGCCTATTCCAGCATGCAATGGATGAGAGAGGGCAAAACACCCTTGAAATCTATCACAGGGCACACACACACTCAAACACCATTCCCTCACACATTCAAACTTACAGAAAATTTAGTCCGCAATACATGTCCTTAGACTGCGAAAAGAAACCAGAGTACCTGGAGTAAACCCATGCAAACATAGTAAAATATGCAAACACAAAAAGATCCAAACAAGGATTCGAACCCAGCACTTTCTTACACGAGCTAAGCTTTATGACCAACAGGCCATTAAATGAAGTTCAATGCAAATTAACTTCAAAAATTGCCCAAGGTGTTTTGCGCATTAAAACTTTTATTAAACAAGATGACATCAGTTCTCTCAACAGCCATTTACATCATTAAGCAGTTGAAACAGAATAAAACCAGTTTCTACAGCCTCTGCTTCAGCAATGATTAATAATTCTGCATTTGAACCAGAACCAAAAGGCAGCAAGAGATAATTAGAAATTAATCTCTGCTAGGAGCCTTATTTCATTGGTATTTTTCTTGGCGAGGCATCCTGCCCATATGCACTATACTACGTATCCTGTGTAAGGCTCAAATATTTCCAAATTTATATTCCTACCTAGCACCTTTCTAGAATGAAGGCAATGGTGAAACGTCAGTCATCCATTGAAAAACGATACTAATTGCATGCAAACTCATGTTACATGGTCTGTCAAAGACAGACTGTTGGGCTCTGTTATAAAATGAAAGCAGCCATCAGTATGACAAAGCACAGACCAGGTGTTCACACACAGACACACATACACACACACACACACACGCATACACACTCACACACATTCGCACACACACGCATACACACACACACACACACACACCCACACACCATCAGATTTGCCACACGGGAATTAAGGGAAGATCCGATCAAATATTTTCAGACACTGCCAGTAACTGAATTCATTCCCTGAACAGCATGCTGTGGCTGAGAACAAATAAAAGATGACAGGAATACCCTGGAGTAGTTTTTTTGCACCGCTATTGCAAAACTCTGCTGGCTAGCTTGACAGTGCCAGTACTTTTTGGACCATGTAAAATACAGTGCACATCAAAGAAAGGCTAGGAAAGGGACTTTAACCACATGTACAGTCCCCAGTTCTGCCGTCAACTGAATTCTGAGTAAGTTATCAAAGCAGGAAATAACTAACTCGCTACCATTCCAGTAATGGGATAAACAAACTATTATAACATAATTTCCAAGTGCATCAATCCAGGTACAGAGATGATACATGAAAATAAATAAATATAGTAGCTGCACTTATTTGCACTGCATATGCTAACCTTCACCTTTAACAGAAGGTAGTAAATATAGTCCGGGGCAAGAATGATGTACAGCAGTAACAAGATGACCAGTTACGCCCAAAGACGCCAAAGATGTGGAGGGAAATTCACTGATGGGGGTTAAGGATCATTGCAAAACATAAAAAGTTGTCTCAACCTGTGCGTGAATTGGACCAAAAAAGGTACCAGTGCCAAATGGAGTATACATTTCACCAGAGCCGAACTGTCAGATTGCAGGACAGAGAAGTTCAGCAAGAGTGCGGTCCCAATCCTGATAATCATAGAAGGCTTGGGAGGCTGTTCCTAATAAACTGGGCAGAGGAACAAACAGTAGAATGACAGGAACGCGGTCCCAATCCTGCAGACCGAGAGTAAGGCTATGGGGAGCTTATTGCTATTAATTGAACTAGGAAGAGAATTTCCGTTAATTGCTATCATTTAAGGCAAAGAATTATTTCCAAAGATGAAGAGCTTTACCAGCAAATAATGGCTGGTAGCTAAAGGGCATATAGCAAGTGACAACCCAGCAAGTTGCCAAGTCAAAGTACGGGGTATGAATACATGAACATACACGTGAGGAAGGGGGAAACACGAATAGCTCACAGCCGGTGAGTAAAGCATGCAAAAACCAATCAAAAGAGACAATACTTCTATAATAAACATGCAAGTTGCTGGATGGGAGGAGACACAACAGGCATCCACAGAAGGGTTGTGACAGGTATCTGTTCATAAGATATTACACATACTTAAATACAAGCTGGAAATCACTTGAAGCTACTGCTCGTATTGTTGCGTGCACCAAGTTGGAGGCCATATATGCAGTGCGTCACCAAGCTGACCAACTTGTTTTCCAGCGAAATTAAATTCTGTTGTTTTACTTCATAAGAAGTCAGAAAGTTTGCCATCTCCACTCCATAGGTCCAAAAGCCCAAGAAACATTCCTGAATGGAACGTTATTCATCGACTTGCCTCGCAGTTACAGAGTTATGCGTGCCAGCTTTTGTCTGCCATCTTGTCTACCTGCCAGGAGGAAACAGAATACCTTCAATCTGCCTTGTTATCTTGCTCTACCTGGTGCATGCGATTGCAGAAATGAAATGACTCTTTATGTTTTTTGACATCACAGCACAGACTATGTCTTCAAATATACGGCCTGCACAGCTTTGTATTCAAAGGAAAACCCTGCTTTTTCTTTTGCGATTTTAAATTTTTTTTTTTTTTAATTTTCCCTTTATTTGATAGTTATACAGTGTAGAGAGACAGGAAAGTTGGGGAGAAGAATGGGGGAAGACATGCAGCAAATGATCCAAGCCGGATTCGAACCCAGGTCGCTGCGGGAAGGACACAGCCTTTATGGTACGCGCACTTAGACCGATGAGCCACCAGGGTGCCCATGATTTTAAATTTATTTTAACCTGGACATTTTCAGCGTTACTGCCTCAGCTTGCTCAACTTTCAGAGATGCAGGTAAACAGGCGTTCTGAGGTGCGTACTCAATTGGCAGTGGAAGTACGCAAAAAAGTAAGGGCACTCATGTGGATGAAAATCAGCAGTGCCAGTACACAGGACTGGTGAGAATTGCTGCATTTCAGGCACTGGACTCAACTTTAGAAAGTAAAGAAAGTAAGGAAACCAGCAGAAAAGCATTTTTGAGTTGGCTCAACTTCTAGTTGAAAGTTGTTTCAAAAATGAGTTTGTGCAACCACTGCTACTTGAAGTTGAGCAAACTCAAAAATGCATAGCAGCTGGTTGCATAACCTATTTAAGTCTATCTTAATTTTTCATTTTTTACAGTAAAAGCAAAATAGCAAAGATAAACCACAGATTGCAAAAACAAAAAAACAAAAAAAAAAAAAACGACGGACTGAGTTACTGTGAAGAAAGTTGCCATTGAATTTTCCCGAGTCTGGGGAAAATAATTTTGTTACATGGAGTTCAGTTCTTGAGAGCCACCATATAACACTATGCAGGGCTCAAAATAATCAGTTGCCAAGCCGCCATATGCGAGCAAAACGAGAATATCATGCAATCGCGCCGCTCTTGCGAGCCATTCACGTCGCGTCTCCCGCGTTAAGCTGGATTTATGGTTCTGCGTCGAATCGACGCCGTCGTTACGCAGAGCCTCTGCGGCGATGTGAACCCTCACCGCAGAGCCTCTGCATCGCCTGCCGCGCACCTCAAAAATTTTCCAACTGCACGTCAAAGCGATGCAGACCGCAAGGGCACTGATTGGTCCACTCTACTCGAGTCTCACGTGATTTCACTACAGGTCCTTCGGAAACCTGACGCCACCGAGCGGTTTGTCGGTGAATTGCTTCGCGGCACAGCACGATGCAAACGACCTCAACGCAGAACTTTGAAAGGTCCACGATGGCGTCGAGGCAACGGCGTGCCCTTTGCGTGGAGTCGACGCAGAACCATAAATCCAGCTTAAGAGTACAGTTGGGATGCGCGAAATCGCCATAAAACATATCAGAACCAAATCCGTATACTCCGTCAGACCATACACAGTGAGGAAGAGGAAGTAAAATGAATTAGTGGCAAGCAAACAGAGAATGTAAAATTAGTATTGTTAACTTTCCACCTGTGAAAACTTCATTCGAAGCGTGAAGTGCATGCACTATCATCTATTAGTTAAAATGAATAAGTCTAGTCTATTGCTATTTTTACAAAACAAAGTTGGGTGATGATTTAATTGAGCAAGTTTTTATTGTTGCCAATCAATGAGTTCTATTCTCAAATGCATTTCAACTTCACTGTGAAATGTGAACTTATTTGCAATGCGTCTGTGTTGAAAAGTCTGAAATTAGGCTGCTTTCGTGGCAAAAACACTTTCGATTTACAATTAACTGGTATCCTGAGACCAAGGGCAGAATACGTAAAATGAGTTTGTGACAAGCAACTAATGCATGACAACATGGAATGTATGAAGTTAGAATTGTTAGTAGTCAGTTGCCACCTGTGAATTGAAATGAATCCCGACTTTGAAGTATGAAGCACATGTACTGTCCCCGTAAGCTGAAATGAGTGTGTTCTAGTCTATTCATGATTTCATTTGTAACTTTATATATTGAAGTTGGTTATGGATTAAATTGCGCAGGTTTCATTGTGGCAAATCAATGAATGGTATCATATGCATTTAATTTTTATTTTGAAGTGTGAATTTATTTTCAAAATGTCATTGGTGGACTCAAATAAGCAAATTTAAAAGTATTCGTGATAAGAAATACGGTCAGTCTACCATCGTATGTGAATTGAAATGAAATAAATTGACTTATTATTTGGGAAAATCAAACATAGCTTGTTTTTGTTGTCGTTTCATTACTTTATTTCGAAAGATAAATAGTGGCTTCTTTCCAAACATTTTGGCCCCTGGAAATTTCAGTTTTTGGGGCTGAGGCCCGTTGGTCTTCAGCAATTGTTTTGAGCCCTGCTATGTCCTGCCAGAGTCTGCGCAGTACAGCCACAGAGCTCAAGCAGTTTTCAGTAAGCATGACAGATGCAGTGAGGTAACCTGCTCCGGATTCCTCCAGCATTTCTCTATTGTCCAAATATCACTGTACAGCTCAACTCAGCCGCACACGGGTATAGTCAGAAGAAAAAACATACGTTGATTGTGCATTTACTTGCTGGAAAAAAATGATGGACTTTGAATTTTACGTGAAAGGTATCATAGACTTGAATGGAGAACAGGGTTTTATTGCTTGGAGCCAGGCGAGGATGTTTGGGCAGCTGGAAAGATGAAGTTGGGACGAACTCTGCCGTTAGCCCTCATGACCTAGGCCCTTAACCCCAAAACTGTTCCAGGGGCTTTACTCCCATCTTTCTCAATCCCTCCTCACTCGCAATTGTTTTCTATGGCATTCCTCTTAAGGCGTCCGTGAAAAAAACATCCCTCGTTAAATAAATAGTACAACCCCAATTCCGAAATAGTTGGGAAAAAGTGTAAATTGTGAATAAAATCAAAACGCAATGACTTTCAAATCACACCAGCCAGTATTTTATTCACAATAGAACAGAGATAACAAAACAAACATTGAAAGTAAGAAATTTTACAATTTTATCCACAAAATGAGTTCATTTAAAATTTGATGGCTGCTACAAGTCTCAAAAAAGTTAGGACAGGGGCCTGTTTACCATGGTGTGGCATCCCCTCTTCTTTTTAAACACAGAGTGGAGGCATCTGGACATTAAGTAGACAATTTTCTTGAGTTTAGCCATTGGAATTTGATCCCACTCTTGTTTAATTCAGGCTTCCAGCTGCTGAAGAGTTTTGGGTCTCCTTTGATGGACTTTTCGTTTAATTATGCGCCAAATGCTCTCAATCGGTGAAAGACCAGGACTGCAGGCAGGCCAGTTCAGCACACGGACTCTTCTACTACCAAGCCATGCTGTTGTAATAGCTGCATTATGTGGTTTTGCATTGTCCTGCTGAAATACACAAGGCCTTCCCTGGAATAGATGTCATCTGGAGGGGAGCATATGTTGCACTAAAACCTTTATATACCTTTCAGCATTCATGGTGCTTTTTAAAACATGCAAGTGTCCCACACCATATGCACTAATGCATCCCCATACCATCAGAGTTGCTGGCTTTTGAACTGAACGCTGATAACAGGAGGGGTGGTCTTTCGCCTCTTCAGCCCGGAGGACATGACGCCCTGATTTCCAACAAGAATGTCAAATTTGGACTCGTCTGACCTCAGGACACTTTGCCACTTTGCTACAGTCCATTTAAAATGAGCCTTGGCCCACAGAACACGGCGGCGCTTCTGGATCATGCTCAACAATGGCTTTCTTTTTGCATGATAGAGTTTTAGGTGGCATCTGTGGATGGCATGGCGGACTGTGTTTACAGACAGTGGTTTCTTGAAGTATTCCTGGGCCCATTTAGTAATGTAAATAACAGAATCATGCCAGTGAATGATGCAGTGACGTCTGAGGGCTCAAAGATCACAGGCATCCAGTGAAGGTCTTTGGCCTTGTCCCTTACACACAGAGATTTTTCCAGTTTCTCTGAATCTTTTGATGATGTTATGCACTGTCAATGATGAGACCATCAAAGCCTTTGCAATCTGACGTTGAGGAACATTGTTTTTAAAGTATTCCACAATTTTTTATGCAAGCCTTCACAGGTTGGAGAGCCTCTGGCCATCTTTACTTCTGAGAGACTCAGCCTCTCTAAGACATCCCTTTTATAGCCAATCATGTTACACACCTGATGCCAGTTAACTTAATTACTTGCTAAATGTTCTTTCAGCTGATTCTCTTATATATTAATTGCTTTTTTCAGCCCTTTTTTTTTTGCCTGTGTCCCAACTTTTTTGAGACCTGTTGCAGCCAGAAAATTTGAAATAAGCTCATATTGTGGATAAAAATGTAAAATGTCTCAGTTTCAACATTTGAAATGTTATCTATGTTCTATTGTAAATAACGTATTGGCTCATGTGATCTGAAAGTCATTGCATTTTGATTTTATTCACAATTTACACTTCGTCCCAACTATTTTGGAATTGGGGTTGTAAAAAGGAGATTGGAAGTGTGCCTTAAAAATGAAGTCACAGGGATGAATCAAGTACACAAAAAATATACCATCCTTTCCAGTCTTGCAGTGTTGTTTCAGAGAATGGGCAGAAGATGAATGGAGGAAAGTAAGTATTCAGACACGCCCTCGCAGTGGCTGATGGGTACACCCACAGCCTGTGGCAGGACGATGGTCTTGAAATGCTGTTGAGGTAGGACCGTAATCACTATGAGCATGAAAGGGGGTGATGAATCTTGGAATACTTGTTAGGGCAGAAGCAAGGTATAAAATTTAAATAATTCAGAAGGCGTCATTTTTACCCGCACTAGCTGAAAGCCTGGAGCATTTCGAGAAGGATCCGGGGAAAAAATTACAAAATAACATTTCGGCTTTGAAGGAAGTGAGGAGGCAAAAATAAGTGATTGGAAAGAGTGTGTACCAGCTGTGAGCCAGGTGGTGTTTTTCCAACAGCTTTGCCATAACTGCTCTGAAATTTCAGACAATATTTTTTCTCTCCTCTGCCTTGTCATACCAAGTATCAGGGGCACTTTGTAAATCATAACGGTATTTCAGATTTCTGCCCTCTGATCCCCGGAATTTCCTACCCTGGGTAGAGGGCATAGCTGATGAGAGCCCATAAAAACTCCAGGAGGATAGGGGGCTGTTTTGGTGATCCCAGAGTTCTGAGCCACAACCCTAGGTTGGCAACATTGCAGTTTGGTGATTGAATGCAATCTCAACTGGTGATCTATCAGGGTTTATTCTCCATTCTTCCGATACCAGTCAACAAGGGATGGTACACTGGAGAGCTGCATTGTACTGGAGCCACACAGGAAGAGGGCTGCGGCTTCCAATGGTGCGGAGGCTGCATGTTCTCCCCATGTTTATGCAGGTCTTCTTTGGGTGCTCTGGATTCCTCCCACAGTCTGAAGACATGATGATTGGCTAATTAGCAACTCTGAACTGGCCAACTGCTATGAATGTCGGAGTGAATGGTGTGTGATCCCTGTGTCGGATTGGTGAGCTCTTCAGGGTGTGAGCTTTCCTGCCCCTATTGTATTCTGGGACAGGCTCCAGACAACCCCCTCTCCCCATGCAGGAATAAGCCTGTTAGATAATGGATAGATGGATTCTGCCACAGATGGACAGAGCGTAGGCCCTGCAGCTGCCAGGCATCCTCCTAGACTGTGCTGCCTCCGCCACACCCTTACCATGGTAAATTAAAAAAGAGGATCCAGCACGGAGAGACGGGATTCTGCACTGCTCAGTGTGTTCATACCAGATGTGCAAGAGGCGAGAATGTAAATGTGCATCCAGAGTCCCATTAAATGTATTCAGTACCAGCTGCATCACAAAATAGAAAATGATCAATCCCCTGTTGCAGAGGAAAAAAGACCAAGCTCCTTTTGTGAAACTTGGTGACATTATTTTTCATTCAAAGACATAACAAAAAAAGGACAACAGAAAAGAATTTCACGACAAAACTGCATAAAACCAGGCTATGAATATTGATCCAAGCACAAAGGATCGGGTGACAATTTTCTATCTCAGAGCAACAGAGCGTGATACAAGAGTAAATCCAGCCAGCAGGTGCAGTCCAGATTCCTGCTCTAGCATAGATATGTTTCATGACAAAATCAAAGGAAACCATAGCAATAAATTGGTGAAATGTGCTGCAGTAGTGCAGAACTGTCGGGGAAAAAGAACACAAATTATGCAGAAAAAGTGAGAAATGAGATAACCTTTGAAAGACCATACATGCTACATGAGTGCCAGGTACACTCCAGCAGGCCTCGATTTGTTTGCAGGGTGTACTTCCTTCAAAAGACAATGAGTGGGATTAGATAAATGGTCCATGGGGCGAACTGACATCAGTGAGTTACGTAACATCAATTCTCGGGCCAGGAGAATAAGCTCAAACAGGTTGTCATCATTGTCTGTCCCTTCATATTTCTTCAGCTGACGTGATGCGAATTTCACCCAAACCCGGTAACACAGAGCAGTTGCAGCAGGACTGCATCGCTTACTAAACACTTCCAGAAGCTTGGTTTGTCCAGCACAATGAAAAGTTGTCTCTCATTCCACTTGATTTCATTAGGTTAAGTTCTATTTGCAGAATTAGGGGTCACACACGGAAGGTAAAAAAGGTCAATCTCGTGCAGTTATTAGGAGGTATTTTTTTTCCAAGCAGAGAGTGGTCATAAGGTGGAATAGCATGCCAGGACATAGTTAAGGTATAAACTCTAGGGGCTTTCAAGACCAGGATATATACAATGTTAGACACCAGTTCATCTTTAAGAAACCTAAATGTTCAGAACACTGTGGCAGAAGGAATACGTCAAGCTTTGTTTGGCTGAATGGTCTGTTCTTGTCACACAGCTATGATATGAATGATAAGAAATTCAGCAATGTTTGGGAAAGGAAGCCATCTTAATACGATTGCCACTGTGATGGCAGTGATTCATCAACATTGCATGTCATTATACACTACTAGCACCTAAAAACTGAGAAAGTGCACCTTTTTCCGAGAAATTCCTACAAAAACTTAGAATATGCCGAGGTTTACTGAAGATTTGAGGCCAACTCGGTTAACCTCGGAAAAATTTTACCGAGGTAGACCGAAAAATTTTCAGATGTATGAAAAAACATCAATATTTGCTGAATTTCATGGGAACTTTGGAATGGTCAGTACTGTAGTTCAGCCTGCTGTGTCTGTGCTGCATACAGGAACTGGCAAAGGGAAGACCACCACCATTATATTAAGAACAACAAAAACATGTTCAGTATTCAGAATGTATTCAATCAGCAAAAGCACCAATTTACAAACAAATCAGATACACAACGTAATTTTTAAAAGAGGGCACCTTAAGAGAAAGAGAACATCGAGGTGTTGTCCAAAGTAAACCGGACAGACTTCAGGATACCTCGGTAAAATTTTTCTAAGGTTTACCGAGTTGGCCTCAAATCTTCAGTAAACCTCGGTGTATTCTAAGTTTTTGTAGGAATTTCTCGGAAAAAGGTGCACTTTCTCGGTTTTTAGGTGCTAGTAGTGATAGCACCCTTCATTAGGGGAAGCACTCATAATAACAGCTATTTTGATAGTTCAGGATTGGTGATTACCCCCTACTTTCCCCTCTGTAACACTGTAAAGTAGGGCTGTAACGGATCACACATCACGGGGTTCGGATCATCTCACGGTTTTTGAGCCACGGATTGGATCGTTTTTCGGATCATTAAAATTATAAAAAAGAAGAGGGTCAATATTATTTTGTTTTCTATTTTCCATTTATTAGTAAAAGAACACTTAAAGCAAGGAACAACATTCAAGAGGTCAAGTGTTTGAATAATCTGAAAATAAAATGACATGCCATTTTAACACGTTGACTGCCAACTACGAGATAACTCGTAGTGGCGGGTCAAACCAGCGCTAACCTGAAAATTAAAGAGCAATTATCCATCCCTTTATTGGCGGCAATTAGTCCTGGCAAATTCTAGACGGTTTTCCTTTATAAAAGCACGTTTTTCCAATTCAAGAATAATCATCAAATTGCAATTGAAGAACAGCAAATAATGGGCTACATTCAGTACAGAAAAATAATTTAATAATAATTAAGGCTATTCACTGGCACTCAGAAAAATAATTTTTTTTTTCCAGCGAGAGCGGCATTTCAGAACTCTTCAGCAAATTAAGGTAATTCTGGTGACAAGTATTTTTTTCCTCCGCTTACATTTTCCAGTCTGACAGCCGTCTATTTTTCAGCAAGTTATGTGACCGTGCTGCAAAACAGGTGTGGTGACAACAAATTAATTACTTCATTCGCAAATGAGTTCTGAAATGCCGTCTCGCTGGAAAAAAAAAAATTAACGTTGCTGAGTGCCAGTGCATAGACCTAATTATAATTAAATTATTTTCTACTGAATGTAGCCCATTATTTGTTGTTAGATCGCATGTGGGAGAGAAGCCGTGTCTTCAATTGCCACTTGATTATTCTTGAATTGGAAAACGTGCTTATAAAGGAAAAACCGCTCTAGAATTTGCCAGACTAACTGCCGCCAATAAAGGGATGGATAATTTTCCCGAATTTTCAAGTCTAGCGCCGGCCCTGACCCGCCATTACGAATTATCTCGTAGTTGGCAGTCAACGTGTTAAAAGTGCCAGAGACGCATCAGGGATGGTACCTGCTTAAATTACAAGTTTTACTAAAAAAAAATCTTCTCTTAAATAAGATCTACTGTGGGATGTAAGAGGCAAGATGTTGAACGTTCAGCGTTGCCGATGTAACAAGGACACGAAACTAACACAAAAGTATGCAATAAAATTTTCTTTTCAAAATATAAAAAAGTCTCAACTTGTTCAATTAGTATACTATTCAAAAAAAATAGGGGATATTGGATTTACAAGTACCATGAAATGCAGATCATGAGGTCAGGAAGGAAACAAATGACATAAAAACATTAAGGAAACATTTGTCAATTTATTCGAAACCCTGTGTACAGTCAGTAAAGGACAGATTCTCCAGAATAAGGGTCGACACAAACACAGGGTCACACAGCAAATTTACCACCATTGTGAAACAGAGTCAGTAGCGGTAAAACCCCCTCGGTTGGCTAGACAAGCTCGAATTCGGGCGTGGCATACTCCTAACGAGACGTCCCAGGTCATTTTGGGGAACGTTATTCCATTCCTGTTGCAATGCTGCAGCAAGTTCTTGGACATTGGCAGGAGGTTGTTGACGTTGGCGTAGCCGCTGTCCAAGCATGTCCCAGACATGCTCGATGGGGAAAGGTCCGGACTGAGTGCTGGCCATGGTAATGTGGTGATATTCTGCTGCTGGAGGTAATCTGTAACGATCCTGGCCCTATGACATCTGGCATTGTCATCTTGGAAAATGAAACGGCGGCCATAACGACGCGTGCAAACGGCACAACATGGGGTGCCAAGATGTTGTCCCGTAGTACTGCCCTGTGACACGCCCAGCAACAACATGCAAGTCCGTTCTGCCGGCAGCAGTGATGCCTCCCCACACCATTACAGATCCACCCCCATACAGATCATGTCTAATGACGTTAACGTCATGGAAACGTTCGTTACGTCGGCGCCAAACCCTCCTGCGTCTGTCAAGGAAGTCCAAAGTGAACCTCGACTCATCTGAGAACATTACGTTGTTCCATCGGGCGATTATCCCAGCGTTGATGATGACGACACCATTGAGTCTGGCCCTAATGTGACGATCCCTCAAACAGGGAATGACACGAGGGGCGTCGGGCGTGTAAGTGAAATCTGTGCAGACGATTCCTGATGGTCTGGCCACTCACTACCAAGCCAGTATCCCTTTGAAGTTGAGACCTTATCTGATTTGCTGTTACCATACGATTTCTCAAGACAATAGTGCGGATGAATCTGTCCTGAGCCTGAGTTGTTGCCCTTAGTCGACCGGATCGTGCTCTATCCTGAACAGACCCTGTAGCACGATGTCTGGACCATAATCTGCTGATGACAGACTGGGAAACATTCATTGCCCTTGCCACAACGACCTGTCTTGTGCCAACCTGTAGCATGCCAAGGGCGCGTAACCTCTCCTCCTGTGTTAGACGGCGCATGGTCTCTGTTTAATTAACGACTTCAACCACTGATAATCTGATGCTTTCTCTTCAAAATCTTCCTTTACAGTGGCTCTAACCTTCCAATTCAGAGTCATGCAAATTTGTGGCACAACCCCCTTGATCATCAATAGCATCCCGTGCAGATCGTGAGAGTGTCATTGATGTGTTTGGGTGATGAATTTCTTTGGAAATGCTTCCTCAGTAAGGAACTATACAACATGGTTTCGTATCCCTTTGTATATGTGAAAATTTTGATCTCAAAATAAAATATCCCCTACTTTTTTTGAATAGTATATAACAGAGAACAAACTTAAAACAAACCAGCAGTTTGGCAATGCCCAGGTGTGCTCTAATAAGGTCTGAACATGTTTGGCAGGGCTTTGATAAGTCGCTCATTGGTCATGTTCATCTGAGGCTGAACAATTGCAATATTCTGGACGAAATATAAATGAGAAGGCAGCCCATATAAGTACACATCAGCTCTAAAAATATTTTAGAGTAGACTAGTTGCTAAATGCAAAATTTTTCATCTGGATTGTACCACATGACAAATGTTGCGAATGTTACATGGACACGAAAAATGCTCGACTTAGCAAATGCATCACCTGTTTTCACCCTACGCCCTTTTTGATATTGGAAACCACTAGGGGTTCACAAAATTCACGGTTCTGTATGTATCACGGTTTTGGTGTCACGGTTTTCGGTTTGTTTCGGTATGTTTTTTGTACAGCAGGAGGGGAGGCATTGTCAATTTCAACATGCTTTTCATTTATATGGCAAAAAAGTTCACAACAAACAAAATTCTGGCTAAGAACAAAACACTTGACACATGACACACATTGTCAAAAAAAAATTGAAAGAATTGGTTAAAGTGTCACTTGAACAAAAATTCAGTGTTACTGCCACCTATTGGACATGTTATGTATGTTCGGCACAAAAAGATGGAACTGAACTTGCGAATATTGCCTACTTGCAAATAGGCTATTGCCTACAAAACGCTGCACTCGACACTCATCCGCGCCAACTGTTCAGATTCACTTTTATTTTTGCGGATGCCTTGAAACAAACAATACGTGCACGCCCCGAACCGTGACTAGCGAACCGAACGGTTCGGATTTTTTTACTTGAATCGTTCCATCCCTAGAAACCACTAATTATTCCGCCGATCAAAAACGATGCACCACTCCTTAAAACACGCGAAACGGCAGGCCAAATTATGAATACCAATAGAAAACATACTTGTGTTGAAAATCGGTGATTTATTGAAAGATTTAAGTGATTGAACGTCACTTCATTCGAACGTAACTTTCTGGGACGCAAAAATACTAACCTGCCCAGCTTCCGCTGTGAAGACGATAGACTGGTCCCCGGATGTGAGGCAGGTGGTTTGGAAGGAAATCTGTATCTGTGACTATTGTGAGACTCCAAGGGGATACGGGAGATCGGACAGCGAGCCCGGCGCGTGTTGAACGTAACTTGGTAAAATATGATGCGAAAAATTTTGCTCCACAGAAATAAGAATTTTATAAAAACCCATATATAATATTTTAAATGGTTATGAAACGGATTAATCTCTACACATTGGCTCAAAAATCTAGATTATATTCTGTTTCCTGGGTTTTCTCAGCACTGTTTCAACGTAACTTTTCAAGACACCGTGAGTTACGTTTAAAACAATATTTTAAGCGCTAATTGCAGTGTTATACATCTGGATTTCCCAGTTAATTGCCGTTGTGGGTTAATCACTTGGAATTGATGTTTAGAACAAAAGCCATTTCAGCCAGACTTTTATTTAAAAATTCTGACAATTTTACATTCAAAGTCTGAAGGCAATGAATGTCACAAATTTGGACACTTTTTATTCACAAGTGTTTCAAAGACATGCAGTTTTTTTTTCTCTTTTTCAGAAGACCAATTATATTGCCTGTGTTAGCTTTTTTATATACTCTGGCCTTCATGCATGGGATTTTCTATGGGTGGCATCCAATTTTGTGAATCATATAGTTCTGTAAAAAATGCAGGGTCTCTGGCTCTCTATTTCATGGAACGACCCATATCCACGACAACACAACGGAAGTGCTCCAAGCCGTGCCAAATAGAATGGTGTTTATTTCTGAAAGATAACTGTGAATAGTCATAACTTCGCCATTTAGTTAGCTAGATAGCATTTACATACTTAAAGTGTAACTAGCTAGCTAAGTCAGCAAAAAGGCTTTTTAGTGACCTAAAATTAGTTTGCTTGCTTAGCTAGCTAGTTCGCTAGCCTGGCTAGCTAACAGTCCTACTGGGTGCATGTATGCAAATGAAAATACGTGAACAGCCATTATTCCGTTCACTAATTTAGCTACAGTTGAAGCACGAGCATTTAGCTTGCATTAGTATGCATCATTTGCCCGCCACGGGCACATAAATGCTATCTAGCGAACTAAATGGTGACGTTATAACTATTCACAGTTATCAGGTCAGAAATGAAAGCTGTACTAGTTGGCGCGGCCTGGTGCAATTGTGTTGTATTGACGGGGATATGCGTTTCTGTTTTTGCACCGCGTTTCTCCAGTCGGAGAAGTTTTGGGCCATGGCAGTGCATAGACCATGGGCTGTATATGCCATGGACCTATAAGGAGAAGATCCTTGGTATATGCTGGCATAAACCTGCCAGCCGTAAAGAATTAAATCCGCGGCTCAAGTGACATTCCGCAGATCGGGGAGTGATCCGCACGGACCACGAATCATCCGTGATCCGTTCCAGCCCTACTATAAAGCATCTTTGTGACAGTCTCCTGTGAAAAGTGCAAACATTTAAAACTGACATCACTAGTCAGCCTGCATTGATGTCTGACGGAGTGTATACGTTTCTTTAACTCTGCAAAGAATCTGCCACAAGGATATCCAACAAACCATAAGATTTAAGAGGCCGCCATGGCAACTTCTACGGGTATCACCCATTTTCACTCATGATGCTAATTAAAAGCAGAGTTACACAAGCACCCTTCGTGGAGCAAGGCCACGTTATCGCTACAGATCAGGTCTGATGTGGCTTTGTTATCCCGAGCACAATAAGAGAAAGGGTCATTCTGCGTGAAATCACCTAGGCCTGACACCCACCATTGCAGATGTAGCTGAAAACTTAAAATCTATCAGATGGAGTACACTGATTGAAGAAGTGCTCCTAAAGCATTTGGTTTTTTTGTTAAAATATTTATTGGTTTCCTAAGTAATAGTTCATTTATATGGGCCATTTTGATTGCATGTTTATTTTTTTTTACTCTAAAATACTATAAAATTATGACTCCAGTTTGGGCCAGAATTGCCAGCAGTACTGATTAAGGAACAAGGCATCCAAAACAACAACCAACTACCCATCTGAAAGCCCCTGAACCCCATAATGGGATTATTTACTGGACTGTGTACAATACTACTGCACTATGTGGGACAAAACCTGGAGCTGAACTTCTCAAATTAATTTCTATACACAACAAATTGATCTCATTTCAAATAGTGATGGTTATGTTTCTCTGTCAGGAAATTTAAGAAACCAAACTTATCACATTATTATGACCATGGTCATTGCAGCACCTGCATGGTCCACTGGGGAGTTTTATGGGACTATACTGGTTGTACAATGATAATATCATTGTTACAAACATCAGAAAAGGAAGCAGGCACAGATCCACACAAAAAGCCTTCAGGCACTTTAGTAAGAATTCTTTAAGCCTCATTTGAAACAAATAGAAACATATGAACTAAAGAGGGCTCAGGCAGAAGAGCGGTCAAATACAGTCTGAGTTTGGCAATGAGTGAACAAGATTCAAGGAGATGCAGTGAGCCACGGATAGAGACAGGCCAGAGATCAGTACCAGGCAATCCAGAGGTTCAGCATGTTGAGAAGACCTCACGCACAAATTCGAAGGCTTGGTAGGAGACTGGCAGACTCCTTATTCTTGAGGTGACAGCAAAAGGAGATATCCCTAATAAAATGGTTACTTCTTGGTTTTTTCAATAGACTTTACCAAAGACAGGAGGATTTGAGCTCTAGGCGGAGCTGACTGAGAACACAATGAAGAGAAACAATCCAGCAGGGAATGAACCCAGACCAGGAACTCAAATAATATGACACTAACACTCAAGATTAGGAAACAGGGGAGGGCAGGAGCACAGAGGAGAAGAAAAGCACAAGACCATAATTTAATAATGAAAACTCGTAAGGGGGAATATAGGAAAACCTGAATATGGACAGCTGGATTGCAGGAAAAACAATCAAGGAGACTCAGATCATGACCATCATTACATATAATGTGATATATTTGGAGATTTAATTCTCAAAATTTAATTTATTTCATTTTAACCATCACAATTATCACCAAGACCAATCTATCAAGTGTAAAAAAATTAATTCATAGGTTAAGCTCCATGTATCTTGTCCCAGATAGTGCAACTGCAGTGTGCACAGTCCAGTTAAATATTAAAATTGTGGGGTACAGGGGCATACTGAGCAGTGTTCGTTGTCGTTCTGGATTCATTGTCCCTTATTAAGTAATACCGCAAAAGCTGGTCCAAATCATAGTCAAAATTTTACAGTTTTTGAGTGATAAAAAAAATCTGCATTTGAAATGGCTGACTTGGCCCATATAGTACATAAATTAATGATTATTTATGAAACCAAAAAGTATTTTTACAAAAAGTTGTTTAAAAAAAGTTCCTTTTATCGGTGTACACCAGAGTTTCAGCAACATCCGTGATGGCGGGGGTCAAAACCTTGTTTCTTCAGGTGACTTGACATGGAATACCCTAAAAGTGACTGCTGGTTACAGAGGCTACTTTTACAATATCTTTAAAAAAGGAACCAGCACCAAACCAGAAATCGTGAGGTAATTTAATTTTCAACTTAGTATTCTAATTAATACTCTTGTGCAAATTCACCTTGACGTTCACATTATAAATGCGTGTGGAGGGACAGGCTGGTGCGTGTGTGTGTGTGTGTGTGTGGGGGATCCGTCAAAGGCAGACATGAAGACCAAAAAGAGATCTGAAAAGCATTGGTGATTCACCAAGAATCTCAAAAAATGAATAAAATTATAGTTATCAACTTAGACCCTCATGCCTATAAGACTGCCTGAAATTTTTGGTTATCTGTTCGAAAATTTCAGCAGTTGCTTCAGCTATCAGGTGTTTGAGGGGGAAAAAAAATCTGCACAAACGACTTTCTTCAGGACGTTTCACAGGTTTGTAAATCAGATGCCTTTAACTTGGCTGCCACAACAAGTTACAAGGTTTCTCAGCCAAGAAACTTAAAGTGACACACTTTATCTTCACTTGAAAATAAAACATTCCTCCTTTCCCATGTGTGAAATTCAAAAGATTTCACTGTCATTGAAAATCCTTGTCAGTAAACGTCTGGGTAAACAAGCAAGAGAGCCACGGCTCATTTCAAATAACAGACCTAATTCTTCAGACAAAAGACCAGGGAAGTGACACCAAATTCCACATCGTGCCATTTAAAAGAACACAATACAGGCAGAATGCATTTCTTGGTATTTAGCCCACCACCCAGTCAGCTTAGATGGAATGGAAAAGTCAAGGTTACTCCAAAGTATAGTTCATTTCAGAGCCCAGTAATTTTATGTGCATCATTTTTTTTGGCATATCTTGCTTGTAACTCGACTTAAGAGCTTCAATTCACTATTTACAAAGTTATCTATTAACAGTTATTTATTTAGATTAAGCTTTTAGCCAAGAAGACTGATGAGAGAGGGGCAGTGAGACACGCAAGTGTGAATGCATGCAAAAACACTCGCATTGTGTGTGCATGTATGTGTGATATGCATGGACATGTGTGTGGGTCCTTGTATGTGTGTAACAATGAAGGCTAATTGTGGTCTATTATGGCTGACATAGAATCACTTCAATCTTTCTTACGTGACAAAAAATTCTAAAAAATGTTCAAAATATGACTGGGTCATGGAGGATTCACTTCAGAAAAGTGTCCCATTTTAGCTTGTCCCATTTTACCGAATGCATTCAGGTTAAATGGGACAGTCACTTAAAACCCTTTTCAATAAAAAGTGAAGAGTACTGTGAAACATTTTGATTATAAGTAACATTTAATAAAATGCAACATCATACAACTATTTTTGGTGTTACTTCCTCATTGTTTTAGTCAGTAAGTATCTGAATAAACAAGCAATAGAGCTACAGCTCAATTAAAAAAACCAGACCCGATTGTTCTAACAGAAAACCAGGAAAATTACATCAAATTCCACATTGTGCCACTCTGAAGTATACTTTTATGTGGTGAGCGACTAACTTTCCAACTTCCACCATTAAAGTGAGAGGAACTACATTACAAGAAGTGGCAAGCTCTCACATCAAATTTTAAGGATTTTTTGAGACACCATTTCAACAGAACTCTAAAAATACATTCTCATCATGTCCCACTGTATGACTTCAACATTTCAGAAACATTAAACTTTATAGTGTCATTAAAAATATAACAATTAACTTTATGCCACAACCATATGTTACCTCATAAAATCCACAAAAGATCATGAATTGTGGCCTTCCAAAAAAACGGCATCATTTTAGATAGCCCGACTAGCACAAGCATTCTCGCATTTGTGTATTTTTCTCCAGCACAAGGCCCGTTTGGGCTAATATTGAATGAAGCAGAGAGGGGAGATTATGCAGACCACCTGTATCACAGCAGAGGGACTGCACCTGAGAGCATGATTTCAATATCATTGTGCTCTTCCTGTTTCGGTGTTCTCAGGCCAATTTGTTCTTCAGGATGTCGGCGCACTTGAAAAATAAGACGCATTCTGTCATTCTTGGAAAAACAGACCAAAGAGAGAGTGAGTCAATACAGCAATATAGAAGTTGCATATTAAAAAGAACCAAACCATTAAGGTGGTATTTACACAATCATATTAAGTGTTTTAAAGCTGTAAGCATGGCTAATGGCTTTTATGTAGTGAAAAATATCTTAAGGTGCTGAATGCCTTTAAATGTGCTAAAGGGAATAAAGTTGAGCCAACTTGTTCAAGCATAATTTAATAGGTCTACTGCTCTGCCACACTAGCGGTAAACTAACTGAACAGTTTCTGACTGTTTATTCATCACTATACTTCCTTTGTCTAAGGTTACATACTTCCTTCCATGTCTCCAGCTCATGTTTTGCAGCATTACTTTATGTGACACACAAGTCAAATGCCAAGCTCCATTCACACAAGTTATGCTTAAATGCCCACTGCCGGACTGCATTCATACTTCTGTACGGGAACGACCGTCAGAAAGCAATAAAATAAATATTACAGGCTTTTTTGTATATATATATTTTTTTAAACAGGCAAGCAACAGCAATTCTCCTTTAAAAGGACAAATGCCAGAGAGACCATTAATATTCAGCTAATATGGTCAGCTTAGGCAAAAGTGAATAACAGGCCATATCCACATAAAAGCTGAAAAAAAAAAAAATCGCCATCTTGTCAAATTGAGTTTCAGCAATAAATACTCAGGCGGTGTTTTCAACAACCCCCATTAAATTATCTTCAATTTTGAGTTTATTATGACAGGGCAGCTGGCTGAATAATAAGACTGTAAATTTATTGACAAATTCTGACAACCCAATTGTGCAAACCATGCCATTGCCACCTAAATGGTTAGCAGGGGATTCGGGGGGAAAAAACAGCCAATCATTTTGAGACACAGGCACCAACTCACATTGTCCTTGGTGTTCTATGTACATCCAGTCCCTGATTGCTATTCCCAGCATTATAATAGCTTCTACCCTGGTCCATGAACAATATAGATCTTACCCCCTCTGGGTTTGCTACTGTTTAGAGAACCAAAAATACAAAATTTTGCTTTACATAAAAAGGCATTTCACTGAAACAACCTCTCGTTATTTGCATGCCGGTGTAAGGCTTTTAATCAGTCGGGATAAGGTTTTTTTTTTTTTTTAAGCAATCATATGATTGCACGGGAGGAAAAAACTTCCCACATACTGAGTTTTTACATTATTTTTCAGCTTCCAAGCTTTAAGTGACAGTTTTAAACACAAAACTGGCAGATTTTACCCTAGCTTGGAAAACAGCATTTCACATATAAACTGCGATTTTTATTCATATTCATAGCTACCATTGGTTGACATGTTCAGCATGAATATTTGCAGTACACGGCACCATCATCATAACTCACAGGCAATCATCACCACCTGCCCGCACCACCATTTACTGTTTTGTCTGGTAGGTAAATTTACAGTCATTATGTGGGGATGTGCTGGTATTTTTTTAGCAATGTAAACAAGAAAATGAGGTAAAAAAACCTGCTGTCAAGGACCCAGAGGTGCTGCCACACATATTTTGAGCCACTTAAAGCCTGCCACCATCATAGCAGTGATGAGCAAAACCTGTGGACAGACAGGGCGAAGAGGCTACGTTAGGCAAACTCAACCTTCCCCTGCTTAAATATTTTTAAATGTGTGGATTTTACAATGAGACAGCACAGGCTTGCTTACAGGAATTACAAAAAAAAAAAAACATGAAAAATGTTGCCTTATCTGGTATTGCAGTATTTGTTGCTCCATCCCCATTAAGCATAACCCAACAAAACTTTATAAAACTGCAAATGCACTGCCTTTCCACACGTCACCCCGATCACCTCCCTACCCCACCCCGACAACCACACCAAAACATCATGTGCCAGTTGGAGTGACCCTAAATCAAATTACTGCCATTCTGAGCACTTAACCTTTAGAGCAGTCCATGGCTTGTGCACAGCAGGTCAGTTGGGAAACTCTAAGCATGCTCTTGCTGCCACCAATCCCTGGTTGCCATCTGTACCTCACTGCTGTTCTCACTAGTGCTCTGTTTCTGCTCCTTTTGCTGCCATTTTGCTTTGCTGCTCACCGAACACGACCCAGCCGTCCATCTGTTATTTAGATCTGCTACATGTATTCGGTGTACTTGATGTCATACCCAAAGAGCACCCGAAGCAGATCTATAGATCTATACAACTGAAAACAAATACTATCATACTACACCATACTCAATAGATGCAAATTAATTTTAATACTTGAACTGTCCCGAACGAACTGGCATTTCCATGCTTTAAAGCAACCAGTAGCCCGCAATGTGACGCAGTCACTTCCAGTGGTTATGACACTACAATGCTTCAAAATTTTTCGATCCATTCCTTGGTAGTGCTTCTTTCTCATGTCAGAGTTTTTGCTTTCAGCTCTGTGTATATGGGCAGCATCAAAAGTAAATACAAATTGCAATGGTTCAATAAAAATGTATTTTACCGCCATAGCTTTCAATGACTTTATGCCAAGATAAACCCATGAGAAAATTCTGTGATTGAATCTGGTGTAAAAGGATTTTGGAGTGTTCTAGGACCAAACTGCAATTTTGTCTTTTCATTCCAGATATCTATACCTCTACTCCAGTGCAGCGGGAGTGGAAGTTCATGCATGCTTTTGAGAAAATTTACTGGTACTGTTTAAAATAAATCAACAAGTATTATCTATCCTCCAGTGAGTAATTCTACCATTTCGATACTAAATAATAAATAATAGAAATAATAAACTACATAATAAATGATGACCTGGGCATTCCAAGGCTATGCATGATTTACATTGTATTTCCCATTGTGTGCAGAAAAAAAAAACGCAGGCTCATAACAGGCTTACAGTATACACGCTCGTTGAGAGACATGTATACAGAAGGCCTCAGAGTAGCACCTGGCCAAAAAAAGTCACCATTTGGATTTAAATAAGCAAATACTCAAGATACCTTTGATTGAATTATTATTGCAGCGATTAATATGTTCCAGTCGGCAACCATTTCTTTAACCCTGATTGATGCAATGTGTGCAGCTTCTTATTTTTTAAATAGCCATGTCAGAAGACATAAGTATCCCATGGTCATGGAAAACATGTTACCGTGTTTCAACAGGGGCAAATTATTGGCATGCATTAAAAGAAAATAAAATAAAGAAATAAAACAACTAATAAGATTTCTGAAATCACTGGAATTGGCTTATAAATTGTCCAAGGCATTATTAAAACCTGGAAAGATAGTGGTGAACTTTCAGCTTTGAGGAAGAAATTGGTAAAAAAAAAAAAAAAAAAAAATCATGAATGATCATGATTGGAGATCACCACAATGCATGGTGAAGTCTCATGGTAAAAAATCAACAGCAGAACTTGCAGCATGGTGGCACAGTGGTTAACACTGTTGCCTCACAGCAAGTGCAATATGGGTTCAAATCTGGCCTGGGGCCTTAGTGGAGATTGCATGTTTTCCTCATGTTTTGTACTCCGGTTTCTCTCACCCAGAAAAACATGCATTACTGGAACACTCCTACCAGTACCCCTAAACAAGGCACTGGCTTAAGAACTGGAGTTGGTCTACAGGTGCCGTTCTGTGGCTGCCCACTGCTAACAATATGATGAGTTAAATGCATCGGACAAGTCACTCCACAGAGTTCAATAAAGTATATCTTATCTTAGGATTTGGACTTAACAACCGCATGGACATAACACAGCCACTTGTTAGGGGGAAAAATGACTCCAAGTTGCAAGAGAGCTTAAATATTGGACTATGGAGCAATGAAAATGGTCCATGTGGTCTGATGAGTCCAGATTTACCCCATTCCAAAGCAGTGGGCACATCCAGGTAAGAAAGAAAGCCCAGGAAGTGATGCATACATCAGGCATAGAGCCCACTGTACAAGCCTCTGGAGGCAGTGCTATGATCTATGGTTGCTTCAGTTGGTCAGGTCTAGGTTCAGTTATGTTATCTGGCAATAAAATGAAGCCAGCAAACTACCTTGAATGTACTGAATGACCAGGTTATCGCATTCATGGATTTTAATCCCTGACGCCATAGGCATATTTCAGGATGACAATGGAAAGATTCATTGGGCTCAGTTTATGAAGAGTGGTTCAACGCGCATGAGAAATCATTTTCATCCATGTATTGGTCACCAGAGTCCTAACCTTAACCTACTGAAAGTCTTTAGGATGTGCTGGAGAAGACATTATGGAGTCTGACTCTCCCATCATCAATGCAAGATCTCCGTCAAAAATAAATGCAACTCTGGTCAGAAATATAAGTCATAACGCGTAATATTGTCAAAACAATGCCACCCCAAATGCGCACGGTAATCAAAGCTGAAGCTGTCTAACAAAATAATGTCATGAGAAAAAGATAGTGCACCCTCTTGCAGTTCTATAGTTTTACGTTTCAGGACATTTAAAAAAGAAATCAGCTGGTCCTTATCAGGTCCTGATTAGGTAAATCTAACTTCAGGTGTAAAACAACACACAACAGATTCCACCATGCCATTATTTATTAAACCAAAATTCAGCCAAAATGCAGAGGTCATCTGTGAAAGACTAAGTACACCCCATGATTCAATAGCTTGTTGAACCAGCTTTAGCAGCAATAACTTGAACTAATCATTTTCTATATGATTTTATCAGTCCCTCACATTGTGGTGGAGGAATTCTGGCCCACTTTTCTTCATAACATTGCGTCAGTTCATAGGTGTTTGAGGGCATTTGTTTATACACAGCTGTCTTTAGGTCCTGCCACAGCATTTCAATCGGGTTGAGGTCTGGACTTTGACTTGGCCACTGCAACACCTTGATTTTTTTTCTTTTCTAGCCATCCTGTCATAGATTTTCTGGTGTGCTTGGGATCATTGTCCTGTTACATGAACCAACAGCAGCCAAGCTTTAGCTGTCATACAGATGGTTTCACATTTAACTCTAGAATACTTTGGTACATAGAGGAGGTCATGGTGGACTTAATGACTGCAAGGTGCCCAGGTGCTGTGACTGCAAAACAAGTCCAAATCATCACCCCTCCACCACCATGCTTGACACTTAGTATGAGGTGTTCGTGTTGATATTCAGTGTCTGGTTTGCATCAAATGTGGCGCTACACATTATGGCCAAACAACTGCAATTTGGTCTCATCTGTCCAAAGGAGATTGCTCCAGAAGTTTGTGGTTTATTCAGATGCAACTTTGCGAACCAAAGCTGTACTGCCATCTTCTTTTTGGAGAGAAGACTTTCTCCTGGCAACCCTTCCAAACAAGCCATACTTTTTCAGTCTTTTTTTTTTAATTGTACTGTCGTGAACTTTAACATTTTACATGCTAAATGAGCCTGTAGAGTCTTAGATGTAGTTCTTGGGTTTTCTGTAATTTCTCTGAGCTTTGCATGGTCTGACCTTGGGATGAATTTGCTAAGACATCCACTACTGGGAAGATTGGCAACTGTCGCGAATGTTTTCCACTTGGGAATAATCTTCCTCGCGGCAGAATGATGGACTTCAATTTGAATGGAAATGGCCTTATAACCCTTCCCAGATTGATGGGCAGCAAGAATTGCTTCTCTAAGATGATTGCTGATGTCTTTCTCTCTTGACGTGGTCTTAACACATACCTAAATGCACCAGACCAGCAAACGCCAAAACCTCTTATAGAGGTGTTCACACTTGCTGATGATCAATGAACGAAATGCATTTGGTCGGCAACACCTGGCTGCTAATCGTCTTCTTAATTCCTATAGAAGCAGAAAGGGTGTACTTAGTTTTTCACACATGGCTGAATTTTTGCAAAATAATTAATGGCACAGTGGAATCTGTTGTGTGTTGCTTTACACTTGAGGCTAGATTTACATAATTTTGGGAACTGATTAGGACCAGCTGACTTTTTATTATGTCCTGATACGTAAAACCATCAAACTGAAAGAGGGTGTACTTTCCTTTTCTCATGACTGAATCTACCTGGGCAAAAGTTAAGCACTACCAAATTCAAAATAAAATTTTCCAAAAATTGGCAAGTCCTGAATTCAGTACATTTGCATGTAAGTTTTATCATGGATTATATGTGCATTTCACATTCAAAAGGCTTTGTCATGAACCATGTTTTTATATGTGCTGAATATCAGAGGTTGCATGGCACTGCTGAAAACTTTCATCTCAGTCAGATGTTGCTTCTGTTTCTTCCAATTAAAGTTCAGACATCAGAGGACACTTTTTTTTCTCGCAAACACAGGTCTCCTTGCCATCTTTAACTCTTTTCCCCACAATAACTACATATGATGCCCAAGTGCATGCCAACTTTTAGTTTTAATTTCAATAGTACTACTGTGTTATTTCAGTTTTGCTTCAACAGCAGCTTTAACTCTTTTACCCATAATGAATGTATATGAGGCTTGTACAGTCTTGTGCAAATTAATTGGACAAAGCCCCATTCCGGAGCGTGACTGCCTGCGACTATTTGGTTGTACAACGGGGCAAAAAAACTTCTATCGCACTTGATCATAGAAAGCTTTCACAAATGCAACAGGGGTCGTACAACGAGCAATTATATCGCCTCATTCAGTCGTACTATGGTAGCACAATGTCACAAAAGCTTTCACAATTGAAAAAGGAGTTGTACGAGAAGAGCAATTATATTGCTTCTACAGTTGTATAATGGTAGCACGACATTGCATGACTCCTCGCTAGACATCCCTAGCACACGTACGAGTGTTGCACGATTTCCTATCCATCAAGTGCGACTTTTTAATTCGTGCGAACTGTTGCGTCAAGTCAGGCGACTGTGTGCAAAGTTTGCAACGTTGCACAACAGTCGTACTACCGTCAATGCGACCTAATGCAACTGGATCGGTCGCATTTGGTCGCGTCTGAATTTTGAACATGTTCGAAATTCAGGTGTGACCTAGTGCGACTGCCTGCACCACTGCAACGAGTGTGACACCTCGCAAGACACCTTGCGACTGCTCATCTGCAACAGCGAAAAAAAGCGGTCGCAAGTGCTCATAAACTGGTCGTATCTCAACTTGAAAGGGCCTTAAAGGTGCTTGTCAATTGCCGTGCCAAGTGATGGACATTTTACATAACCACCACAAGATCACTGCATAGTACCTTTTAGCCTAGTTTAATTAATTTCCTTGAATTGTATGATGCAACTAATGTGTTTGCATCATCAACACAGTACTGTAACTGTGTTGGACAGGCCTGCTAATTCACCTGACCTCAATCCCACTGAGAATCTCTGGTTCATCATCAAGTCAAGGCTGCAACAAAAGGACTGCACCACAAAAGCCAAAGTCATTGATGCAGTTGTCCAGGTGTGGCATCACGACGAAGAAATCAAGGCAACCAGCAAAAACCTGGTCAGCTCCATGCCAAAACGGATGGAACCGCTTATCCATAACCGTGGAGGACACATGTCGTCCTGAGTGCTGAATGTAGATACTATTTAAGTACTAAAAAGCCTGAAAACCTTTGTTTTTTGGTTTTTTCCCCTCCAGCTTGCATTATCCAATTAATTTGCACAAGACAGTATGTATATCAATGGGACTTTTCCCCCGCCTCCCCTAGGGATGTCATTTGAAGTCATAATGGAGAAAGGGAGGAGGGAGTCTATGGGGAAAAAGAGTTAAAGAATATTAGGCCCATACTTTAAACAGCACTCTTTAAAAGCTAAGAAAGTATGAAGCAAAGATCATATTATATATATACTACTCAAAATTTGATAGGGATCATAGGAATTTTTTTGTGAAATGACATGCAAATATATATGAACAATATATTGGATAAATGACATGCAGTCAGACACAAAACACATTTGCAAGTGCATTTAATGACATTAAATGAGCGTGCAGCCTCACACTTTTGGCTTTCACAAACACTTCATGGTTTCACCTCTGACATGTAAAGTGAAAACACAGTGTTCGTTTGATGTTTCATTACCACAGTTAATGTCAATAACGGGTATAGCCTCCCCTAGCTTGAATGACGGCTTGACAACGTCGGGTCATACTGTCAATCAGAACCCGGATGCTTGCAATTGGAATGTTGTTCCATTCTTCAACAAGGGCATTTCCGAGCTCTTCTAGAGTTGTGGGTTGTGCCCCACGACCGAAATGGCGACCTGCAGCATGTTCCACACATGCTCGATAGGGTTTAGGTCCGCTAACGCGCTGGCCAGTCCATGCGGACAATTGTCTCCTGCTCTAGGAATTGATTCACCACCCTAGCAGGATGGGGACGGGTGTTATCATCCATCAAGATGAAATCAGGGCCAACAGCACCAGCGTATGGTCTTACGTGCACACATTGAGGATCTCATCCCTGTACCGCACCCTGTCATCGCCCCTCTCCCCATGACATGCAGGTCCGTTCTGCCGTTGCTGCTTATTCCTCCCCAGACCATAATTGATCCGCCACCATAACGGTCGTGGTTCGCGGATGTAGGCATCATTAAATCGCTCACGTTGTCTTCGCCACACCTGTTGCCTCCTGTCAGTAAAGTCCAAGCAATATCGGGACTCATCAGTAAAGAGAACTGGAGACCAATCGTTGTGTGTCCATGTGACATGATCGTGAGCCCAATCCAAACAGTCACGCCTATGACGCACGGTCACTGGGATTCGAACACATGGCCTTCTTGAGTTGAGGCCGGCAGTATGAAGACGATTCCATATCGTCTGAGGGATACCCTGACCCCGAGGCGTTATGAAGGTCATTTCGTAGGGTGGTGGCTGTCCAGAAAGGATGACGTCATGCCTGAAGTGTGAGAAAGTGGTCTTGTCGTTGTGTAGTCGATCTCTGACGACCACCCCCATGACGGTGTGATGCTGTACCAAACGTTTGATGCCGGTTCCACGCTCTGTTCACAACGCTTTGGCTGACGTTAAATGCATTAGCAACGTGACGTTGTGAGAAGCCAGAGTCAAGCATTCCGATGCATGTTCCCAATTGCTCTGAAGTCAATCGACGTCTAAGACGTTGAGGAGACGTTACTGCTAAATGTAATGCAAAAAATTTGGGAACTTCCAAATTTTCACCAACAAGCAACACACACGTCTCAGTTGAAATGGTGAAGTGTTAGTCAAAGCCAAAATGTGAGGCTGCACGCTCATTTAATGTCATGAAATGCATGTGCAAATGTGTTTTGTGTCTGACTGCATGTCATTTATCAAATATATTGTTCATCAGTGGCAGTTACCAAATTTGCATGTCATTTCACAAAAAAATTCCTATGATCCCTATCAAATTTTGAGTAGTAATATATACTTTCAAACTGATTTCATATGCCAGGAAAGGTATGTCCAAGCCATATTCCCAAGCACTGGGCGTTGGTTATGATGGCTGTTGATGTTATTCTTAGTCCTACGGAGAAGTAGAACTTTTTTTAAGAATTGGGTGGTGCTTAACTTTTGCCAAGGTGGTAATCAGAATGTGCAACTTGTTTCTCTTTTTGGCCAAGCAGTGTATTCTCTCTATTCCAGAATTCCTGGATTTTATTGCCACTGTCAACCATAGACTGTATAAAAAGATGGATGAAGCTACCTTGACGTCACCCATTGGTTTCAGCATACCATAAAGGAAGCCTTGATTTTGGCAATTTGAATTGCGCCATGTTGTCATTTTGAAACCGGATGTGATTTCTATTGGACGAGAGTGAGTGAGAATCAAGATCCGGGGAAGGATGAGAGAGGTGGATCTCACCGTATCGGACGAGGACCAGAGGATAGCCACGCCCCTAAAGCATATTCTGGCTTTATCCTTTATTCTAGTCTACTTGGGACCATAATTTACAAAAATGAACATCATGATATATCGAAGGAGACTTGAAACATGCTATAACTACCATAAAATAATGTGAAAAATCATTATTTAAATGAAAAATCAGGTGGGAAAGTAGGGTCATTTTCTCATAGACTTCTATAACATTGAACTTCTTTCTGCAACCACTGACGTCGCCATCTGCTGGCCATTAAATATAATGCCATTTTACGGTACTTCCGCACGGACTTCATTTTTCAGACCAGGGTGCTGCGTCCATCTTTTTATACAGTCTATGCTGTCAACCAGCAAAGGTTCAGTAAATAAAATGAGGTACCACTGACTGACAGCCACTGAAGCTTTAACATCCCTCGAAGTTAGTGTTCTGCAGCACAACAAAAGGAATGCGTATTTTTTACATAACATTGTGACTTAGCAGACTCCCCAGGAGCAATATGGGGCCAAGGGCCTTGCACAAGGGTCAAGTAACTGCACTAATCTTAATCTGGAGGCACACAGGCTTGGGCCAGCAACCTCCTGAGCCCCATTAAAATGCCTTCAAGCAGGTTACTGGGTGCCTCTATACCAGAGCCTGTGCTTTGGACTTCTCAACCAATACTTCAGGCTAATATTTTATTTTTTAATCACTGAGGAAATTTTGATCTGCTGTGACATGGAAGAGGCACACCACTTGATCAAATTGTACTGCAACACTGAGAGATCAGCCAAGCTCACTCCCGTCCTAACTCTGACAAAGTCAAGGAAAATCAATCTCTTTTTTCCAACATCCAATTACTCTCGCTCTTAAAAGCATAGGCATTTTTCTCACATAAACCAAGGTTTTTCATGCCTTTCAGACATACAGTACCTGTTCTTGTATATCCACCCAAAAAGAGGAACTAGACAACAAAGTATGAGGCAGAAATTCTTCAGGGCTTTTTTTAACCCCCTTTCACTCTCATGTCTACCATGCCGATCAAAACATGCATGCGTAAACTCCTACAAATATAAGGGGTCAGTAAATTTACCAGCCAGAATCTACAACCTCCAGAAATTATTTCAAACTTTTTCTGATTTTATCTTCTTCTTGCTAGAACTACCAAAGAAGTACAGTAACACAAAGCTTCACGAAGACACTGCTTGCATTCAGAAACAAGACTAAACTACAGAAGTCAGGATATGACCTCTCCTGCAATGTCTTTATGCTGTCACAACACAGTTTTACACACATTGTTTCCTTATTTTTCTGTTTAAAGCCATGTGGATTGTTGGCCATTGCCCTTTGAAAATAACTAAATAGGACCAGACACAGAATGAATGTGCTTTCAGATTCAGTTTCAGGGCACTCAATACTTATTTATGTTATTTTTTTTTTTTTTTTTTTTTTGCCAGATTCTTATATTCTACCCTCTTCTGGGTAACCGTGGACAATCACTATGGGTGATCACCTCACCAGAGAGAAGCCACCTAGCTTGAGTAACTGAGCATCTGAGACTAAAATGCCAAGTTTAATGTTCAATATCAATGATTAAAATGTCTATACACTATAAATTGATTTAACATAGGTGAGGTTTAGAACAGCAAAACATTCTACACACCTGAGCAGGTTGGATGAAGGTGCGCAGGACCGTGTCTGTTTGTGAAAGTATCACACACCATTTTGATAACTCACTTATTCAGTTCTTGCACACATACATTTTGCAATCGGGAGTGCTAACCAACCCACGAATTGTGAAGTAGAACAACCCAGTCATTTTTTCATGGGCTTACTTTTTCATAAGGCATGGCATTCAGATTTGGCTTCGCTTCCTTCATCACATGCAGGCTCGTGAGAATTGTTCTGTCCCTCATTTTAACATCTCCACCTACGGCTTATTTCTATGGCAACATCCCATCTTCAATCAGCACAAGCCCATAACTAGCTACTACCCACTTTTTGTCTGACTGCTTTATTAGTGGTTGGACAATTAATTGGAAGCTCAAGCAGTTGCAATGATTGTAGAGCGATTGAGCTGGAAGCCTGGCTGCTGAGCCTAGTTTAGGCTCGGGGAAACCCTGCTGGGATCAAATAAACACGTGCTGTACATATATTGCCAGTTTTACACCAAACAAAAGGACTTCAAAATGACTAGGGATTCCCTGATGTGATACAAACAAAATTCCTGCCTTACATTGTGTGATTTTGTTCTTCTTTTGCCCCGTTCACAACTTTTTTTTTGCAAGTACCAAGCCACATTTGTCCCACATGCTAAATGATGACTTCCAGTTTGGGAGCAGGGTGTTTTCAAGGTTGCTCCAAGTGAGTGACAATCACCAGTGGCAGTGCCAGAACTGGAAATTGGGGGGCAAAGAACATCCCTTTATAACAATAATTAGTCCTGGCTAGTTCTCAATCATTATCCTCTATTGACACGTTCTCCAATCGTAGCAATAATCCATTGGCAATTTCAGTGAATGACAAATTGGTTGCCCGGGCGCCCAGGACAATCGGTTTTTCACGGGGACAAGTAAAAACGAAAAATCAGTTGCCCTTCGGACAACCTCTTTTTTTCTGCGGTACATTCCTATCAAAAATCACCAACCAATAGAATGCCAGGTTCTATGTTGACCAATGAAATTATCGCTGCCTCGCTGCAGGCCCACTAGTGTACCGTGGGGGCAGTTACATATACAGAGACCCACTCCAAAGATGCCGTAGAATCTATGGCTATGCTGCGAATGCGCGACCGCTTATTAAACTATGTTACTCTGTAGATTATGTAGCCATCTAGCTAGCTCGCTAACGTTAACTATGGAGAATCTTTGTAAATAATCGTCATAATTAAGCGGTGTCATTTGCTTTTGCCCTAACTTCACTAGCTAGTTTCCAGTAACAGTGATTGCTTTTGAGCTAGCTTGCTAGCTAGCCAACATCCCAAAAATGTAAAAATGCAATTTGGACGCATGGAAGCTAGCTAAGATAGTAAAGTCATGGCCAAATCAAATCATATCGCTTAAACAGGATTTTCCACAGTTAACGTTAGTGTGACATAGTGGTTTTTAAATCCATCGACTCTCAGCAGAAGGAGCAGATCTTTCACCATTATTGCCTTGCAGTTCCCTGTAATCTCTGCCGTTTTTCCCAAGCTATGCCTGTAATGCAGCTCGTAGCAATTTGCATCGAAGTTGCTTCCATGTGAGATAAAGTTGTCCAGGTTTTGAAGCATTTGACTGGACTTGAAGATGCCCACTCAGTTATATGTTAATTGGAATGATTGCGTTTACTCTCTCTCGATAGTCAGTCTGCCATGGGATGCAATGAGAGCAGGAGATATCCGTGAGGTTGTGAGATATTTAAAGCCGTGACATATCTTGTCTTTGCCACAGAGGTGCAAATAAAAGTCTACTGTATGCATCTGAGGTGTCTGGCATCCTTCGGAGTACGTAACATTAGCTAACTAGATGGCTAAATAATCAAAAGCGTACCATAGTTTAATCAGTGATCGGTCACACAGCATATAGCCAAAGATACTGCAGTGTCTTTGGGAGTGGGTCTGGGAGTCACTGCCCCCAGCCCCCACGGTATGCTTCCTCAAGAGCAATCACTGGTACATCTAACAAGTGGGTTAAATTAGGGCTAAAACAAATGACGCCGCTTAATTAGGACGATCATTTACAAAGATTTTCCATAGTTAACGTTAGCTAGCTAGGTAGATGGCTACATAATCTACAGAGTAAGATAGTTTAATAAGCGATCGCACATTCGCGGCATAGCCACACATTCCACAGAATCTTCGGAGTAGGTCTGTGTAAACATCACCGCCCCCACGGTACACTGTATGAAGTTAATAGCCATAGCCATAGATTCTACGGCATCTTTGGAGTGGGTCTCTGTATATGTAACTGCCCCCACGGTACACTAGTGGGCCTGCAGCGAGGCAGCGATAATGTCATTGGTCAACACGGAACCTGGCATTCTATTGGTTGGCGATTTTTGATAGGAATGTACCACAGAACCATTCCGGACAACCACCATTCCAGACGGGCAACTGATTTTCATTGAAGAGCTTGTCCGTGGACAACCAGTCAAAAAATTGATTTGTCGTTCACTGGGCAATTGACGACCTATGCTTTACGAAAGACAAACTGCTCTGGAACTTCCGTGCCACCTAGTCGGTACATCAGGCGATCTAATCTGCGCTTCGTGATCATTTAAATTGTTGAAATGAAATAAAAGACCATATGAAACGCCTTCATGCAATTTTGAATAACACCTATTTAAATGCATCAAAGTGCGCCTCCAAATGAATAATTGTCATCTTACTTTAACAAGGAGAACTAGCAAAACCCAGTATTTTCAGAGTGAATGTATTGTTCTCAAGTATTTTCTTAATTAATAACGCAGGACTAATAATTGTTTTAAAGGGATGTTCTGCACCCCCCCAATTTCCAGTTCTGGCACCGCAACGGACAATCACGCAACAACAAAATGGACATAAAGCCCTTCTTACTCCCAAGATCTGGGGTCTGGATATATTTCGGTCTTGCTATGACCGACAACAAAAAGGCAATATGCAAGCTCTGCTAAAAAGAGGACAGTCATCTGGGTATGTTGCTGTTCCATTTACAATAGAGCCTAATGATTCAATTTTTTTCCAGGGCCGAAAAAAAAATCTAACTTTGCTCAATGTCAAAAATATCAAACTTTGTAAATAGTATAATGCAACTTAATTAGATGCCTTAGTTATATTGAAAACCGTTTTGAGAATAATTCCGGCGCGCAGAATGGCCACTCCAATTAATCTCAGCGCGTTGCATGCATTCGGGAAACGAAAACCTAAATGATGTATTGATTGCTTTTGTTGCAACTTAGTATGACAAGAGAAGAAAAGGATTGGCAAGTATGTTGCCATGCAACAATGCAAATGGGAAGACACTTCCAGAACTGTGGAGATAATGGTATTAGCCAGAGTCCTCATCAGTCAAGCAACCACAGCAAATTCGCCATGGCTCTTAATGGAAATCAGCAACTTTTTAAGCAACAAAGTGTAACCAATGAAGCTCTAAAATGAGCTAAAGCGAGTTTTCATAATGCAGAAGCTTGATGCGTGCATTGTGGTGCGATTTGTCCCGTGTTTGCCGGTTACCTTAAGAAAATCATATGAAAATAAATGGTGAGTTAATAAAAAATGCTTTTTCTTGAAACTCAATTGCTTAACATTTTTTATAAAGCAAGTTTTGTTGTTAATTTGGATCCTTGAGAGCTTACAAGGGCATCTATTCAAGACAGGGAGCAAACTGCAATAAATTATGGAGAGTGAACATAGCGGTTGAAATGTTTTAATTAAGGCCATGATAAGATTGTCAAAAATGGATTTCTCAAAAGGATTCTAATTCCAATATGGCCGCCAGTTTTCAAGATGGTGGCTATTTCGTGACTCAAAATTTGCGTTTTCGGAAGCTTTCTGATCACAGATATTGCATTAAATTGAAGGGCAACATCCATGATCATTCATTGAAATGCTGTGGTCAAGCTCTATTGGTTTGTATTATTTTATAAGAGTGATGTCAAAGCACAACTAGGGCACACTGGTGACATCACTGCTGTGAGACTCAGCATGGGGTTCAGTGTCGGCTTGTAGTGTACTAGCTGTAGTTGTACATTACTGTTGTAGTGATGTATACTTTAGTGTCCCAAATGCTATCTAATAAGCCCCTGTATATATCTCAACTAGAAGTTTAGTTAATAGTATTGTAGTTAGATAGCCGCACCTGAATTGACAGGATGTGCCAGCGCGGAAGAGGCGAGCCAAGGGTAACGGGGCCTCAGTTACCTGGATGGTGTACAGATCGCACGGGATTTAAATGGCACTGGATGAATGATCGGGCTAGGTGTAGGGTAGAATTTGGCCAGGGTCAGTCCATTAGGTGGTTGCCAATTCATGATATGGTGGTGAATCCAGAGAAATCCAGTGACATGCTGCTCTTTCACGCCTTCACTGGCTGTGATGTTGTGTCAGCTTTTCGTGGTAAAGGCAAGAAAACTGCATGGCAAGCATGGGAGGTTTGCCCTGAAGTGAGCCTTGTCTTCAAAAAGCTCAGTCAACGCCCACCTATCATAGAAGATCCCAGACCTCAACATCCTTGAGAAGTTTGTCATCACCATGTATGACAAGCACAGCACTACAGGCAAGGTTGATGAGGTAAGACTGGACTTGTTTGCTCGGAAGCAAAGGTCTTCTCTAATGGAGAAGCCAGCGCACTAAAAAGAATGTTAGCCAACAGTTGCTAATACACAGATGCTAGGTATGGATTCTTAACCTTAGAGACTGAATTACAAGTGTAGTATAACTATTAAAACCCCTTTGCGCAGATATAGATGCCGGCGCCAGTAAATTCCGAAATTTAATTCCTAAACAATTCTGCAATTGTATTTCCAAATGTCTTGCTTCACTGGATTAATTTTACAGTCTCTGTGACACAAATACTGAGTTATAAAGCCTAAATAGGCTCACGCATAGCAAGAAAAATTGGCATTATTTTGTATTCTGTGCAAAGGGGTTAAGGTGAAGGCATGTTGCACTTCTGTGAATGTAATGTATGTTGCCATACTATTAGCATAGTTTAATGACTTCCTAGCAGACTACTTATTCAGTCATTTGTATTTACAGACTTTCCAGTACCTGAGAAATTATGACATCACTGTTGTCCATTGACACGGTAGCTCCATTCACAGGCAAATTTGAACAAAGCTCATTCTAAAGAGGGGACGCCCACTCAGAACAGCCCGTTTTTCACAAGGTTAGGAATGACAAGAATCAAATTGCCTCAAAATCATGGAATTTTTTTCCTTTTTTTTTTTTTTTTTGCAAAAAGGTTTATAGACTTCCCTTTTAGACATTCAAGAATACTATAACTTATAAATAGCACACTAAATCCTCTCTAAAATTCAACATGATTTATTTAAAAAACTATTCTCTGTGCATTAATTGCCAGGCAACAGTACTGAAACGTTACTGATTTTTTTGCATAAATCATACTGGACATGCAATTTATAGCAGTGTGCTCAACTTTCGCTGTTTCATTGTTGAATTTAGCCAAAGTTTAAAGTAACATTTCAGTGTAAAAAGCCTTCTATGCTGGAAAAATAAACAGGAAAAAAAGACATACTCAAGCAACACCCTTGTTGAAGGATATTAAGGTGAACAGAAGGAGGAGGAACACAGCAAGATGTTCCGCCTCTATAGCGGACTTCCTGCTGACTACTGTCAGGACTCAGGCTAATCTCAAAGATGAACACACCAGCTATAATCCTATCTAACCTTTGCAGTTTTAAAACTTCACAGGAGGTGACCAGCTAAAAGCCCTTCGGCTTGACAAAAGAGCAGGACCAAAGCCCATAAGCGCACCCAGCCCGCCCCCTACCAGCAAGCAAGCTGCGTGGGTAGAGGTTCACATCGCATCTACATTTATTTGATTGATTCTGTAGCCTTTTAACAGAGATTTCTGTGCCAGTGCCTGTTTTCATTCCCTTTTCCTATTCCCAGGGGAAAGCCTGTTGGAAGGGGTCTGTGAATTTGTCTGCTTCATTACCTCTGCAGAGAAACTTTTCGACTTAGGGCAGCATTATGAGATTCACAGACATAAATGTTGAAGTGTTAAAACACGTTTGTTACTAATGATCTGTATCGACTTTCACACAAGGAGTTTGACATTGCTTTGCTGCAGCCCATATAAATAATTGCCCACAAGGAAACAACTAGCTGACACCAGAATCTCTGGAAAAAATGACAGATACATCCAAACAGAGTAGAACCACACTGCACAAAAATACTCGAAAGGTTTTTCCAAACAGCATCAGCAGATCTGAAAACCAGCCTGGTATGGTGCATTTGGTACCATTGCAACTGTCAGACAGAGATAAGTTCCTTTAAGAGTCATAGGATGCATCCAGATTCTCCAAGCAGCAAGTGACCTTCCTGGAGAGCAGATATGGCTCAGACATGGTTTGGCTGGCAACCATAACAAAAATTTTCTGAATTGTCCATTTCACGAAGGAAAGGAAGCAATTACCTCCTATGTTGCCTCCTTCCTGCAAGGACACACAGACCCAACTTTGGATGTAAGGAATAATCAATTATCCACAATCCTTTGCAGATGTAGCAACTAGGGACATCATTCATTATATTTTTCTTTTGGATCAGTTGTGTCAATATCAATCGCCACGGAGTGCACTGTGTATTGAAGGAGAGAACATACAGTTTTTTCACGAACATTTCTGAAGGTACTGTCCTGCAACTCTCCCTTGACTCATTTGATACTTTCCAGTGAGGTCAAGAAAAAGTGGTGAGGGAAGGGAAAATGCAGCCTGCTAATGACAATTCAGCAGTGGCGTAGCTAGTGGGGGGGCACAGACACGTCACTTTATGACAACAATTAGTCCTGGCTAGTTCTCAATCATTTTCCTTTATTGACGCGTTTTCCAATTATCGTAATTTGCAACTGAAGACACTAGAACTAAATTCAGTACAGTGGCGGAACAAGAACAGAGAATTGGGTTGTACAAAACATCCGTTTAAAACAATTATTCGTACTGACCTGTTCTCAGTCATTTACATAATTAACAGAAGGTTCACTCCTAGAACACTCCACACTTATCAGGTGCTGCTTGTTCTCCACGATTCGGTAAGACGACAATCATTCTGGACGCGTATTTGCTGTCTTTAAATCAACGTTATTCAAAATGGTATACCTGTCGTCTCTCACGCAAATAGCTGGAGCCGCACGCTTTTTATAGCCTTTTGAACTGCCGGGTGCCTTTTTTTTTTTTTTTTTTTTTTAATCAACCCGCACAATTCCGAGAGTGAAAGTCTGCGTTTCATTGGAACGCGGACCAGTTCAATCAACGCGAAGAATTGGCCTATTAATAAGTAAATTTTTTTTTTGTACTGAATTTAGCCCATGATTTCATCGCTGTTAGATCGCATATGGAGAGAAACCGTGTCTTCAGTTGCCAATTACAATAATTGGAAAAAGCATCAATAAAGGAAAATGATTGAGAACTAGCCAGGACTAATTTTTGTCATAAAGGGACGTGTCTTTGCCCCCCCCACTAGCTACGCCACTGCAATTCGGATACACCAGGGGTTTCTAAACTCGGTCCTGGGGCCTCCCTGTCTGTGCTGGTTTTTGTCCCAACCACAATTGCCATCATGGGACTTTAATAAGCTGTTAATTTGTCCAAATTGGGTGCATTTTGTGTTTAAACATGTTATTTGCTGTTTTAAGCCAAATTTTAATAGAAATATCCATTTGTGCCATGAAGAATAAAAGACCGAATAAAAGACCCTTGCATATAAAGTTTTTTTTTTTTTTCTGTGTGGCAAGCAATTTCAGGTAATAACATTTTTAAACAGATCAAATCAGGTACTGAGAAAATCAGTAACCTCCAAATTAGGTTGCTGAAGACAGGTGATAAGAATTCTTTCAAAATAATTTGCTTGCACTCAATCACAAAAACATAACATATAACATGTCTGACTCTGTCATTTGCTTGTTTAGTAAATTGTTAGTTTTTGCAACCATGTGCCCACAGTTTCCCAATTAGGAACCCATTGATTTTTTCCCTCTTTTTATGCAGTTGTTACTCATATATTGCGATGTGGATCCGGAATTTATTCCTCACTGTTTGTATGCATATCTGTCAAAATACTGTTTGTCTAGAGTGGATAAATGGCTGCTCTGAACAAAAATGCACCTAATTAAGACAAATTAACAGCTTGCTAAAATCCTATGATTGCAAACCAGGGTGGAGCAAAGATCAGCATACACAGGGAGGCCCCAGGACCGAGTTTGGGAACCCCTGAGATACACCAATAGTGACCAAACATTCTTCCTCACAGCTGTCCAAATTCTACAGCGGTGCACAGCATCTCCTTCAGTACAGTGGGCATGCTTGACATAAATTAGGTTTGTGGAGGGAGCCCTGATATGAGCATATGCTCTCTGAGTGGCCTTGTGTGAGGCACAGCTAGTCTCACAGTTTCTGAAGTGTTAGTTTGGGGGAAACAACCAGACTCCCGCAGGTGCAGAGCAGCCATCATTAATGCAATTAACATACATGTCAGTCACAAAGGCAAAATGGGGCACGCCTCTCCAGCCCGTCACACAGGGCACAGCCCAGCGGCTCCACCAATGAGCAGCAAATTAGCTTAACCCTTTCGCAGGCAAATTTTGGCCCAGATGCATACCCCCACGGACGGATTAATTTTGGGTTTTTACCAAAATATGATTGTTATTCAAAATAACAATAAAATAACACCAAATCTCTTAATAAGTTTCCCATAACTGATGTTTTTATGTTTTAATCCTCTCCAGAATCGCTAAAATCGTTTGGATCCAAGTCACTCCCGCTCTCTGGATATTCAAACTCATCGTCAGAGTCATTCAATAAAGCAAAAACTTCATCCACGTTGTATTTACGTTTAGAAACACGGCTAGAATGCCGGCTATTTGTACTGCGATGCCATGTTCACATGTCCCACAATTTGACCGGGAAGTAGTCTCGTATTTAGCGTTTTAGGAAATCCCATGCCTCGTTCACGGCTAAAAATACAGTGCTGGGTGACCTGAGAGACAGCCAATGGTAATGAGCGTAACTAACAAGGGAATTCCGCAATCGGGAATTTAAAGAAGACTTTATAAAACACGTTGGTTAAAACGACAAAAATGTCGCTGTGCCTGCGAAAGGGTTAACAAGAAAAATTTCGACAAACAAGTCAAACTTTCTCAGTCAATTGGAAATAAATTTGTCTTATGTAGCAAAAAAAAAAAAAAAGATCTTTAAGTCCATGTATAAGATCAAAATTCATTCTCAGATTAACTTTTTTGGATTTTGGACTGCATCTAACTTCCACATCTACAGCGACTGGAGTACGTGCTAGACTTGCACTATACTCACATCAAATTAGGATAATGTTTTTTTTTTTTTTTTCAAAGCATATTGCATGTCTGCATTTCTACAACCGCAGTTTGAACAACTTGAAAGATGACATTGGTGCTGCCAGGGCTTAATCAGGTAATACAGCAATGAAGAAGGCTGGACTCTGAGGGATGAAGTCTGGACATCCTCCACAAATTTAATGCATTTTTCTACCCCAAGGACCGAGGTAACCATTAAAGATTTCATTCAGCTTGAAAACCCTGCTGGCAGGACACATCTGGGGATGAGTGAGGTTAAATGATTACTACTTCACATGAACATTGGTTTGAGAAAACAGAAATAGGATTGGACTCATTTTAAGGTCCATCAGACCAGAAGCTGTTAGACAGACAAGTTCATTGGGGATCGCTGGCTTCACACAGACACGGGGAGTCTGAGATGGGCAAAAGTCAGGACCAAAACCAAACATTCAGAGATGACCCATAAAAAAAAAAAAAAAAAAAACCCAGTCAGGAGAAAAATCGCCACACATTGGTGAGCAAAAACTCTAGGGAACCCGGCTGTAATGGGGGAGGCCATGATGACGATCCCTCACTTTGAGAAAACTGGAAGGCTGAAGGACAAACGTCTTATCTAGAGGCAGAGTAATTTAGTGTTTTACAATGTTCCTATTACACTAAGCATTTTGAGATTTCTCTCGAGAGTCCCATTGTGATTTTTTTTCTCCGCCACTTTTATCTTTTAAACCTCAATTACTTGCGTGTTTAATTGCTAGCATCTTCAAAACAGCAGCTCAGTAAGAGTGTGGTAAAAGTTGAATTATATGGAAGATTCATAAATTGTTTATCTGCATAAATCAGTTGACACAAAAATAATATTATGCTTCAGTAAAGGCCAACTAAACTACACTCAATCAGCAGTGCCGCCCAACTGTAAAACTAACATGACCTAGAGCTGCACATACTACAAGTTAACGGGGTCTGGGGAGAGGATGCACAGAATGAGATTTTACATCACCAGTGCAATTACAATACAGCTCTCTTATCTTTCCCCTTCACTTGTATCTTACAAAAGAAAACAAAACATTCCCCAGACAACACCAAAGCACAAAAATGCAGGACTGATTGGGCTTTGAGCAGGTTTGGTTTGCAGCCATGGGAAAAGGCATTTCCGTGATATTTAGCAAGCAGATAAAACTCATCCCACACTCATCGATCTGCCCGCCTGACGAGCTGAGACTTAGGCACCCGCTAATGAAGACGACTGTATCCCCGAGGAGCCTGTCGGGTCCTTCAGCTCACTTACGGGTGGAAATTCCCAGCTGACAGTGTGCCACACATCACTAACCCTGAAACAAAGCTAAACGCGTTTCCGCCGACAAATTAAATAAATAACAAGAAGCAATATCCGAGGGCACAGAGCGCATGGGAACAGGTGGTGCCATTTATCATGAAATCAGACAGGCATGGATTGGAAACTCTGCATAATGACCAGCCAAGCCATTGCAGCCTCCAAAACAACTATACACATGTAAAGGACAAGGGTCCCCATCCACTTTCGGAAACAAAGATCGCCCCCAACTTAAGCTTTTCCCACGTTTTGACCAGGTCACAGCTTACAATTTGAAGTGAACTGAAATATGTTCTGCTTTCCACTGACCAAAATTCAACCCAGGTCTGATGAGAAAATATTCACAAAGTAAGTCATTTTCAGGGATTGATGTTCGAAAAAATTTTGAAGACGTACTGTATAACAGGGATCTCAAACTCAAATCCTGGAGTGCTGCTGTGTTTGTTGGTTTTTATTTTTTTCCTGCACTTAAGTGCTTAATTCAAGCCGTTGACTGGCAAACCCAGAAGCTGTTGTCCCATCCATGTTATTGCTGAAGTGAATGAGCCTAAGGTGATTTCGTAGATTGGGCAAAGCCATATAATTGGCATCATCGGGCTGTTTTTGCTTGGTTTGATGCTGAAATATGCCTAAATCAGACACGTACAGTAGTACCATGTATCGGATATTTCTTCAAACATCTCCCAACCCTTTGGAGAAAACAATGCAACAAGACATCTAAGAAGGAAATTATTCCCCATTGTTTTCATTAGGTAAGGAGTCTACAATACAGACAGAAATAGAAATAAACATTTACCTGGCAGAGAAGGAATGGGAAGAATAAATGGAGACCAAAAAAAGTGATAACCGAGGTTGTGCAGTCATTTGCCGTACAACTGCTCGTTGTTGATGCAGGGCCCATAAACTCATATTTCTCCTGAAGGTATTTGTCCCTACTGGGTCCAATCACCTGTTGGTCAATATCAAGCTACATAACAATCTAAATCTGCAATCTGACTTTGTGCCTGCGAGACTAGTTGGTTTCACAAGCACGCCAGGCTATGCTGCCGAAATGCCGGAAAGCTCCCTTTCCTCTAAGGCAGTGGTTCTCAAACTTGTTCCTGGCGCCCCACTGCATATCGTCAACCTAATAAAATAATTGCTTAAGTCATTTTTTGACGAAAATGCGTTTTTGGCCTAAATCATCTCTTGATAATGCTTTGGTAATGTTTTTTGTGTTTTCCCAAAAACTTGAAAAAATGACTTAGGCCATTATTTTTATAGGGTGACGATATGCTGGTTTTTGTTCCAACCACAATTGAATTCTTAGGATTTTAACAAGGTGTCGATTTGTCTTAATAAGCTGCATTCCATGTTTACAGCAGTTATTTACCACCTTTAGCTGCATTTTTATGGACATATCCACATTGCCATAAAGAATAAAAACCCTCAAACATGTTATGCTTATTTTTCCATATTGTGAGGATTTTCAGGTAAAAACATTTCTATACAGATCAAATTAGACTCTGAGAAAATTAGTAAGCTCCAAACTGGGTTGCTGAACACAGGTGTTTTGAATTCTTTCAAAATAATTTGCCTGAACTTATTAAAATGAACATGAAAGGAAACAGGTGTGACTTTATTGTCTGCCAAATAAATTGTTGGTTTTTGCAACCATGTGCTGACAGTTTCACCAATGAGGAACTTTTTGATTGTTTATGTTGATTAAGGGTTTGGTCAAATTGTTTCCCTCTGCAGTTATTTATACTGGTTGCTAACAAATCTCATTGTGGATATGAAATTTTAATTCTTCATGGCATGTGCAGATTTGTCAAATGTGGCTTAAATGGACAAATAACTGCTCTGAACATGAATGCACCTAATTAAGGCATATCAACAGCTTGTGAAAATCCTAAGATTGCAACTGTGGTTGGAACAAAAACAAGCACACACAGCGGGGTGCCAGGACTGAGTTTGAGAACCACTGGTCTAAGGTAACAGAAGAGAATTTAATACTATAGAGATGAAGCCAATGTTTCAAGGGCAACGGCTGCCAAGGAATATGAATAGCAGTTTAAAGTTAAAGATTAGGATGCAGCTTGGAGTCTCTTCTCTGGCAAAAGTAATTAAATTACGCTCAGCAGTAAATGCACTGGGTGCTGAAATGTTATGTTTCTCCATAGAAGATAAAAGGTGTTCAATGTTGAGCTGAATAAAATTTCTGACGTTCGATATTTTGGGAAAGAAACTACTTTAACAAAATTAATTTTTCTGACACTCTTAAAGTTTTCCACTTTCCATCTGGAGGACATATTAAACATAGAAGTTCTGATTTCAATTAATTTAAATCTATGACCATTCCTTCACAGCTCGAATTAACATCATAGACCAAATTATTCATCAGCAGTTTGCCCATTCTCCAGCAAACTTTACCCATACAAATTCTCTCAGCGAGCAGAAAACACAGAATTCAGCAGGGGAATGTGTGATAAGGCTCTTGTTCATATGCACAGCCCATATCTCACCATCTGGAAGTGTAACTCCCGTGATGGAACCAACATCCATCTTCTTCAGGCTTCGCCCGATCCTCGTCAGGTAATCAATCACCATGAAGCAGCCAGTGTGTTCTGGAGGCGATCTGATGGCGCGATTTGTCATGATTTGCTCTTACTATAGGTGCCCCATTCAACCCCCTACTACATGAGGTGGGGCTTAAAATGTACACTCTTTCTAAAATGGGCATGATTCAACAAGGCAGTTCGATTGTGCGTCAGTACTTAGTAAATTTCGAATAAACAAATTATATGATTCCGTAAGTGTAGCAAAGCCGGCACAAAAAATACAAAAATTCATGCAAAATAGAAATGATTAAGAGATCACCAGCTGAACAATATTCTGCCCAGGTTACAACATAAGATACAGTATACACATATTTTCCACACAAAAAAGTTGATGCTACTTTCATTGACCACAGGAGCATGGAGACTGCATAATGTTGGCAATTTAGCTTAAAAAATTAAAAATAATATATCTAGGGAAAACTATTGGTCTATAAAATTGGTCAGCATTTCACGAGCAAGCAAATACAGAGCTGTATTTGGCTAAATGAAGAAGAGCCATACAGTACATTATCTAACAAAACATACCTGCCTTTCAAAATGCACTGATAACAATGTAATAAAAAATAATAACATGTAACATGGATCTAGACTGAGCAAATGCTGACGCTTTGTATACACTCATCACATCTGGATACTTGTTTTGCTGTATGAGGCCAGCGCCAGAACTAAAAATTGGAGGGCAAAGATGCATCCCTTTATTACAACAATTAGTCCTAGCTAGTTCTCAATCAATGTCCTCTATTAACACGTTTTCCAATTATAGTAATAATCAAGTGGTAATTGACTACATGGCTTCTCTCCCCCATGCAATTAAACAGCGACAAAATAATGGCTGAATTCAGTACAGAAAAAATAATTTAATTATAAAGAGGCCTATGCTTTAAAAAAAATTTAACTGCTCTGGAACTTCCGCACTACCTTTTCGGCACATCAGGCGATCTAACCTGCGCTTCGTGATTGTTTAAATTGTTGAAATGAAATAAAGACCATTTTAAACGTCTTTATGCAATTTCATAGCTTCCAATCCCTGAGAAAACAAAAGCGTGAGAAGTCCAGGGTCATAATCGGATTCCATGCTACTAGAGATGAAATCTACCGCAACGCATGTGAAACTGAAAAACTGACATGCACAAGGACTTCAATTTTGCGTGAGAGTCTCTTAAATGCATGTTGATTGAATAATAACTGGTCCGCATTAAAATGAAATATCGCCTTTCACTCTCGGTACAGCGTGGGTTGATTAAAAAGTGGGACTCGGCAACTAAATCTAATTTTGTTTTTTATTTTGCCGAATTAAAATTTTCAATCATCACTTTTGTTAATAAGTTTAAGACTGCTGACTGCGGCTTGAGAACGTGATATGCCACTAAAAAGCGTGAGACTTGAAGGGTATTCAATTTTGAATAACGCTGATTTAAATGCACCAAATTAGGCGTCCAAATGAATGATTGTCATTTTACATTAACGGGGAGAACTAGCAACGCCTGACAGTGTTGAGTGTTTTCGAACTGAAGGAGTGGTAATTTTAGACAATGATTGAGAACAAGCCAGGACGAATAATTGTTTTAAAGGGATGTATCTGTGCCCCTTAATTTTCAGTTCTGGCGCCGGCCCTGCTTGTACATTTCATGGCGGCACGGTGACACAGAGTGAAGCGCTGTTGCCTGACAGCAAGAAAGTTGTGGGCTTCAGTCAGTGGGTTCTGTGTGGAGTTTGCATGTTCTCCCCATGTTCATATGGATTTTTGCCCAGGTACACCAGATTCCTCCCACAGCCCATATAAATGCATGCGAAGCAAAGTGGGGACTCTAAATTGCCTATATGTATGAGTGTGTAAGTGGTGTGCGAACCCTGTGATGGATTGGTGAACACTCCTTGGTGTGTTTTTGTGATGGACAGGCTCAAGGTTCCCAGTGCACCTTATAAGGAAGAAGTGGTTTAGATAATGGATGGATGGAAGGATTGTATACATATACTATGTATCCAGTTTACATGAGGCATTCAGGTTTTTGCATATTCTTTGTCAGAAAATGTTCAAACCATCTTTGCCATGAAGTGGCCTTATATACTGAGTGCATTTGAGAACAGCAGCAAATATTACGATAATACAACTAAATTTTTTTTTTTTTTTTTTTTTTTTTTTTCAGAAAACACCTAAATTTGTAGCACCTTGGAGTTGGTCCCAAATACTAATTAAGGTACAGTATAGACAGTAAATAAATCCAACTCACAGACACCCATGTATACAAACTTGAGAAAGGGCATCAGTAAAATATGTCTCACAGTGCAAGCAGGACAGAGACTGCTGGCAATTAGTGACTGACTTTTAAAAGATCAAAGACATTGGCTGAGAATTCACTCGCAGGTAGGGAGGTAAGATTAAAAATCCATACACGTCTGGATGATATACAGAGACAGTGAAAACACTCCGGTAGTGAGAGTAAACAGGGACGTCTCCTATGAGGAATCTTAAAGCAGCTGAGCTAACAACCCTTTTCATTGCAGATAAGCAAACAAACTGAGTAAAACAAACACCTGGAAGAAACATGACTAGACACGCCAATTTAAACTGTCTCAAATCCCACAAAAAATGCATCAAACCTGTGAGAAACCCAACGTTTAACTGCTTGCTGCAGGAAGTCAACTTCAATTTAACAGATCACAAGAAACAAGTCATATATGGCCAGTACAACATTCTCCATCCACCACCCATTCAAAAATCTTCTCCAAAAATTCAGTTTCAATCAAAATAAATATACGTTGTATATTCCCTTAAATGTACATATTTTGAGCAGTATTTCATGTTTATCTAAACCTTTGGAAAGGGAGGGGAAAGATATTAGCGCCTGTTGGCAGGATAAGGGCAGAGGATTTTGGGAGCTGCGAGACCTAGTGAAATGGAATGGAAATGGAAATGGAAACATTTCCATTTTTTTCCCCCAAAACTCTTTGGTGGGCTTTTTGTGGGACTCAAACTCAGGTTTCCATGGCAACTGGGGGTAATAAACACTTCCTTTTGGGCTGAGTTGGCCACCAGTGCTACTGAACTGCTCCTAAACATACGTTTAGCAAAAGCACTGTAAGAGGAAGGACACGAATATTCTTAGCCCAAAATGCACAGCAAATTTGTTTGCCATACACCATTTTATTGATTGTAGAACTTGTAATAAGCCAATAATATAATTAAAGAAACTGAATTATAAAATATAAGGCTCCACAAACTCATCAAAGGCCAGACTTTTTCCAGTTTTGATATTCACTGGCTGCATTCCTCCCATAAGAACAGATGACTTGACAACTCCACTCTGAAGGCAAAATGAGGAGGAGTTAAAGTATCTAACAAACAATATATGCATTTTAACAAATATTGCGCCTAATACAATGTAATAATATTGTGAGTGATTGAGCAATGTGGTTTCTGCTTACCCTTTGTATATGCAACGACATACGTTGACATTTACTTGCAGTATAGTAAAATAAAAAAAATTTAGGCCCTAAGACTAGAACTCTGCTTTTCATAAAAAGCTGTGAAAAGCCTGATTGGATGCCACCGAGGTGATTCAGAGCCCACAGTCGGGCATTAATTTGATACAGATCTAGAGACCAGCAGCTCTCTCCCATCCATCAAGCTGCATGTTCGACAACATGAATCTTCCCATGAATCTCCACATGAATCTTCTCCCTCTGCACTCCCAAAGCCCAAAGTGTTAAAACCACAACCCCTGGCTCAGCAAATCTACAGATGGTCGGCGACACTACACAATCAATACGGTTTCTAATAAAAATCATCTGCAAGGCGCACACACTCAAGACCCAAATCGGATCCAGTCACACTTAATTACTTCCATGCGACCATCTTTCCCATGTAGTTTATTAAAACACTCAAGCCCAGGTCATCTGGTCATTTTAACTCCCGGAAGTCCGGAGCAACCTCATTCATCACAGCTGTCGCTGTCCTGTGGTAAGTGCCACCACTGCAGTAACAATATGTTTTCCGCTGGCGAAGAAATTATTTAACGCGCCTGAAGCAGATATGCATGAGGGTTCTGGTGTGGCTCGAGGCTGAAGATTGAAGGTTAGGGAGCCATACTGGATCCATGAGCAAGGTGCAATGACAGTTAATCAACTCTCTAGTGAGATGAGCAAGCTATTTTCGCAGTGCCTGCGAAGCAAGGCGTGCGATAAAAATGATTATGTACAACTGTAATGACAGATTCCATATTGTAGCCTTGACTTCGAAGTGGCATATGTTACGGTTTCCTATGGGCTTTCAGCTGTAAAAAAAAAAAAAAATGACACAATGAGCCCTGATATTTCTATTGCATCACGCTACATAACCATAATTGCTGACAATACATGAGGGTACAAGACAAATTCATCTTGAATAATTCATCATCAAAGGGCAGACCGGCATGATTCATAAAGTATGCATGAAAACCATGCAATTATTCAAAATATGAGCCATGCAATTATTCTTGATTTAAATTCATGTCATTATTGCCTGAAGTTCATTTTTCAAAACATGGCAGCAGAATGAGTGAATACAGTATACTAATAAAACATTCCAATGATAAAATAAATTCACATCACTTTATCAGCCTGTATCACAGAAACAGTTCAAGCCCAGTCGTGGACAATTCTGAATGGAGATTACCCATGCAAAACTCAATTCAGCTAAAGACTAAGCCTAGGCTGTTTCTATGAAATGGTCCATTACTTGTCAGCAGTCCAAAGAACGTTACCCCAGCCAAGGTAGAATTGTTCATGTTGGTGCATTGAGGAAAAAAAAAAAAAAACACAACCAATAATAACAAATACACTCCCATTGGACATTGAACCAAGTTTCCCAATCTGTGACCACCCAGCCAGTGATATGAATGGGTATCCATCTTATTCACTGAAATATAAAATAAAATAAAACTTTCCACACACCATTTCCCTCATTAACATTCTCTGACTGCCTTCAAAACAAATAAACACTTCATTTGATGTTATCCCGCACTTCCAACTGACCTATCCATGCCCTGGATCACCACTAAATAGGACGGGCCTTGACTGCCATATATACATTGATTCATTACAGTTTGTTTCTCGTTTGCCATACCTAAGCCTGCGTGAAATGACATTGCTCGCAGGCCCCAACTCCAATTCAAAGCTTCCACCTCATGCTACGCTTGAGGACAAATCCCTGTAAATGGATTACCTTCGCTGAAGGCTTAAGAGGTAGATTTTACATTATGCACCATGCATGCTTGTAGCATGCCACACTGAGAATCATGCTCTGGCTGCCAGTTGGAGGGAATAAAAGGCGAAGCAATGAATGTAATATGCATTAACTAAATTATCTCCTTTCGAAAATGATCTTTGACGAATATAGCGCGAATGAAGGACGTGCACATAAACCGTAATGCCGGGCAAAAACAATAGTGCTGAATTATTCCCCTAAGTGAAGGACTGCTTTACAAGAACTGATTTTCCACTACATTAACCTTCATTGCTCACATTAGTACATAACAGTTTTTATGTTTGAACAAATAACTGAGATTTGAGGTTTACACATGACAAAACCAATGACCCAGCTGTACCACTCCCCCAAAAATGTACAGTAAACAGTCCTCCATAAACCTCAGATCTTTCTATCAGTCCTTGTCATTGAAGTCAGTCAGAGCATCTGGCTTCAAGATGAGAGTCACACTCTGCACTTGGGTGTACATTTTCACCACACCAACACGCACTATGCCAAGCATGTTGCTCCAGAACCCGGTCAAAGAAAGTTCCTGAAGAATATGAATGAAGCCTCACAGTGATGCCTGTCAAGCATCCCAGAGCACCAGACTTGTGCAGAGTAGAACAGGTCAGATGAATTTTATGCAGCTCAAGAACACAGCTGTTGTGGATACACAGAGTGCGAATTGGCACCCACTGAAAAAAATCTGGCCAAAACAAGCTGGAATACAAAGCTGGTTTAAGTAGTCTACGACCTCTATAGCCGGTCATGGCTCATACATTGCTAGTCACAGCAAACGCATCAGTAGTAATTGCAGGTCAATGGCTGGGTAAAGCTGGATGGACTGGTAAAGTAAGCTGCTAGTAAAACCGGTGGTCTTTCTGACAAAATGATGTTCATCTAGAGTACAATTGATCAACTTAAGGCAGCTAAAAGTGTCAAGAACACTGCTTAAATCAACTTGATCGGCTAAGACTTGCATAAACTGGAATTTTCTGCAAGTACCTTTACAGCAATAGCTCTAAGAAGTTAAATGGTGTAAACTGTGTCCCAGTTTGCAAACCCAAGGCAGAAGACTCATATTGGGCAAGTATGTAGTATAGCAACAGACCATATGATTCAGCAAGCAGTTATTCAATAAGGCCAGTGCACCACTGATTCACTCTCAGCTAGGCTAAGCAGCTACAACATAAGCGAGCCCTTTTATTCAGAGAGAAATTGCCAGTACTTATATTCCCAAAAACAGACAGGATAAATCTTTGAGAGCAAATATTAGCTTGAGTTACATTTATGCAATTAAATATTGGCAGCATCTCAAAAGACAAAATAATCTCTCCAACGGGAAGTCTCCACAATGTAGAACCATATTAACTTTCACAAGATGGATATTAAAAATCCCCTGCAGTGATACCGTGACAAAAAATGTTTGATTCCATTTAAATGTCAGACTTCAAGGTATGACGCGATTTGGGTCCTGAAATTATTACCAGCCGCGACAGCTTCGGCTGGTATTATTTCACCTTGAGAGGCTGTGTGTTTGCGTGTGCGTGTGTGTGTGTATGTATGCGCGTCGTCATAGCAAAATGAGGTCTTGGAGAGACCGATTGTTGCAGGAACCATCTGAGAAGCAGTTTTGAGGACTTCACCAGGTGTGTCTATGTCTTTCTGTAAACTGATTTTGTCGCTGCAATAGCGCCACAACCGTACAAGATGCAGTCTCTAAAGTTTACTGGTGAGTAGCGGAGATCAAAATGAACGCCCAAGTAGGAAGTTGGGCGTGGTCCGAGAGAGAGAGTCAAAAGAAGGGGAGTAGGAAGATCGTATGGAATGATACCATTTCAAGATGGTCTCTAGTTTTTACTGTTTGTTAAGATAACAGCAATGTTCCTACTTGGCTGTCCGTCAGGAGTTCGCCAAGGGATCACGGCACTCCTTTCACATGCATCTGCAGGACCCATCCTAAGCAATGAATGGAGGAGACAGTCAAGAGAACGCAGCAGTACAAACACAGAGGACAAAAGCAGGAGGCTCAGCGGGTTGGGGTTGGGGGTGGTGGAGGTTGTTAGGTGGGGCAGGAGTTGGATTGATTTACAACCCCCTGACCTTTTTGCCTCCATAGCAGTGCTCCCCTCTCCATCTGCCACGAGACATCTGAGGACGGGGTAAATTGATAAGAACCCCCAAACCCCAATGCAAATCATGTTATTTATGAAGCGCATGGGCCTCCAGCACCTCTCAGGCCACGGTCACTAAATCAAGGCTTTAACAGAGCCAGCTCAGTAAGTGGGTGTGTCAATGTATGCGCGCACGCACACGTGCGTGTGTGTGAGTGTGACTGAGAGAAATATGGAGGAAAGAGAAGGACAGAGAGAGAGACAGGGAGAGAGAGAGAGAGAAAGAGAGAGAGAGAGAGAGAGCATATATGTACAGTTGTGCTCAAATGTTTGCATACAGCAGCTGAATTTGTGAAATGCTGCCATTTATTTTGAAAATGTGACTCATCATGCAAAAAAGTTGTCTTTTATTTAGAAATAGTAATCATGTGAAGTCATTTATCATCACATAGGTGTTTGGCTCCTTTTTAAATCACAACAATACCTGAAATCACCCAAATGGCCCTGATCATAAGTTTATATATGTTTGACCTGCAATATAGACATATGGTGACACGCTCAGGTTTAAATTGCTATACAGGGTTCTACACCTGGGGCTTTTTATATTGTAACTAGTGTCAGTGTATAGTCATTGAGATTGATAGCTTCCAGTGGATGCACTGATCTGGCTAGACAGTGAGAAAAGAGGACCTTCGTAACAAGGTAGTTCAACTTTTTAAGGATGGGGAAGGATATAAAAAGATATCCAAAGACTTGAAAATGCCAGTCAGTACTGTTCAGTCCGTGATTAAGAGGTAGAAAATTAGGGGATATGTTGATACCAAGCCAAGGTCAGGTATGCCAGGAAAGATTTTAGCCCAAACTGCCAGGAGAATTGTTTGGGACACAAAGGAAAATCCACAAGCTACCGCAAGTGAAATACAGGATGCTCTGGAAAAAGATGGTGTGGTTGTTTGAAGAACAGGGTTTTTCCTGCATAGAGAATTTGGTGGCGGCCACCACCGCCACCAGCTCCCAACGCGATTTTCTGTACCGCATTCTAATTTACGTGCACGAAAGACAAAAAAGGAAACGCAGAATGCGCAATATTAGTGCCATGCTCCTGAAGTCAACAAAAAAAAAAAGCATGTGCAGCCCTCCCTCGCGCTAAACAAAATAAGAAGTACAGCACCTGACAAAAGTCTTGTCACTTATCCAAGTTGTAGGAACAACAAATAATAACCTGACTTGTAGTTGATCAATTGGAATCAAAAATGGCTTATATGAAAGGCAAAGCCCTCTAGATTATGCGAAATATACCAAAATAGAGTTTTGTGTCACTGATTGAGTTTTATAATTTAATTTGTACAGAAAGGTCAGATTTTTCTTGGACAAAAGTCTTGTCGCATTGAAAAAAAAATGTGGAAATTATACATACACTTTGTTTTGAATACACAAATATGCCACTATAATATCAGAACATAAAGCCATGGTGCCTTGGAAAAAAGAATTAATATTGCGTATGACTCCCATGAGCTTGGAGGACTGCATCCATACGTCTTGGCAATGACTGAGATAGCTTGATGATGAAATCATCTGGAATGGCATAGAAAGCAGTCTTGCAGGACTCCCAGAGTTCATCAAGATTCTATGGTTTCATCTTCCAAGCCTCCTCCTTCATCTTACCCCTGAAATGCCCAATAATGTTCATGTCAGGTGACTGGGTTGGCCAATCCTGGAGTACCTTCACCTTCTTCGCTTTCAGGAACTGTGACATGGAGGCAGAAGAATGAGAAGGAGCAGCAGTATAAGTAGGGCAGCAAGAACTTCTTGATATTTCAGGCTGTTGATGTTGCCATCCACTCTGCAGATCTTTCTCACACCCCCATGCTGGATGTAACAACAAACCATGATTTTTCCTCCACCAAACATGATTGTTTTCTGAGAGAATCTTGGGTCCATGAGGGTTCCAACAGGTCTTGTACGGCGACTGGCATGCAGTTCAATGGATGATTCACCAGAAAAATAAACTTTCAGCCACTTTTCCAGCATCAATCCTTTCTGCGAGCTGTGGGCCTTGGCAAATGCAATGCAGGTTTTTTGTTTTCTGTTTAATGCAGACTTCTGTGTACTAATTTGGCTATGAAAACCACTTTGAGAGAGAATTTGACAAACTCTTCTTGTAGATACCGGGATTTTTGGTGTCATTTCCTCATGTAGCTTCGCTGTAGTTGAAGAAGGGCTAGCCTTGTACAGTTGAAGCAACAAACGGTCCTTTCAAACAGTTGTCATACCAGGGTCTGTCTGACCTGCGCTTGCCATGAACGTCACCAGTTTCTTCAAATCTTTTTCTCATTCCCTCCACTTGACATTCGGATACATTAAAGATGTCTGCCACCTCAGCAGCAGACTCAGTCTTCAGGCTCTTGATGATCAGCACTTTGGTCTGTGGTTGAATATTTGGTATGTTGTCAGAGGTCTAGTTGCACCTCATATGAAAGTCTGGTGTGCTGGGGTTATTTCTATACACATCTGGGAATGTGTTAATGACAGTATTTGTCATAGGTTAAACTCTAATCTGCGATTTGTTGCATCATCTGAAGAGACGACAAGACTTTTGTCCTAACAAAAACAGATATTATGGGCTTAGCCAAGCTGTGAACATCAGAACACTTTTTGACGGTTTCATTTTGCACCAAATTATTAATGTGAAAGCCCTTGACATTAAAATGGACCATTTATTGTAACAAGTGATTGGTTAGAAATAAAGTTATATGCTATTTTTAGTTACTATGTCCTTATGCGACAAGACTTTTGTCAGGCACTGTATGTAATCCCCCCCCCCCCCCGCTGAACAAAATAAAAAGCAAAATGAGAAGCATTTACTCCCCCCCTTCAACAAAATGGGAAGCATCAACAACCCCCTCCCCCCGCTCAACAACATCTTGAGTGTGCGCAGGAGCCTATGACCGAGAACCACCACCAGCTCATTCTGAGCCAGGAAAAACCCTGAAGGAGCACAACAAGGAGACAACACTGAGTTGCATGGTCAAGTAGCTAGAAGGAAGCCATTATTGCACCAGTCTCACAAAAAAGCCTGCCTAAATATGCCAGACAACACCTTGACACACCTCACAACCAAAATCCTCATTCTTGATAACGTTTGTATTATAACATAAAATACATACAGAAAACAGCAAGTTGCGGTATATTAGGGGCTAATAAAGCATTTCAAATGTACTAACCTTGAGAATTAATGTGTTGTACTTCAATGTGGCCAACCAGGACATTCACATTCAATATGCATGCGTATGCAATCTCTCATTCCTATATTCATTGGCTGGATGGACTGAGAGTTTGGTGGTTGCCATGGATATAGAAAGTCAATACAGTAGAATTCGCAAAAAGATTGGCTGGTTATGTAAGCACTGAACGATGATATGCCAGTCATTACGCAAAAATAATTGCACACCTTAATCAAATGAACACCAACAACCACTGTTCACGGAACAAGTAGACCCTGGACTTTTTCTCGGTCATCATCTAGGAATCATCTGCTGCAGACTCCACATCTGAGCTAACTTCAGTATTACGGGGCCGAATTGCAGAGACTTTTTTTTTTTTGATTGAAATAAAAAAGCTATTGTTTTCTTCATTGTGACTTCTTTCGGACTCATTTTCTCTCCACAGACGGAGACGCACTCAACTCTTTCGTTCCCGAAAAAAACAAATAAATAAATGAATAAATAATTAAAGACGGAATGGTTTGAATGAGTATTATTCAGATGGATACACCATTTTTAAGGTAAAATTGCAGGTTGCACTTGTGCGACTAGTCATAAATTTTGGTCACACCCTTCCTTAAACCAGATGCAAAATGTGACCAAATGGTCGCAGTGTTCAGCTCTGGCCTCATGAAGATTCTAAAACTTATCAGGGGGGTATACTATACTACAAAGCATGATTAGTGGGTTAGTGAGATCTGTTGAGCCTAAAGCTAGGCTTTTCAATGTAACGAAGGTGGATCTCTTTTCACATGGCTAGATCACCATGGTAAATTACGCTGCAAACTTACTCCGATCGAGAGCAGGTTATGTACCAAGTTTCAGCTTAAATCGGCTATAAATGTGCTCCCTTGTCACTAAGCACATCCACTACATCCATTCAGTTGGTGATGCAGAAAATCTGAGCAAGAATACTGTATGCTATACATTTTACACAGCATACCATTAAAATAATGAAAATAATTATTAAAGCAAAGCAACATAGGGCCCACCACTTTGAAGAATGTTCATATTCTTTGTTTTAAATTGCTGCCATGTCCTCTTGACAATGCTGGTACTGCAACTATTAAAGCACCAATTACAAAATTAATTAGTATTTTATCATACTTACCGTTGTTTTGATATGCCATGGGCCTATTGTAAGTTTGTAATGGTGCAATAGGTTAGGGTTATTGGTGGGATGGGATTTTATTAAAATATATCACGCTGTATTTAACAAAAAGCAATAGAAAAAAATTGTAAAATAAAAAATAAATTAAAAAAATAAAAGTAAAATTGATTATACTATTGATATTTATCACAGTCAGATAATATTCAATCAATAAATTAATTTCACTTTAATTTGGCCAGGAAACTAAAGTAATTTCCACTAATCCTTCATTATAGGATTTACGCATTTACACAATCAGCAATTATCTGCCAGAATTCCTCTCTGGTCTTATTAGCAGAAACAGAGTTACTTTTGGCTATTATTATATTTTTATATTCTTCTTGTGATCGATCCATTTTAAGGCGGAAAATGAGTCAAATGACGCGTGAGACACCTTTTTTTATGTGTGCACACACAGAGCATACAGCACAAAGGCTAGGTTAACGAAAAGAAAGATAATAACCACCATCTCTGATTGCGAGTTCTGGGTTTGTTGAGCCGGCTCACTCAAACAGCCTGTCTATGTTGAACTGGCTTAGTAGTATACCCCCCAGGTGGAAACATTGACATATTGATATTATTATTGTTGAAAGTATTAAACATATACTTGGTACCATGACCTTTGACGTTGAAATCACCAAAATTTAGCAAACATTTACAAAGTTCTTCAAATTTCTCTTTCTTTGGCCGTTGGACAACAGAGGCCTTGGTCCTATTCTTTATTAAGCCAAGCTGTAGGTGAGAATTTATCAATTCCCTCACAGCTGAAAACATTCTCAGTCCATCTTTCCATCAAGTGTCCCATGAATTGACTGTGTTGAATTGATTCGCACCAACTCATCGAAGAACAGCTGCAACCAGAGGGCAAGATAGATTTCAATGACAGCCATTCTGATATGATCATAAACACAAATTCAAAAAAGAGGGAATTTCAGGAGATGGACGAAATGTCAGCAGCATTCCTCGAAAATGGCTTAAAAAAGAAGTCGCTAAACCACAATAACAAAAGGACCTCGACAGTTCGTTCCTATTAATTTGAATGCAACTTAGCAGCACGTGTCCATTTAACAGAAGAATAACCACTTTGTTCATTAAGTCTCCAAAATGGAATACACACGAAGAGTTCCAAAGAGGCCAAATTGTTTGGGAACGGAGTCAAAAGTAATCAAAACACTTGCCAAACATGAAAGATCAGCAAGGGCAATAAAGAACAGTGGCCGCAAGTCAAAGAGGGAAAGAATTGGATGGTTGCAAATAAGCACAGAGTTACAGCTCTGAATCCATCCACATCTGAGCTGGTCTCAATAAAAGAAGCACGACATGAATTTCAGTAAGTTCATAGTAAAAGCTGTGTTTCACTCTGTATGTGCAAAAATAAAAAAGGCAACCATCACACATGTGATCCAAACCCAGCCCTCCAACCGCTTGAATATAACACCCCCCAGTATAATTGTTCAATCAGTGTCTCAGCGTGAAAATGGAGGTTAGATCAAGGATGCATGCCCTGACCTCAGAGATATTCCATTCTGAAACTTCAAAATATGAGCAGCTAATTTAAGGAACTGGAGGCCAAGGCAGACAGACACAGCCTCCCTCAGACATACAGGGTACTTATTTTCAGGCAATTAGTGTTAGAGTCGCAGCATGTTACGAAGCTACCAAGAGGAAGCAGTAATCTCTATATTTTTTCTTACAGATTGAAGCAAACCTCTACAGCCTCAGGGGTAATCATGAGTAAAGCCAAGTTTTGGAAAATAAGCCAGGCTATGTCTGATAGAAAGTCAGTTTTGTACCAGAAAATGATCAGGTCTCCATTAGATAATGCAGCTATCCACCACTGCTTTCAGGGATAATATTCTTCATTTTTCATCTCAGTGCCTACACTCTACGTGAACAATTCTGCCCAACTGTGGAATTTTGCGCAAGAAAAATCAACATTTTGAATTCCCATCCTCCTAGAGTGTGATTAATAAATCATTACTTTCAGTCAAAGCACTTTTTTCCACTAGGGAAAAAATCTGCTGATCCTGTAGTTCAATCATACCAACAAACAATACTTTTTAAGATGGTTAAAACAGCCTTCCATCCCACCCATCTCCACTGGACTAATGTAATTTCACCTGCTACCTTGGATAAATTGGGACAAAAAAACCAAACCCCTCTATTTCACATGCACAGCTGCTGGTGACCAAACCGGAGACAAATACATAGGAGTAGTTTTCAGGTAACTGAGGTGTCAAAAAGGCCTAACTGAAGTCAAGCCAAAGGCAAGGGGAAGACATTTAAATTCTACACTCAGCAAGTTAGTAAATGCTTTTTTCCCATAAAATGTTAGAGGCCAGGCCCAGAACCCGCGCTGCAGTCTCGCCATTTCAGATTCATGCATTTCTTTGACTGATACAACGGTTCCTCTAGAAGCCAAATGAGATGATTTTAGACAGAACAAGAAGGGAAGCCAGAGACTGAGTAGCCAATGGCCATATATCTTTTGAGAGGGTTACATGGACAGAAATCCCATTACACACAACAAAAATAAATGACTCAACTCCCAAGGTCTTGCAGATGAAGCAGAACCTAAAAAATAAGTATGAGAACATCAGTACAGCCAAAATGAAAGCTTGTACTGCTAAAAGACTCCTAGTGGTTTAAAAACTGCGATTAAGAGCAGTTGCAAAGCTATAACAGTTTGATGACGAATTCTCTGTTAACCCTCGTCCAACCAAGGGTTTTTCTACTACAACCCCGACCAAGGGGGGTGGTTACCACCCCCCACCCCTGATTATTTCGAAATTAAGCGATAAACATCATTTTGTTTGGTATCAGTGTACAACTACAGATGTCCTCCCTTCAAATCAAGTACAAATAAAACACATTTCGACATTATGACGTCATAGTGACGTCATAACTAACACCATATTAGGAAAAAACATCAAAATGACAAAAATCCATGTTTTTTTATATTTTTATTAGTTTTAGCTGAAAATAAGTAACTAGCTGTAACCTCTAGAACTACTGATACTACAATTAATATTTTAGTATTATTACAAATGTTATAAACTCATGAGTAACATAAATTTGACATTACTATGATGTCATAAATAACTCATTTAGGGAAAAGCACACACAAAAGGAAAACAAATAGTTTTCTGAACATTTTTCACATTTTCTTTACTTTGTTTTTCCCTATGATAGAACACACTTGCATAAAAGGTTTATCTATGAATTATGAGAACAACTTTAAGAACAATTCTATGAACTTGTATAATAGTAGGCCCATAGCACAGTATAAAAATAGTATACAGTACAGTAACCAGTCAAACACAGAAGTAAAAGTATGTCGGTCATGCACTTCTAATATTATTAGGTGAAGATCACTTCAAAGTTAGTGGTCTCTGCTGGTCATTGTAATTCCAAGATTTACTAATACAAGGACAAGCTACATCAATAAATCAATAAGGATGACAATCAGTGTGGTCTACAAAGTTCATTGAGCATGAAACATAATAATAGCATACTATTTGCAACTAATCTGTAAGCATATGTTGTATCTAAAACAGGCAAAAATTGACGCTGGTGGCAACCCCCCTTCGACTTTGACGGCCTACCCTACCCCTGGGGGAAAACCCTCATCGTTTTTTCATGAAAATGAGCATAAAGGATGAATAAACAATTACCTAGAAGCATTAGATCATATCTGTTAACGTTTTTGTGCGATAGGAAAAAATCTGTTGGGGGGTTGGTTGGACGCGGGTTACTACACATTGAGCAGAGTTTGCTGTGAAAAATATTAGTGCGATTTGGACATTTATAACAGAATATTCCCAGCACAGGGTTTAGATTCCGGGAGTGTATGCTACTGCCCGTGAAGGAAGTAATCTGGTTTACCGATAGTAAAAATGAGGCAGCATAACAAGTGCCATCTAGTGAAACCATGTGTTTCTTCTAACACAAATATCGACATCAGTCACTTGAGTTCAAGTCCTGTTCTGCTCCATATTTACAGTCTTAAATCAACAAGAAATGTATCTCAGGCGACTTCACCATTGTTTAAACTGTGAGCGAAGCCAAAATCCATAAATTTAATGACTCTTAAAAAATGCAGGTCTGGCTCAAAACAAATGGCAAATAAAAGGTAACATTTTCCCAATATGTTAGTATTCACCTTTTAAAGCCTCAGTAAAGCCAAATGAGACATCAGTTAAATTAAACTTTAACCAGTAAATAAAGGCGGTCTTTTAAATGAGCAATTCTGAATGGCATTTCGTTTGACAGGGCATTGCAGAATGTAGGTAATTATTCGCTTGGTTTCCTTTTACAAGATGCAGACGCCGGTCCCTCAGGGGAAACACTTTTGTCCCTCCTCTCACTCAATGCCAAAACGCACAGATGTTCTGAAGCAGGTACAGTGTGTCCTCTGTTACCAAACAACAGCTAGCACAGACAGCCTCGCTCAAAGCCATCATGATATTTCTCCGGCAAACTAAACTAAACAGCGCCGGGACACAACTCATCTCATTTCGGACATGCAGCCGCCTTGCTTGTCCCCTTCATTATTCTGGTGTGTGTGTGTGTGTGTGTGGGGGGGGTCAAGAGTAATGGGCCTATTCAGAGAGCCAGTTGGATAACATGCATTTGGGTATGGCACCTTTCCAAGCAGCCCACAACCATTATTCAAATGTATTTAATTATATCACTTTGATTCCGCAACCGTCCAGATCTCCAGTGGCTGTCTGCTTGGCACACGTGGAACAACATTAACATTTCTTTGCCGACCAATCATTCACCAACTCTCAAGTTTCAGATTTCAGCAACTCAGAAACTATTTGACTCTCAATCCAGCGAAACAGACTTGTGTCAAGTCCCAAACCCCAGTGGTAATATGTGCCAGGCTAATCGTTACCTCAGGATCAAATGGGCTACTGAGGCACTACCACGGGAAAAGCAGATCGTTCTTGTTTCCACAAAGTGTGTAATCAGAAGAAAAATCATTGCATTGCTTTATTGACATGTTTCTTGGAAACATCACATCAACACCACACTCAAACATCCCTAGCCTCCTGTAAAATTTGCAGTTTGACAATACACCCCTCTAGAAAATACTGCTAAACATCCCAGTATTGGGTAATGTCAGATAATAGTCTTTCTGCTTCAGGGCAGGGAATGATAGAGTGAGGCAAGGTGTGTTTTGATATATTAACTTAATAATACATATGTAAATACGAGCAAATTAAGTTGATTTGACAAAGAAAAAACAAGTCCCTATACCCTGGGGTCTTTGGCTAAAAAAGCAGAGCAAATTTACAATAGATGAACAAAAACAATGATCTGTTGCACAACTGACACCAATCTTATAATGCAAAACACATTCCGAACCTCAAGTATAGAGTTTCCTTTCTTGTGTGAAGCAATAAAGCAAAGAATTTTGCTCAAGGACAGAATAACGGTCATCCTGACAAGAAATTATACTCAAAACAGTTATGGTCATAAGGCCCATTCCAGACTGTATACCATGTACAAAAAATAAATCACAATGATTCTCCACGATACAGCCATATAGCTCATGTTTACTTTGTTTCACTCTGGTACCAAGCCATTGTGCTGAAGGTGTGGTGTGGTAAACCACTAGGTAGCATTTCCCTGTGCAAACATCACTCCACCATTTGAAATGAATTATTCTAACTTGTGCAGAAATTTAAACTCAGATAAAAGCTGGCTGAGTGGCTGTATGCCTGGTTGGGAAGTCCCCATTTCAGTGGAAATGCACACTTTGCTTAGCAACATCAGAAGCCAGGACAAAGCATTGAGCAGTGGTGGTAGGAATCATGAGAGGTCCTTCAGCAAGGAAATACTGATAGAGATCTGGAGCAACAGTTAGTCACTGGGCTCATTCCAATTACTCTTTATTCATCCTTATCGCTTCCTGACCTGAAAATTGATCAAGGTCCACCATCTTTTAAGTCATTTCAACCCTTTATACAATTTGTTCCTTCAAGGATCCAGGAGACAGGAGCTAGGGGCTCCAAAAAAATTTCTTGAGCAAGGAAGCGCAAGCAAATCCTTCCTTGAAACGTTCTTTTTCCAATAGCTTGACATAAAACAGCTGCAACAACAATGGTTTCAGACTGAAGTTTGAGAAAGGAGCAAGAACATTCCATTTGTGTCAATTCCATGCTGACATCCTTTTCTTTAATCCCTTACTTCCTTACTCCAATGAGTGGAGCAAGGAAAGAATACAATGACACGGATCAAAAAGAGCCCCCGTTGGCCTAATTCATGTTTTTGCCATTTCATTTTCTTAGCATCCTAATAACCATCCCTTTACTTGCTTCCTCCAGTGAGTTCAGAGAAAGGAAGGATGTGATGAAAGTGAATTGACAGAGCCCACTCACTTCCTCTGAACATGGGGAGATGAAGGAAAGGATAGGATGAAGAACCTTGCAGTGGACCAGGAACACTGCAGTCAGACTCCAGAGAGATTGACTGAAATTCAAGGAGAACGCCAGCAGCAGTTCAACAGGCAAAGATAACAACTCACTGCCATTATCGCAACTTTCACAGTGCAAGGAGTGACTCGTGGTCAATCTTTGAGGGGTCAACAATACCACTGATCACCAGGGAAATTTGGAAAAGAAAAATGTGGTTCGTGGGGGCAAAGGCAATACCCCACAGCCCGACACACTGAAGGTGTTTGAGCCAAAGTGAAAGGTCATTGTGGTACAAAACCTGGACGAGGCGCGCCTACCCACCAAGACAAGTCCACATATACAAAATCAAGTTCCTAACCCAAGCGGATTCAGAGAAATGGCCCGGACAAAGTTTTAAAGGTGAAAGTCACTGAGCCAAGGTCAAAGGTCATTCGGGTATGAAACCTGGATGAGGCACACCCACCCACTAAAGCAAGTACACATCTGCAAAATCAAGTTCCTAACCCAAGCATTTACAGAGAAACAGTCTGGACCAAATTCTCCTGCCCGCCGCCCGTCTGCGAAGGGGACGACAATACCCCTCTGCACCTTAGTCGGGGCTGAGGGGTAAAAAGTCAAGTGAGGGATAAAAATCTGACCTTCCAATTGGGAAGGGACTGCTGGAAAGGGAAATTAAAAATGATTGCCTTGTTCGTTGCTCAAGTGCCTCCTGTTGGCCAGCCGGGCGCTCGTCAGTGAGATTCTAAGCTTGCGCATGTTCGGGTATCCTCCGCCCTTGTTCTGAACTTGCGATAGTTTCGACCAATGAGTGTAAAGATGCAGGGGCTGACAGGCGCGTGCTTCGGAGGAGAGCCGCGAACTGTCTCTCTCCTGAGCTGGCAATAGGGGGTTGCATACGAGCAAGCCTTGTACATAGTTCTCGGATTGGGCATTCCAGATTCGGGTGGGATTGGAGCAGCCAAATTTATTTTAAAAAAATAAATAAAATAAATAAATAAATAAATAAATTTGACCTTCCAGAGGATTCTGTGAGGTCCCATAGTCTATTCTGATGGGTGAGCGTTTAAAGCCAGACATCATAACCCCATCAGGACAAAATGGGAGCAGGCATGAACAGGATTACCCAGCATGCCCAGCACTCAAGGTACAGCACATGAAATCTCACCTCACTGCTACAGCAGAGCCTGAAAGGAACCTTGTGGGGGGAGATGAGGCATATGACCCTTTTCTAAAAGGCATAAACTCCCTGGGACTCTCCATCTACAGTGGCCGTCCCACCGCAGAGTGAGTCATTCACTAAGGCTGCATACTGCGAGCCTCATCGTGACTGTAAAAGCACCCACATGACTGTCATTTGATAAGTGACAGTACTAGCAGCACAGCTGTACGACAAAATTCATTAAAACAACAGCTGTGTCAAATACACAAAAGCAGATGAAAGTCTTAAAAAGTGATATTGATTGATCTTTGGGGGAGAAAATCTTAAACTGCATTTGCAGCAACGCAATAAAAACTAATAAACAACAAAACTGTCATTTTTGTGTTCCAATGCAGGTATGATATATAAGTAAATAAATGAAAAGTATATAATGCAAATAGACTAAAATACACTGGCGATAATTAGCGTCTGAGCTGAAGAATTATTTCTTCAATTTATCCATCATTTTGTGATGCAATGCACTTCCACCATTTGTGAGACTATGATTCACATTGCCTACTGATTCATGCAAGCAATTGTACATTCATTACCAAAATTCTCCACAGCAATGAAGCCTGAAATCCAATATTAAATTCACCATAATTCAAGGAAAATAAAAGCACAATGGACAATGTTTAGGCAATACTCCACTGTTGTCAAGAAAAAAATGCTGTTAATTACGCTCAATTTGCTTACAATCCATAGAAACTCTTCTCTCTGAAATGGTCATTGAGTCACACAAACTTGGCTGTTATTTCAGGAAATAATGTAGTTCACATCTGAATGAATGCAAAGCTCACAAACTACATGTGGCATCAAGGAGGAGATATGACTGTGCTCAAGGTGAAATGTTGAATGAGGAGGAGCATTTAATTTTAAAGAAGCAGGTACAAAATGCTCTCCAGCTAAATTAAATCACAGCGGCAAGCAGTTGAAGTAACACAATCCAACAGAAGGGAAAATGTCAGCAATTATTGGTCCAAATGGATCTATAGCTTTAATTAAAAGTTTTCTCATTCATTTACTGAAATGGCCGGGTGTGACTACGCTCAATAAAATTTAATATGAGAAGCCTATTTAAAGTAGATTTCTTGCTGTAATCTGAAATGCAAAACACAGCATTTGTAGAACGAGATGCTATTTTATTATACTCAATTCCTCAGGACACGATGAGATGTAGTCATACACACAATAATATCAGCATGACTCTGCACAGTAATATTTTACACACTTCTAATATCCAGAGCAAAGCCACTTGCCAACATCTTCCAAACAAACTATGTGGCCTTACAACCCAATTTCCCAAAAAGTTGTGACAATTTCCCAAATAAAGGCGGAATTGTGACACTCAGCTGAAATGGTAAAAAAAGAAAACCAGGAATGCAATATGGATTTGCAAAAAAAAACAAACAGATGGTCACTAAAACCCTATAGAAAACCAAAATCAGCTGAGGTAGCCTTCATCAGGGGGCAAATGGCAAAAATTTACAGAGGTCTCTAAACCAAAGGAAGGTGCTCTTTAGTATGGAGTTGGCATAACTAAAAATCCCAACAACAATGCACATCATGGTCTCAACAATCCATAATCAAACATTCATCTAACTCTTTAAAAAATGCACTTCTTATTATTACATCACATATAAGGGTGCATAATGGAGAGTTTACAGAAAAGGAGGAGTCACAGTCCTCATCCATAATCACCTGGAAATGAAGTAGCTTTTAAATCTAAAGATCCATTCAGCTTCTCTAAAACGCCTCCACCAGAGAGAAGCTGAATGGATCTTTAGATGCAAAGCTACTTCCTTTCCAGGAATTAATGAGGAGCTGGTGTAATAATAAGAAGTGCATTTTGTAAAGAGTTTGATGAATCATTGTTGTGATTATGGATTGTTGATACTGTGGTGTGCATTGTTGTCTGGGATCTTCTTAGTTCCCCTGCCACAGTGTCCATGTGGCTATCAGGGATTGGTGCTGATTTCAGGTGAAGCTCCGCCCCTTTCCTATTTTTTTGTCTATTAGAGACCTCAGTAAATGTTTGTCTGCCATTCGCCATTTTGCCCTGATGAAGGCTACCTGCCGAAACATGTATGCATTTTATTGTTCTATTATGAACTAGCCAATTAATAAAGGCTTTTTAATGTTTATACCAGAAGAGTTGCCTTAGACCATCTGTTTGTTTTTTTTTTTCACTAAAACCCTATATTTAATTGAAAAATAGTACATAGACAGCATATCAAATGTTGAAACTGAAAAATCTTTTTTGGTTTTTGAAAAATATCTGCTCATTTTCAATTTGATGCCCCCAACACGATTCAAAGAAGTTGGGGCAGGTTCAACAAAAGACAGGAAAAGTTGAATAATGCTTTAAAAAATACACCTGGTGGAACACCTCAGAGCTAATTAGGTTCATTGGCAACAGGTGAGTAAGATGAATGGGTATAAGAAGTCTTTCAGAAGTAAAAATGGTGAGGGCTTCATCACTCGGTGAAAGACTGCAAGGGAAATATTTCAACAATTTAAGAATGAAAGCACTGAAGGTGCTGATCCCTCGGTGCTCACAGCAGTGACAAGCATGTCTCTTCATCAAGGTATAAAATTGGGTGTGGACATGTCAGAGTGCCCTAGCTGCGCATCTATGCTTGACATACTCAAGTATTTACCCACCAGTGGCAGTCTGATGAACATTAATGTACAGTTATGAAGGGAAACACCTTTCACACTATTCAGGGTCTATTTAACACTGACCAATAATTAGTGCAATTCAGAATCTGTGGGAACAACAATAGGTTTTTTGGAGGGAAGCACCTTTCATACTATGCAGACAGAGGTTGCATTAACTGAATATTTTCCGTCATTGACAAATTTTTTTTTAACAATGACGGAACATTTTGAAGGCCGTCCGTCATTTTGACAGAATGTAATTCACACCCCCGTCCAACTGGTGGTAAGTGTCCTATTGTCTTGAGTATTGTCTTTGATCTGCATGATCCTGTATTCCTCATATTTTGGTAATATGACAATTTGCTCTTCATTTGTAAAATATGCTGCTCTGCTGCTGGTAGACGATTGGTCAAATGCTACGAACGCCGTCTCTGTTATGTGAACACGCAGATATCTAGGTCGGGAAAGCCCCGGTTGACATAACCAGTGGATAAGCAGCTTTGTAGGACCGCTTAGCGAGACTGCGGTTGTTAGGCTTAATGAAGCCCAGCAATAACTGAAAGCATTGTTCATAGCACTCTGTTACTGTGTCAAGGGAGAAATCATTTGTGATGTTTTATAAAGTTCATAAGCAGTAAGTTCGAAAATCCACGCAATGCTGTATTTAACACAGTGCGCAATGTGTGTTTACATGAATCACTGTCGGCATTGTGCCCCATTTGTCAAGTTTTGCCATCAGCAGTAGCCATTGCTGTGATATAAATCAAACTCACAAGTTGTAAAGCGATCCACTAAGAAGAGCTTTTTCTTTGTTGAAGTCTTGATCGCTCGCAGCAGCCATCATGGTAATCAAATAGTGCTATAACTCGAAAACAAAGCTCTATCTCAAAAATCTGGCAAATTTCAATCCGAGAGATCGTGGCATTTAACCCATAGAGCCATATTCTAGGACTTGATTTTGACCGTCGTAGCAGCTATCCCAGTAATAGACAGAATGACTGACTGAATGAATGAATGAATGAATGACACAAACGAAGTATCGTATACCTCGCTTGCGCATGCGCACCGAGGCATAATAATGTTTCTCTAAGTACGAATGCGAAGAATTAGAGAATTTCGTTCTCTACGGTACATCATATCATTAAAAGATTCAAAGAATCCGAAGAAATCTCTGTGTGTAAGGGACAAGGCCAAAAACCAATATTGAATGGCAGTGGTCATCAGGCCCTCAGGCCGCATTGCATTAAAAGCAGACAGGGTTCAGTGGTGGAAATCACTGCATGGGCTCAGAAACACTTCTGTAAACGACTGTCAGTGAACCATTGTTGCTGCATCCCCAAATGCAAGTTAAAACTCTGCCATGTAAAGATTAAACCATATTTAAACAAGATGCAGAAATGCTGCTGCCTTCTCAGGGCCCAAGCTCATTTACGATGGACTGAGGCAAAGTAGAAAACTGTCCTGTGGTCTGACCATCAAAGTGTGAAACACTTTAAAAAAATCTTGGGCAACACATCCTCCAGTCCCAAAAGGAGAGGGACCATCTGGCTTGTTATCAGCACATAGTTAAAAAAACAGCCTCCATGATAGTATGGGGGTGCATTAACCCTTTCATGCATGGAGGTCACTACAGTGTACAGCTGTTTAAAAGTGTTTTTTCTCTATACATGCCTGCAGTTTTGGGCACTGCTGCATATTAGTAAAAAAAATTCTGACTGAGTTTATCTTAATTTTATGCAAGAGAAGGTTAATGCTCATGGCATGGGTAACCTGCACATCTTTGAAGACAGTGTTAATGCTGAACAAAATATACAGGTTTTGGAGCAAAATATAGTCCCATGAGGACATAATTTTCAGGGAGGGCTTTGCTTATTTCAGACAATGACAAACATCACATCCTGCATTTACCACATCAACATAGCTCCATAGTAAAAGAGTCTAGGTGCTAAACTGGCCTGCCTACAGCCCAGACTTGTCCGGAGGGTCGCCACCTTGTCGTGGTGGAGAAGCTTGTATATACCTTAGATCCCAGGAGCGACGCCGTCTGGAGCTCAGCTCCTGGTAGGGTCACCCATGGCGGTAAGGTCAAGGGGGAGGTACCATACAAAGCGCGACTCGAAGATCTTAACATAACATAACATAACATAACATGAATGGCCAGAACAGGCCGTTCAGCCCAACTAGGCTCGCCAGTTTCTTTGTACCATCGTGAATATATCACTTCAGATACTCAATGACTCAATGGTATCTAGCTTTAAGTCAAGTCTGCTCTTGAAAACTCCCAAGGTCTCTGCCTCAACAATATGGTCAGGCAAGCTGTTCCACACCGAAATTACTCTTTGGGTGAAGAAATATTTCCGAATATCAGTGCTAAATTTACCTTTAGTAAGCTTCCATTTGTGACCCCGAGTTCTGCTAACAACACTTGGTCGAAGGAATCCTACATAATTCACTTTGTTAATCCCTTTAACATATTTAAAGACCTCAATCAAATCACCCCTTAGTCTCCTTTTCCTAAGACTAAAGAGATTAAGGATCTTCAGCCTTTTCTCATAGCTTTCATCTTTAATACCCGGAATTAGCTTCGTGGCTCTTCTCTGAACTTTCTCTAAAGCCTCTATGTCTTTCTTAAAGTATGGTCCCCAGAACTGTACACAATACTCTAGATGTGGTCTGACGAATGTGTTGTACAAAAGAAGCATCACCTCCTTGGATTTGAACTCAATACTTTTGGCAATGTATCCCAGCATCCGATTGGCTTTTTTTAACAGCTACGGCACAATGGCTAGAGCCTGTGAGGGTTTGGTCAACAATCACTCCCAGATCTTTCTCTTGTGGAGCACATTCCAGTTTAAAACCTCCCATGAAGTAATCCCGTCTAATGTTTTTATTACCTACATGTACTACTTTACATTTCACTACATTAAATTTCATTTGCCACATTTCTGCCCAATTCTGGATTCTATCCAAATCATCCTGAATCACTTTAGTGGACTCTAAACTATTTGCCAAGCCCCCCAATTTAGTATCATCTGCAAATTTCACTAATCTGCTCTCAATATTCCTATCAAGGTCATTAATGTAGATGAGGAACAGCAGGGGTCCCAACACCGATCCCTGGGGGACGCCACTCCCCACCCTACCTAGTTTAGATGATATACCACTGACCACCACTCTTTGTGTTCTGTCCTGCAACCAGTTATGAATCCACTTCAGAATACCACCTGTAACTCCAATGGAGCTCATTTTAAAAATTAGTCTCTTATGCCGTACTGTGTCAAATGCTTTCTGAAAATCCAAATATATGATGTCATAAGCCCTGCTCTGGTCATAAGTCTTGGTGGCCTCTTCAAAAAATTCCAGAAGGTTTGTCAGGCATGACCTTCCTTTACGAAAACCATGTTGGCTATCCCTCAAGATATTGTTACGTTCAAGAAATAGGTCCAGCTCATCTTTTATGATAGATTCCAATATTTTGCACGCAATGCAAGTTAAACTGACTGGCCTGTAATTACCTGGCTCAGTACGGTCCCCTTTTTTATATATTGGTATTATATTGCCCTGTTTCCAATCATTTGGTATTTCTCCAGTTTCTAAAGACCGTCTAAAAATGGCAGATAGCGGCTTAAAGATGATCTCACTAACTTCCCTGAGCACTCTAGGATATAAGCCATCAGGACCCGCCGCCTTATCTGCCTTTAGTTGATGCAACTTGTCTAATACTACGTTATCCCTAACCTCAATTTCCGCTAAATAATCTTGAGCATTGGACAAGCCCTCTGGCCGAATAAAGACCCGCTCTAAGGTAAAATTCTCAACAAAGTAACCGTTTAAGGTGTCCGCAATATCCTTATTATCATATAGCAGCGATCCATTTTTATTCTTTATGCACTTAACCTGCTCTTTGACTTTCCTTTTTTTCTGCTACAGTACTGAAAAGAAGCGCTTAGGGTTAGTTTTTGCCCCCTCTGCAATTTGTCTTTCATACAGTCTTCTAGCATTCCTCAGCTCTTTTTGACCACAGCCCGCATTTTACAGAATTCGCCTTAGTAATCTCATTGTTATCCTTTATGTACATCTTATAAAGATTCCTCTTTTCCCTCAAACTCCTACGAATAGCTGCTGTCATCCACTGAGGATTCTGCTTTTTCAGCTTACTTTGGACACCTTTGGAATGAATTTACATTGTGAATCAAGTAAAACCCCTTAAATCTTTCCCCACATCTCATTTACAGACTCACAGTCCAGGAGTGTCTCCCATTTTGTTTCACTTAGATATGAGCGCATCCTGTCAAAGTTTGCTCGCCTAAAATTAAAATTTTTTGTTTTTGGAGACACCTTTTTAACTTCCCATGAAACCTCAAAATTAATAGTAGAGTGATCACTTGTCCCAAGTGGCTCCAGTACCTCAACATTGCTAATTCTATCTGGGTCATTACAGAGCAGCAAATCTAAAATTGCCTTCTCTCTTGTAGGTTTATTAACATACTGCACCAAAAAATTATCATTTATGACATCTAGAAATTCTTCCTCCCCCCTACCCTGTCCTTTCACCATTTCCCAATCAATACCAGGATAATTTAAGTCTCCCATAATAATAGTCCCTCCTCCTCTACAAGCTTGCGTAATCCCCTTAAGGAGCATTTCATTGACTGTACTGTCCAAAGCTGGTGGTCGATAGCATACACCTATGTTTAAACCAGTCTCGTGTTTGCCAGTGAGCCTGACCCAGATATCTTCACAAGGCACGGAATATTCAATTTCAGGAATTTCCTGCACATTTATGTTTTCGTTCACATAGAGTGCTACACCCCCTCCTCGCCTATTACATCTATCCTTCCTAAAGAGCTTATAACCTTCTACATTATATTCATCTCCATCCTCTTCACTAAGCCATGTATCTGTAATCCCAACTATGTCATAGCCTTCACTAATCATAACGGCCTCAAGTTCTCGAAATTTATTTTTAATGCTTCTTGCATTTAGATAAAAACATTTCAGGTTATCATGAATGCTCTTCCCCTTCAATTTCCCATGCGCCTGCTGCTCAAAGCCCCTCACCATGCTTTTTTGCTTTAAAAATATATCATCAATAGTGCATGTAACGCTGTCAGCCTCCATCAGGGCAGTCTGCATTTCCCTCTGTGTAACACTCTCTAACCTCCCTGCCCCCCAAGTCCCTAGTTTAAATAACTCTCTGCTACCCTCAACATATGCTGACCCAGTGCAAAGGTACCCCTCCGGTTCAGGTGTAGCCCATCCGGCTTGAACAGGTCACCCCTGTCCCAGAAGTATTCCAGTGCCCCATAAACCTATACCCCTCTTTCCTACACCAGGTTCGTAGCCACGTGTTAAACCTCCAGATAAAATTCTGCTTCCCTCTGCTTGCACGTGGTACCGGTAGAATCCCGGAGAACACTACCGTGGAGGATCTGCTCCTAAGCTTTTCAGCTAATTCAACAAATTTGCTTTGCAGAACCTCAAACCTACCCTTACCTATGTCATTAGTCCCAACATGGACCATGACAACTGGATCCCTCCCCGCTCTGGCCAGGAGCTTGTCCGCACGCTCCAGGAGGTCTCCTACCTGGGCACCAGGCAGGCAACACACCGTACGAGACTCCTTGTCGCGCGAACAGACTAAACTGTCTATTCCTCTTACTCAGGCAGAGCTTGTTAGCCTTGGAAGGCAGTCCGTCAAGGAAGAAAAACCCTGATTTCAAACCTCCGCTGCCTAGCCCATCTTGGCAGTGGATTAGTCAGACAGTATGGAAATCGGGCTCTCCCACACAAACGAGTCCTGCAACCCTCTGATACCAAGCTGTATGGGCTTCTGCCCTTCCCTTGGATTACATCAACGGGGTGGAGAGGGGGGACCTGCTACACGGGCAACAGCTTGTCCCCTAACATCTTGTCTTCTTTTGCCCAGGCCTGTATCCTGGAGAGGCACTCCAACTCCGCAGCAGCGACGAAAAAACACGGGAAGCAGCAGTTACCAGTTATAAACCTTAGACTTGATTGGCGTATAGCAAAGTGCTTGGGGTTGCTTCTGACGGTGGGAGGGGTCTTCGAACCCCACTGGGCAGCTACCGCCTGCCTTAAGCTGGGCAGCCCCCAGCCAATTAGGTGCGTAGGGTTTACGGCTCCCAGAGCCTGACAAACGGACTGAAATGACCGCACCAAACAAGAAAGTAACAAAAAGTAAGAAACCAGTTCTTAGTATTGGGTCCTGGAACGTAAGAACACTGACACCAGGACTGACAGATGATGTCCAAGATATTAGCCATGCAAGAAAGACAGCAGTAATCAACAAGGAACTTCTGAGCCTACAAGTGGACATTGCCGCACTTCAAGAAACCCGCTTGGCAGACTCAGGGACATTGCGGGAGAGTGATTACACCTTCTTTTGGCAGGGAAAAGACCCACAGCAACCCAGAGAGCATGGTGTGGGAATTGCTGTAAGGAACTCACTCCTGAAGATGATAGAACCTGGACAAAAGGGTACTGAACGGATACTCCACTTCAGACTTCTCACCAATGATGGTCCAGTAAACATATTCAGCTTGTATGCACCCACCCTGTACTCACCGCAAGAGACTAAAGACCAGTTCTACGACCAGCTTCAAGAAGCCATTCAAGAAGTACCCAGCCAGGAAAAACTTCTGCTACTGGGCGAGCTCAATGCCAGAGTGGGTACTCACCATGACTCTTGGCTAAGGTGTCCGGGCAAGTTTGGAATTGGCAACATAAAAGAAAATGGACAGCGACTGCTTGAGTTCTGCACATGCCATGACCTGTGCACTACTAACTCATTCTTCCACACTAAACCACAACATAAAGTATCTTAGTGCCACCCACGCTCCAAGAAATGGCACCAACTTGACCTGATCATAACAAGACGCTGTGACCTGGCAGACATGCTACTCTCAAGGTCCTACCACAGTGCCGACTGTGATACTGACCACGCCTTGGTCTGCTGCAAAATCAGGCTCCAACCTAGGAAGATCCATCGGTCAAAACCACCAGGAAAGCCCCGCATTGATGCTAGCAAAACAAGAGACACAGAGAAAGCCGAAACTTTTGTCAAAGCCTTAGAGAAGGCCTTTTCTGAGAAACCCACAGAAGGAACTACCTCAGAGACAAACTCCACCGCACAGCCTTATCCATCTTTGGAAGGAAACACAGAAAGACACAAGACTGGTTTGAGACAAACTCAGCTGAAATAAGAGCTGCAATAGAGATGAAACGTGCAGCGCTCTTGGAGCACAAACGTTCACCCAGTCAGGCTACCACGCAGGCATTGAGGCAAGCCAGAAATAGGGTCCAGCATCTGGCAAGGCGTAGTGCAAACAATTTCTGGCTCAAGCTCTGTGAAAGCATCCAGTCATCAGCAGACATGGGCAATATTCGTGGTGTGTCTGAAGGGATTAAGAAAGCCATCGAGCCAACAAGGAACAAGACATCCCCTCTGAAATCTGCTACTGGTGAGACCATCAGGGACAAGGGAAAACAAATGGAGAGATGGGTAGAACACTACTCAGAGCTGTATGCTAGGGAAAGATCCATCTCAGACACTGCACTAGATGCTGTTGAAAGCTTGTCCGTCATGTGGGAGTTGGATACTACACCCACAGCAGAGGAAACAAGCCAAGCGATCGACAACATGCATTCTGGAAAGCACCAGGCCTGGATGGAATTCCAGCTGAGGTCATCAAGAGTGCCAAGGGTGTCCTGCTAAAAGAGCTGCATAACCTGCTGTGTCGATGCTGGGAAGAGGGAGTGGTCCCACAGGACATGAAGGACTGCAACATCGTTACATTGTACAAAAACAAAGGAGACAAAAGCGACTGCAACAACTACCGCAGAATATCCCTGCTTAGTATTATTGGAAAGGTCTTTGCTTGGGTGACCTTAAACCGGCTCCAGGAACTTGCTGACAGGGTGTACCCCGAGTCCCAGTGTGGTTTAAGGTCAGGGAGGTCCACCATAGACATGATATTCTCCATTCAACAGCTGCAGGAGAAGTGTAGAGAACAGAGACAGCCGTTGAACATTGCTTTCATAGATCTTACGAAAGCCTTTGACCTTGTGAGCAGAGACGGTCTGTTCAAAGTCCTTGCCAAGATTGGGTGTCCACCCAAACTCCTTAGCATAATACAGTCCTTCCATGCTGACATGAAGGGTGCTGTACAGTTTGACGGCTCAACCTCAGAGCCATTCAACATCTACAGCAGTATTAAACAAGGTTGTGTGCTCACCCCGACGCTTTTTGGCATTTACTTTGCCGTCATGCTGAAACATGCTCTCGGGACATCAACAGATGGAATCTACCTCCGCACAAGGTCAGATGGTAAGCTGTACAGTGTATCCCGGCTCAAGGCCAAAACAAGAGTCCATGAAGTACTCATCAGGGACATGCTGTTTGCAGACCACGCAGCATTGGTAGCTCACACTGAGGAAAAGTTGCAAAGGCTCATGGACAGTTTCTCAAATGCGTGCCAGGACTTCAGCCTGACAATAAGTCTGAAGAAGACATATGTAATGGGCCAGGGTATTGAGCATCCACCAGCAATCTCCATCAAAAACCACATCCTGGAAGTGATGCCTAAATTCACTTATTTCGGCTCAACAGTGACAGACAGCCTCTCCATGGATGCCGAGATCAGCATCCAGATAGGACCAGCAGCAACAACTTTTGGAAGACTACAGAAAAGAGTCTGGAGTAATAGTAAGCTGACAATCCACATGAAGACTGCAGTGTACAGGGCCTGCATCCTTAGTACTCTCCTGTATGGCAGTGAAGCGTGGACGCTATACTCCAGGCAGGAAAGAAAACTCAATGCCTTCCACATGCGCTGCCTGAGACGAATCCTGGACATCAAGTGGAGCGATCGTGTTATCAACATCACTGTACTAACACGTGCACAGAGCCCCAGTCTGTACACGCTGTTGCAACAGCGTCACCTTCGTTGGCTTGGCCATGTCCACCGCATGCCAGATGGCAGAATTCCAAAAGACTTACTGTATGGCAAACTGGCCCACGGCACAAGAGCACAAGGGCATCCACACCTTCGCTTCAAAGACATTGTCAAACGGGACATGAAGTTCCTGGACATGAATGTAAACAACTAGGAGGAGATAGCAAGCAACAGAGTGCCGTGGACACAGGAGGTTAGAAGTGGCCTACAAAGAGGGGAGGAAAAGCAGATTAAGCTTGCTGAAGAGAAGCGCTACCGGTGGAAAAAGAAGTAGCGGGCAAGACCTGCAACCTAGACAACGACGGGGTACAGATCCATGGTCTCATAAGACTGAAGGATGCTGCTGGATAAATAAAAAATACGACAAAGGAGGCCACACACAAAATATTAAGCAGCTGAGATGCATCATCATCCAAGAATGGAAAAACATTTTGCTTTCAAAACTGAAGCAGGTTGCTCTCCTCAGTTCCCATACACTTACAGAGTGTTGTTAAAAGGAGAGGTGATGCAACACAGTGGTAACCATGCCCTGTTTCAACTTTTTAAAACACGTTGCTGGCATAAAATTCAAAATTTGTAAATTCTTCTCAAGAAACAATAAAAATTTCTCAATTTCAACTTCTACTATGTTGTCTTTATGCAATTTTCAAGTAAACATGGAGCTTGAAAGATTTGTAAATTAATGCATTCTGCTTTTATTTGCATTTTACACAATTCTCCAACTTTTTTGGAAATGGTGTTGTACATCCAAGGTCAGAATGACATCCCACTCAGGAACACATAAAGACTTTTGAATTTTAATGAGCTCAAAATACATTTTTATTGGAGATTGATTCCCATATGAAGACAGATTTAACTCATACTGAATACAGTCAGCACTGTGGCGAAGTATCGTGGGAATTTATTATGCTTCTCCATTAACAGTGCAAATATTCAAGCTAAACCTTTCAAAACTATCATCAATCAATGCTGTCAAGACCACGCAGAAGACTCATCAGTCACTGATCATAAGACATTGTTTGACCGCTTCCAATTAAAGATATTAACATCAATGCGCAAATCTCTCTTAGGACGATATATGATAATAGATTGCTTCCACATTATATTTCCATCCACAGAAACTGACAGCAAGAATAACCAGAACAACATTTCTTAGAAGAAGGGAGCTACACATGCCGGCTTGTATTGATTAAGCGTGTCTCGTGTTCCCCCCCCAATCTGAGCTAGTCTCAGCCAAGCAGCCTGCTTCTCATTTCCTCTAGTTGTTGCTTCTAAACCTCTGGACTCGTGAACTTTGGAAGAGGCCAACTGTTCTCTACTGTCCAATGAGCCAGGGGGGACATCAGCATTGAGGAGAGCAAAGCAATTACACCACCCCCATACCACTCCCATTTCCACATCAACAAACACAAACACAGACACAACGATTCATGCTATGAAGAGCGCTCTGCAGGTTAGAGTGGGGCCAGTATAAATATCCAGATCATTTTGAAATAATAAACATACCAGCAGGCGAGGGTCATATAGAGGGTGAATGGGATGAATATGAATTTTTTTCAGAACAACAGAAGGGAGGGTCTTGCCCGAAAGTGGTAAATTATGGTAATTCATGCCGTACATACTACACAGACATTGAGGATGGGGCAGCAATGAGGTTCGGTGGGTAACACTCAAACCTCCCAGGTTTAAGGCTCTCCTCTGGCCTGGGGCATTTATGTGTGGAGTTCACGTTCTCTCGAAGCGTGTGAGTACTCTGCAGGCTGAGGACCACACTGGAAATAAGTTTCGTGCTTTTGTGTGTTATCCTCGGCAATTATTGTTTTATGTATTTTACATGTACTTTTATTGCCAAATAAATCAAATAAAAAAAAAAGGCTTCCTTTGTAGCTTTAGCCCTTCCAGCTATATTCCTGAATCAAGAATATGTGATTAGAATGTCCATTCAACATTTCTTCTGAGATCAGCTGAACTAAAAGTATGTCCATGTCCACAACAAACTAAATATAAAGTGTGTTCCTAAATGCTCTAGCCAAATAACTATGGACATGTTTTTGGGATACAGAGAAAATGTCACATACTTTTAGCAACAATTGCAAAATTAGCAACAACCCAATAATTCAGTTTACGCAACTGTAATGAAAAACAGTCTGTACAAAGGTAGGCAGAGGGAAAGTTTCAAATTAACAGTGTTTATTAGAGAGGACATACAGTCAGGAGACCGTTTCAGATGCAGCCTGTGAAAAAGGAAAGACTGGATAATGGAAAGTAAGCAATATTTGAATTAAGTTGAATGCCAATATTGCACAATATGGTTTATTTTCACCTATAACCAGAGAACAAAAAGGGGCAATACTGGCATAAATGACAAACAAGAAGCATTATGCAAAACACTGGGGGGGCTGATCCACTAACCGAACAAATTACATCTCAGCACGCATTTGGTCGGTCACTAAAAAGCTGGACATGCTGGGTTGCATATAATTATAGGTTGAGAGAGGCAGCATGTGGACAGGAAGAGGACTGGTAATTATAAAAGCAGACTTTAGTCAGAACAGTTTGATGTGATGCCATCGCCATCAGAAATTTAATGAAAAACAACGGAGCTGTACATTTCAACAAAGGGCAAGAGCATCCACATAAATCAAGAACAATGACAGCAAACCATATTTACAGTTGCTTTTGTTTGAATTTATTTTGTCTATCCATTCGTTATCTAACTCGCTTTTATCCGATATGGGTCATGTTAGAGGGGTTTGGAGCCTATCCCAGTATTCAATGGGCAAGAGGCATCAGTACACCCAGGGCACTCTGCGGTCCATCACAGAGCACACACAGCATTCATTCACACGCTCATACTATAGGCGAGAGTCTCTCAGACTGACATGCATGTCCCTGCGCTGAGGGAGGAAACTGGGATACACAGAGAAATCCCCCGTAAACACAAGGAGAACGTGCAAACTCCACACAGAAATGCTTATGCCAGATTCTTGGGGTGAGTCAACAGTGCTACCCATTGCATTGCCGTGCCGCACACAATGTGCATCATTCAAATGAAATATGAAGATTTTTCAGGCAAGATTTCTGATGCGAACTGCTTAGGTGTCTAGCAAAAGTCACTATACCGGGATGGGGCATGACTTTTTACATGAATGTCCCACTTAAAAATAAGAAAAAGAGAGAGACAGAGAGAGAAAGAGAGGGAGAGAGAGAGAGAATTCAGCCAGGCTTCACTCAAATCAGTTCGCCCGATGATCACCGATTTGCTTCCAAACGCCTCTCCCCCAGGCTTGCATCAGTCCAGCAAGCAAGTGCTCTCAAATTCTGAATAATATGAAAACAAACAGACTACAAACGCCCTAACAGCAATGACACCGTCACGGATATGTAATACTGGGACCTCTCTGATAAGGCAATAAAGAAAACAGACAATCCCCACGTGTTCATAAAGACTGCGCAAATTCAGACAGCTGAGACTTCATCACAAAGGGCTCTGCTTTTCCCTAAAGAGAGCCACATAAATGTTTCTCTCACTAGAAACCCCTAAAATCATAACGCTAAAGAAACTGAGATAGAAAAATCCATGAGAGTAATCTCATTTGTAAAATACTGAAATTTGGGGACTTGCGTCCCAAATACGTATAATTCAAGTAATAGTCGAAAGTGAGGAACTCTTTGAGATACCTTCACAGACACAGGTTACCCCGGTCTTAGATTATACACAGTTTTGAATGGAAATTCACCATGGAATTTTTAGTCCAGGACTAAACTTCAGCCATGTCTCTGAAACTGATCCTTAATATAATAAATTCCCATTTCCTGTAATAAGCCTGACAAAGGGCTGACTCAGTGGCCTCTCCTAGTTACAGAGTTCATACGGCAATGAGAAGATGAAGATGTCAGGTAAGCAATGGAAGTCAGTCAGTTCAGCCGAAGGTCCTCGAGCAGGAGCCGACCAATTAAGATTCACTGGAATCATCCCTCAAGCTCCGTAACCACGGAGGCAATGTCTAGAGTGAGCAGACCAATCATAACACATGAACTCGGGGGTCTGCTCCGCCATTCCCACACTGCTGGCATCTCCGCCCGACCACCTGAATAGGATCCTGGGCCCATCCATTTATGTTGGCTGAACCACTGTATACACAACAGTGAATGGCCACCTAGAAGGTTTTGGCCCACCTGAGGCCTACGATTTCAATGCTGGCCCACCTGTGTAAATACTGCATACCATCATCTGGAGGTCCTGTACACAGTTCGCTGCTTTGTATTTTTCCCAGGTCAGGACCAGAGGCCATTTTGTACAAGCCCCACATCCACACAGTGTTATGTTCTTGTTCTGTCTGTGTTATGTTCTTGTTCTGTCTGCCTTGTGTCCCTTTAGTTTCGCCTTAGCCTTGCCTTGTGTCTGTTTCTAGATCCTGTCCCGCACTGCCAAAAGGAATCCTCCTTATGTCTGTGTTCCAGTCCACGTTTTGTTTTCTCGAGTGCATGCACTGCTTCTTCGCTATTGGCTGGCCCCGGTATTACCATTTTCCTTCAGCGCTGTTCTGGTTTCGGGCCTTTCTAAGCTTAATGTCAATTAACTGTTTTTAGTTACTAACATCTACTAACATTCACGGGAGGTGTTATTCTTAGACAGGCACTTCACTAATATTACTAATTTAGGTAGGGTGTTAATTGTCATGATTTCCCACTTCGATAGTATTTTAGATCTTGCTTTACTTTGCTGCGAAACTTTTTCACTCTTCCTTCTATCTGCATACTTCATTGGTGCTTGGCTGAGCACACCCATTTTTTTTAATGGGCTTGTCATGTCATTAAGCCTTTGTCCAATGTCTCATGCTCATGCTTTGTTCCCTCCCTGTTCTGCTCAGGTGTTCCTCGTTCTTTCATCAGCCCTGTGCCTTCATATACTGCGGAGGCATTCCAGTTGGCCCGTTGTTTCCGTGCCGCGTGTTTCATGCTCTTGATCATGTCTTCGAGTAATACTACCCAATTAAGTTTCAGCTCATTGAGTGTAGTTTTTTTTTTTGGCTTTGTGCCCTCCTTAATCCTTTGCCCTCCTTTTTCCCTGCATTATTTCTATTCATTTTGAGAAGTTTCTGTTGGCCCACGTGCCTTATTTGTTTGGAATCTTTTGTTCAATAAAAATCATTCTTTGGATTCACAACTCACTACTGGTGTCCATCCGCGAACGTAACACAGTCACTTTTAAAAGGCATGTACTATACAGGGCCACCCAATGTATTAAGCATCAAACGCAGCTCGCACTGAGGTAACTGCATTTTGAATGAAGCCGCGGTATGCAGCGTGTGCCGTTGGATACTGTCCACATCCTGGGTCTCCTTCAGTGCCTCCCCCCAACCCTCTACCCCTCAAACACCACCACTTCCGCCCTCCCCACGACTGGCTTAATTCAAATCCCCTCTACTACTGATTTCAGAGCCATCTGAATTTTCCAACGTCAAGAACCACAGCCAGTCATTAAGATTAAATGGCAAGACCTCCCCCATCCTCCAATCCCTCCTCCAAATGCCCCGCACAGAAGACTGCAGGACGTGCAGGTTCGATATTTTCTCTCAAACGCTGCCATTTCAACAGCCTGCTGTAAATCAATCCCTTTAGCACAGCGTGTGGGAGCCCCAAGTGTCTGCAGAGAGGAAACACTGAAGTAACCACCGCGCATATTGCCGCATTGTGTATTAAAGAATTTACAGCAGCAAACAAGTAACGAACTCCGCTTTCGGTCTTACTCATGACCTTGACATGACATTAACATTTCTTATTTTTTTGTTTTTGTATCCAGGTTTCCCGCCCTCTTCCAAGCACTTTAACCACCGTTCATCATTTAACGCTTTCCAAGAAATATGTTTCCCTGTCCCTAAAGTGAATGGTCATTAATGTCTCACAGCTGTGCTGGATGGTCATTGGCTGGGAGCAAAAAACTGCAACGAGACCCAGGGGTCAAAGCTTCCTGTGAAGGAAAATACCCGTGAAGGTGGAACGGTGAGTCACTGACTAATTTAATTCATTTTCATAGATGTCCGTAAAACAAAAACACATGTTTAACTTTCATCGCCATTCACAGCAAATATGTTTACATGTCATACACAATCATAACGAGCCCATTTGTCATATTCGTTCCATAAAGCGCGAAGAAACAAATCACGGCACAGCTAGGGATTACCTCATATCATGATTCATGTCAATAACACAAGTGGGAAGAAGTTCAACTAAAAGCATCAAATCTCAACAGATTTCCCAAAGGAAAAATGTAAAATTGTTCAATCGTTCTTCTTTTTTGATGCAGTCACCTTGGTCTGGGTACAGGCATCAAAGGCAAATAAATGGAAATAACGGCACAGTTCTTGAGGGAAGGGGATACAAGTTTGAAAATCAGAACCCTGCAAGCTTTGATGTCTTTATTTCTGACATCAAGTTTAACTTGCACTCGAACCTCAGGCTTTGCAAACTTCAGCCATTTGCACAAAAGATAGCATTCAACATGTTGAACTCACAATGCATTATACAGGCCTCCCTGGTAGAAAATTATAGAAGAGGAATTCAAAGCATGAGTCGAGAAAGTGCACAAAGGGGAGCGTTGTGATATACTCATTCAGCCAAGACTGTATTAACCCTATAACTCACATTTTTCCCTGAATTTTGTCTTAAATAGGTTCAAAGTTACAACTCCAATTCTGAAATAGTTGGGACAAAGTGTGAATTGTGAATAAAACGCAATGACTTTCAAATCACACCAGCCAGTATTTTATTCACAATATAACAGAGATAACATAGCAAATGTTGAAACTGAGAAATTTTACAATTTTATCCACAAAATGAGCTCATTTCAAATTTGATGGCTGCTACCGGTCTCAAAAAAGTTGGGACAGGGGCCTATTTACCATGCTGTTGCATTCCCTCTTCTTTTTAACACAGAGTGGAGGCGTCTGGGCATTGAGGAGACAAGTTTCTTGAGTTTAGCCATTGGAATTTGATCCCACTCTTTATTTGATCCCACTCTGTTTAATACAGGCTTCCAGCTGCTGGAGAGTTTTGGGTCTCCTTTGACGGACTTTTCGTTCAATTATGCGCCAAATGTTCTCAATCTGTGAAAGATCAGGACTGCAGGTAGGCTAGTTCAGCACACGGACTCTTCTACTACAAAGCCATGCTGTTGTAATAGCTGCAGTATGTGGTTTTGCTTTGTCCTGCTGAAATACACAAGGCCTTCCCTGGAATAGATGTCATCTGGAGGGGAGCATATGTTGCTCTAAAACCTTTATATACCTTTCAGCATTCATGGTACTTTTTAAAACATGCAAGTGTCCCACACTATATGGACTAATGCATCCCCATACCATCAGAGATGCTGGCTTTTGAACTGAATGCTGGGGTGGCCTTTCTCCTCTTTAGCCCAGAGGACACAACGCCCATGATTTCCAACAAAAATGTCAAATTTGGACTCGCCTGACCTCAGGACACTTTGCCACTTTGCTACAGTCCATTTTAAATGAGCCTTGGCCGACAGAACACGGCGGCGCTTCTGGATCATGCTCAACAATGGCTTCCTTTTTGCATGATAGAGTTTTAGGTGGCATCTGTTGATGGCACGGCGGACTGTGTTTACAGACAGATGTTTCTTGAAGTATTCCTGGGCCCATTTAGTGATGTCAAAGACAGAATCATGCCGGTGAGTGATGCAGTGGCGTCTGAGGGCCCAAAGATCACGGGCATCCAGTAAAGGTCTTCGGCCTTCTCCCTTACGCAGAGTTTTTTCCAGTTTCTCTGAATCTTTTGATGATGTTATGTACTGTTGATGATGAGACCTTCAAAGCCTTTGCAATTTGACATTGAGGAACATTGTTTTTAAAGTATTCCACAATTTATTTACGCAAGTCTTCACAGGTTGGAGAGCCACTGGCCATCTTTACTTCTGAGAGGCTCAGCCTCTCTAAGACATCCCTTTTATAGCCAATCATGTACACACCTGATGCCAGTTAATGTAATTACTTGTTAAGTGTTCTTTCAGCTGATTCTCTTATATATTAATTGCTTTTTCAGCCCTTTTTTGCCTGTGTCCCCACTTTTTTGAGACCTGTTGCAGCCAGAAAATTTGAAATAAGCTCATTTTGTGGATAAAAATGTAAAATGTCTCAGATGCAACATTTGAAATGTTATCTATGTTCTATTGTAAATAACATATTGGCTCATGTGATCTGAAAGTCATTGCATTTTGATTTTATTCACAATTTACACTTTGTCCCAACTATTTCAGAATTGGGGTTGTAAAAAAAAAAAAAAAAAAAAGATTTTTTTTTCCAGAATGTGGGACAATGCTACATATCTGCATCCGCTGATTGCAGGGTTTCACTCCAGCAACATCACATTGATACTGGGAAAAATATTAAAACCAAGGACGCCATGTTTTTATGGCCACAGCATCACATCGAATAGAAAATATTTTGATCATGTGCATCATTTCATACATATTTCCTGGTAACTTAGCAGGACATATTTTGAATCTTTGGAAACTTTGGGATCTCCACAACAATATAAAATAGGCCCAAAATTCTGCAGGTTTGAATAAAGCGGCTGCATTTGATGAACACACGTGGAATTGCAAAGTTAAACAGGTCAATTCACAAAGAAAGAATTACGCGGCTTCAAACAGAATTCTATTCACCCCACTTAGTCACAATCAAACCACCAGCACAGAAGAATGTACATATTTAAGAGCTTGTATGTCATGCCCTAGCACCCAAAGATGTTATAAAAGGTGCCAGGTCAAGGAACGGAGCTGAGGACTCAAGTGCAGGGACGTGGATTTTATTAAATAAAGAGGGAGGGTAAAACCAAACAATACAAAACATCAGGACAACACAAAAGGGAGTGCATACAACAAAAAGGGGAACCGACTAACGCTACCTGCCCATGCAGGGAGAAACTAAGCTATAAATACTAAGGGAATCATAATTCGCTAAAAGGAAACATCTGACAATAATTAAGGTGCAGAACTGAGGATAATTGATCAACTTGGGCAGGTAGCCGGGACTTGGAATGCCAAAGGGGTGGGGCATTACAATGTAAACTGAAGCTGATCTTCTAAAAAATTGACATAATTAAGATTAGTTTATTGTGGCAGGCTTGGTTGATATGAGTCATTATTTCAGGGATCCCATTTTTAGAATAATAACATTGAGGAGCAAATTAATGATGTACCATGAGAGCATTTTAAAGCTGTGTAGCTCATCATTCTTGTAATTAACTATTTTAATAATTCACTCTACTTTGGCTGACCTTAAAATTACTCAGATTCTAAAAAAGGTAAAGCAATGGTTCAGATTAAATTGGCCGCAGCAGAAGAATTTGTTCAATTAATTCAGTCAAGAGAATACCTGATCAGCTGAGCAAAAACTAATTTTAGATGTGCTTAATTAAAAAGGGAGAAATTGCTTAATGTAATTAAAAAGGGAAACTGATCTGGCATACTATACTGTGATGCCAGCTTACCTGATAGCAGGAGGAATAAGAGCTAGCAGGTGTCCTACCTTACTTATCTGACTGCTGGTTAGTGTCTGCAGACCTACTGCACCTTAAAGCGGGATTGAGTTGGTACCGGAAGCCTTACTACACACAAGAGCAAGCATGATAGTAGCAGTAATCTCACTGTTCCTAAGAACAGGTGTGTTTTTTTACTGAAGCTTTGCTCTGCCGAAGAAGAGGTGGAGTTGATAACTGAAGCCTTACTGTACCTAAGAGCAGATGGTTTTTGTAACTGGATCATTACTGCACATAAGAGCAGGTGGAGTTGGTAACTGAAGCCTTACTGTACCTAAGAGCAGGTGGTGTTTGCAACCGGATCATTACTGCACATAATAGCAGGTGGAGTTGGTAACTGAAGCCTTACTGTACCTAAGAGCAGGTAGTGTTCCTAACCGGATCATTACTGCACATAAGAGCAATTAAAGTTGGTAACTGAAGCCTTACTGTACCTAAGAGCAGGTGATGTTCGTAACTAGATCATTACAGCACATAAGAACAGGTGGAGTTGGTAACTGAAGCCTTACTGTACCTAAGAGCAGGTGATGTTTGTAACTGGATCATTAATGTACATAAGAACAGGTGGAGTTGGTAACTGAAGCCTTACTGTACCTAAGAGCAGGTGGTGTTTATAACTAGATCATTACTGCACATAAGAGCAGGTGGAGTTGGTAACTGAAGCCTTACTGTACGGCCGTTGCATGGGAACGTGTACATCCCCTCAGTTTTTTCTTGTCAGACTTAAATATTTTTCACTATTCAGTTTTTGGTTTGACATAACATATGAGAAGAAAGCCGAGTTTCCAACGATCGATCTGATATATGGTTTGCAAAGTGTCCCATTCTTCATGATTCAACGCAGAGATTCATCTATGAAAAATACCAAAAATTTTGCAATTTATGGAGGCATTTATGGGAAAAGGGTTTAGAAAAGTGAGTGCAAAATATTTTGTTGGATTGTCAGTGACTTGAAAAATTATCTGGTGCCACAGAAGTATATGTCACTGTCAGGTGGAAACAATAAAGTAGCTGCACATTTTTGATTCAAAAACCTTCTTCTTGTGTACTTTGTTATTATGGCTAAAATGAAGAATTATGATTCACTTCAGACATAAGTACCAATAACAAAGCCAGTTTACATCCTGGAAAATTCCTGTGTTGCTCTTGAAATGACCATATGGTGGTTAGCAGAGACAACCACCCATCTGGTTATATTCTTCAAAAAATACTCCATCACAGCAGCCTTTGCCTGTAGTGGCAGAATGTTAGTGAGTATGATATACTCAGAGTTCCAACACAAATCGCAACCTCGCTGCTATTATCCCTCACTATCGCCAAGAAAACAATACTGCTAAATTGGAAAAACAAAAAACAGCTGAAACTATCTCAATGGTGAGACCTATTAGCAAAACAATTGCCAAGCTAACACTACTCAGCCCTACAAAAAAAAAAAAATGCTACAATTTCATAACTTTCATGATATTATTTCACTGCCGCTTAACTAATGCCTACGCACACTACAAAAAAAAAAAATCATATGGATACAACAGATATCACTGGCCATTAAGAATTATTCTCATTTTCCCCACTCTCACTTAACCTAATACTGCATAATTACCTTTATTTATTTATTTTTTGTTTTAAATAAGTCTACTCATCACTTTTTTTCTCTTTTATTATTTTTTTTTCACTGCCTTCCCTCTCCCCTTTGCTTTACTGATTATTGTGATTACTGTTAATTTTTTTAATTGTCATGGTTGGTATTCCTTCTCACTCTGTCTTGACTGCCTTTTTGTTGTTTCTTTGGCCTCTACCCTGCCCCCCCCCCCCGGCTTTGTTTTTTTTGTGGTGGCGGGAAGGGGAAAAAAATTTATTTACTCAGTGTTGGGGTGGTTACTCAAAAAAAGTAATGCATTACACATTACTAGTTACTTTTTCAAAAAGTAATCCCTTACTTCACTCACTGCTGAAAGTAAATATTTACACTACTAATTACATTACTTTTGGATTACTCAGCACCATCATCTGAAATTCACCATAACTTAATTAATTAACATTATCATGTTAAAACCTGGCATATGCTCAGGTCAGCACAAATCTTCATTCTAGCAAGGAGGACACGCACAAGATCTTTCTTTCATGGTCTTTAATACAGCAAAGCCAACAGGGCAGTTGTAAAAATCAGCCCAAACAACATTTCACAGAAAAGTGAGTCAAGTACACAGCTATAGTGCTGGCATAAACACACATGAAAAAGGACAACTGATTTGTTTTTCTATCCTCGCAATATATTTCAATCGCAATATACTAAAAGGAAGAAGAAGAAGATGTTTCTCTGGCCTCCTGTCCTGCTGATAGTTGAAGAGTTTAAAGTAATGCAAGTAACTAAATAATTAATTTGTTAGTAACTGTAATGCGATTACTTAAGTTATCAAAGTAATGCCTCACATTACTGTGTTACTAATAACTGTAATCTGATTACAGTAATTGGTTACTTTGTTATGCGTTACCCCAACACTGGACATACTAAGAGGCATTAAAAACGCAACAACATATACTTTCAACATTCAAATAGATTAAAAGAATTTTTAAAAACAAAATATGTAAGTGACAAATATTAACAGATTTATTGACGCATTTCTTAACATAGACTTCTCAATTTTACAAAATCAGACATTGTCCTGGGTCATATGGCAAACGACACAAATAATGTGTCCAACATTTGCTGAAAGTGTTGCGGGTGCGTACTCTCTCTTGCGTTGTGTTAAAACAGCGAAGTGCTCGAATTCACTCTTCGGCTCCAGCTGGCCATTTATTCTGGTGATACATAAAAACCGTCAGGCCTCCCACTGTCAGTTTCACAGCGACAAGCTTCCGAAAATGCTAAAACAAATGAATATCGGTGAATTTCAGATAGCTAGTTAGCTGCACCATAGGAATTGCATAGAGAGAGCTAGAATTAAGCTAGCCAAGTAGCCGACAGTGTTGCGTTCAACGAATTACGTGATTAAAAAGGATAAATCCGCTACACTCAGCATTTCCGGAAATAGTTTCAAGCTTAAGGTAACGTGCAAGGTACAACGTACATAAAACACAATTTTATCCATGACAACAAGGTTATAATTAACATTTTTACGGAGATGATTTAGGGTGCACCTACCATGGAGACAGCATATGCAGACCATTAACAAAGTTTTGGGGCTCACCCCCCAAGTCTGCAGGGGCCCAGCAGGGGGCACACATGACTCAACTAAGTCCCTATGGCAATATCACCACAATCAGGAAATTAGGAGAAAAACAATAAACCACATGAAACAGACAGATGTCCGATAATTCAGTGCAAATATGCATAAATAAAATAACAGCGATGGTCATGGCAAGTGGAATCATTAACTCCGCTACACAAGCAGTGCCTGAATTCTGCGTGGCACAGAGATCACCAAATTATCGATCTGTCTCTGTGGGATCTGATCCCACTCTGCCAACACAGCAGCACCACGTTCATTGTGAGAAGCAGGAAGGTGATCCCATTGGTGAACTCGCTGATCTGGAATGTCCCAAAGATTGTGAATGGGGTTCATGTCTGGTGAACAAAGAGGCCAATCTAACAATCTTACATTGTTGGTGTCCAGGCAGTGCTAGGTAATCTTGACGTGACAGTTATGGCGGCTATGGGGCACAATATGTGGTTCTAAGATCTCATTCACATAGTGTTAAGCTGTCAGAGTTCCATCAAAAAATGCCAGTAGAGACCTTCAGACATGCCCAGTAGCTGCCCACACCATCAAAGTACCACTGTTGATTCGATCCACTTGCATGACACAAGGATCAGCACACCGTTGACCTCATCTCTGTAGCACATATCACCTCCCATCATTATGACAGACCAAGTAGCGTGACTTAACGCTGAAACTAGATAACTCCGTCGCCACAGGGACCAAGTCGTGTATCTACCTGATCCCCTAATTTTGGACAAAATGGCCGCTGGCAGCCATATTGGATGTCCAAATTTGCCGAAAATCGGTCATGAGCATTGTCAATTAAATATCTTCGCCTGTGCAAAATTAGAAAAAAATTCCTGTAATAACTGTCGCTTCCAGAGCCTGGAACACAAAATCTCTGCCGGCGGGCGCAGTGGTGGGTGCGGCGGTGGCGGGCGCAGCGGCAGCCCCGGAACTAAACCATAGCATCTCCCGACTATCGTCGTCGGGGAGATACAAATAATGTGACGCCGTTAATGATTAGGCCAATTTCTGCGGGAATGCGCTCATCCCCACTGACAACCAGTAGAATATCAACAATCCATCAGGACCATCCCAAAATGTGCTCCAAATGAAGAAATGCCTTCATCTTGGAGGCATCTTTGCACTGTATGGGAGCTGATGTGCTTAGGGCGTCTTCCAGGAACCTAGGCAGCGATCTCCATTGCGGGAAGAAAGTGGTCTCTGAGATGCATCACATAACTGCGACGGTCCTGCGCACGCGTGGTCACGCTTGGCTGCCCAGGTCGCGATCCATCGGAGGTGCTCCTTGTCTGCCTACTTCACATCTGCAGACGTAAAACAGTAGCACAATGCATTCCAAAGTGTGCTACAACTCTGGCTGCACTCATTCTGGCCATCAGCATTCTGATCGCCTGATCCCGTTTTGTTGTGTCAATCGGGCATCATGAAGTTTTTAAGCCAGGATTTTTATAGGCAGGGTTAATCTTGAGCAATGCATTCAATATTTCCTTGATCACTCTCCTTTTTGTGGATCATTGGGAGAGTAGCTCACGTATCGGACTTTAAAATGGTATTATCACTCTACATTTTTCATATTCCTTCATATAGCCTTCAAGGCTAACTCTGGCGCATTTACAGAAATGTTTTATTAATGTGCACTGTCCCTGTCAAATAAACCAACAAATAAATAAATAACAAATAAATTTGGCCCTGCAGTGGTCGGAAATTGCAAGCGTTCTCATACTACAAGCCTGAATCTAAGAGCAGGTGGAGTTTGCAACTGAATCCTTTCTGTACATAAGAGCAGGTGGAGTTTGAAACTGAAGCCTTACAGTACCTAAGAGCTGCAGAGCACTTTGAGTTCATAACTGAATCCTTAATGTACCTAAGAGCAGTTGCAGTTGATAACTGAAGCCTAACTTTAAGATCAGTAAGAGTTGGTAGTTGAAGCCTTGCAGTATGTAAGGGCAGGTACATCTGCTAACTGAAGCCTTATTGCATCTGAAGCTTACTATACACTACAGCAATTGGTAACTTTATACTGTATCCAAGTGCAGAAGCATCGATGACAGCAGACTACGTGTACCTAATAGCAGATGTAGCAGACAACTTAAGTCCTAATTTTGACAACTATAACCTGAATCCTACAATACCCAACAGCAGGTGGAGTTGGTGACCGGAGCCCTAGCATACCTGAGAGCAGGTGGAGTAAGCATGTGGAGTCCCCACTGCGCTGTACCGAAGCACAGGTGCAGCAGAGACGGACAGTGAGGCATTACCTGATAGGCAGATGTAAGTCCTGTAGTCTCCCTGGCCCCCGGTCGCCAAAAAGGGGATCTTTTTCTTGGTCCTCCTCTTGACCTGCACTGCACCCAGCATCTTCTCGTCATGCGGTGCAAAAATTTCTTTGTTGATGGCAGATTTGGCACTCATTTTGGGAATTAACAGCAGCAGTGATCAGCACTTATCTGACAGGAGAGATACAGAATAGCACATCATGAATGATCAGGTATTGTTTTTACAATCCCTTAGCTGGACCAAGGGATACATGAAAGCATCACATCGCACAAAGTCTTGCATTGTCCACGGCAAAATATGGGAGGCAAGAAACCATGTCACTGCCAACGCACGTCAGACTGACTTATCTGTGTCTAAATTCAGAGTCGCAGCTGAATACAACCATATTTATCCATTTGAAGAGTGTGATTTTTTCCAAGACTGTAAGTGATTTTAGAACTAAATTGCACTCAATTACCAGTAGTGATTGTTATATCAGAATTAGAATTTAAAACATAACGCGTTGCTGAATACCCCTCGGCCCGGACAAGATTTCCCGCCTCAAGTTCACAGCGCTAAGGTGAAAGGTGAAATCCAGCAAAAAACGTGATGTTGCACATCCATATGTCACAGTGAGTTACCATACCAAATTTGGTGAAGCTGCGATCAGTAGTTGCTGAGAACTGACCCGTACAAGACTTCCTGCCTCAAGGTCACAGCACTAAGGTCAAAGGTGAAATCCAGCAAAAAACATGATGTTGCACATCTATGTGTCGCAGTCAGTTACCATACCAAATTTGGTGAAGCTGCGATCAGTAGTTGCCGAGTACTGACCCGTACAAATTTCCTGCCTGAAGGTCAAAGCACAAAGGTCAAAGGTGAAAACCAGCAAAAAACATGACGTTGCACATCCATGTGGCACAGTGAGTTACCATACCAAATTTGGTGAAGCTGCGATAATTAGTTGCCGAGTACTGACCCGGACAAGATTTCCAGGGTCAAGGTCACAGAGCTAAGGTCAAAGGTCAAATCCAGCAAAAAACCTGACGTTGCACATCTATGGGTCATAATGAGTTACCATACCAAATTTGGTGAAGCTGCAATAATTAGTTGCAGAGTACTGACCCGACAAGATTTCCAGGGTCAAGGTCACAGCACTAAGGTCAAAGGTGAAATCCAGCAAAAAATTTGACGTTGCACATCTATGGGTCATAATGAGTGACCATACCAAATTTGGTGAAGCTGTGAGAAATAATTGCCAAGTACTGACCGGGACAATATTTCCAGGGTCAAGGTCACAGAGCTAAGGTCAAAGGTCAAATCCAACAAAAAACCTGACGCTGCACATCAATTAGTCATATTGAGTTACCATACCAAATTTGGTGAAGCTGCGATCATTAGATGCTGAGTACTGGCCTGGACAATGTCACCCGGACAAGATTTCCAGGGACAAGGTCACAGCGCCAAGGTCAAAAGTCAAATCCAGAAAAAAACCTGACGTTGCACATCTATGGGTCATAGTGAGTTACTATACCAAATTTGGTGAAGCTGCGATAATTACTTGCCGAGTACTGACCCGGACAAAATTTCCAGGGTCAAGGGCACAGCGCTAAGGTCAAAGGTCAAATCCAGCCAAAAACCTGACGTTGCACATCTATGGGTCATAGTGAGTTACCATACCAAATTTGGTGAAGCTGCGATGATTAGTTGCTGAGTACTGGCCCGGACAAAATCATGGACGGACGACGGACAGACACGCAGGTGACGACAATATCCCTCCGGCCAGAGTCGGCCGAGGGGTAAAAACTTGAAATCTTGGATAATATGAGCTGAAAACACAACCAAAAACACAGATTGACAACAGTTTTTGAACTCCTAATAAAACTGCAAGGTGTTGTAGCACTGCTGGACATATTAGGCACATTACATTTGGCTCCAAAAGTTTTCATTTTGGGTCTGAGCAATCTGCAAAATTATATGGCCAGAGTTATCCAGTCCTGCTTTTTTCTGAAGTTAAGGACACAAATGACCTTTTGAATGGATTCATCATACATTTTGCTCCACCCTGTCAACTCTGAAGCACCATTTTAATTCCAGTCCGGTCAATACAAATAACATAAATGTTAAATCTCAAATTCACTGAAAACTGCAGATTGATTGAAACTGTATAATTGTTAATATTCTCATGCCATAGCAAATAAATGTGTGCCAGATACAACAAGCAAATATGTTCCTCTTCAACACTAGGCAACATAAAACAATCTGGTTCTTTCTCAAAAGGAGAGGCAAGACTTAATTTCAGTCTGAAAACATGGGAGGTTTAATTATTTTGTCAAGTGTTGCATGAAGCAGTGCATTAGCTATTCTTTGGGCTTTATAAAACTTCAAAATGTGTTCCACATGGCCAGGTTTCTAAATAGGACTTAAACTTGCAGAAGGCGAAAACCGCAATTATATTTACTCCCAGTGGTGACAGGAAGCAGTTATCAGTAGAGAAACATTGCTATACAACCATCAGGCAAATAGACCCCTAAAAATCAGTGCTGCAAGTGGTTATTTTGAGAATGTATTGCATCCTCTACCTCAAACATGGCAGAGATGTCAGCAGTCACATAAACTCTTTCTCCAGGCACACAACTGCCTGCCCTTGTGTTAAAAGTTAGAGACATTCTTGTGGGCTGGTTAAACATGTCAACTTCCAAAGTTTGAGTGTTTGAGTCACTCTAGACTCCCTCTCCTTCACAGTAACTCCATCCTCCTATTTTAATTCAGTGAGTGTAGCATCGTCACGGATCTGTTTCAGCAGCAGGCCTTACAACCCCATTACCAAAAAAAGTCGGGACGATGTTTAAAATGTAAATGAAAATAGAATTAAATGATTTTCCATTTTTTTTACTTTATATTTATTTAAAAATAGTACAAAGATAATATACAAGATGTTGAAACCGAGAAATTTTATTGTTTTTAGGAAAATATGTGTTCGTTTTGAATTTGATGCCAGCAACACGTTTCAAAAAAGTTTGCACAGGGGCATGTTTACCACTGTGTGGCATCATGTCTTCTTCAGTAAACACTCTGGAACTACGGAAACCAGCTGCTGTAGTTTTGAAAGCAAAATGAACCCCCATTCCTACTCCATGTAGGATTTCAGCTGCTCAATACTTTGCAGCCTCCATTGTCATATTTTTCATGTCATAATTCACCAAATATTGTCAAAGGGTGACGGTCTAGACTACAGCCAGACCACTTGCTCTACAGAGCCTACAGATGTAATACATGTAATACACCATTTATTTTGGGTTAAAACAGCAAAAAAACTGGTCGGTAACAGAGTTTGTTACCGACCAGTTTTTTGCCGACTTCACCCAAAATAAATCAAATGAACAAAATTAACTATTTTGTTTTTTGAAGTACGAGGGAAGACCTACACAAAGCCATTTAAATTGTTACTCTATCTTTCTTAGTTTTGGAGCCATGATACAAAATACACCAACTTTGTAACTCCATTACCACGTGACCTGGCTCATCTGCGATCCTTCAGGACCATCCCAGCACGTGCTCTAAATAAAGAGATGCCTTCATTCTGGAGCCGTCTTTGCACCGTATGGGAGCTGGCATGGTAAGAGCATCTTCCGGGTACCTCGGTAGGGTCAACATTGCTGGTTGAAAGCAGTCCCTAAGATGCATCACACAAATGCTACGGTCTTGCGCACGCATGGTCACACATGGTTGCCCAGGCTGCGGTCGATCTCGGGTGCTTCTTGTCTGCCTATATCACATTTGCAGACATGAGACCATCTCAAAATGCACTTTAAAGTGTGCCACAACTCTGGCTGCACTCACTCTGGCCATCACTGTTTCAATCCCCTGATTCCCGTTTTGTTGTGTCAATCGTGGCATCACGACTTCTCACAAACATAAAGTTTTTGAGGTTTTTTACAGCCAGGGTTAATGTTGAGCAGCGCAGTCAAAGTTTCCTTGCTCACTCTTTTTTTTGTGGATCATTTCAGGAGTGCCTCATCGGATTATTGTTGTCGGAATGTGGTCTGCCACCTTACTCATTTGTAAGAATTCACCATTTGTGAGCTAATACTCTACTTTAAAAATTTTTGCATTCATTTTTTCCTTATTACATTATTTGCACAAAATGTTGTACATTGTTGCTTGTTGCGTATTTAATGTGTCTTAGTATAGATACATTTTATAGTGTAGATGTGCCTTTTCATACTTCCACCCGACCTCCTGTCTGTCTGTCCATCCCTCTGTCACGTTTTGTTTCCAGGCCAAGACACCAAAACTGTGCGGGGATCTGAGTTTTTTTTGCTTGTTTTGAAGGTATTTTTAAAAAATGTTGCATTATTGCTGTGCTTAAAAAGAGTGATACAAATAATTATTGAGAAGGAAAATGGAAGGGCTTGTTGGGCTGAATAGACTGGTCTTTTTAATTTGTCCTCTGTTGCTTTATGCATTGTCAACTACGTCCAACTAGAGTGCGTGTGGTCTTGTTCCAGTTAAAGTCTACCATTGCAACATTACCGGAACACCCACTGCTTGGTGCAAGAATTAAAATTCATCCTATTTCTACCCTAAGGGTAAAAGACCTCCTACTGATTCTATTATTGGACATGTCTGGAACAATGTCGCATCTCAAAATACATTTCTGCTAAACATTGCTGTAACTGCATTACGGAAGCCACTGCTGTGCCACTGTATCATAATTATACTATAATGCTTCACATGGTTCAAATCACAGCAAAGATAAATGCACTCCACTGACCAGGGTAAAGTCCAGCAGCAGTGCTAGCAGTGAAATTTCTATAAACCAAATAATAAACAGGAAACAGCCCAATTTAACAATGGTTTAAGACCTGACAGAGATGTTTTACAACTTCCAAATAAACTACGGCACCACAGAGCGATTGTTATTACCACACAAACACTCTAAACAACAGTAACCTAACGTATTCTGGATCTACCATCATTTAATAGGTTTCGCACCTCAAAACTTACACAGCATATCTTCATCTAACAGTTGTGAGATATTGTTGAACTGTTCATTTGCAGTGAAGAGCAACTAGCAGAGGTCGAAGTAAAGGCCCAAATGATGGTAAAATCTCAGGGTGGGCTACCACTGCTATGAAAGCCCTAAGTTTAGGTAGAGCCTTCCAGCAAGCAGTCAACACTCCAGCTCCCTTCTCCCATGGTAAACAGCTGGTTAGAATTCATCCCCTCAGAGGGCTGGCCTCTGTGAGCAAACCTCCTTCAGCCAACAGGCTGTCGAGTTGGGAAAAATAAATAAAAACATCCTCAAATACTACGCACCAAGGAGGGTGAGATTAATCCTTGAAATGCTCTATTTCCTGAAGCAGAACAGAGTAGCAATAGAGCTACAGAGATTTTGCATCCTATTCTCTATGCCATTTTAAAATTCTAAATCTACCAGCGTAACTTCATGTTGTTCAGGAAGATATGCCACACAGAGGGATCCCGTATCATTTTCCAAGCATACATCGCGGCCTTCTTGATAGATATTGCTCACTATTACCCCCGTTGTTGGCCTCAATACAATTCATTCACACTCTGCCTCCTAGCTGCATCAACAGTAACTTCTATGCTAAAAAAGCACTGAAAAAATGTAAACATTCATTAAGCAGATACAATTACCCTACATCATCACAAAAGAAACTGAAGAATAAACTAAAACAAATATTAAAATTTAAATTTAATTTCCTAAAATAGGTCGAATCCATACTCCGAGACGTAGGACGACCAAGCAATTGCCTTCAGCCACCGTAACAGTCTTCAATAAAATTCCCATTCTGTTTGCTGTTCACAGAGACTATGCAGCACCCAACACATCCCAACCAGCACCAGTTTCTTACTCCAGCTCCCATCAGCATTGCAATCATCATTCCTGTACTGATCTGAAGACCCTTCCTTCCAAATGGGGGGTGGCGGGCAGATCTCCACCTCATCCTTGAGGACATAGTCATCCCATTATTTTATTATACCCCGCTACAACAAAGTTGGCGGAGGATACTGAAGCACACTCCGTCCATCCGTCCGTCCAGAGCAAAACTCTGAAAACATGAAACTTATTGCCTTGAAACTTGGCATGCATGTTCTCGAAGGGATGTAGTCGTACCTTTTGATACTACACATTTTGACACATTTTATTTTTCCCAGTTAATATGGAAACCAATTGGGACTGAGAGTCTCCTGTAATGTGAAAGGGGAAGGTTATATTTCCAGAGCAAAACTCGGAAAGTATCAAAAATTTTGTTTGAAACTTCGCATGCAAGTTCTCCAGGGGATGTAATTATGCCTTTTGATACTAGAAAATTTGACAAATTTTATTTTTCCCAATTATCATGAAGACAAATTGGGACTTAGTCTCTCACGTAACCGGTAAGGGGTACGCTTTGTTTCCCGAGCAGAACTTGGAAAGCATCCAAAATATTGTCTTGAAACTTGGAATGCATGTTCTCTAGCTGTGCTTTCTGATGCAAGGAGATCTGACAATTTTTTTTTTTCTGGTTACTTTTATTATTTTTTTCCTGGTTACCAGGGGATACACTTTGTCTTCTTGCTGAATTTATTTCATTGTTCATAAATCTTTTCAACTTCAATTCCAAAGTCTATGTGATTGAACCGGAGGAAGGCTATGCCATAATAAGTTCACTGAAGAAAGAAAATGGCCAATGACTAACTCATTTACCTTTCTCAAGGTTTACTCTCCATTTCATGGGCCAATTGAACAAAATGAAACTTGTTTCAGAATCAGGTAGGGCTTTTGTTACAACATGCAGTAGTCTACAAGGAAGCAACATGGAACAGAATGTAAAATTAAAAATGAATGCATGGATCAGTTGCTTGCGGGGGATGACAGATTCTGGCAGCCTGTTGCATTTAAAATATATGGTGTGGTTTCCTAACTGCCAACGCTTCATCCTTCCAGATTGTTTTGCGGGCCAGATTTAAAAAGCTCTGTCCTGCCCTCCCTTGTTCCCCTCATCTCTCCCTCCATCTTTCCACCGTCACGCCCTTTCTCTGGCTCTCTGATTCCCTCCCACTCTCTCTCCATCTACACCCCACCCCTCCTTCCTGGCTTCCCTTTCCCATGTCTCAAAAAAGTTCAATGTCACATTTGTGCCCCCTGCAAGAGCAAAGTGTTCCAAATCCTCATAATAAGGACTAATAAATTTGGCATCTGACACAGTTATTAGGCTGAGAAAGACCAAACCATCAAACATGCATAATTTCATTGAAAGATCTGTCACTGAGGTTGTCGTTATATCTGTAAAAAGAAATATGAATAGACTACACATTTCCGTGGAAGCAATTAATCATTAGCTTATAGTATATGGTTTCAGATTACATGTTCATAACTCTTTCATTCATAGAAGTATTTCATTACTGGTTCATCGCCGAGAATTAGTATTGGACCTTTTCTCAGAACATAATCTGTAATGTAACAAAGTAAATCAAGAAAAAAAAAATACTTTATCCTATAATTGATCCATAGGGGCTTATTTACAGGGCAAACTAAAAAGCACCAAAAATCCTAGCAAGGTGAAGCATGTTGGAAACCCAATGAGGTTTGAACACTTTTCTTCTGATTTATAAACACACTGATAAACGTGTCTTTGACTAGCAATACGCAAAAGCCAAGTTTAACTAATGCTTCGGTAAACTTCTCTATTCCCTTGCGCATGGACAATTGCTTCTTCAGTGAGTTTGATTTTCCACAGAGCAGTAGCGAGATTATCTTTAGCAGACAGCTTCCAGCAAAGCTAAATTGTACGGAGAGGAGATCAACAGAAGCAATCAGCTCCAAATTGCAACTTTGTGGAAGAAAGGAGGCTGTGCCAAGCTGGCATGAGGGAACTGTGAATCAAACAGACAGGCACTGCGACTTTTGTTTTTCCAAGTGATTCTCTTCTCAGGCCAGCGAGAAAGTTGGGAGGGCCGGCGGGTTTGGTCATCATTAATCATTAATCAACTTAACTGCATTTTTTTTTTTTTGTTCTAGAGAAATGACTTTCAAAGAAATGACATCAAACCATAAAGATTGATTTCTTTCATATTTTTACAACCTGCACAGAATTACCAGTATTGAATCACATTTGTACCGAGCGATCAGACGGTCGCATGCAAACATAAGTAATCGCGTTTGCCAGATTAATGAGGGAATAAATTGCTCTTGCAGAACAAATGTTTTACAGAACAGTAATCGTGTTTTATAAATCTTAAAGATGCCAACATGCTCGTGTATCAATAACTGTATAATTTATAAAATCACTCCTATGGTTTGGTGTCAAGCATTCTTTTTTTCTTAAACTTAGGATATGAAGTAATAGGCTATGAATGTTTCCAAGTATTTTGAAACACAAAGATTCAAACCTATGCACTGAATTTCCTCCATTTCAGCATTAGGTGACTTAATAGCATAGACTGTATAAAAAGATGGACGAAGCAACTGTGACGTCATCCATTAGTTTCAGCATACCATTTAGGACGCCTTGATTTTGGCTATTTGAACCGCGCCATTTTGTCATTTTTGAACTGGATGTGATTCCTACTGGACGAGATCGTGAATTGAAAATCCTGGGAGGAGCAAGGGCTGGATCTACGGGTAGATATGACCATATCTGACAAGGACCAGAGGATAGCCATGCCCCTAAAGCATATTCTGGCTTTATCCTTCATTCTAGTCTATTTAGAACCATAATTTACAAAAATGATCATCATGATATATCGATGATATATCGAAGGAGACTTGAAACTTGCGATAGATACCATAAAATAATGTGGAAAATCAATATAGAAATAATAAATGAAGTGGGAAAGTAGGGTCATTTTCTCATAGACTTTTATAGCATTGGACTTCTTTCTGCAACCACCAACGTCGCCATCTGCTAGCCATTAAATAGAATGCAATTTTAAGAGATTTCCGCATTGGCTTCTCTTTTCAGACCCGGGTGCAGCATCCATCTTTTTATATTGTCTATGCTTATTAGCTGAATTCACATTTTTCACATTATTGTAAAATAAAGCCATGACATTCCCCATTATCCCCTCTCCAATGGACAACTGCCGGAATAAGCCTCTAATCAGGCTCTCGGCACATTTAGCCATTAATCATGGAGTGGGCCAAGGCCAATCTGTTGCTGTATCAAATTCTAAATGATGAATAGCAATTGTTGGGTTGTGCCAATTCCTGGATCTGCTAACTGCAAGGACCAACAGTATATGTAGCACATCCATCTCCTTGCTTCCATGGCTACAGTGAAAATGTGTTCACACTTATTCCCCTCCTTAATTCTGATATGGTCCTCGTCACCAAAAATGGCACCTCCTTCATTTCATGCTCTGGTTCATGTTACCAACTTTTAATTATTAAATTACACACCGTTACTATGCTCAATATCATAATTAAAGCAAGTTAGTTAATGCCACTAGGGTTTTAATAAATGATAAATTAATTCGATTAATTCAGGCTACAAAATCTCTCATGTTTGACATCGTCAACTTTGGCCCATGCCTACCTTTTACATATTTTACGCCCATTTACAGACCTCTGTCAGGAATAATTAACTGCATCAATCCATTAATCTAAAATTAGACTGCACATGTCAAATGAAGAAAATCCCTAGCTATCGCTTATGTAATATTCATCGCCCCTACATTAAACCATGAAAATTGATTGACTGGTTATCCAATGGTTTTTTTTTTTAAGATTATTTTTTTTGGGGAATTTTTCCTTTATTTGATAGTTATACAGTGTAGAGAGACAGGAAAGTTGGGAAGAAGAATGGGGGATGACATGCAGCAAATGACCCGAGCCGGATTCAAACCCAGGTCGCTGCGGGAAGGACACAGCCTTTATGGCACGCGCGCTTAGAACGATGAGCCACCGGGGCGCCCCTATCCAATGGTTTTAATAATCATTATTGCAAGACCCTCCCTAATTATGACTATGAATCCATTACCTGCTTAATGTATCAGTCATCATAGCATTGGACTGCAAATACCTGCACATTAATGCTCTAAATTACAGAAAACTGAGTACATTTACTGATTTTCTCATCTTGCTGAATTGATTTAGCAAATGAGAGGGGAGTTCTATCTGTCACACCAGCTTAATTTCTTTGAAGAAAGAACACCAAAATTTCTGAGGAAGTAATTTTTAAAAGCCTGCGAATCCACTTGTTTTAATGTCAGCAGCTGAACAATGTCTTCTTCCAGTCATTATAGTGTGGGGTAGAACAACAGATTAGAGTCATACCAGCAAATGCATCATACTGGGCAATTAATCCTCTCATATTCAGGAGGGAAAATAATTTCCCGTTGTGAATATAAATGGGGCTTGAAAACAACTCGTGCCAATCAGCAAGTTCTTGTGCAGGCTTTCGACAATGACGAATCATCATCTATATTATTATGGGGCTTGACACTCACAGAAGGGATACTGCAATATAATTCTACCAACAATCACTTCATTCTGCCATGAATGAATTTAAGCATTGTGAAAATGACCACTGCTTCACAAGCATGACAGTAAATTGTTTTAAAAAAATCATTAGAGCTTTCACTCTTCTCACCTATGATAGAGGATTCCATAAGGAAATAAAAGCGGGAAGTTATCAAAGAGCATACAACTGCCTTAACAGACAAATTCTGAATACGTCACTGAGGCCATTTCACATTATTTCATGGTATGGGGTCTGCTCCACAAATGCAAGATTACTCATTTAGCTGGATAACTGCAGCGAGGAAAACCTGGAAACCACTCAAACCTGGTGCCTGGATTGAAGTAAGAAGAGCTGCTCCAGGTTTTACTGTGAGCAGTTCTGTGGCTGACTTAGGGATCCCGCTGTGTGGAACAGGCCCTGGCCACTCACACCCTTCTGAGAGGCTCTGGATGCAGAGGCCACTCCACACACTGCTGAATATCCTCAGTAAAGGGACAAGGCAGTAGATTTATCACGTCCCCACAATCTCAGAGAAAAGAACCGCAGACAAGCACAACATCAAGGCATCATGCCTCAGTGCCCAAAAAAAAGGAGGTTACCAGCAGCCACTCATGTACCCTTAGAGGTAAGATAATGTATGAATCAGGCTGGTTTTGATATTATGTGATGCATTTCTCCTAGGTTTTATCATCAACAATTGCATATTACCGCTGTGCTCTAAATCAGCCAAGAGTGTACACTTCGCTGTTGGCCAGTACCTGTTGGCTGTGTTACTATACGAAATGCAAGCCCCAGTAATTTGGCACCAGTTATAATGGCAATGAACTATGTTTAATAAAAAAATTGAGTCAAGAAAAAGTAATTGGGGCAACATACCACTCCTCAAAGACTTACGAGCTGAAAAACCATAGACAACAGCACCAAAAACGGCACACACCATCGATTAAGGCAGGACACTAAGACGAGAGTTTTACACTGGGAAGAACTGTGCATACTTGAGAGATCAGGTTAACCTCTTCCACTCCGGAATTGCCATTGGAGGGATCCTGGCACTGCTCTCACCACGACTTAAAGTACATTACATCTCCAAACCTGTTCCCATTTAGGTTTCCTAATTACCAACTAAGCATTAATTTGTTTAGTCGCGAGGATCAATCTGTATCCATTTCCCCTCAGCTTGCATTATTGTTCATTGCGACAATTATCAAACATTTTCCAATCCACATTCATGGTAGTAATCACATAAAACGTCAATGTCGTACGAAGCTGCTGAATTCCTGCAGCTCACAAAACGGTATTTTTTTTTTCTACATTCGCGTCCAATCAGCTCGATACGCCCACGAAAACTTTTCTAAAAATGCAGTTTTGCTGACTCAGGTCCGTGTTTTAATGCTGCTCATGTAAAACTAAAACTCTGTCTACAACCAGTGGCATTACCATAATACAGGTTAACATTCAACCTATTTCCGAGTAAGAATCGGGTAATAGATTGAATTAATTTACTGAGCAAATGAGCTTCCAATAAGCTGCGTGGCCATTAATGATTAAGACATACAGCTTTGCGTCCACCAGGAAGGCTACAATATGAGATTGCATGGATGGTAGTTAGCTGAAATTTCTTGAAATTCCATCTTGAAGTAGAATGCAATGTAGTTAATGCTGTTGAAGGTGATACTTAAATAAAGCTCAAATTTTGCATTATTAGATAATTGCCGTTTTAGAAGCTAGACTGTAAAGACTTCATTAATGACTTTACTGCCTTGAATGTTCGGCGCATGGCATGCATATTAAATGATTTTAAATACATCTCGGGCGTCAAACTTTCACTAGGCACTGACAACCAATTTACTCAATCATTCAATTACCAATGCTTCAATGTAAGAAGCCTTGGTAATTTAATAAATTAATTATTATCGCTTGGCACGGCATGCAACTATGCTTCCCTGCAAATGCAACCTATTCTTTGGAATGCTGGAAACATTAGGATTAAGTGCAATCTTAAAATAAATTAGGTTAGACTGCTGAAAAAATTTTACAATGCGAGATAGAATTCAGAGAAAGCACTGGGTTAGATGGTTTTATTTTTATTTATTTATTTTGCATCCATACACAACACTATTCAGTACATGTAGCCCTTCAGAAATATGGCATTTCTTAATAATCACAGGCTTATATATTGGTCTTGATTATTCAGTAAATAAATGGAGCGATTATTAATCAAGTGCTCTTGAACAGGAACAGCTTGAAAGCAATTATGCGTTTAAGGGCCAGAGGATCACGGCAAGTTATTTGAATATCCCGTAACGCTGGCGTTACTGCAAGGGGATGTTGGGCTTTAGGAAGTTAAAATAATCACATGGCTGTGTCGGTTCTTTCCTCAGCAGTAAGGCAAAACTATTTTCCCCAGCCATGCGGTGAAGATGTGCTGACTCAAGAGTTGTTTCAGTGTGAACATAAAGCACAAGTACACGGCTGGAACAATGTAGAGTGAGCAAAGCGAACAGTTTTGACATAAAACACTGAGAGACTATTTGTGTCAGCGCGCGTGGGAGTGTGTGTGCGTGTGAGTGTGTGAGTACAGTATATATCTCTCAATCAGAAACCCTGCTGCTTTGTTTCATGAGAGGCACCACCTCAATGTCTTTTAATTTCTCCTCATATTGCAGTTAAAAAAGTGCCTTTATAGTACACCTTCTCAGACGGTATTATTTCCTTAGATTACATATGCATATTCCCCAGACAATAATGAATCAGTCAAGTGTTTTCACGGCACAAGCCATAAAATGAAAAAAATGGGGCCAATCACTGCCTGAGTAGAGAGCCAAAATGACTATACAAAACATTAAAAACAAAAATATGATGTGCCAGAGCATCAGGAACCAGCATACGGTTCCAGAGAGAGCCGCAAGAGAACGGGAAAGACCCACCAGACTCTGAAATCACCTCACCAGCCCCTTGGATACATGTGCACCTTAAGCCTGACTGGACTAGATCTGAAAGAGAGGAGCAAGGCTGAATTTCAGCTACTTTAACCACAGCATAACTGAAAACATGACATGAACCTTTCTCTGTCCCAGTAGGTTTGTACCTCTGAATCACAGATTAGCCAGTCATGGGGGGCGGGGGGTGAGCAGGGAAGTGAGAACACACTCCTGGAATGCGTCAGAGGTGGTTATGAAATAACGGAACCTTTTAAAGAACCCAAAAGCAGCAGCAATATTCCCCCCCACACACACACACAAACACCACTAAAAAAACTAAATTCTACATAAAGTTTTCATTGAAAACCAAAATCAGCAGAAATAGTTACAGAAGAACTGAGCAACATGGCCCCAAATTTATATTGCGATACATTTTGAATTTTATATCACAAAAATACATATATCATGGTATATGCCTGTTCTGCTGATTTCAACAAAACATGATTTAAAAGGAGAATAAATATTGAATAAGACTTACACTGCTAGCTTGATGGGCAAGGGACAAATCAATCAAGCTCCCTGAACCAAATTCACAGCGTCCCCAGTGTAGTGGGCCCTCCGAAATATACAGCCATGTTTTCTGGGCGAGAGTTTTTTGCACTGATGCGCCAAGGTAAAAATCAAAATAGTTTCTCTCTGAGCGTAAATGGTAGAGCCAAAGTCATATTTTCGCACATACTTACAGCAGTACATCATTGATACTAATATACTGCCCACCCCAAAGTTACAGTAAATCAGGTATTGAAACAGGATTAGATAACCCTATCACCAATGAATAGGGCAACAATGCCTGCCATAACTGCAGCACTACCCTTAATGACAAGGGCGACAAGGCCCGTTAGCCAGTCTTGAGAAAGTAAACCAGCAGGTCAGTCGATGCGCCAACACCAACAGTTCTGTATCTCCACATTCAGCATTAGAAACCAGAAAAGCAAAATTTCGCAGAGAGAGAGCTTTTGAAGCTCTTCATGGGCATGGTAAATACAAAGACATGATCAAGACCTTCAAGATCAAGGTCTAAGTGGCACTTTTATCAGAAACAAAAGTTGAAAGTTATGTTATTTATTTTTCTTGTCTGTTGTAGTTGTTTTTTGTTTTGTCATGTTGTTCGTTGTTTATATGTTATTTGAGTATAAAAATTAAAATCTGAAAATAAAATATCAAAAAAAAAAAAAAAAGTTGAAGAGAATGCACACAGGGCTAACCCCCCAAAAGCAGTGTGGGGTAACAGGCACGATCACAGGTTTAACAGCACCATGAATCTTACAGTGGCTGCACTAAGGCTTGAACCAGCAACCCCTTAAGTCCCGATTTAAACGACCATAACAACTAGGCTAAAGTCAGCCTAACACCTTAATCAGGACCATAGATTGAGAGCACCGAGTAATCTGTTATCCAAAGACAAAAGCAAAGATGAGAGATGCTTCCATAAATGCAGGAAGAATTGCAATATATTGTATATGGGTCACTCCATACTAAACTGTACAATTCACTGTGTTGTATAAGAATGGTCAATAAAATTCTTTCTAAGAGAATTAAATGATTTGCAATGTTCAAATTTATTCACTCCCGGATTGAAGATATACATAAGAAAAAAAACCGAGTCATCGGTCCAACAACACAGCAGAAAAAGTGGTGTCCTGATGTCAGCCAAGGCATTGCTGAAAGCCATATTTTGTTACAAAATTTGGCAGCCAACTTCAGGAAATGCTCATGACATGTCTGTTGATACTTCAACAGAAAGTGAAATGAAATATTGCAGAGAAATACCCATAATAACGGTTTCAATTGTCTGCACTAAATTACCAGGACTCGCCTGATCAGAAATGCAATTTGAAATGACTGTTGTAGGCGTAACCAGTCGTGTCCTCACGTGTTGCGTCAGAACTATGGGTTAATTTGCATAATATATGCAAATGGTTTAAAGATGACCTCGGCAAACTAAGGTACTCACTTCCTGCATCAAAATTTCACAAGGTGTCAGACAATCATATATACCATGCTTTAAAAAATAATGATTGAAAAAAAAAAATTTTCCGTGTCCTAATATCGTGTTACGACCATAACAACATCAAGAAGTATGCATAGATCATGTCCTGTGCATAGACTGTATAAAAAGGTGGACGCAGCACCCAGATCTAAAAAGTGAGGCCGATGCGGAAATCTCAAAAATTTGCATTATATTTCATGGCCAGCAGATAGCGACGTCGGTGGTTGCAGAAAGAAGTTCAATGCTTCTGAAGTCTATGAGAAAATGACCCTACTTTGCCACCTGTTTCATTATTTCATTTTTATTCTTTGAAATGCCTTCTTGTGAATAAAACAATATATTCCTTTGCTGATTTAGAGCAACAGGTAACCAGCTACAAAATTTTGACAATGCTTTGCACTGAAGCCAGGTGAACGGAATACAAACATTGAGGACAATAGACATGAAAACATTGACTGGCCGTAATTGTCCATAAATGTTACTGATAGACTGAGTTCATTTATCATACAAAAGAATTGACTTTGAAATGTATCTGATTTTCAGGAATTCAATATTTGCTTTGTGTCCTCGTTACACCAACAACGCCTGCCACCTTAGTACATTATGGGGTCACTGAAATGAAGTGATCACTCGGTTTATCTTCTTGCTTGCTTCTTTGTGATGCCCATGGATGGGGTTTAACCACTGCAATGAAAAACTTTGGAAAAGGTGTATTTGAATTTTCATCACCATTGTAACACATTTGTACAGTTTAGTATGGAGTGACCCATATACCAACTCCAATATACAACAAAAAATGCAATTTATTCTTTACTACACCACGAGACCTTGCATATTTGCAATAACCATATCTTTTACACAGTACTACATTATCAAAGCAGCATCTTGATGCTTTATTTATTACATTTGACTCAGGGAGAGTGCATGCGGCAGAACAGCAGTACCTCCTCAAGCCCTGTTACAGATAAAGAGGCTCCTCCGACCTCACATTAGCAGCAGGACTCCATCTGTTTTATTTTTCCGAAGGTAATGGTGGAAACCTGAAGGCGGGAGCACCAGGGAAGGGAGAGGGAGTGCTCACAGACGGCCGGCCTCTCCCTAACACGCCAGTCTGAAGCATCAAAGAGAAATCACCTCACCCTGAAATTCCTCGCCCCAACAATATATTTGAACCCACCCCAGGGAGATCTGAGCATGTGGACTCAGTGGGAAGACAGAGAGAGAACAATTCAGACTTCTCGACGGTCATACTCATGTGAATCCCAGTGAGAGAACCTGCCAACCTGTTGTTTTTTCTTTTTTTCCTCGAGTCATGACAGTCTGAACACAACGATCTCACACACCGCACACAGAAAGAGAAGCCGCACACCTCCAGACTGAGAAGATCTGAGTCTGAAAGGGGGAGATGAACCACTACAACTCGAAATAAAAGTGCACAGTGAATATAAAAAAAACAATGATTAGCAAGGGTGCAGCCCAGCAAAGAGTCAAATACTTCAATAATGGTGCTTTTCATAACATAACATAACATAACATAACATGAATGGCGAGAACAGGCCGTTCTGCCCAACTAGGCTCGCCAGTTTCTTTGTACTATCGTGAATATATCACTTCAGATACTCAATGACTCAATGGTATCTAGCTTTAAGTCAAGCCTGCTCTTGAAAACTCGCAAGGTCTCTGCCTCAACAATATGGTCAGGCAAGCTGTTCCACAATCAAATTACTCTTTGGGTGAAGAAATATTTCCGAATATCAGTGCTAAATTTACCTTTGGTCAGCTTCCATTTGTGACCCCGAGTTCTACTAACAACACTTGGTTGAAGGAATCCAACATAATTCACTTTGTTAATCCCTTTAACATATTTAAAGACCTCAATCAGATCACCCCTTAGTCTCCTTTTCCTAAGACTAAAGAGATTAAGGATCTTCAGCCTTTTCTCATAGCTTTCATCTTTAATACCTGGAATTAGCTTTGTGGCTCTTCTCTGAACTTTCTCTAAAGCCTCTATGTCTTTCTTAAAGTATGGTCCCCAGAACTGTACACAATACTCCAAATGTGGTCTGACGAATGTGTTGTACAAAAGAAGCATCACCTCCTTGGATTTGAACTCAATACTTTTGGCAATGTATCCCAGCATCCGATTGGCTTTTTTAACTGCTACGGCACAATGGCTAGAGCCTGTGAGGGTTTGGTCAACAATCACTCCCAGATCTTTCTCTTGTGGAGCACATTCCAGTTTAAAACCTCTCATGAAGTAATCCCGTCTAATGTTTTTATTACCTACATGTACTACTTTACATTTCGCTACATTAAATTTCATTTGCCACATTTCTGCCCAATTCTGGATTCTATCCAAATCATCCTGAATCACTTTAGTGGACTCTAAACTATTTGCCAAACCTCCCAATTTAGTATCATCTGCAAATTTCACTAACCTGCTCTCAATATTCCTATCAAGGTCATTAATGTACATGAGGAACAGCAGGGTTCCCAACACCGATCCCTGGGGGACGCCACTCCCCACCATACCTAGCTCAGATGAGATACCACTGACCACCACTATTTGTGTTCTGTCCTGCAACCAGTTTTGAATCCACTTCAGAATACCTCCTGTAACTCCAATGGAGCTCATTTTAAAAATTAGTCTCTTATGCGGCACTGTGTCAAATGCTTTCTGAAAATCCAAATATATGATGTCATAAGCCCTGCTCTGGTCATAAGTCTTGGTGGCCTCTTCAAAAAATTCCAGAAGGTTTGTCAGGCATGACCTTCCTTTACGGAAACCATGTTAGCTATCCCTCAAGATATTGTTACGTTCAAGAAATAAGTCCAGCTCATCTTTTATGATAGATTCCAATATTTTGCACGCAATGCAAGTTAAACTGACTGGCCTGTAATTACCTGGCTCAGTACGGTCCCCTTTCTTATATATTGGTATTATATTACCCTGTTTCCAATCATTTGGTATTTCTCCAGTTTCTAAAGACCGTCTAAAGATGGCGGATAGCGGCTTAAAGATGATCTCACTAACTTCCCTAAGCACTCTAGGATATAAGCCATCAGGACCCGCCGCCTTATCTGCCTTTAGTTTACGCAACTTGTCTAATACTACATTATCCCTAACCTCAATTTCCTCTAAATAATCTTGAGCATTGGACATGCCCTCTGGCCGAATAAAGACCCGCTCTAAGGTAAAATTCTCAACAAAGTAACCGTTTAAGGTGTCCGCAATATCCTTGTTATTATATAGCAGCGATCCATTTTTATTCTTTATGCACTTAACCTGCTCTTTTGACTTTCCTTTTTTTTCTACTACAGTACTGAAAAAAAGCGCTTAGGGTTAGTTTTTGCCCCTCTGCAATTTGTCTTTCATACAGTCTTCTAGCATTCCTCAGCTCTTTTTTTTGACCACAGCCCGCACTTTACAGTATTCGCCTTAGTAATCTCATTGTTATCCTCTATGTACATCTTATAAAGATTCCTCTTTTCGCTCAAACTCCTATGAATAGCTGCGGTCATCCACTGAGGATTCTGCTTTTTCAGCTTACTTTTGGACACCTTTGGAATGAATTTGCATTGTGAATCAAGTAAAACCCCCTTAAATCCTTCCCACATCTCAGTTACAGACTCACAGTCCAGGAGTGTCTCCCATTTTATTTCACTTAGATATGAGCGCATCCTGTCAAAGTTTGCTCGCCTAAAATTGAAAATTTTTGTTTTTGAATACACCTTTTTAACTTCCCATGAAACCTCAAAATTAATAGTAGAGTGATCACTTGTCCCAAGTGGCTCCCGTACCTCAACATTGCTAATTCTATCTGGGTCATTACAGAGCACTAAGTCTAAAATTGCCTTCTTTCTTGTAGGTTTATTAACATACTGCACCAAAAAATTATCATTTATGACATCTAGAAATTCTTCCTCCCCCTCCCCTGTCCTTTCACCTTTTCCCAATCAATACCAGGATAATTTAAGTCTCCCATAATAATAGTCCCTCCTCCTCTACAAGCTTGCGTAATCCTCTTAAAGAGCATTTCATTGACTGTACTGTCCAAAGCTGGTGGTCGATAGCATACACCTATGTTTAAACCAGTCTCGTGTTTGCCAGTGAGCCTGACCCAGATATCTTCGCAGGGAAAGGAATGTTCAATTTCAGGAATTTCCTGCACATTTATGTGTTCGTTCACATAAAGTGCTACACCCCCTCCTCGCCTATTGCATCTATCCTTCCTGAAGAGCTTATAACCTTCTACATTATATTCATCTCCATCCTCTTCACTAAGCCATGTCTCTGTAATCCCAACTATGTCATAGCCTTCACTAATCATAATGGCCTCAAGTTCTCGAAATTTATTTTTAATGCTTCTTGCATTTAGATAAAAACATTTCAGGTTATCACGAACGCTCTTCCCCTTCGATTTCCCATGTTCCCGCTGCTCAAAGCCCCTCACCACGCTTTTTTGCTTTAAAAATATATCATCAATAGTGCATGTAACGCTGTCAGCTTCCATCAGGGCAGTCTGCATTTCCCTCTGTGTAACACTCTCTAACCTCCCTGCCCCCCAAGTCCCTAGTTTAAATAACTCTCTGCTACCCTCAACATACGCTGACCCAGTGCAAAGGTACCCCTCCGGTTCAGGTGTAGCCCATCCGGCTTGAACAGGTCACCCCTGTCCCAGAAGTAGTTCCAGTGCCCCATAAACCTTTACCCCTCTTTCCTACACCAGGTTCGTAGCCACGTGTTAAACCTCCAGATAAAATTCTGCTTCCTTCTGCTTGCACGTGGTACCGGTAGAATCCCGGAGAACACTACCGTGGAGGATCTGCTCCTAAGCTTTTCAGCTAATTCAACAAATTTGCTTTGCAGAACCTCAAACCTACCCTTACCTATGTCATTAGTCCCAACATGGACCATGACAACTGGATCCCTCCCCGCTCTGGCCAGGAGCTTGTCCGCATGCTCCAGGAGGTCTCCTACCTGGGCACCAGGCAGGCAACACACCGTACGAGACTCCTTGTCGCGCGAACAGACTAAACTGTCTATTCCTCTAAGTATTGAGTCCCCCACTATCAATAACTCTCTTTTCTGAGGGGTACAGGGTGCCCTGCTGCTCATCAGTCCCCTCACTCTCAGGGTCAGGGGCCAATTCGAGTTCCTGCAAGGGCCGGAATCGGTTGGACACCTCAACCACTGGAGGAGCTGTCGCTGTACAGTGTGCACGCCCTTTCCTGCGCTGACGTCCCACCGTCACCCAACTTTCTCCCTGCCTGCTCTAGGGTCCCCACACCACCCTGCTTTGGCGTACAAACCATTTCTCTAAACGACATACTACTTAGTTCCTCTAGGAACTCTACTGATTATGAACTATGTCGTGTCATTAAACTGGCCCTGAAGATCAAGGATCTTGCTCTCCAGATGCTCAATTAGCTGGCACCGGTGACAGACAAACCCACCCTGGAAATCTCTTTCCAAAAGTGCGATCATCCTGCAACCGTCACATAGTTTTGGCCACATTTTGAACCCCCTACCTAATGACCTTGCTCACCCTAGATAACAAAGAAAATTATTAATGCCGAGACAGAAGCTCAGGAACCACAATTTATTTATTTATTAACCTGAGAAGCCCTAAGCAGCAGTCACAATATAAACCATGGGGAAACTATGTGAATGGATAATAAGCCTCTTTTAACAGGGGCTTAGTTTCAGTTAACAGAGATGAAATACCAAATTGAGAAACTCTATGGATAATAAGCACTCCTAATAAGCCAACTTGAATTTATCTAGTCTCGGTACTATTAATATACTAACCTAAAAATATCACAGGGCTTAGCTGAGAACCCAGATAAAAAAGACTGGCTACTACGCCCAGGAGAAACTGGAGGAGGGAGGAGGCGGAGCACTCCAGTAAAGCTTTCCGTTTAAATTCCAACCAAACCGAATGGACGACTAAAGTGACTGCTGCCCTACTAACTAAATACTAAATCTCAGATCCCCAGCCAAAAATGCAAACAGTAACTATCTAGCTAGCTAGCCACAAATACAACCAAGGGTAACCGAGATAAGAGTAAAGCCTCGGTTCCCTTTAATTAAAACGGACCGAATAAACAAGTCGTTTACTATGTGAGCGAACTATACACGGTACCTCCCCCAACAAGCTGTCGCTGAGCACTCAAACAAGCAGTTAAACTTTAATCAGCTGATCAAGGCACCGCAACCGGAGGAAAATACAAAGATAACGTAATTTGCAATGTGTTTAATCAGAAGAGCCCTTCGATGATAATAAAATGCGAAAAAGACAAAAATCCCAGTTCGCGTTAATATTCAAGCTTGGCAATGCGTTTATGCGGTAATGCGGTCAGGATAGAGAACGAAGGGGACTAAAAAACCCCAGTGAACATCAATATTTATTGGCTAGAAGACTGTATGAAAGGCAAGCGACCAAGTATGAAACCAAGCCGGGTTATAGTTAGATATCCTGGTAATTTGATATATTCTTGGTGTTGAGAGATTACTATAGTTCGTTAGCTAAATCAGCTACAGAAAAAGCAGGCGACAGTGTACCTTAGTCCTTGAAAACAACTCTGTTTCACTTTGTATAGCACACAATTCACTTAGTTAGACAATTATTTAGCGTTTAATTTATTCTTTAAATTTAGCATTTAAATTTATTTTACTTTACCTTACTTTGCTCCCGGGAGACTGAAACCCCCCCAGAAAACCCCAAAAAACCCCCGTCGCCTTTGTTTGACCAGATTAGCAACTTAATTTGGCTGTTTGCTCACCGAGTTGTTACAGGGGGAAAAAGGGGAAAAAGAAGGAGGAAGATTCTCCCTGCCCCTAATGCGACAAAGGTTATACCTCGGGAGCAAATTGTCTAATCTCTAATACTGTTTGAGCCTTAACAGACGAATTATTTTCAGAAAACTCCGTTTAGACAAGAGTAAATCTTCAGCTTAGATCCCACACGTCTTCCTCTGTCTCAACTCAAGCAGAATGAACACCAACGAACAGCGCAACAGCACAGCCAAGAGGTCAGCAACAGGATGCAGGGTGCAGCATGGTGCATGGTGCAGCTCTACTCAACTCAACTCTATTCAGTTTTTCACACATTTCCATTTCGGATAGTACCTAGCACAAGGTACTTTTTTTTAGTACCGCCTCAGCCAAGGTTCCAAGTGAGCCGAGCCGATTTTAAAACAGGAGGTCAATGCGCTGCAGACCATGACTGGTCAGAGGGAATCATCAGCACAAGCTGATGATGTATTTAAATAGCCAAGCTACAAGCAACTATGACCGCCTTTTTCATTCAACCGAGAATTGTTATAGTGGCAGACTACATAACCATGCCCAGGGCAATTTATGAGGAGCAGACCCTCCAGTGTTTTTTTTTTTTTTTTTTGTGGGTGAAAAGATCCACTGAGGCCTTGATGGAGCAACACAAACTTCAACCAGCGAACCTCTCAGCAGTGCCGTCACAGTACTCTCCCATAGTCAATCTCGCCTACCATTGAGCGGTACTATGCTGTGTGGGACATGCGAATCTGGCACCAAAACCAAGTAGCATTGTGCTGAGCCAGTACCAAGCACTGAAAAAGCACCATAAGTGGCCGTTTATTCAATGATTATTTATCCAAATAGTACGCACCTATTATCTGGCCATAAGTTTGTTCCATACTTGGTTAGAAAAACAAACTAATAGTGAAACATCCAGCATAGCTTGACCAGTCTTGCCGAAACCCTAGTGTGATGTTCATGCAAAGCTGGGAATAGTTCATAATCAACTGACATTAGTATCATTTTATTTATCATTAAAACTGGTTAAATTTTTCATCTTAGTTTGGTACTTACTTCACAGACACACATCCTTGTTTGATTTGTGAAAATGGGAATGGATGACTGTTGGTGCACTAAGAAAGATATCTGGTTATCATCCTGCAAACTGATGGGCCCAACAAAACCCTCTACCTCATAGCTCCAAAAAACATTCCACTTGATGGGTCTCAGAGAACCGCCACCTGATGGGCACTACTGAACCATACCCTTGATTTTCTTTCTATATTCTATAACAACTCTTTCATGAATATAAATAGTCCACAAATGAGTCAGAATTCTTAACATGTAGGTAAAATTTGAAGGCAATGAGACAAACAAAAGACATAGTTTTCAAATGTAACCTTATCAAACTTTGATGCATTATATCTGGTAAAATGGAAGCGACCAAGAAAAAAGTAGATGTACACATTATTCTACTAAATTCATGCTTAATACTTTGGCACTAGTTGCTTTGTTGTATCTGTGATAACGAGAAAGATATGCCTTGGATGTCAAGTACATAAATTTGCCTGAAAAAACTGTCATATCTCATAATGTCTTGAAAACCACAACCGATAGAAAAAATGTTAAAAATACATTTTCTCTTTCTTTTTAATGCAAATTATTGTGGGACTAGTGAAAAGTCTCAATCTCAAATAGTCAAGACGCCATGGCTGAAAAACAATTTCTTGACTAAAGTGGTCATATGACAATACAGTATATTAGACAAAACATTGTAGATGCGTAGCTCATAGCTAAGACATTTATTTGGCTGTGAGCCCTATGGTCAGGTGTTCAAATCCCAGCCATGCCATTACTGGGTCTTGAGTGTTATGGAAAAACCTAGTAAGTCACAAAAAGCAGATTCCAAGAAAAAGACAGAAAACTGTATCCCTCTGGGGTTAAGCTCTTGTCCGACAATGAAACTGACTTGGCAGTTATTTGTTCATTACATAAAAAGCGATATTTATGGAGGGTTTTTTTTCTCTTTTTTTATCTGTATACATGGCAATACGACTTACACAATTTTTCCATCTGCAAATGTAAAATGTCATTTCTCAAAATGATGGACAAAAACCTAACGATTATGCAGTTGCAGTGGCATTTGACAGTTCAGTGTTAACTGCACCATCTGCTTGCCTCTTGAAGCCATTTTTCAGCCGTACGAGGGCGTGAATTGCATGAATTATGAATTCTAATCAATTATCTCCTGCGCATCCAATGCTCTGCATGGGGACTAACTTGACAGATCATGTAATAGGGATGCTGCTTCATAATTGGCTAATTCTACTTGCCAGGTTTTGTCTTAAAAAAATATAAAATTTTATGTGGAAGAACCAAGGAAGATCAACTTGGTAGGTTTTTACTTCACTACTGATTAAATACCGATGAGTTGCTATGTTTTGCCATTACAAAACATGGGATATCAATGATTATTTTTCATGTATCTTATTGTATATGATGAGGAAAAGCTTAGTAAGAGCAAAAATGGTTCAACTCACTTCCAACCAAAATTAGGCTTACTAGGTTTTTCCATAACATTCAAGGGCTAAGGTTGGAGGTCAACTTGGCCGAGTCAACAATTGGCGCAGCCTCACTAGGGATAATAGGGGTTTAGCCAACTAAAAGTCGTTAGTTCATCACACTGCAGCGACCACTCCTGGTCAGGCTGGCACATGATGTGGCTGTCACGAACTAAAATGTATGCTGACTATGTGATCCTCCAACGGCATAGGCAGTGTGTAATTCAATGGGAGCAGGTTACTTTGTGGTGGGCTAAATAGTTCGGCTGTGTTCAGGGTGGGCAAAAAAAGATGAAAACCCTTTCATATTATAAGTTACTCGATGTGGTCTGTCGAAAATCATGTTCAAGGTCAAGATATGGCAATGTTCAAGGTCAGCTGATTCTACGAAGGTCACCGTCAATTGCTTATACAAACTAATGGCTAATAAGAGTGTCAGCACCTTAACTTCTGTTCAAATTTGATGTCAATCAGATGGGAAAGTTATGAAGTTATTTTCACATGTAACATTGCAGTGACCTTGACCTTTGACCTAAGGGTCTGAATTTCTACCAATAACATTAGCATCGTAAAATGACTGAAATTCATCCATAAAATGAAAAATTGCATTAGAAAAAAAGAAAATTAAAGTTTTCTGCCAAAATACGAGCCAAACTCCATCAACCAATTTTTTCAGTACACCATTTTTATTTTTTTCCTGTAAGCATGGCCATGATTGTAGTATCATATTTTTGACACATAGTACCCCACTAAAGGTAACAAATGATAAAATATGGTGGCAAATGAAAATCTGGTTTCAGCTCTGTGACCAAATAAAGACAGCGGAGTTGGCACTTGAATGTTCATTATGGAAAGGACAAAACAGGTCTTGATTCTTTAGAATCATTTGTTTCACAACGTAATAGGAAATGAACAGTCCAGGGGACTTATTTTGTAACGCCTTACAGCATCAGAATACTTCTGCTGAGATATAATGCCTCATCATGGGGGGAGTCATCAACAAAGGTCTGTCCATAACAGATTCTACTTTCTAAGAATGCTTTTTTTGCATTCTTCCATTTTGAACTTAGCATGAAATGCGTAACAAGCAATCAGTCTACTTCTTTGTGTTAAAAGCAAGTCAATGCATCTAAATTGAGCCCACTAATCAACACATCTCAACCTCAAAATCTAACATCCTAATCCCCACCTCTATTAGCCATGGCCACTAATTTATCAAGGAAAGCTGGTGGCTCAGGTAAAAGATAGGTCTACCTAGCAAGTTTCTGGACACCTTGAACTTCGGCAGCTTTGACACCCAACTGCGCAGCAAGGATAAATCATAACCCTAACATTGGGTTGTACTTGGCGGAGTGGAACCTAGTTGTGACTTGTGACGGCATAGTTTCAGAAACCTCAGTGCCATTTTTGAAATCTGCTGAAAACCTGAACACTTTGTATTCACTAACAGAGTGCTTGGATCACTGCTGCTGCCACCTATTGGCCGAGGCTGAATTTCCTGCTAGTCAGTGTTGACTGTGAATTTAAAAACCATGGCAAATTCATTCGTGAATGTCTGTGACTCATTACAGCGTATCAGAGTGATGTAGCTCAGTACAAACATTAAGCTCGCAACAAATGCAAAATTTACTCAACTCAACTTTCATGTGACACGCTTACGCGTAAAATCCTCTATATCGAGGGTTTGGAGCATAATGGTTATATGTCCATTTTAGAGGTTTTGAGAAAAATTTATCTTTAGTTTTGCAAATGTTCTATCAAATCAGGTACATCATTTACATAATTTTTATGTCAGTCACTCTTTTACTGCATGGTTCAGAAGTATACTGAACATGTAAGTTTTCATGTGTGGTACTGCGACTTCATGGCCAAAATTGCCAAAATGGACATGTCACCTCTGTGCTCTAACAATTCTAGCACTTGATGTGACATAACACAATGGTGATAGATTGAAGTTAAGTTTGTTTGCAATGGAGGACAGATGATTCTGTAATACTATTCATGTTTATTCATCAAAATATCAGTGTTTAATTCATATAAGCAGATTTTGTTGGACATACCACAAAATGAAAATGTGAATTCTGTGTAAAACTGAGGCGCATGGACATATTATGCTTCAGGAATAAACTGACAGAAATGTGTGACAGGAGGTAAAAATCTCAAAATCACAAAATTTGGACATATCACCATTGTGCTCCAAACCCTCGATATCATGTATATCCTAGAGGTAGGCTACCGTACCGCACAGTGAGTTTGTGTCATTTGTCATGTAAGCTTGTATGTCAGTCATGCAGACATAGTTGAGTTCTAGGTGCAGGAAATCTAACTTAGCCGCTTTCTTTCTAAGCAGGCGATTTGTTTTAATAGCCGGATATCACACAAAAGACACGTAATGTTCAAGTATTATCATCACAATGCATAATGCATGAATGCAATACAGATGAAAATGACAGCCAAAGTGACCCGGGATAATGTCACTTTACAGCGCCCCTAGCAGTATTTCCTCAAAAATACCGTCTCCTAGAAGTGTCATGGCGCGTTCCATAAGTTTATCAAAAACATCTAAACAATTTGAAATGATGACCCCACATGAAAAATCTACACATGATTGATTTTGTATATTTATGCAGCTATTGAGTGTGACTTGTGGTATCATGATAATGTCCCTTTAAGAGTAACCACATTAATTCATAGGAGTTGGGACCCTCTTGCATGCAGTCAGAAACCTTGCCACATGAAGACAAACCATGCAAAACCTTAATTTTGAAAATGTGCAGAGTTGGGCCCTTATTGAATTCACCAATTTAATTTGAAATCATATAGAGTCTCATATTGGCCAATTACCCTTATAAACATATGCCCTGCCTTCACATTAACCAGGTCTCAAAGCAATTTAACCCATACGGCAGATTTTGAAACCATCATCAAAACACCAAATTAGGGAATACCTTTTGAGTCATTCCATGTCAAATGGACCAATAGTGGGAACCCAACTCCCTTAAAAAATTGTAAAAAAAAAAAAAAAAAAAATGTTACCCTACATGGTCATAAACTGCCAAATCCAAAATTTGAGCTTCCCAAGTTAAACAGTCACTAAAATATGGCTATCGGAAAGTAAGATACGAAAATCAAATGTAAAGTCCCTGTTTTTTCAGGTGGTGTAAACTCATAGTTCCAGTTGGGATAAACGGTTACACTTTACTTGAAGGTACCGTCAAAAGAGTGACATGACACTGTCATAACTGTTACATGTCATGTAACAGTTATGACAGTGTCATGTCACTCTTATGACGAAGTTGTCATAATCAAGACAACCAAAACAATGTCAAATTGTCATTTCAAAAACCGAATGACACTTAATGACAATGTTTAGGACATTGACATAATGTTTATGACACGTTCATGACTGTGTCATGTCACTCTTATGACGATACCTTCAAGTAAAGTGTTACCGGATAAACACTACGTACAGTTCGAACACACAAAAGCGCCGCAAAGCTTTGCAGAGAAGTTTGTGCCTATTACAGCGGGCTTAGTTAGTGAAGTAAGGGCGAAGCCAAAGCATATTGCTTAAATATGATGATTATGTACAAACATTTTCCTTAGTTAACGTTAGCTGGCTAGCTAGATGGCTATATAATCAAAAGGGTCATAGGAAACCTATGCATGTACTGGAAAATGCTACACTGGAGCTTTCCAAATCAGCATAGGTGCTTGTTGAAATATCTGTGATAGCTTTCATTTTAATAAAGGTTCCTGTGACATTTTATGCTCATGATCTGTCTTTCGACGCGGGTTGAGAAATGAATGTGTGGAATACATGCAATGAATATGCAGATTATATTTGTTGTTTATGTTGCTTAACAAGGCAGACACATATACTGAGCTTGTGTAGCTAAAGGATTTCTCTGTGGCTAAAACATTATCAGGTTGTTTAGCCACAGTGGGTAAAGGCAAAAAAAAAAAAAAAAAACTGAGAGCACACCAAGCTTATATTTTTAATCTGCTTCTGAAATCTGGAATTTGATGGATTTTTATTACTTTCTTCACCAACTTCTCACTACGACTTTAAAATTACTCCTCAAGGACCTATACAACTCAAACTTGACCACTTAAGGTAACTTTTTGCACAGATTATAAAACTCTAATGATTTCAGATCTACATGGCTTCCTTCCCAATTTATTTTGTCCCCAAAATAAGCAAAAATGTGTTTTGTGCTCACAAGCTAAAATCCAATTTCTTTTAGCTCGTGAAGTACAAAAACTTGTTTTAGCTCATTTTGAGGATGAAAAAAAAATTGGAAGGAAGCCAAGTACATCTGAAATGGTGACATTTTCATAATCTATGCAAAAACTTTACTCACAGTGTACAAGTTTGAGTAGGAATTTAAACTTGTCTTGCTAACGCTAAGAAGTTGTCATGACGTACTTTGGGCCGCTATTGCCTGCTGACAAGTATCAATATATTAAAAATTTAAATATACTGGGGTTTGATTCTTGTCCATTCGTTTTAAAAGACTGGGCGAATGATCCGACTCAGTGGCCTGCAGACATTCACGTTTTGTTGTGGGGTCCTGCCATAATCTACCAAACTCATCCTCTCTTCTGATAGCTTGAAGCCATTTTGTCCTCCATTGTGGTTCCATTTTATTATTTGTTAAAATGTAAAACTTTAATTGGTGATTTTTTTTTTGTTTATTTGCGGTGCAAAAGGGCACGCAGCAACTCTTCGGCATTATGGCCAATGGCAGAGACCGGTTTGTTTTCCCCCTCGGCTCTACTTTTGTGGGCGTTCCCTTTGTTGCCATCTGTATCTATTGTCTCGAGCATTGTCTTTGATCTGTATGATCCTGTATTCCTCATATTTTTGTAATATGATCATTTGCTCTTCATTTGTAAAATATGCTGCTCTGCTGCTGGTAGACAATTGGTCATATTACAAACGGCGTCTCTGTTATGTGAACACGCAGATATCTAGGTCGGGAAAGCCCCAGTTGACATAACGAGTTGATAAGCAGCTTCGTAGGACCGCTTAGCGAGACTGCGGTTGTTAGGCTTAGTGAAGCCCAGCAATAACTGAAAGCATTGTTCATTTGCGCACTGTTACTGTGTGGGGGTAGAAATCATTTGTGATGTTTTATAAAGTTCATACAGCAGTAAGTTCAGAAATCCACGCAGTGCTGTATTTAACACAGTGCGCAATGTGTGTCTACATGAATCACTGTCGGCATTGTGCTCCGTTTGTCAAGTTTTGCCATCAGCAGTAGCCATTGCTGTGATATAAATCAAACTCACAAGTTGTAAAGCGATCCACTGTGAAGAGCTTTTTGTTCGTTGAAGTCTTGATCGCTCGCAGCAGCCATCATGGTAATCAAATAGTGCTATAACTCGAAAACAAAGCTATATCTCAAAAATCTGGCAAATTTTAATCCAAGAGATCATGGCATTTAACCCATAGAGCCATATTCTAGGACTTGATTTTGACCGGCGTAGCAGCTATCCCGGTAACAGACAGAATGAATGACACACAAACGAACTACCATATGCCTCGGTGCAGGCATAATAATTTAATTGTTAAAAAGTTCCCCATTTCGCCAGCAGGTAGCGCTACAGAGATAAATTGGAGCATTGATCTGGCTCTAAATTTGTAATTTATATCAAAGTTTGTGCAGTACACAAAGTTAGAGTGTTCTACTCCTTCTAGAACTATGAGTTTACAGCACCTGAAAACCTGAAAAAAAAGGGGATTTACACTAGGTTTCCATACCCTACTGTCGAATGGCCATATATCAGTGAGTATTTGACTTAGGAATCTAAATTGTTGGATTTGCTGGTTTAAAATTATGCACTACAACAAATTTTCTTCAATTTTTTTGCGGGGGCTGGGTTCCCAACATATGTAAAACTGGTTTAGTTCACATGGATCGACCATTTTGAGAGAAAGGTACTCCATCCCTGCAGTGAAGTCTTCCCATTTTAGACTCTAAGAGTAAAAAGAAGAAACTGGTGCACTCAAATCACCAGCATAAATTTATTTAGGTGCCAGTTTCTTCTTTATATTTGGATTTACTGTCCTTTCTGCGAGCACCGACCTCCACTGACAGAGAGGCTGAAGCGCAAGGGGTTCCTTCATTTTACCTTACTAAGAGTGTCTGTGTTGATTTTTCCAATTATTTGTCACCACCACATGATAAGTATTAATGAAAGGCAACCCAAACCAAAACATTTAAAAGTAACCAGTACTACTGTGGAGAAGGATGACAGTTTGAAAAAGGAAACTGAAACAATCATGAAACCAGTAAGCTTAGTCTGATCTTTTTATTCAAAAAGAGGAATCAAGGCACAACATCACAGGCACCAAATGAGAGCCTAACGCCGTTGATTTGATACACCATTCAAGGTAATCACCTCTGCATAGGAAGCAGATCTAACAAGTAGTATGCCAGGTCGACATGATTTATGTAGAGAGAAAACCGTTGCAAAATCACTTCCCGCACCTGGTTACCTTATGACAATGTGATGACCATTTCGTCTCCAGAGTCAAATCAAAGACAGGTGATAATTTGAAAGAAAAAACATCCTTTACAATCAGTTAAAACCAGAAAATAAAGTTCAGCTGATCCATGGCACGCCCGTTTATCTGTGCACAGTTGCGCATTAAGGCGCGTTTATAGTTTTAAGCACCCACAGTATGTACTGAATTACAGATTACTCAATCACACTTTATCAGCCTTCCTCAGCAAACGGGCAATGCCCACACCAGTGGATTGCATGAATACGTTTTGTAAGTAGCCGGCTGCTAAATAAAATTTATTTAATTTGCTTTGCTTCACTTAATCTTTTTCATAAACACTCAAAACATCAAATTCAATGTAATGCTAAAAGATTAAAGCCAACAAACAGTCGCTTTTCGGAACATTTAATGTCTGTGCAAAGCATGAACTGCCCATGAAAGTATGTGACGCGCCATTAATGATTAGTTATTCAGATGGCGGATGCACCAGGCTATTTGCTGCGCAATTCTAATCCCAGATAACCAAGACATTGCTTCCAATCTGCCCTGGTAAATAAAGTTTTCTCCTGAGCTTTTCTATCAGCTAAAGCAAGAATACAGCGTCATCGCTAAAAGCACGAGGAAGTAAAAGTGTTCGGTATTGCTCCAGCCCGGCTGGCTACCTGAATTAAAGATGTATTGTAAACCGCGTTTCTTCCGTTTTCAAATCAAGCTGGCGCACTCCAAGGCCCCAGTTGGTTTACACAAACTATATTTCCAGTCATAATGTTTTGTAAAAAGTATAATTATTCAACCAGAGCGAATGGTCATCAGTGGAGGACATACTTTACCAGGAAGTGGCTATTCGCCCCGCAGTGGAGTGAACTGGGGTGAAAAGATCGGCTATCTGCCCCGCAACGGGGCCGATAAGAGAAGCAGTTCTGCTATTCGCACCGCGGTGGGACGGATAAGAGAAGAACTTCTGCTGTTTTCCCCCCAGTTGGACCGATAAGAGATTTTATTTTATAATCCGCCCCGCTCTTTGATCTTTCGCGCTGAACGGCTGCGGGGCGAATAGCCTCTTCCTAATTGTAATGTTAATATTCCTGTCGATGTGCCTGATAGAGTACCGCGATTTTTTCAGTTTACAACAGCAATGCATAGCGCCACCTGAAATGACATCATACAGGTAGGCTTACTGAAAATGACCAATACAAACCGCTAACTTCAAGTATACCAAGCGATCACACTTAACGCTGAAACGTCGGATATAACCGTGCCCATATTCCACCGGAGAATAAATTAAAACAAGGTTACCGCTCGTAGCGCATCACCTTGGATTTTCAAGAGTCCCTCTCTGCAGAGCAGTCAGTTAGTTCTGAAACCGAAGAGGCGTGGTAAAGCAGGTCCTGCAATAGCTGCTCTTAGTATCATGTTTGAATTGCGCGTACGAACTCTTACTTGCTAAAAATGAACCATTTTCTCATCGCTTTCTGAATTTAAAAAGATAATTTAACTAAAGAGGTTTGAGTTATTCTAGCTACTGCGCAGCAATGCAAGGGACAGGTAAATGTGTCTTTACACGAGCAGCCAATATTAAGTTGACAATTCCAGACAAGAATGACAGGCAGTCACCATAAGTAGCAGAGTAGCGCACAATATCGCCAGCCACTGGCTGCGCTCCAGATTTACCCAACATTTATTGTTTACCAAATCCAATCACTGGTTTCATGACCACGAACATACCAATTTTTAAATGACATTTTGAAAATATCAACGATACTGAAGAGACAAATAACCGAAAGAGTAGCGAAAGGCATCAACCTACCACTTCGTCTTTGCTCACCAGCAGGATACCCTTCCACGTGTAGCAAGCTGAAAAAATAGGATCTTGCTTTGGATTAATTGCTTGTCAGTCCACCAACTTCCATGTGTTTATCATCTGTTCAAGTTGAATGCAATCATTTCGCTTTTGGAATGTTAACATACCCAACGTGACTAGGTTGCAATTCAAATGCCCGCAATAGTATACATGCGCGCATTGGCGCCGCAGCAGTCTGGTTCGCAAGAATCGCAGTATTCACTACTTTGTGGAATCGCCAGTCACGTGAAATGTATGAGCGTGGTGCTTTTATTCCCATTGGTCTCATGTTACTTTCAAAAAACAAAACTCTGACGATTTCTTATCACGGATTTTACAAACGGAAAAAATAACGGCTTTCTTAGGTAACAAAATTGCGCTCCGCTGGGTTTGGCACGTGTCTCCACCTGGTATTTACGCATCATACATTCCATGGAAACAACTACCAACGATCCACGGTGTGTTGAATAGGCTGTATTGTGTCGAAAATACAGTAGTAGTATTTGGAGTAAGCTTGTGCAAGAGCAACCTGATGTGGATTTTTTGTTAACGACTGGGTTTCAGTGATTTAAAGATTGTAGGCCACTTTATTTTTTAACATGCTAAAATTAATTCTCGATTAATCATGAACAGCGCTGCAGACAAGAATATTATGACACCAGCGTGTATTAAAGTGCTTAGTCCTCCCAAACGATACAGATTCCCCCCCTCTCGGTACGACTACTGTACCACTTTGGTCGTTCATTAGTCGTCGATTTCCTGCATCGGGATCGCGCCCTTGGTTTCAGATTTTGAGCCCACGCGACTCTTGGGGAATAATGAGTCACTGAAATCACCCCGGTAAGGTATCCTGCTTCAGAAAGAGAACCAAAACACTTAGCCAAAGAAAAAAACAATTCTTCAAACCACTACTAAAATTTGTGCACTTGAAGCACATAAAATTGCGCTCTAAAGAAAGGGTTTGTCGCATCTATTTTGGTTTCTGGTTATGTTTTGCAGCTAAAAAAAAAAAAAAAAAAAACTATGCTATTAACTAAGTAATTACTATTACTAGTACTATTAACGAATAATGCTGGCAGCCTCTAAAAAGAATTGATTTCACTTGAAGCTGTATTATACAAAATTTCATTCACATAATCACATTATGCTGATCAAAATTTGCTGCTAGAATAAAATGTATAATCAACATACATGAATTTCATCAATCACAAAGGCTACAGTACATTTATTCTCGACAATGAAAAGTACACTTGACTTAAGTTTGCGTACAATCCATTAAAATGTGACAGTGATTTATGCCGCAGCCTACTGTCTAACCATACATGCCAAAATCTTCTTAAGGTCGGATTTGTACCCAGGATGCTTGCATGATTTTTTTATTTTTTTTTTTTTTCCTGATTCTAAATCAGTGTTTTAGGACCCCGTTGATTTCAGTGACCAATAATGATAGCCTCGTCAGTATTAGAATGTTCCGTTGCGAACATTCTAATTGTATATTGTGATCCCAAATCTTGAAGTGTAAACAAGCAAACAGCATGCCAGTAATTACTGAGCACCTCCTCCATACCAGCTTCTGGTCAACATGCGCTGCTGACTGATAGTCACATGCTTGGTAGATCTTACTGCATGCTAATACTGTAAGTAGTCTCGTGGCCAGTTTGGTCCTGCAGTAAGTTAGCATCACTTGGCTTCAGATAAGATTCAGATAAGATGCTTTTTTTTGGGGGGGGGGATTGAATTCCTTCAAAGTACTAATACTGACGAGACACAGTTGTGCATTTTGTACTGAAACTGGCTGTTGGCAGATCTGTCCTATCAAATTGTATACCTCAGACAAATGTGCCACTGCTCTGAGACCCACAGTATCAAAATTTAGCCTGGCCAGGAGACATATGAAACTTGTTTAATTATGATACATAATAATGTTTGTTTGTTCAATTAATGATTTGAAATTTTTCAAGAGGCCGATTTGATGCCTTACAATAATATTTTTCTATAGAGATGAAAGAAATTATTAAAATATGAGTCATTTAACCTACGATAATGGAATGATTGTTATTTGGTTTGTTGCATAACCTCTGAAAAATTCATCTCTGTCCCCACTCATACATTTGCAATAATTTTATTTATTTATTTGTTTATATTTTTTTTGCAGACACAGTGGGCTCCATAAATACTGCCACCTCTGACTGGCAATGCACAAACAATATCGGCCCAGCTCGGCCCAGCCCAAAAATATATAAACAACATAACAATGGAGAAAAGAAATATACAAACGTGTGAAATACTTTACTGTATTAATGTTTTGATGGAAGCAACCAAAATCACAACAATCATTTAACACAAAATAAATTTCAACAAAATCAAACTTTCATAATTGGCACCCTTCTTTTAGTGGAACCACCTCTGCAAGGATAACAGCATGGAGTCTTTTCCTGTATTGCGGTTGCAGCACACATTTGGGGGGATTTTCGACCATTCCTCTAAGCAGATCCTTTCAAGATCTTTCACATTCTTGGGTTTGCATTTATCAACTGCCCTCGTCACCTCAGCCCGCAGGTTTTCAATTAGATTGAAGTCTGGTGACTAAGATGGCCATTGCAGAACATTGATTTTATTGTCACAGAACCATTTCTGTGTGGATCTTGAGGCCTTCTTTGGGTCATTGTCTTGTTGGAAAGTCCTCCTACGGCCAAGTCCCAGCCTTCTGGTGGAGGCAACCAGATTGTCAGCCAAAATATCCTGATACTTGGTGGAATTCATTATGCCATGAATCTTAACCAGTGCCTCTGGACCTCTTGAATTAAAACAGCCCCAAAACATGACTGACCCGCCATCATATTTCACCCTGGGTATGAGGTGCTTCTCCTTGTATGCATGCCAGTGCTGTGTCTGACTGAGACATGCAAATTTGGTCTCATCTGACCAAAGCACCTTGTTCCAGTCGTAATTTAAATGACGTCTGGCAAACTCCAAGCACTTGCGTCTGTGTCTTCTGGTCAGAAAAGGCTTTCTTCTGGCAACCCCTCCGAAGAGCCTGGGGTTGAGGAGGTGGCAACTCATGGTGCTTTTTGAAACCTGGTGACCCCATGATGCCACCAAGTCCTGCAATTCCTTCACAGTGATTCTTGGGGTTTTTGTTGCTTATCTCACCATCCTCATTTCCCTGGGGGGCAAAGTGCAGTTGCGTCCTCTACCCTTAAGGTTTTCAACAGTTTCATATCTTTGGAATTTTAGTGGCATATTCAATCGTTTGTGAATCTTCTTGTAGCCATAATCAGATTTATGAAGGTCTGTGACCATCTGCCTCTTTTGAATGGAGAGTTGTTTTGTCTTCTTCATAGTGTTGGATAACAAAGGGATATTGCACGTGTGTTACCTCATTTTTATACCCTAGTGAAACAGGAAGCGACGTAACGGCTCAGTGTTGTTCCTTAATACTTAGATAAAACTTAAATAAGTGGAATTTAATACCTGGTTTAATGTTGGCAGATATTATTTTGAATCATCTTTAAGGGTGCCATTAATGGTGGAACCTTGCTTTTGGAACATTAATATTGTTCAGTATTTTTCACATGTTGTTATTTAGAGTTTGTCAATAAATATATATTTTTAGAATTTTTTTTAAGTATTGTTTGTGCATTTCCAGTCAGGGGTGCCAGTAATTTTAGAGCCCACTGTGTATTTTTCCTTGCTGCTGCTATAGTTCATCAACGTAAAAAAAAAAAAAGTACTGACAGTTGGGAAGCCAGAGAGAATTTTTGAGCTTGGAAGCACTTGCACAATGAGTCTAATAAAGCAATTAGCAATGTTTTGGCCAGACATTATAAAACAGAGCATTCCAAAGGGAACTGTTTGCTTTGTCTTCACTGTCTTTTTTGGGGCTTTCAAGAGGTTTTTTTGAGAATTAAATATATCCAGTGGTTGCTTGCCTCAGTTATACACTATATATTACAATGGAGGAAAACAAAATACCAAAATGGAGTTTGCTTTGGAGCAACATTCTGCAAGCATAAGAATAAAGCTAACAAAAAAAAAAAATATCAGTTTTCACATTAAGGTCTAAGACACATCTGTTGACATTTTTTATTTTTTGTGGGAAGTTATTCACACTCTGCTGCTAGCAATGTGCCTTTGCAGTGCCTTAATGCACTCGTGCTTAGTGCGGCAGTTTTTGTCGAAAATTTGATAGAAACTTAGAGATTCACTACGGCAAATACTTGAATAGAAGAACATAAGTGGCAGTGGAATCCCTGCATTGGGTGATAGTTGGCTTTCTGGAATCATGTTTAGGACCAATTAGTGAAAATATGAATATCTAGTGGTAAACATTCTTCGCTTTAGGAAGTAAACGCGCTGCCATGTTTTACTTCCACCTGTGTGCTCAGCTGAGTGGTTTCACTAATTAGTTCAACTTCCTGGCTGAAAAGGTTGTTCTGTTAATCAAATCCAGGTGGTTTGAACAAAATACTGGTGTGAAACTCCTGAACTGGGATTTTCCACCTTCGAGAACATCAGTGGCGGTGGTTTCATGGACATATCACTCTCTACAACTCCCTCACACAGAGTACCTCACACAAATCATGTCGACCCCACTCGGCTCCACCAGTTTCTGATAACGGCAGTGGAAAAACATCTTGGCTTATGACATCACCTCCGGGGGAGCAAGGGTTCTCAGTTCAGGCAGAGAAGAGGGTAAACACAGAGAGGTTTCTCTCAGATCTCTCATTTCCCAGCAGATGGCTGTAAACATGCTGCTTCGTCCTCTTATTCAGATCAAACGCTTCGCCATGTGCTGCTCTGCAGGCAGAGATGGCTCTGCTCGCTTTTGCCCTTCAGGCCGGTTCATTACATTCTACTGCACCGTGTTCTGGTGTGTCGTAGGTGCTCATTGTATCTACTATGGGTGACTCACCTCTTTTCCCCTTTGGAGACAAAGTTTCTGATTCCTTTTCCATCCTGTCTGTGTGTTTAAGGACTTGTGAATCATCACATGCAGCACAGTCAAACTGTCAAAAGGGCAGCGATTCCTACATGGCTCAATTAATACTGATATTGATATCCAAAAATGAATGCTGACAGTCAAGCTCATATTCTCACTTTCACTGCGTTTCAAATTTAATCTGCTGGAGTCCAGAGCCAAACAGCAAAAATATGTCACGGTCCACATCTACACTGACAGCACATTTTATTTTTTTCTTTTCACTGAATTTGGGAAATTCTGCACACTGTGAGCTGAGGAGCTTTTAAATGTATTTACATTTTTCTGTTCAGTTAGAAGTCGCCCATGTGAAAGACTTCTCTCTGAAATAGCAGTGGCAATGGCAGTATAATTTTACTGAAATAGAAACCCATTTATTATACAACTTTACATGCTTGGTCATTAGCTTTACATGATTGGGCTTAGCCTTATTAGGCGGTTCATTTATTCTCCCTCATACAGAAAGTCAGTTGTATCATTTTATTTTCAACATCTATTTATCAAGCACAACCTTTTATTACTGTAACCTAAATTACCTTAGACATGACCATTTGATTTTTGCAGAAAAACAGAGGAAAGCCATTCAAATCCTGAACTGTCTCCCGCAGCCATTTGTTTTCGTCTGTTTCATGCAAAAAAACTTGGCAAGAATACACATTCATCTGAAATATACAACTACTCTGCAATTAAACTGCTCTCCAGTTGCATTTTCTTTGTGTTTAATTTCTGTGTCAGCTGAACTGATTGATACCTGAGTTTTTTCCTTATTTAATTAAATTTCCATAATTGCATCTCAAGCACACAATCAGCTGCTTTCCTGTAACAAGGTGGAAGAACATCAAGCAATTCCGCTCTTTCATTCTGCAGGGATTTGGAGAACGGCTCTAATGCAGCAATGGAAAATATGCTTTGATTGTGAAATCTTAATGCTGTACATCTATAAGATTTCAGACATGCCCCTTTACCACGAAGCCACTGATCATTCTCTGCAAAAATGTTGATCCAGAGCAGATTGTTTGGTGGAAATCTTATGAATATGCTTGAAACATACAGTATTTAACTTTCTCACATATTTATGTACTTACTTGCATTCCATGTTGGTGTTTTCCCAATAAAGACATACAGGTTCATAAAGCAAGTTTATTCACTGGGGTTTGAGAGAGTCAAGGTCGAATTGAGCCCATCCTTCAAACAGACTGATAGCTAATCATTATTTAAATTGAAGAAACAATTTGCCGAGGACTGCACTTTTGAATTATCTTACACTATTCTGCTCATGCCAGCATTCTGCCTGTGTTGTATATGTTTTCACACAATTGGGCTAAATAAGTGATGAGTAATGCAGAGAAAGGTTCCATATATTTGTTGGCACTCAGGCGTCTATTCTGATTTAAACTCAAGATCATGTAATCCTGTTTATTTAACTCCACATAACATTGTTAACATAACTGATTTAAACAGTTTCTGAAGGACATTGTTGACTTTGCAAATTAAATGCAATGGCTTCATCAAATAGCGTCATCATCTAATAATGTTGGATTCCGCTGTCATTGTTAATGAATAATATAACTATCTGTTTCTAAATTAACCCAAATCCTTTAATTTTTCTCAATAAACCGCTCTGCATAGAAAAATATGGCCAAATATGGCAATTTATGTGTTCTCCTATTTAAGGCTTTATAATTTCATATTTGAGCATCACAGAGGATGAAAAAATAGCTGAAATGAAACGAGTCTTTGCAACATTTAGCATGCCATCTTATTTCAGTCCATTTTCATATATTTAGTACAGAATAAAGTCTGCAAAAACACAAAAAAATCTTCACGAAAATTCAACACTGAAGTTGTAAAAAATGAGAATTTCAAAATGGCTCAGAGGTATCATGCACTGCTAGACCACAAATGTGTTATATCCAAGTGTGATATTCAAAATTGCCAGCTATCCAAGAGCCAAATTAGATCACTATCCAAGTGCCTCTCTAAGCTTTCAAAATTCTACACAGTCAAATCATAAAATGATCATACTTTTTAACGCAAATCAACTTTTGACTCTTGAAGCACAATATGAATTAATGATTTTCAAGTGGGAAATAGCATGAGTTCAATTTAAGCAGGGGTGGACATCAAAGGTTTCCAAAAACCTCTCCAAACTGAAAAAATGCATTTTCTCCATCATGAGGTATTGAAATTTGTCCAGTTTTCATCACAGCCCCATCAGCCAGCACACACACTCATTAAAAAACAGCTTATCATGCAGTCAGACTGTTAATGTGTGCTGTTACCACCTACTAAGACGTGGGCGAGGGGTTGGACTTTAGGAGGCATGCAAAATGAAGAAAAAGTAAAAACTATTTATAAGGTTGACTAGGCTGCATACTTAGTTCCAGTTCTATAGATGCTTGGTGCGCCTCTGCGCAAGGGGGCTAATTTCACAATAAGTCACTTTCTGAATGGTTTTCCTGTGGAGCAAAATTTGATGACTGGGGGAACAATCAGTTTAACTCAGCATTTTAGAAACAAAGCTAACCGATGAACCAGTAACAGGTAGAGTTTTATCAACAGAAAATAATCCCTTAAGGACTCAAAAAAGCTAAGCAGCAATATTACGGCAATTAATATATTTGTTAAGAAACTTTATTCAATATAAACACAATGAACATGGACAGCTGAAAAAGCACAATGATATAATAATCCTTTATACTTACAATAATTTTAGGAAATTTCCACATACTGCAACTGAATGTAAAGTAAAAATATTTCACGTTCAAGCTGAAGGCTTTTGCCAACACACAGAAAAATGAAAAGCATATTGAGTAATTTGCTGCCAGATTTAATTAATAATCGTTATTTTGCAGCTTTTTTTTTTTTTTTTAAAAAAAAACAATAAATAAATAAAGTTTGTACCAATGAAAATGAAAAATATGAACATGTCCATTTTCAGATAAATGTGAAAATATGGAAACACTCATGCTAAGCACAGATTTCAGTATAGAGAGAGTCATCTGAAGTGGCCCCCAGTCTTTCATTACATTTCTACTGAGGCAGAATTTGCCGTGTGAAGCTGAAAAGACTCTGATAATCCACTGGACTGCAGTTAGGCTTGCCAAGCTCTCACACATCCTGAGAGGAAAGCTGGCAGTGGAGCAGGTTTCAGCTGTTCCACAGGGCGTCACATAGAAATCTGTAACACTGGAAGGCAGGACACCGCAGATGGAAGAAAAAACTCCCACGCTTGTCTTTAATGAATCTAAGTTTTTAGTCATGAGCCAAAGTGTACAACCGTTTTTGAGTCTTGTGTAGGCATCTGGTCAGGCATCCACCCAATGGTCGAAAAATAACAAGATATTTCTCCCTGCAAACCAAAGATCCAGTGGGTCAGCTCCACCCACTGGCCAATTCTGTTGGTTAACTACCTTTACTCTTACCCTATAACCCATTGATCAAACCTAACTCCACCCCTTAAACCAAGAGAATGGGGCTGTGGGTGGAGCTGCTCACTGGATTTTTGGTTCTGCAATGATAAGTTCTTGAAAATATTCACTCATGTTTTTGTTCCATATTTTAGTGAAGTGAACTGTAAGTTTTAAGTCATGAAAATAACCTCCAATGGCACAATTGAAGTCAACACTGTGGGAATAATAAGAAATAAAAAAAGAATCTGAAAATTTAGCTACCTAAATTTAGGAGCTGATAAAAACAAAGTATTTGGCAAAATAAATAGGTTAACTTATTTCCATTTTTTAACAAAGAATGTAATATCTACTTAGATTTGTGCAAAATGAATTAAAAAAAATCAAGAAACAACCCACCTGATACATATCCTTGGGAACTTCAAAAGTAGCGTTAGGAGTAAACATTCAACACATAGAACTGTCCGGATAGAAAAAAAAAAATGCATTGAATCTGCTAAGCAGAGCTGCCGGATAGCTCACTCGGTTAAAGCATCGCACTGCGAAGCAGAAGTGACTATCTTGACGTGGGTTCGAGCCCCAGTTGTACCAACCGGCAGTGGTCAGCAGCTTTTTCAGCATAGCGCACAGTTGGCCATTGCGCTACAGGGATGCAAATTGGGAAGGGTCTGCCGGGAAGGGTAATATAACATGGTTCCGTTGCTCGTTGCTTAGGCGCCTCCTGTTGGCCAAGACGGGTGCTTGTCAGGAAGATTCTAAGCTTGTTCATGTTCGGGTATCCTCCGCCCTCGCTCTGAACGTGCGATGATTCAACCAATGAGTGTATAAGAAGCGGTGGCTGACGGGCGCGTGCTTCGGAGGAGAGCCGCGAACTGTCTGCAATCTCCTGAATTGGCAACAAGGGGTCGCATACGAGCAAGTGTTGTACATAGTTCCCCAGTTGGGCATTCCAGATTCGGGTGGGATTGGAGATGCCAAATTTATTTAAAAAAAAAAAAAAAAATCTGCTAAGCAGTTATTACAGCAAAAGGTGGCCTCTTTGATTAATCAAATAGTTTGAAAAAAAGCTATTTAAATCTTAGACTGCTTGAGAATTCCACAAAATTCCACAAAAGCCTTTGACCAGTGGTGTGCATAATATGCGTAAAAATAACCATGCAATGAAATCTGACTGGTTGTAATGGCATTCACTAGTCTGTGATCTACTGTTGGCACAGAAGCGTAGTTGGCATTTGTAAGTGGAAGTGTTCTAAATTATATTTTTCCATTTTCTCCGCTTTAATTTCATTTCAGATGCTGCTTCATTTTTCTGAGTAACAAGACACCCTTAAGCATTCTCTCTGTTTGTATTTTATCTCCAAAACTTCATAACCATGAAAAAAAACTACAATGTGTGCAAGTTGATTAACATAGCAACTAAAGAGATACACAATCTCATACACCCAGACAACAAAGCTCATGCAACAGCTCAGTGGCCTTCACCTAAACACAATGCAATAACACAAAAGACATGCAATTATATTTCCACTGAATCACAGCGGCATCAAACACCGTAATTATCTTAATTATATACTGTAATTATGTGAAGGATTTGTGGCCCCTCTCTGCTTGAGCACACAGAACAAGCACTTATCGCCTAGGCATTGTCAACACAATGCACCCAACTTTGAGAGAAAGTTTCCCGCTGTTATTAATTGAATGGAATCTTTTGTACGGAAGTCAAGTTAACTTGCATGTACTGTGATGCCCGGGCAGCCAGAAACAGTTTGGGACATTGCCTACTGGTACAGCTCTTGACGCTGTTTACCAGCTTTTCTTTTATGGTTCATTACCTCTTGGAGAGAGTCTCAAATGGCCACAGCAGATGAATGCACGTTTCTTTCAAAGGAGTCCATTCTGCTTTCTCCAGCTGTCTCCCCGATCTGATATTTCTGCAGTGGACCATTCTTTCCGCGGGCTTGGCATTCCAAAGCTTTAAAAGTGATGAGAAGCCACTATTTAAACTCAAAATGCACCCGCAAATGTATTTGATCTTACAATGGCGGAGAAGGCATACTCTTTCAAAACAAGACAAAGGCACATAGCAACCCCCATTAACTTGGAAAAGCTGACTCAATTTCACACTGACCTCAACATGCTTTTAGTTACCCACAACCTCAAAAAATACTCAGTGCTGTGACAGGGCACTGAAATACCATCACTTTGCTGCCAGGAATGCTCCGCAGCATTTTGGACAAACAGAGACTGAAAGGGTGTAATGGATGGTGATGCTGCCTCACAATACAAAGATCATGCGTTTGAATCTCTTTCTCTCTGTGTGGTGTTTTGCATGTTCTTCCTGTGTTCCTATGCTTGTAGGATTTTCTCTGGGTACTCCAGTTTAACCCCAGCCCTGCTCCGCCCACACACACAGACACGCACTGAAATACACAGTCCCAGGACATGCATGTTCCGCATGTTGGAGTGTGTGAGCAATGTGTGTGCCCTGTGATGGACTGGCAAACAGCGCAGGGAGTGTTTTAGCCTTGCGCCTTTCGTGCGCTGGGATTAGATTTTCATCCAGTTGGGAGTGAACGTTTTGACAAGGAAGGAGCTGTGTTTAATTCACAATCAATAGCTGATGATCGAGTGCTGGCCCATGCGTGCCATTGACTTCAAAAATTAATTAAACGCTCGTTTGTAAAAGTAATTATTCAGTGTCACGGGTTCAAAAACCAGTTGTTCATCTTATAGCCAAGAAAGCCAGTTTTTATTGACCAGTGTGATGATTTAATTCAGTTTTTATAGTATTCAATTAGATGCATTTTATCGTTCATATCTCAACCAATATTGAACCAGCTAGCTCATTCGTCTCAGGGAAGGGGAGAAGCAGCCTTCTCTCTCGGAAGTAAAACTACTGTGTCTAACACCTTTATTTTTTTACAGTTGGTTGACCTTCAATGCCTGCCAATTTGCTGGATCAATACAGAGTCGCCTCTGGTATTAGACAGCGTTAAGGAGCCAATTCTATTTTGAGGTGTAATTCAGTCATTATGAAAGAGACTGGTGCTCGGCCGGCCTGACGCCCCACACAGTGATTCAGTTCAGAACTGAAGCAGATAGACCAGCTGAGTGGCCACGGAGTAGATGAGTGTTTAACACACGTTTCCCCAGTTTGGATGCATCACACACCGTTATGGAATTAGGGATGGCGAAATCCTCTTTGTGGCTTTGGAATATCTGATTTAATGGCTTCCATAACTGAAGTTAATGGACGTCGCTGTTATCAGTCGCCATGTCGCCCAAAGCTGTACTTGCAACTAAACGCCCCGATGCCACGACCTCACTTTCCCTTCAAAGCACGGATAGAGCACGCAGGATAAATGACCGTAACGCAAGCGCTTCAGTCAGTTTGAATGTTAAATAGAACTACATCCTCCAGGCCATAAGAGACATTTCTGCAATGCCACTGTTGTCCTAAAGACCGACTTGCACAAAATTCTCACCCTCAGGTAAAGGGAAAAGGATTGATGGAAATTACCAGTGAATTTCCCAGTTATGAGGCTATCCTACATGAACTGTGATTGCATTTGAAAAAAAAAAATTGCCTTATCCGAAATTGTATGTCTATTGTGAGGGCAGTAAACTGTAGAAGGTTGGAAGACAAAGAGCATCGGCTAAAGCTTTTGTTACACTCAGGTATTTGTTATTAATGGCATGAAGGCTTCAATAAATTATTTGAAGCTGAATTATTTGAAGATCAGAGGCGCAACATCTATCTCTGTTATTGACAGTGAACTCAATGAACTTCTTGTGAATGTGTTGCTGATCTGTACCAAGTTCACCTTTTATTGCCCAGCCTGACAAAAACAGGCACAAGGTATTTCATTTCAGTCACATCCAATTATGTCCAACTGTGGCGTGTTCAGCTGCACGCAGTGTTGCCTACACTCTGTATGCACCATATCAGTGTTGCCAGATTGGATGATTAAATGTGATTTGGATGATGTTGCCATCAAAACACACATGCACAATAATGACTTTGCCGGACTGAAAATGCATTTTTTAGGCTTATTGATGTAGTGATTAATAAAAAGACAAAGATATCTGCTTTTGTGATACCTTAAATCCCATGTTTGCCTCCAACCTCTCCTTAGCCCAAAAACCTGCCACATTTTCTGTGCCAGTTGCTTTCCACCCGGGCATTCAGGGCTTGTTTCCTTCAATATGTTCCTTAAAGTCCGGGTAAAGCAAAAAAAAAAAAAAAACAGTATGTGTTCTGACTTTAGCTCACCACACAGAAATGTGTAATTAAGCACTCAGCCACATTTTAAGATAAAAAAATCACCAAGTAAACAAAATAACGTGTCAAAACTGCAAGAAAGTAAGGGTGCGTTCCAGGCAACTTGTAACCCGTGATTTACCGGTTAAAAGTGGGCGGAGCTACCGTCAAACCTATGAATTCACGCCAGTGAACTCGATTGTGCCCAACGTACTCCGACTTCCTTGTTTGACGTCATGCAGCTCAACTAAAATGGCGGCACCGGCTTTTTTTCAAGTGGCAAACGGCAAGAAACGTTATGAAGTCGTAACTTGTTACTTTTGCCTGGAACGCTATGAAGTCGTGACTCGTAACTTTGAAGTCGTGATTCACAGGTGCAAACCTCTGCTGGAACGCAGCATAACCCTATTCTCAGCTCTAAAACACTGTGGGCATGTCCGCAAATGCTGCTGAAACCACGACCAATCGCAAGGAGCAGCGTTTCTTAGCTCTGCTTCAAGTGGAGCACAGACAGAGAAATTGATGCACCAGCGAACAATTTACCAAAATCGCTCAACCGTAGCAAGTTAAATGCCATTGAAGCCGGAATTCATTTTGAAACCAGCAAGCACTGACTTACTCTGCAATCAACCTTGTTCCATTTAAGTCTGCAAGGCAATTGTATTTCTCTTCTCTTGACCCAAGTAGGCCAGTTTTAGTGCTAACAGCCAAGCCAAATAAGCTCAGGCTATCCACCAATAAATAGCAAAAACAAAACAAATTTTGTCATATTACAAGACAGATGAATTTGTCAGTGCAGTATTTCTCGTGGAATTATTCTATTTGTGGTGGTAACTGATCGGGGTTTTGGGTGATTTAGCCAGTGAAATCCCCAGCTGTTAGCCGAAGGTCCATCTCCGTAGCATCGATGGGGAGGTGGAATGACCGAGTGCTGGCTAGCTAGGAGGGGAGCACACTTTAAACAAAGTTGAAGTTGGATTCAGAAAGAAGTATCCTGCTGCTTAAATCCCTCTCATTTGAGTCTTGATAAACAATAACTCTGTCAAATACAGACATACGGATATTTTTTAAGCTATTGATGCCATAGTAAACTATCAAGATTCTAATTCGCTGACTGCGGACAAAACTTTCTTCTGCCTCACATATATCATGTACCAGTTGCATATAAAAAAAGATTCATTGAAATCGGTCAGGAACTGTCAATGTTTCAGTGCATTTTTCATCCAAAAAATAGAAGCACCTATGTTCACTAGCTAACCTGTATTTTTTATAGGTCAGTATAGCCCGGTGCCGTATGGCAGACAAGTTGAAGTACTGCAGTAACAGGAGAGGCTGTCAATGCGGCTCCGTCTTCGCTGCTAATATTAAACAATTTAAAATCCAGTTAATTACTCACATCCGAACATACACAACTTTACGGTGGACTAGCTAGCTACTACAACTAAAATATTTGCATACAAGGTAACTAACCTACCGGTAAACATATTAGTGGGCACCGTAGCTATAATGTTATTACCGACGAGGGTGACAGGAGAGGGAAAGATTAAGGCAGCATGGGATGATATGTACTTGGTTTGGCTGCATTTACCAATAACAGCAGTCAACCCATGAATCCTTGTAGTCTCCCATGAAAGTTTGTGAAAGTACCCAGTTTAAAATGTTGACCACAAAGAGGAGTCTTGGTGGTGATCCTCAGCCTTCCAGCGATGTGGCTTTTCACTGAAGTAATCCACCTGTTCTTCATTTCGTCATTTTTTAGATATTAAAATAGGGTGACCGAGGTTTTATTTTTAAATTCTTGCATTCAGGGAAGATGCATTTTTCGGATATTGAAGGTGGCACAGCAGACTTGCTAGCTAGGAAACTGAACACTGGAGACGTAGCTAGGTAGCTAAATACAGGACGCATAGTAGTAGTTCATGATTGAGTGGATAATCACCAATGCAATGCTCTCTTAATTTTATACTGTGGGAGGGGTGGATTATGTTAAGGATGGACTGATTGCATCACTAAGCCACGTTTTAGTCCCGCCCAAAAAAATCTGAAAAATGAAAATGGTGTAAAACTGTTTAACAACTCCACAATTCAGCACTAGATTAGTTTGCAGTCTTGTCACATGTTATCAGCAAATATTTTCTAGCATGCACCATGTATTTAGAGGAAAACTTCAGATTCCACTTTACGCGGACTTTAAAATAACGTTTTTTTAATGTAGCCCTTATAATGACAAAATTAACCCTTTGGTATTCACGAGGCACAAGGACATGTATTGGTTTGTGGAAACTTGTGTATTAGACAACCATCTGAAGGAAAGGTGGGGAAAGGGTTAATCGTAGAATACAAGGCTTAAATTGTCTCTTTTTTAAACAAAGATCTCCTATACACGGTCACAAATCAAAATTTAGATGCACACAAACACTTACATAAATGACACTGGCTTGCCAGCAGGATTCCCTTCGAGGGTACACAAAAGTGTCTAAGTATTCTGATATTCCAAATTCTTAAAATAGAGCAGTGAACCTAAGTGACCTAAAATGGGGAACATTTACAAGAATTTAATATCAGGAAGTGTGAAAAATGGAAATGTATTCAGCTAAAGCATGCGTAGACTTCCGACTTCAATAGTATGTGCTTGAACGATCCATTTTATGTCTTTGCCCCTATAGAAGTCACAGGGGGATTAAATTGCATTTTGGGTCATTCCATTTCAAAACATCCAGATTTTGAGAAATTTTACAGGTCACCTCCTCAAAAATTTTTCAAAAAATTCACGAGTAAATATTCACACAAAATTAAAAAATGCCAAATATTTGGTCAGTATCTCGAATAGATTTCAAGTTACAGCCCTTCAAAATTTGAATAATATTTAAACTTTTTTGGCGAACCCATTTTCAGCCAACTTTGGCAATTTATTCCTCCAAATTAATTGCTTATACAAGGCTGACATTGGGTGTACTAACCATTTTCATCCCCTCGAATCTGGAAATGGCCTTAGCTTCTGTGTATCCTGATCCACTTTTGTATGGTACAGCATCAATCAGCCGCAGACACAAAACGCCCAAAAATGAGACCACATTTTATGACCTGTAACTCAGGAACTAAGCAAGATAAAAGGCTAGAATTCTTTTTTTTTATGATTTTATGTCATATGTCTCTGTTAAAATGCAGTAATCCAAGTAATTTCATTTGTAGAAGTTTTTTAATGAAATAATTGAATCATTGAGTTTCCAAAGGGCCCAACTCCAATGAATTAGAGGTCTGCATATCTTATAAGAAAAAGGGGAACTTTCTTGTAATTTCAGCCAAAAGTATCCCAATGACACTTTCTTGTAAAGAAATAAACTAAAAATAAATGGGTCATAACATAAGGGCAAAAAATTAAATCAGTTTTTTCCCTTTCTTGAAAGAGAGTGTGCCTTGGAGTTGGGCCCTTTGGAAACTGAAGGATTCAATTTCTAAGTAAATTTTTCCGGTTTTGCCCCAAAATGCCTTTTTTGGGGCAAAAAAATGACCATGTCACCAGTTATTCATCTCTCTGAAATTTTTACTGTGCAATCTTATAAATGTGAACAGTGTTTGAAAAAAAATCAGTGTTTGTGTTTTTTGTTATGAATTTTAAAAATATGTTCTAAAATTGTGTATTGTTTCGTTGACTAAACGGGTATAGGCCTGCTGCAAGTGCTGTTATCTACTAAATATAAAACAAAACATTGATTAAAAATATTTTTTGAACATGATACACCATCTAAAAGTACAATACATGACAGAGGTCTTGTCAGAATATTTTGGTGTTTGTTAGATTTCGCAGATTTATTCCTCAATTTCATTGGTTTCATTGTTTTTGTTGGGGATGACTGGGATGACATCAGTGCCTCAAACATGCCATGACTTGACCGATCACAGGCTTCTGAAGTAATCCTAAATGAGCCCAAACATGTATTAATGAATTGTGCAATAATAGTTCACTATAAAAGGAGGCAGTCTCACTTGGGGATTATTAGATCACCATGAGCACTGAAATGGAGGGGAGTAATTTACCTTGGTGCAGTTTTGGAATCCATTTAGATGATGCATGTCATTCAAGAAAATTTACAAGAAAAACTAGACTATTGGGACTAGATACTTTCTCAAGTGAGGATACTGCAATGCAGTGGCAGTCTGGTGTTCCGCAGATTGATTCTGTGTGTTGTCATCATGAGAAAATGTTTTTAACTTGATATGAGAAGAATCAAAGGTACTGTGCAGATCCCAGAAGCATTCACCACAAAAAAGCAGCAGGCCTATACCCGTTTAGGTAACAAAAATTTTGGAACAATTAAAAAATTCATAACAAAAAAGTAAGTTGAACATCATTCTGATTTTTTTGTCTGACATTGTTCACATTTATAAGATTGCACAGTAAAAATTTCAGAGAGATGAATAACTGGTGACATGGTCATTTTTTGCCCCAAAAAAAGGGGATTTTGGGGAAAAACCAGAAAAATTTACTTAGAAATTATTTCATTAAAAAAAAAACTACAAATTATATTACTTGGATTACAGCAGTTTTACAGAGAGATATATCATAAAATCATAAAAAATGAATTCTAGCCTTTTATCTTAGTTCTTGAGTTACAGGTCATAAAATGTGATCTCGTTTTTGGGCATTTTGTGTTTTCGGCTGATTTTGAGGCTTTTCCATACAAAAGTGGATCAAGATACACAGAATCTAAGGACATTTTCAGACTCTAGGGGATGAATATGCTTAGTATACCCAATTTCAGCCTTGTATAAGCAATCGATTTGGAGCAATAAGTTGCCAAAGTTGGCTGAAAATGGGTTCTCCAAAAAACTTAAAAGTATTATTCAAATTTCAAAGGGCTATAGCTATTTGAGATACTGGCTTAAAATTTGGCATTTTTTCATTTTGTGTGAATATTTACTCGTGAATTTTTCAAAGAATTTTGAGGAGGTGACCTGGCACCCCCTAGATGATTTGACGTGGAATGACCCTATTACAGTCCACAGCAAACAAGTTTAAGCTTTGGCCGCCAATATTCACCTTGCATATCAGTGCAGAGCCTCATTTTCAGAGACATATTAGCCACTCAGAGCAGTGGAGAGAGAATGAGAGGCTGCTGACTGTTGGCAAACGCAGAATTTTTTTTTTTTTTTTTTTTACAGTCCTCAAAATCCTGTTTTACTGACACCAAGGAATGCTCTTAAATGAAAATTAAATTAAAAAAAAGAATGGTTCAATGGGCAATCTTAAATTTTGCCAGCAGTCAGATGGGCAATTCCAGGTAGCCGTATGGCTTCATAGCCGGGTGCCAGGGAAGAGGATGTCCCATCAGTAGTTACCAAAATGACTCGTTCCAACACCCTGCAGGAAGTGCAGAGGGGCCTCTCAGCAATTAGGGCTGGCGTCCAGATCTGGGCGGGGTGCAACCCGTCACCTTTTTTCTTCTTTTTTGGATGTGATCCACTTCTCTGGCTTAGATCATAAGACAGTTCCTGGTCACAGTGGTGTCAGTGACAGTACTCTGTGACCTTGTCAGCGAGTTGGAACAGCGTGCAGAAAAACCATTGTTTAGAAAATGCTCTGGAGATCTCCACCCCTCTTGCCAGTTTCAGTCCTCATAGACCAAGACAATGACGTCCTGCAAGATCCCTGGAATCTGGGAATATAGGTGGAGTGTCCATTGTTGTGAAGGAATGACTTCCTATCACAGCTGGGGACAATGGGAGCTTTCCAACTGAGGAGGCCCCGACGAGAATGAACGGAGCATGCAGGATAGGAGGCAATGTATGGGTGAAAAACCCGCTGTCTCCTGCAGGAGGAAGCCATACATCGTCAGGCCACAATGTGCCCTTTGCATGATTCAAAGTCAATAGCAAGTAAGAGCGCATTGAGCTCCCATGTCAAGCAGTGTTAGATCACCAATGTGATGTTATAACTAAACAGAAGTCTAGTGACTGATGCACACTGGATGGATTTGAGTTGAAAAATTATTATCGCTGTCACCACATGGTTTTCAAGACAACACACAGGACTGGGCTTTCTGAATGAGTGCCACTCAGTTACGTGAAATCATGGCTCCAAAGTTTGCTACTGTGTTTTCAAACCATGCACCCAGCAAAGATAACTTTAACAAATCAGAAACTATGTTTTCACAGCTGAATAATTCGTTTTAATTTTTATCAGGAATAGACAGGCAGTTCCACAAAATGAAATTAGCTTTTCTTGGTTTTGCAAATGATGATGCAACTTTTTTAAAACATCCACTATCCAAAGCACACAGGGAAAAAACTTTTACAAAACATTCATGCTTTGAAGAAACATATAAACATCACACAATTTTTTTCAAACAAAAGAAACTTACAAATAACAATTGATCACTAATAATCACTAAAGTACAAATACAGGGTATAATAGTAGGAATGAAAATTACATTATAGTGGCTACACTGAAGTCATCAAACACTTTGGAAGCAGAAGGGACGGATTGACTATCTGTGGCTGGCAACAGTGGTCATGTCATCCACGTATGCCATCACCTTTAGCCATTTGCCTTGGCTCCCCAGGAGTGGGAAGCCCACCACTCCCGGGGTAGCCCTTACAGCCTGCAGGAACTGTTCAAGGTAGACACAGGAGGTATGCTGCAGAGCACCCCTGCCAGATGCTGGATCTGATGGTGAAGGGGTCAGAGGGCTGCTGGTTTACAGCCACTATGCCCAATATACCTGTCAGACAGATTTTCACCGAGAGCACAAGGGGGCCTGGGACATTGATCCTTTCTAGCACCCACTCCAAGCACACATGGCTTACTCGGTCAAAAGCCTTCTCCTGATCTAAACTGGGATGGCCCAAGTGGGATCGCTGTTCCCTGTAGTGAACAATTAAATCTCTCGTGAGGAGCAGGTTGTCATTTATGGACCTCCCATGCACACTGAATGTCTGATCTGGTCTGATCACCGATGGAATCAGGTCTTAGAACCTCCTCATCAGCACCTTCACCAAGATCTTATAGTCCACTGAGAGGATGTTGATCGGCATCCAGTTACGGAGGTCCTTCAGATCCCCCTTCTTTGGGACAAGAGCAACATCACTCCCTCTCTGTGAATCGCCCAAACAGCCCTCCCTGTACACTGCTCTAAAAACGTCCGCCATGTCCTTTTTCAGGAGATCCCGAAAGGCCTGAGAGAAATCAACTCGGATTCCTTTGGGGCCATGAGCTTTATGATGGTGTGTAGCAGGGGTGGGAACCTTATCCAGAAAGGGCCGGTGTGGGTGCAGGCTCTCATTGCAACCAAGCAGCTACACACCTGATTCTACTAATCAACCTCTGGAATCTTTGCAAAGGACCTTGATCAGTAGAATCAGGTGTGTAATTACCTGGTTGGAATGAAAGCCTGCACCCATACCGGCCCTTTCTGGAAAAGGGTCCCCATCCCCGGTGTATAGAATGCACCGCCCAGGTGAGCTCCTCTGTGCTCAACTCAGGTTTCATGTTTTCATCACCCAAATGCCTGTCCAGGCAGCCCTGGGAGGTGTCCATGAGATCTGCGTCCGAGGGCCTCTCACTGTAAAGCCTCCATAGAACTCCCTGGCCACCTTCCAGACCTCTGCCTCTTCAGACACCGCCACACCTCTGATGTTATAGAGAGATAAGATGTTATTAGTTTTCGCCCGCACCCTGTGGACAAAATACCATGTGCATCTCTCATATTCCTCATATTCCTGGAGTTTGGAGCAGAAGCTGTTTTTTTCCTGCTCTTCCTGGTAGAGTGTCGTGAAGCTCCGCCAAGCATGCACAATTTTACTGCTAACCACCAGGCCTCGTGACTAGAGGAGGCTCAGTCTCTGGAGAGCAGCATTGAACTGGTTGAATGCTACCCCCATCTCCCTTGCCTTCCTCTATGCGATTGCCTGGCCCAAAAGTAGCACTGCACTCACGCCACCTCCCACCACTCCACCGGGGAGTCAAAAAGGTGTTTGAGACTCACCGACTCCAGGTATCTTCTTGAGAAAGAGAGACACACCTGGGGGTCTTGGAGATGGCTGACATTCATCCACCAGTGCCACTTACCTACGGTGATGAACTTATTCCAGACCAGGGACATGTTTACCATGTGGCCGTCTGAGAAGTGCACAGCCTCAATGGAATAAGCTTGCATGCTCAGGCCTGAGGAAAACAGGAACTTACTGATACTTGAAGAGGAGCTACCAGAAGAACGCACCCATGTATGTTGGGGTGGACATTGTGTGGACATTGGCATTGTGGAGGGAGAAATCCCCCCCCGGGCTGCTTGGTTTGCTTGACTTTGGTTGGTTTGATTTTGTTTTCATATATCTTTATTGGTCCTCACACTACTGATAAATTGATTATATGCTTACTTTAGTCTTCTTAAATAAAATTATTGTTACCGTAATTTAAAAGTCATGTGTGGTTTCCACATTTGTCCTTCCTTTGAGCTGGGTCATGACAAAATGGGGGCTTGTCCAAATGTTTTACTTTCAGTCTCCCTCTGATGAGCTGCTGGAGCAATGTACAAAGGAAGAGTTAAGGAAGATTGTTTGGCATTCTATTGAGGTTGAGCCCAAATATACCAAGGAAAACTTGAAGAGAATCATAAGGGCTAACTCGCAAGAGGCTTGTGTGTTGATTGAAGGGGGAGGTAAGAGTGGCAAAACTGCTGTTGTGGGGGGTTTAACATTTGAACATCAGAAAGAATTGTTGCTTTTGAAACTAGAACTTAAAAAATAAAAAAAAATACAAAAAGGATTAACTAAAATGGATTTGGAACTGCAAAAACTGGCATTGATCGAAGAGGTTAAAATCTGCATCTGCCTTAAATGAGGAAATACCCAGTTCATGGTTAGATGTTGCAAGTAACTTGAGGTTGTTGCCAAAGTTTGATGAAAATGACAAAGAAACTTTTGTTTGTTTGAGTGTGTGGCTGATTCAAGAAACTGGTGAGGAGTGAACTTTAATGTTACAGTGTGTCTTTCAAGGTCTACTGGACAAAGAAAATTAGGGATCACCCCAATTTTCGAATTTGAAATATTTGATAGTTCAAATTATGTTCCATATCATATTTCAATATTAAAAATCAGAGTGATCCCAAACTTTCTTTGTCCAGTATATTTAGTGAACAGTAAAATAAGCATAAATCGTAGGCATCAGTCTTTGTCCCCTAAATCTGAACGACAGCCTAATGGCAAAAGTGATCCAAATGTGTGTAATTATTGTCATCAAAAGGGTCACTGGAAAAAAATTATGTCCTTTGCTACAAGATAAATGCAAAATGTGGTCTATGAAGTTGGCTGGTTCGGCTGCATCTATTCATAATCCCAAAGTTAGTGATGCTGAGGAACTAGTGGCTCCATTTAAGATGCAGGTTAAGCCAATAAAGAACTCTGAGGTTGATTTGGGTTATGCCCCATTCATATCTGATGGTTTTTTAACGCTAATTGGAAGTGATAAGAAAGTTTCAATCAAAATTTTAAAGGACTCCAGAGCTTTGCATACTTTTGTAAGGGAGGCAATTCTGCCCTTTTTCCAGATTCAGACACTGGCAATTGTGTTCCAGTTAGAGGGATGGATTTGAAAACAATTTTTGTAAGAACAGAGTGGACCAGTCTCTGAAAGGCTTGTATGACTTGGTTTTGCCTACATCTTAGGTAGGAAAAGTTAAGCAAGGACATTTCCTCTAGGATGGTCTTCTGCATAGGGTGTGGGCTCCTCATTTAGAGGCATTCAGTGGTGATCCTATTACGCAAGTTGCACTGCCTTCAAAAGCAATTCACAGAGCTCATATTAATGTTGCAGGACATATGGGTGTAAATAAAAAACCTACAATCGTGTGCTTCAGCATTTTTCTGGCCTTGTGTAAACAGGATGTTTCAGCATACATTAAGACCTGTCATACATGCCAACTTACTGGTACACCCAACCAAAATATAAAACCTGCTCCTTTGTACCCAATACCTGCAGTGAGTCAGCCGTTTGAGCATTTGATTGTGGACTGTGTGGGTCCTCTTCCCCGGTCCAAGTCAGATTGTACTTATTTGCTAACTGTCATGTGTTAGTTAACTAGGTATTCAGCTACTTTTCCATTGCATACAATTTCTGCCAAATCTGTGGTTAAAGCCCTCAGCCAGTTCATATCTGTATTTGGGATTCCCAAAATAATACAAAGTGATCAAGGCTCAAATTTCATGTCTTGGTTATTTGCACAAGTCCTCAAACAACTTCATATACAGCATAACAAGGCTTCAGCATACCATATACAGAGCCATGGTGCGTTTGAGAATTTTCATCAACATTTAAAATCATTGTTGTGTGCTAACTGCACAGAGCTGAAAGCAGATTGGGAGGAGGGTTTACTCTGGCTATTGTGGGCAGCGAGGGAAGTTGTTCAAGAAAGTATAGGATTTAGCCCCAATGAACTTGTTTCTGCACATTCTGTCCGGGGTCCCTTGTCTGTGGTGCATGATCAGTGGATGTCGACTGTCCCTCCACAGAACTTAATTACTTCTGTTAATGGTTTCAGGCAGAGACTTTATGAGGTTGGGGAAATGGTAAAACAAAAATTACAAATCTCTCAGAAAAAGATGAAAACACTATTCGACCGCAGAGTAGAGCAACAGGAATTTAGTACTGGTGACCAGGTTTTGGTTTCGTTGCCACTTATTGAATCCCCTTTTCAGGCCAAGCTGTTTGGCCCATGCAATATAATCTGTTGGATTTCTGAACAAAATAACCTGATCGAAATGCCAAATAAAAGAAAGTCTACTTAAATTTGTCATGTCAATTTGCTGAACCCTTACCATGAACGTGCTCCATTAGATGAGACTGCCTAAGGGTATCCAGCTCTCATAGCTGGATTTAGAAGTGCCGTACATGTTGGAAAATTGTAGTGCTGAACATTCTTCTAGCTGGGCTTCTTTTGTCATTTGGTTAGTAAACCTGACTCCACATATAGGCCCTGCACTAGAAAGGTTAATGCAGTGACCAAGCCAGATTCCTTTCCTCTTCTGAGGATTGAAGACTGTGTTGATCAGGTGGGGGCAGCCAAATATGTCAGTAAGTTTGACCTTCTTAAGGGGTACTGGCAGGCCCCCCTTTCTTAAAGAGCCAGAGAAATTTGTGCTTTTGTGACCCCATCAGGTCATTATTCTTACACAGTCATGCCATTTGGGCTGCGAAATGCCCCAGCCACATTTCAGAGATTATTGAACAAAGCTGAGAGTGGGTTGGAGGGCTGCTCAGTTTATCTGGAAGATGTGGTTATTTGTAGTGACGTGTGGGAAGAACATCTTGAGAGAGTACAGGCTCTATTTGACAGATTGTGCTGGGCCCGCTCAATTTTACCAAATGCGGTTTTGCCAAAGCTACAGTAATCTATTTGGGTTACCGAGGATTTACTGAAGGCTGATGTCAAGTATGTTTGGTCTCCAAATTGTCAGTTAGCATTTGACCAAGTGAAGAGTCTGTTGTCTTCAGCTCCTGTGCTCACAGCTCCACGGCTAGGCTTGCCATTCCAGTTGCAAGTAAATTCTAGAGATGGTGGGGCTGGGGCAGTTTGGTTACACACAGATGAAAAGGGGGTTGAAAATACAGTTAGCTATTTCTCACGGAAGTTTAAAGTGCACCAAAGGCATTACTCAGTCAGAGAAAAAAGGCACTTGCTCTTATTTGGGCCCTTCAACAGTTTGACGTGTGTTTGCTCAGGTACTGCTTTGGTGGTATATATGGATCATAACCCGTTAACCTTTTTGCAGTCTTTTAAAAATCCAAACCAAAGGTTAATGAGGTGGGCTTTGTTTTTACAAACCTTACCATCTGGATATAAATCATATCAAGGGTAAAGAAAGTGTAGTTGCTGATGCATCGTCTTGTGCGCCTTGGTGATAATATCCTAGATTTGTTGTAACTTAATCACTCCCTTTTATATTTCTAATTCCAGTTTTAATGTACTCTTAAAGGGCTCCTCTCATTAAGACTGGGAGAGGGCAAAAGGGATTGGGATGTGATAGAGATATTTTGGTGTGTTGACAAAGGGTTGTTAATATAAATCTGAGCAGACCACATTGGCAGATTATAGATGGTGAAGGAGAAAGGAATTTTTACATTGCTGTTTTTATTTTTATTTTTGGTGTTTCTTGTTACTGAGATTTGTTTTGTCTCAGGGTCTGAGGTGGAACTTTACTCTTAAGGGGTCTTCAGGGTAAAAATTTCAATTTTTTTTTCCTGAAAATTGCAGTATTTTTGATTTTCACATAAAATAAATACAATAAATCAAGGAATTTAGTGAGATGCCAGTAAACACCAAGAATCTATGTTTTTCAGTTTATGCCTCAACTGTTACTTGTGACTTTAAATGCAAATTATCGAAAATCACCATTTTGACTGATTTTCAGCCATGTGGCGTTCATAAAATCATTAATATTCATCTGATTGACTTGAAATTGGGACTGATGTTGTATCTATTGGAGATCTATGAAATGACAGGATTTTCTAGATAGGAGCATCCCTAGGGGGTTAATTCTGAAAATGAAGTAAGTTGATGATAGTGATTTTTGTTATGGTTACATAACAGAGCTCATTAAATATTCATAAATGTTCCAAACAAAAAAATCCTATGTTATTTCATAGAACCATCTTAAACCTTTCATATGAGACTAATTTGAGTCAACTCTGACCATGGGTTATTGAAATATCAGTGCCACAAAATATTTTCAGATTTTGTCATTAAAGTGCCATTTCCATGGCAACCATGTAAATTTTTATCAAAATGCTACATCTTATGAGGTTGAAATCATGTTGAGTATGTTTATTTCTTAGTTTTTACATTATTATGGTTATTTCTACACTTTACCCTGAAGACCCCTTAAAGATGGGGGTGTGAAGGCCCTTAGGCCTCAAGACCAATTGCCTGAGTTTAGAGTTGCTGATTGGAGAGTGATTGCTGACACCTGGGCTGCGGTGATTACCAGCATATATACAACCCCAATTCCGAAATAGTTGGGATGAAGTGTAAATTGTGAATAAAATCAAAATGCAATCACTTTCAGATCACATGAGCCAATACATTATTTACAATAGAACATGGATAACATTTCAAATGTTGAAACTGAGACATTTTGCATTTTTATCCACAAAATGAGGTTATTTCAAATTTTCTGGCTGCAACAGGTCTCAAAAAAGTTGGGACACAGGCAAAAAAAGGGCTGAAAAAGCAATTTATAAGAGAATCAGCTTAAAGAACATTTAGCAAGTAATTAAGTTAACTGGTGTCAGGTGTGTAACATGATTGGCTATAAAAGGGATGTCTTAGAGAGGCTGAGTCTCTCAGAAGTAAAGATGGCCAGAGGCTCTCCAACCTGTGAAGGCTTGTGTAAAAAAATTGTGAAAACTTTAAAAACAATGTTCCTCAACGTCAAATTGCAAAGGCTTCGAAGGTCTCATCATCGACTGTGCATAACATCATCAAAAGATTCAGAGAAACTGGAAAAATCTCTGTGCGTAAGGGACAAAGCCGAAGACTTTTACTGGATGCCCATGATCTTTGGGCCCTCAGACGCCACTGCATCACTCACTGGCATGATTCTGTCATTGACATTACTAAATGGGCCCAGGAATACTTCAAGAAACCACTGTCTGCAAACACAGTCCGCCATGCCATCCACAGATGGCACCTAAAACTCTATCATGCAAAAAGGAAGCCATTGTTGAGCATGATCCAGAAGCGCCGCTGTGTTCTGTGGGCCAAGGCTCATTTAAAATGGACTGTAGCAAAGTGGCAAAGTGTCCTGTGGTCAGACGAGTCTAAATTTGACATTCTTGTTGGAAATCATGGGCGTCGTGCCCTCCGGGCTAAAGAGGAGAAAGACCACCCCTCCTAATGTCAGCGTTCAGTTCAAATGCCAGCATCTCTGATGCTATGGGGATGCATTAGTGCATATGGTGTGGGACACTTGCATGTTCTAAAAAGCACCATGAATGCTGGAAGGTATATAAAGGTTTTAGAGCAACATATCCTCCCCTCCAGATGACATCAATTCCAGGGAAGGCCTTGTGTATTTCAGCAGGACAATGCAAAACCACATACTGCAGCTATTACAACAGCATGGCTTTGTTATAGGAGAGTCTGTGTGCTGAACTGGTCTGTGTGCTGAACTGGCCTGCCTGCAATCCTGATCTTTCACCAATTGAGAACATTTGGTGCATAATGAAACAAAAAGTCCAAAAGGACACCCAAAACTCTCCAGCAACTGGAAGCCTGTATTAAACCAGAGTGGGATCAAATTCCTATGGCTAAACTCAAGAAACTTGTCTCCTCAATGCCCAGACGCCTCCACTCTGTGTTTAAAAGAAGAGGGGATGCTACAGCATGGTAAACAGGCCCCTGTCCCAACTTTTCTGAGACCTGTAGCAGCCATCAAATTTGAAATGAGCTCATTTTGTGGATAAATTTGTAAAATTTTTCAGTTTCAACATTTGCTATGTTATCTCTATTCTATTGTGAATAAAATACTGGCTGGTGTGATTTGAAAGTCATTGCGTTTTGATTTTATTCACAATTTACACTTTGTCCCAACTATTTCGGAATTGAGGTTGTATATATATAGGTGCCTTAGTAGTCACTCTCTCCATCTCTCCTGTGAGCCACTTGGTTTGACTTTGGTTGGTTTGATTTTTTTCTTATATCTTTACAGGTCCATACACTACTCACATTATTGATAAATTGATTACGTACTTTACTTTTCTTAAATTAAATGGTTAATTTAAAAGAGTCATGTGTGGTTTCCACATTTTGTCCTTCCATTGAGCTGGGTTGTGACATAAGAGCTATGTTAGGAGAGCAGTCAAGACCATTCCCACTGTAAAGCATGGTGGTGGCTCTCTGATGTTTTGGGGGTGTGTGAGCTCTAAAGGCACAGGGAATCTCCTGAAAATTGATGGCAAGATGAATGCAGCATGCTATCAGAAAATACAGGCAGACAATTTGCATTCTTCAGCATGAAAGCTGTGCATGGGATGCACTCAGGACTTTCCACCATGACAACGATCCAAAGGCCAAGTTGACCCAGTGGTTACAGAAGAGAAAAGTGAAGGTTCCGGAGTGGCCATCAGTCTCCTGACCTCAATATCATCGAGCAGCTTTGGGGAGACCTCAACCATGCAGTTCATGCAAGACGACCAAAGAATCTGCAGGAGTTGGAGGCATTTTGTAAGGAAGAATGGGCAGCTATACCACCTGAGAGAATTAGGGGCCTCATTGACAACTATCACAAAAGACTGCACGCTGTTACTGATGCTAAAGAGGGCTATACACAGTATTAAGAACTAAGGGTATGCACACTTTTGAACAAGGTTCATTTCATTTTTTCCCCCTTATTGCCATGTTTTATTTGATGATTGTGCCATTCTACATGACCTACAGTTGGATATGAATCCAATAAGAAATAAATGTGTTTTGCCTGGCCATTCATGTTTTATTTACAAAAAGGTTACCCATTTTACAAATTCAGCCAGGGTATGCAAACTTTTGAGCACAACTGCAAGTGGTCTAACTTGCCGCAGTTCCTGCACAGCTTGGGCATGCCGTTGTAAAACACCACACCCCTGTGCCTCCCCAGTGTGCTGGTGCTGTGGAGATGGCAAACCCCTGTCCAACAGTTAAAAGATAAGGCTTAAGTTGCACCAGCCATTCCTAAGCTCCAGTCCAGGGGCTACTCCATTGCGTGAAATTACGGCTCTAAAGTTTGCTCCTGTGTTTTCAAACCATGCACCCAGCAGAGAGAACTCCTGGAAATCAGAAACCAAGCTTTCACAGCTTAATAATTCAATAATTTTTTTCATCAGGAATGGAAAGGCAGTTCCACATAATGAGAGCCGAGCAGTTCTAAATGGCCTGTGAATTCTAAATGGGCTTCAAATATTTTTCAGGCCCGAATAATATGATTTGCGTTCACCAAGAAACAGGCCCCAGGCACCAGCTTCCAAATCCACTCGGTCCTCATACTAGCTTTTAACTGCAGCAGACAGCACTTCATCCATTACTCTGGAACATTCAGATCACACCTCAGACTAAGGGATACTACACCGGTGAGTTCTGCACCTCTGCGGGAGAAAACTTCTCCACATAAGCATTTTACAGGTGAGGAGCAGCACGACATCCCACAATCCACTGCAGCGTGAGATTGTACTCACACCAGGGCTTTGCTGTCATTATTCACCCTCTTTATTTCTGAGTGCATGCATGTATGCACGTGTTGAAATGTGAGTTTTGTGCATTGTGACCTTAAGAGAAAAGGAAACTTATTTCAAACCAGTTCCTGTCTGTGGAACCCTACAATCAAACGCTGCCCTCTGCAGGCTGCAAATATTATTACACTACAGTGAAATTCTGCCAGTGTGGGAGAGATGCACGTGTCTTTGGAGGAGTAAAACCCTCAAAATTACTTTGAGCCCATAACAAAAACATGGGCCTGGGCCTTAGAGTGGGTCCGTCAGTTCTTAACTCCTGTAAAACTAAGTCGCAAAGTACGAAAAAAATTAAATAAAAATGATTTTTATTATTTTAAAATAAATGCATTTTTACAGTTGAAAAACAGCACAGGCCATGCACTGGCAAACAACTGAGACAAGTTTCAGGAGAATGAAAAAAAAAAAAAAAAAATCAACTTCAATAACTTCAGTTTATTAACAGCAATTTGTCTCAAACTCCAGGGATTAAAAGAGCCTCTTTCATATTAGCACAATTCTCTATGACAGCACAGAGCAATTCTCCAATAATACCAATGTTATCAAAAAAATTTCAAAAAAGTCGCAAATACCCAACTTAGTGATATGAAAATAAAGAAAAAATGAAAAAAAAAAACAAAAAAAAAAAAACACAAGGAAAGGCATCAGGCAGCTCAATGCAAGAGGATTACAAAACCAGACTGTGGCCAAGGCATGCAGTGCCATACAGCAGTGCATCATGGGAGTTCCACAGAGCTGAGAGAAGAGGAAAACAGAAATGACCAGATAATCAAGTCCTTGGCAACAGTTCATAAGATTAAAATACAGGTATGTGTCTGCTTTCTCTCTCCCTCAGTCACTCTGACCTAGAGTTTGAGACTAGTGTTATTATTATGTTTTTTTTTTACATATATTCATATATATATTTAAATCTTAAAAACTTGCTAAGACCTTAACATTGACAGGCATAAATCTTCATACTTCACATAGTCAACAGATGGCTTTTTTCAGTTTCTTTTTTTGGAGACAATCATTTCCAAAAACAGAAAAAGACCCAACGAAAGAAAAAAAAAAAAAACTGTACAATTCTATAAAACTTGTGTTTTTTTACATTAGTTACAAAAAACTAATACTTCATTTAGCGTTCCTTCATACAGAGGAGAAAAAAATGGACTTTGCATATTTATTCTTAAAACTGGTGGCCTATTGCTGGTGTGTAATAATATCATGGCATTGAATAATACTATATGGTGTAAGATTAAGAATCGCAGGATGAAAAAAAAAAAAAAAAAAAAAAGAAGTAGGCCAAAGAGGGGATACCTTCACAAAAAAAAAAAAAAAACCTTCATATTCCAAGAACACCGACTTATGAGCCAGCATGCAATTCACAGCCAAACCGCAGGTGTCCCTCCATACTTAAGATGTGTCAGTATGAAAGGGAAAGGGGACTATAACCCCTATGCACGGATATCCCAAACCCAAAACACCTGGGGGGAGGGGTGATTTGGAGGGGCCACATGGGGTCACAGGGAGCTGTTAAATTGTCAAACCCCCAAACCACTGGCAGACTGAAGAATCAACTTCAAGCACTCCGCAGCAGTGCTACATTAGAATACTAACCCTTCATTACAGGTGTGAGGTCGCTTATGTGCATTTAGAATGGTCTTAGCAAAGCATTGTAATGCTGATGTGACAATCGTGACTGGTAATAAAAAGCAATAAAGTTCTAGAACACAGATTCAGAAATTTGATGAGACAGTAAAAAAAAAAAAAAAAAAAAACTGACTATTCAAATAATTAAATCACTGGAAGTGTTGCGGGAGCCCGGCTTCATTTCAAATATGCTACTAAGGCAACCTCCTGCTTGGTTTGTGTGCCAGGCTAACGCAAAACTCTAGGCAGCTACACACCTTTTTTGTTTTACATATTTTGAGTTCTCATTCTTAACAGGTAAAATAACAAGGGAGGGAATTGCTATAAGATGTACCCTCTGAAAATGACTTCTTAATACAGCTTATACATGTAGGGACTTCATTGCATTGTGGAAGTGCTTAGGTGTTACTTCATATAGATAAGTAAAAAAAAAAAAAAAACACAATCCTTCATCATGACCGAGCCCAAAAAAGACATTAGTGTAATCATACTCTTCTCCACTGCAGAAAAGCATAACATTTCCAGTACGGCACAAGAGACAACCAATTTCTGAGCCATATGAAAACTATAATTATGCTGACTTGTGGCAAAATGCCGACCTGACAAGGAGAAAACCGCTTGGGTTTATGCTGAATTTGACCGCATGTCAGTTACAGGAAATTATTTATAGCTACTTTTTGTAAATACATCACTGAATAGCTGCACACTGCAGAAAATATGAAGAAACCAGGGCCGATCTTTTGAGGCGTTTTCTAACGGGGCCAAAAAAAAAGGCAGAATAAAATGAAAGTTAACAATAAATAAATTTTACATCTCCGTCAGCAATGTTAGATTTGTTTTTCTTCTTGGTTATAACATGATCAAGATGGTAATTAAAATTGGACAGAAAAATAGATATTTATCAGCTTATAGGCGAAAACAAAAAAAACAACAGACAGATGTGTTCTCAGAGGACTGGTGGAGGAGCATGCGAGATGCACATGCTAAACCGCAGCAGGAGGGAGGGTGGGTGAAGGGGGGTGTTCTGCTGCCTGCATCGGAAGGCAACAGCCAGAAATTTTGGGGGATGTGAGGGGCGGGGATCACCAAGTGACATCAGCACAGCACCATGGACATGGCCCGTGACAGGTTAGAGACAGAGCAATTATGAGGCTTGAACAATGCACCACACCACATCCTCCAATATCTGCAGACTACCCAGACCACATCAGCAAATAACCAGCTTCAGCAATACATTGGTCAGCATAAACACAAAAGGATTTATGGGCGGACAAATAAACGGATAAACCTGTCACACCCCTGACACTGTTAGAAAAAAAATTAAAATTAACCTTCCACCCTCCCTCCCTACCCCACTGCCGCCTGACCCAGTTTTCCTCAAACTAGAGACGGGGTCAGATCCAGCCGCTGGTCAGCTTGTAAAACATCTCCTCATCCAGACTCTCGTTTTGGTCCTTGGCGCGTGTGGACAGGAAGATGTACCCGCCGATGAACTCGTGCACCACCTTGCAGTCCACCTCCGCACAGACGAAAGAGAGGCTGGGCTCATCGGCAAACTCCACTGTCACCTGCAAGCAAACGCAACACTTAAGAATTGCAAGGCTTCTGGGACGTTCACTTTTGCCAAAATGCTAAGTTAGGCCTCCCTCACTTTCAGCTTCCACCTAGCCATCATTACATTGCCCCCACAACGTTCAGTTATACATTAGAATTAGATTTGGGGAGGACCCCTAAGAATTGGACGATGAACCAGCTCTATCAGGGCTGTAATTTTATAGTGATTCATCATTCATGTCCCCTCAGTATAAATTACTAAGGTACTGCAAATATATGCACTTAAATTACAACCCAATTTCTATAACAGTTGGGATGATATGAGAAATGGGAATAAGGGTGTCGTTTTTCTGTTATTACCTGACCCGCATCAGAGTCAGCGAGGCGAGGTATTGTAATCGGTTCAGTTTGTTTGTCTGTTTGTGTGTCCCAGTGTTAACAATCTAGCTTCTACACGGCTGCGCTGATTGAATTCAAACTTTCATAGTAGGCGGGCAATGGTCCGTAGATGATCTGATTTAATTTTGGGGATAACTGAGTCAAGGTCAAGGTCATCGCAAAATGTCAAAATGTTTTTTTTGCGATAAAAATCCTTCAAATTCACCAAATTGACTTCAAACCAAAACCAAAGTGTGCATCTTCCAATTCTACCATATGCTACATGATGGGGTAACTTTGATAGGCTCCATAGCGGTTATGGGTTAAATGTCAGAGACATTTATCCATTTTCCATTATAACTCAAGAAAGGTTGCAGACAGACAGATGTTTACTATTATGTCCATATAGGAAATCCTATAAAAGCTTTTATCATCTACTGTTTTATTAATACAAAATCCCTTATCAAGTGAGTAGGAGGCCACCATTGCCATCCGCCTGCAACAGTCAGTGAGTAGCCACCATTGCCATAGCAACAGTCATGAGCGTCGTTGGCCACGCATCACTGCAGACGCTGATGAGACGCTGTCATGAATTCCTTAGTGCCTGAAATTTCTGAACTGGACTATGTCATAGAAAAGGAACCTGATACAGCATTATTTGTAAACAGTATGTATAATGCCACATTTTGGGGAAATATTCATGCGAAGGGTTCTAAGTAAAACGTTTCATGCGTAAATTATCGGAGAAATGCAAATTTATAACCCATGATCAGCATCAGGTCGATAAAGCACGTGATATGAAAATGTCCATATGATATTCTCCATTTACCTCACACCATGACCTTTAACCCTAGTGACCTTGAAAGGTCAAACTGAAGGTCACAGATTTTCTAAGCACTGCAAGTTGAACACTGTTGAGGTCACACCTGAAAAATTGAGTCAGTATGAAAAGCACTGAAATTAGTGCTGGTGAGCGAGGTTTGTTTTGCCAGGCAACACTTGTTTTTAAACCACTGAATAATTTAGTCATTCATTTTTCTTTTTTTTACACAATCTGCCATGCCTCAACCACTAGGTGCTCGTAAAAACCTGGACCTTTTGAGGATATTCCTTTAATATTAAGGCATGGTAACGTCACCTTTTCAGCACTTGTACAAACATTTTATTTTAACACGCACACACTATCCACGTCTTACGTTGGTCCTGTCCCAATTTTTTGGCCGCAAGTTTCAAATTCAGAAGGGCCGTATATTTACAAATAGAAGCAATGAAGTTGATAAGGTAAAACAAGAAATATTTCTTGAGGTGTTTTCCGTATAATATAGGTTAAAACCCATCTACAAATCACAGCTTTTTCATCCCCAACTTGCATTTTCCATATCGTCTCAACCTTTCTGGAAATGTGGTTGTAGATTTACACTTATTACCTCCGCCAAGGAGGTTATGTTTTTGTCAGCGTTGGTTTGTCCATCTGTCTGTCTGTGTACAAGATACAGTGCCAGCGTGGATAAAGGTTCCACTTTCGCCAACGCGCCGTTGGCCGTGTGTCAGCCGAAAGTCAGGTAAACGTGCCCTGCTCACTGAACTGAGAAGTAGAGTGAGTGAGAAGGCATGTTGTCTGGCCGTTTCACACATATCTTAGTGTAAATCCCCGTCGAAAAGAAGTCCAAATAAGTTCAGCGTTGAAATTTTTTCGTTGGACAACATGCCGTCCATTATATTTGTAGTATAGTGTAAACGCCTGAGGTAATTTTTGCTACAGATTTTCCTTCGCGCAGTTGGCGATTTATTTATTTCAAAGAAAGTTAATATCTGCAGATTCATGTATTTTTGCCATAATTTTTTTTGCCGTAATATTTGCCGATAAGAATTAAGAAATGAAACCTTTAGTTCTAAAGCGCCGTTATCGGAGAAAGCAAAACAACAACAACATGTTTTGCCACCACTTTAATATTATTTAAATTATGAACAAAACCAGCACTTCTGAAAATAGAAATAAAATACGCAAATATCCACGTAGTTGCAACTTACAGTAACGGTGTCACTTTTTCCTAAGTCCGCAAGAAATGTTTCAGCCTTTGGAAATCCGGAGGTTTTAGTCCTCGTTGTGTATAAACCAAACAACTCTCAGTCAAGAAAGCGGTGACTTGTTCAGTCGGATCAAACGGTTGAACGTAAAGTGTGCTAACTTGTGTCGCCTTTTACTCAATTTGAGAGCTAATCTCAAGGATAAACTTTGGCTGTTACCGACAAATTAACGCGATAAAGCCCTTCTCAGTTGCAAGCGTCATGGCTTAGCGCGGATTAAAAACTGTTCTCACAGCGGGACTGATTATGTTTTCACATTTGTGAAAAATGATCACTTATCCGCCTTAGGTATACTGTGTAAAACATTTATATTCAGATTTAATGGTATAGTTATCAATTTGCGAACTGTGTGCAAGACAATCTCTTACATTATAAAGACCAATATTTTGCCACAGCAAATTATCGACATTTACAGTGATACGAGCAAGATTTAAAATTTTGGGCATCCAACGAGAAATTGTAAACGTATTAACAAATATTTTGTGACAATAAATGCGTGAGTTGTTATCCATAAGGAAAGCGTTTCTACTTCATGACTACTCCTACTTCTAACTGCCTCTTATAGAATTAGATATTTTAAAACAATAACAAAAAAAATCAATTGACTTGTAAATAAGTCGTATCCGAAACAGTTGCGGTAGTTTATTCTTGCCGAAATTCAAGGCTTGCAATAACATCTGGTACACCCAGTCATACCCAAAAATCGCTCCCCCTATCGACAGTCCCCACAAGTTCTGCCTGCCGGGACTACACAGACACCTGTTGTAATCCTCCGCCACCCGCCAGGCCGATCAGAGAAAGGTGGACAAAAACGCGAAGCCAACTTCTTGTTAACTTTAGCGGTACCTTTATTCACGCTGGTACTGTGACTCAAAACGGATCTCTGAAATTTTGTGGGTGGGTTGCTATTACATCAGGGGTGAATCCTATTGATTTTGACCGTGATTGGTCAAACAATATGGCCACCACAGCAATCATCTCGAAATTCTATGTTGCAGATACCTTAAATTTCTTATGAGCCATATTCACTCAGTAAGATTTCAACTGTGCTGCTCTGGCAGAGGTTTGCACTCTCGGAGTGCCTCTAGTTCTGAGTGAAATTGGAAAGAATTATAACCCTTTGAAATCATGTGCGCTAAACCACTTATGGACCTCGTGATGACTCTTCATTAATGAGCCCCAGCTCAGTGAAAGGGAAGCCAGAGGCAAACCCAAGTGTGTTTACAGTTCTGCGAGGTGCAAGGGGGTTGGGGTTGTGATGTAATTCCACTCGCCCAGCTGACAGTTAAAATGAGAGACGCAGTGGCTCACCATCTTGATCTCCCAGTTGACGTTCCACTGCTTCATGTTACTGAAGCGCCAGGTCTTGATGGCGTCGCCAGTGCTGGCGTCCATACGAATCAGCCGGTTATAGGTGATCCCAATCAGCTCCTCTCTCTTCACGCCCTGGAACCTGAGAGAGGGAGGGAGAGAAAAGGAAGGAGGGCAGGAGAGAGCGCAAATAAGTCACCGTCAAATCCCCCTTTGCTCTCAAGCATCACATATGACATTTTTTAACATTAAGGTAGAATACTGCTATTAAGCATGAAAATCTTTATTTCATCACTTACATCAAATTGCTTTATTGATATGAGAAGCAAACATTCAAATTAGCAGGGATGGAGGTGATTTGCATAAATTATGCAAATTAGGTGTCCAAGATGGCAGCTGCAAAGGGGCATATCATGACAATTTTGAAAACACCATACCCCAGTAACTAATAGACATATCAACTTCTTATTTTGCACACAGGTTGCCTGATCCAGCATCTATGGGCTAAACCTCTAAGTTGGATACTTTAAAGGTTGATTATGGAATATGAGCAAAATACCGACATCTACTGTCTCAAGATCGTAGTCGCAACAACAGAAAATAATTCCATCAGTCGGGTTGCCATGTTCTTTGCCGAGTGCGTCAAGCGATCAGCCTGCACGATGTCAAGTGATGCTCCATCGAGCATATGCTTCGCTGATATTGACTCTCGTCTTTGCCCTTCTCCGGTCACTCCGCTGCTGGGACGGATAAAGCACCGTTCGCCGGGGCTCTGAAGCAGGGGCAGCAGGACTTGCAGACTCCGCCATTTTACCCAGTGCCAGCCTAGCTGTGCCGAGCATACAGACCGTATTTGGCAACCCGCAATGCCCCCGCCGCTATTGGCTTGTACAATGTAAACAGGAAGTCATTGTCGAACCCCTTAAAATTTTTTTATTATTTAATTCAGACTAAATATATTTTTTAACGGAAAAGAAATACTTTTATTCTGCACCCCTCTAAACGCACCGTGGATGTATTATTTTTGAATAATATAGCTTTTAATACGCATTCTCCATAATCGACCTTAACAAAATGCAAAGGTTTTTTGAAATTTTGCTCTTGACTTGAAAATTCTCTACCTCATTATATATTCAGCACCCCCTGAAATTATAAGAGTACCAAAAGGGCCACATTTTTTAGGTTCAGGACAACCATCATGCTGTAAACTATTTATGTCCCAAATTTCATTAAAATCGGATGAGAGGTTTTTGAGAAATGGCGTGTGAAAAATGTGGAAATGGTAATGGTATTTTTATAGCAGTAATCTACCTTAAAGGTTTGATACTTTCACACTGATGAGCAACATGAGTCATACATACATTGCCTCTGTGCCACAGGCCGTGCAGTCCGTCAAAGAATAATCATTGAATTGAAACTTTCAGAACATAGAATGATGGCCATGAAACACTGGGAGGGAGCAAGATGAGATATTCAGAGTGAGAGTGAGAGAGAGAGAGAGAGAGCGAGAGAGAGAGAGAGAGAGAGAGAGAGAGAGAGAGAGAGAGAGAGAGAGAGCAAGAGAGAGAGAGAGAGAGAGAGAGCACGAGAAGGCGAGACTCACTTGGCCAGGAAGTGAGTGATCCCAAACTCGGGCAGCGATTGCCAGGCCTGGATGAAGCGCATCTTGGCCTCGATGAGGCTCATCTGGGCCACGTTCTGGTGGGCCTCCAGGATCCGGGCGCTGATCTGTGGAGATAATGCAGCCGTCAGAGGTCCGATTCAGGGCCCCACTCCAGTGCCTCCGATTCCTCATTACACCCAAGACTGCTTTGTGTTCTCCCCAAAGAAAAAATAATCACCGTGGATGTACACCACCACCCCCTAACCCCGAACCCCCACCTCCTCCAGTGAGCCAGTCCGCAAACCCCCACATACAGGCAGCTCAGAGACCAGGGCCACCATCTAGACCAAAATATAAAAATGAAATAGAATGCCAAGCTGCATCTTGTCCCACTGTGTGAGGGTACCATACCCCAAGAGTGCAGGACTAGTTCCTAAAATGGGGGCGGGCTGTTCAGTGTTAGGGGGGTCCATAGTGTGGTGTGAAATCACATTTCTGGGATTTTTTTTCCTCCCAATGTTTAAAGTAATAAATTACATTATAATAAATTTCTCAAAGTGGGTGGGTGGAGGGGGGATTTGCGTCCCCTCTACCAACCCCCCCCCCAATATCTGCTACGCCCCTACTGCGCACACTAACAAAATTTCTAAAAGGCAGTGCAAGTTGAGCCCAGTCATTCCTGGCAGGACGTAGATGCACTGTCCACAGGCCCTGAGGTAAATGAGCAAACGCAAGCAAAGAGCAGTTAGCCAGGAGCCGTGTACGCATGCCAGACTGCCTGCTAACTGCCGCATCGAGGACTCCAATTACAGGGCCTCTCAGACTGACTCATCACCCGCTCCCAGTGAAACCTAGCAATACAATAATATTGATTCGGGATGACTGCTGCTGCCACTGCTAATGCAAAAGCTAATGTGGCTTCCCTGGCCAACATCCTCACAGCCAAAAAATACAGAGATACAAAATATCAAACCAAAACTTATATTACATGAAAACAATGAGACAACACAGAAAACTCCCCACTAGAGCAAGCCCAGGGTAACAGTGGCAAAGACAGACTTCCGGTTGACAGTCGGGAATCAATTCAGAAGGAACTAGAATCAGTGGGGGATGGGGGTCCTTCTGTTGACTTACCAAGTCTCTTATAAAGCCAGGCTGAAGAAGGGCGCGGGGACAGGAGGAAAAGAATGAAATGAAAAAAAAAAGAAAAAAGAAGAGGTAGTGAGAACAAGCCATTCAAGCAGAGGTCAAATGTCAAACTGCAAAACAACAAATGGCAGAAAAAAAATTAAACCAATTAAAATAAATAATGAAACAAAGAAGATCTGAAGAGGGGACTCGTGCGGAGCGTTTCGGCGACAGAAGGGAACAAAGCCACCGTGTCAGTGGGGTTACAGCAGGGCCTGAAGAGTCAGTGAGATTTATGGAAAATGCAATTGACTCGTTCCTGTCACTCATTGTGATGACCGATGCCAGTTAGCTCATTCACTGGCATTTGCGACATTAAATTATGATTCAACTTTTTTTTTTTTTTAATCCATACTGAATGGTTAATAATCACTAATATACTGATCAAGAAATGGTTACCACTCAAACACAGTGCTTTAGTCCCAGTGCACCAAGATCTTAACCACAGCGCACCACTTCTCCATTCACCAAATATGTGAAATAAAAAGAGACCAGCAGCCAATAGGCAAGTCTTCATAGGCGTTTTAAGCGGATGTTAGTAACTTCTATTTACAAGCATTACTTTCATACGCTGTGAGCCACATTGTATTAACCGTCTCACTGTCCAACACTTACGGATCAGACTGTAGCACATACAACAAAATGATTTTCTAAAGCCTTAATGGCATCTTTCACCAGATGGAAAAATGCTAATAACTCCGAGTGTAGAATAATCATCTTTTCAGTGCAGATTGTAAATTGCATTCTTAACTTTGACCACCAGATGGTGCTGCCGCCTGCTTAAAGTGAACCTTAAGGCAACAGCTCGGGCTGCTTCATAAGGCAGTATTCCCATGTTTGTTATTGTGCCTGAGAGGTTTGTTGCCTTGCCGTAAAATAGATGTTTAGCCAAAATGTCATCTAATCTTCCTCCCACTGTTCGGAAAATTCCAAGGGATATCCTATGGGACTAGCACATGGAAGTTGCATCGAGGGAGCCGAGAGAGAGAGAGAGAGACAGAGACAGAAACAGAGAGAGAGAGAGGAAGTATGGCTGAACTGAGCTGCTGGAGGCAGCTTCCCGCGCTACATTCCCAGGTTCCGGGTCATATCCTGTTTCAGCTGGCTGTGAACCCACCCCCGCCTGCTCCCATATCTGATGCCTCCCCCATATTGGGCTGGATGGGGGCTGATTGCCGCTCACATTTACGCCACTGCCGTGTGTCTGGGTCGAGTGTAGATGCTCGAACATTGAACACACCCCAAGCCCCTCCGCAATAAAACAGCAGCCTAAACAGTGTTCTGAAATCGCCGCCACACCAAACTACGGAATTTCAAATATTCCCTTCAAATGATACAAGTCAGAGAACTCAAGTTAGTTTGAGAAGCAGAGCAACAAGCAGCCACTCAATCTTGTGCCCAAAGCAAAAATTAAATACTGTCCAAAGGACAGTGACGTTTTCTTTTTCCGTCGAATGAATACAAGTTTCAAACACAAACAGCATGAATTTGAGGATATTGACACCCAAGCATGGTGAACATATCGGAAACTTCAGCCATTTTTTAACTTATCAACTGCTAATAAACTCAAGGACTGCATGGCATGAATATGTTCTCATAAATAGCGTGAAATTTATTCGTTCCTGTCTGCTGTCCGACTTCACAGCTGCAGGCTACAGTATCCGGTCAGATGGTAGAAAGTGCTCTGCCGTGGCTCCCTACCCCACCCTACAGAAAAAAACAAAACAAAACAAAACAAAAAAAAAAAACAACCGCCTAATCAAACACACACTGACTGCGTTCAGACTAGCAGAGCAACACACACAGTTGCAATGCATGAGCAGTATATGAAGGCCAGTGTAAAAACACTAGCTGAAAATAAAGAGTGCAATACAGAACCAGGGTCCTAATCAGAACATGTGTTTCGGCCATGTCCTGGGCTCCCCTCAGAGGGTAGAGGCACGTTAGAGGGAGGGTAAGGGGCAGAGGAGCTTCCTTGCATTCCTCTGTAGGACGGCCAGATGCCAGGCGTCCAGCTGGGAGCCAGCAGGCATAGCTCTGTCAGGCGTTGCTTAAGCGTAAACACCAGAGTATGCCCCGCCCTCGGCCCCACTCTCTCCCTCCCTCTATCTGACGCTCAGGTTTTAGGACCTGCCTACTGCTAAAGTCACTGCATTCAGAGTATGTTCCTGGTCCCCTCTTAACTCCTATCCTGACGAACTGAACTTCCCTCCCCTGCTCCCTCCGTCTCTATGTCCCTTCTCTCTCTTTCTACCCTTATCTCTTTCTCCCTCATCCCTTCTTCCCGCATTCTTCCATTTCACCTCTCCCTATAGACCAGTCTATGTCCCAATGATAAAGGTGTTTGACTGGGACCTGGCGCGTTACTGGCTCCAGTCACAGTAAGTGCAGAGCAAGCATTAGGCCTCTAGCACCATTTGCCTCAGCTTGATGTAATTAATATTAAGTACCTTTGCTTGCTAAGGATGTTAATGTGACTGGATTAAGTTCCCTGCCCCAGCTGACTGCACTACCTGCTTGTTCTTGTACTTCTTGAGGTACCGCGGTGAGACCAGGCACTCAGGGTTAATGTCGGTGTTGATGAGCTCGGCGATTAGCGGAGGGTCGGGGTTCATGTGCTGCATCTTGAGGAAGGCCAGGATGTTCTGAACCTCCAGGTTGTAGGAGCTGTCCGCCATGGTCTTCCCCTTCGAGGCCAGACGGCAGGCCGCCATCCAGTGAGCGTACTGCTTTTCCTGGACGACAGGGGAAAACGTGGAGCTCATATCACACTGAGAATGTGAGCACATCAAACTCCCTCCAGATCTTCACAGTCAGGAGTACGCAGAGCAATCGAAAATATCAGCTGACTGTGTCCACATGCAAAGTTATTCAGTCATGCAAAACCAGCTGACCTCACAAACCCTCCGATACACTGACATAGACCAATTCTTAACTGAACATTCTACACAGACATTAGACACAACATGCTACCATTTTCTGAGATAGTACTTCTACAATTGCCTCCATTTTGCTTGATTTTTAACTATTTCTAAATTCCAAACTTCGTTTCCAATTCCTCTATTTTTGTTTTGCCGAAATAGGAAATTCCTTGGCATGTGTCCCAAAATTTAGAGGCTTTTCTAAAATTTTGTGAAAAACGAAAACAAAACCCAGAGAAATGTTACACAAAAGAAATGATTCCTCCCAACTACTAGAGGGAGTCAGAGTGCCACACTCACCGCGTCACACCGCAGCCAGATCTCATTCATGCCGTCAGCCACGGGGATTAGCAACTTGATGTTGAATTTCTGCCCAGAGATGTTGACATCTGGTGTCACCTCGCAACCTACAAAGACAAATGGGTAGGAATGTAGTCAAGTCGAGAACCACAACTCTCTCCCTTAACAAAAACAGAAAAAGTGGCTGTCATAGTAATTATGGAGTGTCTGCTTTGTAGCCTTTATGGCCAGAAACCCCCCAATGTTCGCACCTCTTAGATTCATTTGGTGGGCCGGTGTTCCATGCGCTTCCTCTTTGCTCTTGTAGCAGGAAATTGTGATGTCCTTGAACGTGCACCAGTACTGTTTATAGCCTTTCAAAGTCAGTTTCTTTGGCCTGGAAGACGGAGCACAAATCCACAGACCTTAAGAGCAGAACCATACACCCACTTCACGGCTCGAGTCAAGACGGTAACGGAGAGCCTTATCTACATCCCCAGCCTTATCCTAAATAGATCCCATCCTAATAATGTAGGGAAGCCAACCACTGAGTCACCATCGCAGCCTTATGGCTGACATCATGAAACCCAAACGCTGAAGAAGTACAGTCATAAAGACTGAGATTTAGATCTCCCGCAGCACACGCGATTTACTGGAAACCCCCGTCTCCAGACAGCTCAGTGGAGAGAGCCGTCGAGCAGCCACATGCATCTGAGCGTGACGGGTGATGACCCCTCATTGTTCTTCAGAAGGGCCTGGAACAATCCCCCCCCAAACTTTACCTTGGAAATCCAAAATTTGAGCCAGATGTTCAAGATATATTTTTCTTTTTTCAATCCACTGTATTTATGTACAAAACCATCAACCTTCTATTTATTTTAGTAACAATTTTTGATTTCTGGCTGCCTTAAATATGATACAGCTGAGTGTTTTTCAGCCAACAAAGCAGCAGGTGGAGACAATTAGGTGCGACTAGCATAAATAAAAAAAGCTGTAAAGGAGCCATTAAAAAAATTACTAATTAGAGAGTCTCATCCTGATGAACTTACTTGAATACTTTGACATAGTCGGCGAGTTCTGGAATGGACGTTATGTCACCCTGAGACGAGAGAGGAATATCAGAAACAGAAATTAGACAGATGCTGGACCATAGGGAGGTCAAAAGGTTATGGCAAGCCAGAGGTTGTAACATGCCTCTAACTGACAGGAACAAAGAGATATTATTTGCATCACGGAATAAAACGGAACTTTCTGAATAGTGATATGCTCAGTCAGGCAAGGCCCTGATGAACATCCATCAGTGTACACTAGTTTTATTTTCATTTACATATTATTTTATATTAAAATAGGCCTATTTGACAACTGTGTATGCAGGTGCTCATTCATATGCATGTTAAAACACTGTTTGCTATGGAAGACTAAATGCAACAACTAACACAGACAAACTTGTCAATAAGTAACCTTGTCATTTACAATAACTTCTATGATTAACACAACAAAAACAAAGTTGAGAAGATACATTTGGCAAATCAAGAAAATGCAGGTTTAATGAGGAGGTTTAATGTAAGTTTAATGAGTATGGAGATGTGGGGGCGCTGTATGGAGGAGCGGTATGGAGAGCTGACAGTGTTGTATGAAGACATGGTGGTGCCGTATGGAGATGAAGAGATGCTGTTCTGAGGTGCTGAATGGAAAGGTGGGGGGGCTGTATGGAGGCGCTGTATGGAGAGGCTTTTGTGCTGTGTAGAGAGGTGGAGATGCTGTATGGAGGTGCTGTATGGATGTAAAGGTGCTCTACCAGCGTGTTGGAGGTCTTCCCTCCCTCCAAAGTGATCTCGAGGTCCGACAGGGCTGCGTCCACCTCATCCACCTCCTTCTCACTGTTGTTCATGTGGTTGTCTGACGACATGATGGACAGCTTGTTGATGTGGTACTGAGAGCAAGGACAGAGACAGACAGATGGCGCCTCAAAACAACAGACGGCAAAAAAAGTGCCGAGACACGATGGGTCCGGTAGCAGGTGAAGCGGGGGTGGACTTCAAAAGACTTAAGATCAAGATGGGCTTTTTGTAGGAGAACACGCGACAAGTTCAAAGACCACATGATGAGAGGGTAAATCATCACACATTGAGTACCATCTGCGTGTGGGGTAATGTATACATTCCTGTCTTCTCAAAAATTTCATATCTAGAGTAATGAACAATTCAGCTTTTTTATGGAACCCAGCATAGCCTCATGGACTGTAGACTCACTCAGACCAACTTCACACACTCTTATGACCAAATTTTGGCTCCTTGATGCAAAGTTTCAGAAACAGTACAGGAAACTAACGCAGTAGATGAAGAACAGACCCATACAGTGTTCATTCATTGATGACTGCAAACACCATTTTGTCCATCAGTTTAAAGCATACAAAGCACTAAATACAACCTGTTGACAAACGGCATTTATAATGTCAACTCCATGTGAATGAAATGCACAGCTGCGCAAAGCATAGCATATTTCAGGACATGGGCTCATGCATGAAGTCTGTGGCCAGCTAGAATTTCAGAATGCGAGACAAACACTTCCCCGAAAAGTGTCATCGGCCACGGACGTGAGATGAAAGGAGAGCAGCAGAGGATACTTTCGAAGCCAGGAGATCCCGCACGCATTTAGTATGATCTTGCGATGTATGACCCAAGATTCCTCCACATCAATATCCACAGGTCATGCCACAGAGGCAGAACCCCTTGGGTATTCTAAGACCTTCCTTAATTAAGTGCTGGATACCATATAGTCCCTAAAGGAAAATGAGCACTAGGTCCACTTCAGTGAAAGGAGCATGGAGACCATTGCTTGACCTCACCGTTACATTAGATTATGCCCCAGCTGTGGCAGATAACAGATCACAGACTGAAGTTATTTAATAACATATTTGCGACTTACAGCTGATTAGACCAAATAGGACAATTCCTCGCTTAGGGCCCCCGCAGCTACAGCGGTCATACCGCAGTATAACGGGCGCTTAATCTACCAACAGTCACTTTGCAAGTCTAAAAACTCCTCTCCCGTCCACCTTCTCACCTCCTATGTCACAATTACATTTCTGCATCAGGTGTTCTCCAGATAACCAATCACAACCCCCCCCAATCGTCCTCTCCCTCCTCCTCCAATCTCCCACCCCTTTATCAGCAGTCTGCATCTCTCTTCACACTTTCCAAATTCATTTCCCTCGTGTGACACTTCACAGCCGTAACATGCAGCCTCATTCCCATTCTCATGCGACATGGCAAACAACAAGCCGCAAGCAATATCCTGTGCTAAGCATGCTAAAGCCAGTGTACACACAAGGCCGGCTGAACAAAGCCCCGTCGGTAAATGTACCGTAGGATGGCAGCCATTATGCATCATCAACCATTCTGCAGGCAAATGAGATTAATCATAAAGAATGGAGGGCTGAGATGCAGGAGTCTTTGCAGTAATTATGTGACACTGACAGGATCAATTGACGCTGAGGTTTTCATTCAAGGGCCATGTAAGCAACTTCAATATCCCATGGCTGTTCCATTCTTGCCTTAAAATAACATCGTCTCACCAAGCACCAACAATTAAAAACTGAAACTGCTCTATTGCCACACATGTGGCAATTAGCCAAAAGTTAGCGGTCGTCAAGTTGGCCAATTAAAAAAATAACAGTCCATAAAGTGTTTCATGGATTTAAAGTGAGCAAAAACAAAGGTTAGCATCACGAACAAAAACACCCACAGAGTTTGATCAAATGCGCCATTAGCTCCAAGGCCTGGCCGCGGTACAGCTTGACAGCTGAACAGCGCTAGCTGTATGATTAGCAAGCGGCTCATTAAAAAGCCATAAAACACATGCTCAAAAAGACACAGCAGGGGGCCAGGCTAGAGCGGTGCAATACGTCAAAAATAATGGGGAAAGTACATCGTACAGCACTCTACAGGGGGTGCAACAAGACCCACCAATCACAGCGGGCACAGAGGAAACCGACACCGGAGGAGGCAGAGGCGAACTGGGGAGCTTTCATGTTCCATTCCGCCATCGCTCACCAATCAGGAGCAGCTAACAGCTACAGGAGTACAGGGCCCCCACGAACCTGCCTGTAACCCTCTGCCCCCAGTCCCAATGAACTAGCCAGCAACAACCGAAAATCCCCAGCCTCAAAATGAACTTCCAGCCCCGTGAGCTAGCCCCCAAAAGCCCCAAGCTCCAATCCACAGTCCCCTAAAATCTCCAGCCCAGTGATTCAGTTCCTAACCCCCACCTTCCCATCCCTCGCCGCAGATAGCTGACCATTACTGCCTCTGTTGAAACACAGGGATAATTACTATACTTAGCAGAGGCTGACATTTCCAGGTTAAGAAGCCCACACACAAGCATGTGTACATACAAGACACACACACACACACACACACACACACACACACACAAGCACGCACAAAAATCACGCCTGCACTGAAACCCAATCCATACTCCCACGTGCAAAGTGCGCCACCAAGGCCCCTCACCATGCTAGGCCACAGAAAACTCCATTTTAAAGGCTCCTTAAATGACTCTGGCAAAAGCACACAGTAGAGCAGAGAGTAATACTGTACACTGACATGAGAGTGGAGTAACGGATGCCTAAGTGAAAACAGCCAGCGTCTGCTCAGTTGGCTGGGGGGGTTGCGGGACTAGGTGGTCTTGCAGGACACGGCCGTATGGTTCCTATATTTACCCGCCAGTGAGGACAGTGTGGCGTCCCCAGGTCTCGTCAGTCAGCTTTACTAGGGTCGGAAATAGCAGGGTCGTGCCGAGCCAAAGGGACTCAAATCCCACCCAGAGGCCATTACACCCCCAACCCCTTCCCCAGGGCCACCCACTTCCTCCCCCAGCAGTTACTCACATGATGATTAACATTAATATTTTGAGTATGCATTTTTCCCCAGATATCCATCCTTGAGCGATTAAGACCACTTCAACCATTTTTTCAGCCTGTGCACAGGCAACTTTGCATCTCAAAGACAGGTATCACGCATCATGTAAGGTCAAAAGCATTCAATTCAATTTGACTAAGGGCTAGGGACAGGCAGTGGTCCATGGGCCACAGTTTCAGAAGCCTGGTTCCATGATAATGGCCTGGCAAAAGACTACATATCCCAAGAGCCTCTGGTTTTTAGTCAATACAGTGGGCTCCAAAATTACTGGCACCCCTGACTGGCAATGCACAAACAATTCTAAAAATATGTATAGAGAGAAACCATACATAACAACACGTGAGAAATGGTGTATGATATTAATGTTCAAATGGAACCAACCAAAATCATTTACTGATTTAATAATAAACAAGAGTCATCAGAAGATGACATATCCCACCGGTCCCCACATAATTCGTGAGTTACTGATTGCAGGAGAGTTGTATACTTTTTCATCCCTTTAGTAATTTAATACTTATATATACTTGAATAGGCAAAGGAAAGGGGATTTGAGCAATGATGATATTTGATGAAAGCACACCGAACACCAAGTGCAGGGAAGATGACAACATCAATCAGAAGTATAATCACCTTTAGCATCTTGCTGTTCATGTTACCAGCACTCACTTGCGAGGAAGTAGACTACCTGGAGTGCCGCTGTTGTATTGTTGTTAAAACATTTGAAAGAAAAATGGAAATTATGGAATTTATAGTCTCAGAGAATGAACAATGCAACCCTGCAATGGTAAGATGCTTACCAAATATGGAGTTTGTAAGTGGTATAGTATGTAAGTTCTGCTCCGAAACAAAACAAAAAAGGAAATTTGGGCCGTTTTGGTGAAAATTTCAAAAATTTTGGCCCAATGGAATTTAAACCCGCAAAAGGCACAATGGCACCCTAAGGGGGAAATTGCATACCACATATGAAGTTTGTAAGTGGTATACTTTTTGAGTTGTGCTCCGGAAACGAAACAAAGTTGGAAATTTGGGCCGTTTTTGGTGAAAATTTCAAAAATTTTGGGCCCAATGGAATTTAAACCCGCAAAAGGCACAATGGCACCCTAAGGGGGAAATTGCATACCAAATATGAAGTTTGTAAGTGGTATACTTTTTGAGTTGTGCTCCGAAACGAAACAAAGTTGGAAATTTGGGCCGTTTTTGGTGAAAATTTCAAAAATTTTGGGGCCCAATGGAATTGAAACCCGCAAAAGGCACAATGGCACCCTAAGGGCAAATTGCATACCAAATATGAAGTTTGTAAGTGGTATAGTTTTTGAGTTGTGCTCCGGAAACGAAACAAAAAGGAAATTTGGGCCGTTTTTGGTGAAAATTTCAAAAATTTTGGGCCCAATTGAATTGAAACCCGCAAAAGGCACAATGGCACCCTAAGGGGAAGTTGCATACCAAATATGAAGTTTGTAAGTGGTATAGTTTTTGAGTTCTGCTCCGGAAACGAAAATGATTACGGACGGACGGACGGACAGACGGACAAGGTGATGACTATATCCCACGGTATACATACCGGTGGGATAAAAAAAATCAATTTGCTCCAAATTAAGGTTTCACAATTAATGGTAGCCTTGAAGAGTACTGTAAATAAAATCTACCAAAATTAAACCAGATATTAAATTCCACACATTTAAGTTTTATCTAAGTGTTAAGGAGCTCTCTTTAGCCATTACATCACTCCCTGTTTCACTAGGGTATAAAAATGAGGTAACATACATGCAATATCCCTTTGTCATCCAACACCATGAAGAAAACAAAACAACTGTCAGTTCAAAAAACGCAGATAACCAGATTTATAAAGGTCTCTGACAATGGCAATAAGAAGATTCACAAATGATTGAATATGCCCCAGAGCACTGTCAGTGCAATTATTAAAAAATTCCAAAGATATGGAACTGTTGAAAACCTCAAGGGTAGAGGATGCAACTGCATGTTGCCCCCAGGATACTGAGGAGGATGGTAAGAGAAGCAATAAAATCTCCAAAAATCACTGTGAAGAAATTGCAAGCCTTGGTGGCATCTTGGGGTCACCAGGTTTAAAAAAGCGCCATGAGGCACCACCTCCACAGCTACAGGCTCTTCGGAAGGGTTGCCAGAAGAAAGCCTTTTCTAAAAGACACAAAGCAAGCACTTGGAGTTCGCCAGACGTCATCCAATTTATGACTGGAACAAGGTTCTTCGGTGTTTTTTTTTATTGTTTGTGCATTTGCATTGGCAGTCAGGGGAGCCAGTAATTTTGAAGCCCACTGTACTTTCCATTCCAGGGTTTCCCGCAGCGCTTTATAGTTAGGGCGGCCGCCTTGACAACAAATGCCCCCCGCCTTGGCTACGTCGCCTCGGGGAAAAAAAAAAAAAAAAAAAGCTGCATCCACGCACGCATACACAGTAAAATAAGGCCGCATCGCGATGAGGCCGAATAGCAGCTGGCATCTGTTGGTTAAATATGTTGCTGCGCCATCTATCACCTGTTGCTACGCCAACATTATTTTTTTGTATCGGGAAGAAGCTAATTATCCAGATATACAATAACCTGTCGTCGTGGGAAGGACACGTGGAGGCAAGATAATTATTCATATAAACTAAACATTTGAATAGTGTCTCCATCAACTGCTTGCCCACAAATTCTGTTTCATTAAGATAGGCTATATGCAATTTGTTTAGTTTCTTATCAAGGCTACCGATGTGTTTGCGCGTGGCTTTCTGCTATTGCACGTGGTTTTCTCTAGTGTACAGTAATGGATGGGAAAAAGTAGTCAAAAATATCAGGGTACTTTATTTAAAGAAGCCGGCCCACTTCACCATCTGCGCGTAATTAGATCTCGTAATTATGAGACAGTAAGGTGTATATTTTTTTATCCTGTGAACCACAAAGCATGTGGGGAATTGAAGTCAAAACAGATAACAAATACATTTTCCGTTCTTAGATTAATTTTCGTTTCACCCTTAGGGACGGTTGTGCGCATTTTACACGCTTTTCATTCTTCTTTTTTTTTTTTGAATAATTTTGGCTGTGTTCATGCATGTAGCAAGAATTTTGGTAAGATTGTGTGTTTTTATTTGATCTTGTTATTTCCAGCTCAGCTCTTACAGTAAGGCTAAAATACACTGTGTACACGCAAGTGTTACACTCAGACTGTTAAGCGCAAAAAATGCGTCATTGAAACCCAGAAACCCATTCAAACTGCAATTTTTGATCTCACTTCCATGAACGCATAATACATGCATTTTATTATATCTGAGTGTCAATCAATAAAGTTACAAGACTGTTGACTTTGTCACTTTGTTATTGCAATTTAACTGCTTTGTTGATTTATAAAGAGTATATAAACGCTGACTGTTGCCGCCACCGCCGGCCCCTCCCCGGTCACCACCTTGACTAACTGATTTTCTGCAGGAAACCCTGCATTCAGTCTTTTGGTCAGCTAATACTGCACCAGCTCTCCAGTAAACACAGCTACAAGTACAGTGCAGTTCCCATGCTTTCACTCTATGAGCAATTTGGTCCCTCAGTGGTCTAAAGTCCATTGATTCTTTCTGACGGACAGGGACTGGACGACTGAGGAATGAAAGCCACATTAAAGTTGCATCCAGCTCAAATTTTCCCAGGTATTGCCCGTCATCAGCCGATCGGAGTTTTGAACATCCCAACCAAATTGATACCATTTTGTAAATAATTGGACCTCCCACGTTTCCTGCAGGAAGTTGGGAAACAGCTAGTAGTTTGATAGTATACAAAGTTAAAAAAAAAAAACAAAAAACAAGCTATTCAGGGATAAACCCCTAAAATGATACTTGGTGGGTAATTTCTGGTCATTGACCGAAGTCAAACTTGCAGAAGAGTTTTATACAGTGCTTGTTCGGAACATTAGCCAGCTTGCCATTGAGTAGCTAATCAACATAACGATAGCCTAATGATCCAGCCTTACTTTTTGTAAGAAACACACGCTGAGAGCCCAAGATATATCACTATGTCAATATCTAACTATAACTATTAGAGCAAATAATAAAAAGTGTCACTGTGGTACAATAAAAACATAAATTTATGGAGGACGCATGTCTTCAAGATGCAACAGGAAGCTCTGATGCAGCAGGGTGCACCTTAGCCATTCATCCACAAAATAGCTCATAGTGTGAATGTAGGGTGAGCTGTAGACCCCTAGAGTCTGTATAACACGTCTAGCTGTGACTTTCACATGCTGGCCATGTGCCCACTTAATCCATTAACCACACAATGGGCAGTGTGCCTGCGAGAGAAACAGGGAGAGGGAGAGAGAGAGACAGGGAGAGAGGGACAGAGAGAGAGAGAGGAAGAGGAGTATGATGGATGGAGAATGAGGGAATGAAAGAGAGAGGAGAGAGAGAGAGAGACAGACATGCAGGTTTCCCTTCGCAGCCACAATGAGCAGATGTGATGGAGAGGACATCGGTTACACCGCCCCTCACCTGCAGGGCAGCAAACATCATCATCTCCTCCTCGGTGCACTCAATCTCCTCCAGCAGGATGGCCCACTTGGCCTGTTCATACAGCTGGTTCACTCGGATGGCATCGTACTGCAGGGGGGCCAGAACATCTAGTTAAGCCAACCTCCTGCCACCCTCTCTCCCACAGAACAGCTGGTAAAGCAAAGTTAGCGAACAATCATCCCCTGCTATAAGCATCCAACCCCCAGAACACACAGCAAGTCAAGCTAACCTGACTTCCCTCTCCCACTGTAATAAGATGGCTCAGAACAAATAATTAGCGCATTAGTCAACATCCTCAACCTCCCAGTACAGCATTGTAAGGCCCAGAACATGCTGTTAGCAGTAGCAAGCCTCCCTAACTCAGGACTTCTTCCAGTAACAAGAGAACACAACACACAGTTAGCAATTGCGAGCCACATTCAACCCTTCTCCCAGTAACGCTGGAAATAAGCCCTTGGCATTAGCCAATCCTACCCCTTATCCCAGAAAACCACTGAACACGCCCATAGTGTCAGCCAGTCCCACCCCTTCTCCGAGTAACCCAGAGCACTTGCCGTTAGCATTAGTCTGGCTCATTCCCCCCTTCTCCCAGTAACCCCGAAAACCCACTTTTAGCGTTGGCCATTCCCACCCTTTCAGTAGCTAGCCTCGCTAACCCCTTCTGCCAGTAACCCAGAAACCCTAACTTCAGCATTAGGCATTCCTACTCCTTCCTCCCCTACCCAACCCCCTCTTGCAGCAGAGACACAAACAGATCATGTGACTGCCTCTTTTAGCTTGTTAGCAGTGAAAACCAATGGAGAAGGCCCACCTTGGGATTGAGGTCGAAGAAGCTGTGGTATTTGAACCGCAGGAGCAAAACTTCATTCTCTTTCACGTCCTGCTCCATCAGAGACCTAGACGAGTCCAACCATCTGCACACCATAGGAACAGGCCACATTACTCCCTCAAAACATTACACAGCTGCAGTGCCATTCACACACTTTTGGACAGTGACACCATTACTGCCAAGTGGGCCTCGTTCCCCAGCACACTAATCTAAAGACTTTTATTTTTCATGATGAATTATAGTATACGCAGTTATTGGGGGTGGGAATTGCTAGAGGCTCCGTGTTACAATATTATCATGATACTTGAGTCACAATATGAAATTATTGCGATATTGTGATACGTTTCTCCGGTCACACGCCTCCATCCTCCACCTTTGTTCTGGCCAAAATTTGGCTACATCTTGGGAGAGTCATACCTTTGCTGTGCAGACCTGACCAGACAGTGAACACTTAGCACCATCTTAGCACTCATCTGGACTGAAAAGTCAGCTGGTTTTTATCATTCTGGAACCCGTAAAGTTGAGTTTGTACCGGCAACATCTACTAAAAATTTATGAAATAAAATCACAATACTTTTAGGGTCTCTGAATTGATACAATATGGCCACGCAAGATTTTGTGATATTACGCTTTATTGAGTATTGAGTCCCCCCACCCCTATCAAGTATGACTAACCTACTTCAGAAAAGTAGTTTATTGCACAGGTGTAGCTGTGCAGCTATAGACAAATTTCACAAACCAATAGCCAATTTATTTCTAAACCACTGCCATGAACAGTAGCTTCTCTTTGCACCCATAGCAGCAAGTAAACTCTAACCTCACACATACAGGGAAAAAACCAGTTCTGGAGGTGGTGATATTATCATATACATTCTGAAATCATTAAATACACTTCAGTCTGAAAGCACTTGGACAGTGATATGCACATAATTTTTGGCCCTACGCTCCAGCACATTGGGTTTGAAAAATAAATATGAAGTCTACACAGAGACTCAGTGTTGGCCATCATTTAGCAGGTATGTACACTCAAATTCTTCAGAAATTCCTTCTTCTACAGTATCACTACCAATACTTTCTGCACTGTACACCACAATAAGGAGTGGAGTGACTTCAGTACAAAGTGAGTTTTTACCAATAGTTAAACCTAGACAACTGAAAAAATTCCACGGCAGTATTATCAAGGAAGGAAGGCAAATAAATAAATTAATTCATTCATTCATTCATTAATAAATGGCTCACCCCTGGTTAATCTTGGCTTTGTCCAGTAGGCTCTGGGGCTTGTAGAGTTTGACCAAGATGTCGGGGGTGGAGATCGGCTGGCTGACAGCAAGAATGCTGGGGTTGCCCTCGGACAGGGGGCTGTCCCCAAACCAGGCGGAGGTGGGGGACAGGGGGCTCCCGTCCCGGGAGTCATAGGTGGGGGTCATGGTTTTGCTGTAGAGCCCAGGACTGGAGTAGATGCTCCCTGAGAAAAAGAGAGTGCGGTTTTATGACGAGCGCAGACAGGCCAATGCAAAATAAATGCTCATGCATGAGAAAAGCAGTCATCTGCAAGCACTCTCACGCTTAACACCTGCAGCTCATCCGTCATTCCTGACTAATTCACACGCACATGCACACACACACTGTGCAAATATTCCAGCATGCAGCAGCACAGCACAATCTTCTTACTCAATTCCGGAATATGTACAAATAGAGAACACACACACGGAGACTCGCACACATGCGCTCACACACACAGACACACACATACACAATCACATTAGCACACATACATGTGCGTGCGCACACACACAAACACACACAAAAACACATACGCATACATATGCACACACGCAAACACACACGCGCGCTCCCACACAGCCGCGTTCACACACACGCACAAATTGTCTCAATCCCTCAAAATCATTAAAAACACACACACAAAAAAAAAATAAACAGACACTATTCCCAATGGGAGGCCCTCCTGAAAGTATGCATTTCATTAACAGCATGTGTAAAAATGAGCCGAGCAGTAAAGCTCTCCCCTGAGAGCAGAGCCAAACCCCCAGTTCACATGGATGAAGAGCAAAAATAGCCCTTCAGATCTGGGTCCTCCTCAGAACATACAGCACCATGCAAATAAATCTGAATTATAACAAAGGCAGTTCAGCCAAGGACAAGGGCCTAGTCAAGAACGAAGAAAACCTCCCTCTTTCATATCTGAGCCCCTCCGAGTACAAAGGTTCACCACCACTGCACAGCAGGAGCAAGCAAAACCAGTGTGATTCGGGTGTAACAGCAGTGCCTCTAGCAGGACAGGAAGTGACCTCGGTCCGGGGTCATGAGAACATGATGGGGGCCGGAGGAGGGGGGCACCCTGGTGGGATTTCGGGTGGGTTTCTGGGGCCTCAACGTAACCCAGAGGAGGGTCATCATTTGGTTTCCATTTGTTTACAAGATCTAGAGGAACACTAATATAGCTGTGGTTGTTCTGAAAAGCCAAGTAGTTTTTGGAGTGTCCGCGGTCCAGACAGCAAAGGTGACAAATCCAGGTATCAGAAAGTTAAAGCCCTTGGACATATGCTCTAATCATCTGCATTTGCCAATCAGAGATATTCTTTAGCTTGGAGATGAAACTAAACTGGTGTAATCTGCTGGCCAAGTTCATGGTTGAAAGACCAACATGGCAGGACTGTGACTTTATGAATCTTGGATTTCCCACCACTCACAATCGGGGAAACATACATCAGAAGCCCAGCCAGTAACCAAGAGCAGCTCTCAGCAAAAACACAAGCACAAATGCACACAAGCAGTGCCTCTGCATGGAGCAAGTCAGCTTTACTTACCATTGGCCAAAGCCTGTCACGTGACCCGCTCAGCTAGTTCTCTATCGGACAAAGTCTGTCAGGTGACCACTCCAGCAGGTGTGTGATTGGTGGAGCGGGGACAGGGGGGAAGCAGTGCAGAAACAGAAACAGGAGCCCTTACCTTTGACGGGTCCGATGTATATAACGTCAGAGGCTAGAGCAGCGAAGAAAAGCAGAGGAGAAGGAAAGAAAGGTGATAGATTAAAGAAACTGAAAGTCAAGAAATGGAGGGAAAGACAGGAGTAGGGACATTTTTTAAGCTACTACTATAGAGACAACTGTGCAAAGGATCCAGCACAGCTAGTCAGGGAGTTAAAACACCAGTGGTAACACTACTCCTTAGCAGGGATACACACGATCCAGCACAACTCTTATGACTTATGCATTTTTCATATAGCCCTCAATGTGCTGCATCTGAGTTTTCACACAGTGCTTTCGTGTTAGCATAGTCACACTTTTTCCAAGTCTAGTCGACATGCCTCTGTTCTAGTTACGACGTACCGTGACAAAAATGCCCAACTGTATATGCATTCTGTCATTTGCCAGACCTTTGAAATACACTAATGCACAATAATAAGGACAAAACCGTCCGCCAAATAACTGTAATGCAATGTGAACCCAGAGACAAAACATGCTGGTCTTCGTATCTGAGGACCCAAAGCATGAGGCATCTCTCCCCTCCTCGCCATCCCATTATACCGCCCGTGACCGACAGGGCTGTATTCAACATCTCATACAGACTACAGGGGAGGTGTGGTCTAGTCTAGACAAGTCTAGCCGGGCCTCACAATTCAATTAGTGAAACTGCAAGGGCCACTCATACAGCAGAACGTGCCCAATTTCTTACAAGCCTCCTTCCTAAAGCTGCCCCTTGTGCAAGTCCAGGGGTGGTCATCGCAAGTCCTGGGCAGCCTCATGGTCTGGAAGTTTTCCTTTTCATCGATCACTTTCAACCCCAAAAAACATGAGGTGCGATAATAGTGGAATCAACTATTTTTAATCAAGTGCTGAGTAACAGCAAAAACCAGCAGAAACCAGCGAGCTCCCAGGACCAGGGATGGCCACCACTGAGCCTGTCGACTGCCAGCTCCTAATCCCGTCACACTGTTGTATTGTGGAGTCCCTGAACAATAAGCTGCTATTAGCAGCATACTTAATACAAACCACTGAATACAATAAGCACTGAAAAAAAAAAAAAATCAGCTTATTGAGCAAACTCTCCGAGGTATGTCCATTAAAAATGCAATATGCAACTTTCGGAGCAGAGCCAGATTTCAACTGCATGGGGTAAATTTCTCCCATGTGTGCATGATTCAGCAAATCCAGTTGGTCTATGCTGTTCAAATCGCTTATGAATGGCTCAAATCACAGCGCAGTAATCTGTCAGGAGCACTGGGAGACATTTGGGCACAACAAATCATGTCTTTACAAAGCACAGCAATGGTGGGAAATGCTCCATCAAAAGGCTTTGAAAATAAGACCATTTTCCACACAATTAGACACACAAGTGAAATGTGACCAGAGCAGTATGGGCAGTGGGTAATCCCCCATATTTGTGGTGAGCAGCAAGTCTCTGGTGAGAAGAAGCGCAGGGCGGCTTATTGACAGCGGCACATTACTGGCTTGTTTGATGTTGCCCGACATTAAAGGGGAATTAAGAATGAGAAGACAGAGCCTGAACAGCCAATCAGAGTCAGCTGTGGCCAGGCAGGGCCAGGACAGATGATCAGAGTCAGCCGTGACAAGGCAGAGCCTGAACCGCTAATAATGCTGCCCTCCATTTGTACTGGGAAGTCGAGATTTCTAAGCTCCCAGTTGAAAATTTCAATTGGGGGGCGCCCCGGTGGCTCATCGGTCTAAGCGCGTGTACCATAAAGGCTGTGTCCTTCCCGCAGCGACCTGGGCTCGACTCCGGCCCAGGTCATTTGCTGCATGTCTTCCCCCATTCTTCTCCCCAACTTTCCTGTCTCTCTACACTGTAAAACTGTCAAATAAAGGAAAAAATTCCCAAAAAAATAATCTTTGAAAATTTCAATTGGAACGCCCCCTGAAGTCGGATTTCCAACTCCGAAAGTCAGAGATTCTTCACCTACCTCGAGTTCCGAGTTCAAGATGGCTGCACCACACATCAACAGTAAGCGAAAGCTATAATAATAAACTGTATATTTGCAATTCTGTGTTTCATTAAATCAGTTGTACACTCAGTACTAAATAGAGTTTCTCAGTGGACTTCTTGCCACGGTGTTTACTCGCGAAAAATACCAAGTAATGCGTTGTTACCAACTAGCATTGCTGACAATAGATAATAAAGGCTATCCTGGCCAGAGGACACCCCACTGACCTCAAGTCAGTTTTACAACTTACATAATGGAATGCAGTCAGCTCGGGTATGATGTTGTTCCTAGCCCTGACTTCCAACTTCTGAGCCAAATCGAACGCAGCATTAGAGTGCGCTGTGGCCAGGCAAAGCTTGGACAGCCAATCAGAGTCAGCTGTGACCAGGCAGGGCATGCATAGCAAATTAGGGTCGGCTGTGACCAGGCAGGAGGGCCTGAACAGCCAATCAGACTCAGCCACCACCAGGCAGAGCCCGAACAGACAATCAGAGTCGGCAGTGGCCAGGCAGGGCCTGCACAGGCAGACAGAATCAGCTGATTCCAGGAAGTGCAGATTCAGATTGTTCTCTGCATTTGACTGAGCTCGCCTGGTTTCCAGAACTAATGAAATTATCCCATCAGTGTTGAGCCCACCAGTCAGCTCCAAGAACCAGGCTCAAATGCACCAAGTAAGCGTAACAGAGCACAGAATAACAGCACTCAAGTCCAAAACAAATGATTTGAACCCAGGTCTGCCGGGGGCGTACACACACTTACGCACACACATGCACAGTACAGCCCCCCAGCACTGATTTTTATCCCATGTTTGCATGTGTGCCAGGGGCTCGGTTACCCCCGAATTACCTCACCCCAGACCCCTCCAAAACTGCTCAAACCTCTACTCAGCAGGAGAGGACTAGCTCTACCTGATCACACACAGAGGGCAGAGGGGTCGTGAGATAAGGGTTCACAAGAACAACAATCTGTTCATAATAAAAGAGTTCTCTTCTGCACTGGGCATCCAGAGCGGGACCGAGCTCATTACTCTGCTGCCTGTATTTATGATGTTTATCAAGCTGCCCAACCCTGGACAAGAATGCTACTTCCAGAAGTACTTAAACTGCCATTTTAACTGCCATCCTCTGGAGGCTAAATAATGACCAACAGCCTCTTGTGCAAGAAAACCCCCTAAGCTCCCCAAAATCTCTGGAGAGGTGCAAGAATCATAATTTTTTTGGGCTGTGACTGCCAAGACATTTCCTTCAACAATCATTCATTATTGGCTTTGTGTGCGAGAAAAGTGAATAAACCCCTAAATGGATTTAATACTGGTGTATGCCTGCAGCATTCCAACCATACTCTCTGCTGCTTACATGTAATCAAGAGTCACACACCTTAAATAGAAGCTATGAGGGCCCCAACGGATCTGAACGTCAGGGTGTGGGCCATTCGCCTCCATAAACGAGTCACAGAGGGAGTTCAGTGGGACACAAAGCCCAGGGCAGAAGACAAAATGCCCCGTTCATTGCAAATTAGCAACGACAGCAGTCAAGATGTAGAGGTCAGGGAAAATCAACAACCTCCCTTCCCAACAACAATCCATGTACTTCTTAACAGAGCAGGACCCAGCGGGCTGGCCAGAGCTCCTGAATTGCTGGGACCCTTGACACAGCTCGAGCTATGCGCAGAATCCCAGCCGCTAACATCTCGACAGGGTAAGGAAACGTGCAACATGCCCCTCGAGAAACCAGCTCGAATTCCTCCGTTTAGAGCTCACAGCGGTGTGGTTTCCCACGTGAAGCTCCATAGAGACCAGAGAGAGGGGCGCAGGCATACCTGATCCAGGGGTGAGCAGCGGACCCTCCATTTCCAGGGCCTCCTCTTCCTCTGCATCCTCCAGCTTCTTCTTCTTCTTTTTCGGGTCACGCGGTTTGCGGAGTAGGGACAGCTCCTCGGGGTGGCGGATATCTGAGGAGAGATGTGAGGGGTTAGATCAGGAGTCAGGGGTGCCGTCAGGCGAGGGCAGGTGTGCTGGGCAAAAAAAATCATTCAAAAATGGTTCAGTTCAAATGAATTAAAAAAACTCACACAAACAACTCTCATACAAAAAAGCTAATGAGAATGCTGTTGAAATTCACATTATAAAATTACAACCCTGAAAGAGGATTAAGCCCACCGTTTTCTCATCACATTTACACAGTTCCGAGGAGCATAGCATGAGATTCTGGGAAAGTGTGTCGTGAAAGATAACGGTTTGATAAAGGCTACTTCAGTCCCACTGTCCATTTTAAAACAGAGAGCAGCTCTCTTCACAGAAGTGGCTGCTCATCCGGGTGTGACAGCTCAGTTTCAAAGCTGGGTGTGGGGGGCCAAGCAATGACCATTGAAAGACTGTCCAAGCCAAACGATACCCTGTACAGAGCAGCCCCCAGAAACAGCAGGCTGGAGAACCTGAACACTTCAACAATGTTACCATCAACATAGTCAAGCAACTTAATGAAGCGAAAAAGTCTGTTAGCCAATTCGTTTTCAACTTCCTGTTGCATACAGTCTATATTTGTCCGATATCTGCTGCAAAAGTTCAAATTTTTCAAAGAATTTGAAGGCTAGTTCCAGTCAAAAAAATAAAAAATGGAGGGAGTAGTTTCGCACACACATCAGAGATTGCAGAGGTTCCCACAGGAATGAATGCCTTCTGGTTAACTCTCATATGCTCGCAGAGCGAGTCGTAAATATTTCCCTTGCATAGACCTGAACATTACCATGGAACTAGGGCTTGCAATACAGAGTATTTGATGTTTTGGAACTGTATATTGCCACAGAACTAAGGCTTCTAACACTGAATACATGACCAGCATGTGGCTATACTGCCACATTACTCGTGTTCCTAATAAACAAGCAAGTCAGCTGCTGTTTCATCACAAAACAAAGTTTGCAACACTGAATATATGGCTTGTATGTTCATTACCACAGTAGCAGCTCTATAAGGCTGCTGCACGTATGACTAATGTGGACATAGTGCCATAGTGATTGTGCATTTGAATGTTTAATACTGCAGTAAAAATATTTAGATCTGTCAGCTAAATAATTATGCTTTGCAAAAGAAACATTAGCTCAAAAAAATCAATGCTAGTAAGCACTTTACTGGCATAGCCAAAATTTCGAGGCATTTCAGCTCATAATAGTCCTTTATAAGGGAGAAATTAAAGGACTGAGTGAAGCACAGCAGCACGCATGTCAAAGCCCAGCACTGCTCAAGTCACAGCAGAGTTATAAATAAAACTGAACCTCTGGCTGCAATTGAACATGAAGGCAAATGGAACCATTTCAGCTATTCTCAATTCATCTAGATCAGTGCTTCTCAAACCAATCCTCGAGCACCACAAGGGACAAGTGGAACTCCAGGAGAAGTTTGAGGGTGCTTTCACACCAGCCTCATTTGGTTCGGTTGAATTGCACCAGAGTTCGTTCTCCTTCTTGGTACGGTTCATTTGGTTCGGTGTGAAAGCAGCAATCGTACCAGGAATCGCACCAAAAGCGCACCAAACCAAGCATACAGAGACCGCTTCCTCGAGGTGGTCTCGGTACGCATTCAAACGAACTCTGGTGCGGTTCGTTTCGGTGAGAACGCAAACTGACCTAGATCAGACCCAAGCGCTGAAAAAACTCAGTATTTTGGACTAAACCAGCTACCGTAGTGAGGGGTGCAGGGCATTTTGGGATGAGGATGCAAATTACCCGCCTGTTCTGACCAATTGAAGACTACCTCAGGAAATACGTTCTGAGACACATAGGAATGGGCTATAGGCTATAGGAATGTACTCACGTGACTTGTTTTACAAACTCAGCAATCGATTCGCAGCAAAATAAAAAATGTGGTGTGAAAGGGGACCGAAACAGCTAGCAAATATAGCACTATATGTTTTTGCACTTGGTCTGGACCTACTGAGCCGAACTACCGGTGTGAAAGCGCCCTGAGAAGCACTGATCTACAGGAAGTTTGTGCCACGTCTAAGGATATGATTTCCTCTCTATAAGGCACAGACAGGGAGTGAAGGGCAGTTACAGTACAAGCTTCATTTCAAGCTGTATGACCTTTCACATTTCACAAAATTGACATAATTTAGTTCTTCTCGAAATACAGGCATTAGAATGTATATTTATTTTTGTAACATGCTGCAAAATTACAGCCCTTTTTAGTAATGATAACATATTTAGCTGGGGGGAATTCCATGGCAGATATTGTCTCCCCCTCGGTTTATATCGCGCAGACGAACTGCAGGAGGAAGTGCGTGTGCACATGCGTCAAGTCTGAAGCTGACCTGGGACCAGACCCATTTCTGTTCAATCGGCATAACTGATCTACACAATCTCTGAACTATAGCCTTGAATTATCACCGAACTGATGGATTCGTCGCAACAGACAGAGGTATGTTGGTTTTAAAATAAATATATACAGCTCTTTAGTATTGCCTACGACATGCTACGCAGTAAATTGGCATCTTTGTCGAAATTTTCAGTTGACTCAATCGGACCTTCCGTCAGTTCGGTATGAATTTCGTTCCCAGAACGTAGAGCAACTTGGGGGAAGCCCCCATGTGATCTATGACGTCGCCAAACGATATGGGTCACGTTCGTCAGGCTGGTTAATTTTCCGCCCACGTACCTTAAAAAAATAAAATTACTCTAGACAGCGCAAATTTTGATCAAATTGGCAGTGTAATATTATGAATACTGAGAAACAAAATTATAGTAGTGCCAAGGAGAATTATTTAATGACTTCAATGATTGAAAAACTAAAGGCCACACAGCTTTCATTATACTGTTTTTTATTACCACTCGCCATTTCAGTGCAACTCCTGGGTTAAAATCCCTCCTGCATGACGACTTGCACTACTTTTCCATGACAAAACAGGGAAAATGTGCATGTGTCATGGGGATGAGAGAGGGGGAGAGAGGGAGCGGAAAAGAGAGAACCAGAGACAGAGAGGGGAGAGCGCAAGAGAGAGAGAGAAAGAGAGAGAGAAAGACTCCTTGGCTTGGCGAAGGCTGCTTGTTTAGTTTGCGTTACTAAAGCAAGAGCATTCCAGGGGTTTTAAGGACTACCAGATGGCAGCTCTCCCTCTCTCTACTCTACTGCTCTGTCCTTATACAGCCATGGGAGCGTAGCCTAGCGCAGCCCAACACAGCTAAGCTCAGCCAAACCCAACCCCAATGCCACCCAACACAGGGGAGGGTCTCCAGCAGCCACACAAGGGAGGGGCGAGGTGCCACCTCTGGAGGGGGCGACTCCAGCATTCCACAATCCAATATCCCCCCCACCCCCGCCCACTACTCCCTCCCCCCCACACACCACGCTTCACCCCCGCGAAACCCGCGGCGCTTCAGAGAAAAACCGCTCACAGCCATGTAGGGAGCTTTCAGATGCGCAGCGCGGCATTCTCAAGGCGCCGCGTGTATACGCACTATCGCAACAGCGATAGGGAATTAGCAAGAAATGGTGTAGTTTGGGCGTGTAATCAGGGCTCTGCGTAAACAGGAAGTCGTCTTTTTGCCGCATTAAATCTTTCGAGACCAGTCATCAGCCAGCATGGGTCAGCTAGCTTTAACCTTCAAGATCCCACATTTAAATTCAGACGATAACTTTATTGAGATGACAGGTTTCTTCCATTACATATAAATTATTTAATGTTTGAGATTATGAATGGCATTATTATAATCAGTGTCCTTATAATGCAAAAATGATTTTTAAATCCAGACGAAAAGCCTAATTTTGACCATTAGACTGGTACAGCTGCGGTTTGAATGTCAGTGTTCAGAGTTCAGACACCCATACAGTATCCCAAGGAATGTGACCGTTTCTGTTACCCCATGGACTACAAGCTCACCTAACAGTGCTATACATCAACCAGAAAGAAAATACATGAATGACGCCACATAATTCACCACCTATTTCCGTTCGATTTATAACAGTTTAGGGCCCAGTCAAGCGGGCAGTCAGGGAGCAAACGTGCCCCTCTGACCAAAAAGTAAGCGAGCATTCTCCAATTTTTGTTCCCCGCCCTAGCAACACATTGGAGAAACAAAATAAGAAGGATGAACGATTCCCTACCATTGCTCAGATGAAAGGCACAGGACTGACTGGTGCTGGAGCCCTGATGCAAGAACTGGGCAGAGCGATGGGCGGGTGGTGCTCTAACTATTGTACCAGAGAGGAAAAGTTGTGCAACTCCTCAGTATTACAGATCATCACTGCATCACACAGAGCAATAGATCTTTCTCTCTTACAGGCTTCTGAATGGCAGCCAGGCATAGCTGCACTGATAAAAGAACAATCGCTTCTTAGAAGCCTCGCCCAGCTTCGAGTCCCACGAATCATAGGATACCGCCGATGAAAAGACTTCAGAGAAGATGCCAAGCCCACGTTTTGCTCGCCAGAATTCGCACAACAGACCAATCTTGGTCTTGCCAGGTATACTGTACATTCCAATGTGAATGCGATCCTGACCGAGTAGTTTGATAAAGTGAATCACTGGTGCCGTACAGGAGAGTCCAGATTCTAAAAAGCTCTCCATTCCTCTACTTTTTACGTTTCACAGTTACTCAATCAGCCTCTGTTCTTTTGCATGTTAAAGGAGCAGTGTTAAAATTACTGTACATTCTCAGAACTTAAAAAAGGGTCATCCTAACACACTGAATTTGTTCGACCGCAAGTCATAATCTGATTCCATACTTGCCGATCTGTCTTCGTTCTGCATTGTATTTATATATTTTAGTTACTCAGGCATTATGCTTTTTATATTAAGGAGTTTTCTATGGAAATTCAAGGATTCAAAATGCCATTTTGGCTCCTTAGCCAAATAAGCCTCCCCACAAAAATGACCAGCTGTTTTGCAAAGGCATCCGGCTCGTTTTCTTCCAGCTTTTGTAGAACAAGTGCAAGTACACAGGTAAGAGTTTGGGGCATTATCCTCAGCAAATGGGAAGCAAATAATCTGGACTTCATGTCACCCAAAGAAGTAGTTTATGCATCTAAAGTCAAAATATAGCCAAAATCTGACTGAAACACTGTGGCCAAAACTAAACACGGACCCTTATCGCTAATGAGGTGCCTTGGTCTGCTCATTTCAGCAGTTTTCCAATGGAAATTTGCATTAAAGTCTCTAGTATGACTACAATCAATATGGCCCAGCGGTTTTCAGGTGCGCTCATGGCCTTGTTTACTCCTTTATGATCTGTCAAACCGGCGCATGTGCAGTAATTGTAACACAGCTCCTTTAAATCCTGGAGTTAATCGTACCCCACTTCCTAAATCCAGAGGTCTTGGTTTCATACTTCATATATCTAAAGGTCTATGTTCCATTACTTCCTAAATCCAACAGTCTATGTTCCTCTAATTTCAAAATCCTGCATTCCATGTTCCTTTTCTTCCTAAATACAAGGGTCAATGCCCCACTATCTCCTAAATCCTATAGTCCATATCCCTCAGCTTACTGAATGCTACAGTACTTCCCTCCTTCCAAAGCCCTGATTCTCCAGTTCTGAAATGCAACGATAGTACCCTTCAAAGGCATGACAAAACCAGACAAGCAGAAATAACTAACTTCACACACTAGCATTGGAAAGTCCAAACTGTGACACCATTACCAAATTAAAGAATCAGATTGGCCATCACCGAATTGAAGAATTAGGCCAGCTGCCATTAACATTAAATCAGTCTGCCGCGCAAATTAGCTTCAAATGAAACTAGCATCGAAGGAGCCCCAGCAGCTCATCCTTTGTAGCACCTTGTGCTTGCGAGGCGGCAAGTCACGCACAAGTCATTCTGAGTGACCTAGATTTCCGTTCCCTCAGAGCCTTAAACTCGCACAACCCTGGGCTTTGAGACGAGCCTCACAGGAGAGTGTGAGCTTCTGAGTTTCCCTGTTCAAGACTATAGGGACATTTCTAAGAGGGACAGTACAAAGTTAACAGAGAATTTTCAAAAATACTGTGCAACAATCAAAAAAAAAAAAAAAAAAAAAAGTATAAAGCAACTAGAAACAGACATATCTTAGTAGGCATTCCAAAAAACAAAAAATGTGAAAGTACTGCTTTAAAACCACTACAGGGCCAGCAATAAACCAGATTGGATATCCAGTCCAAAAAGGATAACAGCGGGCGAAGTTCATAGACCTTGAACCAAGTCAAGTCCTTAGTACAGTCACTGGGAAGTGACAGACAGGCAATTTGCTACAAGCTGGCCAAGCCTTGTTTACCAATGAAAATAAAAAATGAGCTAAACATTTCATGGTCTAAAACCACCCCGCCCTTTCCCATCTATTAATCCTTGCTGTCAAAACACAGTTCTCTTTCCCCATTGCACCACAGAAAACACCCAGTGTTCGCCTGGCACTACGCTACAGAGCAGCTATCTGCATGCATCCTGCAAGGCCAGTCAAAGTTGTGGACCCTGATGAAGAATCCCGCCCAAAGATCTCTGTTGTACATTTGAGCAGTCAACCAATGAGTCAGTTCCTCCGAAATAATTCCATTTTAAGTGCCCAGATTTGCATACATGAAGTGACAGATTGGGAGTAAAATAGTTGTTGAGGGGTGAAACAGCCAAAGCCTCACAGTGGAAGCTTCTCGAACACATTAACAGCATAAAGCCGCTCCCTCGAGACCACATAATCCCCAAAAAGGATGGGAGGGAAGAAAGTCCTCCGTTTCTTTCTTTCCAGTGAATCAATCTTTTTGAGGGAACAGAGAAATAAATCAAAGCTGCAGACTGGAGCGTTTGTCTCAGCCACAGCTGCTGGGAGGATTCAGAGCTCAGCCTGTCTGACTATCATGCCAGTTGGACTGGACAGAAGCTTCCGGAGCCTATTAGGCTTCCAGCGCTGCGATCTTAACGAGGGAGGTGGGGGAGTCACAGGAAATCGTCAAAATAAAAGTCACCAAAATGCACTCGGACGACATGAAGAAAGTGCACAATTTCTGCTGCGAGAGAAGTTGAGATGTATCCAAAGGTGCACAGATTGATATACTGAGCTTGTGCTAATCCATTGCAGAGAAGAAAGATGAGGAGGTGTAGTAGGCTCTTACAAGAGTGACGCCTACTAGTCACTTAAACAAGGACTACAAATACTCTGCATGGCCCTCTCCAGCCACCACAACTCCACAGTCTGTACTCAGCCACGTGCGCGGTCAGCCAAGATCAATTTGTACTCCAGTTCTGCGAAACTTAAACACATTATTCACGCCAGAGAGGCAGGCATGTCAAACATGGATGAGAACAGGATGTCTGTTTCGGTTCATCCACGGTGTGACTACAAATGCCTCGTTTTCAAGGCGAGGCTCGTTACTGACATTCCGTGGAATCCACACCAGACCTTTCGCGCCGTTAGTTCAATAAACAGGAGTCAATTCAAAGATATTGCCTCCTCCCCACTCCTTTTCTCAAAAATATAAAATTCCTGCTTTCACATTAATGGCATGGCTGCACCAGCCGAACGCCAAGATCAACAAAGAAAGGCTGTAACAGTCGTGTTCTTTCTGAACCTCAGCCAGCGATACAACCAACAGGTGCCCTGAACAGAAAATAATGATGTCGTACATTAAAGCCCTCCCACCTGCCAGCGTCAGCATTGGCCCAGAAGGCCACCGAACACCTAGTTCACCTTTAACCACTCGTTCACGCAATGAATGCGGGTCATAAGCAGGTATTGATAGAAAAACAATATTTAATGGTGTCTCAGAACATAGCCCGATAAATATATAACTGTTTTGACACATTAGCCCTATTCAGACAGAGCGACTAAGCCGGCTCTGAAACGGCTCTGCAACCCCTCCACTTTCTATCTGAATGGTGCAAGGCGTCGACAAGGGGTAATAAAGTGAGCCGGCCCTAAAACACCTCCTGATGCGTTTCAGCACCGGCGAAAAAGAGTAGCTGATACGCGTCACCGTCTGTCTGAATGGGTTAAGCCGCCGCTACTACTCGTAGCCCAGTGATTCATACACAACAGGTCAGAGTTCACCGACTTCGCGCCGAAAATGTAGTTCACACTAATTGTGCAGGTGCTGTGGCTTCTTGGTATGTAAAATTTAATTAACTTCGCAACCTTTTTATTTTTAACTGTTCAGTTTTCATGTAAACACAGATTTCGCGCTAATGTAAATAATGCGTTATTCTCGCCAATTGTGGTGTTTGCTTTGGAGCAACAGTGTCGGAAATAGTACCATATTTAGCCTCCATCAATATCGAATAAAATCAGAACCTGTTCGGCTTACCGCAGTGTTTGGGTAGTGAACCATTCGGGTGCGAAAAAACGTCAAGCTTACATCCAGTCAAGAAATTTTAGTTTAATTTGTAGTGCTGCTGTATGTGGTAATAGCATATAACGGCGGTAGCTGTGATACTGATGACACTCCTGCAAATTTTTTTTCGTAACCAAGCTAAAAATATAAACCAGTAGAAAACCAAATGGAACATTTAAGGGTCAGGGTTAAGGTTTCAAGCGCATACAGTCTACACACTTCCCGTTCCGGTATCGCGAGACGAGCGGAGTTCCGAAAGTATTTGCCGTTATGGCAACGACTCTGCCTTTCTGGTCACGGTGTGAATGGTTCAAGACGGCGAAAAGGTGCAGCTGCTACGCCTATTTTTCGCTGTCTGAAAGGGGTTTCCGGAGCGATTCAAGACTGCTCTGAACCGCCTCAGACACTTTTTTCTATCTGAATACGGCTTTTGACACTGTCAAAATGGCAGCGTTAAGAAAACAGGATGCAAATCAATTTCCACTTCAAAACCAAGGGTGTATCAGCCAAGGCCACAATAATCAATCAAATTAGGACAAACAGGACAAAGTACGACATGACCACAGATAGTCCTTAGTGCATCTGATTAAGTAAACAAAAGGCTCTCGCCAAACAAGAGCCTGACCACACATTGGGCAAGATTATAAACAAATCCTGTTTCCTGCACATGCTGTCAATACAATAAGACCAAACTCTGAGAGGGGCCAAAAAAGGAAGAAGCCAAAGTGGAGGGGGGAAAAACAGGAGGGGGGCAACCCAAGGTGGGGGCAGAACAAGACAGGCCCATCAAGGGAGGGGCTAAAACAGGACAAGGTCAACAACGGGAGGAGCGAAAATTGGAAGGGCCAAATTCAGAGAAAGGTCAATGCCAGAGGGAATTAACACAAACACAGGCAAAAGCAGGAAGGCCCCAACATAGGAATGGACCAATACAGAAAAGGGCTGACACTGAGTGAGGCTAACATTGAGGAAGGGACAAATTCAGACAGGGGATTAACACAGAGGGCCAACTTCTTAAGGCAGGGTTACCAAATCTAACCCAGAAAGGGCTGGAGTGAGTTCAGGCTTTCATTCCAGCCATGCAGTAACACACCTAATTCTACTAATCAAGGTCTTTTGCAAATATTCCAGGCAAGGTGCAAAATTAGCTTTTTTTCTGCAGGCCAAATAGCTAGTGAACGTTCAATTAATTACAATTATTTTTTGGCTGGTAAATGATGCAAATCTACCAGCCACTTGCATATTTTACCAGCATTTGGCAGGTGAGATGACTAGCGCTAAATTTGACTCCAATGGTTGATAAGTAGAATTAAGACTGACTTCTTGGTTGGAGTGAAAGTCTGAACTCAAAGTAATGCTTTCTGGATTAGATTAAGTACCTGTGCCATAAGGGGTCGCTTGCCGAAGAGCCTCAGTGTTTAAGGGCCAAAACAGGACGAGGCTAAAGGCACGAGGGGCCAACAAATGGCACTTTTCCACTACATGGTACCGGCTCTACTCTACTCGACTCTACTCGGCACCGGTTACTTTTTTGGGGTTGCTTTTCCATTAGAGGATAGTACCGCGTCCGTGGTGCCTGCTCGTCGTTGCGACGCAGCATATTAGTGCCGCGACGGCATCCTCAGCTATATCAAGTTTACTTTTATTCCGTCGATTTTGTTAAATATTCATGTGTTTAAATCAGGGGACGCGCACTACCGTCACCACGTTAAGGCACTAAAGTCCGCGAGTGTTTAATTGCAATTTCTGTTTGACATTCTCCTGATGCATAGGATAGCAGCTGGTGTTCTGTCCAATTCGGTTGCACATTAAATAACGTACCACCTAAAAATGCAAAGCTATGATAGACGTAAAAGGCATGGAGTATTCATATTCAGGCTTCGTGAAACATTTCACTTTGAAATTGAAGGCAAAACACGTAGCAAATGCGCAAATCGCAGGAGACGGCAGAGCATTAGAATTTATCGCTTTACGCTGCGTCATCTCATCTGATACCTTTCCTTAGAACAAAATGCTTCATCAGCATCCGTGAAGTTATTTTCCACACAATTTTCGTAAAATAGGGGCAGCACAATAACTTTTTAAAGGGGAATTAGGGTAACAGAATTGGACACAAGTTTGCTACGAACAGGGTCACAGACAAAGGCACGCATTTCATAAATGCAACAGCGTCAGTGAACAAACGCAACCTTGTTTGAAAGGTAAGGCAACGCACAGCATATTTATCAAGCTGCCTCAAACAACACACGTTTCAAAAACATAATTTGAGGACCTGTTTCAATGATGGCAAGTGAAGCCAGTTTCCTAGCGATAATGCGGAAGCGAGTTGTCTTTTGCAGAGACGATTCTCTGACCAATCAGTGGGCTGCAATGTTGCACGTCACATTTTAGTACCCACTAGTACCTGGTCGGCCATTTTTTGGAACCCCAGGGGAGCAGGTACCAGAAAAAGTACCTACTAGTACCTGGTACCAGGTATTTTTTTCCTAATGGAAAAGCAAAAAAGGCGAGTAGAGCAGAGTGGAGTAGAGTAGAGTAGAGCCGGTACCGTGTAGTGGAAAAGCGCCAAAAGTTAAGCCTAACAGACGGGCCTGAACAGGACTGATGATAAGAGAAGAAATACAGACAGGATGACAAAGGAAGAGCAGAAACTGAAAGGTGTGCGGCTCTTACTGAAGGTCTTGCAGATGTCGGAGACGGCCTTGAAGACGCGGTCGGAAAAGTTCACCTTGACCTTCATGTGCTTCATGTTGGGCAGTTGGAGACGTAGCAGCTTGTGCTGGGGTGTGAAGAGAAGCCGGGCGTCTGCCTGGATACCGTACTTATCCAGCGTCCAGTGTGTCTTCAGCAGCCACGTCTTCTTCTTCTCCCACCACAAGGCGTGGTCCGACCAATCCTTCTTCACATCTGCGGCCCGGGGAGACACGGAAAGACAGAGGGTGAGACCCCAGCAATAAGCACAAGGGGAGAAAAGGGACAGGGAAATGTTTGGGACAAATCCCACGAGCACAAATGGATCCACACAACAAAACAGCACTATAGTCTGCACACATGCACACAAATACACACCTTGTCACTTTTCACACCAGATTTAAAAGAAAAGTTCACATTTGAAAACTACACAGTTCATTCTAGTTTAAACAGTCAAGTTCATGCCAAAACCATTTTAGTAATGCAGTATTTCACAATAATTGAACCAACTTCACTGTCAATGTGATATAATTTCCTTTTCTGCATATTAAGAAATGTAATTAAGCTATACCACAAAGAACAAGAGCTTACATAAACTCCAAATATGCTCATCATCATGCTCATTGTCAGAAGAAGCTATTAAATGACTGCTATCAGTAGAAGTGAAGGACTACAAAGTGGCATCCCATTACGTTTGAAATATGGAACGTATGATAAGAGGCAATTACTTGTACATAATAACAATCATAAAGTGCACTCAGGGCACTTTCAAACTTGGTACAACCGTTCCGTACCGTGCCACAGTACAACTGTCCACCCTCCCCTCTCCCCTCGCTGGTCAGCTTTCACACTAGCATTGTCGCACCGTGCCCAAGTACGATTAATTTTTATCAAAATTCTCACCCGGTTAAGGCGCCACATTGCGGAGCAGTAGTGGTAACCATGGCGCGGGTTCTATCCCCGGTCGTACCAGCCGCCAGTGGTCGGCAGCATTTTCACAACAGCGTACAATTGACTTTCACGCAGCAGGAATACAAATCGGGAAGGGACTGCTGGGTTGGGATATTAAAAAGACGCTTTGTTCGTTGCTCAAGCGCCTCCTGTTGGCCAACTGGGCGCTCGTCACTAAGATTCTAAACTTGCTCACGTTTGGGTATCCACTGCCCTCGTTCTGAACTAGCGAAGTTTCGACCTATGAGTGTAAAGAAGCAGGAGTTGTCGGGTGCGTGCTTAGAAGGAGAGCCGTAAACCGTCCCTCTCTCCCGAATTGGCAACAAGGGGTCCCATACGAGCAAGCTTGTACACAGTTCTCGAATTGGGCATTCCAGATTCGGGTGGGATTGGAGATGCCAAATAAAAAAAATAAATTAAAAAAAATTCTGATACAGCAGGTGGCAGTATGCATCTAGGTGGTTTTTAAATAGATAAATATACACAAAGAAGAAGCATCCACGGAAATTTATCTTTTTCATCACTAACCGCCAGACTTTCCGAGTCGGCATTAGATTCCATCCACCAACAGCATGAGCCTGTGGTAGATTTCTGAATAAATTATAACTTGTGACACAGTGTTATCAGTAATTTGACAGATTGTCTCACGTAAAACCGATGAAAATAATCCCGATTATGATCCCCTAACCCTTATCCCGACCCAAACTCTGTCGACCATGGTTCTTTTGGTGGAGGTAATCTATACTCTACCGACTTTCCCCAAGAGTACCTGGCTGCCGCGTCCCGCACTTTTAAGATATTGCGTCGCATTTTCTTAGTTTGTCACAGCACTGTTCTATTGTTCTGCAATAGCTAAGTAAATGTAAATACTTGCGAATTATTCCATAAATCTCTGTGTTTCTGTGTGTAGTATCCAGTTGTGATTGTATGTTTTTTGTCTACCCAAATTTTGAGCAAGCATTTAATTTCAAATGCGCCAATTTCGAGTCAGCATTTAATTTAGAATTCCCAAATTTCTAGCATTTAATTTCTTTGTTTGACCAGAGAGATCCTTTTGCCGCCATATGTGTCAGAACAAAAGAGTCGTACAGTTAAGATGTCACGCAATACTCCACCTCCATGCTCGAGTACGGTTGCTTTCACATTTGGTACGAGCATGGATGAACCGTGCTCGAGTCCACCTCTTCCAATCGTACTCGCGTACCGTGCCCAAGCACGGTACGCTTATGTTCTCACCTACCAAATGAACTGGACTTTGAGGTCAAGTGTACTCGGACCAGTGCCCGAGTCCCTAGTGTGAAAGCACCCTCAATTTCAGCAACATCAAATTGCACAAAGGCTCAATTAAGATGGTCTTCGCTTCATTTTCACATATTTATGGAGAAATTTAAAGAATTTTTGATGGCTAAATCGTTAAGCATTTTCCGTGACCAAAAAAAAAAAAAAAAAAAAAAAAAAAATCCATCAGAAAGTAACATTACAGTGCAATCAATTTTGAGCCACATTATGCCCACCAGTGTACGCCACTTATAACTGCTAGCCTGTCTGTCAAGGCTTCAAACAGAGCTCTGATTTTTGCAAAGTATACCACATAATAGAAAACATTAAGATTCATCTTTATTTGCAAAGAATTCATCAAGAATTCTTAAACTAGTTGCATACATTAAGTTTACATTAGAAAGATGAATAACTTTTGGGAAGAACATCACAGAACCGTAAACTAGAGGTTCAAGTGAACCTTAAACTCAAGTGATCTGCCAACCAGCCACGCCCATTTGGCAGTGGGGTACAGGACTGAAATTAAATACCTAAGTTGTTTATGTCCCAAATATATTGTATGCAATGTGTAATGAAATTTGATCAGTATGTGTGATTGCTGAAGGTTACAGGTCTTTCAAACAGGTGAAGTAATGTCAAAGGTCAACAAAATGGCCATTTTTCAGAAATTGTGAAAACCCACAATTTTATGTTGAGACATGTATTCTACTTGCTTAGCAAGTTTCAATTCTTTGTCTACAATAGAAAGGTGAAAAATGGCCAATGTCATTACTTCAATGACCATCCTGCCAGCCAACTTTTGGGACTGCAGGGCTGAGATGCAATCCCAGAGCAGTTCATGAGCTAAAGATGATGCATTCCATGTTTTGCCAGATTTGATCAAAATTTGTGACAGCTAGAGGTTAGGAGTAACATTGTTTATGGACTATAGACGAGAGACATGATGGATGACAGAGTTTAGCCATCTTTCAGATAAACATGCGCATCTTTAACCATAGGGAGTAATGTAATCATAATTTGGACAGAATCCAAAAAGAAGTCCAGGGTTAGCAGCATTTACACCATCAATATCGGAAAAGGGAATAACTCCAGGTAAAAACATCAGAGTTCTCAAAAAAAGCACATGCACACCTTCATAAGTTGGAATCAATGCAGGCAGCATTAGGCTGTTGTTTACAGAGTTACGTTTATGTTTATTCTGAAATTAGGGCTGTGCTGAATAGTTCAAAGCTTAATTCATAACTGTGACAATTAAATTCCCAATCAACACTGGAATGCCTCAGCTTTTTTCTTCCATGTATGACTACCATATAAACCTTATATTTTTGTTTAAACTCCGTATTTCTGCATTGTTACAGAAAAGCTTAGGCTACAATTATATTACTAGTAATATACTTTTTGGAAAGCCAGAATCCAGTGGTGGCTGTGTTGTAGTTTTTCTGGCTATCGTGATCCATGTCCAATTACTCCAGAGCGTTGTTAAGTCCAAATTCAAAAAGTAAAAATATATTTTAAAAAATAGATGTAATCATTTCCGAAAACCTGCAACATATTTTTATCTTATGAAATATTCCGCTTCAATCAGATTTCAATTACGGTTGAAAGACAAATTTTTCCTTGCGATCAATGACTGCTCTCCCACTTGCCTCACGCATGCAGATTTCATTGGATTTGCCTGCTGCCAGTGTGCTTTCATGTTGACGAAACTGACAAGCTACCCGCATTAAGGAAAGATGATTTAGTTAAAAAAAAAAAAAAAAAAAAACTAATTTTATGCAATTAATCACTTTATTCAAATTGAGGATTTTGTCCGAGGATTTTTTTATTTTTTGCGGTGATGGTGTCCCACAGCTCATAAAGCAGCACATAATAGCTAGGTTAATGAACGCAGTTGTTAAGCACCAATTTGACACTGAATTCGACATGAAGACGTTTCCATTTTTAAATGTAAAAAATGCTGATTTGGGAGATGGAATTCAGGGAAAGTTTTGGATTAATTAATTACATGCATAGTTGTTATCCTTACAATATTGCGTGCATTACACTTATGTTTTCAATGTAGCCCATCAGTGAACTCTTGGTCATCTCCTAATTAATAATTTATTAATCATTACACACTTACATGCTGGTCTTGGTAATTCAGTAAATAAATTGTTAATTGTTAATCAATCTCAAATGGGGACAATTTGTGGTTAAACATGCGCATTAGGTGAGAGGCTTCTATCTGACGGCACTCAACTGAAAATCCCTTAATGCCAGAATTACCAGGAGCTGGGGTTAGAGGGGTTAAAACAAATAAAGCAACAAGGATTATCGCTTTTTAAATGACACATATAGGCCTACATAAGAGATATTAACTGGGATAAAATGAAGAAAAAAAAAATACAGGACTACAAATTAAATGATAAATCAATTGTCAACTAGCATGTGTTATTACTCGTAAAAACAGATGTCTCCCCCCCAGCCCCCTTCACTGTCTAACCCACCGAACTGACGGACAGGCACATACCAAAAAGGAACCACTGCAGGACCTGAGTAGTAAGTATGCAAAGTTTTGTTAAGATCATGCAAACGGTTTTCGTGTTACGCTCCGGAAACGAAGTGGGAAAGCCGACACGAACGCGAACACAGCCTAAAACAATGTGCCTCCCCTCTCCCTGCAGGGGGGACGGACACACATTTTTGTAACCAGTTGTGATTCACATTATTTGAGTAAGCTTCACAAACACAGATGGACGTAAAAAGCAGCATACCATATACACCATTAATGATGAGCGTGTAATTTAAATTATGCAACTTTTTCGCGCGGGCGTGCGCGCATGTGTGAGGTGGAGTAATTCTGCTTGCGTTTCAGTATGCATGTGTCTGACTCGGTACACAGGGATCTACATGCATATGCACAGGTTTGTGTGTGTGTGTGTGTGTGTGTGTGTGCGCGCGCGCATGTCAATGAATACAGAGAGCTATATTTACAACAGAGGTCATAGCCAGGTCCATAAAGGGGCCAAGGGGCTCCAGGTTTTCAATCCAACAGCGCAGACACACACCTGATACAACTAATTCAATCAACTGCTCTCAGCCTGCACAGTTAATTAGTTTCATCAGGTGTGATTCCGCTAGGTTGGAATGAAAACCGAAAGCCCCTGGGCCATTTTATGGATCGGTTTGAGGTCGCTGATTTCCACACGCAAAAGAAACCTACCGAGAAGCACAGCAGTGAAGGACAGTGCATGACGGGTGATGATCATCTGTCCACAGGGAGTCAATGCGACAGAGCGACACAACAGCAACAAATGTGTCGAGGGGTTTAGCAGGTGAAGACTCCGCTAAGATTTTTTATTTTTTAAAGGGGAGGGGGAAAAACAGCAAAGTGCGAAAAGATCACTCGGCAAGCAATGGCAGAGGTAAACACCCCCCTCGCCCCCCCACCCCTTTTGTTCCCCAATCAAACAGACACCCCGCTGAGCAGAGGAAGGGTGCGTAAATCCAGCCCTCGCGCTGCTGGCACAGGCTCGGGAGGCCGCACTACAGGGAGGCGCACCGTCCGAGGGCTTTAGCGCGCCAGCGGGCTCTTTGAACATAATGGTGCGAGAGGCTGAAGGCCCCCCACAGAAACCACAGCAGCTGCTGCACAGATTAGCCCTGTTTGTTTAGGTCTGAAGTGAGACCTGGGCGGGGGATGGTAAATGAAGGCTAAAGCCACCTCTCAGAAAAGATACTTTGGAAGGAAATCATCCGCGGACCCCGTTAGAGACCCCACTAAAGCCTGTCTTCAGGATCAGACCGTTGGCTTTCATCTGTCTGCGTGGTCTCTGCTGGTTCACTACCTTCAGAATAGCTCCCCGAATCCCCCCCATCCTATATTTAATGATCTGCCCCGACTACCTGCAGAGGACTTCAGTAAATTTGCAAACATAACGCGTTGCTGAATACCCCTCGGCCCGGACCAGATTTCCTGCCTCAAGGTCACAGCACTAAGGTAGAAGGTCAAATCCAGCAAAAAACCTGGCGTTGCACATCTATGGGTCATAGTAAGTTACCATACCAAATTTGGTGAAGCTGCGATCATTAGTTGCTGAGTACTGGCCAGGACAAACTCATGGACGGACGACGGACGACAGATGACAGACAGACACGCAGGTGACGACAATACCCCTCCGGGCCGAAGTCGGCCGAGGGGTAAAAAGCGCTCAAGAAATGGACTCCAGGACAAAAGACTCAAGAGCACAAGGTGGGACGTGTCCTCTCCCCACCTTAAGAACCAGAGGTTTGCATTCAGAAAGCAAACTTTATTGCATGCCTCTCCTCGTCTCCCCATCTTTAATAGAATGAAGCCAAAAAAATCCCAAAGTGAACCTGAAAAAAATCAAGAGTTATTCCAAAAAGGCTAACAGTAGATATTAGTTGAATTTAGGGATTTTTTGGGGGCATGCTGGGGGGGGGAGCAGCTGTGATGTCACGGCTGCGGCATGTGTCCAGGAATCGGCACTTCCCTTGCCAAAGTCCCGTTTCCTCTCCCCGCCACTCGTCCCAGTGCCTGCACGACGCGCTCACTCTGAGATGATGTGACTCAAACGCAGGGCACTGACTCACAGTTTCTGCGAAAACGCTGAGGTCTGTGTCCCAGTCAGCCCTGCACTGTTTAACCCACCGGTTAAAAACCAAACGAAGGCGAAGACTCTCAACGGGCTTTTCTTGTTTTCCCCCAAAATTCAGAAATGTCAGTGCTTTAGAATGGACTTTTTACAGTTGCCAGAGGTGATCGACATCACTATTACAACACTGCGTTAAGAACATTTCAGTTACACTTATGTGATCTCTTCAGTCTCAGAAGACGTTTGAAAAAAATACTAGTTTATACTAAACTGGCCAGACAAATGGGGAAAACCTGCATCAGCTTTATTCATTAATCAACAACACCAGCGCCACATACTTGGGAGATTTACTGGTGAGGAACTTCAGACAGCATTCAGTTTGCACAGGAGGACTGAGAACAGGGGCAGTGTATCAGTGCCATTCACAAGCCTGAGTTTATGTACTGGTGTAGGGCTGCACGATGAACGGAATCGCGGTTATCGCGAGCGCAATAAAAGTAATTGCCACTATGAGGCAGACAGACGAGCTTGCTTATTACCTTTTCTATGACACATACCTAATGCGGTCATTTGAAATGCTTCCGGGAAGAAAACTGTGATTTTCTGACTGATCAAAACCAAAATGTGGCCAATAATGGTTAAAAAGAGATAATGAGAAGCAGACAGACCTAACCAGGCTGCTGTGTTAGATTGAAAGAATGTCAATAATCTGAATAAATAGCAGACCTCTGAATTCCACCTCTCGTAGAATTTTTACATAGCCTATCATTAAAAAGATTCCTTAAAAATAAACCATTTTAAGATGGCCTTGCTTTTTAAGCGTTTCAAAATATAAATGAAGTGGAAAAATTGTGTAAAGCATATCCAACGTGAAAGTGAGAAATTATTTTCGCATTGCACGCAATAGACAAATGCAGCGAAGACTTGGCAAACACATTCAGGCAAACGCAAATTTGGAGCATTTTTTATTTGATAATTGAACAAGATTTCAAATAAAGTAATTAATGGCTGTTTATTTTGGTTGCTTTTGAGCGTCTAAATAGCCTAAAGTGAAGGTGGAAAACATTTTGTTTAAGCATATCGAACGTGACGTGTAGAAATTGTAATTGTATTAGCACGCAGCGCGACCAAATGAAAAACTGGAAATAATCTCGCAAACACATTCAGGTAAATTCCGTGCTGAATAAAGCAAAGTTAAGGTCTGCAAAATCATCATCTTCTACCCAACAACTGCTCACACCCCCTTCCCATTTGCTTTGCTCAATTTGCAATCAAACAGTTGATTCGGTGAATTAACGATTTAAATTGGTTGACAGCCTGATTTATTTGAATATGTTTTGTTTATTACATTTTGAAATTTAAATGACCATGAAACATGACAGATTTGCCTGAATCTGTTAGATTATTTCTTGTTTTACATTCTGCTCTGCTGCGTGCAAATGCGATAACAATTTACGTGACGTTCGATACGCTTAAACAAAATATTTTCCACCTTCACTGTTGGCTATTAGACGCTCAGAAGTAACCAAAATCAAAAGCTATGAATTATTTTATTTAAATTAATCTTGTTCAATTATCAAATAAAAAATGCAACAAATTTGCGGCACAGATTCGCCTGAACTTGTTTGCCAAGTCTTCGCTGTATTTGTCTCTTGCGTGCAATGCGAAAATATAAAATCTCTCACTTTCACGTTCGAGATGCTTCACAAAATGTTTTCCACTTCATGTATGTTTTGAAACGCTTAAAAACCAAGGCCATCTTGAAATGGTTTGTTTTTAAGAAATCTTTTAATGACATGTAAAAATTCTACGAGAGGTGGAATTCAGAGGTCTGCCATTTATTCAGATTATTAACATTCTTAAAATCTAACACAGCAGCCTGGTTAGGTCCGTCTGCTTCTCATTATCTCTTCTTAATCATTATTGGCCATATTTTGGTTTTGATCAGTCAGTTGGCTGCATAAATTGCTTGATTGCAAGTTAGGCAAAGTACACGGAAATTGATTTAAGGTAAGCTAATTATGCCAAGGTGAAGGAGGCTGTCCAACCTCGCTGGTAATTAACGGACTTCAAATCACAGTTTTCTTCCCGGAAGCATTTCAAATGACCGCATTAGGCATGTGTCATAGAAAAGGTAATAAGCAAGCACGTCTGTCTGCCTCATAGTGGCAGTTACTTTTATTGCGCTCGCGATAACCGCGATTCCGTTTATCGTGCAGCCCTATACTGGTGTTATACTGGTGTTTGCAAATCATGGGCAGTGCAGCAGTGTGGTCATTCAGGGCGACACCCACTACCACGACCAAACTGTATCATGACCTATCCGAGCAAACCAGTGACCAATGCACAACACTGGAGCACCCCTCCCTCCCACAAATGAGGAAGCAAGGTGAGTCCACACATATACACACACACACACACACACACACGCACACACAGCCACCGCTGTCTCCTCTACCACTTTTGACAATCATAACGTCTTGAAAAGATACACAGGACACCAGCACTTTTCAATAGTGTGCAGCTCAGGATGAAAAACTGGCATTTGTTTATGTGACAGGGGCTGCGTGAGGCCTGGTGCCTATTAGCAATGGAGTCACATTCCTTCAGCTGCTCCTGCGTCAGTAGACAGAGGGGGTTGAAGTTCAAACCATAGATTGCACAAGCAAAAGGTGGTTACTGGCTGCTCTGTCCAGTTGGGAAGGGGTGGGGGTTGCTTGTAGAGCCATTTGGTTTGTCTTTTATCACCAGATGAGAGAAGGATTTCCTTTGTGCAGATGTCTCTCAACATGGCAGCATTGTTTTTCAGACTTTGAATAAGCATATAAACTAGGGAGGTTTCCATTAACAAATCTCAGAACACGTGGCTGTGCTTCCCTAAGATGTCCTGAGAGTATCCTACAAGATGACTCAAGTTTTCAAGAGGTACTTTAAGGCTAAGGAGGGGTGGGGGGTGGGGGAGGTGAGGTAGGGGATACTGGAAATACAATCTGTGCTGTTTTACAGCCGGTCTCACAGTTTAAACCAGGGCTACGCTGTCATTTCTACCGTCCCTTTGTGCCTGTGAGGAATCTTCCGTCCTCGTTCGACAGTCCAAAACGCGCCAAAGGGAGTCCTCGTCTAGTTCAGTGAGGTTACAGCGCTCGAGTCCTTTATGGTTTTACATCCCTTCATAAACAGCCATTGCCAGGACGCCCCCACAGTCCCGCAACCTTCATGCCAAAACCGCGATTGGCTGCGGCTCCCAAATATCGTCGTGACATCACAAAGATGGGCCGGAGCAGGCAGCTCTTAGTGGCCGTCCATAAAACTGCTCTGATAAAAGGTCAGTAATTCAATCTGTTATGAGCCAATAGCGGCTAGCAGCTAAAAATACTGCCGGCTAGGAGTGATGTAATGCTGAATCTAAATGAGGCCGGCCAGCTAAGTAATTGAGTGCATTAAATGCGGAACTGAAGTCCTTGGAAGGGCCGCGGGAGGGAATGGGATTAAAAAAAGCAGCCTGATCAGGGCCTCTCCGCCAGCGTACATGCACACACGAGAAGGAGGTTATGGTGACTGTTTGTCATTCATATCAATGAGTCATCCAAACCTATGAGCCAATGTTTAAAAGCCCGCATTCGACCTGGCGGCCTTCAGTCAGCACTCCAGCAAGGCCGTCTCCGTGCACTATCGCAGACGAAGGTAAAATCCCAATGCGTAGAGGTACAATGTCCACTCGTCTCGCTGTTTTTACACTTGAACACAGAGGCACACGCACTCAGCCACATGCAAGAGCACACATGCACACCAGCAACCAACAACTAACATTGTGTGCAGGCAACTAAAATCAAGCCTTTGCCAAATGTTATCACCCACAAAAAGCAAGTCTAGACAGATTGGATTGGGACCTGTGTGAAAGGGGTCTGTAGTGCTCCTGATTAACATTAACCAATTACCAACCCACACCGCAACCAGATTAATTCACAATATGTTCATACCATCAGGAGCTGGAGGCAAGTGATAATTTACCTCAAGAGTGCAAATAACTGAAGAAACAATATATTATAACATAATTTGCAGGAATTCATATGAGAAAATGTTGATTAATGCCATGTTAGGCCTCTGGAAGAACTAGAAAGCCCGGTTCTCCAGCCTGTACTGCGTCCTCAAGGAAATCTCCGTCTCAGCAGAAATTAGCCGATTATTGGGCCAACACTGTCGCCATGGCAACCAGAATCGATAGGCGTCATAACTGAAGCATAACACATGTCCATACCAAATATGAAAGTAATTGGTCAAAAATTAAAGCCTGTACATCGTCCACAAAGAAGTGTCTACAGACGCGGACGCAGCGGCGGAGACGTCAAACATGAATCCATAGTAGCCGCCTGACTTCGTCCGGGGGCTACAATGATTTCAGCAAAGCCAATGAGGGAACCAATTCCACTGGTGTCAAATTAGTTTAGCCGCAACGTCTCACTCCAAAAACACTACAACAGCTTTTCCAAATAATTTCTTTCAAGTAATATCTTGTTTGGCAGGGCTATACTCTGAAGCAAGACAGCCCAAACCTGACCCTTTCATCTTGTCCTGTCAGTTTTTAATTTGCAACTAACTGCAACCCAATTTTGGCAATTAACTGCAGAACAAGACGAGGCCTACTTCATTAATAGGATGGAGTGAAAATCTAGGCCTATAGGATGGTAGATGCAAACGATGTCAGTGTATAAGGAAACCAGGAACTCCACTTGTGGATGTAGGGCATTATCAATTTATTAAAAAAAAAAAAAAAAAAAAAAAAAAAGCTAAATATTGCATAAATTCACGCAATGGACCAGCCCAGTTGTTGACGACCTGCGTTCAGAACCAGCTAGAACATACTGTTGCACACAAAATCCTACGAGGCTCTCACGAGTAATGTTCTGGAAAATAGTCATAAATTATACATGCATGATTGAGGATGCCTTTCCACAGGTCCAGAATCGACCCACACTGATCATATAGCCTGAGTCTTATAAATGGACCGGATACCAAAATGGCTCAGCAGGGAATGCGCTCCTCAGGGACAGCTCATAGCTACGTGTGATTTTGAGCTACGGAGGAAAAAGGCATTTTTCTGGTCTCTACAGGAAAATAGAGAGTCAAACAAGGATATATCTGAGAGGTTGTTGCCCCAAGCTGTACAACACACCAGATCTACCATCCAGTGGATTTCTGCTCCAGACCCTAACAAAGCGGAACATCCTATTGAGCTGTCAATTAGCTGAATCCAGAGGGCCCAATTAGGGTTGCAATGAAAAAAAGACAGGATAAGCAGAGCTCTTGGGAAGGCAGCCCAGCTCCAGAGTGACATGCATACTGTCAAGCTGTCAAGCAAGGGATAGCTTATTTACTTTGCAAATCCGGTGTAGTATTTTTGGTGGTAAAAACTAAGAAAGTGTGCACTAGAAAAGCACAAAATAAGAACTGATAAAAGTTCCGTCAAAAGTTTTTCAACCAAAAGCCATCCTCATCAAGTCAGCAAATGACTGTTTATTCAGAAAATTTTCAAAGAAAACGCAAAAACAGGCAGCACATCCGTTTGGAGAACACAGAATATATAGTCCAACTTTCCTGTAGTTCAACATCTGACAATTAAGTGACAGTTCCTTCAGTTAGTCACCAAGCTCAAACACTGTTTTCACAGTGGGCATTTGCTTTGCAGTCAACAAGACAACAATCCAACACTTCAAACAATGCACGCACTTTAGACAAGCCTATTCCCCATGATAGGGCTAAAGAACAGAGACTATCAAATATGCATTTCCTGATGAAAGGCTTACAATACAGCCATAAGCAGTCACTGTCTTGTAAGGCGCGCATTCGCGCGTGCGTACCATAGCGCGCCTAAAAAAAATTTGAGGCGAGGAAAAAAGCGCGTTCTAGGTTTGAATATTTCTCCCAATATAAGTAGCTTCAATGAAGCGCTACATCCAGTAGATACAGAATATAAATGACCTAGTCCTATAATATGGGGGGGGGGGTCAAATGGTCAAATGACCATCACTGGGAATTCTCCCCTATTCCTCCACCTGCATTTGATTCCCCTGAAGTGAGTCACTCAGAGCGACGGCTTACTGGTTGAGTGGTTATTTCACAGGGAGTGGCACATCACAGTCGCCATAATGCACCCACATACAGGCGGGGGTCGAATCATTGGAAAACACGGCCAGAAATAAGGCCTTGTGAAGCTCATGATGGACCGTTTTTGTTGAGACTGGCCGAGAAACAGATTGACTCAGTTCTGAGGCGATTTTTAGAGCTGGACTTTTGTGGCTATTAGCAACAATCCGGCCAAGTGCCTGTCTGTCTCCCTGTCAGAGAGCTTTGACTTGCCATCTCTTCTTTTCTCGTGTTCGGGATATGCTGTGATAATTTGACAGTTCCCTTTCTCATCTTTAATAAAATTTTGTTTTTTGTGAACGAGGAACCTGCAATTCGACACCTTCCAAACTGAGCTAGTGCAGGCATCTTGCTTTGGAGACTTGGCCAGAAAACTGTCACAAGCCGAACCTCTCTTAACCACACAAAAGTACCTAATTAGCATTAAAGTTAGTGATCACCATTGTGGGTGCTTTAGTAATTGTGGTTTACAGACTTCAAGGTTACAGCAGTGCCCCCCGCCCTGAATAAGGAATGTGTAGGAGCCTGTGCCCTGCTGCTCAGCTCATTAGACATGATCACCCCCTCAGTCAGTGTTTACTCTGGCCGAGCGCTGTGTTTATGAAGTGAGCTCAACAGGACAGCGAACAGGGAGGGAGGGGGCAGCCATCAGACCCTGTTTATATTTACAATATTTATCTATTGGCTGATGTGCCAGAGAGTGAGTGAGGCTGCTTCAAAACCAATTCTCCGGCCTGCCATCCCTGTTCAAATGAATTCAGTAGAGCAGCACTTCTCAATGACACAGACACGGACCACCGCACTTACGATTGTCATAAAAAATGTTACATTACTAACGCTCCTTGGCTCTGATTGGATGCCAAATGCATCTAATGATATCTCAGATGACAAAGACTACTGATCAAAGTGGCTCCCAGCTATTGTACACTGCCACTAATAGGTTTACATGTGGGGATTTTTCATTTTTGATTTTAAACAAAACAAGGTCAAAACCAGTGGTGCAACTTCATCCCTCATAACTGACCAGTGGCGTAACCTCATCACTCACTCAGTCACCAACTTTCAAGTTTAAAGGACCGACCCCTGCTTTGCTGTGGTCCAAGAAAAATGAATGTATGTTTGTTATATCTGCCTTTTCTCCTTCAGTGTTTGAGGTTGCTTGTGGAGGGAACTACTGATAAAATCACAATGTTCAGGGGGAGATCTACTGCAGTACGGAACTGTCGCCCATGTGCTTGAAGTCAGGCACTACACAGTAGAGACACATGCGCATTTAACTTCTGGGCCAGGTCACGCGGTAACGGAGTTACAAAATTGGTGTATTTTGTGTGATAGCTCCAAAGCTAAGTAAGATAGTGTTACAATTTAAATGGCTTTGTGTAGGTCTTCCCTAGTACTTCAAAAAACAAAATAGCCAATTTTGTTCATTTGATTTATTCTGGGTGAAAACAGCAAAAAACTGGTCGGTAACGGAGTTACAAATTTGGAGCTCTGATACAAAATACACCAATTTTGTAACTCCATTACTGCGTGACCTGGCCGTTCTATAGAAAATAAGCCATGCATCACATCAGAATAAGCCACGAAAAGACCCATCGCACAGTTAGTATTACCCGTCCAGACCGATAAACGATAAACACAACCCTCATATTCTATAACAATGTGAGGACGATCAATACCAAAAAACCGGTCTGAAATAAGAAGCCATTTTCTTGAGGATACTACATAATACAAAAAATGGGAGAGACTAGAGAAAGAAGAAAGAATCTTTCACAACGTCAAATAAAATATGCAAAGAGATTCTTGTGAGCCGGATACTGTAGAAAAAAACCCTGAAAATTAGCTTGAGAGAGAAGACACAGAGTGTGAGGAATTTGGGTGTCGACCAGGAGAATGTTGATGGCAATTTTTGACACTTAAAGCACTATAATTAGGCATAATGTTCAAGTATACAACTTAATCAACAGACATAGATGGCAGAAACAAATCAGAAGTCTTGCATCAAGTTACACAGTAGCATGCCACTTAACTTGCAGTTTAACAACATATGCCAAGATTTCCCAAAACAATGGTAACAAAAAGAAAAACATTCAGCTAGCCAACTACCTTCTTGAAATTTAATGCATGTAGTTGAAGGACTTTTTTCAGAGCAATCTCAACAGAAACCCAAACAGCCATTAAATAGAAGAGAAGAAGCTGAAGACTTAAGCACTGTGGATTACTGCTGTAAAGAGCTCCACAGAATATTGTTCTTTCAGCAGTTACATAAGTCGACATTTTCTTCCACAATGGCATCCAATGCATAAGAATTACTGGAAAATAAATGAAGGCTTGGGCATAACAGTGAATATAGAATTTAAGTGGGAGCAACTCAAACTTCACAAGCATAGAAGACACTTCCACATCTAAAAACATTCTTAGACAAACAATTTACATGTTGCACAACACTTATGAGTAACCACTCACTCAACACAAGCACTATAATAACCTTGGAGAAAAATCTGATTAATAAAGAGGACCATCTCCAGGAAACGGTGGTTAATGAGAGGACATTATCATTTTCAATATTTATATTACAAATAAAAAACAGGGCTGCTTGCAGCTAAAAATATTCTGGAATTTAAGGAGTAGATCACCTTCTAAGGCAAGCAGTGATTAAAAAAAATCACTTCAGGATTGATATTCATCTACTTTTTCCATTACAAAAGGGGCAAAAGGGACCTCACAACCGAGGTTTAAGTTTATGTAAAAAAAAAAAAAAAAAAAAAACGATGAAACTATGCATTTAATTACACATAAAACTTAATATTTTAAATTCTTCAGTCAATTTTCAATTTCCTTTCCAACACGAGAGCAAGGAAGTTAGAGCACTTCAAACTTAATTTCAGCAGTCAGAAAATCAGCATCATCAGCGTTTTCCTGCATTTTCTGTTTTTTAAATACAGCGTTCTTAAATTAAAAGCAGTTTTCAGAAAATAAAGCCAAAATTACACATCCGCATAGAAGCTGCTGCAGGAACCAGAGGCAATTTTCCACCCTAATCTGCCATTTTTAGCGCAGAGACGAAGACCGACATGGCGGATAGAGCGCCAAAACAGATGTGGCTATGCTAACGTTTCTAACCCATGAGGTCACGCTAACGCAGCATAGGCTGCATTCGGAGTGCTGTCGCCTAGGATTTCTCCTGCCGAATTTTTCCAGCAGTTCCCGGAAAACCGCCAGGCTGTCGAGCCGATGTGCAGACGGCTCATAAGAGGTTCAGCTGCATCAGTGAGATTAGTTTTGGGGTGCAGTGAATGGAAATTCCACCTTGCGGGCTACGTTGCAGAATGCATTTTTAAATTCCGGCCTATTTTTGAAAACGGTGAGCTAGCTTGTGAAATTAATGGAATGTAGTCAATTTCCTGGTCAGAAACGTAGAACAGGGACCCAGTGCCTCACTTTTTCCAAGGACTGGATGCTACTTCAGAGAAGCCATTCTCTTATTTGGGTTACAGGAGTCCCATTCTCACCAGCACCGCTTGCAATAATTTCCGGACCAATATTTTCTTCAGTTTTTCAATGAAGCAGAGTTCCCTGTGTAGCGGGCCTGAAGCGGGGCAGACATCTGAGCAGAGGAGTGTCTGAGCTTCTCTCCATTATTACCAATGGAAGAGCGAAGAAAAACAGGGCAGAGATTCTGCACGTGGTTAACTGCTCCAAATCACCAACAAGCCAAATGTCATCGGTGTAAATACATTTGCCATCGGTCAAGATGCCATAACTCAATAATTATGACAGAAATTTCAGTCTTTTTATTTCTTTTTTGTTAAGAGCTTGCTCTACATTGGCAGTGCTAGCCAGCATCCGTGGTGATGAGACTGACAAGATTAAAGAAACACAAGACCAGAGAAAGCCTGCTTTTCATGATGACTGCACAACCAGGTTTGCATGTGTGTGTGGGGGGTGTATACTTGTGTACACATTTGTGTGAGCGTGTGTGTGTATATATGCGTGTGTGTGCGCATTTCCATGAGTACTTGTCTGTGTGCGTGCGCGCGCGTGTGTGTGCGTATGTATATGTGCAAGTGCGCGCATGTGTGCGCGCGTGTGTGTGGGGGGGGGTGTGCATGTGAGTGTGCGTGCGCGTGTATGTGCTTAACTGCGTGTATATGTGTGTGCACGTGCATGAGAGTGTGTGTGTGTGAGTGCTTGTGCATGCGTGTGAGTCTGTGCGCGCGCATGTGTGCATGTGGTGCATGAGTGTGTGAGTGCGCGTGTGTATATGTGTGTTTGTGCGGGGGTGGGGGGTGAGGTGAGGTGTGTGTGCGCATGTGTGTGACGTCAGGCAGGACTACAGGAGCGATTCCTTCCTTCCCGTTCTGGAGTCACGGTCATCCCTGGAGTCTGGCCCGATCAATATGACCTGACTGATCTTGTTTGCTGGAAGCAGAGACTCCCTGAGGGACAGCTACAGAAGGAAGCTCAAGCACATTACAGAGAGCAGAGAGACAGAGAGAAATACGCACACAAACCTCCATCTTCTGAAAGATACACAACCCAGTTCTACACCAGTTCCACAGACTGCAAAAGCCCATGCAGGTGAATCCCCCACAGGGAGCACCAGTACCGAGCGATGTTTCACAAAGCAGGATTACTAGAGTTTGCTCGATGACTCCACTGAATGAAACTCAGAACAGTAAATTACCTTCATGAAATGTCAGCCACAATGTCCAAAGTCATCAACCACTTCCACACTCAACGTTCTATGCTGCTATGCTAATCAGATTTTGCAGTAGTGCACTCGTCCACCATCATGACTTAGGTTTTCAATCTACCTCCAGTTCTACCAGAAAGCAGTAGGCACTGGACTCCTAACAGTTTGTGGGAAAACCTCAAAAAGCACTTCAGAGTGAAATGTTCCTACAGTGGCACTGAAAGTATTTTCTCAGGAGGTATAAAGATTGCAAGGCCATTTTGGTGCAAAATGGGCTTTGTGTATCAGGAACACTCTGTATCGCGTATGACAAGTTCGGCAGGTGTAACCGAGCAGAACACAGCAGTACAGCTGCAAAGCCAGTGGCCGAGAGGGGAACACATTAAGTTTAGAGGCAACAGAAGAGATGGATCCCTGTACTCTGGTTCTAAACATCAGCATGTCAGACAAGGTTCAATTAACAGGAGAGATCCAACAGAGCACTGGTTTCGCATCATTTTAACTCAGGGGAAACTGAGGAGGGCAAAAACGCAAAAATGCCCTCAAATCTATGCATGTCCCTTAAACAAAGTAAGGAGCAGAATGTCCCTTTTTTCCAAAAAAATCCTTTTATTCCATCTTTGTGTGTGTGTGTGTGTGTGTGTGTGTGTGTGTGTGTGTGTGTGTGTGTGTGTGTGTGCACGCGCTACAAAACATTACGCTGATTGGGCTTGAAAACTGCACTCTATGGTGGTGGGGGCATTGATTAGTAGTTCTTTTAATTCACTCCTTGCGTTCTACATCGCTGAAACATCATTCAGTCATTTGCATCCCTTCCTTTTGAAAGTCCCCCACATTTTAGCCAGCAGGAGCAAGCCCAGCCCCTTGAAAAGAAGGAAATTCATTCCATGATTTAACTAAGGTAAAAGCCCCACAGATGAGCCCATTTATCATCATTTCCTCAAGCCCAGGTCTGGCTCTAATGTAAACAACATGCTGCTAAAAATAAGCACCAGTCATGACGCACGCTGACTGGACTAACTTACCATAACGTCATTCTGCGGGGCTTTAGTTCCACTAGCCTGAGAAAACATAGCCGTTATTATTGCAATGCAAGCACCCAACGTCTCCGGTAAATTCAGCAAATGTTCCTTCAAAATGCAACGCTAGCGGGTCAGAGTAAAATGGCTCTACCACAGCAAAACGCAAGTTGATCCTCCCGCATCCAACCTTATGCAATTAAATCATGGCCCCAATTCTGTAACTGCATTAGAGTACCCCTGGATCATCCGTCAACATCGGATAATGTCCCAGAGACCTGAGGCAACAGAGATGGGAACCATGACAGTTCCTTGGCAACAACAGTGGCGACAATAGGTTTCCTAAGAAGAAAAAGTACACAACCCACACGATGAACAGGAATGAGGTACCACTCAACACAAAGCACTGATTGCTATGACAATACCTGCCATTGCTTCATGCACCCTTAAAGTCGATCTTCAGCCCTCATTTAGACTGACCTTATGAGACCTTGACCTTTGACCAGATGACCTCCAAAACCTAATCAAATCAGTTAACCTCTATGGGGAGTTACCATGTCTGACACGGTGAAAATCCCTGCTTTCCTTCAGTAGATCAAGCACAGAGAAATATTAGTGACGGACGGCGTGACAGATGCACGCACAAACGGATAACTGGAAAATACTTTGCCTCCTACCCACCGTGTGAGGTAGAAACATAAGTAGGGGTGAAGCTACTAGCCTGTCATGCAATAAGGTGCCAGGCTAGATGGCAACAACAACAACATCAACTAAATAATATACACACTGCTGCTGAGGATACACAAGGTCATTTGACTGTGTTCCTAAAACAATTTTCTAAATTGAATTGGGCTCAAGTTGGTGTTCGGTTACCCAGGAAGGAGTGCCATACACTACAACAGGCCAAGTCACACCAATGTCAACCATCGGGATTTCCCGGTCAATGTGAAAAGCCTTAAACTCAGTCAAAAAAATTTAAAGAAATGCATAACATTGCAATTAGGAAGAACAGATAATTAGGCAAGCTGCTGAACAGAACTCCAGTCCAAACATAACGGGAATCTCCAAAGCAGAGATTAGCTGGTCTTCCACTCTGACATGTTAGCCAACCAACAACCATAAGGACGGCCACTTTAAAATAAACACCGGCGTAGATCTGTGCCAGGCTGAGGTGGCAGGCTTGTTTTAAAGCGTGGAAACTCAGCACACGTATGCAGCAGGATTGGCCAGCTCTGTCATGAAGGCCCAAATCTCAGCAAAATCTTCCCCTGCAACAGGAAGCGCACAGCAGGGCGGGGCTTCTCCTTACCCCAACTACTTCCTGAAAGGAAGATTAAAGGCGATTAGAGAGGTGGGGTCTTCAAGGCAAAGAAGCGGATGAGCCTGACCATTATTTACGGGGGAGCTGCTAAAAGTGAAGGATTGTTTCGAAGCGGGAGAGGAGGAGCGCGAAGATGAAGAATATCAACTGTCCAATTCCATTAATCAGGCCAGCACAGCACCTACATGCCATGTGAATCTGTTCTAATGCTTCCCCAACACACAAGACTCCCAACCTTTTTTCTAATTCTAATAGGCTTGTGCTGGACTGCACCGAAGAGCCAAAATTCTGCCAAGCAGTTTAATAACATAGCCGCAGCCTCGCTCGTGGGAGATACACAAAACTTCAGGCTAATTGCTCGTGACAAGCCGCAGCTTACAACTGCTCTTATCCACACATTCATCTTCCACGTGTATAAACCAGAGCCAAGCTGCAAGGGGGCGAAATGAGCTCCGCTGCCATATTTGAACATGGCAGCTGCGCGCTCAACTTCTGGAGAGGCCCGGAGAACGACGCGGACCTGAAACGGTGTTGAAACGCATGGAATGGAATGTGGCCTTTTTGTTCACACACAGCCAGTGTCGGCACAACAGCCAGAGCCCAGACACAGTGAGTGAACAGATGTAGAACAGGGCTTCTTTTGACATACTGACTCCATAATGCAGGAATGACTGAGCCCCCGCACCCCCAATCTATCAGCCCTGTCTTTTCTCCAAGCAGACATGCACCCCCCCCCCCCCCCCCCCCCCCCACACACACACACACACTCTCACACACACACAGAATCATCCTCCTCCCAGGCCATTGGCCCTTAACCCACCCCCTTTCAAAAAAAAAAAAAAAAAAAAAAAGCAGGAAGTCTCACATCCTGCAGCAAATCACAGATTTCCTCACAACCACCACCCCACCTCCATTGTCAGCTGAGGCCACCTTCCTCCTCACCGCCCCAGTCCGGGCTCATCTTCCTCCTCACTGCCCCAGTCCCAGCTCATCTTCCTCCCCTTCATATCCACAGCCCACCTCGCCTTACAAGACGAAGGGGGGAGGGACACACACCCACACAAACCACCACGCTCCCAACTGAGCGCGCTCAAACCCCATTACCCTGATTGGAGCGCCAGTCACTCCCTCCGCTTCAAAACAATAACTGCATTTACGACAGCTCCCACCACAGCTCAGAAAAATCTGAATCGCATTAAGACCCCCACCCCCAAATGTCACAGAGCACAATATCCACCTTCAACTGGATTTCGTACAGGCAATATCTAACAGCTAAAGGTTTCTCGCTAGCTCAGCTCGTATTAGGAGCGAGTGAGGTTAAAAGCAGCGCCATCATGCAACTCAGGGGAGATACGTGGCTGAGTGGGGGTTATTGGTGAGGAGCGAGTTTGGGATGAAAAAAAAGCTCTTACGAGTGATTCATGGCAAACGACTAAAGCAGTGAGCACAAAATAGTGGGATGACGGCAGCGGCCAGGGAACATGCCAAACTCTGGAAGTCATTTCCTGCTCCACAGAAGACTTTTATGGAATTCTGTCAGCACATTCTGTGTCATGTGACTGTCGACCAGACCACACCCCACCTCCAAACTCCACAGCCATGTAGACTCGAGGAATGGGAAGGTGTGAGGGGATGACTTTGCACTATCGACAAAAAACTGGCAACATATCCCAGATCAACTAGATAAAAAGATAAAAGCTGCCACAGCCTTCAATTAGAATTGCTACAATTCGAGATCTAACTGCATACCAAAAATTCTCCTTTCCCACAGAGTGCCAGTTTTGAGCCACCCAAGACCGTCAGTTTGCTTTACGATTCATTACTTTGACAATTTTCCTACCCCTCAAGACCCAGATAGGTTTTTTTTTTTTTTTTGAACCACACAGATTCCAAAAGGCAAGTAACAAAAGCCCCGCCCCTTCCTGTACCGCATGTTTATACCCCCGAGCTCACGACAGGAAGGGACGGTCCCCGCAGAGGCACGAACACGCCCCGTTCGCTGCACACTGACTGCTGGGTACAGAAGTACAGATTTATATTAAGGGCATAGTACTGTACAGAAAGCGCACAACCCCATTTAGTGACACATTAGCATTCCAGTGGCTGCTTTAGCAGAGTACCAGGGGAGTGGCAACACTGAACAGCCAAAATAGAAGCTGCCACTACATACCAAAAACCAATTAAACACAGAAAGCTGAATTTCCAAAGTAAACATAATGAACTAAACAGGACAACAAACACGATAAAATAAACACTTCACCGGAGGGGTGCACTATAAAGCAACTTCTACATTAGCCCGGCTTTCTTTGCCTGAGCAAGCTCGACAAACCCAAAACTTGCAATCAGGAACACCATAAGCTGCTGAGGCAGGTTACACGAGCACCACCTTCATGACATTGAATCTGCTGGCCTTGGGCTCATCATACCTTGTCAACCCACTAATCTCACTTCATAGTACACCCCTCAGAACTTAAAGGCAAAGGAAATACTTTTTTCAGCTCTTATTCACTAAAAGTGCACTGCCCCTAATATTCAAATATATTTTGGGTGATTCTGAAATTTTTTAAATGACTAAATCAGTTCTAGAAGATCAGATTTATACATTATTGGCAGTGTGCCATGTTTGTAGGAATCGGGGTAGCTTGCCACATCACCTGGACACCAGAACTCTTGAGCGCCCAGAAGTAATAAATGAAATAAAACATGGATACTGTAAGCAAGAGCTTGTCCATTTAATTATTTGTGAATTGGTATACTACAATGACAAATTACAGGCGGACATAAGATATGGAAAGCCTACCTGTCCCATCTGTAACTGATGCGGTCATTTCTCTAGCCTTGCTAAAGTTGACAGGCGCTTGGGTTCGGGGGCCTGCCGATGACCGAATTCGGTTGCATGGCATCATCTTCCAAAACCTTCAGATATTTACTGGGTGATTCAATTCCATACTTTGCATAAACACGCTCCTTCAAACAACTGGGTAAAAAGTGTGTAGAGCATAACCGGTGAGTCTTCCTTGAATCCCATGTCGTTCAACCACAGTCGTAACAAGTCAGGCTTCATCAAGGGAAATATGTGCAAACTTATACCCACGGGTAGGCCCCAGTTTCCCGTTTTGTTGGAGCCACCAACAGCCGCATACAGTGGCATTATGACTGATTTTGACACTCAAGTTCTAATAATGATTGGTAATATCGCACCTTGACCATTTGGCCCAAAATTAAGCTGCAGCACGAGTGATAATCAACTGCAACAGGACAACACGAGACCACATGTCACCAGGGCCTGTCAGGATTACCTGAGGCAGCACGATGTTCAGTGTCTTGATTGGCCTGCGTTTTGCCCAAATTTGAACCCAATCGAGCACCTTTGGGACATTCTGGGTCGTCGGTTGAGAGGTTGTGATCCAGAACCCTAAACCCTCCAACAGTTACGCCAGGCTCTCACTGAGGAATGGGACCATATGACACAGGCGGAAATACGGAACCTGATTGACTCCATGCACAGGAGAATTCAGTCTGTGTGTGACGCTAGAGGTGGGCACAGCAGATACTGACTTCAGCAATCCGGAAAACCCATTCAAAGTGACTCAGCAAATTGGAACTGGGACTGTGTTATTCCTCACCAATTGTTCTAAAACATGGCATTAAACTGAAACTTGCAGGCACATTTGAGAATGCAACTTTCCTCATAATAAAATAGCTTGTATGAAAGCTATAATATATAACTTTTACATGTCCGTAAATGTCCGTTTCATCCAAGCCACTACTAGAGGAGGTGACACAATGCTGATTAAGCCGATCGGCTCCTCTAACATCTCACTGTATTTTTCAGTATTTGTTGTTTTGTATTGCGTGTCGACCGGCGACATTCCCGCGCTGGCACACAGGAAATGACGCGTTTTATTTCAAAACAAGAAGGGAGGGGGAGGAAGAGCGGAGTCTCTCCTATAAAGAGAGCTCTGGACCCCACGTGACTTGTTTTGTTTAGACCAGCGCCGCAGATTTCAAGCCTTCTGAGTTCACAACTCGCTTTAATTCGAACGACGTTGGACTTTATGTCTAAAAACTAAATCGGTTAAATATTACGGACTCGGAGATTTATGTAATAATTCGTGAGTGCTTGCATTTGCGTAGTTACCACAGAACAGTAGAACAGTGCCCTGACAAACTAAAGAAACTGCGGCATTCATCATTTGGAAGTGCCGGATGTATTGTTCCAATACCGCAAATATTTCTCTAGGGGGCGGCAAAAGTTACGGACTATAGCTTTAAAATAAACCAGAGCGTTGCATTGGAAGTTTTGGTCAGTGTATATAACATCTGTTTCAAGTTCTTTGATCCAGACATGTCAACAATCTGCATGGCAAACATATGAATTTACAGAAAGTAGAAACTTTGAACCCGTTTTTCCCTGAACTTTCAATTTGTGGGCAAGTAGACAGGTTCTAACCCACTCGCAAAATACAGGTGATATCGTAACAATGGCAATGGCACCCAAGTAGTAAATTAATCCAAAAGTTTCTCTAAATTCCATCTCCCATTTTAGCATTTTTACAGTTAAAATGGCAGTCATCTTCGGAGGCGTATCAAACGCTATGAAACACTCGTGCAGAATAATGTCACTTCTTAGTGAAGTCAACACATATGCCATTATATGTGCTATGGGACACAATTGCCCAAAAAAATTCTTGAAATCCTCATACATAATCCTAAATTTGAATATAGTGATTCATTGCACTAAATAAGTTAGTCTTGTACTATCAAATCAACTTTCTTTAATGACTGCAACTTGTCAGTTTCATCAACATGCATGCAGGTAGATAATAAGGCTTTTAGCAACGATATGCAACAACAAAAATTACAATAATATACATCAGAACATTTCGAATTAAAGTGATTGCATTTTTTTTCTCATTATTTGATCAGTCTGGTGCAGAAGTTAGTGCGACCAACACTTGCTCGTTGTGCAAAGGACAAAGGCTAGGTGTTCTCACCGATGCAGTCCATTGCTGGGGATCCAAATAAATGTTCCTTAATACATAGACAATAAATATTTTGTACAAATGTGGCGTGTTTGATGGGAATTGTCATGTGTAATATCTTTCGCCATCATATTATTCTTTCCTCAAAAAGGCCAGTGATTTATGAACACAACTATTTAGTTACCAAATGAGTTAAAATGATCCAAATTAACATTAGCCAAGCAGAGGAAATTCAGAGAACTTACTTTTCAAATGATTTGCCAAAGTTTTAGAAGTACTGTATGATGATACACCATGAATAAAAGCAGTATATTTTGTTAGACAGCAACATAAAACAAGTTGTGGGAAAGATTATGTTTTTTCAATAAATTCTTACTTCTGGAGTTTGGACTTTACATCACTCTGGAGTAATTGGAAATGTTTGGATTACAGTAAGAAACAATCCTATGCAGCCACCAACAGAATCAAATTCCTCAAAGCTTAATATTAATGATATTAATATAGCCTATTCTTTGTCTGCAACTGCCCAAATACTGGGTTTAAACAGAATGAATACATGCATAAAGGCAGCATGTTGATTTAGAATGTTTGTCAATGTTATGAAATAAGCATAGAACTATTCGGCAGTCAGACCTAATTTCAAAACCGTTTTATAAATAGCACAATAAACAGCCGAATGCTGCTCGCATTGACTTCAAAGCGCAACTTTTGTAGACTGGACCACATGTGGGGGGAGGGGAGACCACATGCGAATACTCAGGTAATCTTTTCAGCAATGAGACAAGCTAGCAGTTAGAGAAAATTTTGAATTTCTGCACACCTAATGTTTTCTAACAACAAGAGCTGTCAGAAGACAACACAGCTCGCCAGAAAACTTTAACCTTGCTGTCCACGGACGCGGACGCCGACATGGATGCCGACGCAGAGGGAAAGGCAATAGCTCTCCGAGGACATTCGTCTGGCGAGCTAAAAATTATACTAATGAGAACTTAACCATATTTTCATTTTTTTTTCCACCCCCCCCACCTCTTGGGAGGTCAGCTGGGCAATTCCATGAAAAGAGGGACATGATGAGCAAAAATTAAATCTCTGTTTAACATCCAGCAAAGGGCCTCAATAAATCCACAAAACCCCTAACTTTAAGAAACAAATATACAGTTGCAATCAAAATTATTCAACCTCGCCGAAAATTAGGTTTACTGGCAAAATTTACGAACTTTCAGCTGTTTGCAATGAACAAATCAAACAAGAACAATTTAAATAGCTCAATACAACAAATATTATAAGTGTCTTCTCCAAATTCAGCACAAAATGCCACTTTTAATGACTACTGCAGGCTCAAAATTATTCAACCCCTTCATGACAAGCATCTTTAATACTTAATAGAGCACCCTTTTGCCACTATGACCTGCTGGAAATGTGATGCATAGGCAGATGTCAGCCTCTGGCTGCATTCCCAAGGAATCTTAGCCCTGTCCTCATGGACAATGGCCTCAAGTTCACTAATATTCTAGAGTTTGCATGTTGCAACTGCCTTCTTCAGATCCCAGCAGAGATTTTTTATGGGGTTCAAGTGAGGCGAATGTGATGGGCACTCTAGAATCTTCCCAGACTTCTTCAGAAAACCAAGCCTTGGTGGATGTTGAGGTATGCTTAGGATCATTGTCCTTTTGGAAGGTCCAATCATGCCCAAGCGTCAGCTGCCGTACAGACGGCATGACATTTTCTCCTTGGATATCCTGGTACTTGACTGAATCCATCTTGCCCTCCACACTTTGCAGGTTTCCAGTGCCAGAGGAAGCAAGGCAGCCGCAGAGCATCAAAAAGCCCCCCCGATTCTTCACTGTAGGCAGGGTGTGCTTTTCAGCATATGCTTCTTTATTCCTCCTGCAGACATACCACGGATTCATAAGCCCGGAAAGTTCCAGTTTTGTTTCATCACTCCACAAAACAATATCCCCAAACTTCTGTGGCTTATTTATATGGTTTTGAGCATATTGGAGCTTGTGCTTTTGGATCAGTTGTGGTGTATGTCTTGGAGACCTTCAACGTTTAGTATGCGCCCTACTACACGACCTGAAACCTCAGTGCCTCCTCCCTCCAAGCTTTGCTGCGGATCTCCTGTAGTCACTCGAGGGTTTTTGACCAGCTGTCTCGTCAGGAATCTGGTGACAGCCATTGATAGCTTCCTCTTTCTGCCACATCCTGGTACTGTAGCCACTCTTCCTTTAACTCTGAACTTGCGAACTATGCTTCCAACTTTATCTCTACGAACATTCAGTGCCTGTGCTACCTTTTTGTATCCTTCTCCTTGTTTGTGCCAGGCAATGATCTACTCTATTAGCTTTTTGGACAATTCTGTTGAAAGCCATATTTCTGATATGCAATCAAATGTCACTGTCAACAAACCCCTAGCGAGTGCAAGTATTTGATGTGTTCTATCTCAAGCAAACCTGATGCCACTAATTAAGCTCTTGATTAGCTGCATTAGGTGTGCTTGAGACAAAACCTGATTTGCAAATATGCTCTTATGATGGATTCTATTCAGGGGGTTGAATAATTTTGAGAATGCAGTAGTCATTAAAAGTGGCATTTTGAGTTAAATTTGGAGAAACCACTTGTAATATTAGTTGTGTCAAGCTATTTAAAATGCTCTTGTTTAATCTGTTCATCACAAACAGCTGAAAGTTTGTAAATTTTGCCAGTAAACCCAATTTGCAATGGGGGTTGAATAATTTTGATTGCAACTGTATTTAGGGCTGAACCACTATTTTTCAGCAAGAGTTTTGCATCCAAACAGTTGGTACGAATTTTACCCTGAAATCGGCCCAAAATCCGATAATAAGGACCTTTGAAATTACCAGTAACTGAATGGGTATAACAATTCATATCATTCACTTTGCTATACCAAGAGCATCAATTTAAAGTAGAGGGGAGCTTGAACCCTCATGTGGAAGTTTGATGGCCTGAAGGTAGAAGTGACTTCATCATCCCAATCAATGTAACGTCCGTCATGGAAATTCAGAATTTTTTTATTGGACGAAACAGAGATGGAATATTGACTTGACCTTTTCAATTCTCTTAACTCTAGCCAAGGCAAAGTCAATAATGGAAAAAGTCTGCCTGAAAATTTGGCACATAAGATTTGGCAGGGGATCAAAATCCGTAACGTCCGTCACATGTAACATCCGTCACAGTAAAAGGGGTCCTGTAACGTCCGTCACGCCCAAAGAGAGTGGAGGAATGCTCAACTTATCTAGATAATAAAAGGAAAAGAGGGAATTTTTACCATGGATGTTTTTGAATTGGGGCTCAAATTTGTACAACCCCAATTCCAAAATAGCTGGGACGAAGTGTAAATTGTGAATAAAATCAAAATGCAATGACTTTCAGATCACATGAGCCAATATTTACAATAGAACATATTGTATAGAACACAAGGACAAGGACAAGGTGATATTTTTAGGCCAGGCAGTGACCTTGAAAAAAATAGGCCAAGGTCACCTTTAGGCAAGTCATTTGTAGAGAATTTGTAGATTTGTAGTTGATGAAATAAAGCAACATGTGTTGACGGACGCACGCACACATGAACGGAGCCCGATGCCATCTACCATAGCTCCCGCACCGCGAGCGGTGGAAGCTAATAAGCCATTAAGAGGCAGTTTTGTTGATGTCTGTAGCCTAATGTATGCTACAGTGCTACAAGTGTGGGCTAACACTAGAAAGAAAACAATATCCAGACGTGATACACTTCAGCAATGCTCCACGTATTTATTACTCACAATATAGCCTAGGAGATCCATAAAGTGAAGCCCACAGGCAGAGGCGCGTCCTCATCCGTCTGTACATGCACATAGAACAATATAATCTAGCGACCTGTCGAGGGAGTGTGTGCTTCAGGCACTTCTCAACTGCAGTTTTCCCAAGATACACTGAAAGGGGATAGAACATTCTGAACCTTGCATCTGGATTGGAATCTTTAACATTTCAATATAGTCAAGAGTTACTTAAAAGACATAAAAGCCAACAGCTATAATGGCCTTCAAATTAAACATTTCACGCATGTATATCAAATGACTGGCTGTACTAGTATATATCACAACCCACAGCCCAAATCCCAAAAATATCACAAGAAAGTCCACAGTTAGATGCTTTACTTCTCAACTTCGATAGCATTAACTTTACAGGTCAAGCTAAATAAATCCCATTGCGGGAGGGGTCATTACAGGTAGTAAATGTATTATTTACTTGGGCAAATCAAATGGCCTCGTCCTCCACAGCCAAACAGCCAGATTGGGTTGAATGAGCACTTCACTGATCATCCCCTTTACACTCAACACCCAAGTTTTCACTTCATAGGATAGTAACCCGTGGAGCGCTGCAATAATTAAATTTACAATTTTTTTAAATTATTTTGTGTTGTTGAAAACCTATCATGTGGCAACAAAGAGCTCCCCTGCAGGAGCTTGTTTAAACAAGTCGTCACACGATAGGTTTTCAACAGCTTTGATTTTGATGTCTTGTATCATTGAGCAACAGAAGTTGCATTTAGTGCTCTAAGGGCTAATGTCCCAAGTTCCTGTCCGGTCCATCAATTAACAAGGACAAGGGCAAGGCCACATGCATCATCTTGGTCTATAAAAATATCAACACACCAAGAAGAGGAAACCTGTGCGACTCAACTGAGCGGGGTAGCTCAACTTCAGTCCTTCAATTCAGACCTTCGGAAACGAGCGCCTGACAAGACCAAATCCATAAATAAATAAATAAATAAATAAAGCAAGAGAAAGCGATTGGACTTTTCGATCATTAATCCTTAAATAAAGCTCACGTGGCAGCAAGACCGCGCAGGAAATGAGGAGCGCAATCAATGGCAAAGTGCTTTCCTGGCATTTCACATTTTAATCCATTAACCCCCCCCCATTAGACTCAGAGATGAGAGAGGCAGAGCTGTGATCATTGGAGGCTGAAGCGAGGGGGGAGGGGTATGAGAGGAGTGCATTTGGGGGACAGAACCCCCACCTCTCCCGTAGCTACAGTGCATTCGTTTGGGTCACAGCACTCAATTAGCATTAGCCCAAGACACCTGTTCTGCCCGAAAGCATGACAACCCAGCCCAAACTGCCCCGTTCAAACACCTGGCAGGACTGTTCAAGAGCAGTGGGGTGGGGTGAGTGAAGGAGGGAAGATGGAAGGGGGGGGGCATTAGGCAATAACAGACACCCAACAGCAACAGAGCAAGAGTATGGTCATGGCACTCAGCCCACATTATGGTTCAGGTTTTGCCTTAAGAAACACAGTCTAAATTTCATTACAAAAAAAGTATTTGTGGCAGCACATTATCACAGACTTTAGCACTGCTGTTGGACATTATAGCTCGCTCCTAATGGCCTAAATCTACGATATGGCAAATACATTGTCACCTTGTGTCCCTGTGGGCTTCCTCCTAAAATCAAAAGACCACAAGCATGTCTATAGCTGGACATTAACATTCCTGGCAAACTCTGGTGCATTTACAGAAATGGTGGTTAATGGGCAATGTCCTCGTCAAACTAGACAGTCGGTCATCCGCTGGCCGACGTGCATCTCCCAGACCCCCCCGCTGTAATCACTCCCAAAGTCAATAGGCTTCCTGACCTTACTATGCACAAGGCCCGAGCCAAAAATAAAACAAATTGGTGGAAAACTGTGACCTGTGGAGCGCTCACAAGGAAATCTCAGCAGCAGCAGCAGACACAGTGGCGGCGAACACAGCGATCACTGATCTATAGTATCCATGGCTCGTCCTCTGGGAATACAATAAACTTAACTACAATGAAACAAAGTTCAGTTGCCACCTGTACGTTATACCAGGCTTCCTGCCAGTGGGATAACATGTCCTCCATCTGAGGGAGGGACATAAAAAAGGCGTGAGAGAGGGCCATCCACATTATACAGCCGTGCATGGAGGCAACCGGCTCTACAGTTACCAGTCATTCCCCCAGCCTGGTCCTGGGGCACGCCTGAATATACTGGTTTGTCTTCTAACCAAAATTGCAATCGTAGGATTCTAACAAGCTGTTCATTTGTCCAAATTAGGTGGATTTATGTTTGGAGCAGTTATTTATCCTGAAGCCACATTTAGACAGATATGAATGCATAATCAATATACTAGTGGTGCAACGGATCATCGTTGATCCGTAATCCGTACGGATCCCTCTTCACGGTTCGGTACGAACATGATCCGCGGATTGGTTGATGGAAAAAAAAAAAAAAAAAAAAAAAAGGTTGTGCTGGGGGTGTGAAGTTATCGAATCGCGATGATCGTAAAGCGCAATGAGACAACTTGCCGCTATGGGGTGTGTGTCAGTTACGTCCCATTTCTTCTTGAAACACACAAGCGGTCTGAAATAAACAACAATCATTTGAAGTGCTTCCGGGAAGATAATTCAGATTAGAACTCCTCTAATTGTCTGCGAGGTTGGGCAGCTTCCATCACCTTTTAAAGCTCAACTGGCCAACCCTAAATCTGCTCCTGTATAATATGCTCCAAATGACAATCAAACAATTTAGCCTGCTGCCAATAATGATTATGAAGTGATATAGAAGAGCTGACAGACGTAACTGCGCTACAATGTTAAATTGAAAGAATGCTAATAATCTAAAGAATTACAAAAAACCTTATCCAAACTCCATCTCTCATCGTAGCGTTTTAGCTGATTTTTAAACTCTTGCACCCTGAACTTGCCATCAGAGGATTACCTACCTAGCCCTGCTTTCACCATGCCTTCTCAAAACCGGTTCCCATTTACGTCTCCCAATTAGCAACTTCATGTTAATTTGTTTAGATGCGAGAATCTGTCGGTAGAATTACTGTCCCGCTCCCCTCATCATGCATTGTTTATTGCAATTATCAAGCATTTCCCCATCCACGTTAATTGTGACATTAAACGGCAACGTCTTCAGAAGCTTCTGAATTCATGTAGCTCACAAAATGGCATATATATTTTTTTCTGTCTGTGTCCTGCTTGATACACCTAAGAAAATTTAAAATGCGGTTTTGCCGACTGAGGTCCGAGTGAAGTTTGCTTTCATAAAAAAAAAACTGTCTACAGCCAGTGACATTACCATAATGCAGGTTAACCCTCAACCCGTTTCTAATTTAGAATGGGACAGTTAGCTCAATTAAATAACTGAGCACGTAGGCTACTGATAAGATACTTTACCAATTAACATTGATGATTAAGACGTAAAGCTTTGCGTCAGTGAGGGCTACAATGAGATCGGATAAACGGCAATTAACAGAATATTCTTAAAATTCTTCATTCTAGTAGAATATTAAGTAGCAAATGCTGCTGAAGATGTTTAGACAAGGTTTAGATTTTGTTTATGATTAACTGGATAATTGCCGTTCATACAATCTCATATTGTACAACTTTCCCAGAGGCTGGACTATAAAGACACCATAAACGATTTTGACAACATGAAAGTTTGATGCATAGCTTGCATTCGAATTGATTTTAAATGCATGCCGTGAGGTGAACTTTCACTATGCACTAATAACCAATTTACTAAATTATTCAATTACCAACGCTTTGACGCAAGAGCGTTAGTAATTTAAAAGCGTACATTATTATCCCTTTGCGGCACAGTGTGCAGCTGCACTTCCCCGCAAACGTAGTCTATTCTTTTGGAAACATTTTGATGAAGTGCAATCTTAAATTAGGTTGCACTGCTGGGAAAAAAAGGTTGAATCGCATTCATGCAAATATGTGCTGTTCAATGGCTATTAAAGTTTATAAATGCAGAATTCCAGTGGATGGTGGTCCACTGACATGGTGGAAAAGCAATGAGTGTAAATACCCCCGCATTGCCAAGATGGCAAGATGCTATCTCGCTGTGCCTGGCACTTTAGTGCCTAGCGAGAGGGTATTCTCTACTGCAGGGGACATAGTGACTGCAAAGAGGTCTACACTCTCCGCAGACAATGTAGACATCTTTATCTTTTTGAAAAAGAATTTAAAATTATAAGCAGAGATATGCTTTGCTTTCTTTCTTTTCTTCTTTTTTGATGATGTGGACATAGGCTAGTTTTTAAATCACTGTCCATGTTTAAAGAGAAGGTATCATGAAATATCATGGCTTAGTGCACTTTTAAGTTGTTTTTCATTCATGATCCATGTTTAAAAGAAGAAGGTATCATGCCTTAAATTGCACTTTAATTTGTTTTCATATAATTTAAAGTTTTTATTTTTTATTTAATGGGCAGAAGTGTTTTACAAAATAAATGGAGGACAAAGTTATATTTGTCTTGTCGTTTTTTTGTTGTTGTTGTTGATCCGAAAAGTGATCCGATCCATGACTCAAATCCGTGATACGATCCGAACCGTGAGTTTTTTGATCTGTTGCACCCCTACAATATACACATTGTAATAAAAATGACTGCATAAAAAGAGGAAAAATTAAATCAAAGTAAACAATAGGTTCCTCATTGGTGAAACTGCAGACACATCGTCTCAAAAACAGACAATTTATTAGCCAAGCAAATGACCGTCACAACTGACTGTAAGCACTCAAAACACCTGTGCTCCCCACACTAATTCAGGCTTACTGATTTTCTTGCTTTAGACACTATGTGTTCAAGGATGTTTTATTCTTCATAGCACACATACTAATGCTTTAAACATAAAATGTACCCAAATTAGGGCTGTGCCAATTCTGAACCACAGTTTTTTTAAGGCGTAGTACCACCATCTGCTGCCATGGGGCGAACATCCGCTGATGTTTCCCTTTTCCTTTATTAAACCCGACGCAGGTTGAACGAAAGTGCCCAATATCAAAGGGCATGTGAAATACTTCCGGGAAAAAAAAAAAAAAAACTTGACTGACATCAGTATTTTCCGGCGACATGCTGCACGGAGCCAAGTAAAGGACTACAGTATCGTCTCCCATTAACCAATTATGCTACTCTAAGAAAAGTAAACCTGTTCCCGTTTACTTTGCTTGATTAGCAATCAAATGTTGGATGCGTTTACTCTCTAAGTTGAATGAGTAGAGCTGTTTATTAAGACAGCATGTTTGATTGCTGCATTTTGAAATTTAAATGGCCATAGAACAGCACAGATTTGCATGAACATGATTGCCATTGCCTCGCCATTTCTTGCGACTGTGATAATTCATATCTCACATTCACGTTTATCCGCTTTTCAGAATGTTTTCCACCTTGTGTATTTTTTAGACGCTAAAAATCCAGGGCGATCTTATAACAAATTTGTTTTAAATTAATCTTTAATAATGTCCTAAAAATGCTACAATTAGAGATGTAATTCAGAGGAACATTTTTTTTCAAATTATTGGCATTCTTTCAGTCGAACACCGTAGCCCAGTTAGGTTTGTCTGCTTTTCACCATCACATCTTATCGTTATAGGCTACTGAAATTGCTTGATTGTTATTTAGGCCAAGTATACGGGAGCAGATTTAGGGAAGGGCAAAACACCTGCAATTGGCAAAATCTAAACTCAGGCTTCTTCCCGGTGGCATTTCAAATCATTTAAGCTGCTTCAGGTGTGTATATTTCAAGAAATTACACACGACTGCCAACACACCCCATGACTGGTCTCATAACACTTTTAATAAATCCTCATTCAACATCACCATATCCCAACTCTGCATTTCATCTCTCATTGTAGTATTTTTAGGAGATCTATAATGATGAAATAAAAATAAAGAGATTTGTTTTCAGATCGCCCTGGATTTCAAGCGTCTAAAAAATACACAAGGTGGAAAACATTCTGTAAAGCCAATGAAACATGAATGTGATATAAATTATCACAATCCCACGAAATGGCCGAATACGCGTTCATGCAAATCTGTGCTGTTCTATGGCCATTTAACTTTAAGAATGCGGTAATCAAACACGCTACCTTAATAAAAAGCTCTACTCATTCAGCAAAGTAAATAAGCGAATCCCCTGTTTGATTGCTATTCAAGCAAAGTAAACGGGAACAGGTTTACTTTTCTTAGACTAGCCTAAATGGTTAATAGGAGAGGATTCTGTAGTCCTTTACTTGGCTCCGTGCAGCATGTTGCCGAAAAATACTGATGTCAGTCAAGTTTTTTTCTGGAAACATTTCACATGCCCTTTGATGTTTGGCACTTTCTTTCAACCTGCGTCGGGTTTAATAAAGGAAAAGGGAAAGCTCGGATGTTTGCCCCATGGCAGCAGGTGGTGGTACTACGCCTTAAAAAAAAAACCGCAGTTCAGAATCGGCACAGCCCCAACCCAAATAGGATAAATTAACAGCTTATTATAATCCTATAACTGCAACTGTGACTGGGGCAAAAACCAGCATACACAGGAGTGCCCAAAGACCAGGTAGGGGGAAATCAAGGTTATTGCCCCACTGGAATTGCTACAGAAACTGCAGTACCAGATCACCTGGACTGACCAATCACCAGCTTCGAATGGATTTCAGAGCACCTCCACTACTTCAGCCCATTTTGTACCCAAATGTTCAGCATGAACAAAACTCCTGAGAAATCCACAGAGGTAACATTACAGATCGTGTCACTTTCAAAGTTTAAAATTTCCAGAGGTTGTAAGTCATGACATGTTGTTTAGTTACAAACATTTTGAAATTTAAACGTACCATTTCATCAAATTCCATTAATTCTCCATTTAAAAAGCCAGATGAAAGAAAACAGAGATCAGTTTTTATTTTGGTATTCCAAGAAAAAGACTTAACGAAACTCAGTCGCACAAACCATTGAGATACACCAGGTGAATATCTTGGCAAACTAAATGATAAACTGAACAAACAAGATGAACTGGGATTGTTTTTTTTTTTTTTTTTTTTTTACTTCATTACAACATAGCCTACACATTATAGGATTTAAACTATCATTTGAATACACGCAACACCACAATCAGCCTAAGATAGAGGATGTGACACAGATTAGCCCCTTTAATTTACTCAGATGGGGTGAATACATCTCTATTTACACTACCTGACTATTGTACATCCCTCCTGAGTATCAGCAGTAGACATGATCGGACAGTGGCCAAGTATAAACACTAATCACTGCATCAAATCTTAACATGCCACCTCCACTGGGAAAACTCATCGAGACCAGAACAAAGTCATAGCATCGCCATAATCTTCAAGTTCATGTTCCAAAAATACAATCCCAATTCCGAAATAGTTGGGACAAAGTGTAAATTGTGCATAAAATCAAAATGCAATGACTTTCAGATCATATGAGCCATTTTGTTATTTACAATAGGACGTAGATAACATTTCAAATGTTGAAACTGAGACATTTTGCATTTTTATCCACAAAATGAGCTCATTTCAAATTTTCTGGCTGCAAAAGGTCTCAAAAAAGTTGGGACACAGGCAAGAAAGGGCTGAAAAAGCAATTAATATATAAGAGAATCAGCTGAAAGAATATTTAGCAAGTAATTACATTAACTGGCATCAGGTGTGTAACATGATTGGCTATAAAAGGGATGTCTTAGAGAGGCTGGGCCTCTCAAAAGTAAAGATGGCCAGAGGCTCTCCAACCTGTGAAGGCTTGTGTAAAAAAATTGTGGAATACTTTAAAAAAATGTTCCTCAAAGTCAAATTGCAAAGGCTTTGAAGGTCTCATCGTCAACAGTGCATAACATCGTCAAAAGATTCAGAGAAACTGGAAAAATCTCTGTGCGTAAAGGACAAGGCCGAAGACCTTTACTGGATGCCTGTGATCTTCGGGCCCTCAGATGTCACTGCACCACTCACCGGCATGATTCTGTTATTGACATTACTAAATGGGCCCAGGAATACTTCAAGAAACCACTGTCTGTAAACACAGTCCACCGTGCCATCCACAGATGCTACCTAAAACTCTATCATGCAAAAAAGGAAACCATTGTTCAGCAAGATCCAGAACCGCCGCCGTGTCCTGTGGCTCATTTAAAATCGACTGTAGCAAAGTGGTGAAGTGTCCTGTGGTCAGACAAGTCCAAATTTGACATTCTTGTTGGAAATCATGGGTGTCGTGCCCTCTGGGCTAAAGAGGAGAAAGACCACCTCTCCTGTTATCAGCGTTCAGTTCAAAAGCCAGCATCTCTGATGGTATGGGAATGCATTAGTGCACATGGTGTGGGACACTTGCATGTTTTATTAAGCACCATGAATGCTGAAAGGTATATAAAGGTTTTAGAGCAACATATGCTCCCCTCCAGATGATATCTATTCCAGGGAAGGCCTAGTGTATTTCAGCAGGACAATGCAAAACCACATACTGCAGCTATTACAACAGCATGGCTTCGCAATAGAAGAGTCCGTGTGCTGAACTGGCCTGCCTGCAGTCCTGATCTTTCACTGATTGAGAACATTTGGCACATAATTAAATGAAAAGTCCGTCAAAGGAGACCCAAAACTGTCCAGCAGCTGGAAGCCTGTATTAAACATGGGTGGGATCAAATTCCAATGGCTAACCTCAAGAAACTTGTCTCCTCAATGCCCAGACGCCTCCACTCTGTGTTAAAAAGAAGAGGGGATGCTATACCATGGTAAACAGGTCCCTGTCCCAACTTTTTTGAGACCTGTAGCAGCCATCAAATTTGAAATGAGCTCATTTTGTGGATAAAATTGTAAAATATTTCAGTTTCAACATTTGCAATGTTATCTCTGTTCTACTGTAAGTAAAATACTGGCTGGTGTGATTTGAAAGTCATTGCATTTTGATTTTATTCACAATTTACACTTTGTCCAAACTATTCCAGAATTGAGGTTGTAATTTAAATACAGGAAATGTACAAATCGCCTTTGTATACAAACAAGCAGAGTGTTAAAGCAGAGCATGAACATTCCTGAAAGAGTAATGGTGAAATCCAGATCAGCAGTTCATATGAGACCTCTTGCCCTTGGAAGGGCAAGTTAATGTTTCCCAGTTAGTCTACAGGGAAGAGACCAACACATCCCGTCACAAGCATTCCACAACAACCATTAACGCTCTGTAAAACTCATTCCCTCATCGGTGGGGGCAGATTCAAATATTGACCCATATCAGCAAAGTTAGGTGAATCACCTCACCGAGGAACTTCAACTCAACTCAACTTGAAAATCCATCTAGCATGACCTTGGAGAAACACAAACGTAGTATTTTACAATGCAGCACACTAAGCCGCGCAAACAATGGGTGCTATTTAAGCCTCGTGGTCCAAACTCATCAAACACTATAATGTGGCCTGTGCCGCACAGCACTGTGCCCTACAGCCTGCGCCGTGCGGAACCTGCAAACAGCACTGAGGCTCCAGTGAGATTGTTAACTTCAAGCTGAGCCATTACATATACAAAGATCTCCACCCACTCCTTACCAGGGCTCCACTGGTACACTACTCCAATTCCATAAAAAAGCAGGTCTACTTAGTTTGAAAATGGAAATTTTCCATTGGCTCCATGTGTAGTATGGTTGCATAAATGTATAAAATAGAAGAAAGGCATCACAATTATAAAAGTAGCTATGCTGACGCAAGCAGTACCCCTCAGCCCACATTGAGCAGTATTTGTGTGACTGAGTTGAATACTTACATTTTCGACATGAATTTCGTCATGAAGACGGTTCATTTCTGTTCAACTGTTTTGCGGAGCTTTGTAACTTTCTCGTGAACAGGGACAACAAGATGATGTCAATGCAAATTCAAGATGGCGGCTCTGACAGCCATATTGGATACCAGAGCGCCACCAAAATCGATAGGCTTCTGTAGCTACCCGACTATGACACTCACACCAAAAATGGGGTTGATCGGCAATGGCGTTTGTGAGTTAATACGCGAAATATAAGTGTGGATGGACGGATGGACAGACACCGTGCGTGACGACAATACCCCTCTGCCCCTTAGTCGGGGCTGAGGGGTAAAAAATGATGTAAGGAGTTTCTTCTTAGGAGTAAAAATATATCCTCCTGATGCTATTTGGATAAGGAAAGGGTTCCCAAGTCGCAGGCAAGTCCATGGCACACAAAGTAGGGTGTACAAGTTTTAAGAGCCTTTATTAACACATCTCTGTTGTATTAAATCAACAACAAAGGCATTACAGCTTAAAAAGCCTTCACCTGGCATCACAATAAATAACAGATTTTTAAAGCTGGATTTATGGTTCTGCGTCGACTCGACGCCGTCGTGGACCTTTCGAAGTTCTGCGTTGAGGTCGTTGGCGTCGTGCTGTGCCGCAAAGCAATTCACCGCCAAACCGCTATGTGGCGTCAGGTTTCCGAAGGACCTGTTGTGGAATCACGTGAGACTCGTTGGTAGAGTGTTTACGCTACGTTATGGGCTGTATTTCATTCCGATCCTACACTCTGCAAAATCACTTCCCTTCGTAGTGAAAACTCTGAAGGGCAGCAGGGAGTAGGGTTTTCAATTAACGGTCATTTGGAATCTTTGACATATTTCGCGGCTGCTGCTTTCTGCTTAAGCAAGTGTAAACAAACGCAGCCAGTTCACGGAAGAACTGTTTTCACTGGCCATTTATCGGTTTCGCGGTAGCTTAATAAGCAACCGCATCGCTTTCATAAGGCGACAAATAGCCACGGATGAAAATAAAAAAACGACATAACTAGCGATAGCCAGTCGACTGTAGTAAACCATCAAACTAGGTTCGTCAGCTTTCTGTGCGCTAGGTAGCCTCTAGCCACCGTTGTCATTTTCTTGAATGACGTTGAATCACACATGTCACTAGGCTCGGGTCGGACCAATCAGTGCCCTTGCGGTCTGCGTCGCCTTGACATGCAGTTTGAAAATTTTCGAGGTGCGCGGCAGGCGACGCAGAGGCTCTGCGGTGGGGGTTCACGTCGCCGCACAGGCTCTGCGTAGCGAAGGCGTCGGTTCGACGCAGAACCATAAATCCAGCTTAAGTCCACACTTTATAGCTTTTGGTTTAATACTAAAGCTCTTAGCAATGTGAACTCATTGTAAAATACATGACCACTTGATCAAATATATTACAAACTAAAAATTTAAAGGGCTTTAAATGTTTAACGATCCATGTTGCTGCACAGTGCTCATTGCAGAAGTTGGGCAAGTTGGATTATACCCCCTTCTTACCAAGAGCAGAGGTCATGGCCCACAGAAAGGCCTCAACTAATAACATTACAAATCTGGAAGATTTCAAAAGGTGGTGGGGCCAAAGAACCGAGGAGAGAAGTGAACATCATTTCCAGGAGAAGATAAAAGCTATATTGACCATTCAACTTGCAATCTATAAATCACTCTTCTGCAACCCTAAACCCAATTTATCCCTTTCAAAAGTAGGTTTTTCAGAATGTTCTCTTTCACACAAAAGTACCAAATAAATGTTCCACAATCCTTTCCTATTGATTGGCAGTGGTTGTCGTGACATAAGCAGTAAATTGCTCAGTTAACACACATATGTGACCTCAAAATGGCTAACGCATCTCATGCACACCTTCATCAAAAGAGACCTCCAATCGAATCACATTGTGCACCCCACAACAGTACTGTCCTTGACATCAGCTGACATAGAACAGAAAAATTATTTCACAGGATTGTACCCCATTTCATCTCCAGTATATTTTTGAATCTTTCTGGACATGACAATGAACACTGCAGTAGATGACTTTTCGCCCAAACTAAAATGGCAGGGGGAGGACTGAGAAGGGAAAGAAAGACTGTCTTCCCACACACACACACACACACACGCACACACACGACACTGCATATGACCCTGGTCTGATGCCAGAAAAATGACCACAAAGAACAATGGCCTCAATTATATGACGCTGAAAACCAGAGAGATAAAAATATGGAAGCAGCTATGGAACAAACCAGCACAGCAACTGGAATGTGGACTATTTGATCCCCTTCAGCACAATCCCAGTCCGAAATGAACAAGAATTTGACCCATCCTATCATTAAACTAGGCAGTGTTCAAGAGTCTCCAATGCAAAAGGTCTAATTCCCGCCTAAAGACACTAAATTCATCCTTTTTTTACTTGATATTATCCCACATCTGTCCTTTCTGGAAATGTCACACATATTGTTTTAAGCCACGCACAACATGCAGCCCCTATTCTCTGATCATTGAAGTTACAGTGACATTCCAGATGACAGGCAAAGACTGTAGATTAGGAGTTTACATTATCAGGGCCAGATCTTTCTGCCAAACTCACAGCTGCAGTGACAATGCATTCCCACCGGCAATGATCATTGTACATTGTACCCACTTACTCTCACATTCCCAGTTAATCAAGCAAAATATTCAAGCGCAGGAAAGGGGCAAATGAAGACGTGGCTGGCATTTTACCCTCCAAATCAGTTAAAATAGCCTAAATTCTCACAGAACTGATCTCCTTTGAGCACAGTAAGCAATTACAACTGTCCACCCCTCTTACGTTTTAAGTGAATCATTGAGGACGAATCCTTAACCACATACACTTTGTAGGCCAAAACCCATTCTGAGCTTACAGATTCCGACAGGACTTAACATAACGTCAAAATCAAATGTTATATGAAAGACATCATCATGGCAGCAGTAAACATTTCTGAAAGTGGCAGTGCTACCGGAACGAACGGGTTTAATAGCATTTAATAGCATAGTTTAATAGCATTGACATCCCTGCTGAAAATTCCAGCTTTAACCAGCCTGAACTGGTCAAGCTGGTTTAAGCTGTGTTTTGGACAGTTTTAGTTGGTCGACCAGCCCTTCACCAGCTGACAATACCAGCTTAACCAGCTTTGACCACCTTCATCCTGCTATAGAGACCAGCTTTAAACATCTAGACCAGCTATGACCAGCTAATGGTGTTGAAAACACAGCTCAGACCATCTTAAACCAGCTTAGAATTCTAGCAGGTCTTAGCTGGAATTTTCAGCAGGGATGCGTAATGTCATAGGCAAAAGCCAACTTGGACGCACACAGTGCTGAAGCGGGGGGGGCGCAGCTTTTCAGGAAGTGAACAGAATAATGCCAATGAGGTTTCCGTACCGAGCTTTTCTACGAGTTTCAGCATGACCCCTCCGATGTGAATTTCGCCGGTCACCCGCAGCGACACGTCCCGATGGAGGTCGGTCACATGCATCTTCAGTTCCCAAGTCCCGTCAGCATAGCAGCCATCGGGCATTCTGATACCGTCCAGCGCCATCCTTTAAAGAAGATGAAAATAATTAGACACTGAGAAACATGGGAAAAGTGTTTTTTTTTTTTTAAATACAGGGATAAGCATTTAAATTATCCATCATCTACAAGGAGGTGAGCTTGACTTAGTAGCCTAATGCTTTAAATCTCAGACAGATGAAAACAATTCGATCAGTGTACATTACGTTAGTGGAAGCGGTGGAGAAGTGTACCGCAATGATAAAAGAAAGCAAGCCAACGTGATCGGTCAAGAAAGACCAACTGATTGTAACCCAGTTTTATGCTTACCGCCAGTATCTACATTTTACAAGACAGGCGCCCATTAACTGCAAAGTTTTCCCAGAGCAAGAAAAGGACGTAGGCTGCTCTCATTAGCTCACTTGGAAAGTGGGGTCATTTTGAAAGTCAGTAGCTAGGCTATAGCATGTGAATGTTTGCACAACGCAATTACTTCACTCGTTAAGCGAGTAACTTATATTCAGATGACGCACATGACCCAGAGTAGATCATGCATTAAACGAAAAAGAAAATAAGCCAACTGTTCAACGAAGAACTGCGTCACTTTATCAATACAGAAAGACTGGGCCTTTTGACTTAACCTCCAATAAGTCCCGTTGCTATACAAGCGAGCGACAACAGACAGACCAAATACAAGTAGTTCCGTCAAGTAAAATGCAATCACCTGCTGTAGATAACGGAAAGTGCAGCAATTTGTCAAATATGAAGCGAATTACGTAAGCACATTAATACCAGAACTTGCCTGTTGAAAAGCAAACTTGCTCCTGTGTGTTAGACAGTAAAACCACCAGTTTTCCACATCACCACCACACCATTTTAAATCTCAGTACCCTTTTACAAGCATTCAAGAAAGGAAACCAATATTTCCAATTCATTTGAAACCGTTATTTTAAACAGGTAGTTAGCAAACACAAATCACTCTGCTGGGAAAGCCACTGCCTGCAGAGCGCAAAGCGCTGTGACTCTTCCTTGCCCCATAAAGAAAGAAAATGATTACCAATGTTCACTCACCTCAGATAAAACAACCCAACACTAAGAAATCAGTTTGTACTTCCTATGCTTTTAATGTTCCGTTGTTCTTCTCCTGTGTATCATGTAGCTAGTCCGTACCCTGGAGGAAAATCCCACAGAACTACCTCCAAGTTAAGTATCCCAAACTGTTTCCTCAGGCTTTGGCTAATGGAGTCCAGCAGGCGTTTCTTTCTGCTCCCTCCCTTTCCAGAAGATAACGTCACTCACTCCTCCAATCCCACTTTTCCTTTCACACAGACTGGACACTCAGACCGGTCGAGTCTCACTATTCCTTCCTCTTTTTTTCATTGCAGAGAAAATAGAGCTGTGGTTAATGACTGCACCGCTCATAAGGCGATGTGAATTGGTGGGATAAAATTGGGTGAACTACAATGTTCCTTCCCTTTTATCGTATTTATTTTCATTTCTATTGTGCGTGCGCTTGAATCGGCCAGCACGGTACTTCGTCAAACTGCTTAAATGCTGCGTCGTTTGGGATCGAGAAGGTATTCTGGCTTACTTTGGAGTTAATACGTGTTATTGCATGGTAAAACTCAACAGTTGAATCCGGACCGGGGAATGGGAAAATCTAATACCGCCGCTGCTACCTTTTAAGGAAATGGTATCGAGTGCACTGGGGTACATCCGGGGAACTCGGGGGTCTTCATTTTGGATTTACTCACTATTACTCATAAAGTAAACAAAGCAAAGACAATTTTTTGGGATTAACAAAGTAACGTTAATTCTGTAATTTTTTTTCTTATGCTCTAGAATGTAGTCCTCTAATTTCGTTGAAGTCGAGGCGGACGGAGAGACATGGTTTCATTGTGTCCGTCATTTTATATTTGCTGTATTCCTTCAAATTGTGTCACACCCGATAAAACTGTACGAAGTTTGAGAGCAGTTGACGTACATTTAGTCTGCGAGTCGATTTATGTAATTCGACCCGGCTCTCGTCTTTTCCCTCAGTCTTTAGTTGCTGTTATGTAGTATAATATCAAAAAAAACGTAAGGTTGTTCAATCCACTCATCGCTAAGATGATTCTTTTAAAATAAAAATGTAGGCCTAACACTTTCCGTTTATTTTGGTAGGCTGATAAATTTTCTGTCAAAAATCTTTTCATGCCTTAAAAAAAATCTTGTTGTTGCCTCCAGAGCTCATGATGTCGTTCTGACTGTAGGCAGCTGTCTGGAGGTATTGATTTTCACATTTTGATCATAAAATGGATGGAGGAGGAAACAAACACACAATTCACCACAATGCGCCGGTATCTCCCCCCGCTTCTCCCGACGGACTAATTGCTCATAGCAACCAGTTGGACGTTTTGCCTTGAAATGTACTCAATGAAGAAAAACATCCAGTTTAATTGTGGAAACCACTGGGAGAGTATCACCCAACGTTTCAGTCGCGGGAAAGACTAATTCTTACCTAAAATATCTGAAAAGTCATCTGTCACTGCTCACCATATTTGGTAAACCATCTGTGAATTGTATGGCATATAAAAAGTTATGAATCTTTCAAAGCCTGAAATGAAGACCTAGCTAATGCACTTCTGCTGCTGCAAAAAGGGTTTGTAGGAGGAACACTTGAAAATGTTCATTGTAAACTGTATTTGGATAAAAAGAAGAAATGCTATGGATACTGTCAGTGTGAAATACCCAGTACTTATTAAATGATGGAAATGCTCAAACTTTCAAGCATAAAAGGTCTTGACAATTTTAACACACACAGGCATGCATATGCATCTTTGTCTATCCTTGACTTCCATTAATTCTTTGTCTCTCTCTACAGCCTTTCTCCAATCTTTACCATAACCAATGCATGCGTAGCCCCAAACCAAGACCTATCCTTGACCTATCTCTAGTTATAACCCTAACCAATAAGTCACAATTTGCCCTTCTAGTTGTGAGGAATATCAAAAATGTCCTCACTACCCAAAAATTTCCCCACTCTGCTGGTTATTTTTTTTCCTCATTCTAAATACATAGCAAGTGCAAGAACACACACACACACACACAAATCACTGATATTTCCCATCCATTTTGTTCTGTCATCATACACACATACATGGGCTGTGTCAGTCCATGTAAAGCATTCTTTTCATGTTTATAGGACTGTGGCTGCATCCTGGTTGAACAGCTCTGGGCTCCAGGCGAAGATGGCCGTTTTCAGCAGAAGAATTTAGCAGCACATTTGGTCCGCATCAAAGCGATTTATAACCCTCCAGCCTGCTTCTCTGACCTGAGCGTGTCTGGCAGCAACTCCATTGCCTTTTATAGGCTCAGTTTTAATTAGGGTGTAAAGATGGCGTCAGATGCGATGCAGAAGTCAGATGGACACTTGAGTGCAGGAGAATCAAGGTAGGAATGTGTTCAAGTTAGAGAAGCCAAGATGTGGAGTCTTATGTAACTGCAATCCCAAAATCACTCAGGAGACTTGAACTAAAGAAGTAATCAATTTTTGTTATATACACTTATAACTAAAGGGATATCGGTTGATCTGCAGTTGATCTGGGAATGATCATTGAATCAGGGGGGAAAAAAGTAGATGAGACAAATGGATCAGTCAGACATGAGCAGCAAAATAATTTGTAAAATATACTGGACAAAGAAAGTTAGGGATCACTGATTTTTAATATTGAAATATGATATGGAACATAATTTGAACTATCAAATATTTCAAATTCGAAAATTGGGGTGATCCCTAATTTTCTTTGTCCAGTATAAGAACCACAACTACCTTTTCTGGACAAGTCAGTCACTGAGGTTTACAACGAAAGGTCAAATATGAGCCAGTAACAAAGCACAGGCCATGGTTTTCTACGAGCAATCTCTGATGACAAAAAATCCAAAAGGAAGACCAGAGTTGGGGGGGATCACAAATGGAATGGTAAATTAATGTATTGTCTATCGTGGGAAAAAATGGAATGGTAAATTAATGTATTGTCTATCGTGGGAAATTAATACACTATAATGCTTAATTGGTGGTTGTAAATCCAGATATTGTGCAATATCTGAGGAAAATCAACTTTCCTAAAAATTCCAGATATTTTTGGAATCTGTATCAGGAATATGCACATTTTCCTTTTAATATCCAGCAGAACCAAGTGTGCAAAAAAAAAAAAAAAATAATAATAATAATAATAAATAAATAAATAAATAAAAACTTAAGTAAAATATGCACTATCCACATGTGTAAATCAACAAACTATGCTTTATCAGTTGAAAACTCAAAAAGTAAATATTTTCATGGCACTTATAAGGAATGCAACAGTATTCTCCATACAACAGAGCAGTGTAGTCTGTATCTGTCTGTTAGATTTGGGTCCATTTATAATGAAATGGTATACCCAAAATGTAAAACTGAGATCAGGGTAATATTGTTAAAAAAAGGGGGGGAAAAAAAAAACATTGGACTTGTAAAAAAGAGTTGCAAGAAAGCTTGCTTACCCTCTGTTGAAACACAGAACAATTAGTCAAACTGCATATGTAAACTGCATATTGGTATGCCAAAGTTTTCAAGTACTTTGGCACGGGACACGAGTTCATTGACGGGAATTCGATAGCACGTTAATCATGAAACAGTGTCGCCTAGTGGCTAGATGCACTTATTACACCTCCTTGAGTAGCATCTCACTTTGCAGTAAAGCTTCCAGATTTTAACCGGTCTTTCTCGGAAATACCTTCTTTATGATTTTCTTCAAACCAAGGACATTAAGAGAAAATCGACAATCCGTACAGAAAAGCAGAAAAAATGAAATTAATTTAGAATTCAACCATGTGTTAAGAAAGGATAAGTTTTAATAAAAGGAAATACAGCGTCGGATGGCAGTTTGAATCATTACAGGCATGAGTTATTGCACAGCTTTCTGCAGTCAATAAATCTGTCAGTCTATTGTTTCAACATTAAAAGTAACAGTCATTTTCAGGTTCTTCTGTCAGCCAAGAAGCAGATAACGATGGAGACATTATCAGATGGGTTTCTGCCAACTTCATTTGCACATTCTAAAGGTCTGAGTTCACACGACACTAGTTGCATTTCAGTGCAAGATGCCAAGTGTTCCCAAATCAATTCAGGAAAACAAGAAGAACTACAACCTTCCAATTAATTCCGCATGCTGTTATTGGATGGACCACAAAAACAAGAAATTTGGGAACAGTTGTGGAATTACCTTACAATACAAATGCATCTCTTATTCCATAGAGAGAAAAATGCTCCCAGTAAGCACGTACAGCTGTTGTTAAAAGGCGCTGTACCAGGTTAAAGGTGACCGGTGGTAAACTGTGTGCTTGTCTGTGTTGAAGAGAGGTACAACTGTCCAAGTCTAACATTTCATAATGATGTCCGGCAAATCCATGCCAACTCTGGACCAAGTTCACACTGCTGGGGGAAGCCTATAGCCTGGTGGCCAAGAAACTCGACTGGGGACGGGAAAGGATGGTGGTTGAAGCCCAAATAGTGTTAGTGCAGCTGTACGGCCATTGAGAAAGGCCTTTTATGTCACATTGCTCGGGGAGGGGGGAACGACTAATCAGCCGTAAGTTGCCTTGAATAAAACCATCAATGAAATAATTTTAGCATCATGAAACTTGGCCTTAATTTCAGTCACTAGCTATCTGTGAGCATTAGCACTGCACCCTTAAAAGCAGTCTTTTTTATTGTCCATCCACCAGCGAGTTCCACTTCAGGACACTACCACCCTCTCATCACAATCACAGTTATGCAACAGTTTAGCTATATCACAAGGCAATAGAGGGCTGAGTAAATGCAGGTCTCAAATCCAGACGATCACTCCACCTGCCCATTTCACAGATTACTTCCCTCCTCTCTGACTGATGATATGTTAACTGTTGAAGGCAGCAGGTACAGTTTCCGTGCAGAATGAGCCTGAAACACTCGGCCCTACTTGGAATATGACTCAGTATTACAGACAAATAGCCTGGACTCCGGAACTTTCATGCAGAGGTTTTCAAAACTAACTTCACAGTCACCAACTTCAGGCCATTCATTTGGCAAGATTTCAGTAAAAAAATCTCACAAGGAACGCTGAAAATTTTCATTCCTCCTGACCCCAGTTTACACACTAACAGCACAACATTATCGTTACAGTTTAGCATCATTAGCCATTTAGCACACCGCATAACCTTTACTCCCTTATTCCACCCTCAGTGTGTTTAATGCCTCTGGAGTTTTTAATAGTTTTCAGCTCAGGTGGGGTATCTCAACGAGGACAATAAATGTCCAGGAGATTGGCCCGGTCAATTATACATTTGAAATGGTGAACAAATTAATGGAAAATTACAAAGCTATGGTCTATATGTGATTAAATCCACATTTAAATGAACTGAACACCATATACCCATCATCGTCAGAGTATTACCACACAATGTTAATGTGACAGGAGTTCTTTTGGTACCTTCAGTATTGCTCCAGTGTACCACATATGTATGAAAAGTGAATATACTGGCATCTAGTGGACACAAATGGAATGGTAAAAAAATAAAACAAAACAACTTAACAGAATGTGCATTGTTCCCCAAAACATCCCTCTCCAAGTCATTTCCATCACATTCAGATCACACACATAGCAGTAAATGTTTTTTTAGAGGCAATATTTGATTCAAAGAGCGCCAAGTCTTTTTTCATAATGCTAAAGTTGGTGAAGTAATTAATGCTTTTTCAGAGCAAAGACTGACTCTTCCCAGAAACACACTGTAACTACAGAATGACTGGTAGGTTATTCAACTGTTCACACAGACATAGGGTTGAAAAAATTTGCATACCTCCATTGTCATGGGCATACAGAAATCAAGCAAACTTTACCATCAGCAAGGCAAAAATAAGTGTTTGAAGATCAGGTCTTAGAAATAAACTTCACAAGGTCATTTCACTGGACCCCATGATTCAAACAACACATCAGGGATAACTGAACGACTGGGAAAAATCAGATATGAAACACATTCAACCACTTCAACGTCCACAGTGTGCGCACATTGAGCCCTTTAAAACCAGTGTCATTTATCAGTCCATCTCCGTATCTGGCTGTGTTTATAAGTTGCGAGTATACTGCTGATAAGGGGACAGCTCTGTGCCTAGCAACATGGGGTGCATTATACAAAGATCACAGAGCCGCTAACATCTGCAGCGTCAAGCAGCAAGCATTCTGGGAAATTAATCATTAGTCCAACTTAAAAAAATACAGTTTTGCACAATATATAAGACAGAGAGTCCTATAGATTTAACAATACTGTGTGCAACCAGTTAAGAATTTTTACTGAGTGACAATTTTTTCCAAGTGTACATAATCTCAGGTCCTCCTCTAAGCTGCAGTGTGAATGATATTGAATAAAAGCCCTGACACTCCATGCAAATTCTTCAAATAAAAAATAATAATCTTGTGTACATGCAGCTTGAGTTCAGACTGAGCCCTCAAGTCCGGGCTCTGATGGTCAGAGAGCAGTGTTCCTCGTCCCCTTGTTCACACTGGTCATTTAGGACACGAATGGTTATGCTTTGCTGGCGCTGTAGGAGCAGAGAGCTTGTGTATCCAGCCAATGCCAGAAGAGTTACAGCCCAGCCTGTCTCTGGCCTGAGGGCAACATCGCAAAGACCAGAGAGACGCTGTCGTCATATGGCATGCGACTGACTTTAACCAAAACTGAAACATTAAACAACAACTAATGAGAAGTAACAGAAAGGCTGTTACAGCACCATTTGGTTGACATATACAAATGGATTTATAAAGGCTTATTGTACAATTATGACAACTCAGTCAATGAAGATAGATATTTTTCAGTATAAAAAGACCATGGCTTTTGCTGACTTTAGTAAAAGGTTAGCTTGATAATTAGCTCTTGGAAAAGTCACACAGTAGTTTGTGGCTGATTAGCAAATTGAGGAACGGTCCACAGGCAATATTCGCTCCCATTATAGGAAAATAAAATGGGGGAATCTAGCTAATTTTCACAATGAATAATGGCAAAAATCCTGTTAGTAAATAAATATTAAAATAAATACATCTTTTGACCCCATTATGAGTATTTCAATTTTGCATTGAATATTTGCTTAGTAACGCTGCTTTGGGATGCAGTAAGATCTACAAAGAGAAAGTCCTCAGTCTTTTTTAAACCAATCAATCTTCTGCACTAGGCTCAAGTCCGTGCCCTTGAGAATATAGGAACCAACCACAGATAAAAATGAAGGTTTAATGTGTTTGGGGGGCAGGAAAGGTTGGAGTCTAGGCTGTGGGTTAGTTTGGGGGTGGGGTAAAGTGGGAGGAGGGGTAATGGAATGAGGGGTTAGTCAGGGCTGAGAGTTTGTGAGGTCTCTGTAGACAGGCCTTGAGAATTAGGCCACAGTGTGCAGATTCTAACAACCCCTCATGGGGGTCCCGCTGTTCCCCAATTTCTCCACAAAGCTGGGTGAGTTCCGGACTCATCGAGGAGTAGGCACTGGCTCCGCCTACACGAGGCAATCGTCCAATACCCCCGCCAGACCAGGAGAAATGAGGGCGGGGCGTTTGGCCTTGTCCAAGTTTGAGAGCGATTGCAGTGAGCGTGCTGGAGTTCAGCATGCGTGCGTGTGTGTGTGTGTGTGTGTGTGCACGCGAGCCCGCATGTGCGTGTTTGTGTAACAGAAGAGACTCCTCGTGCATGTGTGTATATTTGTGTGCTAGCGCATACTCGTGCACTGCCAGGCTGTAAAGCTTGGTTTCTCCTCATTACACAGGGTCTGGATTGTCTTCACAGGGTTCAGGCGTTTCACTCTGCCTGTACATGAATGTCAGCAGGAACAGTGCCACGTCGTGCGAGGACCAATAGGCCGTGTGCGATGTCACCGCTGACCAATAGCGGCTCTCCACCAGGCCCTCGCGAAGCTCAAAGTCGATGCGGTGCTCCAGCTCAACTGTGGCAAAAACATAACAACAAACCACCTGTGATTCTGACCCCGTTTGCACCTGTTTTCTGTATCCCCCTGTAACAGCACAAATGCATGATTACAGTGACCTGAACTGATCACTCCAACACTGACTTAAGCATCACTGCCCTCATCTGAACCCAAGAGTTCTACAACACATAAAATTTAGAAAAATAGAAAACGATAGAAACATTTCAAGATACATGCTGTTCTATGGATTAAATCCAGGGTAGGCAGATTTTCTTAGGAACATTTATTGAAACATTTCTTACAATTCTCTTAACAGCCTGACAAAAATCAATATATTAAATGGTTGGACCAAAAAAAAAAAAAAAAGACAAGAAAATCCAGCAGCTGAGGCTGTCTCAAGCCTGTAATAAGCCCACCCAATCATTTCATTCAGTCCAAATGAAACGACTGGACAGCCTACCAGCCTGTCAACTTCATACATTAACTACCAACTTGCACCCTGCCCTTGCTCCAGTTGTGCATGCCCACACTAGGTAGACCTTACATTGGTAAAGTAACTTGTCGTACAAGAACGGCGGAGAAAGGGCAGCCAAAATTTGCAGTTCCACCTATACCAACAACAGCTTGTACTGAAACACAACACAAGAAAGATGGAAGAAAAGACTACAAACTAAACAATTTTGGGCAGATAGCCCTGCCTGTTGCACGCCCTCCACCCGAGGCTGGTCCCTCCAAGACCTAATGTACTGGGTTCTGGAGTACATTGAGGATCAGAACCAATGCTCTCATCGTGAAAACTCTAAAATACTAACAGAATTCTACATAAAATTCTGGGTCTTCAATATGCATCACCGATGAACAACATTAAAATTGTCAGCATGCTAGCAAGTTAACAAGGTAAGCGGCGGCTTCGCTACAATTGATTAATGAGCAATCACTAAGGGTGCAATGTGTCACAAATGCAACATAAACATTCAAAATACACTTGTCGTGTAATATCCCAACCTTGTTGATTTTAGTTTTGCTAGTTACATAACATTACCGCAGCCAGGCACTGCTTGGTAGCTAGCGTAGCATTGCTGGCTGTAAACTCATATTTTCTAGCTATAAACTTTGCTAGCCAATAATACTGTGCTCACTAATGTGACAGCTGCGATTCCTGGGACAACATGAGCAGTGTTTACAGTTTATATTCATTGCTATCATATAGTTTACATTTATGATGTGTACATACAGCTGTTAATGTTACTTTTTTTTCTGGCATGTGAATGACATATCAAGTCGTAGGATGAGGTTTGCGATGAAAGCTAATGATGCGCTGGGTGCCACTGGACTACCAATTCGACTACAGCAATTTTTTGTCGTATTGACGGTCGTTCAAATTCGGTTGGCAGTAAGGCTGCGCATGTTCATGTTCTTTGGGCAAGTGGCTTTGGGGCGGTGACTCAAACGAGTGGGTGTTTTTTCTGCTCGCTACTTCTAAAATCTACCTTGTGTTTGCGGGTTTATCTAAAGTTGCCTACCCTATCATTTCGAGAAAGAACTCAATATGCTGCGTACAGCGATGAGGCAGATCAGGCTGTAATTTTCACCGCTCAAACTCTATGCAGTGAAAAATATACAAAGAGTTCTGTAACTATTTGTAAAGTGACACGCTTTTAAAGGGCCATCGGTAATACACATTTTACCCTAATACCCTTAAATGAAAGCTGACAGCCTGCGCTTAAATTTGAGGGCATTATTCATGTCAATATCAGTGGTTTTGCTGCAGAGAAAGTGTAAATAGCAGTATTAGCGCAACAGACAAAACTGTGAATAGCAGTGTTTATGATGACTAAAGTGTACGCAGCAGTGTTTATAACAACGGATGTGTAACTAGCAGTGCCAGCACAGAAGATAGAAGTGTAAATAGCAGCATTAGCACTGCAAACTCAAGTGTATTTGCATTAGCATTAGCACTCCAGACTAACCTATACAGCAGTGCTAGTGCTGCAGACAAAGGTGTAAATAGCAGTCTAAGCGCTTCAAGTAAAAGTGTGAATAGCACTGCTGACATCACAGACAGAAGTGTAAATAGGAGTAGTAGCGCTGTAGACAGAAGTCTAAATAGCCATTTTTATAGTACAGCCAAAACTGTAAATAGCAGTGCCGGTGCTGCAGACAGAGTTGTGAATAGCAGTGTTAGCACTGCAGACAGAAGTGCAAATGGCTCTGTTAGCACTGCGGACAAAAGCGTGAGAAGCAGAATAAATGCTGCACAGAAATGTAAGTAGCAAATTTGCATTGCAGAGAGAAGTAGTCATAACAGTGTTAGAACTTCAGAGTGAAGAGTTAATAGCAGTTTTAATGCTGTTGATGAACATGTAAATGACAGTGCTATCACTGCAAACAGAAGTGTAATTAGCCGTTTTATGCTGCAGACAAAAGTGTAATTAGCAGTGATAGCGCAGCAGACAGCAAACAGAAGTTTTAACGCTGTAGAGGGAAATTTACACAGTAGTGCTTGCGCTCCAGACAAAACAGTGATAGGGCTATAGACAGAAGTGTAAATAGCACTATTAGTGCAGCAAATAGAAGTCTAAATAGCAGTTTTTATGCAGCAGACTAAAGCGTAAATAGCAGTGTTAGCACTGTAGACATATGTGTATAAAACAGAGTGAATGCTGCGGACAGTAATGTAATTAGCAGTGCAAGCGCTGCAGACAGAAGTGTAAATGGTAGTGCTAGCACTGTAGACAGAAATGTAAATAGCAGTGCAAGTGCTCCAGAAAGGAGTGTGATCGGCTGTTCTGATGCTACAGACAGAAGTGTAAATAGCAGTGTTAGCGTTGCAGACAGAAGTGTAATCAGCTGTTCTGATGCTAAAGACAGAAGGGTAAATAGCAGCGTCAGCGATGCAGACAAACAGCTCTCACTGGTTGTGGTGTCGATGATGGTGGAGGTGGACTGTGACATGGTGGCGAGACCGTAAGATGATTGACTCTCCCCCGGCCTCTTCTCCTCCACTTCCGCCGCTATGCCCTCCACGCCGGACGTCTGGCTGCTGGACCGGGAGAACCGCGAGAAGAGGATCCCGCCAATGCCCTTCCCAATGCTGGCAGCACCTGTGGAAGGGATGGAGGCAGAGAGAGTTGAGGGTCAAGAATGACAAAATAACAAAGAGAGAACACAAAATCTTAAATCGAACACACACACACACAAATGCATGCACTCATACATGCGTACAGATGCAAAAGCACAAAGGTACATACAGTCCCACAACTCTTTCACAAGCAGCTCTCCTCTAGCACTAACCTAACACTTCTTATACTCTGCTTTCTTACCCAATCTCACAAAGTACAATGTACTTTGCACCACCGGACACTTCCATACTTTTCCATATTCTGTGTAGATTTTCCAACTTAAATAAGACGGACACATTTCAAAGACCCCCCAAAAAAGAAAGTGGTGCCCCGGCGGATGCACAGCAGAATCCTAACAGCACACACGCACTAAGAGTGAGATACTGAGTAGATCCATTTCACTTTCAGTGAGAGACATGTCTGCAGAATCATTGTGTAAATAGAAGGAACTAAGCAGGGTTCATACAGGAGACCGAACTCAGAAGCAGTGCAGGATCATACAGGCTCTCTAATAATGAATATACAGTCTTCAATCAAAAGATTCCACTAGTGCCGATTAAAAAAAGAACATCAATCAAAAAATAACCGAACAATCAGACTTTACAACTCAAAGAATGTACCTTAACTGATCAACACTACACCTCTTCAGGCCAGCCCCTGCTCGAATACCTCTTCCACTGTGCTCTGGTTGAGGAGCCAGTTCATGTCATGCAAGCATGTTCACCAAGATGTTGCAGTTCTTTTTCAGTTATCATGCCACAATTCTGGCCCTTCTTTTACTCAACTGACTTGACCAATGCTTACGATGTGAACCAAACTTGATGTTCTTGACCATGAATTCTTAAAGAAAAGTAATGAGAATTGTACCTCATCGGCTCTGTAGCTGTTCCAGTGACCTTAGGAATGCATGTTTTGTGCCTCACTTTGGATAAAAGCACCCTCAAAATCAATGAAACGCACTGTTTTATCGCACGCCGGGCTGTGTTCGGGATGGAACTGCTGTTTGTCCCTTTACACATTCTCTCCACAAGAGGGCAGTATACTCAACACTTTGTCCACCACCCAGCAGGATTCCTAGACAGAAGTGGGATATTGAGATTTTGACTGGCAGGCGAGGATTAACACTGCTAATGAAAGCCGCTGTGTCCAAATCAAGTCAATGGGGCTCCTGCACTTTTCTCTGTTTGAGTTTGATAAAAGCTGGTGTTTGCACTCAAAGCTCACCTGATCACAACAAAAGGAAACCTGCCTTGGGCACTGCATTCTGCATTCAGATAAGGGCTTTAGTTTTAATTTGACTTTCCAATGGTTGCTTCCTAATTAAAACCCAGTAAATGTCCAGAGCAGAAAATCTTACGCACAAAAGTTTGCAGTAGGACAGGACCTTATGACCTTGGCTGATTAATTCTAGGGATGCAAGCACTGTTTATTTTACCATATCTCTACAAGACTTCTAAATGGACTCTGATACGTAAAACAACACTCCACCGGGCAAGGCAGGCAAATATACATGCAAATGAACTCCATAGCCGGTGTGTAACTCTGAGTACATCTGGGCAATGACATATCCAACAAAAGTAAAGTTAATGAAAATCAACCATCGGTACTCTCACCTGCACTATAGTACCCAGTTACCCTGGAAAAAATATGCAATTTTATTTAAACAGTATTAACAGAACTGAATCAAAGTCTATCACTTGCACTGAAGCTGAAGGTCACATGATTAAGAAAACCCAACCCTCAGCCAATGAGACCCAGCGATGTCGCAGCCCGCTCCCGATTGGTTGAGAAACGGTGTAATCCACCAATGAGCTTTGTAGTCAGTAATTCTATTTCAATCTACAACATGCATCCCAAGCCACTATAGCTGAACATACGATTCAGTATTTGACAGTGCTTCATTAGGTGAAGGGGGCTTGTCATCGAGAGCTCAGTGTAATCCAATAAGATGGCATATTATCTCAATAAGATCATAGAAAAGGGCCTCAACAATCTTCTGAGGAAGGTCAGTCAGTCAAGCAGCGCTTAATACTCAATGTGTTCTGAAAGATAAAAACCTCCTCAAAGTAGCATTGAAGACTCAGTGCCAATCAAATGTTAAGCAAATGACTGTAATCCCAGGCAAATTCATTACACTGAAACTTTCCCTCTGCTTTCTGTGAAACCAAGGTTACACACTTTACACAGAAAAAAATTGTTTCATTGCTACAGAGATGGCATCCAGTTGGTATTTGATCCGGAATGAGGAAGATGAGAGTATATGAGCGATTTAATTTTGACTTTGAATTGGAAAAAAAAAAAGTTTTGCTATATGCTATGACGCATCAACAGCCCCACTTTTTCATTTACGGCCAGAAGCATGTAGAGGAGTTAACCAGGCAACATTAACAGTCCTATTAACTCAAAGCAGAAGACTGCAAGATTGATCGCTGGAACAATGATCCTTCTATGAGCAAATGCCAGATTGAATAAATTATTCATTCGCTCTACAATTATAGTACGATTATAGGGAGACAGCATCCCAGAAAAAGAAGTTCGGCACGCTAGAGTATTAAGAGATATGACGTTAATGCACAAATGGGTGGACTAATAGTCTGATGTAAATGGCAAGCATAGACCGCCATTTACAGTTATAATGGTAATGCCCCATCTTGCAGTCCAGCATTATCATTCGTATTACGCATTGAGCATTAGTCATTGATCATCACATAGAATTACATGATCTCAGACAACTGAAAAATCATTCAGTTTCTGCTCTTCTAAATGGAAAAATCCCCACTGTGAATTTTTTTTTTTAAAGAATTGAACATTGTGTGGAATGCATCTATTTGGACACGCCTACAGCTATCATTTCCATTCTGAGCAGAACAGACTCAAACTGAAATATCAGTCAAACCATAGTACTACTCAACTGAGTTAAAACATTTGCAAAAGCACAATCGGCCGTATGTAATTCAGGTATCTAAACCTACCATTACTCAACAGTGTGAAGACGCGGCGGCGGTTCCCAGTCGGATATAAACCAGCTGACGGGGCACTATGTGCTCGCTTCTCGAAACTCACAGGGGGGCGTCGGAATGATCAAAGTGAGATTTAGCAGCGTATCGAAAGCCATCTGCTGCCTGTACGCTTTGCAAACAAGACGGAGTGCGGTGCCCCATAAGAACTAGGCTGCGCCGCCACACTCAAATCTGCATTGGTGGAATTTAGACACAATTTATCTTCTTCCCGTCAAACCTCCCTGCTTCCAGGAAGGAAGAAACTGAGGTTGCAGAAAATGTAGGTTACACTGACACAGGTACTAAACTGCACAACAAGACTTTTTATTCCATGCCTCCAAAGTAAAGTTTTGTTTTTCCTTTAGTCTATAATAGTTTACTGGGTCATCATTGGGCTGCTCATAAAAACTGAGTTAAAGAGACTGTAGACTGCGAACTAGAGGCCATGTCAGCCTACAAACACTGTACTGCACAACAGGCACTCATTGCATAAAAAAGCTTTATAAGTTAGCATAATAAACTCTGTACTTCAAAACTTTGCATTTCTTTCTAAATTAAAGCTGTCTCTTAAAACTCAAATTGGTGTTTTTTTTTGTTTTTTTAAACATCCAGGGTGCTGCAGTTACAGGGCCAAAAAGCTAAAATCATGTTACAGTCCAAATACTTACAGACCTCCCAGCAGAAGATTCATAAATAAGCACCTAATAAAACAAACTTGGTCTACATCTATCTAGAGATGGTCATGATTGTACAATAGTGAAGGGCATGGATTTTCTCTGAGAAACTCTAGTTTCCACCAACAGTCCAAAGATGCTAGCCTGAGGTCAACCCAAACTCTTGCACTTAACAGAGATGGTCATTATTGCACACTGACCTCATCAATAAATGAGAAATCAACCAAACTGCACGGATATCTAAAAGCAGCTGAAGTCTCTCTTCCTCCCTCCCTCCTTCCCTTACCCAGAATGCTGGCCTTGCCCAGATTGGTGATGGACTCGCTGTAGTGGCGGCGGGCGAGGACCGGGGATGTGCTAGGGCTGCTCTCAGTGTCCGACGTTGTCTCCTTCACCGGGTTGATGAAGGTGGGCCGGATCTCGTCATACCGGGTGGGGTTAGTGGTGTTACACCTGGAGGAAGCCAGGCCCCAGTGTTAGCGCAGACCACAGGAGGGGAGAGAGAGAGAGAGAGAAGGAGAGGGAGAGAGAGGGAGAGAGATGGAGAGGGGGAGAGGGAAAGAGAGACTTGGCTTAGCAACTGAGACCACCGTAGACCTTTAGAATGAGGCCTATCAAACTTCAGCACAGCCTAAGATCAGGATCTTCACTGAAGGTTGGGAGGGTGGGGGCTGTGTGTGCAAGATATGCTGTCCCAGGCCAAAGTGGCCAGATGGTCCCGAAGGTTTCGCCCAATACCCCGGCATATGTTTTGCATCCCAACCCAAAAAGAGCCCAAAGTTAGCACAGAGCACATGGGAGAGAGAGAGGTCAGCTTAGACCAGCACAGGTAAATTTCAAACAAGGTCAGTGCCACAGGTATGGCAGCAAACCACAGGACTTAACTTCATGTCAGCAGTGCCTAATGGTCCATGAACTTGTGTACATATCATTGTCCCGGGCAGAGGAACAACATGATAATTCGACCTTCTCCCAAGATGGGAAATAGGAACTTAGGCTTCACCTGGTGAAGTTTCTCCCCTCTTCCAGTATTACAGGGCACATACAGTACTGTGCAAAAGTCTTAGGCACCCTCCATTTTTTAAATTTAAATCTGGCTTTGGTTGTTTATCTTTTGTTTTCCACCATGGTGTTGCTAATGATTAACAGTATAATTGAAACTCCAAATGCTAATTTTAAAAATGGTTCTATAAACAAATGTTTGTATTTCATTAAAAATTATTGGAGTAATTTTTAACAGTATACAGCTCTGTATAGTGCATTTCCCAGTTATTAGAGAGTTTTAATTTCATTATTTTTGGAAGCATATTTGTCCTGTGAAATTGCTTTAAATGTCCCAAAGACGTTTGCGCAGTAGTGTATACTATTAAAAACTCACTTTTTCAGTGCATGTGCACATACATAAAATTCAATACCTGAAGTGCTTACCAACCTACAAACTGTGAAATAAAACAACCCAATCAGTTTTTGTGGGCCGCCTTTTTCATAAAACATGGCATTCAGCATGAAATTCAGATTTGGCTCCCATGCAGACTCCTGAGAATTATTCTGCCCCTCATCTGAATATCTCCACACATGGCCTATTTTTTTATGACAACATCCCAGCTTAAATCAGCAAAAAACCCATACGTGTATGACATCCACTTTTTTGTCTGACTGCTTTATACTTACTTACTAACCTGAGTCAGTATATCAAAGGGGACGAGTTATGCTTTTCTGAAGATTCAACAAAGCAGTGGCTTCTACTTATTTTTAAGGAGAATCTACAGCTAACTACCCAGCAAGGTAAGTGTTTCCAAATTCTATTTATATATAAACTGAATTCCAAGAGTAATGTTTTAAAAATTTCTGGCTTGGTTGAAGATGTTACTAGGCTAGCTACTTCTTTGCCAGCATACCCGCACTACCTTTCGATGATCACTGTGTACTGTACTAGCTAGCTAGCTATTAGCTTCTACAACGTAAATTGACTGTGAATTTAGAAACTGTTGCTCGTTTAGCCAGAGCTAATGTACAAGACATGTTGATAGGAACAGACTGAATGGGTGACCATTTTTTAACAAAAATTTTAATTAAGTTTTTAAATGGAGTAGTGCAGTAAATGGAATGTTAGCCAACAGTTGCTATACACAGATGCTACCTACGCATCATTAATGACGTTAGAGACCAAATTCCATATGTAGTTAAACTTTTATGGTGATTGCATATTTTCCTCACAGGGAATGCAACAACCATCCTTACTTAGCCTGCAGACATCACCTTTCCATACTCATTGTGTAGTTAAAAACTAGTCGCAAGCTACTTATTCAGTCATCTGTATTTAGTGACCCACCAGAAGTCGGGGGGTTATCGTCACACTCTGTTGACATGCTGGCTGTGTTCACCGGCCAATTAGAACAGTTCTAATTCCATAAGGGGGAACACCCACTCAGAAGGTTAGGAATGACAGGAATCACATGCCTAAAAATCATGTAAATTCTTTGTTTTTTTTTGCTAAAAAGTTAAAAAAACCTCCCATTGGACATCCAAGAATATTATAAATTGAAAACAAAAACAGCATGATAGGTCTCCTTAAAAAATGAGGTATATTATGGGACCAGTATGAGTGCGACACATGGATGAATGAGGCTTTGAAGTGCTGTATTCTCACCAGTGTATCTGCATGGGTGCAATGTTGCTGTAGTGCTTCAGAATTAGGGGTTCCAGCCGATAAGCCTGCGGACAGACAGACCAAAAAAAAAAAAAAAAAAGTCAGACAAAGACAGGCAAATCAGAGCAAAGACATGTTTAAACTTCTGCGTGGTCCGCATAGCTTATGTGATTTGTGTTTTGAGAGGCATTCACAAATGGGCTGAGCGGTTATATTTATGCACATGTAGCAAAGGCTGTGCAGGCCGCAAAAGATTTCGGGTACAAGTGCGTCATTCCATGCTAGATCAACCAGGGGTCCCCAGGTCGCCATCTCAAAAAATTTTGAAAAAAATTACAGATGTACTACTACCTGAGAAATGAATGTGTGCCAAGTTTTAGGTCAATCTAAGCAATAGTTTCAGAGATACAGCTATTGAAATATTTCAGATATTTTTTCGTTTATCGAAAATTTGATTTTAGTCTGTGTTCAAAGGAGCATATGCAGCATTCTGTTAAAGCTACAGAGTTTAGATTTTTTTTATACAAGAGCAACTTCTGCTTAATTTTCCATTTCTGCCATGAAAATGGGCCTATTTATTAATCCCTGATTGTCCAGAGAGCTCCAAAAATGGAACGCAGGTATAAAATATACAAAAAATATGCATCATATTGTAACATTTGTACATTTGCATTAAATTTATAGATTTTTTTCTACTTGTACTCAGTGTTCTCAGTTTGCATTAGAAATATTTTTTGCAACCACTGCATGTATGTGAACTCCGCACATCCTGCACAACGCCGACACACACCCATTTTTACGCAAACTATAAAGAAACACAGAACAAACGCAAGACAAATAGACTGGCAGACATGGTCAGACGGGCAGACTGTTGTCTGGCATATATTGTCATGATTTTTGACACTGTTCCCGATGCCACTTTAAATAATTTAGCCGTTTTTGTGACCAAAACACCTGAAATTCGAGCACCAACTATTTGACTCCTTTTTCACAGCGCTTGGTATTCCCGCCTTACTTTGAGGATACTCATCGAGCAGTGATCTGCTGATTAGAGCTTTTTTAAGCAGACACATGCTGCTAATTCACACTCAAAATAAAAGGAACTACCGTGTAGATGCTTTTGTAATCACAGTTATGAGACTTCGAAGTTGAAACCACCTTTCAAAAGCTTCTAATGTTTCGTCCAATCCCTGTACTTCTGCATTGTCCATGGTAGTACAAGAGAAACCACAGCAAGAAACTTGATACTGCTTATGTTGCTTTAGGACCATAACTAGTTGTATGGTTTAATCAGGTGGTGCAGTGCTCGGCTAAACACAACCCTTCCCCCACACCAGCCATTTTCAAATAAAAATGAACACTGCTGATGTGACGTCCGTTGAGTGCAGTTTTTGTGCTTTAATAGCATCTAATGTGCAGGCTTTTATATAAATAGCAAAAATGCTTCCTTCCAATCAAATGCCTACTTTCAGGGTCACTTATCACAGGACAGAATCAAACAGGGATATACAGTATATACAGCCATGGCTAAAATAAATAAGATGTGAGTATAATCTGGAATCCATGGTGAAATGCAGCGCGGACCCCGGCATGATACCACTGTGAATCGGACAGGCCTGAGGAGAGAGCGGTCCGCTCACCACAGGGTCGGTGGGGTGGAAGATGTTGAAGAGGCGCTGGCAGATGGATTTGGGGAGTATGTGGTCCTGGTACCCGCTGTTGCCCGGCCGGATTCCCCGCAGAGCCAGGAACACAGCCAGGGGAGAGCCCATGCAGAAGAAGTTCTCCACCTGCAGCGGAATACAGCAGGGGAACCCAGCCATCAGTACTGAGACTGGAGATAAGGGGGGGCTTTTCTTCCTGTTTTTATTGGTTTTCTTTTCTAATGCAGGATTAAAGAGTAATCTGGATAAACCCAATGTGCGAAACCCTGAACCCAAATCATGAGCATAGATAGAATTCAATGCAGCCGTTTGTGTTTTTAGTAAGTGCAGTCTCCCAGGCTAACTCAATAAATCTGTTTCCTAAGACCTAGTGCAGCCATTTTCACTGCAGTCCATGTTTGAAACTACATAGAGCAGTTATCCATCTGACTCCATAATCCTGCGAGGTGATAATGCCCAGGCATTTCACAAAGCAAGATTAGAGTTAGCTGGATTATCATGCCATGTCCATCCTGCATCCCAAATTTGGAGTATGAACTGAAGTAATAAGAGCGGTTTTGGGTTACTAGCTACTCGGCTAACTCAGTAATGCCGTTAAGTAAGGTATGAGTTGGCTTCATAATGGTGCAGAGCCTGTTATCCAGAAAGTCTATAATCCTCCTCTTCGATGAAGTGAGGGTATTTCAGAGCAAGACCACAAAGTTTGCTCGATAACCGCGTCGAGTATAACCTGGAATCCAAACCTGGAACGCTGACTGAAATAAAACGGCCCGTTCAAGGTTTTACTCAGCAGTTTCCAACCAAACTCCGTTATCCTGCTTTGTGAAACAGGGCCTGGGGGATGAGAGGCACAGCAGAAACAGGCATCACACACACTGGCCAAACCGGCATGCAGACGGACCTTAAACTTCAAGGCTGGGGAAGACAAGGCTTTACTGGCTTCCAGCCCCTGCAGCTGACCTTCCAGTTCCCTCAACCTGCAGAGGAGAGACAGGAAATGAGCTGTGACCCACTCCACAGAAACCCCAAACACAAACTATGTTCAACTTCATGCAATTAGTTGATTGCTATGCCTCCACCTGCCATAGCTTCATACACCCAAAACGTTTCTTTGGTCCCTGCACCTTTGACCCAATGACCAACAAAATCTAATCATCCCAGCTACCCTCTATAGGGAGTTACTATGTCAGGCAAGGTCAGAATCCATCCACTCCTTCAGTAGATACGGTGCACACAAGATACGGGTGACATACAGAAGTGACGGACAAACAGACGACCGGAACACAGTATGCACCCTGCCCATTGTGTGGGGTGAAGACATAAACAGGGATGCAGAAAGGATCCACAGGGCCTCCCAGCCAACGTCAAAGACAGCGGAGGTCACTCATAAAAGCTGCTGTTAATGTTTCCGTAGCAATGCGCACCGCCGCTGCTAGGGTCTCTGCACTTTGCAACACCTGGTTGCCAAGGCAACCCCTATTACCATCACAGCAGTAACTCTTCAAATTTCCACGCCATCAAGGTGCTTTATAAACTGACAAGCACACGTATGCAAAGAACATGTCCATGATGACAGATCTGCACCGCTGTCATTTGAACATCTTAATGACCACTGCTTTTAAAGCCATTAATTGAATATTGAATACTTTTCAAACCCCACAAAACTAACACTTTTCATCTTTCCATTCATTCCTTTTCAGCAGCGCCTATTTTTTTAAAGATCCTATTCCACTGGGAACAAGCACACTGCCCTGTTTAATGAAAGTCTGACGTCTTGGCTTCTCAATCGGCCTGTGCTACTCATGCTGAGCTGCTCCATTCTGATTCACACCCACACACACTGTACCCTGGCTCACTGCCTGCCCACCACTGATGACGTGCGGCACGATATCGCTTCCCAGCCTCCGTCAGAAACAGCAGGGGCCATTCATAAAAGCCGCCGTTAACGTCCGCGTGGCAATTGAGACCATCGCCACCTCTGGAGTCTCCGCGCTTCACAACACCTGGTTGCCACGGTAACTTCTATTACCATCAGAGCAGTCGTGCTACAGATTCCCACGTCGTCAAGGTGCTTGATAAACTGAAAAGGCAACACTAAAAGTACTAAAAATACCACCCCACCTGACTGGGGCTGGCAGAATGTCCCTGCTGTTCTCCAAATCAATGAGACATACTGTTCCGTATAAGTATTTTTGACAAAAACACCTTTCTCGCTTTTCTGCTCTTTACTTCAGCTAAATGAATTTGAAAACAATGAGACCCTCAGGTTTAATTAGCAGGTATTTACATCTAAACCCTGTTAACCTTGGGAATTACAGTCCTTTTTATGTATAGCACATTGGGTCCATCTCAACTGTGATAAGCGCTAAACAAACAAAATGTGCAGTTTTCTACAGCGTCACGATCCAAATCCTGACCGACTGCAATGTATTTTGGCATGCCGATCATTTTAGCCAAATCCTTTATTAGGAATGTATTCATAAAGCATAAGAACCCGCTATCGCACAGTGTTTTTAGATGGGAGACGGACACTCGCTCACAGTCTACCTACGCGAACACTAAGGGCAGGCCAGAATAATAAAACCCGTTTACAGGAAAAAGAAAGAAAAGGAAAACAGCCTATAGCTATGGGCAGCTGGAGTCAGCGTGCTGATTCAGTATGCTTTTCACATAGGACTGTCACTGTGTATAATTCCTGGACAGAGCTACTGCTCATCTGTGAGGCAGGTATTTCAGTCAAACAGTAATTCACAATCAAATAGTAAAGAAACAGAATGCTCTAAGGACCAAGGGCTCTCCTGAATATCTCCCAAACAACATGGATGTGATTTCTACAAACCCAACGAGCAGTATTTCTACATCGGCAGAATCAGCAGTCAGCAAATTGTTTTACTACCATAAAATTTTTAACCATACTCGTAAGTCTGCATAGATTTTGATATAAATAATAATAAGACCATTACCTTTGTTATGTGAGCTGCATTAGGAGACCCACTAAGTTTGGTTCTTACAGGCAGAATAGTCACAGAAATGTCGACATATTATAATTTGAATGCAATGACCGGGAAAGTAAAAAAACTGAATATTTGAGAACAGAGTGTGGAGCACGGGCGCTTCTGGAATAGTCTGGACACACTTGGTTCTGAGGCTCAAAAGTATTGAATGTGAACAAAACATTTTGCACCTTTGAACTGACGTAGCACATTCATGAGCACAGAGTAACAGTTTGGACATGCCCGGTTCTAAGGCTTTAGCTCGTGGATTGTGCACAGCACATTCCAGAATGTTGAATCCAACAGACACACCAGAGAGAGGATTGGGGGCAATGCAATAGCTCTGAGGCTGTGAAATGTTGAATATAAATCAAAGATTCCTGCACAATCCAAACAGTGCGTTATGGTCTTAAAGACCGCACGAGTAAATGGCCTCATACCGCCGTCGCGTGATCTGCAGTTGCTCCAGCAGGTGGCGCTCTTCGTAGCTGAGCCAGTGTAGGTCGGTCTCCTCCAGCTCACGCTGCTCCTGCAGGCAGAAACGGACGGGATCCCAGCCCGTCATGATGTCAAAGGTGATGACGCAGCCCAGCGAGTGCGACACGATCGACACCCTCCCGCCGTTCTGCTCGAACTCGGGGTTGCGTGAGCAGAAGAGCGAGTACAGCCGGTTCAGCTCCTGTGTCAGGCCTTTGGTGATCTACAAACAGAGAGATATGCGCACATTATTACTGCAGCTAAACCTCAAAGACATGCCCAAAGAAATCCAAGTTAAAAGTCAAAGAAGAAAGGCTTCAAACCAAAAGATGCCTCAACTTTTTATAGAACAGATTGCAACAGGCATCTGGGCTCCGGCATCTCTTAGGGCAAAAAGCCTTTTTCCTTCTAGGAAGAGATCCAAAACATCAGATAATGATGAAAGCAATCCACTATGCCTAGCAATACTCACCACCTTCCCACAATTAAAGTGCGCCTAATGCTTTGTTTACACAAAAACTGGCAGTTATTATCAAGCCTCGTATCCATCAAGAAACCTATGAAATCAGATCTTGAAAACCTGTGCAGATCCTGCATTTGCTGCATGACCAATCAAGCTAGTCAGTTTCGTGAGAGCTATTCTGAGTAAACAAGGAAAGCCCAGTCAAGAACAGTCACGGTCATGAATATTTTCATGCCATGCATAATTCTCAGTGTATAAACAGCAAAACCATCTGACTGTCAGGTTCATGCTCAAATTACATCGGTCTCTGTTAAAGAAAAAAAAGGCAAATAGTAGGTTTACTCTAGAGACTCAGCATGGGACAGACGCACAGACCCTCTGTATAGACACTGCAGGGCTATCTGCTCTGATGACCAGTGGGTAGGTGCATCAGGTACTGTACTGGTGCGGCTGAAACACAGCACCAAATCACAAACCATGACTGAGGACCATAAAAGGGTCACAGAACTGTCAGATGGATCCAGGAATCAGCCTGTAGCCCAGTGGCCTATAAGCTAGTGAGCAAATTTGGCATGTGCCAAAAAAGGGACTAAATTTCTAATCTGGCACCTATGTAGTCTCTATAATGCGCGTGCCCATATTAATGAGTTTAAGAATTGGCGACGAACAGCAGAGGAGTCCAGTCTCATCTGAAAAGGGCCAGAGTGGGTGCAGGCTTTTGTTTTTGTCTGGAACTAAAACATGATTCAGAGAATTGACTAACCAGGGTCTTCAGTCCAGGCTTTGATGAGTAATATCAGGTGTATAAGGACTGGGATTAAAACAAGAGCTCGCAGCCACACCAGCCCTTTTCTGGGTTAGATTTGATGCCGCTGATGAACAGTGTCAGTACTCCACTGGCAGTACTGAGGTAGTCTTGACCCGTTTCAATCACTTTCTTTCATAGACAAGATTGCCAGTAATCAAAATAATTGGTAGGTCAAGATAGCTTCTTTTCTAATGCAATATAAGGGTGATTAAAAAAGCTACACCTATCACCAATTTTGAGTATGTTGAACATATAATGCCCAATTTTGCATGCAAATAAAACATTTTATTGCTCGTTTTACCTTAACACGGCAAACTGGTAAAAACTGACAGTGTTTTTGATAATATGTTCCAACATATTGCTCATAAAGGAAAATTACTGAGAGTGGGCCAAGAATGATCAGTTTTGCAGCATTTTTCTGCTTCCTCTGCTTCAGTTTAGCAGCTGCCGCTGAGGCCCTGTAACAGAGGTGAGGCTGCCTACCTCGTCCCTGTACAGAGGGCTGGTGTAGTACATGATGTCCATGGCGCTGCTGTTCAGCATGTCCCTCAGTCCGCGTACTTTATCCGGTGTGATGGAGTCCACTGTGTCTGCAGGGACCAAAGCGCACAATTACACTGCAAATCCAGCAAACCCGACTGCACAGCATTGACAACCCATTTCACATTGCAAGAGCAGAAATATTGAGTAAATGTCCTTTACATCTACAATATGTTAAATGGATAAGCATCATTAAATGGACACTCCATGCTACAAGCTAGCCTTGTGATGATAATGACCAGAAGTCAAAGGACAAGGCGCTAAGTAGCTTTTTTAGCCTTGGTACATTGACTTCCATTCATTGCCATCACCAGATTAGCAAGTAAACATAGACAGTGTCTCTTCAACAAAATGTTAGAATCCACATTGGCCACTCAATATGTGCAATTAAATGGTGCTTCCCCCAAACAAATGGATACTACATTAATGTCAACCACACATACATGTTATATTATTCTAATCATTCATTCATAAAATCATCTATAGCAGCACGGTGGTTCTTCACTAAAACACTAATTTCAGACTAACGTCAGAGGGTAAATGAGGCGTTTGGGGAAAGAGGCCTGGAGAAACACTACATATGAGCTTTAAAAGCCTCCCACTGACCATGATCCTCCCACTCCTTGAAGTCTAAATCCAAGTCTCTGGAGTCTAAATAAATACAGGACTAAAACACTTAAGGTTGACTTATTTCTTTGGTTTTTGCCTAAATAATACCCAGGGACCACCTTGGCACAGTCAAAATCTCTCAACTCAGTCACAAAATGGCGCTAAAAATAAGATTAAGTGTAAATATAAGAATGAAACCCTAATGTCTCCAGTAATTGTCAAAAATGTTTTAACTCACTTAGTAAGAATGTGATAGGAATACAGAGCTCAGTCTGAAACACAAGACAACAATGCTTGTTGAGATGAACTTATTCTTCATTTTTCTTGCAGTGTTAGCAGCTGCAGTACCTCCATCCAGCGCGAGTTTGGACCTCCACTCCACTGGGAGGAACTCCACGTGCTCCGCCGTGCGCTCCGAAAAGTGCTTCTCCTCCATCTTGCGAGCCGCGTCCCTCATCCTGCCAATCGGGAATGAGTCAGCAGCTGGACACACTGAAAATACTGGCCAAACTACATGCAGCAGCTAACGGCCATATTTGCTAGGACACACTGAGCTTAAAGGGCCACTCCATGCTGCATGTCAACCTTGTAATAATGACAATTAATAGAAATCAATGGACCAAGGATAAAAAGCTTAATTCGCACCTTGTCCAATTACTTCTACTAACTGCCATGACAAGGTTACCATGTACCATAAAGCATCTCTTTAAGGTTTTTTCCACCTTGACAAAATCCTCAACTGTAAATTATTAACAGTAACATGACAGAATCTTCAGCACAACATCCACACACAAGCTGTAATAACTAATGCAAGTATCTAGTCCAGGGCATCCTAGACTCAGTCCTGAGGACCCACAGTGCCTGGTGGCTTTTGTTCAAGCCATAATGGCAATCTCAGAATTTAAATGAGTTTTTACTTTTTTAAACTGCGCTACCCATGATCACATGGATAATTTACACTCTTAAGCAACATTACATCAGAAGTAGCTACTCGGGCAATTGTTGAAGAGCTGGAGAGCTGCGTTTTAAAACTGTACAATATTACAAATTCTTTTATTGGACCAAAAGATAGGAAAATTTCTTGAAATCGCAGAATCAATTGACTTGTTGAAACTGGACACATGGTCACTAAAACTATAAAACTAACCATTTATTTGGTTATTAATACTTCACAGACAAAGCAAATTACGATGTGTTTGGTGTTATTTTTGTGATTGGTTTTAGGAAAACCATTTGGAAAGAACATGAACACCTGTGTTCATTCAAAAGCCTACTTAGCAGCTTATTGATTCACCACGGTCTCGATTTTTCATCATTTAAAACATATTGCCACCCTGGCTTGGCTTCCTTACCGGAAGTGTCACAAAATTAGAACAATATAAATGGGCTGCACAGCCATTTTTGTCGAAGCAGTTTATGAGGCCGAAATGGCTCTCTGGCCTGAAAACCAATTAATTTAAAAAATTAACACCTTGTTAATTCTGGGATTGTAAGCATAGTTGGAATGAAATCCAGCATAAACAGTGGCTCCCGAGCTTGGGAATCCTTGATTTAGACAATGACACAAGTCCAGCATTTTTTTGGTTGCAAACTTCAGCACGCTGTGTTTGAGATAGGGTATGGGCTTATCATCTTTAATTTGTGGGGTTTTATGTCCACATTGTGATACCCTTGAATAAATCTCAGCTCCTTAAATTCAGTGTCACAAACAGAATGCACCGTTTATCCCCATTAGTAAAAATGCAACACATTCAACTAAACAGATGGGTCTACCATAAGTTGATGTTCAGTCAAAATATGCTAAATCATGTTAAATTATGCCACACACAAAACAGCATAAAATCTCTCTGCACTCTTCCAGATGGAGTATTTATCCAATATGGAAGAGCACAAGATGTCCGATGTGGAGTTGACTGATAATTCAATCCTATGCAAGCAGAGCAACCTCATATATCCTCAGTACTGGTCAGGAACGCAACAGTGACACAGGAATTTATTTGTTGCAGAGTTGAAAATGGATGGTGTTCATCATCTTTTTAAATGAATTTTTAAAGAGGATTTCAGACCTTAGGAGTCAACTCCCTCAAGGTCGCCAGTGCTTTGCAGCCCTGAACACATTTACAAAACATTTGCCTGCCAGTCCAATTACCCGCCAGCGACATCATTTGAATGTTGTGAATCACTCAGCATTCGCCTTAGAGCCAGAGTCAAACTCAGCACTGAGAACATCAGTCCATATTGAGCAGGTTTATTGGAATGTGTTCTGAACATTTCAATCGGTGTTCCACAAATCTGAACCTGCTCCCCGTTAACAGAAGTGATGCTTAGTTATGAACATGCCAATCATAACTTTCATCTCACTTCTTAAATGAGCTGGTCACATGATTACTGCGCATGCTCGCAACTTTGAACGAAGTAAATCCACTCGACTACAAGTCACAATCTACTTCCATTCTTGCGAATCTGTCATTGTTTTTTGCATTGCATTTACATATCTTGGTAACTCAGGCATTATGATTTTCTTATTAAGGAGTTTCCTATGGAAATTCGAGGATTCAAAACAGCTGTTTTAGCGCTTTAGCCGAAGGATATGAATAATCCAAACTGGTCTGCAACTGCCAATAAGCATAAAAGAAGGTATTTTTCTCTCTTTCTATGATTATCAGCGATGACAAACCAGCTTACATTCATTGTATCCTTTGGCTAAAGTGCTAAAATACCATTTTCAATCCTCAAATTTCAAAGAAATGTCCCGTAATATAAAAAGCATAATGCCTGAGTACCTAAAATTAAATAAAATGCTAAATGAAGACGGATTGGCAATGATGGAATCAGATTATGACTTGCAGTCAAGCAGACTCACTTTCTTTGGATGTAAGTTCTGAGCAAGCGCAGTAATCATGACACAGCTCCTTTAAATAAGCCAACTTTCTAACTATCTGATAATATGCATGCAAATCAGATTTACAGAGATAACACTATACATTATTAAAAGCACCGCAGAAGACGAGCCAGTAGTGTAAAAAAGAAAATCATGGTTGGTATCACTGCCATAGTGTGACATGTATGGCCATATTTGCTTGGACGCACAAAGCCCAAAGTTTTTAGAATCTTGTCAAAATTCTGAACTTATCAACTATAACTTAAAAAAATATATTCTTTAAAACAACATGTCTATGCACTGATATTGCTCTCTCAAACAGCGTATTATCACTAAAGTTCATTTTCTAAATGGCCTACTCTTGTCAAAGTCATCTATGGCTTTGCTGAAGATTCTAACTGACAAAGCACCATAGAATTTCCCCCGGTCTTGAACTTTGTGTCACAGACTCACAGCAGCAGGTGTGCACAGCTGTCACAATGCAAAGCCAACACTGCCGCATCATCCTGGGTGTAAACCAGAACGGCCATCTTTCAAGAGCTTTATGGAGAGGCTGTCAAAACTGCAAACACAATCGTCCAGCAGTTTGTGCTGGTCTGAATGCAGAGCTATAAATGACCCTACCTCTCTTACATACACACACACGCACACACACACACGCGCGCGCGCACACAAAAACATTACTTATATATCCTTACTTACTTCTATCTTTGTGAGGACATTACATTGACTTCCATTCATTCTTTGTGTGTCTCCAGAGCCTTTCCCTAATCTTAAAAACAAACCACGTATGCCTGACCTAAACCCTTACCCTAACCTTAACGTATACCTAATTCTAACCTTACCCTTAATCTTTACCAGTAAGTCACGATTTGCCTTTGTAGTTGCGAGGACACCCAAAAATGTCCTCACTTCCCAAAAATGTCCCCACTCTGCAGGAAAAAAAATGTTTTTAGGTTCTCACGTTGTAGTAAGAACACACACACACACACACACACTCTAACACACACATATACATATACATACACATACACACACAAACACACACACACACACACAGAGCTGTACAGCTACCCTGTGAGAGCACTTCTGCCAATGAACACTGACACCAGCTTTGGCAAACTCTCAAAAAGCATCAATCCATATTCTGCACAGGACCAGAGTGGTGTGAACAAAATTTCCTTCTGTTCTGCAAATGAACAGCATATTGTCTGGTAAAATACAGCCTGAGCTTCAGGATCACTCTTTGGTTAAGGTCATTAAGTAAGTTCACGCCTGTAGTGCCACACAGAATATAGGCAGACATATGGTCGTCGACTTAAAAATTTACAATATTTCACTTGATTATTTAAACTGTCAAATGGTTATAACAAAAAGCAACAAGATTCATTTAAAATTTACAGCTAATCAATCAAGGCCAAGACTGCACATTACTGACATTGTCAGAGTTGTTTTATAACCTAGAAATTTTAAAAAATGCTCAAATCTCAGACAAACAAGTTGACACTCTCATCACTATCCCCCGTCACGATCAAGGGCCATAACTCAGTCAAAAAAAAAAAAAAAAAAAAAAAGCTTCGACATCCATTTTTGAACTCAATGTAGATCATGAGTAGCTTATTAAGCAAACAAAATTTCACTAATCTAGGTATAATAGTTTCAGATAAATCTTGTCCCCATTGTGGCCCAGATGCACGGACCCCAATCCAATATCCCCCGTCGCACTTCGTGGATGGAGATAGAATTCAGTTTTTATCCCCCATTCACCAATTAAAGTACCTAATGCATTTTCCTATTTAAAGGTGAATTAAAAAGGTGATGGTACATAGTCCCAAACAAGAACCATCACTGCATGTTAAAAAAATAAACAATTAATGTGTACAGCCCCAAAAGGACATTCTTACTACTCATTCATTATTGTATACACAATTACTATTATGCATCTGGCTGTGCTTTATAGATCTGTGTGCACGATGTCATAACTTACTCCAGCCACACATGGTTCTTAATGACAAAACACCTCGGAACAGCGGCCAATAAGCAGCAAGCACGAGTTCTGTCTTTTACTGCCAGTATAGAACCCAGTCAGGACTGAGAACAAATTTAACTGCCCTCCATAAGTCTTTGGACAGTCACCAGTGTATAGAAAGGGCTGCAATTCCTTGTAAGATCACCAGAGATGCATGTAAATGCCCTCACGACTCCATTCATTGCTTCATTTTAATTTGCTGAAGTAGAAAGCTGGAAAGATGAGATTTGCATTACTGCTCTTATATGTACTCCACTGCAGCTGCTCTCATTACAGGGGTCTAACACAGAGGGGTTCAGCAGGAGGACAGTGATCTCTGATCCCGGGGTGTCATGGGGCCACAGGCTCAGAGTTTGAGCTGAGGTCTTAATGGAGAGGGAGATGCCGCTAATCTGTGTGCGCCGAGACATTATGGAGGCTTAAGGCCTGAGCCTGCTTTAGCCCATTACAGCGCTAAGCTCTCTGCAGACCAGGGCCAGCAGCGCTACTGCAGACACAGACACCGAGAGACGCACAGATGTACAAACCACCTCGGTATCGCTGCGCCATTTCCCCAAAGAAGCGCCATTTTCCCGCGCCATTTTCCAGGCTATCGGAAATACGGTCCTGAACATTTTCGCACACATGGCCCCGCCAATGTGCTTAACTATCAGAGCGTGTACAAGAGATCACAAGACAGCCGGACCATCTAATCATGTAGACTTGGATTGTTGCCGAGTAACGTTTGGTGCTCCAGAGACATACCCCTGCAACCACTGGCAATGCACATCCCCAACACATACAGCTGAGGTGACATGGACAGTAATACTTATAATAACAACAACAGTAACAATAATAATAGACAGTACAGGCTGAAAATTCATAAAGGATAAGAAGACAGTTTGATTAATCATGAAGGTAATAAAATAGAAGTTCACTCAAATTAAAAAGCAGGCAACAGTGCTATAAATCTCCAAGTTTATGGGCCATGGATATAAACACCCACAAATAATATGGTATAGATATTCGCGAGGGGTGCACAGTGTAGTAATTACTGCCCTTCAAAACCGTGTCACAGTCTGAACAACACTCACTACCCTCACTGTACGCGTCAGCACCAAACATCTAGATTCCTGACAGCAAACACATCATTAATCCCTCGGTAAATAAGGCTTATGTTAACCGTTAACATTTGAGAAGCCAGCATCACAGGAAACAATAGCCAAACACAAAAACCAGGGTTCGCGGAAAGGTCAGAAATGTCCGGAAAGGCTGGCTTTAAAGCCGGAAACCACCAGGTGCTAACTGGCGGTAAACACTATTGTTCAGATGAATGAAATCAACAGGGATCGACCTAGAACAAAGCCAGCTGGAATGGCAAGAACATGGCCACCATTACAGGGCTTTGGGCAATGAGGACAGTTTTTACTATACCATTATTATTATTATTATTATTAATTTCATCCAACATCTCTGAAAAGTCACAGCCAGTGGGATAATCTCTCAAAGGTCTGAGTCTTTCAATGATTCTAAAACAGGATAACATATTTCAGGAGATAAATATAATCACACTAAATCTCTCTCATTTCTCATAATGACCCCTGAATCAAAATTCCCTTTAATCACTAAACATGCTTGGTGCCTGAGCATGAATTTACACACGCATTCATTTTTGGCGATAAAAACACTTATTCTTAACAGTGCGACATGAGTGCCCTTATTGGTTTACATTAACACAATGCAACATTGACAGATAAAAAAAAACAGGCTAACAATTGGCAAAAAATGGCAGTGAACAGCAATAGCAGAATAGCCACACCAGTCAGACACAATGGTGCGATGCATATGGTGCTAATTGCAGTGAAGTCCGAGATGGGGCATTGCTATGGTTAACCTCAAAAGAAAGTCAAGGCTATGCAACCAGATAAGCACCATTTTCTACAGGGATCATTTCTTCATACTCCTGGCTCTTCTTAAAGGTCCCCTATTATGCCACCAGGTGCACAGCTAATTAGCCACTATGAGCCAGTTCAAAGTCTCCCCTGCCTGACATCACAAGGGGGAGTGACCACCCAGAATGATGAAATCTGATTGACTGCTTAGCTGAAGGTGGTCAGTTCTTCTTGCCTCTGGGTGGTTACCTCCCCATGTGATGTCAAGAGGGAGAAGATTTTGAAATGGCTTGTAATAACTAATTAGCTGTGCACCTGGTGACATAATAGGGGACCTTCAAAGAGTCATTATAACATGGTTAGAGCAATCCAGCAAGAGATCTCCGCTCAGGTATAGGCCACCATGAGTAAATGAAGTCCAGGGAAGCTCCCATATGCTACCACTCAGAGATTCTAGCACCATGTCTGTTCTCTGCACAGAAATGTTCATGAAATATCTGAGTACATGTCCAAGTACATTTGATAAAATCCATCTTTAAAACAAACATCAAATGACAAAATCTTGCCATCAGTGATACAACCTCAAAAAACATTTGAGCAGTTCAGAAGCCATACTGGGTCAGCACTTTAGGGGAACAGTCTTCCAGAATGTTCCATTTTTTTCTGCACCATATTTGCATCAGACAAGTGAAAGAAACAGTGCTTTACCATCTAAACTGGAGATCAGTCGATGTTCTGCTTGACATGAGCCACATTCAATATGACCTCATTCATCTCTTTCAAGGGCAGCGGTACAACCATAACTCTGATCTCACACATTAATCTAAAAGTGTGCAGCGACGGTCGTGCCAAATGATGCATAGAAGGTCAGGACCAAGCACACCGAAGCAAGATAAACTGCAAGTTGGACCTTGGATAAGAAACCCACACACACATACACACACAAACCACAGATCCCACCGACAGGAGGACAAAAGTAGAGTGAGGGAACAACACACACAGAAGGTCAACTAAGCAGGGGAACTAATAAGGCCTCCTTGTGTGCAAACAAATGAACACGCGCGAGTGTTTCCAAAGGCTAACGTCCTAACGCCGTCACACACGCTTCACTATTTCCAATGCTGAAATGCAATCGGCATCCCGGAATCCAAGCGCATTCTGAACACCTGAGGTAGGCGTAATATATTGCCAGAGGGTATTCACATAAACAACAGGGTAGGCCAACCGTCATGTGACCACAAATCCATTTCCCCAAAAGCAGAAGCCACACCTCACCCTTGACAGCCCTTCCTGCAACCCCATCGCCTGTTCTCATACAGAGAATCGGGCTCCAACATGGAACTTGATACATCTGCTGGCAGCTTAGCGCCCAGCTAACAACTGTGCAGTGCACAAGATTCCCCATTTTCTGCCACCAAGTCAGACTTCACTGAAGTGGGAACTGGAAAGTATAGCCTTCAGAATGACTCCAACCAACTCCGAACAGCTTCCTTCACTTCACCTTCATTTGATTCAAGATGTCTCAAGCTACACCAGACACTATGTTAGCAGACACGCCAAAAACAACGATTTAGCCATTGATCTTCCTGCACTGGATGGCCTTCTGGTTAGTTTAGTTCCGAACTTGGGCAAGCCTGGCACGGACAGACAATAAACTCCGACACGCACAAATCACGTCCAAGCACCTTAGCCCGAGAAGAAAGGATGGACAGATGGACAAACTCACATGCCAGTGTTCTTGATGATACGGCCCTGGTCCATCTTCTGACCGATGCCGTGGACCACAAAGACGATGTGAGTGGTCTGGGGAGGCTTGTCCTCCGGGGACGCCTCTTCCACATAGCCCCGGTGCAGACGAGTCCCACTGCTGGAGGCTGCCCAAAACAGAAACAACAAAATGACATGTTTTTTTTACAGACAGCAGTCATCACAATGCGATTCACAGTCCACCCCTGACCTAACTCCACATAAGAGCAAGCTTACGGCAGCTGCAGCTTGGACAAACTCCCTCATAGCACTTTAACTTTCAGTTTCCTGTTAGGGAACACTCCTCACGACCCACAACCACAGGAGTATCCCCCATATACGCAAATACACAATTGCACGCATATGCAATTACTACCAAAATGGCAAGGTTTGATCTACCCTTGATAGTCAATGTTCACGCAGAGTTTGAAAGAAAACACTCCAAATTAGTGATCTTTAGGGAAATTACGAGCGTGGGACTGTTTTCCTTCAAAAAGCATTCATTAAAAGTATTAATGATACCTTTTTTCCCCAAAATTGCTGGGTTACGTCCCATAATCATGAGCAGTGTCCACGTAAAATTTTCAACTGATGGAGGGACAACTGTTGACTGTGGTGCTATTACGAGGAAATCATTTTGCTGGCCTAATGACTGCAACAGCACCCGATACCAGTAGTGGGCACGGTTCTGCTAATCCGCTAACCGCTAATTAGAGAAGATCACTTTTTCTTTCAGCGGAGTAGCGCTTCCACTTACTTTGAAAAGCCTGAGGGGACCAATTAGCTTCCGCTAAATTTAGTTCTGCTAACCCTAAGTCCACCATCTTCTCTCTCCCCCCCCCACTGCCAGTAAAGAAAAAAAAAGTTTAATGGGTTGTTAACCCAATAATCATGTTTGTTCCTATCTGTTGCGAGCACATCGACAGCAGTCAGTCTGGCTCGCTGTTGGCCAACTATTCCATTTGTCGAGGCAGGAGCAGCTGAGCAGCATGATCTACTTCCAGTGGCCTACTCAGAACTGAAAATTGGGTTGGTATAGAAAATCCCTTCACAACCAATCTCTAGTGCTTGCTTGTTCTTGGCCATTTTCCTTTATTAACACGTTTTCCAATTACGTGAATTATCTATTGGTAATTAAAGGCAGCTTCCTTCTTAATGTGATCCAAGAGTGATGAACTAGCCAATACAGTTCAAAAAGATAATTTCGGCAACTAATAATAAGCCTTACAAAAGGTAAACTGCTCTGGAACTTCCATGCCACCTTTTTGGCACATCAGGCGATGTAACCTGTGCTTTGTGATCGTTTAAATTAAATCAAAGACAAAGATTTGTATCATCTTTGCACAATTTTGAATAAGGTTGATTGAAACGCACCAAATTACGCATACAAATTAAAGATTGTCTTTTTACCAGAATGAGGGAAATACCAATATTTGATAGTGTGGTTTGTTTTCAGAGAGAAGAAAATTTGTCGCTAATTAGGAAAAATGACTGAAAACAAGTAAGCGCAATCATCTTTACTAAAAATACATTCACTTCGAAAACACTTCACACCATCAGGTGTTGCAAGTTCTCCTCATTAAGGTAAGACGATATTCATTCATCTGGTCGTGCAATTTGGTGCGTTTCAATCAGCCTAATTCTAAATTGTGCAAAGGTGTTTCTTTGTCTTTGGATTAATTTGAACAACTAAAACAATCATAAATTGCAGGTTAGATTTCCCGATGTGCCAAAAAGGTAGCAGGGAAGTTCCAGGGCGGTTTACCTCTGGTAAGGTATATTATCAGTAGTCTAGATGATCTTTATTTGCTGCAGCTCACAGCTGCATGTTAGCATAGAGTCCAGCTGCCTTCAGATAATATGTATCAATTTCTACATCTCATGCAGGGCTGATGAGTCATTCATTAAAACTGGACCATGGTTTATTTGCGCGAGGTTTACATTGTTTCCAATGTAATGCCAGCACACTGAGAGAGGAATGATCTAGAAGCTTTTGCACAGCAAAGAGAAATGATTGTGTGTGACTTTCGTTGGTCATACACTGTCTCCGGTAAATTGATGCACAGCTTAATCTGCAAAGAAATGATTTGGCCGTCCCAACCCACTTACGAGGAGAATACTGGACAAATTTTTCCAGTGGGGTTATCAGAGTTATCTTTGTCACGATGTCACTGCTATATTTCAGCATGCAGGTGGTGCAGACAAACAAACCCGAGGTTGCGGATTCTTTTTATGCTGCTCATAAACTGTTTGAATGCATTTATCCAAAGCAACACACAGTAAGTGCACACATGAGGTCACTGGAAGGGCAACATAGCAAAGGTCAGATAAGGACAGAAATAGCGATCCAAAATGGTGAGTCTTCCAGGTCTCACAAGAACTGTCGCGCAAGAGAAGTCTTGCCTTGCATATCAATGCAACAGCTGGCCTTTCAGAAATGCGGGCAGCTCTAAGGAGATTTACACTGTGGGTTTGTGAGCCAGTGGGGGGGCTGTTTGGACCATTTTCCAGCAACAGAACTCTATTTCAAATCTACTTTCAGAGAAAATAAAGGCTTTTATAGTACAGGGGCCGCACTAGCCGCTCGCCACGTTTGCCAATGCAAACAAAATAACATTGTGGCAAAGAAATTTTGCGGTGAATAAACCACGCTGGCGAAGGCCGAAATTTTGAAGAAGAGGCAATATAATCCTAAGTTACGACGATCTTCTAAATTCTGTCGGAAACGAAACGCGTAAAATATCCCTGCTGTTATCACACACAGCTAATCACCCTAAGATCCACGCACTGCACCATGGACCACTAATGAATCATTAAAATTTACTATGAGCAGCGCGCTTAGCCAATCACAGACAGCGAGAAGCCAAAAGTATACTCTTCGCGGGAACGTAGTGAACTGAGGCCAAGAGCAGCAGTTATTATTCCTACATTTTGATGCCAAAATGGCTGCTCAGCTAAATCAAGATAGGGCACAGCGATTACTTCATGATTTCATTGGGGTGAATCCTCCCGAATCAAAGAAGGCTAAAGTTTCAGAGCAGCCACACGACAGAAACGAAAGCAGGGCTATTCAGCCCAAATGGTTCCAGGTTTTTCCATGGCTGGAGCAATCAGAGAATGGCGACGGGCCACGGAAGCGCTACTGCGTCTGGTGTAAAGAAGCTGACAAGAAAAGTACATTCGCCTCGGGGAAGACCAACATTCCGAAAAGGGACGATATTGCGAAGTACAAGCATGTTAAAGACCAAAAGTAAGTTACTTTCGCTGTAATGAAACGTGCTCATTTAATGTCATGACAATAATCTATGAGCCTGCATGAGCTATTGAAGTTGGCTTGGTCAGTTGGCCGGAGTTTGACTGTGCATTACGTTCAGAACGGCGTGCACTTATTTGGGTAATTCGGTCATTATAGTAAGTAACCGATAAAATTTTGCGAATGGTTTATGAACGAATTTCTGCGTACCATTGTTTATAAAATAGCTGCTGATAGGTGCCATATGGCGTTTGGATGATGGAGCCTGACTAAATAACCACAAATTAATTTTCAATTAAGACCTCCTCTTTCCCCGACAGAATTATTCACCCTGCCTTTTTAAGCTGTTCTTCCATTTTTACACGGCCCTTCTTTATTTCTGGCAGAAAAACTAATGGACCAGTGGCGTAGCCAGCGGGTGTGCCAAGACACGTCCCTTTATGACAGCAATTAGTCCCGGCTAGCTCTCAATCATTTTCCTTTATTGACGCGTTTTCCAATTATCGTAATTTGCAACTGAAGACACGGTTTCTCTCCATATGCGATCTAACAGCGATTAAATCACGGGCAAAATTCAGTACAGTTGCGGAACAAGAACAGAGAATTGGGGTGCACAAAACATCCGTTTAAAACAATTATTAGTCCTGACCTGACCTGTCATTTTCATAACAGAAGGTTCATTCCGAGAGCACTCCACACTTAACAAGTGCTGCTTGTTCTCCCCGATTAGGTAAGACAACAATAATTCATCTGGACGCGTATTTGCTGTATTTAAATCAAAGCCATTTAAAATTACATACCTGTCGACTCTCTACAAATAGCTGGAGCCGCACGCTTTTTATAGCCTATTGAACTGCCGAGTGGCACTTTTTTTTTTTTTTTTTTTTTTTTTTTAAATCAACCCACAAAATACCGAGAGTGAAAGTCCGCGTTTCATTGGAACACGGACCAGTTCAATCAACGCGAAGCATTGGCCTATTAATAAGTAAATTATTTAGCTGTACTGAATTTATCCCATGATTTCATCGTTGTTGGATCGCATATGGTGAGAAACCGTGTCTTCAGTTGCCAATTACGATAATTGGAAAACGCGTCAATAAAGGAAAATGATTGAGAGCTAGCCGGGACTAATTGCTGTCATAAAGGGACGTGTCTTGGCACACCCGCTGCCTACGCCACTGTAATGGACAAGGAAACCGTCCTGAGAAGAACATGCATTTCAGCAAATGTCCCGCCCGAGTTAAAAATCTTGCAAATGGTAAACGGTCGTATTTCGTTGGCTTCATTCTCATTTTCAGAATTGTGGCGAAGCAAAAAATCCCCCAATTTTTTTTTTTTTTTTTTTTTGAACAGGCCACAAAAAAAAAAAAAAAAAAAGCGAAGAAGCGCACGACAAGGTGAAGAACGCAGTCACTGAACAGATGCGGACAGTGCATTGGATGGCGCAGGAAAATATCAAAAAGCAGAAATTCAGAAGAACAATCAAACTGCAATGCAGCAATGTAAGTTAAATGGTGTCAGTGCCAAACCTTTGATAGTTTTATTCCCCAAAACCAAAATTGTCCCTCCTTAACTTACAGTACCGGTCAAAAGTTTGGACACACTTCACTAATGTCACTGCACTGTTTTTAGAGTAATTTAAACAGCTTACAGCTCTACTGTATATACTCGCAAATGGAATCTTGTCAAAGGCTAAGAGTAAGAAGTGAAAAGAGAATAATTTACTTGTTTAAATAGCGTCCAAAATTTGGGAATTTTCAAAGAAGCCATATTTTGCAAAGTAAACTGACAAATAAGCTCCTTCTACTATTTTCCAACAGCCGAAATTAAAGTCAAGCGGTTTTGACTTTTGGGCAAAAAGGTTGATGAAAAGCACACCTCAAGTGCAGCACATCTTTAGGAAGTTAGACAGTTGTGCAGCTGCAAATTGACTATAGTCATATGACTGTCCTAGTTAAAAAAAAAAAAAAAAAAAAAAAAATGTGAGAATGCTCTGCAAATACACTGCCTGTCCAAAAAAAAAAAGTCGCACACTCAAATATTTAGTTGGAGCCCCTGTAGCTTTGATTACAGTGCAAATTCATCTTGTCATTGTTTTGACTGCCATATGCTATGCCAGAACATTTATTTTCGATCATAAATGCCATAATTTTTGGCCGAGATCTTGTCTTCTCGACAAAATGGTTGAACCACTTGGTGGTCTTTCTTGAGCACATCCCAATAACTTTCAATGCGGTTAAGGACAGGACTTTGTGGTGGCAAATTTGTCTGTGAAAATGATTCCTCATACTTGCTTTTCTCATTCATTGTTTTCTTTGCTAAATACAGGCCAATAACTTGCCCCTTCTGAAATACTGTAACGTCTTTTCCACCATCAAGGGATGCATCTTCAGACGTGATTTTTTAAGAAATGAGTAGCAACGCACCTCATCAGTCAGAGTTAAAATGATTATTGCCTGCTGAAACATATTAATAACCGCAATAATGATCCAATCGTACAATTTGTTCATTTATTTCCAAACAGTGATTTTTTTTTGGATGGGCAGTGTATGACAGCAAATGGTGGTTAGTTCGATGGATTTAGGAATTAATTTTTTTTTTTTTTTTTTTTTACAAAATAAAGACTGCTTATTTTTTATTTAACACGTAATGTAAGAAATATGTGGGTGTGGCCAAACTTTTGACTGGCATGTCTGCGTTTTTAATCCAAAGTTTTACTATGCATGTGGCTAAAAATTTTTTCATGTGGCTAAAGAAATTTGGGCAGAGTTAGCCACGGTGGCTAAAAAAAATTTTTTCCTAGTGCAGCCCCAGTAGTAGTCTAGAAAAAGCAGCAGTGAGGATGGACACACAGACAAGTGAAAGGCTTCCGGTCAAACACAAGCACTCACACACACACACACACACACCTTTTGAGAAGCCCAGTTTCTGCGTGACAGTGCGGGCAATTTTGGAAGTTGTGGCGTCGCTGTACAGGTAGACCTCGTCCACGCTGTGCCAATCTACGTGGCTACGGCTCAGCTTCAGGCTGTGGATGGCTGTGAGGAGAGAGAGAGAGAGAGCGGGACAGAGAGAGAGAGAGAGCGAGGAAGTGAAAGAGGGAGTGAGAGAGAGGGAGGGAAAGGGTGGTGAGAAATGGAGGGTAGAGGGACAGAGAGGGAGGAGAAAAACAGGAAGTGAAATAACATGAGAGGAACAAAACAATTAATTTACTTCACAGCATACTTCTTGTTACAGAAGATTCTGGTTTGATAAGCTCTGAGCTTAAATTGGTAGGTATGCTGGTAAGAATGATCTCCAATTGTCCTGACCTGTAAAGCATCCCAATATTTTTGAGAGGAGGTGGGGCTCTCCTTATTACACTTTTTTTGGGTATGCTTCCATTCATACACAACATGCGTGCTAACTGATAATTCTTTCACTAGTGCTAGCCATGGCTAACATCAGGGACGCTAACCATCTACCCTGGCGTGAATTCCCTTGCTCACACGCAGCGGCGCATATTAATGACGCTTGATCTTTCGTAGATATCCCAGAGAGACAGAAATGCGAGGCAGACTCAATACCAATCGGCCTGCTGTAGAGAAGGGGCCGGAGGAGGGGAGAAAAGGGGGAAGGCCTACACGAGCCAGTCCGTCGGCAGCACTGGACACATGATTATTGAGTGCTTTTAATGGTCACAACTAATCCTGGGTCAATTCAGTGTCGAATGTACTTGAATGAGGGATTCTCTTTTTGGAGCTTAATGAGCTGTAACACGTGCATCTGACGACCACTAGACGTGGTGAACCTCCGGGCAAACGCCAATCCATGGTCTCCAGGAAGGGCCGCCGGTGAGGCAGGGACCACTGGGAATTGACCTGGGCCAACAGCGCATTTCACTCCTAACCAGTTTAGAAGGATATCAATGTCTGATTAATTTATGTCAATCACTACTCCCAAAATGAAATTTGCCAAAGAAAACAGTCATGTTGAGCACACTGGTCATAATACTGGTTTGGATATGGTAAAAGATTTCACCCCTTAAACTCCGTTTTTTGCTCAAATTTCCCTTCAAGTAGGGCCTTCAAGTATAAAAAAAGCATTTCTTTACATAATGCGGAAAAATGTAGCTCACATATTCCATATCCGCTGGCTGCAATGCTTCAATGAAGCCATATCAAACTCATACTGAGTGAAATATTTAAACCCAGGATGCCATGTTTTTATGACCACAGAATTGCATCAATTACAAAATATCTAGATCTTGAGCATTATTTTAAATAAATTTTCCTGTAACTTAGCAGGACATATTTGGGATCTTTAGAAACCTTGGATGTTCATTAGAATTCAATAATAGGCCTCAAGTTCCACAGACAAACCCATATATCGGTCCATAGGTTCATGGGGTTACATGACTCCATTAAACCAGGACCAAATCAGCGGCGACCCCCCCTCCCCCAACCCTGATTCCAGCAAACATCACACCAGAAAGAGGAGTCACATGAAATCAATGAATCAATAAATGGTAATGATGGAGAAGCAACCTTCACCTCCCAGCTAAAAATTCCAATCTACGACATTTCATTAGAGTAATAGGAGGCAGAGAGTTGACAGTCATTTCATAGCTGATCAGAATCAGAAGATTATGCACAGTGATTCAGGACTGGAGAAAGCTTCAAGGGGTTCAAAGAAATAAATGCTTCCCAAAAAAAAAGGCTTTCTGCTCAGATCAGGTCATGTTTTGATCTGGCTGTTGCTGAAACAGAAATGAAAGACCATCCAAGAACTACAAAGCTACAGAAGAAACCAGAGGGTTCGGTCCAGAGAGCTTACACATTCCCCATCGCACTGAATACACTGTAAAACAGGACGTGAGCTACTTACTGCCAGGTCCTTACAAGGCTCGTCACCATCTATCTTCCAATAATTGACAACTTTACAGCATGAATAATTCACATGGAATGCATCAAGATAGCACTGGCTATTGCTACTGTGGATAATAAGACTGAGTGGTGAAAGGCCCTTGTTTTACAGTAGCATATCAGCGAGGGAGTGGTTCTCAGAGGAGGAAACGAAGGCAAACACACACACAGGTTACATCCCAATATCCTCCCATCCTGTTCTCCTCTCCTCCTTACATCTGGAAGCATGGGGGAAGGAGACAAGGAGAGAAAGGGAGGATCTATTTTTCGGGCGTAGGGACACTGACAGGGGTTCCAGTGGGTGAGCAACAAAGCAAATGGCTTTGCAGCACCATTCCCCAGTGGCCTAAAAACCACTGAGAAGGACTTCCTCAGAGGGCAATTACCCAGCTAACCACTACAAAGGCAGAGTGACTGCCACATATTAACAGGGCTGCAGCTCGAAGTTCTTATGTTAGTTGAAAATAACTCAGGGCCAAGTAACCACCCCCAAATCCATGGTTGAAGCAATTGCAAACTTATCGGCAGCACAGGGCGTGTTTAACGTCAAGGCTGCTTCTTTATTCAGTGTAAAATGTTTCAACCATTGGTAAAGTGGCTAACGGTGGCCATTTAGCCTCAAGACATGGCTGACCGTGAGTTTGGAGTTTGCCCTGCAGAGGTGAGTATATGTCGGGCAGGTATACAGTGCAATGCACCCTAACTGAGGGCTGTGAAGACGGCCAGTGCCCAGGCAGGATTACTGTATTATACAGGCTTTTCAGGGGGCGGGCCCGTCTGAATGCCACTTCTGTTTGGTGGCTTTGTTGGGTTCTGAAGGAATGCTTTGTTCACACATTTCAGGGAGACTAATTAATTCACGAGCTCGTCACTGCTAAATATGCTCCCTCCATCATCTTAAGGAGGGAGAGAGTAGGGGGAGGAATTAAAACAGGGAGCTATTTCAATCCCACATCACACATAAAGAACTGCTGAGAGAGAGAGAGAGAGAGAGAGAGAGAGAGGAGAGAGACAAAGAGGAAGAGATGAGGGAGAGGGATGGTGAGAGAAAGGAGAGGAAGAGAGAGACAGGGAGAGAAAAATGGGGGAGAATGTCAGAGAGGAAAAGAGTGAGGAGAGATAAATGGAGAAGGAAAAAAAAATCAGGGAGAAAGACAGGAAAAAAGAGAGAGAGATAGTGAGGGAAGGAGGGAGAGAGAGAAGGGGTAGACATCAGTCCGGACGGGTCCAAGCGGACATGCCGCAGAAGAGCGCAGATGGCGGCGAGATGCCGCGTCTGCTCACCGGCGAGGAAAAGAGGGGAACAGCGACATGGCAGCCATCGAGACTGAAGGGACAGCAACGCTAGGAACTAAGAGCTATGAGCAGTCTAGGACAGCAGTGCTCATAGAGACAGGGACAGCCAATTAGAATCTAGATCTAGAGGGAGCAGCTCTAAACGAGCGAGACGCCGGTGTACTGTACCTTGGCAGCGCTTTCGCTTCAGACCAGAAGATTTAGCAGCGGGCTGATATCCTCTCCATTTGAACAGAAAGGGGAGGTAGAAGGGGTGCAGGTGGGAGAGAACTAACAAACCAAGACAGTCAGTGAGTTTCTGCAGCGGCGGAGCTGCTTTTGTCAAGGCTGGTCTGCGCTGGCGCACCACTGCACTCTGGGATAGCTAGCAGCATGGTCAGACAAAATTAATGTGGGCCCCAGCCCAGGCACACGGTTAGCCAATTTTTCAGACATCTTTGCGGTAAAACACAGACCGAAGTTCAGTGAATGTATGAAATGGCGTCTGTGGAATTTTGCACATTAGCAATCCCAGTGAACAGTGCTGTACAGCTTTTCACCAGCTCATCAGGCTTTTAAAGTCCAGGTAAAGCAAAATAACAGTATGCCTTCTGATTTTGGCACACCGCACAGAAATGAGCACCTAGCCAAATTTGAATGATTAAAAAAAAAAAAAAAAAAAAAATTGTCTACGTACATGAAATTACATGTCAAAATTGCGAAAACATAAGCCTTATTCTCGGCTCTAAAACTCTGTGGGTGTGTCTGCTGAAGTTGTCAAAATCACGCCCAATTGCAAGGGACAGCCTGCCTCAGTTCCGTCTCAAGTACACCACAGCCAGAGAAATGGTGATTCACCCGAATGCTAGCTAACATACAGCCATTACATATTTGAGCCACCGGAGCCAGAATCCAGTTCAAAGCAAGAGGATACCGACGTACCCGACAATCAACCTCGATCCTTTCAGCCTGTAATGCAATCATATTGTTCTTCCATTTACGCAAGTAAGCTGTACTAACATCCAAGCCAAATAAAGTCAGGCCATCAATGAATAACACTAAAAAAAAAACGTATTTCGTCTCGTTACCAGATAGTTACGTCTGACGGTACAGTGTTTCTCACGAAAGTACTTTGTTTGTGGTGGAAGCTGACCAGGTTGTTGGGGGATTTAGCCAGTGAAAACTCCAGCTGTTAAATGAGGGTCCATCATCAAAACTTCCATGGGGAGGCAGAGGAACTGCGGGGTGTGCTAGCTAGCTAGCTAGGACGCGGCAAGCAAAACATCACTTCAAACTAAGTTGAAGTTCGATTCACCAAAAGCAGCCATTTTAATTCTTCTTACTTTTGTTCTGATGAACAATAACTTCATCAAATAGACGTATGGATATTTTCAAGCTATTGTAGCCTCAGTAACTTTCAAGATTCTTATTAACTTAAGACAAAACTTTATTTCTGCACCAAACCATACACCAGTTGAATATGAAAAAGATTAATTGAAATTGGTTAAGAACCGTTATACTGCATTTTTCATCCAAAAAACTAGCAGTACTCCTTTTTTACCAGCTAGCTAGCCTGTATTTTTCACAGGTCAGTGTAGCCCAGTGCAGTACGGAAAAAGGTTGAAGTAACATTACCACCGCAACGGGCCAAGGTTGTCAATGCGGCTACGTCTCCACAGCTAAACAATTTAAAATCACACTAAGGAGTGGCACATCATACACAATTACAGTAATTGTGGTTACGGTGGACTTCCTACTTAGCTAGCCAGCCACTATAATTGTATGGGCACAAGGTAACATATTCCCGAAGAGGGTGCCAGATGTCCGTGATGGGGAAAGATGAAGGCAGGCGGGGGAGATGGACAGTTCAGCTGTATTTACCAATAACAGTGGATTACCCGTGAATCCCAGCTGTCTCCGATGAAAGTTTGTGAAAGCACCCGGTGTAAAATGTATACCACAGAGAGGAGTGTCAGTGGTGATCCTCAGCTCTCTATCAACACGGCTGTTCACAAAAGTAACCCGCCTGATCTTCTTGTCTTCATTTTTCAGAAATTGAAATGCGGTGACCAAGGCTTTTTTTAATTCCCGCATTCAGGGAAGACGCATTTTCGGGATGCTGCAGGCGGCTAAGCTGACTTGCTAGCTAGAAGACTGAACAACTTGGCTCACTACTTGGCTAAATATAGAATGTGCGATCGTATCTTCTTTGTGATTGAGTGGATAACCACTGATGCAATGCACTCCAGATTTTACATGCGCTAGGGGCAGGAGTATGTTAAGGATGGCTTGAGTGCGTCATCAAGCCACGTTTCAGCCCCGCTCAGAAAATTCAGAAAATAAAATTGGTGAAAAACTGATTAGCGGTCCTACTCTAAAATTCATTACTAGATTAGTTTGCAGTCTTTTTGTGTTTTCAGCAACTATTTTCTAGCATGCATAATGTGGTTAGAAGCAAATTGATGATTTCACTTTACTCGGACTTTAAAACATGGCGGCCACTTAACATTATTTTTAACACATTCTTTATCTTGGTGAACTGAATACACTGTCCAAGGGTGCAAAGTTTTAAAAAATATTTCTCATGCCTTGCATCACATCACACAACTCTAAATCAATGGAAAAAATGCAACACAGTGGATATAATTATAACTAAAAAGACTCACATTACTCAACATTATGTTAACAGAAATAACAACATTTTTCAATATGATTTAACAAAAGAATACCTTCCACAGCTCATTTAAAATTCTGGTTAATTGTTATTTACAGTGGGGAAGGACTGTTACTGCAGTTACACAAATTTAATGCGAGCCCCAGCTCACAACAGCTGGCCTGTTTTCCTGTTAGCTTTACTGTAATTCACAGACAGAGGTTCAGTGAATATATGAAATAGAATCACATTAGTAAAGACCCAAGAGAGCGTAGAGGTAGCCTGGTAGGGCTTCAGATGCACTGAATCAATTGACTGCAGTGCCCATCCAACATCACCAACTAAGGGCCTCCGTAAGCCCTCTCTCACAGAGAATCCAAAAGTCACAAAACTGGTGTGAAAATGTACATTTTGGGAAGGAATTGTTTTTCTACTGAGGAATTGCATATCAGAAAAGGGGGGGTGGAAGAATGGTTATTGCAAATGCCCCAAACCCATGAAGAGCCCATATGATGCCAGTCAAGGGTTGGGCCCTCTGTCCATGCACAGTTGGGCAGAGATCAGTGCAGCAACAAGGACAAAGTGGGCCAAATAAACCCAATCAACAGAACAACAACACACACAGACTAAGGGCAACTCAATCCAGTCATTCTAAGGCTCTGTCCATACGTACAAGGGTACTTTTGAAAACGTAGCATTTTCTATGCGTGAGCCTTTCGTCCAAATGCAAGTGTGTTTTCTGTCTCTGAAAACTGACCTTCTGAAAAATGCCTTGCACGGTGAAGATTTCTGGAGACTCAGTTTTCACCGTTTGGCTAATGACATCAGTGTGTGTGCATCTTATAGCAAGACAGTTTTAGGCTTGTGATTGGCCTGCATGGTCTTACATTAGATTATACCATCGCCGCCAGTTGGTTTGTTATGCTCTTGACAGCGCTATAATTGCATTTTTTCGTCTTCTTGTGGACGGAGATTTTCTTGGAAAATGAAGGAGGAAAAACCCCGCTTTTAAAAATACATGTGTTTGCGGAAAGGAATACACCGAGTCTAAAAATCAACAACAACTAGCTCCGCCAACAAGGACACACTGAGTCTCAGGATCTCTGAAACCAGTCAGGTCAGGAGGAACACACTGAGGTTTCGGCTAAATGAAACAATTAGGCCAACGAGCCCACACTGAGACTCCAGTGCACTCAAACAAGGCAGACTAACGAGGACACACTTAGGTTTAGGCTAAACGAAACGATGAGGCTAACAAGCACACACTGACTCAAGCGCACTGACACCAGTCAGGCTAACAAGGACACACTGAGGTTTAGGCTAAACAAAACAATGAGGCTAAGGAGTACACACTGAGACTAAAGTGCACTCAAACCAGGCAGATCATAATGGAGACAGACGCTTAAGCTAACAGAAACCAAGAAGACTGATAATATCACACAGAGATTTAAGTTGACAGAAACCACACAGACTAACAAGAATGCACTGAGCACACTTGACACACTGAAACTCAGGATCAGAGATTTGGGCCAACTGAATGTAAGGCTAACAAAAGCGCAGGGAGATTCAATCTAACATGCCAGCCAGGCTACCTAATACAATATGTTCAGACTAACAGGGTTGTGGATGTTTGCCCTCAGAGAGTTGGCCAGCAGCACTCTGTGAGAACCACTAGCTCCTGCTCTTACAAAACTATGCTTATATTTATCATATTATTTTAGTCCAAGTATTGACAACAAATACTGTTACCTACATACTTTCATTTTAACAGACGGGAAAATCAATGGAGGCGATGCTGGCTTGTTTTCTGCCGGTGTGCGTTTTGTAAATGCCGAAGCAGCAGGGCTACAGATAGCAGGCAAACTCAATTTGTTCATTAGCGCGTGCGTTTTGAATGCTGGATAATCTACTCAGTGTGTCCCCTAGCAAGGCAATTAATCTGCCGATTCCCACAGTGACTCGAGGACTGGGAAAGCACGGACCATTTTACTGAAGACACGAGCGTGATTCGGCAGCATTAAGGCCTTCCAAACCAGGCTTCATGGCCCTCCATGCAAACAGATGCAAAGCGCCAAGTGCAGAACTTTGCATTACACTCAAAGACACGCTAAAATGCTACAAAATGCTACAACACATCAAGAATAATGCTAGTGTCATACTATAAATCACCTGCATCCTCAATCACATTAACAGATACCGATATTTCAAATGAATATGTATGATATCACCACAAGTAAAGAAAAGTAAAACAAAGGCAAGAATGGAGGATTAAATGGGATTATTAAAACCCCCACATCAAAAGCTTGCAGATTTGGCAGAAGAGATTAAGCGCAGCCTGCGGGGATGAATTTGGGCGATCGCTCAGAGGAAACATGCAGATCGCTGGGAGCTGGCCGTGCTCACTGCAGCACACGCTTCAATACACAGGCAAAATAATGCGGCCTGCAGTGAGTCCCATTCATATACCCTGAGCATGTACAGCTTCAGTGTACACTTTCAGTCAAAAGTTTTGTACAATCAGGTTTTTATTCCATTTTTCAGCGAGATATAAGCAGTTTAAATTATGTACATAACGGCATAACAAAATGGTACATGGTAAGATTTGAATAGAGGGATCTCAAAAAGAATCTATCAAATCAGATTTTGGAGTTAAAAAGGGACATAGCAATAAATTATTTCCATTTTACAACAAAGTAAGTGAAATCAAGCTAGTTCAGACAAAATGGACACAAAAATCAAGAAGAGGCAACTTATAATTTGCATGGTAAATTTGGGAAATTTGTCAGTGGTCCTGGGAGAGGACGTTATGAACCACAAGACAGCCTAATAAAAAATGCCAGGAATATCTCCAACCGTTATGATGGCAAATGGGTGGTATTTTCATTCATTGAGGATATAAATGGGGCTTAGCACAAGTTCACTCAGGAAGAATACCTCAATCAGCACTCCACGTTAAGCTACATGTTCTCTGTGGAATTAAATGATTGACCTGACGCTCTTTTATAAAGCCCATCAGCTGTTTTCAAATCATGTTGCAAGCCAGATGCAGATACACTCGTTTGAGTGAGCAACACAAAGCCACATTAGACAAATTAATGCTGAAAATACTCAGACACATATTTTCAACAAAAACAGATTTGCTAAAGAGTCATTACTGATGGATGGCTCCATTCCAGGTACACACTTGGAGGCTGTAAACCCGGATCTGTAGCTAGCCAAGTATTTCAGATTACAGGTGAAAATCGGGTAGAATTCTATGTGTATTTGGACTGGTACAGCACCCACGTTCCCTTAGTTTATGTATGCGAGTGCCGTTCCGTAGCCTACTCATTGTATAGTTTAATCTGACTCGCTAATAAATCAAATGTGCGTTTAGAGCTTGTTGCTATTCTAACCAGAAGCGATGTATAGGATGCATCGATAGGAATAAACAGAATGAGTGACATAATAGCGGCATTTCTCCCCCCTTGCACAGAAAGTCATTTTCAATGAGTGAAGTGTTCGTTAGTGGTTACTATCATTTCAAATCAATGAGCATTGAGGTGAAATGTGGCAAGTTACCAGTTCCTACATACAAGCTGCCAGCTGCAGCTATTGCAAACGAAGGATGCCTCGTTTAAACTCATTATCCTGCTATGGCTGCAATACGCACTTGCTAGCTTGCACCGGCTCATGGAGAAAACTCTAGCGTGACTAGAGTAATTGATGCTGTGGAGAAAGATTTAAATGGTGCTTTAAGGGCTTGCCAAAATATATTCAGGTGTTCCAGAATAACTTTTCTATTGAATTAGCATACACATGGCATCAGAAGTTGCAGCGTGAAGTCCATCATATTTGAACTTTTAGACCGCAACAAAAACTAAACCTTTCATAAGCACACGCATCCTTTTGTTAGGTCAATGCATGCATTTGGCCTGAAATCAATGGAACTCAAACAGCTAGTGTGACAACGGCTTAAGTCGCTATCAAACGACGTACGATTCATGGGGCCGGTAGCCCTGTTCAGCAATTAATCAGAACAGTGCTCTCTTCTTAGAGGGGATTCCCACTCATGTCTGCCTTTTCTTCTGAGTGAAGTGAATGAAAGGCAGCAAATAGCTAAGAAATGATGACCTTTGGGAGGTCAGACTCCTATCTCAATAGAAATAACAAATAGATCTTGACAAACACCAGCAAGTGTCTGCAATTTCACAATTAAGTCATTTCAATCAAGTTTATTGCTAGTGGCGGTGTCCTTATTTCGTTTCAATTCTGATAGTTGCAGGTGCGAAGACATATCTAAAATGTCATCTGACTCTCCATCAGTCAAAATGTATAGTTTAGTCATTTAGACCATTGTTAGCCTCATGCATCAGCCTTTCGTCAGCAGCCATTTAGACTGTCTGTCTGGCTCTTCAAGAGCCAGTCAGCAGTGCAGGCCCTAAACAGCGCTAGCTAGAATCTGAGCCTTCCTCGCACAACAGCAATACTGGCCTCACCACCTTGCTAGCTAGTATATGGCCTTGAGTATCTGGCCCTCCTTCAGCCAGATAGTAATGCTGGCCCCTCATAAGCGTACTGATTGGTATCTGGCTCCTCCTCATCAGGACCCGAGGAACACTGTCCTCATCTTGCTGGCTAGGATCTGGCCCTTCATAAAACCATTTAGCAATGCCTGCTAGTTGGTATCTGCCTCTTTGTCAGCACATTGGGCACAGTAGCTTTATTATCTTGCCAGCTGAAATCTGGCCCCTAATATCTGGCCCCTCACCTGCCAGGTATTCACGCTGGCCCCTCATCAGCTGGCTATTTTGTACCCGGCCCTCATCAGCACGTTACCAATACTGGCCTCATCTTGCTATCAAGCATCTGGCCCCTAAAATCTGGCCCCTCAGCAGTCCGCTATTTAGCATCTGGCCTTTGTCAGCACAGTGACCTCATCATCTTACCAGCCAATATTTGGTCCATAATATCTTGCCCCTTCATCAGCCAGTATGTCACGCTGGTCCCTCATCAGCCTGTTATTTAGTATCTGGCCCTTTGACAGCACATTAGCGATACTGGCCTCATCTTACTTGCTTGTATCTGGCGATTCAAGATTCAATAATGCTGGCCCTCTATCAGCCAGTCAGATATACTGGCAATCCAGCCACTCCAGCCAAGGAGACATGTTACTCTCGGTTTCTTATAGTCGGTCAGTAAGTTATATTATCGAAGTTGCCTCCTGAAAAAAAAACCCTTCAGCCAAATCTTAGTTTTGGGACTTAAGATGCAGTCAAATCATGGGATTCGACCCATGATTAGTATCAGCCCTGAATGACGACAATGCCAATGGCTTAATTTGTGTTTGGTCAACTCAGAATTGTAAGCATTAACTAGTCCTTCCTAACTGAAATGGAGCTTAGTGCAAGTTCAATTAAGAAGACCACCACTCCTCATTTCAGGCTACATCATCATCTCCTCTGTAAGATCCAATCATTAAGCTGTCCGCTCTTCTATAAACCCCAGCTGTTCCCATTTATCACCAGCCATTTGCTGATACACTCATCTGACCACCTTTACCACCACCACCAGCATAAAATCTCCATTCAACAGTCAGACGATGACAGACGCTGGTTAAGAAGCTGACCGATCATGGGATTCTTCCCTTGTTCAGCTACCAGCCCCGATTGGAGACCATGTCAAAGTCTTAATTTAAGTTTGGTAAATTCAGCGTTAAAATCATAAACTTGTCTCTCCTGGTTGAACTAGTTAGGGGCCGGGCAGCCTAAGCTGCCTGGACCCTATTGTTATCCTGCATGTTCTTCTTCTTCCGAGGAAATCCTACTTCCCATGCGCGAAAAATCACCAAACTTTGCACAAAGGTCCAATCCCATGCCAGATTGCCTCAGCTGCAAAAACAGGCCAACAGTCCTGATGGTGGCGCTACAGCAAGCCTCTAAAGTTCAAAATTTTGAAAATTCACAACAAATCAACCATATATGGTACAGATTTGCAACTTTCACCAAAATGTAGCCCCAATACTGAAGAAACTTTTGTACATTTAAACCTTTTGCAAATTATGAAGTCCATCACTCCATTTTTTTCAAAAACTGTAAACCATATTAAACCCATCTCCTCCCACAATTTTTGCTCAATTGACACCAAACTTGTTACAGAGCATCGTCAGACTGTCCTACTCAAACGGTCCACACAGATTTTTGATTTATCAAATATTGAGCCTACAGTGCATCAAGATGTTTGACTGTAAATGGTATTGTAAACATAAACTTGCAAATTCTTGCTAAATACATTTTCAATGTTCATTAAAAAAATTACACAATTTTGGAGTCATGGTAGATGATGTTTGGAAAATATTGGAATTTTATCTCAAAAACTGAATTTTTTGCAGCATTTTTAATTTCGCTCTCATGCGAACAATTGGAGTCAATGCAAAAATGGCATTTTTAAACATCAGTTTTTCGCTTATGGAGCTAATAAATCATTGTTAAAAACAAATTACCAACATCTCCATGCTGTCTAGATGCAATTTGTGTATTTTCGGATTTTATCATAACTGAATTTTTGACAGCCGTTTGAAATCTGCCTTTACACGCCAACAGCTGCTGTCTTGCACACAGGAGACTGGCTTAGTCAATTTGTGAAACTACATGTGACATTTCCATTTGCCAATTAGCTCAGTGAGATAGAGGATGTTTCTTGGTGTTGAAGATTGTGAGTTCAAGCCTCAGCTCGAGCAACATTTCCATATGAGAAATCTACCCAAACTTTTCACAAAGGTCCAGTCCCATGCCAGACGTCTTCAACTGGAAACACAAGACAATAGTCCTGATGGTTGCGGTACAGCAAGCTTCTAAATTTCAAAATTTTGAAAATTCATAACAAATCAACCATATGTGCTACAGCTTTGGAACTTTCATTCTGAAATTTGCTTTTCCATGGCATGGATGGCTACTGTCTGGCACCCTGATGCTTGGCTTAGTCAATTTGTGAAGCCACACATGAACTGTCCCTTGCCAATTAGCTCAGTGAGATAGAGCATCGTTTCTTGTGCCAGAAATTGTGAGTTCAAGCCTCAACTGATGTAAAATGCACATTAGAATGCCACCGTTTTTTTCCATCTTCCTACACTCTGCTTGTTGCTGAGAATTGCCCAATTTTGCCAAAAATTGCCCGGCCCAGACCATTGCTGCGCAGCAGCTATACATCTTTTTTTTGTAATTTTAAAAAAGATATAAATATCTTTTTTTTTCCTGACTGCATGACAATTGAGTACACACTAAAACTTTTAACTGGCAGTGCATATCGAGCTGGGTAAATGAGTCTTGGGCTAAATGAAACAATGCCACGTATGCCCGAATCTCTGACTTACGGTAAGAGCATCAGATAAATGCCCGTAATGTAATATAATGTAATGTAATTCAATTCAGGCCTGACTCCACAGGTACCAGCAGGCAGACAAGAGGAGATTTCATAATAGACAGACTAATCCACCATCGTGAGTGATATGCGTTCAGGGATGTGGAGAATCTTGATTCATCTTGCGTGCAGTGAGGGGTCTGAGGACCACAAGGAGACGCCCCCCTGAGACAGCTGACCCATTCCCTGCGATTAAATAACAGAGTAGGCCTATATTTTCAGAGACAAAATTAAATAATGCAAATAGAGCTTAATTGCATGAGAGTCCCTTGGGCTTTTCCTCTATATTCGAGGTGGCTCACTGCCAACACGTTCTTTTGGCGTTTTTCGATGGGTACAGAGGCCTACTTTTCAGGTCAACACACAGCTGGGTACTTAGCTAAATCAGCCCAGCTAAAGCACCTCACTCCTGGGGACAACAGCTGAACTCACCTGGGAACAGAACCAGGGGGCAAACGTCAGGCTGCCTATAGCCTGGCGCAGGGGTATTTACCCTTAAGCAGAGAGGCCCTTGCTACTTGCTAGCACTGTGATGACGATGAATAAAACTCAATCGGCAAGGCTCTAATTAGTGTTTTCAGCCTCAGACCATTGACTTCTATTCACCGTCATCACAAGGTGCGTGAAGTGTCCCTTTAATGCATGCAATATAATACCAATTCAAACCCGCAACATCTGTTGATGAGTATTGAAATGTAAGAACAGAGGCAGTAAGCACTTATTTGATACATAATACCAGCCATAGTGCAAAAAGAATGAACCCCATCAATGGAAAACCAGAAATACCGGTCTTTGTTGCCATGATTTTCAACCAAAAGATGGTTACTGTTAACTACCCACAAGCATCTTAACCAAGCTTAACTGGTGTTTCTGAGACATGAGTACATGCAAAGCTTCTCCCTCATCTCAATTTCCCAGGAATAAGAACAAAATAAAGGGGAAATGGAAAGACAGAATGCCAACCACTTCAAATCCACCACGAAGTGCCCTGCCCGTGAGCCTGTGCTGTAATCCTGCAGGGGAAGATGGCAGTAATCTGCCCAGGTTTTTCCAACAGCTGTAATCCTGGGATAGACTCTCCATTCCTGGGAGGTCTCAGCAGTGGGGGTGTGGTTAGTGGCACAGCTGAGATCCTGGCCACAGAAACAGCCACCATCTGCCCTCTGCTTCAAGAGCACCAGTGGCTGATGGGTATTTTCCATTCACAGTGTGGAATGAGAGCGGGTGGCACCAATGATAATGTGGCCTGACACCACAAGAGTTCTAACCAGCAGTCAAAAAATAAAACTCAGGAGTTCCACTGTAGCTAAGCACAGCAGCTATGTGGAAAGCTTGCAGACAGTAAACAGGAAAGGAAGAGGAGTCATATGACTCAATACCAGCAGGGGTGGTGACAAGGCTGCGAGGCAGGCTCCTGACCCTCAGCCTCGTCAGGGCCCATCAGTGTCCAATTCAAACGCCCCCTCGGCACCGCCTGGGCCCAGCGAAATATGGAAACAACCGTTACCCTTCACCCGCGCCCCTGTCTCTGTCCTGACCTGAGAGGCCTGCCACCGTCAACGGGCTGTTTTATACTGCTGAGAAGTGCATGATTCTTAGTGACTTCAGCGAAACGGGCCAAGCTTTTTATACTTGTACGTGTGCTGCACAAGCCGCATGGACCACGTCATCGCATTTATAGCAAAACTCCTAACATTGCAAAACAGTTTTATAAAAAGTCTGCAATAGTTATGAAACTTCTTTAGCAAGCCACGAATTACGTTGTTCTTCAGTTCTTATTTGACACTCGCTGTAAGTGACCAATATCTCATGTCAAACAGGAGTCATCAGGAGATGGCATATCCCCTCGGCCCCACATATTGAAAGAATGAAAATGCCACCTGCTCCAGAAACAAACTATAACCCCTAAAATTCTGAGTTCAAAATGTTTCCATGGAAACCAGAAAAAACAAAAAATCCATCAACTTCGGATTAGCAAAAGGCACCATGTCAGGTCAGAATTAATGTGCACACCGAGTTTTGTTAAAAAATATCGAACGGTTTTCAAGTTATGCTCCGGAAACAAAATGTTCACAGACGGACGGATGGACGGACAACTGCACCCATGTCTATATCCCCCCACATTATATGCCGAGGGATAATAAATGAACAGCCATTGTCAAGGTGCTAAAGTTAAGCACTTTTCAATTGTTGAGGAGGTACGCCACATCTACATGGACTTGGTACCATCATTCACAGGCAGCATCATTCACAGCCAGCATCATTCACAGAGCACACTCATAAAACACAGCATCCACCCCAGCGGAGATATATGCACCCTGCCACTTCTACAGGGCACAAACACCACTTCCTCTCCGATGCACTTCCTCTCATCAGCCTTCCTTTCTAATGCACCTCTGTGAGGTTAAACAGCAATCAGGCAGAGGCCAGCCCTGCTAGCCTGCTGTTTCCATAATGTGGGAAAACACATCATAAAGGTCTCAAGAAGAATAATTTTAAAAGAAAATTTACCAGGCCAACTAAGAACACGACACGCAGAAAGAACTCAAAATGGGCTAAAAGCTATGCATTTCCCATGTGAAAAGCCTACAGATGAGAACTCAATGCGCTAACAATAAGACCTGCTCTGAGCCTTTGGTGACAGCTCCTCCAATCAGACTAGAACAATGACAGCAGGGAGATTTAGGCTGACAAACCATACTTGGCTTATCTCAGGCTAACTTTAGCCCAACTTAAAGTCATGTATGTTCTGCTCCAACAGGAGCCAGCAGATCAACAACACTCCATCAAACGAAAAATGAGTAACAAATGAACTCCAAATCTCCAGAAAATCCTGATCTCTATCTTTTTCCACTTTTGACCAGGTATTGCAAATCTGTCATGACACATTTTTTAAATTGTACAATGCCTTCCTCAGTAGATGGACATGAAGTTAGACCAGACCGATGGGAAATTAGCAGTCTACAACTGCACCACACTAAAGACCTCAGGAAAGTGCAAATGAATCATGGGTAATCAGACAACAACCCCATGTAGACCACTGCTTTATTCCTCCCAGGCGAGCCAATTCATATCACTTTATTACATTGCAGCAGTATCTGGACTGTAAAACAACTCCTCATTAACAGCTCACAAAATATGGGTGGATAGATATACCTGCAAATGAAACCACGCTCTTTTAAAACTGAAATTTGCCACAGCGCAGTCACAACTAACAGCTGTATCATTCTGTACATAGCTACAATATGAACATTTTTGTAAACATTTTTAACGAGCATTTAGTATACAAAAAATACAATGGCTTTTGCTTTTTAAAGCCCAACAAATTTCTAATGACGACAAGGATTCTATCTCTGTTGATCCTTGTAGATCAGAGGTAACCCACCCCGTTCCTGGAGATCAGCCATCCTGTAGGTTTTCACTCTAACCGCAAGAAGGCACCGCCCATTCAACAGTGAGATTTCCCACTTAACAGCTCAGCGGTAGAATGAGCCGTGCCAGACCAGGGTAGGACTGAACACCTAGCAGATGATGGATCTCCATGAGCAGGGTTGTGCAGTCCGGATATGAGTGGAGTTGAAGCATACATGAACACCACATAGAGCTCCAGCGGTGCCAGTATTTCACCCTCAGCGTCACACATCTACCCCCCACACCCCTGCTCTGCTCACCGTCTTTGCTGTCCACGGTCTTGGCCACCACGTCTGTGTCGAAGGTGTCCTGCATCTGCTGCCCCCGGAAACAGGCCAGGTGCTCCATTTCGATCAGGTCACTCTCGTCCTCCTCCAGGGGGAGCCAGGTGCCATCGATGAACCACTGCCCCCTCATTACAGGGATACGGTCCTGCTCTGTGGAGCGCCACACACAGAAGCACAAACACACATACACACACACACAGACACACATACACACACACACGGAAATACACAAAAACACATTTTATACATAGACATACATGCATCATGGCAGACTTGCTTGAAATTATCCCTGCAGGTAGTTTTTGTTGTTTTTGGTTCAAACGTCATTGTTCACATAGTAAGGTCAAAGCAAGTCACTGTCAGGCCCTGGAGTAAGGCCCATAACTTCATACTGCTCCACAGAGGAATATGATTGGTCCCAGCCTCGCCTAATCAAACATCAGGCACATGGGATAAAAACATCAGCTGAACAACGGTCACGTAACTGTAACATTCCAACCTAAACACATACCTGCTCCGTAAGGGCACGACCCAGGCACCCACACACACACAGCTAATTACCAGGACACACACGTGATGAGCCGTCTACGAGGCCGACATTTGAGGGGCACGATGTTAGCAGCAAACGGTAAAGGCAGAACGCTTTTAATTTATAAAAATTCGATTCCGTTTACAACTTTGTCACTTTCAGCTTTTTCACGAAAATGGCGGCGGCCACGGAGGTTCCACAATATGGGGCAGTTTTGGGGACAGTGGTCCCCCTTCAGCACGATCATGGTTAATTAGAAAAGCCAAGAGCCCATCAAATTGCTCCTCCATCAGTAGCCATTTTTGTTTGCAAAGCAGTTAACTCAGGGATTCAGGCATCATCGAAACACAGTTCTCGAGGTCTAGCTACAACTCACCACTCTGAACACAAGTTTGCTATAGGGCACAACAAACACCCAATGCATATAGGGGGCTGAAGGCCTCCCTCTAAAGGGCAGGACAGATCACTCATTGGACAGTTGTCGCAATACCAATGTACTGCAGCCAATTCAAAACCTGAAGAATCCAAGGCCTTGTAGACTTGAAGTGGAGTAATCTTTTTATCCCTTTTTCATACAACACTTTGGGACCACACATATTAGATGAATCATAAATTTAAAATGCAATACTCCTTATGGCATTTAGATTCCACTGTACCATTGAAAAAAAAAGAAACCATTGCAGAATCAAAGTGACGCTATCGTTAACTCCTGGATAAACCGTTTGTGAATTTGGGACCAGTCATCCATGCCAAGATCATATTTATCTCACCGCCTGCAGTCATGCCAATGGCAGATTTATTGATTGATTGATTAGTGAGTGACACTCGAGTCTCATCACAACACTCCCTCGTAAGCTTCGCTTATCCAGGACAAAAAAAAACGCTGCTAGAAATTAGTGTTTTAAACCACTAGTGCTGTGGACGTTCGACTGCTACATGTACAGCCTGACTGACTGCTACGCTGCTGGCCGGCATGATGGGTTACAGCTCGCTCTCTGCGCTTTTCCTTCATCCGTTATTGAATGTACTGGAGCGAGCACCGAAGAGCCAGCTGCACCCAGCATGCCATTCAGCGATGCAGTGATTAAGGGTCGCCTCTCAATACCCTACACGGTGTGTATTTCTGGCAATACGTTAGTAACGCACTTTAATAAATAAGTCCCGTAGATCTCAAGAACTCGCACTTGGCACTGCACTTCCTCGGGTCCTCAGCAATACACCCGCCGAGTGTGAAGTCGATTGGATGAATGGTTGCTGAGAAAAATCGAAGGACGTACATCCAGACAGATAGACTCCTTCTGTTTTAGTTCAATTGCAGTCTCAGATTTAAAGAGGAAGCTAATTTCTGTGAGATAATGATCCGATAAATATGTGGGTATCCTACACCAAGGGGCCTACACTTTCACAAGAGGACTAGCCAATGAGCAATGTCAGTTTTCCCGTCACCATAGAACTAAACTGATCGAGGCATCAGTGACTTCCAGACCAAACACTAAACAGTAAAACCACACAGATCCCTAATGACGCTGCCAAACTAGTAAACCAAACAGAAGCCCTCATAAACACGGAAAATACCTCATAGCACGACTTGTCATGTCCGGACCAGACATTGAGGCCACTATGCAAGTACATGGAGCGAAAAATTAATGATTCTTTCATTTGCCTTACCAAAATTTGGCCCAGTAGTCTTTGGGCACAATGCATGATTCGTAATTTTAACAGGCAGAGAAAATCAGACGTGTTTCAGCGTACAGGCTTTGTTCCAGGTCATAACAAATCTAAGTTAATTCAGTGTCACAGAGAATCCTCCACTAATACAACAGAATTCGTTACAAAAAGCTGTGACAGTTTATAAAAATCTATCAACTGCTTGGTTAAAGAGGCTCAAGTCAATCTGCGGAGGATCTAGGACAAGAAAATTGGGGTCTATTGTGATATAAACCACATCAACACAAATGGCTGTGAGTACAAAATTAACAGTCACCTCCATCATACACCTCAATGACAAGAAGGCAGCCCAGAAATCATATATGACGACACTGTATTTGTGCTTGAAGCGTATAGTTTCACAGTCAGCCTCATCAACGCAGACTTTAAAATGGCACACTTCTCAAAGCTGGAGGACCTCCAACCAGGTTCAGTTAGGTGCCTGAATGTTTAATAGCCACAGCCCCGTAAACAAAAAAGTATCCACCCCTATCCCATTTCCTGTTGCAAACAAAAGCATGATGACATTAGTCCGGAGTTCAGTAACATTGCACATCTGGATTACTTTTATCGTCATTTGACACACAATTGTCTCCGCAATACTGGCAAATGCGCTTAACATGCACTTTGAGGCCAGCTAGTTTATTTGAATTTAGCAGGTCATCAAATAAGTCAACGCCGATGGAAATGTACAATGAATATGCAGCATCTGTAAACGGCAACGACAATAACACATTGACTCGAGGCAAAATAAATAGCAGCAACCTAACTAATGCACTTTAATGGCAAGTCACCCTGCGGGTCAGTTCTCTTATGAATCGGTGAAAGCTTTTCACACACGAGCGCGCATGTCAAACAAAATCGGTGTCGGTGTGTGTGTCAGCGCTCGCTAAATGCAAGTTTAATGTCAACTCAAGCATTTGGTAATGGTAAACATTGCAAACACGCATATTTTCATTTTTTAGTCACAAATCAACAACAAAAACATAGCTAGGTTGAATCAAAACATCTGCATACCTTGATACTTACCCGTGACTTCCTAGAAAGGAAAACAAACCCAAAAAAAACTGGCATAGCTAATGAATGCTATTGAAAATACTTACGATTCCAGTACACAGGATAGCTCTCCTTCTCTTTGACATCTACTTCATACAGACCCCCTCGGACGCACACAGCATCCACACTGATAGTGGTTGTATCAGGGTCCCGTTCATCTGAGGAGTTTGTTCTCTCCAACGCTGATGTTTTGTCCACCTTAACTTTACTCTTTGGTTCTTCCGTAGTTTGCCTCGCATCTTCGGTCCCCTCAGGCTCCACGGACGGCAGCTGCGTTTGTGACCCATTGGCCGTCTCTCCGTCCTCCGCCTCCATGCCACCACCAGGACTCCGGCGCTTGGCCTTGCCTGGGTTCAGTTCACAAAATTTACGGAACATGACCTCGATTTTTAGAGAGTCGTGTCCAACGAAAGGCTTCCAGGTTTTCTTATCCTCCTTGTAAAACCATCGCACCTCCTCCGGTCCTAGTTCAGTGACCACCTCATAGCGGTGCCTGGAACTGCTGGATCGATTCCTTCTCCTGCTCTCTATCAAAGGGGCGACAGTCCCGTCGCTTTCGCTGTATTCCGGGTCAGCATCGATGTAAGCTGCGCCCGAGTCACTACCGCGACTATGACAGCCCGGGTAATCCTCCTCCACCAGGCCCAGCATCATGCCATCCTGAGTTGACCGATGACGAGCTCGCAACAACGGCAATCGTCTGTCCAGTCCTGGCTGCACAGAATGCATACCACCATGTATCATATCACTCATCGGTTCGTCATAGCAGCACACAAAAACATCGTTTCTCAATTCCCAGTCACGGCTACTGCTGCCAACCGCAGAACCTCTATTCTCAGGACTCTGCGGAGGACTAAGTAAAGACGCCTTATCCGTATACCTGTTCATTGCTTTTCAGCTAGCGTCGGCTCATGTGGCAATTTTTTCTGTGGTAATCCGCAAGAGGGAAACGATGATCTGACGGTCTAGCTGGCGCAACGCTGGCTCGGTGGTCAGCCAGCCAACGCTACGTAGCTATCTTCTTAGCTAGCTGCTAGTGAAGTGTACGGAGGTTAACGGACTGAACTAGCTAGCTAGCTACATAGCTAACAGCTTCCAGTGTGTAAATCTCCGGAGTCCAGTGCACATAAAAACCCCGCTTTCCACACTCCCTTCCACGACAACCACCACAAACAGCAGCGGTGCCGGCTGGGAACAACTTTCCGACAGCAGCCAGACATTGAACCCCCTGGGTTCTGGAATATTCCTCAATTACCCAGGCCCTACCTTATCAGCTGCCCGATTATTTCGTATCTTATCAACTCGCCGGCTTGCTTGGTGACACATGCGCGTGATGCTCCCTTCATGCGTGGCCGCGCACGTGTTGTTCAGTTGGCTTCCTGCGTCAACCATGAACGCGCACGCCAGAAAATAAGTGCGTAGCATTACTCGTGTCATATAATATATTGAGTGGGGCAACTAATTACTATGCTGTTCTCCTTTTTGATTAATGCTCTGTTAAATTCCCGCGCAATTTGATAATTCTCCTTAAGAATAAGCTTCAAATAATACGCACAATCAAATAATACTTTTGATTTTAAATTGAAATTGATATTGAAGTTGTAACAGAAAATAACATTCGGTTTACATCCAGTCCTCGGGAATAAAATGAAACACCTGGCAAGTAGATTGAGGGCGCTTTCTCACTACGTACGATTGCTCCGTACGGTGCCCGTGCCACAGTGCGATTGTCTCCCTTCCCCCCCCCCCCCGCTGGTCAGCTTTCACACTGGCAATGTCGTTCCATACCCGAGTAAGGTTGCTTTAATTTCGATACAGTTAAGTAGCAGAATGCACCAAGGTGGTTTTGAAATAGGGAAATATACACAAAGAAGTAGAAGCCACGGAAATTTGTCCTTTTCATCACATGAGCTGCCAGACTTTCACGCCGCCTTCCGCACTTCATAAAGATATTGCAGCACAGATATTTCAGCCGCATTTTCTTTAGTTTGTCAAGGCACTGTTTTATTGACTGCCATAACCACGCGAATGTATAAACGCGCGAATAATATCATACATTTTCGCTTTTCTGCGTGTAGTATCCAGGCGTGATTGTATGTTTTCGTCTGCCCAAATTTCGACCCAGCATTTAATTTCTTCGTTTGACCAGAGGGATCCTTTTGCCGCTATGTTCTATAATGAAAGAGTCGAAAAGTTATGTCAGGTAACAGTCCACTTCCGTACTCAAGCACGTTGCTTCCACATTTGGTACGAGTACGGATTAATCGTGCCCGACACCACCTCTTCCAAGCGGACTCGAGTACCGTGCCCGAGTACGGTACGCTTGTGTTCACACTTAGCAAATAAACTGGACTTTGGGGTCAAGTGTTCTCGGACCCGTGCCCAAGTCCCGAATGCGAAAGTATCCAAAATAGTCGAACCGAATAACCACAAGGTGTCACTGTCTACCGACTTTTGAGACAGTGGTTGTCGCATTGTCTGCTGCTGCCAACATTATAGGTACTCAGATCAGCATGTTGCTTTTAAGTTGATTAAATCCTTTGTGTGTGTGTGTGTGTGTGTGTGTGTGTGTGTATATATATATATATATATATGATAATGTGTGTTGTGTTGCAAAAATAGTGACTGTTTGTGACATGTTTTGCAAAAAATAAAATAATTAGATAACAAAGCATGCGTTAAAAACGCACCTTTATACGTGATATATATGCACTATTCAGTAGCTTTATGTTCATACAGCACACAAGGTTATGGGTTCAATTTGCTGCTATATAATACTTTGGCATTCTTGCACTCTGTGCATGACCCTTAACCTCAAAAGCCATAATTGTGAGATACAGGTCTTGCTGTCTTATTTTACATTCTGTGATTTGTGCCACATACATCAGATGTGCATTACTACTTGAAAGTTTCAAATGTTTACCTTGTGCCTCTGGTCACAGAGTGCTTAACCCTTGGTTTCAGGGTGGAGATAAAAAACAAAAGGTCAGACGAATCTGAGAACACCCTCAGCACGCCTTATTATTCTGTTATTGCTGTGTTGTGCAGCTGCCAGCGTCTGGGGCAAGCTAAATCGCTAGCAGTTTGAATTCTGCCGATGGCTACAAAGCGTCTCTTGCCGCATTTTGGTGAAAAAGGTCACGACAACAGAGTTCTGCCGGGGTTTTGAAAGTCCTCTAGTCGTATGTCTAGTGCTGTTAGCACTACTGCACAAACTGGCCCAAAGCTGAGAGGGATAAAAATGGGGTTTCCCAGCCCTTCAGGGGAATCAGCCTCTCGGTGAGCTCACAGCACCCCTGCCCTGTGTAAACAGACCCGCAGCTGGAACAGGGAATAGGGAAGTTATGTTCCATGTGTAAATGCAGGGCGCTCCGAGGGGGGGACTCTGTCAAGCGCCTGTCTTCATCGCTCTGTTTCCAAGGAGTCTTAAAAGTTCTGGCCACACAGTCGGTCCTTTTTCTGCATGTCATTTGTCAACACACATGGACGAGCACACTCAGGCATGTGCGAGTGCACATGCACACACACACACTTGCACGCATACACATGCATATGTAAAAGCTCGTGTTCACACACAGACAGGCAAAAGTGCACATACTTGCACCTGCACGCGCACACACACACACACACACACAGAACGCAGACACGCACGCACATATTCAACTTCTCACAAGGATTGTCCTAATAGATTGCATGGTGTGTATGATGCAAATATTCAGTCTGGCCTCCTTATGAGTAGATGGGCTAAATCTAATTTTTGAAGATAATGAACATCATCCAGAATATTACCCTATATCATTCATGTGTATGCCTTCATAATGCTAATCTTTCTGTAAAACATCATAAAAGAAAGCAATACACAAATGCGGGAAATGTGCCAGTTTAGGTACATCCTGTAAATCTGTAGGTGAAGACACAATGCATGTCTATGTATCAATGTACAAGGGAATGAATTTTCTACTGAGGTATGTATGCATTGTTTGAATAGCATTGTTATGAACTGTGTAGAAGCATGTTTTCTGTCAACTATGAATGCTACCATCTGTTTTAATGCATATGAGTGTGTGTGAAATTAAAAGCTTGCAGCTGCATCTAACTACATTTGTGTGTGTGTTTTGTGTGTGTGTGTGTGTGTGTGTGCACTCTAAACAAATGTTATTATGCGTGCGTGTGTTAGTGTGTGTATGCGTGAGTATGAGTGAGTGCTGGTGAGTGGGTATGGCGCAGCTGGGACATTCGATCCCTCACTCGCCGCACGCCACGCTTGCTCGCAGGTGGTCCATCCGCGCTCGGGGGCCGGCAGCAGATTTAATATTTCATAGGAACGCAGCGCACCCTGGACGCCATCATTGAGTCCACATGGCAGGCCGGAAATCGCGTATGTGAACACTTGGCTAAAATATGCTGCCTGCAGCCCACCCCCCCCCGCTCCCACCGACAGGCTGCTCACTCCCTGGGCCTCACAATGCAAGCCAACACAACTACAGATGTTGGCAGATGTCTTTAACCCCTCATGTGCAGCGGCTCCATTGTTTCGCCGTCGCTTTTCCTCCAGGTTGCAAAATTCTAGGAACTGAAAGTAGGCAGGTGCCTGGCTGGGATTTTTTTTTTTTTTTTTTTTTTTTTTTTGAACCAGGCACTTTTGGGAGAAGTGGATGAAAACTGACAATGCGCCTTTCCTAGCAAAAGCATGAATTCATGAATTTTATATGACCTGTGTTCCAATGGGGCTATTACCTTTTAAAATCTGTGCAGTTTAACTTGCCTTACAACAGAAATGTTTTGGGCTTCTGAAGGTTATATGACTAAAAAGGCATAGCACAAATACACAAAAATATTTTAAAAGTGGTAATTTACTATACGACATGGTACAGTACATTAGCATGGAACACCATAAAGATTTTAAGATGTTCAGTTGGCCCTCATGTCTTGCTCCTCTAAATGCAGAATTTTCTGTTGCTGATTGAAAGAACCCGCAGAATTGCACAATGTCCACATCTGCATGTGGCTTTTGTACTGAATAACAAGTGGGTACCAAGAAATGACATTATTAAACCATGGTCAGACCTAATTTGAGCTGGAATCAAATACAGAACTGGGCATCTTGAAGCTGTTAGGAAACTATTCCCGGATCTTAAACAGACTGGGAAGGCTGTGTACATACCCCTAATTGCGTCGGTCAATTTATGCACAAATATCTCATTTAGCCAAGCTCATTTAAACCCACTGATGTTCCAGTGTAGATGTACCAGGGTAGACCTCACAGCATGGGGTAAGCTCACCAGCTATCTTTCAGCTGTGCTCGAGCACGAGGCTCCGGTCACAGAGGATAACCGCTGTGCCGTATAAGACAGGGATTCAAAAACGCGCCCTAATATTTATCGTTCTTTTTTTTTCCAAGTAAGCGCACAGCTGTGCATTTTTTGGGTGTGTGTGTGTGTGTGTGTGTGTGTGTGTGTGTGTGTGTGTGAAAACTGCAAGAGCAGCAGAATAATGTGCGATTTACAGCAAGATTTGACCCGTTATATTCAGGTCATCAAAAAAGGGCCCCGATACAGCCGCTAGAGAACCACATCACATCTGCTGTCTCTTTACTCATGGCCTCCAGCAGGCCACTCTGTAGCGCATAGAACAATGACAGTCCATAACGCAGCACTGACCAAAATACAGCAACAGGCCTTTAACAGTGCACCATTTAGCAGTTGAGAACAAAACATCAACAGGCCTTGATGGGCAGTTTAAAAGTGTGGACCAAAACAAAAACTGGCCTTCAAATGGCCTCCACCGAGCAGAGTGGTCCAAAACAACAGGCCTTAACTTGGGCACCACTTAGCAGTGTAGACCAAAACAACAACAGGCTTTCAACAGGGCACCACTTAGCATTTTGAACCAAAACAACAACCTTCAATAGGGCACCATGTGGCAGGGAGAAATGGCAAAACTTCTTCAAGTAGTGGAGAAGAGGACTTTTTTGGCTGAAGTTAAAGAAGAAATGAGATACGACATGCACAGCTGAAATGATTGAAAACTATTCAATATAGCAACATAAGTATGGGCCATGCACATTGTATTTCATTTTTTATGTCACATTTAATGGTGCTTTGATTTTGTAAATGGGGTACAGACTTTGAAGTATTGCTTATGACTAATATGGGATCAGTATGAACGATGGGCAGACTCAAATGCATTGATATTTGAAATATATTATGGCGATGGCTGATGAGCGATCTCTCAGTAAATGTCAGATGTCAAAATGAAGCCAGGTGTTTTCTGAGTCAGGCTTTGAAATCAATTCAAATCAAATTTCTTTTGTATGGGAGCGCATTTGAAGTAACATTTTTATAGCATTCTTTACTATAAACCCTAGCCTGAACTCCCAATAAGAACAAGCATTTGGCTGATGGTGATGAGGAAAATCTCACTGATGGTAGAGAAGGAGAGCCTGCCCCTCACTGGGTTGCTGGACTGATAGCCGAAGAGTTATTGGTTCGAGGCCCTGCTACTTTAGAATTGTAGCTTGATCTGGAAACACAAAGCTGGGAAGAACTCTGCCATTGGGCTCTTGAGCAAGGCTGTTAGCCTGAAAACTGCCTCAGATGCTTTACCCCTGTTTTTCACTATCTCTCCTTGCTTGCAATGGTTCTATCTGCCATTTCTCCCAGCATGTCCTTGAAAAAGAGAAACATGTTCTCAACGGAATTTTGTCTGAGTGAATAAATTTTTTAAATGTACCCAAAAACATGTTGTTTTTGCCCTTGCATATATAACACGGTCATCCTTCAGCTGAGCAATCCAGAGAATGTGAAAAACAAAAGAGCTCCATTGTTTGGATAGAGAATGTGAAAAACGAAAGAGCTCCATTGTTTGGATAGAGAATGTGAAAAACGAAAGAGCTCCATTGTTTGGATAGAGAATGTGAAAAACGAAAGAGCTCCATTGTTTGGATAGAGAATGTGAAAAACGAAAGAGCTCCATTGTTTGGACAGAGAATGTGAAAAACGAAAGAGCTCCATTTTTCGGAAAGAGAATGTGAAAAATGAAAGAGCTCCATTGTTTGGATAGAGAATGCGAAAAAAGAAAGAGCTCCATTGTTTGGATAGAGAATGTGAAAAACGAAAGAGCTTCATTGTTTGGATAGAGAATGTGAAAAACGAAAGAGCTCCATTGTTTGGATAGACTTCCTTCTGGGTGGGCATGCGCCTAAGCAGGCCATTTTGAATTGGCTCCCGTTATTTCGTCACAACAGGAGTCTCTGGCTAATTCCCACCCATGTGCCTGCCTCCGTCACCACCCCCCACTCTCCTCCACTGTTTGCGCCGAGCCAGCATTTTCGTTCTTCTCTACTAATTTTGGGATGTTGAAGGCTGGGGTGAGACACCCCAGCTGTTCTTTTCTAGACTGCAAAAACCAGCACAAATGTCTATATTCCCTTCCAGCATCAGAGGATAAAAAGAAACAGTGGTTAGATTTTATTTTCAATGACAACATTTTGCCCACAGTTGCTGCTAATATGTACAGTAGGTCTGTGCTCACCACTTCACCTCGGACTACTTCAGCAATGAGGGTCAGTACAACCCCAACTTTGCCTCAAAACTGACCGTAAAAGATGGATTTGTTCGAACTATACTTGACACAAGAACGGCAAGTGCGCATTTGGTAAATGTCGCCACTTTGTGATTATATTTACTGTTTATTACAAGTAAAGAGTTGTTAGCTTGGCCTGATAACAAGTCGCACTTTGCTGACGTGTGAGTGCTAAATGCTCGTTAGCATACAGTATATTAAGGGGGAATAAGTTATGAAAACTGCCACTTTAGGATTAAATAAAAGGAATGTTTGCAGCGAGCTAGCTAATACCAAACAATATGACAAATGGATTTTTCGTTGCTGCTTTTGACGTTTTATGTTATGGGTGGTATGAAATTACTTGATCGGGGCTACGTTTCCCAAAAGCACAGATGCTAACTTCCATAGATGGAACCACTGACTGTATACAGAAGAACTGTGCCAGTTGCTAAACTATGTAGCAACTATGCTTTTGGCAAACGCACAGATCTACTGATTTCCCTGTTAACTGGTGACCTTTTTAAGTGATGAGGGTTGCTTGTGACAACGGCAGGTGTTCTAGCCACGGGAAGGAAACGTGGTTGACCATGCAAATGCCTTTCTGGTTACGATTCTGTATCACTAGTAATTAGCAAGGCTATACCTCTCATTCCAATAGATTATTGTTGATGGATGGAGTTTAGTAAAACTGTGTGATGAGAGAGATTCTGATCAAATACACACTTACGTAGGGTACGAAAAAAACAACCAGATATTGACTTACCGATTTAAAATATTACAGCTGGGTTTACTTGTGACTGCTGTTATTTCAATGAGTTTGTGGCGCCTGTGAAGTTCAACTTATTCGATTTCGGTTGACAGTTGGGTTATCCTTTTACAACACATACGGTTTAATTTTGTATTTCTAGAGATCGTGGTTAAAGTCTGTAACATAATAAGGTGCATTTCATATATTTGAGTCACTGAGTGTAATAGTGGTCTAACTCTAATTTTCCCATTTTTGAGTTCGACCCATATTTCGCAAGTTAAAGGTAAAATCTATTCAGGGCATAAGTGGTCTAGATGTCACAGTGATGCATTTTACTATACAGGGATTTTTAGTTATCCTCACTTCCATTAAGACAAAAAGTGTGAGTGCATCAGTGGTCTAACTCTTTGAACCCTTCAAAAGTCAAGGATTTGAAAGATGATCTAAACCTTGGACCGCCTGTCCACCACTCATTTTATCTGGGTCTGATCAAAGATGAAGATGGCCCAAACTTTCATCCAGATGATGACAGTGAAGACAGCTGTGAGGAACAAGATTAGCTGATGGATGACTTGTGTTTCACTTTTGATCTGTATTCTCTTGTTATTTTGTGTTTCAAATTCCAAGGATGTTGGAAATTAAAGCTATTATTGAGTTATTAAAATTGAGTAATTAATTTACTTAAGTCAGTTACATTTGTTAAGACAGCCAGTGCAAGAGTGGTCTAACTCATAAAAAGGGTCTTTTTCAGAAAGTTTAGAGAAAGTAACCTCTGAAACAATACTTTTGCGGAAAAAAAGTTGTGTTATCTTGAAAAAAAGGTCATAAACTCTCAGGTTAACAACAGATGGCATACCCTATATGTGTCCTGAATTTCATCCAGGGCTTGAACTTTGGCATAGATTATCTCAAAACTATGAGAAACGGAGTTAGACCACTCTTGTCCTCAGGGGCTCATTTAATATTGAATGCTCATGCAGCCATTGGTGCCAGTGAATCTGTGTGGGACCCACATGCCCTTTGCCGAGTTAATTACAGAATTGAATCAAATGCCAGTAACACTGCCTTATTAACTTAAATTGAAAAAAATGTAACTTTAGAGGTGCGACAAACTCAGGTGTGGCTGCTGTCACTGAATCAATCGTGGTCACAAGTTAAAGGGGACCTATTATGCTGATCCTTCTTCTTTTTTTTTAAAGATTATTTTTTTGAGAATTTTTTCCTTTATGTGATAGTTATACAGTGTAGAGAGACAGGAAGGTTGGGGAGAAGAATGGGGGAAGACATGCAGCAAACGACCCGAGCCGGAATCGAACCCAGGTCGCTGCGAGAAGATCACAGCCTTTATGGTAAGCGCACTTAGACCGATGAGCCGCCGGGGCGCCCCATGCTGATCCTTCTTTTAATACATATTAGTAATGTTATAGTGTTAGTTGTCCATACTCAACCGCTGAAAAGTTTCTTAACATAAGATACAGGGGTTTTGCCGTAATCCAAGAACATGATTTCGTGAACGTGATTTCCTCTCTGAACAGCTCCTCCTGAGATCTTCACGAGATCTGGGCAAAACCTGATGTCAGGTTGTGCCGTCCAATTAATACAGACCTAGCCAGAGCCAACCACGGCGCTGGACCTGCCCACACCGGAAACTATTCTAGCAGGCACTAACAACGGCAGATCATACTATGCCTTAGTAGCGTCTACACTTTTGGAAATACAACAGAAGAACCACAGATCATTTGAGGTGCAGTTTTGTCAGTATCTCTCCCAAAGCTGCTTGTCCGTTTACTTTTGGACGCGAAGAAAAACACCTATTTCTCTTCCAAAAGACGATGCCACCAGAGATCAGTGGGTAGCTTTTTTTATTTGCTGGCAGCAAACAGCCACGGCCAAAGGGAACGTTAGCTGCTTGTGCTCAGCATTTCACCAAAGACAGCTTTGTTAATAAAGGATAATTCGACACTGGATAAGCGTTTCAGCTGCTTCTCAAACCTGAAGCAGCTGCATCGATCAAGCGCTCGAAGCCACAAGCTATAAGTAACGATATAACAGCAAATAATGTAAGTGAAGCTAACGTGTAACGGGTGGCTAGCAGGACCGCTAACGATAGTTAGCACTAACAACTGGCTTCAAGCACAGGCTTTCTAAAATATCTGAAGATAAAGCCTGGATCGGTCGCGACTGTCCGTGACTCACAGACACGGAAGCTGCAAGTGGCTTTTACTGCATAAGCCAACTTGACATGATAGCCAGTTGATTGTGGCTGTAGCACTGCGGCTAACGTAGCCAAGTTACTGTTGCTAATGTTTGTGTCCTAAATATGCAAGAGTGATATCAGGGGAAATTCTACAGAAGGTGTGTGAACATAAACCTCATTTGAAGCTAACTTTTTATACTTGTTTGTAATTTGGATGCTTGGTACAACTGTCCACGGTAACGGAACTTGCTGTCTGTAAAACCTGTATTGCAAGGGTTTGTCTCTGTGGTTATGACCACTCGGTTACCAGCTACTGCATGTTAGTTTGCATGCTGCCGTGCTAATGAAAAATGCTCCTGGTTAACTTATATGCAATAATTCTGATCGGTATGCTAGTGTTACTTCGGTAAGCATCAATGTGACAGTTTCATCATAACATTGCCCAATTGTAGCCACCACAGTTGAAGCTAACCGGAGAGGTGCTGTATGTGTCCGCAAAGTTGGGCTGAAAAGCACAGTTAGACCAGACATAGGTTTTGCAGAGCTTGGGATTCGTGCTTGGGTTAATTTACGGCTGCTTGTGATCGCTTCACTTATCCATGACCGGGATCAGCCGGATACTTCACAAATGTCTGGGCAAGCTCTCTGGAGCTACCGAGAAAGCAATGCATACGCAGAAGCTCTACCGTGTCTGGTAAAACAAATGATTTCTCTGCACTACCGTGACATTATTTCATCCCCCTTTAGAAGTTGTTGTGGCTAATAAAAAACCAATAAAGGCGAAGATTAAATAGGAAATTCTTTCCTGTAGAAGTGATCGATTCGCTAGCTCCACATAAGCAACTTGTCCGCGCTAACGGAACTTACGGTTTGTAAAACCTGTATTATGTTCATAACATAACCGAGCTCTCTCTAGGTGTCGCATACTATCCTTAAAGCTGCGTTCACATCGGACGCGAAACGAATTTTTCTCGGGACAGATTAGCCTACCTTCAAAGTCAATGCAAAGACGCGAATACACGCGTTATGGGCGCGTTAAGCAGCTTTCACACCGGACGCGAAACTAATCGCGCGACAGGTTACATTCAAAGTCAATGCAAAGAGGCAAATACACGCGTTATGGGCGCGTTAAGCAGCTTTCACACCAGATGCGAAACTAATTTTTCGCGCAACAGTTTACATTCAAAGTCAATGCAAAGACGCGAATACGGGCACGTCAAGCCGCTTTCACACCGGACGCGAAACTAATTTTTCGCGTGACAGATTACATTCAAAGTCATGACCGCTTATCAGATACTGCATGTTAGTTTGCGTGCTCTGCTAATTAAAAATGCTCCTGGTTAACTTATACGCAGCAATTCTGATCGTTATGCTTGTGTTACTTCGGTAAGCATCAATGTGACAGTTTCATCATAAAGTTGCCTGATTGTAGCCACCACAGTTGAAGCTAACCGGAGAGGTGCAGTTAGACCGGACGTAGGTTTTGCAAAGCTTGGGGTGCGTTGTTGGGTGCTTGTGAAACGATCGCTTTACTTATCCATGACCGGGGTCTGCCTGATACTTCTCCAACATCTGGGTAAGCTGTCTGATGCTACAGGTGAAAGCAATAGGGAAACGCTCAGGCTATAACGTGTCTGGTATCACAAACGATTTCTCTGCATTGCTGTCGATTGAATATTAAATCGGCGATTGAATATTAAATTCTTTCCTGTAAAAGTGATCGATTTGCTAGCTCCACATAAGGAACAGTTCACGCAAACGGAACTTACAGTCTGTAAAACCTGTATTATGCTCATAACACAACCGAGTTCTATCTAGCTCTCGCGCACGATCCATAACGCGCCCATTCTCCGCGAGGAAACGCTGGTCATTCTGACGCAATGAGTAAACCATTACCAAGGGCATTTCCAAAAAGGCCGTTTACCCTGGAGCTTTTGCCCCTCCATCATATACCAGCGCAGAAGCTGTTCATTTCTCCACACTAACGACACACCACAGTTATACACACGAACCAGCAGGTCCTAATACACACCGAAGCAGTCCATAAGCTGTTGGTCCACTTTTAGCTGCTCCTCACTGTCTATATTTCCCTCTAAACTCAGACCCACCGGATTTCTACGGTCTCCGGTCCACACGTGGGTATGTTGACGCGTTCTACAAATGTGTCTGTATGTAGTGGATTCTGGCTTTCCCTGCATCCTAGCTATAGAGTAGAAAAACTGCTGTACTCACCACTGTTGCCGTAGCAAACTGTAGCCGATAGCAAATTTGAGCTTGAGCTGCCAGACTTTCGCACAGCGTCCTCCACTTTCGCTGCTGCATTTATTAGAACAAGTTCATTTCATTAGATCTATATTCAAGCAAAGCGTTAGATTGCGAAATTTGCCCGCCGATTCCTTATCAAATGGCAGTCGTGTCTCACGTTTCACTCAGGGGAGGCGGACCCGGAAAACTGCGTTCTGCAGCCTCGTCCCGCCCAACTCCGCTCTCCACAGAGCTGGCCAGTCAGAAGAAAGTGGGCACATGGGGAGTGGGGGCCATAGCGGAAGAGCCACCCCAATGAGGCGTTTCAGGCAGAGACTACAATGGACTACAAATGGGGTTTTTTGAGCATGGCAGTATGAGCTAAATAAGTACCCTGTTTTGGACTTTGAACGATCAGGAGTACTCTAGGGGAGTCCAAGATCAAAATATAACCTTGGAAATATAGCAAAATAGGTCCCCTTTAACTCAGCGGAGTTATTTTAAACTGGGAAACCAATATCCCGTTTGAAAAAAAAATTGCAGACTTAAATATTTGGTCCCTGTGGCTTTGATTACAGTGCAAATTCATTGTGTCATTGCTTTGACAACCACTGGCAATGTCAGAACATTTATTTTCATTCAGAGTTGCCTTAATTTTTGGCTCAAGATCTTGTCATCTTGACAAGATGGTTGAACCGCTGTGGAGTCTTATCGCGCGCCTCCCAGTAGCTCAATGTGATTCAGGTCATGACGTTTTGGTGGCCAATTCGTGCATGAAAATCATTCCTCATCGTCCTTATTCATTGTTTTCTTTGCTTGATGCGAGCTTATAACTTCTGAAATACTGTAGCATCTTTTCTGCCATCAAAGGGTACGTCTTCAAACATGATTTTTTAAGAAATGAGAAGCTACGCACTTCATCAGTTAGGGTTGAAATAATTATTGCCAGATGAAACATATTAATCCCTTCAATTATGATACAATCATAGTATTTGTTTATTTGTATCCAAACAGTGACTATTTTTTTGGACGGCAGCATATGTCATGTACATATGTAGGACAATGTGCACATATAAGCATAATTGTACATGTGCGTTCACAGGAGGTGGTCTCATAATTTTGACATTACATTACATGTTCAGGGCCGCCGCTAGAACAGGGATTTGGGGGGGGCACAGACACGTCCCTTTATGACAAGAATTAGTCCTGGCAAGTTCTCAATCATTTTCCTTTATTGACGCGTTTTCCAATTAGCGTAATTGGCAACTGAAGACACGGTTTCTCTCCATATGCGATCAAACAGCAATGAAATCATGGGCTGAATTGAATGACAGGAATCAAAAAAGGAATCAAACCAGGCCTTGGCGCTCTTATGGTTAAGGCGGTGAGCCGGCTCCCCTTCTCTGTGATCCTGGCCCGCAGCAGCACGCTGTGAGGTTGTGTAAGTCCTCACTTGGCTTACAGGATCTGCAAGGGGCCGGCGGGGCCAAAACAAGCAGGTGTCTACTGACCCCACGACCCCTCCTCCAAATCCCTCATCATTCATGTGCTTTTATAATTATGGAAGTTTGGAAGTTATCACAGTTTTGGCATGAACGCTGCAGGTATTTCTTTACCCTCCTCCCTCTTCTTCTTCTTCTGATTTTTGGCACTGTCGGCAGGTCAAACATCTGATGGCTCCCAGCTGCATGCACCATGTGCTCTCTCTCTCTCTCTCCCTCTCTCTCTCAAACACACTCTTTCTCTGTCTCTCCTCTCTCACTCAGTTACTCAAACACCAGCCTTTTCTCTCAATCTGTTTTTTCCAATCTCATTTTCACGCCCTCTCTCCTTTCTCCCTCTTTCTCTAACAAGCACTTTTTCAATTCCTCTCTTGCTCACTGTCTCTAGATCTGTCTATCCAATCACTCACTCTATTATTCTTTCTTGGCTGCTTTCTCTTCCTTGCATACAAACTGCACGTGCGCATATTGGCTGTAGTAAAACAGCATCGCCTCCTGAGCCAGCACTACAGAGTTATGTGGGAGTAATATGGGATATCGCCTCCTGTTTAATTCACACCTCAGATGGTTAACCCCATACTGCTGGATTTATCAAGAGCAAAAGGGCAGGACACTATGGAAAAGAAGCAAAACAATGGGTCTTCAGCCCCTGTGGCCAGACAACTGTTTTAAATCACTGCAGTAGATTTACACCTGCATTGGAGTCTTTAATTTTTCCTCTTGGACCCAATAAACTCCTTCAGTCATGAGTCAGAAAGACTGAGAGAGGCACTGTAATAAAGGGCAGTAATTGAGAACAATAAATACACGGACAGACACCTGTTGGGAATGATTCTCAGATACTTCATCACGGAAGTTTCAGGTGGGGGACAATTGTTTAATTACTGCCATCATTCACTAGGGGGCAGCATTTTCAAGGGAGTTAACCCTCCCTCTCTGACCCCCATGTCACTGTCGTCTGATACAGCTTATAATTTTCACTCTCCTAGGACTGGCAGGAGTAAGTCAGTAAGTAGAGAGAGTCTAAGATCCGTACGGCATGGCGTAAATAAAGCAGGGTGTTGTGAAAGTTATGGAGGAGGGACAAGCGATGGGCCCATAGTGCAGATGATTTCTGCCGGACACGACTGTTTCAACACCGGGACTGAATAACTTTACTGAACCACTGGTGGGGAGATAGAAGGAGGTAGTGAAGGAGAGGGAAAGAGGCAGAGGAAAACGAGAAATAAAGTGAGGAAAAGAGAGATAAAGAGTGAGAGAATGAGGCAGAAAAAGAGACAGAGACAGGGAAGAAAAAAGCAGAGAAAGGCAGAAGAGTCAGTGAGTGAGGGAGAGTGAAAGAGCAGGAATGAGGAGAAGGGTGAGAGACAGGGAGGGGAATAGAGAGTGAAGAAAGAGAGAGAAAGAGGGCAGAGTCTGGCGGCCACATGTCCCCCCGGTGCTCTCCTCTCGGTTATTACTAGGTTGGGTTTCATGGTAAACAACCGCGGAGAGCTTGAGAATCCCCCCCTCTCCAAACACAGGAGCAGGCCCTGAACCCCCCACCCCCAGAAAAAGCTCCAGTGTAACCACTGCCTCTGCCTGTTTCTCTTCAACCCCCCTCCAACCTCCACCCCACCCGCTTACCCCCAACTCCTGTAAACATCGAATGGAAACACTCACTTTAAATGTTACAGCCCGATGGGCAGAGCAAGCGATCGGCCCACCAGCGGCTTTTATACCCCGTGTTTCCGTAAGTAATTTATATTAGAACAAATAGTGAGTGGATTTGCTGGCTAAGTGCTCAGTATTATCAAAAGTGAGATATCATCCTTTTCTCCCTTCTCATGGCGGTGGTAGAGCATATAACTTCTTAAATCGTGGACACTGGTGATTGGGGGAAATGTATAAAATATCCAGCGTTGCCTGCATTGTCCTCAGGTCCTGTTGTTGGCGGAAATGGAGCAGTGGAAACCGGTGAAACGGACTGCTTATTGTCGACGATCTGTCGAAATAAACCTGCTTCCCCAGAAGATATCCTCTCTCTAAACCGTAGCCGGATTATGAGCCACATCAAACGAGCGGTGTGTGTTCATCTGTCAGCGATGAAGAGCTATTACTGCACTACCCCAGCACAGCTCAGCCCCGGGCCAGAGGCTGTCAGAGAGCTCTGCATAACCTTACCCACAGAGGAGCGCCGACCGCTCCCCAAACACTGACTCCTGTACCGCTCCCCAAACACTGACTCCCGTACTGCTCCTCAAACACTGACTCCCGTACTGCTCCCCAAACACTGACTCCCATACCGCTCCCCAAACACTGACTCCCATATCGCTCCCCAAACACTGACTCCCATACCGCTCCCCAAACACTGACTCCTGTACTGCTCCCCAAACACTGACTCCCGTACTGCTCCCCAAACACTGACTCCCGTACCGCTCCCCAAACACTGACTCCCGTACCGCTCCCCAAACACTGACTCCCATACCGCTCCCCAAACACTGACTCCCGTACCGCTCCCCAAACACTGACTCCCACACCGCTCCCTAAAACTGACTCCCATACCGCTCCCCAAACACTGACTCCCATACCGCCCCCAAACACTGACTCCCATACCGCTCCCCAAACACTGACTCCCGTACCGCTCCCCAAACACTGACTCCCGTACCGCTCCCTAAACACTGACTCCAATATTGCTCCCCAAACACTGACTCCCATACCGCTCCCCAAACACTGACTCCCATAGTGCTCCCCAAACACTGAGTCCCATACCGCTCCCCAAACATTGATTCCCGTAGTGCTCCCCAAACACTGACTCCCATACCGCTCCCCAAACACTGACTCCCATACCGCTCCCCAAACACTGACTACCGTACCGCTCCCCAAACACTGACTCCCATACTGCTCCCCAAACACTGACTCCCGTCCAAACTGAAAACACAACACAAAGAATGACAACACACTATGAGAGTGTGTTTGAGTGAGAAAGAGTGTGTGTTTATGCATATCTGAGTGTGCGTGTGTGTGTGTGTGTTTGTGTGCTCAAATTAGGGAATGACCGAGTGAAAGACTGTTGGGGTGTTTATAACTGAGTGGTATGAGTGTTATGCAATGTGATAACAGCGTGTTTGTGCATGAGAGAGAGAAAGAGAAAAAGAGAGACATAGCGCGTGTGTGTCTGCTTGAGTGTGTGGTTGTGTGTTCAAATTAGGGAAAGACAGAGTGAAAGACTGCGATAGTTTTTATTACTGAATGGTGTAAGTATTATAACAGGTGATAAAAGAATGAGTGTGAGAGAAAGATCCTGTGTGCGCCCGTGTCTGCTTGTGTGTAAGGCAATGATCGTTTGAGGGGCTGTGACTGTGTGTATGGGAGAATTAGTGTATTATATAAGAGGTGGCTGTATGTGTGTGGTTGTGTCTTGTTTAGATGGAGTACACATGTGGGACAGAGTGTGTATGTGCACACATCGATGCAATTACCCTTGTGTGCTTAAAAGGAGAGAGTGGGACAGAGGATTGGAGAGGAGAGAGGGAGTGAGAGAGAGGGAGAAAGAGGAGGTGCTTTACGGCGAGATGAACTCTGTTAGACCTCTTCAAGAAAATCTCGACCGGAAACGAGCGAGTGAATTTGAAACACACCGTTTCACATTGCCCGAGTTGTGTAAATTCAGTGCAGCCAACCGCTGCGCATGACAGACGAACCAGCCGGGGAAAATCTGCATTTCCATGCACTTTCCTGCCAGTCATACACAGAGCTTCAGGAATAAGGGAGCAGGCAGTCTTCCAGGCACCTGAAAACTCTCCTTCCAAATACAGTCGCGACCAGGAGGGCCCCGTCCCATTCGTGAGAGGAGACCCTGTCCATCATATGTCAGGACCGCCATCAGTGACACATCCACCGCAGCCTGACATCAGTATTACCCATAAGCCCGTAGTGAAGGCACGTGTTTTGATTGCTGACGGGCATGTCAGGAGTCAAGTAGAGCCTCTTAAAATGTGGCCTGAGGGTCAGGGGTCACTCACTAATGAGTAAAAGCTTTTCTTTTCGCAGGCTGGGAAGGGGGCAAGGAAATGGCCGTCTGCGGGTGGGGAGGTAGGGTAGTGGTATGTGGAATTGGGGGGGGTTGCCCTGTGTGAGGGGACGAGCAATGGCAGGGGGGTGACAGGGCAATGGGGTGAGCAGGAAGTGAGCCGAGAGAGAGAGAGAGAGAGAGAGGGTGAGGGCGGGGTGGAATTCTCAGGTGAGCTCAGTGTTAACAATAACAGTACTTTACCCAAGGGCCTAGCCAAAAAGCATGATGGGAGTGGGGGTAAGGGTTAGCAGTAGTGGGAGGGAGGTGTCAGGGTGCGACTTCAAAAATTATGGTGTAAAAACCAGGCGTAGCTTCAAATGGTATTTTTCATATGGATTTAAATACTTTTTTGAGTTTGATTAAGTTTGTCTGATGCGTAAGAACAAATGAATCAGTCCTTGAAGTGTAAAACCTCATCTGTTTGCTTCTCCAAGTGGGCTCTAATGCACCAGCCAAGAGAAACAGATGAATTCAAAACAAATACTATTTCAAAAACCCAACTCTGTGCCCTGACTCATGCGCAGTTACAAAAATGGCAGATTTGAGAATCTGTTAGGAGATGAGAATATTGTCAATTGTACATGTGATCCACAGTTTTGTCAGTGTGCCACCGCACCTCTTTATCCCATCCTCCTCACGGTACCACAAGAGTGGGCGATCCCTCTGTATTGTTTTTCAGCCTCCATTTAACAAGGCAAGTTACACTGAGGACATGTTGGTCTTTTTCAAGGACACCCCAGGAGAGATGCCAGAGAGAACAGCCGTAAGTGAGGAGGGATAGAGAGAAACAGGGGTGAAGCCTCTGGAGCAGTTTGGGGTTGAGGGCCTTGCTCAAGGGCCCAATGACAGAGTTCTCCCCAAATCCATCTCTCCAGATGCAAGTAAAAGCCCCACTGGAAGCTGAAACCAGCAACTCTATGGCAGCCGGACAAGCAACCGACCGCTAAGCTTCACAGCACTTTGTGAGCAAAGTTATTGCCGATTGAATGATTCATACCGAACCTCTGTCTGATGTACCGCAATGCCGATTCAATCACCCCAAACAAGACTTGGGTCGTTCCCCATTCATTTGACTAGCTCTTCGTTTTCCATTTTCCTGACCGTTCCTGAGGAAATCTTTGGAATTCTTTTCAAATGTTCAGCGCGTGCGGCTTCGGGGGGAGAAAAAAAGGACAGGCGGAATGCTATGACCCTGGCATGCAGGAATTGATTCACAGATAGCGCCTCGTGTCCCCCTGTGCTGGGCTTTAGAGGGGTGGCGGGGTGAGGTGGGTGGACGCAGCAGTATATTATGTTTGGTAGGAGAGGGGGAGAAAATGGACCTCTGTGCTGGGGGGGTGGGGTTAACCTTTAGCACTGTACCGCTGTGGCCCGGCTCTGAGGCCTTCTTTGTTCCCCGCGTCTGATTCGACCCCCTCTTTGGGCCGCGGCCGTTTGAAGCCGGCCAGGCTTTCCCCGCTGTCGCCCAACGGGGGACTGGCTCGTCTCCGCCTTTTGCGAATTCCTCCAGATTTTGTTGTATTTTCTGTGGAAGCATGTTCCAATTAGTGATGGATAAATTGTTGATTTAAAAGAGGCTAAAGCAAACACGCACGCTCGTGGCCCATTTTGCGTACCTCCTGGTCCTCTCCTCGACCTGCCCACCGTAGAGGCTGAGGCGCAGTCGCCATGTTTGTTTCTTTCACAAGTTTCTTACAGGACAGGCCTCTTGCTGATGATAAACTGTTCAGAGTGTGTCTGAGCCTCCATGTGCAAGTGTGTGCGCGCGTATGCGTGTTTGTGCATTTACGCGGGAGCTGTATATGTGCCTGAGTATCTGATTGTGGCATGTATGTTTGCTGTGTGTTATTGTGTGCATTGTATGATCTGTGTCACAACTTTTGTTTCTCGTTAATTAGGCCCTCCCCTGTTCCAGCTGCCTTCGTGAGTTTTGAAATTTGTCTCCCTTAATTGATTTATTGTCCTGGCATATCCCCTGCCTCCCAAGTAAACATTTGCATACCTCATCCACTTCGTTGATTGTCTTGTCTTTTTAATTTTTTTGTGGCGTCTCAGTCTTTGCTGCATTGTCTTCACTTTTTGCCTGAAGTTACCTTCTAGTAATCTAGTATTGAGCTCTTATTTCATGTGTTTGATAATATGAACGGAATGTTGATCTTGTCGTGTAAGCACTTTATTAGGAACACATTCCTCTTCTCCTGCGGTCTCTAGAACAGGGACTGTGTCCCAATAAAGAAACCCACTTGGAAGCAGCCTGGACACTGCAGTATTGGATTTACCACGTGGCTTCTGACCCCTGGACTGTCTTGACCACGGCTCGGATACGCAACTCTACAGCTGCAAGCTAATCGCTCGGCTCGGACTGCCCAGCACCTCGAGTTTTCCCAAGCCCTCTTCGGTTCAGTTGCTTGTTGCTCGTGATAAATATGCCCTTGGGGCTTTCGTCATTGATTTGTGGGTGGTTCCTCCTGCCTGCTTTATAACAGCTCTGTATGTGTTTATGCCAGCATTTAATGTCTCTTGTATGCGTGTCCGTGCACTTGCAGGCATGTGGTGTACCTTGTGCATGATATTATGGACACAACTGGACATATTGACTATGTTGCTATGTACACTCCAGGGCAAAACAATGGCCCAAACCCAAAATGGTAAAATCTTTTGATTTTATTAACAACTGATCATTGGTTAGGAAATTAGCAAGAATTAAACAAAAACAGGAAGTAACATAGCGTGGGTTCACTTTTCCCGTTGAGTTCTTCAAAAGTTTAAGCCCTGTGGACAGCTTTTCACAGAAAGTAGAGTCAATGTCATGCATTCAGTGTAAATGGCTTGATGTGTAGTTGAAAGAAAGTTTTCTTGTTAGTTTTTTTTTTAATGCGAGACCAAATATTCTCAACTGGGCCCAAATCTGCACTCTGAAACAACTTCCTCCATGTTTGATAAAGGAATGGATGCCTATTTATTTATTTATTTATTTATTTCCAAAGAGTGTATGTGCATATCACAAGCCGTTTGTTTGGACAAAGGATTTAGTGTTGTCCTTGTCTATATCCATTCCCATCCAGCGTCTCGGGTGGAGGTACAGTGAGCTTGGTCCTATCTGGGGTCTATTCAACACACCCCAATATCCCTGAGGAGCAACTGCCATCAGAAAAGTTACAATAACAGGAAGCAGTTCTCCTCTCAGCATTAACATGGCACCTGACCAACAAACATAAGTTTCCTTGTGTCGCGGAAATTTAACGTTTCAGAAGTTCACCTTAGATCTTTTTTCATTATTATTTTTGAAAGCACACGTACATAAAGCCCTTTTTGATGCCAGCCTAGAATGTTAGATACCTTTGTAACATACCCGGACGTGCAAATTTCCTGTTGAAAGAAAAAAATAACAAGGAACGGTAAATGTAAATACCTGGATCTCCCACAAAAAAAGCATCAAGGAATCGCCATTCATTCTGTGAGTCAATGGTGTGGCATACAATGAGCATGTCCCGCTCTCAGGAAACATCAGAACACAAATACCTGCATGGATCTTGTTCCGCTGCATCAGAACAATGGGCCCGTCAAACTACAGGAAGACCCAATCTCTTCTTCCTCATGTGTCTTATCTCCACCGAATCACCTGCCATCTTCCTTTCCTCATCGTCTTCATTAAAGTTTAGCCAGAAAGGCGTATGAACAACGGACCCTAAAATGTACACCGAATAGACTGAGAAAGCTCAAAAAAACCGATGCTAGCTTACCCAACTGATGGTGAGATCAAAGGCAATAAAAATTGTTTTAATTTTCCTGAGTTTTTTGTCTGTCCCCCCCCCCTTGCTCTTGCTTCCTCTCCCTCTCTGTTGCAATCTATCAATTGCTCCAAATGGTTTCATCATTAATGTGAGCTTGTCCTAGCGGGTCGAAGGTTCATTCAAAGGGCCTCCGCAGTGGAGAGGGCAAATTTTCTTTGAAATGAAGGACTATTATTTTCAAACCTTCCCCTTTCATTAATCTCCTATAATAGCATACACACAGATGCATGAGAGATGGATTCTAATCTTAGCCTCCTCTCGGTTGTCTTCCCTCCTCTCTCAATACTTTCTGGAGGGTTCCCATGATGAAGAACCGTGACTCACAGGCTGTATTCGAATCCCTGTTCTTGACTGCTCCCGAACAGCTCAGGAACGAGTCGGGATTTGAATATGCCGGAACAGTCGGGAACGGTAACCATGGGTACGCGCCTGCAATCATATGTGCAGACCCACGCTACTGAATGTTTGGCAGAGGTACCGAGGATGTCGGGGGCAACGCGGTTCTCGCAAATAGTCAATTCAAGATCACGAAGCAAAGAATTGTGAACACTTAAGTGATTTTTTTCAATCCAGAATTGGGTCAACGTCAAGGTCTAATGGATCAGTGAATAGATGAAATTGTTCTGAAATCTACAAATTATGTAAAATAGACCATACGAGGGATAAAATCAGCTTACATTTCATCAGTTTCGCCAGTGGCCGCCATGTTTGTTTCCCGTCATTCTTGACGGTGTGGTCAAGAACGAGAGAACGCGTTCTGGGTGTTTGATTCGCGACGAACAGTGTTCTCTGTTCGAGAACAAGGATTCGAATACAGCCCCAGTGTACTGGAGAATCCCACCTCTTCCCTCTCCTCTTCCTCGTACAAAATTTGGCCTTCATCGCCCCAGTCAGGTGGGGCCTAAATGAGCCTGTTCCAGTCCTAAAACTTTACATCACCTGCAGTGCACTTTAATGTGACCTCCACCAAGACTCTGGAGTGTGAGGTGTGTATGTGTGTGTGGCCTGGGAGTATATGTATGTATGTATATTTTATTTATTATCAGTGACATGTTCCATTACAGAAATTTTAAAACATACCAAATTATCATAGAAACATTGGAACCCAGCCCAGGCGGACTTATATGTCAATTCAAAACGTTTACATTAAAAACAAAAGCAGTTCCTGCGCATGGAGACCTCTCTCCACAATTCATTAAAACACAATAACATTACTCACGGACCTTAAATCAATATCAACTACTCTCATACAGCAGTTTTCTTCTCATTTCGTATGCATTAAACAGATATTTTGCAGCCTTCCTAGTTTCATGTTTCAGCATAAATATGAATTTCTCCCGAAGTGACATATTGTTAAAATCAGCATAAGACAGGGCTATACACTCAAATAAACCCCCACGCAGTATATTATAAGATCGGCATTCACACAAAAAATGAAATTCATCTTCCACACAGCCCTCATTACAAAATAGACATACTCTTTCCTCTACAGATTTGCCTTGCCAACGGCTAGTTTCAATGTGTAACAGCAAAGTTCCTGACTTAAACTGAACTAATAAGGACCGCTCATGGCATGGCATATACCCTTCAAGATAATTTTCAAGTGAGAATTCTGTTTTAATAGTACATTACGTTCTTAGTTTTGGCTTGAATCCAATTGTATCTTGCCACATTTTCTCAGACTTCAAAATCATCAAATCATGGAACAGGTTGAGGTCAACCTGGCACATATCATTAAAACAATATCTAGATCTATCTAGATTCCTCTAAAATTTCTTTTACTTCCGCACACCAATTATTATGACAAATTTCCCGCTCCCATCGTAATATTCTTTTAACTTATCTGGTTTCCGGCATTAGCACAAATCTGTTCCACAGACGGACTATGTTTAATCATCTTCTGTAGCGGGACATACACCAAGCTAGTTCTCCATACAGAGCATGTGTCGGGGTAAATCTGTTCACCCCAAGAGAAAACCTTGTGGCCCAATTTTGCACCTTATTTGTATGCTCAAATTCATTATATGCGTGTGAGGAGTGTTTATGTGTGTGCGTGTGTGTGTGTGCATATGTATGTGCATGTTTGTGAGCAAGCTAATACCTGTGCCCATAATACTAGCGTTTTGAAGCTCGCCATATGCTGTTTTGTTGAGCCTGGTTCAGATATGGGTTGATTTAACTCTGCAGTGATTTTTCTTTTGTTTTAGTTCAGTGGTTATTAGCAGCTATCCTACCAAGGGTCTATCTGTCCCTGTGAGAGAGTCATAACTTGCGGCCATGGATCTGCTTTTTCTGTTGCTGTTTTTAGTGTGAAGCATATGAGGGGTTTTAGGGCAGAGGAAGATAAACGCCATATTTTAAAAGATTGCAAGCAAACCCCACCAATCATGTCATTATAGTGATATTTATGCTGTCGGAATACTTTTTTTCTGTCAAAATGCAATAAATCCTTCTAAAAAATTCTTCTCAAGTTCCTGTTTTTTTTTTTTTTTCAAAATGCAACAACTGCCCCTTGATTTGTTTCAACGAATGGCAACATAAACTCACAGCCAATCCGGCAACTTCATGAAATCTTATGATAAAAAGAGGACAGAATACCTTGCTGAACTGAATATCTTTGATGGATTTGCAGAGAAAGTTAAAACCTTTCCAACGGCAAAACGTTTTGAGCAGATGAATCAATCAAGCCAAAAATGCAGCATTAGAAGACACAGAGGGATAGACGAAATTCTGTGTGCACTCACCCAGCAGCGAATCAGTTGCAGGGCAAAGTTGGGCAAGTTTTTGGAAGGCTGCAACCCAAACCACTCATCAGTCATGAGTCATAAATTGACTGTGGTACCATATTTTACTGTAGAGACTTTTGAGAAGCATTCACTGAAATTTTCGTCTGAAAACCTATTAATGTTAGCATCAGTTCATCAAAGAATCCTGGTTTTTTTTTTTTTGAAGTACAGTTGAAATAAAGGCTGTAATATGCATGCAATTTAATGTAACTTGATGTTAAAGCTTGTGTATTCACTGAATTCAACATGTATAGATAGGTAACATTTGAAGTTAAAGATCAGTCCTGACTAAACACATTTCAGTTAAAGACAAATACTTTTGAAAATTCATGAAAAATATATATTGCATTTCTTTAATTTTTGTTTTATTATGTATTAATGCAGTATTTGTTTTAATATTCAAAAGAAAATTGATTGTGAATTATAAGATATACAAACAAAATTATGTATTGCTCAAACACAAATATCTTAGCTTTCATTTCAAAACAACACAACTCATTAGCATTCAAATTTGAGCTTGAATCTCAGTGCTGTATAACATATTTTTTACTCCATTTGGTAAGAGAGAAATTGAAGTCCCCAGTGCTAAAAGCGCTTAAGTTACAAAATGTCTATTTCGAGAAAATTGAGAAAATCAACTCAGGAGACTACAAAAGATTTTTTCCCATCATTCACTCAAAGTGTGAGAAAATGTGACTTAAGTACTTTTAGCATTCGGCTTTTCAATTTTGTAAATTTTTCAAATGAAAAAGCAACAGCAAACTGACACAATTTCAGCTCCGTAGGATGTGAGGAGGTTTTATGATGCAGCTCTGATCATGAGTGATGTAACTCAAAAGGATGAGTCGGAACAAACAACTTGTCTTCCACTTAGAGAATAATTTTCCTTTTATTCAAGTGTGTTTTTTATTTTTGTGTAATAAATGGTAAAGAAGACTTTCCAGTGTTGATTTACACCAATCAGCCACAAGTTTAAAACCACTTGCCTAATACAGTGAAGGTCTCCCTTGTGCTGCCAGAACAGCTCCATCAAACTGACGTCACTTGAATATCCAACCTCAGGGTTTCCCAGCAGAACATTTCTCAGAGCATCACGCTTCCTCTATCAGCTTGTCCTCTTCCCACAGTGCATCCTGATGCCATCTCTCCCCAGGTAAATCGTGCACACATACCCAGCCGAAGCACATGATGTAAAAACTATCGTTAACTCCTGGATGAGCTGTTTTTGAATCTCGCTGCCCGTGGTCGTGCTATGGCAAATTGACTGATTAATTGATTAATGAGTGAAGTCTCATCATAACACTCCTTCCAAAGCTTTGCTTATCCAGGAGTAAGAATGGGACACACTGGACCAGGCGACCTTCTTTAACCGCTTCAAGGTCCAGTTCTGAAGCTCAGGTGCACCCTGCTTTTAGAGGTGGATCAGAGTTAGACTGGGCACTTTGACAGGTTGGTAAGGTGTGATATATAGGAGGGTATGATACCCTGTGTTTTACATTCCTTATGTAAATATCATTGAAATTTTCAGTGACTTGTGCCACAGTCGCCCCTCTGTCGGTTTGGACCAGACAGGATACCAGCTCTAATGTATCGTTGGTACCCAAAACCCTGTCATCTTTTTGCTGATTTTGGACCACTTGCAGGGTAGCTGATAGGGAGCACCCCAGAAGTCTTGCCTCTGTGGAGATGTCTATCTCACTCGTCAGGCCATAACAATTTGACCGTTGTCAAAGTTGTTCAGTTCCCGTGTTGAACTATGAGAACCTGCTGTTCACTTAAAGCTCTGTCTGCAGAACTTGATATATGCTGTTGTTATGACATAAAATTATTTGCGCCATCTGTGGTTTTAATGTTTTGCTCATCAGTGTATTTAGCTCCTTTCTCCCTTTCATATGTGACTACGAGTTAATGAGTATTTCTTTATTATTTATAATTTTATTGATTAAGTTTTCTTTAAAAACATCATGAAGACCTGCTTTCCAGGGGGGCCCTTGTCATGGTTTGTTAGGTGTGCCTGTTGTTTGGACCTTTCTTTGCAGCTCTCGTCCCGGGACAATGCAACGGTTTTTGGGGTTTGCTCATTTTTATAGGAGGTTTATCCGTAATTTTAGCGCAATAGCTGCCCCCATTATCGCGCTCACTAAGAAGAATACCTCCTCGTCGTTTGCTTGGTCTCCGGCAGCTGAGGCTGCTTTTCAGGAGTTAAAAAAATGATTTAGCCCAGAACCCATTCTCGTTTTGCCCGACCCCTCCCTCCCATTTGTTGTGGAGGTGGATGCGTCGGAAGTTGGGGTAGATGCCATTTTGTCCCAGCACCCCCTTCGGGACAATAAGCTGCACCCATGCGCCTACTTCTCCCGGTCGTTGTTGGCGGCCGAACGGAATTACAGCATTGGTGACTGGGAGTTGTTGGCCGTCAAATTGGCGTTAGAAGAGTGGCGCCATTGGTTGGAGGGGGCTGAACAGCCGTTTGTGGTTTGGACGGATCATAAAAATCTCCTATACATCCAACAGACTAAATGACGTAATTCTCGGCAGGCGCGCTGGTCGTTGTTTTTCAACTGCTTTAACTTTACGTTAACCTATCGCCTGGGGTCTAAAAACATCGAGCACAACGCTTTGTCGCGGATTCGCGACCGCTCCGGTTGCGACCCTATTCCTGAGCTGGTTATCCCGGCAGCTCAGATTGTGGCTCCCATTCAGTGGGACGTTGAGTCTGTTATGCGGGAGGCATTGAAAAATGATTCCGGTCCTGGTTGGGAGCCGCCTGGCTGTTAATTTGTTCCTTTAGCAGTGCGGTCTCAAGTTCTCCAGTGGGGGCACTCTTCCCGTCTGACTGGTCACCCGGGGGTTCATCGGACCAAGCAGTTCTTGGCCCGACGTTTTTGGTAACCCAGCATGATGGAGGACATCCCGGAGTTTGTAGTGGCGTGCTGTATTTGCACTAGGAACAAGACTTCCATCCTCCCCCCCTTTGGTCTGCTGCGGCTGTTGCCCGTCCCTAAGCGCCCGTGGAGCCATATCGCTCTTGACTTTGTTACGGGGCTGCCTGTTTTGGAAAGCAACAAGGTCATCCTGGTCGTGGTTGACCGTTTTTCTAAGGCCGCACACTTTATCGCGCTGCCCAAGCTGCCTTTGGCGCGGGAGACTGCCCTTCGTATTGTGGACCATGTTTTCAGGCTGCATGGAATCCCTCAAGATGTGGTTTCTGACCGGGGCCCTCAATTTACAGCAAAACTCTGGCGTGCGTTTTGCAACCAGTTGGGGGCCACCGTGAGCCTTTCTTCGGGTTTCCACCCAGAGACTAACGGGCAGATAGAGCGAACCAACCAGTCTTTGGAGAATACTCTTCCATGTTTGGCGGCTGACAACCCATCTTCGTGGAGTCGATTTTTAGCATGGGCCGAATACTCCCACAATTCACTGGGTAACGCCTCCACAGGTCTTTCCCCATTTGAGGCTCAGTTGGGTTATCAGCCTCCGCTGTTTCCTGAGACTGACAGGGATTCAGAGGTTCCTTCGGTTAATCACTTTGTTCGGCGTTGTCGGTCAGTTTGGGCCAGGGTCCGTTCCTCCTTGTTGCGCTCTGGACAGAAACAAAAGACCGCCGCAGATAGAAGGCGCCGTTCAGCCCCATCTTATCGGGTTGGCCAAAGGGTCTGGCTTTCCACGCCGGATCTGCCCTTGAGAGTGGAATCACGGAAATTGGCTCCCCGCTTTATTGGTCCTTTTAAGATTGTGCGAAGGATCAATCCGGTCACAGTCCAGTTGAAGCTCCTTAGATCCTTACGGATCCACCCCTCTTTTCATGTCTCCAGGCTCAAACCGGTTAGCACTTGCGTCCTGGCTCCTGTCGACAAACCCCAACTGCCGCCGCGGATGATTGAAGGAGGGCTGGTTTACACTGTGTGTTATATTTTAGCCGAGAGGCGTGTGGGTCGTGGAGCTTATTTTATTTTTTTTTTTAAAGATTATTTTTTTGGGAAATTTTTCCTTTACTTGACAGTTACACAGTGCACAGAGACAGGAAAGTTGGGGAGAAGAATGGGGGACGACACGCAGCAAACGACCCGAGCCGGACCCGAACCCACGCCGCCGCGGGAAGGACAAAGCCTCCACGGCACGCGCGCCCAGACCGACGAGCCACCGGGGCGCCCTGGAGCTCAATTTTTAGTAGATTGGGAGGGTTATGGTCCTGAGGAGCAGTGCTGGGTCCCTTCTCGGGATATACTGGATCCTAGCCTTATTTCTGAATTCCGTGTACGGGGCTCTCTGGGAACTTCTGGGGCTGTTCCTTAAGGGGGGGTCCTGTCATGGTTTGTGAGGTGTGCATGTTGTTTGGATCTTTCTTTGCGGCTCTTGTCCGGGGACGATATCGAATTCCTGGGCCATCTAATTCTTTACCCAGCTGGTTGATTGAGCTGGGGCGGCACTTCCCCAGAATCTATATAAGCAGGATGTCCGGCACGCCTCCTTCGCTAGAGTGTCTGTGTTTAGATTCGCACTATAGCCGAAGATATCTTTAGTCAGGTTTGGTATGACTTTCTATCTTCTTATTGTTGGAGTTTCTTCTCCTTTTTCTATCTCGCTTTGCTTCCATGGTTCGGACTATTATACGTCCTTTTGGAAGCGAGATACTTGGCGCGTTGGTCTATATTATTCTCTGTGTTTGTACTGTGTTCGTGCTACTCTCTTTCTCTCTGTCATTGCGCTTGGCCTCCGTATACTACCGGCCATTACAGCCCTGTGTTACAGACAAATTACAAATAAAGTAGCATTTTGGGGAAAAAAAAAAAGAACACCGCTTGGTTCAAATATTATGTACTACGGTACATCATATTTTTTAAACATTTTGTTAAAAGACAAAATTCTATGTTTTCCTCAAAAGACCACTTTGGTATTTGTCTCATTTTGCCCTTACACCCTTTATATGATGTCTTAATTTTTTGATGCAGTTCCCCTTACCAGTTTATTTATTTATTTAAATATTTTTTCATACAATGTGCTTGAAATTCAGGCACCAACTATTTTGTACCTTTGACAAAATAGTTAGTTTCCTCATCTTGCTTTGGTGCTTAGCAAAGCACTACCAGTTGGGCCTCTTTCATTCAGACACATGCAACTAACTAACATGTCAATGAATAGGAATCACCAGTGTGGATGCTTTGGCAATTGTGGTTTAGACACTTCAAAGCTAAAACCATTCTTTGAGAGGTGATATTCTGTCTACCCTTCGTATGTTTGCGCTTATTTGCACTTCATATGTGTCCGTTTGTGTACGCAAATGTGCGCACATTTCGCATGTGTGTTTGTGTGTGTTTTTGTGTATCCATGTATGTGCACGTGGGCGAGTCAACATGTCAAGCCCTTTGTGTGGACAGGCGTGTGTACCCAGCAGAGCAGAATATGTGTGTGTGTGTGTGTGTGTGTTGTGTGTGTGTGTGTGTGTGTGTTCCGCCATCTCCCATGCTGAAAAGGAATCCCAATCCCCTTCTCCCTCTGGAGAGCCACACTTGAGCTGTGACCTCATTGGCAGAGCCCAGCACCTGGGGAGTGCAAACAATTATCCTATTAGTGCTGCTACCCCCCTCCCCTGACACCCCACACCCACTCCCTGGAGAGCTTTGTAGCCCCCACATCAGAGGGTGCAGAGCGAGTTGGGGTAGGGGGAGGGCGCGGTCTGGTGGGATGGCGGAAGATCAATGCCCCCCTTCGCTCGGTTGACAGCGCTCAGACAAAAAAGGCTTTGAGACGGATCCTCACACACCTGGACGGCAGGAGGAATCACAGGGAGGGCGTCTCGCGGAGCTTCAAAGCGCGAGCGCCACCTGGGCCAGGAGAGGGCCGTACTTATAGTGCACCGCGGGAGAGCGCCCCAGGACGGTGATGTACGGTCTGAAGCCTGATGCCGTCCAAACAGACACATACTGTACCTAAACACATATAGACACTTACACTCATACTCATACCGTATGTGAACACAAACACACACACACACAAACACACGCACTTATTGCATGTAAATGCATACCGTACATCAACACCTGTGACGACTTGGTCGGTTGAAAATAGTGGAGGCACAAAAAATCTCTTTAAACTAATAAGCAGTCTGTTTTTAATTATTTTTCATGATTAACAAGTTTATGAATGATTGGAAAAATCCACTGTTAAAGAACCTCTTCAAACCGAACATCCCCAGATTTTCTGATAGATTTTCTGTGGCATGCCATCAAAGGTGTAGAAGCCTCTCACCTTTTAATGCATAATTGCTCTCATCTATTCCCGTTTAAGATCGCCTGATTAACAAACTATTTATACTGAATAATCAAGACTGTAATGATGAAGAAATTTTTAGCAAACATTTGACAAAGAGATCACCAATAGGCTACATTGACAATGTAAAAGCAATATACATTATATTGAAAGAATGGCAATAATATATAATTAATAAATTCAAGACTTACTCTGAATTCCATCTCCCATATCACCAGTTTTTGACAGTCTATATCATTTTAACTAACTCAAAATGTTTTCACTGTTAAAAGAATATATTTAAAATTGGAAACATCTTAAGCGTATTGCATTACGCACATTGGTGCAAAACTGCATCACTTATAAGCCTTGATAACATATGTGCAGTTTTATGAGTTATAGGAGTTCAGAATCTTCAAAAGATACGTAGTTTGGCATTTTATTCATCTCTAATGTGGACTGGAAAATGCCTGATAACTGTGTGATGCAATGAACAAGAATGCCAGCTAAAAACAAATTGGCTGGCCGCTCCATTGATGAGTCTTCGAAAATGAGCGAATAAATGTTTGGTTGCTGATTAAATGTGAAAAGGGGGCAGTCACACACTCACAGCCATGCGTGATAATAATTGATATATAAAACTACCAACCTTTCCACACAAGTCTCCTTCCGGGCATTGAGGGATAATTCAAAACCCTGAAGAGGACTTGCATTGAAACCCTTAGTAATGGAATTGACTAATTGTTATCACATTGTGGTTACACTCCTTCTCTCTCCTAATAAGGAAAAGTTAATGGGAACTGGTTCATAGTGAACTTGCACTTTAAGGTGAGATTACTGAAGGGCTTTAATATCTCTGACAGCACAACGCTGAAAATTTCAAGTGGAAGCGGTAAAACACACAGCTTTCCTCTTAAGGCAATGTTGCACCTATACTTCAGAAAAAATGTTTTATTCACTGTACAATAAATAAATAAATAAACTAGAAGCACTCCGAGAGTACAAATCTTTGCCAAGGCAGCACAGTCGAAATCTTGCTGAGTGAACATGGCTCATAAGAAATTCAAGGATAGGTTCAGTCCCTGATGCGAGACCAATCAACCCACAAAATTTGAGCGATATCATTGGGAGCAAAGTTCAGTTTTCGCGTCTCATAGAATTTCAAGACAGCTGCCATGGCGGTCATATTGTTTGACTGATCGCGGTCAAAATCAATAGGGCCCACCCCTGATGTAATAGCAACCCACGCAGAGATATCCGTTCATTACTTTTTGAGTTGTCTTATACACAAACAGACAGACCAACGCCAAAAAACATAACCTCCTTGGGGGAGGTGATAAACTACTCTGCCAACACCCATATTTGCTTTTAGCACCTTATCTGCGCATCATAATTGTTTAAATTACAGGACAGGAAACAAGGATTAGAAACAAGAATCCACAAATGAACAACGCTGATTGAAATGCAATTTCCTGTGGATTGCTTTTATTCCTTATTTTACCTTAACGAGGAGATTTGGCCACAGCTGATAATGGTGAGTGTTTTTGGAGTTCATGCAATGTTACTTAGTAAAAAACAAAAACAAGTCAAGATAAATCATTGGTTAAAAGGGATGTTCTGTGCCTCCTCAATTTTCAGTTCACCAGCCACCACTGGTCAACATGCACTCGCACACATACCCTCAAACCATCCATAAATGCACACAATCATACACAAACTGCACAAAAACATGCACATCTTACATCTTGCATCTTACACATGCAAACATACATATATCAATATATGCACACAAATCATCCATAAACACACACACTCATACACTTAGATGTACACTTATACTCACTGTGCACAGACAAATTTACATACTCGTACACAAACACCCTCATACACATTCATAGCCTCGTACAAACATAGACGCACACTAATGCACATGTACCATTTGTAAACATACACTAATACAAGCATACATATACATGCTTACTCACACACCCTCATGGACACACATGTAATATGTGAGCACACACACACCATGTCCCACTCACCAGACAAAGAACCAATCAACTTCACCCACCCCTGCCTCTTTCTGGACCATTCCATATTCAGGACCACTGAGGTTCTGCATCTTCAGTGTTCCTGAGCGCAGTGCAACCCCACCCCCCACCCTCCACCGCACACTCCACCCCACCACTCCTCTCCCAATCTCTGCACCCATCTCTGTGGCTGGGAACCTGTCTGTAAGGCTGCTGCAGGAGCTGTTTGAAGCCAGCTGTCTCAACCTGACAGGCTGTTGTTTTAGAGGCCTTTGGAATGGCCGAGGGGCCGGCGAGAGAAAAACAGCACCAGGAATGTGTACAAGTCAGGACCCAACAGTAAATCCTTCCACCGCTTCCTCTCTCCCAGCACAGACACCCAGGGGAGGGGGGGGGGAAGGGGGGGGCGTGGGAGAAGCCCGTCTGAAGGACCTCGGACTCACGGTTGAGGACCCTTGAAGTGTTAATCTCGTCCAGACGCAGACATATACACACATTTACAGTACATATATGCATGCATGTGCACAAAGACAAATAAACACATATATAGGCATAAACATGCAAGGAGACACGCACATAAACATGCACAAGTGCACATGCACACAGGGTGCTATATTAGCTCCAGCCACAACCCAAGTATTGGTAAAATATGTTAGCGGTAACTTTTCCATTTCATTGAACTTTCAATAAATTCATTTCCCACTCCGCATGCGTATATAGGCACATGTATACATAAATGCACTCAAAGATGCATCCATACAGATGAGCAAATGCATAGAAGCACATGTAACTACGCATGAACACACAAATCCACAGGCACACATAAGCCTGAAAGGTACACCCGTGATCACATAAAGACACATGAGTACATGAGTGCGAATACACACATGCGGCCTGACATGAGCGCATTCATGCAATCGTACATGCATGAAGCAACAGACAAACTAATCACATGCTCACAGTAATGAAGAACACAACCTCCTACTGCATACTGGGATATCCCATCTCTTACACACTTACCATTGGCTGAAGTCTCCAGGACCACCCCGCCACCCCGTCTCACACACTGACACACACACACACACACACACACGCACACAGTTCATCCCCAGGGAGCGAGACCCTGAACAGAGAAACAAAGCCATTTGTAACAACCTCAAACTGTCAAGACATCGCAGACGTGGAAAGTGTCAGAGCGCTCGAACGAGAGAGCGCTGCTTTTCACAGCTCAATCTCTGACGGACGGGACGCGCACCAAAGCCATTTTCTGTGACCCCATAGGTCCACCAGGAGCTAAACACCAATATATCACCATTGCTAACTCTGTGATCACCATCTCTCCTCTTTGAACTGAGCACGGTTCAACTGGAAAACTTCAGCTGTCCTGTGGGGATTCATATAGCCATGCTGAAAGTCACAGAGGAGCAATGCTGCGACGCTTTATGGGACTCTTTACGAATAACTCGACAGATGTTTTAAAGGGGTTTCAGATAATTTTGTGGCCTTTTCTCGGTAATACAGTATATTTAGTTCTCTGGTTTTTAGAGTTGGGCATCGTATTACTGAACACTATTCCCGCCAGCGCACTATTATGCCAAAGATTGCTGTGGCCCCGTTCTGCATTCATAAAATAACGCTGGGCCTTTAATTTTGCGGACCCACGCTGCAAATCACATCCCGTAATAAAAGTTGCCTGAGCAACTGATTACTTTCCTCAGAAAACCATAAACAAGGCTGATGGGGCGGGGGAAGGAGTTTGTAAGACACGCTGATATAAAACCAAAATGCCCAACAGCATAAATAAGGAGCAAACACACTTGACCTCATAGAGAGTCCTGAAACTCATTAACGTGGGCCTGGGTATGGCACGAGAGGGGAAGAAAGACAGAAAGAGAGAGAGAGAGGGAGGCAGATTGGAGAGATGGAAAGATAATTGATGCATTCCTGATCTCTGAACCCCAGGCTTGCAGCTGGACCAAAGACACAATACACGCATACCAAATTTTGTTTTCAGTGTTCGAGTCCGTCGAGAAAAGCAGTGCAGGGGGAAGTCGAAGAGTTGCAATCCTGAGCTGATGCACTGTTGTGTCGCAACAGTCCAGAAGGGGGGCGAGGGAGTATGAGGAGGGGTAATGCTGGGGTGTTCCAACGCTGGGGCTCATGATACCACAGGAAATGGGGATCAGGACACCCTCCACACTCACCTACCCCTCAGAGTAAGTTTTCCTAATTCTATCCTTTCAACCCTAAATGACAGCCAGTTCACTGACTGTGAAGAACTATGCCCAGACACCATACTGCCAGTCAACTCCCTCCTCTCTCCACTCCGTCAAACATCCTCCGCCAAAACCGTGCAGCAAATTTTCAAATTCTATTATAGCATTTCATGCGTAATCTTTGTTGCGGTAAGGTGGAGCAGGTCAAGCTAATGAAAGAAGACAACTCCAGAGCTTTGTGAGCAGATGCCGAATGCATTTAGGTCCCACTTTTAACGTGTGATGCAACAGCTCTGACAGAGCCACTCTTGGACGGTGGATTGCGTATGCACATTGGATCTCATCCACGCCCAATTACTCTGGAGAGCCTCCCGCTATGAGTTGATTCTGTCATGCAAAGTGAGGCCAGCCTGGTTTGGCAAAGTCATGTTTGCAGTGACAAAACAATTTAGTTGCAAGCTTTCTTACTATGAGCATGCAATCCCATGCACACATAGGGGTCTCTCATGATTACTTACAGGGGCCACACAAAGACAATCATAGGGGCTACAAACATGCAGTCATTCGAGCCACACACATACAGTCATAGGGACCACTCACTTACAGTCATAAGGGTCACTGACATACAGTCATCGGGACCAGACAAATGCAGTCACGGGGCCACACATACAGTTGTTGGGGCCACTCACACACAGTCATAGGGGCCACAGATAAATGGTCATTTTGGCCACACACATCCAGTCACAGGGGCCACTTAAATCCACTGATGGGTAGGTACACAATTCAGCAATAGGGGCAACAGACTTCCAGTCATGGGGGTCACACACATGCAGTCGAAGGAGCCATTCACATACAGTCATGGGGGCCATTTAAATCCACTGCCAGGTGGCACACAAATACAGCTCTAGGGGCCACACACTTTCAGCCATATAGAGTCATGGCCAAAAGTTTTGACGATGACACAAATATAGCGTTTCGCACACTTCTCTGCTTCATTTCTAGGGGTAGAGATAGTCATTGTTTCTATATTATTTTGTAGAGTGATCAGAAGCATTTTAATGAATTACAGAGAGCCTCATCTCAATAAAAAATTAAATTACCAACTTTACCACAAAAACCAAATTGTCACTGTATTTCGGCCCTGGCACAGAATCATCAGCTAACCTCATTTCGGTATCACACCATCGGCACAGGGGAAAGTGTGAGTGAGTGCAAGTCAGCTGAAGTCACACTACCATTTTCATTGAATTTTGGGAGCAGACTGATCACTATAAAAGTAGTTCATTCAGGAGAGGCCATTGAATTACATATAGCTAATCATTTATTACAAATCATAGAGTGACAGGATTAACTGATGGGATGATAGCCTGAACAAAGTCTTTAGGGCTGGGACTCTATAGGGTGATTTTAAAATTGAGGAGCATCTGGCCTGAGCTGCAGCAGGATAAATCCCCCCGTGGAGTCCAGATACTGGTGGTGGCAGTGGCAGATGACTTTGCTTATTGCTAGGCTGCTGAGGAGGATGAATCTGCGAGGACTAAGCGGTGATGGGGAGGTGGAGGGCGTGCATAACAGCAGCATGAATGTACAAGAGGCAGAGAGAGAATCATATTTAAAAAGACAGCAGCGAGATGATAGGCTGACAACATATGTGTGTTGCACAAGCATTGGATAGATGTGATCAGCTGACTGGACAGCTGATGTCTTAATTGACAGCCCCACATGATCCCAGCTGGAATTATGAGAGAGCATGCATGTGAAGAGTGAAAGCAGATCAGATGAAAATAAACTACTGGCTGAAGCATGCAAAAGGAGAGTCTTCCTGCGTGAACGTTCGCTAAAGCTTCATTAGAAGCCCTTGAAATCATTTTCTTCATGTGTAAGCAATGACTACCTCCCAATAAACTCATGCAGCCATTATTGCTTTGCATCTAATTGACCTCACATGCAAGGAAATTGCTGCTAAGCATATTGCACCTGAAAGAACCATTTACCAGATCATAAAGAATGTCGGGAGAGAGGTTCAACAGTGGTGTAGAAAGTTCTGAATGTCTGAGATTGTCCAGCCAGCAGCAGAACCATCTTATCCTAAGGGGTCAGGATCGTGTCTCCACCAGTGCAGAGCTTGTTCAAGACTGGCAGCAGGGGGCCGTAAGTGTGCGTGCATGCAAAGTGAGGCGAAAACTTTTGGACAATGGCCTGGTATCAAGGAGGGCAGCAACGAGGCTACTTCTCTCTACAAAAATCATCAAGGACAGACTGAAATTCTGCAGGAAGTACAAGGATAAGATGGCAGAAAACTGGTGCAAAGTTATTTTCTCTGATGAAGCCCCTGTTATGATCCTGCTCTGTCTGTCATGATTCTGCCATGGCTGTTATGTTTTCCCTAGTCCCTGTTATGTTTATGATTATGTCTGTTAGGTTTTGCCATGTTCTGTTTAGTTTTTGCATTTTGCCATGTTTTCGTTTTTGCCACTCCCAATCCACTATTCTGTTAGATTCCGGTCCATGTCTTTGTTCATGCCCTGCATTGCACTTTGTCTCCCCTGTCTGGTCTTTTGTTAAGCTACAGCTTCTCCCCAGTCCTGCGCGTCACATGCTTAGGTGATTTCATGGTTTCTGGGTTTCAAACATTCCTTCCAATCTCGTTTGCTTCCTTCGCCTCTCTTTTCTGTTTTACTAACCAATACTAACAGTTTTTATTAAAGTTACTAACCCAGACTAACATTGTGTATATAATACTAACTTACTAACGAGCACTAGGGATTGTATAGCTGCACTTACTAATTGATTAACAAGCTCAGCACTTTTCGCCCTGTTCTAGTCTCCGCCTCTTGCCTTCACTTTGTCTCTCCTGCAATTCAGCAGATCCTCTGCACCTGCTCCACTCTGTCCTACCTCTCATTATCTGTGCACATTAGAACTCCCTAACCGGAGCTGTATGTTTTGTCATAGGTTGTCTCGTGTTCCCTGTCCGCGTTTTGGCTTTTGCCAATTTCATGTGATTAGGTTCTCCCTCATGTTCCCTCCTTTGTAATTAGTCTGACCCTCATCACCTGATCCTAATCATAGCATGTGACTTCCCTTGAGTGTATTTAAGCTGTCTTCTCACTGCAGTTCCCCGTCAGAACGTTTCCCTTGTTTACCTGTGCTGCTCTTGTTTCTCGCCTTGTACTCATAGTGTTTCTATTCTGACTGGACCGCCCGACTTACGATTTTGGCTCTGCTTTTTTTGGTACTATTGTCTGCATCAGTTTACTGAACCCTTTTTGCCCGACTACGAGTTTAGTGTTTGCTGCCCTGGTAACGGTTTGGATTACAACTGGATTTTGTCTTTTGCCTCTCTGACATTCCTGTGTCTGTGTAAGAACCTGTTTTTGCCCGACCACGCAGTACTGTTATTGCTGCCCTGGTTATCGACTGATTCTGCCCTACTGGATTGTGATTTGGATTGTGGACTCTGTACCGTTGCTTTTTTGCCCTGTGGGGGTTCACCCCAACTACAATAAATCACTTTTTTGCTGCTATTTCCTGGTCTCAAGATTTGGTTCCAGAACGGTACCTCACAGCACGTTCTGACCAAAATGGAACCAGCGAGTCTCCACCCTCTGCAGTCAGCTGTGAAGGAGCAGGGCGCACAGCTAGAGTTTCAGCAGCAGCAGCTACGGGCCTTGATGCAGCACATGCAGACGATGTCCCACCAGATGGCAGACCTTACCCGCTCCTTACAAGATCAGACCAATCCCGCCACGCTCCCCAGCAACCCATAACTACCCCTCCTGCTTCTGTTCCAGTGCCCACCTCTTCCTCACCTGCTCCGGTGCACGAACCACGCCTGCCCCCTCCAGAGAAGTATGACGGCGAACCTGGATCCTGCCGCGCCTTCCTGACCCAGTGTAAGCTAATCTTCAGCCTGCAACCTTCCACCTTCCTTCTGAGCAATCCCGTGTGGCGTATATCATCACACAGCTGACCGGGAGAGCTAAGCAGTGGGCTACGTCGGCCTGGGAGGCAGGACTAACGTCGTGCAAACATCCATTCTGTTGGAGGAGGAAATGAAGAGGGTGTTCGACCGCCCAGACACGGGCATGAAGCGGGGAGGGAGATTCTGCGTATTCGTCAAGGCACCCGCTCTGTCTCCGACTACGCCATTGAGTTTCGAACCCTCGCTACCAACAGCAAGTGGCAGCAGAGATCTTTATCGACGCCTTTCTCCATGGTCTTTCGAACGAATCAGGGATTTAACTCCTGCCACGCGACCTGCCCAAGACCTGGACCGATCATAGAGCTTGCCATTCGGTCGATTCACGCTTGGAGGAGCGTGACGGGCCTCAAGGCACCAGGGCTGTCCAACTCTCCGCTGCAGTCGGTCTCCAGCCGAAAAGCTTCCTCTGACCCTGAACCCATGCAACTTGGACGTGCTAGACTCTCTGGTGAGGAGAGGGAACGCAGACGAAGAGAGCGGGCCTGCTTTTACTGCGGCAAGGTCGACCACTTCATTTCACAGTGCCAAGAAAAGGAGAAAAAGAAAAAACCTCACCCACTAACTAGGGGAGGAGCGTTAGTGGGCACCACCCCGACCGACCACTCTTCAAAGAACCGCACCTGCTTCCCGTGTCCCTGGAGGGGAGGAGGGAAGAAGACCTCAGCCCTATTAGATTCCGTGCTGAGGAGAACTTCATCGACCGTGAGGCTGCTCAGAAATGGGGCGTGCCTCCCCACTCGAGTTGCCCCTCCCTCAATGGCCAGCAAATCGGCCTTATAACCCACACCAAGTCAAATTACGTATCTCAGGCAATCACCAAGAGACTATCAAGTTGTACCTCATCACCTCTCCGCATTCTCCAGTCATCCTGGGCCATCCCTGGATGGCTATGCACAACCCTGAAGTTGACTGGGGAAGACACGAGATCAAGGGCTGGAGTCCCAGTTGTTCACGTTCATGTCTGAATGATGCTCTCAATCATGTTCCTGCCCCCCTGTTGGAGGAAATTCCGAACCTGGAGAAGGTTCCCGAAGAATTTCATGATCTTAAAGAAGTGTTTTCCAAGTCACGGGCCACCTGCTTGCCACCACATCGCCCCTATGATTGTGCCATCGACCTGAAACCTGGTACTATGCCCCCTAGAGGTCAAACGTCCTGAGACTCTGGCCATGGAAAAATACCTTAATGAATCCCTTGCTGCCGGCATCATCCGTCCCTCCTCATCGCCTGCTGGGGCCGGCTTCTTCTTCGTGGGAAAAGAAGGATGGATCGTTGACCTTGTATTGATTACAGAGGACTTAATGAAATTACCATCAAGAATAGATACCCCTTGCCACTGATGAACACAGCCTTTGACCTCCTCCAGGGGGCGAAACTGTTTACCAAGCTCGACTTACGCAACGCTTACCACCTTGTGCGTATTCAGAAGGGGCGAATGGAAGACCGCTTTTAATACCCTACCGGGCACTGGGAGTATTTGGTTCTTCCTTCCGGCTCACCAACGCCCCAGCTGTGTTCCAGAACCTGGTCAACGACGTCCCTAAGGGATGTAATCAATAAGTTTGTGTTCGCTACCTCGATGACATCCTCATCTTTTCCAAATCCCAGGAGGAACATACCAACCACGTTCGCCAAGTCCTCAAACGCCTCTTAGAGAACCGACTTTTCGTCAAGGCAGAGAAGTGAGTTTTTAGGTTCAGACCACCACCTTCCTGGGGTACATTATATCTCCTGGCACCATCCATATGGACCCCACCAAGGTTGAAGCTGTAACTGAGTGGCCCAGACCTACCGACCGTAAAAAGCTCTGCAACGCTTCCTGGGGTTCGCAAATTTCACAGAAGGTTCATCCGCGAACTACAGCACCGTTGCTGCACCCCTGACGTCCCTCACCTCCAGTAAAACCAAATTCATCTGGTCTGAAAATGCTGAAAAAAGCATTCAAAGATCTCAAGGACCGCTTCACTTCCGCCCGATTCTCACCATCCCTGACCCCAAGAGCCAGTTCATCGTGGAAGTCGACGCTTCTAATGTTGGTGCCGGGTGGTCCTCTCCCAAAGATCATCTGAGGATGGCAAGATTCACCCATGTGCCTTCTTCTCCCGCTGTCTCAGCCCGGCCGAACGCAATTTATGACATCGGCAATCGTGAACTATTGGCAGTCAAGCTGGCACTGGAGGAGTGGAGACAGTGGTTGGAGGGTGCCGAACATCCGTTCCTTGTATGGACGGATCACAAGAACCTGAGTACCTCCAATCTGCCAAAAGACTTAATCCTCGCCAGGCCAGATGGGCACTGTTCTTCTCCCGCTTTAACTTTCACCTCGCCTACCGGGCAGCAAAAAACATCAAACCTGACGCCCTATCTCGCTGTTTTTGAAGCGCCCAGTGATGAGCCCGCCTCAGACACCATTCTCCCCAAAGAAACCTTCGTCCAACGCCATCAACATGGACATTGAGAAAGAGGTGAGAGAAGCGCAAAGGCGATTCTGCTGCTCCCAGTTCTTGCCCGATCATTGCCTATATGTTCCTGTTACCCTGCGCCCCCGAGTCCTGGACTGGGGCACGATCTAACCTGTCTTGTCACCCAGGAATGCGTCAGTACACTGGACTTTGTTTCCGTCGCTTTTGGTGGCCAGGCATCAAGCAAGATGTTCAAGATTATGTCGCCGCCTGCTCGGTCTGTGCCCAAGCTAAGGTATCCCATCAACCCCCTCATGGTTTACTTCAACCCCTACCCACTCCTCACCGCCCCTGGTCACACATAGCACTAGATTTTATCACTGGTCTTCCCCCCTTCCAATCACTTCACCACCATCCTCACCATCATTGATAGATTTTCCAAGGCCGTCCACTTCATTCCCTCATTAAACTTCCCTCTGCCCAAGAAACTGCCAACCTTATCATTCAACACGCCATTAGACTCCACGGCATCCCCACTGATATCACTTCTGACCGCGGACCCCAATTTACTGCCAAGTTTTGGAAAGCATTTTGCAATTCTTTAGGCACATCTGTTAGTCTGTCTTCTGGTTTTCACCCCAAACTAACAGCCAGACCGAAAGGGCCAACCAGTGCATAGAAACTGTCTTAAGATGCCTGTGCCTTAAAAACCCTCCTCCTGGAGCCACCAACTCCTTGGGCTGAATGCAATAAACAGTCACACCTCCGCTGCCTCCGGGCTCTCTCCATTTGAAGCATGTCTGGGCTATCAGCCACCCTTGTTCCCCCTGCCAGGAGGAGACGGTGGCCGTCCCTTCTGCACGAGAGTTCGTCCTCGCTGCAGGCGAACTTGGAAGAGTACCCGGGAGGCGCTGCTCAGGTCGGTATCCCGCATGAAGACCCTGGCCGGACAAGAGACGCACTGCCGCTCCTTCTTATGGGCAGCGTGTGGCTCTCATCTAAGGACATCCCTTTAAGGGAAGTGGGGTAAACTGTTTCCTAAGTTCCTTGGTCCTTTCACTGTTGAGAAAGTTCTCAGTCCTACTGCTGTTCGCCTCCGTCTGCCCCTGTCCATGCGCCGCATTCACCCCTACCTTCCATGTTTCTCAAATTAAACCTGTTTCCCACCCCTTTCTTCTGGTCCTGATCCCCACCACCCACCCGATCATCGGCGGAGGCGAAAGCCTTTGCACAGTGCGAACATTGTTGGACTGCCGTCGACAGGTCGCGGATACCAGTACCTCGTCGACTGGGAGGGCTACGGTCCAGAGCACCGTGCTGGATTCCTGCCCGCTACATCCTCGACAAGTCCCTAATCTCAGACTTCCATGCCACGCACCCCAGACCAGAGGTGAAAACGCCAGGAGGCGTTTCTTAAGAGGGGGGGGTACTGTTATGATCCTGCTCTGTCTGTCATGATTCTGCCATGGCTGTTATGTTTTCCCTAGTCCCTGTTATGTTTATGATTATGTCTGTTAGGTTTTGCCATGTTCTGTTTAGTTTTTGCATTTTGCCATGTTTTTAGTTTTTGCCACTCCCAATCCACTATTCTGTTAGATTCCGGTCCATGTCTTTGTTCATGCCCTGCATTGCACTTTTTGTCTCCCCTGTCTGGTCTTTTGTTAAGCTGCTTCTCCCCAGTCCTGCGCGTCACATGCTTAGGTGATTTCATGGTTTCTGGGTTTCAAACATTCCTTCCAATCTCGTTTGCTTCCTTCGCCTCTCTTTTCTGTTTTACTAACCAATACTAACAGTTTTATTAAAGTTACTAACCCAGACTAACATTGTGTATATATAATACTAACTTACTAACGAGCACTAGGGATTGTATAGCTGCACTTACTAATTGATTAACAAGCTCTCAGCACTCGCCCTGTTCTAGTCTCCGCCTCTTGCCTTCACTTTGTCTCTCCTGCAATTCAGCAGATCCTCTGCACCTGCTCCACTCTGTCCTACCTCTCATTATCTGTGCACATTAGAACTCCCTAACCGGAGCTGTATGTTTTGTCATAGGTTGTCTCGTTTGTTCCCTGTCCGCGTTTTTGGCTTTTTAAGCCAATTTCATGTGATTAGGTTCTCCTCATGTTCCCTCCTTTGTAATTAGTCTGACCCTCATCACCTGATCCCTCATAGCATGTGACTTCCTTTTAAGCTGTCTTCTCACTGCAGTTCCCCGTCAGAACGTTTCCCTTGTTTACCTGTGCTGCTCTTGTTTCTCGCTTGTACTCATAGTGTTTCTATTCTGACTGGACCGCCCGACTTACGATTTTTGGCTCTGCTTTTTGGTACTATTGTCTGCATCAGTTTCCGACTACACGAGTTTCGTGTTTGCTGCCCTGGTAACGGTTTGGATTACGCCCACTGGATTTTGTCTTTTGCCTCTCTGACATTCCTGTGTCTGTGTACTTAGTACTGTTTCCCTGGTTATTTCTGCCCTACTGGATTGTGATTTGGATTGTGGACTCTGTACCGTGCTTTTTGCCCTGTGGGGTTCACCCCCCCAACTTTTTCCTGGTCTTTTTTGCTCTGCTCTGACTTTTGTGACATTTACGTGGAAAAATAGACTATCTGAAGAAGAAAAGGTGAATGCTACAATGAGCTGTGTGTCATGTCAACAGTGAGACATCCTGAGACCATTCATGTGTGGGGTCACTTCTTATCCAAGAGGGTGAGCTCGCTCACAATTCTACCCAAAACACTATCATAAATAAAAAATGGTATTGTCACAACCTGGCCCCAAGGCAGGACAAAGGAGAAGACCACATATGACCATTAAACTTATATTTATTGTAATTAAGTATTGCAAACTCAGAAAGCTACAAATAGTATGAATCAATAAATCAGCAGGATAGTGAATTGGACAACTAACTGAATGCAAAACAATACAAAGCAAAGCAAAAACCAGCTACCCAGAGAAAGAGGGATTGATTGATTCCAGTTGCCGATAAAGTTAGTTGAGGAACAAGCCCACAGGTGTCAGCCATCAGCTGACAACTTCCTGCTTCCTGCAACTCCACCCACACCAGACAGCTCAACCAGGAAATGTTAGGGCTGTCACAGTATTAAAGCATCCTCTAAGAGCAACTTCTTATAATGGGAAATTTGGTGAAGAACTGTACATTTCCCAGCATGATGGAGCACAAATGTTTTAGCGCAAAAGTGATGACCGTCAGTTTTTACCTCTGCCAAGGAGGCTATGTTTTCACCCGTGTTTGTCTATTTATTACTTTCAAAAACTTCGAAAGTATGTTGGTCATGTTTGTCTTCTGGTTTTCTGTTTGTTTACGCTCTGCAGGCCACAGTTTTTGTCATATCATCCTGAAATTTTCACAGTACACAGATATCTCACCTCGGAAGAGATTTTGGTGAAGATCTGGATCAAATTGGCTCTGAGAAGTTTTCAAAAGTGTAACACTTTAGTGTGATTTCATCTGTTTGTTAAAAGGATAACTAAAAAAGTTACAATGGATTGGCACAAAATTTTTCAGGATGATAGGTGGTAATCCAAGGATGAGTTGATTCCATTTTGGAAGTGATCCGGAAAATATTCTGGATTCTAGACCTGGAAGATCTTAAAATATATCTAAATACACTGATTGTCCCTTATGTAATGATAAGATTTTCATAAAATTAAACCGTTAAAAAGAATCTACAGAAATATAGAATTGTTGTAGTTGTTGGTGATCTGGATAATATTCTTGTGGGTCAAGAACCAATACTACTGACATATGGTGTGGTGGAATATGCTCTCTACTGAGTGCCCTTCTAGTTGAGTTCTGTGCTTACTGTTTTTCATGATTTTGGGGGGTTTTTTTTGTTTTATTTCATGTATTTATGTATGTCTTGTGGTTTCCTGTTGTTAACTGGTTTTCCCTTTTGATTTTCTCATGCCTCATTTAGTTTTCACATGCTTCTGCTTTTCCTTCACTCCCCACACTCTCCTTGTTCAGTTAATTAGTGTACTCATTTCCTTTTTTGTAACCATGCCCTTACCTCATTACCTGTAGCCTGCACACCTGATTTCACTTTGCTTTCCCATTAGCTTTCTCCTTTAAATACCAGCACTTATGTTAGATCTTTAAGAGTTTGTTGCCAATTTGATCAGTAGCACTAAAACCTTTGTATTTCTGAGAAGCTGTTCTGGTTTGATTGCTGTCTGTTCCATGGTTTACAAGTTTGACTGTCCCTTTGTGTATTGTAGATCTCTGGTTACAATTTTAGTTTGGTTATTGGGTTTATGATTCAGCCCTCCTCTGGCTTTGCCATTCTCCCTGTCTGGCTTTTGACCAATGGACTCTTACATGACTATGATTTAGATTTCCCTGTTTGTGCTGGAATACTCTGGTGTGGTTCGGATTCGGACTGTATGACTACGAGCAAGCTTCTCAAACCTGTGAAACTGACTTCCTGTCTGCGCCTGATTTCAGAATCTGAGTTCTATCAGAACGAACTCACCGGGATGGACTCAGCAGGCAGTGGTCAGTTTTACCATGCTGGACTGACAAAGCATCCTCCTGGGCCAACATCAAGCACAGCTGGAAAACATTACCACCATGCTGGAGTCATTTGCCTCCAGCATGAACAGCCTCTCTGATCAGCTTCAACAGCTGCAAGTCCAACCTGAACCATCTCTAGCTACCCCAGCCCAAGTTCCTGTTGTCAGTCTAAGTCTGCCGTCTCCCAGCTCCTACAATGGTCACCTTGGTACCTGCCAGCGTGTCCTGTCCCAGTGCTCCCTGGCTTTTGAGATCCAACCTTCTGCATTTCCTACAGATCGCGTCCACATCGCAGACATCATCACCCTTCTGACATCCTTCTCTTCTGTGTGCAATGCCCTGCAGAAATGCAGAGGGTGTTTGACCAGTCGACGCATGGACATAGGGCAACAAGAGTCGTTACATCTACGCCAAGGTGACTGTTCTGTCTCTGACTATGGATTGAATTCCACACCCTAGCAGCTACTGCAAGGTGGAATGTGCGCTTTCAATCTGATACTTTTCCGAATGGCTTGTCCTGTGAAATCAAAGACTAACTACTCACCTGTGATCTTCCAAAGGAGTTTGGTAGAGTGACTGACCTAGCCATTAGTGTTGACCATCCCTTTGCCAGTCGCCGAGAGGAGTTGAGTCAAACGCCGAAGAGATGTCCACCCTCTCCCTGTTCAGTGCTTTCTGTTGCCATTCAAGTCTAGTCACCAGCACCACATTCAACCCTGAGTCCTACCGTCAGTCCTGATTCCAGCGAACTGATGCAAGTTACCTAAACCTGACTCCTGCTGAACATCAGCACCGCATTCCCTCTCACTCCTGTCTTTGCTCCGACCAAACAGGCTACTTCACCGCATCTTGTCTGCTGAAAGCCAACGCTCACCAGTACAAGGGGGGATTACTGGTGAGTGGAATCCAGGACTGCAATTCCCCCATCACTCAACCTCTAGGCCTACTGTCCGTGCAGCTAATCAACAGTGGCTGGCTGTCAGTGCCCTATTTGATCGGTGCCAATAAAAAATTCATAGATTTACAGTTGGTAGACCAGCTACAGATTACTTGCCAGTTACTAGAAAAACCCATCCATGTCCATGACATTTCCGGTTCACCCTTGTTAGCATCACCCACTTCACAGTTCCAGTAAAAAGCCTTCTCTCACACAACCATCACAAGGAGCTTACCCTACTTATTCTATGTTTCCCTTCAGCTGCAGTGGTCAATGGTGACCCTAGGCTGTCACATCAAAATCCCCACATCGACTCAAGCCAGCATCAAATCCTGGAATGAAGCATTTTCTGTGCAGAACATTGCCTATTGGAGGCTACCAAATCCTCACCCATCTTTGCTGATTCCTTAGAGAAGAGTCCAGTTCTTACTACTGTACCAAGGCTTTACTGGCACCTTAACGGCTTTCTCCAGAGCATGGGCAACCACCCTGCCACCTTATCACCCTTATAATTGCGCTAATGACCTCCTCTTGGGCACCTCCCCTCTTTATGGTTGCTTGTTCTTCCTGTCACATCCTGAGACTGAGGCCATGGAGAAGTACATCTGAGAATCATTAGCTGGTAGGATCATTTGCCCGTCTTCCTCTCCTGCTGGTGCTGGATTCTTCTTTGTGGGCAAGAAGGATGGAGGTCTTCGGCCATGCATTGACAATCGAGGTTCAAATGACATCACCATCAAGAATCAGTACCCTCTTTGAAACTTATAATATGCTCATAATTGTTCTTCAGTATACCATAAAGATGTGAAAAAAAATATCACAAAAAACTAAAGCAGCAAAGTTTGCAAAACACAAAATTTATGTCACTCCCAAAGCTTTTGGCTATGGCTGTAGAGCACCATGAGGGGATTGCCTTGGATATTGGTGGATTTTACAGGATTAAAACTTGCAACACGCTAGTCTGGCCCGCATCCCATGCCCTATTCTGCTGTCCCTGCTCAGCTTGGGGAGTACTCCAGGCCATCCCATCTAGGGTTTTTATTTGGGGGATAACTGCCCCCCAGAAAGCACAGCCCTTGTCTCACTCTCCCTGCACACACACACTTCACAGATAATATTTTGCCGAATCTGTGGTCTGTAATCCACAACTTCCAAGCCGGGATCCCGTTACATTTGGTCTTGAGTGGGCCAGCTGTTCAAACAGTGCGATTAATTAAAGGAATTCTGTTTGTAAAACAATCCTCACCTTCTCCACTCTGGGCCCCGGCGGCCTGAGTGTTTGGCATGATTATTAAACGCCGAGAGTCTGACAGGCCAGTCTCCTCGAATTAAGTGTGATTCTCCCCGAGGTGTCCCACATTAGCAAGACAAACACTTTGGAGGAGAGCTGAGCTGAGAGAGGAAGTGGAAAAAATGCGGGGGGGGGGGGGTCCACAGGAGTTTTATTGCATCCTGATCGAGCAGGTGATCTCTCGTGTTGCCCATTCTCACATGGACCGGCAACACTTTCTCTCACTCTCTCTTTTCCACAGGTGCATGCTATTCATCACAAAGAGACAGATGCTCAAAACACCATCAGAAAACAGCACGCTGCTGCGACCCCACGCGTTTGCAATGTCCAAACAGCGTCACACTCACTCAGCCTGAACTTGGGGCATCCCAGGCACACGTCCTGAGCCCCAAAAACAGCTGTTCTACAACAAATGAAGGAGCGAAAGGAGGGTTGGAAGGTGGTGGTGTTTGAGAGCGGCATTGGCAGGGCACATTAACCACTCAAGCCTAACCTAACGACCAGCAGCAGCTCGCCTATTATGGAGCATGTAAGCTGTAAAAACGCCCACCGTCTCCCACCAATTCAATAAAAACATTTGCGGTCACATTGAGCTACTACTTGCAGTTTTGTCACAAGTACATCCCTCCTGATCGGAAGGGTGGAGGGGGGAATAAAAAATCCTTATTACTGTTAGGTTAAAAATGGAACATCTAACCACATGAGTTTCAGAATGGCCCAGAATCACAGATACAAATGATATAAATGAATGAGACCTGAGCTACTCCCATCCACCCCCCCCTCCCACAGAGGAATTACAAGAAAGGACACCCATTAGCTCAATGGCAAATGACTGTGGGAATGAATTAGGGAGTTAATTAAAAGCATCGGGTCGGAAATTGTTTTTTTTCTCTCAAAAGATCAGTAGTTAACCGCAATCAACTCGATCTTTCCAGACTGCCTGCGAAGTCTGTTCCTTCAATGTGTCAAGAACGACAGACCCACCACCGCGTGAAGCTGGCGCTAAGCTGAGAGACGCTAACATGGAGAGCTGGCTGGAACTCGGAGCGGAATTAAGGAGTTCCAGAGCGGCTAACCGCCGTTCAACTCCTCCAGGCAGGATTCCTGGGCGGTATTAGATGACTGGAAGCGGAAATCCCACTCTCAGTGACCGCTGGTGTTTGTTTATTTATTTATTTATTTATTTATAGCCCAAGGCTGGTGGCATTCTGAGGTCTCTCCTCTCCAAAATTCAAGGGTGGGAGAGGGAGGGGGGCATAATTGCTCGTCCAGCCTTTATGCCCTGTTCACTTAAAGTAAAATGGCCACTAGTTTGGAGCTGACTCATTTTTCCCTTATTCTGTTGCAAGCAGTCAGCACGAAGTTGTTGAAGGTTTCTTGCCCCATAAATGGTCGCAAAAGGGGGCCAATACCACAGTGAAAATTTTTGGGCCTTTTGGAAGGAGGCAAGGCTAAACATTTTTAACAAATGACAAACATCCTCATAATTAGAGTTTTAATGATCTCTCCCAATAAATTTTTTAAAAGTCTGCAGAGAAATAACTGAAATTATGGGGCTGACGCAAGAGAACAGCTGAATCGATGTGTTTTACCGGAGCGCGGAGATTTACCGTATGGACTTGATTTGCCCCTGCTGTTCCTTTGCACGGCGGCCTGCCTGGAAAAAACATCACGCACTTGGAATCGTTCCCTAGTCCTGGCTGCACCTGCAATGAAAGCTCGGTGCGCGCACATGCACACATGCGCACACACACACACACACACACACACATAGCACACGTACAGCATATCCTGGAATGCTAAGGGAGGGGAGGGGGAGAGGATAATGACATAACAACCCCCCCCATAAATCCTGACAGTGCTCAATCAGCCACACAGCACCGTATACCCCAGCTTACCTTAGAGGAGCCAGGAAAAGGAGGGCAGTGTTCCAGAGACCCTACACCCCCCTCCCCCTTACCTACCATCTCTATAGCCCTGTAACTGATGTGCCTGACAAGGACTCAAACAGTTGGTGGTTAAAATCCCAGAGCGGCTGTCAGGCCCTTGAACGAGGTCCCAAGCCTCATATGCTCCGGGGGGAATGGCCTCTTCTTAGTCCAGTCAACTGTACTGCACTATGTATAAAAAACTGCATCAGTCTGAGTAACTGCTCTAAAATATAATATCCTGTAATGGCGAGCTCCACACATTCCGCTCTGTGTTTCTTTCATAAAAGATATTGGTTTAAATCATAATAGTTACCAGGCTGTAATCACATTATTGCGCACATGGCGGTTTTGACAAGTGGAAGGGGTCATGTGATGGAGCTTTGGCAGGCTTTGCAGTGGCCGGCCTTGCAGCTGTGAGCTCACTCGCCTGACAGGACGCTGTACCGACAGCGCTGGTGCTGTTTCTATGTTATGTCAGGCCCGGTGCAGCTGAGAAACGGCTGGGCTTTTATGTCCCTCTATGTGTGAATGGAGAGAGCGGATGATGGTGTGTGTGTGTGTGTGTGTGTGTGTGTGTTTAGTGTTTTGTATACAGGTGGGTGCTGGTATAGTACATGCAATTGTGTGTTTACGGGTTTGTGTGTGTGCGCGAGTGTGTATGCGTGTGCGTGTGTGTGTATGTGGACATGTTTGCATATTTGTATGAGCATTCTGGGAAGGTTTATGCATGCATATCTGTGAGTGTGTTTGTGTAAGTATTAGCGCTTATTTGAATTTATGTGTGTATGCATGTGTTTCTGTGTGCATGTGTTTGCTTGTATGTGTTTGTGTGTCTGTGTATGTGTTTGTAAGGACTAGCAGAGTTATATGGACCCTTAAATACCTCCTCATGCTAAATTTATGTCAGCGTTGTAACTGCACACCTGGTGTGCACACTCACTATGAGTCAGAGCTCATTTCGGTACAAAAACAGTGTGATGAAATTCCTCCACCCTGACTGCCATTACAAAGCTGTGCTCTGAGGCCAATCTCCTAAAGCACTCACCACATGAGAAAGCTCAGTGTTTAATCTCACCCACTCCAGTGTAAAGCACCATCATTCCCATTACTGTTTCAATTTTGTGACCACGATTCTCCCTGTCATCTCTACTCATAGAGAAAGCCTCAGTCGCAACAAACATCAGGAAGTGCCAACTGTAATCCTGACAATAAATCTAGTCATCACAGGTTTCAGAGCATAATCAATCATACACCATTCACTACATAGTCATACTGACAGGCATTCAACATTCTTCATATGGTGGTGGGTCTATTTCTGTACGCACTCAGGGAATGGACTTTGCAGGCAGCCTGGAAAGATCAAGTCGACTAGAGTAAACTACTGATCTCTCTAGAAAAAATTAATTTTGTCTCGACAGGCAATTGAGAGTCTCCAGTTAGCTGGGCATGCATTACCTTGGACTGAGTGAGGTAACATGCTAACATGCAAGGAGAAGGCCACAGGCAGAATTTGAACCCACAGCCTTTGTGCTGTGAGGTAACAGGGCTACCCACTACACTGCCATACTTAGAGCAGTAAAGTCACCAGCTCCCATAATCTCCATGCATTAACTACACGATCTGCACCAAAACAAGGCAAAGACAGAACTAAAGTTCCATGGGGTGATTTGCTCCCTGTATCCAACCCCTCCTAATTATGCAAGAGCAGTGGGCAGCCACAATATTGGGATCCAACCCCAGTTCTACATCTCGTGTCTCAGACAGGGCCCACTGCTGGAATATGTCTGACCAGATATGAAAGACAGCAGTCATACACAAGTCCCTATTATCAAGGAAGCTATTGTTGCATTTCTGTAATCACTTTTCATGGCATGTCATATGTTTATATTTTTTCAACCTTGACAATGCTGGGAGTAAAAGTCTCCCAGTGCAAGTCTCCCAAGTAGGGGTGTCCAATCAACATGATGATTCAGTGGCAATTATTCTCTTCAAGTCCACTGAACACTGGGAAATGTGGCCCTGCTGTGTACCCTAGTGCATTCTGGGTTAAAAAAAAAAAAGACCTCATGCATGTGATCCCTGCCCCTCCACCACAGCTGTGTGAGTGTCGTGATCGCAATTCGACAAGGATATACGTATGTCGATGCCGTCAGAACCAAAGCAGCCGGAGAATTAAATGAACCCAGAGCCTCCACGCCTAAGAATAACGTGAGATGGGGAGAAGACCAGAGTACAGGCCTTTGGCCCGCTTTTGCTTTTTAGCGTTTTTTTTTTTTTTTTTTTTTTTTTGAGGTGTAGCCGCAGTTACTACTGCGCTGCTAACAAGATCAGGCTGCAGCGAGGTCATTCGCCAGCTGTGAGACAGAGAGGGAACTCGGGCAGCACTACAGATAGACTGATGGATGGACAGACCCACTGAGATCTTCAGATTACCAGAGAGAACCTCTCTGCCCTCTGAGAAACTGTCATGAATTCCTCTGGCTTTCTAAAACTTTTTAGCCACTGATTTAATTCCCGCTGGTTTGTGGGAATTAACCCCACCTCCATACACCCCCCCCCCGGCCTTCCCCTATAGCCTCAGTAATGTCAGGATGGACTGTGGTGACCAGGATACATTAGATTTTTACCCAACAAATGATCAAGGCAGATGCGCTTCATCTCATTTGCCTGTAAAACACTTTGTTCCTGAAGCTACCATAGTCTATGCCACTAGAATGTAAAGAACTGAAGTGAAATGACCATTGAGGAAGGTCTACAGACAAAACATTTTTTCAGAGGTTTTCTAATTTTTGATAAATTGAACACTTTTAAAAACTTTTACCTATTGTACACAGTGCAGTGATAGTGGATAAGAAAATTCAGATTTTGTGAATTTGTTTTTAAAGTGGTTCTGCTTTTTGCATCCAGCCATATGTATACATTTTTGAATTTATGTTCCAAATTTAAGCTGACCTATTTGACAACACCAGTGGCGCAGAACTATTGAGCGTGTACACAGACCAGGCAACGTCTTTAAAACAGACAATTTTTAATGACCTTATGCAATCCCCATTTTTTTCTGAAAATTCCCTCCCAGCCTTCAAGCCATTTCAAATAACACCTCAAAGAGCTAATTTTTGTTTTACAGTTTGATGGTCAAAACAGTTGATAAGGAGCATGCTCCAGGAATCTGCGGAATGGCTCTTCTGCTTGGCTTCTCTTTCAAGGGGGAAATATATTGTGACGATTGGCTGAAATACGATGCCCATGTTTGATTCGCATCTCTGGATAACCCAAAGGGGCAAACCTCAGATCCGCTATCGCCCTTAATAACAACGCAGATAAGGCAAGGCATGTGCCGCTGTCATGACGAGTCCATAAAGAGTCTGTAATACCCTGGTAGTCGGATAACGTTATCTTGTCCCTGCTACAGGGTTTGCTGCAGCGGATAATCTGCGATAACACATAAAACATCTCAGAGGCATCGCGATACGTTTTGAGTTACATACCCTTGTCAGCGTATGTGGGTCTCTTTCCTGGCATCCAAATTGTGCATAAAAGAAAAGCGGTTGTTTGGGTAGGGTTGTCATTGTTAAGTGGTATCTTAGCTAACAAGGAGCTCAGGGTATTCTAGAACAAAAAAAAAAAAAAACATGTTTTTGGCTTATCGATACTATATACTTTATGACTGCATCCAACAAAAAAATCTGGCTAATTTGTGTATAGAAATTGCTGAATTTTACTGTATCATACTGAATCAATGTTGCACTTTTATTTGAAAAATGTGAGATTATAAGGGGGGTTACTTTTTGAGGGGGGTCAACCCCCCAAAATTCAAACCCTGGACTGGAAGGAAAAACAAACACCATGGTGGAGTGGATCTTGGTGGAACGATCATCTCTCAATTTCTAGCTTTATGGTTTTAGCACTGATGCAGTTACAACAAGAAGAGCCATAGTTCCTCAAACAGCCAAATCCATGAGTATTTCCATCACTGTGATTAACTCAAAGTAATGTGTGCTTTAATAGGTCACCACTACAAAGAAAGCAACTGAAAACCACTGGACCTGAGCTGTGCAGACTAGCCTTGCCCAGTAAAAGGAAGCATAGTAGTTAGCACAGAAAACTTAAGCAAGCACCTGCTTGGAAATTATGAATAAAAATAACGCAGGTGAAAAGGTATTCACTCCCATCCTGATTTCTTCTATTTTTGCACACTTGTCACACTTAAATGTTTCAGATCATCGAACTAATTTTAATATTAGACATAGATAACCCAAAAAAACACAAAATGCTGTCTTTAAATGATGATTTTATTTGTTGAAGGAAAAAACTATCCAACCCTACCTGACCCTATTTGAAAAAGTAACTGCCCCCTTAGTTACTAAATCAACCATTTCAAAAAATTTAATCGACAACTGGGTTCAATTTCACTAGACATACCCAGTCATGATTGCCAGCCCTGTTGAATCTAAACATCACTTAAAAAGAACCTGTCTGAAAATATGAAGTAAGAAAAAGTGGCACATGATGCTGCGATTTAAAGAAATTCAAGAAAAAATGAGAAACAAAGTATTTGTTATATATCAGTCTGGAAAGGGTTATAAAGCCATTTCTAAGGTTCTGGGACTCCAGCTGACCACAGTGAGAGCCATTATCTACAAATCGAAAAACTTGGAACCGTGGTAAACCTTACCAGGAGTGGCCGGAAAACAAAAATTCCTCCAAGAGTGCATCGATGATTCATCCAGGATGTCACAAAAGAATCCAGACAAACATCTAAAGATTTGCAGGTTTCACTTGGCTTGTTTAAGGTCAGTGTTCTTGATTCCACAATAAGACAGGGAATTGGAAGAAATGGCATCCATGAGAGAGTTGTAGGGCAAAAACCACTGCTGACAAAACAGAACACAAAGGCTCATCTCGTATTTGCCAAAAAGCACCTTGATGGCCCCAAATACTTTTGAGATAATATTCTGTGGACTGATGAGTCAAAAGGGGAATTTTTTGGAAGGCATGGGTCCTGTTACATGTGGCGTAAAGCCAACACAAAAACTATAAGAAAATCATGCCAACAGTCAAACAAGGTGATGGTTGTGCCATAGTCTAGGGCTGCTTGGCAACTTCAGGATCTAGGTGACTTGCTCTGATTGATGGAACCATCAATTCTGCTCTCAACCTCTCAAACAGAAAATCCCAATAGAGAAAGTTCAGCCATCATTTTGTGACCTAAGCCTCAAGCGTAGTTGGGTTGCGTAGCAGTTCAATGATTTGAAGTCCACCTCTGGATAGCTAAAAAAGAAAAATAATGAAGATTTGGGAGTGACTAAGTCAAAGTACTGAAAAATTTTATTGAAATGCTGTGGCATGACCATTAGCCAACAGTTCATGTTTGAAAACTTTCCCATGTGGCCGAACTGGAAAATTCTGGAAAGAAGAGTGGCCCAAATTTCCTCCACAGTGAAGTTAGATTCTCATTCCCAGTTATCACAAACATTTGATTGCATTTGAGCACTGTCTTGTCACAATGACAGACAGAGTGAAGGTGAAAGGGAAAGGGTAATTCCCGATATATGCTGCGTGATTTTGGGCGGTCCCAGACAAAAGATGACCGTCGTGAAAGAATCGTGGCAATGTCTTTGGTCTTGGGTCCAAAAGGGTGGTCCCAAATCGCACTGTGAGAGAGGTTCAGAGACAGCCATTGTCACAGTCTTGCGACCAAAGATAGCCTGGGACAAAAGACTGACAGTGTCAGAAATTTGGGATAACCATCTCACAGTGTGACAGTGCCTACGACCTACGTCCACTAACCAACCAATAAGAATGCAGCATGAAATGACGTGCTGATCAATGCGACTCTAGCGCTAAACCTAAACACAGGGTGCGCTCCCACCATGGAAGTGAAACAAGCAAGAAGTGGTGTTTGGGACTCGAACAAAGAATAAATTCTTGTCAAGTTGTGGCAGCAGAAGCCTTGTTTATACAATGTGTCCTCCAGCTGTTGCCATGACCGCTCCAAGAAGGACGATGGATGGATGAAGCAAGGTGTTGACGTTTTCCTGGTATATTAACATGCGTCTTTGACTTCGATTCAGTAGGTGTGATCATCGTTCAGTCTGCATACATCAAACTTGGATGTCATACCCAAGTTTACTAGATCCATGTTGCACAGTGTGGTTTGCATTAAATGTAGAAGATTGAAGAAATCACACAGCGTGTAGCCGGCATAAGAGAGAGATGAAAAATAAAATGAGACAGTTTTTTTCTGTGAGAGCATTCAGTTATCAATTAAGAAGGACAAAGAAAGAGAGATGGCATTAGAAAGTGAGAAAAACAGAGAGATTGAGCAAGAAGGCTATATTAACTAAGACCATTGCATGTGCAAAACCAATGGCTAGGCCAATGATAGGTGCTAAACAAAAACCCTGGCTGATCATTGGCTGTGTTATTGATTTTGCAGGTGCATAATGTTTTCCTTGGCCTTTGAGGATCTGGCCATAATAATTTGGTAGAAAACAGAATTACTAAATCTATTATAGCCCATTAAACAAGGAACAAATTATTTCTGGTTGAAAATAAAAAAAGAACTAATCTCCATTCCAAAAGACATCTTTCTTTGTGCGGTATATATTACTCCGACAGAATCCCAATATTTCAGCAAAGAGGTCTTCCCTGACCTCCAGAAGGACACCAGCCATTTCCAGGCCCAGGGAAATGTGCTCATCTGTGGGGATCTGAATGCCAGAACCGGCACACTGCCAAATCTCTCCAGCACAGAGGGAGACCAGTACATCACTGGCCAAAATCCATTCAATTATTGCAACGTTCCCAAAAGAAACAACCATGAGACAATTGTCAACAAAAATGGCAAGGAACTCCTGCAGCTCTGTCGTAACCTGAGTCTGTACATTGTCAATGGTAGCAAACGAGGGGATTCTCCTGGCAGATTCACCAAAAGCTCACCTCTTGGCAGCAGTACAGTTGATAACATGGTCACAGATGTAGATCCATTTTCTCTCAGAGCATTTACTGTACTGTCAAGCCACTAAACCCCTCCATCTGATCACAGCTAAATTACTCTGTATCTGAAACAGACTGAATCTAATTCAAACACACACACAGCCCAGTAAGCAGTACAACCTACAACCTCCCAAAGTCATATAGATGGGCCCAAAGCAGTAAGGAAAAGTTTCAGAAAGCTATCAACCCCCCAGAAATACAATCATTATTAGACACCTTCCTGGAAACTACTTACAGCCACAGTAAAGAAGCCGTCAACTAGGCAGTGAAAAACATGAATTATATATTTGGGAAAACTGCTAAAATATTCAAATTGAAATTATCAAGAAATAAACTAATAAAACCTAAGGATGACAAATAGTTTGACCCGGAATGTAAAAAAATGAGGAAAATTCTATATAAATTACCTAAAGAGAAACACAGAGATCCACTAAACCCTGATGTGCGCCTTTATTACTGTCAAACATTAAAACAATACAGACATGCTCTCAGAACCAGAAAGGCACAATATATTTCTCAGCAATTGACACTAATTTAGGTCTCCATTAATTCTGACAACTTTTGGAAAAACATGACTTCTATGAATAAATCAAAACCTGTGTAATGGTTGTGCTTTGCACGTTGATGATGTGCAAGGAGGACAAGAACTTGAGGACCGAACTCAGATGCAAGGATGGACTTGGTTGTATTTTTATTCCCACTGAGCAGCACATAGGCACACAAGAAGCATTACAAAACAAAATGGGAAATGAGGTTCCTGAATTGCATTATTAGAAATATAGAGACTGGACTTTGTTACTACAGTAACAATGTATTAGAAATGGGAAAAGAAAATAGGAAGCGAGGTTCCTTCAATAATAATGATTAAGTGCTGATATAAACAATAAACAGCACTAAATTCAAGAGTTAGTATTAATACACGCAAAATGCGAGGGACAGGTCTATACAAGATTACAGTTACAACACAAGCATGTGGCTATGAGACTTAGAAAATTATTATGGAGTTGAGAATGCGGTCCGGGTCTTAATAGACCGGTGAGCTTGACGGCTGGAGGCATGACCTTACAACCAGAAGAATTGGCCATTGAAAAATGGAAATATATGGACTAAACACCACAAAATACTTTCTGAAGCAATTAATGTGGACTCAACCAAATTAAAGCAAATCCAAGAAAAGTTACAAAAACTCGAAGTGGTGATAAAAGACAACCAAAACCCTTTGGATTCTCCATTACTGGTCAATAGCTAGAGAAGAAATTGCAGGTCCTCAAATCCAAAAAAAACCTCAGGATCTGAGAGCATTTTAAACAAGATGCTCAAATACAGCGGTAATAAATTCCGAAAGGCCATTTTAAAGTATTTAACTTGGTTCTGAGCGTGGGTTACTTCCCTGACATCCGCAATCTAGGACTCATTACCCCCATTTTTGAAACTGGAGATAAATTGGACCTGAAATATTACTGTGACATTTGTGAGAACAGTAATCTGGGGAAGGTTCTATGTAGCATCATTAATACAAGAATTATGGACTTCCTCAATAAACACAATATCTTGAGTAAAAGTCAAATTGGATTCTCACCAAATCACCGCACATCAGATCATATTTACACCCTACACACTTTAACTGAAAAATATGTCAACCAAAATAAAACCAAATTTTTTGCTTGCTTCAGATTTGCAAAAAGTATTTGATTCCATTTGGCCTACGGGATTATTCTACAAACTTCTTTAATGTAGTGTAGGTGGTAAAACATAGAATATAATTAAATCAATGTACACGGGCAATAAGTGCGGCATTAAAATTGGCAACAAAAGAACAGATCTTTTCATCCAAGGACGTGGTGTGAGACAGGGCTGTAACCTGAGCCCAACGCTCTTCAACATGTACATTAATGAACTGGCTACTTTGTTGGAGCAATCCTCAGTTCCTGCTCACACTATAAAATGCAGAAATTAAACTCCTACTCTACGCAAATGACTTGGTCTTGCTTTCACCCACAGCACAGGGGTTACAGCAGGGCCTCGATCTGCTAGAGAGATACTGTCAGACCTGGGCCCTGACAGTAGACATTAAAAAGTCAAAGATAATGATTTTACAAAAAAAAAATCCAGATCTCAGGGAAGTGCATATCATTTCACAATAGGAACAAATCCGATAGAACACTGCACAAATTATAACTATTTAGGCCCGCAAATCAGTTGTTCTGGACGTTTCAACTTCGCAGTAAATGAACTGAAAGAGAAAGCACACAGGCCATTTTATACCATAAAAAGAAAAAATCTGCATTGAAATTCTAATAAGAACTGGATAAAATTAATCGAATCTATTATTGAACCAATTGCCCCATATGGCAGTGAAGTGTGGGATCCGCTTACGAAACAAGATTTTGATCAGTGGGAAAAACACCCTGCATGCAGAGTTCTGTATGAACATCCTGAGTGTCCATCGGAAAACAGCGAACAACGCATGCAGGGCAGAATAAGGCAAATATCATCGCTAATAAAGATTCAGAAAAGGGCCATAAAATTCTGGAACCATCTCAAAAGCAGTGACCCCCCACTCATACCAAAAGCCTGGCAATACTGAGAGCTGAGCACAGAGAAGAGTCCCCTCACACAGCTGGTCCTGAGGCTCAGTTCACTAACACAAACTAACCCCATCCAGCCTCAGGACAGCCCCATAACAAAAGAACCAACCAGAATCAACCAAACATTCAGCAACAAAAACAGAATTATATCACTCATTGGAATGCACAAACAAAAAACCAAAAGGAATCAGAATGTTATCGGGCCCTAAATCGGCAATATACAATGGCAAAATATCTGACCACTGCGAAAAATCGTAAACTACTGAAAGTGTTGACAATGTACAGACTCAGCGATCACAGCCTCACAATGGAGACAACAGAGCCCTGGCTGCCCCAGGAGGAGAGGCTGTGCTCCCACTGCAGCCAACAGCAAGTGGAGACAGAACTGCACTTCCTCACTCAGTGCCACAGATAAAGGCACATTAGAGAAGTATTTTTTGCAAAATTTGAAACTAAACATCCCAACCTTCAAGCCCCGCCTGAATCCCAAATATTAAATATCCTCCTTGGAGAGGGTAAGTGTTGCACAAATCTGGCAGCACAATATACAGCAGCCTGCCACAAACTGAGGGACAGGAGTGACCCCTGACCCCCACCATCTCTAGCTATACCATGCACCTGTAGATACATGAAGACATTGCTATTCTATAAAATACATAGTTACATTATTCTATAAATACTTTTATTGTTTGTATATTTCAACTTTTCTTGTTAATATTAATATTTTTATTTTCCTTATTGTTCTTATTATTGTAATAACGCTTTGGAAATATATATTTTAAAATATGTCATGCCAATAAAGCAAATTGAAATTGAGAGAGAGAGAGAGAGAGAGAGAGAGAAAATCCATTCTATGACTTATTTGCCAGGTTTACGTTTGGGCAGAGACTGTAATTTCGGCTCCTTTTGAAGTGTGTGGAAATGGAGGGCCGCAGGGCTCTGGGATAAATGCATAATCCAGGCTGCGTCCTTCAGCCTGTGTTCCAGGACTCGGCCTTCACCACCCCACTGCACGCTTCCCATCTGGTGATTCCTGCTCGGGCCATCTCAGGTTCAGCCTGGCAGGTGAAACGGGTTCTCCGATCCCTTGGGCAATCGCTCGCTCCTCTCGCCTAAACCGAAAGCCACCCAGTCATCCACCTCCTCCACCTGTGTCTGCTGCATCATCAGACGGTGTCATACGTCTGCCGACTTCCTGTCTGGCGGCATAACCCTCAGAGCTGAGTCACCGGGTGCAGCACACAGGAATCAGGGACTTGTGTTGGGGGGGGGGTAAAGGCAAAGATACTGTGGGGGCAGTCTGAGTCTCGTCACTGAGGTGCTCGTCTTGGACCCAGTAGGTTGGTGGTTTGAGCCCCAGTGTAGTCACAAGGCCCTTAACCCCACACCTGTCCAGAGGATACTGGGAGCTGCATAGCTGAATCCACTGTCAATAACTGTGGATAAAAGTGTCAGCTAAATAATTGTGACACACAAGCTAAATAACCAACCAACAGACTTACTCTGATTCCCTGTGTCCCAGGAGTAGTACACAGAGCCACAGAACGACTGGAGAATAAAAGCAAGCTCTGTTGATCAGAGGACATTATTCTACTGTTTTTGTCAGTCAGAAGGTCCGGTTCTCACATCACACGCATCAAGACATACATCACACACAAACACACACACACTGCAGGTGTTCAGACTACCATTCATGCAGAGCCATCTAATGGCATACACACTTCATACAGTCATTTAGAGCCACAGCGCAGAGCCGTGGATCGCACAATTCAGCTTTGGAATGTTTTTTTTTTTTTTTTTAAAGAAGACAGTAAATTGAGCGGTAAATAGTTTTTTAATGCCTTTTTCCTGCAAATTCTGATCCCCAAAGTGTATCTCCCCAGCCAGAATGTTGCCACAGTCTCCTCCCCACTCCTCACCTCAACTTCATAGTCCACAATCAGACCCCCCGAGTCAGCGGCCCTCATTCAGATCCCCCAAAATCCTGGAGCTCTCACAGTATCCATGTGCGCATGTAGCATGACTGCAGAGCATGATGGGATAGCAAAGCGAAACCAAGAGTGACGCACATTTAAGGCTCCTCTCAGTGCGGTGCATCTGCAAAAGACCTTGAAAGCAAACACATTCCAGACAGGAAGCTCCGCAGGCCTCAATCGCACAGATAAAAAAGAGGCTGAAAAAATGACGGAGATACAGTATTTACTAACCATGGCTCGGTAAAATCAATGTGTTGTCATTTAAATATTTGGCTCGCATATAATCGGAAATATCCATGAAAAATTGTGTGTGTTTGGCATTGTGGATTTAGTCCCATTTTCAAGCAAATTATTCGCTTTGGAATTTTACAGTGCTAAGCAGCATTCTTACTTCTGACCTGTGGGAGAAACTGCATCATGATACTTAAACACAGCGTGAAACCAATTAAATTTTACAAATCTTGCTTAAAATCTCAGGTGATATAGGAGAAGGAGACAGAATTTAATAGCCCCAATTCATCAGGCATTTAATGTTGATTTTTTAATGAGAATCATGAGACTTGGAATCTATCCAAAATAGTTTCCTACATATAAGCTCCAAACATTTTTATGTGTACATTTTATGGACATTACAATTTTCCACATTATAAAGAGGCACAGCAACCCCCTTCAAAAAAAAAAAAAAAAAAAAAAATCTGTCAACCTGCCATCTAGCTTACAAGGCTGATCAACTTTGGGTCATTACTCACGCACTTTTCCACTCATAATAGATCAGTCTTTTAGCAGTTCAGCTGACATAGATCTGTTAGGTGGGAGCACTATTAGAATGACAAACACATTTCTCACTGGGAAGAAATTTTAGCCTGTAGTTTAATGGTAAAATGTTAACACACAATTATGCAATGGTATGCAGTGGTACCCCAAGGTATCCTGACACTTAACCCTAACCCTTCACCACTAGTAAAAGGTCTCCCCCTCATCTGTTGATGACTTTGCCAACTTGCAACTGGCTACATTATGGCAACATAGATTTTGCGCTTGGAACAATTGTTGGGCAATTAATAAAAATCATAAGAAAACAAGGAACTCCACAGCACTAAAAAAAACTAAATGTTCAAATTAAGCTGGTCTTGCTGAATTGTTTTTGACCAAAAGTACCAATTTGTACATCAGACAACTTTTACGTGAATTTCACAATCAGAATACAACAGAGATTTTTGAAGGTGAATGTGATTGTGAGTTTGTGCCATGTGTAGAAATGAAGCACCCGAGGTGACAGCTGGATGTGTGGAGATCAACTGCTAGTAAGAGCACACAAAATACAAAAGCTGACTGTTGAAGTCAGTTGACGTAAAGATCAATAATAACTACCAAACATTGATGGCTTGACAGTAATTGATTTGCATTTTCTATATCTGACCAGAACACTGTGCTCAGTACATTCCCTGCCTTCAACTGATTCTACAAGTCTGGACATTAAGCTGCAAAGTTATGTATAGTGTTTTAAAAATGCTACAGATGTGATTCATTTGGTGAATTCACTTCAGGCCTCAAAACAACTTCACTGTTACTTATCCAATACTTTATAGCCATTATTATTTTTTGATGATGGAGTCTAGACAAAAACTTGCATTATGTACTTGATGAAAACAGATCCTGCTGGAAAAACCAGCATGGACCAGCACCAAAACACAACATATGCTGGTTTGACGCCCATATACGCTTATGACCAGCATACCAGCATATGTTGTGTTTTGGCGCTGGTCCATGCTGGTTTTTCCAGCAGGAGAGTCTACAAAAAAACTGCCTAACATTCAGAGCATTTGAATGGAAACCAAGCTACTGATCAATATGGGAGCTTCGACCGCCAACTCTCTAAGTCCCGGTTCATTGTGATAGTCACTGGCCCAGGGGTACTCCATCTCATCCGGAAAGGGCTGGTGTGGGTGCAGACTTCATTCCAACCGAGCAGTTACGCACCTGGGTGATAGGGAGTTTTGAGATCGATTTAGAGCGGACTTTGCAGGTATACGGTGCATTGCACCCCTAGTTCAGGAATTTATTGCAAGTGGATCAAACAGGAACTGAGCACTGAGCCCGACACAAAAAGTTTTCCTTCCTGGGTTTCCTGGCCACGGGGGAAATGCAAATATGCAACGGAGATGATATGGGCGTCTCTCAATTAACTGTGTCAAGGGCTGTCTCCGCAACTCTGAGAAGTCTTTCCTCCAACTGACTTGTGACACAATTCATAAAGTTTCCATATTATTAATCAAAATATTTATGTCACACTGTAAATATTTTGCCAAACTGAATACCACGTGTGACGTTAGTAAAATCGATAGCAGTGGTGGTTCTAGCTACCATGGCGCCCTGGGCGAACCTCCCCCCCTTCCCCACTCCTGTTCCGACTTTGCAAAAAAACAAAACAATATGCACAAAAAAAATTTATTTCACATGCGCTCGGAACTTAGTAACATTAATGAATACACAAATAAGGCAATATGCACCCAATATGTGCATTCAAAATAAAAATAATAAATTAATGAAAAGACATTAAATAGACAACGCTAGAGGTTGTAGCCAAATATTTCGAAAGTGCCCCTTAATTTGCAGTGAAATACAATAAATAAGTCTCTGGCACCATATGCAGGCTATGAATTACTTATAATTTACATTTGATCTTGTGTATTATAGGCCTATTGTGTTTTCAGAGTAGGAACCAGAACCATACAACTTCAACCAACACAACAACTCTATCAGTGTATTAGACATTAGATGCATCTTTTAATTAAGTTTACAGCATTGAAAATGTCATTTTCTAAACCTAGGACCTAGTCAGTACAATTAATAAGCTTTACATTGTCTGCTAATGAAGGTTAACCAAATGATAAAGTGTTAGGTCAGATTAAATTGTTTCTAACTTCTTTTTTCAGCCAGGCCCAAACTACATATCATCATCCTTGCTTATTAGAAATTATATCAATACAGTGTTATGTACTAGTCAAACTGACAGTGACAATAGATTATTTATGCTTGTTTTGTGTGTGAGAATAGCAACATAGGCTAACGAATAAAGAATTCCATATTCAACCCCCACCAATATCGAATGAAATAATTACTTTCTCAGTAATTCTTCATTACTCTGAATACCAAGAGAAGCATTCGGTTTGTAAAAATGTCAAGTGTACATCCAGTCAAGAGAATTCAGAGTTTAATTTCTAGTGCTGTGCTGCTAGACTTGGTAGTGGCATATAACGTTGGCAGCCATAATACTGATGACACACTGAGTTGCTAGGGCATGCATTCACAATAATAAATATTAATATTAAATTCTAAACCCCCTTCTCACTAATAAAACCCCCCAAAATATATTGGCGCCCCCTCCTCAAATCGTTAAAATAAAAATCCGAAAAATGGAGGTTCGATACAAAATTCTTTCCCAGTTCATTGCTAAGCTAACGTCATCGATAACGTTAGACTTTTAATGAGGGCTAGAAAGTATTAAACGTTGATAAATAATTATTGTGAAATCTAAGGCTTTTAAAGGCATTAAAATGGCCATTTGCGAGTATTGGTCTGGGGTAACGTTATAGTCTCTCTTTTTTTGACCTCTCCTGCCTTCAGAAGACAGAAGCTAGATCAAAGCTTGAAGGAGTTTTTACAATTCATTACAACAGAGAATGATCTTTCGTCACGTGACAAATTCAGTTAATTTAACGACTCTACTGGGATTCAAAGTTACTGAGGATAAAAATGTTTTCTTCGTACTCCATGTAGATCATAAACCCTATATATTCGGCTCGTTGAAATCGGTTGGGAAGTGTAAATGTTATAGATTGAGAAAATATACATCCCCGTTTACTTGCATTTGTTGACATGCAGACCCTGCACTCCCTGATATGGGTGACGCTCTAACTTGTCAGAGCAATGAGCCAAACAAAGCTGCTAATGCAGCGTATACTTATGTACGGCTAGCCCCTTCCCCTCTCTCTCCAGAGAGGCGTATCTTTGCCAGAACGTAGGCAGCCAGCAGCCTGCCGAGTTGACTAGAGGGCGTCCAGGCGCATATTTTAAATCCACTGACTGGAGTTATCTCATCAAGTGATGGCAGCAAATGAGTGTTTTTTTTTGTTTGTTTTTTTTTTTGCACTCTCGCCGGTGCCCCCTGTCAAGATGCCGCCCCCTGGGCGACTGCCCATGTCGCCCATATCTAAATCCACCACTGAACGGTTGGGCCAAGCGCTGATAGCAACTTAGCTAAGTGCCACTCTCATAATTGACGTTACACCCCCGTTCCACAGAGCTTCCTGGCTCATTGGTCACACGTCGGAAGCAAACTTTTTTTTTTTTCCGGTCACCTACGGAAGACTATCGTATCACAGGCCGATGAATCCGATTCGTGTTTGTCCACTATCAGGTCAGTGTCCGACATGTCAGGCGTGATCCGATGAGGCAAAATTGTCTGATGAAGGAACTAAGCTTAGTTCCTTCATCGGAGGATTTCGCCTCATCGGATCAAAGAAATAAACTTTGCTTCCGACGAGTGACCAATGAGCCAGAAAGCTCTGTGACCCGGGGGCATTACTTAAATAGCTTGCCAGCGTGCACGCAGCACCTTTCCATAACCATTATGTCATATTAGTTTGTTAGCTAGCTAGCTTATGTTAGCTAGCAACTCAATTGACTGAATTGAGAAACCCTTGCTGGCTAGTTCAAACGTGCATTTCTGTGACTAGCTGACTGACTGAGTTGCAGGTGATGTAGCTGGCTCTTACGCTAAGATTTAGCGAATGGAAGTAACAGTAAAGGCACTAACGGAAATTGTGCCCCCCCAATAAAATTACATAACTCAGTCGCGATAAACAGAATATTATGAAATGCCTTGAGTAAATTGTGGGTTTGTTGCTCACTGAAGCTGGCTACAAATGCCAAATTTAGCCACTGAACTCGTGACACATAACTTCCATATGCGATGACCATTCGTGTGAGATCCTCTATACACAGAGCCATCAATTTGGAGACCTATTTGCATCTTTCTGCAGTTAAAGACGTCTGGGCTTGCAGAATGGTAACAAATTTGAATTTACCAGTTGTAATTAGCTTTCTCTTATGAGCTGCAATTTCAACTTTTGATCGGGAATAGATGTTGTAACATCTTTTCTCCACCTCCTCCTGGCTTCGCTTCACAGCAGTGAATGAATCATTTAGACTTTCCGTTATCAGCTCCACCTCGCCTTTGTCTTTTCAGAAGTCAAGATCAGACTCGGCTTCCCTCGCTGAACGTGGTTACATTCAGCCACATAGTTACCGAGTGCCAAACACTAGTAACTTGCCCTGTTTGGCTTTCGCTTTTTCTGACTTTTATTATCTGTAAACTCAGATGTGTCGTCAGCAAATTCATGTTCCAAACAAGTGATTATGCAACCTAATTTCGGTAGTAAAGCTATCTCCATGTTAAGAGAGCTCTCCCATTGTCAAGGGTCAAGCATTAAAAAACACAATCAAAGAAAATTTTTAGATAAGAATTCCATAAAGAATTAAAGAATTTTCATGAATACATATGTAAGAATTTTCTTTATCTAAAAAATAATTCTGTCCTTAAGTATAAATTCTTAACAGAATTCTTAGAATCTTTATGAATATGGGCCCTGGTCTTTAGCAAAGAGTCCAGGGGCTGATTAGTAGAATCAGGTGTGTACCTGCTTGGCTAGAATTAAAGCCTGGTGCCACACCGGCCCTTTCTGGATAAGGTTGAGTACCCCTGCACTTGAGCGTAGTCCACCTCAACCAGTCTCTGCACGAAAAAGATATCACATGTGGTAATGTAGTGTTGATAAAGTGTCACTGTAAATCAGGTATGCCAGATACAAAATCTTCACATCTCAATCGCACCACCTGGAGTTTATCTCTCCTGAGAAATGTGCAAACATTGACACGTCCTTTACCTCCCAAAAATGTAAAAAACGGCTCAAATTCCCTGTCAGCCGAGATTAGATTCCACTGTCTGGAACTCTTTGACTTAGGGGGAGATAACCAGTTTGAGAGGGGACAGAAGCAGGGCATTTTTGCCAGCCGAGCATGAGGACCGTTACGTCACTCTCTGAAATGAGGTGAACAGACTTAAGAGCCAATCATTCATTTAAGAGAAGTACCTAAGAGCAGTGACTGAGAGAAAATCAGCAGGCACAACAGCCATGCTGTGTTTGTTTCTGAGAGTCCGACTCAACAGAGAATTCCTCACAACTCAGGAAGGGATGGAACAGGGGTACTCAATCTTATCCAGAAAGAGCCGGTGTGGGTGCAGGCTTTCATTCAAACCAAGCAGTTTCTCAACTGATTCTACTAATTAAGGTTTTAAGCAAAGACTCTAGGGGGGTTGATTAGTAGAATCAAGTGTGTAACTGCATGGTTAGAGTGAAAACCTGCACTCACATCGGCCTTTTCTGGATAAGGCTGAATACCCCTGAGCTGGAAAATAACTATGTTACCACAGAGTTTGGATTTCATTGCCAAAGGGCCAGGGAAGTGTTGAAGCGTGCAGTGTTTGTCTGTAGAGTTGTCTTGTCTGATTATTTCTGTTTTCCTGTGTGGGAACACGGCATCACATTTGGAAATCTTCCCCCTTAATCATATTTTTTAATCTCTCTTTCGCCCATTTGTATGCAAGTGAGTTATCGGGTGGGCAGAGATATCTGTGCGGGTGGTGTTTCGCGGCTCTGACGGGATTATCACTGAGGTCTGATTGAAGTTTATCTCCCCTCAAGGGCCCAGGAGACGCTCGCCACGCGATGGGGATGCTGTGCGGGCGTGCACTCCAGCCACTAAAATGTCAGCAAAATAGACGATCAGAGTTTGCTCTGAACATCACACCAGATGAAGTGTCGATAGCAAATTCGTTTTATCATAGGAAGAGAAATGTGTGTGAGCGACAGGCCCATTAATTTGATATATGTGCAGACACAGTTTCTGCTCGCTGCTGGAAAAGAGTTGTCTTTCATGTAAAAGTTTGAAGAGCATGTTCTTTTTAAGTCAGCATTCTTTATCTCCATTGCTTTCCAATAACAGAGTAGTGACTGTTGCTTCTGCATAAGAAGCGTCTAAATATTTTTTATAGTATTTATCTGTTCTTTTTAATTCGGTAACCTATTGAGATATTAAATCTTTTTTTTTTTTTTTTTTTTACAGCAGTGACCATTATTTAAAAAGCAGGAGTAACTGAGATCAAGATCTTTTTTCATTAAGACTCCCACTAACAATAACACATAAAAAAATCAACAACAATCAATTTGGATATGCAGAACGGTAACACGGGCACAGTCAGGTATACCTCAAGGCAGAATTACAGCAATGTAATACTGCATTACTGTGTAAAACATTTTGGGGGGGGGTCACCTGATGGGCTCTGGCAGAGTGAGTGATGAAACGGGATCATGGGGGGCGGGGGCAGTTGGAACTGGACGCCCTCCACTGCTGTACAGTCTTGGGCAGCTCATTGACTTCTGCCGCACCAGGGCCGGACTGTCACTGAACTTCGGAATTCTGCCAGAACCTCTATGTTTGTCGCGGGCTGTGACCGAAACTTGGCCCTCTCCACCCCCACCCCCAGACCTCGGCCCCCCTCTTAAAAGGGCTGCCCGTTAGCTCTCACCACCCTGAGTACACACTCCAAATCAGGCCCCTTCTCCCAACAGAGGGCTTAAGCTCCAGGATTTACACCCTCCTCTGACCAATCCTCTACAGCCCCTTATACACGGTCGAAGGGCTCTAACTTAACAGGTTTAGAGGCAACATTTTCCATTTTAAAAGAGCTGGCCAACACACCTTCAGTGTTTTACGCACACAGGCTTTCATTGCTTTCAAGGTGAGGTGATATGAGATGATGGGTCAAGGTAATATAACGTAGTTGAAAGGACTGCTACTGTTCAGTAAAATACAACAAATGATAGCATGCTTGCACTGGCTGTTTATTTGAAGCTGCATATGAATCACTGACCGCTGAACTAACACTGACACTCTCCAACTTCTGGATGTTGCTTGAAATAACAGCTACCATATGACAGTAATGTTATGGCCAAAGCAGCCAACTAGACAAAGAAATCTTCTATTTTATTTGCTCCTTGCAAGACACCAATCTAAACCCAACCAGATTCTATTGTCAATCTTTACCTTGGGTTGAATGCTATGAGGCCTCAGTTGTTGCTTCTGAGAGACACCACCTCCACTTGATTGTGTGCTTAATGGCTAACTATCAATTGCTTTGCCTAATTCTTGCCCTGTAGGGGCCTATGTGGGTGCAAGCAATACAAAAACCTGCTATTTCATATACAGAAAAAAGAGAAATACAGTAGATAGCCTGCTTTGCACTCAAAAGGCAAGAGGACTGTTCTTTAATGGGCAATAAAAGCATTATTTTACATTTGCAGGCAAAATGTCGTCAGATATGTCCTCTGAATCAGGATGAAGATGGGGTAAAAACACCTCTGTGGTTGACTTTGGACCAGCAGAAGGCCAGGCCTGGAGGAGAAGCTAGTTTTGTAAAGTGGGTGTGATGCGAGAGAAGATATCACTACCCTGGAGAGGAGAGTAGAGCATCCCCCAGTGATCAGTGTAAGACCGTGGAGTAAACCCAGCCCTGCAACATCAATGCATCTGAAAGTGTTTACGCTCTGACTCTGTAAGTGGGAGTCATTATTCGCCATTTGAACACACTTGTGCTCATAGCTCTGGTTCTGCGCCCAACTTGGGTCAGAAGCGTTGGTGGTCCCAGCCTGGAAGAGGGAGAAAAAGAAAGAGGCAGGGAGAGAGAGAGCGAGAGAGAGAGAGGGGGGAAAGGGGGGGGAACCTGTACGAGTGGAATGAAAGCCGAAACAGTGGCCTCTGCCCCTCCACATTTATTTCTTTGGCTGCAGATGTGGTCAAAGAAGAAAAAGTATCAAGTTATAATTATCTACATGAACGGCGGCCAAGATGAAAAAAGCCACAGTCACAAACATATGCGTGCACACACTTAAACACATGCTATAAGCACACACTCATGCATATACTATACACACGCAGTCATGCACTCCCACACCAATACAGTATGCACACGCACACATACACTCACACACAAACACACACACAAACACCAGAGTAACTCAGAGTACGTGAGATGAAAGCCATATACACACACATACAACCCCAATTCTGAAATAGTTGGGACAAAGTGTAAATTGTGAATAAAATCAAAATGCAATGACTTTCAAATCACACCAGCCAGTATTTTATTCACAGTAGAACAGATAACATAGCAAATGTTGAAACTGAGAAATTTTACAATTTTTATCCACAAAATGAGCTCATTTCAAATTTGATGGCTGCTACGGGTCTCAAAAAAGTTGGGACAGGGTCCTGTTTACCATGGTGTAGCATCCCCTCTTCTTTTTTACACAGAGTGGAGGCGTCTGGGCATTCAGGGGACAAGTTTCTTGAGTTTAGCCATTGGAATTTGATCCCACTCTTGTTTAATACAGGTTTCAAGCTGCTGGAGAGTGTTGGGTCTCCTTTGACGGACTTTTCGTTTAATTATGCGCCAAATGTTCTCTATCCGCGAAAGATCAGGTCTGCAGGCAGGCCAGTTCAGCACACAAACTCTTCTACTATGAAGCCATGCTGTTGTAATAGCTGCAGTATGTGGTTTTCCATTGTCCTGCTGAAATACACGAGGCCTTCCCTGGAATAGATGTCCTCTGGAGGGCATATGGCATTTTAGAGCATATGTTGCTCTAAAACCTTTATATACCTTTCAGCATTAATGGTGCTTTTTAAAACAAGCAAGTGTCCCACACCATATGCACTAATGCATCCCCATACCATCAGAGATGCTGGCTTTTGAAATGAATGCTGATAACAGGAAGGGTGGTCTTTCTCCTCTTTAGCCCGGAGGACACAGCTCCCTAAGATAGTGTTTCCTCCTAGGTTCTTCCACGATTTTCAACAAGAATTTAGATTTTATTTACTTATTTTATTGTTTGACCACAGGACACTTTGCCACTTTGCTACAGTCCATTTTTCAAAATGAGCCTTGGCCCACAAAACACAGCGGCGCTTCTCGATCATGCTCAACAATGGCTTCCTTTTTGCATGATATAGTTTTCGGTGGCATCTGTGGATGGCACGGCGGACTGTGTTTACAGACAGTGGTTTCTTAAAGTATTCCTGGGCCCATTTAGTAATGTCGATGACAGAATCATGCCAGTGAGTGATGCAGTGGTGTCTGAGGGCCCGACGATCACGGGCATCCAGTAAAGGTCTTCGGCCTTGTCCCTTACGCACAGAGATTTTTCCAGTTTCTCTGAGTCTTTTGATGATGTTTTTGCACCGTCGATGATGAGACCTTCAAAGCCTTTGCCAGTTGACGTTGAGGAACATTGTTTTTAAAGTATTCCACAATTTTTTTATGCAAGCCTTCACAGGTTGGAGAGCCTCTGGCCATCTTTACTTCTAAGAGACTCAGCCTCTATAAGACGTCCCTTTTATAGCCAATCATGTTACACACCTGATGCCAGTTAACTTAATTACGTGCGAAATGTTCTTTAAGCTGATTCTCTTATACATTAATTGCTTTTTCAGCCCTTTTTTGCCTGTGTCCCAACTTTTTTGAGACCTGTTGCAGCCAGAAAATTTGTAATAAGCTCATTTTGTGGATAAAAATGTAAAATGTCTCAGTTTCAACATTTGAAATGTTATCTATGTTCTAATGTAAATAACATATTGGCTCATGTGATCTGAAAGTGCATTGCATTTTGATTTTATTCACAATTTACACTTTGTCCCAACTATTTCGGAATTGGGGTTTTATATATATATATATATATATATATATATATATATATATATATACTCAAAGGCAATGAAAACGCAACACTCTAAATTTTGGTTTATTTTTGCTCAGGACCTGAGTAGTCCAATTTGAGTTCTTAAGTGACCATTGGGGTCACAATGTGTACCTCATTACACATGAATGATCATCAAGTAACTCAACAGTGTGAGTTGGACTCTCATCAATCCATATTGAGTACAACATATGGGATTAGGAGTTGTGCAAGTACAGTGGTTGAAATGAAGGAGTTGTCTTCCCTAAATAAAGGCAAGATAAAAGCCACACTAAAAACATTTTTAAGTGTCATAATGCCATGTCTGTCGACTGAACAACGGAACAGGGCCCTGGGTATGCTAGAGGCGGGAGTAAGTGCCCGGCAAGTGGCTCACTGTTTTGGGTGTAGTACGTCCGGCATCAGTACGTTCTGGGTGTAGTACGTCCAACTGGGACAAGCTCTTTCATCAAGAGTACCCAGACCTCAAACCAGGCAGCAACTCCAGAATGCACTACAGGCAGAGTGGCGACAACTTCCCCAAGACAACCTAAGACGCTTAGTCAGGTCCATGAGGAGACGTTGTACTGCCTGTGTGGATGTTCGTGGGGGTCACACCCGATACTGACTGTTCTTTTGAGTTCATTTTTAAATGTGTGTTCCGTTCAGTCTTGTTGTGATTTTTCATTTTCAACTTGTGCTCGTTATGTTTAATGCATCTGTTTATTATTGTCCAAATCGGCCCATTAACACATTTAATTCATCAAAGTCAACCCACCCAACATATTTGAATTGGTAAAATAAGAAATTAAATTTGAGTCACAAAATTATTTGAATCCAAACTGGTGTTGCGTTTTCATTGCCTCTGAGTATATATATACACACACACACACACACACACACACGTGTGTGTGTGTGTGTGTGCAAATACAAAATATGGATAGCAATCTCTGCCATTAAAAATAGTAAACAATGATTTACAGTAAAACTGCTGAGAAGTTTGCACTTATGTCAACATACCATCGTTAAGAATATGAACAGCTTTGGGGTGAAAACTATGCAATATGCGATTGGAGCCACAGCTTTGAGTCGAATGAGACTTGTCATGTCTGACGAAGAAAACATTTTTCCTTAACTTGGAAGGATACAAACCATGTACTGATGGGAGTTTCCATTCAATGATCTTACTTGCACAGTTGAAACAATCTGGTTGATACACTTCCAGTCATCGGCTGTTGCATTGCCCCACCAAACTATCACTGACTCTGTCAGGACACTTTTAATCACTGCCTGGTAAAACTTCACTCGCAATTTCTGACTGACATGGAAGCTTCTCAGCCGTCTCAAGGAAAGCAATCCTTGCTGCACTTTTTTTAACCATAAAATCTGTATTAAATCCCCACATCGAGTCTGATGATAAATTCACACTAAGAAATTTTAAATATTGCACTTTTTCAACTTCTACCTGGGGAGCCAAGGGGGATCGAATGGACCTGTCAGGCAGTCAATGGTTGATATTATTTTTCACAAATGAGGAATCCTGTAGAACACATTGAGGTTGGCCAGGCTTCTGGGAATTGTGCAGGGGAGTCTGCACAGATGCAGATTTAAAGCAATAGTCCTGCAAACTGACTCTATGTTTTAGTGTTCATATTTTATAGGAGTCATGACTCCTTAAGTGACTTTTGCCAGTAAGGTATATTTATTTCTAGAGAAGCAGAGCATACCATGTGAAAGAGTATTAAATTTCTCCTCTGGTAATATGTGTTATGAATTACAGTTACAAATCTGAAGAAAACAAATGGTTATTTGAAAATTGTGCACCCTAATCTATAACAGACATTTCTTGGAAGTAACATTTAGATTTTGGGTTTTTTTTTCCTGTATTATTATTTTATTTATTTTTTATTTTTTATTTTTTTTGCAAGATTGGGTACTTCATGATTTCTACCTGGTACTCGTATCTCAAATATTATCCCTTTTCTCCTTCTCTCCAATCCCACACAGACAAGATTATTCATGAGTGTGCATTTCACATACAGACATTTGAAAGACGTATTCTGGCACAAACTCTGTTTCTGAGACATAGTACTTCTTAAATAATGATCACCTGCCCTTTAAAGTTATACAACAATGTTTTTTAAACTAATATATTTTTCATCTGTTCATTAATTTATTCAGAATCAGTCTTCTCTGGGTCTTTGTAAACAGCTCTCTAGCATGTGGGACCCTTCCTTTGACACTAACAACCACTGTTGCCAGAGACATTGTTCTCACTGCACATACAGTTTCCAGAACACCTTCTTTTGCACATACACTTGATATGTCTCAAGGTTGGCAGAAAATGCACTCTTGGCCATGTAGACTGGCTTCATTGTATTGTTTCCATAAAGCATCCAAACATATGATCTGATGTCAACAGGTTCTATATCTGTAACTGAAGTCCAAACAACAAATGGCCCACTTACACATTGAGGAAGAAGATTTCCCATGATAAACTTTGTAATCCAGAGAATTCATGCTGTCCGGCTCAGGGAACCTTCTAGTCCAGTCCTGTCCCACTCAGACTCACTCCGGTCTCCACGTTTGTGCTGCTTTGCCATCTTGTAAAAGTGATGTGAACACTCCTGGGTTGCGTATGGTAGAGCTTCTTGTGCTTGCGTAATACAAATGCACAGATGTGAGAAGATGCAACCTAACTTGTTGTTATGCAAGCGTTTAAATACTTTTTCTGGTAGTCCAATCAATTTCTTTCAATTACTTTGGAAAGTTCATACCTTCTTGCTGTGAGGCGGCAGTGCTACCCATGTAGGCGTGAACTACAGCTGTGCTTCATGCAGATAAAGCTCAGCAACAGTAATACAACTGTATTTCCAGGAGAGAATTTTTGAGGCAATAACTGATCACTGAACATGAGAGGGACACATCTATGCTTTCAAAAATGGTAGGTAGGGTGCTATGTGTTTTTAACACCTGATGACAAAAATGGATGGTGGAATGATATAGTTCCAATATCATGTTGAATTTTTGCTTCAGAAAGCTGATTTATTTGCGAATAAATTGTCTTACTTTTGGCCGATTGTAGCTTTAGCTTGCTGCTATGACAGAAACCAAATTTTCTGTAGCGAAAGTAATTTTTTATTTACTACTGGATAGATTCTATTGGCAAATATGTTAGGCTGTTTGCAGATCAGGCTTGCTTCAGGAACTGAAAGGTCCCCTATTATGTCACCAGGTGCACAGCTAATTAGTGATTACAAGCCATTTCAAAATCTTTTCCCTCTTGACATCACTTGGGGAAGTAACCAACCAGAGGCAAGAAGTACTGATCACCTTCAGCCAAGCAGTCAATCAGATTTCATTATTCTGGGTGGTCACTCCCCCTTGTGATGTCAGGTAGGGAGACTTTGAACTGGCTCATAATGGCTAATTAGCTGTGCACCTGGTGGTACAATAGGGGACCTTTAATTAAAATAATTACTGGGCAACAGTGGTGGGACTTAAACATCCATGTTCTGGATACAACTCCGGCAAAAATTATGGAATCACCATACATAGAGGATGTCCATCCAACTTTTTACCTCATAGGAAATGAAAAAAAAAATCACAGATATGACACCAAACAATTTTTTAAAAATCAGCTTAACAATCAGGCTTCATCAAGCACATCTCAAACAAATTAGATTAAATTAGTTTAATTAACCCCTTAAGCCCTGAGCCTCTTCTTTGAAAATGGCAAGCCCAAAATGAAATGAGTATATCTCGGAAACTATTTGGTCTATTTGAATAATCTTGGTATCATAATAAAGGTAAAACCATTTGGGATTTCTGCCATGGTGTAAAAATCAGTATATATGTCACTGAGTCAGAGTAAATGAAGATGGAACACTGCATAAATCAAAGACCTCATTTTGCACCAAACAAAGTTTTACTTCGATCCCTTGTAAACTTAATTAGTTGCTGTCTGAAACCTCTAAAATTTACAGCACAGAATCTCACCATTATCTGTGCCAAAGTTTATTCTAATCAACTAAATCAGAACAAAATTAGAGAGGAATGTCTAGGTGGCTTCTGCAAATTGGCAATTCAGGTGCCTTGTGTGCCAAATCAGATTTCTCAGATATTAAACTGTAAAACTCATCTAATTTCACTTATATGTCACTACAGGCATACATTCCCCCCAAATACAGCCAGTTTTTAATTTTTAGAATTTATAATTTTTTTTATTATTATTTCTGCCAGTCCTATAGCCTATATAATTTCCCATTCAAAGTCAATAAATACAAAGAAAATGAAATTTGGCTCCACTGGAGCAGATTTATTTTTTTCAAAAAAAAAGCAAATTAATAAGATTATGAATACAACGGAAAGTTTAAAAATGGAAAAAAGAAAAAAGAACAAAAACCTCATCAATTTTTTATACATGAAAAATGCTTCCGTTTATACCTAAAAACATACCTGACCGGGGATCGAGCCCTGGTCGCCTGTGTTACGGACTGTCATTTTAACCACTAGGCAACATCGATTGGCGCCAAACTATGCAGTCAAATTGCCCATGTAAAGAATGAGTTGAGAAAACAAGTCACTCACCTTGTTTGTACTGTTGTGCCCTCGCGTTTCTGTCAGAAAACGACTTTGAAAACGACGTTTGAATATTAAGCAGATAATTATATCGTAAATACCACAAACAAACCTGTTAAGCATTTATATTACATTATATTTATATTGTATTATATAAGTACATTCGAATGGCCCATGGACTCGGTTTGACGCACTAGGAACGCAAGGCGATTTCTCGGGCTAGGTTAGTGTGATCAAGCTGGTTTAGGGCTCTTTGGAAATGCCAGAGCCCATAGAATCAAATGGCTACCGGCAAAGTCTTACCGACTGCATCACAAGCTGAGCACAGTGAGGAAAATACATTGCAAGCAAGCTGAATGCTGAGGAACTGAGATCTTTGAAGCAATGCCCTGGGAGAAAAAAATTCTAGGATACTGGAAGATCTAGTCTTGTTATTACACGGACACATTCAGCTTACAATAGCAAGTGTAGATTTACCCTCAAACTGTTTTTTTATTATAAAATATCAAAGGTAAGAAATTTTTTTGCTCATCTCTGTAGACTGTAAAGTGTATGTCTGCTGTTCTTTGAGTGTGGTGTCAGTTTAAAATGACAGTGCGTATATCGTTGGATTCTGTGGACTTTCTTCTTTCATTTGAGGTATCGTTTGTATGCATAGCACAAATTCAGGAGAAATTCTAGCGACTCAGCGCTGATATGATTTTATCCTATGTTTTGCTACATGCTTATTTACTTGATTGGTGCTTTAATTGTGTTCGGTTGAGGTAAAAATGGTCTACATGAGCTTTTTGCCGAATTTCTTCATGTAAAGCGGATATGCCGCATGACAATGTTGCCATTTGGAAACATGCTGTATTTATCATGCGTAAGCACCGGGCATTGGGCTTAAAGGTTTACTGACATTAAATAGGCCGAAATTGACATTTAGAGCTTTCCATTGTATTTTTTCGCAATGAAAACGAAGATGCAAACGCTAATCCGTGAAAATTTGTTGTTTTTAAACTATTTTGGATTAATTAAACTGATCGGGAACGCCCCCATTGAAATGTCCGGAACTGGCCTTATTTGGCAACTGATGTCACGCAAAGCAGCCAGCTGGTTAGATCTCGCTCGCTCGACATTGAAATGTACATACACTACGCTTTATTTACCATAGCCAGCTGACAGACCCTTACAAAAAACCACTGTTGGAATACCATAAAATTTACCACAAAAAAACTATAGTATTACTGTAGTAATTGTATGTTTTTTTTGGAATGCACAATATAGATTTGAGTGTTACTATTGAAATATTGTAGGGCTACCATAGCTAATGAAATAACATTACAGAAAAAAAGCTATTGTAATACTATAAACTTCAGGATTATTCGCCAGGGCGTTTTCCAGAATAGGTGGCGTTGAGCCGCTTTCACACCGGATGCGAGGCAGGTTTTTCGCACGACAGATTACATTCAAAGACATGTGTATTCGCGTCTTCGCATTGACTTTGGGTGTGATCTGTCGTGTGAAAGGTTTGTTTCGCGTCCGGTGTGAAAGCAGCTGTAGACACGTACGCAAGCTAGATGGCTAGCTGACGTTAATTTCCTGCAGTACTTAGCCAGCTAACTTAAGTTCGGCATGATGTTAAATTTTCATGAATTTCAATAATGAAATTGTACAGCAAGCGTTCAGTCCAGTGTTGGGAGAACTGCCAAGTTACACACTAACTATCTACCTGCCAGTTCTACTAACCACCTTACCCATTTAGCAAGCTAACGTTAGTTAGTGACAGTTGCGTGTATTTCCCTCTATCCAATCGCCCCGGTCTCGGTTCAGGCAGTTAGCGAGCTTTATGAGCAGAGCGTTTTGCGTGTATTCTCGTCTTTGCATTGACTTTGAATGTAATCTGTCATGCGAAAAATTCATTTCGCGTCCGGTGTGAAGGCGGTTTGGCGCCGCCTATTCTGGGAAATGTTCTGGCGAATAATCCTGAAGTTTAATGCCATAGGTGGTTAACTTTGATAAATTAGCAGGCGAGGGTAACTGCCACAGCTGGAGAGTAACTGGATTATCGACAGCTGCCGTCACATTATGAGCCAGATGAACCGGGAGGCTGTATTGTGATGCCTGATCGCCGGCTGTGCTATAGGAGGTGGGCATCCATGATCACTGTGGAACTAAAGCTGGCTTATAGGCTTGTGACGTTAGTCACAACATGCATACAATATTTTTTTATGAATCGGCGAGTTATCTTGATTCCTTGTTGTACACTCGTCATTAGATTTATACCTGAGTTTGGATAGTTGTCTTCATGTTCACTATGTATCCAGCCATCTAGCTACGTTAGCCTACGTAACATGATTTGTTGAGTGTAACAATTAGATAGATAGATAGATAGATGGATAGATAGATATCTTGATTGCAGGCTCATACACTAAACAAACACACTAGAAAACATGCATAAACTAGCGTGTAAATGGACCGCAGAGATTGCTATGGCAGAGGTGCTTTCCTTTGATGACGTCATAGGAACATGTGACTTACGTCTCGGAAACTTCCTACTTCTTCAGGGTGCAGGGCGTAAGAGTACAAAAAAATCAATTTTATTCCTTGAAATTGATGGATTTTTCAGCCATTTCAGAACTTTTGAGTGCATAGAGAGATATAAATAATCATATAGAACAAAATAAACCAACAATTTCAGGTGGTGTGCCTCATGTCAGGGGACCTTTAAGGGGTTAATGGTATATTTTTCATAATCAAGAAAAGAAAAAATCTGGAAAGTATGGAATCACCTTGTAATTGGCATTTCTAAAGGAATTACCAGCACAAATCTGAATACGCAAATTAGTCTGCATTTAAAAGAGAGTGCTTGCAGTCCTCAACGAGGTGCTGGTCTTGCCTTATTGAGAGGATGCATAGCATCAACAAGAGAGTTGGAAATTGAAACAATGGAAAGGATTACAAAACTGCTGCAAGAAAGAAATCCAGCCCAGAAAGTGACAAATGATGTTGGTTGTTCCCAGTCAGCTGTGTCTAAAATTTGGTGCAAGTATAAACAAAATGGGAAGGTTATAAAAGGAAAACATGCACATAGACCACAGAAGACATCAAAGCATCAGGACAGAAAACTCAAAGCAATATGCCTTGGAAATAGAAAATGCACAACAAAACAAATGAAAAACAAACGAGCAGAAACAGAAGTTAATGTTTGTGACAGAACTGTAAAAAATCAGCTGAGTGAAATGGGATTTACAAATAGAAAAGCCAGACCAAAACCAGCACTTCCACCTAAACAGAAGAAAGCAAGGTTACAGTGGGCTAAAGAGAAGCAATCATGGAGTATGGATGCTTGGATGAAAGTGATATTCAATGATGAATCACGAATTTGCATAGGCCATGGCAATGGTGCTGGAACTTTTGTCAGGTGTCAATCCAATGACACATATAAGGATGACTGCTTGAAGAAAACAAAGAAATTTCCCCATTCATTTGTGATATGGGGTTGCATGTCAGGTAAAGGACCGGGGGAGATGACAATCATTACCTCAGCAGTCTAAGCACAGGTGCTAATTGAACCTTTTCCTGATTCCATCAATAGAAGATAATTTTGGTGATGAAGAAGTAATTTTTGAGTATGACAATGCATTTTGCTAGAGAGCGAAAAGTGCTAAAGCTCATCCTCAAGAAAGGAATAACAACTCAATGACATGGCCAGCGTACAAGCTGGATCTCAAACCAATTGTGTATAGTAGACATTTAAAAAAAAGGTCCATGATGAGGCCCCATACCGCAAAGCTCTCAACCGCTATTAAAGAAAGCTGGAACCAGCTTGGAGAATATTCATCAGCGAAGTCCATGTCTCAAAGAATTCAAGCCATCATAAAAGCCTGAGACAGAGCAAAAAAGTAATGATTCTTTTTTTTTTGATGATGATGATTCCATAATTTATTTCTCAACATTGAGTTTTTTCCTCTGCTTGATTATGAAGATGCCATTCTTTAAAATACGTTAATTTGTTTGAGGTGTGTTTCATGAAGCTTGAATGTTAAGCTAATAGACCAAAATTGTTTTGTGTCATATCTGCCGTTTGTTTTTTTGCCATCAAATTAAAAATCTGGATAAACATTTTCTAAGTGTGGTGATGCCATATTTTTTTGCCATGAGTTGGGAGTTTACAGGCACATGTGAATATTCAATATGCATTTCGCGCCAATTCCATATTGTTAGGATACTGCAACTGAATGCATCACTTGAGCAGGTCAATAGACACTAGCATCTACGATACGCACCCCTGCGCAGATGGATTAAAAAGTGAAATCCCCTATACCATACTAGTAGAAATATTTGCATGATAGTTGCATTAAAACTACACGTGTGGGGACTCCCTGGCACAATTCCCAGAAGGCTGACCAGCCTAAATGTATTCTACAGGGTCACTAGTTTGTGAAAAATGACACCAGCATGAGGTGTCCATTGGAACCCCAAAACAGACCCTTGGCTCCCCAGGTATTCAGAGTCATTGATGAGTAACGAAGCCATAACTGGTGGACTTTTTCTGAAGTCAACAATAACTTGCTTTGTTTTTATATTATTCAATTCCACATTGTTCACAGAGCACCAGTTAACAATGGATTGCACTTCATTACGATATGAAGTCTCATCGTTTTTAATCAATCCACCTGTAGTCATGTCATCAGTGTATTTGACAATTAAATTGCTAGCAGAAGTAGAGTTACAATCATAAGAAAACAATGCATACCGCAAAGGAGACAAAATGCAACCTTGAGGCATTTCATAAAATCAAAAGGTTTGGAATGATTGCTACCAACTCCAACAATCTGGGAATCATCCAATGAAATAATCTAAAATCCATCCACGAAGCTTGAAATTCAGCTCAGACAAAATTAACTTATCATATGATTTAAAAGGAGAAATAATGTTAAAAGCTGAAATGTAATTAATAAATAGAAGTCTGACATAATTTGGCATTTTCTGATCCAGAAACGGTGTTACATTAAATAATCTGAGAAAAACTGCACTCTTTACCAATCTGTTTTGCTTATCAGCAAACTGATAAGGATCAAGAGCTGGTGGGGGTATTAGCTAAAATATATTGGCGTACTAGAGAGTCTAGACTCATAGGCCTCTATCTTACACCTGGCACAAAGCGTATAGCAAGTGTCTTTGCTACTTTACGACTGATGCAGATAAAAATTTTTCCATCCAGCATCCATGCTGCATAAGTAATTAATGTATTTGCGCCAAACTGAGCACCCATGACGTGTTGGTCTTAAAATGAGGTGTGGTCAGGTGCTTTAAATCTGGTCTAAAGTCGATAGTCAGCTGTTAATTGCTATTTTGCGGGCGCATTATTAAAATAGTATTGTGTGCCCTATGTTGGTGAGTGCACAATGCACATACCCTCGGCTTGTTACACACACAGGGCCAAGCAGCAGAGCGCAGACATGAAAAAAATAAAAAGATTACAATGTTAAAGATTATTATTGTGTAAATCAAGATATTTCAAAATAGGTGTCATAATGGCAAGTGCGAACTTTAACACGCCCGTGCAACGGTGTGCCCGATCACTGAATGCTCTGACTTCTTCAAATTGTGAGGGAACCTAGTCCATCAACATCCAGATGATTTGCGATTCAGCATGCAAGATTACGCAATAAGGTATTCAGAAATTATTTTGGATAAAGCCGTGACTCTTTTATACCAGCGAACTCTGCCATTCTTGCAGTCTTCTGGGTGATCCCCCCTGGAAGGATAGCTGTTTGGAGATAATGGCATATCATGCCAAAAACTGTGTGAATTTCCATCAATCAAAAATAGGAAGTTAGTTACTGTAGTCGCATGGTCACCAGTAGAAGTGACTGCAGAACAAAGAAATGTTTGAGGAAATAAATGTAAATGAGCGTGTGTGAATAATACATTCTTTGTTTCTTTTTGGTCTTGTATTAATTTTCATGTGCTTTGCTGCTCAGTATAGACAGAATGTTTGGAGCGCTTCAAACGTTTGGCTAAGTCTGGCATGGATTGTTACCCGCAGTAATCTAAAAATCTATTTTGAACTGAACTGACCCACGAAAATACCTGCAACCTGTTTGTCCCGCTTTTGTGATCAAGTACACAACTTCGCATTTTGTTTGAAAAGTGCTTATTATAATTTACAGTTTGCTTGACAGACAAAGCAACTGCAAAATGTGGAACTTTATGAGCATTAAAGTTACTGATGAAATTGTGGTCACTGACTAAAATTAATCCAAATTTTTTCCATACATCCAAATTGGCCTTCAATAATGAGATGTCAACAATCTGGTATTCAGCAACAGTTATTTTTGTTCTTATGTTAACCAGGTTGATCCATTACTTCCCCAGCCTCACTGTCAATAGCCCATAAGCAAGTTCATTTCACTCCAGCTGGATATTACTCAAGGGGTTACGGTAGGGTAGTCAAAATAACATTATTTTATAACATTATCTTTCACTCAAGCTGTTATTTTCCTCGATCATTTTAATGCTCTCAGTTGTAGCCCAGTTGTTACCTGCGACCCTGAATGAAGTCTCCCCCCCCCATTTCCTTGTTTCACGCACACGTTCAAATGCAACCCTGGGATTCACAATTTATGAAAACTTTTTCATTGGAATTTGATTAAAACGATGGTTATATATTTTGAACAAAATTTGAAAATACATTTCTTATTAGCTAATATTTTTGGACATTACAGAGATCAGGTCTAAGCAGTGGTTTGCTGGCATGAGTCAACCCATCCCTGCAGAGAATTGTTTTTCCTACCATTTGGAAAATCCACCCTTACAATAGCAATTCGCCAAGTGGCAAGGACATCTGGCTTTTGAAGGGCATGGGAGATGACACTCTGTAAGGGCCTGTGTCTCATGCACAATGTGTTGCACGGAGAACAGGAAGTTGAGGACTGGACTCAGGTGCAAGGATGGATTTGGTTGGTATTTATTTATGCCAACTGCAAAGCAGTGAGCACAGACATTGCAGGATAAACAACCGGAACAGAGGTTTCCACAAAAACACTAAAGTAATACAATGACTACGGTTACAGTCACTATGAATTACAAATAGGAAAGCAAATGGAAACAATGACCCTTTAAAATTAGAAAGTGCTGCATTAAGCAATAACAGCACTGGGTTTAGAGTTTAAATACGCAAATGTGGATAAAAGTCTTCACAAGAATGACTAAAACCTGCTCAAGCATGGCAAGACAATACTTCACAATGAGACCGAGTGAAGCTCAGTCTTATACACACACACACAAGTGCAGTCCGGGTCTTAATAAGCCATTGGGCTGAGGGCTGGTGGAGAGGCCTCACAGTAACCCCCCACCAAGGCTCGACTCCCAGTGTGCCAGTTTGCCGGTCTACTGGACTCAGGGTTGCCAGGGGCCAGTCAAGCTGCTGGGAAACAGGATCCTTGCTGAGTCCACAGGTGATGAAGTATTGTGTAAGGGCTTCTGTCACATGCACAATGTGTTGCACGGAGAACAGGAAGTTGAGGACTGTACTCAGATGCAAGGATGGATTTGGTATTTACGTTTGTATTTTTGCCAACTGCAAAGCAGCGAGCACAGACGTTGCAGGATAAACAACCGGAACAGAGGTTTCCACAAAAACACTAGAGTAATCCAATGACTGTGGCTACAGTCACTATGAATTACACATAGGAAAGCAAATGGAAACGATGTCCCTTTAAAATTAGAAAGTGCTGCCTTAAACAATAACAGCACTGGGTTTAGAGCTTAAATATACAAATACAGATAAAAGTCTTCATAAGACTGACTAAAACCTGCTCAAGCATGGCAATACAATACTTCACAATGAGTGAAGCTCAGGCCACGTTTACACATAGCCGGGTATTTACAGAAACAAATATACCCCCCCCCCCCCCTCGTTTTCAATAATAACATTGTGCACGCAACATCGTTTTCAAAAATGTTGTCATTTACATGAACCCGGATAAATACGCCGTCGAGCGCCATCATAACTATGTCAAACCTATGGGCGGCAGTGTAGGGGGAAGGATAAAGCCATGCCAGCCAATCAGAATCCTCAGAATTGACAACGAATAAGACGCGTGACTTCCTGTTCCTTTCAAAACAATAAATATGGCGCGAGGTTCGTTTGTGTGGACTGATAGGTCGCTCACATGACGTTAAGCATTTTCTGGCGCATGCTGTGACGTTTCAGAACCTAAAACCCCGTTTCACCCAGTTTACACGGCAACACATAAACGGCGTTATCAGAAATCTCCACTTTGGCCGGGGTTTTTACAAATGATCATTTTCCGTGAAAAAAACTCTGTTTGCATGCAGTGGCCGGCAGTGGACAGAGAACAAGGAGGGCGATAAACATGTCTTTGAACTGCTTATTAGTCTTGATCTGTTTTCAGTCAATTTCCCTGGTAAAAGACACTTGAACTCTCCCCTCTCAGGTGTAGCTAATTGTCTTCGTTAAGACGCGAAATCAAACGCACCAGTTGAACGCAAAAAAGAGCGCATTTCAATCTTTTTCAATTAAACAATCATTACGCACAGGTTTGACGGCTTGCTTAGGATATGACAAAATTTAAAGCGGAAAATCTACAGTAGTTTTTTCGTGAAGAGTTGCCTATTAAGGCATGTGAATTAAACATTTTATAGAATTTATTATTCACTCGCTTAAACATTGCATTATAAGGGAAACTAACATGTTGACCAAGAACAATGATTGAAATCGGGTCACTAATCTCATTCGTTTCAAGGGATGTTTTCCGCCCCCCCAGTTTTCCGTCCACTGCCCGCCACTGTTTGCGTGTAAAAGAGAGGCCAAACCGCATGAAAATATGTGCGTTTTTCCTACGTGTAAACGGGGTCTCAGTCTTATATACACACTGTTGCCAACTAGCGTGGCACTAAGAAACAGGTGTGAGTGATAATTGGATAATGAGGGAAGTGCAGTCCAGCTCTTAATCAACCATTAGGCTGAGGGCTGGCGGCGAGGCCTCACACGCTCTGATTAGTTTATTTAATGTTACGCCTGAAACATGCCTATGGTTAATTAAGAAATTAAGAATGGCCCCTTTGAATCTTGCGCCTTAATTTGTGCCCTGATAACCCACGGTTAAGCTTGCAAAAATGGACTTGGACATACCCAAAATACACTTGCGCCACGCGCTTCAGACCTTGCACTCAGAACGCTAAAATAGGGTCCTTAGCGACCATCAAAGTCACCGAGAATTTCGCAGGTAGCCTTAGACAATTTGAACAGTTTCAAACAATCTGCTTAACTGAGCTACAGCCCACAAGTGACTTGTGAGCAGTTCTTTAGAATCTTGCCAGACAGCTAAAGTACTAACCCCTTACTTTTATAGACATAATTGAGGTTAAAAGTAATTCTCTGCTTTCAAAATGCAGAGACAGATTCGAAAGGTGCAGGAAGTGAATGAACACCACTGTATTCCAGTAATCCAATGCACTGATCTCTCTGAGGAGACTCAGGTTTAAGGTGAATTCTCAGGATGCTTTTTTGACAATCAAGGGATGCTACATAATAGAATAATTTAAGAATTCTGCCTGAATATGCATGATTTCAACAAGCATATTTCATTATTTAGCTGAATTGCAAAGTGTTTGGATGAAATACCAGACATGGGTGCGTGATTACGCAGGTTGAAAATGTAGATTTCTGTCGTATTTACAATTTCTCAGTGTCTAAATATAAGGATAGATGTAGCAGCATGACTTTTATTGTAAAATTACGGGTCTAGAAGCTGCAGAGGTTCAATAAGCAAAACGGCAGGATATTCAGCTGATAGCAACTAATGTCATCCTTACTGAACCTACCAGGCTGCGAAACTGTTGATAAGTTTTTCCATGTAGGCTCGTGTTAATACGAGGGATTTGGACTATATGCGGGCATACTTCTGAGACTTCGATATGTTTGTGTATGTCAGTGTAGACCCCTGCTGGCAGCTTTTCCATACAAAGCTATTTCCTCAGCCTCTTACCTAAGATTGCTTTGTGACTATAGAATCGAAAAAGAAATAGAAGTCTACAGGAAAAAAAAAATTACTTACCAAGGAAAACAAGTTAAAGAACAGATTCACATGATCCTAGATCAGAAAACATCAGCATAAATGCACAAGCAATCTTGGATGAAAATACTGCATTAGGGTCAGATGGAGTTCTATGTCCACTAAAATTCACATAAAGATGTATGATCTTCTTTATTTAGGAAAACAACCGGGCCATGCGTGAGTAAACACAAAAATCAACCCGCAACCTGGGTCCATCATCTGAGTCTTGTAAACTGACAAAAGCTGGACCGATGCTCAGACCACGCTGTCTTCAGCGCTGATTGATTACAAGCAGGTATTTCATAGTCTGTGTCCATCACAGAAACATGCTATGATATTATGTTAAATAACTATAAAATTGCTCTTTAAAATATGTGAGATGTTTGTGCCGCAGAGAAAAACCTTCCCTTTTTTGACCCAGGGAGCAGAGCCTCAGATAGCCTGCAGATATTCACATGGGGCTTGAGATGTGTTTACTGTTGCCTGTCCACAACTGGTTTGTATCAGCTAGGTTTACTTAACAGTATATTTCACTTCGGGACACTTACAGAGATAACTAAATAAACCTTTCAGCTTGGAATGTTCTCCCGGAGCTGCCAGGATCCTGGAGAGGCTGGTGTTCTCTGCACTGCCCGACAACAACAGATTTCGGTTTGCAATTCGGACCTGGGCAACCCTGGCCACAGAACCGCAGAGAAGACATTGGGGTGCGGGAAGAGATTTAGGACTTTAAAAAACAGGGGTGTGGGTTCTGGGGGGAAAGAGCGGCTCAGTGTTTGACACAGCGCCCAGAAGAGCACATGAAGAATTCAAACAACCTCAGCTGTCAGATGTTCAGCTTCCTCTTGTAAAGAGACCAGGAATTCTTTCATGTTACGAGTGCTTTTTGTTTTATTGCCGCCGTCCGAAAAAAAAAAGAGTGGCTCCCCGCCTGGTGCGGAATCCATACCTCACAAATTCCTCAGCAAAAGCGGCCCTCCTCAGGGAAAGCCAGATATGACCCTCACCGGCCACTTCATCAATCTTCACACAGTTCCATCTATAAACCAGGGTTTTGCGTGTGCTGAGGGCTAGCTAGAACTACTTCCTTTTGCAAAAATAAATAAATAAATGAATAAAAGCTCAATAATAAGAATGCCCGAAGTTTAACGGCTTGTCTGCACCACTCTCTTTTTTCCTGATGCATCCATTCACCGTTGCCTTCTTAAAGGCATTATCTCAACTGTAGCTGTTGAGACAGGAAGCTGATGTCACTATCTATAGGCTGCATTACTTCCTTCACATTACTTCAATGGCTTGTCCGAGAGTCATCAAATGAGTCACCGGACCAGGCTGACGCACGCAGGAAGAAGGAAGCGCTCAGCCACGCAGACTGGTCACAACTTTACAACCAGATAATCACAGACCTTCGCTCTGCATCGTCACGGCCTCCAACGACATCTTTCTCTGCAAAAAAAAAAAAAAATCTAGCTTGCATTCTTTCTTTCCATTGATCCCCCTATCCCATATCCTTTCCACTCTTGCTCTCTCCCTCTCTCTCTCCCTGTCTGTTTCTTTCATACAAGCAGACACACAGACACACCACTCAAAAAATCATTTGGGTGACTCACAGGTAAATTAACCACAGGTGTGTCAACCTGTGTGCCACCATCACCGTTTTAACTTAAGTGGGTGAACTCAACTCTCATCTCTGTGTTCAAAGCATTTTTAAAGACCCCTTATTGTACTCTCTTTTAACAATTCAAGGCAATTTGCTGGTGCCTGTAATAATACAACGTTTTGAAGCTTGCAGTATCCTCAGGATATTCTCCTTCCACAAACTCATTTAGTTGAATACAGTGCAACAAAAAATACATTAATTTTCTCCTGGTCAATTGTATTGATTATTGTAAATATGCACAAAGTCCAAATTTGATGCCCACCGAAAGGTCCACAAAAGGCATGGCTGTTAACCAGCAAGATAGTTCAAGTTTTGCCACAAAAAGCTGCATGGGCAAATAGTTAAGTAGTTTATGAACAATATTTCTCAACATGGGATTGTTCAGAATTTAGGGGCTCAGCATCCACAGTCGATAAATGTAGTGAAAAACTTTAGATAGTCCAGTGAAATTGCAGCAATATCTGTGCGTAAAAATACGAGGCCGTATTGGATTTGTGCGACCTTCAAGCCCTCAGACAACACTACATTAAAAACCGTCACGTTTCACAATGGACATAGCCACATGGGCTTGTAAATACTTCAGCAGACCTGTGTTACTGAAGAGTTGGTTGCAGCATCTTCCTATGCAAGTTGAGACTCAACTATGCAAAAAGGAAGCTATATATCAACACCATTTAGAAGCGTCACCAACTTTTCTGGGCTTGAGCTCATCTGAAATGTACTGACGTGAGGTCGAAAGGAGTGCTGCGGTCTGACAAGTCCGACTTTCTCATTGTTTCTGGAAATAATGAACAACGTGTTCTCAAGGACTAAGAGAAGTAGGACCATCTCAAATGATAGCAGTGCCATGTTGGAACGTTAGTGTCTGTCATGGTCTTGGGCTGCATTCATTCACTCAGCAGGACCATCTCAAATGATAGTGTAGCAGGCCGAAGGAGGGCCCGGGCGGGGACTTGAACCTCCAGACACCTGGGTAATAGTCTGACGCGCTGACCACGTTGCCAAAGAGCTAGGCTCGTTGGCAAGGTAGCCAGGGCACGCACTTATTAGGAGGCATTCTCATGACAGGACCCATCAACTGTCACATCTCTCCCCCTCTTTCAGGAGCGTGTCCTCACGCTCCATGCCTTACGCATGTTGCCATCCATTTGGATCCCCCAGATCCTGCCAATTACGCCAGAATGTAGCAGGCCGAAGGAGGGCCCGAGCGGGGACTTGAACCTCCAGACTCCCGGGTAATAGTCTGATGTGCTGACGCACTTATTAGGAGTCATTCTCGTGACAGGACCCATCAACTGTCACAATAGCAGTGCTATGTTCAAACATCAGTGTCTGTCATGGTCTGGGGCTACATTCATTCCCTCAGCATAGGCAACTTGCGCAATTGTGAAGCCAATATTGATGCAGACAGGTACACAAGCATTTTGTAACATCATATGCTTTCCAAAGGTCGTCTTTTATAAGGATCCCCCTTCTCATTCCAACAGGATAATGCCAAGCCACACTCTCACGTATTACAACAGCGTGGCTTATAGTCACAGAGTGGGTACTGCCTGCAGCCCAGACCCATCTCCCATTGAAATGTGCGGTGGATTATGAATATCAAAATATCACAATTGCAGACTGTTGACTAACTTTAGGCTTTTTATCCGGCAGGAATAGATGCAAGTTCCACTTTTGAAACTCCAGCAATTAGTGTCCTGAGTTTAAAAACAATTAAACAGTGTTATGAAAAGTCATGTACAGGGTGTTGAAAACGCACCTGTCCAAACTTCATTGGAATGTGTTGCAGACTATATATTTTGGAATAGCTATTATTTTCAAAAAAAGAACATAGTTTATGAGTTAAACCATTGCTTGTTTTGAACTTTTTTCTATTGAAGTTAAGAGGGATTTACAAATTACTCTTTGCTGTTTTTGTTTACATTTTACACATTTTCCCAGTGCTTCTGAAATTGAGCTTGCGTTTAGCTTGGAAAAAGCATAAGGGGCAGAATTAAATTTCCATGTAAGCAGGGAGTCATGTTGCCCTCATGCCACCAACTGTCTTCTAAGCCCTGCCCCTTGATATATGCCACTGCTGAAGGACTGCAGAAACTCCAGCGGTGTCGTGGTGGGCAAGGGGGAGTCAGAGGACAAATTAGAGCGAAGAGAAACTTCAGACCAAGAAATTGGCAGCAGCAGAGGTAGCACTTGAGGAAGAGGATGTTATGGTTGGAAGCTGCCACAAGCGGGACAATTTCATAAGTGAGAGGGGAACAGCCACACTCCAGAGCCCGGGCTAAATTTCATCACAGTCCTCCACAGGCTAACTCCATTCCCCCCACCCCTACATACAAGCCCCAACTCGGGCACCTCTCCGAATTCTCTAGGCTATGCTGAGGAATACGAGCATTTCCTCACTGTGAAGCCATTAGCACTGGATCAAGCGGACAGTGAAGGGCACAGGCACACACATAGATTTTCTATTGTACCCTGTTTATACCGCAGGTATTTTCATCCATGCAAGGGAGACTAGACAGAAGAGGATGGAGGAGATATACATAATAGAGGGAGGGGAAATGTGGGACTGACTGAAGATGTACAGTATCCCATGGATTTAGTATGACAGAACATGTTAGAGGATGTCTGCTATGTTCAGTGCCCAGAGTTGCTTTCCATCGCAGTAACAAGCTGAGAAAGACCATTGTGGCTCAGGGTGCGCGGGGCCTCCAGGCAAACACCAAGGTCCTCAGATAGAATGATCATTGTCACTCTCCTTCATAACCAGTCCAGCAGAATAGTGTACAGCTGCCAAGAATTCAACAGGCAATATTAAGATTCAATATTAGCACAGGCTGTTAGAATTTTGGCTTCAATGTGCTGGCGAATCATGGATGATCTTCTTGGGTTTGCCTATTTGCAATCATTTGTGAGGAGTAACGGACGGCATTTGGTGGAGGTAGTTGGAGCCATGTGTCAGAGGCTTCTCAGTGCTGCTGGATAGGACCTGTGCGAGTGATTAACAACCTGTTCCATATGGTATGGATGTGATGGGACAGCCAAAAGCCAAAGCCAAAGAGCACGGAGCAACCCCTGCTGTAATCAAGACCCCGACCACTGATATAATTTCAACCTTGACTACTAACATAATCTTTACCCAGAGCACTGCTCTAATCTTGACCCTGACAACTGCTTTAATCTCAACCCTGATAATTGCCTTCATCTTGGTCCTGACCATTGCCGTAATCTCACCACTGATCACTGCCGTAATCTGAGCCCTGACTATTGCCGTAAACTTGACCCTGCTCACTGCCGTCATCTCGGCCCTTACCACTGCCTTGATCTTCATATTGATCATTGCTGCAATCTCGGCCCTGACCATTGCCCTAATCAACCTTTGCCATGATCTTCACCCAGATCATTACCATAATCTTGGCCCTGATCACTGCCGTAATCTTGACCATGACAACAGCCATAATCTTGATACTGACAACTGCCACTATCTCAACCACTGCCATAATCTTGACCCTCACCACTAGCGGACACCCCAACCCCCAAAACACATTAAATTCTGGCTATATATTGCAATTCTCCTCTTTAATCCTAGCACATTTGAACTGAGGAAACTAATTTATACCCATAATCCCCTCTTTCTCTGGCCAAGCATATTATAAGAATACCCACAATAGACCATTCTTGATGGCTGTACCTATTATAAGAATACCCACAATGCACCACCACTTTCTGTACAAGTTTATTCTGGCAGTATCATCATCTAGTGCAATAGAAGGGCCACACACTACACTTAGCCCATCTTACCCTGGAAAGTCTGTCGTCCAGTATGGCCCAGCCAGCAGATAAACGCCAGTTGATAAAGCACACAAATGGCACGTAATGTTGTTGAATGAGTCAAGGCTGCCATCATGTCACAATATCGCTGTTGCCTTGATAACACAAGTATTTGAGGCCTCAGAGCTGACAGCAGGCTGTTATCAGGGCAGTCAGAGGACTTTGGGATTCGGTGGGTCCGATCTCTGCATCTGGGCCTGAATGGGTCTCTGTCAATCCAAAAGGCTGAATGCTAAATCCACAACGTAGAATCAGAGCAACATTGCACGTACGGTTTACCAACCAGGCCCAGCATGTACCAGAACTTAAACGCTGAAAAAAATATTTGTCTTAACTGTTGATCTTATAATGTATATAAGGTAGTGTGTTTTTTTTTTTACCTCGAGTGACTAGAGGAGAAAATAGTACCTTGTCTTAAGTAACTTTTTTCTTAAAAGAAGGTTTTGTCTTATTTGTACCGTAACACTAATACTTTTTTGATCTTTTGTTCTTTTTGCCTGTGCACACAGTGGATCAGCTGATTGCCCCACACTAATTCTTGTGTACACAGCAATTGGGATATATCCCGCTTCCCAGTCTCTCTATGCATCGCACATTCCCAGTCCTGCTCACCTCACTGTCTGATTTTCTTTCTTCTTTCCTTTTTCCTTGCAAAAGTTTGTTTTTAGGACAGGGTTTGGGATGGAGAGCCACAGAAGCTTGTAGAAGCAGAGCAGGAATGTGAGTGTTCCTCTCTCTCTCTCTCTCTCTCTCTCTCTCTCTCTCTCCAACGTGAATCTTGTTGATTTGATGAAATTCAGCTCGGGCCAGTGTAAGCAAAGCAATGACGAGAAATACTAAGAGACTGCGAAGGCCAAGTTAAAAACCACAGCTGTGCACAACACTTAACCGTACCTCACTCATTTTGAGTCATCTATCTCTCTCTCTCCCTCTCTCTCTCTCTCTCTCTCTCTCTCCTGTCCCTGCATTTTCTCATAAGAGAAATTATAAAAACCCACACAGATTATAAAACATCCATTTATATTCTCAAACCATTCCCAAGTTCTCGGTAAAGATTCTCCTCCCTCCCTCCCATCCATCTATGCCTCCCTCCCTCCTCTCTCCCTCCGTCCCTAGAGAGAATTGATACCAGGCCATTCCTGTGAGGGTTACTGTACCCTGGGTCCTTAATGCTCTCCAGACCTCTCCACTTCCTAATGAGTCGCTGTACGCCGCAAGCCTTTCCGGGCCTTTCCAGGGACGGCTGTGGCCAGCAGCCACCCTCAGACACATGAAGAGAGGGAGTCACCCATCCTGCCTGCCTCTTCCCCTTTGCTTCTGCTTCTACCCTCTATACAGCAAAAACTAAAGTATACATCCCTCTTAATAAGCACGTTCGTCTTGAGAGATCTTCCATCTGTTATTATTTTGTTGAATAAGACAAAAAATTACTGCCAGCAATGTGAGGCATGTTGACCCCTAACAACTCATTTATAATGTAAAAATATAACTTGTCAACCGAACTGTGCCATAAAATGACTTTTAACTATTTGAGGGTACACAAAAAAAACACAGAATTGAAGTCTCACTGTAACGCTAAAACATTTGTTTTTTTAGACTGGAAATGTTTTAGACTTGGGGAGGGTGTTGATTGGGGGTTGGGGACAGTTATCCACCTGACGCACCAGGCAAAAAAAACAAGTCACATGATAACTTGTGTTGAGTCATGACTGAAGGGCAGCGAGGATGGGGCTGTGAGAAACCCACTACCTTCCTCACGCACTCCCCTTGCTCCACATGGGAGTGAAATGCCCTCATATATCTGAGTCGCATTCCCCTCCCGTGGCCATGTCTGGTCTTCATTAAGCTCTGCATTTCTCTGGAAGTTTTTGTTTTTTGTTCCCTCCTTTTGCCGCTTCTCTCGCTTCTCAGTTTCCCGCCAAAGCTCAGGCACACATTACAGAGCCACACAAGCTCGCTAAAATCTAGAGCTGGAGTAAACAGCTTATCCCTCACTGAGATTGGTGGGGACATTGCAGGCTGGATTTTTCATTCGAGTAATTACTCAGTGATGACCCCCTACCACCCTCCAACACACCTCTGAGAAAAAAGGCAGGGAAAACCACAAAATCACACCTGGAGTTTCGCTTGGGTCCTGCAGGCACGCTTAATCAGAGCGGCCTGTGCTGCCATGGCGATCGACTTGTTTGTTTGGTCTGGTTCTACATTTTTACGACTGGCTGGATTGCTTAATTGGCAGTTTCTGTTGTATTTTTTCTACTTCATTGTACTTATTCTTCACTGGCCCAATCTCAAGTATTCAAGGATGGATGAAAAAAACAAACTGCAAAGTATTCCTGAGAAGGCTGTTAAAAGTAATATCCTGTCCTTATGTTCCTCCAAGCTGCAGTACAGGTGTCCAAAAGGAAAAAAGAAGACACATAAGACATTCAGCAACAGGTTGTGAAGTAATTTATGTCAATGATGTAACTAAAAGGGGGAGGGGGAAGTACTGAGTGTGTGTTTCTGAATTCTGAAAGAAAAGGCCTGAGAAGTTCATGAAAAGACCTTATGAAAATAATTTTATGGCACACAACAAAAATATTTCCTATCCAAGTACAACTGCAGACAAGTGTCATGAATTAACCATCTGTCAAGGTTTTAGTGTCCGACACTTTTTATTCTGAGGCTTCAACTCTTAATCATACTCTGTCAGATCGCATAAAATGCATTATTTTCACTTAAATGGGACAATAAGGACTGTTGGGTTAGGTTCAAATGTAAGATGGTAAGACTTTTGTTTGTATGTGTCTCTCTCTATGTGTGTGTGTGTGTGTGCGTGTGTGTTGTTGGTTGGATGGGAGCATGCATTCGCGCATGCAGTATGCACATATGTATCTACGTGTGTGCATGAAGGTTTGCATTTATGTCAGAGGAGTAGAATAAATCTCACACATTCAGTATGTCAGGAATAAAAGTTTTCTTGAGAACATATGTAGGAATAAAGGCAAGTTGAGGATTTCAGTATGTCCAGAGACCTGTTCCCTAACTCGATTAGATGGATGAAACATGCAAGCAGCTTAAATACGTTGGATATGAAATTACATTAAAGACACAGGATAAATCGTCTGCTTACCCGAATAACATACAAAATTACAAGTATGATGTAATCTAATTGGATGTAGTCCCTCCAGAAACCTGTGCAGCCAGATTCCTCTACAGGCACGCATGTAGAAATCTGCCAAGCATCAAATATACTACAGACTTCACACTGATTTCCCAATTCATATTATGAATTTTCAATATTACCGACAAAGTGCTGAGTTATAAATACTACTTGCTATTTATGAATCAAAGCCGAAAATCCTAAAGAAATGCAATAAGAGCAAAACAACAGAACCACACCATTTCATTTTAATGAGACATTTCTCTGATGGCTGCCTGCTTCGTGACATTGTCCTGAAGTCTGTTTCCCTGCCCATAAAGACTGAATTAGAAACATTGCAAATCTGAAACAGATTTTCAGGAGGAAACTACATAGGCAGTTTCCGAATGTTCTCCACAGATCTGAAAGTCAGCAACTTCTGGAACGAGCTGTATTTACACACACAGAGCGGTTTCTGCTTCATCGACCAGTCACAGAAATGGGCAAGAAAATCAAACGCCGATATTCCCAGACCTCCTGCTTTCTTGCTTAATCTCCACTACAGAAGTGATGTTGCAACTGCTGTCCATTACAATTGGATAGAAATGTAGCTAATAACTTTACAATAAGGTCACACTGTTCTGACATAGCTCTTGTAGTTTTAAGGGTGAGTTATCCATTCATATACTTGTTTTCCAATTCTAATAATAACTGGCATCAAGTTATATAGTTGTTGACAGTTAAAGTGATTAATAAATTACATATAGATCATTTTGTTAAGTGTATCAAAGCTTGTTTGAAACAGTTAGTCTGACTTCATGAAATGTGTCTTAAAAAATAAAGTCCGGCAGCAAGATTTCGTATTCAGTACAAAAATATATCAATTCTCAATTAATGTTCAATTTTGTCAAGCAAAACATCCAAAAACTATTTCAGTCAGCCAACTCACATGTAAATAGTTAACTGCACCATTAACAAATAAGTACAGTAGCCACCATGAAATTGAAATAAGAATTGTCCGGATATCCTCTCCCTCATAAAGACAAATTCAGAGCCCAAAGAGGGATGATGCAAGGGAGGAGGTGGGATATTAACTTATAGCAGGCAAGACTGATGCAGTAGCAGTTTATGTTGTGAGCAGCAGCAGAGAATTCTGTAGTGCAGCAGCAGGCAGAGGCAAGTATTTCGTGGCAGAGACTGAGCAAGAGAACAGCTTAAAGGTGCCGGAGGTAACTTTCATAAAAAATAACTATTTTTCATATTTGTTGAAACTACTACTCTGTACTGACAGTAATACAGGAGACAGATAGTGTGTAAAAAAAACAAGGTACATTTAGCTCCTCCCAATGCTTCTAATGGCACTATCAAGGATCCACCGTGCCCGAGCAAAATTAACCAATCAGAGCCAGGAGGAGTTTCTAATGCAGTGTCAATCACTTCTCTCACACAAGCTGTTCAGCCCCCCCTCCTTCGCGCAGGCTCTCTCCTGCCCCCGGTTCCAGTTGCAGTTGGAAACTATTTTTGTGTTTTATTTGGGAAAAATGCCAAAATACCCTCTCTGCTTTTGAAGTGGTCTGACAGTCAATCTGGATTTCTTAATGGCGGACGGGACAGTGAAAATCCAAAAGCATTGAAATCTCTTCATTTACATTTACACTTCCAGTTTCTTTGTTGTCAACAACTGCATAACTTATACTATAAGAAAAAAGACCAAAGATACCAGCAGAAAAGCAGTCAAGCACAAAGACAGTGGAGTTCGGCTGTAATAATTGCAAACCGCATAAACCAGACATAAGCGTTCGGAGGATCTGCTGGCACTGTGTTGGTAAGAAGCTTGTTTGCATGCTTATGAAGCTTAGTGAAAGTTCAGTCAGGAAGACTCTCTCTCGCGCACGTCAACTCCGTTTATTTTCTTTTCATTCACTCGCATGCTCGCCCGTATACCTCTGCAGTCAATGTCTGGGGCTGTCAATTGAGCAGTCAGCTGGTGTAGCAGCTGATCTCTTCCATCCAACCGTGGCACACCTCAGTCGCATCGCTAGCCAATCGTTATGTTGCTGTCTTTTTAAAAAATGTCATTTTTCTCTGCTCTATTTCGTTCATGCTGCCGTTCGCTGACCCTCCTCCTCCCCAACGCCACCCTGCTCCATCAGACCTTCCATACTGCCGCTCCAGCTTTGTCAGCCTTCAGCCACCACCGCCACCAGTGTCTGGACTCTTCGGAGGATTTCCTGCTGCTGGTCTGAGCAGTGCTCCTGCTCTACGAGTCTCCCGAAGAGTCCAAGCGCCAAAGACTTGTCTGATTTTAAGCATGTTAATTCTGACTGCTTTCTTCCTGCCATCCTGATCCTCTCATCTCTAATTTACCATCAATTCATTATTCAGCCAGCGGAGGATGGGCTTCCCCAGAATAGCCAGGTTCCTCCTGAGATTTCTTCTCAATGAGGAGTTTTTTCTCACCACCGTTCAAGGCTTTTTCTCCCCACAGGGAGTTTTTTGCCTGCTATTTGGGGATTAGGGATTAGTCTGGGCTCTGCCCTTTCCTCTATGTAAAGTGCTATATAAATAAAATTGAATTAAATTGAATTCTACTTATGCTTAATGCATATTAAAATTTTTCTTGATTTCACTCGAGTCTCTCCTGATTGAACTACATTAGTACTGATCTGCACCTTTGTACAGCAACAGCAACTGAGCTCCAGTTGTAATACAACCCCAATTCCGAAATAGTTGGGACGAAGTGTAAATTGTGAATAAAATCAAAATGCAATGACTTTCAGATCACATGAGCCAATATTTACGATAGAACATAGATAACATTTCAAATGTTGAAACTAAGACATTTTACATTTTTATCCACAAAATGAGCTTATTTCAAATTTTCTGTCTGCAACAGGTCTCAAAAAAGTTGGGACACAGGCAAAAAAAGAGCTGAAAAAGCAATTTATAAGAGAATCAGCTGAAAGAATATTTAGCAAGTAATTAAGTGGCATCAGGTGTGTAACATGATTGGCTATAAAAGGGATGTCTTAAAGAGGCTGAGTCTCACAGAAGTAAAGATGGCCAGAGGCTCTCCAACCTGTGAAGGCTTGCGTAAAAAAATTGTGGAATACTTTAAAAACAATGTTCCTCAACGTCAAATTGCAAAGGCTTTGAAGGTCTCATCATCGACTGTGCATAATAGCATCAAAACATTCAGAGAAACTAGAAAAATCTCTGCGCGTATGGGACCGAAGACCTTTACTGGATGCCCGTGATCTTCGGACCCTCAGACGCCACTGCATCACTCACCGGCATGATTCTGTCATTGGCATTACTAAATGGGCCCAGGAATACTTCAAGAAACCACTGTCTGTAAACACAGCCTGCTGTGCCATCCACAGATGCCACTTAAAACTCTATCATGCAAAAAGGAAGCCATTGTTGAGCATGATCCAGAAGCACCGCCGTGTTCTGTGGGCCAAGACTCATTTAAAATGGACTGGAGCAAAGTGGCAAAGTGTCCTGTGGTCAGACGAGTCCAAATTTGACATTCTTGTTGGAAATCACGGGCGTCCTGTCCTCCGGCTAAAGAGGAGAAAGACCACCCCTCTTGTTATCAGCGTTCAGTTCAAAAGCCAGCATCTCTGATGCATATGGTGTGGGACACTTGCATGTTTTAAAAAGCACCATGAATGCTGAAAGGTATATAAAGGTTTTAGAGCAACATATGCTCCCCTCCAGATGACATCTATTCCAGGGAAGCCCTTGTGTATTTCAGCAGGACAGTGCAAAACCACATACTGCAGCTATTACAACAACATGGCTTCGTAATAGAAGAGTCTGTGTGCTGAACTGGCCTGCCTGCAGTTCTGATCTTTCACCGATTGAGAACATTTGGAGCATAATTAAACTAAAAGTCCGTCAAAGGAGACCCAAAACTCTCCAGCAGCTGGAAGCCTGTATTAAACAAGAGTGGGATCAAATTCCAATGGCTAAACTCAAGAAACTTGTCTCCTCAATGCCCAGACGCCTCCACTCTGTGTTAAAAAGAAGAAGGGATGCTACACCATGGTAAACAGGCCCCTGTCCCAACTTTTTTGAGACCTGTAGCAGCCATCAAATTTGAAATAAGCTCATTTTGTGGATAAAATTGTAAAATTTCTCAGTTTCAACATTTGCTATGTTATCTCTGTTCTGTTGTGAATAAAATACTGGCTGGTGTGATTTGAAAGTCATTGCATTTTGATTTTATTCACAATTTATACTTTGTCCCAAAAATTTCGGAATTGGGGTTGTAATATAAAAGCATTTCATCTGTTGCAGAATAGCCGACGGAATGCCATACTTAGAACCTGTAGCTCTAATAATCGGTGCCTACATGTGTTTGTGTGCAGCTCAGTGTAGCATTGTAGCTTTGCATAGCCTAGTTCGGTGCGGCAGGGAAAATAATAGCCCACAGAAAGCCAGATTAGTTGGTAGTTAGCTAGCAGCTGGGAAGCGGACTATACTCTAGTGTATGCGAATGCAAACTAGCTTGTCTTTTTAGCATCTACCCCCTTCTTTCATCCGGTGGTTAGACCTGGAGCCAAGGCTTTCATCGTCTACACTGTAACAATGTAAACAAAAAAAAGTTTTATGTTAATATTTTCCGCCAGGAAGCTTTTGTAATATGTACGGCTACTCACTAGGTTTGGTAGCTAATGTTAGAGTCATTTAGGTAACTTTAGTCTGCTTACTTGCTTGGCTGATATACATCCTTGTTTCCCCATCATCATCCGATTACCAAGCACAATGCTAATGATTGAGTTTGAGATAGTGTAGCATACGTATGTACTGTATGAGAGCAACATGTAAACACTTAATGTGTTCTTTTTGTTATAACAAGTTTCTTACTTCGCAATAAGACATACTGGAGCTCCTCACGTGTTTCTGTATAGCTATTGCTGGTGAAACGAACTTGCGAACGAGCATGAAGTGCTTGGAGGCAGGGGCTACAGGATGGAGAGAAGGAGCAGTGAGGGAGGGACGGTGGTGTTTATGATCAAAATCTTTCTCTCTTGCTCTTTTCTCCTAAATTACAGACTGCAGCTTCACACAGTGCACCTTACAGAGGCCAGGGCAGGGGCAAATATGCATGGGAGTGTCTATATTTTTTTGCATAATAAGCATTACATAGGTCCCAATGACCTAAATTGAAAAAAAAACAAACATTTTTCGCTTAATAACCACCTATACACCATCATGTCATTGCTATAAAATCAGAATATTCTGAGATTTGCTTTTTGCACAAGAGGGGAAAAGTATTCAAGTTCATGGTATAAAGGCAAAAGGTCAAATGTGGAATACGATCAGACAATGCGCAGGTCCCTCCAATGTACTTTATATTTGGCCAGTTTCACATTGCTGCTATACTGTAATTATTTGTTGAGGAACAGCCTGCACAAAATTTCCAAGGTCAAGGTAAAAAAAATCAGTCATTGCATGAAAACAGCCCAACGTTCTTACAAGGGATAAGAATGATGTGTTAAATATGAATAGCTACTGAGTACTGGCCTGCACAAAATGTAGGACAGACAAACACTCAGACAGACAGATAGATGCCATCATGATGACAATGCCCATCAGGCATAATAATGGCTGAGGGGTAAAAAAAAAAAAGTGGTCGCCTAGCAGGTGGAAAATATTTATTATGATTATTAATTAATCAGTGGGTACACCAGTGTATTTGCTTGTTGAGTTATTACTATTAAATGTCAAAAATACATTCTCAAATCTATGCTGTTTGGCTCTCAGCAAACAATATTTGCGACATGACGCGTGGCATGTTGCAGTGGATAAACATTAGTTCCGATCTCTGTTCATGACAGACCTCAAACAAAAAAACATAACGCGTTGCTGAATACCCCTCAGCCCGGACAAGATTTCCTGCCTCAAGGTCACAGCGCTAAGGTCAAAGGTCAAATCCAGCAAAGAAGCTGACGTTGCACATCTATGTGTCACAGTGAGTTACCATACCAAATTTGGTGAAGCTGCGATCAGTAGTTGCTGAGTACTGACCCATACAAGATTGCCTGCCTCAAAGTCACAGTGCAAAGGTCAAAGGTGAAATCCAGCAAAAAACGTGGCGTTGCACATATATGTGTGACAGAGAGTTACCATACCAAATTTGGTGAAGCTGTGATAATTAGTTGCTGAGTACTGACCCGAACAAGATTTCCAGGGTCATGGTCACAAAGCTAAGGTCAAAGGTCAAATCCAGCAAAAAACCTGTCATTGCACATCTATGGGTCATAGTGAGATACCATACCAAATTTGGTAAAGTTGCGAGAATTAGTTGCCAAGTACTGACCCGGACAAGATTTCCAGGGTGAAGGTCACAGAGCTAAGGTCAAAGGTTAAATCTAGCAAAAAACCTGACGATGCACATCTATGGGTCATAGTGAGCTACCATACCAAATTTGGTGAAGCTCCAATGATTAGTTGCCGAGTACTGACCCGGGCAAGATTTCCAGGGTCAAGGTCACAGCGCTCAGGTCAAAGGTCAAATCCAGCAAAAAACCTGACTTTGCACATCTATGGGTCATAATGAGTTACCATACCAAATTTGGTGAAGCTGCGATCATTAGTTGCTGAGTACTGGCCTGGAAAATGTCACCCGGACAAGATTTCCAGGGTCAAGGTCACAGTGCTAAGGTCAAAGGTGAAATCCAGCAAAAAACCTAACGTTGCACATCTATGGGTCATAATGAGTTACCATACCAAATTTGGTGAAGCTGCGATAATTAGATGCCCAGTACTGACCCGGACAAGATTTCCAGGGTCAAGGTCACAGCGCTAGGGTCAAAGGTCAAATCCAGCCAAAAAGCAGCGATCATTAGTTGCTGAGTACTGGCCTGGAAAATGTCACCCGGACCAGATTTCCAGGGTCAAGGTCACAGTGCTAAGGTCAAAGGTGAAATCCAGCAAAAAACCTAACGTTGCACATCTATGTGTCACAGTGAGTTACCATACCAAATTTGGTGAAGCTGCGATCAGTAGTTGCTGAGTACTGACCTATACAAGATTGCCTGCCTCAAAGTCACAGTGCAAAGGTCAAAGGTGAAATCCAGCAAAAAACGTGGCGTTGCACATATATGTGTGACAGAGAGTTACCATACCAAATTTGGTGAAGCTGTGATAATTAGTTGCTGAGTACTGACCCGAACAAGATTTCCAGGGTCATGGTCACAAAGCTAAGGTCAAAGGTCAAATCCAGCAAAAAACCTGTCATTGCACATCCATGGGTCATAGTGAGATACTATACCAAATTTGGTGAAGTTGCGAGAATTAGTTGCCAAGTACTGACCCAGACAAGATTTCCAGGGTGAAGGTCACAGAGCTAAGGTCAAAGGTTAAATCTAGCAAAAAACCTGACTTTGCACATCTATGGGTCATAATGAGTTACCATACCAAATTTGGTGAAGCTGCGATCATTAGTTGCTGAGTACTGGCCTGGAAAATGTCACCCGGACAAGATTTCCAGGGTCAAGGTCACAGTGCTAAGGTCAAAGGTGAAATCCAGCAAAAAACCTAACGTTGCACATCTATGGGTCATAGTGAGTTACCATACCAAATTTGGTGAAGCTGCGATAATTAGATGCCCAGTACTGACCCGGGCAAGATTTCCAGGGTCAAGGTCACAGCGCTAGGGTCAAAGGTCAAATCCAGCCAAAAAGCAGCGATCATTAGTTGCTGAGTACTGGCCTGGAAAATGTCACCCGGACAAGATTTCCAGGGTCAAGGTCACAGTGCTAAGGTCAAAGGTGAAATCCAGCAAAAAACCTAACGTTGCACATCTATGTGTCACAGTGAGTTACAATACCAAATTTGGTGAAGCTGCGATCAGTAGTTGCTGAGTACTGACCTATACAAGATTGCCTGCCTCAAAGTCACAGTGCAAAGGTCAAAGGTGAAATCCAGCAAAAAACGTGGCGTTGCACATATATGTGTGACAGAGAGTTACCATACCAAATTTGGTGAAGCTGTGATAATTAGTTGCTGAGTACTGACCCGAACAAGATTTCCAGGGTCATGGTCACAAAGCTAAGGTCAAAGGTCAAATCCAGCAAAAAACCTGTCATTGCACATCTATGGGTCATAGTGAGATACCATACCAAATTTGGTGAAGTTGCGAGAATTAGTTGCCAAGTACTGACCCGGACAAGATTTCCAGGGTGAAGGTCACAGAGCTAAGGTCAAAGGTTAAATCTGGCAAAAAACCTGACGATGCACATCTATGGGTCATAGTGAGCTACCATACCAAATTTGGTGAAGCTCCAATGATTAGTTGCCGAGTACTGACCCGGGCAAGACTTCCAGGGTCAAGGTCACAGCGCTCAGGTCAAAGGTCAAATCCAGCAAAAAACCTGACTTTGCACATCTATGGGTCATAATGAGTTACCATACCAAATTTGGTGAAGCTGCGATCATTAGTTGCTGAGTACTGGCCTGAAAAATGTCACCCGGACAAGATTTCCAGGGTCAAGGTCACAGTGCTAAGGTCAAAGGTGAAATCCAGCAAAAAACCTAACGCTGCACATCTATGGGTCATAGTGAGTTACCATACCAAATTTGGTGAAGCTGCGATAATTAGATGCCCAGTACTGACCCGGACAAGATTTCCAGGGTCAAGGTCACAGCGCTAGGGTCAAAGGTCAAATCCAGCCAAAAAGCAGCGATCATTAGTTGCTGAGTACTGGCCCGGACAAAATCATGGACGGACGACAGACGACGGACGACAGACAGACACGCAGGTGACGACAATACCCCTCCGGACCAAAGTCGGCCAAGGGGTAACAAATGAGCATCGTAAATAATGGGATCGGAACAATTTTGCCCCGAGGTTGACTTCTCTGTGGCCTAAAGTCCATCTAACCCTACTTCCAGGAGTGCCAGACTCATACTAAAGCTGCCTTCAATGAAGGGACACATTCCCTCCATTGTTACCTTTCTCCAGCTGTCATGTCCCGCAACTGGACAAAGTATTTCCATGAACTCATTGGTCCCCAGACTCAGTCCTGGGCCCCCTGTGTATGCTGATTTTGTTACAACCACAATTTCAATCGTAGGAAAAGTATGAAAACTATGGCAACCAACACATTAATTGGTGAAGACAACTAATCAATCTCCATCTGTTTCAAAGTTATGCAGCTTTTTGGCAAGTTATTATATTCTTGGATGACCAAAAGGAAGTTTTACAAAGTTTTTTAACAGAAAGACCTCCTAAATATCCATAATTTCTACACTATTCCCCACAAATTATTATATTCATATTTTGTAGTATTTTATTCAGCGGCTAACAAGGAAGAGTGAAGATAGCCCACAGTCATCTTCTGAAAAGCACTGTGTCAGCCAGCTGCTTGCTTCACACACCACAGTCACAAGCCCTGCATCTGCAGAGTAGGGGTGGAGGAGACCCAGTCATACACGAGCGCAGACAGCAAGCCACAGGCACCCGGACCAGCTTCAGTGAGGAACATCAGCATCCCAGCCAGATGAATCCCTCCCAAAATCCCTTGGGAAATGCAAAGCAAATAGTGCCGCACCCCAGCTGTAGTCAATCCTGGCATGGGTCGGACTCAGTCATCTTTAAGTGCATTTTTGACAATCTTTAAGCAGCCGTCCCCTAGTGCTAGCCCAGAACACAAAAGGCTTGGCTGCCTCGTCTTTCTCCAACACCACCCCCCACCCCACTACCCCCCGCTGACAGAACAGCTGAAGAACATGCTGGGGTTTGGGCTCGACCCTCCCGCCAGATGTCTCTCAAGAACCAGACTGCAGTGCTGCGAAAAAATGCCGCGTGTGGCGATTTTTTTTCAAATTATCATTATCATTTTTTATATCTCTCTATCTCACTCTCAGTGCTGAATTCCCGGCATTTGTATCATATTTGGTCGCTTCAACCCAGAAAGCAAACACGTGTTCCCAGCGAGGGAGGGAGGGAGGGCGAGAGAGAGCGAGAAATGGGCCGGCCTGCCTGCCGTAGCCCCGTTTGGGGCCTGTGGACTGATGTTGATTTAAACTGCCGGCTCCCCCAGCCGCAACCCCCCACCCCCTCCTAGCTCCCCGCCCGCACACACTGGCCCGACGTGGCCCCCCACCACTCAAAGCAAGCACACACACTGGGCCTCGATGCTTGTCCACACCCAGGGTGATTTGTCGTTAATACGCAAAACGCCCAGTCTGTGATGCAGCGGGTAACCCAGCCCAGAAAGGGCTAACAATGGGGTAAACAATGATAATTACTGATGAACACAGCCACACTCTAGCAACATCTGCACACACAATAATCGCCAGATCCAATTTGACTTTAGTACTTATAAAATTAATACGATCATATGCTGCAATCATTCAATCATAGCTCATTTTCTCCTGACATGAGCAAAATCTGCAAAAGCACATAATTCTAATGCTGTTTACAATTATTTTTAAAATGATGTACTTGGGATTAAAACCAGTTTTCTATAAATTCCCATTTTGCAGCGGACAACATTAATGATGCCTGTTACAATGAGTTTGAGTTTGAGTGAAGGTCAGATGTTTCTTGTTTAATGCTGAATTTGCTCGTTTGTTCCAACATTAATGCTCCAGTCAGTCAGACAGAGAGGCAGATGGACTGTGCTCAGAGTCACAGGGGCAAAGGTTTGAAAACAGTCAATAGTTAGTTCCAGCGCACATGCTAGCACCAGCAGCAAGGATGCAGCTTCCGCACACTAGCTGCTCCACTCTGGCTCCCACAATGCATTTCCTCCACTGTATCTCGATGACACCTGGCTCTTTGATACACCTCAGAGAGGGAATAACATGACCCTCACTTCCCCTTTACTCCCCCCCCCAACACACACACCCACACACACACACACACACACACACACAACGACAGTACAAACCAGCAGCTTCAATCGTGCCTGACACATTAAGACTCCCGCCCCCCACCCCCAGCTGCCCCGGGTCCACAGAGACAGACCAAGGACCAAGGAACTAGTGGGAGACAAAGGAAGCGATTAACAGATTAAGATCAGTCTGAGATATGACATTTCATCCCAGGCGGATCCGGTGGACACACTCCTTTCAGAACGAAGCAGGGGAAGAACACAGAGGTATTTTTTTTGGGGTGGAGGGAGGCCAAGAGGGGGTCTCTCCTGGGCCCCATCGTACCCGGGCTCAACCCTACCTCCCTTGCCCCGCCACCGATGATCTGTGTCTGCAAACACAGGTAAAAAGGCCAGAAGCGCTCCCACAAACATTCCCCATTAACCTGCTTACCCCCCCCCCCCCCCGCTTCACTCCAGCAAAGGGAAGAACAAGGTGACACCACTTCAAAGGACGCCGTAGTGCAGCCTTTCCAAAAGCCTTGCTCCCCTCTGTTCGTCTCCTGGGAGAAGTGGGGTTTCTGGGTCTCTAAGCAGCCACACAAACAAAATCTAGACAACAGCAAAATAGAGCATCTTCTTCTTTGGTGTATTTTTTTATTTCATAGCTTCTTTGCAAATGCTTTCTTCGCAGGATTTAAAAAAATATGTATGCTCTAATGTCTTTTAATTGACAACAGACATTTTTAAACACCGTTTTCCAGGACAAAAGAATTGGGGGGGGGAGGAATGGCTCTATTGTGGCCTAATTGCCACAAGGTTACATTACCGATCTGGTTTCATGTCCGCGCTTTCAAACTGTAGCCCCTGTGACTCTGGGTATAAACCACCTGCCTGCTTCTTTGACAGACAGACAGACAGACAGCAGTACATTAAAACAAGTAGAAACTCTGCTCTCACACAAATGCATACATTCAGCTTTCAAGCATGAAATGTTGAATTTGCACAAAGTACAGGCACAAAGTGGTAAGGCCTCTTTCATCATCTGACCACTTTAGACAAATAGCAAGCATCATACTCTGTATTGTTTAATCAGTGAAACTCATGATCAGGGCACAAGAAGTCAATGACATAGTTTCAAAGGGAAATTCCTCCTACAGGGTTCATTTGACGCAGATGCTCATACCCTCCAATTAAAGTGAGTGAACAGTGAGGTGTTTACAGAAGCCTTTGAAATTGAACCACTGCCCAAATATTTCTGGAGTTCACTGTACATGTTTGGGATGAGAGCAGAGGTACACAGAGGCTTTATGGGGGGGAGGGGGTGTTTAAAAATCCAGCAGTTGCCCCGTTATGTCTTTTCTTGACCTTAAACCCTGGGAATGAAGCTGAAGCAAGGCTGACAACATGGTGTGGGGGTGTGGGTGCTGAGGCGATTTTGCTGCTGGTGAAATTCCTCCCACTGGTAGATGAGAAGCCAAACACAGGGGGCGGGGTGGTAAACGCACACCTGCTGGAGTGCAGGGAAGATGCTGGGTCTAAGTACAGGTCAGACAGCAGGTGTAGGTCTGGGAAAGGACGGAGCCATCTTTTCATTAGGCCATCTCAAATGAAACTGCCCCGCCATCACACACACACACACAAAGAAAACTTTATGCACCCACCCCCCAAAATTACTCATCACCTAACAACAAAAGGAGCTCTTTGGCCACTTAAAAACACCCCCATTTAACACCTGACTGATGGCTAATAGCGCTGTCCTGGTGGAAATTTCCATTAAGTTTCTTTTTATTTTTTGACAGGGCTCTCGCATAACTCTTTTTGCTTCCCTTGCTGAGGCAAACCCAGAAGCCGAATTACGGAGTCTACAGTGCTGTCACCAAAAAAAAAAAACGGGATCTGGGTATTTATCATGGAAAATCGTGTGCTTTTTTCTTACCTACCAATCTCTTTTCCTCTTGCCATAATAGGATGGTTTTTGGTGCTTATTTTGCTAGTGTCTGGAAAAAAAGATTTGAATCATTAACCGCGACAATAAAGCTGGGGTAAAGGCTCGATGATATCAACCTAGAAGACTGAATTAATTCTCAGAGAGATTGATTGCTCAATTTAATTCCAATGTTCTCCTTACACTCACCTAAAACATAACTGTTGCTAACAATCTCCAATCAAGCCCTGTCACACCATTTTCATAGCTCTTCAAAAACCTGTAGATATGTAGATATAGCAGAACTGGGCCACCGTATCCACCAAACAGTTGAGATTGCTTATCCTCGCAGCTCATTGGGTGATCCTAGCCAGAGCTTTTTTGACAGACTGAATTCGGCGATGGAAACTTTTCCCACCACTGTGCTACACAACACCTTCCGCAAAACGAAACAAGCTCTGTAAAAGCTGTTGTGTCTTTGTCCTGTCCTCAATAGAAGAGAAGAAAACCCAGAAACATACAATAAGATATTCGGTACACCATGAGTATTCAAGATTATCCAGAAAGGGCCTTATGGGCGCAGGCTTTCATTCCAACCAAGCAGTTCTAAACCTGATTCTTCCAGTAAAAGCCTACAAACCCAAATTCCAATGAAGTTGGGACCTTGTGTAAAACATAAATAAAAACAGAATACAATGATTTGCAAATCCTTTTCGACCTATATTCAATTGAGTACACCACAAAGACAAGATATTTAACACTAGAACCGCCAGAATTCCAATACCCCCTAGAACCGCCGGGTGGGGTCATTTTTACCCCCTGCCCCAACACCCCAAAGATCGATTTTTTTTGAAGCAGTAAACTTGTTCATTTTCATCTATTTTTAACATGCTAAATAGCACTCAACAAAATAACTATTTAAAATTCACTTAATAGGGTTTATTAATTTTGCAATGGCTTAATACTATTATAATTGTAATTTGAAAGGATCAAATAAATTTTAAAATGAATTAATAAATTGTAAGCTTTAAGAAACAACAAAAAAGGATCAACACATTTAAATAATTCAATTATTGTAGAGGAATAAAACGAATTTTGCTTTTTGCTGGGAAAACAGAAATTACACCCAGTATTCTGCTCTTTAGGCTGCGCTGCGCAGCCAGCGCATTACGCAGCCAGTCATCCACTTTGCCCAGTTTTTTCCCGACTCAATATCCTATCCTATCCTGTCCTTACAATAGATATTCATATTTTATATAACAACAGTATAATATATTTAGCCTACTTTATTTTTTCTCTCTCTCTCACTCTTACTCTCACATGCGCTCTCTCACGCGTGCTCTCTGTCTCTCTCTCTATATATTAATATATTGATCTCTCTTGCAATCTATCTGTCTCAAATCTGATCAGCTCTAGCTCCTGATATGATATGCCCGCCTAAAAATGAAATGTATCAAATCTAGACCATAGGCGTTGCTTGGCAACACAGCTGTGGCGCTAATGTTGAGCGCAGCTGCGCAGCTGTTTATGAGGGGTAAATATGACCCCCCTTGGCGGTTGTAGGTATAAATGATCATCCTTTTTTTTTTTCTGTCTATCCAACACCCGTAATAATTCACTACATGATTAATAAATCATATTTAGGAAAAGTCATGAACTGACAGATGTAAGGATTTTATTTTGACAGAGTTACGTGCATTTGAAAATGCCAGGGGGGTAAAAATGACCCCTTGGCGGTTATAGTGTTAATGTTCAAACTGATAAACTTTATTGTTTTTTTGGAAATATTCATTCATTTTGAATTTGATGCCTGCAACTTGTTCCAAAAAAGCTGGGACAGGGGCATGTTTACCGCTGTGTTACGTCACCTTTCCTTTTAACAAAACTCAATAAGCATTTTGGAACTGAGGACACTAATTGTAGAATAATTGTAGAAGCTTTGTAGATGGAATTCTTTCCTATTCTTGCTTGATGTACGACTTCAGTTGCTCAACAGTCCGGGGTCTCCGTTGTTGTATTCTGCGCTTCTGAATGTGCCACACATTTTCACTGGGAGACAGGTCTGGACTGCAGGCAGGCCAGTCTATTACCCGCACTCTTCTACTACGAAGCCACGCTGTTGTAACATGTGCAGAATGTGGCTTGGCATTGTCTTGCTGAAAAAAGCTGGGACGTCCCTGAAAAAGACGTTGCTTGGATGGTGGCATATTTTGCTCCGAAACCTGTATGTACCTTTCAGCATTAATGGTGCCTTCACAGATTTGCAAGTTACCCATGCCATTGGCACTAACACATCCCCATACCATTACAGATGCTGGCTTTTGAACTTTGCGCTGACAATCTGGATGAGCCTTCTCCTCTTTAACCCAGAGGACACGACGTCCATGATTTCCAAAAACGATTCGAAATGTGGACTTGTCAGACCACAGCACACTTTTCCACTTTGCATCAGTCCATCTCAGATGAGCTCGGGCCCAGAGAAGCCGGCGGCATTTCTGGGTGTAGTTGATATATGGCTTTTGCTTTGCATGGTAGAGTTTTAACTTGCACTTGTAGATGTAGTGATAAACTGTGTTAACTGACAATGGTTTTCCGAAGTGTTCCTGAGCCCACATGGTAATATCCTTTACAGAATGATGCTGGTTTTTAATGCAGTGCTGCCTGAGGGATCGACGGTCACGGGCATTCAATCAATGCGTTTACATGACTTTAGAGAAAATCAAATTATTGTGTTAGTCCGACTATAACCGGACTTTTAAAATGTTTGTAAACATGTTAGTCCGTGTGGAATTGCGCTAAATCGCATTTCTCATAGACCGACTAACACACCCAGATAATGATGCCTGCATGTGTACGCTTGAACCGAACCGAACTGGACTATACGCTCTGAGAATGCTCCATACTCTTTTTGAAGGGCCATGACGCGGAAGTCTTGTGGACATGTAAACACCAAACTGCTTTGCGAGAACTCTGAGCTATGACTAACTAGCACGTTGTACTGAATAGTACCAATCCTCGTCTGCAAGGGTATTGGTGTTTGAACAATAATGCCTTGGGGTCTCTGAACTTCTAGCCTTAATTCGCATGATTTATGGAATGACTTGCGCATAATCTGAAAATTTTCCTTCCACTCTCCATTGGAAAAATGACTCTCTCCCACCAGTCATTACTCCTGACCCAAATCCAACATGCACGGGAAGCCCGGGAGTGCGTTTACCGAAAGCACAGATGCTAACTAACATAGTTGGAACCACAGACTGTGAATGGACAAACTATGTTAGTTGCTAGCAACTACGCTTCCGAGAAACGCACTCCGGGGTTGTAGAAAGGGCACGAAGTAGAGCATAGTGGCGTTTCAGCCAAGCTTCGGCTAACGCCATTACCACCGGGGATAGCGTGCATCTCAGTTCCACGAAAAGAATAGCGAACAACCCGTATTAAACGTTCAGAGCTGTAAATTTGTCCATGTTCTCGCCACTCAATCTTACACAGTCAATGCATTTGGCATGCTACTAGGTAGCCGCTTGCTAACTTGTTTGTCAAATGTTTTGGCTGTGACGGAATAGAAATATCTTCAACACGAACAAGCTGAAAGGCATATCGCCGCCTATCGTAGTGGAGCCCGGCATTCTTTGGTCAATAAATCGAATTTCGTCCTGCACATGTATACTGGGACGAGGACTGTAGTCCGATTGCATGGCTTAATCGAGCTATTACCGTCGCTCGACTTAACTGCGCATGTAAACGTACTGAATGTTGGTTTTCGGCCTTGCCGCTTACGTGTAGACATTTCTCCGGATGCTGTGAATCTTTTGATGATATTATGGACTGTAGCAGTGGCGTAGCCAGAGGGTGGGCCAAGACACGTCACTTTATGGCAATAATTAGTCCTGGCTAGTTCTCAATCAGTTTCCTTAATTGATGCGTTTTCCAATTATCGTAATTTGCAACTGAAGACACGGTTCCTCTCCATATATGCGATCAAACAGCGATTAAATCATGACGGAGAAGAGGTCAGGACCAATTGTTTTAAACGGATGTTTTGTGCAACCCAATTCTTTGTTCTTGTTCCTCAACTGTACTGAATTTTGCCCATGATTTAATCGCTGTTAGATCGCATATATGGAGAGGAACCGTGTCTTCAGTTGCAAATTACGATAATTGGAAAACGCGTCAATAAAGGAAAATGATTGAGAACTAGCCAGGACTAATTGCTGTCATAAAGGGACGTGTCTTTGCCCACCCTCTGGCTACGCCACTGGACTGTAGATGATGAAATCCCTAAATTCCTTGCAATTGCACATTGAGAAACGTTGTTCTTAAACTGTTGGACTATTCGCTCATGCAGTTGTTCACAAAGTGGTGAACCTCATCCCATCCTTGCTTGTGAACGACTGAGCCTTTCGGGGATGCTCCTTTTATTCCTAATAATGACACTCACCTGTTTCCAATTAACCTGTTCAGCTGCGGAATGTTCCAAACAGGTTTTTTTTTTTTTGAGCATTCCTCAACTTTCCCAGTCTTTTGTTGCCCTGTCCCTGCTTTTTTCAAATGTGTTGCAGGCATCAAATTCAAAATGAGTGAATATTTCCAAAAAAACAATAAAGTTTATCAGTTTGAACATTAAATATCTTGTCTTGGTAGTGCACTCAACTGAATATAGATCAAAAAGGATTTGCAAATCATTGTATTCTGTTTTTATTCACGTTTTACACAACGGCTCAACTTCACTGGATTTGGGGTTTGTAGATCTCCTTAGAATCAGTTGCGTAACTGCAAGGCTAGAATGAAAGCCAGCACCCACGCTGGCCCCTTCTGGATAAAGTTGAATACCTCGGCTGCACAGCCTGGTGATGACTGATGATATAATGGGGAGAGCTCCAAGATTGGGTATCATGAATATCCACCCATCTATTATCTATCCCAATTTGATGATGCCTGCAACCCATCCCAGAAGGCTCCAGACGAGGGGCAGGAATACACTAGTAGGCATACTGCCAATCAAAAGTCCACAAACTATAGGCACCTTTCAACCACACACTCGTGCCTACGGGCAATTAAGAGTCTCCAAATAACCAAGTCGCATGTTTTTTTTTTTTTTTTTTTTTTTCATTGGGACTAAAAATAGGACCACGAGTATGCAAGAATAGATAATAAAATTGGAACCATCTATTCCTCAGTCACTCCCACTCTCTCTGTTTTGTTCTATGGCATTCAATTTTAACCAGAAAGAGGTGACAAAGCAGAATTGCATTCCATCCAAGCAATTGCACCACTTTTTCTACTAATCAAACCCTAAAATCTTTTTTAAAGATTAGTAGGATGTGGTATAAGCTTGAGTATCCTTGTTCCACCCACTCAGAAATACAGCCGTGGGACACAGTGAACTTTTTCTTGCACGCTGACCAGAAAAGCCCCAGTGTCAGCGCCAGGGAACAGTCACCCTTCTGCCTGCACCCAGTTTGCCCGCGTGAACTCCAGGATGACCTCAGCCCCCTGGACTCGCCAGGCTAAGCCCCAATCCCACACTGTAACCACATCCGCCTCTAATACAACGGTGCACCGCAGCTGACCCCGTGCTAGCACCCTTGCTTGAATGACAACGTGCCACACCCCCCCCATCATCTCTTATCTAGAGTTACGGCGAGCGGAGGCACCCTTCCATGGGCCGGGGGGACAGTTGGTGTAGACAGGTCCTGGGCACCGTGTAGAAATTTGGAGGTGTCACTGATGAGCAGAAAAGTCTGGGTGGGGCAAGAAGCAGGGTGACTCAAGTGACCCCTGCAGATGGGCAGCAGTTGACTCTAAAATTACCAAACCCCCCACCCCCCCGCCCCATCCAGTGGCCTGGGTAGCGTATGTGAATGGCTCTCAGGGAGAGGCAGACAGAAGCGAGAGGCCCTGACCGCCCCCACCCAAAGCTGACTGACAGTGACTGTCAGCTGCTGGGGCACCCCCCCTTCCCTCCTTGATAAGGAGAGCAGTGCAGTACCACACGGCAAGTGCATGATGAAACGACTGCCTGGGCCAACGACCACACGGAGAGGCAGCATCCCTCTCCTTTCAACAACAGGGGCTTTTAAGCGCCCAATCTACCGTAGGAAAGCGCCCCCTTTTTATCTGAAACGGCCCCTTTCAAACAAATCGAGTGACTTATTAAGCTGAGCCAAGCGCAAGCTGTACAACAGCTGCCATTGAAGTGCTTGGAGGGAGGGAAGCAGTGAGAGAGAGAAGGTGAGAGAGAGAGAGAGAGAGAGAGTGTGTGTGTATGTGTGTGTGTAAAAGAAGTCAAATGTAAAATCAGAGGAGATAGTAATTTTCTCATTTTCTCCTAGCTGTAGCGACATGAAATAAGGCAACATGTTCCAAAATTAAAAACAATGTTTTCATGGAATTAGAAGGCTTGCATGGCACGTTCTTTCTTTTTAATCAGCTTCAACAGTGTATGGCCTTAAAGAAATAGAAAAGGTGACTGGCTTGAGTTCAGGTCCTGATGGAGAGGCATATGCCTTCCTTGGTGGTCCCACATAAACTGAATGAAAATTTATAGCACAGCCTTTATCGGTAAAAAAAATACTCTGTTGTCATCACCAGCGTGAAATTAAACATACTTCATACACAGAAAAAATTTTGCTTTCAAAAACCTAACCATTGATTAACGTCACCAGCACACTTCACTAGTAAGTCTAGGCCTACTTGTCCAATAGTTAGTCAATGTCCTTGGTAAATTACAGCATAATGCAAAACAGCTCGGTTAAATGTTCAAGTTGAGTTGATTCAATATGTAGTTCAAGCGAGTAAAAGGAGATCAAATTTATGTTGTGGAAGCAAAATATACTTTTGCTCAATTTAAATTTATTTTAAATTTATTTATCTATTTGGGCACAGTGGTGTGTCAAATGCTAATCTTTGACGTGTATTTCCCGCGCATTATCATGCTGAAGCGAAGCATGAATGCTGGGTGAGACTCACCCAAGCGCAGTCCTCTTCATTTGTCCTAAAAGAGGTTTTTATTGACCGTAAACTCTTAACTTTGGGGTATAATGTTTAAGTAAAAGCTTTTTGTGGAGTTTACTCCCACTTCATTCAGTCAATTAGTCGAGATGTCAAAAGATACAACCCCTAATGACTCACCAGCAATTGCATGAGAACAACCACTCAATAGGGACAGCATAAATACCGCATCTGAATAAGAAAGCGATTTCAATTTCCATATGTGTTTCTAAGTCAAGATAACAACGAAAACGTTTTGTACACAAAACATATCGATACCAATCTATAGCCTGCATTTCAATGGGATAACTTACCTCATTTTGAAATTGGCCCATCCACTTTCTAAATGTAGTTTTCGCAAAGACCCCCGCCCACACACACACACACACACACACACACACACCGTGGCTGAACCCTTTTGAAATGTTGCAACAAGTCTTTTATAAGCACAGAGAGCGGAGCCTTTAACTGAGACAAATGCGCAAAGCTTACAAGAAAATGCTATGAGTCAAAGCATTGCTTCTCTCCGGGCGTTTTAATAAACGTGTGTCCTCTTTGTAGAGGGTAGGTGGGATAATGAGCTAGCAGACAATTACCATAACTCGCTGATGTTATCTAAATGCTGGGAGATCAGTTGAAATGTGTGTAATTGCACTGTCAAGCCGCTGAAAAGACCCCCTTCCCTCTCCGCCTTCAGCCACTTCAAAATGAAATTCTTCTCTTTTTTCCTCTCTCCGGCAAGGCTACGCCTGATATGCAGGCATCAAAGAGAAAGCCAACCGCCGCCACTTCCCCGGAGGCAGTGATGACTTTGCCGAGGTGAGGTGAACGGACTGTATGCTAAGCAAAATGATAGGCCTCCATTCTCTTACATGCCATGTCTGGCTTTTAATATATCCTGAAAACATTTAGAATATTTCGCATGATGCTTAGCAATACGTTAACGTATACAAACCTGACGCAATTATTTCGAAGACATTCTTGGCCAAGAATATGCGTTCGGTGTTCGTGCTAAGTGAGCCAATAATAGGCTATTGAGAATGCAAGCGAATCGTGGCTTGTTACACTGTCCGGCCCAAAGCTAACTATCTCACTCGCTCTCACCTTACTGAGCATTCTCCAATCTCACTTCAGCACAAGTTGCGCTTGTTGTTTATCTTTCATAGTTTATCATGCTTTTTGCCGTTCGGACAGTTTTACAGTAAATTTCAGTTGCTATGGAGGCGGCTCTGGTTTTAGCTGAATCGGAATATAGGCTAACACATGGATTAATGTTTTAGTAGCCAGGCAGTTCTTCCAACTATTAAGTAAAATTTCCAGTTGACACGTTGCTAATTATTGCTTTACAGCGAGTCGCAGTTAAACATTCCATCTTCTCCAGATAATGAACCTAATAATTCACAATTAGTGAGCTTGTTACATGTCTGTGCGGTTGATATATGTGCTTTATTATTGAAATTATTGATGTAGCCCGCCAAACTGCATTTATAACACTCGGATGTAAAATAATGCAGTTTCAAATATTCATGTGTTCATTTGTTCGCCTGGAAAATTGTTGATGCACATGGTAATCCTTTTAAAGAATTTGCCTGGATTTTTCAAGGTCATTTATTGAACTTTTCGTCATTTTCATTTGTAGACTAGGCTTCGTCTGACTTGAAGTTTTTAATAGTATTGCGTAAACACGCATGCTTGCGGTTTAGAGACGCAGCCGATATCTATTGTTTGAATTGGGCCACAGGTTGGAGACAGACGAATATCTTCACTCAGCGAAAGGCCGGCAAAGACAATGGAGAAGAGACAGTCGGTCTGAGCTTTGATTCTTTAAAATACACGAATCGCCCGTCTCGATCCCCCTCGCGTCCTTATCCAGTTCCGCGACCATGTCGCCAGCATCAGCAGGGGGTTAAACCAACATTTAACAATTGCACCTCGCCATCTAAATCTGTCTCTCAACCTCTGTCGTCTTTGTTGGAGAGCCTCAACCAGGCGCGTCGCTAGAACAGGGATTTGGGGGGGCACAGACATGTCCCTTTATGACAAGAATTAGTCCTGGCTAGTTCTCAATCCTTTTCCTTTACTGACTCGTTTTCCAATTATCGTAATTGGCAACTGAAGACACGGTGTCTCTCCATATGCGATCGAACAGCGATTAGATCATGGGCTAAATTCAGTACAGTTGCGGAACAAGAACAGAGAATTGGGTTGCACAAAACATCCGTTTAAAACAGTTATTAGTCCTGACCTGTTCTCGGTCATTTTCATGATTAACAAAAGGTTCACTCCGAGAGCACTCCACACTTAACAGGTGCTGCTTGTTCTCCCCGATTAGGTAAGACGACAGTCATTCATCTGGACGCATATTTGCTGTATTTAAATCAATGTTATTCAAAATTGCATACCTGCCCAAATAGCTTGAGCCGCATGCTTTTAATAGCCTATTTAACCGCCGAGTGCCACTTTTTTTATAAACCCACGCAATATCGAGAGTGAAAGGCGATATTTCATTGGAACACAGACCAGTTCAATCAACGCGAAACATTGGCCTATTAGTACGTAAATTATTTTTCTGTACTGAATTTAGCCCATGATTTCATCGCTGTTTGATCGCATATGGAGAGAAACCATGTCTTCAGTTGCCAGTTACGATAATTGGAAAACGCGCCAATAAAGGAAAATGATTGAGAACTTGCCAGGACTAATTCTTGTCATAAAGGGACGTGTCTGCCCCCCCCCCAATTCCCTGTTCTAGCGACGCGCCTGGCCTCAACCCCGCAAAATGAGTAAGATTCCACAGAGATTGGGATTTGAATGGGCCTTACCACCTCAAGTTCTCATCACTGAAATTGACAGGGCTAGGCCAACACAAAGGTCATATAGGTGAATATAGAATAGAGATGACACAAATACAATCAGTAAGGCATTATGATCACTTTACTGGCAAAAAAGGTCAATTAGTGGTATAGTCCGAATGAAAATGCTGTAGTACGTATACATCGATAATTCTACCAGCGAATTGTAACGCACGAAACATAATTCACAGAGGAAATGCTACTGCCAGTGCGCTTCACCATTTCGCGCCAGTTTTCATTTTGATTGTACTGACGCGCTTTCTTCATCCCCGACTCAATCTCTACGGAATATAGAGTGTTGAGTCAAAAACTAATGGGGGGGCATGTCGTCTGATCATTATTTCTACACCTTTTTTTTGAGCTGTCTCCACTATGTCCAAAAGATACTAAAATCCATGCACTTATGTTTTTTATCCACATCTGTAAAATTACCTGATTAGATGCTACGGAGACTAATTAACTTGTGTGAATGTCGTTTTCCAATTTCTTGAACCAGTTTAAGAGAATACCTTCTTCCTTGTAATGAGGTCACAGTGTGCCCTTGTTTTATTACACATTAATGGGTCATCCGGTTCCTTTTCTTCTGCTCAAATGTAATAATGGACGGCAGTTTAATAACTTTTTGGATGTATAATATTTATAATAGGAAAACAATAAATAGTACCAGTATATAAACTTTTCTTTTTAAGATTTTTTTTTTTACTATTTTCTCATTTTAAAAAAAACATTATACAATCTAATATACATTATGAAAAGTTGTACAGCTTTTTTATTTATTTCTGTTTAAAATAAGGACTCACTTTTCTTTTTTAATATGTAGTTATAAATATATATATAATATATTTTGTCAAAATATATGGTCATACTGTCAAAGAAACAAACAAAAAAAAAAAAAAACGAGACAAACATACACCTCAATATGACAAGTTATAAATAAGGGTCCAAGTGAAGATTTTTAGCTGTTTTGAGTCAGATATCTTCATTTGCTGGTCTCCTCAGCGACAGCCACAGCCCTCCACGACCATTTCCTGGTAGTTTTTGAGAACCACCTTGTCGTGTTCGTCCAGGTAGAGCATGGAGATGGCGCTGAGTTCGGTGGGGACGCAGCAGGCCTTGGGGATGTTGGTGTTGACCGAGTTCACCAGCGTCTGCACGATGGCGTGGTTAGTGGAGTTGAGGTGGTCGGCCAAGGGGAAGGGGCACTCCCCGTGGCAGTAAAAGGCCTGGTAGCCGGGCGGCGCCACTATCCAGTCGTTCCAGCCCACGTCACTGAAGTCCACGTAGAGCGCGTGCCGCCGACAGTTCCTGTTGCGCTTGCGTCCGCGCTGCTTGGCGCTGCGCTTTTCCCGCCTCATCAGCGGGTGACCCTTACCATCGTGGCCAAAGGTGACCAGCAGGGGGCGCAGCTGGTCCCAGTCCTCCCCAGGATGCAGGCAGCGGCTAACGCGGACGTGTCGGCCCTGCTGGCTGGGAGTTTGGTTGAGGTGCAGCACCTCTACCGCCAGCCCGTGATTGGGCAGTCTGTCGCGCGTCCATCGCAGCACGGCGGGGCTGACGTCGAAGCTCTCCCAGCGCGACGCATTGTGGCGCACCAGCCGCGTGTCCAGCAGGCGGGTGATCAGCTGGCCCGGGCGTGGAGGCTTCAGCACCTCATACACGTTAATCCGGTGAAGCCCCCTCTCCTCTCCGTCGATGTCGCCGGCCTCACCGATCTGCTCCCGGTACAGCCGCAGCTCCGCAGAGGACAGGAGCTCCTCTTCAGGGATGCTAGTGAGGTTGAACAGGAAGCGCACGGGGGCTTGCCCAAAATTGGGCCCATCAGCTTCCACCTGCTCCATGTGCTCTGAAGGTAGAGAGAGAGGGAAAGGGCAACGACTTGAGTGGGTAGTACACAGATGCGGTGGTAAGCACTAAGGCCTCACTAAATAAAGAGAGGTTCTAAGTTCAAGTCCTGGTTTTTATCCTTTGCATATGGGGTCTGCCTGATCCCCCTGTACTCACTCGGGTTTCCAGAATGTGCTCTGCTTTCCTCCCACATGCAAGAACATAAAGGTCCATGATCTACTAATGAAAATTAACCCCCTAGCTAACTGTTGCAGATTTTCAGAAATTTTTATTGATTTGCGTTGACCTTGTGAAATAAACTAGTTTGTTCAGTTTAACCAAAATACTGATCATGATCATTTAGCCCAAATACCGCAATAATGATACAGCAACAAAAATTTCCAAGTTATTCACTGCTGAGGTTTTCAGAAGAAATGGCCATGAGATAGCAAGCACATAGTGTAATTTAAACACGCAGTTATTTTAGAAAATACATTGCTGGAATGTGCAATGGTAACCCAGGAAGTAGCGTAAACTCCCTCAGCAACACATTTGTTGCGCAAAGGTAATCTCACTGATAGCAACAAAATCTTTCAGTTTGCCTCTACACAATAATTGAAACTGCAATTTCAATTTTAAATTTAGTAACTGCCCCGCTCTATGCTTTATCCAGGGTGACCTTGCTCTGGGAGAGAGGAGAACATTGGTCTTTTATGCGCTAACAGTTTTTCCTGATTCCCTCGGCTGATTGTCTTATAACTTCACTGATCAAAATGGCCTCTTGTTTTACTCGCGTCATTATAATCGGTAGACTTTGCTCCTTAATTCTAACGCAAGTAAATGCACATTTTCCCTTGCTCTACTTTTTTCCTGGTGCATTTCTTCCTATCCACAAGATTATAGCCACAAGGTTTAACACTTACTCTCTACTAGGAAAACACGGTAATAAGTGTCTAAATGGAAAATAACCTCATGATACACAGCCTGTTCAGTTAATACGCTATATAAAAAACACATTCAGAAATCAAAATGTCTTCCCCCAGGGCAGTTTTGAGTACTATGCTCATAAAACTGCCCGAAGTACAATTCCTAAAGCCACTCATCGTAATAATTCCGATCTCCTGCAGCAATGTTCTCTTCACCCTTTGCTCAAATGTACATTTTCAGAGAGCGGTTATTACAGTTCCACGCATAACATAAACAAACACTGGGGCTGTACAAAGGGGAACTTTCCGTGCACAGACTGCAGGTTTCTGGCAAGAGGGTGATTGTTCTGAAAAGTGTGTTGTGTCTGCCATTTCCCCATCAATCCTGGTCTGTTATTTCACACCCAAAACTTAATCTCCACCAGGTGGTTCTCATTATTAAAGCCTTGTGTGGCTTTTTTCTTTTTCTTTTTTTTTGATTGGACCTAGTTTGTTGACTGGGATATTTATCATTTTTGTCATGAATAATCATTGGTGATTTACAGTGACTGATCTTAGGTGCTGCAGAAATGTGCCAACCAAATGGTTTGGCAAAAAATGCTTTCCTGTCGTCTAAGCTCGACCGAGATTCAGTGGGTTGTTTCCACTCAAAACTGTTGAGGTTTCTCCAGAGTCAATTATGCTTAATACATTTTTGTGCTTAATTATTTTTACATTTCATTTTCGTTTCCAAAGCATACTTTGTCTTTACAGCTGAACCTGGTGGAATGCAAAGCCATTCTAATATCCAGAAATTAGAATATTCAAGTAACCTCCAGGAGACTTTTTTCGTTTTTTTTTTTTTTTTCTTCTCCAAAAATAAGATCTGTGCAAAAATGTCACGGGTTGAGCCTGCGTTTCATAACACTAATCGTTTCCCTTGGACAGCATAATGTTCAGAGTTTAATAAACTCTTAAGAGGCTACACATGGTCTCTAATTCAACTCATACGCACTCCTTTAGAGCTGAATTGATACTGAACATTTTACACTCCAAACAGCTGCCACTCGAGTGGTAGAACCATTCCCCAAAACCTCTTAGAGCTCTTGTAAGGCCGTCATTAAACCTGACTCATCTTTCTTTCCTGCCAGTGCGGCAGACATCTCCTTCAGAACGATTATCTTCACTTCCTGACCAAACAGAAAGATAAACTTGTCAGCTTTCTTTTATTTCCCATATCTCTGAGTTCCTTTGGTTGGCCACAGCATGTCCTGTGTGTTATCTTTAGTAGTAAAAAGATACAGAGGCCTGAAACACATCCTTGTTTCCTGCTTCCTGGTGCATTCGCATCTCATCCCACACCTCTTACTGGGCAGTGAGCTTTTCTCCAGCCCAGCTGGATGACTGTGGGTTGGTGCCGACATAGCTACCAGTTGGGGCTTTTTTTAGATGGCTGCAGCATAGCATTAAATATAATTACATGCCAGGACATTTTGACAAAAAAAGAGAAAAAGATCCACAAAACTGCAAAACTGAAGACGGGCATATTCCTGCAGAGGCTTTTTTTTTAGTTCCTGTGTGGGGGTGGGATTGACTTGTAACTCAGTAATAAGAAAGCATGCCTTCGTCCAGCAGTGAGCCAAACGAGTAACAGCCTCTCCCTAAGCACTTATCCGCCCAGCGAGTGCTGAGGCTTTTTGGCTTGACCTTAGCCCATGGCACATTTTCTGACCACACGCTAAGTTTTTTGGCTTGGGAGAGGTTGCCGGTCATTAGACATTAATTTGTTTAGGAAACCGTCTAAGTTACAATTCGCAGTCCAAACACAATGAAACATTATTCCATTAGAGATTTTCGTCTAAGAAGTGTTCCGAAAGCAGTTTTCATTAAAGTACATTCACATTGCTAGCTGAAACATAGTTTGACTCTGCACGGAGGGGAAAATATATGCTTTGCCGTCCTGCAAACCTAGGATACTGAAGCAGGCCTAATTACACCTTTGCTTGAGTTTGAAATAGTGCATACTTGCCATTTTGTGATGAGCACTTGGGTCAGAGATCGAATTCCAAAACAGGATGGAAGCAAACCATCTCAAGGCAAGAAGTGTGCGCTTCATACTGCTTGTAAAAAAGGACTTTTTACTGCCTGCAGCACTTAAAAAGGTTCTTACGTCACCTGCTGTATGTAAACATCTGATTTTTACTCTACTCGCTGTGTGTAAACACACTGCTTTGAACACTGTGTAAATACTAGGCTTTCAAACTTGCACGCTGTGCATGAACACCAGGTTTTATACTGTATACAGAGTGTAAACACCAGATCCTTACCCTGCAAGCTGCACTTTTAATGGCAGGTTTTTGTACAGCATTGCAGCATCTGAATGCTGCGTTTTTATACAGCACATCTGTGAGCGTGTTCTTGAAGGATGTGTGAGAGGAAGGTTTTTAACCCTTCAAGATTTGGCTTTTTTAGAGTCCCTGAGAATGTTTTGTTTCTAGTCAGTTCTCTGGAACTCCATACAGTAAACTGTGACAACAGCAGTAAAATGTTTCATTAAGTGCATTCTAATAGCATATTTGTGACCTTGTACCCTAATGTAACAACAAACTGAGTGAAGTAAAGTAATTTATTTATGTATATATATATATATATTTTTTTTTTTTTTTTTCATCAGCAGCGCACGTAAGCAACATGATTTCAAACCTCAAGGTTTTTCAAAATTAGCAGTGAGTGCATTAATTAAGCTGCAGGCCTTTATGCTTCATTGACCTTTGAGGGGCAAGTTCCTTTTTTTTTCCAACTTGAATGCATGTCAAACCAACAGCGATTTTGAAACTCAATGATGTCAATAGGCAGCAGCTCTGAAGGGAAGCAATTTTCAAACACGGAGGCATCCATAAGCAGCAGTTTTTTAAACCTGATGGCTGCAAATGTTCGGTTTCAGCTCCCTGCTCCTCCCTCCTCCCACACACACACCCATACCTTCATGGTGGAACCCCCACACACACCCGTACCTTCATGGTGGAACCCCCACTCACACCCGTACCTTCATGGTGGAACCCCCACACACACCCATACCTTCATGGTGGAACCCCCACACACACCCATACCTTCATGGTGGAACCCCCATACGCACCCGTACCTTCATGGTCAAACCCCCACACGCACCCGTACCTTCATGGTCAAACCCCCACACGCACCCGTACCTTCGTGGTGGAAGCCCCTGACGGTGTTGGCGCGGCTGGCGGACCTCTCCGGATACTCGAAGGCGGTGGTAGTGTCCTCCTCGACCTCGCCTGACTGTAAGCGGTACAGGTCCCTCAGGTACTGCGGCACCACGGCCGTCCGACTGGGCCGAGGCCGCCTCTGCAGGCCAAACATGTTCAGCAGCGTGGCCTCAAAGTCCCGCAGCAGCTCATGGCTCAGGTCCGGCCGACGCCCTGGCAGGCCCCACGTCTTCTTACGCCCTTCCTCCGGTATCAGACTAGCATGGCTGCTCTCTCCCAACACGACTTGGCATAATAGAATCACCATCAGCATTCGATTACCAGGAATCATGATGTCTCTGGAGTCAGAAGAAAGGAACAGAAAGTGGTGGGGGGGAAGTAGGGATAATAAAGAGCACTTAATTATGCCTTCTACCCAACCCTGCTACCCCCCTCCAAAGCCAGGTTAAAAAGAAAACTTAAACTCCAAAACTTGATGAGAACCTACCCCCTCAACAACAACAACAACAAGAGTCATCAGAAGATGACATATCCCACCGGTCCCCACATAATTCGTGAGTTACTGATTGCAGGAGAGTTGTATACTTTCTTATCCCTTTAGTAATTTAATACTTATATATACTTGAATAGGCAAAGGAAAGGGGATTTGAGCAATGATGATATTTGATGAAAGCACACCGAACACCAAGTGCAGGGAAGATGACAACATCAATCAGAAGTATAATCACCTTTAACATCTTGCTGTTCATGTTACCAGCACTCACTGCGAGGAAGTAGACTACCTGGAGTGCCGCTGTTGTATTGTTGTTAAAACATTTGAAAGAAAAATGCAAATTATGGAATTTATAGTCTCAGAGAATGAACAATGCAACCCTGCAATGGTAAGATGCTTACCAAATATGGAGTTTGTAAGTGGTATAGTATGTAAGTTCTGCTCCGGAAACAAAACAAAAAAAGGAAATTTGGGCTGTTTTTGGTGAAAATTTCAAAAAATTTGGGCCCAATGGAAATTGAAACCCGCAAAAGGCACAATGGCACCCTAAGGGCAAATTGCATACCAAATATGAAGTTTGTAAGTGGTATAGTTTTTGAGTTCTGCTCCGAAACGAAACAAAGTTGGAAATTTGGGCCGTTTTGGTGAAAATTTCAAAAATTTTGGGCCCAATGGAATTGAAACCATAAAAGGCACAATGGCACCCTAAGGGGAAATTGCATACCAAATATGAAGTTTGTAAGTGGTATAGTTTTTGAGTTCTGCTCGAAACTAAACAAAAAAAAAATTTTGGGGGCCCAATGGAATTGAAACCCGCAAAAAGGCACAATGGCACCCTAAGGGGAAATTGCATACCAAATATGAAGTTTGGATAGTTTTTGAGTTCTGCTCCGGAAACTAAAAAAAAAAAAATTTTTTTGGTGAAAATTTCAAAAATTTTTGGGGCCCAATGGAATTTAAACCCATAAAAGGCACAATGGCACCCTAAGGGAAGTTGCATACCAAATATGAAGTTTGTAAGTGGTATAGTTTTTGAGTTCTGCTCCGGAAACGAAAATGATTACGGACAGACGGACAGACGGACAGGGCGATGACTATATCCCACAGTACACATACCGGTGGGATAACAAAAAACTAAAAAAAAGCCCTTTTAATTGGTAGTAATTGTTATCAATTGCTTGTTTACAGTTGAATAGCCTCTAATCAGATATATCTCATGCTGTTCATTCCAGGCGGTGTTCACAAAGGGTAAACATCTGGTTTTTTATAAAATGGGGTGAAGGGGGACGTTGCCTTTTGACTGGAATTTGAAGCCTGTTGTTCTCACCCCACCTTCTGCTCTGACGAGATGATTGGACAAATAAGTGAGGACAAGTCACTAGGTCAGTCTAAACTGTAACTTAATAAGCAGCAGGAAATATACAAGTCAGACCACCTCAAAGACATTCCTGATACAAGGACAGAAGTTAAAAGACGGCTTTTCATTTTCTGCTCAGCAAGAAAGAGCTAATTCTGGTCACATGTGGGATATAAGCAGCTAATAACAATTTGGTCCCTGGATGCGGACAGCGTGTCACATGACAAAAAAAACGCATCGGTGTGGTCTACTTACTGACAGAAAAGAAAGCATGGGGAAACAGTCCATGATTCTTGGAATCCAATTGGTGGACGCGTTTCTTCTGGAAATATTACGTAGTGCAGGACGGCCGCTTCAGTACTGAAGGATGAGCCTGTTCCTAAAATTCCAGAAAAAAGGAAAAAAACACTTGAGTGATTCAGGAAAGGAAACCTTTCGCTCATTCTCTCTCCCTTACTCACGCAGACACACACGCACTCACACATTGTGGGCATGTCCCTGGGCCAGCTCTTAAACAGCAAGTCATGTCCTGGGCAAGCTCCACAAGTGATTCGGAGAGAAACAAAACAATTTAAGAAACAGCACTAATAATTTGGTGAATGTTACAGTAATTTCAGAGTGGATCTCTGCGGGTAAACTGTCATATTTTACTGTCAAAAGAAAAACAATAGCAGCCTTACAGCAAACAGTAATACAATAATACGTCAAAAATTTATTTATTTAGTATACGGTCGCCAAACCAAATTGCTTTTATGACAATTAACCAATGTCTGTGATAGAATACTGGTCATTTTTATTTTCATGATTAAAAGTGCCCTTGAAACCCTTTCAGGTTCACATTGTTTAATTTTTATTTAAACAGATATGAAAGTCTGGCTGCAAAGTGCGGCAGACCTTAAATATGCTTCGTCTTCACTGAAAGTTTCAGTGCATAAGATCATCCGCCAAATGAACGTAATACAGCGGGACACTGACGAAATGCTGAACTTTACCGTGTTACACGAAGTACTTATTTAAATCTTACTGCGCGCAGACGAATTGGGTAAGAGCTCGCAGAGCCAACTCGCGCGACGCAATGCGTTATGAATGATAATAAGTGACAAACACTGCCGGTTATAAAAACTGTCAAGAGTTCAGAAAGCTGCGTCGCATTAGCGGCAGCATGCTAACAGTTTGGCCAAGCGCTCCTCAGGACAATGTCTTCGGTAAACAGGCTCATCGCCTCCGCTTTGTTTCCCAGGTAAAAAACCCGACCTTTCCCCATAAAAGAAGGCTATCGAATAACACATGATGGCCAGGTATTGATCAGGGGATCAATCTGCATGTAAAAAGGGGGATTATTCCCTCAACAATAGATTCCCAAGGGGCTATCTCTAAGCGCAGCATTGATCACTCATTTATGCGCTCATCAAAAGAAACCCCTGCCCTCTGATCACACGGAAAGGCTGTACTTAGGAAGAGGGCGATGACAGGACTCGATGCACTGAGACACAAGGCTATCACCACCTTCTTGCCCCATCATCCAAAAGGCGCTCGCTAGCCGTTAATATGTTGAACATATTGAGCTGGTCTATCATTTGAACCACTGAGAGACAATAAAAGTATTTTTTAAGGAATGGTGAATTTCCTTCTGAGTGCCAAAAGACATGTAAAAATTGATAATTATTTTTAACGTTGAATAAATTCCATCCAAAAAAATTATGAGATTTTTTTTTTCAATAAATTATTAGTATTTTATGCTAAAATACTAATAACCCAAGCAGAATTCTTAGGTGGGCTATGATGGAGAAAAAAATCGCTGGAGGGCCATAATTTCCATGAAGAGCTTTTAATCCTCAAAGCTGAAGAACTGAAGCACCTTCTGGGTGTCAAAAAGAATGGCGATCATGTTGATTCAATGACCCAAGCAATTAGTCCAGACCTAACACATCCTTAAATGAACGCCCGTCAACGCTCCCACGCAAACTAACCCCAAACCAATGATTAACATGACAGCTTCGGGGTCTTGGTCTAATTAATCCTTTATAAAAGGCAGCAGTGAATCACTTCGATGGACCATAGGATTTTATGGGTTCAAAAAAATTCTATTATCTCAATGGCTGCAACGAAAGAGGGGAAAAAAGCATGTAGGTTTGGTCATCATTTGGACTATGTTCTATTGAAACCAAATCAACCACTGCGAGAACCAAACCAAAGATTACAAAAGCAGAAAGATGGATGTTTACAAGAACACCCATCTTAAATATCTGTGTGTGTGTGTTTTTGTGTTTGCGCGCGTGCATGTGTGTGTGTGTGTGTGTGTGTGTGTGCGTGTGTATGTTTGTATTTGTGTACCGGGGTGTGTGAATTGGGAAGAGGCTGAGCTTTATTTGACCTTTGTTTTTGAGTGTTCACACACAAAGATTGGTTACATGCACATGCTATGCGACTGCAGTCCTGGGGAAGCACAGTGAAAATGGCAGTTGTGCATGTCACATATTCACTACTCATGATTCATCTTGGAGTAAAGTGCGCACATGTAATAACAAAATGTTCTTTTTTAATACCGGAGGCCTCTCCCAAGGCTGCAGCCAATCATATTGTTCAAACAGCACTGACTACAGGCCATACTGTACCAAAATAAACATTTCCCTTACGAAGTAATGACACAGGGGGAGAGATGATATGATAGCGACTTCCAGCAGAGGTACTTGTTCACTCTATAGCATAAGTAAATAGTACATGCCCTACATAGCTTGCGTTTCATTCCACATCTGATGCAACAATCATTGGGCTATAACTGAAGCAGCTGAAGTTCACAAGAGCTAAGGCGGAGTACAACAGCGCCATATTCTACCGAGAAAATCCGCTGGGAGACCAATTAGGCCATTTACAAAGTTTGCTTCTCAGAGATCGGCCTCCCGGTGCGTACTGAAGCTAGTCTCTCTTTAAGCAGAGATAATGTGATCAGACTGCACACGGTCATTTAGACGTGTTTCCTGAGGAATTTGACAGGGTGGGGGGGTTAATTAAGGTAGTCATGGGAACACATTATATTCAGTGCCCCAATTACGCGTTATATTTCGCACTTTCAAAGCTCAGAAAAATTGCATTTTGTGTACATGTAGATAATTGACGGTATGCATTTTCCATAAAATGGCTAAAATCCTCTCTAAAACTAACAAAATAATGGGATAAATACAGTCATGTAAATTTCAGTACTGAAAATAATAAAAGGCCAATGCAAGCCTGCAACAACCTAGCTTCTCGTGATCACGATTAAAAAAAAGAAAAGAAAAACTGCATAAGCATAGTCAGCTTACCTGCTTGTCTATGAACCGTATAAAAATAGGCCTGCACATCTAAACGCAAGGTTTTGCAAAGCCTTTTCATCTCTTCTGTTCTGAGCAATATTTCCAACATTTTCTGCGCATATTGCGGAATATTCATGCGCAGAATATTTTAATTTAGGTAATCTGCGTACATGCGTCCTCTAAGGTTGCTAAAAGGCAAGGTATTTTGTAGCGCTTGCGAGCTTTCATAATTTAAGAAATCTTCACGAAATAGTAGGCCTATTCGGGGTTTCAGTGAAAATATTAAGCCCATTCTTTTCCCCGTAAGTATTCGCACATAATTAGGCTGCACAGAAATTCTGGGAAAACTACTAACTTTAAGGTATTTTGTTCGATTTTGACATGACTGTTGACTGTAAATCAGGGTTTGGTTCTTTGTTATGAAATGAGTAACTTCAACTTAGTTTTCTTTTAAATTGGCAAGGGGAAGAAGTACCACTGAATTAAAGTACATTTCAGACTATAGAGCCTGATTTCAAGCCAAAACAATTTGGGTGAGACCCTCGTTTCTTTTGATGGATTATTTTTATTATTCACTAGCTAACTTAGTTCGTTGCAATATGCCAAACAAAGCAAAACAAAGCAAACAATTCTCTTTGGCAACGTCAAGCGCTCTCCACAGTGCTGTCTCGGTCCTACCAGTTGTTAATGCTGGTATGTTTCGCTCTTTAAAATACAGTTTTAAAATCTGTTATCTGTCTTATGGACCCTTTTTAAGTCATTGACTTTTAAACCTTCGCTTAACAGTGCCAGTTTATACTTAACGGAGAGACCAACCTTTCATTACGATCAAAAACACAAACACATCCGTAAAGGTCCCCGGTCGATCAAATTCACTTAAAATTCAAATGTTGGCGAATCTCTTCATATATAGGTATAAGTAGACGAAAAGAAACTTTCTGTGTCAAATGAAGGAAAATCTCTGCAAAGCCATAAATTTAATACCAAGGTAAAGACTAAATTTTCAAGAAACTTGTATTGGTTAGTTGCGCACGCATTTCCCGCAGCACAGTCACATCGCAACGGCCACTAATGATTTATTCCTTTTCATACCAAACGAGGGTATATTTCTCACCGTGACAACATGATTAATCTGTTTCATTTTTATCTCAATTTTATTTTCGCTTTGTCCTTCGCTGTTAACCTAGTTAAATACGGGCGATTTATGCGATAGTATCGTCATTAACAAATTACTTTTTTCCTTATTTCCGTTGATTTAGAATATATAATTCAAACAATGGTTGCGATAGCAGTACTTAAGTGGTTTCTCTGTAAGATTAAAAGGGAACAAAAGGAATGTTGCCGCAGCCACTGGATGACTCTAAGATGGGTGCATTCGACCGGCGGAGTCAGATGTAGCCGACTGAGTTAAACATTTCGATCAGTGCGTGCAGTTTTTCCCATTTCAGTTACGATAGAGCGTCTATTCATTTTTTCTTTACGTGCATTTAAAGAAGAAATCAACTTGCGTGGCATGGGGAAATCCAAGATTAATGTGGTAGGCCTATAACGTAGCTCATTTGTATGGGAGAAAGAGGAAAAAATAAGACGCAATTAACGTACAAAATCATTGCAACATCTGTGCATGTGACAAAAATAAGCTTCATGATTGCCATGAAAATCTGTCTTCCCGTTCATCGAGATACTACTGAAAACAGCCACCTTGGCTCACAGAGCTGGCAGGTGTTATGCGCGCTGCAATGGGGAATGCATAATGCAAATATGGTTTAACTCTATTAAACTACCATACACCTTTGAACGGAGGACCATCAGAAAAGACTGCTGTAAGCGAGCGCACGAAAGAGGCTCGTCCAGTTGACATCCTCCGGTGGATTATACCTTCTTTTGAGACCAGCTTGACGTTTCGTTTGAAATCCGTCAATCCATAATTGCTCTGACCTCTGGGCAGCTCTAAAAACCATAGCTAGCCTAAATGAGTGTATTGGTACTTAGAGCGATAATTGCTGCACAAATAACTAGTCTTTACACAAAACAAATTAAACATCCAGGAAGAGTGGTATGTCAAAGCGAACGTAGTAATATTTGCCATTGCGTATAACCAACACAAGTTTTGCAGGCTGGAATCAGGACATCGATATCATCTGAAATTCTGACAAAATGAGCATTCCACGCTTTTAGCGATATAAGCTGAGTCTTTACAATAAAACGAGGAGGCCAGGACACAGTGTACTCGGACAATAGTTATAACTGTCATGACTGCGTATTTATTTACGCACATGAGTCATTTGCCACCGAATCATAAAAGATGAACATCTGCCTTGCGCACTCACCATGAGAAGCGGTCCAGGTATTATCCTCCGGTTGAAAAGTAAACTTGGCGAAAATGGGGAAGGGGTTCTCCACACACGAAAAATTCCAGGGAAATTTGAATAAACCGAAAATACCAAACGAAAAAGCTGTGCGAAAGTTTATGACGGCGCCATGAATTCACATCGTTTATTTCCTTAATTTCGCCCCCAGAATTAATTACGGATCACTTAAGGAAAGTTCAGAGATTAGGTAGACGCAGCAAGTGCAAAGATGAGGCGGGCTCCCTATGTTCAAACGTTCCACAACGTAGAGTGGGCCTGCAGCGCACGGGCAACTCGAAGACTGCTCAGGCATCTAATGGTACATGCAGTTTTTATGTGTCCGCCCAATTTAGCCTGCCCCCCCCCCCCCCCAACCCGCGAGGTTAAAACACCTAAGATTATAACCCGGGTCTGACGCAAACGAAGGGAAACAATGAATTAAGAATGTTTTCAATATTTAGAGAAAGCGGAGATATTCAAAGGCGCTAAGTTATTTTACATTGTTTGCAATGTTCCTCGACAGTGATTTTTCCACTAACACTGATCTACTGCTCTAACCGGCATGAATAAATATAATTACATAAGTAATAAGTCTTTACCTACTCTTGATATGACATTTGTACTGTTCCTATTAAAATAATATTCTGGTGATTATCTAACCCATGACACTGCAACACATCCAAACAATTGTATTTTTGTACCGATTAAGTGTGATGCATCATAAGCTACCGAAATTGGGTCTATCGCATCGCTAATGAGTGCATTGTTACTGCACCATTAGGTGCTTATATCTCATATGTTAATGACTTAATTCAATGATAAAGCCTGTGTCTACATTTCTAATCCTTTCAGTTCAGACAGTATATTGAGTTCCTATGGAACGATTAGCTGGGTGTTCAGGGAAGATTCCAGCATTCCGTCATCAGCTGTCTGAACATCTGAGAAATCAGTGCTCCAACGGATCATAAAACCTTGCTAATCTCAGTGAATTCTCATTTTTCTGCATAATTTTGTTCCATTCAAGAAAGCAAACCGACACAGATAATATTCATCATAAAGAATAAAATCCTTCCACCATTTTTATGTAATTTTCCACTTTGCAAAAGTGCATCCTCAGTTAAACATTGTTTTTTTCAGGACAAGTAAAGTCCGAAAGACATCATTTTAGTCAGTCGAAAAGCGAGAAAAAAAAGTCTGGCCTCAACAAATTTTAAAGCTTTAAATCTGTTCTGGATCTCTCTGGTTCCCTCAACAGGGTCACAAAACCAGCCTGAGAAGTATACTCATGTTGAGAGGATTAGGTTGAGATTGAACAGTGGTCTAAACAGGAAACGTTTGAAAGGGACTTAATGCAAGATGGCCGAGCTATTTCTCACAATTTATTTACTTTAATTTGTGTTGCATTAAATTACAGTAACATCCACGGAATGATGGCGGAGCTCAGAATGTGACCTTTTATGTAAATAAAGAAACTTTATCTGTCACTGAGGCGCACCCCCCACACACACACACACACACACACACACGCGCGCGCGCAAACAAACATTCTCATTCACACACATACTCACATGCAGACAGCTACACTGGGTTATAAATCTGTGAGTTACGGACGCAAGCTGGTTGATTCCCAATGACTACTTCAGAAAGATATTTACACACAAGTTGTTCTTAATCAGTGCATTATGTGTAATGGGGCATTTGGTTTGTTAACGGACCGCACAGAGCGAAAAAAAAAAAAAGCCTCACATTTTGCACAATGGCTGTACCTTTGTGTCTTTGAACACTGGATGATCATAAGGCTTCAGAATGCTTGCACACTAACTGCGCAATATCAAAGTGGCTAGTCCCCCGACTGCTGCTGGTACAGGAAAGGAAAGTTGCTCTTATTCTCCCAACTGTTGGTGGAACAGGGGAAAAGTTGCTCTTATTCCCCCCGTAAATCTAAGATACCATTCAAATGGCGCCGGAAAGTTTCACAGAAAGATGTCGCTCAACGGTTGGGGGAATAGGCTTTGTCGCTCAATGACTACGCTCAAAGAAGTGAAATGTTGGATTCACTCAAAAAAGTTGACTGGATCCACACAACTGTCTTAAGTAACATCTAATGAACTTAGAACTGCGATTTTTGGCCAGTTTAATTAATCAAATGTATTGGAGGTTACTTAACTCAGCTGGGTGGAACCAGATGATATAACATTTTAAGTAAATCCAATAGCTCACTTTTTTGAGTGCATAAAACTGATTTTGACTTCAGTGCTGAAAAAACGGTAAGAAAAGTGCATAAAACTGTTTCCATATCCATGGATTTAATATTGAATTTGTCCCTTTTCGCTTGGGAAAAGGTACTGATATAAGACTCAAAATAACACTTTTACACTCTTCAAGGTATATTTGGGAAATTTGTTCCATAAAGATGCAAGTCTACTGCGCCTTTATTTTTGAGTGTGTGGTGAGAGTAACGTACATCTGGGTAACTCACAGATGTATCTGATGGGTAAATATGAGGAACACAAAACAGCCTCACTAGTTCTGCTCTTCTCTCCACCGAGTAACTGAGAAGCAAGGAGCGTGGTGGAGCGGCTAATCTCTCTTACCGTCAGCCCAGGACATAGAATCCAATGGACAAGGTTATGGAGACAGCATCCCTGGTATCAACACTCAGCAAAACGAATCATTGGATTTTTTTTTCTTTTAATGGCGGACTGCAGTTACGACTTGTATAAAGATAATTTTTTATTAGTAGTGGGTGGAAAAAAGCTCTCCAGTGGAATCTCAGGAAGAAGTTCTCCCTCATATTTGGGGAAGAGTCAATCTTCCACTGGCCTACCTGGTCCACTCAAAAAAATTATTTTTGATTTATTTTATATGTTATGTTAACTGGTTCCACACAACATCTAAGGAACTTCTTCTAAGATTTTAGGCCAATTTTGGAAATAAAATTAATTGGAGGCTACTTAACTTGTAAGTTGCATAACCAGTTTACGTAAGATTTTTAAGTGAATCTAACAGCTCACATTTTGAGAGTGCAGAGTAGTGGCTACAGAGGAGGCGAATGATAAAGTGATAAGGCATAGCGCATGGCCTGTGAAACATGGAGGGGGGAGGGGGTCGAGAACCTCTCCCACCAGTGGCCTCCCTGCTGGGAACTTGGGAAGTGATGCGTCCATCAAGTGTCTGCTTTGGGACATTCACATCTTCAGACACCTTGACTTGACTGGCACGTTGCCATGGCGATTTTATAGCTGAGCTGATCCACAGTTTGCTAAAGTTCTTCATGATCGTTTTCTGCTCAGTTATGCAACCTGTGCAGCTAAAAGAACAGAAGTTGAAGCATGCGTTATTAAACGAAAAATTATTTTTTAAAAATCAGAGTTATGGGTAGTGGTTGCTGCGCACTGTATTATTCGATAGTTGGAACTACGACTGATTTAGTGATTGTAGCAAGCACAAAGAAAATAAAGTACCTGGTTGAAGTCACAAATATTTTATGTAATAATACTGTGCATGACCACCGTCCTCCCTGCAAAAATATAAAAAATCTTACCAAGCATTTTACTTGCGTATCTAGAGTTTGAACACTTACGTCTGTTACCTTTTTTCTCAGTAAGACAAAAATTCTGCCAATGAGGTGAAATAATTTTGACTCATCTCTAGATTTGCCAATTGGATAAAAACATTTCCCTTGTTGAGCAAATGGAAACTTTAAAAAACCTAATACTCTTAATTTGAGAGAGAGAGAAAAAAATGTGTCATAATAAGACTGAAAGACTTGTTAAGGCAGACACATTTCCAAGTGCTTCATGTACTCTCAGGTAAATTCATTCTTTTGACTTTGAAATGATTATTCAAAAATAGTCTGTGCAGCGAGGTGTTCCCATAACATCAGAAAAATAGCCGGATGACTCATTTAACAATGCTGCTGATGGAGAACATAATTAGTACGTTATGTATAAATATATCGCGTGCGGGTCTGCGCCATGTGCGATGCGGTCGCAAAGACCCAGAGCTGGTTTTGCATGCTGGAAAAGTGGAAATTCCATGGAATTTTGAAGCAGTGACGCAGAAGAAGCATGGGGAGGTTCGCGGTAAATGGCGAGTGGAAGACCTCGCAGTGTGGTCCTGTGGCGCGAGCACCTGTCGAGCTCTAATGGAGGCCGGCTGTCCAGCCCCTTGACCAGGCTTATCCACGCTTAGCGGCCGGGATGCGGTGGGAGGATTACCTTCCCCGGTGGTTTGGCTGCAGGCAACGCACGGGGAATCCCAGGCAGAGACGCGCGCACAACCCCATCCCCCGGCCTCCACCTCTGAGATTGGAACATCTGTCACATGCAAATACCCAGAATTCTCCTCACTTCATTTCTCCCTCCTGTTCAGTGTCGACTGAGCGAGTGCTGCACTGTCCACGACCGATGAAAAATTTGCCTTAAATTATTAGCTCTTCCACTCCATCTGCACAGATGCACACACACCGTCCGACGCTCACTCGCACACATGCGTGTGAGTCCACACACAACGGAAGAAAATACTGTCTATCAAGTTATTCCAAAGCAGCTTGCACAGTAATATGCAGGTTACATGCACCATTGGAAAGGTATAAATGGGTTAGGAAGACCAATAAAATAATGTGTGCACAAACCTTCCCTGGAGGTGTGTGATCGCGGGAAAATCAGGTTTGGAGTTCACTGAAGTATACATTGCAGCTTCAGACCATAAACCTCTGAAAGTACTGCACCTCTTTCTGTAAAGTCAAGTCCTTCTAGATCTACTTTTTCTGGACCAATCAAAAACATGGAAAGCAACTAAATCTGTTAAATAAATGGATCATGAGGAGTCCTTGCGACCTGAAGACAAATAGCAGCAGATCCTGTCCGCTGTGCTGATTTAAGGGACTAAACTCAGAGTTCAGTGAAACAGCTTTAACGTTTTTCCTCATCACTTTCTCTGACTTATCACATCCATATTATACATGTAAAAATGCTTTAAAATGATGCGCATATAGCCTACGGTATGTTTGTCGCATGACATCAGATCCAAACCAGCAGCTTACTTAATTAAAAGATGAATGATGAAAATGGTTGTAGTTATGACTGACATAAACCGTCTGGCCCCTATATAACCCGCCACCCGACCCAACACTAAAACACTAACCAATTAACCTCTGTACAAAGTTGGGGTAAATTCTATTTCATTCAGCCAGTATCTGAAAATTCAATTATTTGAAAAAATATTTTTAAAATGATAACTGGAAATCCCTCGAATTGTGATATGAATTTCTTTGCATGCTGGACTGGCCATACCTGGCTCTGATCCCTTCACAGTTCAAAATCCTCCATTGGGGAACACCAGGCTGTACTCCACCCACCCAACCCCTCTTTGTGTAAGAACATCACATATCAATACCAGGGCGAGTCCTACTCGTTAATCACGATCAGGCAGTGTTTATCGTGTGGCCGCCGCCCCTCATTCAGCGTCCAAACTGGCGCTCTACACCGACCTGGGTCTCGCTGCCTAGCGTCAGGGAACGCCACCCCCCTACAGGTAGACCTAATGCATTGCACAGAGCCGTTGCACAGAGCTAATCAACACTGCACGAAAAAGCACCTCAGAGCCGGGGGTTAAACACTGCTTTCACTGGATCGTTCTTTAAGAGTACCCACACCAAGTGTTTCATGAGGTTCTGAAAGGTAGAACTCTCCACCGCAGTCACTTAACCCCATAGCAGCTCTGCGCGGCCTTCTGAATTTTCAGCCCTAGTATTTAAAAGCCTGTCAGGCCCCCACAAGGAAGGGGGTTGGGATCAGGCAAAACGATTTTAATCCCTGTAATGGAATTGGCATGTAAACTCATGAAAGTAGAAGTAAACAGAAAAGGAAAAAAACAACAAAGAACGGACGACGGATTGGCCGGGCTTTAGGAATCGCCATTACGCTGAAACTCGAGTACGACCCAGTGACCCTTTGCGTTAGAACAAAGAGATCACAGGCTACTCTTTGTTCAGTCTCCATTAATAGAGAATATCGCCAAATAAACACGATGGCTTCGCTTTTACGAGGCCATTTTCCTCACGGGAAGGTATGGCTTTCGGTTTGTCTACGCTCACACTGTATTTCGATGGCACCTCTATAATTCAGACAAAACTAGACTTATCAGACCATTTAACTCTCAGCTTAGTTTTAATGTAATGCCACACATAACCTTTTGTGCTAAAGGTATGTTTTGTCAGTATTCTCAAGGCAGTCTTATTTCTCAGGAATATGCTTCCTCTTGATTATTTTAGAAATGAAGAATGGCATATTCTCTTAGCAGTGGTTTTGTTTTGAATGGAACTCTGGTGTTTGGTGTGTGAAAACTAAAAACGTGCAGCCACCGATCAACACAAAATGTCACCAAACCCATCTAAGCAGAAGAAGGCTGGCCACTTCAGCAGAAACAGTCAATGAAAGAATGGAAGAGGAGACATAAAGTCAGGGCGAAGTGTGCGGGGAAACTTTTCCTTATATGGGCTTCTCATGAAAACCTGAACACCGCAGGTGCAAGGAAATTAATTCCAAATGTGCGGGACTGCGTTGGTTTTCCTGCCGGGCAAAAAATAGGCAACCAGAGAAAGAGAGAGAGAGATTTTCTCTTCCATTCCACCATGCGAGAGAGAGAGAGAGGGCTTTTAAAGTCCTAATTTCATCAGTTGTTTTGTGTTCCAAGCTTGCACCTTGCACGCCTTATCAAGGGCAACTGCTGAGTGTAGTGCTGCCAGGTCCTTTTTTTAGTATAGTCTTCCAAAGTGTACAGAGACACTGCGGCCTCAACACTGTCCAGACCTTCTGTGGGGTGTGTGTGTGTGTGTGGGGGGGGTTAATGGGATGGGGGGGTGCTTGCTACAGTCGGTCCGTCCCAGCACAAAACCTCCAATCGATTAAGAAGCCTGTTTTATCACGGATTCAGCTCAGAAGGGAACTCTCCTAATCAGAAGGTATTGACAGGACCCGGGCTGAGGTCCACTTTACGATCGAGAACTGGGGCAACGTGCGTCATCTTTGCTTCCTGAGTGTCTTGATTTATCAGCGCTCATATCGAGCATCTGCACCCTGTTATTCCCCGCTTTCCTGTTCAGGGCAGAATCATATGTGTTTCGTCGTAGAATTACACTGAAAAAGCACTGCCTCTTTGATGGGGTTGGGGGAGTGGGGGGGTTGATTTCTAAATTCAGCTGATCTAACCAGCTCCAGCCCCCTGTTTCCCCTTGTAGAATATTGCAGATACAACACAGATGAGGAGGGTCTCTGTCAAATCCCATGTCAAAGATCACAACATGACTGATGTGGCGTAAGGTAATGCATAACATCGCAACAGTCTTAAACACTGCTCACCATGTACAGACGAAAAAAATATCCCAGATTCCAACCCCCACGTAAATAAATCGTTGCTGCTGTCTCCCTGAAAGAAAAAAATGATGTACGTGACACTCCCCTGCTGGAAACCCAGCAAGACCATGGTTAAGCATTTAAGGTGTGAGATCAGAAATGTGTAGCTAGATAGAATGTTTTAAACTGAAAACTAATGGTGATGTAATGATCTCAGCTGTTATGTCAAAGTTGTGGAGTTCTAGAACACTAACTTAGCGCAACATTCTGAATTGAAATCAGTCCAAACAAACCAGCCATTCTATGGGTTAAGCAACTTAAAGAAATCCGGCTGAAGTCGTAGACACGGTATTTAACTCAGCGCAGCCACAAATGTTCCCAGTAGTGCCACAGAGAGGGCTTTCCTGAGCATAAAGTTGGCTTAAAGTCAGCCCACGTTTTATAACATTTTGTCCCTCCTTGGACACACAAAGGACTACAAAAGCTCCAGCAAACCAAAGGTAGAGTCCTTTTCAGATACAATTCCTCTCACCCTCATATTCTCCCTCGCTCACTCTCCGTATTTATTTTTATTAGAAATCCCTTCCCCTAAAGCTCTCTTAACATGTCAGGCCATTGAGAAGCTCTTAAGTGGATGAACGAGCGTTAACCGTGTCTTTTCAAAACCCCTGACATTTAATACTTGATATAAATCACTCAGGGGACCTGTTATTCTTTCAAGAATGTAATTACATAGTTTAAAATAAAACTTGAAAGAGCCCAACAAGTTTTAAAACGCAGTGTGTGCTCACAAGAAGTCAAGAAGGAATTCCAAGCAGTTGGAATATGCTAACATCCCAGCGCAGGCTCACTGAGTGCAAAGAGGAGGATACGGAGTGCTGGGCAGAGCTGCAGTCCGGACACACACGCGCACACACACACACACACAAGCACAAACACACGCACACACTTTCCCGCAAACGCACACACGCACCCTTTCTCTCACGCAAATACACGCACACTCTCACACATGCAGACACACAAACACACTCTTTCCCTTCCTTTCACTCACACACACGCACACACTCTTGTACGCTCATGTACACACAAATATACATGTACACACCCTCTCTCTCTCTCTCTCACACACACACACACACACACACGCTCACACACGCTCTCACACATAAACGTACTCACTTTCTCTCAATCATACCTGCACTCTCTCACACACTCGTTCTCACACATGCTGACTCAGTCTCACACACACTCGCTATCTCACACACAAACTTATACATGCTCTCTCCCTCACACACACACTCACGCACACAAACACATACATGGACTCTCTCTCATACACACAAACACACACAATCACATGTGCAGATATACACAGACGCATGCACACACAACATTATATACACTCATTCTCTCACACACACACAAACTTACATACAGTCTCTCACACACTTACACAAACACACAGTTTATAAAGACATTAATAAAAACAACACATCTGCAGAGTCTAATTAACCCTTTACAGAGAAAAGCAGGAAATATCAGATTAATCCAAGGCTGCAAATATGAGATTAGAATGTTCTTAAGTGAATGTTGCAATGCTGATATTTGGATTACTGCCAGGACACACACATACCACACACAGACACACACGCGCGCGTGCGCATGCACACATACGCACTCACAAGGAAAAGCCCCTGTTACAGAGGGGGAGACATGACAGATCCAAATAGTCTATATAACCCTTTATGGGAATTGAATGTCAAGTGAGCATGTTGAGGTTCAATCGCTCCTGGTAACTGAAAAGAATGGATTGACAGAACGCTGACTTGGAATTCTGAGAAAAAAGCTCTTAAGAAAAATTTTAGTCCTCCTCAAGGGGTTCAGTATTCTATTTTACACCAACAATTGTCAGAAGGTAGGCATTTTCCCTGCTGTGACCGACACCACTGCTTCATTTAAACACTCACTATGTCAAAAATTTTGAAACAGTATTCATAAGCATTATTGTAAAATGATATTCATGCTGCAGTTACATACTAATTATTTGTACATTATTTATTATTTGATTTTTTTATCTGTTCCCCGTGGTTTTTTCATTCATAAAACTATGCTTTCGAGAAAAAAATGACAGAATAATGAAAACATGGAGACACTGTGTATTTAAAACACTCACTGAATCCGCCCTCTAGAGTGTTTTGTGCCACCCTAGAATAGCCAGCAGACTGCCGGCGCTCAAGAAAAAAATTCCTGTAAAATAAACACTAAACAGAAGCCCAATTGTTTACACATTCATCTTTACTAATTCTGTCTTAACAAATTCTTTGCAAAAAAGAATCCTTTGTGACAACAGAGCAGCTTGCTTTATTTATTTTTCCTCATTCACATGACCCTGTTCCCAAAATCAAGATACTTCAGTTTTGCCCCCAAAATAAATACTTTGTCTATGCTGGATTCCCTTGGGCTGACATAAACATTATGTTAGCAACCGTAAGCCAGCTATTCTAGCTCGCTGCATTAAGACGCAAGACACATTCATTGAGAAAACAAAAAGATATATTTATCAAGCAGCGAAGGAAGTGAGCTGTTTATCAGATCAACAAATCCCCCTCTGACGTGTTTGTGTAGAAAAGTATGTGGTGTAGTAAACACCCTTTGCGCATCTATCAGAGATACTGCATACACACAATGGAAAAAAAAATACAAACTGGAGAGAAACAGATTTTATTGAGTGCGTGTCACTGTTCAGTAAATGTATCATACTGTGGAACAATTAAGGTAGTTTTGATCAATTTTGACAGTGGCAGAAGGAAAAACCAGGTGTACCAGTCCACTAATGACTCACTCAGGGTCACATGATCCCCAGGCACAAGATGGCCGCCTCCACGGCGCGCGGGACGGACATGCGGGTTGGTGCTCAGGGTGACTGTGGGTGGCCGTGCAATGAGCTCATCTTCCTTTTCCCGGGCGGCGAGGACCATTCGTTCTTAAAAATATTTTTTTCCGTGGAAAACAATGTCCTGTGTTCACAGGCGATGAAACGAAAGCATGGCAGTTGACTGAGAGGAGCACAGCGGTGCAAAGCAGAGCACCTTAGGTTCACCCTGCGCACGGCGTAATTAAACATGGGTGGGAATTTTGCTAACTCTGCATGATTTTGACTACAGAGCCTCTAGTCTGCCAGCACATTCTGTAATTGCTGTTCTTAGCACCGTTGTAGTACCGCTTTGGTAGTGGCCAGAATCTCTTGGTGGTGCTGGTAATATCCTCATTTCTCCTGACATTGAGTAAGGGCCTCGAAGGGGCTCTTTAAAAAGCTCAACCTTTGTGAAAATGCCCAAACACACAGAGATCCTGGGATAGAGAGTGGGTGGGTGGGGGACTAGGGGGTAAACAACTGTCCCAGCTTGTAAGGATATCCTGTGATCTTTTTTTCTCTCTCCTCTCCGGACGGTTGACTGAAAAGTTAATTTCTAGCTCGGCGCATAATTGTAGGTAATTTTTGCCTATGAGTGCAATTTCAGTTTGATAAACGAGTTCCTCTGCGCTTCGAGTGTTTATTTGCTTTGCTTTGATTTGAGTGCTCGGCTCAGGGGCGGGGCTACAGAGAAGCCCCACGCCATGGTCTCACTCATCGTAGCCATGTCCCAGCATGCACCGCGTCACCACTGTAGAAGCACCCTAAGGGGTGCCCTCGCCCGAGTATTGCAAAGGGGGCATCCAAATGGGACTATGCTTTAGAAAACCCCGGCAGAATAAGCGTGAGCCAAGCGCGAACTATGGCACCTAGCCGTAAACGGAGTGGGCATTTAGTAAATGAAATAATGTTAGCAGAAGTTAATATAGCGAAGCGTGACGGCACAGCATTAACGAAGAAACAAACAAACAAACTCACCCTTTGAAAGACTTACAACCTGATGGGTCTCATTTTTTACGTGATGGGCTAGTTTAATAAGGCACATAGGTAATGAGGCTGGTTAACTCATACCGCGTTTTACAGGGCGATGAAATTTCAATTTAGGCCTTGGAGGCAGGCTGACATGACACAAATTTTCTGCCGTCGATAAAAAACTTAATAAATAAAAAATAATATGCCAATGTCAAAACTAATTGCATTCATTTAGCCTGAGGTTGTTGTTTTTACTATAAGGTCCCAGATTGGGTCGCAGCTGTAGATCTGTGCGTGTTTTGTGATGAACTGCCGTGCTGGTAGGAACAAATAACAGCAGCCACAAGCCCCAGTCCAAGTGGGGGTGGAACTGATTGTGAAGCTGTTGAGATATTAACAGAAATTATGCTTAATTTTTCCTTTCAACAAGGTGTCCTCTGTGCGTAGCCCAAGTAACGTATGTCCCGTCTGAAATGATTTCTGGAAAATGGTGACAGAGTGTTTGTTCGGGACCCCAACAAACATAATCATTACATGTATTTCTCGCTGATTTGCTGCTCTTCACACTCGTCCAGTGACGCTGGGCAAGTCACTAATACTGGCTGTGTTTCCACCCATCACAGCCTACTGTATCACCTATTTTTGCCATGGCACACCTCAAAACATAGCTTTTTTTTCCATATGTGACTGACTCTTTATTCTGTCTTTCCGGTAGGTGCAGGAGTTATTCTGGGATGATCTGCAGTTCTTTGAGCCCTCTTATTTACTTTTGCCAAATTCCTACGCACATAAAGTTTCAGTAAATGCATGCCTGCCGCGTAACAAAAACCAAAGGTTTAAGTCGATTACAACAAAAATTTTGATCATATTGGCATGAAAATCACATTTATTCGTTCTTTTTTTTGCAAAATGGTACAAAAATATTGTCAATATGATTTGCCAGTTTAACTCATTTCAAGGTTTGCCAGTAGAATAAATAAAAGCTATATTGTCATAGAAGCACTCACTAAAGACAGGCAAATATTTTCTGCTCGAGAGAAAATGTATGATTTTACAGATTCTCATGGGAAGACTAAATGAGGCAGATTTTTATTTAGTTCATTGATATATATTTATTTATATCTGTAGAGCAGTGCCCATATCTGATTTCGTGAACTAGGTTTTTGTTGAATGAGTTTCTTCCTGTGGTCTGTTGGCAAAAACTGTAAACATTTAAATAAATTACTGCGCAGCATATACAAGTGCCATCCTGCCAATTTAATGTGCAGTTTCAGCCTCAATCATTCCCAATTGCACTAAAATTCTTTCATGGATTTGTCTACTGTTGGATGAATTGCATCAATGCCCAAAGCCGGCCTGACGCATAAGCGAACTTAGCGGCTGCTTAGGGCCCCTGCGGCCACTAGGGGGTCCCCAAGAATGCTTTAAATGTCCTGGAAAAGTTTTTTTTCTATGTCAATGATATTTCTAATCATAAAAAAGTGTGCGCTGCTTAGAAATATTACACTTCTGATTTTAACAAATTATTGTTAGGAGCAGAGGTCACGTCGTCACCTTCATGGTCGTCATGCTCATGCTGCTTGTCATGCATAATATCAACGGACATCATCTGTGACGAAAGTTACGGACTGAAGTTTGTAAGAATAACGAATTGGAGTAAGTTTACGCCCATGGTAAAAAATAGGCACTGCCTTTTGAAAAGCTAAAAAAAAAGAAACAATGTCACAAAAAATGACATATCGCTCCAGAGCAGGGAAGAAAAGAAAGAGAACAGAAGATGAGAAAAAAACAACGGGACAAAGGTATCTTATTCTGTCTGCATGACTTCAGTATCTGTATTACCATTAGTCTGTCGTTAGCTGTATTATGTTAGCTAGCTAGCTTTGGAAACTGCTGAGTCACCCAGCTGCATGTCATATTTGCATTATAAGAAGATGCTAGTTAGGTGTTTAGCATCCCCATGTTACTGGAATGCTTAGCTTATTTGTCAGCACACCAGGTGACAGTGAGTTTCTAGCTGGCAAAAATTTCTGCTTAATGGCCCTCATTGAGATTGATCGGTCATGTGATCTAGCCTTATAGCCTACAGTCAGCTACAAATTGCACATTTGCCAATTTTGGATTCAAAACGATTATCTTCAGCAGACGTGGAAAAGTTTGCACCACTGCCCAAAAGTCTGATATGTAAGTATGATAACCATAGCCGTACCACGAGTCAATCCCAAGAGAGAATGGTGAAAAAATTTTGGTTATAGCAGTTTCTTTGTAAGACATAGACTAGAGTCTCTCTCGCTCTCTCTCTCTCTCTCTCTCTTGTTGTTTTTATTTTGTAACAGTGTTAATATATAAGGAAAATGCACACTGAGTAGGCTTAGTTCCAGTGCCAAAGTAACTGTTTTGTATTTATACATACATTCTATATATTTAGAGTTGTAGAGTGCTTGTTATTACTGTTTACCTTCATAGCAGAGGTGTACGCTCCAAAAAGGTACCTGGTTTTAGTGGATTAAAATGTGAATCTAAAATGTAGAAAATTGGAATTTGTTATTGGGAACATTATTGTAACAAGTGAAGAAATTCGTAAAATTAAAGAGGAAAAAACAGATAATTGACAAGAAAAATTCTGTTTCATAAAGACAAAGGACAGCCCACCCGGGGAACACAACTGATGTCTCCTGTCTCTTTTTGTGCTATTTAAAACTGGAAATATTTTCTGTTATTCGGCGTCTTTTCCCAGAGGCCAGCAACACATACCACATAGTACTGTACTGTTTAACTTTGAATATTAAAGCGCAAACTAATGCCAGACACTGAAGAGAGTTTGCTATTTTTAGAAACCAGAAAAGCGTAAAAACATGCCAGTTAAAACTAATATAATCGATAATGTGAGAGTTAGATTTACAGTAGGTATGCAAATGATCAAACATTGACAATGGTAAATAGTATTATCAGTGCCGAGGAGGTGGGGCATTGCCCCATGAAGACCCCAAATCTTGCTTAGGGCCCCATGAAGGCATATGCCAGCCCTGTCAATGCCACTTTAAAGGTTTGGTCTGATGTAATCTCTAAATAATAGAATCCCTAAATAAATACTCTTAAACAACTGTTTAGATGGAGGGCTGCTTGTTATATAGAGACTGTTACTCAGCAACATCTGAAGATTCAACATTTCAGAGTTTAAGGTGAACAGACCTGTTAATATTGCTATTTTTGTAAAAAAAAAAAAAAAAAAAACACACACACAAGTGAGTACTGAGGTTAAACCTCACTCGCAATATAACTGAACTTCTGAGAGTTGGGTTTAGTTGGAGCAGTTCTGACGTCATACTGGGTGTCCCCCTCCTTGGGATTAACGAGTGATTCCTGAGCAATATGGCTCTGCCGTTTGCTCCAAGACACACAACAATATTGTCTGTTTATATTGAACTGCCGGGCTGTTCCTTTCCACGTGGACATGTGGTAGGTTTGTTGTGGTAGGTGTAGTGAATGACTCAAGTAAACCCTTGGTTCATTCAGCTCTTTTGGTCTGGCACTTACCCTTAATTTAGCCATTCCTCTTTCTTTTATGTCCTCCGGCTCCCAAAGTCCACTGGACACAGACTAAATCAAGGAGCATCACTATTAGCAGCATGTGCACGCATGGAAAATATTTCTTTTAAAAAAATAGCATTTTCCTGCAATGATATTGTGAGGACTCAATATTCTTCTCAGTCAGTTTCACTCTGAAGTTGTGAGCATTCACGTTTCCATTGATTTTTTTTTTCTTTTGTACAAAGAATGGCCGACTAGAACTAAATAATTCAACCAATAGCAATGTATGTTTTGAGTCATTTTGATTACTGTATGAATTGCTCCTAATCCGAAGTTGTCATGTGGGGAATTTTAAGGACCCGAATTTCATACATAACAACCCACAGCTAAGTTCGCCCTTCACAGCGTAAAACACCCGCCTGGGAAAACTCATTTTCGGACACATCAAAATCCTCGCAATTTGTTGTACATTTGAAGTGAGTCTAGACTTCCTCCATCGGGCTTAAAGCAAAGGATATATTTATTGTTCATCTTCTGGAAACAGCTTACAGAAAACAGCTGGTTTTTGTTGCACTGTTCATGTAATTCAGCGGTAAATTTTCATTGGCTGTTATACTTCATTTTTCATTTACTGAGCCGTTCCTGGCAGTGGAAGCCTACGTTGAGACTGATTCCACAAAAATGCCAAGCATGATGGAAATCCAGTCACAGGTCGACCTATTTATCGTTGTTTGAAAGCACGTGATACTCAATAAAATATAAGGTGTCGAGCTGACATGTAATTTATGTGGGAAGAATACAAGTTTAAACAAGAATTATGACAACCACTTGACAACCACAAAAAAAAAAAAAAAACTTTCATGTAGGCCAATATTGGAGCAGAATTTTGGTTTTGAGGCTTCAAAAACAGTCATCATGTCACAACCCTGGTGTGAATTCCTTTGTTGTCTCCTCCCATCCAGCAGCTTGCGTGTCTTTTAGATATATTGTCTCTTTTGACTGATTTGATGCTCTGCGTGCCTCCCCGCCAGGTGCAATGCATTTGTGTTCCCTACTTCCTCAAGTATGTAAGGCATATACACCGATGAGCCAAACGATTAAAACCACTCATGGATGCAATCAACTAATGATGATTATCTCTTAACAGCACATGTCCAGGGCTGCAGACAGATTTTAGACTGTAAGTAGTCAGTTCTCATATTCATTGCATTACATGTGAGAGAGATGGCACGGAACGACTTTGACAGGGGCCAAATCTTTATGGCCTGACAAGTGGGTTGGAGCATCTCAGAAGTACCAAGACTTCAGGGGTGCTCCCTGTCAGCAGAGGTGAGTACCGACTGAAAGTGGTCCAAGGAGGGACAAACCATGAACCAGCAACAGGGTTTTGGGCACCCAAGGCTCATCGATGCAGGAGGTCTATGAAAGCTATCCCATCTGGTCCAAACTGACAGAAGGGTGACTGTAGCACAAGTCACTGAGAATTTCAGTAAGCTTTATGCTGGCAGTGTGTCGCAACTCAAAATGCACCATACCCTGCTGTGTATTGCACTTTTTAGCTTTCAGACAAGACAAAGTAAATGGTTAATGGACTGCATTTATATAGCGCTTGTCAGGTCATCTGACACAAAGCACTTTACAAATATGACTCACATTCACCCTGAAATGCCCACTCTAAACCTGGTCCACCTCTATAAGCAACTCTCATGGGCACCTGAGCTTCAGACCAGGGGGCTTATTTATAAAACTTTGCTTGGATTTCATACCTAAGTAATACGTACGCACAAAAAAATAAAAATGACATTTTGTGGAAAAGAACCTAATTTATAAACCTATGGGTAAAATAAACTGCATGGAGTTTTCATTTATTTAATCAGGATGGACTTGGAATTCATTGGCATTGTGCATAATCTTAATAATTTCTCTTTTTTTAATGTCAAGTTTGTTTTTATAAATCAGAAATCTGCAAAGAAAGTGACGTACGCATCTTTTTTGTGCCTACGCACCGTTTATAAATGAGGCCCCTGAACCTTAGAGTAGTTGAAGAAGGTTGCCTGATTCAGTGAGTCCCATTTTCTTTTACATCATGTGCTTTGGCTGTGTACATATGGAACATTTACCTGGGAAGAGATGGCATCAGGATGCACTGTGGGGAAAAAGAAAAGGTGGTGGACAGAGAGTTATGCTCTGTGAAATGTTTTGCTGGGAAACCTTGAGTTTGAGAATTCAAGAGACATCAGCTTTATGGAGCTATTCGGTAGCACAAGGTGGACTTTCACTATATTAGGCAGGCGGATTTTTTTTTTTTTTAATCTTTTTTCTTTTTTAAAAAAAATTTGGCATCTCCAATCCCACCGAATCTGGAATGCCCAATTCGAGAACTATGTACATGGCTTGCTCGTATGCGACTCCATGTTGCCAACTCGGGAGAGCGAGGACAGTTCGTAGCCCTCCTCCGTAGCACACGCCTGTCAGCCACTGCTTCTTTATACTCATTGGTCAAAACTTCTCACGTTCAGAACGAGGGCGAAGGATACCCGAACATGAGCAAGCTTAGAATCTTATACCTAGGTCCCACTGGGGAAAAATCATCGGCGATATGGAAATAGACAATTTTTCTCCCAATGGCTCCCGATGCTCCCGATGTTTTTGCCAAAAAAACGGAGTAGTCACATTAGAAATTGCACTTATTAGGCATCGGGGATGGTCCGGTGAACGTTTACTGATCCTTCGGCTATGGTCACAAAGCTTCTGGGAATGTCCCCTGAACAATACCTGTGAAACATCGGGATGCCTCCCGATGCTCGGGAAAGCTCCGGGGTACCTTCGCCGATAATCGGCGAAGGTGCCCCGGAGCTTACCCGAATTTGAAACATCGTCGGGGAATATCCCCGTAGATTAGGGGATGCATCAGTGAGTACTTGCGAACCATCCCAGGTGCCTCAGGGAAGGGTTATTGGGGAGGTATATATTGTAGGGAGCTACAAGGTGCAACCAGCCTCTATAATTATCGAACAGTTTGGATGGGAATCCAGTGTGAGACGCCAAGCAGTGTTTGGGAAAGAACTTTTTTTTTACTTAAAAATCCTCTAACCTCCCTGTGCACTCCCTGTAACTCGTCCCACCACAAAAACTGATATCACCGAATGAAAACTTTCTTTTTTTTAATCACTCGCATTCACTCCACTTACTCCTGCCCCAAGGTACTTTGAACATTGTTTCGCCCTCTCATATTCCCCCTCTAGCCTTTATTTTTACGATTTCGTTTCCTCAATTATTTCTTTTAATTTTGATATATAATTGAAGTTTGTTTAACAACGAGAAGGCTGTCCGGCATTGCTTTATTTAGCTGACCGCCATCTGGCAAGCGCATCTCGTTGTTATAATCTGTACTGCAGCGGCCCGATCTTTTCCTTTAGAAATTAATCAACTATTTTTTTATTATTATTATTTTTATTGAGTGGCTGGATATACATATTTAGTTTTGGGTTATTTATTTTCCGCGGATAAATGTGTTTTTTTTCCCCCTTAACCAGTACATTTTTTTTTCTTGATGTAAATAATGTTATGATTTGAGCAAACGGAAGTGCCTCTTTCTTTGTTAGTACAATACAAGTTATTTACTTTCTCATGGTTTTGTTGACGAGTTTTTCCGTAAAATGCTGTAGTGGAGCTGAACACAGCTAATTTATTTTGGTCTAACAGACGACCTGGCGTCCGGACAAAACATTGATAACATAACTGTGTTTGGCTACACTAAAATATATGCACATTTTGGGCTCAGCATCATTCTCTCTCTGGCATGTACTTATATGAAATGTACTTATAGTGCGCGTGAATCCAGCCAAACAGCACCATGGGAAGAATGCACTTTTCAACCGTCACCGAAATTTCAGCAAATATTCGGGGATGCAACCCCGACATCGGGAATGTGTCACCGAAAGGTCACCGAAGATTCAAATATCCCCGAAGGTCCCCTGATACTTCGGCGAGACATCACCGATGCTTCGGGGATGCCTCGGGGAAAACAATATTTTGCCGAAGCTCCGGGGAAGCATTCCCCGTGGCTCTGGAAAGCTCCGGCGAGGCTTCCCCGGCCTGTTTTCAATGCAAGCTTTGAAATTTTAGCAGTTCTCCCGATGCCTCCCGATGGTTCCAGATGGCTCGCGACGCTCCCGAAGCTTCCCCGGGACATCGGGGAACCTGTTCCCGACGCCTCCCGAGGTTCATCAATTTCCATCGGGAGTACATCGCCGAGGCAAAAAATGCCCAGTGGGACTGAGCCTTTACTGATGAGCGCCCGGCAGGCCAACAGGAGGCGCTTGAGCAACGAACAAAGCAACCATTTTAAGTATCCCTTCCCGGCAGTCCCTTCCCAATTTGCATCCCTACAATGTGTAGCCAATTGTGTGCTGCTCTGAAAAAGCTGCTGACCACTGCCGGTTGGTACGATCGGGGATCAAACCCGCGCCGTGGTAGTCACTACTGCTCCGCAAATGCGGCGCCTTAACCGAGTGAGCTAACCCGGCAGCAGGCAGGCAGTTTTAACTTTGTGGCTGATTGCTTTTAGTGTGCAAGTTGCTGTCTCATTTCTCTCTAAAGAATCAGACATTATCTTCCGAGTCTAGCATTTATTGTCTTCAGAAATTATTTTTCACCTTTAATGATTCACCTTCTTGAATACAGAAGTCCTCTTCCTCATCTTATTAATAGGAACAAACTCCCAAGCCTTTCTCTCGGTCTCCAGGATTGGGATCACACTCTTCAGTCTGTTCCCCTGCCCAGTATATTAGGAACAACTCCCAAGCCTTCTGCAATCATTGGTATTGGGGCTGCACTCATGCTAACCTCCCCAGTCCTGCCATCTGATAGGTCTGCTCAGGCAAGAATGTTCTCCATCTGGCTACTGCTCATAGACGCCATTGGCCGGGTGTGGACACACCGTACGCTCAAGCCTATTACCATCTGAACCAGGCATGGGGCGATTAACTTAACTAGTTAATCCAACAAGTTAAGTTAATACTAAAATTTCATCAATTAAGTTTAATGTCTATTTGGAAATTAACTAGTTAAGTTAATTTTGACAAGTTAACTAGTTAAAAGTTAACTTTGTTGTTTCCATGCCATCAACAATAGTTTCAAATATGTTGATTGACTTAACAACTACAGAGTGAAGATAAAGTTTTATTTCAACTGCATCTAGTTTTGTCAATTCACAAATATATATACATTTGAAAACAAGTCATCATATTATCAGCAATGTATCATATTGTAACTAGACGTATGTCGATGGCGCGCCATCGCAAATCTCCGCGCTCCTCAACGAATGTTATGGGAGTAGTAGTAATGTGTCAGAGGGCAATTCACTGAACTGGCATTCTGCTGTACAAATGATAATCTGCTTGTTGCAGTGACAAAGCACTGATACTGATCAGAGTTATAGCAATGTGATGTAGTTGGTAAGAGTACTTTTTGAGTTTCTGTTGAGGGCATTAATTACTCTTCATTTTGAAATGAGAGTATTATGAAAGGAAAGGACGTACGGTACAGCGATTGGCACACCTGACGCCATTTGACCTAGAAAACGGTGAAAATTAGATCAAATCAAAAATACATCTGATATGTGATGAAGGGTCATCCCATGCACCTCCCATGGAGGGAGGTGTTACTGTTTTGGACGGACAGACAGACGGACAGATGCCGAACTGTATTACAAGATCTCCTCGCTTTTTTGGAGGCGCGGAGATAATCATGATCTGTATGTACTTCATACATAGCATACAAAACTCATAGCATACATTTACATAACTTGTGTATTTCATTCTATTAATGTTAACACAAAATGTTACCGGCAATCTCCAGTGAATGTCAGACTTTCAATTTCTACTTGCCTTGTTAAAATTCAAGAACATAACACAGCTGATATCAAGTATATATATACACACTGCCCGTCCAAAAAAAAAGTCACCGTTTGGAAATAAATGAACAAATTCTATGATTGGATCATTATTGCGGTTATTAATATGTTTCAGCAGGCAATAATCATTTTAACTCTGACTGATGAAGCGCGTTGTTACTCATTTCTTAAAAAACACGTCAGAAGATGCATCCCTTGATGGTGGAAAAGACGTTACAGTATTTCAGAAGGGGCAAGTTATTGGCCTGTATTTAGCAAAGAAAACAATGAATGAGAAAAGCAAGTATGAGGAATCATTTTCACAGACAAATTTGCCACCACAAAGTCCTGACCTTAACCACATTGAAAGTTATTGGGATGTGCTCAAGAAAGACCACCAAGTGGCTCAACCATTTTGTCGAGAAGACAAGATCTCGAGCCAAAAATTATGGCATTTCTGATCGAAAATAAATGTTTGGGCATTGCATATAGCAGTCAAAACAATGACAAGATGAATTTGCACTGTAATCAAAGCTACAGGGGTTCCAACTAAATATTTGAGTGTGCGACTTTTTTTTTTTTTTGGACAGGCAGTGTATATATATATATATATATATATATATAAGTGTGTAGAACAACATCATTTAAGTGAAGATTCTTTATCATTGTAAAACTATTATAATTATTATGAGGACAAAATCTCATCATTGCGGTAGTTAGATGTTTAGAAAAAATGCATAAGTAGTCTGCATTATCAGGTCATCATTGTAGCAAGAATTATGAAGTTAACCAAAAGTTGTTTGAAAATTAATTGAAAAAAATCAATTAATCTGCAAAAATCAATTAAGTTAATATTCCTTCTCAAAAGTTAACTAGTTAATGAGATTTTAACTTAACTTGATTAAGTTTGGGATTAAGTTAATTAATCGCCCCATGCCTGATACTTTCAGGCTTAAGGAAAGAATTAAGGCCTCATAAATATGCAGCAAGTATCATAAAACAAAATCATCTGCCACAGGACTTAGTAATAGCTACCAACGCCAGATTTGTTCCCCTTGAGAAGAGGACAACATTCATTTTTACTTTATGCAGACGTAGTGATCTAATTTGCATACACAACCTCACCTTGTTTTATACGTGGGTTGACACACCTACATATTCCAGCACAGCAGTGAGATTATAATGCATGTAAATTTTATGTTCAATCGAAATTTACACCTAAAAATTGATACCCATTTGTGCCATTATGACATAATATCGCCAGCTGTCTTAAATATTTCCCTTTTCCTGAAGAAGCGTTCCTGTTTGGCAGTTATGCCAACCCTCTGTTTAGGTCCACTTCCAAAAGCAGTAGCACAAGGCTGAGAAAATGTTTCTTTGTCGCATTGCAGGCAGTTTCGCACACAAGCCTCCAGCTGGGTGAGGGGGCTCATGGTGAAATCACGCAGTGAGTAAAACTGTCTCAGTTTCCCTACTCCTAATATCCCCCACCGCAAAGGCATGCTTTATGAGCGGGTGCGCAGGGTTATGGATGAGCTTGAGTTTCTGGAAACTGTAATGAAGTAGCGTTTCCTCTACAACACCCTCCCCCAAAAAAATAAATAAATAACCCAACCACTTGCTGACTTTCCTCCCGAGGGCAGCATTGAGAAAAATTGGAGGCTCAAACAATATTGAAGAGGACCAACAATTGCCATGGTGATATACCAAACATGGCAGCAGTTGGCGTTGGGTCGGCTGCCAAATTGCCATTAACCCTAACGCCTCCCACCCCCATCCCAGCCACACCAGTGAGGGAGCCTGTGACTCATTGGGATGGGGGGGCAGATGGTGACGGGTTCATTTCCGGAACCTTTTTTGAGACTCGGGCTCAAACCGCACTCTGACTGCCGCCAGGATATCACCGGTCCGCGCGTTGTCTGCCCTTGCAGGGGGTCAGCTGTTAGCAGTCAGTAAAAACTAAGGTTTATAAGTGTGTATCTGTTATTTATTTATTGCTCTGAGCAAGAAACACAAGCTATTAATGCACTCTGCCTCCTGCTTAGCGGAAGAGTAGGTTTGATGGGAAAAGCCACACAATGGTACGCCGGGTCGTCTCAAGCCAACATTTTCCCGAGGGGCAGGCAGTTCTAATACTTCGAGTAGCCTTCGCCCAATGAATTTCCTCATTATTCTGACGTCTGCATTGTATTTAACGACTTTCCGTCACATAAAGTCAAGAAACATTGTGCAAAAAATGCATTTGAGTTCCTCTCACTGCAAGCAAGATCGAGAAACTTTATTTCTAGTCTGAACTGTCGTACTTTCCAGTATGAAAGTGTGCTAGTTTCACTGGACAGAAACTTGTAACTTTAGAAAGTCGTATTGGCATTGATCAAGCAAAGGAGGTTTCATGCATTCTTCTGTTCTATTTTAGCTCTATGTGATACTAGCATACATTTTCATTTTAGCTGCATGGGTTTGCGAGTGGATCTCAAATCAATTACCCTCCTGAGGGCCACACGTCTTCCCGCAGGAATTTTTTTTTTTTTTCAAATCCACCCCTCTTTGAGAAGGTCACTGTTCAAATGCCCTGAGGTTCCCTCTGCTTTCACGTTATCCCCACTAATCTCACTAAGAGGGCAAATGGTTTAGCCGTTGGAATGCTGGTGGCAAACGCAGAAAGCACTCTGAGCTACAGTTTCCTTAATTCACCTCACTGCTCTCAATCCTCCTTCATCTTCGACGCACCAGAGGACCGGCTGCAATTGCACTCAATACTAAGGCACATTAGACATGCAATGATGAAGAAACGAAGAATATTTACAGAAAAGCTTTCTGTCTGTTGATATTGGAGCAGTGGCACTGTAATGAAGCATTTCTGTGGTTATTTTATACCTTTATTTTGCGAAACCTGACACTGTTTAAACCTTAAGTAAAGACACCAACATCCACTCGTTTTATATACTGTTATTATTGCTCACATCTGTCAAAAGCCAAATAGTGATGGGTGGTCAACTCTCATCATGAAAGGAGGATAAGGTTTGTAATGTTTTGCATGAATGGCTCACCGTGAATTTACACTCAAGTCCCAAATTCCACTCAATGCACTCATTACTGAATTTACAGCGCTAACATCAGGCAGTCGGAGGAGGGGAAAAAATGCAGAAGTTAAGCGCGGCTGTATTTACAGTATGTGCCTTGTGCGTCGTCTGCATTTGAGGCTGTTTTCCCCTCTCGACATTTTCCGCACGATGAACCCATTTGACTTTTTAATTATTGGGCTGAACAGGGTGATATACATAAAGAACAATCCCCAAATTCTGATGGAATGCTCTGGTTCCCCCCAAGAGCTGCAGGGATGATTTAAGGCATTCCCTAGTCATGTAATACTGATCTGTCACAAATCTTGCTTCATCTGTTGCTCAATGTCTCTCTCTCTCTCTCTCTCTCTCTCTCTAAATCCACTCCACACCCCCCCCTTCTCACCCCAGTAGAGATCTGCGGCAGAGAGCGTCTCGGCCCACAGCCCTGGTCGCGGGCCGTTCTATTCTGGCGGGTCCGAGCACTGCGGTCGGTGGAAAAAGGGAGAGCTGAGGCCCGCAGCTGTGATGGAGGGCCGCGCCGCCCCCCTGGTGTAAATTTCACTGATATCACCTCCATCAGAGGCCCATAAAGCTGATTTATTATAAATAGTGTTTCTGCTGTGTTTACTGCAGCGCATTCTTGGGAGCTCCGCACCATCTCTCAAACATGAGCCCTCACAGGTGCCGCCAAGCCCGCCCTCAGTGGGGCAGAATGAGGAAGGGAGAGGGAGAGAGAGGGGGGGAGAGCGAGGGAGTGGGAGCATGAGGAAGAGGGGGAGAGAGGAGGAGGGAAAGAAAGAAGAGAGAGGAAGGGAAAAGAGAGAAATAGGGAAAGATGGGGAGAGAGAAGGAGAGCAATCCAGGGAGGGAAGGAGGCAGAGAGAGGGAGAGAGAAGGTGTAGAGATATTGAAAGGGAGGGAGTACAGACGGTGAAACAGAGGGAGAGGGAGCAAGAGAGAGTGGAGAGGGAAATGGAGTGAGACAAAGGGTTATAGAGATGGAGAGAATGAGAGAGACAGAGAGAGGGAGAGAGTGTAAGAGAGAGCGGAAGAGAGGGAGGGAGAAATAAAGTGAGAGATGGAAAAAGAATGAAACAGTGAGTGAAAGAGAGGGAAGGAGAGACAGATACAGAGAGAGGGAGGGAGAAAGAAAAATGGAGTGAAAAGGAGAGAGAGAGCAACAGGCAGAGAGACAGAGTGAGCGCTAGAGAGGGAAAAGACAGAAAGTAGATAACAAATTAAGGCTAAGGGGCAAGAAAACATGGCAGCCATCACCGCTGGGGATTTATCACCGGCAGGGGTGATAAGGATAACACTAATGCGCTAAGTGTTAGTTACTCAGCCTCACCTGGCATCCAGCCCCCTCCTGAAAATAACAGTAATGGGAATGAGGGCAGTGACCCACACTACTTCAGGAGTGGATGACTCAGACGACACAGCCATTCTCCCGCAGCAATATTCATCCAAAGACTTTCAAACAGACAAATTAACCTTAAATCACAGATTACGAAAAATCATTGGATGTAACTTGATTAGGGGATGATGATTTACCAAGGAAAGCATCTTCTGATTTGTCTTCTTTCTTCCCTCTTCTTCTCTGTCTTCTTCTTCTTCTTCTTTTTCTTCTTCTTATTATTATTATTATTATTATCAGTGGCGTGCGATCACATGTTCCCAGGGGCTTCAGTAACCTCACCCTTTACCGCTCGACTGTCTTCAAGCTGTTCTCATTCAAGTTCGCCTGATTAACAATCAAACAATTTACCGACTGAATGACCAAGACCAATCCTAGATCCATAATAAGAAATGATAATGAAAAAAATGAATGCCTATTGCCTACATTTATACAATTGATACAATATTGTTAGGATGGAAACATAAATGCAAAAAATTAGAAACTTTCGCTGACTTTGAAGCATTTATTTTTGCCATCACTCAGCTGTGCATCGCACCCAACAACGCCCTTTAGCCCTGACAACATTCAGAATATAGAGCGGATTCTCAGGGATTATTGCTTAATGAGCCTCACAAACTAATTTCCGAAAATCTGTGCTGTTTCACGAGCTACACGACAGCCGAAATTGTAAAGACATTGATGTTTTACGTAGTCATTTGTGTGTGGCAGAAAACGCCTCATAATTTTGTGGTGTGATCTATAACAATGCTATCAAAAATAAATTAGACTGTCATCGGTTCTACCAATTAGTCTGAGCAACTGTTGCTAATCGGGAAAAGTAAACTGCGAGAGGTTTAGGTTATTAAGCAGTTAAAGGTGAGGTTTCTGCTGCCCTTTTTTCCTGCCAACGGACCGCCACTGATTATTATTATTAGTAGTAGTAGTAGTAGTAGTCGTAGTAGTAGTAGTAGTAGTAGTAATCGTCGTCGTAGTAGTAAAAGAAGTAGTTGTTATAATAGCAGGACTGTTTTAGTATAAGTTTAATTTTCTCCCATCAGCTCAGAGCCAGGACCTTGATGCAGTATTATATGAAAAACAAAATCTGATACATATGAGGTCCCGAAACCTCTGTTCATTTTCCAGGAGGGAGAGCGCCTCAGAAGCTGTTGAGCTACAGCAGACGGGCACCTGCTGGGTGGTGCGCCCACTGAGACTTAATCTCGGTAGTTAAAATTAACTACTGTGTTGCTACACTGCAAAATGTATCTTTTCACAACCAATATGGCCATTTATCCCCAGAGCACACCGTCCATGACACAATAAACTGCACAAAGTCCTACAGAAATACACACACACACACTCTTTATATCATGCTCGAGTGTTTATTGTTCAAAGCCAGATGTCCAAATCCTTTGCTGCAGGTTTTCCACTCGTAGTGTTTGTTGCGGTGGGGCTGATCAAGGTTTTCCATATGAACGTCAGTCATGGGCATGCGTAGGGTTTTTTAATAAGTATTTTTGGGTCCATCTACGAGGTACCAATCTTGCTGCCATTTTTGGTTCTCATTTTGAATGTTTTAATCAAGCCAAGCCAATCACTGTGCATTATTTAAACAACTATTTAAAAAAATAGTTCAGATTACATCACATTATTAGATAATTTTGCAGAACATTTTTGCTCTTTCTCACTCATAAGATTCTGATTTATTAGCAGATTTAATCGTTTCTGAGGCATGGGAATAACCCAGTGGAGAGTCTTTCTAGTGAGCTGAAGTTGAAACCAAAAATCCACAAGGGTGGAAATCTTGTTAGAGCAATGTTTTAAAGTGAAAATTAACTTCCACAAAAATGCTACATTAATCATCTAATCTTGAATGTATGTACCCAATAAACACTGACAAGAGGGCAAACTTGAGTACAAAACATCTCCTTCAACATAATTTGTCGGTTTGAGATTTCAATATTCCCGTCTGTTCAGGACTGTATGGGCTTTACCAACTGTCTCTGCCTCCTGCTCATAGCTTCAGTCTAACAAACAATGAATATGAACACAAAAAATACTGAAGCAGGGCTTCACACAAAGATTACTAATAGTTAAAGGTTTGTTAGCTGCCAAACTGCAATATACAATTGCACCGACTTCAATGGAGCTAACATCAGTCACAAAAATAGAGCATTGGCAACATTGGAAAACATAGATTAGCACTCATACCCACATGTACAACTGATATCACTAGCTGGCTAGTGGTAATTTGATTTTGATTGTTTCTTGCATTCACAGACCTTGAGCTCTCCAGTAGCACTCACTCCTATCACTCGCACAGCTATTGCAGGCCGGGTTCATTTTTACCTTAAAAGCCGGTAGGTGTCGAAAGGGGATGAGCTCCATTATGATTGGTTGAATGCAAATGAGGTTCAGGATGATGTATAGTAAAAACCATGGCTCCCTGAAACTCAAGAGACAAGCCAAGCAGGTAATTTTGTGTACAACTGCTGCTAAATTATAACAGATAAATTCAGAATTATAATTGTTTAAGTCCCTTATACACACTGAAAGCAACTGAATGACCAGACAAGGTTTATGGTCCCTTTATCACGAAAACACTAGTTTAATCCTATTCCAGTACTATTTGAAATTAGTCGGCATCCAAGTCTGCAGGAAAATGCTCACTTTCATCAGATTTTTACATGAATGCTTTGACAGAATTTTTGCCAACCTTTCAACCAGCATTCACCACAAGAATGTGCTCTGGGTATGAAACACAAATAATATATTAACATTATTTGGCCACTGAATCAGGATGCAGGACAATATGGGAGTCAAAAAGAAAAAAGAAAAAAAAAACAGCAACGCAGCTCCTCATCTTCCTGTTCTGTTTTTGTGGTCAATTATTTTCCAGACAAGGAGAGCAACTGAAGAACCAGGTGGGGAAATGCTCTTGACACTGCATTTTAAACATGAAGTAAATCAGTAATAACAAAAAAAAGTAACAGGGAGCATGTCCATAAGTGGAAGGAAACTGGTTCCTTGAGGATATGACTACAGCCTGACCAAACTTCACCCCCTTGGACCAGTGTGGTCATGACAGGCTTGGTCAGGGGTTTTTAAACTAGTCATCTTCACAAATGTGCTTACTAGGCCCAACACCTGGTTCTACCTCTAGCATTCACTTTAACCAGACCAGCCAATGCAGTCTCAGTCAAATCCAGACATGATTTCCTGACATGTGAAAATCCGTCTTATTTTGCCAGCTAATGTAAAGAAAAAGTATGTATCATGTACAATTAAGCACATAAATATGGAGACCCTAAACATGGAGACCCAAGAAGACAGTGTAGAGACACGAAGTCCAACCTAATTATGTTCGTTGGTCTTCCCTCAGTTCATGGTAACTTGTGACATTTTTGGCAAATTGACATCTGAATAACCTGATTTGTATGCTTTCTAGCAATGCAAGAACCATACAAGCAAATAAACAACCAATAAGCCTTGTTTATTTTTGAAGAAGGTATGCATGTCTTTAATTGAGATTCAAAATCCATCTTGGGTCAGCTTTGATGCCCTGAATGTTTATTCATTGTGGGTAATCTGATCCTAACCCATATTCCAACACTCTCATGTTGGAGAGTATTTAAATAAATAAATTAAGTTGTCAAATCTAAAAGAGTGAGGTCAAAAACAGTGATTTCAGACAGAATGCCCCACTGGCATTGTAAGATCAGCCCCCTGGCCAAAGGAGGTTGTTCTGGTCAGATGGAGTGATAAAGGCATTCATTTCACACGAGCATCAGATTGAAGCCATCAGAACTAAAAGATTAAGCCATCAAGTCCTTCCCTCCCTTGCAAAACTCCTCTCTCTGGGAAGGGAAATTCATCCTTTTTTCTTTATTAGCGGGAGAAACGAGGACGTATATGGCCAAAATTCACATGTATTTCAGGAAAAGAAAATACAGTTGCAAAAAATTGAAGTAGAGAGGTAATTGCAGTACAACCCCAATTCCAAAAAAGTTGGGATGCTGTGTGAATTATAAATAAAAACAAAATGCAATGATTTGCAAGTCTCATAAACCCACATTTTATTCTCAATAGAACATAGAAAACATTAGATATTGAAAGTGGGACATTTTACCGTTTCATGAAAAATACTAGCTCATTTTGAATTTGATGGCAGCAACACATCTCAAAAAAGTTGGGAGAGGGGCAACAAAAGGCCAGAAAAGTAGGTGGTACTAATAAAAATGGCTGGAGGAGCATTTTATAACTAATTAGGTTAATTGAAAACAGGTCAGTAACATGAATGGATATAAAAAGAGCATTTTAGAGAGGCAAAGTCTCTCAGAAGTGAAGATGGGCAGAGATTCACCAATCTGCAAAAAACTGCATCTAATGTAAAATTGCGAAGACTTTGAATTTACAGAACATAATAATATCAAAAGATTCAGAGACTCTGAAGAAATTTCTGTGCGCAAGGGACAAGTACAAAGGTCAATATTGGATGCTCATGATCTTCGGGCCCTCAGGCCCTGCATTAAAAACAGACATGATTCTGCACTGGAATACACTGCATGGGCTCAGGAACAATTCCAGAAATCATTGTCTGTGAACTCAGTTCGCTGTGCAATCTATAAATGCAAGCTAAAGCTGTATCATGCAAAGAAAAAGCCATACGTGAAGATGATCCAGAAACGCCGCCGTCTTCTCTGGGCCAAAGTTAAAATAGACTGAGGCAGAATGGAAAACTGTTCTGTGGTCAGACGAATCAAAATTTGATATTCTTTTTGTAAACCATGGACGCCGTTAGGTGTGGTCTAAAAAGGAGAGGGACCATCCAGCTTGTTATCAGCGCAGAGTTCAAAAGTCTACATCTCTGATGGTATCGGGTTGCATTAGTGCCTATGGCATTGGGAGCTTACACATCTGGAAAGGCATTATCAATTCCGAAAAGTATATACAAGTTTTACAACAACATATGCTTCCATCCAGGCAACGTCTCTTTTAGGGAAGGCCTTGCTTATTTCAGCAAAACAATGCCAAACCACATACTGCATCCATCACAGTAGCATGGCTTTGCAGAAGAAGAGTCTGAGTGCTGAACTGGCCTATCTGCAGTCCAGACCACTCACTAATAGAAAACATTTGGCACATCATAGAATGAAAAATCCAGCGTAGAACACCCAGGATTGTTCAGCAACTAGAATCCTGCATCTGACAAAAGTGGGACAACATTCCTTTCCCAAAACTTCAGCACTTTGTCTCCTCACATCCCAGACATTTAAAGGCTGTCGTTAAAAGAAGAGGGGATACTAAACAACGGTAAATATTGCCCTATCCCAACTTTTTTCAAAATGAGCTAATATTTTTCATGAAATCGTAAAATGTCTCACTTTCATCATCTGATATGTTGTCTATGTTCTATTGCTTATAAAATGTCAGTTTATGATATTTGCAAATCATTGCATTCTGTTTTTATTCACATTTCACACAGCATCCCAACATTTTTGGAATTGAGGTTGTATGTCTATTTACTATTGCTATTTAAAATTAGACAGTCTGATCGCCCACAACTGCATGAGTGTAGCCCCTTAAAGCCCGCTTCTGCCCTTTTTAGCGCATTATTCGGCAAATGCTGCCGGCATGGCAACCAAAATCGATGTGTGATAACTGAAGTGTAACACATGTCCATACCGAATATGAAAGTAATCGGACAAAAATGACAGCCTGAACAGCGTCCACAAGGAAGTGTCTACGACGCGGACGAGGATGCAGCTGCGGAGACGACAAGCATGAATCCATAGTAGCCGCCCGACTTTGTCCAGGGGCTACAAATACAACTTCTCGCCCAACCAATTTTACAACATTTCTCTTGCTTGACCGTTCTCTCAGCCTTTGGCTAAATCTTTGACTCTGACTCTTTCTCTGAACCTCATTCAATCACTCTCTTTTTCCCTCTCTGACCTCCCCATCTTCCTCCCTTTTGCACACCAATACTTTACTCCCTCTGTCCGTCTTTATCTCCCCTATCCCTCCATCTCTTGGTCTTTTCCCCCCACAATCCTACTCTCCCCACTCCTTGCCACTGTCTCCTGTCATTCTCCCTCTCACCTTCACTTTCTCCTCCCCTTTGGCTCTCCCCTCTTTCTCTCACAGTAGCTCTCACTTTCCTCCTTTTCTCCCCATCCTCTCTCCCTCTGTCTTTTACTCCTTATCCGAGGCTCTCCCTCTTTTTTCCGTCCTTCACCCTTGCACTCCCTCTCGCTCTCCCTCCACCCTGTTTTTTCTTCTCTCTCTCTCTCTCTCTCTCTCTCTCGCAGCACCTGTTCTGTTCCAATACCAGCCTACTGGCAGGAATAGGGCCCAGAACAGGGCCGCAGCCCACATTTCCTCTCTTTGACCATCTAGACTGTCCCATCACCGAATATGGCTGAGAACCACATTCTGAGCTCTGCACTGTGAAAGCACATACACACTGCACACACAGAACAAAATAACACACACACACTTGTCTCTCCCCTCCACACACACACACACACACACACACACATGGGTGCATGCACCTACCTGGGTACTGTTTACACACCCAAACACACTTCCAAAAACACGGCATGAGCACATACACACACTCCAACTAGACCTGTGTGCACCACGATCTCTCTCTTTCACACAAACACACACACACACACACACACACACACACACACACACACACGGGCGCGCACGCAGAGTGTGCCCCCATATCCCTCCCCGCCATTGCCCAAACCTGGCCTCTTTCTTCCACTCACATTTTTCATAGAGTGGAAATAGTTAGGCCCCTAATGGAATACACATTTGTCTTCGTTCTTCTGCAACCACAGCCTCCAAAAACAAATACAAGGGAGACCCCCCTCTATTCTTCTTCTCTGTTCTAGTGCTGTAGTGCTGCCCTGTCAGGGATGTGGGGGGGGGGCACAAGCTGGTGATCTAGCTTGTGCTCCGCCTGGGCAACATGCACCCGTAATTGCCCTACACACTGTTCCTATTATGCTAAAGTAAGCATCCACTCCTATTAAGATAAATGCACTCAGACTCAAAACTTGGGACTGGACAGGTTTTATTTTACTTCATAAAAAGACTGGGATATAAGTCCATGATTTAGAGGCATGTTTTTAATGATGCGCACTGCATACGGCCTTTAGTATCAGCTGAACAGATGATACCATGGTGCATTTTCCTGCTATAACCACAGTTTCACTCTCATACTCATAACCTTTTAACCTTTTAAATGATCTGGCATGTTTGCTTGTTCTTTGCTGTTGTTTTCTTTGTTTGTTGTTGGGTCTTTAGTGAGTTAGTGTCTGACACATCTAAGTTTAAGTAAACAAAATAAACAAAACATGATACCAGCAATTGGTCCAAATCATTCACCCTGCCACCTAATGCCTTTTTTACCATAGAAGTTCACTGCAAGGTCAAAGGGGGTTCTCAGAATGCCGAGATGTGCAATGTTTAGAGGTCATGGAGAGCTTTCAGACTGTAAAGATGTGCAGTGTTTGTGAGGTCATAGATGGCCTCCAGAATGTTAATACATGCAATGTGAGTGAGGTCATAGAGGGGTTTTAAAATGTTAGGGTATGCAATGTGGGTGAGGTCAGAGAGTTCCAGAATGTTAAGATGAGCAGTGTGAGTGAGGTCATAGAGTGGTTCCAGAATATTGAAATGTGCAGCTTGAGTGAGGTCATAGAGGAGTTCCAGAATATTGAAATGTGCAGCTTGAGTGAGGTCATAGAGGAGTTCCAGAATGTTAAAATGTGCAAATGTGAGTGATGTCGTAGAAGAGTTCTCAAATGTTAAGATGTGCAATCCTTGAGGTCATAGAGGCATTTAAGAATGTTAAGATGTGCAAAGTGAATGAGTTCAGGGGTTTCATTGTATTTGGATGGAATGTAAATTTTGACTAGCACAAAAAAATGTGTGAACAAGCGGGTAGCTGTGTTTTATGTCTCTAGGCTACTGTACATAAATGTGTATATACACTGTGTCAAATAACCCAGTGAAAATAATGAGCAGCATCTTGAGTTGAAGGCCCCGATGGACAGAAGGCGTGAGAATCCGCAGGAAGACTCCAGGGAATGATGCACTCTCATTATTGCTGTCTGCACAGCCCGAGAAAACCAATTAGCCCTTGCGTGAACAAGGCTCTGTTTATTGACTGAAGAGAACTTTATTAACCCGCCGGGCAGCTGAATGGAAGACACCTGCTCCTTGCACTCTGATAAGCTCTATAGCTGTGCTACAAGGCGGACAGGCCCTTAGACGACCACTAAAATCCTCAATTTCTTTTGTTTGAACTTCTTGTTCCAGCAATTGTACAGTATGACTTGTAACAAGGACATTGTCTTTCTTCAGTATCACACGAAGCTGACAGACAACTTTTTCACTCGCCAGCAATTCAACAACCGCAAACAACTTCACTTTTTTTTCTCGCACACGTAGAGATGGCTGACATACTGTCCCCAAGAGTGACTGTGCATTCTTAACATATTAAATAATGGGCTGACATTCAACTCAGAAATAATTAAATTAATAATTAGGTCTATGCACTGGCACTCACAACGTTAATTTTTTTTCCAGCGAGAGCGGCATTTCAGAACTTTCAGCGAATGAAGGTAATTCTGGTGACAAGTATACGATGGTTTCCTTTATAAACCGTTTACATTTTCCAGTCTGACAGCTGTCTATTTTTTACAGCAAGTTCTCGGACGGTGGTGCAAAAACAAATAATAGGTACTTTCAGTGAAATTACCTTTATTTGCAAATGAGTTCTGAAATGCACTCACTGGAAAAAAAAATTAACGTTGCTTTGAGTGCCAGTGCATAGACCTAATTATAATTTAATTATTTTCTACTGAATGTAGCCCATTATTTGCTGTTAGATCGCATGGGGAGAGAAGCCTGTGTCTTCAATTGCCACTTGATTATTCTTGAATTGGAAAACGTGTTTATAAAGGAAACCATCTAGAATTAGCCAGGACTAATTGTTTTCAATAAAGGGATGGATAATTTCCGCCGAATTTTCAAGTCTAGCGCCGGCCCTGACCCGCCATTACGAGTTATCTCGTTCTCGTAGTTGGCAGTCAACGTGTTAACTTCTTCCACCTGGCTTTTTCAGTACGGAGGTACAGTGCCCTTCAATGACCTCTCCATTCAATGTGTGTTAACGCCAAACCAGTTCCTATTTACTTTTCCAATTAGGAAAGAGAGGAAATGCACATAAGTGTTGCAGAGATGTTCTGGTGAAAATTCAAATGTGAAGAACAGTTGGACACTTGTAGCCACAGTGTGATAATCATTAATTTATTAAATAACCAATGGGTTCAACGTTAGGTCTAGTCCGCATGTACACATATATTTGTTAAAACAGGTTTTTCCTCCGTTTTTCAAAAAAAAAAATCTTTGTCCACACAAAGATACAAAGACATGATTAAAGCACTGTGAAGTGCATGCCAAGCCAACAGGGGGTGAAGATATTTCATGTAAGACCATTTGGGCTAATCACAAGCCTTACAAACTCACAATGTGGCGCACACACTGCTGCCACATGCCAAAAACTCAGTTTTCCTCGTCCACACGTAAACAGTGAAAACTAGAAATGTTCATCCTGGAGGGCATTTTCTAAGAGGTTCATTTTCGGTGATCAAAAATGGCACGCGTGCGTAGACGAAAGGCTGCAATGCATAGGAAATTCTGCATTTTCAAAATTCTCTGTACATGTGGGCAAGGCCAAAGTCTTCTTCAATGTATTGAATCATCCCTCAATGCCACGAAGACATATGTTGAAACGTTGGCAAATTTATAAATGAATTGTTATTGCATCATAGTTTAGAGTGAGCAACCCAACCACTTTAATTCACTTCTAATCAACAAGCAAACAATAATTTTCCCATTTGCGAAGATTAATCAATAGAACTACTGGCCAATTTGCTTTTCGGTTGCATTATTAAATCGTAAAGTTTTCTCGCATTTTCCTATCCTCATGAATGATGACATAAAACTTCAACATGTCCTTCGAAGATCTGAATTCCTGTAGCTCACAAAATGGCACATACTATATTTTGTTAGCTAGGCTTATATGTGACACTGTTATTCGCCAATGTTCATAGGTTAAAACATTTCAGGTGTTTTCCATTTCAAAGTGCAAATGCATCGAATTTTCTCAAATAAAAACTAATCTGGTATTCGTTTGACCAAACAGTTCATGAACAGTATCCTGCTAATTAAATGCCCCAAATTTTCTCAAAAATGAGCCTTTTATTGAGGTGCAAGCGGAGATTTCCAGAAAAAAAAATGAAGATTGACCCAAATTTGCCAATTAGCTGATGTGGTGTAATGGGAGATGTTCTAAACATGGAAGTCAAGCTGAAAACAATTGGAAAACAAGATGTTGTCAAAGAATATTGTTTCCATAAATTGATGAAAACATATTTTTTTCACATCAGAGGGGGAAAAGTAACAACATGACAATCAGCCTGTAGGCATGGTGCTCCGAAACTACTTAGGGAGATTTCTATGAGGCCATGACGAGGAAAGGTGTCTGAAAATAGGTAGCCTACATACATGATAAGAACACAAGACGTTCAAAGTCTATTAACTCTGATTCTACAGTGTACACGCAACAAGCAACATGGCCCATACAGGCCAAATGAGGCCCTGTTTGCACAGCTGAGGTGCGTTGTCAGAAATCACAGATGTTAACTTACATAGTTGGAACCACTGACTGTGAATGGACGAAATATGTAAATTGCTAACTTAATTAGCGACTGTGCTTTTGGAAAATGCACCCCTGGCTGGCTAGCATGATTTAGCTTTTCGCTTTTAAAGTATTAAGTTACACATGCGACGGTTGTCGTAGAAACTTGAATTTATTAATTTAATGGCGAAAAGCATTAACATGCTAGCAAGAAAATTATTAACTTGAACAGACTAGAAGCTTATGCTTTTTTTATTCTCCAATTCCAGCTCCTGGTCTCACTATCATGGCCAAAGTTTTCATTTTACTCAAGGTCTCGCGATGTAGGATGGATTTAGTTTCGTTTTGAGTCCTTTTTTGCATAAAATAGTTTCTGCAGTCATTTTAGAATGGGCTTTTTAAGCAGTGCCCTGTATTAACCTGCTTTTCTAAGTACAGAAGAGATGGGAAAGATTTGGGACTGGAGCAGTTTGGGGTCGGCTTATTGACCACTGGCTTATTAAGCAGCAATTTCAGTAATTCCTAACCCGCAGTGATGACCAAACTTTTCCTGTAACTCGGGATCTGGCTGATAAAAGCAGTCAACAGTGCACTGTTGAGAGCAGATCACCGATCCTGATCTGATGTTGTGTCCGATTGAGTTCCTCTGTCAAATCATGTTTCTGCAAACAATACAATGCAATGACATCCCTAAATAGTGCGGAAAGGGCATGTACATTTTACACTGAATTAGGACGGCAGAGAAGATCGTTAAAGCATGGGGTAATTGTGTGATCGCTGCTGAGCAGAAGAGCCAATATTGCAAAAGGACAAATCGCAGGGGATGGCAGAGCATAAAAATTCATCGCTTTATGAGGTGTCATCCGTGTTAACTTTTTTAAGAGCGAGCTGATTCATCAATGCCTGTTACGTTATTTCTTTCATGATTTTCTTAAATCAGCAACAGCATCACAAAACCTTCTCGAAGGGGGAACACGATTAGATGAGGGAGCTGAATTGGACACAACACTGGGCTCTTAAATCCGCTCATTTCCTCTTCACAAAATCCACCGATGCCTATCGAATTGTGAGTTTTTTTTTTTGTTGTTGTTTTGTTTTTTAAATTTATGGACCATGATGCCTCTGCTTGCATCAGTGTTATTGTTGTAGCCATAAACAAGGCAGATATTTGGATTTTCACACGGGAATCATCCACAATTACAAAGCACTGACACCACTGACATTGACAATGTGTTCTGTGTCGCTGGCTAGACACCGCCTGCGACGTCATCGCCGAAGATGGCCGAAGATAAATTCTTTCCGAGAAGATTGCGATTTACAGTGATTAAAATGCACATAAATTTGTAATGGCTGATTAGAATTTGAAATGACCAGTGCACAAAGGATGTAGGCCTGTTTATATTCAAAATTTCATTGTCCAAATCTTATTTTTGGATGAAAGAGCACGTTAAATGTTTTATTTTTTAAGATTGAACGCATTTTGAATAAGCTAAGCACCTTATTAAAATAAATTACACTGCTGAAAAAATGCTGAAATGGGAGACGGGATTCAGAGTAGGTTGGGTTAATTAATTATTTGTATCATTGCCCTCCTTACAATATCACATCTATTGCATTTACATTGTCAGTATAGCCTATTGTTGATCTCTTTGTCATTTATTAATTAATAATTTCTACATAATTCTAGGCCTATGTAGCAGATCAGTCTTGATTATTCAGTAGATAAACTGTTAAATTTTTGCTGAAGCGATCTTAAACAGGAATAGGTTGAGCGCAATTATGCATTAAAAAGAGAGAGGCTTCTAGACCTCTGATGGCATGTCTCGGAAAATCTGTTTGAAAACTTGGTGGCATTTGACTTGAAGAGGCTAAAATTACCAGTGCTGTTTTCAGAGATTTCCCCAGTAAAAGAATTGTATACTAAATCCTTACTTTCAGTCTAGGGTCCCACAGACCAGAGCTTCCTGAAATCATAATTAATATTGCTTTATCAGCTAGATATTTAATATGTGTTTCTTACTTAATGGGAACAACTTATAAACATGGTTCTTAACTTGATATTGTTTCAGAGGTGCTGTACAAAAAATTGAATGAATCCAACAGAGCACAAGGGCTGAGACATTGGAAACTCTGGAATAATCATGAGAAACATAGCCAAAAAGTCTGTGCTAAATGGGGTCTACCTCTGCAAGAGAGCTTTCCGATTCGACAGTCACCCCCATCCCCCATGACTGACGCTTCCTCTTAAGTGCCTAGTGTCGAGAGTCAACTTTCAACAGGACAGATAAAATATAACAGCATCACTTTTTATCGGCCTCCTCGGAAGTAAAACCAAAATACCATCTTCCAGATGGACAGTAGAGAATGGCTTGTGTGTGTGTATATGTGTGTGTGTGTGTGTGTGTGTGTGTGTCTGTCTGTCTGTCTGTCTGTCTGTGTGTATGTTAGTATGTGTCTTTCCATGTGAGAGTGTGTATGTACACCGGTACTTAACAATTATGTCAGATGTATGTATTGTCGTTTGACAGTGGACCGGAACGTTTTATTATATTTTGACAATACACGTCTCTGGACATGCACGTGTATGTACGGATTCATTTTCACACAGTCAAGAAATAAAATAACTGGATGTTGTGATCTATCTTAATACAATTACAGAAGCATAGGTCATTGACCGTTAACCATTTCAAGCCCACCATTTTTTTAAAGTTTGTCTTTTTGATGTTCCAAATGAAAAGCCTTTGACAGACAAACTGTTTGGGCAAATGCATGTATAAGACCTAATTTGAAAGGGAACATCCTGTAGTTTCTGGAAATGTGCTCAAGTAGTTTGTGGCTAAAACAGAAGCTACATCACTACATCAGCTCAAACATGAAGGATTTTTTTTTTTTTTTTTTTGCTAGGTGCACCAGTGATTTGGTGGATTCTATCAGGTTAATGCTTGCACCCAATGGGATAAACAGTGTCTACTTTATTTTTTGTCTCTGATATGTCCCCAGTGGTTTAAATGATATCTTTATGGAAGCATTTTTCACGAAAACAATACATCAATGGTATCTCTTCTATGAATAACATACAAACAGAAACATTATTGGCAAACACTATTGAAAACGTTTTTTTCAGCACATATTGTTACAGCATGGCGGTGAATAGAAAAGCTATCTCTCACGGCAGCACTGGGCTAGGGAGAATAGATTGAGGTATTTAACAGGGGCTCAGAGCTGAAGGTCTGTTTTTAGTCTGTTTATCCTCTTTAAGCCATTGTTTTATCTTTTCCAGATTTGACTGCATGCCAGAGGGTGACTTAGAGCCATATTTTCCAAATACTGGTTTTGCAGTGATGTAGTTAAGTGTTTTATACACTGGCTCACAGAATTTAATTTTGCTGTTTTCCGATTACGTTTTTTCATGGGTGCAAATGTTAAACTTATTACAATCAATTTCATAGAACTACCAGTATTTTTTAAACAGATAATGACAGTTGCTGTGTTACGCCATTGCCAGCATTACGACTCTGCATGCTTTTGTACGAGTGCGTTGCATCTAAATTGTTTCCACATGAAATACATACACTTACTGTCTGGACCTATAATGGCGTACTTGTACTTAGCTTGTAATGAAATCATCTCACCATCACCAATTTTTCCACAAAATGAAGGCGAAATGTATACATTTGAATTTCAAATGGATGACTTCATGGAGCCGTACAGCTGCTTTGCCAATGGGCGTCACCAACTTGCAAACTGATTCTAAATTTTCCAATCATCCTAAAATTTCAATGACCTTGTGAGCAGCTGTTCACCCCAAGCCATAGTAAAGCTTTTGCTGGAACGAAGACACATAAACAAGAACAAAAACATGCGGTTAATTCTGTTTTCCCCAGGTGTCCATAGTTGAATTTAGAATTTTGCCGAAAGCGCTCACCGGTGCAAAGCTTAGAGTGTAGTTTTTAGTATTTCACAAATACTATTTAAGTGTAGCATTTCAGTCCCGTTCGAGCCATGGATTTGCGACAAAATTCGAAAGCTGTAATCACGTCTCCAGCAAGCCAGAAACCTTCCACTGGGGCGGCGATGGCTGTCACGTTTCACAAACCGTGCTTTGCAATGAGACCTGGCCAACTGCTGAAGAAGAATCACCCTTCACTAATGAGCTTGTCTTTTTTTGGATCAAGTGCAGATTCTAAGGATGCCTCTGGCCTTAGAGATCAGAGGGCTGGCAATCTGTAAAGCATGAGGGCTAAATGATGTAGCGACAGGATACACTGTGCATATGATTAAAACATGAGCAAATCTGCACTGAATTTGTAAAGTAAAAAAGCATGCCGCAGCAATGCTTTCCAGCAAAGCCATTCCTGAATGGCTGCAAAAACAATGAAGGGGGCCTGATGGGCCTTGAAATAAAAAACGCACACAAGAGCAACACACCCCAGCTCCATGTCAAAGAAGGGTCTTGGACAGAAGCAGGAAAGAAAAGTATGTTTATTGTGCACTGGTAAGTGCGGCGTTGTTTTCATTTGCGCCACAGTGTATTTGATGTCATTGTCTGGGAGAAAATCTGTGACAGTATGTCATGCGGAAAACACATAGCACATATCCAGTTTGATAAGATCAATTCCTGTGCTCCTCATCTAAATTCACAACCACTGACGATGTAAAAGTGACATTGCAACTCTATTCGGGAATTTTAATTACAGAGGTTTTTGCTCTGAAATTGAGACAAACTCTAGAAGGTTCCCTGAATTCTCAGAACCACTCTGCTTCTTCAAAGGTCACTAAAGGGCAACAAGATAGAAATTAGGCATTTATTATAGACCAAATACAACCATTACATTTCCTATCTAAGGAAGTACCGGAGAAACCAATTATGTTTCCATATTCAGGTGATAGCCTACATAATCTGTCACTCAGAATGAATTACTAAAAAAATACATACAAAAAATGATTTAGGAGACTTTTTAGATACTTTTTTGTGTCTAAATTTAGATGCAATTTCATGGTAGTTGATGTCAAGATACCAGATAGTTAGCAAATTGTGAAAGACATTTTTTTTTAAAGAAAAAATACATGTCCTAGAGGTCTGAAACTCAAAATCCATCACCATTCCACAGTAACCTAGCCTACAACCTTTTAGAACCTAAACATGTTCACTTCAACAGAGTGGCTAGATGTTCCCATGGAATGTCTGGTTCTCTCCAGCCAGAGTCGGGTAGCACTGTTGCGTCACATCAAGAAGGTAGTGAGTGTTCAAGGTAGTTGGGCTAATTGGAGACTCAAAATTGCCCAGCGGTGTGAATGTGTGGGTTGCTGGTGTGTGTACCCTGTGATGGATTAGTGAACTGTCCGTGGTGAGTTCCTGTCTTTAGCCCTCCGCATGGTGGGTCAGTATCCAGTCCGTAATGACCCTGTTAAGTAATCAGGGAGTTATATAATGGATTGATGGCCAGGGTGAAGATTTGACTTTAAGCTCTTATCAAGCTGGAGAAGCATAGAGTGTAAAAACCTTGGAAGGAAAACGAATACTGGTTCTCTACCAAGCTAAGTAAATCCAGTAAAAACCCAGCCTCTATAAATGGATAACATCATGCAAAATACAGGATATGCCTTGAAAACTGGTGCCCTGTTGAATGAATGGCATAATAATGAAATCCACAGAGCTCCCTCTAACTCTACCTCATTCTACCTCTCTCTCTTCCTCCCTTCCAGATTTCATTTCCCCACTCAGGGAATCACAGATGTCAAAAGATCACTTGAGTAAAGCGACAGAGGAGAGAGAGAGAGAGAGAGAGAGAGAGAGAGGCAGAGTTATAAAAACAGATATTTATATGGCAGCTGGTCACTTTGTGTCGTATTCTTTTTTTTCTTCCAAAAAACTTCTTTTGTGGCGTGTTTTAAAAGAGAGAAGCCTTTGAGGAGCAGCTCCGAGGAGTTCTGGGGGAGAGGCAGCCAGCCAGATTCCAGCGTAAACATGTAATCACACAGCGGCGTGTATAATTATAAGTGAAGGAGCAGAGGGCGAGAGGGTGGGTACAGTAAGAAAGGTGCGTAAGTGCTGTAAGGCCAACACTGCTTTCCTGCTTTAATGCAGACATTACTACACACAAAAAGTGGAATGCTAGGTTTACTTAGAAACGTCATGTAAAGTGGTTCCACACAACTGAGTTTAGTAACTTACACTTACTTTTATTAAGTACATTGGCCCAAAATCTTAGAATTTAATTAAAAATTATTGAATACAATTGTGTGGAAATACTTGATGCAACATTTTCAGGTAAATACAACATTTTAATTTTTTTCACTGCGCCAACAGAGCTGACTTTGAGTAAGAATGGTCCATATAACAGGGCTAAATGTGGCAGCGAGGTCATATCTGGTGTGCGGTCAGGTGGGACGCAAATGCACGAGCACACACCTCGTGCGGGTTCGAGCACGCTCTCACCCACCTGCAACCACACCAAAAAAACTTTGCCTGTGTGAACTCCGCAGAGCTGTTTCGTGCCGTCTCCTAGCCGGCAGGATCCTGCGGTCACCGGCGATTCCACTCGCACTCACTGAGCAGAAATTGATTGCAGCTCCAATTGGAAAACAAAATTACTCGCTGGGCTCCCCATCTGTAATTGAAACAAATTTTTTTATCCACACCCACAACTCGTAGGAAAAAGAAATTTGACCGTCACCGCAGATACCTGGTTTCCTTTGCGTCACCTGACGCACTTAGAACCCTGAGGCAAACCTCTTGTTTTTTATGTGAAAGTTTCCCTCTAATTTTCCTTCCCCACAGGCCCTTTGGAGGAGGAGGGGTGGGGCGCTGATGTGCACACCCTTTTGCATATTTTGTTTTTGAATTTTTTTTTTCCAGAACCAAAAATTTTTATGTATGACCACTTTCAATTGATACGGCAGAAGATCTTTAGAAATATAGATATACTTCATTGAACCCCATGGCGTAATAATTCATCCTCTGCATTTGATCTCTCCTGGTTATTTAGGAGCAGTGTGCAGCCTCAGCACAGCACCTAGCCTTAGTCTGAGACACTGGCAAGAGTGTTCCAATAAATGTTTTTCAGGGGTGGTAGAAACCAGAGTACCCAGAGAAAACCCACATGTATTCAAGGAGAACATTCAAACTTCACACAGAGGTCCTGACCGGCTGAGACACAAACCCGAAACCTCCTAGGCAACAGTGCTAACCACTCTGCCACCGTGCAGCCACTGCACCTAACTTTCAAAAAAAATAAAAACAGGCAGTCAGGTCAGTAAACAGACGAGCAGGTAGTTGTTGATCAGTCAGGTAGTGAGTGAAGTAGGCAGTCGGTCAGTCAGGTAGGACAGGTAGCCAGTCTGGCAGACAGGCAGGTAGGCAGCAGGAGGTTAGCCTGGAGAGGGAACGATAATCACAGCAGTCAAGTCAACAACATAGGAGCAGCCTCAGCCAAACACTCCCTAAGCCTAATAAATTCTCTGAAGGTCTAAGCCCTAGAGAGGGAAAAACTCGTGTCATTCAACTAAAATTATTTTCATACAGAGTAAATAATGCAAAGAAAATTAAATGACTACACATATACATCAGAATTAGAAGAAAATTGGCACAGTTACAAGATGAGAGTAACATACTATCCCAAGAAATTTTCTTCAAATAATACACATCCTTTGAATTTTATATCCTGAACAGTTTAACAGAAATTCATTCCAGTGTGTTAATTCAGGTGTGTTAAATCATAGTCCAAAAAAGAAAAGCACCTTTCAAAAAATGCCATTGCACTCCTGTGTCTGAATTGAGAACTTTTAATAATGCATCTCCCAGAAAGGTCCAACGCACTAATCATTCTCTCCCCATGAAATCTGACCCTGCAAGTTTGTTCCTGATCAAAACGAGAGCATCAGGAGTGGATTTGTTTTAACCGAGTAAACCTGAAAGCAGAGCCCTGTTGAAAACAAACAGGCCGCATTTTCTGACATGAGGAAAGACATGACTGGGTCTCAGGGTTCATGGTATCAATGGCCTTTTTTGCAATGGGGGAGAGAGGGCTCTCCACAGAGCCCCCAAAATCTCCTCCCACCCTCTCCGTTCCGGCGACTTAAAAAAAAACTGTTGTTTCAAGACTTTCCCGGAGTGACCAGACCCTGACCCCACCCTCAGGGTCACATTACTGAGGGGGCGGACATGTTTGGATTTTTCCTCCAAAAGAAAAACATCATTAGACGTCCAAATAGTTTTCGCTTTTTCCCTCCTGTCCATGTATCAACCTGACACCCCCCTCAAACCAGCTCCCCCATCACCTCTCCACACGGCCAATGTGGATCACCACCACCCCTCCCCACGCAGCCCTGAGTGGGCATTCTACCCCCATCCTCCTCTTGTGTACTTTTCTCATTCTTTACTGCTAATTGTTTCCCCGTCTTGTCGTCCACAGTGGCAGTACATAACAAAACACACAAATAGTTCACTTTACCGAAAGACCTGCGCCCTATTTTCATTATGGGAACTGCAGAGGTGAGGGCTCTCTCCTCCAGCCCAAATCTCATGTTATTTTTCACCTAACTCTACATTTCCCAAACGGTATTACTAAAAAGGGCCCCTTCCTACCCTCAGCATTACACAAAGCAGGTGGTGGGTCACAGATTTCTACCAGCATCCACCAGATTTACATATCTATTTCTAATGAAATACACATTGGGCCTTTTAAAGAAAATAAAAAATGCACCACAGGCCAAACGCGTCCCTCCAGCCAGTTAGGGGGGGTTGCAGGAAAATATTTTCTGGAGCGGAGAGGATAATGAAGGAAGTTGACGGGCTGCAGTGACCCTTCAGGCAGGAAGTGACATACAGAGAATGACGCTGAACAGCAGTTGTTTTGAATCTTGGGAAATTCTTCTGGAACAAGAAGGAGCAGGAGGGAGTCAGGAGGTGGGGATGGGAGGGTGGAGGGTGGGGGTGGATACTGTAATTCAATTACAGTAATTGCCTACAGCAGCATTTTCAATTCTAAACAAGTTTCCTCCACCCATACCCCAGCTCCCACCCCCTGATGTAAACAATAAGTGCCCTTTGACCTGCGGTGTAAACATGTGGCAAAGGATAGGGTTACCCCCCCCCTGCTAGAGGGGAGGATGGCTCTGCTGATAAACGGTTTCAGTTGCAGAAGGGGGGGAAACACAACTGTCAAATAAATCGTTATCTGTAGCCCTGTCTTGGCTCTTTTGTGTTAAGGTTGTGGTGGGTGCGAGGTAAATGGCAGTTGGATGTGCAGTGCGGACAGAGGCTCACAGAGTGACAGAAGCTTCCTGTGGGTGTAAAGACCCAGTAGGCATGCGTTTCAACCGATTGAGCCACTTACGCTGGTGAACGCTAATCTGCCGCTCGCATATTCTGCATAAGATAGACCATGAATGGCAATACGAAGCGCTCCTTGGTTGTACACCATAAGCACCCTCAGTCATGGGTATCACTGGCGAGGTGTAACGGTCCACTCAGCAGCCGATTTTTGCACTCACATCTGGACTGAAGCTTCCGTTATCCCAGACAACCACCTTATGGGACTGAGGGATGCACCAATGAATAGATCGGAGTGCAGAGTGACTGGGCTAGTAGGGACGAAGACCCAGAGAAAGAAACAAAGCCGGGTCCGGGGCTCCTCGCGTCACGCGGCTGAGGCCCAGAGTCACAGGAAGAAGAAGGCAGTGAAGCGCTGCAGATCATCAGCTTATCAACCACCAGCTGACTTTCATCATATCAGAGAGCGGCTCCACTGGGGTTTTACTCTGAGAAAAAGAGAGAGAGGCAGAAAGGGAAGGAGAGGGTGATGGAGGAGAGGGAGGTAGGGGTGTGTGCTATGGAGGAGACCGATCGCTCGGACCACCGCTGAGAGAAAGAGGCGGGATGTGAAAACAGACAACTTCCGACTCAGCTCCAAGTATCCCCCAGAGGCCAGACTACAGCCCAATAAAACTCCTCATTAAGAAGAACTGTTTCTGAGAATCTTAATGAGTCCAAGTCCACAAAAATAAATAAATATATAAAACGAGATATAGACGGAGAAAAGGACTGAGAGAAAGAAAGACAGGTTGTCCATGCTATGTTGCCGCAATTAACCTCCAAGCTAAAATTGCGAAGGGCAACATGCTTGCACGTACTTTGGCTTTGTCTCTGAGATGACTACATCAGATTAGGGACACTATGTGTCCCGCCATTTTACCAAAGGAAACAAGGGAATGCTTCATATGAAATGCAATGCTAATGCAAGTGAAAATTCACATGATGCATAGTTCAAAATGTAAGCCAATAAAAAACAAACTATGATTTTATTGAGCCAATTTGTAGTAGCTAATGCCAACCTGCATAGTTTGTAGGCAAGATACAAATCCATGGGTAACACGTAATACGTGCATAGTGTGTTTTCATTTTTTCCGCAATGTAGCACCATATATGACATAGCTGTCAGGGGACAAAGCTGTTCCATTAGTGCTGAAAACACTCCATTGGTCTATCTTTCAGCAATAGCGATGCTTTCCGGGCGATCCACTATAGTTGTATTGGAGACTTCTGCATGTGAGATGGACATTTACAAACAAGAGCTATGGCATCCAGATTCCAAATCTCCAGTGTGGAGACCATAGACTGTAGGAAAAGAAATGGATCAAGTTACTGTGACCCATTGACCTTCCTCAAGCTTAATGATTCAGAATACGATGGTGCAGGCTTTGGGGGCTGCCCAGTTGTGAAATTTTGAGCCAGAGTGAGCATAGAACAGCCATCAGTTGACCAGTGTTCCGTTCGTCACAAACCTCATGTGAAAGCCTTCTGTGTCTCATCCCATTCAGCAACTTAAGTGAGCATTAGAGGCAAAGTGTCCTTTGATTGGTTTGCATCTTGCATGCTCCCAGGCTGTGTCCTGTTTCATATTTCCCCCACCTCTTGTATGAGTGACGTATTTATATCCCCTCCTTTGAGTTGCAAGTTGCAGAATTGTAATTTGCTATGTGTACTGAAACCCACTCAGTGCTTAAAAGTTAAACTCTTTGGCCCGTATGCATGAATGAGATATAACTTGTACTGGGTGTAAGCTTATACCGAGAATAGTTATTGCGGCCCCTGTGGTAAAAGAAAAGTGGTATGCATGAAACGTAGTTTAACTATTCGCGGAATAACTATTGTGCGAATAAGTTATTCCATAGTCGTGGGGTTATTCAATGATTTATTCCTGTCGTTTACCACAAATCTATTAATAGGCCTGCCCTCGTGCTTCATTACTCTGAATAGGGAGTTTTCGCGGGCTAGTATGCAAACGCCTATCTCTTGTTCGACCGCTGTTTTGTGGTCAACGCACAAAAGATGGACGTTCGTGTACACGTTTCGGGGGGGTTTGCGAAAACTCCCTAATCACAAGAGGGTGCCCAGCTCTTGGTGATGATAATGATTACGCTGAGGACGATGAGGTGGAGCCAAATGAACATGTCGAGGACAATATGCAAGGGGTCGGAGTCAGGGCCAGGCTGGTTGCCGATCATTTTGCCGGTTAAATTAATATGGAGTGCACCTTGAATGTTTGTTCAGGCATTCAGTTATACTTCTTTTGGTATGGACAAGTATAAAATGAGTTGAAAATTTACATCTCCAAATGAGCGTCAATCTAAACAGGGTAATTTGAACATCATTTCACGGCAGTATCCTAAAAACAGAAGGCACAGTTTTGAGACATCCACTGAAAGCGGACTGCAAATTGTCTTATTCCACTCCTTAAACCTACCCCTTGGTTGGTATAAGTTACACCAGGAAATCTGCGGTATTTACACCGCAGATTAAGCTATTCCATATTTGTGCATACGACTCCCTATTCGAGGTTTAAAGTTATACCGCAGTTTAACTTATACCACGTTCATGCATAGTAACAGTGGTAAAACCATTGATTTATGCTTGGTATAGGCTATTCTGTCCCTATTCTGCCTTCATGCATACAGGCCTTTGTCTATTGAAAGTACAAACTAAAATGTGGTCTTTAATGATAGTAATTTCAGGAAGATACCTATCTTATTTATTTAGTAAGAACAAGCTCCCAGGCCTTTCTCAAGGGTCCCGGGCTTGGGACCGCGTTCTTGTTAATCCTGTACAATCTGTTCCAATTTCCAGTTTATTAGGAACAAGCTCCCAATTTTTCTACGGTCATCAGGATTGGAATCGCATTCCTCCTCAGCCACTCCTTCCTGTCCTGGGACAGTCTGACTCTGGCTTAGTGTGCACTCCATCTGGTTTTCATCCTAGAAAGCCACTGCCCAGCAATTGGCAACACCCCCTCAACTTCTTCCACTACATCTGAACTGAACCGTGCTTTCCTTTTTTGGTTTCTATCCCATTGTTACCACATTACTATCAATAAACCCTACTATTGGATTGTACTCTGCCTCCGCACCTGATTCCTGGTCTGGATCATAGTACTCATTCAATGCAGTAATGTGGTTTTGAGTCATCCTGAAGATATTTCTCTTCTTTCAGAATAACACAATAGCTTGACAGATCACCATTCGGTAAGACCACTGCACAAAGAAAAAAATACACACATACACACACGCATGCACACGCACAAGGACACATGATAAAACATGATTGACTTTCTATTTTCATCTTAAAGTTAGCACTAACTCAAAGGGAAAAGGTTCTTTCTATGAGATACATTAGAGCAAACTACAGTTGCAATAGTGAGCAACATCTCTCAACACGACCAGGAAATAAGCCTCGAAAACGAAGCTTGATTTATGCCTCCTGTTCCCATACCTCTCCAAGGAGACCCCCAACCAGATCCCATGTTAGATGTGTTTCATCTGAAGCTCACCGAATGCAGCTATGATCAGATTCTTGATTAAATACTGTATAACTGAGGCCCTTCTGGTGGAGCACATGAATGAAGAGCTTAGCGCAGCACTGCCCAGCAGAGGAAGCTGCTATACGAACACACAAGAAACATTCAGACCTATTTATTCAGCATACTGCCATACCAAATCAAGAAGCTTAGGAGCATTGCTATTTCAATAACTCGGCTGAGCCTTAATGAGTTTTTTTTTTTAACCCTTCAAGTGCATGCTCAACCATTTGCTAAAGCAAATTTTGATTCACTGCATCTAATTGTAGCCCCCGGATGAAGTCGGGCGGGGGGGGGTCCTGAAAAAGAAAAGATAAGCTTATCAGGTATGTCTGGCCATCTTAGAATGTCAACCTGGAAATGAAGATGTAAATTTGAAGTATGGTTTCATTTGGAAAGATTGAAAAGAAGAGTGCTCTCAGAGTCTTTGCATCATGGCCAAATTGTTAGACATGCATTTTACCACCTTCCAGATTTTGGTCTTTTACTCTAATTCTTCGAGTTTCCAGCCTCTGCCCAGAGTCCTGTCCAGGCCGCCCCTGTCCTCTGTCTCTTGCTTGTCCTAGTCCTAAGATTCCCCTCCCTGGTGCTCCTTTTCCCCCTCTGATTGATCGCTCAGCTTGCTTGGATTCCTTCCACCTGCCCTGCCTCTGCCCATCCAACACCGCTGCTCTGCCAGGCCTGCATCGCTCCATTTGCTCATTATGGAACCAGGACCATTGACTGGATTTTTGGTGATCATACTCTTGCGTCCTGCGAGTGATTTAATTCACACACTTGACACCCTATCTCCCCAGTGCAAAAATCAAAAGAGAAACCCAAGGGTAAAAGTGTCTAATTTTTCATAACAAAAGTAAAAATGTCCCTCCACACCACCCCCAAGAACATTTCTGTGTTTTTCTTCTTTCTTTTGAACCACCAATGAAGCTGGATGAGGTCTTTGCCTCTTTGTTTGTCTCCGAATAAAATATTCCAAAAATGAATTAGCTGATTGGGCCAAATTTAACACAGTGATAGGCAATATCAAATCCTGGAAGTGATTTGTTTTTGGTAGCACTATGATGAAACATCTTAAAAACATAAAATTGTTTTTCAGCAATATCTTGAGAAATGAACTTCATACTGATTTGCTGTCAACAATAAAAAGTTAGTCAATCTAATCAAAATTCCTAATTTACTGTTATGACAAAATATTGAACGTTTTTAAGATCACCAAATGCCAAAGATTTGCCTATCCACCTCAGAAGTTAAGGGGCTGAATTTTTGAAATTTTTAGGATTTACATTTGAAGGACTCCACAGAAATATTTCCATTTTAGAGTTGCAATTATAACTTGAGCAGAATAAATTTTGGGATTACTGTTCTGATGAGGCAATGTGGTCTACTGAGTGCGGTTGTAGTTTTGCAAGTTTCTCTGATGTTAGCACCATAAAACCTACAGACCCATATATGGTTCATCAAATGCAGCTGCTTTATTCAAATCTGTGGAACTTTAAGACTAAAACTAATGCTCAAGTGGAGATCCCAAGGTTTCCAATGATCCCAGATATGTCCTGCTGAATTACAGGGAAATGTTTATAAAATGATGCATCAGTTCTCAATATTTTCTATTAGATGTAATGGTGCAGCCATGAAAACATGGTGTCCTGGGTTTGAATATTTCAGTCAGTGTAAGTGTGATGTAGCTTCAGTGATGTGCAAGTCAGCAGATACAGAATATGTATGCGTATGTGTTATTGTCCCACAGTTTTCTACCTTTAAATCTACCTCAGGGAAATTGAGTTGAGGGAGTTAACATACCACTGCAAGAGATGAAATGTAAAATATGAAGTGCTAAATTCACTTTTAACAGAGTGCATGTGGTCCCTATTTTCAGAGAGCAAGTGACTCCAGGCCAGACCTGTGCCGGTTCTGGTTGGTTTTGAGCCAGAATTAGAAGAGAGCCGGGAAGGATTCGCTTGCAGCCTGGGTTCATCATATATGTACTCATATGTTAGCACTGAATTAACTCTGGAAGTTTTATTTTACTTTTAGTAAAGAGAAGAAACATGCTGAATATTAAATCAACTCCAATGCACAAGAATCCGCTTTGTTCGCATAGGCTCTATTCAACCACTGTGATAAATATTACGTTGACTATTACAAGCATGACTTAATCAGATTCATCAACAAAACATTTTTACTATTAATGCTGCTACAATGGGTTCAAAATAAGGACCATGGACAGTTAATTGTTGTTTATTGGCTTTGCTCAAGGGCCATGGTTCTACATGAATGTTTGTTTCCGAGCACCACATAATCTCCTATCAGGAATTATAAATCTTCACAGCCCACCAATGTCTCGTAATCAGAATATGTACTCCTCAGTTCATTTCGTGAAAATTAATTTTAAGGGGCAAAAGAGCATTGTCGAGCCCTGGAAGTTATAACCCTAAGTGCTCCTACTGTGAAAAGCAGGTTACTGCCCCTAATACACCAAAACTTTGGAGCTGAAATGAAATAGCAGGCTTATCACCGTGGAGCTAAGTGAGCTGATGGGGTGGGGGGTAAGTAGGTATAAGCCCTGCACCTGAGAGCATGAGAAAGTGAGTTAGTGGGGGTGAGGTAGGTAAAATGGGGGTGGGGGTGCTATTGTTCCCTCTCCCAGGCGAGGGGGGGTGTTCAGAAGGGATGCTGCGAGCGGAATTTAAAGAATTTTTTGGTCCTGTTTACTGCCTCGGCCAATTCACACCTTCAGGTCACGGTGCTGTCACCACCCCCTCCCCGCCTTCATTACAAGAGGGTCAAGCTCGAAGGTGACCTAATTAAAAGCTCATTACATCACAAACAATCTCCATTAGCATGCCAAGCTGGGGCTGTTACTGCATTTGCGCTGTGAGGGTCCTCCACTGAGCTCAGCATTCCAGCCCCTCGACCCTCTGGCTCTACTGACCCCCCCAATCCAAACACACACACATTCAGGCCCTTACGCATATATACACAGACACTCTCTCTCTCTCACATACACACACACACACACACACACATTCAAATTCTAACACATACACACACGTTCCTCGCACACATATACACAGTAAACAGATCTACCCGTGCGCACACACACACAAACATAAACATACCCTCTCTTACATATACACATATATACCCTGACAGCAAGCCTACACACACACACGCACATACGCACGTGAAAGCACTGCCTCACATACACACACCTTTTATTACCACCGCTTTGCAGTTAAAGGGTTTGCCAGTTCACAGAAAAGAAACGCTTGTACGCTGACTTAAGCGCATGGCGATCCCCTTCCCTAATGCACCGACAGTCAGCCGACCCTTCATTTACAGCCCTCAGCACCTAGCCAAGCCTTTCACATCAGTCGCTGTGTTAGCTTGCAAGCCTCACACAGGTGGCAGCCCACAAACATTGCAGGGGCTTATTGTTAATCGGAAAGCTCACATTTCCAATGATTTCAGCTGAAAACATACATTCCCCTTTTCCAATACTCTAATTCCTGCCATGCACACAATGAAGCCAATCCATTTTTTTTCTGGCTTTCAAAAAAAGCTAGTGTGCAGCTACAGCACGTATAACACAAACCAGATTAGCACACAAAGAGAAGACTATATCCAAAGCTTAGGTAAGAGTTAAAGAGTCTGTATTTATGAGTTTAAGTGATCAAGAACTTTTTTTTCAAACAACATCAAGTTTAGCAAATTTAATGCTATTGAAATCCACAGAGAGCCTAGAGAGTGTGAGGGATATGTAAGGAGCATCAAATACGATTCAGGAAAACACAAATTAATTCCGAAAGTTGCACTGATGGGCTTTCGATCGAAGATTAAATGGTGACGCCCCCAGCAATCTTTAGCATTTCATTTTCAATTTGAAAATCTACTGCTGTGAAATGAAAAAAAAAATTTACTCACAACATAGTTTATTACCCCGCCGGAAGGTGGAGAGGGTATTTTTTTCCGTGGCGTTTCTTTTTGTGTTTGCATTTGTCTGTGAGCAATCTAGTCCTAAAATGGTTTACTCAAATAACACTAAATTTTCAGGAAAGGAATGCAATGCTCCAAGGATCACCTGATGAAATTTTGGACCGAATTTGGTCAAGGTCAAAGACACCAAAAAAAAAAAAAGTGTTTTTTCACGATAGTTTCTTTCAATCTGCGCTGATCAATTTCTAACTGATTGAAAAACGTGCATTTTTCAATTTCATTTCCAACCATAAGCTACACAATGGTCTGACTCATTAGGCTCATTGGCAGTAGGGGTCAAATGTCAGGGGATCCCTGGTCACTTAGCATCCAAAATACTAAAATGTCTACCTCTGACAGGGTATGTTAAGCCTGGCATCAGTGTTTTTTATTAGAAAATTAGTTTATTTTATCCTAATACTAATTTATTGGGCTGGGTAAGCCCAGTAAAGATGATCCTCAAATAAAGCTGGTTTTAGGGCCATTTTACATCAAATACACACTTCGGTTAGTGCCTGACTCTTCCTCAGTGCTTTGAGATATCTATGATGGCCAGAATGCTTTTGCTCAGGAAATGCTGCATTCAGCCGTACTGACCAAGCCAGGAACAGCCGCCAGAAACATGTTCAACCATAGTAACACTTCATCACCACATGGTGTCAAGAGGTTTGTCCAGGGAGCCAACAGCTAAGACATATGTCTGGGAGCCCTGTGGTCAAGAGTTCGAATCCAAGCCACACCATTACCAGCTATGGCCCTAAGTCTGCATGGGGACAAGAGAGGTTCAGCCAGGCATCACTTGCTAGCAGCCACTCATAGACAGCCTGGAAAATGTGTGAGTAAATGTAGCACTGACTGCATTATCCTCTGATGGCATAGACATTGTGTGTTTGGTAGCGCAACTGCATAGTGTAGAAGAAGTGAAGGCCAGTCGCATGAATCTGAGGAGTCACTTACTAAGGCATCTTCCTACTGAGTTGGTGCAAGCAGGTCACTGAGGTGGACTAAACAGTTTTGCTGTGGATGTGGGGAAAAAACTGGGAAAATCCAAAAAAAGGCCTTTCCTCCAATGGTAACTCACGTACAATGACAATGAAAACTTTTTTTTTTTGTAATTGCCATTATTTTTAATTTTGGATTTTGCAGTTGAAGATGTGTTCTAGATGTGTTCTACCATCCATTAAGAATGGAGACATAGACATAGAAGGCGTGCCCTCTATGAAATGAGCTCTGATCTGATTAACCTGCGAACAAAGCACCATGTCAACAGAGCACAACAATGTCAAAATCCCCTGGTTGCAGGCAAGTCTCTAAATATAGACAACTGAATGAGTAGCTAACTACCTACATGATGAGTATGGAACTACCATGGCAACACCATTAGTGTGGAAAGGTAACGTCTGCAGGCCAAACAAGGATGGTCTTTACATTCACAAAGAAATGCACCGTGCAGTTTAACGACATTTAAAATTCAGTCCATTGAAAATGATCCGTGGTTAGCATCTGTATGGTAGCAATCATTAGCTAACATTCCATTTATTTTCAATATCAGTGCTACTCCATTAAAAATTGACTAAATTCCAACAAAAACATTCACCCGACCTGTCTGTTCCAATCGATGTATAATTTACCTCAAGCTGAATAAGCAACGGTTTATAAATTCACAATCAGTTTAGTTGCTAGCTCACAATTAACCCTTGGAATTCAGTATAAATATTAACAGACATTGGAAACAATGACCTAGCTAGCTGACTAGCTACAGATTCTCCTTGAAAACCAAATGAGGCTATCACTTCTTGTATTTTCCAAGAAGCATAATTGGTCCCCTTTAATATAAATTTTGCTGCCAGTCCTGAATTGTACTGACCCAGGTTAGTAGTATAAAGCAGTCAGACAAAAAGTAGATGGCACACACATTTTGGTTGTTGTTGATTGAAGCTAGGATGTAGCCATAAAAAATAAGCCATTGGGAAGAGTTATTCAGTTGAGGGGCCAGAACAATTGAAGAGTTTGTTTCCAAAATGCAATATGTGCCAAAATTACAAGAATTGAGATAATACCATGGAGCGATAGTCCTGTGCTTCTTACACATGATGCGAAGATCCGTTTTTAGAAATTCATACTATATGGTGTATTTTTTCATGGTCAGAGTTTGTGTTTCCTATGAAACGCAATCGGCCCCAACATAGAAAAAGCTGATTTATTCAAAATGAGTACAATGGATATACAACCCCAATTCCGAAATAGTTGGGACAAAGTGTAAATTGTGAATAAAATCCAAATGCAATGACTTTCAGATCACATGAGCCAATATGTTATTTACAATAGAAAATAGATAACATTTCAAATGTTGAAACTGAGACATTTTACATTTTTATCCACAAAATGAGCTTATTTCAAATTTTCTGGCTTCAGCAGGTCTCAAAAAAGTTGGGACACAGGCAAAAAAGGGCTGAAAAAGCAATTAATATATAAGAGAATCAGCTGAAAGAACATTTCACGAGTAATTAAGTTAACTGGCATCAGGTGTGTAACATGATTGGCTACAAAAGGGATGTCTTAGAGAGGCTGAGTCTCTCAGAAGTAAAGATGGCCAGAGGCTCTCCAACCTGTGAAGGTTTGCGTAAAAAAATTGTGGAATACTTAAAAACGATGTTCCTCAACGTCAAATTGCAAGGGCTTTGAAGGTCTCATCATCGACAGTGCATAACATCATCAAAAGATTCAGAGCCACTGGAAAAATCTCTGTGCGTAAGGGACAAGGCCGAAGACCTTTACTGGATGCCTGTGATCTTCGGGCCCTCAGTCGCCACTGCGTCACTCACCAGCATGATTCTGTCATTGACATTACTAAATGGGCCCAGGAATACCTCAAGAAACTACTGTTTGTAAACACAGTCTGCCGTGCCATCCACAGATGCCACCTAAAACTCCATGATGCAAAAAGGAAGCCATTGTTGAGCATGATCCTGAAGCGCCGCCATGTTCTGTGGGCCAAGGCTCATTTAAAATGGCCTGTAGCAAAGTGGCAAAGTGTCCTGTGGTCAGACGAGTCCAAATTTGACATTCTTTTTGGAAATCATGGGTGTCGTGCCCTCCGGGCTAAAGAGGAGAAAGATCACCCCTCCTGTTATCAGCGCTCAGTTCAGAAGCCAGCATCTCTGATGGTATGGGGATGCATTAGTGCATATGGTGTGGGACACTTGCATGTTTTAAAAAGCACCATGACTGCTGAAAGATATCTAAAGGTTTTAGAGCAACGTATGATCACCTCCAGACGATATCTATTCCAGGGAATGCCTTGTGTATTTCAGCAGGACAATGCAAAACCACATACTGCAGCTATTACAACAGCATGTCTTAGTAGTAGAAGAGTCCGTGTGCTGAACTGGCCTGCCTGCAGTCCTGATCTTTCACCACTGAGAAGATTTGGCGCATAACAAAACAAAAAGTCCACCAAAGGAGACCCAAAACTCTCCAGCAGCTGGAAGCCTGTATTAAACAAGAGTGGGATCAAATTCCAATGGTTAAACTCAAGAAACATGTCTCCTCAATGCCCAGATGCCTCCACTCTGTGTTAAAAAGAAGAGGGGATGCTACACCATGGTAAACAGGCCCGTGTCCCAACTTTTTTGAGACCTGAAGCAGCCATCAAATTTGAGATGAGCTCATTTTGTGGATAAAATTATAACATTTCTCAGTTTCAACATTTGCTCTGTTATCTCTGTTCTATTGTGAATAAAATACTGGCTGGTGTGATTTGAAAGTCATTGCATTTTGACTTTATTCACAATTTACACTTTGTCCCAACTATTTCAGAATTGGGGTTGTATTACGTTTTGGAAACAAACTCTTCAATTCTCACAAGCCTGCATGTGACATAAAAGGCGAACTGAATCTAATGTTCATCCAGCTTTTTTCTCCATAGCAAATAAACGAATCGCAGATATGACACATAACTATTTTTTGTTTATTAGCTTAAGATTCAGGCTTTGTGAAACTCACCTCAAACAAATTAGTTGAAATTATTTGAATTAATGGCATATTTTTTCATAATCAACCTGAAGAAAAAAAATACGGAATCACCTCGTAATTGGCATTTGTAAAAGAAATACCAGCACAAGTCTGAATATGCAGATATGTCTGCATATGAAGCACGTGCTTGCAGACTTTGACAAGGTGTTGGACTTGGCTAATTGAGAAGAACCATGGCACCAACAAGTGAGCTGGCAATTGAAACAACGAAAAGGATTATAAAACTGCACCAAGAAGGAAATTCAACACAGAAAGTGGTAAACGATGTTGGTTGTTCCCAGTTAGATGTGGATAAAATTTGGTGCAAATGTCAACAAAACGGGAGAGTTATGAAAGGAAAACGTGGGTCAACCACAGAAGACGTCAAAGGATCAGGACAGACAGCTCAAAGCAAAATGAATGAAAAACAAATGGGCTGAAACAGGAGTCAATGTTTGTGACAGAACTGTTAGAAATTGGCTGAGTGAAATGGAATTCACATACAGAAAAGCCAAATGAAAACCAGCATTAACACGTGAACGAAAGAAAGCAAGGCTACAGAGGGCTAAAGAGAAGCAATTTTAGAGTGTGGATGATTGGATGAAAGTGATATTCAGTGATGAGTCACTAATCTGCATTGGCCAAGGCAATGATGCTGTCATCTGTCTGGTGTCATTCCAATGAAACATATAAAGATGACTGGTTGAAGAAAACAAGCAAATGTCTCCATTCATTAAAATATTGGGTTGCATTTCAGGTAAAGGAGCTGGGGAATAGGCAATCATTACCTCAACAGTCAATGCGCAGTTGTACATTGCCCATTTTGGCCCATTTCTGATTCAAACAATAAAAAATAGGTTTGGTGATGATGAAGTCATTTTTCAGCATGACAATTGACAATCACAAAGACATATTAACTGAGAGACATGGCCAGCAAACATTCTGGATCTCAATCCAACTGGAAATTTATGGTGGAAATTAAAAAATGGTCCATGACAAGGCCCCATCCTGCAAAGCTTATCTTTCACCTGCTATTCACAAAAGTTGAAATCAACTTTATGGTGAATATGGTTTTCATGAGTGAAGTCTATGCCTCGAAGAATTCGGGCTGTCATAAAAGCCCAAGGAGGTAAAAAAAATTAACTAATTTTGATTTTTTGTTCATGATTCCATACGTCTTCGTCAACATTGAATGATTCCATAATTTTTTCCTCTATTGGATTATGAAAAAAAACGTGCTTTTTTATGTAATTTGTTTGAGATACTGTATTTTTCATGAAGCCAGAATCTTAAGCTAATAAACAAAAATTGTTTTGTGTCATATCTGTAATTTTCTTATTTTGTTTTGAAGCAAAAAAGCCGGATAAACATCCTCTGAGTGTGGTGATTCCATTTTTCCAGGGGTTGTACACATTAACGGAGCACTTATAAAGCACCAGTGTTAAACGGCTCCTTATTGGCTGGCCGCCTTGCTACAGGGAGCTACAGAAAAAGGGCAGTGGCATTGTGGGTCAGAAGGTCAGGAGCTTTTCAAAAGTCAAAACATTATCCTGTGTTTCCAAAGCAGGTGTTTAATTTAAGTGAGGGCAAAAAAAACAACCCATGGGCAATTTTATGCTTGGCTCAGAGCAAACACCCAAATCAACACTATTTTGTTCGGTTTTGCGCTTCTGCATCTGATGTTGTGGTATCTTTTTTTTTTTTTTTTTAGGGGGTAAGGATAGGTACCTCCTTTTACTGTTCTGCACCCTGGACCCCAAAAGTGGAGCTCTGTTAGCAGGGGGTTGCCAAATTACAGCAAAGACTGACTCACATCAAACTTGCTTTTCTCTGACTACACCTGCTGAAGTGGGCGCTCTAATCCAAAGTAAATTTTTCTCCTCATCAGAGAGCATTAAAATTAAGTATAAAGTCATATTTCTTCATGTCATTTCTGGCATCTGTAAAATTATATGAAATGCTTTGATGCGTTTTCTCAAGTCAGCTCTGGGTATCGGAAAGGTTCCAAATGAAACAAAAAAAAAAAACTTAAAAACAAGGCCTTTTAAAATCAGAGCTTAAATATATTCCACTGATTTTTTGCTTCTATTACTATGTATCTTGATTTTTCTTTATTAGGCACTGGCTCCCACTGAGACCAAAACAAACAGCCCCAAAGTATTTGGCTATAAACACTGTCCAAAAAGGATTACAATTCCTACTTGGTATACACAATATTATTGGATGTGATTACCAGCAAATTGAAGCTGGTCACAGCTACTTTAACCTCATATTCATTGCTGCAGCGCTCGAGTACAGAACTGCAAAGCAAATTTACGCCAATATCCGTAAACTTGAGGACTGCAGTGTAATGGCGGAACTACTACAGCACGCAGGAAAATGGTAAAATAGCAGCATACAAAGAAATACCAGTTGTTGTGGATGTATTAATGAAAGGATCCATATAAGCAGCACATCTCTGCCAGGGATGTTTTTTCTTTTAAATGCTTGCTATTAATTTCATCGGCAAATGACAGCTCATGCACATGAAAATGCTTATAGTCTTGGATGAAATTTGATGGTATTCTTTCATATAAACTGAATTTGTAGTGTCCCTCTGCAGCAGATAAATTCAATATTAAACCTGCCAGTCTTGGCTGCACGCACATAAAGACACTGTCTATTATGGAGAGGAGCGTCCTTAAATGTAGCTCTGACCTCAGTTTGAAAAGGGGAGAGGGACATATCACTAAAATAAAAAATCATTCTTTAATTCAGACTTTACAGTAAATTTGTTTTAAAACTTTGTTTTCCACTCTCTGTCTCTGTACTATACAGTGCATGCAGATGTTGAGCAGCCACCGTAGAAAGGGAGACAATGAACCCTATCGACATCGCTTTGAACCATTTCCCCAGGTAAATCACGATTCGGAAGAAGGACAGGACCTTTGTAAGTAACTCCATTGTTTAATGCAGACGTGGGGGGAGGTGGTCATCCGAGGGAAAGAAAAGGGAGGTAAAACAAAAGAAAAAAAATGCCGGCGGTTTTTGGAGAGGGTCGCGATGGATCAAAGTGCTTGCCGTCCATCCGCGGCCTTTGTCAATAGATGGGTCCTGCTTCATTACTCCCTCTCGGAAGGACAGAACGGCCTGCTGGAATATCGGACTACAGGAAACTGGCCCCTTGGGGGCATATTTTTGCCCCCCCCAAAAATACCCTCCTGACAACAGCTCTGGAGAAAGTGAAAGAGAAAAGGTACCTCTCAGACACCCCCCCAGACACATTCTATCTCCAGGGACTCGCAAAAAACCAAAACGGGAACCCCACCAGCCCCTCACTTATTTTTCTAGACACTCCTGAGACGCTGAGCATCCAACTCACACATAAAAAACAGCTCGTACCATGCAGAAAAAAATGTAAGTAAATAAATAAAACACATTCCCTTACAATAGTGGGAGTGCTAACCTTGTTTGATGACCAGTGGAAAAGGATGGTTTATTTTATGAGAGGATTATTTGTTGTTTGGTAAACTTAAAAGTTCCACTGCAGAACAACTGTTAATAAGTCATTAACAGACCAAATAACTGTTTTTTTTTTTTCAGAAAAAAACTTATTCGCTCTTTTACCATAAAGTAAATGTCACTGTAAAACTATATCAAAGACAGCACTGCATAAAAAGGTTTATCAGCAGACACTCTAGAATAATGCCGGACAAATGCATTCTGTGTGCCCAGAAAATGTTCATTGCATATCACAAACCATCAATTCCTTTTGGTATTAAATGTCTGCTTCTACTAAGACCAAATAAAATTGAGGAGATCTACATATGGGCCCAGCTGGACACATATACATTCTCAGTGCAGATTCATGAGTACGGACCAATAACACTGACAAAGTAGATGAAGGTTGTATTAAAAGCAGTTTGATACACCTGGTCTGCGGTTATATGGAGTTGCAAATGGAAATGGTATTCTGGGGAGATCAGATTTTTTTTTTTTTTTTTTTGGGGGGTAGGAGGTAGAGGGTAAAAGAAATGGAGAGGAAGCAGCAGGAGGAGGCGGGGGGAAATGAGAGAGAGGGTCAGAGCACGTTGGGCGAAAGAAAGAAGAGAAATTGTGCGGCTCTCATTAGCGTGTTGAGTGAGGACTCCACAGAGGCCTGGATTCTCAAGACTCTCAGATAACAAGTGACTTCCCACACTGGCCTTTCTGTTTCTCTGACAGACCTGGAAAGAGAAAGAGAGTGAAGGAATGAGACAGAGGATGAGGGGGAGCAAATGAGGGGGAGAATGAGAATGGGTAGATCGATACAGACAGAAAAAGAGAGAAAGACTGGACAGAAATGGGGAGTAGATTTGTGGTAGAAAAGAAAGAGGGTGAGAGAGCGAAAGGGAATGAAGGAAGAGAGGGAGAAAGGGTAGACAGGATACAGTGGGAGAGAAAGAAAGAAAGGGGGACAGAAAGGAGAGCTAGATTGTCACAACCCTCATGTGAATGCTTTCTGTGTTTCCTCCCATTCAGCAACTTCCGTATCTATTAGAAGTTATGTCTCCTTTGATTGGTTTGCATCTTGCATGCTTCCTTAATCCCCGACTGTGTCTTGGTTCATAGTTACCCCACCTCTTGTATCAGTGATGTACCTAACACCTCCTCCAGTCAGTACTTACTAGGAAAGCCCTTTGTCTTTAGAAAGTTAAACATAATCTTTTATGATAGTAATTTAAGGAAGTTTCCTTCCTAGTTTAGTAAATAGGAACACGCGCCCAGGTCTGTTTCACGGTCTTCAGGATTAGGACTGCGTTCCTGCTAATTATTTCATAGTCTGTTCCTTATTCCACTTAATTAGGAACCAGCTCCCAGTCCTTCTACGGTCATCAGGATTGGAACTACGTTCCTCCTAAGCTACCACATCCTGCTTTCCGACATTTTGGCGCTGCCAAAGCATGCACTCCACCTTGCAGTCACCGCGGAAAGACACTGGCCTGAGATTGGCAATGCCTACACTGTTTCATCAATAACATCTGAACTAAACTGTGCCATTCTCTTCTGGGCTCCATCCCACTGTTACTATATTACTGTCAATAAACCCTAACATTGAATTGTTCTCTGCCTCTGCACTTGATTTCTGGTCATATCATAACAGTACAATCCAGCCTGAGAAGTGGGATCAGTGGAGATGCCCAGTTGACATTTTGAGGTACCAGGGAGTGCTTCTTAGCCAGCATGAAGAGATGTTTTGCCAGTTACTTCAAAGCATCAGTGCCGTCTTCAGTCAGCTTGCGGCTGTTATTAATATTTCCTGGGACTTCTCCTCCACCACTCAAGCAGCAAGCACCTTTCTGCGGCAGATCCTCCTTCCGGCATTTGCCCATCATAAGCCTAACTTTGCTTTGCTGGACTCCTACGATGGCGACTCCACCACCAGCCACAGCTTCCTGGCCCAGTGGTTTTTGGACTTCAGCCATTGTCATTCCCCACCAAATGAGCCAGGGTGGTGTTTGTTATCACTCACCTCTCTGGACATCCCAGGAACCAGGCTACTGCCTGTTAGGAAGCAGGAGATCCTTCAGGGTCGACCTTTACTTCTTTCTTCAAATGAGATGAGCAAGCTGTTTGACCAGTCCTGCTCTTGCCACACCGCCACCCAGAAGCTGCTCCAGCTGCGTCAGGATAACCAGTCAGAATCGGACTATTCCATTGACTTCCGACCGCTGGCTCTGTCCATGTTTTGAAACTCCTGGGCGCTGAATCGCGCCTATCCATTTGGCTTTTTGAAGCAGGTCCAGGACAAATTGAGCACCTGTGCCCTTCCCATAGGTCTGGACAACCTCATTGATTCAGTGCTCAGGATTGATGTCCGGCTGAAAAAGCAGAGGTTGCACCAACGGGTGAGGTTACAGGCGCCTATCCTGCCTGCATCCCAGGATGCTCAACCTGGAGCTTATCCCCACCTGGCATCTCTGATACTCATGGCTATTGACTGGGTTTAGCTTCACAAACTGCCCCCTGAAGAACAGTTGTGCCGGATAGGGTTGAATCTTTGCCGGCACTGCGGAAGTGCTGTAACCTCAATTCCAAAAAAGTTTGGATGCTATGTTAAATGTAAATAAAAACAGAATGCAATGATGTCCAAATCTCATAAACTCACATTTTATTCTCAATAGAACATAGACAACATATCAGATGTTGAAAGTGAGACATTTTACCATTTCATGAAAAATATCAGCTCATTTTGAATTTGAAGGCAGCAACACATCTCAAAAAAGTTGGGAGAGGGGAAACAAAATGAGAGAACAAAACAACTGTCAGTTCAAAAGGGGCAGATGGTCATAGATCTTTATAAATCTGGTAATGGCGACAAGAAGATTCACAACTATTTGAATATGCCACTGAGCACTGTCAGGGCAATTATTTAAAAAATTCCAAAGATATGGAACTGTTGAAAACCTCATGGGTAGAGGATGCAACTGCATTTTGCTCCCTGGAATACTGAGGAGGAAGGTAAGAGAAGCAATAAAATCTCCAAAAATCACTGTGAAGGAATTGCAAGCCTTAGTGGCATCTTGGGGTCACCAGGTTTCAAAAAGCACCATCATGAACCACCTCCACAACCACAGGCTCTTTGGAGGGGTTGCCAGAAGAAAGCCTTATCTGACCAGAGGACACAGAGGCAAGTGCTTGGAGTTTGCCAAATGTCATTTAAATTACAACTGGAACAAGGTGTTTTGGTCAGATGAGACCAAAATTGCATGTGTCAGTCAAATACAACATCGGCATGGTTGGCATCGAAACAGCGATGCATACAAGGAGAAGCACCTCATACCCATGGTTAAATATGATAGTGGATTAGTCATGTTTTGGGGCTGTTTTAATTCAAGAGGTCCAGGGGCACTGGTTAAGATTAATGGCACAATGAATTCCACCAAGTATCAGGATATTTTGGCTGACAATCTGGCTGCCTCCACCAGAAGGCTGGGACTTGGCCGTAGGCGGACTTTCCAACAAGACAATGACCCAAAGCATTCCTGAAGATCCACACAGAAATGGTTCTGTGACAATTCTGCAATGGCCATCTCAGTCACCAGACCTCAATCCAATTGAAAACCTGTGAGCTGAGTTGAAGAGGGGAGTTGATAAACGCTAACCCAAGAATTTGAAGGATCTTGAAAGGATCTGCTTAGAGGAATAGTCCAAAATCCCATGAATGTGTGCCTTAACCTTATCAAAAATTGCAGGAAAAGACTCCATGCTGTAATCCTCGCCAGAGGTGGTTGCACTAAGTACTAAATGAAGGGTGCCATTCATTATGAAACCTTCATTTTGTTGAAATGTATTATGTATTAAATGTTATGATTTTCGATGTATCCATCGAAACATGATTAAAGTAATTTGCACATGTAGGTTTATTCTTTTTCTCTACAATTATATTGTTTAAAAAATTTTTGTATCATTTGTGCATTGCCAGTCAGGGGTGCTGGCTATTTAGGAGCCCACTGTATATTGGAGGGAAGGCCCTGCCTTGAACATTATAAACCTTGTGTGGATTGGCCCTCGGGATCTATATAGGAGTGGAGTTCGTCATGTTAGCAGTCCTGTCTTCGTGGAGCTTCCAGCTTCATTTCACCTCTTGCAATCTTCCAACCAACAGGAGTAGCCGTTGGACCTGAAGGGGGTTTTCCCCATCTATCATGACCTCTGCATGACAATCAGCAAAGACCAAGTGATGTCACTTCCTCCACACAGACCCTATGATTGTTCCATCAACTTATCAGCAGGAACATGGCCCTCCAGGGGTCAGCTGTACACCCAAAACAACCTGAAGTCCCAAGTTACGGAGGAGTACAGAAACCAGTCCCTGGCTTCCGGAATAATTCAGGCTTCTTCCTTACCAGCCAGAGCTGGTTTCTTCTTTGTGGTCAAAAAAGATGGGTTTCTACTTTCTTGCATCGACTAACGGGAACTAAATGCAATTACCATAAAGGATCATTATCCTTTACCCTTGATGGACTCAGCATTCTCACATCCCCAGGGCTGCTGATTTTTTAACGAGCAGGATTTGTGTAATTTCTCCCACCTGGTATGCATGCGGAAAGGAAATGAGTGAAAGGCAGCATTTAACGTCCCCTCAGGCTAATAAAAAAACCTGGTAATACTGTTCAGACTCACTGACGCCCTTGCTTTGTTCCAGAACCTCATAAATGGCATCATCCAAGACATAGCATCCCGGTTTGTCTATGTCTATCTAGATAATATACTGGTCTGCTTTCAAACTCTGGAGGATCATACGCATCATGTCCGCTTGATCATCCGAAGACTCCTGGAGAACCAACTTTATCTGAAACCAGATAAGTGCAAATTCCATCTGACCACCATCTCCTTACTGGGCTTAGCAGCGATGCAGGGTTTGTTCGAAATAGATTGCCAGAAAGTACAGGCTGTGCTGGATTAGCCAGACATTAAAGATTGCAAGGAGCTGCAAAGGTTTCTTGGGTTTAGCCAACTTCTACAGGCAATTCCTCTGAGTGCACTCTACTATTATTGCGCCTCCAACAAAGCTGACGTCCACAGAGTTTCCCTTTTCCTGGACCCCCAGGCCACCTCCCCCTATCTCAAGAGGCTGTTCACCACCGCTCCCGTACTTAAGCTCCTGGACCCCCAGCAGCAGTTCAAGCTGTACTCTCTCAGTGAGCTGACAATGGCAAATTATATCCCAATGCCTACTTTTTAAGTCAGTTGTCTACTGCTGAGAGGATCTATTCCATCAGTGACTGGGAGCTGTTAGCAGTGAAGCTGGCCTTTGAGGAGCAGAGGCACTTGTTGGACGGGTCCACCCTCCCCTTCTTCATCTGCACGGACCATTGCAACCTGGAGTACCTCTCTAGAGGCTTAGAGGGTGAATCTTAGGCAAGCTTGCTGGTCCTTTTTCTTTGCAAGATTTAACTTTGTCTTAACATACCGATTCAGGACAAAAACTACTAAGCCTGATGCCAGGTCAAGTCTGTATCCTTAAGTGACTAAGGATCCACCAGATGCCAATCTCCTGGGTAGATCTCTCCTGACTGTCTCCAGGCTGCAAGTGGAGAGTGAAGTCCAAGAGGCGTTGCAGTCCTGTCTCTCTCACCGGACCCTCCACCCAGTCGTCTTCTTATCCCCGAGAAAGTGAGAGTCAAGCTCTTGGCCTGGGTCCACACCTCTCAGCTGGCATGGTATCCCCGACTCTCTCGCACTCTCGCCCTTGTGCGGCGGCACTTTTGTTGACAAAACATCGAACAGGATACCCAGTCGTTTGTCGCAACTTGTACTGTGTGTGGCTGCTCCAAATCAAGTAACCAATGACATAGTGGTCTGCTGCTGCCCTTGGAAGTTCCGAACCGACCGTGCGCTTGCATAGCCATGGGTATTGTCATGGAAAATCTGCCCTCTGATGGGTTTTACAATCATCATTTCTCAAAATCTGCCCACTTTGTTCAATTGACTAAGCTGCCTACTGCAAAGGAGACTGCTAACCTCCTCCCTCAACATGTGATTCATCCTCAGAGTGTAAGCCCAAGAAGTGGGCACTGACCGTGGTCTAAAATTTCCCATTCAATTCTGAAAGGCCTTCTGCACCTGAGTGGGTGCCTGCCCATGCCACTGTGGGGTTCCACTCAGAAACAGTCAGGTGGAGAGGCTTAACCAGGGGCTTGACCAGACTCTTTACTGCCTATCTGGAGGTAACCACGCGAGGTGGTGTTTTCTGTTAACTTGGGTGGAGCTAGCTCACAATTTGTTACCTGTGGCTAGGTTGGTCATGTTTCTTTTTCAGTATTATTTGGGTTTCCACTTGCCTTTATTCCAGTCTGAGGAGAGAGTGGAAGCAGTTTCCTCTGCTCAGGTCCTGGTTTACTGTGCCCGGCGGGGTTGGGGAAGAGCTCATGCTTTACAACTCCGGCACATTTCCACCTTTCAGAAGCAGGGGAACCGTTGTCCCAAGCCAGTTCCTGCCACCGAGCGGGGCAGAAGGTTTGGCTCACCGGAAAGGATATCCCGCTCGGGGAGACATCAAAGAAGCTCGCCCCCCAGTTATTTGGCCCATTCACCATTTTTAAAATCCTGTCTTCATCCACTGTCAGGCTCCTCCTTGCACATTCCCTCCCAAACATTCACTCTGTGCTTTATGTCTCAAGAATTAAACCTGTGTCATTGTCCACCTACAGGCCTCCCTCCCGCTCCCCTCCTCCCCCCAGGCTCATTGATGTTGGTGCCATCTACACCATGCCTCCGATCATGGATGTCCTGCGTAGAGGATGCATACTCTAGTTTTTTGTGGATTGGGAGGGGTATGGGCCTGAGGACTATTCCTAGGTCCCAGAGTGGAACATCTTAGACTCATCCCCGGATCGCAATTTCCTGCGCCCACATCTGGAGGCCATCAATGGGCCACCAAGTGGTGCCCATCAGTGGGGCATTCAACCTTGAGTGAGTGCCTTTTTTGTCTCCTCCCATTCAGCAACTTGTGAATCTATTAGAAGTATTGTCTCCTTTGATTAGTTTGCGTCTTGCATGCTCCCTTATCCCCAGCTATGTCGTTTCATTGTTCTCAACCCTTGCATTTGTGACATGTTTATATACCCCCTCATTTGAGTTGCAAGTTGCTGGATAGTAATTTGTGACGTGTGCTTAGCAGAGCCGGCGATTGGCATAGGCGATATAGGTGGTTGCCTAGAGTGCCATCTGTTGGAGGGGCGCCGCCAGTCACCCTTAGCCTCGAGAAAGAAAAAAAAACAACTAATAATTTTCAATGCCCATTGGCGCCCTCCCTTCGTGTGTTCTATCTTGAAAAATAGTAACTGACTATTGACTAATCATAGAATTAGAACATCAAACGAAATAAAACATGTTTATTAAACATGATCATCCTAGGGCGCCCCCTCAGCCACGACCAGATCCTCAAGCAGATGTTTGTATCAATCATTTTGTGGACGGGGGGATTTGCGTTACGTTAGGCAAGTGTTCAGCTGCTGCATTGATCAGCTTGACGTTGATTCTCAAAATTTAGAGGTCTAAGCCCTCTGGTGCGCAGGGACGAAAACTGGAGAAAAGAAGAAGAGGAAAAGAAAGCCCAGTATAGAGGTATGTCTCATCTCAGCCATTATAGTGTCAAATGAAATAGTATTGTGCATTACCTAATATTGGACGTTTCATTGCTGCCGCTCAGCTATTGCTAGCTAGCAACTGTTACTTTGCTAGCTTGCTAGTACGTATTGCTAGCTAACGTAACTTCACTGATGACTACATAACTTCACTAAAATCATGGCCGTAACCACCATTGAGGACACCGAGGTCCGGACCTCGGTTAATTGTCCCAGAATATCGTCCCCCCCACCTATTTTTCCCCTCACTGTGCCTGTTTATTCAGCAATTTGTGTGTGTGTGTGTGTGTGTGTGGGTGAGAGAGAGAGAGAGAGAGAGAGAGAGCGAGAGAGAGAGAGAGAGAGAGATGCATGATACTCCCGTTTTCCAAGGTGCATAGTAACGAAGTACATGTACTTCGTCACAGTACAGTAGTTTTTTTATTTTTATTTTTTTTTTTGTAGGATTTGTACTTAAGATTTTTTTTTAAACCGGGACTTTTACTTTTACTCTATTACCTTTAAAAGATAAAACAGTATACTTTCACTTCGTTACTTTGACACTGGCAACTTAGTTACTCGTTTCAAATTAAAATATAAATTTGGCGTGTTCGAGAAGAACAGCGGTGCTCGGCAGGGCATCTTAACCATTTTCTATGTGCCTGCCAGCAGACATGGAGCTGCAAATTCATGCACGCAGTTACAATATTCCATCACTAGATGGGACACCCGGATCAGTTATGGAATATTCACAAGCAAGCCGAGCTGGAACACAGTTATGAGCGAGTTCACTCCAATCCCTATTTTTCAGGAGTTGCCAGAGTAAAACTCCTCAGCTAAAACCTGATGTGCAAACTGTATACTGTATCTTTCATTCACCTGAAAATTGATTAAAGAGCACAAGGAGAGAACAGTGCATGTTTGTTTTGCTTCTATCTATGCGTACTATGAAAAATACTTTGTACTTGTACTTTTGATACTTATGTAAATTTTTTCACAAAATACTTTTGGTTCTGAAGTATATTTAATGTGAGCTACTTTAGGACATTTGCTCAAGTAGTTTTCTTATGGGTGACTTAATCTTTTACCAGAGTAACTTTCAGTTACGAAAAAAGCTATTCCACTGTTAATTATTTTTTTCCAGTAATTGATGCACCCCTGCCCATTTTCCACCGTAAGTGAATGAATAATGCAGCTTTCAGAACGGTGTTGTAGCAGGATCACGGAAATAATTCCAGGACAAGTGTTTTTTTTTTTTTTTTAAATTGGTTGTTGCCCTAAATCTTACTCAGATACAATAGTGCTATTATCTTATTGGCTATTGTGTAGCCCCTTTCCTTTTTTTTTGATTGGCTGGCAGGTGGCAAGCTGCCATCAAGAACTCCAGGGGAGACATGTTTGATTCCTGCCGGTTTCCACAGTTACAGCGGTGCGGCTGCGCATATAGACCTACTGTTGGAAACTGATTTCGTTTTTTTCTTTTTTTTTTTTTTTTTTGCGTGAGAAATACGTACAGTATCCATAATAGCACTTTTGTTTAAAGAGTGTATAGTTAATCCAGTTCATGGGTCATAATTTGCTCAAGTGTCCTTCCAGTGTGCTTCAGAGCTTTTGCACAGTTTGTGGAGTTCATCCATTGTCATAATTTGTTAAATATCCTTCAACATTCTTTGTAGCATTTCTGTATGTGCAATTTATTAGAGTTGATTCCTCAAGTCATAATTTGCTTGTTGAAGTGTTGGAGTGACTTGTCATAATTTGTTAAATATTCTTGAGCATCCTTCATAGTATTTTTGTATACAATTCATTAGAGGTGACCCTTTTGCTTATTTTTATAGTGTCATTAAAAGTGCTTTTATTTCCACAGTTAATAGACTTAATTTCTGTATCTGTTAATTTCTATATTTGTTAAATATTCTTAATTTATGGAGGTAGACCTTAGCGTTCTTAAGATTCCTCCTATGAGCGCCTTTATACTTATTTTATTTAAGTTATTTAAAATAATTAAAAAGAAAATGTTCTGAAACTTTTCTGTTGTTTATTGTCCATGCATCACACATTGTTTAATTGCTATGTAGTATACTAGAACTATTAGTGGGTGAAAAAACTGCTATCCAAAGTAAAGCAGTTAATATGTGTCTTCAGTGATGTAAAGTATAGTAATGTTAATTATCAGGGCAACGCTTGTTATGGGAAAGGGGGGATGGGGGGGGGACTCAATCCCGCCTAGGGCAACCAAAGAGCTAGATACGGCCCTGGTGCTTAGAACCAGTCAGTATTTACTAGAAAAAACCCTTTGTCTTTTGAAAGTAAAACAGAATGTTTAATAGTAGTAATTTACAGAACTAACCTTATGATGCGTAATGATTTAATTAATAAATCAAGCTCACAAGCCTTTCTCGAGGTCTCCAGGCTTGGGACTGCATCCTTGTTAATCCTGTCCCAAGTTTGTTCCTTCATCCAGTTTATCAGGAACAAGCATCCATTCGACGGTCATCAGGATTGGAGCTGCGTTCCTCCTTAGTTACTCGTTCCTGCTATAGGACAGTTCGGCTCTGGCAAGGTATGTGCTCCTGCTTCATCTGGCAGTCAGCATGAAAGCTTTTTGGCCGTAGATTGGAACGCCTATTCTGCTTCGCCCGCAACATCTGAACTGAATTGTGCTATCCTCTTCTGGGTTCAGTCCCACTGTTACCGTATTACTACCAATAAATCCTACTGTTGGATTTGTACTCTGCCTACACACTAGATTCCTGGATCATAACACCAATAAAACTATATCAACATTTTAACTCGTGAGGTATTTGAGTATAGGACTGTAGGGGACCAGCAAAAAGTGTCATCTGGCATGATGGAAACAAGAAAATTTTATGTAAGTAGTTTAGGAATGTGTAATATCCATTAAATAGCTTTTTTCCTAAAAATTCAACTTATTTCCAGTCAGAAATTGTACATTTGATGGAAATTCAATAAATTAAGAATTACGCCATTTTCCCTGGAGATGCCCAACATGGCACAACAATGTGTAAAGCAAAATAATACCACATTCAACATCATGTCTGACAACTAGGCACCAAACACATAATATTTAAAACCATGTCAAATCTAACACATCATGGAGCCTATCACAATATCATGTTCAACACAATATTGTTCCAAACACAGCATCATATGTAACCTCTTCCTCCCGAAGGGGAAAATGGGTGAAATTTTACGAAACACAATTCTGACACCAAGCTACTGAATGAGCTTGAAGCAAAAATACACAAACGGTGTAAGCGTTGCTTATGTGGAGCTAGTGAATCGATAACTTGTACCGGAAAGAATTTTGCATCCAATCTCCACTTCTTTCGGCTTTTTATTAGCCAGAACAATTTTTAAAAGGGAATAAAATTCTGCAGCGGCAATGCGGAGAAATTGTTTGTTATTCCAGACACGTTATAGCTTGTGCGTTTCACGATTCCTCTCACCTCGGTAGCATCAGAGAGCTAGCCCACTCATTGGCAAAGTACCCGGCCGACGGCTAGCGGCTACGGTCAGGTAAGATTATGATGAAACTCCCATCTTGATGTTAACCAAAGAAACACAAGCATACCAATCTGAATTACTGCATATAAATGAACCAGGAGCAGTTTTTAAGTTGCAAGGAACGCGAACTAGCATACAGTAGTAACCGAGCGGTCATCATAATGACAGAAACAAACGTTACTCTGCGATACAGGTTTTACAGACAGTAAGTTCCGTTACCGTGAACAGTTGTACCAAGCACCCAAATTACAAACAAGTATAAAAAGTTAGCTTCAAATGAGGTTTATGTTCACACTCCTTCTGTTGAATGTCTCCTTGATATTATTTACTCTGGCATATTTAGGACATGAATATTAGCAACAGTAACTTAGCTATGTTAGCCACAGTGCTACAGCCACATTCGACAGGCTATCACATTAGGTAGGCTTATGCAGTAAAGCAACACAAAATAGTAAAACTTACTGCTTCCGTGTCTGTGAGTGCTTATGTGGAGCTAGCAAATCGACAACTTCTACAGGAAAGAATTCTGGATCCAATCTCCACCTTTTACGGCTTTTCATTAGCCAGAACAATTTTAAAGGGGGATAAAATTCCGTCACAGCAATGCAGAGAAATCGTTTATTATACCAGACACGTTATAGTGCGTTTCACGATTGCTATCACTGCGGTAGCCTCAGAGAGCTAGCCCACACAATGGCAAAGTACCTGGCTGACCCCGGTCATGGATAAGTAAAACGATCGTTTCACAGTGAACAAACCCAAACACATACCCCGAGTTCTGAAAAACCTACGTCTGGTCTAACTGCAGCCTTTTCAGCCCAACTTTGCAGACATGTACAACACCTCTCCAGTAAGCTTCAATTGTAGTGGCTACAATCAGGCGACGTTATGATGAAACTGCCACATTGATGCTCACCAAAGAAACACACGCATACCGATCAGAATTACTGCATAGAAGTTAACCAGGAGCATTTTTATGTAGCACGGCATGCGAACTAACATGCAGTGGCTAGTTACCGAGCGTTCGTAACAACGACAGAGACAAACGTTACCCTGCAATACAGGTTTTACAGACAGTAAGTTCCATTACCATGAACAGTTGTACTAAGCACCCAAATTACAAACAAGTATAAAAAGTTAGCTTCAAATGAGGTTTATGTTCACACTCCTTCTGTTGAATGTCTCCTTGATATTATTTACTCTGGCATATTTAGGACATGAATATTAGCAACAGTAACTTAGCTACGTTAGCCGCAGTGCTACAGCCACATTTGACAGGCTATCACATTAGGTAGGCTTATGCAGTAAAGCAACACAAAATAGTAAAACTTACTGCTTCCATGTCTGTGAGTGCTTATGTGGAGCTAGCAAATCGACAACTTCTACAGGAAAGAATTCTGGATCCAATCTCCACCTTTTACGGCTTTTCATTAGCCAGAATGATTTTAAAGGCGGATAAAATTCCGTCACGGCAATGCAAAGAAATCGTTTATTATACCAGACACGTTATAGTGCGTTTCACGATTGCTATCACTGCGGTAGCCTCAGAGAGCTAGCCCACACAATGGCAAAGTACCTGGCTGACCCCGGTCACATTAGGTAGGCTTATGCAGTAAAGCAACACAAAATGGTAAAACTTACTGCTTCCGCGTCTGTGAGTCACGGACAGTTTCTACCGATCCAGGCTTAATCTTCAGATATTTTACAAAGCCTGCATTTGAGGCCAGTTGTTAGTGCTAACTATAGTTAATGGTCCCGCTAGCCACCCGCAACACGTTAGCTTCACTTACATTATTTGCTGTTATATCGTTACTTACAGCCTGTGGCTCCGAGCACTTGATCGATGCAACTGCTCCAGGTTTGAGAGGCAGCTGAGATGCATATCCTGCGTCGAATTATCCTTTATTGACGAAGCTGTCTTTGGTGAAATGCAGAGCACAAACAGGTAACGTTCCCTTTGAGTGTGGCTGTTTGCCACCAGCAAACAAAAAAGCTACCCACTGATTTCTGTTAGCATCGTCTTTTGGAAGAGATAATAGTTGTGCTTTTTTTGCATCCAAAAAAACACCTACAAACAGCTTTGGGAGACATTCTGATAAATCTACACGTTAAATGATTTGGGCTCATTTGTGCCTGATAGAATGAATTCTGGGGTGGGCAGGTCCAGCGCCATGATTGGTTTTGCCCCGATTTCCTCAGGTTTTGCCCTGATTTCGTGAAGATCTCGGGACGAGCTATTCAGAGAGGAAATCACATTCACGAAATCACATTCTCGGATTACGGCAAAACCCCTGTATTTTATGTTTAGAAACTTTGCAGAGGTTGAGTGTGGACATCCAACATTATAACATTACTTGTACTGTGGGGTGCAAAAATTTGGGCACCTCTGGTTTAAATATCTGTTACAATTAATCTGCAAGTGATTGAAGGCAAGCCTGAACAATAAATCCTACAAAGTTAAACATGACACATTTCATCACATTTTAAGCATTTTATTTTTAACTTTTTAGAGTTTCAAAACAATAAAACAAGGAAAAAGGCCTTGTACAAAAGATTGGGAACCCTGTCAGCTAGTACTTTGTAACTCCTCCTCGGGCAGCTATAACAGCTTGCAAACGCTTCCTGTAGCTAGCTAAGAGTCTTTCCATTCTTGTCTTTGGAATTTTTCACGACAGAACACCTCTAGCTCAGAAATATTCTTCGACCTTCTTGCATGCACGGCATGTTTGAGGTCTCTCCACAGATTTTCAAGTCTGGGGACTGTGAAGACCATTTCAAAACCTTCATCCGTCTTTCCTGGAGGTAGTTCACGGTGGATTTTGAGGTATGCTTCGAGTCATTGTCTTGCTGGAATACCCAACGTCTCTTCACCTTCAATTTCTGGACTGAGCTTTGAACATTAGCCTCTAGAATGTCTGGATATTTGGTGGAATCCATTCTTCCTTCCACCCGCACAATATTGCCTATTGCCTGTGCCCCAGCTGGTAGACAACCCCAAAGCATAATGGATCCACCTCCATGCTAAACAGTTGGCAACGTGTTCGTCTCTACAAATGCTTCACCCTTTTTTCTCCAAACATACCTTCTTTGGTTGTGGCCAGAAAGTTCAATTTTGGTTTCGTCAGTCCAAAGCACATTGTTCCAATAGGCTTGAGGTTTCTCAAGGCTTTCTTTTGCATACTTCAGACACTTAATTTTGCGATGAGGTCATAGGAAAGGCTTCTTCTTGCAATTTGCCATGTGGGTCTTTGTTGTTTAAGATACACTGTATTGTTGTCCTGTAAACAACTAGACCTGTGTCTGCTACTCTTTTTTGCAGCTCTTTTGCAGTGATGTGTGGGTTCTTCTGAGCATTCCTCACCAGATCTCGGGCCATTCTATCTGAAATTTTTCTTGGTCTTCCAGTTCTTGCCTTGACTTCAATTGTTCCATTTATTTTCCATTTTCTTACAATGTTTCTGACAGTAGAAATGGGTAGTTTGAAACGCTTCGAGAGTTTTTATGGCCCTCTCCTAGTTGGTGGAAGTGAATTATCTTGTTTTTGACATCCTTGGACAACTGTTTAGAGGAACACATGGTTTTTATAACCAGACACAACAGCCACCATAGTTGGATACTTTAAAAGGCATGGAGTTTCTTCAGAATATATAGTTCAACCCTGGAATTATATTCACCTGACTCATTGAAGCCCTAACGGGTAAATCACCTGGGTCTGGGCCTAAGTAATCATCTTCTTAAAAGGTAACAAAGAATAATCCAAAAGGGTTCCCAAACTTTTGCACAGGGCCCCTTTTCCTTTCTTATCATTTAAAAACTCAGAAAAATTCAAATTAAAAGAAACTTTGCTTTTAAATTAGCAGAAAGGTGTCATGTTTTTAAAATGTTTAAGCATTTAGCGTTCAGGTTTGCTTTCAATCACTTGGAGATTAATTGTAACAGACATTTAAAACAGGGGGGGCCAAATTTTTATACCCCACTGTACATTTCACATTACACTACAGCGACGAGCACACATTTTTTCTTACCTTTGATATTTTATAATAAAAACTGTGTTCGAGGATAAATCTGTGCTTGCTATTGTTAGCCCAAGGTGTCCGTATTATAGCGAAATCAGATCTGCCAGGCTTTATGCGCGTTTTTTTCGGGGCACTGCTTCAAAGGATGTCAGGTTGTGAGCTTTCGACTTGCATGCAATGTATTTTCCTTTCTGTGAATGGTTTGCGATGCTGTCAGTAAGACTTTGCTGGTGGCCATTTGATTTTAGGGGCTCTGACGTTTCCAACGAGCCCTCAACCACCTTAATCACCCAAACCTAGCCTGAGATAGAGCCTTGCAATCCTGGTGCGTGGAACTGAGGAGTCTACGCGCCATTCACATGTACTCAAACAGCTCAAAAATATAAACGCTTAAAGGGAAATGATCATAGTACAGCAAGTCACACTCAATAGCTGCATAAATACACAAAATAAATCGTGTAGGAAATTTTTCATGTGGGACCATCCTTTCAAATTGTTCTGATGTTTTTGATATGTTTATGGAATGCGCCAAGACACTTCTAACAGATGGTATTTTTGAGGAAATAACACTAGGGGCACTGTAAATAGTGACACCATCCCGGCTCTCTGCCTTTGTTTTGGCTGTCATTTTCATCTGTATTGCACTCATGCGTTATGCATTGTGATGGTAATACTTGAACATTATGTGTCTGTTGTGTGATATCCGGCTATTAATACAAATCGCTGGCCTTGAAAGAAAGCAGGTAAGTTAAGATTTCCTGCGCATAGACCTCGACTATGTCTGCATGACTGAAATGCAAACATACGTGGCAAATGACACAAACCCAATGTGCTGTACGGTAGCCTACCCCGGGTATATCCATGATATAGAGGATCTTACATGAGTAAGCGTGTCATATGAAAGTTATTAAACGAGTTGGGTAAATTTTGCGTTTGTTGCAAGCTTTAGGTTTGTACTGAGCTACATCACTCTGATACACCGTAATGAGTCACAGACATTCACAGTGGAACTTGCCGTGGTTTTTAAATTCACAGTCAACACTGCCTAGCTAGCTAGCTGACAAACTAATGTTACATAATGGTTATGGAACAGTACTCAGTGCACGCTGGCTAGCTAGCTCATTTCACAAATTGCGGTGGAAAGACAGCGATTGTACTGTGTGTATGCTGTATGTAGCATGTATGCAGAGCAGCCAGAGTGACATCATAGCTAAGTGCCGAAAAAGAGACTGCTGTAATAAAATGGTGCACCCCATTTAAGGGAGAATAGCCTGTTTGCTCGCACCCTTTGTTCGATATTTGAATTACATGGGGGTTGAATCACCCACAAAAGGTTAGAAGTTGAATGTATTGGTATCTGGGAATGATTTAAGTGGCAAATTGTATTGGATGATCATGTCCCTTTAACTGGTTTGTATTTTCTGTATAATTACCTGCTGAATATTCATCAGTTTTCTGACTGAGAATCCTTGCACCATTGCACACAAGGACTAAGACACGCAGCAGTACAAGCGCTAAATCGGGGTGCATGATGTGTTTCGCTGACTCACTCTTGAAATATACAATGCAGCATTAATAAGACTGTTTATTCAGCCAGCTCAGTAGTTACGATGTTGCATTCACACGCGGAAGATCTGAGGATCAAATCTCGATTGAGCCCGCGCACTTTTTCTTGGAACAGCAGGGGCATAGTTCTTGTATAAATAATTGCTGGGGTGTTCGTTGTTTTTACTTTTTTTACCATTTTTTTACTCTATCTTTGTTTTAATAATTTTGTTTATTTGCTTGTTTTGTTGAAAATAAATTTGCTCCAGTGGAGTCAAACTTCATTTTCTTTCTATGTATTTGAATAAAAAAATGTATACAGGACTGGCTCCAATAAAAACTAGAGCTGCGCTCAGAGAGCACAAGTACCTCCGCCAATGTACTCAATGTTATTTTTGTCAGTATTAGCTAGCAACCGCTGTGATTATGCAGTCCTGTAGACCTCACGCAAATATGTTTTTAATGTTTTTGACCTTTTGCATGCCCTTGACCTTGACCTTTGACCTTGACCTCCCAAAATCAAATCGCCTCTTCCTTGAACAATACTTAATCATTCCACCAAATTTGATGAAAATCTATCTGTAACTTTTTGCGTAATCCTGCTTACAAACAAACCAACAAACCAACCAACAGACAAACGGTAATGATCACATAACCTCCTCCAACTTCATTGGGCGGAGGTAAAAATTAAAATTAAAGAAAGAATAAATTAAAAATTGTTGTATTTATTATTTTTTTAAAAAAAGGAAATATAAAATAAATAAATAAATAATAAAATTAAAAATGTCTATGAAAAAATAAATAAAGTATTTGTAATCTGATGGAATGAATGCCTGTAGTGATATACAGTACTGTGCAAAAGTCTTCGGCACCCTACATTTTTATTTTATTTAAATTTGATGTTGGATGTTTATTTTTGTTTTTCATATTGGTGGTGCTGTAGATAAAAAAAAAGCACACTTGAAGAATCAAATGTTAATTTTAAAAAAATTTCAAAAGAACTTTATTTCATTAAATACAGTTGATACAAATAATTTGCCATGACAGAATCCTGATCTCAACATCATCAAAGCTGTCTGGGAATACCAGGGGCGAGAGAGACACAAGTCAGACTGTGAGCCTGTAGTGGAACTGTGGCATATTCTCCAATATGCTTAGAACAACCAAACAACCAATAGTCTTATAAAACCACAATACTGCAGGACAGTGTACCAAATTTGTGATCTCTCATTTATGCTGTGTTCCATCTTCATTTACTCTGACTCAGTGACATATATACTGATTTTTGCACCCTGACAAAAATCCCCAAGGTGTTACCTTCATTATGATACCAAGATTATTGAAATGGACCAAGTAGCTGCAGAGACACACTCATTTCATTTTGGGCATGTCATTTTCGAGCCAGAGGCTCAGGGCTTAAGAGGACAAATGTTGGCATAGGGCAAAAGCTTGGCCATTCAGCACAAGACATGGGGCTTCATGAAAAACCATGTGATCCTTTCCTGGGTCCAATAACCCAACACCCTACTCTCTATGACCCACGGATCAATAGTTGCAAGGGAGAAAACAAAGCCAGTCAGAAAAAGGGGCATACATTCATCAATGAATGTGTGACTCCTTACTGAGTTCAAGAAACCCAGCCTCAAACTTGCAATGACAAAGTGTTCAATAGCTATAAAGGATGAAATATTGTCCAATTAGGAAAGGGGGCAGAACTTTCTCAATACCCCTGCGGTCTTTTCCTGAGTCCAAAAACCCAATCTTTAAATCACTACAATAAATGGTTAAATAGTTATATAAGATGAATGATATGCCAATCAGAAATAAGAGCATGGCTTTGGTAATCAACATGAGACCCTTTCCTGAGTTCAAAAACCCAACCCAAAACTCTCTATGACAACTAGTCCAGTAGCTATGAAGGATCAAATATCAACTAATGACAATAGGGGGCAGGGCTTCAGTAATTTAACATGTAATCATTCCTTGAGTTCAACAACCCAATCCTCAACTTTCTAAAACAGAAAATCCAATAGTTGTTAGGGATCAAATATTGATCTAGCACAGGGGCGAGCTTTGCCTATTAACATGCAACCCTTTCTTGAGTCTGTTAACCCAAACCCCAATTCTCTATGAGAAACTGTTCAATTGTTATGAGGGATCGAATATCACCAATGAAGTAAGGGGGCAGAGCTTCACTATGTGTTTCTGGGTGCAAAAACACAGTGCCCAACTCTCTTTGACCACATTTGGCTATTTAGCTAGTCTTATTGTTATTTCAGATCAAATACTGGCCAATCAGGAAAGAGGGTGAGGCTTCAAAACTTAATATGTGATCCTTTCCTGAGTCCAACAATCCACTCTCCAACTCTATGACAAATGGTTCAATTTTTATGAAGGATCAATTCAATCAGAAAAGTGGGCAGGGCTTTATCATTTATGTGATATTTTCCTACGTCCAACAACCCAGTCCCCAATGCTCTATAATAAATGACTCAAAAGTTATAAAGGATCATAGATCATCTATTCGGGTAATGCGTGGAATGGAGAGATGAAAAAAGTGAAGAATGCTCCGTGTGTCTTAGTCTGTATTTGTATGTTTGAGGGGCATCAACATCGATCCTTTGAGAAAGTCTTAAGTGTGAAGCCAGTTTGAAGGTTCTTGCTGGAAAGTTGCAAGAATGAACTTTAATGGAGGGTGGAGTGATGAAAAAAAAAGGGGGCAACGGATACATCAACATCCATCCTTTGGAGCAGTCTGCACCTGCTCTGAAAGTTTGGAGGCCCCAACCTTCAAATTGAGGGAGTATGAGGGCTTTTGAAAATGAAAGGAAGTCTATGGAGGTGATAAAGAAGACATAGTACTAATAAAAAAGGAGGGATGGAAATGCAAAAAACAACTTGAAAATGACAAATCTGACCCAACATACAGCAAGTTTGATGTTTCAAGCTAGCTATTAACATATTACTGTAAACAGATGTTTGATTGACTATTTCACGCACACATCACAGATCTAGATGTTAAATCATATTTTGGAACTAACATGCTGTTGTGTACCCGAGAAAACGGTACACTCGTTGATTTGATGAGACTTTATTGCCTGTATTGTGCTATCTCAGAAATTGGGGGATAATCAAGGACCGATCCAGTTTAAGACAAGCAAACTGAAAAAAAGCTAAATTAAATGTGGGCAAAGAAATGCGCAAGTGCAGGACAGAATTTTAAAAATTGAATTGAAGACGTTTCCTTTCACAAGCTTTTCATGCCATGAATGTAATGAGTGTGTCACGTCATTGCACATACATCTTTATCGTTGTCAATGCCGTGTGTGAAAATACTTTTTGATAAAAATTTTATTTCATTCCAAAATCCTCTCTGAAATATTTTGGGTAAGAGGTGTATCATCAAGGAACTGTACCATCATATACAATGCAACACGTACAGCATACCGGTAGGCATGGTGATGACTGTCTTCACCTCCTGATGAATAAAAACCAAGAGTATCTGAGAGTTTATATAGTATTTACAACATTCCCCTTAAAGAAGTTCCCTCCATTGCTCTGAGGGAGACTTCACACAGAGTAATACTCAGTCGTGACGTGCAAGTGGAGAGGGGTTGAGTTGATAAAGGACCATTCATTAAAAAAAGCACAAGCAGCTGCCGGCTTAGCTCATGCGGTTAAGGCGCTGCATTTGCGGAGCAGTAGTGACTACCACGGTGCGGGTTCGATCCTCAATCGTACCAACTGGCATTGGTCGGCAGCTTTTTCAGGACAGCGCAGGATTGGCTCAAGCGCTGCAGGAATGCAAATTCGGAAGGGACTGCCGGGAAGGGATAATAAAAATGGTTGCCTTGTTCGTTGCTCAAGCGCCTCCTGTTGGCCAGCCGGGCGCTCGTCAGTGAGATTCTAAGCTTGCTCATGTTTGGGTATCCTCCGCCCTAATTCTGAACTTGCGATAGTTTCGAACAATGAGTGTAAAGATGCAGGGGCTGACAGGCGTGTGCTTCGGAGGAGAGCCGCGAACTGTCTCTCTCTCCTGAGCTGGCAACAAGGGGTCGCATACGAGCAAGCCTTGTACATAGTTCTCGGATTGGGTCTTCTAGATTCGGATGGGATTGGAGATGCCAAATTTATGAAAAAAAAAAAGCACCAGGAAGTTTACAGAACATGTACAAAGCATAGAGCCATATCTAACACAACAACGTGACAACATGACACAAAACACAACACCATATTTGACATACTGTTGCTCCTAACACAATATTGTTTCCAACACAACATGGCACCTAACATAGTGCCAGACCACACACACATGGCCTAATAAAGTACACCCCCACTTAAAACATAGGACAAATCAAAACATCACCACTTGTACAACACAGCACCTGGCACATTTTTGGCAGAAATAAGGACACGGTCTATAGGAATCAGTTAGTTAGGCCCGCTCCCGGTATTCTCGCAGAAAGTCAAAACACTTGAGCTTCAGCCAAATATTTGAGCACTTCAGCCTCCGAAGCTCATGTGTCAGTTATTTTACTCTTGGAACGTAATGGGATAATGGTGGTTCGCTTGACTGCGCTAGCTGGAGATTGTAAGCTGCACAGAGGGTATTGAGTCCACTGAGGATACAAGATGCATGCCTGGTTACCATGTGGGTAACACTCAAACTTTCTGAAGTTCTGGAAGCTGTCTGAAAGGTACTTTTAGATTTTTTCTGAACAAAGGTAAAGTTTAACAGAAGTTGTGTATGTGTGTGCATGTGTGCGTGTGCGTGTGTGTGCGCGTGTGTATGGGTAGTATTAGATGGGGTAACGGAAAACATGTGCATAGCCATGTGTGGTTTTGGTAATGCTATGTGCAGTGGATGTATGAGAACAGCCACTATCTCACACAGTGTGCAGGTGCATTTCATGCCCCAAGGGCACCAGAGTGATCTTTCCTTCACTCACAAAGTTTGACTGTTTCTGGGCACAAAAACAGAAGGTACTGGTAATCAGTGCCTACCCCCATTGAACACAGGAGCCTTATTACACCACTGAACACCAGAGCCCTATTTCCCACTCTGAACACCACAGCCTTATTACCATACTGAAAACAAAAGCTTTATTACCCCATTGAATAACAGAGTCTTATTACACACACTGAATGTCACAGCATTATTACCCCACTGAACACCAGAGCGTTATTACCCTCACAAAACACCGCATACTTTTTACCCACATTGAACACCACTGAATTGTTACCCACACTGAACATCAAAGCTTTATTTCCCCAGACTGAACACCAAAGCCTTATTACCCACATTAAACACCAAAGCCCTATCACCCCACTGAACACCAAAGCCTAATTACCCTCTGAACGCCAAAATATTATTACCAAACTCTGAACACCACAGACTTGTTATCCGCACTGAACACCACAGACCCACACTGAACTGCAGAGCCTTACCACCCCACTGAACACCAGACATGTATCCTGGGCTGCGTTCCAATTCGAAAAAAATGCTTGCTTCGTTATTTTCACTCGCCCTCCAATCAAGGGGGGAATCCCCAAAAATCCCGGATGTAAGATGGCTGCCACTTGTAGGGTCGTTCCAATCCAGTTTTGCGGAGGGAAGGGTGCATTTTCATTTGCTCAAGCCCTCGATTATCCTCCCTCAAACGAAGCCAACAACGAACATCCCTCCCAGCTGTGATATTGCCCAGAATGCTTTGCTCATTCTCCCTCGGTAAAAAAATTCACGTCTGCCATTTTTCTCTGCTGGCAAAAGGAGAATTAGGCCTATGGCAGGGAAATTACCATACAAATGTAAAAATTGTGTTTGAGTTGTGTGTAATTTATGACAGAGTTATATGCAAATAGCAAAGTTTGGGGGTGAGGGGCATCAGTTTCGCATTATTTTTAAGCATGTAACTTTACGTTCATTTTTGCTGTAGCTAGCCTATAGCATCCGCGAGGACTGTTGCGGAGCTTAAAGCAGCTTTCACACGACGCAAAACGAATTTTTCTCACCACAGATTACATTCAAAGTCAACGCAAAGACGCGAATCGCGTCTTTGCATGGACTTGAATGTAATATGTCGTGCGAAAAATTTGTTTAGCGTTCAGTGTGAAAGCAGCTTTATTTTCCCGTAAAACAGTCGCAAGTGCCGCATCAATCAAATGAGCACGCCGTTTTCTTCTTGCCATAAGCATGCGATACAGAGTCCACGTGAACTGTAAAAGGTAAAACGTACAGGCAACTAACTCAGTCAGCTCCATGGCAACACAAACTTCCCGTTGGCTTGTTGACAAATGTCAAAGTCTCGGAAAGAACGGCGGGGTCGTTCCAATCCGATTTCCCACAACCCTCCCTCTAAGTTCCCTCCATTGCCCTCCCTTGCTCGGGAAGGGCTTACTCGCCTGCTACGTCATTTGGAGGGCTCACTCAAGTGGAGGGAAGAAGTGAAGGGAGCATCTTATTTCGGAGTGGAATGCAGCCCTGGTTAGGATAGTAAAAGCTGCCTCCCCTCACTATTTTGCTCTGAACACCTGGATACGCTCATTATCACACCCTGGAATTCACACTGCTGAGCACAGTTTACTGTGTTGAGCACAGAGAACCTGCTGTAACAAGATCACTGTGAGAGGGACATTTGAGAGCTGGTTGTGACTAAGAACAGATGTGGTCCTCCATTTTGCATCCATAAGGGAGCACTCCGTCATCCACTCACTCACACACTCTAACTCACACACTCACTCAGACATTTCACAGTCATCCACACTCGCTCACTCACTCTCTCACTCACACACTCACTCACTCACTGACATGCTCACACATTCACTCATTTACACACACTCACACGTTCGCTCACACACTCACTCACACATTCACTCATTTACACACACTCTCACTCACTCACATGCTCACTCATTCACTCACTCACACATTCACTGAGACATGCTTACTAACTCACACACTAACTCACATGTTCGCTCACTCACACTCACTCAAACTCACATATTCCTTCACTTTCTCACTCACTCACACCCTCACTCACGCACACTCACTCACTCACTCACTCACTCATACACTGTCTCACTCACTCACTCATTCACTCACACGCACTCTGTCATATACTTACTAACACATTCTCACGCTCACTCACTCACCCATACACTCCCTCACTCACTCATTCACTCATTCACTCAAACTCACTCTGTCACATACTCACTAACACATTCTCACACTCACACACACACACACACTCACTCATTCATTCACAGACACTCACTCACACGCACAAGGCCAGGGTCTTCGGCGTAAAAGCCTGCCTGTCAGTCCGAAACTCTGACAGATACGAGGGGGCCAAGCACTAAGCGAAAGCATTCGCGGTCTGCAGCGATAAACCGTGACCTTTGGGCGATGCTGCCTAGGTCCATAATGGCCGACCCGCCTGCCCCGGTATGAGGTGTTTGAGTGTGCGAGCGGTTTAAATGGGTGCGCTTCTTTTATCAGCGCCGCATGCTGCCCGGCATTCGGGCCTCGGCTGGGGGGTCTGGCACGCAGCTCTGTCAGCTCCTGATGACTTTCAGGACCCTTTGATGTAAACCCCCTTCACCAGCTCAGGAAATTGCATTCTGTCCGCCACAGCAGATGAATGAGGCAAGAGAGGGACTGCTAACTGTCACCTTACTGACCTGGTCTCTATCAAACGCTCCAACCTGTCAGGTGTGTGTAAGAGTGTGTGTGTGTGTGTGTGTGTGTGTGTGTGTGTGTGTGTGTGTGTAAGCACTCCCAGTCTTCAGCATCAGCCCCACACACAAGCATGCACACACACATAAGGGCACATGTGTACATGGGTCAATGACAAATAAGCCTTTTAAAAATGTTTTTTTAATAAATCTTTAAAAATGTACAGAATACATTTATTTGAAGTTTATCTAAGTGATTTTTTAGTAAGTATACCTGAGAGTGTCTACTCTGCCTAAAACGTTACTATTTTGTACAACCCCAATTCCGAAATAGTTGGGACAAAGTGTAAATTGTGAATAAAATCAAAACGCAATGAGTTTCAAATCACGCTAGCCAGTATTTTATTCACAATAGAACAGAGATAACATAGCAAATGTTGAAACTGAGAAATTTTACAATTTTATCCACAAATGAGCTAATTTAAAATTTTGATGGCCTGTTTACGATGGTGTAGCGTCCCCTCTTCTTTTTAATACAGAGTGGAGGCGTCTGGACATTGAGGAGACAAGTTTCTTGAATTTAGCCATTGAAATTTGATCCCACTCTTGTTTAATACAGGCTTCCAGCTGCTGGAGAGATTTGGGTCTCCTTTGACGGACTTTTCGTTTAATTTTGCGCCAAATGTTCTCAATTGGTGAAAGATCAGGACTGCAGGCAGGCCAGTTCAGCACACAAACTCTTCTACTACGAAGCCATGCTGTTGTAATAGCTGCAGTATGTGGTTTTGCATTGTCCTGCTGAAATACACAAGGCCTACCCTGGAATAGATGTCGTCTGGAGGGGAGCATATGTTGCTCAATAACCTTTATATACCTCTCAGCATTCATGGTGCTTTTTAAAACAAGCAAGTGTCCCATACCATATGCACTAATGCATCCCCATACCATCAGAGATGCTGGCTTTTGAACTGAATGCTGATAACAGGAGGGATGGTCTTTCTCCTCTTTAGCCCGGAGGACAGGACACCCGTGATTTCCAACAAGAATGTCAAATTTGGACTCATCTGACCACAGGACACTTTGCCACTTTGCTACAGTCCATTTTAAATGAGTCTTGCCCCACAGAACACGGCGGCGCTTCTGAATCATGCTCAACAATGGCTTCCTTTTTGCATGATAGAGTTTTTGGTGGCATCTGTGGATGGCACGGCAGACTGTGTTTACAGACAATGGTTTCTTGAAGTATTCCTGGGCCCATTTAGTAATGTCAATGACAGAATCATGCCGGTGAGTGATGCAGTGGCATCTGAGGGCCCGAAGATCACGGGCATCCAGTAAAAGTCTTCTGCCTTGTTCCTTACGCATAGAGATTTTTCCAGTTTCTCTGAATCTTTTGATGATGTTATGCACTGTCAATGATGAGACCTTCAAAGCCTTTGTAATTTGACATTGAGGAACATGGTTTTTAAAGTATTCCACAATTTTTTTACGCAAACCTTCACAGGTTGGGGAGCCTCTGGCCATCTTTACTTCTGAGAGACTCAGCCTCTTTAAGACATCCCTTTTATAGCCAATCCTGTTACACAGTTGATGCCAATTAACGTAATTACTTGCTAAATTTCTTTCAGCTGATTCTCTTATATATTAATTGCTTTTTCAGCCCTTTTTTGCCTGTGTCCCAACTTTTTTGAGACCTGTTGCAACCAGAAAATTTAAAATGAGCTGATTTTATGGATAAAAATGTAAAATGTCTCAGTGTCAACATTTGAAATGTTATCTATGTTCTATTGTGAATAACATATTGGCTCGTGATCTGAAAGTCATTGCATTTTGATTTTATTCACAACTTATGGATTCTTTATTGTAGGGGATGGGTATTTTGGTTTTCCAAACAATTTAAGAACAATTAAACTATTAAACTTTGTTTATTTGAAGGGTTTTCAATTTAAAATTATGCCCCCATATTAATATTATATTAATTCATATTTTAAATTACATATTTAATTCATTTCACATAGTGTTAACTTGCTCGGACGATTGCGCCACCTGACATTTTGAGGGTTTGAGATGGCAAAACATAAAATATTTATCATTTTTATGATAAACTGGAAATATGTTCAAATTAAACAGGTTTTATAGAATAAAATTATGCTTATTATGAATCATTTAAAATTATTTTAAACCAAAGTAGTGCACTCGGACACTGTCACGTCATTGACCCACATGCAGAACAGCATGCGCACCTCACATACACATACTAAACACAGACACTAAACACATACACATACTAAACACAGACACTAAACACACACACAGACACACACAGACACTAAACACACACACAGACACACACAGACAAAAGCCCCTCTAGTACACACCAACCACACATGAAAATATACACTGCATAGTAAAAGTCCAATCCCTTTCTGAGACGCATCAATGTCTGACAAGAGCAAAGGCATATGCACACGCACTCAAACGGACACACACACACACACACACACACACTAACACAGACACAAGAACACATGACACAGGCCCGAACCATCAACCTCACCCTCACCGCCCAATCAGATCAAGTCAAACACTTCAGTAAAACTAAAAAGCTCCAATCAAAGCAACAGGAAAAATAAAGCTTCTCAGCAAAACTTCAAAAGTTTTATCACTTCTGCAGCCAGGAAAAACATTTGCACAACGATGGGCATGAACTGCAGTCTCCAGCACTTAGAGTGGTCTGGAAGACTGGGGAGAAAGCCTGTTCTTTGTGGAAACCAGTGCTGTATGTGTGTGTTTCCATGTAAGGATTTGTGTATATTTATTTGTAACCAGGCAATGATTAGTTGAATTAGTTGTGCATAATTGCTTGTGTTTGTGTATTCGAGCATGTGAATGTGTGTGTGTTCATTTGTGCATATGTTTGTGAGTACGTGTGCATGTGTATGAATATGAACATGTGTGTGCGAGTATGTGTTTGTTAGAGTGTATTTGAACATGAGCATTTGCTGAATAAACGTTTGTGTTTGTGAATTAGTTTGGTGTTATTTGGGAGTGTTTGTGCATTTGTGTGCGTGTTTGTGCAAGTGTACGTCACACATGAATGTGTGTGTGTGAGTGAGTGTACTTATGTGTGTGAGATCATGTGTGAGTGTGTTCGAGTGTGTCTGAGCTCATGCTTGTGTGCGTGTGTGCAACCGCGTGTGTGTTTGTATAGGCCTGCATGTTTGTGAGCTCACTTGTGTTAATTTGTGTTTGCATGTGTGCATGTGTGTGAGATCATGTGCGTGTGTCTACGCTTATGTGAGATCATGTGTGTGTGTGTATGCCCGTGAGAAATCATGTGCAAGACTGATGCCTGTGTGTACAACGGCGTAAGTGAGAGCTCCTGTTGGTGTTTGTACTCCTGCATGTGTGGAGATGATGTGTGAGTGTGATGTGTGTGGCTTCACCTGCATCTGTGTGTGATCCTGTGTGTGTGTGTGTGTGTGTGTGTGTATATATATATATATATATATATATGCCAGCATGTGTGTGAGCTCATCTGTGAGCGTGTACACATGTGTGAGCTTGTGTGTGTGTATACACCAGTCTGAGATCATGTGGGTGTGCGTACACCTCGGCGTGAGTGTGCACCTGTGTAAGGTCATATGCGTGATTGTACACCTGTGTAAGATCATGTGCGTGTGTGTACATCTGTGTGAGATCATGTGCGAGTGTGTTCATCTGTGTAAGATCATGTGCGAGTGTGTACACCTGTGTAAGATCATGTGCGTATATGTACTCCTGCGTGAGATCACACATGAGCGTGTACACCTGTGTGAGATCATGTTCATGTGTGAAGTCCTGAGTGAGATCATTTGAGTGTGTGTATATACAACAAGCCATATAGAAATTAGATGCCTTTTAAAATTCTGTTACTCTCCAAATGCTTATGGACCCAACAGTGCGTAGGTACATTTACAGTAGATGCATGCATTTTTTATGTATGTTAGGTCGGTAGCCGTGTTAAAGGAAGGGGAGCTAAAATATTTAAAATAGCAGAAAAAGCTTAGACTAAGCAACTAAGGGAGTTAAAAGGCCTGAAAAGTGATGCAATGGTTGCGGTTTTTCTGTTGGACAGGAAAGTTGTTTTGTTTTTGGTGGAGGATTAGTTGTTTTCACGAATTGTGTAGTCAACATAACTATTTATGTTACATCAGTCATATTATCCCAATGCCAACATTAACTTCCTCGTCCATCCAGGCCAGTTAGTTACATTAGCTAATGTCAGTGGCGGTCCGTCGGCAGTTACATAGGCCTTTTGACACCTCGCCTTTCAGTGCTTAGTTACTTAAATTTCTCGCAGTTTATTTTTTCCCGATTCGAAACAGTTGCTCACACTAATTGGTAGAACTGACGACAGTCTAATTTATTTTTGATAGCATTGTTATACATTGCACCACAAAATTATAAGGCATTTTCATCCCACACAAAAATAACTACGCAACATATCAATTTGTCTTTATAATTTCTGCCCTTGCATAGCTCGTACAACAGCACAGATGTGCATAAATTAGTTTGCGAGGTTCATCAAGCAATAAGCCACAAAAATCCGTTCTATATTCTGAATGTAGTCACTGCTAAAGGGCGTTATTAGGTGCGATGTACAGCTGAGCGATGGCGAAAATAAATGCCGCAAAGTCAGCGAAAGTTTCAAATTTTTTGCATTTATATTGCCATCCTTACAATACCATATCAGTTTATATATTGATCGTTCAGTCGATAAATTGTTTGATTGTTAATCAGGCAAACTTGAACGAGAACAGCTTGAGGACAATTGAACGGTAAAGGGTGAGGTTACTGAGGGCCCTCTGAACATCTGACGGCAGGCCGCTAGCTAAGGTATGTTTGCATATACCTTTCTGACAAAACGCTAACTTGTGTAATGTTATATGGTTGCCGGTGTCAGAACATGTGTTGTTTACATATTAGCTTTTCACAAATGTGCTGATACGAGGTCTGTCTTTTATTATTATTATTTTGTGTTATTTTATTGAAGGATTTTTATTGTTATTATTGAAGGATTTCAGATGCTATTTATCCTATAAATATTGGCGTCGTATTATTTAGAAAATAGAAAAATAGCATTCACTTCTAGTTTGCAATCTGTTCAAGTCAGTGGGATGAATAATTAGCTGGCAAGCATTCGAACACTTTTTGCCATTAAATTAATAAATTCAAGCTTCAACGATAACAGTTACACTTGCAACCTAGTGACGTCTGTCAATGAACGGAAACTGACATATCACAACGCGAAAAAGCTGTATCACACATGTGTGATACCAAATCTGTATCTCATGGGTTGTATCGCATCAATTTTTAATCTTTTATGGGATGGATAAATAAAGTATAACGTTATTGTACAAATTCACTTTATAGTCAGACTACTGCGTCAAGTGTGATACAAATTGTTGTATTGCTGAACCTTGATGACGTTTAGCTTTTCCGGCTACTGATAATATTAGTTGTGATAATGTTAGGTATTTTCCTACCGGTGAATGAGACATGACGCAGTTTTGTTGTCCTCTCTCACTGAGCTCACTGTGCCAGTTGCAGGACTGTGCCAGGGTGCAGGACTGGAAGGAGCCCTGAGGGCAGGGGGGGCTTTGGAAGGGGGGTGGGTTTTCCCCTGAGGGCAGGGGGGGGTGGGCTGGCGGAGCCCTGAGGGGCAGGGGTGGGGCTTACGCGAGCCCTGAGGGCAGGGGGGGGGGCTTAGGCGGAGCCCTGAGGGCAGGGGGTGGGCTTAGGCGGAGCCCTGAGGGCAGGGGGTGGGCTTAGGCGGAGCCCTGAGGGCAGGGGGTGGGCTTAGGCGGAGCCCTGAGGGCAGGGGGTGGGCTTACGCGGAGCCCTGAGGGCAGAGGATGGGCTTAGGCGGAGCCCTGAGGGCAGGGGCTGGGCTTAGGCGAGCCCTGAGGGCAGGGGCTGGGCTTAGGCGGAGCCCTGAGGAGATTCTACTTTCAAATTCTGCCAGCATTAGATTCTTACCTACCCTTTAAGTTCACTCATTAAAACCCCCTGCGAAGCACAGCTTTCAGGAAAAAAAAAAAAAAAAAGTTTTTGCGGTTTTATTTTAGTGTTCATCTTACTGTATTTTGTTTATTTTCCTCTACACTTCTCAAGATGATGGTCGACAATGGAATTTGAATGGGCACTATTTTTTTGGGGGGGGAAGGTAGGTGCTGTGCGGTGTTGAGGGAGAATGGACAGCTGTGGTTAGAGCGCACCTACCCCCCAAAAAAAAAAAAATCAAGATGCCTTCAAATTGACAAGCCTCTGACTGACAGGCCATGAAAACGAGCAGAAAATAAAAAAGAGACCGAGAAACAGCATCCGTTTAATGTGAGTGTGGCGCACCAACCAGGCTGAGCCACCGGCCCCCAGGACTGACCCTCTACCCCCCAACCCCGCCCCTGGAGAAACACACTTGAGCCAAAGTGTTTCAGAGCAGGAAAAGTCCTGGGGAGAGAAGGTTTTGTTTCGGGTCACTGTGCGCTCCCGGGACACCGCGTTTAGGGGGGTGGAGTGTTGGGGGGGTTTGCTCTGAGAGGAAACATTAGCAAAGCGTGGAGGAAAAGCTGCCAAATTAACTTCTCACCCTTTCAATCACACCCTGGAGGATTCCAGACCCCTCACCCCGCAAAAAAACCACAGGTCGGGGAGGGAGGAGGGGGAGCAACATCGCAGCCTCGCACCGGCCTCAGGTGAACCCCGCCCCAGTGCCTTTGGTCCCCAAATCAGGATTGTGACCAATCCAAACAAGGGAGCAGCATGCTGAGGCCAATCAGCGCATGGCCCCCACTCTCACAAGGTTTTTTTTTTTTTTTTTTTTTAGCGCATTTCAGTTTACGACCATGAGCGGACATTTCAGTGTTTCAGAGTGAATGTCTCACACGCACCTGGGAAAAAGACATAAAATTTGACTTTGGCTTGATGAGTGTTTATTGTAACTAACAATTCACGACTGGGGTCGCTAAAAGATAATGTGAAAGTGAAAATAAGAGTCTGAGATTTACACAGAATTTCAATATTTTTGAGCTGCATCTAAATTAATGAACATAGAGTTTCTCCAGCCAAACACATGCTCTGTATTCTTGCCAAATATTCCCAGCTTGTAGAAGACAGCCATACCTGCAGAACTGTCTTTGTGTAGATTTTTAAAATATACTTTTATGTTTTCCTCATTCCCTCCTGCTCTCTCTGTGAATGAGATTATGGGGGTCTGAAGTTGCCCCCTTGAAAATAGATGATTAGAGTCATTCTCCAGGACAAATGTAACTTTTCTGGATGCTCTAAATCTGTTTAGGCACATTTAATAGTGTCAATTATTGTGGGGCCAGACAGGGGGCTCGGGCTCTGCGTTAGTCAGGGCCCTTAATAACATTCACAGCAATGAGAAGCAGATGCTGACCCGCTCGGTCCCTTTGAAAAAAGATATTCGAGTAGCTCTGCTTCTAATTTACCAGTCCCTTCCACATCTGGAATTCTTTATAATTAAAACGTAAACCCCAAAGTTCTACTTCCACCTGTCAAATGTCGAGAAGATGAACACAGTAATGGGTTTCTGCAGTGCAGCGGAGAGCAGGGACTCAGGGTTGGTGCGGCCTATGAGGCCTGCCGGCTGTTTTTTCCTCAAACCGCGGCCTACCTTTAGCCAACACATTACCGCCAGAAATACTTAAAATGGCTACACACTCAGATTTGTCCCCTGTTACCTAACCTGACTGCTTAGTGTTAGTAGTGTGCTGTCGGTAACTGATGATAGCCTTCTTCAAGGATTTAAGATTTTTCACGTGATTTCTTTTTTTCCATCTGAGCACATTACACTTTTCTGAGGTGCTGTAAAGCAGGTAAATAAAGAGTATAGCATGCTTTATTTTCATTACATCACCAAACTTCCAGAGCAATCGGTTTGCTTGCCAATATCATAGTTAATTTTCAAAAGGCCTTTATCTCAATTAGTATTTTTGACAGAGTATTTCATTCTGAGGTTAATTTGAGAATAAAAAAGAAAGAAATTGAAAATCAGCTGATGGTTGAGTGAATTTCAGATTTCAGTCTTAGTTGCTCTGAATTCAAATATGGCCTGGAAAAGACACATCATGCTGAAGCTTACCAGATTTACAACCTCCTCTCAGCAGAATAATGATGAAGGGAAGAGAGATGGATTTACTATGCCAGCGGATAATGTAATTGCTCATAATAGGTTGTTCTGACAGATCAATAAAGACCTACAGGAGCTAACAGTTCCGCCTCTTTGAGTAAGTGCCCTCAAAATGCAGGCACATCATTAAACCGCATTAAGATCTAGCACCCGGCAGATTAATTTCTTTTGTCTTCCTTTCTCCCTAACCTTCTCTCCCCCACCCCCGTCATGAGCGCTGGACAAAGGCAGCAGCGAATGAGCCCTTGTGGCCGCTCGTGGTTGGGCGAGCAGCTCGCGCTGCTAATCCTGCTGAGGGCTCAGCCGTGTGCGCGGCATTCCTGCCATTTTCTGCGCTATTATCGCGTCCCCATAATTAAGTCCTCAGCGCTACCTACCCCTGCTGGCCGAGACCGCTAATCTGCAGCTGCTTCCTGTGGCTACCGAAGGGGATCCAACCAGCACTACAGCAGAACTTCTAACAACAACCAAAGGGAACCCAATGTTAGCTAGCCAGCCTCACTAAAACAAAACTTCCTGTAGCTACTGAGGGGGGCCCAACCAGCCGCACAGTACAACTTCCTGTAGCTACTCTAGAGTGTTCTGGAAAAAAACCTAGTAAGTATAATTTTGGTCGAAACTGAGTCAGGACCATTTTTGTACTTACTAGGCTTTGACTCATCTCATACAGTAACACACATAAAAAATAATCCCTGATTCCCTATGTTTTGTCACAGCAAAACCTAGCAAGTCTTCAGTATTTAATTGTTTGTGAAGCAAAAACCTAACAAGTTGATCTTCCTGGGTTTTTCAACATTAAATTTTCAAATTTTTTTGTTAAGGCAAAACCTAGCAAGTTGAATTAGCCAATTATGAAGCAGCATACCTATAATGTGATCTGTCAGGTTAGTCCCCATACAGGGCATTGGATGTGCAGGACATTCAAGGTCTGAATTCATCATTCACATAATTCGCAAGCTAATAAAGAAAAAAAAAAAAAGACCTCAAGAGGAATGCGGATGGTGGCGTTAGCACTGAAAACCTGTCAAATGCCACTGCAGCTGCATAATTTCTAGGTTTTTGTCTTTCATTTTGATAATTGATATTTTACATTTTTGGATGGAAAAACTTCATAAGTCATACTGCTATGGATACTGACAAAAAAATGACCCCTCTAAATATTTCTTATTTTGCAATGAACAAATAACTGCCAAGTCAGTTTCATTGTCAGACAAGATTTTAGTCCCAGAGGGATACAGTTTTCTGTCTTTTTTCTCAAAATCTGCTTCTTACTATTTACTAGGTTTTTCCATAACACTCAAAAGGGGGCCCAACCAGCCGTACAGGACAACTTCCTGAGTTATCAAAGGAGACCCAACACCGACTAACTAGAAACCAGCACCACCTGTGGTCGCCGAAAGGTGGGCAGTAGAGCTTCCAAAAACAGGTAGAAAGCAAAGTAAAGAGAGAGGTAGAATGAGATAGGAGGTCACAGAGACAGCGAATGAGAGATAGAGGGAGGATGAGAAATGGAGAGACAGAGGGAGCTATTGACAGAGCAGAGCCTCACTTGCTTACTGACAGAAAATGGGCTCACAAGGGCTATCGGCAGTTTAGAGGTCTCTGTTTCTCTGTCTCTCTCTCAACAAAAAGCGTGGTAAAGGAGAAGATAATGAGGGCTTCCCCCACCCTGGAAGTGCCATGATTACCCCATACTGAGCACTGACCACCAACAACCCCCCTCCCCCAAACACCTCACCAGGTCCATTCACCATTCTATGTTTATCCGGCACATGTGCCTTCAGATAGGTTTGAATATTCTGGACCCTCTAGGCTCTCATCTTAATCATTGTGAATATGCCCATCCCTATGGAGAGGAAATAACACGGGCAATCAGAAAGAAATGGGTCACTGTTGAATGCCCTCAACACGGCCTCCGCCGCACCTGCGCATCCTGGTTTTAAAGTTCTCAGCACCCGCCGGTGCACAGCTGGAGCAACACTTACACGACGATAAACTGTCACGGGTACAACTTTGGCTCAGCTGTGTTAGGATCCTGGGCTCTCAGGGTCATTTTTCACACATTCGATGCGCCGCAGTGCATGAGAAGAACCCAGAGACACATGACCAAACCTTTCAGTCCATCTGGTCAGCACAAAAGGTACCGTTCCAATTCCATGCCTCTAAAGAGAGATTTGAGTCCCGACAGAGAAGCAAAGTGATGCATCGACTGAGGATTTTTCTGAACGCGCAACTGTGAGCTAATCCTCCGTACGGAACACCTTGAGCTCTGCCTTTCCTCTGCTAGTCCCGTTTAAAACTCAAACTATTGTAAAAGTCCCAATGACACACATTATCTGATTTAAACCCACATCACAGTACCATCACAGAAGGTAATGCTCTTCAAAGAATCAAAAGCAGGACTTTCTTTATAATAAACTCATGGAAAGTTACCTAAGCTCAGGCCATTCAACCATGGAAACAACCGGAAGATTTACAATGAGAAGAACAATGACTGATTATTTTTCTCAGGGAAATAAAAATACATTGCTTTTTTCTTTGACTCATTACAGTTTATTTTTTTAATCGTCTTTGCTTTTCTCCTTTGTTTGCCCTTTTATTAATACCTATATATTATTCTGAGAGTAGGAGTGTGTTTGGAGCAATGCGGCGGAGGATATTAAAAAAAATGGATGCTTTGTAAAATGGCTGGAGTTCTTTCTTCATTTCCAGCTGCTCCTGCCTGCACACCCGCCCCCCCCTCCCCACCCGTTGTCCCTGCTGCGAGCTAACGTGAAACACACTCACGCTACGACCTCGTTCTCCGGGACATGTGTCATCCATTAGACCCCCCCCACCACCTCCCCCTCGCCGCTGGGACAGAGTGCACACGCTTTCGAATTCTCCCGGCAACTGTTCCTCGTGTCCTCGCCGAGGTTTGTAAGTAACGTATTCGGCCAGCGACAAGATTTTTAGCCAAACAGTGATTCGTACGTGATTCAATCAATATATGTATGTTCACTTAAGTGCTCCGTGGCAGATCTGAGGCCAGTCACATCCATGCGGAGTGAGCTGCGCAGGAACTTTAAAGTTTCATCACTGACCAAGTACTTACAGACCTCACTATCAGGTCGACTGAGAGGAGGTTCCTCAAAGAATCACAAACACTTCCCTAACACGGGGAACTTGGAGAATCCTTCAGTGCTTGGCCACTTTTTGGAAGTAAATGTGTCGGTGGGGGGTGAAATATGTCCTTCAAGGTTTCTTTCAGGGATTTGAACATTCCCCTATGGTCCAAAAGATGTGCATGTCAGGCTAATTAGATATGTTAAATTACTGACTGGCACGATAGTATTAAGTGAATGGTGTGTGTGTGTGCCCCACAGTGTATTCGTGAATTGTCCTGTCGCTCGCCCACTACATGTTGGCATGAACTTCAGCCCACAATAACAGAAAATGGATGGAAAAACATTGCCATTCACAGAGTAAACTGTTCAGTGTTAATTTAAACTCTGTCAGAGTACTTATGAGTCCAATTTAGAGCCCATTTCACCACATTGATGCATGTAGACAGACTGGATTATTCGGTTTTAAAATGCAGGGGTCTGCAGGGCAACCAGCTCAATCAGTGGCATGTGGATCTGTGTTTTAATAAAGACAAAACAAAAACCAAAAAACAGTAAAGCACTATAGCTGCTTGCAACAGGCCTCTCTAAATGGGCACAAACAGTTGAGTGTTTTTCAATATGTTCACGTCAATACTCCCTCTCCACCCCCCCCCACCCCACACACAAACACACACACACACACATACACACAAACACACACATACGCACACTCTTGCACACACACACACACACACACACACGCACACGCATGCACACTCACACACACACACACACACACACACACACACACACACACACACTGCAAGCATACAAACAACCTACAAATAGACAGATACACACACGCATGTACGTACACACACACACATATGCACGTGTGCACACACACACACACACACACAGGCCAGGTGCAAAAAAAGAGCATGTCTGCAGGAAAGCTTTATGGCACTGGAGTCCAGTACGTTGAAGATCTGGCATTAAATCACAAGTGAGATAATGCTGCCACACTCCCCTACATGGCTGTGAATCAGAGCCAACTGAGCACTCATCAGCCCGGCCTTCACAAACCTCCGTTTAACAGCCGCTGCGTCGGAAAAGAGGAGCTTAAATCTTCCATTGATTTACACAACCCTCTGTCGACGTCTGAATAAGGGCACACCAACGTGAGGATTTAACCCTTTTAAGGTGTGAAGGCACAAATATGCCATTAGAATTCTCAGGACTGTGCATTCTGATGCTCCTAAAGTCACAATCAATACTGCTGATTGAAAGCACAGGAGGTTCAGAACAATGACTTATAATTTGAAGAAACAAAGCATTCCCCAATAATCTTCTCTTCAAGGAGGTAAAGAATCTGTTCCTTCTCTTATTGGAAACTCAGCCAGTGAAAATGTTTAATGAAATAACCACTCATACGTTATGGGAAGCAAGCTTGTCTTCTTGTAATGCTTGGACAGGCGCTAATTAGCAATCCGAATTAGCCCATCTCACAACAGGAGTAGTGACTCCAAACAACTGTGACACTCATCCTGAACTGCACAGCAAAACAAAATGGAAAACATGCCCATCTCAACAAAACTGTGAATCTTACATCTAGACTGAAGTCACATTTCCATTTATTTTTGCTACATAAGACAGCACTGTCACAGATTTCAGAACAAGGAGCAAGACGCAGATCACATATTAAGCAGAGATGTCCTCTTCTATCAACAGAAGAACAATAACACAGAGGCACTTTCAAAGAGGTCTGTCAGAAGACAGGCAGGAGCGAACAGTACCCCTGGGGGGTCAGGTAAGGCGGAGTTGAAGGAATTTGTCGGAGGTCAGTAACAGGGATGGTGAGCCAAATGAACAGGTGAGCACCTTCAAACTGCGGTGAAGGAAGGACTGGAAGAAGCACTTGCCAGGACCGCAAACACCGGGGAGAGATTCCGAAGTAAATGGTAACTTGCTTTGTTTAGTTTTAACACCAAAAACAGAAGGGAACAATCCAGCAAAGAGGAGGTTTAGGTCAGGAGCTTAAATACACTGGACAACAATTAACAACAGGGAACAGGTGAGAGGGAGAGCACAAAGAAAGGGGCGTAGCACGGGCCAATAATTAAATAATTTGAACTTATTAGGGAAAACAATGGAGAAATTGAGCAAGAGAAAGGTAAGATTTTAAGAATCATTCAAAGATTAAGAGCCAGTTTCATGCACTCAGATTTCGCCTTCACTAACTGAGTTTTGATTGGAGAATCTCCGTTCAACATTGAATTTGGCCAATGAATGGGAGTGAATTGTTGAACTGACAGCTAAAACACTTCTTTTAAGTTTTTTTTTTTACATCATCTCCCATTTGTATCGAGTGAGGTCGGATGAGACCTTGCGGTGCAGAGCCTCTCCAGGCAAAACTCAACAGGCCCCATATGCAGTGTTCCTGCAGGACTAAAGCACAACCACTCAGAGGGCGCATGTATAATAACTCCAATAACCTGCTCAATGCTTCCACTGACCTTTAACTTTTAACAAATCTAAGCCAACATGAAAAACTAATGAGTATAAAACAAAATATAAGAAATGTAATTTTTGCAAAATGTTACTAATATTCATATTGGTTTACCAAATTAATAAAGCTCAGCATCTTAAGATATTGGACAAAATTAAGGTATCATTATCTTGTTGTAAAGGCACTATACTGTATTATATATTATCTGAACACTATTTTATGTCACCTGCTTCTCACGTCAGGGAGAAATTTCTAAACACACGCACTGAGACACGCAAACGCAGACATATACATTCACACATTAACAGCCACAGAGACACACACACACAGGCACACACACACACCTCGGCACAGGCTCCGGGCCGGGGGAGATAGCAGACGTGTGAATTGGATGGGCGGGACGCATCACAATACAGAGATGGTCATTAGGGCCGGTGACAAGTAGCACCCTAACGGCATCGATGGGGCAGCGGCCTACCTGGCACCTCGACCCCAGACAGCCAGGGGGAAATAGAGCCATTTTAGTGGGGGTGGGGGGCCTAACCCACGGAGCTGCCCACCCCTGCCCCCCCCACCCCACCTTCCCTTCTACCCTACCCCCACGTCTGCCTCACCATCCTCATCCATCCTCCGCTTTGTCTGCTTCTCAAAAGCATCAATTACGCGCCGAGTCCGCGGCCTCAGACTCACCCTCAGCCATGACACTGCACGCCAGAGAGGAGAGAGAGGTGCATTCTTGGACTTCACTCTGATGTTTACCTCTGGCCCGCGGATCAGAGGCAGAGCAGGTTTAGGGGTGATCCCCCCGCTCCCCTTCCCATCGACTCATTCGCATCATCGAGAAACCCCAATCCTATAACAACAACACTGCTCCACTGTAGCCATTCCAAAGCTTGTCCCCACCAAGAAACCCTGTTTTCCTCGATACCGTCAGAACTGGACTTCGGATCATCCTCCTACTTCTGTCCCTTTAGCAGAGGCAGGAAACAACGACGGGAATCAGCAGACCTAAACTTTTTTCAGGCCACCCCCCCACAAATCGACGAGCGCCATTTCCACCCCGTCTCCCAGAATCCCCGGCAGGCTCAGTAACGGCTACGCGGAGACATGAAGCGCATTCCGAGGGCAGGCCCAATTACGCGCCGGCCAGGGCGAGCCGCTCTTTGTCTGAGAACAAAGCCTGGGGAGGGACACGGCTGCTCTTTAAGACGGGGCTCGCAGCCGCGGTCGGAGACGCACCCAGCAGGGGGGAGAGGTGGCCAGCTGGTTATAAATATCTATTTGGTCAGTTACTGGAAGGAAGATTTGCAGTTTGCCCGTCACGATCTCCATCTCCAGGTGGCGGGTTCATTGCAAAACTCCTTGGAGAAGGAGAGAGGAAGGGGGAGGGGAGAGAAAATGGTTTAAAAAAACGCAACCTGTTCCACTTTCTGAAATTTGGCCAGTTGCTGCAGAACTCAAAAATTCGCAATCAAACCGAGCAATAGCTTTTCAAAATTACAGGTCACAAATGGAGACCTGCGACAACTTGCACAGAAAAACAATGCTCAGAATTAAATCAGCTCTTACCGAGTGTACGTCATCCTAAGTGGACTCATATATTACAGCTGAATAAAAAAAAAAACCCAAGATATTTTGCTGTTGTGCGTGAAAATATTTGCCATTTGATAAAGTTTGTTTCCTGTTTTCATCCTGCTTTGCTCATGAAGCTCTTTGTGCTGATGTACTCCATTGTGTTTGAACACATGTTCCTCATATTACCTTGCCACATGCCAGCTTACGTTTATGCATCAACAGGTTTGCATTACCCAAATTAAGCATGAATGTAGCAAGCGTTATTGACCAAAACAACAACAGGAGAGGAGCATTACTTCATGGCATTTTAGCAGAAACAGAGCAGAGAAATATTCAGCTTCTTGGCAAATAAAAAAAAAAGATGAAACCCTCACTGGAAGAAAAACCCAGAAAAGTGCCCAGAACCTCTGCCCAGGACTTAGATCCAGCAGATGAGATGTGTTTTCGTTTTTTTATGAGTGAAGTGACTAAGTGGAGCGCGGCCTGGAGCTGGACGGCAGAGCGGGACCAGCCACGGTCGACCTCCTTTAGAGTTCGCGATCTGAAAAAGCAGCCCGGCCTGAGTGCTGCTGGTGGCCAAACGTTAGCGTGTTTGAACGCGGAGGGGTGGGACGTGTTTAGAGTTCGATTCCCACTCGGCAGTAAATTAGAGCGCAGCAGAGTAATCTCTGTTTATACAAAACACAGCTGCCTGAGCCTGACTGCTCCTCTACTGCAGTCCACAGTCAGGGGATCACCTGTGCCGACCCGACCGTGCACAAACACCAATACTGCCGACATAGACAGATCCTCTAAGAATGAACTGAAAAGGAACCCTGTGATTCCACAGAGGAACCCCATCTAGCTCATGGGTTCTTTGTGTTGCTAAATGGTTTTTCATACTAGCATCTACACTTCTTACAGCTACCAGACGCACTCCTCAAAGAACTAAAAAGCAACCTTCTATAGAGACAGGGGGAGAAAAAAAAACATTTCAATGAATAGAAAGCAACTTACTAGCGCTTGCAGAAGGCAATCACGAGCTCTCCATCTCCTGCAGGCATGTTGCGGTGTCACTCTCTGCCTAGAGACCCTAATCAGAGTTTTGCAAGGGCAGGGTTGAAGTTTGAAATCCTATGTTCGAAAAAAAAATTGAGCAAAAACAACACTATCAACGGGGAAGTTTAAACCATGCATTTAAAAAACCCCAACACTGCAATTTTTGCTCACTTGCCTCAGAGGAGTCTATCTTTACTGTGATCCGTTAAGTAGAACCCTAGTCTTGACAAGTTAACCAAGAAATAACTGCATCAGAGTAACTGTGCTTGAGTAACACGTTGGCCACATATAGCATATTTGGGTCTTTGGCTATATAAGGCATGTACATGTGAGTACACTGTTTACTTCTATAAGCTTTCATATACTAAATTAGGAACTGCTTTGAGATATTTTAGATTTTCATCCATTGCATTTAAGTTTTTCTGGCCAAAAAAACACAACTGTAAACATTAAATGGGGATAAATGTTGTCCTATACTGATGCAACCTGATCCTTTACGGAAAATTGCTGCAGCAACAGCACAGTAATAATGCAAACTGGCAAGGCTCTTCCCCATCCAACAGAGCCAAATGAAAACTTCACATCTCATTCACTTGTGCAACAAATATAGGCATGTCGATGTTCAGCCTTCATAGGTTCGTGACCCTTGAATCATTTAGGGCAACTTTTTATTGACATGCTATTGTACATAACAAAATTTGGATTATGCCAGCATTGCAACTCAAATATAGTGCACTGTGTCTCAGTTATGCTCAAGTTCCCAAAATACACAGCACACCTGGGTCCTTAGCTCAATTCCAGTTTATATACATTGTGCTTTTTACTAAAGAACTCTGCTTTATAAAGTAGAACAAGGGACAATGACTTAAAATGCCCCCAAAATAGCCTGTGAGGCTAATAATAATAATAATAATAAAACTCCCAGTGAGAAGAAATAAAAACCTAAAGCAGAAGTAAACAAAACAACCAGATGGGAAGAAATATTCAGAAATGAAGTTTATGCAGCTAAAGACATATTTACTCAGACTGAAATGTTATTCTGTGACTGTGGATTACAGTCTGGTAGCCCACCCAACCACTCTCAGGCAAAAATGAAGGTTAAAACAGGCCTGAGGCCAGTAGGTAACAGTAACTGGTCAACAAATATACTAATATACGTTTTCTGCAGAGTTGTCCGAACGGTGAGCCAATTAGCAAACAAATCGCAAGGTAATTTTCACAAATAAGAACCACATTAGATTTGTCTGACCAGAAGGTTCCAAACCTAACGGATATTTTCAGAAGATATTTACCGCCACCTAACGGTCATACCACATACATTCAGGTAATTTGGGGTTTTATTGCGTTCTCGGTTTGCTGTTACGGAAATGTAAATAATTCTGTGAAATTTCAATGACCGTGATGATATGTGTTGCATAATTTTACACTACTTTACAGATGGTATATTTTTGCCATACTGGCTTTGAAAACCAATCAGTTCATTCTCTTCAAACAACAATACCAAGGAGGTCAGGAGCTAATTTCAAGTGCACTCAAAGCAATGTTGATCTGTACCAGATAGGTGACATTCATGCAAGATAGCTAACTGATGGGTGTCTGTGTTGCCCAATGATTTCCTTTACTGAGACAAATGCCCATGAACACAAGCCTATCCACATGATGTACCCTGAGAGAATTTTTGGAAAACACAATGGGATTTTACAGTACATAAAGGAGAACCATTAACCAAGACAAAGACGAATAATAAATCATTATCATCAGTGTAGCAAAGTTGGACAGGAAGACAGCTCATAAACCCCGCAGATAAAGGGCAAAGTTGTGTCACTCAAGTGAAACCTAATTTATGAGGCAATAGTCCAGTCAGAGACGGTTGTTAAGCACACATGTTCACCAGAAAATTTAACACAAATGTTGCATAGTTGAAATACTGTAAATCAAACGTTAAAAGAGTTCAAACTGCATTTGCCTGTCCCGTGGCTGCTTGGCTTCCTCAGTTCCTGACGTTGGACACAGTTCCTCAGCTGATGAACTGACAGGACAAGAACATGCTTGTATTGCTCATGGTAACCATGTGTTCATAAGTAAATAAAACATGGATAGGCAGTTAGTAGCCTGTAGGGGATCATGCGTTTGGGCATGCCTGGGTGCATGTGTCCATCAGGAGTGTAGTAGAGGGTGTATGTAAGTAAATGGAATATGTCCTTGTTTTTTTCTGTCAATTTAAAGTATCAGTCAAAAACCCATTGAAATTCTGTACATAGGAGAGTATACCCAACTCTTCCCACTTCCCACAAATGTCTATGTCTGTATCTATCTGCTGCTAATCTTTCACATGACAGGGCCCATTAGCCTAATATTTCTTGCGCACATCAGTGAAAGTATGCTCAAGGACATCTTGTGATTGCGATGATTCTCAATTGCTGAAAAGCCTACTTTATTGACTGCTCTGCATAGCGTGACTGACTGTCGAGACCACGCTCTAAACCAGCCGGCAGGGGCTGCAAGTTATGGATAACGTCTTCTTCTTCACCTCGCTGATCACCGATAAACTTTAAGGTGTATACTGCCACCTGCTGTAGAGGTCTGTGTAATAACTTGTCATTTCATCCAATTTTTTTTTTTTTATCCAACCTACCAGCCCTGTGCAGTTTGAAAAGGAGAATAATGTTCCCTCCTGGTGAGACTACTACATCGTCTCCCTCAGTTCCCAGAATCCCCCAAGGTTCCACTGCCTTCCATTCCCTCTTATTTTCCCCAAAGCCTTTCTCCTTCTATTCCGTACATGGGACAGTGCAATAAAACATGTTCTACATTTTCCCTAACTCTACAGTTCCCACACGTCACTGTTCCTTTTCTCCAGTACGAACATGTGCCATAGGTCTGTGTGGTCCCATCTGAGTCTTGCCATGATTATTTCCTCCCTGTTCCCTCCTTTGAAGCACTTTGTTATGACTGACTTTTGCGTCTTCTGGTAACTCCTTCTTTTCGAGGCCTCATTCCATTTTTTCGGCTTAATCTCCAATCCTTTTTAATTACTGATTGTCCTTCTCTTTTACCTAGCGGTACTGGCATGGTTACTGTATTTTGTAAACTGCTTTTAGCTAGAGGTTGTCAGCATACTCATTTTCTTTCACCCCCTTATGTAATGGTACCCAGCAGGACTACACGTCTATGTACACCACCTCTGCGTTGTTTAAATAAACTAAGGTACAGTTCATTGAGCACCTCTTCCCAAGCAGATTTTGTTGACTATACGATTTTAATGACTGCTCTTGAATCTGAAAATACCACCAACATCTCCAGCCTCACATTTTCAACACAGTGCAAGCCAGTAATGGTTGCCACTATTTCTGCTGAATATACAGACAACCTGTCAGACAGTCTTTTAGGAATAGATATTTAAAATATTTCAAACTGGGATATAAGCACCAATTCCTACAAAATCATTCATTTTTTATTCTGGTAACCATCTGTAATTATTTTTAGGTAACCATGACAACTGTTCCTAGGGTATAGACTAGTTTGAGTTACTATTTCCTCTTCGCCCCATCTTTTTTGATTACAAGAATACTCACATTTACCTGTCACCGCTAGGAACAACTGGGGGAGGACATTACTTATTGGGTTTGCCTTGGTGAATTCCAGGGTTTCCATTCCATTGGCCTTTGCTGTTTCCTCCATAGTCCATCCAAATCCGTTCCTCTGGAATTTGGAAAATTCCTGACAATTATGCACTGTTTTCTTTGTAGGGTTATCAGCTACGCTTCCTTTCAGCCTGACCCAAAAACTTTGAGACAGTTCTCCTTTCCTCTACTCTAGAATTGTCTCTCCGGCTTTTATTAAAACTGCATTGATGGAAATCGATTTAATTGCCCAGATTCACAGTCTTAATGTTCTATATTGCAGTCTGTCCAGCTCTGTTTTTGCTGCTACTCCAGATTACTGGCACCCCCCTGACTGGCAATCCACAAACAAAACAAAAAAATATATAAACAATATAATCATGGAGAATTGTAATATACCAGCAAGTGTTAAATATTTTATTAACCAAAATCATAAAAATCATTTAATACAAAATAAATATCAACAAAATCAAGGTTTCATAATAATTGGCACCATTCATTAAGTACTTAGTGCAACCACCTCTGACAAAGATAACAGCATGGAGTCTCTTTCTGCAATTTTTGACAAGGTTAAGGCACACATTCAGGGGGATTTTGGACCATTCCTCTTAGCAGATCCTTTTATGATCCTTCACTTTCTTGGGTTGGCATTTATCAACTTCCCTCTTCAGCACAGCCCTCAGGTTTTCAATTGGATTGAGGTCTGGTGACTGAGATGGCCATTGCAGAACATTTATTTTGTTGTTACAGAACTGTTTTTGTGTGTTGATCTTGAGGAATGCTTTGGGTCATTGTCTTATTGGAAAGTTCACCTCAGGCCAAGTCCCAGCCTTCTGCTGGAGGCAACCAGGTTGTCAGAAAAAATATCCTGATACTTGATGGAATTCATAATGCCATTAATCTTAACCAGTGCCCCTGGACCTCTTGAATTAAAACAGCCCCAACATATGACTGACCCACCATCAAAATTCACCGTGGGTATGAGGTGCCTCTCCTTGTAATCATGTCCGTTTTGACCATAGACTGTATAAAAAGATGGACAAAGCAACCGTGACGTCACCCATTGGTTTCAGCATACCATTGAGGAAGCCTCGATTTTGGCTATTTGAATTGTGCCATTTTGTCATTTTGAAACCGAATGTGATTCCTATTGGACGAGAGCGTGAACTGAATGTCCCGGGAGAAGCGAGGGGTGGATCTATGGGTAGACCTTATCGTATCAGACAAGGACCAGAGGAAAGCCACGCCCCTAAAGCATATACTGGCTTTATCCTTTATTCTAGTCTATTTGGGACCATAATTTACAAAAATGAGCATCATGATATATCAAAGGAGACTTGAAACTTGCGATAGATACAATAAAGTAATATGGAAAATCATTACTTAAATTATAAATCTGGTGATAAAGTAGGGTCATTTTCTCATAGACTTCTATAGGATTGAACTTCTTTCTGCAACCACCGACGTCGCCATCTGCTGGCCATTAAATAGAATGCAAATTTTGGAGATTTCTGCATTGGCCTCAGTTTTCAGACCCGAGTGCTGCGTCCATCTTTTTATACAGTCCATGGTTTTGACGCCAAGCATGCCGAAGCTGTATCTGACTGAAACGTGCGATTTTGGGCTGTTCTGAAACTAAGCACCTTGTTCCAGTCATAATTTAAACGCTGTCTGGCAAACCCCAAGCGTTTGCTTTGCTGTGTCTTCTAGTCAGAAAAGGCTTTCTTCGGGCAACCCTTCCAAAGAGCCTTTGTTTGTGGAGGTGGCGCTTGATGGTGCTTTTTTAAACCTGGTTACCCCAAGATGCCACCAAGGCCTGCAATTCCTGCACAGTGATTCTCAGGGAATTTGTTGGTTCTCTCACCATCCTTCTCAGTATCCTAGGCGGCAAAATGTACTTGCTTCCTCAAACCAGTTAAAAAGTCCATAATAAAGAAATAAAACCTCCCTCCAATACCCATTTTACTTAACTTTATAAGCAACCCTTCCCTCCACATAACCTCAAACGCTTTTTCAATATCAAAATAGACTAATATCATTTTCACTGCCTTTTCTACCTCATTACTTACTTTAAATAGAGCAAGAGGAGCCAACCCCGGTCCTGAAGTACCCCAGGGTGTGCTGGATTTTGGTGTTAATCTGAATTTAATTGATGAATCAAAGCAGTTTATTAGTCTGGTGACTCACCTCACCAGGTTTCCTGGGTCTAAGGAGGGTGGTGAGAGCAATAGCCAGCACACCCTGGGGCCCTCCAGAACCAGGGTTGGCCACCCCTGAACTAGAGCATCAACTGTGGGTCATACTATATAAAATCAATTCTGGAAAGTACTCCATATTTAAGCCTCTTTGTTCAAGAATATGCGGGAGCCCACAAACTATAATCGTGTGGATACACTTGCATAGATGAAAGGTTAAAGCTATAGGCGTATAGCTGCAGGGGTTGGCTGGATATTTTCCTGGTTTGTAGAATGGCAGGATTACAGTCCTTTCCAGCTCTTATGCATAGTTTCATAACTCCATATTTTATTAAAAAGTCTCAACACAAGCTTCAGTACTTCCTCGGGCAGCTGTAAGAAAATCGTTGATCTTGCTCTGGAGCTGCATATCCAGAGCCATGTAAGGGGCTATTTTCAGTTCAAAGATTGTAGAATTAAAATCAAGAGCTCATGTGTTATCTTCTTGTTTCTCCCCTATTTGCTCTGAGAATTTTAGCTCTCTGTTTTCTATGGATATTGCCAAAGTGATTACTGCTGTGAACTGCAGCAAAAGCCCTACCCAGAACATGTGCCTTCTCTCTGTCTGATACCACCAGCATCTCTCTATCAACCAGTGCTGAGATTTAAGATGCCATTTTCCTCACTCATTTTCATTTAAAAATGGACCAGAAATCCCCAAGTTCTACTCCACTGCTGGTGGACCAGAAATCTCTCCTTGGTTTCTTTTTTAACATATTTAACATTCCTCCAAGCAAATATGCTTTTTCTTTGATGGCATATCATGTTGTCTGGTGAAAAGCTGCTTGTCAATACCTAGAGAGCCTTTTAATGCTCTTGTACGGCTCTGCCGCATTCTTCATTCTACCATGGGACTACTTTCTTTCTGTTATGTGTAGTTTTCTTTGGAATACCGGTTGTTGCAGCATTTAGTATAAGATTAGTAATTTCTAATGAGCATGTGTAAACATTTCCCTCTAATGTTGTCAAATGTGTCGAGCCCTTTCAGCATGATTTAACTTTCTCCCGGTCAGCTTTATCAATGCACTATTATGTAAATACACGCTCTTCTTGCTCACTCGCATTTACAGTTATTTTGGTGAGTACTGCAAAATGGTTCTTATGGTTGACTCATCCTTGACAAACCATTTGCCAGCATTTGCCATCTTATCTGACACCATTGTGAAGTTTGGGCATGAGACTATATGCTTGTTCACATCAACTCTTGTTCCTTGCCCGTTATAGAAGCAGACTAGCAATCTTTCATCCATTATCTCCTCCAGAATAATCCCAGTGCTATCTGAGAGGTTACTACGGTCCACAAGCCACCATGAGCATATAAATCTCTGCACCATACTTCCCTCCTAATTACTGCCCCTGCCATTTCATTGAGTACATCAGTGGTTAGAGTTTTACATGGGTTGCAAATATTGATTAGTTTAATATGTCCCTCCGCTCCTATTCTGCATATTTGCCAGCAGCTATACCAGTATTCAATCCCTGCCAGCTAAGTGGCAGAAACTAAGCAGGATAGGGCTTGCTTAGTAATCAGATGGGAGACCACCTGGGAAAATAAGTTGCTGCTGGAAGTGATGTTGGTGGGTCTTCCCCCTCGTCAAATAATCCCCAATGCCACAGTAAAGTGATGGGGACACTGACCTGAAGGAGATGCCGTCTTTTTGATGAGACATTTAACCAAGACCCTGACTCATCACGGTCATTAAAAAACCCATGACACCTTTTAACAAGAGTACAGGGTTCCTACTGATGTGTGGTGTGAATTCTGGCATAAAATGGCAGCAGTGCATCGCGCAGGTGGGTGCTACACATTAGTAGTGTTGAGGTTACATTCCCCCATGTGGCTGGAAGGCTCTTTGAGTGTCTATGAGAAGGCACTATATAAATGTAATGTTCATTCATCGCAAATATGGCACTCTCCATACAGCGGGGAAAATAAGTATTGAACGCGTTGACATTTTTCTCAGTAAATATATTTGTGTCTTTTCACAATACTGAGTAACAAAAGAGTGACACAAACATGAAAATGTCAAAATCATTCAAGGAACAGAAAACCAACTTTATTTGATTCTTCACTGGTATAAGACTGGCATATAACAGCAAGAATATAGTCTGTCCACAGCAAGAACACATACAGAATACAGGATCCTGTCGAAGTATTCCAAAGGAAAATTCTTTGATATTTACAAAACGGGTTAAAAACGTTCATTTCAAAGCCCAAATTCGATTCTTTATACTGTCGTTTTATAGGCTACATTATATTTACATCACCGTTTTATACATATAGGCCTACAATTGGTGTGGAACCTGCACAGGCTCATTCTATATAGCCTACTGCGTCTGTTAGTAAATCTCTGAACGAAATGCGTTTTGTGAGGTTGGCGGTGTTGCTCTAATTTCTTTTCATTTAAACGCGTGCATTTTTAAAACCGCATTTTATCAGTCTTTTTTAATGACATTTAATAGTTTGGACTTCTGCGGTAACATAAGCAGCGAGATTTGTTTCATTCCCTCGTGCGGTAAGGGTAATTCAGCTTGTGAAGCGGATCATTTGTGTTCTACACTGCCTGTCAAAAAGTAGTTGCGGCCGTTTGGTTTCAAATAAACAAATACCACGACCGGATCATTATTGCAGCGATTAAAAGCCTGTATTTCAGATGGCAATAATTATTTTAACCCTAATGGATTTAGTGCGAAGCTTCTCATTTATTTAAAAAGTCATGTCGGAAGATTCAGAGGGGGCAAATTTTAGGCCCTCACCATCATTAATTATACTAAGTTGTCATAAATGTTATTAATCAGACAAAAAAAAAAAAATCCACATAACGATGGGTTACGACCTTTTTTAAGATAAGGAAACGTATAGGGGAGAACGGGGTTACCTCGTCATGATTTTGTATTTGGCTCCATAACTCTTTGTTGCTAAAACTTAGAGAAATACCTTTATGGTATACGTGTAGTGCAGAATGTCGCCTACAAAACTTGTATTGATACAATCTCAATATAACATATATTTACGTCACAATATTCAATTTTCGATACATCACAAACATGCCGAAGTAACCCCATACCCGGGGTTACTTCGTCAGATGGGTGGGGTAAAATGGTCATAGTTGGCAATCAGCTGAAGCTGAAAAAGACAATCCAATATTCTCATAACAAATGTTGAGAACTGTTTTATTTTTACAACGAACCAACACAAGCTATGATTTATGCATAATCACCATCAGTTGCATTTATGACATATGTAGGCGAGCCCACTGACATTTGCACAGTCCTCATGTGCCCACCCTTTGCATGAGAAGCATTGGACCCACTCCTCTCCACCTTTGGATGATGAGTAAGGACCAAGGCACCACAGAGGAGCAGCAAAGATTCCCACTGACAAAGGAATAGAATGAAATGCAGAGGCCCCAGGGCTGGCACCTGCCAACTCTAAATACTCTGCCAACACCTCCACTTTAATGGGCCCCACCTGTGGCCCATTAAGGTGGAGGTGAAATAATGAGAAAGGGGAGGGGCTGCAAGGAGCAAACCCTTACACATTCATACTTGTGTCCTCCAAACAAAGGCCCTAATAGGTCCTCTATCATAAACATAAAATAAATGCAAATATTAGAATAATTAAGACCCTATAGTTGGTTGAAAAAACAATAAATCGGCTCCTATATTTGACCTAACACAGGACCTACAAGCGGGGCAACCTCAGCACCCTGACAAACTAACCCCATGCTGCTTGGCCAGTGTAGCCCCGTGCTCCCATTTTGGAAATCAGGCCACATCTCTCATCTCATGATCGCCGCAGGCCTTTATCTTACAAAATGTGTTGTTAATAACTCTAGTTACATACGTTTATGAAACAGTAAAAACACCGTGGAAATCTTTGTCTTCAAAGAAGCTAAGGGGTCAAGCCTGGGTTCACTCAATTTAAGTACTTCTAAACACTAAAAACACATAAAAATTGTGTCAACTGAAAAACGCTCAGAATGGAATTTAATTTCAATCAAATTCAATAAGTTTGTCACCGTGAAAACCGTACATTATTGGCGAAAAATGTGAAGTCTTCTGGCAACAATATCTCAGAAACTATACCATATTTTCCTGTAATTCTTTTTTTGTTTTGAAGCTAATATCTCCACCTATACAATGACATACTCATTCTGGGTATTTTCATGGGAAAATATTTTGAAAAATTATTTGGTCATAGAATTTTAGAAAATGGGTGGCAGAACCTGCTTGGCAGATGGATCATAAATGCACCATGTATCTACCTACCCAAAAATGGCTATGTCATTGTATAGAACATAACAAACTGATGCTATGGTGAAAATTTCAGAGCAATTCCTTGAAAAATGTGGATTTTATGCCCGCCACAAGCCTGACAAACTATGAAAATTTGCGATGCGAGAAAATCGCGTTTTTGTCACGAAACGAATGCCTTTTTATTACAAATTAGGGGTGTATTTTGCTGATTAAACTTTAGATTATTGAAATATATGATAGAATGTTTTGAAAGATTTTTTACAAAATGAAAAAAAATATATTTTTTCAAGTCTGAACCTAGTCTTGACCCCTTAAGTTTACAATTTGGGTCAAAATTCAGTTATTTGGGCAGAAAACACTTACATGACACGACAAGTCCTTTTTCTTTCCAAGAGATGACGTCGCTGGGATGTCACATAATTTGTACATTTTCGTTTTCCCATCAGTGCGTTTGCAATGAAAAAAACTGGGGTGATAACCCTAACCCCGTGGCCGAAGTAACCCCGGTCTCCCCTACTTATGGACATCTTGTATAGAAGTGTTTGTTTGCTGAACGATTGATTGCACTTTGATTTGTTGGTCACAAGCATTCTGCAAGTTATTTTTTGAAGATATCCTACAAACCCATACGTAGTCATGATGTAGGCTACCTTCTTACTGTAATAAAACAACAAACAATCAAAACCGATTCAAACTGCTTTACAAGGAGCCGCTATCAGAGACGTTCGGTCAGGGGAGGCAGTGACTTCACCGTTTTATCGCAAGAATTTTCAACCTGTTTCCACGTACTATGCCTGACTGAAAATCAATCAATTTTAACTTCTTTTTTTTTTTTACCGAACAATTATGACCTAGCCTGGGCTATATGTAGCCTGTAATGATTAAGAGGTGATAGTGACAAAAAAAAAAAATTAATTAACGTTTACGCTTTGATTCCAGACTGCAAGGTTGGAAATCTTAATAATTAATTAGTAAAAATCTCAAGACTGAAAATGAACTCCATATATACAGTTGCAATCAAAATTATTCAACCCCATTGCAAATTGGGTTGAATAGCAAAATTTATAAACTTTTAGCTGTTTGTGATAAACAGATTAAACAAGAACATTTTAAATAGCTCAACACAACTAATGTTACAAGTGGTTTCTCCAAATTTAGCACAAAATGCCATTTTTAATGACTACTGCAGTCTCAAAATTATTCAACCCCCCGAATAGAATCCGTCATAAGAGCAATTGCAAATCAGGTGTTGTCTCAAGCACACCTAATGCAGCTAATCAAGAGCTTAATTAGTTGCATCAGGTTTGCTTGAGATAGAACACATCAAATACTTGCACTCGCTAGGGGTTTGATGACAGTGACATTTGATTGCATATTAGAAATATGGCTGTCAAAAGAATTGTCCAACAAGCTAATACAGGAGATCATTGCTTGACAGAAACTAGGAAAAGGATACAAAAAGGCAGCACAGGCACTGAATTTTCGTAGAGATACAGTTGGAAGCATAGTTCGCAAGTTCAGAGTTAAAGGAAGAGTGGCTACAGTTCCAGGATGTGACAGAAAGAGGACGCTATAAATGGCTATCACCAGATTCCTGAGGAGACAGGTGGTCAAAAACCCTTGAGAGACTGCAGGAGACCACAGCAAGACTTGGAGACAGGAGGCATTGAAGTTTCAGTTTGCACAGTAGGGCGCATACTAAACGTTGAAGAACTCCAAGACATACACCAGAACTGATCCAAAAGCACAAGCTCCAATATTCTAAAAACCATATAAATAAGCCTCAGAAGTTTGGGGATATTGATCTTTAGAGTGATGAAACAAAACTGGAATATTTCGGGATTATGAATCAGTGGTATGTCTGCAGGAGGAATAAAGAAGCATATGCTGAAAAGTACACCCTGCCTACAGTGAAGAATTGTGGGGGCTTTGCTCTGCAGCTGCCTAGCTTCCCCTGGCACTGGAAATCTGCAAAGTGTGGAGGGCAAGATGGATTCAGTCAAGTACCAGGATATCCAAGGAGAAAATGTCATGCCGTCTGTGGAAGCTGAAGCTTGGGCATCATTGGACTTTCCAAAAGGATAATGATCCTACGCATACCTCAACATCCACCAAGGCTTGGTTTCAGAAGAAGTCTGGGAAGACTCTAGAGTGCCCATCACAGTCGCCTCACTTGAATCCCGCAAAAAATCTCTGGTAGGACTTGAGGAAGACAGTTGCCTCATGCAAGCCCTAGAATATTAGTGAACTGGAGGCCATTGTCCATGAGGACTGGGCTAAGATTCCTTGGGAATGCTGCCAGAAGCTGTTGTCAGCCTATGCATCACATTTCCAACAGGTCATAGCGGCCAAAGGGTGCTCTACTAATTATTAAAGAGGCTGGTCATGAAGGGGTTGAATAATTTTGAGCCTGCAGTAGTCATTAAAAGTGGCATTTTGTGTTGGATTTGGAGAAGCCACTTGTAATATTTGTTGTGTTGTGCCGTTTAAATTGTTCTTCTTTGATTTCAATTGTTCATTGCAAACAGCTGAAAGTTTGTACATTTTGCCAGTAAACCTAATTTGCAACAGGGGTTGAATAATTTTGATTGCAACTGTACATATTTTTTGAATTGCATTAAAAAGTACATATTTAAGGGGGAAAACATTATCATATAACACGGCATAAGAAAGGTTTTTATATTTGTTACTGGCATTGCGTTAGCTTCCTGTAAGCAAATATGGTCAAATTTGCTGTCTCGTGAGCATTTTAAGTTCCATGCACTGAGCAATAATGTCCTGGATGAAACTGGCACGCCATTCTGCCGTTTAGTCTTAGTAAATTAGTAAATCAATCCTCTGATTGCTAATCAAGCAAAGTAATAGGGGGTTATCGTTTGTTAAACGGAGAGGATTCTGCCTCCCCTAACTGACCTCCGATGACACATCACTGGTACGAATGAACCCGGCATTTCATAATAAGAAATTGAATCCTAAAATATGAAATCAATCAAACAAATTATTTGGAAAAATCACAAAAATAGCAGTCAGAACTGCCTTACCTTGCAGATGGACGGCCAGTTGCTGAACGATAGTCAAGAATAAGGATGGATTCAGATGATTTTTATCATAATTCCCTTTTCTGTAACGGTCGTGGCAGCATAGAAAATTGTGGACACCATATATACAGTAGAGGAAATCAGCCGACTCGCAGCAACACACTAGAAAACTTTTGTTGCCGATCAAAGGTGTTTACAGAGTCATTCCAGGAAACATGAAAATCAATAAATTGATGCATATAATCAGAATACAAAACAAAATATGTCTTCAGTAACGGTCGTGATTTAGTGGACACAAACAATTTTTTTTGTGTTTGAGTTAATTATTCTCAAAAATGACAGAAATTAGCAGGGCAGAAGTTGGTTCGTCAGCGTAAGGAAAGTTAGTTTTTTTGCGGAGTAGCAGTATATTTGAGCAGGGCCACTCACTCAAGACCTGCCAGCTGTGGTAACGGTTGTGAGCACAGCGGACACTTCTGGCAACGACCATTAGCCGATAATTTCAGTCTGATATGATTCGTCTTATATTCTGAGTAGAAATGTTTTGTAACAAAGTGAAATTTATTCACTGGACTGGGAGTGAATAACATACAGGCAAATCTACATGATACAGTCTAATTTTAATTTCCCACATCCTTTCAGCTAAAAACAGATTTTTTAATGTTACATTTTGGTGTCCTCTTTGAGCCAAAAAAACATTTTTATTAACTTAATTAAAAAAAATACTTGGGTTCTAATGGTGTTTTATCCTCACTATATCTCTAACATGGGCTTAACAAAATAATCATGAATTAAATGCATCAATCATTACCTGCTGATAATAAAGCAATGAACAATAACTGTCCCGAAAATCTCTCCAGTATTGTGAAAACGCACGTTTCTAATGGGGCTATTGACATGAAATTTTCACCAGATGTCGGGAACAACCCAGGTAATCCACATATACCAAGAAATCAAAACAAATAAGTCCACACATTAAGTTATGTGTAATAAAGTGGAACGGCACAGGGAATAAGTATTGAATACATGAAGAAAAGGAGGTGCAAAAAGGCATGGAAAGCCAAGAAACCAGCTGAAATCTGTCAGTACTTAGAAAGCAATCCTGCCCCCAATCAGTGCAAATTAATATCAGCAGGTTTAGTCCTAATTGATGGCCTATAAAAAGGTTTCTCATTACAAAGGTGTCATATAAGAAGCATTTCATGATGGGTAAAAGCAAAGAGCTCACTCAAGACATTTGCAACCTTATCGTTGCAAAACATACTGATGCCATTGGTTACAGACGTATTTCTAAACTTCTGAATGTTCCAGTGAGCACCGTTGGGGCCATAATCCGGAAGTGGAAAGAACATGATTTCATCATATGCCGGCCACGACCAGGTGCTCCTTGCAAGATTTCTGACAGAGGAGTCAAAAAAATAATCAGAAGAGTTGTACAACAGCCAAGGACCACTCGTGGAGAGCTTCAGAAAGACCTGGAATGAGCAGGTACAGTTGTTTCAAAGAAAACAATAAGAAATGCACTCAGCCGCCATGGCCTCTATGTACGCTCACCGTGCAAGACTCCATCGCTGAAGAAAAAAACATGTTGAAGCTCATTTAAAGTTTGCTGCACAACATTTAGACAAGCCTATGAAATACTGAGAGAATATAGTCTGGTCAGATGAGACCAAAATTGAACTCTTTGCATGTCAGAGCATACAATGTGTCTCAAAAAAGTTGGGACATAGGAAGGAAAAAAAAGGGCTGAAAAAGCTAATAATATATAAGAGAATCAGCTGAAAGAACAGTAAGCAAGTAATTAAGTTAACTGGCATCAGGTGTGTAACATGATTGGCTATAAAACGGAAGTCTTACAGAGGCCGAGTCTCTCAGAAGTAAAGATGGCCAGAGGCTCTCCAACCTTTGAAGGCTTGCGCAAAAAAATTGAGGAATACTTTAAAAACAACGTTCCTCAATGTCAAATTGCAAAGGCTTTGAATGTCTCATCATCGACAGTGCATAACATCATCAAAAGATTCAGAGAAACTGGAAAAATCTCTGTGCGTAAGGGACAAGACCGAAGACCTTTACTGGATGCCCGTGATCTTCGGGCCCTCAGACGCCACTGCATCACTCATCAGCATGATTCTGTCATTGACATTACTAAATGGGCCCAGGAATACTTCAAGAAACCACTGTCAGTAAACATAGTCCGCCGTGCAATCCACAGATGCCACCTAAAACTCTATCATGCAAAAAAGGAAGCCATTGTTGAGCATGATCCAGAAGCGTCACCGTGTTCTGTGGGCCAAGGCTCATTTAAAATGGACTGTAGCAAAGTGGCAAAGTGCCCTGTGGTCAGACGAGTCCAAATTTGACATTCTTGTTGGAAATCATGGGCGTCGTGCCCTCCAGGCTAAAGAGGAGAAAGACCACCCCTCCTGTTATCAGCATTCAGTTCAAAAGCCAGCATCTCTGATGGTATGGGGATGCATTAGTGCATATGGTGTGGGACACTTGCATGTTTTAAAAAAACATCATGAATGCTGAAAGGTATATAAAGGTTTTAGAGCAACATATGCTCCCCTCCAGACGACATCTATTCCAGGGAAGGCCTTGTGTATTTCAGCAGGACAACGCAAAACCACATACTGCAGGTATTACAACAGCATGGCTTCGTAGTAGAAGAGTCCGTGTGCTGAACTGGCCTGCCTGCAGTCCTGATCTTTCACCGATTGAGAACATTTGGCGCATAATTAAACAAAAAGTCCGTCAAAGGAGACCCAAAACTCTCCAGCAGCTGGAGGCCTGTATTAAACAAGACTGGGATCAAATTCCAATGGCTATACTCAAGAAACTTGTCTCCTCAATGCCCAGACGCCTCCATTCTATGTTAAAAAGAAGAGGGGATGCTACACCATGGTAAACAGGCCCCTGTCCCAACTTTTTTGAGACCTGTAGCAGCCATCAAATTTGAAATGAGCTTATTTTGTGGATAAAATTGTAAAAAATTTTTGTTTCAACATTTACTATGTTATCTTTGTTCAATTGTGAATAAAATACTGGCTGGTGTGATTTGAAAGTCATTGCGTTTTGATTTTATTCACAATGTACATTTTGTCCCAACTATTTTGGAATTGGGGTTGTATTTATATGTGTGGATTACTTGGGTTGTTACCAAGATCTGGTGAAATTTTCATGTCAATAGCCCCATTAGAAATATATTTACTGAGAAAAATGTTGACGCGTTCAATACTTATTTTCCCCGCTGTATTTACTGGGGAGGGAATCACTTTGTAAGCAAAACTGCCCCTGAGAAATATCTCACATCCTTCATCATTATTTTTCCTACTTCCATCCTGTCTTACAGAGCTATAACCCTTGAATCACAAAATCTGACTGCAGTCTTAGCCGAATTTCTTGCACATATACCACAACTGGCACTATTTCTGAATCATATAAATATTTTTGAATTTTTGTCCATTGACTAATAGGGCCTCACATATTCCACAACAGAATATGGAGCAGCATAATTATGATCTAAAACATCAACTAGGGTCTCACTGCTGATGGTCAACATTGCATGAATCTGATGTGCTTTTAAATCTTTCACATCAAGCAACCTTCCAGCTGTCTCCACAATGGTTATAATGTTATCACTTTTCATTTTCAGCCGACCACAATGTTGATGGCATAGCTAATAAAGGCTACAAAGCTCACTTTATTCACTACTAATGTATTAGTGTTAATTTAGATCTTGCAAGCCCACTGATCTGGGCTACATTTCTCAAAAGCTTATTTGCCATGTTAGCTACTAACATAGTTTGAACCAGAGTTCTGGTTGAAACGTACCACTGTGAGGGTATGGCATGGGTTTTGGGTGCCTTTCTGTGTATTTTGGGCATTTCCTGGTGTATTACTGCCCCCCTGTGTTGCTCTTTCATTAATATTCCCACAATTTGTGGATCAGCACAGTCCAGCCCTATATCTGCAGATGTGAGTGAGTGAGTGAGTGAGTGATAAAGTCACACACGGTTGGCCGGTCGAGCGTATACATACCAAATTGATTGTTGCTCTTTCAAACTGACTTGGCGAGAACAATTTCAGTTTTGTTTGTACATCATCAAGGGTCATTCACACTTGATACAGTCAGCTACACTTGAACAACAATTATTAAGACCAATATAAAAGATTCAATAAACATTTAAAATCCAGAATTTAACATTAGCCTACAGATCATACCACTAACTATTCCAATTACAAATTGCCCACAATTTCGCACATAGATCATAAATGGTCCAGCCCATGTACTAGGTTTGTTTTTTTTACCTAGCCCTGTTGAAGTTTGTCCCTGCCTCCCTTACTTTCTTCAGTGCTTCCATATATGATACTTTGTTCAGTTAATTTTTTGGTGGTGATAAGCAGACAACTAAATTACATGGCATCACTATGTGCTTGAGGGAGTAATAGTGAATTAACAAATTACTGCACAGCTCAGCGCGAGATTAATTCATTGCAAAAGTGGAGACAGCATTTTTTTTTTTTACTGTTCTCACAAATTCATTATTTTAGTATTACTTCAAGGTACCAATTCTCAAAGGAGTGTATTCAGGAAAACTGGACCGAGGAATTTCCCAAGCAAGGTAGACTGTAATTTCTAAACATGCCAAAACTACATTGAGTCGCAACCCTTGTGTGAATTCCTTGTGTGTCTCTTCACAATTCAGCAGCGTGCGTGTCTATTAAGTGTATGTGTGCTGCGATTGGTGTACGTTCTGTGCATCTCTTCCCCTTGACTTATTCTCGTTATGCAGTTGTGTGCTTAACGACGGCATTCCGAGCACTTAAGCCCTCTTGTTCATGTGCAAGTTGCTGGATTGAAAACTCACTTTCATGCAAGTTACCCTAGTCAATGGTTTGTGCTACAATTCCTCCGTCTTCATCTGATGCAACTAGTACTTTAGTGACAGCCTTTTCCTCAGGAAGTCATTCTAATCATTTTAGTTATTTCAAACAAGCTTCCAATCCTAATCAGGGTCCAGGACTGGGACCGAGTTCAAGTTAACTCAACTCATGTCTGTTCCTGTTCTTCTACTCAAGTTATCAAGAACAAGCTTCACATCTTAATCAGGGTCCAAGACTTGAACTGCTTTCTTGCAAACCCATCCAGTTTGCTCTCCTTGTCCAGTTTGTTAGGAACAAGCTTCCAATCCTGAACTGGAGCCAGGACTGGGACCGACTTCCCTTCAAGCCACCTCTCCATCCTCTGAAGCAGTTCAGTGATGGCAGAGCCTGGGTTACAGCCTGGCCATTGATTGTACCTCAAGCTTAGCCTATTACTACTCTGCTGAACTGTCTATCCCCCTCGGGTTCCCCACTATCCTATCTTGGCTTTCCGCCCCCCATCTCTGCCGTTTTGCAGTCAATAAACTACCAGTTGGATTGTGCTTCTGACTCTGTGCTCGATTCCTGGTCTGGACCATAACACACCGGCCAATAATTCAGAAATAAAGGTAGGCTACCAACAACATACAGTCGAGATAAAGTTTGTTCTGCAAGACACAAATTCTCCAGGAGAAAGGCCTACACTCATGGCCAATTTACAAACAAATGTTAATAAATAGATACTACTTATGGATTAACATTTAAATGACTAACCTCATAAAAAACTGTCTCCTGCCATTTAGCATAACATATTTTTTAAGGTCTCACGTCATGCTGATTTTTCTGCAAGTATTTTCTTGGATGTCCAAACGGAAGGTTAAAAACCTATAGCAACAAGAGCAACGCGGAGCGTAGCATATGCCCCCGCCCATATGTTTAATTGGGGTTAAGATTGAATAGGTTGCTAGTTTAGCATGGTGAATAGTTAGAGTAAATAGTACTGAAAGTTAAACATGTTAAAAGAAAACTGCTTTTCGAATGAAGATGAGGAGTTCTTTAGTTATTGCATGGAAACTGAAATCAAGATGGCTGCCGCAGCGGCCATATTGGATATCACCCGGCGCTCGTTTTCAAAAGGAACCTTCCTCTACCCACCCCACATACAACACCAAGAAATGAGATGGATCGGACGAGGCATTCTTTAGTTATTGCGTGGAAACTGAAATCAAGATGGCTGCCATAGCCGCCATATTGGACATCGCACGGCGCTGGTTTTCGAAGGAACCTTCCTCTACCCACCCCACATACACCACCTAGAAATGAGATGGATCGGACGAGGCTTCCTTTAGTTATTGCGTGGAAATGAGAAGTTTACGGCCGGATGCCTGGACAGACAGACGGAAGGGGCGTTGACATAATACCCCCTGCTCATTTGAGGCGGGGGCATAAAAACTAATAATAATAAATAATAAAATAAAATAAAACAAACAATAATTTCTGAGCCAGTCATTCTCTCAACTCTGAATATCAGGCTGTTTTGATATTTTTGGTGGTGTTACATGCTGCTGGTCATCCAGCTTCTTCGACTACACCTGAAATCTGACACTCTTGCTTAACGAGCAGCTGATTGCCTCATTGACTCCCCCAGGCTGCACCCTACAAAAGTACCTGAAGTTTGGAAGTGGCTGGTGGCTGGAAGAAGATTGTAGCTCTTTGTGTGCACAGTTTTGACTTTGTTTGATACTCTCTTTGATTCCTGTGTTCTTTTGGTGTTTGTTTTGTTTTTGTGTACATTTTTAGTTTAGGTTTAGGATAGAGAAGGAAACTGCGGAAGACTCATCCTAATTTTTGCTTTGGTCGGGAGACAGATTGACACCATTTGAGTTTTGTGTGGGTTTTTTTTTTTTTTTTGTGTGTCTTGTGTTGGAAATCTTTGTTTTTGTATTATAATTTTTGAGCTTTAGGGACTTAAGTGTTGCGTCTCGGCAGTCTGGCCCTGCCAATGTAATGGCATTCTCTCTGTGATAATAAGCTCTGCTCTAATTGGCCGACAAACAAAGCAACCAGCCCCTTACACCATATGACAAGGCATAGCGACTAGTACACCAATATCACCAGACTAAACTAACCACTGTAAACTACTCAATGAACATGAAAACATGGTGTGCAGGCTTAAGAACCAAGCACATCATGCAGTTAGAGGAGCTGTTTCATGATTGCTGCGCATGCTTAGAACTTCAAAAAATGTTAGCCCAATGAAGTGAATCTGCTCGACTGCAAGTCAAAATCAGATGCCACCCCTGCCAATCCGTCTTCATTGTTTTTATATTATTTTAGTGACTCAGGCATTATGCTTTAATATTAAGGAGTTTTCTGTGGAAATTTGAGGATTCAAAGTGCTATTTTAGTGTTTTAGCTGAAGGATATGAAGAATGCAAGCTGGTTTGCCAACTGCCAATGAACATCATAGAAGAGGAAGATAATTGGCGGTTAGCAACCAGGTTACACTTTTCATATCATACAGCTAAAGCACTAATATAGTGCTTTGAATCCTGTAATTTAGAGACATTCTTCAAAAAGACCTGCAAGCGGCTGGATGGGAGGAAACCCTGCTGAAAAAAGCCAGAGAAACCATTAGGCATATTCTATTGGTTTCTAATGGTTCCTGGTGGTTTTGTAATGGTTTCTAATGGCTACTTATGTTTTCCTAATGGTTCAGTTTGTTTTTCTGATGGGATTCTATTATCTCCTACACAAATCTACAGGACTTTAACTGGTCCCTACTAATGGTTCCTACAGGAGTCTTAATGGTTCCCACAGAAGTCTAATGGTTCCTAGAGAAGTCTTAATGGTTCCTACAGGCGTTTCTATACCAGTCACTATACAGCGGTCTAGTGGTCACTACAGGGTGTAGTGGTCTCTAATGGTTCCTAATGTGATGGAGGAACACAGATGTTATAGCCTTCTTTGGAGATCACATCTGTGTGATTTCTAGTAGGTCCTTGTGTAGGCTATACAGTATGTTTGTAGATTGCAGTGTTCAGTGATTTCGTTAAATACATTCCAAGATCACCTTTGGCCTTCTGCGATTAAATTTGTGATTAAATCATATTTGGCCTTTTGTGATTAAATCATTGTTCATGACTCATCTATCCAAGAGGAGGGAAAAGAACACAACCCGATGGTTTGATGGTTCATGTTCTGAAAAATTGAATTAAAATCACAAAGTGCAATGAGTTGTCACGCCCCATATGTCCTGTTCCCAATTCGGAGGGGAAAATATCCGAATACATACACAATTACACATATGTATAGACATGTCTCTGGTGCCCAGTGTTAAGACTCTGCTATAATTTCTGTTGCAGCAGTAGGTTTCTCAGTATGTTTTTTTAATAGTTTTAGATCCTAATGGGACTAGTTTTCTAATGGTTTTAGCTCCTAATGGAACCAGTAGCTTTCTAATGGTATTACATTCTAATGGAACCAGTAGCTTTCTAATGGTATTACATTCTAATGGGACCAGTAGGTCTCTATTGGTATTACATTCTAATTGGACCAGTAGGTCTCTAATGGTTTTATATCCTAATGGGACCAGTAGGTTCCTAATGGTTTTAGATCCTACTGGGACCAGTAGGTTCCTAATGGTTTCTTCTAATGGTTCCTAATGGGGTTCCAATTCCCATTAGACCATTAGAAACCTAATGGTTCCAAATGGTTTTTTTCTAATGGTATTCTACTGGATTTTTCAGCAGGGAACACAGAGGGCATGATTCACACAAGTTTTGCAACATGTTTTTGTTCAAAAAGCAGTCAGATGTAAAATGACTCGTGCACACAAACAGATGTGGATTAATTTCAGCCAGAACATTGTTGTTGAAAATTGTGAGTAAAGAAATGTAAGTGTGATGAGAAATACGTGGGAAGGTGAAGCCTATGCTATGGGAGGGAGCAGGCCACACAGACAGAGCTCATGGGAATTGGGAATGATTTATGCAGAGAAGGGTAGTCTGTCATGTAGAAAACTACAGGAATTTTTAACAGTGTTTCAAATGCTGACATGGAAGGGTGGGTATGATGGACCAAATCTGTCAAAATCCAACCTAAATAAAGAAATAAATATAACACTCAATGAATAAATGTATATGCCATTAAATGCACCAAAAATAAAATATATTGTCTTTTATGTTTGTTTATGCATTATTTTGCCATTGCATTTTCCTCCCTGCATGTACTTCCAAATGTATTTATTTCAGCGCTGTGTTTTTACATTTCAACCGCATTATTTTGCAGTTATGGTTTTCTCTCCTACATATATTTCTGAACGTTTCTATTTCAGCGTAGTGTTTTAACATTTCATAATGCATTTGTCACATCCTGAGTCTTTTCTGAATTGTTTTTGCTACAATCTAGCTGTCCTTGTCAGTTTGTCTTTCACTTTCCTTTATTACTTTTAATTGTTTAATTATTTTCTTGTGCTTCACTGCTCCCTTAGTGCTCTTGCTCTCACCTGTTTCCAACAGGTTATTTGCAAATAATGTCATGTCACAGCTGGAACTGCAGATGGGGAGCAGGAATTGATTTCTTTATAGAGAAGCGTTATCAAAACCAGTGGCGGCACCAGAACTGGAAATTCAGAACATCTCTTTATAACAACAATTAGACCTAGCTAGTTCTCAATCATTTTCTTTTATTGACACGTTTTCCGATTATAGTAATAATCTATTGGCAATTGAAGTTACGGCTTCTCTCCGACCTAACAGCGATGAAATAATGGGCTAAATTCAATACAGAAAAAATAATTTACTTATGAATGGGCCTATGCTTAACAATAGACAAACTGCTCTGAAACTTCCTAGCTACCTTTTCCGCACGTCAAGCGATTTAACTTGCACTTCATGATTGTTTAAATTGTTTAAATTAAATAAAAGACCATTTGAAATGTCTTTATGCAATTTCTTAGCTTCTAACCCCTGAGACAAGAAAAGTGGGAGAAAACTTCAATTCCGCATGAGAATTTCTTAACCGCGCATTGATTGAATAATGACTGATTTCCGTTCCAATGAAATATTGCCTTTCACTCTCGGTATAGCGTGGGTTGATTAAAAAATGGGACTCGGCAATTAAAAATAATATTGATTGCCGAATTAAAATTTATCAATCTTCACTTTAGTTATTAAGTGTAAGATTGTAGACTATGGTCGAGAACTTGATATGCCACTAAAAAGCATTAGACTCACGCCATATGCGTGATAGGTGACTGGTATGCGATTTTGAATAACGCTGATTTAAATGCACCAAATTACACGTCCAAATGGATGATTGTCGACGTCATTCCTAAGGGGGGAGAATTAGCAGCACCAGTGTGGAGTGTTCTCGGAGAGAATCTATTGTTAAATATGAAAATGATTGAGAATTAGCCAAGACTAATTGAAGAGTTTGTTTCCAAAACACAACCTTGACATTGACCTTCAATGACATGAAGGTCAAACTTTGTATGAAATTTTCAGAACTTGTATCATCACTATAAGATCGCTTGCCGGTAAGCTACAGGACCCTCGGTCCTGTTTTTAAATAATTGTCCTGACAGTGCACAGTGGCATATTCAATTGTTTTTGAATGTTCTTGTCACTATTTCCAGATTTATGAAGGTCTAGAACCATTTGCCTATTTTGAACTGTCTGTTATTTTGTTTTCTTCATGGTGTTGGATGACAAAAGGATATTGCATGTGCGTTACCTCATTTTTGTACCCGAGTGAAACAAGAAGCAACGTAATGGCTCAATATAGTTTCTTAACACTTAGATAAAAATTAAAAGGAATTTAATACCTGGTTTAATTTTGGTGGATGTTATTTACAGTAATCTTTAAGGGTGTCATTAATTGTGAAACCTTGATTTGGAGGAAAGTGATTTTTAATTAAATCAGTAAATGATTTTCATTGGTTCCATTGGAACATTAACATTGTGCAGTATTTATCACGTTATTTGGAATTTCTCTGTATATATATATATATATAATTTTTTTTTATTTTAAGATTATTTTTTTGAGAATTTTTCCTTTATTTGATAGACAGCGGAGAGAAGAATGGGGGAAGACATGCGGCAAATGACCCGAGTCGGAATCGAACCCCGGTCACCATGGGAAGGACACAGCCTTTACGGTGTGTGCTCTTAGACCGATGAGCCACTGGAGTGCCTCATATTCTAGAATTTTTTTAAGTATTGTTTGTGTATTGCCATTCAGGGGAGCCATAATTTTTTTCACTAATTCCTAATGTCTGGAAGAGAAGGAAGGAATTACCATGGGGCCTTGTTTTCCTATAGACCTTATTACTGCTTGCCAATTTTATCCCATGGCTGACGCAATACTCTATCCCCTCCCCTTACATCAATTCAAAAGTTAGGATAGCTACACGAACATCTGGCTGAATTCCACACTGCATTGGCTGACTCTCACAGGCAGCAATAAATAGGTTACATTGTTAAACTTTCTTGAAAGAAGAGAAGCTGAGACACCCAGCAGTTTAATTTTCTGACTGAGCTGACTGATGATGTGAACGCTTAATAAGAGAAAATTAAAATGATCTCTGTCATTATGAGTTGGATGAAACTGAGGAATGCTTGTAAAACATCTGTCCTCCTATTTTACTAACACTGATCCCTGGTACTTTAGATCATGGCATGTGGCTCAACTTCTTCAATAATTATTGAGGGAGGGGGTTCAAGAGGAGGCAAATTTGGGTGAGCAATAACACAAAGCATTTTTTTCTCAAAATAATTTTTTTATTCAATTGTGTGAAGGATTTCCATTCATAGTGAAAACTATTATTTTTAAAGGTTATTTTTAACCTAACCATTTGAGATGCGATATCATAAATACATTATTTTAAAAAATAATAAATGAGAGTATGTTCTCCATTTGAGATGCAATATCATAAATACATGATTTTAAAAGATAAACAGGAGGCTCCTCAGAGCCTGTACTCGGGCCGGGTCTAGGCCTGGGCCAATCCATACATATATATATTTAGAACACTAGATTGTGGATGATGTCATATTTACATTATCCAAAGTGAAGCACCCGGCCGGCATACTGCTACACCCAACGCCTTGATAAAAATGAATGGGTGCCTATGAGGCCAATTTGAAAGAAGTCAATATAAGCATAAAAGTGCCGAGATGTGCGGCTGCCTTTTGGAGCAATAGTCATTTGAAGGGCTGTAATAAAACGTTTCATGCGTAACTTAACGTAGAAACGCAAATTTGTGACTTTAATAGAAAAAATCGCATTCGCTTGCTAGCTAGCTATTTAGGCGTGCCATTGACTTAAATAGACCGCTGACTAAAACAAACGCTAGCGATCGATAACAGTCTCCTGCAAGCTACCTTGGTACCCTTACCGTCGCGGGGACTGCATTGATTAAGCAGTCAATAAAATGAACAAGGTGGCTAACTAGCTAGCTACTTGTAATTGACATTCAAGGACAATATTTCTTACCTGCATAATATTTAAAATAATGGACAACTCGCTTTGTCTGTTTATACAGAGTTCCAAAAGACAAGGAGGGGAGAAAAGCTTGGCTGTTAGAAATCAGGGGGGAAAAACCTTTCTCTATCCCCTCGATCCAAGCTGTCCAGTGTTTTTTGAGAGCAATGCCTTAACGGGACACGGGCAAAGCTGAAGCTTAGTAAAGGAGCAGCCAGAGTTAACTAGAGCTTCCTTTTAACAACGTTGGCATTAGCCATATGATTCAGTACGAACAATTCGGTCAACGGCAAATATGCTCAATCAGGGTACAATGAAGTGAGGAAACCAGAGAGTAATTTGATAACGTATATAGACATATATAGACACAACGACGTTGCTTATAACGGCGAAAACTTTGAAGCAATTATCTTATCAGAGGGTCATTAAAAGCCTCGGTCACCGTAACTGAACTTTTCTGCTCGCACTTGAACGTTGACACCGAGTCACATTTCGATCTTCCCTTTAGTAAGTGCGGCGCTTTCCATCCTCCAAGAAAGCACATATTTCGGGGGAGAAAATGTTGCTCTGCAGGAGCGATACCAAAATCACCCCGAGTGGCACGCAAGTGTTTTTGAAAATATAATTTTACAGTAGGCGAAAATGAATGGGAGAGTACGTGCAAATTTCACTTCCCGGTGTAGCTACATACTCCTGGAACAGATGCTTCACTTGAGCGTGCCCTATCAGCAATGTAGTGTTCTATATATGGGCAAGGCTCACGAAAATGACTCCACCCCCTTTTTGTTTGTCCAATGCCTATAATATTTTTAATATTGGGAGTTTTTTTACTAGTACAGTCTCATCATAAAGAGCATGATGAGAGGTACACAGGAATGTATACTTTTATGGGTCTCTTACCATTTTTTGACCACATTATGGGCTCCTAAAATCTTGCAAACCTTAAAATTTCCCACATTTTGGTATGTCCAATACAGATATATGAATTTTGAATTATGTTTCATAGAATAAATTAAAATCTAAAAGTCTAAACTACTTTTAAATGTATAAAACACACACTGAACTATTATTTGGGAGCCAAGTCATTGTGTGCATCTCACTTGATCCATGTCATACAGGCATCAACAAGTTGTCCCAAAAAAACCGTTGTGTACTACGTGAGCCGATCACGACCAGTCATAAATAAATAATTAATTAGCATCTAGGGAACTATTAAGGGTCCACACCACCCGAAAATATTCATATTTTGACAAAATGAAACCATTTTTCATGTATTGTTGGCTCCCTGACCTTCGCACTCACACAAACATCAACTTCCTAGCCGTATGGTTTAAGCTTGTTGTGTCCGTTATCGGTGTCATGGCGAGACTCAATGAATCACGCACTTCTAGTTTGTAAAATCCTTAAAAATACATCCAATCTAGTTTGAAAAAAGTGTGAAAGACATAATTATATGAACCCTTTTTGAAATTATTACGTGAAATCTCCATTTTGTGTTGTTTTATGCGGCATGCGTTGTGTACGTTATCGATGTTGTGTAGCCTACGTTATCCGCTCTGTTTTTTCCATTATTTAACTTAAACTAAAGATTTATTTTCACTGATATCTCTTCTTTTCAGGTATTTGTGATAATTCTGGGGGGATTTACTGCTTATAAACAAATTAGGTGTTGCTTATCATGAAATCCAAGCTGTTTTTTCTTTGATTTCTTAGATTTAAGGTTGGAAAATAATATATGGAGGCTGGGAAGATAAAGGTAGGGGTACCTGTCAATGAAGTAATTTGTGTGGAGGAGAAAAACTTACAGCTTGGGCCAGTGGTGTCACCAGATTTTTTATTCTGGGGGGTGCACAAGGGGGGCACAAACAGAACATCCAAAAAAGATGGCCCGCAAATAAATAAATCACTGTGCTCATTGGATGTTCTGTTTGTTGTTAAAATTTTTTTTTAATTCTTTATTTCGTTATGAATCTGTTCTAATCGTCCTCTTTTTTTTTTTTTTTTTTTGGCTGTCGGACACGGAGCATTTAATGTCCGACCGGCATTGTACGGACTTCGTTGTATTTATAAAAATGGCCCAAATAAATTGATTGCAGTGCCCATTGGATGTTCTGATTGTTGGTGATATATTTTATTCTTTATTTCGTTATAAATCTGCTTTTACTTTCTGCTGGCTGCCGGGCATGGAGTATTTTGCATTTCGCGTTCGACAGTCTTGATCGTCCATGCGATGTTTAATTCACAATGTCAATGGTCATGGAATTGATTTGCTGACTGACTACAAGCACTATTTTATCTCTGGTGTGGAAATAAAGCCTTTATCTGTTCGATCCATCTGACTAATTTTCAAGAGAGACCGAATAAAGACTTGTCTATCTCCAACGGAAGAAAACAGATGAATAAAAGACTAAGAAAAGTCGATAGCTATCAATTTGCATTTTGTGAAGGTCGAACAAAAACATGGACAAGTTTTTATGTCTAATAATTGCTGGAATACTCGAAAAATTAGAACTTTTATGACTTTCGGACGCGGAGTATTTTAGGATCTCTGTCCGACAGTCGCTAATTCTTCATAAGAGCGCAAAGTCCCGCGCCAATGTTGCTTCACTTTATTGAGCAGAGCAGAAACATTGATTGAAATTCTCGGTACTCATCTTGAAGAACTGAGCCCTCTTATCAAAACATTCACGTTTAATATCTAAAAGATTCAGTAGATTCGAAGAAATTGAAAACAATAATAGGCTGTCGGACGCGGAGTTAAATTGAAACCATCCGACTGTCGGACACGGAGTTATATTAAAACCCCGTCTGACTTTCGGACACGTAGACACTGCATTTTTTATTTATTTACGTATCCTAAATGGGGGGGCACATGGGGGGGCACGAGATGTCCGTGGGGGGGGCACGTGCCCCCCCCCTTGGCGACGCCACTGGCTTGGGCCTCTGGACACTTGGAATTATCAGAAAAAGCTTTGTTTATGCAGATTCATTAAGACAGCATTTTGTGTTGTGTACGTTATCCGCTGACAGCCTTTGCAAAGTGGACTCCTGCTCCCACCATTTTTTATTATTACATGGATCATTATACACCAAAATGTGCAGAAAATAATGACAATTGTGGTTAATTATTAGAAAATTCATTTAAACTGAGTGGGGAACTGCCACATGAAATGAAAGTATACATTTAATCCATGTTTCACTTAAAATCCTGGTGCTCATTTTCAAGACTTTTTTCACAAGCCTGCCAAAGGTCAAAAAATAGGTGGACATCTTTTTTGGGGTATGAATTCCTTTCTCAAAACATCATAAAGTATAAAAAAAAGTAGCTAGAATTGATTAAAAAGAGATTTAGTATGTACCAGACTACTCTGAAGAGAGGTGTGTCAGTGGATAACATACACAACCGCGCCGAAAATGGATTCAGACATGCCGTTCTTTCATGATGCATTGCAGGATAAGTATTGGTGATTTGATGATAAATTTTTTTGCACATAAACTGTAAACATCTCTAATTTACACATAGAAACTAATTATTTGATACTAGCAAAGCAATATTTTTTTCAAATGAGGTCTGGGGTGGAGTCATTTTCATGAGCCTTGCCCATATATATCTATCTATGGGCCAATCGCGAAACCGTGCGCGCGCATGAGCAGGACAATCGTGACCCCGAAAAAAAAAAAAAGAAGAACGGAGCCGAAACTTAGACTCGTGGCCTACCGGCCTGAGTAATAAATAAGTGTCTGTTCTGACACCAAAGTAGCATTTGGGGCTGACAATTTTGAGTGCACTGGCATTCTAGTGCACTGACTCAAAACTGAGAAAAAAAAAATTCTAAAAAATCAGCCATGGAAACAAAGTTGAAGCCATTTCTGTCACAACCCTCATGTCTGCTTTAATTGGTTTAGCATCTTGTGTGCTCTACTCTCTTGAGTTCCTGTGGCGTATGTAACCAAAGACGGTATAAAAAGATGGATGAAGCAAACGTAACGTCACCCATTGGTTTCAGCATACCATTGAGGAAACCTCGATTTTGGCAATTTGAATTGTGCCATTTTGTCATTTTGAAACCGGATGTGATTCTTATTGGACAAGAGTGTGAACTGAATATCCGGGGAAGAGCGAGGGCTGGATTTACGGGTGGATCTTACTGTGTCAGACAAGGACCAGAGGATAGCCACGCCCCTAAAGCATATACTGGCTTTATCCTTTATTCTAGTCTATTTGGGACCATAATTTACAAAAATGAACATCATGATATATCGGAGGAGACTCGAAACTTGCGATTGATACAATAAAGTAATGTGGAAAATCATTATTTAAATAATAAATCAGGTGGGAAAGTATGGCCATTTTCTCAGACTTCTACAGGATTGAACTTCTTTCTGCAACCACCGACGTCGCCATCTGCTGGCCATTAAATAGAATGCAAATTTTGGAGATTCCGCATTGGCCTCAGTTTTCAGACCCGAGTGCTGCGTCCATCTTTTTATACAGTCAACGCATGTAACCTTACTTTGGGTCCTGCAGAGTAGCTGGATTGGCCTTCCTATATGCCCGAAAGCAACAAGTTGGTTTCTCCTTCCAGTTTATCATCTTTGGAAATGATCGTAATCTTTAATGACAGTAAAATACAGAGGGACTTGTGGTGGGAAAAATGTTCTTAAATACTCTAAAATCAAGGTATCACCATAATCACGGTTCAACAGAAAGAACTGGGCCAGGTTCATATAGCATTTTACACTGCTATAAGAGTTTGGAGCTGAGAAGAGGCAAAAACTCATAAATCTGCCAAAAAACCCAGAAAGCAGAACCCTTGAGTGGCCTGCTGGATGAGCTAATCTTCCGGAATGACCGTATCGGTAGTCAACCAATAAGGTGCCCTTATATGAGCCAGCACTCTCCAGTTTATTCTGGAAATATCCAGGAATCCAGTCCACTTTGGCATCCACACTGACCTTCAAGTGAACCTTAGGTTTGGGAGGATCAGATATGGTCTTTGAACGTTCCTGGAGGCCTAAAATGAATTCACACTATTATATAATGGAAAGCTAATAACTAAGGGTGGAGTGTTGCTATATGACAATGTACCAATCAGAAATTAACAATGTTTGATAAGGAAGAAAGAGTCATGTTTAATCCTACCTAAAGGGACGTCCCAAAAGGCTAATATATACGAGGGTTCGGACAATCGGTGGTCAGTCTGTGTCGGGTGATTGATGATGAATGATGCTTCCTGGTTTGCGCAGACCAGCCTGGGTTTTTGTATTTCACTTTGAGCGACTTACAATAAACCCAATCGCATCAGACTCTGGGGAATGTGTCCATTCCTTGAGGATAGATTTACAAGGGTGAGGGAAACACTTGGACCACAAGTGTTTTCCTGCCACAGACTCTTCTAAGCTTTATTCATAGGAACAAACTCCCAAGTCTTATCTCTGGTCTCCAGGTTTGGGACTGTGTCCTGTTAACCTGTCTGTCCAGAATGGTCCTGTGCCCAGTTTATTAGGAACACCTCTCAGGCCTTCATTGGTCTCCAGGATTGGGACTCTGTTCTTGCTAAACCCTTTGAACCTGCCATCTGACAGTTCTTGTCTCGTGAAGGGGAAAACCACCTGGCCTCTGCCCCCTGACACCACTGGTCAGGTGCAGACACACCCTTTACCATTACCGCATTCCTATCAATAAACGCCTTCAGTGGATTGAACACTGACTCTGGTTCCTTGTCTGGATCATAACACATTTCTTGGTTCTTTAACATCCATGGAACTCCTGTCCAAGATAACTGACTGAAAATAATTGACCCCACTACTGGGACAAATGTATTTTCTGCCTGGAGGCAAATGGACCAAGAAACATTTTGTAAATTGATAAAAAACAATGAAGATACATTGTCCACAGAGAGAAACCTGCCACCAGCAAAGGATGTGGTAAAAGAAAAAGAAAAAGAAATAAAATACCCATTTAAAGAATTCAACAGAATGGGAAATTGACTGGGAGAGCACAAGATAAAAGAGGTATTCCACTGATAATTCATAAAACTTTGGGCTCCACTGAAGTCAGACAGTGGCTTTGATGTTTTGATGTTTGAAAAAAAAAAAAATCAATTCACTTTGCTCATTCCCTAATCAGGAGAGTTCAGCAACACCTGCCATTTCACTGAAGCATTATTGAGGGTTTTGATTTCTTTAAAAACATTTTTGGAAAATATTTAAAAACTGCTGGAGCCTCAGGTGAAATAGATGAAAAACACAAACCTCTCAAAAGCTGCAGGTGACTTGTGACGCCATTTTAGGCGCATAGATTCATGCGCGGTTTGACTTGCACCAATGCTTGGGAAGGCCCAACACACAGAGTTCCAACAGAGGGCTACCTAGATGATCTATAAAAACACAAAATATGCTCATATTTTTCAAATATCTAGAAAATATAGGCTCCCATGAGCAGTGGCGGCTGGTGAACTGGCAACAGGGAAGCTCAAACCCATCCCTTAAAAATAATGATTGGTCATGACCTGTTTTCAATCGTTCATTTAAATTACCAGTACAGAAACTCCGAAAACTCTCAACATTATCAGGTGTGGTCAGTTTTCTTTATGAATGCATACCTGACAACTCTCACGCATTTGGCGTGAGTATTAGTGGCATAGTTACGTTCCCCTGCTGTAGAATTATTTTTATTCTCTATATATTGAACATTTCTGTGGAAATTTACATTAGGGGTACTTGTTCAAATCTCTTGTCACAATGTGTCGAGAGATGATATTACCTGCTAATAATGCTTCGGTAAGATTGATGTTCTGTTGTATCGTGTTCTGAGACTGACTGGCTTGAATCCTATTGCGTGGTGAGTTTTGTTATGGTGCGTGCTTGCACCTCAGTTTGGATTGTGCACTATGTGTTTCATCATCTGATAGAAGAAAGAACGATCGTAAAACTTGGTACACAATATTATTTCATTCAAAGATGAAATTAAATTGTTCACTCAATCAAGAAATTAATCTCCTCTATTCAATGTACCCTGGCTTCTAAAGCCCAACGCCCACTGGCTGCGTGTGAAATGCGTCAGAAAATAGGTTCCATTCATTCCAATGGAGCAATGCCCACTGGCGGCATTCAGACTGGTAACTCATTGGATTGGGACAAACTTCCCAGCGTGAATGTGCTGACGGTGGCGTATTAAGTAGTGCGGAGGTGTAGGGGTAATTTTTGGTTGAGCCTATGCCGCAGTAACGACAGACAAAGAGTACAAAATTTGAACACATCACATAACAAACTCGTAAATGATATCCCATGGATAGCAGAAAACAAGCTAGTTAGCTGGCAACTACATCACATTAGTTAAATGGCAACCTTTAGCATAGTTGTGGATGTATAATTATGTATGCCCCCATTAATGCCTGTACAAATGAAATAGCAGAGCCTCTCAGCAGTCTTTAAGCATGACATTACATCAAAGGTAGACTGTGACTTAATGTATGTCCTCCTCCAAACATATTTCCTGTCACATGAGTCCCAAGTGTGTCACTTCGCAATTCAGCAGCATGCGTATCAATTGGGTGTATGTGTGTTGTGATTGGTCCATGTCTTGTCCGCGTCTCCTCTATCGGCTGAATCTTGTAACTCACTTGTTTCCTAATGAGCAAGTGATGGGTATCTCAGACCACAGCACACTTTTCCACTTTGTGTCAGTTCATCTCAGATGAGCTTGGGCCCAGAGAAGCCAGCGGTGTTTCTGGGTGTTGTTGATTTATGGCTTTTGCTTTGCATGGTAGAGTTTTAACTTGCACTTGTAGATGTAGCGACGAATTATGTTAACTGACAATAGTTTTCCAAAGTGTTCCTGAGCCCACATGGTAATATCCTTTACAGAATGTGTCGGTGTTTAATGCAGTGCCGCCTGAGGGACCAATGGTCATGGGCATTCAGTGTGGGTTTTCGGCCTTGCCACTTACGCGTAGAGATTTCTCCGGATTCTCTGAATCTTTTGATGATATTATGGACTGTAGATGATGAAATCCCTAAATTCCTTGCATTTGAACGTTGAGAAAGGTTGTTCTTAAACTATTAGATTATGCCAAGATCATTGGAAGCAATGGAATTGCATAAAGACATTTCAAATGATCTTATTTCATTTAAACAATTTAAACGATTGTGAAACATATGCATTGCTTCCAACCCCTGAGTAAACAGAAGTGTGAGAAGTCCGGAGTCATAATCGGTTCCCAATTACTAGTGGTGAAATCCACCCTAACGCACGTGAAACTGATAAACCTCCATGCACAAGGACTTCAATTCCGCGTGAGAATCTCTCACATACGCTTTGATTAAATAATTGCTGACTGCAGCAGGGGAAAGTACAACCCCAATTCCGAAATAGTTGGGACGAAGTGTAAATTGTGAATAAAATCAAAATGCAATGCACTTTCAGATCACGAGCCAAAATATTATTTACAATAGAACACAGATAACATTTCAAATGTTGAAACTGAGATATTTTACATTTTTATCCACAAAATGAGCTTATTTCAAATTTTCTGGCTGCAACAGGTCTCAAAAAAGTTGAGACACAGGCAAAAAAGGGCTGAAAAAGCAACTAATATATGAGAATCAGCTGAAAGAACATTTAGCAAGAAATTCAGTTAACTGGCATCAGGTGTGTAACATGATTGGCTATAAAAGAGGCTGAGTCTTAAAGAGGCTGAGTCTCTCAGAAGTAAAGATGGCCAGAGGCTCTCCAACCTGTGAAAGCTAGCGTAAAAAAATTGTGGAATACTTTGAAAACAATGTTCCTCAACGTCAAATTGCAAAGCCTTTGAAGGTCTCATCATCGACAGTGCATAACATCATCAAAAGATTCAGAGAAACTGGAAAAATCTCTGTGTGTAAGGGACAAGGCCGAAGACCTTTACTGGATGCTTGTGATCTTCGGCCCTCAGACGCCACTGCATCACTCACCGGCATGATTCTGTCATTGACATTACTAAATGGGCCCAGGAATACTTCAAGAAACCATTGTCTGTAAATACAATCTGCCATGCCATCCACAGATGCCACCTAAAACTCTATCATGCAAAAAGGAAGCCATTGTTGAGCATGATCCAGAAGCGCCGCCGTGTTCTGTGGGCCAAGGCTCATTTAAAATGGACTGTAGCAAAGTGGAAAAGTGTCCTGTGGTCAGACGAGTCCAAATTTGACATTCTCACTGGAAATCATGGGCCTCGTGTCCTCCGGGACAAAGAGGAGAAAGACCACCCCTCCTGTTATCAGTGTTCAGTTCAAAAGCCAGCATCTCTGATGGTGTGGGGATGCATAGTATGGGGATGCATTAGTGCATATGGTGTGGGACACTTGCATGTTTTAAAAAGCACCATGAATGCAGAAAGGTATATAAAGGGTTTAGAGCAACATATGCTCCCCTCCAGACAATATCTATTCCAGGGAAGGCCTTGTGTATTTCCGCAGGACAATGCAAAACCACATACTGCAGCTATTACAACAGCATGGCTTCATAGTAGAAGAGTCCGTGTGCTGAACTGGCCTGCCTGCAGTCCTGATCTTTCACCGATGGAGAGCATTTGGCGCACAATTAAACGAAAAGTCGGTCAAAGGAGGCCCAAAACTCTCCAGCAGCTGGCAGCCTGTATTAAACAAGAGTGGGATCAAGTTCCAATGGCTAAACTCAAGAAACTTGTCTCCTCAATGCCCAGACGCTTCCACTCTTTGTTAAAAAGAAGAGGGGATGCTACATCATGGTAAACAGGCCCCTGTCCCAAGTTTTTTGAGACCTGTAGCAGATTCAAATTTGAAATGAGCTCATTTTGTGGATAACATTGTAAAATTTCTCAGTTTCAACATTTGCTATGTTATCTCTGTTCTATTGTGAATAAAATACTGGCTGGTGTGATTTGAAAGTCAGACATTGCGTTTTGATTTTATTCAAAATTTACACTTTGTTCCAACTATTTCGGAATTGGGGTTGTAAATATGCCACGAAAACTCACGCCGAATGCGCGAGAGTTGACAGGTATGCCTTATGAATGAAAACGGACCACACCTGATAATGTTGGGAGTTTTCGGAGTTTCTGTAATAGCAGTTTAAGTGAAATGATTGAAAACAGGTCATGACCGATCGTTATTTTTAAGGGATGGGTTTGAGCTTCCCTTGATGCCAGTTCACCAGCCGCCTCTGGAAGGTGGAAAAGTTCCAACCGAAAAACTACACAGATCTATCAACCAACGAACCTGCAGACTACAAAAAGGTCGCCGAACCCCAGCAACTGAGACTCAGTGGCGGCGTGCAGTTCCAGGAAGAATGGTCTGGTGGCTGCGTATGTTTTTGCCGTTTTCCTCTCACACTGATATCACTTCGAAGAAATTTGTGTGGCAGATAGAAGCTCAGAGTGCGCACTTTTCGGGCAAATATACTTGAAGTTTGACTAGGATTCCCCTGAAAACGTTTAGTTTACATTGGGCGGTTACACTTTCCAACCACAGGGTGACAGCAAAGGCCCACTTCATGTCTTACAAAATTAACTTGCCATTTTCCCCTAGAATTGAGTTGATTCTGATGGAAAAATCAGCAAACATAGAAAAATTGAAGTTTATTTTTTCTTTTGATTTTTTTTTTTTTTTTTTTGCCGCTGAAACCAAAGGAAATGGGATTTATTTTCTGAATGGCAATGCGTAGTATTGCCCCCCCACCGAAAAAAATGAATATTGGAAGAAATGAATTGATTTCATTGATTGACAGTGCACTATTGTCGCAGTCCATTCCCACGCATTCTGTTGGCAGACATACAGGAGCATTCCAGTGAGATTTTATCAGTTTGATAATGTTACCGGCTCAGGCAGCACTATAAAGATATTATTGTGATTAATATTAATCGGAGCTCACGAGTTTGCTCATTTTCAAATCACAGAATTTCATTGAGACATCCTGTTCTTTTGATAACAAGCTGCAGCCAAGGTTACCTGTCCGAGTAGTCGGAGAACTACGGGACTTTGTGTTACAGGGGCGGATGTTTACCCCTTGGAGGGCGCTTGCAAAGACCGAACTCAAACATTCATGAAACTCTTCTATCTCCTATTTTGGCCAGTTAACTTTGGGCAAACAATATTTATCGTGCTATAGGAGAGGCCTTGCCGTTAGATAGCGGTTCTAGATTTGGTTGCTGGAGTTCTAATGCGTGCGAAGGACATCATCACGCATGTCAAAGCCAGAATAGCTTCAGCAGTCCTCAGCCGGCTTTTCACCATTTGTGTATGTTGGGATGTTTTCTTGGCATGCGGCACTTACACATAACGTGTGTTGCGGTCACACTAATTAAGCATGCCCTCCGTTAACATGCAACCCAAAGTGACATTGATTGGGCGTTGAAAGCCACTGACTTCATTACACCACTTGAATGAACTGGCAAAATCCAAACACCTCACCATGTAGACTGAATGACGGGAATAACCCTGCAGTTCGGAATGCGTAATTGCAGAGTTAAGTTCTCAATAATTTGCTCATAAAGAATAGGGGTGTACTTTCCAGAATCGGAGAAATTAGTTAATTTCCGCTAAGATATACGAAATATTACCTGTTTAAAAAGATTAACACACAATCGAAAATTACGGACAGAAAAAACACACGCCGAACCATACAACGAAATATTTAGCTAAAAGCCTTTGGGTTTATTTGGGGTTTCTAGGTCTTGATGTGAAAGACCAGATCGCCACCTCCTTGTTCTTCTGCATTTACTCATAGCTTCACTTTTGTTTTGATTTTTCTCTGTTTGCTATGGAAACCTTTCCCTTTTTTCATACTTACTAATCCTTGTCAGTCGTAGGATAGGCGATGTGATCTGTCCCCAACTCCATTCTCTATTTTTGTGCTTCCCTGCGCTGCCAAGCCCCTGACGTAATGCTTCGTGTTAATTATTAGCATGTGGGAAGCAATGCCGAGAGTCTCCTCCGGTTAAACAAGAGTAACAGAAGGGAGCAAAGTTAGTCAAGATGGCAAAACACACGGACACGGAGTGAAGGGGCACCGCTCCCCAAATTTTAGCATTCTGTTACACCCTATTTAACGATCTGCGCCGCCGAATGAAACCGCGTTTGGAAGTGAGTTGAATACAAAAAAATTTTGACATATATGGATTCTGTAGTATTTCTGTGCTACTTTCTGTTGTTTGTGCGGTTCGCTCGCATAGCTTTTTACTATCCAGCAACTAGTTTTTCTATGGTGTCTTTTAGGGAGTGAGCATTAATGTAAATCTTTATTTTCGTGTATTCTAATTTTACTTCATGTAGGCAAAAATAGTCAGATGCACTACGATTGTAGCTTAATGCAGACTGTGGATTCCGGATTGGTCCGTGTCAAAGGAAACGGTGACTGCGGTTCTATATAGTTCATGGGCTCTGTTTTGACCTAATAGAATATTGCAGCTATAGAATTACAGTGTATAGCACAGCCATGGAATACCGAAGTGGGATACTTTTGGGGAATGTTCTGGATATCACGATTCAGTCTCCTGAATAAGTCTAGGATTCTCGATGATCATCAAGTGCTCGTACTGCGCTCGAAGCACAATTTTGCACCGAAATATTTCCATATCGATGTGAGTATATCCCCCTTGTATTGATTTTATAATAGCGGTGCCCATTTATTGGGAAAATACTGAAACGGTCGTGCACGTCGCAGTTCTGCTTGTCTAGAGATGTGGATCCTTGCGGAGAAGTGGCTGCATTTCAAAAATAGCCTACATGTTTGGCTGCTTGAAGTCAATTCGGACTCTTAAGGTTGTGCTAGAAATCCTTACGAACCGGGGTAACGTTACTCTGGGGTGGATCCTTGCTTGCTAGCGACGAGAGACTGTCGGGGGACAGACGTGGTTGTATCAGCATTACTGGCGGAAAATGATCTCCGGGGAAGTATACCACGGTGGAACAATGTGCCTGTTACTCCCGGGACTCGTATTTTTAGGCACTGGCGGACGCAGTTTATTTTTGTCCCGGTGCGGTGTGTCACAGGCCTGTGTCAATCGGGATCCGCCTGGCGGAAAAGGGGGTCACTTTAAATGGTTCCCCATCAGACGTCGAATTTGTCGTCGCCGCAGTGTCGATATGAGTTACAAGTTTTAGCCACGCAAGCTTTTCAAAGCGAAGAATGGTTACTTTTAATAGTCCGCCTATTTCTCTTCCCAGCGTTAATGAAAGTCGGCAATGAGTCATTTCGCCGGTTGAAGCAACAGGCTAGACGTCGGTGGTTCTCAACGTGGGTCCATGGGGTTCCCTTGTGAATGCTGGTTTTTGTTCCTGCTATAATTGATATGGAGAATTTTAACACATTTTAAATGTGTTGTGATTCCGCGTATTTCACAATTAAAGCAGTTATTTGATCTCTTTAAGTCGCATTTTGGTGGAAATAGGCCGAGCCTATCCATGCATGCAGTGAACAACTGAAGACATTTTGAACATATTTTGTTCATTTTTCTTCAGGCAACTGCAAGTAATTTCAGGTAACATTTTTAATAGATCGCATTTAAAATCAGCAAGCTCTATATTATGTTGCCGAACAAAAGTGTTTTAAGTTATTTGAAAATAATTTGCTTAAATTTTATAACACAAACATGACACTTAACAGGTTTGAAAGTGTCATTTCCTTGCTCAATAAATGGTTCGTTTCGGAATAGTGTGTTCTTGGTTTCACCAGTGAGGGACCTGCTGATTCTTTTATTTTAATTTTATTCCAATCTTAATGCGTTGTTTCCTGTGGATATAAAATTTTTACTCTTCGTGGCATTCATAATAACTTCTGACATAATTTGACTTGAAAGGTCAAACACTACCTCAAAACATGTATAATTAAGAAGATGTGATCAGGAAAAATTAACGGCTCGTTTAAGTCCTGGGATTGCGAATGTAGTTGGAACAAAAACCGGCATATATTGGGGGGGCTGCTGCTGCTACGAGGCAGGAGTTCGAGAACCACTGGGCTAGGTCAATGTCGCAGTTCTATACTCAGGATATTTTCACTTGGGTAGGATTATAGCCTTCGCATTTTGGCGTTGACGATTTATATGTGTGTGTGTCTGGATGTCTGTGTATGAACTACAACATGTATTCTTAGAACAGTAGCCTATTTAGTGAATAGTATATTTGTATACTTTATTGAAACAGCAAATCATGACGATTTAAGGCCCACATTGCAAGTTATTTGAAATATGTAGTCTACATCACGGCTGACCTGAGACATGTGCCCGCTTTCATCGATAAGCCTCAAGTGGCTTTCAACCCTCACAGGAACATAATCACACACATGTGATTAGAATGTTGTAAACAGACTATTCAGATCCTGATGTGACAATTACTGCCAATAGCTCAAAGCAATTGTGGTCTAGAACAGTGTTTCCCAACCCTGTTCCTGGAGTACCCCTGCCCTGCATATTTCAGATGTCTCCTTAATTTAACACACGCAGATCAGGTCATTAGGTACTCCACTAATGAGCTGATCAGCTGAATCAGGTGTGTTAAATCAAGGAGACATCTGAAATATGCAGGGCAGGGGTACTCCAGGAACAGGGTTGGGAAACACTGGTCTAGAACACTGAATGTTGACATTCCAACAAAAATCTCCTCATCAAACTGACTGTGAACAGTGAAGAATATTGGTAAAATTCAGAAAACAAAAGGTTTAGGCTGATGAGGATTTGAATTGAACATTTAATGTGTACGGCTTTTGTAGCGGTGATGCTGTTATTTCTTGGCTTCTTGACCTGTTTTTGCTATTGATGGCTTGAATCTCAGTTCTCATTATTTGCTTAATTTATTTTGGAGGACTATGGTGTTCTTCCTGGGGAAATGACTGCTACAAAAACGTTAATGTGATGCCCTAAAATTGGAGAAAAACTCAAATCTCCCTTCAGAGAAAAGTGAACAAGAGGGGCAACAGAAGAAAGTGCATCAAGGGGGATGCTTTAACGCGTTTCTACTTTTCGATTTTACAGGAAAAAGACGCTGACAAAGAAGAGGGGATGCCAGTGTGCACGTAATGAAGTAACCTTCAAGCTAAACCCATTTGTGGTAGTGTCCTGCGTAAGAAGACAGGAAGGTGTGGCATTCATTTGATTTTTGGGCAGAGCAGAAGCGAGATCTCCATATTTGAGGGACGATTCAAGGCCGTTTTTGTCTCAGTGTCTGGTGCCCGTCCTCCAGGTCATGATGTTTCGTGACCAGGTGGGAGTCCTTGCCAGTTGGTTTAAGGGGTGGAACGAGTGCGAGCAGACCGTGGCTCTCCTCTCACTGCTGAAGCACGTTAGCCGAACCCAGGCTCGGTTTCTTCAGCTCTGCCTGGAGCATTCGCTCGCTGAGTGCACTGAGCTCCACGTGCTGGAAGCGGAGGCCAACAACCCAGGTGAGTCGTCAAAACTTCCCATCCCCTGGCCCACCTCAGGTGTGGGGATCCCTTGTCTGGCCAGATCAGGGTTCCGCCCCCATCTGGACTCAGTTGGCCTGGTGGAGCGGTTGTAGGAGTAGTTCGGAGTTATAAATTCCAGGATTTAGGGCAGGGGTGGACAACTGTGGTCCAGCTGAGCTGCAGGGTTTGGTGGTCGTGGTTTTCACCATCCAGTACACACCTAAGAAACCAGGTGAAGTAATTAACTGTGTTATCAGGTGCATTAATTGATCAGTGAAGTCCAGAGTGACACCAAAAACTCACTGACATTGCAGTTCTCCAGGACTTGGGTCGGCCTCCCCTACTTAAGGCCATGTTTGGAATCACCTATGGAATTTCCTACTAAATAGAGAGAAGCGCAGTGCTGCAAGAAAAGTACTTGCTCCCTTCCTGATTTCTTCTATTTTTGCATATTTGTCACACTTCAATGTTTCAGATCCTAGAACTAATTTGAATATCAGACAGAAATAACCCAGGTAAACAAAAAATGCAGTTTCTACAAGGTAATGACATTTATTTAAGGAGAAAAGCTATCCAATCCCACCTGGCAGTATATGAAAGAGTAATTTCCCCCTTGATATTGAATCAATCAATTAAAAAATTAATTAGCAATTTAGCTCAACTTCAATAGACAAACTATGGCACGATTGCTGCCAGCCCTGTTGAATCTAAACATCACTTAAACAGAACCTGACTGGCAGTGTGGAGTTGGCAAAAAGCAGCACAAGATGCTATTATCTGAAGAAATTCAAGAACTGTTGAGAAACAAAGCTGTTGATATCAGTCTGGAAAAGGTTATAAAGCCATTTCTAAGGAACAGGGATTCCAGTGAACCAAGGTGAGAGCCCAATTATCTACAAATGGAGAAAACTTGGAACAGTGGTGAACCTTCCCAGGAGTGGCCGGCCTACAAAAATTACTCCAAGAGCGCATCGATTACTCATCCAGTTGGTCACAAAAGAACCCAGAACAACATCTAAAGAACTGCAGGCCTCACTTGTCTCAGTTAAGACCAGCATTCATGACCCCACTATAAGAAAGAAACTGGGCAAAAATGCCATCCATTGGAGAGCTTAAAAGTGAAAACCACCTCTGACAAAAAAGTATGCCAGGGCTTCTCTTGTATTTGCCGAAACTTCTTGGTGACCCTTGATGAAGAGTCGTGAAAGTTTTTGGAAGACACTGGTCCTGTTACATCTGGCATAAAGCTAATGCAGCATTCCACAATAAGGACATCATACCAACAGTCAAATGTGTTGGTGGTAGTCTGATGGTCTGGGGCAGCTTTGCTGCTCTAGTGCCTGGGCGACTATGACATAATTGATGGAACCACAAGTTCTGCTTTCGACAAGAAAATCCTGAAGGAGAATTTCGGCCATCAAATTGTAACCTAAAGTTTAAGCGCAGTTGTTATGCACTGTGACAATGATCTGAAGCTCACAAGCTAGTCCAACTCTAAATAGTATGGAAGGAACAAACAGAAGTTTCTGGAATGGTGAGGCATTGAAAGTACTGCCTTGAAACCTATTGGGACGCAGTGGCATGACCTTAAACGGGCAGTTCGTGTTCGAAAACACTCCAGTGTGGCTGAATTAAAACAATTCTGCAAAGAAGAGCTTGCTTAAATTCCTCCACGGTGTTGTAGAAGATTCATTGCTAGTTGTCGAAAGTGTTTGATTGCAGTTGTTGCCACCAAGGGAGGCATAAGTAGTTATTGGGTTTCTGGGGCAATTTTTTTTCACATGTGTGATACAAGTTTTGAATAACTTTTTACCTCCAGTGAATGAAGTTATCATTTATAAACTGCATTTTCTGTTTACTCATGTTGTTTTTGTCAATATTAAAATGAGCTGGATGATTGAAAATATTTGAATAGGATGAATGAGACAAAGTAGAAGAAATTATGAAGGGGGCATATATTTTTTCACTACAATGTACCGTATATGGTATGTGACAAACATGATGGCTTGCTACGCTGGCCAAATTTCACAGTACACAGCTGGAGCCATCTTACGGGTTTACTGAAACCTAAATGCAACGTGGTAAATGGTAACGTACCTCCAACACCTGGGTGATTGTTATGGCCCGTGAGTCATGTGACTGTGTAGTACACAAAACTATTATTCTCACACATTGGCTACAACGCTACATTACATTGTGGGGCATAACATCCAGTATTGAATATATACTGGTGCAGCATGCATTATGTTGTGAACAAGAATGCAATTCCGAACACGGCCTGAGAAAGCAAATGTCTTTCTGTGTTTTCCTTAAGTGAACTCACCCAGCTGTATTCCCAAATTTCCTCTGCCTCTTGGCTCTGGAACTGTGCCAATTAGCGAACCCAGGTGATCTGGACTAGGGAGGAGTTGCGCGTTTCCAACCAGGATTTTTCTGTCCCTTGTTTGATATTGAACTGGGCGTGTGCTTGGTAGCCTTTGTCACAGAGAAGTGGGATATCTGAAGTTCCTTTTTGGCCCTTATGAAGCCGAGGTTTAGTCAGAATAGTTTGACTGCAGTTGTGGGCAAAGCTTGAACGACTTGGGCAGCATTAAGGTCAACAGTGGACCTGGCTGGCTTTGGGAATCATTGGGCACCTAAAACCGTGGTCAGCACATTTGACTGGGACTTAGTAGTGGAGGCACAACCTAGACCAAGGTTCCCTAAATCTGGCCCTCAATTCCAAATTCAGCCAAGGTCTTGCTCTATGTCAGGTAATTGAGAGAGCAATTATTATCAAAAATTGGCAAGACTGTCGTTACTTCTGACTCTCAAGTAAAAGAACGGTGGAAAAGCAGCAGTTATCGACCGTCAAGGACAGCAATTTTGGAGACTAGGATCTAGACCTTCGCCCCACATTGCTCTGAGGGTTGGGGGGGGGTATGGTTGACCCCTGCTCAGTCAAATCAGCTGCAAGCTGTGTGCTTCTTCTAGTAAAAACATCATCTGAATAACTGCAGTGTAATGTCAGAGGGGCACCCAAAATGAAGTTCGCAATCTCAGAAGAAGATTCTGGATTGCTCTTTTTATACCATTGGAGATGGGAGGGAAGCAAACTTAGAAATGAAAAATCTGGCTACTGGATAGGCTTATTAAAAATAGCGGAAGCTATGCGGCTGGTGAAATGAAATATGCTGCTTCTGTGTGATATTTTTAGGGTTTTATTGCCCGGAGCAGGACGTCCAGCTTTTCTAAACGGGAGTGATTGCACGTAAAGAGGAAGGGTACTTGTATAGGGTATATTCTGTACATGATGTAGGATTCCGTTAAGCCTTCAATGGGAGATCCGGCCACCACTGGGCCTTCAGTGATGTGCCTTGTATAATGTGGAGTTTTAAGGCGACAGTTTGTTTTTGTTTGACTGTAACCATGGGACACAATCACAGCTGTAAATTGGAGGAGTTAAAGTGGGTCACTGCCAGGTTATAGTCTTTTTTTTTTTTTTTTTCCCTTGGTGCTACAAAGGAGAGGCTGTGGCCAAAGGTTTTGTCCCCAGCGCGCACACACAGGTGCCATCAAAGCCTTCACATGGCTGGTGTTTAAGTGCATTAGACTGGAGACTGGCCAGTATCGTGTTTTCTCCCATGTCCCTGGTTCAATGTTCTCTTGGATGTGTGCTTAGGCACTTGACTCTCTTGTACATTCAATTGTCCCTTCACATCATGGTCAGTAAATCTGTTTGGGAGAGTTCCATTACAACCCTTCAAATTACTCTTTTTTTTTTTTTTTTTTTTCCTGCCTGTTGGGTTTGCCTGGGTCATTCTGAAGTCATTGCTGCTGTCACTGACGCCATCCTGGGTACAGTCTGTGCCATCACATCAACCTGACCACAGACAGACAGTGGCTATATTAGTGCTGTTCTATAAGGGGTGGTCTGCACTGCTTTCATTTAAAGGACATTGCATCTGCATGCCTTTGGCTGTGGCTTCACACTAATCTTCTGAAAGCCTCAACCTCCCCGCTGAAGTTTTGATCTTCTGCAGATCTGGTTATAAGTCCAGTTCAGATCTTGGGTTTGACTTTTATATTGTGATCAAAGCCAGCTTTTTTCACCATTTTTTTTTTTTTCTCCTTTTGCAGAACTATTACGAAGGATTACGTATCTAATACACTGAATTTAAAGGCTCAACATTCGTAATTGTGAGCAGCATAGATAAGACATGTCGGCTGAAGGCTGAAATGATCTCTCTGGGTTTTTGATCTGGAATTTTTTATGAAAGTTATCTTGGACTTTGTAAATGAGATTTGTTAGTGAAATTTCTCAAATAATTTGACCAAATCTGGTATAATAAAAGTAATAAATTAATAATATTTGAGTCTGTAGTTCAGATTACCAGCTAGTACTGTCCTGCTTGATGTTAGACGCATATCCTTGTGTGGAACTTTGTGAGATGGTTGATGACATGATTGTATGCAGTGTGTTTTGTGTTGGCCTATATCTTTATTTCTCGTCGAGCACAGCTGCCGAACTGTGTGCCAACTTGCTCTTCAGGCAAAGTGGAGAGTAGGAGAGTGGGAAGTGAAACTGGCTGGTCAGCACAGGGTTAATTCTCAGCTGAAAGTTACATGGATAGACACCAATATTTGGGAAGCACTGCTCTAATGAATGGAATCCATAATGACCTACTTTATTCCCTCTGAGAAGAAGTGACCCTGTTCAGTCTCTGAAGTGATAGTGTGTTTGCTGACAGCAGTAGCCTACTGTGAAATTCAGAGGCAGTGTTTCTGATGCTGAGATTTATCACATTTACGCTGTTATCTGACTATGCATTTTATCCGATTAGTGCAGTCTTATTACTGCTTCAAACAGTTTTAACTGCAGTATTTCATGACTGCTGTAAACAAATTGAATCGTGGTGAACCCTCCAATCTCAAAACCAGGTTCTGGTTGATTGTTTTGTGAGTTAGAACATTCCGTTTTACAATGAGTAATTTGTGTGATTTAGGGGCTGTAGAGAATTAGCTGGGGTGTCACCTCCAAGGATGGGTATAAGGGCGTTTTTACACAGATGAAGCCACAAGATTTTCATATTATTATTTGGACTGAAATTTGAATCGATTGATATTGTTTTTTGAACTGTATGCCAGTACATACTACACCAAGAAACAGGCCGATTTGAAGTGTTATTGGTCGTGTACTGCATGTTCAGTGTGATTAGAAAACAAGAGAATTTAAACTTTGTGTGTGTCTGAGCTCCGGGCAGGCAGTCTCTGTCTCTTTCTCTTTCTCTTTCTCTTTCTCTCTCTTTCGGTACCAGCAACGATGTATGGGGGATGGGGGCTCGGACAGGGGTTGTACTGTTGTTTTGAATGACTGACTTCATCCGTTTTTTTATATGAATGAATGAATGAAAGTTTATTAACGTGTCATGCGACAAAGTTGCCAAGCCCATACGGGCTTATAAGACACCACAATCGCAAAAATATAAAGATCCCATAAATATGACACTTACATGTACATAAACACATTACGTCAAATCAAAGGAGGCAGAGGTAGTTACTAATAGTAAATCAAGGAACAGCTAGTTCATATCAAAAATAACAACAAAGAGAAAACTGAATAAAGCACATGGTACAATAAGTCAAATCAATTAAAACATGAGTAGTAACTGGTTGCAAATTAAGACACAATCAAAGGTGACAGTGATAACATCGTTCTTTTATAAGAAGATTTTGCCACTTCGCTTACAGGCTGTTGTGCTGTTCTGTACTCACTGTTGTCTTTCTGACAACGCGGCCTTTTCAGACTCCTCAAGGAATTGTTATGAGAAGTGCCAACATGATTCATGTTGCATTGATAGTGGCTAACCACTTCCTGTCTGATATCCTGAGCAAGTAGATACTCCAGGAAGGCAGACTTGTGTATGGCTGATATCGGGAGACTAGCTATGTTATTACCTGGAAGTATGGCTGAGGCCTGTTTCATGAGGCAGGACTGCTGAGTCAGCAGTATATCTTTTGCTGAATAACACTAAGGAGAGGTTGTTTTTTAACTTCAGACAAGGTTCATTCCAGATTTGGGAGGATTTCAGGTTGTCCTCAGCACAACTGTTAGCTAACTCCATAATTCTGCTTTGCAAAGTCTCTTTTGCATCTGTGTCTGTCTGTTCATTACTTTCACTATTGTAGATTGTTTGAGAATTTCAACGGTAAGTAGAAATTCGTCTTGAAGCAGAAAGACTTAGGGAAAAGTAGTTTTTTATGAGACCCATGGTAGTGCTTTGCTTAAAGCAGCAAAATTAGTTGATTGTTCATTAGCCGTAATGAATGACATTTGCAGTTGTTTGGGTTCGATATCTGGGAAAAAGGTGTAGCGTATCTTTCTGTCCACCATTTATGCTGTCCATCCATTTAAAAATGTCATCTTGCATTTTTTTACTCTGTGGTAACAGTTCATTCTGTGCCATGTCCTGGCAGATGGATGTTCTCTGCAGGCTGCCATGGGACAGCGCAAACTCGTGGCCTGAGATGTGTCAATGTAATGATAATGAGTGGAAGGCGTTGTTTTCCTACTTGACACGTGTGGTTGTGCAAGGTCACCACTGGAGACAGTCTTTGTGGAGCCCTGACTGAGATTGTGCCCTCTGTGGGGCCTTGATTATTTATGCTGCAGCTAAATATGATCATCACGCTTCACTGGTGTACTGTGCTTAAATCCTAAGACTAATGTCTCAACCTGAAAGTTAATGGAGGAGTTGACAGCTGAGTGAATGTTAGTCGAAGTATTGTCTACCACATTGGTAGAAATGTGACACAAGGCATTGCATGCAGTGCAAATGGTGCAGCTTACAAAGTAGCCTACATTACTTAAAATGAGCATATTCTCATGAACAAAAGCATTTTTTAGGATTTTTCTCCTTACTATGGTGAGGTTTTTTTTTTTTTTTTTTTACCTAATTTACCATTTTGGGGACTGGGCGCTGCTCTTTTGCTTATTTGAAAGTATCAGAGTAAAGATCCTTTTATGAAAAGTGCCCCTTTTGGTGTGAGCAATGGTGTCCGGCAGGGGAGCATATTGTCCCCCTTTCTTTTTAACCTGTATATGGACGACCTATCACGGCAACTCACAGCCTGTAGTACTGGGTGTATGATTGGTAACAAAAAAGTAAACCATCTGATGTATGCCGATGATTTGGTTATTTTTTCCCCCAAGCAGTGCTGGTCTTCAACAGCTGCTTAATGTCTGCTCTGTATATGGTCAATGTACTGAACACAACATAAAATATAATGCCAGCAAGAGTCATGTTCTGATCTGCCGCACTAGAGCGGACCAAAAAAATGGCTTTTCCTGCTTTTAAACTGTCAAATAATAATATTGCTCCCTGTACAAAAGTCAAATACCTTGGCCATTACCTTACAGAAGACGTGACAGATGATGATGATGATGATGATGATGATGATGATGATGATGATGATGATGATGATGATGATAGACAGTGTTCCAAACTGTACGTGCAGGGAAATACTCTTGCTCGCAGGTTTCATTGGTGTACAGATGTTGTTAAAATAAATCTGTTCAAAGCATACTGTACACCTTTGTACACTGCATACCTGTGGGTCAACTATAAGAAAGCAAGTATGAGAAAACTATAGGTTGCTGACAATGACGTATTAAGAATTTTACTTAAAGACCTTGTTGGCTGAGTGCGAGCGAATTGTTTGTAAATGCACACGTCAACACTCTTAATGCTGTGCTTAGAAACCTAATGTATAGATTTATGTGTCGGCTTGATGCCTCAGAAAATCATATAATTTATAGTTTGATCCACATCAACTGCAGCTCCATCAGGTATCAGTCTATGTTCTGGAGACACTGGTACAGCTGTCTCTTTAACTGTATAGTAATTTCTATTTTTGATATCAACTATGTAATCTCTATTTTTTTGTTTTTTTAGCTTTATTTTCTTTTATCGTATGTGTTGTGTGGCTGTTGTTGTGTTTTTCTTGCCTATGGACCTTGAGTCTGAAATAAAGATATATCCTATCTCTTTAGGCGGCAGATTGTCACGAGGCAGTTTTTTAAAATGACAACTGAGGGAAGTATCCATAACTTGCGGACACGTAACTGGTTGTTTGTTGCTGCCATATTGATTCCTGATTATCAGCCATTGCAGCAGTAGAGTCCTGAGATAGTGGGAGTCGTGACTATTCAAGAATTGAAGTCATTTTGTTTCCATCGTGCAAAACCAAGCCAGTTCGCTCAAATGAATTTGTTGTATTTTTAACTCACTTGGTTCAGCGAGCCAAAGGGAGCTTGTGAGTTAATGCATTGGCGCTTACGTTAACTTTGATCTTCTTCTGCCAAACGCTGAAGGGATACTGTGACATTTGGTGGGGAGGTTCATGTGGATGTGCAGATTAAAGTTTGTTCGAGGCGTCGAGACTCAACATTGAATATGGCCGCCAGTCGGCCATATTGAAAATTGCACTATATCATGCAAGAGAGCGTTTTAAAGCAGCTAGTGTGCTGAAACTTTGTACACACATGCTTTTAGGACATGAAAATAAAAAGGTTCGCTCTTAATTTGCTACAATACTACTCCCTTGAGACACACACTTACGCTCAATGGCCAACTGGTTAACTCTTCAGTATATAATGCTGGGCGCAATGATCTGGTGTCTGGGGCTTGATATTTTCATGGAGCTGCACTACGAAAAGAGCACTGAGCCGCAAAAAAAAAAAAACAGACATGATGAAACATCAAACCATGATGCTGAATTTTGCATAAACCTTTTTTTCTTACACAAATTATGGGAGGTGTCTTTTTTTTTTTTTTTTCCCCAATGTTGAACCCAAACATAAAAAATACTGCCACTTGTGAGCTTACGTAACATAGGCCTGAAATAAACCAAGTGAGCTACAGTGCCCGTGGCACTATGTTTTCTTTTCTAGGAAAGGAAAAGTATTAATTTCTACGGGAAAAACAATTAACCAGCTGTCAATGGAATCAACAAGCATAAGAGGGGAAAATGTTCGGACATGAGAAAAGGGAAAATGGTAAAAAAAAAAAATGAACAATGAATAGAAGTGCTGTAATACATTCACTCTCCTCTTTGAAAACATTCTGTTGTATTTTAGGTTAACAACTATTTAGTTTGTTTTAAGGTAATTTTATGTTTATTACACGGTCATTTGATTGAGAACTTTTGGAAGAATGCAACACATAAGGAATAGGAATACTTCAGTTCTACGGTTGAGAAAATGAAATGTTCAGTCCTCAGGTTGGGACTGTCAGATGGCAAGATAAAACGGTGAAAATATTTTAAATATAGCATATGCTTAAATTGATATTGATTTCTTTAGATGGGCCTTCTTAGGTGGCTAAAATATGGTTTTCTGCTGGCTCGTCCTCTGCAACCCGTTGCTTTGCCTTCGTGCTGGTACTCCTGCCTGACCGCAGGTAATACAGTGACTTTGGAAAAAAACCTCATGCAAGTATCTGAAAATTTTCAAACTAAACCCATAAGATGCTAACTTACCAAAGTAAATGCTTTGCATGGTCTCGTGTTAGATTTGTATTCGATCTAGGGCCATTTCTCAAAATGTAGGCTGCATCCTTCGTTGGCTGCATTTTTAGGCCGACGTCATCACAGGCTGTTCCATTGAGAAGGCGCTATTGACAATTCTATCTGATATCAGGTGCAATGAAGGCTGCATTTCTCAGGTGTATTCGAAAGGGCCTTCTCAGCCATGTTGGAAAACACACAAGAACTCATGAGTCGTTCAAAACCCAGGAGTCTTGCCGTCAGTCACCCCGCTCCTTATTGGTTGGTAAACAATGAAACTTTACCCCATTCACTCCTACACTATTGTTGCACCCAACAACACAACATATCATGGGCATTTTTGACAATTTCCCAGATTGACACCTGGGAAACGCTATAATTCTTGGCTAACTCCGTCTTAATGCAAACATTATATCGGATATAAAACAATAGTTCTTTTTCATCTTTTTTGTAATCATAACTAAATATGTCAGAAGCAGCTGCAAGTGCTCCGCTAGTCTAAGGTGGTCTAGCTGTGGGTACATGAATGATCCGGAGTGCCTATTGCTTGATCACCCATCATCAGCTGTACAGTAGGAATCAACTGCCAATGAAATGTCATTACTTAAATCTGATTATGGAAGAAACTACATTTTTACCTCCACCAAGGAGGTTATGTTTTCACCCCTGTTTGTCTGTCTGTCTGTTGACAGGATAATTCAAAAGCTTATGAATGGTTTGGCACAAAATTTGATAGGATGAAAGGTGGTAGTCCACAGATGAGTTGGTTGAATTTTGGAAGTGGTCTGGAACATATTCTGGATTCTGGGTCCGCAAGAATTACAATACAGTGGGCTCCAAAATTACTGGCACCTCTGATATTGAAATATGATCCTCAACAAAATGGAATGTACCGACATGTGTGAAATACTTTACTTTATTAATGTTTCGATGGAAATGACCAAAAGTATAACAATCATTTAATAAAATTTCAACAAAATCAAGGTTTCACAATAATCGGCACCCTTCATTTGGTACTTAGTGCAACCACCTCTGGCAAAGATGAAAGCATGGAGTCTTTTCCTGTAATTTTTGACAGGGTTGAGGCACACATTTGGGAGTACTTTGGACCATGCCTCTAAGCAGGTCCTCTCCAGAGCCTTCTCATTCTTGGGTTTGCATTTATCAACTGCCGTCTTCAACTCAGCCCACAGGTTTTTAATTGAATTGAGGTCAGGTGACTGAGATGGCCATTGCAGAACGTTGATTATGTTGTCACAGAACCATTTCTGTGTGGATCTTGAGGTATGCTTTGGGTCATTGTCTTAATGCAATGTCCATTTACGGCCAAGTCCTAGCCTTCTGACGGAGGCAACCTAATTTTCAGCCAAAATATCCTGATACTTGGTGGAATTCATTATGCCATTAATCTTAACCAGTGCCCCTGGACCTCTTGAATTAAAACAGCCCCAAAACATGATTGACCCACCATCATATTTCACAGTGGGTGAGAGGTGCTCCTCCTTGCATGCATCTCTGTTTCGACGCCAAATATGCCGATGCTGATTCTGACAGAAACACGCAAGTTTGATCTCCTCTCACCTAAGCACCTTGTTCCAGTCATAATTTAAATGACATTTGGCAAACACCAAGCACTTGCTTCTGTGTCTTCTGGTCAGAAAAGGTTTTCTTCATGCAACCCTACCAAAGAGCCTGTTGTTGTGGAGGTAGCACCTGATGGTGCTTCTTGAAACCTGGTTACCCCAAGATGCCACCAAGGCCTGAAATTCCTTCACACTGATTCTTGAGGATTTGTTGCTTCTCTCACCATCCTCCTCACTATCTTTGGGGGTAAAATGCACTTGTATCCTCTACCCTTGAGGTTTTCAACAGTTCCATATCTTTGGAATTATTTAATTTTTGCCTGACAGTGCTCAGTGGCATATTCAATCATTTGTGAATCATCTTATAGCCATTTCCAAATTCATCAAGGTCTATGGCCATCTGCTTCTTTTGAACTAAAAAAAAAACTTTTTGTTTTGTTTTCTTCATGGTTTTGGATGACAAAGGGATATTGCATGTGTGTTACCCCATTTTTATACCCTAGTGATACCAGAAGTTATGTAAGGCTCAAAATAGATTTTTAGATAAAACTTAAATAGGTTGAATTTAATACCTGGTTTAATTTTGGTGGATGTTATTTACAGTAATCTTTAAGTATGCCATTAATTGTGAAAACTTGATTTGGAGGAAGTTGATTTTTAATTAAATCAGTAAATGATTTTTGTTGCTGTATATCTGTGTAACACAGGTCTGTGTGATATTTCTGAGTGGATGACTCGAAAAATTACGAACGGTTTGGCACGAAATTTGGCAGGATGATAAGTAGTAGTCCAAGTAAGCGTTGATTTCATTTTGGAAGTGATTCAGAAGATATTCTGTAACCAAAAGAACTGATATATGGGCGCAGGTATGCGCTCTACTGAGTGCCCTCAAGTTATTTTGCTGCGTAAATTCGTCTTTGGTATTAAGCTAAAATATTCCACTGACAAAAATGTATTGCATCGTTGTGATACTCTCAAACGGTACTGTTTGTTGTAAATATTAGACTTGTAAGGTTTGCCCAATATCTGAAGGTATGATTCGGACTGCGTCAAGATCCCCTGCATAACACCCGAGACGCGCAGATTTTGATGTCGGGCAGGTTGATTGTCATTCTACACATCTTTCAGACGGGCAGCACGCTTATTTTTCCTAACCAAGTTGCGGTCAGCCACCACTTCAGCCAACGCTCTGAGCCATGTTTCAGCCAATCAGATTGTACCTGACTGGCATTGTAAGCCAATCAGATTGTACGTAACTGCAATTTTTCCCAACTTGGTTATGAAAAATAAGCTGGCAGTTGGGCAGATATTTGCATTCACCCTTGTCTATCGTTTCTTATTTGTGGAGCAAAGAGATGATATAACGTGGTATAATCTTGTCTTTATTATTAAAATGTTTATTGTCATCAAGAGTTAAATACCTGTGTTAATTGCACATTGAGTTTGAAAAACGACGGTCAAACAGTTGCAGATAGAGGTAAGAAAGCTAACATAGAAATGAACTGAACCAGTCATATTGTATCAATTATAACTTTCTTTACTGTGTGAAAATGCATTTCCTAATAGGTACAATACTAGCTGTACCCCGTCATTGTTGCTTGATAATGCCATCCCGAGTCCTTTTATTTTTTTCAGTTCATGAAAACAAACAATTACATAGCATTAACGGTCAACTTTGCTCAAGGTAACTCGCTAATGGATGGAGAGAGATGGCAATTACAGCAAAATAATTGCATTGCTTGAGCCACAAGACCGAGATGGGTTTGTGGCTATGAGTCACGGAGCCACCCTCCTGGAAGCATCACCATCCTGGGAGCACCCGTGTGGAAGCATCTCTAATGAAATGCAAACCAAAGGAACTTGCATTACGCGTGTAAACAAGATTAAAACATTGCGTTTACTACTTTTTTCAATGTAGTTTGAGTACGCAAAAGCTTACATCTGTTTTGTTTCGTACTTAAGCAGATGCCTCAAAACAAGTGATAACCGGGTCTTGCATTTGCAGAGGTACTTACAATGGATAAGATATGCACCTGACGAATTGGGTTGAGCTGGTTGACATGCACCAACAAATGGATGCAAAGAGGACCATTTAGAATAGACTGCTAATGATAATGAATGATAATTTAACTGATTAAATATCTTGAATGTAATAAAATGTAATGAAATGAACGATTAATAAATGTTTGATTTGAATGATCAAATTAGGCCTTAATGTAATTGGGATTAAGTATAACAAGTCATGAAACAAATAAAATTCAATAGAAATCGTAATGATGTGTTAAAACCTATTAAGAATAATACTCATGTGAGGCATAATGTGGGCCAAGTAAGGCAACTTAGCAAGAGCTGAGAGGAGATGAGCTGGGCTGAGCTGAGCTCATCTGATCCAGAATCTGATTCTGATGATTCACAAGTTTCATTGAAAATACATTTCAAATAAACCTTTTTCTACTTTCAGAAAAAAAAGTTTAATTGAATATACTGCAAATTTTGATGAACTGGAACCTGTGGCCTAAGACTATATTTCATATTTCTGTACTTGTTTGTGATTAATATGCACAGTCTCCTTATATTTGGAGCATCTCTGATATTCCAGCTGTATTATATTGTTGTATTGATTGATATTCGTTTTGTGTTTTCTGAGCCGTAATTTTTGTTTTGGAGTCTTAACGTGTTTGTGAACTGTCGTTCTCCGTTTATAATTTTACTTTCTTATAAGTTCATTTATCAGATGGGGAACAAGACTTGGCTGGTTTGTTTTATTTTGGCACGGCTTTGATGCGGTACCACTACAGCAGAGAGAACGACTCTCGAGATTCTTTACCTTACATGAGCGTCCCTGATTGCTTTGTTTGGTTCTCTTTGTGGAGCTAGTGCTCTGCTAGAGATATGAGTTCCCTCAGGTAATAAAGTCTTTGTTAGTTTTAGTTTTGCAAGGAAGTGAGTTAAAATGGCAAATTTTTCAACAATGGAAAGAACTTTACCTGAGTTGTCTCCTCTGGAATCTTCTCCTTTTTCATCGTCATTAATTTTATTGGCCATTTTAGGGTATTCAAATCATTGAGTACAGGACAATGCTGCTGCAGAGAAGCAACATATAAGAGAACAAAAACTTTCTCTCACTCGGGGAGGCCTATGAAACCTTCAATCATTTGAAAACAACATTGTTCCATTGTTCAATTAGACTAATTGGCTCAAAGTAAGCATTGCACACGGGACACCCTACAATATGGATATATGGAGCTGCTGTGAATTTGAATAATCCTGAATAGGAGGGGGCCCCAGAATGGGTGGCCCCCTCCCAAAAACTAAAAAATGTTAAAATATCATGTTTTTGCCATAAAGAAAATTGATATTGCAGGTTTTTCTGGTGGATTCATGAGCCACATGGGGTGGTTCATCAATGCTGAAAATTATTTTGAAATCGGTGGTTTGGGCCAGAAAACGCCCTGATAGGGACTCCACCGTTAGTAAAAATTCATTTTTTTGCCCAATTTTATTTAGAGCAAGCCAATAAAGAATCACATTTTGATCAGAACATTTATCACTTAATAAGTTGTAACTTACCCAAGTTTGAACATGGTAGATCGAAAATTGACGGAGCTGCAACAAAATAATAAATGTTACATACACAACACTAATTTGGAAAAAATTAATATTAATGACCAAATTAATATATTAAAACATGATGTGAGGGCTGCAAAATCTAGATTTGACAGTTTGTTTACACTTTGTTTTTGTGTTGACAATTCCATCTAATACCAGGTGAGATGACGGCTCCATTTCCCAGGTGTATGCGAAAACGCCTTCACAATAGAACAGCCTGCAATGACAAAGCAGCCTAAAAATGTAGTCTTCAAAGGATGCAGCACACGCTACAAGAAACGGCCCTGGTCAGGCATCGACCATCAATATAGCGGCAATGACACACCAGTCACATGACTGCAAGTTATGGATACTTCCTGAACATGGTCAGGCATTGGCCATTTCTCAAAGCGTAGGCTGCAGCTTAGGTAGGCTGCATTTTTGGGCTGCTACATCATCACAAGCTGTCCCATTGTGAAGGCCCCTTCGAATACAGCCAAGAAATGCAGCCTTCATCTTGCCTGATCCCAGACGGAATTGTCAACCAGGAAACGGAAAGTAAACGGGCTGGCAATTCCATCTGATATCAGGCGAGATAAAGGCCGCATTTCTCGGCGGGATTCAAAGGTGCCTTCACAGTGGAACAGCCTTGCAATGAGGTTGCAGCCTAGAAATGAAGCCTACCTCAGCTGCAGCCTCTGCTTTGAGAAAAGGCCATTCCTCGTACTAGGCTGCAGTTAGTGTTGTCATAGTTACGGGAGATATTTACTGCTGTCATGAGCTGGAAGCAGGAGTGAGGATTGACCACACTTTATACACACAATGGAGTGAGCTTATTTCACTTCAGTCAGCTATAATGTTTACAGTACTCAACAATATTCAGTCACGTGCTTTCTTGCATAGCTTCATCGCTGACATAGGCGTCTGTCTCTAAATGCATGGAAAACCTGTATAAATTGTCAGCATACACTTCGCATAACCGTTGGAATTGGGGAAAAGCATAAAGATTACATCATTCTCCTGCTGCTGGTGCTTTTTTTTTTTTTTTTTTCCCCTCATTTCATGTGGGCGTAACCCTTGATATTGAAAGCCCTGGCACACCCTCCCTTACCCAAAATTCACTGGAAGGCCGCACCCCTCTGCAGTGATCAACACCCCAGGTTGTTGGGACAGTTGTTTTAAACTGTTCAGCTGTTTTCGCCTGGAAATATCAGCAGATCATGTAGAAAGAAAGAGAACTTGTCCCTCATTTTGGGTGTTGGGTTGTTCTGTCGCGCCCACGCATGAGCAAACGTTTTATTTCTGGCTCTTGACTCGGCCGCCTGGACTGACACGGAACCCCTGGAATGAGGCGGCAGGGGCCTGCCAGAAAAAAATTTTTCTTTTTTTTTTGCTCCATTCAGATAGCGAGCAGGTTTTTCTGTTGTCTAAAGCCCACTCACGTCCCCCGACAAGCTTCAGCAGGCAAATCTCACTAGAAAAAAATAATATTGTAACTTTCCCTAGGAGTTCTTCTCCAGACCTGTGCAGGTTGACCTGGCAACAATCTTGTTGGACTAACTGGTTTGAAATTGCCTGAACAGATTTTCTTTGTCGTTCTCATAATCTGGCAGTAGTCCCAATAAAAATGGTTGCTTTCTTCATCATAGAGAATGCTTTCCTTTCGCAAAAATACTTCATACACTTTATGTGTATATTTCATCATGCGTCTGTCTTACGTGTCCGTTTCACTGAACTTCCACCTCGTGTATTTACTGCAAACTAGACCATGTTAAACACTGTTTTACACCCCTGTTCTTTTTTCCAATGACCTCACTGATGCCGAAACCCTCAGTGGTTTGCTGAAATAAACATTGTTGTGTCCTGACCTACTCTTCTGTAGAGTCCCATTTTTTCAGACACAAGTTTTCAGGCTCAATTTAGTGGCTCAGTCTTGCAGTGCGAGTTCTGCTATTGTGAATTATAGTAGAAGTATCGGTTTCAGTTGGAGGGCACACACAGAATAACCTTCTTTATGAAACCCTGTTTTGAAGGATTGAAAGCTTCCAGACCATTTTGCCTGACAAGGAACCCTTAAGCTAGTCTGATATTCTTTTGGAACTGTAGATGGTATCAATAGCAGTTGTGGTCTTGGGATGGACTCTTATAAATTTTCTCTCTCAATGTATGGTTTATGGTGTTGTGACGCAAAAGGTGTCATTTAACATCTCCAGAAGACGTTGTGGAGTAGATTTGGGACAAGGCAAAAAAGCTGTGAAAATACAGAATTCACACACGCACACGTGCATTCACTCATACTTACATATACACACACAAACATGTACATCTTTTACTCTCTGTTACTGAAACACCGACACACACACACGCACACATACTCCTACAGTGATTCGTGATTATGATTGGATAGTACTACTGTGCTTCTGTCCTGGGGTGATGTCACTGTGTGAATCAGCGCTCATGGCAATCATTGAATATGAGGTCATTACGAGGAAAAGTTCTGCATAAATCCAGCAGGCCAAAATGAATGGGTTCCAACGGCTACTCAAGTATCAGGAATGGACTTCAAAAATATTTTTTTTTATAGAAGTATGGCGTCTCCAATCCCTGTCAAATGTTGAATGTCCAATCAGCAAGTTATGTACAAGCTTGCTTGTATACCACTCATGCTGCAGACTGATCATGCTTCTCTGAAACATCTGCCTATCAGCTGGTGCTTCTTTTCATTCACAGCTTCAAACCTTGCAAGCTCAGAACAAGACCAGCGGAAAACTGCACATGCGTTTGCTTGGAATACAGAGGAGCACCTCGATGACCAGTGGGAGATGCTTGAGCAACAAACAGTGCTAAACCAAACTGTGTCTTGCCTATATCCCTGAGCAGTGCCACTTATGCACTGTTCTCATGAGGCTGCTGGCCACAGCTGGCGCTAGCGTGGCTGGATTCAGGCTGAGGCCATGGTGGTCACTTGCATGGCAAGCGGAACCCTTACCAAGTGAGGGCCAACCCTGTTACCCAAAAGATGATTCTTAGTTTCCAAGGAATTCCTGCTGGAATGACCCCTTGTGCAAGTGGAGTCAGCTGGTACCTTTAAAAAATATAATAGTAAGTAAAAATTAAAAAATATATATAATTTTTTTTTTCGGAAGCACATCAGAATAACTGAGGATTGTGATGCTAGACAAAACAAGTCAACATCTGACCGTGCTTGGAATTGGATACTGCACTACAAGAGGATGTAACTTTTAGAATGGCAAACATGGTCCAATGGCAATTCATCAATGAAAAGGTTTGTCAACTGGCATAGTGCAGATAAGTTATCTCTTACCTCTCTCATAGCCTTATGTCTGTGGCCTGATGGGATGCTTTCAGCTTTGAATTCATCATCTTCATTTTCACTGAGCCATGGAACAGTCCAGAAAAACATGTCTGCAGTGCACCTGAGAATTCAACAAAGGAGTGGATAGGTGCTCAGTCCCTCAAACGACTGCATAGATAATGAAGTTATTCATCCCGCCCGCAACGAAAGTTGCGGAAGTGTGCATGTGTTTATCGCGTTTATTTTTTCACCCCGCCCGCAACGAAAGTTGTGGAATGGTGTATGTGGTTGTCGCGTTTGTTTATTTGTTTATTTATTCACCCCGCCCGCAACAAATTTTGCGGAAGGGTGTATGTGGTTGTCGCATTTATTTATTTATTTATTTATTTGTGTGTCTGTTTGCACTCTACAGGCCACAATTCAGCATGGATTGTCTTAAAATTTGGTTGGGACAATCCTTCGGCAGAAGGGAAGAAATGATTAGTTTTTGGTGAAGATCCGGATCAAATCCTGGATTCTGGATCAGTTTGGAGATTTTGTTAACACTGGAAGATAGGGCAGACTTTCCACTGCTTGTAACTTGAAATTGGTTGGAGATAGGCATGTAATTACTATTAATCACTAATAGGAAATTGGGTATGGAGATTCTTTTACCACCAAATGTTATGACCTTCAGCGACTTTGAAAGGTCAAACTCAGCATCACCACTTTTTCGAGTGCTCTAGCAGCCAAACGATGCAATATAGACCCATAGTTACTATTGAACACTAATAGGAAGTCATATGGGAATCTAATGACACTGTGACCTTGACCTTCAAGTGACCTTGAAAGGTCAAAATGGCCGACCATCATATTTTCAGGCTCTGTAACTGAGAAACTGCCAGAGATAGGCCCTATGTTATGCTCAATCACAAATAGGAAACCATATATGGGGACACCAATTCCACCATGACATTGACCTTCACGTGGCGTTGAGGACACGGGCGGGGTGATGAAGCCTTCTGGACACAGCCTCTAGTTTTTAATTCAGTTGGTAGCACAGCTACTACAAACGAAGCATGTTGCAAAGATGCTACTTGATGCCTGTACAGAACAGAAGCTGGTGGTTGCACTTCAAAAATTGCATGAAATTATACTAGTTTAGAGAGTCATCGGAGGTGTCCACTTCCTGCAGTGAAGTTGGACAAGAAATAAAACGAGAGGCTGCTGAGGTGGAATATTCAGGTTCTGGAAGTAAGCACCTTCCCCAGTATTTTATTCCAATTGCCTTTAATTCCTATTTAGCATAATTCTGCCACAATTAAAATAATTAGGAGAAATTATTAATGCTAGCTGAGTGCACTGGTGTGAGAAACACTTGGCAGTCTTTTTACTTTCAAACCTTGGATTTTCCACCTCTTGAAGTCTTCTTGCGCGATCCTCTGCAAACCTGTATTTTTTTTTTGACAATGCAGCATTCCTCCTCATTTCTGTGCCATACCCTTGGTGTTTCTTATGGCTTTGTCCTGTGTAGTTGGCACAGTCAGCTGCTCGGCCTCCGCATATCCGAGTTCTGTACATTCCCAAAACTAAACCACCTCCACAGATGCAGTCTAACCGGTTCAGCATTCTGGTTGAACTCCCCCTCTGTGTGAGCGAGTGTTGAGTATGTGATTTTGTGTGAGACGTGAAGTAACACAGCCTCCTGCACAGCTGCTGTGCCTTGACGTCACTTCCTTATCCTGCTGCAGAGCAACGGCCTTGCTTCTTGTTCCGGCTGCCCAGTCAAGACGTCACTTCCTGTCCTGGCTGCGGAGCAATCACTTCACTTCCTGTCCTGGCTGTGAAAGTTTCTGGCTGTATAACACCCGTGGCTTGTCCTGGGAACTCTCTTTGGCCTATAGCACCTGTTACTGATGCATGTACAATAATATGTTTGGTGTGGCATCAGTTCTGACAGGACAAGAACATGTGGACCCTTTTCTCACATTGAACAATTCTTGACACTTCTTAGATTGTTATTAGAGGTGCTCACTGCCTATGTGAGAGACAGTGTCTCTCCTTTTGGGAGAATGCAAGGTGACTCCTTCCCTCTGGATTTCCATGGGTTTTTATAGCCTTCTGCCCTTCATTTTTTTGAGATTTGAGATAAACTTTATTGTCCCCGTAGGGAAACTAGTCTTAGGCATACAGTGCACAAGGCTGCATACACAAACAACATGACAGGAAGACAATACAGCACATACATTATTCACATAACCACACAACATGACAACAAAAGGGGCCGAAATAGACAAAACTAAAGTAAACCTAAACGACAGTACTGGCAAATGAATACTGCTGCAGAGTTGGTAAAATAAGCTGAAGTGCATGAATACATCCAGAGGCATTATAAAGTGCATAGAGCCAATGGGATAAAATAATTTAAGCATCATCAAAAAATCTTTATTATTATTTTTGGCTTCCTATCAGGTACAGAACTGAAGTATTTTTCCAGAAAGGAAAATGATCATCATTCTTGAACAATTGAGGAAGGAGGGTAAGTGATACCACCCCAGCCATTTCCTTAAATAGAGCCCTGGGACTCAGGAATCTTTTGTTTTTAGGCCAGCATTCCGAACATAGTTCCCACTGTGACATTCAGAGTTGTTCAAAATCTTTGCCTCCTGAGCCTGAACAGGTAGACTTTAATTGCTATTCCACAACATTCTTATGTAGCTACTTTATGGCCCACATACTTTTGAGATTACAACACTGTCTGACATTAAGAACCTAAGTATAGTTACCTGGAAGGCCATATTTAAAAAAAAAAAAAAAAAAAAAAAAAAAGCGAGTGCTCTGTTCAACTTGAAATGCAATGATAAAATTACTTTAAAATGAAAATCCTCAAGTCCTCCTTTTGCAGCATGCTAAAATACTGTTTTGTTCATGCAAAGTACATATAGCATATTTTCATGTGATGAAAACAAATTCTTAAAGAAGCACCATCCCATTTATTCTCATTCAAGACTAATCTACAAAATAAAGGCACATGCTTTACTTTTCTGTTTTACCGGATTAAAATGTGGGTTTTTCTGCAATGCTCTGTTGCCGCTCGATGTTTTCACTGTGTTTGGGTGGCTATCCCCTTGGTTCCCCCCCAAAGGATGTGCATGACTGAAACACTCGTGTCATTGCCCTAGTTGGTCGATGAATTGGAGTTGGTCCTTGGCTGCTGCACTGTGGCTGCCCACTGCCTCTAAGAAACTAGGATGGGTCAGATGCAGAGGACAGATTACATCTACTTGATGAGCAGAGTGGAAGCAAACTGGACCTCTTCTTTGCAGCGTGATTCTCTCTTTGTGGTAGTTCCAGAAGGTTGTATAATTGGAGCCCGCTCTCCCTACTGAATATAAGTTTACGTACACAAAGATCTGTGGGTGCCAGAGAGACTGCTTGTTCTACTGACAGAAGCAGGTGTTTCCTGGTTTGTGATCCATCCTGTCCAGCTCAATAGATGGTTAACCCCACGCTACTATTTTTGACTGTTCTGCTGGATTAGTTGTCCCAAAATATAAATGGAACTTCATGAAAGAAATAGCACAATAGCGCACACACACACATCCACACACAAGCAGGTCTTCATACTCTCTGGTGACTATATCATGAATTTAATTTAGCTAATTGTGTGGTGTTCCGGAGAAGGAGTGGTTGTCAAGCAGGAAGGCCAGAGTGTCGGTCGGCTTCTGTTTTAATCTTAAAATTGGAAACCGGGTCAACATGAGGTAACTGTCGTTATGTTTTTTCATTCATTACTCTGGTACTGAGTATTAACAAAAGCAGTTGATGCTGCAGCCCTCCATTATTAGAAAAACATGAACTGCAGTTGCAAATGATGCATTCTTTGGAATATTGGTCAATATCCTGCCCTTCTATAGGAGTTGCTGGGGCAGCCTATAGAGTTGTGGCTTTTGTGTTTGGCTGCGCCTCAGAGGGTTTGTGGTTCAAGCCCCAGTTTAGCAACAATATGATCAGTGTTCAGCCCTTGAATGAGGCCTTTAACCCCACTCTGTTCTGTAAGGGATTGTCCCCATGCTTGGCCTGATGCGGTAAACTGCTTTGGATAAGTGTCTGCTGGATTATTATGATGTATTTTTAATTCAGACCTTTAATTCAGAGAATTTTGTTACTCGATTTTTGTTGTAAATCACCTGGCTTTTGATGCAGCACCTTTTCTGGTGGTTCATGTTTTGCAAATCACAAGGGGAAACCAAGCAAGATGACCACTTTGCAGCTCTTAGGTTGACCAACCGGTCAAGATCGAATTGTAGCAATTTGGAGGTTTACCTGAGTCCTAGGTAGGATTTGCCTTTCAATTGCGAGATTTTTCTGTCGTACATATTACCAATCAACTGAAGACAAAATCGCAGATAGCCCTAGGCAATGACATTTTTATGGAATGTTTAGAGTTGCATGATTGCGTCTGCCCACTGTGATCTACCACGATGGTCTCGTTTTACCTCCCTGTACTATGATACACATTCAAAGTAGCTTTGCCAGGCCTGCTGACCAGCATGACACTTTCTTTTCACAATCTTGAATTGGAAAGTTAGTTTCGATGAATGTTGGACTGGAGAAACTGCGTTTTTGTGCCAGTGTTCATTCAGTGTTGCCTTAACAAAAGCCTGGGAGTATGAACAAAGAATTAAACTTTCATGGTTTTGAGATCGTCAATGTGATTCAATCCCTGACTGTATTCGAAGACAATGGAGGTTTTGAGCGTTGGCTTTTGCATTTTTTTTTAAATACTCTTATGGTGAACTTTTACATTTTCTTTGTCCTTGAAGCTAAAAACTCCTCCTGGCCGGGGAAACTGACCCAAAAGAATATAGCGGTTTAAAGTAAACTGTAATGTCAAAGATATGTTCTGTTTTCACTCTAATGGCCCTTTGAAACAATTAGTTTATTGATGGCACGGCATCTGCATTGCTTCCTTACTGAGGTTAATGCAGTAACTGCCAAGGATTTTTGACACAAAGAAAAAAAAAACTCACCCTTCAGCAGATTTAGTAGAAAGGGGAATTGACAGTGAAGCGTCAAGGTGGAAGAGCTGAATCTTGCTCAGAATTAGGTCAGTGGGATGATGCGCTCTAACGATTCGGTTCCTTTACCTTTCACCTGGTTGCTTAGTGAGGGCCTGTCTCTCAAGTTTGGGCCTGTACTGGCCTGTCTTGAGTTCTGCATGAGGTGGGCTGGACCACTTCATGAGTGCGGTGGAGGGGGTTTTGTGATGTACATTGGCAGAGGAATACACCACTGTGCATTATTTCATGTCTGGTTTTGCTTCGGCCTCCTTTTTTTTTTCTCCGCTGAATAAACCCAGCACCCTCTCACTGTTTTCTGGTATCTTCTGGGATCCTTTTCTCATCTGTCCTCTGTGTTTTTTGCTGTTTGTGACCTAGCCTGTCTCTGAAATCTGTCAGACCCTTGAGTTTGTTTCACACTATTGCCTCGTCCTCACCCTAGCTCGGGGGGGGGGGGGGAGTGGGGTTGTTAGCCCAAAATTTCTAACTACACCTTTCTTGCACTGCTGCTCTCCCCCCTTGTTATGGAATGCCCAACCCGCCCTCCCATCTCAGTTCCCATTCTTCTCCATTCTGCAAAAGGCGTTAGGCGTGGGGAGCCCGTTTAAGGAAGCATTTGTGATGGTAGGGGCCGCAGTGATCTCAAAGAAAAAGTATGCATCGGACCGGCGGCCGCTCGGATGCAGCACGGCGAGTCGGAAACTGTGCATTCTTCGGCAGCCCTTGTGGTATTCCAGAGCATTCCGCAGTGCTGAGCTGGAGCGTTGGATGGGTGGGGGAGAGATCTCTCTCAGTCTCTCTCTCTCTCTTGCTCTCTCTCTCTTTTCCAAACGGGTCATTTTTCCGCTCCCACATTTCCCTCCTGGAAAATCCTGTCCTTGCTAGCATTAGCACTAGCATGCCGGGCGTCGTCGTCTCCCAGCCTACTCTGATATGTTTTTTCTGGGGGGGGATTGTCCCTGGAGTGGGTGCGTGGGGGGCAAAGTAAGATGGGATGGGGAAAAATAGTTCAGTCGCTAGCTTTGCTGGGTAACTCTGGGGGTATCATCTGTGGTGTTTTTAGGGCATTATTGCCTGTGTGCTCTCCAACTGAAAGCGCACCTTGCTAGTTTTGTTTTGGCTTTGTGAAATTCAATACTGCGGACTTTGCATTGTAAATAGTGTCAGGTTTCCTGCCTCCAGTTAGCTGGAAACACACTGCATTGGTGTCATGTTTGTTGAACAATACTGGGGAAAAATCCCCAAATGCTAAAGGGCTCCTCCCTTTGATTATTCAGTTAAGACGGGAGACCGAAGATGCTGGCTTGCTGAAGAGATGAGGAGCTAATCAAATCTATTAAAACAAAAATCAAAATGAAAAAGCAGAAATGCAGGGTCAAGCGTGAAATGAGGAAGTACACTGTAGTCTGAAAATTACTTGAACAGCTCCTGTAAAAGATGTGATTTCACTCCTTTTTTCTTTTTTCCAACTTGGGTCACACTTGTATTCCCTACCGTCAATCAAGCCACGTGTCTGCAGCCTGTTTATAGTTGATGTGCTCTCTGATATTCCCGTATAAATAGGGTGTTATCTCCAGCCCTGTCTTATTGGGCCCGTGTGAGGTGGGAAGCCTATATTTAGAGCAGGAATCATGTGTCTGTTAAACAGCAGACATGCCTGTGTGAGTATGTGTGGCTCTCCTTCAGTGAAAATAAAAGGGTCCTTATTAACCTGAGTATTTTCACCCATGACTTCATGGAATTAGACAGTTCTGTTCCTCTCTGACCAGTGCTCTGCTCACTCTTGACTGCTGGAAAAGGGACTGTTTGTGTGCTCTATGCTGGCCGCGCATTTAGTGAAACAGTCTTTAAATTTGTTCCTTCTCAAAATGACATCATTGGAAGGGGATGGGAGGGAAAGGCTTTCCATAAACAGTTATATGGACAGGCAATAGTCGCTCAGATGGACTCATACCAATGGCCATTGATGAGGCCAGGAGGTGGGAGTCAACACTCTGACCTGTGTCTGTGCTTCAATCTTTAACTGCTTTCATTTGGCCATTTACTCTGGGTCGAGACTTCTGCTTGTAGTGGCATGTGTGGACGGTGGTGCAGGCAGTGGTAACTTGAGGCCTCCTCCACGGCCTATAAAGTATAAACAGCCAAGAGTGAAACGGGCACCTGCTATTACACTGCCCGTAACTTCTTTGAACAGACACTGACCAAAAATTTTAAAAGAAAGACCAGTACTGGCATGGGGAAATGTGTTAATTTTTATTATTGAGGTTGAATACAGACTCAGGGGGGCAGCCAAATCAGAAACATCTCTTCAAGGGGGGCTTCTAGTACATTCCGGAATTTTGAACAGTTGAAGAAATGCTTCTATTTTTAGTGAATAGAAGATGTGTGGGAGGGTTTGACGTAGTGTGTGTGGGGCGGGGGGGGTTGGTAGTCAAAATTACGACATAATGTAAGAATCTTTAAAGGCTACACCCCTCTTTCTGCACCATAGTTGTGTTTGCTGGGACAGGGTGCCACGTAGAGTTCACCCTCACGCATTGTTTAGCTTTTGGAGAAAAAAAAGTTACTGAAGTAGGGTTTTCCTCTGTTGGCTTGCTGTGATTCACAAATTCCAGGCAATGACCTCTCTCTCTCTCTATCTGGATCTGTTAGCGGTGCTGTGCTTGCTCAGACAAAGTTTAAATATGGAAAAAAAGGAGCAGCTTGGTGTGTCGTGTGGTGAACGTAATGAGTCACTGCACCAGTCTACTCAGTCTGAGAGCGCCTGACAGAGGAATGGAGGCAGGGACGGAGGGAAAAAGGGGAAGAGAGAGGGAGAGTGGGAACTTGAGAGAGGGAGGGAAACGGAGAGAGAAAGGGGAGAGCAGTGACAGAGCAAGCGTGGGGGATGTGGGGGGAGGGGAACGAGGGAAGCCTGTTCATTGTTTCCATTACCCTCCTCAGTTCCTCCAGTGTGTCCTTTTTTTTTTTTTTTTTTTTTGAAGGAGATGAGGTTAGCATTTTACACTGTGGGACTAGTTGGGGAGGCAGAGAGAGAGATGAGAGAAAAAGAGAGATCGGGTGAGAGAGACAGCATGTGTAAGAGAGGAACTGAGAAGAGGGAGAGAGAGTGTGTGTGAGAGAGAGAGAGAGAGAGAGACCAATAGGGTATAAGAGAGAGAAAGTGTGAGAGGGAGGCAGTGTGTAAGAGAGAGTATAGAAGAGAGTATGAGAGAGAGAGAGAGAGAGAGAGAGAGAGAGAGAGATGGCACAGACTGCAGAACTCTCCCTGCCACATTAAGGCGAGCCTGATAGCAGCATGTGTTTGAAGCTGCTTACCTTTAACCCCTGAGTTCCTGTGAGCTGCCTCCTCCCGCCACCCCAGCAGATCCATTCATCCCTCGCTGCGAAACGCCCTGCCGTCACACATGCAGGGCTGTGCACTCTATCCTTCCTTCTGCCTTTGTCGGTCTGTTTCCCCCCAAGTGACCTGAGCAATAGATGCAGCACCATATGTCTGGTCTGCTTGGAAGTGCTACTTTTAGTGCGGAGTAGGCGCTGGAATATGCAGAAAACCATTTCCTATTACCAAGCTGGCAGAAAAATAAGCTAAGTTTGTGATATTCTGTGTTATTCATGTATGTGTCACAAGAGAGTGACACTGCAAGGATATAGCATTTCCATGACCCATTTCAGATCATTGTCTACATGGAGATGTAGACCTGTATTCCATGAAATCTAGAACACCTTCAAAGAAACTTCCTGTTTTTTTTATTTCATTTTTTTTTTTTTATAAAGTTCTTTTGAGTGCTATATTTAGTTTGTTGCCAACAGGAGTCAAAAGGCAACAAACTTGGAAGTTATTCGAAGTAAGCAATGGGTTCCAAGGGTGCTGCATAGAATGTATTTAATACTAAAAAAGAAAGATGTTTGCTGCAGAAGTCTAATCAAAGAATGTCTAAGCAGTGTTTTGATTGGAAGAGAGTTCGAAATGCTGTCTAGAACAGTTTTATGAACGCTGTTAACCACTGGAAGACATCGGTGTGTACCATGACTCTTCACATTTCAAGTGGTTGCTTGTTTTAATTGAAAATTTGGGAAACACAACAACACATGGAAGAAATACAGTATTAGTGGTTAGTTTTTAACATTAATAATGGATACTATCACTCAAAAGTTTGGAATCACTTGTCATTTTATGCAATTTTAGTGTTTGTATAATTATGCAAAACAAATACCAAAGTGTATTTTTATTAACTGTTTCAAGTTTTCGGGGGCATTGAAGTTTTATAATGAAAAACGCTCCAACCTCCGCACACAGCTGTGAGGTAAACGATAGAGGTTGATTGATGGGGAAACAATTGTGCTGAGAGTGATTTCAATTTTATTAAAATCATATTGAATATTCTACCTTTATGCATGTAGACAATACAATTTATACACATCAAATCTTTTCAAATATATTTAGCTTTTAATCGAATCCTGTCTTGCAGAAGAAGCTTGTGTTGGAATCACTTGTTGCAGACGGTTTTTGTTTAGTCATGGGTGGGAGATTCTTAAAATTTTATGTTGTGAAATACAGTGTGCACCATAATTTATTGGACAGTCAATTTTTTTTTTTACTTTGGCTCCGTTCATTGCTAGTTAATCACTGGATCTGAATCCAATTAAGGGCGCATTTTACATGATAAAGAGGAGACTGATTGCAAAAAGTCCCCAAAGGCTGGGACTGAAGTTGGCCGCAGTACAAGCCTGAAAGATACCCAGTGTCTGGTGATGTCTATGCATCACAGACTTCAAGCAGTCATTACATGCAAAAGATATGCGTCAAAATGTTAAAATGATTACTGTATTCTATATTACATTAAACTGCCCAATACTTTTCAATACACCCAAAAATTTGGGGGGACATATCCAAACGGTGCTGTCATTTCTAAAATGTTCATCCAGTATGAATGACAACAAGCTCCAATTAAAGCCCACAGTTTGCACTTAAACCTCATTGTTATTGTGTACTTTCTCATTCAAAGGGCTGGAGAACTGAACCTAAATAAAAAAATCTGTCACTGTCCAATGAATGGTGCTCACCGTATGCGGTTTAATTGTCACACTGCAGTCAAAAATCCTCTGGGAAAATGTTAAATGTGAGGGAACGGGAAGAGTTGAAAAGTTTAAGAGGTGCATCTGCCTCCGAAAGCTTGTCCTGTGGATTTTTATTTTTTTATTTATTTATTTTTTGTTGCTAGCTCAACGAAGTGCTTCTTGCGTTTGACCCACTTTACTGCAGTATTTTGAGCCACAAGTAGTTTTTCTTTCTTGAACTCTTGTTCTATTTTGAGCAGCTGAAGCATTCTGCTGTTCATGTCCAGCTCAAATTATAACAGCCTCTTTTCAAAACTTGTGTGAATGTCGGTCCAGAATCCCAGTTTCTGATTTTTTGTGAAATTTGCAGAGGTCATACTTTATCTAGCCTCATTTACAGCTGTGAAAAATGTTTTCTGCTCTTGGTTTTGTCTTGAAATGGCGTCACATTGCATAGCTCTACAGCGATATGGAAAAACCTCATAAGTCGCATTTTGGTCAAAATTGAGTTAGGCCATTGTGTGCCCTTAAAAGGTTTTTCTCCATCTAGTCACGAAGTTAGAAAGCAAGTTGTTTGACCTAGACCACTGCATTGTGACTTGGCAAAACCTTTTAAAGCACATTGTGATAACTTTAACCATGGAAAAACCTGTTATGTCTCATGGACCAATCAGGTTCTTCAATTTAGTAACGTGAATGTCTGATCATGTGATTGACCATGCTTTCAAGAAAACAGTACTTTGAATGCAAGCAAGTGCTTTTTCGTTAAAAAAAGGTCTTTATTCCCTTGTTTTAATTAAATATTGCAAGAAAGTAAAATAATTAATTAAAATGGAGATTTGTGACAAAGAAACGCTGTCATCAGAAAGGATAAGGGGTGTTCTTGAGAATGCAGACGACACTCCAAGCACGAGGAGATTAGAACATGCTGAAGAAAATGTAGATTCTACTGTCATGTAAGTTGTTTTAATTTCTTATTTTTTCAAAATGTAAAATAATGAAGATCAACGAAGTATAACACTGAGAAGAAATTTTGGATCGATATTCCGATCAACGAATCTAGCGCTGATTTAGTTCACAATGACAATTAGAGATTGAATCAATAAAACATGACAACGAAAAAAAACCTTTGATTTAGTCTAGTAATCTGTAAAAAAAATATATATATATATTGTTTAGAAAAAATTAGAGGGACATAAAAGGTTTTACCGTATTTCGATTTTTGGAACAGTGTCAGATTTTCCACGGAAAAACATTTTAAGTAATTTTGTGACAAGATGTGACAAGTGTGACAATATTATTGTGTCCTCTTAAATTTACTTGCTATTGTGGTGTTAAAGTTTCAATAGGTTCATATTGTACATGTAGTCAAATGTAAATCAAGTACTCAGTTTTTTTTTTTTTTTTTTCATTTTTCTCAAAAGTTTGTTTCAAGCACTTAAGAGGTTTTTCCGTATCATTGCATAGCTGTCAGTGGTATGCACCAGGCTGACAAAAAAATTTGTCCTTCATCTGGTGTATCGGAGCTGATATAAGTAGAAACTCTGACTGTTGACTGAAGTTGTTTATTTCAGGATATGAACATGTTCCTTAGTTGTAGCATTGTGATTCTGTTTAATAATTGAACATTCTGTGAAAATCTTCACCTGGAAAGTCCCTTCTTAAGATGGTGACTGCTGACTTGGTTGCCATTGCCACATTGTGTCTGCAAATTTTTAAGTGGCAAAGAGGGAACTTAGGAAGTGATGCTCTTGTATCTGATGGGGGGGGAGATGGCGAGAAACCCCTCCGGGACAATCACACAGGCAGTGCATTGTCATCGGAGCATGACATGCTATGCTGCATATGGAGGAGGAGGAAAGGGCGCAAAGATTGCAAGCATATTGGTGGAGACAGCTGCTGTCTGTCAAGGGGAGTTGGGGGAGGAGCTGGCAACCAGGAAGCTGGAGACTGAGGCTAGTCGAGTGGATCTGATTGTTGCTCTAAATGCAGCGGGGGGGGGGTTACTTGGAATGATGAGTGCTAGATTACCAAATACTCTATGCTGAGGCCTGGAGTCATAACCAAGGCATAAGTGGTCAATGTCAGAGCCATCACATGACCGCTCTTGGTTGAGCCTTGCTGTGAACATTGATAAACAAGTCTTATGTAACACCTGATACACCAAAACATTAAAACCACTCACAGATGCAGCAAATAACATTGATTATCTTACAATAATGGCACCTGTCAAGGTCTGCAGACAGATCTTAGCGGTAAGTGAACAGTCAGTCGGTCATCCTATTCAATGTGCTGGATGTGGGAGAATTGGAAACTGAACTACTTTGACAGGGGCCAAATTGCTATGGCCTGACGAGTGGGTTTGCCACATCTCTGAAGTGGCAGGACCTCTGGAGTGCTCCCTGTCAGCAGATGTGACTACCTACTGACAATGGTCCTACTGACAGGACAAACCATGAACCAGCAACAGGATTCTGAGAGCCCAAGGCTTATCGATCCACGAGGGTTATGAAGGCTACTCCAACTGGTCCAAACCGATAGAAGACGACTGTGGCAAAAGTAGCTGAGAATTTCCATTTTTACATTAGGAATATGTCGCAATGCGCAGTGCATCATATCCTGCTGTGTAGTACACTTTCAAGCTTGCAGACTGGTCAAAGTGCCCACTCTAACCCCGGTCCACCTTTAAAAGCACCCTCAATCTCGGTCAGATATGACTAGCAAGAAAGGTTATCAAACTTTCTGTGATCGTATTACATCGAATTCCTTCATGTTGTACGTTAAAACAAAGTTGAGAATCTGATCTTTCCCATTATACTCAAATATGGAAATGTTTGGCTATCTTCAAAATATTCCCGCTTCTGGGAGGACTCGACGTAATTTCCTAGACAAATTTATTGATTATGATCACTAGCACACGGCTAATGTCATGTATACATTGCAACCCATTTCATTTTTGTGCATCACTCAAAAAACATTCATCAAAATGATGGAAAGTGTCACCGAAATGGTATCTGTTATGGATTCTGAGGAAGAGTTGGACCTAAATAGTAGTCTAGAGGAGTTTTCTAGTGGAAATTCTTTGGAATGGAGTGATCTTTTGTCCGAAGATGAACTGGCTGAGATATTGAATAATAAAATATTCTAATGAATTTTTTAATGTGGCAGTGTTTTTCCTTAGCCAGTTTGTCCTCATGCTGGCCAGTTGGGAAAGAGTTAATGCAGCTGACCGAATCCGTCTACAGGTATGGCTGTGCATTGTGACTCCATCTAAAACTAAACTGAGACCAAGAACACAGTGTCAGAAATGAGCTAGTCCCTGGTACTCTGTCAGGACAGACCAATCAGCGCCCCCTCTCACTTGCTTTTTCCATGATGATGATAACAGACAGTTGAGAAAGATGCTAATGTGGCCCCCAGCCTTGGGCCTTTTGCACTGTGTACACAAAGAGGGATCTTTGCTCTAAGAAGAATGTTATTGGACGGTTGATATCTATCCATCCAAGATGATTGGCCTAGACATGGAGGATATGTTGGGTTGTATGGTTATGGTGACAAACAGACCCTGCCCTTGGCCTGTTTCCCAAAAACAACAGCCCTCCCTCCCCTCGCCCCCCATTCACCACCAGGAGGCACGGTAGAGGCCTCCCTCTCACCTTTCAGCCGAGCTAAAGCCCTTTAGCCTCCTGGTAAAAATGGCAGTACCAGAAAAAGGTCTCCCTAGTGACACTTAATCTCACGAGAGGTGCCCAGGTTTGATGTGGCCACATTTGGTGACATTTGCGTGAGGTCTAAACAAGGTGACCTAACCGTTCCAAACTGGACGCTTGCCTCGGCACAGCTAAGTTTGTCTCTTGCCAGCGGGCACCAAGGCGCCATTGAGCTGTGAGACATATTCAGTCTATAGTAGAGACTCAGATGGTCTCTCAAGCACGTGCTAACGAGTGAAAGAAACTGAACATTTCAAGTGCTTGTTTGATCATCTCTTTGAATCAGGTGTGTCCATTAGGTCAAGGCACTCCACGCACACTCACTCCATCTCTGTCACTCATGCGCACACACAGACACCCAAAGACACTTTCACTCACTCACTCACACACACACAAACACACGCTCTCACACACCGGTGTTCCACACACACCTTCCACTCACACACATGCACACATGCCTGCACACACACACCAAGAAATTAGCAGATTCCAGCTGATTAAATGGACTCCTGTGATTGATGGTTAAAGAGTTTGGAGCAGGCATTACGGAGACAGTCCTGTTGCCATTTGGTCTCCTGCCCTGGCTGGTTGGCCAGTAGCCTACTGGCTCAGCCGTCTGTCTGAGACCTAGAGGGTTACTGGTTCAAGCCTCACTGTAGACACAGTAAGAGTCGTGCAGCTGTTTTGACCTCTCATTTCTCTGGGGGACGAGATGTTGAGCCCTGCTCAACCATAAGTCCCTTTGGATGAATCCTCCAGCGGGTATCTGGCAGTCCTGAAATCTCTGTGTGTCGCGGGAGACAAAGCTGTGGGCTTCCTTGACATTACATTACATTACATGACATGATATTTATTTTGTGGATACATTTATCCAAAACAACCTAAGTGCAAAGAATAAGGTGATTGAAATGGCTGCACCTGGGGTAGGGAGCCCTGCACATTTTAAATGTCTATGTCTCTAACTCTCCTGGTGCAAATGATTGTAGTTTGTGAAGGGCTTGCTAATGTGACATTCATTGGAGTCATGAGTGTTAGAGCAGACATGCATCTAAAACATGCTGGGCTATGGCTCGCCTGGAGCAGGGTTCCCCGCCCCTGAATTGCACAACAGTGCAGACAAGGAGAAATTTGTGTCAAGCATCTGTCAGGTCAGTCATGAGCAGCTAAGGCTGAGACGTTGTGGTCGACATGTTTATGTCGAGTAGTACTAAAAGAGTGTAGACCTGTCCAACTGAAGCAACCCTGGATCACAACACTGCCTCCAGAGGCTTCTGCAGTGGACACTATGCACTATGGCTTCATAGGCTTCTTTTCCTGCCCTGACGCGCCCATCACTTTCGGGTAAATCTGGACTCATTAAACCACAAGACCTTTTCCCATTGCTCCTCAGTCCAATCTTTATGCTCCCTTGCAAATTGAACATGTTTTTTCCAATTAGCCGGCTTTCTTGTGGCCACGCAGCTGTTTAGTCCCAGTCCTCCTAGTTCTTGTTGCATCCTGCGAGTAGAAATGCTCTCACCTTCATAATTAAACATAGCCATGAATTCTACTATTGATTTACTTCTTGATGAGACCTCATTGAGAATTTTAGTGATCTCCGATCAGGATCAGTTACAATTTTTTGCCAGCCTATTTTGTCTGTGAAATTGACAGTTCACCACTATCCTTTCTGATTTTAATAAATTGTTTGACAGTTCCTGACCCAGTTCCACTGGTTTCAGCAATCTCCTTAGCTGTTTTCTTTGCTTGATGGTGGGCAATAATTTGCCCCGCTTGATGCACAGAATCTTTTCAACAACCATGAGATAAGTCTTCTAATATGGTTGTTTAAGAAATGAGAAATTACGTACTGAATCAGTCAGGATTTAAAGAATTATTTCCAGCTGAAACATATTCATCTCGACAGTAATGATTCAATCATAGGCTCTTGAGTATTTGCTTATTTCAATCCAGACGGTGACTTTTTTTTTTTTTTTTTTTTTGGACGGGCAGCGCATGTGTATGTACTGTTGTACTGCGGTGTTATATACGTAATATAGCATTGGAGCATTATATATGTAATATGGCACTGGAGTTTATATGTGTAATATGGCTTTTGAGAGTTATATATGTTGTAAGGAAAATGCAAAACTTGCTTCAGTGTTCTTGGATGGTCATCTAATACAATCAAAACTAACTCAATTATCAAGGGGGACGCCGGAGACAAAGGTAGTAGATTGGCATGCATTTGAGAATGGCAATGATCATTTGGTTGCCTTACATACCGCACTCTTTATTCCTATATGAGGTGTAATACTGCTAAAACCTTAAATATTTAAATGTGCTTTTGTTTCTCTGGCGCAGGGACAGGTACCTGCATTATATTTCAGGTTTCAGGTAAAAAAGTATGTACCCATACAGCATCATTTTGTTTTTGATCTCCCTTACTTTTACCTGGTATGTTTCATTTTTAAAGTCTTTTTTTTATTTATTTGCTTTCATGTTACTTAGCTAGCTAGCTAGCGTGTATGCAGTACTTTTTCATAAATATAATGTAACATTAGTCTGTGTGCTAGCAAGCCAACATTAGCTTGCTGCTCAGTTGACTGAATTTACGAACCGTTGCTAGTTCAAACGCTAATGTCTGTTATTCAGTGACTGATTAAGATAGCAGAGCGATGGCGTTAGCTCAATGCTAACTTATGATGGGTGCTAACGGACATTACATTTCTTCTCTATTAAATTACCCAATTCAATTATGTGATGCACAGAATCTTATACTCTTGGTTTTGTCATTCGAAAGTTATTTAACTCGCTGTGTAAATTTTGGGTTTGTTGCTTTTTTAAAGCTCGTAAAAATGCAAAATTTACTCATTTCATAACTTTCATATGACACGCCTGTGTAAGATCTTACTCGTGTAAGATCCTCTATATATGTAATGTTACTTAGGAGTATTATGTATAGTATAGCGTTGGAGCATTCTATCTATAGTGCATCACTAGAGTGTAGAGGGCTGGTTGTGAAGATCTGCAGAGCTAAAGGCACAATAATTTTTCTCCTGTTTCACTTGTTGGGGGGACATGCTAGTTATTTATTTGTGTGAACAAGCTGCGCTGAATTATGACAATTGTCTTTGAGAGGAAATGAGAGGAGAGCAATGGAGAGAGAATGACATATTTCTCTTTCTTTCTGACCTGGTCTCATTCCTTCCTACCTTTTTTCCCCAGTGACGATCAGCCAATGGCAGAGTGAGCCCAAGGAGCGCGTCATCTCTCTGGTACTGTCCCACCTCCCCTTGTTGAAGCCGGGGAACGCAGAGGCAAAAGGGGAGTACATGCGCCTGCTGCCCAAGATCCTGGCGCACACCATCGAGCACGGCCGCCACCTGGAGGAGAGTCGCCAGCTGCTGTCCTACGCACTGATCCACCCGGCCACGTCGCAGGAGGACCGGTCTGCCCTGGCGCTCTGGCTCACGCACCTGGAGGAGCGGGCGGCGGCTCGTGGGGGAGGAGGGGGGGGTGGGGGGAGTGACTCACTGGAGAGGGTGCCCACTCCCCACCTGTACCCCCCCACCCATCACCACCACCACCAGCGCTACGGCTCCGACGACAGGCTCAATGGCTGGCAGGGCGGCACCCGCGACTCGGGCCCGGGTTGGCACCACCAGCAGGGCTGTGAGAATGGGCACCTGTCGCTCTACCCCTCCTCCTCCGTCCCGTCCACCATCAACACGGTGGGCGTCAGCGGCGGGACCAACCCCAGTGAGTACAGGGCTTTCTTTGTGTCCTCTCTCTCTCTCTCTCTCTCTCTCTCGCGCTCCCTGTAGCTTCATCCCTCTTACCTTGCCCAACACCAGTAAGCACTGCACTCTCCCTTACTGTCATTCTCTGTCACTTCATTCCTTATGCTCTCCCTCTCAACATTTTTGGTCAATTTTTCTCACTCTCTGACTCTTTGATGTTTTTCATTCTGTCCCTCATTGTCTTCATATCTCTTTCCCTCTCGTTTTCTCTCACTGTCTCTGCATCTCCCTCTCTCACCATCTCTCTCCTTTTCTCCTAAGTCGTTTACTTCAATTAAGATGCATAATTGGGATGATATATTTTTTTAAACATTTCCAAGGTGATGACAACAGCAGTAGGCAGCAACCAACAATCATTATAACCAGCAATCAACTCTTGAGACAGAGGTGGGGAGGGAGGGGGCGTGCTCTTGGTCCTGGTCTGCCCTATGGCATGCTACCCTTGCCTCTGCACGTGCTCAGATGCCCAGTCCATCGAATGGAAAAGCTCCTTGCTGTTGACTACTGAATAAAAGTACCTGTGCTCTGCATATTCTTTTTCATAAACTTCTGTTTTCTTCAAGCGAGCTTGACTGTTTCTGCTGCTGAATTGCTCTGCTTAATTTTCTATTTTAGTTACATAGTTTAATCTGTCCTGTGTTATATTTATTTAATGATAATTGGTCGAAACCTGGGAAGGCGCGCGCCACAACGATGTGCAGACTTTCAGGATGCGCTCGCCACAACTCGGCTTAGACTTGCCAAGGAAAAGCTCATAAACACATTAAATTTGCTCATAAACAGCTGAAATTCGGGGAAATCAGCTTTGTCAGTCCCTGCCTATGATTATATGCAGTTTCAGATTGATTGGCCAACTGATTAATGTGAAAAATGAGTTCAGAGAGATTGACGGTTTTGCTAATTTTATACAAGAATCCTGTAAACTCTGATCATGTCTGATCATGAACATTTTTACTGTGGCCTTGGAACATGGTTCCTAAACATACGGTCTTTGAACTGGTGCTGAGTCTTTAACAAGGCCACCGGTCCAGAGTCGATACAATCATTACAGAATCCATGATCTTGATCTGACGCTTATTGGTGCTCATTGAGACTTTGATACTCTGGCTTGCCTTGCCTGCAGTATGAAAATGATTGGGAACCACTGCTATAATCCGTGGGTGAACCAGTGTTCATTCATATATGTAATCAATTTTGCCAGAATAATTGTTGAGTAAGAATTCTGCCATATATAGACTTTTTCCAGAAATGAATTTGCCGCTCTCCTATTTCCATGCCTCACCCCCCCCTCACCCAAACATCCCCATCCCATGGTGCACCTCAGTCTGAATGGTTAAATTCTATAATTCCGGATTGAGAAAATACACTTCTGTATAAGTTAAGTACCACCCAATTCCTAGAGTAAGTTACACTATACCAAAGGACTAAATCAATAACAACAAAATACATTGCCCAATTCTGGGAAATATGGCTTAGACATGCCTTTCCTGGCATACAAAATCAGTTCGTGAAGAATGTGATCTTTATTTCGCACTTTATCAACTTTTAAAGAAATGGTTTGTTTTCAAGATGTTTAATGCTGTTCCGTTTGTAAGTATGGGTCTGCTGTCCTTTGAAGACGCCAAGGAGACCTGTGTTTGCCAAAAAAAAAAAAAAAAAAAAACTGTACTGAACTGAAGTCTGAACTTGACTTGGAAGAAACAGAATCAATATCTGACTGTTGAGTTTTCAGAAGAGCCACCCAACTGCTAATATTCAGCACATACAAAAGCATGGTTCATTACAAAAACTTTTTAATATATAGAATATATTTTTTTAATATAGAGTCCAGGACTTTGTTACAAATTATTAGACCAAGGGCCAGATGCAGATCACAGAAAAGGCCAAATTGGCTACTTCATTTTCTGAGGGAGACTTAAACTCAAAGGCACTTTATTTGCCCAGGCCAGGAGACAGTCCAGAGTCCAGCTTGGGCAGACTGGATCAATGAGGAATTGGGGAGGTGTAGTCGAAGGGGCTGGTCTGATGTGCGTAACCAAATTAACCTGGACCCTCAGGCAGGCCCACACCTTCGAACTGGGGTGTAGAAGCCTCTTGTCAGGACTGCAAACTGGGAAGAGATTCCCTCCTAAATTGCTGCTTAGTTAGTCAAAGAAGTTAACTGTGAGGACAGAAGAGAACAATCCAGTAGAGGGAGTACTGATTAGAAGGGAAATGCATGTGACAACAATTAACAATAAGAAACAGGTGAGAGCGGAGGTACAAAAGGAAGGGCAAAGCATGAGACTAATAAAAGGATGAGAACCAGCTGAAGCTGAAAGAGAAACTGACAAGGACAGCAGGATTTTAGCAGAAAACAATTGCAATTAAAAAGGACTCAGGGTGTGATAGACTTAGCATTTTTTGGAAATATTCATTTTGAACTTGGTGCTGCTTGACTTTTGTCCAGGTGTATAGTTGAACACCTTAAAGTTAGAGGTACAGAACTGTTAAATGGCAGTCTTAACCATTCTGTCAGATTCAAGTATGCCTCAGGGAGATTGCTGCTACAAGCTGTATAGGCTCATGAGAGTTTAAGCCAGAGTTCTCCAAAAAATGTGTGCTGTGACTAATATGCTGTACAAATATATTTTAATTTGACCTGATGCAAGTACACATCGCCTAGATGGGCAAGAACAGATATTCAGATTGAACATATCTGTGGTGGGAGCGGGATATTTCAAGCGAGGAATGCGAGGGTCCTCTTTTTCCCTGATGCTGGGGACAGCTGAAGATATAAATAATTGCACATTTAAAGCTCTGCAGCACAAGATCTTTTTATTTTGGACTGTTTCAAGTTTCAACAGCACAAAGCAATCAGATTTCACAAGACTGTGCCCCTGTGTGAAGAATTAAAGTTGCCACCAAACAGAAGTTATCACTAATTAAACCAACGACAACTTGGAGTGGTTGTATAAAAAAAAAAAACATTTCTGGTTTGCATAGAAAATTACATTTCCTAATTGTAAGTTAGCTTAAGGCCACTTGTTGTAATGTTTGGAATATCAGTCCTTAAATTTGTTGCTGATAGCTTTTGAAGGTAGGCTGTGGGTAGGAAGATATAGTAGAAAGTGGCTCAACCATTTGGGTTTCTGCTGACAAATACATGATATGCCTGTTCTTAATTGAACATCATAATGCTGATGTTGCTAGCATTACTGATGATTGAGTAACAATGGAGTTAATAGTACACTCACTTAGAATATTGATAAAACATTGCAAAAACCTACTCCAGAAGATTATCCAGAAGAATACCTCCCTAAATGACTAAATGAACATTGTTAGGGCAATGTCATGATCCGTACTGGTAATTGTAAGGAAAGGAACGCTGATTTAATTTAAAGGTAAATTAAAGAAAACAATTCTTGTGAGTTTAAATAGCACTGTTCCATCTTGAGTGTTCATAGGTGGAATTCTGGCGTTAAACGCAGCTCCCATACACCCTCTCACCCATTTGAGCTACTCATAGTGTTCCATCTCATCCCATGTAAGGTATCCTTTGTGAGGGTTTGTATTTAGGGAAAATGGCTAATATTCAGGGACTGGAACTTGAAATGCTAGCTGGGCACTTAATTTTAGACCAGCAGTGAAGAACTATACATAGCTCAAACAGTAACTGCTACATATAGGTTCATGGGGCTTGCCGAAATCCTGGCGCATTATGCCCCCTCCTGTGCATCCTGCTATTTTATTTTACCTCCATGGTGCCTTTCCTTCCTTCCAGAAACTTGTGTGGTGCTAGCCACAGTTCTCTGCTGCCTGTTCGGCAAAAGAAGCTGATAAACGTCAGCTTCGGTATTATTGACTCCTCTGCCGACAATTTGTCTCTAGTATTCCGCTGATGGATGTTAAAGTTTTGAAATGCCACGTCTCACCTACTGTCCATGATGGGATTGTGACCGAGATTTATTTTCCATTTATTTTTCACCGCCATCTTCCATGCTTTGCCTCCTTCGCTTGTGTGAAGACAGCGGAACGGTGAAAACCAGAATAAGGCTAATGGAATGCCCTTGCTTCTTCGGACCTGTTTTAGGCCATGTCAGTTGCGGGCCGAAGCATGCAGATGATCAGAGTTTGATCCACTGGTTGAACTTTTTTTATCATAAAATATGACAATATATGCCCTTAGGTTTCCCTGCCTTAGATATCTTTGAGGAATTTCAGCTTATAACTTCTTGTTTTTCAGTGGTGTTTTGTGTGTCCTTTGCAGTGATGTGCTTTTAGTGGCGCTCTGTGGTCTATTCAGTCGCATTCTTATAGCGATATTTTGTGTGTCACTTGCAGTAATGTTTTTCGTGGTGTTTTGTTTGTCATTCGCAGTCACGTTTTTAGTGGTGTTATCTTCGCCGATTACAGTTGGCATTTTAGCGGTTTGTTTTCTGTGTCATTTTGCAGTCGGACCTGGTAGTCAGCACAGCCCCCTGAAGCGCTCCGTGTCCCTCACTCCCCCCATAAGCGGCTCCGGCAGCCAACCCCTGGGTCACGGCTGGCTGTCCCAGGAGGACTTACGCGTTCGCGGGCCGGCACCGGACCATGCGCCCCTATCGCCACAGAGCAGTGTGGCATCCTCGGGCAGCGGGGGCAGCGAGCACCTGGAGGAGGGCCCCGGTCCGACCGGGATGGGCCCCCGTAGCACATTCCACGAGGAGGGCAGTGGCATGAGGGGTGAGTCGTTGGGGCCGGCGTAAGGATGTTGGGGTGGCACACAGGAAACCGCAACTGCTGCCTTAGGTGAGACCTTGTTCTTAGCAGTTGTTGGCGGCAGATGCCGGCGCATTGGTTAGCATTGCTGCCTCTTGAGGAGGGGAGGCTCTGGGTGAAGTGTCGTAGCCTAGCTGGGTCTCTCCTCATGTGGGAACTTTGTGCGTTCTCTCCCCGTATATGTGGGTTTCCTCCTGGGCCTCCACTTTCTTCCCACAATCCACACGATCCTAGGACTGTTTACAGATGAAAATATGCCTCCCTGGCTAACTCTGGTGCATTTCCTGAAATGCTAAATTGGTTTGACATTGTCAGATAGACCAATGAGTTGCCTGAAATTGAAAATTAAATTAAATGCTGACGGGAATGAGTAATAGGGGAAAGACTGGTGTTGTTTTCATCAGCGGAAAGAGCAGCTTGTTGTGGAAAAACATGGTTATGGCAGCTGGGTACGCAGTCTGTGGTTTTTCTGGTCCGCGTTTTGGGTCTGGATGCCAAACCAACCAAGAGCAAGCTCCGTTGGGTTTCAAAGTGGTGATTTCATTCCAAGAATATTTTTATACCATTAACTCCAGCTTCTAGAATCTTCTGATTGATCATATTGGGTTGCGCAACGCTAAAGGGGTAGTAGCCCGGCCTTGTCTGGAGTTACAGTATGTCCATTCAAGCACAGAAGCTTATTTCCTGTTTTTTTTAACTGCTATTCTTCTCTCTCTTACATTTGGCTCTTTGTGATTGGCCCAGTTTTTGTCTCTAAAGATTCATCCTGAACACTGCAAGTGCCCAATAATTAATTGCACACAACATGCATAATTGTAGATTAGGGCTGCACAAACTGATTCCTGAAGATCTATCAACGTGTTGGTTTTCATCTCAGCCCTAAGTGGCATGCCTGAGTGTTCTAACGAGTCGCTCATGGAAGATTATTCACTCAAGTCTGAAACACTGACACGAGCATGGATGCCAACCAGTTTTGGTCACATATCATTTGAACAATGCAGGGGTACGTTTCCCATAAGGACAGATGCTAACTTACATAGTTGGAACTATTGACAGTGTTTGGTCGAGATACGTAATTTGCTAACATAGTAAGCTACTATGCCTTTGAGAAGTCTACCCCAGGTTATATAAATAAGTCAAAATTTCTTGTCACTCATCGGCATAGTTTTTAATTTTAGAATAACAACAGGGAATGAATGATCAGAAGACTATTTCATCCGAGGAGGCATCATCTATAAGGATGATGGCCATACTTGTGGGGTGGGTGTTGGTCTGAGGACATACAGTACAAGTAACATGTTGGGCCTACATCAAAGCTCTTGTGTCCCTTAAAAGCCCTTTTTTTGGGGTAGTTTTGGTTCAAATTGACTCTGTTGAAGCCAGAGTCCATACACCATATTTCTGACATCTGCTTGTTGTTTCGGAAATGAACATTTTCTCTTCACTAAGATTGGATTTATGATCTTTTTCCTTTCACTTAACAAAATCACTAGCACTTGAATGAGGTGTGATATGTTATGGTGATGAATACAATCAAATCTACAGTGCTGTGAAAAAAGTATTTGCCCCCTTCCTGATTTTTATTTATTTATTTTTTTTGCATATTTGTCACACTTAAATGTTTCAGATCATCAAACAAATTGTAATATTAGATAAAGATAACCCGAGTAAATACAAAACGCAGTTTTTAAATGATGATTTCATTTATTGAGGGAAAAGACTATTCAAACCTACCTGGCCCTATGTGAAAAAGTAATTTCCCCCTAAACCTAATAACTGGTTGTGCCACCCTTGGCGACAACAACTACAATCAAGAATTTGCAATAACTAGCAATGAGTCTTCCACATCGCTGTGGAGGAATTTTGGCCCACTCTTCTTTGCAGAATTGTTTTAATTCCGTCACATTGGAGGGTTTTGAGCATGAACGGCCTGTTTAAGGTCATGCCACAGCATCTCAATCGGATTTAAGTCCAGACTTTGACTTGGCCGCTCCAAAACCTTCATTCTGTTTTTTAAAGCCATTCAGAGGTGGACTTGCTGATGTGTTTCAGATCATTGTCCTGCTGCATAACCCAAGTGCGCTTTAGCTTGAGGTCACCAACTGATGGTTGGACATTCTCCCTTAGGATTTTCTGGTAGAGAGCATAATTCATAGTTCCATCAGTTACGGCAAGTCGTCCAGGTCCTGAAGCAGCAAAGCAACCCCAGACCATCACACTACCACTACCATGTTTGACTTTTGGTATGATGTTCTTTTTATGAAATGCTGTGTTAATTTTACGCCAGATGTAACAGGACGCACACCTTCCAAAAAGTTAAACTTATGTCTCGTCAGTCCACAGAATATTTTCTAAAAAGTTATGGGGATCATCAAGATGTTTTTTGGCAAATGTGAGACGAGCTTTAGTGTTCTTTTTGGTCAGCAGTGGTTTTCACCTTGGAAGTCTCCCATGGATGCCATTTTTGCCCAGTCTCTTTCTTTTTGTTGAATCATGAACACTGACTTTAACTGAGACAAGTGAGGCCTGCAGTTCTTTAGATGTTGTTCAGGGTTCTTTTGTGACCTCCTGGATGAGTCATCGATGCGGTCTTGGAGTAATTTTGGTAGACCAGCCACTCCGGGGAAGGTCCACCACTGTTCCAAGTTTTCTCCATTTGTGGATAATAGCTTTCACCGTGGTTCGCTGGAGTCCCAAAGCCCTAGAAATGGCTTTGTAACCCTTTCCAGACTGATAGATGTCAATGACTTTGTTTCTATTCTGTTCTTGAATTTCTTTAGTTTGCGACATGATGTGTTGCTTTTTGAGATCTTTTAGCCTACTTCACTTTGTCAGACAGGTTCTATGGAAGCGATTTCTTGATTCAACAAGTCTGGCAGTAATGAGGCCTGGGTGTGGCTAGTGAAATTGAACTAAAAAAATGTGGTTAATCACAGTGAATTCACGATTTAACAAGGGGAGCAATTACTTTTTCACTTAGGGCCAGATGGGTTTGGATAGCTTTTTTCCCTTAATAAATGAAATCACCATTTAAAAACTGCATTTTGTATTTACTCGGGTTGTCTTTGTTTAATATTAACATTTGTTTGATGATCTGAAACATTTAGGTGTGACAAATATGCAAAAAAATAAGAAATCAGGAAGGGGGCAAATACTTTTTCACAGCACTGTTACATACTCTCCTTTTTAAGCGTAGTCCTGTATTTATAAATGTGTCACAGTAAGAGTGCTGATCAAGGATCAGTTTTAGTTTTTTAGCTCAAACTGGAACTGGCTGTGATATGGAAGAGGGGAATATGACCCCAGAACAGCAAATTCCCTGTCAAAGACTCTTGAATGAATTTGGGCCGTAGTGATTGTCACTACATCTAGATGTCACTATGATTTCCTGGCTCTAAATTTAGACCATATAAACAGGATCAGGTAAACACAACTTTCATTTCCACTGCATAATAATACCCTCACCGTGCTGCTGTCGTTTGTGCTTCTGTCTCGGAGACCACATCCCTTAAACATTTGGTCTCTCTTCTTTCTTCGCTTATTGCTCCTTTGTCACTGTGGCTGGCCAGAGACCATCAGTTTTGATTTAAGTGGTCACTTCTGATTGGTTTTTGGATGACTGTCTGCAAAGTTTGGCTATTTTGAACCTTAAATTCAGTTTTGGGCTGAATTTTTTTGGCAGAAATTGGATAGCAGCCCGTTGGTGTGCCCAGGAAGCATTTTAATATTTCATTGAAATGATTTACGGTGATATCTAAACTAGTATGGAAATTTATGCTACCGAACTTTGGCGTGCAAGATGGAAAATCTCGACAGAAAGTAAAGATGCTCTCCTGTGTTTTGCTTCAGCCACCGGAATTTACTAATTTGATCAATTCTTTAGCCAGTAGTTGGAATAAATTACTGAAATTAGCTGGCTGAGGTAGTAGGTGGATGAAAAACATTGCAAGACTTTTACCTTCTGACTTCGGGACTTATTCACTTATACCTGGGTATTACGAGGGCTTTTAATCATACTTCATACAGGTATGTCAGGTTTAAAAACATCTCTTGTCTTCGGCAGTTGTACATGGTTTAGTGGGAAAAAAAGAAAAAGACACAATGCACTACTGCCATCTATAGCTGAAGAATGCAGTCAAGGGAGTGTGTAATATACTATACGCCTGGGGCTAATGTTGCCCGGAAATCCACTCCCACCAAGAGTTTAGCAAGTTACTTGTACTCTCAGTGCTATGTCAGTACATGGAGTTAGCTTCATGGTATGCTGTGATATTGTTCTACTGTAATAACAGTATATGTGGTTAGCTTCATGTTAAACTGTGATATTCTCGTGGATATAGTAACTAGTGCTCACTGTGTAATACCGGTATATTTAGTTAGCTTCATGGTATGCTGTGATGATGTTGTAGACCTAGTTTCATTTACTCAAACCATACCAGTCTATTTAGTTAACTTCATGCTAAGCCATGGTGTTGTAGACCTAGTTACTTGTACTCCTGCTGTGTAATTCCTATATATTTAGGTAGCGTCATCCTATGCTGCAGCATTTTTGTTGACCTTGCGACATGTATTCTAACAGTGTAATACTAGTATTTTTAGTTTACTCGATGCCATGCTGCTGTCTTTTTATAGATGGTGCCCTGTAGTTTGCTGGTATAAAGTTGGGGAAAAACGTTGCGGTTGTTTACACCTGCAGATGTTCCGGCATGGCTGAAAAGTCTACGCCTACACAAGTATGCTGCCCTCTTCTCCACCATGACCTATGACGAGATGATGTCACTCACGGAACAGCAACTGGAATCCCAGGTTAGTAACAGTCTTTTCTGTGGGCAGAGTTACGGTGTCCGTGGCAGTTGTCCTCCAGATTTTTAACTGGAATTAAAGGACAGCAGATATTCCAGCCTTGAGACCCCAGTGACTTTCTTGCATCAACAAAAGGCTGCTTGATAGATTCAAAATGGGTATAGGTGGTCAGCATTTGTGCCAAGAAAGTGTGTGTGCACGTGTGTATATGTGTGTGTGTGTGTGTGTGTGTGTGTGTATGTGTGCGCGTGTGTGCGCTTGTTATTTTTTATGACAAGATGCTCTTTTTGTAAGTAAAGTAGCAATAGCACCACTAAATAAATTTACTCTTCAAATATTTTAGCAAAAACCTAGGAAGCAGCCACAGGACCTGCCCATGGTGTAGCGACCAAAGTCTGAACACAAATGTCTTTGTTTGCAGAGCGTCACCAAAGGGGCCCGGCACAAGATCGTTATCAGCATTCAGAAGCTGAAGGAACGACAGAATGTTCTGCGCTCCTTGGAGAAGGTCAGTGCCATGCTCTCGGATCCCTCCAGAAGTTTGTCCCAGATCTGCTAATGTAGTTATATTCCACCACGTGTTTGTCTTGCCTCGCATCTGGGGCAAGATTTTTCCGCAGTTCCTGCCAAATGCGGCATCCTCCGTGACAGTTTGTGCCAAAAATACCACCAAATTATTGAACAGTTCTTGTCACGCCATTGTACAGTCCCCCTTTTTACACTGTAGCAAGGAAACTGGTCTTGGCGCACCTAGCAAGAGTTGCAACAACTCAAGAGTTAGAGCCATTTTGTATCCATCACACGAAGCCAAGCCGTTTCGTACAATGGAAGTCGTTGGATTTTTTCATTCTTTTCTCTGAAGGGAAACATATTAATTTTGGTGGAAAAACAATAAACCAGCTGGCAATTGTATCAGCAGGCATAAGAGTAGAAAATTTTCGAACATGAGAAAAGACAAAACGGGAAAAATGAGCAATGAACCGGAGTGGTGAGATACATTGACTCTTTTTTTAAAGCATCTTTCATACTTATGGCAGTTTAATTCTGTGTGAAACTGAGATCCCTTAATACGTGATTTCCTTTGACTTCATTGACAATTATATAGTTATAGTTTGTTTCATAATTTTTATGTAATTTTATGTAATTTTCATAATTTTATGTCTTTAACACAATAATTATTCAGAGAACTTTTAAAAGTAAGCTACTTGTAAGGAAGAGGAATAGCCTAGCTACACGAGTTCGTTGATTGAGAAAATGAAACGTTTGTTCAAAAGGATAACACTCGCATGGCAACTCTATCTAGGAACTGTAAATGGCCTGTTTAAGCTTCTTGTGCTGAAAACGTCATCTTAAACTAGCCTAGGCTAGTGGTGTAATAGGCATGATGGTGTAATCTATGTCTTCGGCTCCTTTCGGTGGTTGGTTAGCTGTTCACCAGCAGAGATTTGTTGAATTCTCCAGTTCACCAGTTTTGACCTGCCGGCAATCAGCTATGACCAGCAATCGATGACCTATGACCAGCAAGTAGGTCAATTATAGCCAGCTTAAAGTGTCGGAGTCTTCTGAAACCTGCTGAGAATCCCTGCTGATTGTTTCTGGATTTTTCAGCCTGGTAGTTTAATTTATCATACAGCCTTTAAAGAGTCTCCTGTTGCGAATGCTATCCTGTTTTTCGCAGGTCAAAATTATACTGTATTGTGTAAATGTAAATCCTGGTTGAGACCATTGAAAGGTGTGGTGGTTTGAGGTCCAAGCATCAAGCGAAGGGTCATTGCTGAAGTTTATATGAGGTTTCTCATAGTCAAAACTTAAGAGTTTCTCCATTCTGAGTGGGACATGCTAATTAATAAGAACTATTTGAAAGAATAATGTGGATCCTGCCAGTGCCAGGTGAGCACTTTTGACATTGTACGGTATTTTATTCATCAATATTAGTCAGTTTTAATAGCTGATCAATAGGTCTCTGAAAAATAATGTGAACCGTAGGCAATATTTGATTGAAACAGTTGAGCTGAATTGACTGAAGAAGTTTTGTATTGAGATTTCTCATTGTATTTACATTATTTTTCTGATCAGGGAACAAAACACCTTTTGCTTGTTTTTTAAACCTGCTAGCTAAGCTCTTTTTGAATGAATGAGACAAATATCTGTCATGCATATTTTGTGGATTACTCAGATTCAGCATAATGTCTGTCTCGATATGTTCACTCCAAATTGCTCACCTTAATGACCACAACACCTGGAGATTGCTCATTCTGGAAAGAGAAACTTAACCCTTGAAATTGCTGCTTAGTCAAAAGATTAAATCTTAATCTTTTCTTATGTGTGTGAGATCACAATCATGTCATTGGAATGCTCTTATCTAAAAATTCACGTCTGGTAACGGAAGACAGTACAGTTCTAGAAGAATTCTAGAAGAATTAGAATTTTAAACAACATTCTCTGAAATCTATTCTTCACTGTTTCAAACAGAGTTCTAGCTATAGCTGTGGCCCAATGGAGTTCTAGAACTCTGAAAAAGAATTTTGAAAACTTCAATGGAATTCCTGCTGTAGCTTAGAATTTCAGCGTGAAGCTGGAAGTATTGGTGATAACTGGAGCTGTAAATTAGTGAAGTCAATATATTGTAGTTTTAAGCCTTACTTACTGGCTGTTCTGCCATTTGTTTTGAACTGATAATTTAAAATGTGACCTGCCCTGATGGAAGGCGGGGTGTGTTTAATTTGCATCAGTGGGTTGTAATTGGAGATATGGCACCACACATCTGCTTGTGTTTTATATCTGTGTTTATGTCCCTCCACTCCACTGTGCTGTTCTGTCTTGAAACACCCCCCCCCATCCTGACTCTGCGCTCTCTCTGGCTGCGACAGGACGTCCTTGAGGGGGGTAATCTGCGCACGCCTCTGCAGGAGCTGCATCAGATGATCCTGACACCCATTAAAGCCTGTAGCAGTGAGGAGTCAGGACAGCGCCCCCTGCTTACAGGCGACGGGAAAGGGAGCCTGCCCACCTCACACCTGGGGGAGGCAGAGCCCGGGTCGGTGGTCATCGCCGAGGGCGACATCCCTGCTCAGTTCACTCGTGTCATGGGCAAAGGTGGGTGGATATCTTTACCTCTGATAACAGGGTGTGTGAGTGCAGAGAGATCGGGGGGACAGAGCCTGCAGCTTGTGCTTCGGCTGAAGCTATAGCTTTAGACTGTGCAACAAAATCTTACAAGATTGTTGAATGTCATAGCGTATGGGATAAGTCTCCTAGAGTCTTGATTGCAGTATGTGTCACACTGTACATTTCAATTTCTCTGTGTATCAGTCCATTCGATTCATCTACCCGGCGTTTCGTGACTATGAACACAGAATCATCGTGTTTCTCATATGTACTGCCTTCCTGCTTAGAGTGCAAGCATCTGAAAATGAATGTGGAGAAAAAAAGCAATCTGTGGACATAATTATTGTAATGTTTTGCATTGTGTCTCCAGATTTGTGCTGCGTGCTTCTCTGTTTAGTTTATATGTGTCGCAATGGATCAGCCTATGTATTCTGCGTGATCACTTGTCATGTCCCTGTTGGTTCCTTTGAAGACTTGGGTTGTAGCAGCTTTCGTCTGTGAGATTTTCCTTAATTTCTAACACGGTCAGAATTTAGTCCCAGGCTATCTTTGGTTGCAAGACTGTGACAACGTGAGATGATAGGACCTGATGATAGATGATTTGGAGCCACTACCAAAAATATCTCTACGGTTCTTTCATATTGTGAGATTAGTCAACATCTTTAAGGGCCCACTGCCTGTTTGGGGGCGCACAGTTTGTTTTAATGAAAAGGGGGCTCCAGTCCAGTAATTTCTTTGCGAACCCAGGATTTATACATGTGCACCTGCTCATGACTGCCTCAGAAGAATCATTTATCAGGCATGAGTTATGTGTCCTGCCAGTGAATTGGTTGGAACACATTTAACAGATGTCGTGCCTTTTAACGAAACAATGTTTTTGAGTTTGATAAATGTTTCAAACCAGGGCTATGCAAACTTGTTCCTGGAGATCTGCTGTCCTGTATGTTTTCACTCCATCCCTTATAAAGTGAATCTCATTTAACAGTTGCTGATCTGACTGAGCAGCTCATTTTGCCTCCCGTCCACACATTGAGCATGAGCTGCAGTGTTTTCCAGTCGTCCGTTTGTGCGTGCATCTGTCATATAGTCTGTCACATCGTCAGTCACACACATCTTCTCCACCCTATACCTTCTGAGGGAGTGATCAGACATGGCAACTCCCCACGGAAGGTAGTTGGAGGTCATCAAGTCAAAGGTCAAGGTCACATAAGGTCATTTGTATGTATGGGCCGAAGATCATCTTTAAGGGCGTATGAAGCTATGGCAGGCAGTGGCATAGCAATCGACGCATTACATTGAGTTGTATTTTGTTACTTGAATCAGGTGCACCAAATTTGGTGAAAAACAAAAAATAGACCGGGCACTATATCTCCTGGAACAGTTTGGGACCCCAGTTTTGGACCAAATTTGGGCTGTCAAATAAAGTTACTCCATCTAAATCTGTGTATTGAGTTGTAATTGAGTTGTACTTGTTTCGGGTATTGACTGCTTCCCTGCCCTGTGTCTCCCAGTTTGCACACAGCTCCTTGTCTCCAGGCCAGACGAAGAGAACATCAGCTCCTACCTGCAGCTCATCGATAAGTGCCTTATTCATGAGGTGAGCTGAGCTCTTTAACCATACATCTGCCTGCTTCTCTGTGAATGTATCACAGCTCATGTCACAGGAGGCCATTTTTGAAGAAGATTAGATTAGTTTTCATACCATGTCTCGTGTAGGAAAATTAAATCATTAATTTAATATATGAGGTATGTAGAAATAATTTTTTTTACACCTTGAGTATAATTTCATGGCAGATTGAATTTTAATTTGTGTTGATCTAGTGCAGCATTGCAGTTAGAAAAACTTGCCGTTGATAGGTCCGTCCACACCAAGAATAAACACGACAAATATAACATTGCAAAAGTATCATTCTGAGACGGATTGTGAAGTCCACGCTGCAGCTATCAAAGCTGCGACAATGACAGATGATAACATTTGGATCAGATACAGAGTTGATTTTTTTCCCCAGCTGCTTTAGCTGTTAAAACCTGAGCAGCCAATCAAACTATATTGAATTTTCTGGATGTTACTTTCAAAATGCTGATGGCATAACCAAGAATTTATTCACAGAACATTTTTGCTCTTTATTATTATTATTGTTATTATTATTATTGTTATTTTAATTTTATAAATTCATTTATTATTTTATTTTATTTATTTATTTTCCTTTTTTTTTGGGGTGGACATACTACTAAATCGTCGATTTTTCTGTGTGTTCAGCATGGGCAGGATGTGTGATTTGGTGGGGAATGAAGGGGCTTTTTTTAGCAAGGATCTTGTAAAAAGGGAAAGAAAGAATGGAAATGCTGAGTCATGTTTCCCCCCCCCCGCCCACTCCCCTTCATCAGGCTTTCACAGAGACTCAGAAGAAGCGGCTGTTGTCATGGAAACAGCAGGTGCAGAAGCTGTTTCGGTCATTTCCACGGAAAACCCTCTTCGACATGGCAGGATACAGGCAGCCGAGAAGGTGACCCAGGCCTGACCCTTGAACTTTCACATTTCATTCACTCAATTCCCGCATTCATTCATTAACTTGCTTCCCCTTAGCATTGGGTTTACCTTGTTGTCGCTTAGCAAAAATTGCTGTTGACTGCAGCCAAAAACAGTTTGACTTTTTAGCCCGCTTGGCCGAAAGGCCCAAGGGGCTTATGCTATGCTCAGGGCCTTCAGTGGTGGTCTGTCGTGCATGCGTGCGTGCATGCGTAAACTTCTGGCTTGTCTGCGCTCTAGCATCTTCAGTTTTTCACCAATCCTTTTCATATTTCATATGTGTATATATGGTCCTAAGGTCTAGTTCGATTTTGAGCCGAATCGGACCGATACTTTAGCCAATAGGGGGCGTTTCATTTTGGCCATGTTTGGCCAAGTGGGTGCAGTGGCTTTGCCACTATTTTTCAGAAGTGGCGCTCCCCCATTAACATGTAGAATAGAGTATCTTAACCTCTTGAAGATATAGTTCTTTAGAAGTCATTATTATTATTATTATTATTATACCCTGGACCCATATGGGGCGGGAGCATATAGTATATAACAAAGAATTCTGTCTGTCCTTCCGTCCATCCATCAGTCAGCACCAGTCTGTCTGACTGATTTCTCAAAAACTGCTGATCAGATTGTTTTCAAATTGCAGTCATGCATTCTACACTTCATGGAGAGGTGCAGTGCTAATTTGTGTGAAAATATGCCATAATCCCTTCAGTGCACAAGAGTCGGAGTTATTAGTGAGCTGCGCTCACTTTTTCACTCGTTTTTTATTCCGAACCAGTGTTCTAAAACTCCTTTCCCAGCATTGATTGTTACTATGAACTGATCGATTGTCAGATTTGTCTAGTATGCAGAAAACCTCTTACAGGTTGTCTTTAGTACAGATTCACAAACCACATACAGAGACCTTTGCAAAGGTTCTCTGACTTGCCTTTATAAAAGGACCCTTATTGTTTCTTTAAAGCAGAACCATTTCCTCAGAAAAAGAACTCATAAACAAAATGGGGTTCATCTCTGGAATGACTGGGTCCCAGCTTGTATTTTTTTTTTTCAGAGAGTGAGCGCAAGTATTTGTCACTATGGTGTAATTGTGACAGCAGAATAACACCTGCTGTTCCCTCCCCCAGCCGAGGATTTGGCCAGTCCAACTCACTCCCCACCTCCAGCTGTGTGGGAAGCTCTGTTTCGGCCCGGCGAAACCTACGGCACTTCCAGATGCCGTCGCGGAGTCTGCCCGGCGCGCGCCTCGGCCTCCTGGGCACCACAGGCCTCCTGGGACCAACGCCACGCAGCTCTGGCAGCACACCGACAGGCCTCAAGCAGGGCAGGCAGGTGAGTCATTTACTCGAAACAGGATGGGCAGTTGGGTCATTTGGGCCTGGAACATGACAAAGAGGTGGATAATTCAGCCAGAAATTTGGCAGGCTGATCGGTCATCCCAACCCAAATTTGGGCAGGAAGATGGGTCATTAGGTCAGAAATGAGGCAGGCAGTTGGGTCATTTGGGCCTGGAACAGGATAAAACGTTGGGTAATTCAGTCAGAAATCTAGCAGGCTGGTGGGTCATCCCAACCCGAATTTGGGAAGGAAGATGGTTTATTAGGTCAGAAATGGGGCAGGCAATTGGGTCATTTGGGCCTGGAACATGACAAAGAGTTGGGTAATTCAGCCAGAAATCTGACAGGCTGATGGGTCATCCAAACCTGAATCAGGGCAGGCAGGTGGGTCATTCAGTCATAATCTGGGTTATTAAGCCTGAAACTGGGCAGGCAGGTGGTTCATTGGCTAAACAGCTGGTGGCTGGGAGCCAGAAAGATTGTGGTACAAGTCTCTGGGTATCCACAGTAAGATCAGTGGGCTCTTAGACATGACCCTTCAGCCCATGTTGCTCCAGGGGTGATGGGGCCCTGCTTTGTTCTATCAGTGTGAGTCACTTGCAGGTAAAAACTTTTGCTAAATTGTTGTAATATTAATATCCATTGAAATATTCTTTAATTCCCCCCCCCCCCCAGCGAACCTAGATTTCAGAGATGTGTATATATGGAGCTTTAAAATCCATTTAGTACTTGAGGTTTTTCAGAGCTGGCAAACCTGTAGCAGCATTCCACAGCCCCTACATCAGCATTCTGTGGAACAGTCGGAGGGGTCTGGCTCGGGCCGCACTGATAACCTGGCGTTCCTGCTTGTCTGGTCAAACGCTTTTTTCTGGGCGTCCGTACAATGGGAGGAAATTCCGACCGTTACGTTACTGACACAACTGAGAAATTCAGAATGGGGGGAACGTAAAAAAGGAGAGGGAAAATGAGTCACGCAGGGAGAGACGGTGCAAGGGAATGGGGGAGGGGCGAAAGAGGGAGTGGGAGGGGATGGAGGGAGGGAAAAGAGCAGAGAGAGGGAGAGAGTAAGGGAACGAGTCAGCGAGAGTGAGAACAGAGCGCAGGCATTTCCTGTTTTTGCCTGGAGCTCTGTACGGGAGGGCCGAGAAGGGGGGAGCGCCAGACAGAGAGAGAGAGTGGGAGAGAGGGAGGCAAAGAAAGACCCGCATGTACAGCAGGTTACAGTGTAACTGATGTGGTTCATGAGTCTATGCTTCAGTTTTTTGTCATGGATTTTCCCTCTCAGCTCTAGCTTTTTAAATCTTCATTTTGAGGTGTAAAACATTACAGTCGGTGGTACACCTACAGAGAGCAGTTAATTTAGAATTTTACATTTTAAGTCATGGGCAACAGAATTATTTCATCTGAGCGACAAAAGGTAATTTCCATTTTCACTAAATGTGCTGGTGCGAATGAGAAACTAGCAACTGATCTGCTCCTGTGCTCCTCAGAGAGTTCACAGTGGTTTAGGCTCAGGGTTCACAGGTCTTTTTCCAGACCTCATGCATAATGAGGTACGTGCTCAGAGTGATGATAATTGAGCAGCACTGTCCCTAGACACTGTACATAAGCCAGAGTTTGTGCGTAGAACCTTCCAGAAAAGTGGTTACCAACCTTGCTCCTGAAGGTCAATCATCCTATAGGGCAGAGATCATCAACTTAGGCCCTCAAATCCAAATCCAGCCCTGGTTTTCTTTTCTGGGTAATAACCTAATTAATTGAACAATTAGTGACTCTGATTGGCCAGACTGTCTTTACACCTGAATCCCAGGCAAAGGGGGGGTGGGATACCAGCAGTTTTCAGCCCAGAGGACTGCGAGTTTTATGATCCCTGCTATAGGTTTTCATTTCAATCCAAATTTGCCGTACCTGACTCAACTTATTAGCATCTCCAGGGCTTAAAGTTCTCCGGCACCCTGCCGGATTTCCGGCGTGAGGAGATTTTTCAGCGCGAGCCCATCAGGCTTTTTTTTTTTATTTATTTTTTTTTTTTTTTAATGTGAGCTGAGTTTTCGATGTGTAACCGTTTATCCAATCACATTAAACGCTGTTTAGAGGCTGATAAAACTGATGTAATTCTAAACCAATAGCATGCGAGTATTGCACGTTACTAGGCAGTAGAGGCAGAGCGGGGCATGTAATTTTTTTTTCCAGGCGAGTACAGGGCTAATTGCGATAAATAGATGTGTCTATTGAGCTGACACTTGTTGCGCGTGCGCGATATAGTCGTCGGTCTCACACATGGACTGTATATAAATTATATACAGTTCATTGTCTCACATGCTTACATGCTCAACATCCAGATAGGGGACAGATATAAGTATAGGAAAGGATAATACATCCTCAGAAAGCTGGGACGCAGACCAACTCTTAGCATCCCATCCATGTTTTTGCCACATTGGGCAGACATAGGCCTACATGACGACTTAGCAAAACTCGGGATCTCCCATCTTGCCACAGAGCAGGAACATTCACATCATCTTAAGCTATACAATTCGAATTAGAAAAAAGGGGAGGGAATATTGGCTGAAGATACTATTTTAAACAATCTAATTCATTACCACGCACTTTTATGGCTCAGTCGCGCCTTTAAAAGCAGAGACAGATTTTCGCAAACCAAGGCTAAATCCCGATCGAGTAATACTGAACCGCTGAGGCAATAATTTTATTACAAGAGAAACACTCTCGCAAAATAATTAACAGCAAATACGAGTACTGGACACATCTGTCACAATGCTAAACGCTTTTCGTACTGGCGAGACGATGCCTTGCGACTTATTTCCAGTCCGGGGATGTGAATGTGATTTTCAGAGTGTTCCCAAGAAATGAAAGTAGCAGGTTAATTTAAAAAAGTAGCCAGTTAAGAATTACATGTGGCGCCACACCGTTCCTCGGCCTGTAGGAGGGTCCTTAGGTATGCTTATTTCTTTCTTTTTTTTTTAAAGGTGCATTTTGGCGCATTCTACTGCACTTTAGACGGCCAAATGCAACTATTTTTCAGTGTAAAATGTTCGGATTTTCTGGTCAAATTTAATTTTTTTTTTTTTTTAAGTTGAATCTCCATTATCAATTAAGCAACATGCCTCTATTTCAATCACAATACTAACTAGCGCCATAAACACCCTAACATTTAGTACTATAAGCAAGCATAAATTAACTTGAACATCACATCAATTATTTCTTTGTAGCATTTATTCTATTTTATTATTATTTATTCTTTATCTTACAATGGAAACCTATCTTATGCTGTAGTATAACACATATATAAAATAATTACCATTTGCTTGCAATTACACTTTAATTTCAACATTTCAGTTCTTATTGATGAACATGTCTTCATTTCAGTGTCTGTGGCTTTTTCTTTGGCACTGATTAATTGGCTGTTTGTTATTATACCAACGTGGAGATTCAAGGAATAACTTGAATAAGTTCCTAAAGAAAACTGCAACAATATCAATAATAAAAACTGCACTCAACCCCTGGCAAAAATTATGGAATCTTCACACACAGAGGATGTTCATGTAGCTTTTTACTTTGTACCAAATAAACAAATCGCAGATATGACACAAAACAATTTTTGAACATTAGCTTATCATTCAACCTCCCTGAAACACACCTCAAACAAATTAAATTATTTTAATTAATGAATTTTTTTTTGTTCATCAGGTAAAGGAAAAAAATATATAGAATCACTTATTTACTTCAATTATTGGGCTTGTCAGCACTGCTGAAGAAGTGAGTTTTTCATATGTCCCATGAAAAATGCAAACATAAGCTAATAAACTGGTTTTGCTAAATTTGAAATATGTTAATTGTCGCATTCATATGTTGCATCATTGTGCACAAAATATATTTGACCTCACCCCACTCCACATCAACCTCATTTAAACAGGCGGCAAATTGTGCATTTAATTTAACAAGAGTTAACTTCTTCAACCTGAACACCCCTGATTTTTTTGACGGATCTTCTGTGGCCTGTAAACCGTCAGAGGCGTGGAGCTTCACGCTTTTTTTTTTTTTTTTTTTTTTTTGCATCATTGCTCTCAACTGGTTACAGCAAAAGATCGCCTGAGTAACAACTGAACAGTCCTTCTTAATTGAATAATCAAGACCGCTATATAAGCCTATAATGATTAAGAAATTATAATTCATGGGAAAAAAAGATCACCGATAGGTGACACTAACAACGAACATAATACTCCACACGCGATCTTGTAAGGATGGCATTAATCTAGACAATTAATTAATCCAAAAAAAATTTACCATGAATTACAGCGCTCGTTTCAGCATTTTCTTGGCGCTATAATTTATTTTAAGATGGCACTTCAACACTCAAAATGTCCTCAAAGGTTAAAAATTATTTAAAATGCGAAACATCTAGAGCGCATCGAACTGAGAACATTGGTGCAAAACTGCGTATTACAGCTTTCGCCCAGCTAAATATGTGCCATCTCACGAGCTACAGGATTCAGAATATTCAACAGACAATTGTCGTTTAATGCCCTGATTAAGAAAAATGCATTATAACTTTTTTTCTTTGTTGATGAAATGAACAGGAATGCAGGCTACGAACAAATTTACCAGTCGATAGGCATACTGCCCAGTCTTCGCAAATGAATGAATCCATGCTTGGTTACGGAGTAGATGTGGGAAAACGCATGAGCACAATTGCCGCCACAACGCATTAATAATATAGCCTATACATTTACCATCGTTTGGACACAGGTTTTCGGGACACTGTGAATCGATTCAATACCCTGAAGACTTTCGTCGAAACAGCTGGTAATTAAATGCATAAAATGATCGAATAGTGGCTTCGAGTGTCCTCGAGCTAACAATGGGGAATCAATATGGTAGAAGGCTAGTGTTCTGAATATACGGGCGTTTACTTTATCATCGCGCATAGGCCAACCTTTCACCAGAATTAAATCTCATCAATTTTTAACGTTGAAATTATCTTTCTTTACAAAGGATATCAGCAATGTTTGCCCGTTAGACGCCCCCTTCTTCTTTAACCCATTAATGCCCAAATTTATTTTCAAAGTTAACCCATTAATGCCCAAATTTCTGTTCAAAGTAAAAGTTACATTTTATTATCGGATACGGTGTACAGTGAACGTGTAAAGCTTGAATTCTGGTGAAAAATAATTTCTTTGCCATCGAGAACCCCAAATATGTTCGTCGCATTACAGATGTACACAGACCGTTGAATGCATTAAAAAAAAATCATTCTGAGAAAAACATATTTAGATAATGTTATAATCTCCAATTTTTGTTCTTAGTGTTGAATAAAAATGAGTCTCAGAAAAAAATGGTGCCCTCGCCATTTAGAGCATCGCATAGTGCTGTTACAGATTCAAGAAATTCATGCAAATGGTGGCCCCCACCACTGCTGTAAAGGGAGACCACTCTCCTAAGCACTTTTCCTGGAAGCGAGTTACTTCCCTTGATTAACCTACAGCAGCTTAGCCACAGTAATGCATTCACTTGGGTTACAGAGGTTAAAATGTGCCGCGTCCCAAAAATGGGACAGTGGTCATTAATGGGTTAAGGGCGGCATGTTTCGACCAGATACCGAATGAAATTCGAATATTTTCAGAAAATACAACAATATTATGCGAAGAGGATGGAAGTAGAATTATTGGAGTTCATATGACAGAGAAAGTCAATAGTCAAACTGAAAAGCGTTTATCAAGATTAAACGCGTCGAAACGCGCCTAAAAACTTGTAAATTCGTCGGGAAAGTAGCCGGCGGAAGAGGACAGAGTAGTCGGCGAAATCGCTGACGTGAACATTAATCAGGTTACTCCTCTCATCGGCCGAAGCTCATGACTTAGTGAATGTTTTTTATAAAACAAATGTCAGGCAGTGTCAATGTGTTAGAAGCTCTTGTATTGTGATTTTATGCGGGCCTCTTTCTGTATTATGACGGACAGGCTGCTATCACAAAGTACGTTAGGTCGCAACTCAATTTAGGACCCCCGGGTAATTTCATTTTCCGGCATGGCAATTTTTCCAGCTTTAAGCCATGCATCTCAATGAGAGACCTGGCCACTGAATGAGGTGTGCTTTGCTGGGGTTGGAGTGTAAACCTACTGGATGGTGGATCTCAAGGGACAATGTTGATTTCCATTGGAATGTAAACTCTCAATGGAAACTGCCATCTCATTATTGAGAGCTTCCCAGAGGGTTGCCTTGTTGGGTTCTTTCACAGTGGTTTGCTTTCCAGCCTTGCAAGAAAGAGATTTTGAGTTTAAGTCTCTGATTGAACCCTTCCTGTTCGGAGTTTGCAGGTTCTGCTTGTGTATCCATAATTTTCCTCTAGGTTCTCCTACTTCCTCCTGCCGCATGTATCCAAAGGTTTACAAATGAACATTTGCCTCCCTGGTAAACTCCAGTACATTTCCAGAAATGATTCTTAAAATTCTGTTCCCGGGCAACAGTGTCATCCATTAAAATTGATGTCATATTTTAAAATTTACTTTCTCCTGAAGCATCCATCAAAGTTTCAATAGAAAAAAATTGACATGCACATGATGAAATGCATTGCAAAGGTAGCTGAATAGACTCAGAACTTTCTCGAACACCATTTGGCCGTGGCTATAATGAATGTTTCTGGGGAAGCGGGTGATTTATATTGACTTTGCGATTGGTTAAGCTCCTAACCAATAAAATTAGGTGGATTAATTGAGAACGATGTGATGTCACCTCGGGATGAAAAAGGTCACAGCCTATTTAAATCCAGTCACTGGAAAAGGAATTTGGTGAATCTATTACGTATAGTCATTATCTTATACTTTGTGTATACTGTATACCCCATGGTCCAAAAAAAGATAGCTGAAGGAGAATTGATGATTTAAGTTCCCAGAGACTTTTTCATGGGCTGATGTTACCTATCAAACTAAATAATTAAGTCATTTTTATTGTTCCACACAGTTGAGGCTGCCCTTTGTTGTTATAGTGGCTCTGGAGCTGCATTAACTTCCTCCATTTCTCCTTCTCTGTCTCGCACCCTCCTTCCCCACAGGGTCTTTGGTTTGCGAACCCCGGGGGCAGTAACAGTATGCCCAGTCGAACACACAGCTCAGTCCAAAGGACTCGGTCCCTTCCGGTCCACACCACACCACAGACAATGGTCATGTTCCAGCAGTCAGGTAAGAAGTACCAGCTGATCCTTAAGGCGTGATTCCCATGGCTGTAACTTCTGGCAACCCTGTGTCGATACCAGTGTTGCTACCAATGGGCCAGGTCTTGTGTGGCTTCTGAAGGCCCTATCGGAGGGGCTTCGTCATATTTGTGAATTCTGTTGGCCCAGTGTTGATTTCAGTGTGCCAGTGGTGGTTTGTCACCGGCGCTGCCTTTTTCTCAAAAGCTCCTCCTCTTATTTTGAAGGAGGATGGGAATCTGACTGTTAGAGAGAGTGAGGGAGAAAATGAAAGAGAGGAAGAGGGAGAGAGCTAAGAAGGAAGGGGTGGGGGACAGGAGTCACAATGAGCGTCTTTGTTGCTGAACGCTGGGGCGTCCTGGCCCTCACACTCTCTCTCTCTCTCTCTCTCTCTCTCTCTCTCTCTCTCTCTCTCTCTCGCACTTTTTCTCTCTCTTTCTCTCACTTGCTCTTTCCCCCTCCCTCCCTGGTGCAGAGGTCTGTCGAGTCATGGCCACAGTGTATACGGTTAAAGTAGGGTGTGGGGGGGGCACACTGGAGCAAATGTAACAGTCAAGCCAGATGCGGATCTTCCCCCTCATGTGACTTTGGGTTGGCGAATGGGGATTGGTTAAATCACAGGCAACACTGATGTGGGGGGGATAGGGTTCTGTGCCTAAAAATAGCCGGCTGGCTGTCCCGTCCAGCCAGAGAGTAAACCAAACCGGCTCTTCCTCCCCACTCAAGCTTTCCACAGACCAGCCGCTGTTGACTCAGCTAAAGGGGACACCGCTGATAGATGGAGAGTGAAACTGAGGGAGGGAGTGAGATAGAGAGAGCAAGTGAGACTGAGAGACAGAGGGAGTGAGAAAGGAGACGGACAATTGATAGAGAGGCTGGAGAAATCAAAAGAGAGAGGTCATACTGGGAGGAACTGGGGAGACAAGAAGTCAGAGAGCAAGAGAGGGCCTGGATTGGTTCATCTCAGTGTCACTGAAATCATTCCGTAGCTGAATATTTTAATCAGATTAGTTTTAGAGCTAAACTCTTCATACAACAGCTTTCATTCATGACAAAGTGTTGGAATTTCATGCTGATATTCAACTGTTTATAGAAACATCAAATAATAGAGATGATCTGGTAACAGTTGACTGTACATTTGTAATGTACTGTATATGCTGAATATTTTCTGTAAACTTTGTTTCATACACTCAAATGTTGAAAACAGTAACTTGCCTATCTTTTCACCTGAGAGAATACCATTAGGTAGATAATCTTGTTCATTTTGTTCCTGTCATATTTCTATGACGTTAGCCATTCCTGTCGTCATCGCATTTTCTTTGTTCTTGAATTGGCAGATTTACAGGTGGCCGTGACGGAACCAGACATCAACAATCGTCTCGAGTCACTCTGTCTGAGTATGACCGAGCATGCTCTGGGAGGTAAGCGCCCTCTACTGTTTGAGGGGAAAAACTGCAGTTGCTTCTTTTATCTTTGGGGGGCGACGTACAATGAAACCGAGAGGAAATCTCATTCTGAATGTGTGGTCAATATTCATGCGCTTGAACATTCCAAATTGGGATATCAATGACGTCTAGGAAGAGAGGGACTAGTCGTCAGAGCACTTTCAAAGGGCTTTCTAATTCCACTGAAGAAACACCCCCGCAGAAAAGGACAGAGACGGGGGGCAATTCTCCTAAATTTTTCCCTCAAAAAGTAAACCGTTTTTCCTTTCCAAACTAGAGCATGAATGCATCCAGAATCTGCGTGCTTTAAAAAGGAAGGATAAAAATTGTAAGCGTTCCCATGTGAAATGAGGAGTTTTTCTTTTGGATAAAGAGGGGTGTTTTTCTGTCCCTTCATCAGGCGGGGGCCGGGGGGAGACAGTACCTCTCAGTTTTGGTAGCAGGCTGTGGGACAAGTGCAGCTTTGTGTGTGAGCAGAGCGAGGGTGGGAGGAGCAGGGTGGGTCGACGGGCAGGAGAGACTGCGGTGGGCTCAGGAATGTTGCCGCAGACAGCCGCCTGCGTCCTGTCCCACTGCGGCCCAACAGAGGGGGCAGTGTTCTGCACCATAGGGTCACCCCCAGAATCAGCCCCGCCCCAAACCACCCCAGCTCTGCCAATCCAAGACCAGTTCTGTACAGAGAACATTCCCTACGCTGATGCCAACACACACACACACACACACACAATGTTTTAATAATCAGAAACACCGCTTCAGACATGCACGATCGCACACACACTTACAGTCTCATATTCAAATATACTCATGTTCTCATATTTAAATCACTAGCTATCATTCTTAAATATTTCATATGCAACTCCACTTCCAAAAAAGTTGGGACACTGTGTAAAATGTAAATAATAACAGATTGCAATGATTTTCAAATCATTTGAGCTTTATATTTACAGTGGGGAAAATAAGTATTGGATGCATCAATGCATCATTTGTCTCAGTAAATTTATCTCTAATGGGGCTATTGACATGGGATTTACCAGGTGTCCGTAACAACCCAAGTAATCCACACATACAAAGAAATCAAAACAAATTAGTCCATAAATTAAGTTATATGTAGTAAAGTGGAATAACACAGGGAAAAAGTATTGAACACACTGAAATTTATTCAATACTTAGTAGAAAAGCCTTTGTTGGTAATGACAGCTTCAAGACGCCTCCTGTATGGAGAAACTAGTTGTGTGCATCGCTCAGGTGTGATTTTGGTCCATTCTTCCACACAAACTGTCTTCAAATCTTGAAGGTTCCAGGGGCCTCTTCTATGAACTCTGATCTCAGTTCTTTCCATAGATTTTTAAATGAATTCAAGTCGGGTGATTGACTGGGCCATTCTAGCAGCTTTATTTTCTTTCTCTAAAACCAACTGAGAGTTTCAATTCAATTAAATTCAATTTATTAATATAGCACTTGTCACAAAGACGCTTTGCCGTGAGAGATTAAATAAATGAAAGGGCAGTGCCCAGCCTAATCCCCACTATAGCAAATGAGGCAAAAAAACTCCCAGTAGGGAGAAAAATCCTTAAACAATGGTGAGAAAAAACTCCAGTGGGAAGAAATCTCAGGAGGAACCCAGCTATAGTGGGGAAGCCCATCCTCCGCTGGGTAGCTAATTAGTAATAAAATAAAGTAATAATAGAATAAATTGGTAATAGAGTTCAAATAAAGTCCATCTAAACAGTGGTATCTGTAGCTCCAGGAAGTGGCAGGTCGAGGATGGAGCTGAACTGGATCAGGACCGGATCAGGACAGCAGGACAGCAGCAGCCAGCGCTCTTGGCTGTGTGTTTGGGATCATTGTCTTGCTGAAATGTCCACGGTCGTTTAATCTTCAGCATCCTGGTAGATGACAGCCGATTCTTTTCACGAATGTCTCGGTACATTTCTTCATTCATCCTTCCTTCAATTACATGAAGCCTGCTAGTACCATATAGTGAAAAACAGCCCCACACCATGATGTTCCCACCTCCAAACTTCACTGTTGGTATGGTGTTTTGGGGGTGATGTGTAGTGGCGTTTGTCCTCCAAACACGGTGTGTGCTCTGACATCCAAAGAGTTCAATTTTGGTCTCATCTGACCAGACTATATTCTCCCAGTTTTTCATAGGCTTGTCCAAATGTTGTGCAGCAAACTTTAAACGAGCTTCGGCATGCTTTTTCTTCAGCAATGGAGTCTAGTGCGGTGAGCGTGCATAGAGGTCATGGCGGTTGAGTGCATTGCTTATTGTTTTCTTTGAAACAACTGTACCTGCTAATTCCAGGTCTGAAGCTCTGTGCGAGTGATCTTGGACAACTCCTCTGATTATTTTTTTGACTCCTCTGTCAGAAATCTCGTAAGGAGCACCTGGTCATGGCCGGTTTATGGTGAAATGATGTTCTTTCCACTTTTGGATTATGGCCCCAACAGTGCTCACTGAAACACTCAGAAGTTTAGAAATGCGTCTGTAACCAATGCCATCAGTATGTTTTGCAATAGTAAGGTTGCGAAGGTCTTGGGTAAGCTCTTTGCTTTTACTAATAATGAGATGCTTCTTGTGTGACACCTTTGTAATGAGAAACCTTTTTATAGGCCATCAATTAGGACTAAACCTGCTGATATTAATTTGCACTGATTGGGGGCAGATTGCTTTCTAAATACTGACAGATTTCAGCTGGTTTCTTGGCTTTCCATGCCTTTTTGCACCTCCTTTTCTTCATGTGTTCAATACTTATTCCCTGCGTCATTCCGCGTTATTACACATCACTTAATTTTTGGACTTATTTGTCCCCCGCTGCCGCAGTAGCGAGTGGAGCGGGGGACATAGTATTCAGTTCCGTCCGTCCGTCCGTCCGTCCGTCCGTCCGTCATATCCCGTTTGTTGTGAACGCGATATTTCAAGGACGGTTTGACCAATTTCATTCATCTTTGGCTTCAGTGTGTATTAGTGTGATACGCCGGCCCCAGTCGATTTACGTGACTTGGCGGGGAACATGGCCACGTTTAGCGGCAACACTTGTTTGTCTTGATTTCTTTGTATGTGTGGACTACTTGGGTTTTAACCGACATCTGGTGAAAATTTCATGTCAATAGCCCCAATAGAAATATATTTACTGAGAAAAATGTTGACGCGTTCAATACTTATTTTCCCCGCTGTATTTGAAAATAGTTCAAAGACAATATATCAGATGTTGAAACTGAGATATTTTATTGTTTTTTGGAAAATATGAGCTCATTTTAAATTTGATGCCAGCAAACCATTTCAAAAAAGTTGGCCCACAGGCATGTTTACCTCTGTGTTGCATCACGCCATTTTCAGTCTGTAAGCGTTTGGGAACGAAGGAGACCAACTCCTATAGTTTTGAAAGCAAAAGGTTTTAACATTCTTATGTAGGATTTTAGTTGCTCAGTACTTTCCAGCCTCCTTTGTCATATTTTGTTTCACAATGGGTCGTATTGTGACTGGGCTGGACGGCAGGCAGACCACTTTACCACCCAGGCTGTTTTACTGCCGAGCCATGTTGTTGTAATACGTGCAGAGTATGGTGTCTGGCATGTTGTTGCTGAAATGAGCGAGGCCTTCCCTTAAAAGAGATATCTGGATGGCAGTAAATGTCCCACCAAAACCTGTATATATATTTCACAATTAATTGTGCCTTCGCTGATGCACAAGTTACCCATGCCATGTGTACTAATGCACCCCCATACTATCATGGATACTGGCTTTTGAATTGTTTGCTGACAACAAGCCAGATGGCCTCCTTCTTGTTAGCCCAGTGGATGTGGCATCTATGAGTTCCAAAAAGAATTTCACATTTTGATAAGTCAAACCACAGGGCAGATTCCCACATCGCCTCAGTGCATTTGAAATGAGCTCGGGCCCAGGGAAGAAGGCAGCGTTTCTGGATCTTGTTCAGATATGGTTTAATCTCTACATGGCAGAGTTTTAAAGGAGGACTATCATGGCTGGGAAAGTTGGTTGTTATTATTTCATTTTATCATGAAAAAAGCTCCTACGACTTTGTTTTCTTTATTTTTCGATTTCTTAAATTTTTATGAGCGATTTTACAAAACTAGCGGACCGCGCCATTTTCACCACAGCAGACGAAAATTCACCCTCGATCCGCTTGGGGCGCCCCTAATCGTGACGTCAGTGCGGCTGTCAGCGCCATGAATTTCCATTATCCTGCGGTCCTGCATTGAGATTGTTGAATGACCGAGATATTCCCGCTTCCTCTATGGGGCAGACAGACGAGCTTAATTGTTACCTTTTTCTATCCGACACAACTTTAATTTAGAGGTGAACTAACATCAGAGGCCATTTGAAATGCTTCCGGAAAGAAAAGTGCGATTTGAAGTCTGCTAATTACCAGCGAGGCTGGACAGCTGCCGTCACCTTGGCATAATTAGCTCACCTTAAATCAATTCCCGTGTACTTTACCTAACTTGTAATCAAGCCATTTATTCAGCCAACTGACCAATCAAAACCAAAATCAAGCTAGTAATGATTTAGAAGAGATAATGAGAAGCAGACAAACCGAACCAGGCTACCGTGCTAGATTGAAATAATGTCAGTAATCTGAATAAATAGCAGACCTCTGAATTCCACCTCTCGTCGGAAAACTTTCACGTATTATTAAAAAAGATTTCTTAAAAATAAAATCATGTTAAGATGGCCCTGGTTTTTAAGCGTCTAAAAATATACGCGAAGTAGAAAACATTGTGTGAAGCGCATCAAACGTGAATGCGAGAGAGAAATTATTTTCGCACTGCAAGCAATGGACAAATGCACCAAAGACTGGGCAAGCACGTTCAGGCAAATCTGTGCTGCAAATTTTAAACATTTTTTATTTAATAATTGAACAAGATTCGCACACAACGGCCAAATGCAATAATCAAGCAAACACATTCAGGTAAACTGCGTGCTGAACTAAGCAAAGTTAAGGTCTTCAAAATCATCCTCCTATACTCGACAATTGCTTTCACCCTCTTCCCATTTACTTGGCTCACTTTGCAATCAAACAGTTGATTCGCTCAATGAACAATTTTAAATTGGTTGGTAGTCTAATTTATTTAGATATCCATGTATTCAGACATTTTGATATTGCATGCATCATGCACATGAATGCATGTGGCAGCCGCAGTGACGTTATGATCTCGCAACTTCTCATGCCACTTGCGGCGTTAATGGCAGCCTCCTGGAAACAGCAATTCCAGCTAATTAATGGTCATTTTAAAGAACAGGGGGTATGTATAGACAAAAAATCGACCGTGGATATTATGTTGGAGTTAATTACTATAAGATTAAGTCAAAACTTGTAGGTCAGTATAGTCCTCCTTTAACTTACATTTGTGGATGCTGTAACAAAATGTGTTTACTGACAATGGTTTACAGAAGTGTTCCTGAATCCATGCAGTGATTTCCACTACAGAATCCTGTCTGTTTTTAATGGGGTGCCACCTGGGGACCTAAAAATCGCAGCCGTTCAAAATTGGATTTTGGCCTTTTCCCATGCGTACAGAGATTTTTCTGGATTCTCGGAATCTTTTACTGATATTATGTACCATTAAGGATAAAATCTCCAAATTCTTTGCAATTTGAAGTTGAAAACGTTATTCTGAAATTGTTGAACTGTCCCCGTGCTGTCTTTATTAGAGTGGTTAAGCCCTCACTATATTTACATATGAAAGACTTTTTATACCCAACCATGTTACTGTTCTGTTGCTAAAAAATCTAATTAGCTGTGAGATGTTCTGCCAGTTGTAAGTTGGAAATGGGGTTGTAGACACACACACGCACACACACATGTACACACAGCACCCCCCCCAAAATCACACATACATAGGCATATGTCCCCCCCCTTAACTCACATACACACCACACATCGTACCCCAGCCCTCTCAATTTTCTCTCCTTATAGGAAACTGACTTTGATTCTGTTGCCATTTCAGTCTCTGGCTTTTTTTTTTTTTAAAGGACTTTTTCTCCTCTGGGCCCTGGCAGTTTTGTAAGGGGGATAATGCCAAACAAGGCTCCTGTTCATGTTCCAGGAACACATGAACTTGCTTGCTATACCTGGCTTACATTGTCATGATGTGCTGTTCTGCAGCAGTGGGAATGATGAGTCCTGGTTTTGAGTCTTGAATTGATACTGTTGATGGTCCTCATCGCTAAAGACTAGGGCTGATGAATGGGTGGATGCATTGATGGTTGAATGGATGTTGGGTTTCAACTGACTAATTCATTGCTTTTAAACTGCTGGTAAAACCCACTTTCTTGCACTTTATCAGACGGCACCAGTAGCTTCATTTCATGGTGCTGCTTTGGTTCTGTAAAGTGTATTTATGTTATGTCTTTGCTTCCTTTCCTATTGGTCCAGACGGTGTCGACCGGACATCTACAATCTGAGTCTGAAGCGGGGTGACATGGGGAGAGAAGGCTGGCGGTGAGACCAGGGACAAAGTCACCCTGAGGTCATAAGGCTCCACCCGCCTGCCCCCCTGCTCTTGAGCAGCCAATAGGAGAGGAGGGCAGAAGAGGGCAGCGCCCGAAAAAAAAAAAAACAAATGCTTTTTCCGCCGTTTCACAAAATGGCTCCACATAGGCCTGTTCCAGCTCCACTACACAATATTCGCCCGCTATTTTTGGTGGACGAAACAAAAACACTAAAAAGTCATGTTTACAAGAGTCAAGAGGTGTAGAAAAAGCAGGGGTTGGGGAGAAAATGCGCTGACCGTGACGGAGGAGAGAACAGGGGTCCTCACTGTCACCAGAACCGCGCTTCAGGAGAGAGAAACCAAAGAAGTCACGGCTAAGGAGTGTTTACAGGGTCTCTGTGAATGAGACCTGGAAAATGGGGGCTAACAGCCAATAGTGCTCGACACCCTCCAGCCCCTGCACCCAGTCACAAGTCATCATTGGAGTGCGGGTCTGCTCACTGCCCTGCCACGTCAGAACGGAGCCTCGCTTTCGTCCAACAAAAGAAAAAAAAAAACACCAATACAATAGCAATCAAAAAACAAACTGACTAATTCCACACAAGCGCTTCGTTTGTTTGGTTTGTCTATTGTTCTTTTGCTGTTTTTGAGGAAGTGACAGTTTGGGCGACACTTTGCTATGTACAGACGATTGGGGCAAAAAAAAAAAAAAACCCAATCATGTATGTATGTATTGTTTACAAAACGTTCTACTATCGAGGGTACCGAAACATAAATTTCAGGTATGAATGTTATATTTTTGTATAAGAAGTGGCATAGATTGCGCTTTTAGCCTTTTCTTTTTTTACTTTAGTTATTGCCTTAGTTTACACTTATTTTCCATTGCCTTACCAGCAGAGAAGCTGAGAAAAAAAGTTTCACGTTGCAGGGGTTAACTGGAAGTGATCAAAAGAGAGTGAGGAAGAGGAAGATTGTGAGGAAGAAGGGAGGGAAAGAAATTCAAAGTGTATAATGGTCGGTAAAGAGGATGTGAAATGAGGGGATTTTGAGGACTCATTTTTATCCAGAATGGGGAGTTGAATCTAAGTTAGTCATAAGTGCATTTCAGTTCTGGAATCTGAAGGGCAGGAAGTAAGTTATTTTAGGACCGGTTTGGTGATCGAGTAGCAGACCTCCACATAAAAGTAGCCGTGAGTTTTACCAAAGGTGCTGTACTTCTATATGTAATTGCTGCCAGAATGTGATTGGATTACCTGAGCAATGAGCCATTCCTTTTGGCTGCATTTTTCAGGATGTTGTCAACAATATGAATGGCTGTGCAGTCCACATTTGTGTGGAGGTTTGGTTCAGGAGGTGGTAATGGGTCTGTGCATATTTACAGGAAGTGCAGCTTGGAGTTTTTTGCCCGGAGAATACACAAGGGCATTTAGTTTGGTATTTGTGACTAGAAATAGTTAAAGTTGGTAAATGTCATGTTGAGAGGTGCAGGTGTAGGTGCATATGAGGCAAGTTACTGTAAAAATATTTGCTGGTTGCATAGGGGAAAATGAACAGATTGTTCTCACTTGAGAAATAATTGATGGGAGAAGAGCTGTATTGGCTGAGATGATGCTGGGATGTTAAGAGTATTTTTTTTTCTTTTATTTTTACTTCGAACGTCACAGAAGTCATTGTTTGAGCCTCAGTAAAATTATGTAGATCATCTCTCCGCGGCTTTAATGCTGGCTTTTAGCTCCACCTGGTGGCGGCCAAATATAGTGTAGTGCAGTTGCACATTTTGTAATTAATGAATTTGAAATATAGCTTGACTCTTGTTCTTTAAAATTGCCCGTTTCGTCTTAATTCAAAGCATTGTCAATTTTATTGAAATAGAAACAGACTTACATGTTTTAGAGTTTTGTTTTATTTTGCAATAACCTTTACGGTTTTTTGTACAGTATAGTGACACTTTAAACAGGAGCTTCGTTGCTTTCACACTTAAAGAGTTTCTTGTTCATGAATTTGGAGTCCTATTTTGGGCAATGAAATCTGATTTTTTTTTTTTTTTTTTTTAATTTTATGCTTGGAAAAAGTCACGATGCATGTGTTCAGGCGCTTGCTGTACTGATTTTTTGAGAAATCAGTGGCAGATTTATGAGACTGACACGGCTTAAGTTTAGAAGAGGGAGGCTAGAAAATAAACTGTCATTTGTTCCCCTGTTCTATGTGTGGCAGTACAGCCTCGAATCACGCATAGGACTGCTTATGGCATCCTGTGCAAATGACGTAAACCCTCACCCGTTTAATCTTCACCTGTCATGCGCACTCTGCGGTTTTACGTTTGGCCTCATGACAGAAGCAGTGGGCTGTCCAATGTACAGCTGTGCAGTCACGTGATGGATCTTAATCAATTAATCGACCGACAGAAACGGCCTCTTGCATAAGCTGCGCAAAAGAAGTCATGAATTCCGGTGGGAAAAACTGACCACCAGTTCGACTTTGCCATTTCAAAACCTATTCGGCTGTTTCATAGTCTCTTTTATTTTCCTAGAAAATTAAACCAAAAGGTTTATTTGGCCTCTCAGAGGTAGGATATTTTGCATCCAACGCCCATCCCCCTTAAACTAGTGCCTCGTGATTAGCTTGGTGACGTAAAATTGTATAACGCATGATAACTTGGTCAGCCGGAGACGCTGTTTTACTAGAAAACATTAAGTGGCATTATATAGTGTTTTTTGTATGCAGTTGCTTTCTAAATAGTTATTTTTATTGAATTAAAGCCACTTAATGTCACTGCCATATGGATAAATAGGCCTACTATTTGCAGATTAAGAGCATTATTTATTCTTTTTTATATTACTGTTGCAGAGGTGATTATTGTATTCATTATGTAGATGTATTATTTATGATTCTGTATTAACTTGCTATGGCTGGTGACCATACGTACATCTCAATTATTAACATGGTTATTTTTGTGTTTGTTTGTCTACTCTGAACAATTATATCACAGTTTCTTTGATCTTAAGAAAAAGACATATCAGTTTTTCTTGGGGTATATTTGTGCTTTCTGTTTATTTTATTAATACTTATAACCTGGAAACCCATTGGCCAGAATGCCTTGTATAGTGACAACAAGAGCAGATTGCATTATGATGGACAGATTGAATTAAGCAAATACCATTTTTAAGTAAAATGAACTTTCTGTACCTCCGTTTAATGCTGCCATGTCCACTGAGCGTCAAGTGAACAATGACAGACAAAGCCTTACCATTTTCCATCAGCAGCTTCTACAGAAGTGATTACGGAAAATGACTTTTTTTTAATTAATTGTGATTATCCTGAGATGCTGGACTGTGCGTGTGCTCGTGGCAGAGTCTGAGAAAATGGAAGGAGACGAGGGCAGTTTAGGTTTAGATGAAACCCCGCCCAGTTCCATGGAGCCCGGATGAAGTGCACTAGTGCACTGTCAGGGCTACGACAAGAAGCGTCTTAGCCTAGCTATTGTCCTAAATATCCAGTTTTGACACCATAAATGTGTTGCAGAAGTGAGGCATTGTAGAATCTGGTGAGAATTTTTGACAGAACAGGAATTCCTTAGATCCACGACCCTTTGGTTGGTCGTTGTGTCAAGGTTTTGCATCATACAGAAGTGGATGTGGTTTTATCTAAATTGGACTGGAAGAACGTCCTGCTGTCGGAAACTGATTGGAAGCTGACTTCAGGGATTAAATGGGCAGCAGCAGAATTCCCTTGAGGAGGCGACCTTTTCTCTTTCCTCTCCACCTTTCCTAACCTTGGTAGAAAACGTTTCATAGGTGAAAGAAAAGTTGCAGGGAGATTGTAAAGGTACCTTGGGACGTATTTGAGTAAAATCCAATGTCCTTCAATAGGGTATGAGCTCAGCTAAGAGCCTTCGTAATTTATCTGAAAATTTCAGAATTTGAGTGACTAATCCAGTTGCTACAGCTGCGAAGGATCGTGGTCCATATCCGATCTTTCTTTTCTTCCAAGGATAGTCCTATATTTCCTAGCTTGAAGGAAGCAATAAAGGAGCTAATTTCCTTTCCTTCATGAAATGCATAATTCTGTCAAACAGCCAAACCTTTTCTGGTTCATTTCAGTTTCCGAGGAAGGTTCCTTGCAATTTGTAGAATGCTGATTCGCGTAGGGGCTGCGGTCAAAAAGTCAAAAAATGACACTCTATTGTCTTATTCCAAACCACTTTCCCTCGACCTCAGTAGAAAATGTCATGAGGTTAAGAGAAGATGTGAAGCAGAATTCAAAAGGACTTTGGAAAAGGCACCTGTGATGCACAATATCCCCCCTGTGGTCCTCTTCAAAGTGTACACTGGTACAGGAAACAACATGCGTGGGCTGAAGTTGCGGAGCTCAAGACCGCACTTCTACATGGGTCAGTCACAATTTACAGAGCAGAATGGCGCACACCTCTGTCGGCCACACCTGCGACCTTTGCTTGGATAGTGTTGTTCGCTCGTATGTCGCTCCTGTGTGGTTGCTGGAATCACATAAAACCTCATGGTAACAGTGGATTTACAGCTAAAAGTTTTAAGTAAAATGCGGTCTGATACGGACTTGAGAGGTGTGTTTGGGGTGCTCATGAGCATCCCTGGAGAACACTATCGATAGAGAAATGGCACACCTTGCAATCTTGCACACCTGTGCGGATGCGCGCACATGAGGGGCAGGAGGGCGCAAGTGCGAGTATTGGGGCAAGGGGTATGAGAGTCCGACGGCACTTACACTTGGTGACATCATGCTGCAACGTCTGATTTTATTGACGTGCGTCTGTCATTGATGAAACGCTGATGGAACGTTGATCTACATTTTGCTGCCGCTAGGTGTTTAGAGATGGCATTATCTCCTTTCCTTTCGTAAAGGAGGATCTAGTGTATCATTTGCTGAAGGGGGTGGGTAAGGCAGCATTGTTGCAGTTCTCCTTATCATTTAGAAAATTTCAACAGCTCTTCTCATGGCTGCCATGTAAATACATCTGGGCCATTTCTTAGGAGTAAGGAACTTTCCAAAAAAGACTTCGAATGCAGCCCAAATCAGACAGCGTGAAGAACAAACTGTGACGGACATGGAACGCCAAAAGCGTCATGATTCCACCTTATGTGTAGGCTTACCTGGGGGTGTGCTTTTCTCTGACAACCCTTTTGGCGTTCGATTGATTGAAGAAGCGGCTGCTCAACGTGACCGTTAGAAGCGAACGACGGCACGCAGGCCTGGGCAGCATCCGTGGCAATCTGGGCCTCTTCTTGTGCTCACTGTGCATGCATTTGGCTCAGGGGTTTCCAGATATGAGTGTGGCCGTAAACCTGCAGTATTAACAGCATAATGCTACCTTGATATTCCAAATTCTTCATCTTTGTTTATGTCTAAATGAAGATTAACTGATTTGTTTTTTTTTTTTTTTTTTTTTTTTTAAAGCTTTTTTTATTTCACCCTGTAGACCTGTGGTTTAGGCTCTGGTCAACCGTTTTCTTTATTCAGTGTGAGTTCTGAAAATCTAGCATTCATACTGTTATGATTTATTAGTGCTTTACTGTGCGCTTCCTTTTTTTTGTTTGTTTGTTTTTTGGTTACTCTCAAGAGCCGATGTCCTGTATTGACTGCAGGCTTACATATATATTTGAGAAAAATATTGTATGTTTAAAAAAAATGTAAAAGACAAAAACAAAAAAAAACATAATTTATATTTTAGAAATGCATGCTGAAGGCTGGGAAGTCATATTTAGAATAACAAATGGCAGTGCCTTTTTTTTGTACGCGGACATTTACCCATCATGTAAATGATTTTGTATGGACTTCGAAAATAATGCAAAAACTGGTGATAACAGCTGCATAGGTGGTGGCAGTAGTAGTATTATGCATAATGCATATAAACGCATGTGATGACATCTACAAAATTCTTATTGGCAAAATTTTGGTCCTCTTGCTGGCATTGTGCTGTCAGCTTGTTTGGTGTTAATTGTGTTCTGTAGGTACTTCGTGCTGATGATGTCACAAACGTATCTGTCTATACAACAAACGGATGTACATATGTGTATGAATGCTTGTGTGCGTCCTTGTAAGTTTGTACATATGTCTCGTAAGAGTGTACGTGCTGCAGTGCTGAGCGGCCCTTTTTCTGCCCTGCAGCACCTTAGCCAAGTCAGGAAAGAAATCTGTCAACTTGATCTTTTTAAGTCACAGTTGCTCTTTTTATATTGTTAATCTGTCATATAACTAATCAGACTTCGTTGGTTTTCTTTATGACCCTTATGACCCTTTCTTTAAATGGCCATTTGTGTCAGATGAGAAAATTGACACTTTCACAGGACTATCGCAATGCCAGCTGAAAATACCCTGTTTGGAGCTTTAGCCCCTTTCCTCCTATGGAATTTCTGCCCTTGCATTTGTGTATTTGAATATTTGTGAGAGAAATAGAATGCTTTGTTTTGACTGATGATGTAATGCTGTGTGTGATTGAAATGTGAATGAATGTGAGTTTTTGTTTCTGTTTTGTGGGGTCTGTGTTGAGTGCTTGATGTCTTTGTGACAACCACAGACAAAAAAAGTATTAAAGAATAACATTTAAACAGAAACTAATGTGTGCTTATTTGAGGAACTTTTAATATTGTGTCGCATTCTTCCCCAACTGGCTGAGCTGTGGCCTTACTGTTCTTCAGGCTATATCTCCAGCCGTTACAAAGCAGGGCTCATTCAACAGTGATATTTTGTGGAGTAGGCCCAGGTGTGAGAAATTAAGGTTGAATAGAAAACTGACAAGATTGTAGGTCTCCTCGAAAAGGTTGATTACCTGGTTACCACTGGTATAGCCTCAGCTGCGATTCATGAAGAAAAGCGCCTGTTCAAAAACACCTGCGCATCAAGTCTCAAAACCTCTTGGTGGACATGCACACTGTAATTGTCAGTTTGTTTTTTTGCTGTGTATAATTTAAAACAACACTTCCAGAATGGTTGTTGCATTTTTAAGCCCAAATTCATGTTATCTTGTGCTATATTTTAATGGAGTTGTTCTTTGTCACCTGGTATCTGATTACATCTTTTTGGTCCTGATTGTCATTAATGTGCTCTTACAGATTGTCCTTTCAACTGAAAATAGAGCAGCGTAGCCTGTTAATTTAAGTATCATTCCGCTCTCTAAAGTGTTTTCAGAATGTGATTTGCTGTGCAAACTTTTACTTATCGATCATCCTCACTTGTTTTTCTGAACAAATGTAATGTGCTTGTAGTTGGTGACCTGGCCATCTCTTGGAGGAAAGTGATCAGTGAAGGCCCACATAGTGCTGAATTTGCTTCCAACTCAAAGTTACTAAAGTCATTCAGATTTTGAAAACGCCTTGTCATGTGTTGCCTGATTGTAAACCAGTACTTGTCCAATTACCAGGAGTGGAAGTTTTGACCAACCCTAGAAGACTATCCTGTCGGCTTGCAGTCCAACCCAGGTAAAGCACACCTCGTCTAAGGCAATGTGCCCACTATAGAAGGCTTGTGGATGCTAATCGACCTCCTGCTAAAATATGCATGTGGAGCAGGTGGGTGATAGCATCCGCAAGCTTTTTTAAATGGGAACACTGGCTAACAGCAAGAGATCTGCCTTGTGTCGATAATTACTAGAATCTCTTGTGCCAAATCATAGTTCAGATGACCGCTTTCAGTGTGGCTGAGCAGCAGGAACAGGGTTTAGTCGTCCTGGTATGCATCCAAATTTTCTTTAGCTTCCTTTTTATTTCCTCTCCACTTTTCCTTGACCATGCCAGGAAGTCGCATGAGTCAAGCAAAAGTTACGGAGAGATTTTCAAGGTACCTTGGGACGTTTAAGAAAACTCAATGTCCTTTCAGTATGCTGAGTGCTTGATGGCGATTGATTCCAACATAACTGGAGAACAACAACAAATGACGTATGCAGTCGCTGCTGCTTGGAAGGACTGCAGTTCATAATTGATCATTCGTTTCTCCAAAGACTGACCTGGAAGAAAGCAAAGACCAAGCTGATTGCCTCCTTTCCTTCATGTAATAAACTATTTGGATGTTCCTTGTCCTGCCTGCTAAAATATTTCAGGGTTATACCCGTTCTGAAGGAAGGCTCCTTGCTCTTTAGAGAATTCTAACACATCCCTGGATTTAGGCTGTTCCATTTCAGAGGGACCCTCAGCACAGACATAAAGAGGTTTCTGAAACTGGGGGCTCTTACTGCTAAGGCTGGTTTTCAATGCACAGATGTGCTCTGCAGTCACACTGAATCTTTCCAATGCCAGTAATAACCTTGCTGTTGGCTTGAATTGAAATGATTCAGATCAGAGATTTAGCACACATCAATTTGGCCATATATCCCAACATTCAGTGCAGCCCATAAGCCTTCAGTCAGACACTACGTATAAAATTGGCAGTAATTCTGAAATTGGTCATTGACTATGGATATAACTGCCCTCAAAGATGACAGTCGGTGCTTTAACTTGTTTATTGTTTTGAAATTCAAAAGTGCCAATGCCAAAATAATGATGGGACAATACTATGTAGTTTCAGTTTTGCTTTCAGGAAATTCTGTGTCAAAGTCATATGGGAGTTGGTGCAGTGGGTAGCACTAGTGCCTCAGCAAAAAGATAGTGGGTTTGAGTCCACCCTGGGGTCTTTCTGTATGGGTTTCCTTTGCTATTCTGGTTTCCTCCCACAGTTTTTAAATATGTTCAAGGGATTCACAAAGTTAACTATGCAGGATTACTTAAGCCAGTTCTGTTACCAGAACTCAGGGTCACAAATGCAAGTTGGCCAAGGGTAAATTTAGCACTAATATTAGGAAATATTTTCTCACACAGAGCGTAATCCCAGTGTGGAATAACTTGAATAAGACTAGTGCAGCTATTGGGCCCTTGAACAAGGCTTTTTCCCTGACCTGCACTATTATAAAATCCAGTATGAACAGCAGTTACATAATTAAGGCATTCTAATTCACCAGTTCAATTGCATGCATATAAAAGGTTAACAAACCTTATGGTCTGGATAATTGCTTGTTATATTTATAATGCATCATAGATATTGGTATGTATGGAAAATATAACTGGATATTTTGTATCCCTAAGGTGCTCCTGTTCTAGCGGTGAACTTCTCAGAGGCAAATCTATTTTTGCAGACCCTTTGTAGACTGGCAGAGAGAAAATCTCTTAGCTATAAGACCACTGTTGACTCTGCTACTGAATCATCTTTGTGGTAAGATACATGTATAAGATGTACGAAAGGGACTGTGGGTCGCTTTGTATGAAAGTATCAGAAAAATAATCGTTATAATAATAGAGAACCGAGGAGCTGAAGCATCTTCACATTTGTTTGCATGATTATGAGCAAGTTACACCTGAGGGGGGCACTGTGGAGCAGAGCTATACGGATATTCAGACAGGAACTCCGACAAGCAGGGATCGTCAACTCAACGGAGCTCACGGTGCCGAGAACAGCTGCTTTTCCACCCTCCTCGTATCTGGGAGTCCAGTGTAAAGCCAAACAGAAACACTGGTCCTGCCGTTCAGTTAAATAGGACATTACCTGGGAAAAAAATAAAGCTAAGGCTGGATTTGGTGATTCGTGTCCGCCAGCTTTTACACTTACCTGAAAAGCCCCTCATATCCACCAACAGGAGTAAAATCACTTGTCATTGGCTGTAACTTGACACACCTGATCCGATGTTTCAGTCACAGGTTGCTGTGAAAGATTTTAACTCGACACAATAAAAAGAGCACGTTGTCGCTGAATTACACACAAGATTTTATTTTTTTCATTCTTAAAATAATTATACTCTAATAATATATAATATATACCATAAAAGTAAATTATCAGGGATATGAACTCCTCGTTGCCTTCAGATGAGGGTTTGAGGGGGGTGGGGAGGACAAGGAGTTCCCCATGTAAAGGCCACAAAACAGAATCTCACAGGCTACCATGGTCCTCTCTTCTCTCCATTAACATATAACACCAGAAGTCACACCACCTTTCAATAAACACAAGGTCACTGATTTTCTTTCCATAATTGAAACCAATTAGGAATGTAGGTTTCCAGATATAGCTAAGTTACAATTATCATTCCATGGATATGAATCATAACTACTTAAGGCAAAGTTAGCTTTAAATCGTACAGGGATCTTTCCCTGAGCTCTGCTGAAACACTCAATTTACACACAAACAGAAACTATTAAACAGCGAAACGTCATTGCTCTGTCAGAGGAGCTCTCTCCCTGACGGGCTGAAATACGCACACCTATATCAGGGCGGAAGTACAGCAACTGAAGGTGATAAGTCAAGTCACAAAATAACAGGGGGGATTTGACAATGGCAAACAATCTGAAATTTCTCCTCTGAAACGACCCAGCATTGCACACTAATGCCCTCAGAATCAAATTCATTTTCCCTCCATCGGCAACAAATACCAACATCCCAGGGGGAAAAATTTAAATCCACTCACATTTGTTGGTTTACATTTAGTTTCACACTTAGTTTCTCTACGCAATGCAGTAATCATTCAAATTCAGCCCAACTGGAGCGAATCAGCGGTGGACCGTCCAGCATCAGAAAGTTAAATTCCTCCATTTTATTCCAACCACCTGAATTAGTTCATTAGCATAACCCTTCAGCGAGGAGGGGGGACTGCTTCAGAAAAATCAGCTGGCTGAGCTTATGGGTGGAGGTAAAATTTAACAGCACTCTTACTTTCTGATACCAGAATGTCAGCCTCTGGTGGAATGTACCTAATATGTACAGTATATCACTTTTTAATCACATAGTAGCACAGCAGCATTGTCAATAGTACGTCTTACTCCTGTTTCTTAGCAAAAACACTACTTTGGTCCGTTTTCACCCCACAAACATAATAAAGTTGAAGGAAACATCAACAAAAATTGTTTTACAAGAGATGTCACTACAGGGACATGTTATATCACACAAGCTTTGTCTTAATAATTACGGCAGGTAAAACTTGGATCCCCCTCCCCATAATGAGAAATGGGGACTGAAGTCAAAGTATCACTCAGGTTTTACTCTTCACAGTTATCAGCTAACTCCAGTAACCCCGCTTCGGGTACAGTACTAGATACAAAGCACGATGTCTGTAAGTAATCCATTAGGTGTAAACCATTGAAATACTTGAAATGTTGAATTACTGGCAGAGTATAAAACCTCAAGGCCTTTGCCTAACTGAAAAGCCAGTAACTTGAGAACTTAGTGTTCAAGCCTCGGGTCATGAAAAATGGATGCCGTATTATTTAGTAAAATGTGATGGGAGGGAATATCGAGAGTTTGGAGCACAATGGTTATATGTCCATTTTAGAGGTTTTGAGAAAAATTGATTTTTAGGTTTGCAAATGTTCTATTAAATCTGGTACATCATTTACATTATTTTTATGTCAGTCACTCTTTTACTGCATGGTTCAGAAGTATACTGAACATGTAAGTTTTCATGTGTGGTACTGCGACATCATGGCCAAAATTGCCAAAATGGACATGTCACCTCCGTGCTCCAACAATTCTAGCACTTGATGTGACATAACACAATGGTGATAGATTGAAGTTTGTTTGCAATAGAAGACAGATGATTCTGTAGTACTATTCATGTTATTCATTAAAATATCAATGTTTAATTCATATAAGCAGATTTTGTTGGACATACCACAACATGAAAATGTGAAAACTGTTTAAAACTGAGGTGCATGGACATATAATTATTGTGCTCCAAGAATTAGCTGATCGAAAGGTGTGACAGGAGGTAAAAATCTCAAAATCACAAAATTTGGACATATCACCATTGTGCTCCAAACCCTCGATATATCCATGAGTCAAAAGATTTCTTAGTCATAACACCTGAAAGGGCATCCTGTGGTTTCTTGTATAGCTTGTATTGAGTACACTTTGGCCCAATGGCAAACAAGTCATAAATGAGCCAATTTTAGACAAGTATTTGCTTTTTGAAAATGATGCAAATTACATTTAAAAAAAAACTGAAATTATATATCATGAGTGTTCAACTTTATTTGGAAAAGGGTGGATTGTAGGTTTTCATTTCAGCCATGCAGATACACACCTGATTCAACTAAACAAGCACTAGAGTACTTGCTAAAGACCTTGATTAGCAGAATCTATATGTGAATCCATGTAACTGAATGGTTGGAACTAAAGCCTGCACCCACACCGGCCCTTTCTGGAAAAGGATGAGTGCCCCTGCTATGCCCCTGCTATACATTTTTAACCCACACTGACCAGCCACTTAATGAGGTAAAACTGTACACCTGCTCATTCATGCAAAAATCAAATCAACCAACCATTTGGCAGCAACTTAATGCATAAAAGTGTACAGACATGGTAAAGAGCTTCAGTAATTCAAACCAAACAACAGCTTGGAGAAGAAATGTAATCTAAGAAACCTCGACAGTGGAATAATTGTTGGTGCCAAAGGGGGTGGTTTGAGTATCTCAATAACTGCTGAACTCCTTCATGCTCAGCAGTCTTTAGAGTACAGTGCAAACAAAAAACGTCTGATGAGCAGCAGTTCCTGGGGAAAAAATGCCTTGTTAACCAGGAGGGAATGGCCGGACTGGTTCAAGCTGACAGAAAGGTAAAAATAATTCAAAGAAACACGTTACAGCAGTGCTATGCTGAAGAGAATCTCAGAACACACGTCAAAACATCAGCACCAACAACTAAAGACCACATTAAGTTCCACTCCTTTTAGCAAAGAAAAGAAAACTGAGGCTGCAGTAAACACAGGCTTGCCAAAGTTGGACAGCTGAAGATTGGACAAACATAGTCTGGTATGATTAAACTCAATTCCTGCTGCAATGAATCATCATTTAAATGCCATGGCCTACCTGAGTACTGTTGTTGCTGACTATGTGCATCCATTCACAGCTACAGATAACCTATCCTCTAATGGCAACTTCGAGCAGGATAACCCACAATGTAACAAAGCATGTCATCTCAAGCTGGTTCCACAAACATGACAATGAGTTTAGTGCATTAAAATTGCTTCCGCAGTCACCAGAGCTCAATCCAATTAAGCACCTTTGGGCAGAACGGGAAATCGCTGCATGAACGCACAGCCAACAAATCTGCAGCAGCTGCCAGATGCCATCATATCCACATTGACCAGACTCTCCAAGGAAAGTTTCCAGCTCCTTGTTGAATTCATACAACAAAGAATTTAGTTTATTCTGAGGGCAAAGGGGTGTCATTCTTAGTATTAGAAAGGAGTACCGAATTACATGACCACTTTGTATACATCGCCCGGCCGGAAAAAAAATTACCTTCGAGATTTAACTATGCAAATAGGTTAGAGCCTTCTATTGGATAATTACTGCAGTGATTAATATGTTTCAGCTGGCAACAAGTTATTTAACTCTAATTGATGTAGCGAGTTGCTTCTCATTTCTTTAACAACCATGTCGGAAGACGCATCCTGTGGTCGTGGAGAAGATGTTACTCTCTTTCAGAAGGGTCACATTATTGGCCGGCATCAAGCAAAGAAAACAACTAAGGAGATTGCTGACACAACTAAAATTGGGTTAAGTACTGTCCAGTGCATTATTAAAACCAGTAACAATAGCGATGAACCATCATCATTGAGGAGGACATGCGGTTGGAAAAAAATCTTGAATGATCATGATCGTTGAAACTTCAATGTTTGGCGAAATCAAATTGTAAAAATCATTAGTAGAACTCACGGCTATGTTTAAAAGTTAAAGAGCATTTCCATGCATGTAAAGAGAACTCAAGGAATTGGGACTAAATAGCTGTGTAGCCTTAACAAAACCACTCATCAGTGAGGTTAATCAAAAAACACAAGGCTTCAGTTTGCTAGGGAGCATAAATATTGGACTCTGGAGCAATGGAAAAAGGTCATGTGGTCTGAGTCCAGATTTACCCTGTTCCAGAGTGATGGGTGCATCAGGGTGAGAAGAGAGGCGGATGAAGTGATGCGCCCACCATGCCGAGTGCCTACTGCACAAGCCTGTGGGAGCAGTGTTATGATCTGGGCTTGCTTCAGTTGGCCAGATCTTGGTTCAGCAACAATATGCGCCCCAAAAATTAGGTCAGCTGACTACCTGAATATACTGAACAATCAGGTTTTTCCTTCTCTGACGGCACGTGCATATTCCAAGATAACAATGCCAGGATTCATTGGGCTCAAATTGTGAAAGAGTGGTTCAGGGCATTATGAGACCTCATTTTCATACATGGATTAGCCACCACGAAGTCCAGACCATAACTCCATTGAGAATCTCTGGGATGTGCTGGAGAAGACTTTACACTGCGGTCTGACTCTCCCATCATCAATACAAGATCTTGGCAAAAAAATTAATGCAACTCTGGACAGAAATAAATGTCGTGATGTTGCATAAGTTTATCAAAACAGATCCACAACTAATACATGCCGTAATCAAAGCTAAAGGAGGTACAACAAAATATTAGTGTGGGACTTTCTTTTTGGCCCAGCAATGTATACTTAACTCCAAAAGAAACGCAAGGGTGAGGTATGTGCTGTATTTGCGGCAAATTGAAGAATTGATTGATTTTTATTGCTTTTCCAGTGAGGCACGAGTGGAAATAAAGAAAAGCGTGTGGTATTGTATTCCTGACGTGTGCCACGTGAACGCGCCAAGCACTTCAGTAATAACCAACATTGAGCTGTTTGTGATGTGTACAGTAACACTTGACTTGTTCTTTTTGGTGTGGTCAATAGCCTACATAAAGCCAACAAAAAAAACGAAAAACGCTACTGCATCAAGAAAATGGAACGGTTTGTGGCACAGGAGAGAGAAAAAGAGCCATTAGCATGTTACGGGCAGGTCTCAGCCGCCGAGAGGTGGTGCGTCATTTGCACTGTCACCATTCAACATTCATGTTTTGCTCATGTAGATGGCGTCAAATGGTACATGCACTCACCCTGAATCGTTTCGGACCCCTCGTCTCATGATCAGTTTGGGTTGCTGTCCAGAATCTGTCACGTACAGGCTGTAACCAGATGTGGCGCTCTTGAGCTACCATAGTCATTCGTGGCTGCCCTAAGCGGGGTCGGTCAGTGACAGTGCCTGTGTTCCATTCTCGGATAGACAGCCGACTGATTGTTGAACGGTGACAGTGCAAATGACGCACCACCTCTCGGCGGCTGAGACCTGCCCTTAACATGCTAATGGCTCTTTTTCTGTCTTCTGTGCCACAAGCCATTCCATTTTCTTGATGCAGTAGCATTTTTTGTTGGCTTTATGTAGGCCATTGACCACACCCAAAAGAACAAGTCAAGTGTCACTGTAAACATCACAAACAGCTTAATGTTTGTTATTACTGAAGTGCTTGGCGTGTTCACGTGGTGCGCGTCAGGATTACAATACCACGCGCTTTTCTTTATTTCCACTCGTGCCTCACTGGAAAAGCAATAAAAATCAATTCTTCAATCTGCCGCAAATACAGTACATACCTCACCCTTGCGTTTCTTTTGGAGTTAAGTATATGTTGAATGGTTAAAAGGGCTGATTTTGCGATTACAGTCATTCAGAATCATTTAGGTAGGGCAGCATGGTGGGACAGTGGGTAGTACTGCAGAGCAAGAAGGTTGCGGGTCTAGATCTGGCCTGGGGCCTTTCTGTGTGGAGTTTGCATGTTATCTGCGTGTTTCCATGGGTTTCCTCAGGGTACTCCAGTTTCCTCCTACAGTCCAAAGACATGCATGTCAAGCTAATTGGAGACTCTAAATTGCCTGTGGGTGTGAGTGTGTATGTGTGTGTGCCCGGCGATGGATTGGCAAGCTGTCTAGGGTGTGTCCCTGCCTTTTGCCCATAGTCAGCTGGGATAGCCTGTCTCTTCTGTAACTGCAGTGAGGAAGAAGCAGTATAGATAATGGATGGCTGAATGGATGGATGGATGGATGGATAATTGTGTAGGTAAACTTTATCCATTTAAAAGGTCCAGATGCAAAGAATAAGCCATTATTTTTGGCTTTTCTCTTTTCAGTCAAAATTAAATACCCCATGACCTGAATAATTATTCCCATTAATTATCCCACTTCAGAAAAAAGCACCATGTAAAATGGGTTTTTGTGTGCGTGACACGACAATGCAGGATGTACCCAAATCATTCAGTTATAAATGTGCTCATCAGAAGAAAACCACAACGTGAAGTCACACAGCCTACTACTTATCACTTCAATAATATCTGCCCTCTGTTTTTTTCCAGAAGGTTCTCTAGATTGACAATTTTAACAACCAAATTTACAGTACTAAAATAGTCTGGAATACACACTTATCCCAGAAAGGTTTTTACACTGTAAAGAAGGAAAATAACAGAGCCACAGATGATGGCAAATACAATGATTGGTGGGTGACAATGAGCATGATTAGGGTTCCCTGTCAGACTGTGAGGTTGGATGGGATGACAAATACAGAGAGGCAGATGGGTTCTTCAGAGGGTTGGGGTTCCCCCTCAGCTCCTAATGAGGGTGAGGAACTCATCTCTGGTTTTGGGGTCTTCCCGGAAAACCCCCAACATGGTGCTGGTAACTGTCTTGCTGTTCATCTTCTGAACCCCTCTCATGACCATACACATATGACTGCGGAACAAGGAGCAGACGTTCAAGATAAATAGTTATAATATCCCCTTCAGATCTCCCCTGGTTTATCCCTTCTTTTGATCTATTCCCTTAATACTCTTCTAATATTATGGTCTGTAACTTTTCTTATTTTGTCTTTACTGTCTTTGAATTATGACATCTCACTTGATTTCTCTTATTGTCTGATTTACAGTGGGCTCCAAAATTACTGGCACCCCTGACAGGCAAAGCAAAAACAATACAAAAAAATATATAAACAATATAATTATAGAGAAACAGAATATACCAACGTGTGACATACTTTACTTTATGAATGTTTCGATGGAAACAACCAAAATCATATCAATCATATAATACAAAATAAATTTCAACGAAGTCAAGGTCTCATAATAATTGGCACCCTTCATTTAGTACTGTACTAAGTACAACCACCTCTGGCAAGGATAACAGTATGGAGTCTTTTCCTGTTATTTTTGACAAGATTAAGGCACACATCTGGGGGGGGATTTGGGACCATTTCACTAAGCAGATCCTTCCAAGATCCTTCACATTCTTGGGTTTGCGTTCATCAACTGCCCTCCATAAACTCAGACCACAGGTTTTCAATTGGATTGAGGTCTGGTGACTAAGATGGCCATTGCAGAATGTTGATTTTGTTGTAACGGAACCATTTCTGTGTGGATCTTGAGGTGAGCTTTGGTTCATTGTCTTGTAGGAAAGTCGACCTGCAGCCAAGTTTCAGCCTTCTGGCGGAGGCAACCAGATTATCAGCCAAAATATCCTGATACTTGATGGAATTCATTATGCCATTAATCTTAATCAGTGCTTAGGGCCAGGGCCAGAACTGGAAATTAGGGGACACAGATACATCACTTTAAAACAATTATTCATCCTGCGGTGCCCCGGTGGCTCATTGGTCTAAGCGCGCGTACCATACAGGCTGTGTCCCTCCCGCGACGACCTGGGTTCTATTCTGGCTTGGGTCATTTGCCGCATGTCCTCCCCCATACCTCTCCCCAACCTTCCTGTCTGTCTCTACACTGCATAACTATCAAATAAAGGAAAAAATCCCAAAAAAATCTTTAAAACAATTATTAATCCTGACTTTTTTTGTAAATTTACAATAGATTAACTCAGAAAACACTCAACACTATCAGGCGTGGCTAGTTCTCCCTGTTAAGCTACGACAACAATCATTCATTTGGATGCCTAATTTGGTGCATTTGAATCAACGTTATTCAAAACTGCATACCCATCAAATCTCACCCTTTTAGTGGCATGTCACATTCTCATGCTGCAGTCAGCAGTCTTACACTTAATAACAAAAGTGATGATTGAAATTTTTAATTTGGAAAGCAAAATAATATTTAATTTCTGAGTCCCACTTTTTAATCAACCCACACTGTACTGAGAGTGAAAGGCGATATTTCATTGGAACGCGGATCAGGTATTATTCAATCAACACATATTTTAAAAATTCTCACTTGGAATTGAAGTCCTTCTGCATGGAAGTTTTTCAGTTTCACCTGTGTTGCGGTAGATTTCACCACTAGTAGCATGGAATCCGATGATGACTCCTGACTTCTCACGCTTTTATTTTCTCAGGGGTTGGAAGCTATGAAATTGCATAAAGAAGTTTCAAATGGTCTTTTATTTCATTACAACAATTTAAACGATCATGAAATGCAGGTTAGATCGCCTGATGAGCCGAAAAGGTAGCCCGGAAGTTCCAGAACAGTTTATCCTTTGTCAAGCATAGACCTATTTATGAATAAATTATTTTTCTGTACTGAATTTAGTCCATTATTTTGTCGCTGTTCGATCACATGGGGGAGAGAAGCTGTGTCCTCAATTGTCAATTGATTATAACTGTAATTGGAAAAAATTTTAAAAAAGGAAAATGATTGAGAACTAGAACTAGAACTAGAACTATAACGACTAATTGTTGTTATAAAGGGATGTATCTGTGCCCCCCAATTTCCAGTTCTGGCACCGGCCCTGCCAGTGCCCCTGGACCTCTCGAATCAAAACAGCCCCAAAATACGACTGACCCACCATCATATTTCACTGTGAGTATAAGGTGCTTGTCCTTGTATGCATCTCTGTTTCAAGCCAAACATGCTGAAAATGTATCTGACCGAAACATGCAATTTTGATCTCATCTAACCAAAGCACTTTGTTCCAGTCATAATTTAAATGATGTTTGGCAAACTCCAAGTGCTTGCTTCTGCGTCATCTCATCAGAAAAGGCTTTCTTCTGGCAACCCTTCCAAAGAGCCTGTGGTTGTGGAGGTGGTGCCTCATGGTGCTTTTTGAAACCTGGTGACCCCAAGATGCCACCAAGGCCTGAAATTCCTTCACAATGATTCCTGGGGATTTTGTTGCTTCTTTGGCCATCCTCCTCAGTAACCTGGGGGGCCAAATGCAGTTGCGTCCTCTATTCTTGAGGTTTTCAATAGTTCCATATCTTTGGAATTTTTAATAATTGCCCTGACAGTGCTCTGTGGCATATTCAATCATTTGTGAATCTTCTTGTCGCCATTATCAGATTTATGAAGGTCTATGACCATCTGCCTCTTTTGAACTGACAGTCATTTTGTTTTCTTCATGATGCTGGATGACAAAGGGACATTGCATGCATGTTACCTCATTTTTATACCCTAGTGAAACAAGATGTGATGTAATGGCTCAACACGGTCCCTAACACTTAGATAAAACTTAAATAAGTGGAATTTAATACCTGCTTTAATTTTGGTAGATGTTATTTACCATAATCTTTAAGGGTGCCATTAATTGTGAAATCTTGATTTAGAGGAAAGTGATCTTTAATTAAATCAGTATATGATTTCGTTTGGTTCCATTGGAACATTAATATCGTACAGTATTTTTCACATGTTGTTTCTTATCTCAATAAAGATATATTTTTTTTTACTTTTTTTGTGCATTGCCAGTCAGGGGTGCCCGTAATTTTGGAGCCCATTGTATGTCATTTTATTGTACAAACCCCAATTCCAATAAAGTTGGGACGTTGTGTAAAACGTGAATAAAAACAGAATACAATGATGTGCAAATCTTATAAACCAATATTTAATTCACAGTGGAACATAGACAACATATCAGATGCTGAAAGTGAGACATACCATTTCACGAAAAATATTACCTCATTTTGAATTTAATGGCAGCAACACACCTCAAAAAAGTTGGGACAGGGCTGTGTTTACTATTGTGTGACATCCCCTCTTCTTTTAACAACAGTCTTTAAACATCTGGGAAATGAAGAGACCTGTTGCTGGAGTTTTGGGAGGGAAATGTTGTCCCACTCTTGTCAGATGTTGGATTCTAGCTGCTCAACAGTACTGGGTCTTCTTTGCCGGATTTTCCGTTTTATGATGCGCCAAATGTTTGCTACTGGTGAGAAGTCTGGACTGCAGGCAGGCCATTTCAGCACGTAGACTCTTCTACTGTGAAGCCATGCTGATGTGACGGATGCAGTATGTGGTTTAGCATTGTCTTGCTGAAATATGCAAGACCTTTCCTAAAAGAGATAGTGTCTGGATGGGACAATATGTTGTAAAACCTATATACTGTATGGCTGTATACTATTCAGCATTGATAGTGCCTTACCAGATCTGTAAGCTGCTCATGCCATAGGCACTATTGCGACCCCAGACCATCAGATATGCAGGCTTTTGAACTGCTCACTGATAACAAGCTGGATGGTCCCTCTCCTCTTTAGACCGCACAACACGGCGTCTGGTTTCCGAAAAGAATTTCAAATTTTGATTAATCTGACCATAGAACAGTTTTCCATTCTGCCTCAGTTGGCCCAGAGAAGACGGCGGCGTTTCTGGATCGTGTTCATATATGGCTTCTTCTTTGCATGATACAGCTTTAGCTTGCATTTGTAGATTGCACAGCAAACTGTGTTCACAGACAATGATTTCCGGAAGTGTCCCTGAGCCCATGCAGTGTATTCCAGTGCAGAATCATGCCTGTTTTTAATGCAGTGCCGCCAGAGGGCCCAAAGATCACAAGCATCCAATATTGACCTTCAGCTTTGTCCCTAGTGCGCAGAGATTCCTCCAGATTTTCTGAATCTTTTAATGATATTACGTACTGTAGATGGTGGGACATTCAAAGTCTTCGCAATTTTACACTGAGGAACATTTTTCTGAAATTGTTTGACAATTTTTAGACACAGTTTTTCACAGATTGGTGAACCTCTGCCTATCTTTACTTCTGAGAGACTCTGCCTCTCTAAAATGCTCTTTTTATACCCAGTCATGTTACTGATCTGTTGCCAATGCACCCAATTAGTTGCAAAATGCTTCTCCAGCTGTTTTTTATTGGTACCACTTACTTTTCCAGCCTTTTGTTGTCCTTGTCCCAACTTTTTGAAATGTGTTGCTGCCATCAAATTCAAAATTAGCTAATATTTCTCATGAAATGGTAAAATGTCTCACTTTTAACATCTCATACGTTGTCTATGCTCTATTGTGAATAAAATGTGGGTTTATGAGATTTGCAAATCATTGTATTCTGTTGTTATTCACGTTTCACACAACGTCCAAACTTCATTGGAATTGGGGTTTGTATTTTAATTCATTGTATCTCATTTCTTTTGTCTCCTTTCTTCTATGTTAACTTGACACTTCCCATTGTAATCCTGTATGAAAATGTGCTTAATACTGATGAAGTTTGATTGACGTGACTTAGCACACGAAGGGCCCACAGAAAAGATGGGGTTGTTGCACGGTCTGTGCAGAGCATTTTACTGACAGACCACAACAAGACAATCATGGTTATACATCAGTGAAAGTGGGAAAAATGGCTGGCTCATTTCCATTTCAATTTTTCATGGTTTGGTCAAGAGATTTCAAATTTTTAAGGTTTGGAAAAAAAGTGGGAAAAAAAACCTACGTGGCCTCTACGACAACCCCCACACCAGCAGGCTGCAAGGCTTCGGTGATGGCGACCGCTATTTGTTTGGTCAGCCGTTCTTGAACTGGGGAGCGAGAGAGGGATGGAGAAAGAAGGAGAAGAAGACACAAAGAGAGAGAGAGAGAGAGAGAGAGAGAGAGAGAGAGAAGGGAGTGGAGAGGATGAGCCAGGAAGAAGGAGTACTGAATCATCAGTATGTCCTCAAACATGCATGCAGCAAAACTGCCAAATTAAAGTTTCTGTTTTCTCCAATTCAATTTCCTGGCAATAAAATGGCAGAATGATGATGCCATTTAATGACATCTGTTGTGAGACAGCCACACTGGATTCACAGGACATTTGAGGCGCTTGTGATATAAACGATATGGTGAAAGAATACCTTGTAATCTCCTGCTGTAGATTTCAACAATCCTGGAAGAAACAGAAACAGTGTTGTGACAGAAGCTCAATACTTGCTGATTACTCTGAGGTATAATCGTAGCGTGCATCTGTTAGAATGCACCAATGTTCCCCCAAGACTTGGTGTAATAAATTCTTAAAGTACTGATCAGTTTACTGCTCTTTAATGTAACAGTACGTGTGGGCATATGGGTGTGTGTATGGTTCTGAAATACAAAACAATGCAATGTAGCTATTAATGACAACTCACTCACTCATCAGAAAACCAATATCAATAGCCATACATATCCACTTGCAAACAGCATAGCTAATACTACTGCACGCAAGCTAACTAATGAAAACATAAACTAACAGCCATCTAATCTTTTTACAGTAGACTAATTACAATTAACCTGTGATTTTAATGTTGTGGCTAACCGCTACATAGCATGTTGAAACCACCATTTTTCTCAGTGCATTTAAGTTACCAACCAGGACAGCTAACTGTTTTTGAGTATTTGAAGCATATTACATATTACACTAATTCATAACTGCAAGACTGGCTTTTATTGCAAACTTTCACATAATTACCGGAAGGAAAGTTAGCTAGCGCACGTTACTTTTTTTTTTTTAATAAAATACCATCCCAATGCTAGCCAAGTTACGAACGTTAGCAACCCAAGTCAACTGTCCAACACAATTAGCAAGTTACCAGAAACACTCGTCTATTAATATCTTCATAAATAATAGATAGGAAACTGAGAGATGTGCTCAAATAAGCATTACAATTAAACATAACCCTAACTTTTATCTTGATGCACACGAAGGAATACAAATATTGGATCAACTGCGATCGAAATTACACTGCACAAATGCTTAAACAGACAATGAAAAACAGTCAATAATACTGAAACGGCAGCTCTACTCATATACTCTCCTCAAATGCACCCACGGCCACGCCCCTAGTGGCTGAGCCTGTGAATAACTGTGTCCATGGACTGTATATGATTGTGTCATATTATATCTTCAGAACAGCTGCCCCCAAACTTGCTCCAGCAAGTTTGCAGTATTGAGTCAATTACTGTTCAACTTCTCCCAGAACAGAAGGAGGTTGTATGAGATGGCAGACAGGTCTCACATAGGTGTGGTCCCACACTTTAATCTCTACGGTGCAAATCAGGCCATCACTCCCAGGGAACACCTTGCCATTTCTCCCCACAAGCCACAATGTTCTGGGTAGTTGAGGTTCAACAATCAGCACAACGGTGTCCAGCTGAAAAAGTGATGTGTCTGACTGCCACTTGGACCAAGTTTGCAGAGTGGGCAACTCATGACGCAGAAATTGGGTCCAAAAATGGTTGGACAGCACTTGACAGGTCCTCCATTGATGACGGCCAAGCAGCTCAGAGTCGTGGTACACTGCCTGAGGTAGTGATGGGTCTGGCCGCCCCGTCAGCCGCAAGTTCAGGGTGAGTGGATCTGGGTCTGCCAAATCAGATGATATGTAGCCTAAGGGCTTTGAGTTGAGAATGCCCTCAATCCCCACCAGCATGGTGGTCAGCACTTCTCCGCTGACTACTTATGAGCCCAAGGTGATAGTCAGGACAGCCTTAAATGACTTGATCTTCTGCTCCCAGGAACCCCTGAAATGGGGAATGCTGGATGGACTGAAATCGAACTTTATCTGATGCTCTGCCAGCTGGGCTTGTAGTGAAGGATGCAGGCTTCTTGATGCAGGCTTCTTGAAGGCTTCTTGTTATTCTCTGTCTCCAATTTTGAAATTGGTACCCTGGTCATCGAGCAACTCCACTGGTTTGCCATGATGGGAGATGAACCTTCTCAACACCATTAGGAATGAGTCTGTATTGAGGCTGGATAGAACTTCAATATGGACTGCACCGGTGTTTAGACATTTGAAGAGCTAGCCTCAACGCTTCTCACTTTGATGGCCGACTATGACCTGCAGTAGACCAAAGCAGTTAATCCCTGTCGAGAAAAAGGTCGGCTGATGCAGCCTTTGCTGAGCAGGATGCGAGTCTGCCATCTTGGGGTTGACTGGCTGGGCTCTCCATCTTTGGCACTCAGGGCAGGAACTCTGCTCACTTCTTATAGCCTCATGACCACAAAGGATCAAAAACTTCCTCCTCAGTTCTGTGAAGAGCCACTCTAAACCCAAGTGTTTCAGGTCATTATCTACCTGGTGGATGAACAACTTGGTTACAGTATACCTCAGGTCCAGGACCACAGGGTGGATAGCATCTTTCTACAGGTCCAGACAGCGCCGTAGTTGATCACCTACTCTAATCAGCTGGAGAAAACTGTCATACTCTGGAGCCGGTGTGATTAAGCGGCTGGATGAAGGGAGTGGTTTCCCAGCAGCCAGGCACTGGACTTTGTCAGGAAAGCTGTCCCTTTGAGCAGACCATAAGATGTTACGCTCCGCCTCCTTGAATTCCTCTGCTCTAGGGGTCTCTTCTGCATCAACAGCAGCCCCATGAAGGTACTTTTCAGTTGCCTTCACAAGTTCACTGAAACTGTTACACTGCTGAGCGTCACGTAGAGGGAGGTCAGTGGTGGTTACTCTGGCAACCAGACAGGTTGTGGGCATTCGCTGTCATCAGCAATGTCTTTATTCTCTGTGACTGGGTGTGTAGCCCATTGATCAGGTGGCAGCCACGGGAACAAGCATCCATGAGCCAAATGATTCTCACCAGTGAGATCCTTCACCAGTGTCTTCCCCTGGGTGAGGTCATCAGCAGGGTCTCTAATGTCTCCGCATAGCGCCAGGCCTGGCTGTCAGTCAACTTCTGAATTTCCACTCAGCAGGTTCCCACAAAAACCTTAAGGCAGCAGGAGTCAGGCTGAATCCAAGACAGGACAGTTGTGGAGTCTGTCCACATGACCATTCTGGACACTGCCAACGTGAGCTCTCTGGTCCGCAGGTTTGCCAGCTGGGCACCAGTGAGGGCAGTGCACAACTCCAGCCGTGGCATGGACAGCTGATGCTTGGGGGCCACTCTGGAATATGCTATCAGGAAGGTCACCTCCACACGCCACTCAGCATCTTGTGGGCACAAGCATCCCACACTACCATATGCATGTAGTGACACGTCGCAGAGGATAGGCAACTCCCTTCTACTGGTTGCATGGTCCAGGGCCAGACTTACATAGCAGCAAGGCAGTTTTGTCCAAGTGTTGTAGTTCGTCTCTCCAGGCTTGCCACACCATGAGTAGGTCACCAGGTGTCCCATAACTGCTGCTGAACAAGCACATTGGCCCTTGTTGTGAATGGTGTCAGGAACCCTGTGGGGTCGTCTTAACTAGTCAACATTCTGTAAATGTCCCTCACAGTGGGAAGGGAGCACTCCATCAGCCGTGATTTGTAGTGGAAGGTATCTGAGTGGCAAAACCAGCGCAACCCCAGGGCCAGTTCCAGTGGGTCCATATCTGTATATTTTAGCCACTGTTTGCTGTTCTCTGACCTGATTTCTTTGGCCAGGCGGCTGATGACAACTGGCTAACTGCTTGCCCACTGTCGCTGCTCAACTGTGGTCATGCACATGCCTTTAGAGAGGATACAGTATGTATGGCACTACATGGCAAACACACAGTTCCAAATTAAAGGACACTCATACGCACTGGGTTTGGAGGTTCTTTGTTGGCAAAAGAAAGCTCAACAGGGGCCAGACTTCAGGCAACAGTCTCGCCTGGTGGAACATTCCCTCGATGTCACTGCTGATGGCAATGGAGTGTTCCCTGAACCGCAACCGGACACCAAGGAGTGATGCACCTAAGTTTGAGCCAGGCAATAGCAACTTGTTCAGGTTCTGGCCCCTACCAGTGAACAAGCAGTTGAACACAAACTGATTCTTCCCGTTGTGAGTCACCATGTAGTGGGGAATAAATCAGGACTCCTCGGAGGTCTTCACCTGTTCCAGACTCACTTTGTTGGTAAAGCCTGCCTTCTCAAACTTCATAATCTCAGTTTGGTAAGCCTCTGCCTTCATCGGATCTCTGCTGGGACACCTGTCTGTACTACACAAGCTTGGAAGCACTGCCTCAGGGCTTCAGGCTGTGCGGTAAGCATGGGTATGTTATTCAAACGCAGCAGTGGGGTGGCATATCTGCGTATTCCATCTTCCTGCACTCTCATTGTCCTCGCCTTCAGAAGCTTCAGGGCCACCTCATCTCTCTGTGTCCTGGTCACCTGCTTCTCGCTTCCGTATGGTAGGGTGCCCAGTTACCAAAGCTTCTCTACCTGATTGGAGAGTTCAGCTGCTGGGGAGGTGGTGGTCAGGAAAAGGCACTGCTGTTGGAGGTTGTACTGCTGGAGGGACTTGACTGGTCCTTGCAGTGTCCAGCTAAGCCTGGTCTTCACCACAGCTAAGGCCCCAGGTGGATCAAGATGGACAGGTTCAATGGGTGTCACCAGGTGAGGACAGTTTGACGCTATCAGGGGGAGCAGCTGAGCATTTGTGAATGATTGCAGGGGGAGCATCTTGGGGTGCTTATATTTGTGCTGAAGGCTCTTCACTAGATAAGGGTGTTCCGTTAATCCAAGCTCACCTGCAGTGAAGGTCCTCTCAATGGTGAATGTCTTTGTCGGTTGCACAGCAGGAGAGATTTTGAATGTTACAGATGAGCCATGGAACATCCTCTGGTCTTAGCAGACTGTTTGTCAGGTAAGACTCACTGGTGTTCTCTCAAATTGCAGCCTCAGAGTGGAATCGTGGAGGAGGATTGTCCTCTCTGAGCCACCTTCTGATATGGCATACATCTCCAGGGTGTTTCGCCATTTCGAAGCAGCATCTTACTGACCTTCAAGAGGACCTGGTTACAACCAGCACGCCAATCCAGGTACAGGACGTCCATTGATGACTTCAATTCTGCACCGGTGGCATGCTCCGCGAAGGCACTGTTCTTAGCTGCTTGGACATTCACCTCATGCAAGGCCTCGAGGTGCTTTCCCTGGTATGTCCAGCATAGACTTTCAATTGATACTGTGCAGCCTGGTGGTGTGCAGCTGTCGTTCGTCTTCACCCATGTAGTCTTCTGGTCCTTAGTCAATTGCCTGAAGTTCGAGCACTGGTCTGGAAAATACTGGGTATTGCAGCAGTATGGGCAATATGCTTTGGACTTATCAAGAGCTTCTAGAGGAGTTACAATGTCAGCTGGACATGGATAGGGCACTGTGTCATGGGTGGTACCATGTAGCGTGGTTGCAGTTTTCTTTGAAACCTTCTTATCCTTGTCATATTCCTTCTTGGGTCTGTTTCCCTCTCTCTGGATGTTCTCCATCTTGTCTAGCCTGTCTCCGCCCTCCTAGATTACAAGCTCATCCTCCCGCCACTCGGCTAAGTCCATCAATAATGGGACCCCATCCCTCTGAGAACAGAGGTAGCAGCGAAAGGTGGCACGGAGATCCTAAGCCAGCTTCCACATCAATCTTGTGGCGTGGGACTCACACTAGAGCTCTATGCGCTTGTCATCCCTCAATTGCTCCTAGATGCCGACAAGAGCTCGGACTCTAAGAGCAAACCTCCTCTCAGTCTGGCAAACTCCCTGGGATCATCTCACGTGAACTCTGGGGTTGACGGCGTTGGGCCTCTGTACAGCTTATCTTAGTTGCTTTGCAGCGGGACAGATGAATTCAACCTTTGCAGAGGGACAGGGGTTTAGCCTCCGCACTGAGATTACCTTGTCAATGCCAAGTAGGTATAACTGGCTGTGGCACACTGACATATTAATCAGCATCTGATGGCGTGAATGGGGCTGGAGACATGCGTGCTTTTAGCTGTTGCAGACGTGCGCCAAGCTCCTACACAATAGCAGATTACAAAACCCAAAACCAGTGAAGTTGGCACGTTATGTAAATCGTAGATAAAAACAGAATACAATGATTTGCAAATCCTTTTCAACTTATATTCAATTGAATACACTGCAAAGACAAGATGTTTAATGTTCAAACTGAGAAACTTTATTTTTTTTTTTGCAAATAATCATTAACTTAGAATTTAAAGGCAGCAACACATTGCAAAAAAAAGTTGGCACAGGGGCCTTTTTACCACTGTGTTACATCACCTTTCCTTTTAACGACACTCAGTAAACGTTTGGGAACTGAGGAGACCAATTTTTGAGCTTTTCAGGTGGAACTCTTTCCCATTCTTGCTTGATGTACAGCTTAAGTTGTTCAACAGTCCGGGGTCTCCGTTGTCGTATTTTACGCTTCATAATCGCCACACATTTTCAATGGGAGACAGGTCTGGACTACAGACAGGCCAGTCTAGTACCCGCACTCTTTTACTACGGAGCCATGCTGTTGTAACACGTGCAGAATGTGGCTTGGCATTGTCTTGCTGAAATAAGCAGGGCGTCCATGAAAAAACGTTGCTTGGATGGCAACATATGTTGCTCCAAAACCTGTATGTACCTTTCAGCATTAATGGTGCCTTCACATATGTGTAAGTTGCCCATGCCTTGGGCACTAATACACCCCCATACCATCACAAATGCTGGCTTTTGAACTTTGCCCTATAACAGTCCGGATGGTTCTTTTCCTCTTTGGTCCGGAGGACACGCGTCCACAGTTTCCAAAAACAATTTGAAATGTGGACTCGTCAGACCACAGAACACTTTTTCCACTTTGCATCAGCCCATCTTAGATGAGCTTGGGCCCAGTGAAGCCGGGGCGTTTCTGGGTGCTGTTGATAAATGGCTTTCGCTTTGCATTGTAGAGTTTTAACTTGCACTTGCAGATGTAGCGACGAACTGTAGTTACTGACAGTGGTTTTCTGAAGTGTTCCTGAGCCCATGTGGTGATGTCCTTTACACACTGATGTCGGTTTTGATGCAGTACCGCCTGAGGGATCGAAGGTCACGGGCATTCAATGTTGGTTTTCGGCCTTGTCGCTACGTGCAGTGATTTCTCCAGATTCTCTGAACCTTTTGACGATATTACGGACCGTAGATGATGAAATCCCTAAATTTCTTGCAATAGCTCGTTGAGGAATGTTGTTTTTAAACTGTTCGACAATCAGCTCACGATTTGTTCACTAAGTGGTGACCCTCGCCCCATCCTTGTTTGTGAATGACTGAGCATTTCAGGAAGCTGCTTTTATACCCAATCATGGCACCCACCTGTTCCCAATTAGCCCGTTCACCTGTGGGATGTTCCAAATAAGTGTTTGATGAGCATTCCTCAACTCTCTCAGTCTTTTTTGCCACTTGTGCCAGCTTTTTTGAAACATGTTGCAGGCATCAAATTCCAAATGAGCTAATATTTGCAAAAAATTACGAAGTTCACCTGTTCGAACATTAAGTAACTTGTCTTTGCAGTGTATTCAATTGAATATAGGTTGAAAAGGATTTGCAAATCATTGTATTCTGTTTTTATTTACGATTTACACAACGTGCCAACTTCACTGGTTTTGGGTTTTGTAAGTAGGATGTGCTTGTACCATGCCACTGCTGTCCATCAATGCCTCATGTCTCATCATTAGCTGCAACCTCCTATTATCCTGTTGTAGCTGCTGCAGCGCATTAAAAAACTCAGGTGGGCAGTGGTATGGCTGTGGCGTGTTAGTGTACACTGGCACTGTGGCTCCAATGTGATAGGGAGACCTCTCTATGTGCTCAGCTGAACGCTGAGCATATGGCAATGAGTGCTGAGTGAGGGGCATCATCTCAGCGAATCCCTCTCTCGCTCTCCACTCCAGTCAGTCTCCTCCCTTGCAGCAACGGCACCTGTGGCATAGTCTGTTGCCAGCAGCAGGATTAAACCTTCATAATCATCCATAGTGGTTGGCACACACGTCTGCATGGGTGCACATCTTCACTTGGGAGAACGTTCTCCGTATACTCTCCACAATTATCAAAATCCGGCTCAAGGGACCAAACTGTGACAGAGGCTCAGTGATTGCCAATTACTCTGAGGTAAAATCGCAGTGTGCATCTGTTAGAATGCACCAATGTTTCCCAACACTTGATGTAATACATTCTTAGACGGTTGACCAGTTCACTGCTCTTTAATGTAACAGTATATGCAGGCATATGGTGTATGGTTCTGAATTACAAAACAATGCAATGTAGCTATTAATGACAACTCACTCACTCATAAGAAAACCAATATCAATAGCCATACATATCCACAAACTAACAGCTTAGCTTATGTTACTGCACATAAGCTAATGTAGGAAAACATAAACTAACAGCCATCTAATCTTTTTACAGTAGGCTGATTACAATTAACCTGTGGTTTTAATGTTGTGGCTGGCCGCAGTATAGCGTGTGGAAACTGCCATTTCGCTTGATGCGTTCAAGTTACCAAACAGGACAGCTGACTGCTTTCGAGTATTTGAAGTGTATGATAATTACACTTATTCAAAACTACAGGATGGGCTTTTATCCCAGACTTACCGTATAATTACCGTAATTACCATAAGCAAAGTTAGTTCATGCACATTCCTTTTTTTTAAATGAACAACCATCCTAATGCTAACCAAATTACAAACGTTAGCTACCAAAGTCAACTGTGTAATACAATTAGCTAGTTAACAAAAACACTCATCCAATATTATCTTCATAATAATAAATAGCGAGAAACTGTGAGATGTGCTTAAATAAACGACGTGTCTCCGTGTCTGACAGTCGGACAGGGTTACAAAATAACTCCGTGCCCGACAGTCGATATTTTTTTGAAAATTTCTTTAAATCCACCGAATCTTTTAGATATTTTATTTAGATATTTTAATCGACTAACCCTAGCCTTTAAGATAGTCAATTAAAATATCGACTGTCGGACACAGAGTTATTTTGTAACCCTGTCTGACTGTCAGAAACCCTGTCTGACTGTCGAACACGGAGACACTTTGTTAAACGATAAACATAACAATTAAACATAACACTTACTTATCTCTGGACGCATAGCATGAACACAAATAATGGATCAACTTTGATTTAAATTGCACTGCACAAATTCTCAAACAGACAATGAAAAACAGTCATTAATGCTGAAACTGCCTAGCTCAATTCACGTACTCTACTCAACAGAATGTGCGGCCGCGCCCCTAGTGGCTGAGCCTGTGAATGATAGTGTCCTGCTATATCTTCAGAACAAGTGTTTAGAACAATGCATAATTATAGCTGCTGCACAGCAATCGTCAGGGCCGGGCAATTTTAGGCAAAATTAGGCAATTCTGAGCAACAGGCAGAGTGTAGAAAGATGAAAAAAAGGTGGCATTCTAATGTGCATTTTACATCAGTTGAGGCTTGAACTCACAATTTCTGGCACAAGAGACTATGCTCTATCTCACTGAGCTAATTGGCAAATGGAAATGTCGCATGTAGCTTCCAAAATTGACTAAGCCAGTCACCTGTGTGCAAGACAGCAGCTGCTAGCGTGTAAAGGCAGATTTCAAACGGCTGTCAACAATTCAGTTATTAAGACAAAAATCCGAAAATATATAAATTGCATCTAGACAGCATGGAGATGTTGGTAATTTGTTTTTAACAATGATTTATTGGCTCCATAAGTGAAAAACTGATGTTTAAAAATGCCATTTTTGCATTGACTCCAATTGTTCGCATGAGAGCAAAATTCAAAATGCTGTAAAAAATTCCATTTTTGAGATAAAATTCTGATATTTTCCAAACATCATCTACCACGACTCCAAAATTTTCTTTTTTTTAAATGAACATTGAAGATGTATTTAGCAAGAATTTGCAAGTATATGTTTACAATACCATTTACAGTCAAACATTTTGATGCACTGTAGGCTCAATTTTCGATAAACCAAAAATCTGTGTGGATCATTTGTGTAGGACAGTCTAAAGATGCACTGTAACAAGTTTGATGTCAATTGAGCAAAAATTGTGGGAGGAGATAGGTTTAATAAGTTCCACAGTTTTTGAAAAAAACAGAGTGATGGACATCATAATTTGCAATAGGTTTAAATGCACAAAAGTTTCTTCAGTATTGCCGCTACATTTTGGTGAAAGTTGCAAATCTGTAGCATGTATGGTTGATTTGTTGTGAATTTTCAAAATTTTGAACTTTAGAGACTTGCTGTAGTGCCACCATCAGGACTATTGGCCTGTTTTGCAGCTGAGGCAATCTGGCATGGGACTGGACCTTTGTGCAAAGTTTGGTGATTTTTTGCGCATGGGAAGTAGGATTTCCTCGGAAGAAGAAGAAAGAAGAAGAAGAAAGAAGAACATGCAGGATAACAATAGGGTCCTAGCAGCTTAGGCTGCCCGGCCCCTAATTACTCAAGGGCATGTCAAGTCTGAATTTTAAAGCAGGACTACAGATGCTAGAGGAGGAGAGTTCAGATTAAAACAATGTTTCTTAGCATTTCTCAGCAGGATTTGTAATCAGAGGATTAAAACAACTTGGGGGTGAAACTGCACCCACAGGGGTCTTGGAGCACCATCCCTCATTGTGTCAGGAGCCACCAGACAGCAAGAAGATTGTAAGTTTGAATCCTGCCCGAGGCCTTTCTGGGTAAAGTTTGCATGTTGTCCTGCGTGGGTTTCCGCCAGGTTCTCCGGTTTCCTCCCACAGTCCTATGACATGGATTTCAGGCTAACCGGAGACTTTAAGTTGCCTGAAGGTATAATCAAGCAAGTAATGGTGCGTGAATGGTGTGAGTCCTGTGATGGACTGGCAAGCTGTCCAGGGTGTGTCCCTGCCTTTTGCTCATAATCAGCTGCGATAGGCTCCAGCTCAACTGCGTCCCTCACGAGGAGGAAGCAGTATAGATAATGGATGGATGGTTAGATGTCATGTCAGAGTTTACAACGGTAGGAACCCCATCCATTTAGATACACCAGAAAGGGGACGCAACAGAGGCATGAAGAAATATCTATCATCTCATCGTGAGGTACTAAAATGAGATTAACTTATCATTATCTTGGTTATCTGACACCACATTAACATTTTGACTTTACCTCCATATTGACATTTAAACATAAACTACAAATTCCAAATGGAAGTCAAGCTCTAGGACATCAGTCAAGATCAGGGTGCCCATTTGTATTATGCCTTGTTATGCTTTTGTTGTGTGACATTACAGACTGTCAAGTCAAAGAAAACTTGCCTTTGAGTTTGAAAATCTTGGTAAAGTATTGGATAAATACTAAAATTCCATCATTGATGATAATTATAAAGAAGACACCTGTTTATGGTTATGGAAACAATACATATAATCGTGTTATGCATTTGCAATTTGTCTCTTTCGCTTTTTTGCAAAGCTGTATAATATTTTATTGGCAAATATGGCCATGTTTTACTAAGATGTTGTTAACAGGATTATTTATAGTTTGTTTTGCAGGTTATGTCATTGGAAGAAAATCGATATATCCATGAACCTTTGGATGAACCATCTCTGGTGCTAAAAAATTCATCTTTTCCAAATGATATATCATTATAAAGGCAATAAAAATAACAAAATGAACATTTTCTGTGCTATTTGTTCTGGTTACAGTAAAGTGTTTATTAATTTTCAAGCTGCAATAGTTCCTTGGCTCATGTGCCAACATCTTATGGGTCTCATGTATGCTCAAATATAGTTCATTGTTTGTAACAGAAATTTTGTAGTGTCCGCAACGTGTCAGTATAAAAGTCAAAAGATGCAGCCGTATCTTTATGTATCCATGATTGGACTCATTTTTACCAATTAAATGATCTTTGTTATATCTGGCTGACAGATTTTTTTACATACATAATCCACATTGATATAAACTTTTGTAGTGACGGAAGCACGTGTAGTGTCCAAAACGTATGTAGTGTCCAAAATACAAATTATAATAATTTGCTGCTACATGTTAAAATAAAATAAAATCATTTCTTATGTTTGTTATATTCATGCATTTTTGCTGTTACTTAATTTGTGGTCTGGCCAGTGTCATATCTGTAACTGAGTAAATTTCATATAGATAAAGTATATGCAGTAATAGTGTCCAAATTGAGTTTTCAGTGAGATTTTAGACATCAGGAGACTGTAGAAATGTATGTTGTTTGAAAATATCATCAGTACTGCAAATTTTTTTTTTTTTTTTTTTTGTCAGTGTCTACTTATTCGTGACAGACTATTGAAAAAAACTGCTGTTTGGAGTTGCAAATTTGGTAGTCAAGGTATTAAACATATTAATTTCAATTTTACAAAGTTTCAAACAAATTAAAATAAAATTCGGTTTTATTAGGTCACAAAGCAAACAACCTAATAATATTTGTATCGTAGATATTGATAATAAATGATCTCGCGTGTTGATAACAGTGCCAGATATGAGCAATTCGTAGTGTCCGAAACGCATGCAAATAGTTCATTCAGTGGTCCCACTCAACACATCATATCTTGAAAACTATTTGCAATAACACCTTGAAATTTGGAATACCTTATCTCTGAATATATCTTCACATATTGGCATTAAATTTCACATAAATAATGAAACATCATCTTTATGTGTTTTCGAAGCAATTGAACACCCTGATCTTGACTGACATGTATGTGAATAGCCATCTACCAGTGTTGATGCGGATGTGCATTTGGCCGGTGCAGCCAGCAGTAACATTGTTACATGCATTTGTGACGTCACTAGATATGCAGGCACAGGACTATGCGGTGCAGACATTCCAGGTTCTGTGTGTATTTAAGGGAGATGCCAGGTGAAACTGAAAACAACTTATTATACAAAGGTTGCAGTAATAGCAGGTGCAAAACGTGGATCCACATTATAGCCGCACAAGGAGCCCAGTCTCATCCCGACTCTACCTCACTACCTGACCAAGCATCGATACTTGACGAGAAAGGAGGCTTTTGGCGCCAGTTTAAAACAAATCCTACCCCCTAACCTAAAACCCTAAACCCAAACTTTAACCCTAAACTTAACATAAAGGCACCAAAAGCCTCCTTTTTCTGCATATTTTGACACTTGGTCAGGTAGCATCGCTATAGGACGAGTCGTAATGAGAATGTGTTTGCACAGGAGACAATTCTGATGAGTCTCCTGAAACTATTTCATGTGCTGCTTGTGAACCCGAACATCAAAGAAGAGCTCTAAATCATCAAGTGAAGCATAATCACAACAATAAGTAGGAATAATGATCCTGCTTTTGGAACAAGCAGTTATTTCAGCAGGAGCAACAAACCAGATTGCTCTTTGTATCACAGCTACAATATTACCAACTTATTCTCAGAGACATTTCCAACAAGGCAGAACATGATGACAATCCCACTGCATGTGGAAAACCTAAAGCCTGTACAACGCAAACTGAGTTCAGTAGTTGTGGAGACAATGTGCAAAGGCAGCGCAAAATGCTACACCAGCAAGCATTGTCTTATTACTCAACCTCCTTGTCAGCACAGTAAATACCCATGCTTTTTGGGGGGTGGAACAGATGCACAATTCTCTTAAATACACCGGTGTCTAATAGAAGAGGTGGAATTCAGAAAAGAGCAGGAAATTTAATTTTCTCCTTGAGCCAGTGGCATTCTCAGGCAGTGAAAATACGTATCAGATCAAAGGCCCAAAGTGAATGAACTTTTTTTTAAGCAGAAGTTTGTGACATAATCATCCTTAACTGCTATCTGTCAACCTTTGGCTATTTTTGCTCTTCAGTCCAAATCAGCTCAGCAGCTGTATTTCTCTCCCCCCCCCCACCCCGCTATACAGTGGGTCAGCCAACTCATAAGCCAGTAAATGTCACAGAAAAAAGCAGACGACAGACAACTTTAATGTTAAAAAAAATAAATAAAAAATTAGCCGCAAGATTAATTTATTGACTTCACCTTCAAAGCAGTCCAATTTTTTTCATGTTAGCTTCAAGATTTTACTTCAAGGGCTGTGATAATGAAACATATATTGCCACTCCATTCCAAAACTGAAATTGCACACTTGTTAGCCATGGCAGGCACAGAGCTATCTACTGCATACGAGGCTCTTAGTAAGCTTTTTTTTTAGCTGAACAGATATTTTCTGTTGCGTAGAGATAGTTAGACATCAGAGGCCTGATTGAGCAGCTGTGTGTGTGTGTGTGTACGTGTGCACATGTTTTCAGTTAAACACTAATGAAAAGTGTCCACGTAACAGCAGCATGCAACTCTGCATATCATTACTGCATTCTTCAGGCAGATTTCAGAGTCCTGTTCCCCATTTAATCTTGATGGGTAAGATTCATGAGTATTTTGGATTGTGTGCTTCTCTCAGGCAAATTCAGCCTCTGTCACTTCATTGTTGAAAAAGGGATTAGCCATGTATTAAGGTCAGGTAGGATCAGTGTTCCCTCGTACCTGCATATGCCAGGTAATCTGCTTACAGTCACTTTAACATAGCCGTTCTCTTTAATAAGAACACCCAAACAAGGTATCAGAACTTTGTTTACATCACAACAAATTACTTTACATTACTGGCATTAAGTAGGCATACATATTTGCATATTTTTTCTTTTTTTCCCTCTGGTCTTCTGATCAAATTGTTTTTGTTAGTTTTCTGGACATTTGTAGTTTTGGCCCTAATGTTAGAATATAGGATTTAGAAATAAAAACTGTAAATAACTTAATCCTTGAAAAATGTCCAGTATAGCCTTTGTTTTTTCTTCTAAACTAGGCACTCAACTCCCCTTGGTGTCTTCAATTTGTAATTAATGTGAGTGCCATTTTGATCGGGTGGACGGAGGTCGGCCTAGTGGGGTTGTGTCTTGTGGTGTGTTTTTTTTTTTTTTTATTTTGTTGTGGTGTACTCCTGCTCTTGATGGATTGTATTTGGAAATAAAGCATGGATAAAATGTCATATTTTCTCATTGATTTTCTGTTATTGATCTGTGGTAAAGATTTTTTTTTTTTTTTTTTTAGGGGGGGGTTGTTGATGCCCCTCCCCCGGGCTGTGCGTGTGTGTGTGTGTGTGTGTGGGATATGTTTAGGTTTAGTTTTGGGCAATGGTTTTTGTGTAACTTGTATATTGTTGTTTAAAATAAGATTTAGAAAATTAAAAAATATATAAAATGAAATAAAGTAGGCATACGTAGCCAGAGTGACGTACCTAAGGTATAAAAGTGCAGAAAACCCTTGAGAGAAATAAAGTTCGAATTGCCAGAAGTGACCAAATTGATAAGAAGTAAAACCTCACAAAACCCATCAACATAACAAACTATGCCTGATATCAAAATATTCACCAGGAGGTTAAATAATGAACAAGGACAGGAATTAGCACTAGCCACAAGCTAAATGCTGGTCAATTTGATCTGCAGCTGGCAAGTTTCTCAGCTCAACCTGGAACTTAGCCTGGTAACCATCCATCACTCTGAGGTTCTGCTATAATCTATGTATGAAGAGTTTGTTTCAAAAATGCAATATATCCATTTTACTCATTTTGAGTAGATCAGCTTTGTCTATGTTGGCACCTAATGCATTTTATAGAAAAACTCAAACTTTGACCATGAAAAAAATATACCTTATAGTAAGAATTTCTAAAAACGGATTTTTGCCCCATGTGTAAGAAGCACAGGGCTATTGCTCCATGGTATTAGCTCAATTTTTGTAATTTTGGCACTTATTGCATTTTGGAAACAAACTCTTCATATCTATCTTCCCGGTGAAATGGAGGAACACCATTTTGGGACGCAAAAATGGCCAGTGAATGAAGTAGGCTGCTGACTTGTGAACGCTTTGTAAGGTCCAAGCATTATGATCTCAAACTGTCTCGTTGTTATGTAACAGTTAAAAGTATTTTGTAGCTCATGCATTTATCCAACTGTTGATCAGAGAAAGCAGGGTATCCACCCCCACCGGGAGTAATCTGTGGTTAATAAGGGCCTTGTTCAGGGGCCCAACAGCTGCACTGTTGCACTGGCCCCACTGGGGTTTCAACCACAAACCCTCCGAGTCCCAGTCAAACAAGTTTTGTAACATTTACCTGGAGTACAACTTTCCAATGGCGATTGTGACCTCATTATTATACAGTGCATTAACTGTACATTTCTTCAGATAAAAACATCTACTGAATAAATATAATGTAATGTAATGATCAGAGGCTACAGACATTCACATGCTGGAAGGGCAGCAATATCTCATGTTCTGAACCACACACTGTAATGAATAAATGAGCTTCTGCTCATACAAAGTTTAAGTGCGAATCACCTGATGCTTCATCAGGTTCACTCCTAGTAATACAGATCATATGGAGAGTATATACAGCAGGCGTTCCCAAACCCGGTCCTGGGGCCTCCCTGCGTATGCTGGCTTTTGTCCCAACCATAATTGCCATCATAGGACTTTAACAAGCTGTTAATTTGTCCAAATTGGGTGAATTTTGTGTTTAAATATGTTATTTGCTGTTTTAAGCCAAATTTTAATATAAATATCCATTTTTATCCATTTTTTTCTGTGTGGCAAGCAATTTCAGGTAATAACGTTTTTAAACAGATCAAATCAGGTACTGAGAAAATCAGTAACCTCCAAATTAGGTTGCTGAAGACAGGTGATTAGAGTTCTTTCAAAATAATGTGCTTGCACTCAATCACAAAAACATAACATAAAGCAGGTTTGACTCTGTCATTTGCTTGTTTAGTAAATTGTTAGTTTTTGCAACCATGTGCCCACAGTTTCACCAATTAGGAACCCATTAATTTTTTTTCCTTTGATTGGGTACATTTTTTCCCTCTTTTTATGCAGTTGTTACGCATATATTGCAATGTGGATGCAGAATTTATTCCTGACTGTTCATATGCATATCTGTCAAAATACTGTTTGTCAAGAGAGGATAAATTGCTGCTCTGAACAAAAATGCACCTAATTAAGACAAATTAACAGCTTGTTAAAATCCTATGATTGCAAACCAAGGTGGAGCAAAAACCAGCATACACAGGGAGGCCCCAGGACCGAGTTTGGGAGCCCCTGATATACAGTATATAATATACTAGTATCTCACACTCACAATCCAAATGTGACATATTTCAGTCTTACTTACCGTGCCAGTTTACTGAGCCCCAAAACTCTCTTATTGGGGAGGTAGCCAATGTGGACCTGCGGCAGAGAGGTGGGGAGGGGGAGAGACCGTGTTGACTCATTAAGAATATCTACCGTAATAGTGACAGTCAAAAAAAAAAAACGAATTATTTCTGAGTAAAGATAGCAGCTCCATTAGCTACAAATGGAGAGCAATTCCGAATGGAAGATTCATCATCCGGGGTGATTTGGCCTGCTCAGTAAACCCCTGCAGTATGAATCCTTGACAGAGCTTTGGTGATTCAGCTCCTGTCATTTTTGTCAGAATTGGGATATCGTGCATGTGTGTGCCTCCTCCAATAGTAGAGCATGACACGTCAGATCACGGCAGACAATGCAGGTCACAATGGAATAACATTTGCTGGTAAAAAAAAAAATGGTTTTGTGAGGACACGGACACTGGAGAAAAGCCTTTCGCTCCAAAACTGGTCTGACAGATCAATACCAGCTGACATGTATGCTGCCTTTAAGTGGCATTTTGTCAAATGAATACAACCAGTTGCAAGCAAACAGAAATTAAACACTGAACACAAACTTTCAAACATTAGTTTAGGCGTCATTTTCAAGTGTCATAGATCAGGAAAACCCCTTAATTTAGGCAATGAATTATACCTTCTCTGTGGCTTGGAGCAGACAGCCAGTGCAAGGAATTTTGTCTGATCCAATGTGCCTAAGCATGTATGAGTGTTTACTTGGTCTGAGATCAAAGATGAATTAATTAATCAAATAAGGGAGGTTGAATTCCCAGCATGACTAATTGAGAGGCTGAAACACTAATACACAGACAGACAGATTGATCGATCTAGCTGCTGGAGACACAGCCTAGCTGAAAATTCCATTAGTTTTATTCCATAGTTTGATGATTGGTTTGAATGTTATGCTGGTTTAAGATGGTCAAAAGGCGTGTTCTCAACACCATAAGCAGGTCATAACTGGATGAAGGTGGTTAAAGCTGGTTTCTACTGTTGGATGAAAGAAGACTAAGCTAGTTAAGCTTGCAGAGTTAGCTGGAGTCAGAAAAAATTTAGCTTAAACCAGCTTGACCTGCTTAGGCAGTTTGAACATAGAATTTTCAGTGGGAGGAGGCAAAAAGACTATCAAAAAAAAAAAAACCTATCAGAAAATGGGCACATGCAGGTCAGAGATGGCTACTGATTCTTGACTACCTCCCTCCACATTGGTACATTCTGCTTTGGGAAGAATGAGTGAAGCTGGCTCTTGAAAGAGACTAGCATTATTGGAGGCATAGTGTTTACCCTGCATATCCAGTTTTCCAAATAAGACTATTTCTGCAACGATTACAAATCTAAGCTTTAGAATGATGAGTTTAACTTTACAAAAGGACCAATTCCCTACCGTCAGCATACTAGTGATAACAGAGGATCATGCACAATGGCTGCAGAGCATGAGTCAGCATTATTCTTGCTGATAATGAATGTCGTCAAATCACTTCACTGTTAAACCAGATGCACATACACTGGAGATCTGACATGGGCCAGTATTATGAAATATGCAGTACAGTATTGTACAATTTGGAGGCGCTCTTTACCATGAAAGTGTCATGAAGGACGCAAAACAAGCACCACTGGTTCTTTAATCTGGTATTTATCCAATCAAAAAGAAAACCAGGCCATCCTAGAAGTTAAGATGACGCAGTACCGTGAAATCAAAATGTGTTCACACATGACGTTTGTAAATAAAAAAAAAGATAAGGCAAATGAATGGGAGAAAACAATATAATGCAAAATAATGAACAGTAAAATGATGTCAAAACAAGCACAGATCCCCTTGTAAAATAAATAATTCACCAGGTGCAATGTCCGTATATCAAAAGCAGTTTAGGAAGATCGACCTTGAAAGTAGGGCAAATTGCCTCACAGAAAAGACAGCACCTCTCCAAATAGCCCACCTAGCTTCTGCCACTGATCTCCTCGGTAACCAGTCAGAATTCCACACACCGCAAGGCAGATGGAATGTGACAGATAGGGTGCGCGCAGCTGTGAAACTTCGGTCATATAGCATGTCCGTCCATTTTTTTCATAACAATTAAAATGAAAAATGTATTGTTTAAAAAATAAAATTAACAAGTTAAGTTTTCTGCATTGCTAAACATAAGATATTTGAAATATTTACAGTTATTTGCTCACAGACTTCAGAAAGGATCTGTTGGCTAGCTTACTACGTTAGACGAGATGAAAGGCTGCTCTGTTTTAACAGATTCTTGCCAAAAAAGACTGCAAGTGAACATGCGTCAAGTAGCTAGTGAGGGTAAACTGAGTGCACTAAATGGTAAATGTTTATTCTTGTGAGGGATAGTCAAATTAAACAGATCACTGGCTCTGTAATTCATAAATTTCCAGCATAAAATATGGCTAGATCCCATCAGGACAAAACTTATTGTTTTACCAGCGCCTCAGAACAGTCATTATTGATTGTATATGATACACATTTCAAACATAAAGATTATGTCCTGAGCAATGTAGCCCAATTGAGTATGAGATGGACTTCTGTTATAAGTTGCGCATGTATCCACAACTTCAAAATGGTTCTCTTCCATCAAAAGTGACAAATAACCACTAATATTAAAGTGAAAGGAAACCCAAGCTCATCTGAAGTGAATAGTAAATGAAAAGACTGCCCCTTTGGTTTTACAAAATATGCTTTAGGTATTCTTAAGACACAGCTGAACTGGACGATAAATACTTCAATATCCAGGTCGAAACACTCACGGAATACTCAATTTTCCCATTTACAGTGACATCAAACATCCTATTGCTCTTTTAGGGCAAGAGGTACAAGAAACTCTCGCTGACCCAAAGTGTCTGCTTTCCTGTGAGTGTTCTAACACCCAACAGTGAAACACTCCAATTTAATGATCTGTGAAGAACCATATTCATCTATACAACAAATGCTCTGCAAGAAAACCAAACAAACACAATTGTAGTTTTAAGTAACAAATTCACATACGTAGTAATCTAACAATGATACCAGCTTGGCTGACCACAAAAGCTAAAACACAAATGAGTTCGCTATACGTGCTAACAGTGCATAATAATCAAATCTGAAGCTAACTTTCCAGATACCAGAACTATAAAAGGAGCGAAATCCTCCTTATAGCGAGTAACGGTGACACCTGCGCTCATGTAAGTATCCGCTGAAAATAATGAATTTGAAGAATAACTCACGTCGCACTCATGCAGACATTGGGGAAAAAAATGAGAGAAAAAAAACAAAACATAAACAAATCTCTCGTTGCTTGACAACCAACACAGAAAGAGAGGGAGAGCACTAGCTAGCATGAGCTTATGCATGAACTAATAAGTCAAAAAGACAGCTCAAAATGAGTGGGCAATTAGTGCAAAATGAGTCAAGCCTATACAGACTTTGGTTAAGCCAGGGTCAGGCGATGTCACTGTCACATGAGGGCCAAAGCGTTCCTCAGCCTCTCATTGGCAAACCCTACTGAGGGATAAAAATATGGCAACCTCCTGTTTTTTTTCTTCAGTTTTTGTTTTTATTGTTTGGTTGCATTCTTGACATTTGAAGCATTGTACAACTTTACAAAAATAATCACAAAAAATCCAAGCCATAAAATCTGGACTCCATATGGGTACTTCTTTTATTTATCATTGATTTTGTGCGAAAGTAGTGTTTCACTATAATACTCCCCTAATCATGGAGATGCAGAATAACTAGTGGAATGAGAAGCCGTGGGAAATCAGATGTGAACTACCATTAGGCCAGCTAAAATGGTGACATAGGCCACAACACTAGCAATCCAACTTAAATTTGACATTTAACTTGTAGGAAGGCCTTCACAATACTCCAAGTCTCAAACTAGTAATGATTAGTGAAATAATTTTGAATTGGCTCACTGGTATTGCACCTTAAACTCCTCTGGTATAGGCTCCAAAAACCCAACATGGCCAATAGACAGTTCCAGGTCCCTGGTCTTGGCTTCATGCATGCTTCAGATTTCAGCTTCTTCTGCTTGCCAAAGGCACCAGACTCTAGCTTTACCCCATGCTTTAGTGTGGCAAACAAGGACAAAAGTGGGGTTTAAGGCCATAAACTACAGAGAGGGCCCAGGCCAGTAGTGGTATTGGTCCCGGCTTCAGAACTGGCCTCCCACATTTTTCAGAAGCAGCAGACCATAGAATCATTGCACGTTTCCAGTGAGGTTCACAGGAAAGAAGCTCAGTCTAATGCTAATGCTGTGATCTTCAGAGAGCTGCTTGGCCCTGTGGTGCTGTTGGAGGTGGTGGTGGATTTAGTCACGCGTTCATGGCAACAGATTTACAAATGAAAGGCAGCTGTAGGCAGGAGACACTCAGGCAGCAGCTGGTTGAAGCTCTGCACGTGATCAGAAGAGAGAGACAACTGTCCCTATCCCAACCCCCCTGAGCACACAAACATCCACACATAAACACACAAACACACACATGCATACTCATGAACACACACGTATATACACATATGCACACAAACACACACCTACATGTGCACCCGCACACACACAAACACACATGCATACTCATGAACACACACGTATACACACATATGCACACAAACACACACCTACGTGTGCACACGCACACACACACACACACGCATACTCATGAACACACACATATACACACATGTGCACACAAACACACACCTACATGTGACGCGCGCGCACACACACACACACACACATGCACCCACACACAAAGACACACACCTGTCCACACAAACACATACACTCCTAAACATACATACACTCAAAAACACACGTGCCTACACGTGTGCTCAAACACCCAAATGTGAACATACGAACACACACGCACAAACACACACACGCACACACAGACACATAGTGTTCCATCCCCCTCCAGAGCCACACTCTCTCCCTCTCCATTCAGATGTCAGCAGCAATTTACTGAAACAGGAAGAGAGAAAGGGCAGCCTTGGCTTTGGCTGGTCCTCTCCTTGTCCCTTATCGATCCTGCCGCTGCTCTTCCCACAACAAAGCAGTGAGCCGATGAACTCTCCTTCATCTGGTCAACTTCCTCACAGTTTCCGACAAATACCACAATTGATACAACACTATAGCCGAGTCTAATTCTGCAACAGAATATGCTTCTTAATTGATTATGGGGGAAAAAACACAGGGTAAATTTTGACACAATAGCATGTGTAATGTGCCAGTAAAAAAAATAACAAACACTGCCTGTAACATGCTTGGGGGGATAAAGAAGCATAAATTTGTGTATAGTGCGTACACTGGGCCTCATGCAAGAGCCAATATATGAACAAATTTTCTCTTATTTCAGTTTGTATCCACATTTTCTCATATTTTGTTAATACCCATTGATTTCTAGGATTCATCAATGTTTTATCTTTGCTCTTTTCTTAGGTAAGAGAACATTTTACGAGCGGTCAAGAGCTCTCTTGCTAAGACAAGAGAAAAACATCCCGTTTACGCAGTCCACAAATTGTTTGTCCAATGCATATGTTTTATATGCATATGAAACATACTGTATGTTTTACACTCTAGGAACATAAAAAACAGATAATATTATTTCAATGTTTCGAGGAATTTTAATGATTGGATTGCTTAATTTGAGATTAAAAAATACTATTGATCCATTAATCCCAATTAAGACTATAAAACTCTGAAAGATCACATTTACTTTGTGTAAGTTCATTCGACAGTACTTCAATTTCGCGGCTGCTGAAGTTTTTCTTCTTACAACAATTTTTTTCGATGGCATCTCTCCAGTTGTTGTTCCAGAGTGGGCCATTTGCACCTGGCACAACACCTGCCCTAAGATGGTGTTTAGTGGGTATTACCTACACTAATTACAAGAAAATCGACCACGCACCTCCATTTATAATCAAGTTAGATTTATCACTCAACACACCTGGGCGGGTAAGAGCAGATTTCAATGGTAAGAACATTTGGTGCATCTGGAGTTGTCGTCTTCTATTTTTTTCCTCTTCCCAAAAAAAGAGAGAAAATATAAGAGAATTTTGAGAAAGTGTTGCTGCATGAGGCCCACTGTCTTTCAAAGGAAGATGCATAAAACACAAGGCTCCATAGTAGGCTCTGGGAAATGAATGCAAGGTGTTTTTGTGGCTCACAGCGCAGCCAAAGACGTGTAACATTGAAGTATAAATCATTAAAATGCAAATGATTAAAAAGCAGGAGATTTCACCAGTTACTCCAGTATTGAACAAAAGAATTTCAAAGAGAAATTCAGCAGATGTAAATCTGTCTGTTCAGTATCTTGCGAAGATGGACATCATATTCACAATCAGCCAAAGGGCAATTAGTTGGCTTTTTAAAAAAAAATGGAAGATGATATTCTGATTGGTCTATCCCACACTGTGCCCGAAAGACCCATAAATTAATTATTAAACCCTGAAATCCAGCCCTTATGATCTTTTCATCACACATTACTTTTTAACTGGTCGTAATGAACCTAGTAAGGTGCATGTGACCAGAACTATAATGGATTTGCATTAAATTCAGGATTTAAGGGGTCATATTTATATATACGTATAGGGGACCCCAACATTACTGGCACCTCTGACTGGAAATGCACAAAAAATACTTTAATAATACTAAAATATATATATATATATATATATATATATATATATATATATATATAGAGAGAGAGAGAGAGAGAGAGAGAGAGAGAGAGAGAATCTCTAAATAATGATGTGAAAAATTCTGTATGATATTAAAGTTTTTTTCAATTGCTTAAGCACAATTTTGAAAACAGGGCCCGGTTTTTCAAAACACTTCACACAATTAGCACAACCTCGCACCCAATAAGCAGAACACCTCAGATCCTTTGCAAAATGAAACACTCTTGTAAAAACTATACACTAATTTATGAAAACCATATTTTGTTTCCATATGAAACACACACATATCACACAACTTAATTCTGTTTGAACCAGTTCCACACTGCTGTGCTTAACCTAAAACACTTTTAGCAATTCTACTTCCCAGTGATTAGTGTACTGTAAGTGAAGTACACAGAGAAAGTGCAAATATACGGTAAATTCACCAAACACTATACAAGACCAATGCTGCAGACTGAAGAAAATATAATTTATTTCTCTCCATATACCCAAATCAGTCAACATCTTAGAGAATCACAACAAACCATGTCCCAGTTTTCATGCTGCTACATTAGTGTGCATAACACTGTTAGCTCAGCAAATATCAGACATACAATACTGTAATACTGTATCCAGAACAGGTTACAATTACAGTAAAAAAAAAATAAAAAATTATGTATGAACAACCCCAATTCCAAAATAGTTGGGACAAAGTGTAAATTGTGAATAAAATTACAATGCAATGACTTTCAAATCACACCAGCCAGTATATAATTCACAATAGAACAGAGATAACAGAACAAATGTTGAAACTGAGAAATTTTACAATTTTATCCACAAAATGGGCTCATTTCAAATTTGATGGCTGCTACAGGTCTCAAAAAAGTTGGGACAGGGGCCTGTTTACCATGGTGTATCATCCCCTCTTCTTTTTAACACAGAGTGGAGGCGTCTGGGCATTGAGGAGACAAGTTTCTTGAGTTTAGCCATTGGAATTTGACCCCACTCTTGTTTGATACAGGCTTCCAGCTGCTGGAGAGTTTTGAGTCTCCTTTGACAGCCTTTCTTTTAATTATGCGCCAAATGTTCTCAATCGGTGAAAGATCAGGACTGCAGGCAGGCCAGTTCAGCACACGGACTCTTCTACTACAAAGCCATGCTGTTGTAATAGCTGCAGTATGTGGTTTTGCATTGTCCTGCTGAAATACACAAGGGCTTCCTTGGAATAGATGTTGTCTGGGGGGAGCACATGTTGCTCTAAAACCTTTATATACCTTTCAGCATTCATGGTGCTTTTCAAAACATGCAAGTGTCCCACACCATATGCACTAATGCATCCCCATACCATCAGAGATGCTGGCTTTTAAACTGAACGCTGATAACAGGAGGGATGGTCTTTCTCCTCTTTAGCCCGGAGGACACAACGCCCATGATTTCCAACAAGAATGTCAAATTTGGACTCGTCTGACCACAGGTCACTTTGCCACTTTGCTACAGTTCATTTTAAATTAGCCTTGGCCCACAGAACACGGCGGCGCTTCTGGATCATGCTCAACAATGGCTTCCTTTTTTTGCATGATAGAGTTTTAGGTGGCATCTGTGGATGGCACGGCAGACTGTGTTTACAGACAGTGGTTTCTTGAAGTATTCCTGGGCCCATTTAGTAATGTCAATGACAGAATCATGCCGGTGAGTGATGCAGTGGCGTCTGAGGGCCCGAAGATCACGGGCATCCAGTAAAGGTCTTCAGCCTTGTCCCTTACGCACAGAGATTTTTCCAGTTTCTCTGAATCTTTTGATGATGTTATGCACTGTCGATGATGAGACCTTCAAAGCCTTTGCAATTTGACGTTGAGGAACATTGTTTTTAAAATATTCCACAATTTTTTTTACGCAAGCCTTCACAGGTTGGAGAGCCTCTGGCCATCTTTACTACTGAGAGACTCAGCCTCTCTAAGACGTCCCTTTTATAGCCAATCATGTTACACACCTGATGCCAGTTAATGTAATTACTTGCTAAATGTTATTTCAGCTGATTCTCTTATATATGGATTGCTTTTTCAGCCCTTTTATGCCTGTGTCCCAAGTTTTTTGAGACCTGTTGCAGCCAGAAAATTTGAAATAAGCTCATTTTGTGGATAAAAATGTAAAATGTCTCAGTTTCAACATTTGAAATGTTATCTATGTTCTATTGTAAATAACATATTGGCTCGTGATCTGAAAGTCATTGCATTTTGATTTTATTCACAATTTACACTTAGTCCCAACTATTTCGGAATTGGGGTTGTAGTACAGGAAATATTAGACACTATGTACCTCTTCGCCTGGCTGGATCTGGCCAGAGAATTTCATCAACATCACAGGCGATATCCTCTTTGGCAAGACAACGTGGGAAGGACTGTCTTGAATGTCGAATCCATCCTTGCACAGCTGCAGCGTCGATTTGGTCACAGGCCTCCTCCATGGCCTGAATGAGGGGTACCTGAGCCTGGGGCCGCAGATCGTAAACCATCCACTACTGGGAAAAACTCTTCGATTGGGTTTAGAAAAGGAGAGTATGGTGGAAGGAATAGTACTGCAAACTGTGGATGGTGTTGAAACCAGTTCTGGACCAGAGCAGAGTGGTGGAAAGACACATTGTCCCAGATGAAAGTGTATTGCATCTGGTCGATTTGTTTTACTGCTGTGACGATGTTGTGCAATCGGTCCAAAAATGTGAGAATGTGAGGTGTGTTGTAAGGGCCCATATTGGCATGACGGTGGAGGACCCCATTCTGTGTAATAGCAATGCAAATTGTGATGTTCCCCCCACGTTGCCCTGTGGCCAATGATATTTCTGCCCCTTCTTCTTGCTTTTGTGAGGTTAAACCCTGCCTCATCAATGTAAATGAATTCATGCAGGATTTCCTCAGCATCAATTTGTAAAATTCTCTGAAATACAATGAAAGACAAGATTGTGTAGTTCAGCATTGATGAAGTATACACCAGTCAATTTACATGTATATCTGCTAAGATTTGGCTGAACTCATAGTCCAGCCTCCCTTAGCGTCAATCTGTGGTTCACGACATGGTCAACTAGTGTGTCGCGAATTTCATGTGATAAATTTGATCCTCTTTTTCTTTGAGCACGTTCTCCTCCTGCTTCAGATCTTCCTGTTTCCTCTACCTCCACCTCGGCCTCTAGCTCTGGCAAGGCCTCTGCCTCCTCCACCTCCTCCTCCTCCTCCTCCTCCTCCTCCTCCTCGTTGGATTCACCCTCTCACCCTCGCTTCTCTTCTTCTGATTCCTTCCATTTTAGCTGAAGACAGGTGAACTCACCTGCTGCATTTTTATTGTGCTTAAACCTGATTGGTGTGTCAACAATTAAGCAACCATGTGTTTCCGCACCTGATGGCTGTGTTTAACCAATTGGCTCATTGGTGCGGTCATTTGATAGTCAGTGCTTTGGAATGGCAAGTAAGTGGCATCATGATATACGTCTGTGTCTAATGTATGCAAGTGTGTTTAGTGTTTTGCAAATCACTGTGTGTATTGTTTTGCAAAAAGTGTGAGGCTGACATTGTGCTTATAGTTGTGCAAATCTGGGCCGATCTTTTGCTCCTTGTGTGTAAGGTTTTGATAACTGTGTAATACTTTTGATTTTAGAGTTTATGCAATCGGAAAAAACTGTAATGTTCCAGTGGAACCAACCAAAATCACTGACTGATTTAATTAAAAATCAACTTCCTCAAAATCCAGGTTTCACAATTAATGGCACCCTTAAAGGTTATTGTAAGTAACATCTACCAAAATTAAACCAGGTATTAAATTCCACTTATATAAGTGTTCTACAAGTGTTAAGAAACTATATTGAGCCATTACATCTCTTCCTGTTTCCCTACACTGCAAAAAATGATAAGGTAAAAATACTAGGTAAGATGAATTTACTTATTTTAAGACTTAAAACACTTATTTCTATCACCACTTTTCTTAGTAAGACCAAAAAAAAAATTCCTGTTTTGAGGTAATTTTTACTAGCTTGCCAATGGGGTAAGTAAATTTCACTTGTCAAGTCAAATAGTAACTTGTTTTAAGAAAAAAAAAACTTAAATTATACACAAATATTATATTATACACAAATATGCATATATACATATACAAACAAAGTCAGCAAGATGACAGGAGACAGGCTAATGAATAGCATATATGAAATAAATAAAATGAAATAAAATAGAAGGGCAGTCAGCCCTCACCTTTCAGGGACAAATAATGAGTTAGTTTCTGTAAGAAGGAATGCAATGGTTCCCAGATCCTCCAAAACTTGTCCGATTTGTGGTTGAGGTCATGAGTCAACTTCTCAAGGGGAATAAGAGCAGAAATCTGTGTTATCCACATGTCGACCGTAGGGACCTGAGGAGTTAACCACCTCAGCAAAATACATTTTTTAGCCAGAAACAAAAGAATTATCAACAAAGATTTGGTGTCCATATCAAAGAGATTGTCTGGGGTATGATTAAGGAGACAGAAAGAAGAAGTCAACAAAAATTGTTTACCAGTGACCTCCTGGATTACAGAGTGTACCCCCTTCCAGAAAGTCTAGATACGGTCACATGACCAAAACAAGTGAATAAATGTACCTTTATGTATTTTACATTTATAACAAAGGTTAGAGATGTCAGGGAACATTCTCTGGAGGCGAATGGGTGTGTAATAAGTTTGGTAAAAAAATTTAAAGTTCTGTTCATGTATAGAGATTGAAGTACATTTAGGGAAAACCCCACTACAGATCCTGTCCCAGTCTACAGGATTAAATGTCACCTCCAGATCTCGCTCCCACAACAGCTTCAGAGAGTCATAACCTGAAGAATCAGAATGAAGTAGTGAAGCATAAATCTTGGAAATCAATCCTTTGGGAGACTTGGCCAAAATTATTGTGTTTTCCAGCTCTGACAGTCCCATGCGAATCCTGCCTGTCCTCAAGAGAGACCCTATAAAATGATGAATTTGGAGATACTTATAGAAATCTTTGTAAGGAATATTAAAATCAGCCCCGATTTGCTCAAATGATTTAACAGAGTCGGAGTCCAACAGATCCGTGAGGTTTGATAAGCCCTTAGATGCCCACTCCATCAAACCAATACTCCTAATCTGTGCCGGTAAATCTGGATTCAGAGCCAGGGGAGATCGGAAAGAAATGACAGGGGAAATATTTAGGTACTTCCTCACATCTCGCCAAACTACAAAAGTAGTAGTGTGTTATAAACAACTATGTTATTCTTGAGATGATGTAACTGATCTATATTATTGATAAAGGGAAGGGAGTTAAGTCTTCTGGGATAACAAGCTTGAGATTCAAGACCCAACCATAAGGAATCTTTCCTATTCATAAACCAATTCGACATCATTTTAAGTTGTGCTGACCAATAATATAGTTGCAGAATGGGCAGGGACAAGCATCCGAGATCCTTTGGCTTAGTAAGTATAGAGAACTTAACTCTTTGGTGTTTGTTGTTCCAAATATAGCGAGATATATGAGAATTCAGTGACTTAAAAAATGCAGGAGTCAGATAGCACGGGAGATTTTGAAATAAATAGTTCAATCGAGGAAGAATATTCCTTTTTATAGTGTTGATTCTCCCAAGGAGAGAAGTTGGTAGGGAGGCCCATTTTGTCAGATCATTCTTAACCCTTTGAATTAGAGGTGAGTAATTAGTTTCAAACAGATTATTTAAATCAGAAGTGACAAAAATACCCAAATATTTAAAACCCCTCCAGGACACTTGAAAAGGAGGTTGTATAGGCATATCCTGGGGTATATTAAAGGGTGTAGCGACCGACTTCCCCAGATTAATCTTATAACCCGACAAGGCACTGAATGTGGCTATAGATTTCAAGACTGCCAGAATCGATTTCTCAGGTTCATAGAAATATAAAAGGACATCATCTGCAAATAGGGAAATAACGTGGTTTTCCTCACCTACCCTAATTCCAGATACACCAGAGTTAGTTCTGATGACCTCGGCCAAAGGTTCAATAAACAATATTAACAATAAAGGTGACAGGGGGCACCCCTGTCTGCAGCCCCTGCGCTCTGGGAAGCCATCAGACATCAAGCCGTTTGTATTAACTGTGGCTATTGTGTCTGAATAGAAGGTTTTAATCATATTAATGAAGTTAGAGCCCAGGTCAAATTTTGCTAATACCAGAAACAAATAAGACCATTCCACCCGGTCAAAGGCCTTTTCGGCATCAAGGGAGACTATAAGTGCTGGATTTTTATGAGTGTTAAGATACTGAACAACATTAAGGACGCGACGTACATTGTCTGTGCCATATCTCGATTTTACAAATCCCGCCTGATCTGGGTTTATTATTTTCAGAAGGACGTTTTCTAATCTCCGAGCCACTACCTTTGCAACAATTTTGTAGTCCACATTGAGGAGACTAATAGGCCTAAATGATGAACAATCTAAAGGGTTTTTATCTTTTTTCAGAAGTAGACTAATAGAACCGTATCTCCAGGAGGGGGGGGGGGATGCCATCTCTTAAGATACCATTAATGGCGGGCATAAAAATTGGGTGGATCTCTGGCCAGAATTTCTTTAAAAATTCCAGTGGGAACCCATCCAGGCCTGGACACTTACCATTTGGCATAGATTGAATTGCAGCCCAAACCTCCTCTGGCGTGAATGCAGCATCCAAGCTAGAGCGATCTTCCTCCACAATCATAGGTAAAGGAGTATTGTTCAAATATAAAGCGATATCAGCCTCGTCAGCCTTATCTGTACTATACAGGGATTTATAAAAATCCCGGAAAGTGCTATTAACCATCATTAGATCATATGTGACATCCCCATTATGTGTTCTTATCATGTTAATTGAGCGATCATTATTTAGATTTTTCAGTTGATGGGCAAGCAGGCGACTGGACTTATTACCAAATTCATTATATTTCTGTTTAGTATAAAGTAACAATTTCTGGACATGACGAGTATGATCCATGTTAAGTTCAGCCCTAGTAGCCACTAGCGCCTTTAAGTTTGCTGAAGTGGGTGACTGTTTATGTATTTGCTCCAGCCTAGTCATTTCTTTTTCAAGGTTCTTTCTATTTTTCTCTAAAGCCTTTTTCTGATGGGAGCTATAGGAAATAAGGCGACCACGTAAAGTGGCTTTAGCTGCATCCCAGATCATAGCAGGGGACACTGGAGAGCTTTTATTATAAGGCCAGAATTGTGATAGGTTGTTCTGGACAAAAGCGCAAAAAGAATCACTATTCAAAAATGACGTGTTGAATCTCCAAGTGGGAGTTCTAGGAATGTTAAATGATGTGTTGATGTATAGATGTACCGGAGCGTGGTCTGATAAGGCAATAGGGTCTATACAGCAGGTCTGGACAGATTGTAAAAAATTTTTGGGAATAAAAAAATAGTCTAGTCTAGAATACGAATTGTGAGGATGTGAATAAAAGGTGTAGTCTCTCATTTAAGGATTTAAGTGTCGCCATATATCTTTCAATTCGGTATCTGTGCATAAATTATTAAGGACGGCAGACGATCTCGGGTTAGACATGTTTGCAGAGGAGGATTTATCCAGGGAGGTGTTCATTATACAATTGAAATCGCCGGCTAAGAAGCCCAGGCCATTGCAATGATGGTTAAACATCAAAACCATTTGTGACATAAACTGGGGTGAATCAATATTTGGAGAATAAATATTGAGAATAGTTATATGTTGTTCAAGAATCAAACCCCTAATCAAAATAAATCTCCCTTCTGAGTCCTTTTCCTCACGTTCCAAAATGAAAGGAAGGTTCTTATTTATGAGAATGGCTGCGCCTTTTTTATTCTGTGAATGGGAGGAAAAGTAAACTTTGCCTACCCAGTCCCTCTTAAGTTTCAAATGTTCTGTATCAGATAGCCTAGTTTCCTGAAGTAAAGCTATATCAGATTTTTGTTTTTTCAAGTATGTTAAAATCCTCTTTCTTTTAATTACATGGCCCAATCCCTGGACATTCCAAGTAGTGAGTTTAAGTGAACCAGACATGGGAGCCACAAAGCTGGAAAATGATTGAGTAACAGGTGCTGAGTATGGGGGAATTAATCAGAATGCTAGCAATTATGTGAGAAAATAAACCTAGACTCCAGTCGTTTAACAAAATGAGACACAAAAAGTGTAAGCAGCAGCGCTTACCCTCCCCTATCCTGTCCCCAAACGACAGGAAAAAACTACCCCAAACGAAGTCACTGGGCATTCTAAACATAGTCCAAATCCTTATTTAACAGGTAGATCACAGTAACAACTAAGACACCCGAAACAGTGTCCATACTCCAGGCTAAATGATAAACACCACTGAGAAACATCCAAGATTGATGTGTTTCCAAATTGTGCTTGGACCACAACATTAGTGCAAGGTGTACTTTAAAAACAGACCACACACAAGGCTGATACAAGGTCATATGAACTATTAAAGCTAAATTAAAAAGGCAAGTGTTATATTTGTGCCAAAATGTCATGGAGGAGAAAAAAAAAGAGGGGGGCACTGTAATAGAGTGTGAAATCACATTGAATATAATACAAAATGAAAAGAAACTGAAAAACACCTACACCTTATTTCCGAGGGAAAGAGCTACAAATTGGATCAGCTCAGTTGTATAAACTACTCTCTCTCCAAGTCCATGTGGTGGTCACAAAAAAAGTGCAAAATGTTCAGTGGGGGCTCAGTGTGCATGTAAAATATGTCCTTCTCCATTATAGCTGGTAACAATAGAGATGCAGAAGAAATTACCTCACTTAAGGGTATCCAAAAATGTGGCCGCAGTCTCAGGGGTGTCAAAACGGCGAATTTGCCCTTCGTGGAGACACTGGAGGTGGGCTGGGTAGGCAAATCCACGGTATTTATTATGACGAGCCAGCGCTTTCCCCACGGTGTCAAATTCTCGCCGCCTTCGCAGGACCTCCGCGGACAGGTCAGGGTAAAACCGTAGCTGGGAGCCACCATGGTGGATGTCGCGTTTCTTTATCGCTGCTCTGAGCACAGCATCTCTGTGAATATCGTAGAAATCGGACCAAGATGCTTCTCGGGGGCTTGTCTGGAGCCGGAGCAGGAGCCAAGGCTCGGTGGGCGAGTTCAATCTCCAGCGGGGGATAGTCAGCAGGCAGGCCAACTAAAGTCGGTAATGTTGTCTGAAGAAAGTCCGCAGGAGGAATGTTGCCCTCCGTTTTCTCTGGAAAGTTGACAATTTTAAGGTTTTTACGACAGCCATGGTTTTCTAAGTCGTCAATTTTCAGCTGCAGCTGCTTCACTGATTTTCCCATGGCGGCTATGCAGGTGTCATGGGCACTGTGGCTGTCCTCTGTGGCGGAGACCCTTTCCTCGACCTCTTTCATGCGCTTTTCCAGGTCCGTTACTCGGTTAGATATAGCTGACAGGGAGCTCTCCACCGAGGTGACGGATACTTTTATTTCGCTCAGTGCACCGTCAATGATGTCTAGGCGAGCGCCGACTGATTCATCCATGTCGTTCACCCGGGAGGCTACAGACTTTATTTCAGCTAAGATCTGCTCCATAGTTGCTTGGTCAGTTAGCGTTAGCTCTGAAGTACTAGCATCACCTTGATTAGCCTCACTCGAGACACATGAGGCTGCTTGTTGAGCAGTTTTCTTCTTAACGGTGGGACCCGTCGATGAAAAAATAGGAAAGTCCTTATCGCTTTGCAGTCTAGGCATCTCTAAAGTAGAATTCGACCGATGGTATTGAGTTTACTTGGAGAAAGTTACAGATTTATTTGAAGCCTGGAGCAGAGAAAGTTTCAAGCGTCCATCTTGGTCCGGATCACGTGACCACACCGTCAGTAAATATATTTCTAATGGGCCATTGACATGACATTTTCACCAGATGTTGGTAACAATGAAAGTAATCCACACATGTAAAGAAATCAAAACAAATATTATTACACCTTGGGGATTTTTGTCATGGTGCAAAAATCAGTGTATATGTCACTGAGTCAGAGTAAATGAAGATGGAACACTGCATAAATGAAACACCTTTTTTGCACCAAACTAAATTTTGCTTTTATCTGTTGTAAAATTATTCAGTTGCAATCTGAAACCCCTAAAAAAATTACAGCACAGAATCTCACCATTATCTGTGCTAAAGTTTATCCTAACCAAGTAAATCAGAGAAAAATTAGAGAGGTTTTAGTTTGGGAATGTCTAGGTGGCCTCTCCAAGCTGACACTGTGTGCAGTAGAACTCATTTAATTTCACTTATATGTCACTACAGGCATACATTCCATCCAAATACAACCACTTTTTAATTTTTAGAATTTAAATTTTTTTAAAACTATTATTTCTGCCAGTTTTATTTCCCATTGAAGGATAATACATACAAAGAAAATGAAGTTTGACTCCATTGGAGCAGATTTATTCAAAAAAGCAAATAAATAAAATTATAAATACACAGGCAATGTAAAAAAAATGGTAAGAAAAGTAAAAAGAACAAAAACGCCAGCAATTATAGTCGTATGCAAAAGTTTGGGCACCTAAGATCAAAATTTCTGTCACTGTGAATAGCTAAGCGAGTAAAAAATGACTGCTCTCCAAACGGCATATAGTCAAAGAAGACATTTTCTTTATATTTCAAGCAAGATTACTTTTAAATTTCCATCCTTTTACAGTTTTAAAATGGCAAAAAAGGAAAACGGTCCGAAGCAAAGGTTTGGGCACCCTGCATGGTCAGTGCCAAGTAACACTCCCTTTGGCAAGTATCACAGCTTGTAAACACTTTTTGGTGCCAGCTAAGAATTTTTGAATTCTGGTTCGGGGGAATTTGCCCATTATTCTTTTTCAAAGGCTTCTAGTTCTGTGAGATTCTTTGGCTGCCTTGCATGGACTGCTCTTTTGAGGTCCATCCACAGATTTTCAATGATGTTGAGGTAGGAGACCTTGGCAATGGTGAAACCTTCAACTCGCACCTCTTGAGGTAGTCAGTTGTGGATTTTGAGGTGTGTTTAGGATCATTATCCTGTTGTGGAAGCCATCCTCTTTTCATCTTCAGCTTTTTTACAGATGGTGTGATGTTTGCTTCCAGAATTTTCTGAAATTTAATTGAATCCATTCTTCCTTCAACCAGTGACATGTTCCCCATGCCACTGGCTGCAACACAAGCCCAAAGCAGGATCGATCTAACCATGTGCTTGACAGTTAGAGAGGTGTTCTTTTCATGAAATTCTGCATACTTTTTTCTCCAAACATACCTCTGCTCATTGCAGCCAAAGACATCTATTTTAACTTCATCAGTCCACAGAACTTGTTTCCTAAATGCATCAGTCTTGTTCAGATGTTCCTTAGCAGCCTTCTGATGCTGAATTTCATGGTGAGGATGCAGGAAAGGTTTCCTTCTCATGACTCTTCCATGAAGGTCATATTTGAGCAAGTGTCGCTGAACCGTAGGGCAGTGCACCATGACTCCATGGTATGCTAAATCTTGCCAAAGGTCTTTTGTTGTCAGACGGGTGTTTTGATTTACCTTTCTAGTAATCCGATGAGCAGTTTTCTTTGGAAGTTTTCTTGGTCTTCCAGACCTCAAGCTGACCTCCACGGTTTCTGTTGACTGCCATTTCTTAATTATATTATGAACTGAGGAAATCGCAACCTAAAAACGTTTGCTATCTTTTTATAGCCTTCTCCTGCTTTGTGGGCATTAATTATTTTCATTTTCAGAGAGCTAGACAGCTGCATAGAGGACCCTATGGCTTCTGATTGTTAGGAAAAGATTAGAGGAGTCTGGGTATTTATAAACTTCAAAATTTGCATCACCTGGCCTTTCCTAACGATGATTGTGAACAAGCCATAGCCCTATCAAGCTAAATACAATCTGAGACTATAGTCAAAGTTACCTGAGAGCTCAAATCTTTTGGGGTGCCCAAACTTGTGCACGGTGCTCATTTCCTTTTTTTTTTTTTTTTTTTTTTGCTCTAGAATTGTACAAAACAAAAGTAATACACCAATACTGCTTAAAATGTCCAAAAAAGTGTTGTATCTTAAAATTTATGCCATTCAGAGATCACTTCATCTTCTACTTGCTTAACTATTCTCAGTAACACAAATTTTGATCAGGGGAGCCCAAACTTTTGCATACAACTGTATTTATAGAAAAAAAATACAATTAATGCCTAAGTAAACACATGCCAAGTTTCAGATTTGAACTCTGGCAGTCTGAACTGCAGCACTGCATCCTAACCACAAGGCTATATCAGCTGACTGGAAATTGCTGGTCAAATTTGAAGTAACATGGGGTGGTTTATCAATGCTGAAAATTATTTTGAATTTGGTGGTTTGGGCCAGAAAACGCCCTTAATGGGACTTCACCTTTGACAGTGTAAAAGTGCTTAGCGGCCCACCCTTGGGGCAATGTTTGCAAGAGGTTTAAAATCCTCTGATTGCAAATTCCGTGAACAAATACCAGCAAATACAGTTGGCCTCTAGAGTCAAAGTTGAGAACCACTGGATTAGTGTGTACCCCCATGTCGAGAGGATGCTGTTTTCCTGACTGTGGAGGGCAAATTACTTTTTTTATGGACTTCCAATGGAAGACAAAGCTAAGGATCTGTGGTTTAAATTATTTTTGACCACTATTCCTCAGCAGCAAAACCCCAAACTTTTATTGTGATCCCCTAATTTTGCAGAGAACTGCTTCCTGAACTGCGTTAAGCCAATCACAACAGTGTGGGCTTTTAAGGAGGAGGCCTTGAAAAGACAGGAGCCAAAACAGTCTGTTTCAGGCTGACTGAGCCTGAGGTGCTGCATATAGTCAGTGCAGCGGTAACTATGTGCTCTTTGACGATAAAGACATGCAAACAAATAGACAATGAAAATAAAAATATTAAACTGGGCAATGGGTTCAATATCGCCTCTTTAAAAAATTGGATTTTCCACCTCTCCCTGTGAACCTGAGAGTGCAGCGTGTATGTCCTTGGGCCAGAACGAGTAACAGACAAACCAACAGACAGCCACTTAGCAGGATTTCTGTCTCATTACGGGCCAGGCGGACGCAGAGAAGAGTGAGCGATGAAAATAAGAGCGAAGTGCTCTTTGTAGAAACGGGTGAGTCATTACCTTGTTCCCGGAGCTGCGGCGAGAATGAGATGCGGGGTAAATAGATGAGAGCCGATAAGCGAACGCGGCTCTGACGACGCGAGGCTATCAGCGGGAAACAGCGGAAGCAGCGTGCTCCCGACAGCGGCTGACAAACAAAATTACAGAAAAGAAAAACATTTTCTGCTGCCTTGATCAATGGCATCTGCTATTATCGCAGTCATTGGTGCCGTGAAAGAGATTGATCGCTTTCTGCTTTGTCTTAAATGGCTGAAGAGTGGGTGTCAGGAGGGATGTACTGAAATGCCAAACTGAAGAATTAAGACTGGCCATTATTTCCTTTTGAGGTTAAAAAACATGGGACTCACAGGCATACTGTCATAATCAGTGGTCCCAATGACCCATCTTCTTAATGGTTTTCTTAATTTTCCAAGCCCTAATTTTTCATATATAGGAATATAGTATTGTCATGTGATTGCAATGATTTTAATGTCATAATGTCACGTGTGCAGCTGCCGAAGCGGATCGAACATGCTGAAATGAGCTGAGCATGTTCAAGAGGATCATTCCATTACCAAATCTGCATAATGCTGTCATACAAAAGGAAAAAACACAATCCATCCAACTATCATCCATTATTGAACCCATTTATTCCAGGCCTGGTAAAGGGGGAAGCTTAAGCCTATACTGGCATGGAGCTTATACTGCACATAGTATTATTAAGTGCATGGGACTTGAGCTGAATGAGTGATTGTACAGGGACTTATTATGAAGTCAGAAAAATATGTTCTCTCCTATGTTCGGCCTGTGGGAGGAACCCAAAGCACCTACAGGGAGTAAATGTTGGATGTTCTCTGGGTACAAACACGAGAGAACATGCAAACACCACATAGAAAGACTCCAGGCCAGACATGCATTCCAGACCAATTGGAGACTCTAAATTTCCCATTGGTATGAGTGTGAGTGTATGATGTACCATCCCTGCGACGGACTGGCAAACTGGGTGTGTTTGTGCCTCTTGCTCATTGCCTGCTGGGATAGGCTTCAACCCCAATCCAGATTCAAGTCCACAACCTTCCTTCCACAAGTTTACTGTGCTAACTGTTATCTCACACATAAATGATCATTCTGTGATTTAATATGTCCTGGTATAATCACTTATTCCTTGAATCCATATGCTTACTGTCACTTCCCATCATTTCAATTCAAATTAATACTTTTTTGAACACATTTTAGGTTTGATATCAGCAAGATGATACCATCCTTTAATCACAACCATTGTGACATATTGTCATAAAACAGTTTGTATTACAGCTTACAAAGACTTATCCGATGAATTTGTGCTAAATCCTACAAATTAACTTCTCAGCAACACAGTCACTTGAGCAACTAGGGTCATCTTTGACCTGGTTAACAGCAAAGTGTATGTCTAAATGTACCTCGGTTCTGTTGGGAGACAGGATTTTTGGGTATTGGCAATATGAGATGAGTCAGACAGTTCGATCAATAGGAGTTGAATGTGTATTAGGAGATAAAGAGAGGCCGTCGGGCCCGACAGGACATACCACCTATTTGCTAATTCCAGCCGGGATCTCCGTTTGTCTTCAGTTCCGACAGGACACAATATGCCCAAGCACCTTTTAGTCGGAGGTTACGTATGCCCATATATGGAGCTCACTTCTGGGGGTTGGGAGTCTATTGAACCAATTAAGTTGAGAGGTTCAGGTGAGGCCCAATTGTAAAGCATCTCTTTTATCGATGTGTAAACCCCAGGACCAATCAGCACAACTCCTGATACCATTAAAGAAGTCTTATGCAAATGTCTGTACTTTTACCAGTATAAAGTTTCTTAGGAAATGTATGAATTTTGAACTCAGCATCATGCTGTTTTCCCACGGCCGGCTGTGTAATAAACTTTTCCTGCTTTTGCTACGAACATCGGAGTCTGCTTCTTCATCGGGACAACATTCTTGGTTTTTTATTAATTGACCAACAGTTCCTAGAATGTTTGTTGCAGTATCATTTCCCTTTAGCTGGCTGAGGTCTTGGTCCATTTGGTGGGGAGCGAGAGTTAAATTTCACATTAAGTTTAATACTTCTAAATTTCCTCAAAAGTTCAGTGAGGCAAATAAGGCCATCTTCAATTTGGGTACCAGCGAAGTGTACCCAGGGTGCAATTCAATATATCTAAATGTACCTTGGTTCCTGGAATGTCCGTCAAAATGTATACCCATTCCATCGAAAGGTACAGAAGCCGGGGTACGTTTTGCCAGACATGCCAGCAACCAGGTTGCATTCTGATATGTCGCTGTTTTTACAGTCCAGTTCCATGGTACTCAGGTCGAAGATGACCCTACTTGCTTCACTTGTGCTTAGTTCGACTGCTACCCGTGTACAATGCGATCTATCCGTGTTATGACCGAACCATCGTGCTTGCTACCCCAGTGACGTCATTTGACGCAATTTTGCTGCAAGATTTGAAGCATCGTGGAGAGGTGGGTAGAGCACGAGTTTGACATCAAAGTAAGTTTGCGCATTTCAAACTTTTCATCTCCATGAAATAGCAGCATTAAATCAAAACTACGCAAAATACATAAAATAATGCATAAAATACCTCCATGGCATATTTAAATGGGAATAACTGGCAAATTGTGGTAATTCTGCGCTATTAATAGGTCTAAGACAATGCAAAATAAGTCAGGTCCACAATCCACCAGACTTTAGAACGTGCTCGAGCGCAACTCAGATTGAACATGCACAGTCAATCCATATGACGTCATATTCATGAAACCAGGAAGAAGTAACCAGTCGAACTAAACCCAGATTACCGTAATCACTAGTGTAACTGAAGAGCAAGCGTTTCCTAAGCAACCATAAGTAATACCGACACTGCGAGTAACAAACAGTTGTGAAAACATTGTTGCTTCAGTAAAACTTACTACTTCATAGGTGAGGCTAAGGTTTGGTCTGTCAGCAGCCATTAAATTTTGCAAGAGGAGACAAAGGTGAAGCTTATGGTTCATGGTTAGGAAAAGACAATAGAGCTTAGGATCAGCTAAGGTTTGAATTTGCAGTAAGGGAAAGGTGAACATATAACGTTTGGTTAAGGTCAGGGTCCAGGGTTAGGGAAACGCGATTGTGCTTTTTGCAAGATAGTGGAGACTGACACTCATAAAATTAATATTAAAGGAAAAGAAAACCCTTTTACAGCTCTTACCCAAAAAAAAGTACATGCGCTTCTCGTTCCATAAGTATTTTTTGTGAATTTTCACGATTTTTATGTACAGAGTAATCAAACCTCCAACCAAAACAAACTTTGTGTGGCAATGTCCCGGATGTTTTGACGCACTTGGACACCAAGAAATCAGCTGATGTATATGAAATGTATTCAAATTAGTCTTGATTATCACTCGTCCTGCAGCTTCATGTTACGTCGAATGATCAAGGTCCAATATTATCAATCATAATGAGAACCTGAGCGACAAAATCAGTGGTAATGCCGCTGTGTGCAGCTGTTGATTGCTCCAACAAAATGGGAAACTTAGACCTATCCGTGGGCATAAGCTTGCTCTGATGTCCCTTGGTGAAGCCTGACTTAATAAGACAGTAGTTGCACAACATCAGATTCAACCAATGGCTGGGGGTGCAGAACATCCCTATATAACAACAATTAGTCCTGGCTGGTTCACAGTCAATATCCTTTATTGACACGTTTTCCAATCATAGTAATATTCCATTGGCAATTGAAGACACGGCCCCTCTCCCCATGCAATCTAACAGTGATGAAATAATGGGCTAAATTCAGTACAGGAAAATAATTTACTCAAAAATAGGCCCATGCTTTACGAATGACAAACTGTTCTGAAACTTCTGTGCTACCTTTTCTCCACATCAGGTGATTTAACTTGCACTTCATGATTGTTTAAATTGTTTAAATGAAATAAAAGACCATTTGAAATGTCTTTATGCAATTTCATACAGTAGCTTCCAACCCCTGAGAACACAGAAGCATGAGAATTCCAGAGTCATAATCGGTTTCCATGTTACTAATGGAGAAATCTACCGAAACATGCATGAAACTGAAAAACTTCCATGAAAAAGGACTTCAATTCCGCATGACAATCTCTTAAATATGCGTTGATTGAATAATGACTGATCCGCATTCTAATGAAATATCGCCTTTCACTCTCGGCACAGCATGGATTGATTAAAAAGTGGGACTTGGTAATTAAATATAATTTTGTTTTCCGAAATAAAATTTTTCATTATCACTTTTGTTATAAAATGTGAGATTGCTGACTACGGTGTGAGAACGTAATTTTTATTTATTTATTTAACCTTTATTTATACAGGGAAATCCTTTGAGACATCAGTCTTATTTGCAATGGTGCCCCGTTAACAACAGAAAACAATACATTATAATAAAATATGAAAAATATACAAAAATATTATCAATAAAATCATCATACAGCAATACAATTTGGTTGCATTAATCAAAGCAATCACAGACCATAACCTCAAAATCCTTCATCACCTACTTGAAATATATGTGATATGCCACTTAAAAGCATGAGACTCAAGCCATCTGCACGAGAGTTGAAAGGTATGCAATTTTGAATGACGCTGATTTAAATGCGCCAAATTAACCGTCCAAATGAATGATTGTCGTCAACCGGGAGAACTAGCAACACCTGATAGAGTGGAGTGTCCTCGGAGTGAATCTATAGTTAATAATGAAAATGATTGAGAACAAGTCAGGACTAATAACTATTTTGAAGGGATGTCCTGTGCCCCACCAAATTTTCAGTTCTTGCTACGCCACTGGTTTTATTTAATTTATGACCTCCACGCGCTCAAGAGTTCAGGTATCCGGGTGACGCAGCAAGCTACCACGATTCCAACAAACATGGCACACCGCACACAACATGTAAATCTGATCTTCTCAAACTATTTAGTCGTTAAAAACATTTTTCAAAAAATACCCAAGAACAAATTTTAATAGCTGGTCCAGTGTAGTTTTATTGGGTAAGAGCTGAATAAAGGGTTTACTTTTCCTTTAAACTTGCGGTCGGAATCGGGATTCGAACATGAATCTCATGTATGAAAGTGTGCTGTTCAGTTCATCTGGCCTTCTCACTGGGTGGATTATGCCGCTATATAACCTCGTCATCCGCCTGCTTCACACATTACATGGAATACAAATGAATTCTGCTGCATCATCTTCTGGTCGCAATTACTACGAACACTGAATGAGAACAGCCAATCATCTGTTAATGTTTACACAGTTGTGCAAGTGCCATTGAGGTCACTAACTGGGCCCAGATGGAACATTCCAGGTGCACAATCTTGGGTGAATAAAAGGGCTAAACCCAAACTGGCAGAGTAATAAGCTTTAATTGGTCTTGGCAGTAAATCAAAGGTCATAAAATAAGCAAGGATTTAACAAATTAACACCTGAGACCTTCTCTGCTACCATTTCTTTGTTAACATTTACTGTGGTGAACTGTTTGGAAAAACAGGAAACTGCTTCACAGTGAAAAGTAAATCACTGCTTCAGAGTACTGGAGAATATTGCAAAAAGGCTTGCTCCTTGGAACTGAATGAAAAGGTTTTTTTGAGGAATGATCAGATGTTACTTTTCAACTCATCTTTCAGTAAAAAGCTGTCTGCAAGTTTACCCTCAAAGCTTAAAATTTTTAAGAAACCAAAGGGAAAAGCTATCCCATGCTTATCTACTTGATTTGTTTAATTTTCACTGATTTCTGGACCAGTGATATACTATTAAAAGCTATTAAATTATTTTGCTATTTCCGGCTTGGCCCTCTTTTTTGGCCCAGGGGTGTAGGCTGGGACAACACAAGGCATATTTATCAGTCAATCAATTAACAGTCCAATACACTTCAATTCTGTAAGCCAGGCATCAAGTTTGGCAATGGCTTTTGCTAATGTGTCGCTTCATTTTGCTTCACCTTGCCTAATCCTCCGTGTATCCTCATGTAATCAGCACTTAAATGAAGTCGGGTACCATCGCTGAAAATCATTCTGGTCACCTATTTCTCATATTAAGGAGACAAGAAGAATAAATAAGAAAAGTATGTGATGATGGGCGAATCAAAGAAACATGAATAAGTTGAACTGAGCCCCTTAGAACAAGAGTGGTCCAACTAATTTTTTCCATTTTGGACCACTATTGCACTGGGCACTTCATGTGTTCTTGAAGTGAGGAACATATGTCCCACCTATTGTATAGTACTGGAACTATACTAAATTAATCCATTATTAATCCAATATTCAGATCGACCACTTAGGAATCAATTTGGAATTTAAAAAAGATGAGCTGCCGGATAGCTCGCTCAGTTTAAGCATCGCATTGCAAAGCAGAAGTGACTATCACGGCGCGGGTTCGGGCCCCGGTCATACCAGCCGGCAGTGATCGGCAGCTTTTTCAAAAGTAGCGCGCAATTGGCCAATGCGCTACAGGGATGCAAATTGGGAAGGGTCTGCTGGGAAGGGTAATATAAGTTGCTTTGTTCCTCGTCTCCTATAGGCGCCTCCTGTTGGTCAGACGGGCGCTCGTCGGGAAGATTCTAAGTTTGTTCATGTTTGGGTATCTTCCGCCCTCGTTCTGAAATTGCAAAGATTCGACCAATGAGTGTATAAGAAGTGGTGGCTGACAGGCGCGTGCTTCGGAGGAGAGCTGCGAACTGTCTGCACTCTCCTGAATTGGCAATAGAGGGTTGCATATGCGAAAAGCCTTGTACATAGTTCCCCAATTGGACATTCCAGATTCGGGTGGGATTGGAGATGCGAAATTTATCAAAAAGAAAATAAATTAAATTAATCAATTTAAAAAAAAAAACTTAAAAAAGATGAATGTGGAGTTAGACCACTTTTGCACTCAAGGGCTCGATTAAACTCTCTTGTTCAGTTCAAGGCAATGTTATTTACATGTAGATGCATTGCCAAAGAGTAGAGGATGATCCACAGGTCAAAAAAGTACACATAATGCATGGCAGAAACAACACTTCCTTCTGAAGATGGTTTCATTCTTTCCTGCTCATGATTTCTTTGGGTATCCTCTCATTTTAATTTCCTTGCTCCTCAATGTCAAAGGACCTCAACTGATACCCGGCAGGTGCAAGGCAGAAAGCAATGAAAGTTGGTAGAATACAGTTCTTTGCTATTGAGTGTTATATGCATTTCCAAAGGAAATGTTAGGTGATCTACATGAACGACAGCTGACTAAAACTAGATAACTCGGTCGCCACAGGGACCGAGTCATGTATCTCCCCGATCCCCAAATTTCCAACAAAATGGCCACCGGCAGCCATATTGGATGTCCAAAATTCACGAAAATTGGTCTTGAGCATTGTCATATATATATCTTCTCCTGTGTAAAATTTGAAAACATTCCTGTAATAATTGTAGCTTCCAGAGCCCGGAACATAAAAAATTTGAGACAAAATGGCCGCTGGCAACCATATTGGACATCGGAAATTGACGAAAATCGGTCTTGAGCATTGTCATATATATATCTTCACCTGTGTAAAATTTGAAAACATTCCTGTAATAATTGAGGCTTCCAGAGCCCGGAACATAAAATCTCTGCGTCGGCGGCAGCGGCCCCGGAACTAAACCATAGTATCTCCCGACTATCGTCGTCGAGGAGATACAATAATCTGGTTTATTATAGTGCAAGCAAATACAGAAAAGGCAGCAAATTTGGGTATCAGTTAGGGAGCTTGAGGAATGCTGTTAGAATTCATTTTCACCTGAATCTTTTTAGCGGCATCTGAGGACTGGGGTGGTGTAATTCAGTCTTTAATGCTGCGTTCCCATCATTAATGTGCGATAAAAGGTCTGTGTTTTAATTTGTAACGCAGTACTATTGATAGAACACCATTTATACACTGCAAAACAAGTGTTAACAAAACTAAATAATTCTGAGACTTAAAATCTATTATTCACACTATAAAAAATATCAGCTTGTTTAGAGATGACTGCCTGCATTAAAAAAGTGATTTTTTTTTCTACCCAATTGGCAAATATTGAAAGGAGTCAATCTCTCTCTCCTCATTGGCAATATTTTTTGTTATATTTAGCACTGCAAAAACAAAATCTTACCGAGTATTTTTATCTTGTAGTAAGACTTAAACACTTAGTTTTGATTGCCTTTTTTTAAAGTAATTTTTTGACTCATTTCTAGGTTTGTCCAAGAGCTGAGTGAAATTATCTTACCCCAATCTAGAAATGAGTCAGAATGGCTTAAAATCAGTGGCAGAATTTCTTTTTCTAAGGAAAAAAGGAAAAGAAATAAGTGCTTAAGTCAAAATACAATATTGGAATGCTTGGTAAGATTTTGTTTTTGCAGTATGCCAAAATGTGAAGAGAAGTAATGTTTGGTGAGATTGTCTATTTTATTTGCCATGCAAAATTTCATTTTTGTCATTATGAGTTCCCAGTGCCTGGACTTACCCTGCCAAAGATGGGAACAAGGTGATGCTCACACATGGAGAACATGTCAATGTCTTTCACGATCACCATTTCGTCATGGTCCTCGTCGAATATTGCATCGTTTAGAACATCTGAAAAAAGATGGAAATTTTAAGCCAACTTACTTGTGTAAAGTTAAACACACACACACACATTGAGTATCTACGCAGCCAAACAAGTCTGTGACATCAGAACATGCATCATATTGTTCCGTTTCTAACAATTCCTCTCCTGTCTAAGCTGACCTGCAAAATTATATCCCCCTATTTCATTCTCTACTCTTTTTTTCCTTCTCCAAACTCATATCATTGCTCAAATAAACCTGTTTTATCTGTTTGCGATGATGCTGTCCCCTTTCTCGCTCAAGGCTTTTAATTTCCTGACTGCCTATCTCGCCGTGGGGAAAATTTCCGCAGGAACACAGGAAGTGCAGTTGCTCGACTTGTTGCCGTGCACAACGGTGAGGCTGTGTCTTCAACTTCAGTTAGTCATTTGTGGGAGTCAAAGTGTGTCAGGGGTCCCCAACAATACGAAAGAGAAGTACACTAGAAGAATGCTCCCCATTGAAGTGCAGTGGAAAAAGATAGAGAAGCATGCAAAATGGTACAAAATCTTAAAGATCGGGTGATACCTCTGGGTACATAAAACTGGACCTAAGCCATCTGTTTAATAATTATATAAAAGGTATTTATTTATACTGGAACAGCATATTTTGCCTTTCAGCTTACATTTGGAAATTTGCTCCATAAAAATTTAACTCCATAAATGAGTCTATGACAACTCAGACCACTGTTTCCCAGCCCTGGTCCTGCAGTACTCCTTCTCTGCACATTTCAGATTTCTCCCAAATCTGATGCACCCACTGCAGCCCATCAAGTACTCCACTAATGAGGTACAGTAATAGGCTGAATCGGATGCGAAAATCTAGGAAAGATTTTAAATGTGCAGGGTAGGGGTGCTCCTGGACTAGGGTTGGAAAAGACTGATGTAGTTTCCATGCGGCAAATGAAATAAAAATCCACACCAGGTGTTCTCCCCTTCCTGGCAATTAAGTGAACAATTATTAATGCCGATAGGCCAGAATTTCATCATGCCTGACTCCCACATAAATGGAAGGTGGAAAAACAGCAGTTCTTCACCCACCAGGACCGTGATTTAGGGATCCCTGATGTAGATAACACACTACCAAAGTAATTTTTTGATTGACCATGTGATAGTTTTGACACTCTTTAACAAACACTCACCGGCCACTTCATTAGGAACACCTCACTCGTACCGGGGCAGACCCCCTTTTGCTTCAGAATTGCCATAATTCTTGGCATAGATTCAAAAAGGTGCTGGAAACGTTCCTCAGAGATTTTAGTCCATATTGACATGATTGCATCACGCAGTTGCTGCAGATATGTCGGCTGCACATCCATGATGTGAATCTCCTGTTCCACCACAACCCAAATCCCATTTGAGTACTGTGAACTCATTGGCATGTCCAGGAAACCAGTTTGAGCTTTGTGACATGACATGTTACCCTGCTGGAAGTGCCCATCAAAAGATGGGTACAATGTGGTCATAAAGGGATGGACATGGGCATGGGCCAGCAACAATACTCAGGTAAGCTGTGGCATTTAATCAATGCTCAATTGGTACTAAGGGGCCCAAAGTGTGCCAAGAAAATATCCCCCACACCATTACACCACCACCACTAACCTGAACTGTTGATACAAGGCAGAATGGATCCATGCTCTCATGTTGTTCGAGCCAAATTCTGACCCTACCATCCGAATGTCGCAGCAGAAATTGAGACTCATCAGATCAGTCAACGTTTTCCCAATCTTCTATTGCCCAATTTTGGTAAGCCTGTGCAAATCGTAGCCTCAGTTTCCTGTTTTTTACTGACAGGAGAAGCACCGATGTGGCCTTCTGCTGCTGCAGCCCATCTGCTTCAAGGTTCGACATGTTGTGCATTCAGAGATGCTCTTCTGCATACCTTGGTTTCACCGAGAGGTTATTTGAGTTGCTGTTGCCTTGCGATCAGCTCAAACCAGTCTGGCCATTCTCCTCTGACCTCTGGCATCAACAAGGCATTTTTGCTCAGAAAACTGCCACTCACAGGATATTTTCTTGTTTTCGGACCATTCTCTGTAAACCCCTGGAGATGGCAGTGCGTGAAAATCCCGATAGATCAGCAGTTGCTGAAATACACAGTCCAGCCCTTCCCCATTCTGATGCTCTGTTTGAACTTCAGCAGATCATCTTGACTATGTCTACAAGAGTTGCTGCCATATGATTGGCTGATGAGATATTTGCGTTAACGAGCAGTTGAACAGGTGTGCCTAATAAAGTGGCCAGTGAGTGTATATGCCAGTTTAGATGATTAGAAATATACGCTGTATAACATATGCATTTTAAATCAAATTAGGCCTCAGTCCTCTCTGCACATGCAAGACACAGTGTGTAAGATGAATGTTTATGTTTCTAATTCACAGATACGCCAGGAACTCTTTGTCCTGGTAGTACCAAGTGTTCAAGTCAAATCTTATTCCTAAACCACAACAATGGCATGGCAAGGTCATGGAACTGGGTGTCTTAGGTGGTGGGAGAGGGAGGATATGTCAGTGAAGGACCAGCTTGTATGATTTGATGTCGGCTTACTCTTTTCTCAGTTTTCACATTCTCTTTTTCAGTTTGCAAATGGATAAAAGTCTTCTTGCGAGGTTTTGCAGTGGATCTGTGTTTGAACCAGACAATGCTCAGCGTGGCTTGGTATGAAAAAAGGGTTTTTCCTCCATCATTTGAGGCAGTGAGCAGGGGTGCTAGCTTGTTTTTTTATCACCAAAAACACAGGTCGGTCGTCCCTGTTTGGAAAGACAGAGCACTGCCAGGAGTCTAGGACCCAGAGTCTGCAACCCACCTCTATGAGAAAGTAACTGTAATCAGTCACCCAGAGGGAGGATGGTGGCTTCTAGACCAGCAGGGAGACAGGATTTGTTTGGGGACACCAATACACAACCCTGGAAAAACGAGCACACCAGCAGGTAAGACCAAGGCAAAACTATGGGGATATGAGGACATGAGTAAAGGCACTGAGTTTGTCGTTTGTTAAACAGGGCCAACAGGTCTATCATTCTGGGTTAAGGTCCCTTGCGGATTACAGTCCCACTAAGAGAGGTAGAGTCCTGAAAAAGATTGATTCAAACAAAAGAGGCATAAGCGAGTCCGGAATGGGTTACAGTCCTTCAAGAGAGGTAGAGTTTAGAGTGGGTTACAGTTTCCAGTAAAGTAGAGGGGGGTAAAATAAAATAAAATAAAATAAATTTTAAAAATAGGTAAAAAGTAATCAGTAGTAGGATCCAGAGAAATAAATGTTAAATTATTGTTTCAATTAGAGTTCAATGTTATTGAATAGTAGTATTACAACGATACTTATTCGACTATATACTAATCTAAGAAGATAATGAACAGAACCTTAATCAGATTAATTTGTGCACAGAAAATTTGAAATTAGAAATTATTGTTTTAACAGTTATTAGAATGATCTAATCACAGTAACAATAATAAAATATAGACTAGTGGAAGGATAAGTGTGAGACCAGGGTTTCTAAAATTTCGAAGGGGCAGGATTCAGAATTTACGAGTTTAACGAAAATAATGCATAAAGAATATGGGACGGCGGCAGCCACACAGCAGTGTATTTAATGGGCAAAGAATTAGGCTTCTCTAAAAAGGCACTTTTAACCCAAATCATGACAAAAATATGAGCATAAGGATACAGGAGAGATAACTAGGGGGGGAAAATTGCCTCTAAACAATTCAGCGCTACCTCCTGTTATGCATTCCAACAGCGTTTCGTATCCAAATTCAACACAGCTCACCAGTGCACACAAAATTAACTTGGACTTGGACTACCCTGCATGTTTGCTAGCGTACCATCACCTCTGAGATTCAAGAAGCAGGCTTGAGTTCTATTCAACCCCAATCACCCACTTGTGAGGTGGCAGCTATCTTGACTCAACCAGCAGGTTTGTTAAGCCGAGATTCCTCCAAGACTATGGGGATGGTCTCCTGCAAGAGCCGACTGCATTTCATGTACCTGGTTTGCCACCCCAAGAACAGCCACATCAGCGGAGGGGTCGCGGCAGAGGAAGACAATGTGGTGGCTGAGTTCGAGGGACCAGGCGGAGACCGCACCTCCGCGGTGAGCCTTGATGTCTACTACAATTGTGGACAAAATGGACATTTGGCACAGGGTTGCTGGAAATCCCACAGGAAAACAAGGCTGATGGTCATCAGGACACAGACCCAAAGGGAAGATGCATTTTCCTAAACCCTGGGGTGAGACCTGGATTTGGTGGCTGGAAATGGAACAACAGTGTTTCCCATACATTGACGAGATTATGGCGGCCCGCCATAGTCTAATTTACCCCCGTCATAGTCTAATTTACCTCCGCCATAGTCTCAATATGCGCAATTGGCACGTGTTGATCATACATGTGCATGTTTGAGAAAAAAAAAAATGGAGAAATAGGAAAGGTACTGGAAGACGTGGAATTTGCGAATTCCCCCCGCTCAACAAAATGAGAATCATCTCCCCCCGAACCCCCCGCCACCACACGTGCCCCTGTATTCTCGAAAAATTCTGTGGGAGACGCTGAACAATGTTGTCTTCCTGGACCCCAGAAACCAACCTTGACTGCAGAATCAATGAAAGCGAGCGGGGCATATTTGTAGCATTCAAGAATTGTTTTGTGAAGCACAGACCTGCTTGCATGTGTCAGACCCTAAATTGAGTGCAATTCCCCTCTTAATGGTGGACCTCATCCAGTTATGATGTGGGGCTCACGGCTGGGGCAACTACTGTCCAAGTTACCCCTAAGTCAGACAACAGACCATTTACAAACCCCAATTACAATGAAGCTGGGACATTGTATAAAACGTGAATAAAAAGGGCCATTTCATGGTATTTGTTTTGTGTCCGACAGGACATTTGCAGGTTTTTTTATCCACCATAGTCATTACTCTGGGGAATGATAAAGAAGTTTGAACTGGTCATAAGTAAGAGCCATAGGACCACTTTATATGGTAAAAAACTGAAGTCTTTTGATTTCATTTTTCCAGTTCAAAATGAAGCCAGAAAGTTCGTGTTGGACAGGACAAAAAGTGAAGTGGTATTTATGCCATGTTGGAAATCTGCAAAGTTCTGTCCAACCACATGGCATTCATAGAATTTTGCCAAGCAGTTATGTTCCCCTAATATCTTAGCGAGGTTTCAGAGGAAATTTTGGTTTATTAACTCAAAGTATATCTGGGGGGGGGTCAAAAGTTCCCGCTTGGTCAGCGTGTCGGACAGGATGTGTCGGACTGGACACTTTTTCACTGGGGACCAAAATGACAGAAGATACACACATGATTATTATAAAATGCTTTTTTCTTTCCCTGTCCTTCTTTTTGGCTGCCTCACACTTCTCACTGTCATTCTTGATTTTTTCCCTTTTGGTACAGCTCTTCTCAGTATCTGTTTTAGGCGGCATGGCTGTTGCTTCTCTCTGTACTTGCATTACAGTGATGGACCCATCAAATCTGGGGTGCAGTTTATAGTTCCAAGGAAGCTGACATGGTTTCTTCTGACTTACGCAAACTTGTCAAAACACAAACACACAGGAAGAAACCACTTCAATTGAAAGCAATCAGCTCTTCCAGAGAGGTTCCTCAATTTTGCTCAATGTCTTCTAATTTGTAAGTTTGATGCCAATTATATGTACAACCCCAATTCCAAAATAATTGGGACGAAGTGTAAATTGTGAATAAAATTAAAATGCAATGACTTTCAGATCACATGAGCCAGTATGTTATTTACAATAGAACTTATAACATTTCAAATGTTGAAACTGAGACATTTTACATTTTTATCCACAAAATGAGCGCGTTTCAAATTTTCTGGCTGCAACAGGTCTCAAAAAACTTGGGACACAGGCAAAAAAGGGCTGAAAAAGCAATTAATATATAAGAGAATCAGCTGAAAGAACATTTAGCAAGTAATTACGTTAACTGGCATCAGGTGTGTAACATGATTGGCTATAAAAGGGATGTCTTAGAGAGGCTGAGTCTCTCAGAAGTAAAGATGGCCAGAGGCTCTCCAACACGTGAAGACTTGCGCAAAAAAAAATTGTGGAATACTTTAAAAACTATTTTCCTCAATGTCCAACTATGAAGGCTTTGAAGGTCTCATCATTGACAGTGCATAACATCATCAAAAGATTCAGAGAAACTGGAAAAAATCTCCGTGCATAAGGGACAAGACCGAAGACCTTTACTGGATGCCCGTGATCTTCGGGCCCTCAGACACCACTGCATCACTCACCGGCATGATTCTGTCATTGACATTTCTAAATGGGCCCAGGAATACTTCAAGAAACCGCTGCCTGTAAACACAGTCCGCCATGTCATCCACAGATGCTACCTAAAACTCCATCATGCAAAAAGGAAGCCATTGTTGAGCATGATCCAGAAGCGCCACCGTGTTCTGTGGGCCAAGGCTCACTTAAAATAGATCTTAGCAAAGTGGCAAAGTGTCCTGCAGTCAGACTAGTCCAAATTTGACATTCTTGTCGGAAATCATGGGCGTTGGGTCCTCCAGGCTAAAGAGGAGAAAGACCACCCCTCCTGTTATCAGCGTTCAGTTCAAAAGCCAGCATCTCTGATGGTATGGGGATGCATTAGTGCATATGGTGTGGGACATTTGCATTTCGTCCCTTGAGAATCAGCTGGTTCTATGTCCACTTTTCGCAGAAATGGATTCCATAAGGACATTCTAAAATCAGTTAGGTTTATGTCAGAAGTGCTTAGTGGAACCTAAAGTCTACACCATATTAACACATAGAAACATTTAGTTCTATATCCTGAGGGGGCTCGTTTCAAATCAGGTGGTTCTATGTCCAAGGAACCAATCAGGGTCCTAACCTGGATCATGTGACATTCTGTAAAATGACCAAGGGCACATGTAAAAGTCAAAATGAGAACTGAGAAAAAAAAGCTAGAAGATCCCTATGAAAGACTAATGGATTATTTTGATGGGGGTTGTTCAAAAATGTATACACACTGTAAATCTTAATTTTTTCAGTTAGGACTGGTGTGGAAAAGGAACATTTGTGAATATGCATGGACATAGAACATAAATTCTCAAAATGGATCAACTCTAGGCCTAGTGTGCTAATAACAGTGCACTTAATATACAATTTGTCCTTAACATTTTACAACTTAGGGATTATTGGGGAGACCCCTCCCCCCTCCGAGCCGCCTGCCCCACCTGAACCCCCACCCCACCCACCATTTAGGCCAAGCTAGGCCTAAAGGCAATATTGTAGTTGATTTTTACAGAACATAGGCCGATGCTATTTTCACAGAAAATCAAATTTTATTGGGGGGTTTAGATACCCGACCTCCCATGGCTAATTTTCTCCAAATGATTATGAAAATTGGGTAACATTACCATTGATTTATTATTGTATCTAAAAACTATGAGCATATGAAGCATTTTCAATTCACAATCCTCAGTCTTATAAATGTCGTTCATGGTGTCCCAACATTTTTTTGTGAAATAAGTATAAAATACAGCTAACCATTCATTGACTAAAACGTTCTTTTTGTTCATAACTTTTTTTAAAACAACTTGATGGACATAGAACTTCCTGATTTCGATCATAAGGTAAAACCAATAAAGGCTTCTGGTCCTTTTTGACATAGAACTTGTTGACCAAGGGCAACTTCCGTTCCAGAATCAGAAGGTTCTATGTCCATTTTTGACATTATATCTCTAAGCCTATGAGATTTTGAACATGTTTGCAATATGTTTAGGACCACCTTCCACAGTCAACAATATTCCACACAAAATAAATTTTGATACATCTCTAAACATCAGAGATGAGACAGTTGAAATTTTCAAACTCCATTTTCTAGAAATGAGGAAAAGTGGACATAGAACCAGCTGATTCTCAAGGGACGATTTTTAAAAAGGTTGAATGATGAAAGGTATATAAAGGTTTTAGAGCAACATATGGTATATCAGATGAAATCTATTCCAAGGAAGGCCTTGTGTATTTTAGCAGGACAATGCAAAACCACATACTGCAGCAATTACAACAGCATGGCTTCATAGCAGAAGATTGAGTGTGCTGAACTGGCCTGCCTGCAGTCCTGATCTTTCACCGATTGAGAACATTTGGGGCATAATTACATTAAAAGTCTGTCAAAGAGATTCAAAATCCAGCAGCTGGAAGCCTGTATTAAACAAGATTGGGATCAAATTCCAATGGCTAAACTCAAAAACTTTTGTCCTCAATGCCCAGACGCCTCCACATGTGTTTTAAAAAGAGAGGGATGCTACTCCATGGGAAACAGGCCCCTGTCCCAACTTTTTTTGAACCTGTAGCTCCATCAAATTTGAAATGAGCTCATTTTGTGGATAAAATTGTAAAATTTCTCAGTTTCAACATTTGCTATGTTATCTCTGTTCTATTAAAATAAAATACTGGCTGCTGTGATTTGAAAGTCATTGCGTTTTGAGTTTAAATTCACAATTGATGCTTTGTCCCAACTATTTCAGAACTGGGGTTGTAGAGTACACGTCACCAGTTCTGGGGACCAATTACTTTAACATATTTAATGACAGGTGCTAATTGGGAAGAAAGTTCAATTAAGAGCCATTAAATCAGCCAGTGGTTTCTGAACTAAAAGAACAGAACAGCCTTTTAAATGCCTTAGTAACAGTGGAAGATGCAATTTATCAACTTTGGAATTAGCCATTGATCCATTACTAGAATACTAGAGTCCTTAAATATGTTTTTTGTCCTGTCCGACACGCAATTGTGTCGGACAGTACAAAAGATTTTTAATTAGCATGAGGTGTGTTCTACTTCTTTGAAAAAACCTTACTCATATTGTTTTATACCACATCAACAAAGAAAAAATGATTTCTTGCCTTCATAAGTCATTTCTTTGGAAATAAACAAACTTTTTGCTCACCATATTGTCAGACAGGACATCCAACTCCTGTGAAGTAAAATTAACAGGGACTTGACTTGAAAAAAAAAAAAAAGCATTACCATTAGTATTTCTTTGACTTGAAACTTGTCCTGTCATATATTCAAAAATGTCTAAAAATTAAATACAACAGGAGAGAGTTGAGAAAAAACGTGTCCCTGTTCCGACATTCATGATTTTTATGTCATTTTATGTTTAAATCTAATTTACATAATCAAGGGGAAAAAAGTTTGGCCCAGATTTTTGTTTTCTAATCAGTTCAGATGTACATCTAACATATTCAATTGGTATTTTGCTCAGATTCAAACATTTATATTTCTGATACTACTTCATAAATACCTTGAAATGGCCCAAAACAGAATACAATGATTTGTAGATCTATATATTCAATTGAGTACACTACAAAGACAAGATAGTTCAAGTCCTTAATGTTCACACTGACAAACCTTTGTTTTTTGAAATATTCACTCAAAATGAATTGTCCCAACTGTAAAGCACAAAATGAGAACTCCTAAAAAAAAAAAATGAGCAAATTTATTTTTCTGAAAGAATAATGGATTCATTTTGATGGGTGATTGTTGTCTTTGCATTATTTACTCAAATCTTAATTTTGTCATGTTAGGACTGGTGTGGAAAAGTCACATTTGTGAATATGCATGGACATAGAACTACTTAATTCTCAAACGATCAACTCTAGGCCTAGTGTGCTAATGTACAGTGCACTTAATATACAATTTGTCAGCGACATCGGGGCAACCCAGGGATATCGGGGGAGACCCCCCCCCCCCCCCCCCCCCGCTCACCTGCCCCACCTGAACCCCCACCCCACCCACCATTTAGGCCCTAGCTAGGCCTACCCCAATATTGTAGTTGATTTTACAGAACATAGGCCGATGCTATTTTCACAGAAAATCAAATTTTATTGGGGGGGGTTTAGATACCCGACCATCCCACCCCCACCTAATTTTGTCCATACATAATTATGAAAATTGGGTAACATTACCATTGATTTATTATTGTATCTATGTAAAACTATGAGCATATGAAGCATTTTCAATACTCATTAATCCTCAGTCTTATAAATGTCGTTCATGGTGTCCCAGTACATTTTTTGTGAAATAAGTATAAAATACAGCTAACCATTCATTGACTAAAACGTTCTTAGTTTGTTCATAACTTTTTTTAAAACAACTCTGATGGACATAGAACTTCCTGATTTCGATCATACGTAAAACCAATAAAGGCACCAGGTCCTATGTTGGACATAGAACTTGTTGACCAAGGGCAACTTCCGTTCCTCGGAATCAGAAGGTTCTATGTCCATTTTTGACTGCTTATATCTCTAAGCCTATGGAGATTTTGAACATGTTTGCAATATGTTTAGGGTACCTTCCACAGTCAACAATATTCCACACAAAATAAATTTTGATACATCTCTAAACATCAGAGATGAGACAGTTGAAATTTTCAAACTCCATTTTCTAGAAATGAGGAAAAGTGGACATAGAACCAGCTGATTCTCAAGGGACGATTTTTTAAAAAGCACCATGAATGATGAAAGGTATATAAAGGTTTTAGAGCAACATATGCTCCCCACCAGATGAAATCTATTCCAAGGAAGGCCTTGTGTATTTTAGCAGGACAATGCAAAACCACATACTGCAGCAATTAAAACAGCATGGCTTCATAGCAGAAGAGTCTGTGTGCTGAACTGGCCTGCCTGCAGTCCTGATCTTTCACCGATTGAGAACATTTGGTGCATAATTACATGAAAAGTCTGTCAAAAGAGACCCAAAACTCTCCAGCAGCTGGAAGCCTGTATTAAACCAGAGTGGGATCAAATTCCAATGGCTAAACTCAAGAAACTTTTCTCCTCAATGCCCAGACGCCTCCACTCGGTGTTTAAAAGAAGAGGGGATGCTACTCCATGGTAAACAGGCCCCTGTCCCAACTTTTTTGAGACCTGTAGCAGCCATCAAATTTGAAATGAGCCCATTTTGTGGATAAAATTGTAAAATTTCTCAGTTTCAACATTTGCTATGTTATCTCTGTTCTATTGTGAATAAAATACTGGCTGGTGTGATTTGAAAGTCATTGCGTTTTGATTTTATTCACAATTTACGCTTTGTCCCAACTATTTCAGAACTGGGGTTGTACTTAACACGTCACCACTTACTTAACCCATCACCAATTACTCCAACATATTTAATGACAGGTGCTAATTGGGAAGTCGTCTCTCTAATTACTGGCAATTAAATCAGCCAGTGGTTTCTGAACTCAAAAAGAACAGAACAGCCTTTTAAATGCCTTAGTAACAGTGGAAGTTGCAATTGATCAACTCTGGAATTAGCCATTGATCCATTACTAGAATACTAGAGTCCTGGCCGACATGTTTTTTGTCCTGTCCGACACGCAATTGTGTCGGACAGTACAAAAAAGATTTTTAATTTCCCATGAGGTGTGTTCTACTTCTTTGAAAAAACCTTACTCATATTGTTTTATACCACATCAACAAAGAGAAAAATGATTCTTGCCTTCATAAGTCATTTACTTTGGAAATAAATTAAACTTTTTGCTCATGAATCGTGTCAGACAGGACATCCAACTCCTGTGAAGTAAAATTAACAGGGCTTTACACTTGAGGAAAAAAAACATTACCCGGTAGTATTTGCTTTGACTTGAAACTTGTCCTGTCAGCAAGAAAAAATTGTCTAAAATTAAATACAACAGGAGAGAGATGAGAAAAACGTGTCCTGTCCGACACGCTGATTTTCATCATTTCCTAATTAAATCCTAATTTACATAATCAAGGGGAAAAAATTTTGGCCCAGATTTTTGTTTTCTAATCAGTTCAGATGTACATCTAACATATTCAATTGGTATTTTGCTCAGATTCAAACATTTATATTTCTGATACTACTTCGCAAATACCTTGAAATGGCCCAAAACAGAATACAATGATTTGTAGATCCTTTTCGACCTATATTCAATTGAGTACACTACAAAGACAAGATAGACAAGATACTTAATGTTCACACTGACAAACTTTGTTTTTTTGGAAATATTCACTCATTTTGAATTGTCCCAACTTTCTTGACAAATGTTGCCGTCATAAAATTCAAAATGAGCAAATATATTTTTAAAAACAATAACATTTCTCAGTTTCAACATCTGATATGTTGTCTTTGCATTATTTTCAATTAAATATAGGGTTTAAATGGTTTGTAAATCATTGCATTTTATTTACATTTTACACAGCGTCCCAACTTTTCTGGAAATGGGGTTGTCTTAACTAGCTAAAAGAATGCTGAGTGTGCATCTGCCAGTTTTCTGGTAGCACGATTCGCTAGGTGACCGTCGAGTCGGGGTCAGGGAATGAAATAGCTCTGGATTTACTGAGTTACACAAGAGATTGTGTTAGTCGAATACCCAAATTCGTCCTGAGATCTGTCTGCCAGGTTTTATATTCTCTTTAGAAAACTGGAGTCATCCATCACACATATCTACAAATGGTTATTATTGTCATAATTATGCAAATCCATATATGACTGAAAGTTTTATTTTAATTTATTGTATGGAACATGAGGAATTATAAGTCAAAGATGGCATTACTGTAAGTGAATTAATAACTCAATAAGCAAAGTTAATCAAAGTAATCCTTAAATGTTATCAAAAATTATAAAAGGAGGGATGTGTCAAAGTAAATTTTTGATTGATCATGTGATAGCATGGCAAGGTCATGGGACTGGGTGTCTTAGGTGATGTGAGGATTTGTCAATACTGGACCAGCTTGTACAACCCCAATTACGAAATAGTTGGGACAAAGTTTAAATTGTGAATAAAATCAAAACGCAATGACTTTCAAATCACGCCAGCCAGTATTTTATTCACAATAGAACAGAGATAACATAGCAAATGTTGAAACTGAGAAATTTTACAATTTTATCCACAAAATAAGCTCATTTCAAATTTGATGCCTGCTACAGGTCTCAAAAAAGTTGGGACAGGGGCCTGTTTACCATGGTGTAGCATCCCCTCTTCTTTTTAACACAGAGTGGAGGCGTCTGGGCATTGAGGAGACAAGTTTCTTGAGTTTAGCCATTGGAATTTGATCCCACTCTTGTTTAATACAGGCTTCCAGCTGCTGGAGAGTTTTGGGTCTCCTTTGACGGGCTTTTCGTTTAATTATGCGCCAAATGTTCTCAATCGGTGAAAGATCAGGACTGCAGGCAGGCCAGTTCAGCACACGTCTACGAAGCCATGATGTTGTAATAGCTGCAGTATGTGGTTTTGCATTGTCCTGCTGAAATACACAAGGCCTTCCCTGGAATAAATGTCATCTGGAGGGGAGCATATGTTGCTCTAAAACCTTTATATACCTTTCAGCATTCATGGTGCTTTTTAAAACATGCAAGTGTCCCACACCATATGCACTACTGCATCCCCATACCATCAGACATGCTGGCTTTTGAACTGAATGCTGATAAGAAGAGGGGTGGTCTTTCTCCTCTTTAGCTCGGAGGACACAACGCCCATGATTTCCAACAAGAATGTCAAACTTGGACTCGTCTGACCACACAACACTTTGCCACTTCGCTACAGTCCATTTTAAATGAGCCTTGGCCCACAGAACACCACGGCGCTTCTGGACCGTGTTCAACAATAGCTTTCTTTTTGCATGATAGAGTTTTTAGGTGGCATCTGTGGATGGCACGGCAGACTGTGTTCACAGACAGTGGTTTTTTGAAGTATTCCTGGGCCCATTTGGTAATGTCAATGACAGAATCATGCCAGGGAGTGATGCAGTGGCGTCTGAGGGCCCGAAGATCACGGGCATCCAGTAAAGGTCTTCGGCCTTGTCCCTTATGCACAGAGATTTTTCCAGTTTCTCTGAATCTTTTGATGATGTTATGCACTGTCGATGATGAGATCTTCAAAGCCTTTGCAATTTGACATTGAGGAATATTGTTTTTGAAGTATCCCACTATTTTTTTTCAGGCAAGCCTTCACAGGTTGAAGAGCCTCTGGCCATCTTTACTTCTGAGAGACTCAGCCTCTCTAAGACATCCCTTTTATAGCCAATCATGTTACACACCTAATGCCAGTTAACTTAATTACTTGCTAAATATTCTTTCAGCTGATTCTCTTATATATTACTTGCTTTTTCAGCCCTTTTTTGCCTGTGTCCCAACTTTTTTGAGACCTGTTGCAGCCAGAAAATTTGAAATAAGCTAATTTTGTAGATAAAAATATAAAATGTCTGTTTCAACATTTGAAGTGTTATCTATGTTCTATTGTAAATAACACATTGGCTCGTGATCTGAAAGTCATTGCATTTTGATTTTCTTCACAATTTGCACTTTGTCCCAACTATTTTGGAATTGGGGTTGTATGACTTGATGTCAGATTACTCATTATCTGAGTTTTCCCATTCTCTTGTTCAGTTTGCAAATGAATGAAAGTCTTATTTTGAGGTTTTGAGTGGATCTGTGTTTGAACCGGACGAAGCTCAGCCTGGCTTAGTGTGAAAAAGGGTTTTTTCTCCATCAACACTAAGGGGAGACAGCAGTTCAGCGCAAGTATCTCACTGACTCAAACCCTATTTTTGGGATTAATATGTTTCAGGCAGAGCGTTTACATTAGTATATATTCTCTAACCATGGTAACAGGGGTCATGAGCTGTCAAAAATTTGTATTTATTAATCATTTGCCCTTAGTTCAAGTTTAAATTGTATGCTGTTGACACAGGATCACCCTCATTTGCAAATGAGCAGAGTTATTCAGCAAAGATTTGGAAATAATTATTGAAATCAGCAGGCTGAGTTCATGCATGGAAGAAAATCACGGCAAGACTTGATTAGTATTCTCTCGTCACTGACAAGTCTTTATTCCACCACCTTATTATTCAGGTAGGCCAGTGGGAGGATGTCCGCGAGCATTTTAATTGATCGTATCAAAAGGGCATTAACTAATGTGGCTTTGAGACGACATGGGCAAGTCAAAATATTTAGTTCCGATTGTATAGTGCCAAATGACGAGATAGGGCTAAGTCCAAGCTGAGGACTGTTTGCTTAATGTGTTCTTTAACTACTGTGCCACTGTTTGACAGTGTTTGGCCGAAGATCTCTTCCAGTGGGGCCCAAGTGACCATGGTGATTAACGTCCACTCATCCAGGTCTCTGTGCCTTTGCTGGGTTTCCAGCTGGCATCCTTTTACTCTGAATCTATGCCCAAGCTCTGGCCAAGTGCACTTGATGAATTGAGCTTCAGCTGAGCCTTATAGCCCAGAACAGCAGCTGTTCAAAGAAAGGCCTGTCACCAGCCTGACCCTTAAAAGCAATTAAACAAGGCTTCGTTACTCAACACCTGACAGCAGAAGGACGGTCAAATAAAGAGAACAGGAAATCAAATCAACTACATGGCCCGGAGTCATCTCGACACCTCCTCCATTGCCGGACTCACACTCAAACACGCGCAGGAAAACACAATGGGTTGCTTTGGAAACCATTCAAATTGCCACAGTGTCAAAGACAGTGGATGCATGTCATTGGGATACAGTCTTTTAAAGGCTTTAAAAGCCATCCAGGGCAGAAGACAAGCGACAACAGAAAATTTAGTTAATAACACCACCCTGCATGCTGAAAAAAAATTTCTATCAATTTTGCAAAAAGGCCTCCACCTAATTTGAGGATGCTGAGTTAAATATGCAAGTTAAAAGATTCTATTATGAACACTTTTTTCACAAATAAGAATGAAGATTTTGTTAATTACATTATATACTTTTACGCACTGATCAAAACAGCAACAAATACAGTACTTCTCACCTCGCTCAGAGGAAGATGGAAATCATGTCTTTGTGGCAATTTTTCTGGCGATTAAGGGATGATACAAGACTTCTTAACCCTACAAGTGGTTTTTGTGACACTGTTGTAAAATGCACATCATACAGGGTGAGAAAATGTGACGTGCAAGAGCAAAACAGACGCTACTTTTGGAATCAGCACCCCAAAATTAGAAAGAAAAGAGCATTGGATTTTACTCACAAAATATGATGCAGGATTGTGAAATTCATGGGACATGGTAGCCCATGGGAATGGGACATGGTACGTGGTATATTATATCCAAACACCATACCCAAAATAATACACATTATTACAACTGGTTTTCAGCCCAAAGTAAATTTGGATTTCGTCCGACATCGGCCCAAAGTGAATTTGGATTGCGTCTGATGTCGGCCCAAAGTAATTAAAAGCGTGCCAGAATCTAATTTATAAAGCTGCCGCAGAATGCAAATTTATATTTACCAAATGCAAAATATATTAACAAAAAAACCATACGGCGTGAGATCCAAAGGGAACAGGGGTGGCTTATCAGAGCAGGGTCAGCAAGTCCCGAGCGACTGCTCCCTCTCCACTAGCACTCCCTCAGAAATATGGAGCGCATTCCACTCCCTGTTCTGACGCAGAGAACATGTACTCGAACGAATCGAACAGCCAGGAACGCGTTCGTGAACGCGATGCTGTTCCCAAATCTCACACCATCCATAGATATATATATATTTAGAACACTAGATTGCTGATGATGTCATATTTACATTATCCAAAGTGAAGCACCCAGCCGCCCAACTTCTTCATAAAAATGAATGGTTTCCTATGAGGCCAGTTTCAAATAAGTTGATATAAGCGTGAAAATGCCAAGATGCGCGGCTGCCTTTTGCAGCAATATTCATTTGAAGGGCTGTAATAACCATAGACTGTATAAAAAGATGGACGAAGCTACCGTGACGTCACCCATTGGTTTCAGCATACCATAAAGGAAGCTGTGATTTTGGCAATTTGAATTGCGCCATGTTGTCATTTTGAAACTGGATGTGATTTCTCTTGGACGAGAGCAAGAATCAACATCCAGGGAGGGACGAGAGGGGTGGATCTGACCGTATCGGACGAGGACCAGAGGATAGCCACGCCCCTAAAGCAAATTCTGGCTTTATCCTTTATTCTACTCTACTTGGGACCATAATTTACAAAAATGAACATCATGATGTATCGTAGGAGACTTGAAACTTGTTATAGCCACCATAAAATAATGTGAAAAATCATTATTAAATTGAAAAATCAGGTGGGAAAGTAGGGTCATTTTCTCATAGACTTCTATAGCATTGAACTTCTTTCTGCAACCACCAACGTCGCCATCTGCTGGCCATTAAATAGAATGCCATTTTGCAGTACTTCCACAAGGGCTTCATTTTTCAGACCAGGGTGCTGCGTCCATCTTTTTGTACAGTCAATGGTAATAACACGTTTCACGTAAGTTAACGTATAAACGCAAAGTTGTCACTTTAACAGAAAAAAATTGCGTTTCATGCTAGCTAGCTAATTAGCCGTCCCATTGACTTGAATAGACCGCTGACTGAAAGCGAACGCTAGCAATTGATAACGGTCACCAGCGAGCTACCTTGGTACCCTTAACGTCGCGGGGACTGCATTGACTTAGTAGTTAATAAAATTAACAAGTTGGCTAACAAGCTAGCTACTTGCAATTGCCATTCAACGACAATACTTCTTACCTGCATAATATTTAAAACTGTGGACAAGTCGCTTTGTCTGTTTATACAGAGTTCCAAAAGACAAGGAGGGGAGAAAGGCTTGGCTGTTCGAAATTGGGAGAAAAAACTTTTCTCCATCCCCTCGATCTGTGCTGTGCAATGATCATTTTTGAGAGCAGTGTTTTAACGGGACATGGGCAAAGATGATGCTTAATAAAGGAGCAGCCAGAGTTCACTAGCGCTTCCATTTATCAACGTTGGCATTAGGCATATGATTCAATATAAACAATTCGGTTGATGGCAAATAGTCAACCAGGGTACAATGAAGTGAGGAAACCAGAGAGTAATTTAACAAGATATACGGACATTCATCGACGGTTCTTATAACGGCGATATCTTCCCAGCAATTATCTTATCAGAGGGTCATTAAAAGCCTCGGTCACGTTAACTTAACTTTTCTGCTGCACTTTAATGTGGACACCGAGTCACATTTCGATATTCCATTCTCCAAAGAGCACATATTTAGGGAGACACAATGTTGCTCTGCACAACGATACCAAAATAAAACCGACTCGCACGCAAGTCTTTTTGAAAATATAATTTTAAAGTGGGCGTAAATGAATGGGAGTCTACTTGCGATTTTTACTTCCGGGTGTATACGCTCCTGGGACAGATGCTTCACTTGAGCGTGCCCTATCAGCTATCTAGTGTTCTATATATATCTATGATACCACCTCAGTTGATGGTGCAGCGAGAACACATGGCATCCAACATGGTGGAGAGTAAGCAAACTTGTTGCGAAGAGTGCGTCATGTTTTCTCTCCTTTACTCAAATAAACTTATACCTAAGCGATATAAATGCATGTAACATTGGCATTTGAGCTCCGATAGTCATGATGTTTCCAAAAAAGGAGTCAGATACAAGCTAAATTAAGTATGCGTCAGCAATAAATGTTGTCTGTGGACATCATATATGGTCACGGTACATGTTTTCGAGGGTCTGTAGATTTCGAGGATCTTTCGGTTTTTTTTTGCATTTTTTCTTGCGTGCTTGGTAGCAGGCAGCCGAAAATGCCGATTTTTGTTCATTGCAAATAAAGCTAAAAAATGAGCGTGAAACAGGTAAGAAATAATACCCTCATATCTTGGGAATGCCGACTTCGTTAAACTCTGATGTGCATGCTTACATCATGTGCACAGTGTATCTACACGGGAAAACCCCCGGAACAGCAGTGTCACGGCTGGCCGCCTCTGAAATCCTGGGCGAAGTGTATCAGTATACAGCAGGGAAAATAATTATTAAACGTGTCAACATTTTTCTCAGTAAATATATTTCTAATGGGGCTATTGACATTAAATTTTCACCAGGTGTTGGTGGTAACCAGAGTAATCCACACATACAAAGAAAACAAAACAACTAAGTCCATAAATTAAGTGTAATAAAATGTAATGACGCAGGGAATAAGTATTGAACACATGAAGAAAAGGAGGTGCAAAAAGGCATGGAAAGCCAAGAAACCAGCTGAAATCTGTCAGTATTTAGAAAGCAATCCTGCCCCCTATCAGTGCAAATTAATATCAGCTGGTTTAGTCCTAATTTATGGCCTATAAAAAGGTTTCTCATTACTAAGGGGTTACACAAGAAGCATCTCATCATGGGTAAAAGCAAAGAGCTCTCTCAAGACCTTCGCAACCTTATTGTTGCAAATCATACTGATGGCATTGGTTACAGATGTATTTATATTATTTAAGTTGAAATGACACAGGGAAAAAGTATTGAACACGCTTACTGAAATTTATTTAATACTAAGTAGAAAAGCCTTTGTTGGTAATGACAGCTTCAAGACGCCTTCTGTATGGAGAAACTAGTCGTGTGCATTGCTCAGATGTGATTTTGGCCCCATTCTTCCACACAAACTGTTTTCAAATCTTGAAGGTTCCAGGGGCCTCTTCTATGAACTCTGATCTTCAGTTCTTTCCATAGATTTTCAATTGGACTCAAGTCAGGTGATTGACTGGGCCATTCTATCAGTTTTATTTTCTTTCTCTGAAACCAACTGAGAGTTTCCTTGGCTGTGTGTTTGGGATCATTGTCTTGCTGAAATGTCCACCTTCATCATCAGCATGCTGGCAGATGGCAGCAAATTCTTATCAAGAATGTCTCAGTACATCTTTCCGTTCATCTCTCCTTCAATTACATGAAGTCTGCCAGTACCATGTGCTGAAAAACAGCCCCACATCATGATGTTCCCACCTCCCTGTTGGTATGGTGTATTTGGGGTGATGAGCAGTGCAGTTTGTCCTCCAAACATAGTGTGTGCTATGACTCCAAAGAGTTCAATTTTGGTCTCATCTGACCAGACTATATTCTCCCAGTAGTTCATAGACTTGTCCAAACGTGCAGCAAACTTTAAACGACCTTCAACATGCTTTTTTCTTCAGCAATGGAGTCTTGCGCGGTGAGCATGCAAAGAGGCCATGGTGGTTGAGTGCATTACTTATTGTTTTCTTTGAAACAACTGTACCTGCTAATTCCAGGTCTTTCTAAAGCTCTCCGCGAGTGGTCATCGGCTCTTGGACAACTTTCCTGATTATTCTTTTGATTCCTCAGTCAGAAATCTTGCAAGGAGCACCTGGTCGTGGCCGGTTTATGGTGAAATGATGTTCTGTCCACTTCCAGATTATGGCCCCAACGGTGCTCAGTAGAAGATTCAGAAGTTTAGAAATACGACTGCAACCAATGCCATCAGGATGTTTTGCAACAATAAGGTTGTGAAGGTCGTGAGAGAGAAACTTGCTTTTACCCATAATGAGATGCTTCTTGTGTGACACCGTGGTGATATCTTCTTATAGGCCATCAATTAGGACTAAAGCAGCTGATATTAATTTGCACTGATAGGGCAGGATTGCTTTCTAAATGCTGACAGATTTCAGCTGGTTTCTTGGCTTTCCATGCCTTTTTGCGCCTCCTTTTCTTTATGTGTTCAATACTTATTCCCTGTGTCATTCCACTTTATTACACATAACTTAGTTTATGGACTTATTTGTTTTGATTTCTTTGCATGTGTGGATTACTTGGGTTGTAACCTACATCTGGTGAAAGTTTCATGTCAATAGCCCCATTAGAAATATATTTACTGAGAAAAATGTTGACGCACTCAATACTTACTTTCCCCTCTGTATTTCCCCATGCTGAAGACACATACAGCGGACCTGGGTGCCTTCCCCGCTATCGTATCATGGTTTGAACTTTGTCCTTGAATTCTGGGCCGCGCCACCTGGGATTGAACCAGTTTCACTCAGTTTACGTCAACCCCTCGTTTAACGCAGGCATAGCCTTAAGTTGGAGAAAAATATATGTGTCGGGGGAATCGATACCTGTCCTTTCGTTATGATGCCTTATAATTATTCAAAACTGAAAATGCAATCCAGGCACTCACGTGTGAAAAAAGGAAGAAAAATGGATTAAATAGCCTTTATTGTAGTGGCTAGAACATTAAAAAAGCCAACATGTTTCAACCACAATGGGTCTTCATCAGGGCTTCAGAAAGGATCAATTGGTAATGTCTGGTAAAAGGAATCCAACTGCAAGTAGTTCAGAAGTGCAAAAATCAAAAATTCAACATTTGAAATGTTATCTATGTTCTACTGTAAATAACATATTGGCTCATGTGATCAGAAAGTCATTGCATTTTGATTTTATTCATAATTTACACTTCATCCCAACTATTTCGGTATTGGGGTTGTACAAAAGGGAGGTAACAAGCTAGGCAGGGCAACAGGTGTGAGGAATAATCAAAACTTTAACTGAGAGGGGAAAACACAAGAGGTAATTACACAATAATGTGTAATTGCGTTATTTTGTGTATTATTTTGAGGGCTGTGTAAGTTATCATCTATGTTATTATCCTTATATTTTATTATTTAAGCAGAGTGTATGTGAGGCACTTTAAATATTATACATTGTTTGTTTGTCTTATTGTCATGTTATTGTAAACTGCGGGATGGGAAGTCCAGAACGAATTTCCCTACGGGGACATTAAAGTTTATCTAATCTAATCGAATCTATTACAAAATAGGAAACAATGACCAAGACTAGTTTTCACAAGACAACCTTAAACAACAACGGTTCCATTCAAGGAGTGCCTAAGTGGGGAGAGATGGAAGAAACAGATTAGTAGAAGAGATAGTTGCAATGTTTCTGCAGAACAAAGGCAAAGCACTGAGAGCGCAAAGAGGGCGGAGTTACAGATTAGTCTGGAAAGTGGAGAGGATCAATTAGTAATTTTAGAAGTCTGTGCAGTAATAATTTACCCAAACAGTGCAAGTTAGTATGTTAGTTATTTACAGGATTAGTGTATTAGTAAGGGTTAGTAGATAGCCTACACTACACATAGAGTGTTAGTAGGATTAGTACTTAATTAGTAATTAGTGTTGAAGGAAGTAAATGAGGCATGAAGGAACTTGTGAAACACCGGAAACTTCCGAAATCACCCGAAATGTGACAGCTTGCAGGTAGGGCGTGCACTGGCAAAGAACATAGAAATGCAAGACATCACAGGGGAAAATGATGTGCATAAACTGGCAGATGATACTGAATGCATAAACTAAACAAACGAAGAAGAAATAATCATAAACCAGAACAGGCAGAAATCACAGATCATAACACAATAAGTGTGGTCTCACCTATATATATTACACAGCCCATGAGAAGAAAACACCTGACCCTACACCTAGCAGATAGGTGTGCATGATAGTATACAAACAACAGCAACAACAAACATTATAATTAGCTTGGTTTACTGTGGCCACCAGAAAAAGCGCGCCATGCGATTTTCATCCTCGAAAACACGTATCACCTTCATACATTACTTTTGCATACATAGGCCTACGTGCAAAGCCACAATGCATGCTACATACAGCCTACAGGCCTGCATGTGCAAGCCTTACTAGCCATGTCAAAAAGATAATTTGCCTGGTTTTTGGCCTCTCCATAGTTTATGTCTCAATCAGATCTCATCAAATTTACAATTAGTCTATTTTTTTGTTTTAAATTTTTGTCAAATTTCAGCAAAATTAATTAGTTTAGAAATAAAAATTTCATTTTACTTTTTAACAGTTGGCTAAATTAAAAATTGGACAAAATGACCCATGAAAATTTGATGTATCAGTCTTTTTGGCCAAAAGCCAGTCAGGCGGTAGGTACCTATGCTAAAATATTTCCCAATAAAAATCAAGACAAACCAATTACAGATAACTGATACAAAGGCAAAAACATGAGTTTACAATGTACAGGGGCAATGCACTATAAACCAGTTGATGTACACAAAATTGGTTTTATTTCTCAGCTGATTTCACTAAAACTTGATGAAAATATAAAACTAAAAAATAGTGGCAAAGCCACTACATCTGCTTGGCCAAACGTGGCCAAAATGGAACACCCCCTATTGGCCAAAGTATCAGTCCAATTGGGCTCACAATCAAACTTGGTCTAGACTTTATGACACTATATACACATATGAAATATGAAAAGGATCGGTGAAAAACTGAAGATGCTAGAGCGCAGACAAGCCAAAAGTTTACGCATGCATGCACGCACGACAGACTACCACTAAAGACCCTGAGCATAGCATAAGCCCCTTGGGCCTTTTGGCCAAGCGGGTAAAAAATTTGAGCATGTTAGCTCGTAGAATAGGGGAGCTAGAGCCCAAAATGGAACTTGGGCTAGATCTTGGGTCCATATACATGCATATAAAATATGAAAAGGATCCGTTGAAAACTGAAGGCACTATTGCACTGAAAGAAAATCTGTGCATTTTACGACCTTTGACCTACATAACCTTTAAATTTTGGTCAAATCAAAAACCCATTATATATATATGATGAACCCTTGTCAGAACAACCTACAATAAAAATTTGAGCTTAGCTCATAAAATAAGGGAGCTAGAGCTGTTTGAAGTTTTGCAGAAAAAGCCGCCTGGTGGCCAAACCGAGAATCGCAGCATGCCCAAAAATCGAACTTCGGGCTGAATCTTGGAAAAATAAAATATAAAAAGGATCCGTTGAAAACTGCCGCCTGGTGGCCAAACCGAGAATCGCAGCATGCCCAAAATCGAACTCGGGCTAGATCTTGGGCCCATATACATGCATATAAAATATGAAAAGGATCCGTTGAAAACTGAAGGCACTATTGCAGTGAAACAAAATCTGTGCATTTTACGACCTTTGACCTACATAACCTTTAAATTTAGGTCAAATCAAAAACCATTACAGATATGATTAACCCTTGGCAGAACAACTTTCAGTAAAATTATGAGCATCTTAGCTCATAGAATAAGGGAGCTAGAGCTGTTTAAATTTTTTCATAAAAAGCCCCCTGTGGCCAAACCGAGAATCGCAGCATGCCCAAAATCGAACTCATGCTAGATCTTGGGCCCATATACATGCATATAAAATATGAAAAGGATCCGTTGAAAACTGAAGGCACTGTTGCACTGAAAGAAAATCTGTGCATTTTACAACCTTTGACCTACATAACCTTGAAATTTATGTCAAATCAAAACCCATTAAATATATGATGAACCCTTGTCAGAACAACCTACAATAAAAATTTGAGCATCTTAGCTCATAGAATAAGGGAGCTAGAGCTGTTTGAAGTTTTGCAGAAAAAGCCGCCTGGTGGCCAAACCAAGAATCGCAGCATGACCAAAATCGAACTCGGGCTAGATCTTGGGCCCATATGCACGCATATAAAACAGGAAAAGGATCCGTTGAGAACTGAAGGCGCTATGGCGCTGAAACAAAATCGGCACATTTTATGACCTTTGACCTATGTAACCTTTAAATTTAGGTCAAATCAGAAACCCAGTACATATATGATGAACCCTTGGCAGAACAACGTACACTAAAAATTTGAGAATCTTAGCTCTTAGAATAAGGGAGCTAGAGCTGTTCGAAGTTTTGCAGAAAAAGCCGCCTGGTGGCCAAACCAAGAATCGCAGCATGCCCAAAATGGAACTCGGGCTAGATCTTGGATCTACATACATGCATATAAAATATGAAAAGGATCCGTGGAAAACTGAGAGCTGTATTGCGCTGAAACGACAATTGTGGACGCACACACGGACGCACGACAGACCACCACTAATGACCCTGAGCCCAGCATAAGCCCGATTGGGCCTGTTGGCCAAGCGAGCTAAAAATAGAGTAATCATGTGTAAATTTGGTAATATTTGACGCAGGCATAAACTGTTGAGAAGTCAAAAACCAGGGGAATTATCTTTTTGACATGGCCTATAAGTATGTTGAGGCCTATTCGTCTTGTGGATAGACTTTTTATCATTTTGTTATAGTTTTAAGTTTGATTATTATTTATTATGGCTGTGGGTGGGGAGTGTGCTGGTGGCCGAAGTAGGTCATAAGAGTTCATAATATAATAGGGGCCTAGGCTAAGCCTAAACACTAAAACAGGCTACAGGATCTAGGATGCTGTATGTCAATGGTGATTTTAGGCTACCAAAAAAAACGTAGTAAAAATTTTTCACTACAGGTCATCAAGTTACTGGAAAAATGTTAAATTTCACTTCGGCGACGGGAAAACCCCACAAGAATTTCGAGTTGATCTCACAACATACCAAAAAACCTTGGTTCATGGTAAGTGAATAGTAGGGTTCTAACTAGTGATGTTACCGCTGATACCGAGGCTCCGAAGCACTCTTCAAACTCGACAGGTTATTTTTCTGAAGCACTGTGCCGGAGCTTGTTTCATATCGGAAAAAACCACGTGACTGATGACGTTCGAACCACTTCACTGCTTCATTCAGACTGAATCAGCTGACCGGTTTGGTTCGATAGGCGGAGCTTTGAAACATTGGCGCAATTCAAATGTATTTAAGATGGATGAAACAGCGCTCTGTTAGGCATTTTTATTCAAAAATAATATTGCCCAAGTCACACAAGCACACCCAGTATACACCAAGCACAATCAAAAAACATAATACAACATGTTTTTTGGACAGAGTAAATATTTACAGGACTCAATGAAGCTGTGGATGTAATTAATGTTATCATAATATAATATGAATTATTAAGGTAAGGAAGAAAAACAACAGACATATGCAAGACGAAGTTAGATTTCAGCTTTATTTTAGTATTTTTCACGATTAAACATACTCTAAGTGCACACGCAAGGTGCGTCAGCGTCACCTTTGCAAGGCTGTACAACAATCTCTGTGCCAGCAGATGTCACCCACGTGCACAATGAATGAAGCTTCGAGTAGTGAACCAATTTTAAATACAAAGGTCCAAATGGGTCCGAAGCTTCATAAAAAGCCTCGTTTGGCCATCACTAGTTCTAACAGAATGCCATGGCCTACTAGCTAGGCTAGACTCAAGTTGGCTTTTTGATTTTATGATGAATCATTGGACTGGTATCATTGCAGAATCAAATTACATCTTGTGTAGGCCTCACAGCAATGCTCAGCCAGGATATAGTTGTACATGTAATTCCCATAATGCTTTGTGAAGTACATTTTGTCCATAGAAAATGGACCCTGAGGCGAGGGCTTTTTGGAATTTTTTTATTGTAGCATATCTGAATCTTTTTTTTTTTTTTTCATTTTAGAATACACTTCTGCAGTTGAAAAAATAAAGTTGAATTTTTTTTCATGTCATTTTTATGAATTTCTCATTCTGTGAGACAGGGTGACCAGATGTCCCGTATCATACGGGATTGTCCCGTATTTGGCTCATTTGTCCAGGACGCACTTTTGTCCTGTATTTTTACAATTTTAAACAAACAAATAAAAATATAAATAAATCGACGAAAAATCTAAGGAGATTCAATTTGTCAACTTCTGTGACATTCTCTTTACATGGCGACAAGCAAATCAAGGCCCAGCGCGCGCTACCGGCTAGCGCTAGCTAACGCTAACTACCTCACGCGCCTATAGCCAGGCCTAACCAGTGAGTGCTGCTCAGATATTTCGCTCCGTCCCTGCAATATGCTCGCTGTGTCACATGCTGGTTCATGTACAATGTTAACGAGTGTACAGTGCTGTATGTACAGATCAGTGCAGCTCATTCACTGCATATACCGTATACGTTGTGCATGCAGTACAGTGTGTGCGTATCGCGTATGCTCGTCTTTTCATCTACTGTAGATTGCCAGGACTTAATATCTTCACTGTTTTAACATTTGAAGTTTCAAGATGGCTTCAGGTGCCACGGATTCTAACAAAGCAAAAAAAGTGAAGCATGAATGCAAGTTTAGACCAGAGTTGCAGTCAGAAAAAGAATACAAAGACTGGCTTGTGCCACAAGGAAACGAAAGTAACTGGTGCATATTGCACATACTGCCAGAGAAATTTCAGTGTCGCACACGGTAGATTATCAGATGTGTGTCAGCATGCAGCAACTAGCCAACATAAAGCAAACCAGCGGGGAGCTCAGCAAAGCCAAGTAATCAAGAAATTCTTCGTTACAAAAAACTCTACAGAGGCTGACAAGGTAATAAACTTGTAAACATCTTTATAAACCTTTGTCTTTTAATCGTGATTTACTGTTTTGGTTACGTTTTTCTTTTTTCAAGAGCTGAGGAAAAAACTAGACCAGACCCTATTGAGATTTTAGAATTTTTCAGAGAAGGAAATTCCATAGTCTATTGCTGATATAAATAAAATAATTTCAATTTATACCAGTAAGTTTATCAACATATTACAATCGCATCATTTCATGTTATTTTAAACCCCAAGATACTTGTTATTCTTTAAATCATTTATAGAGTACATCCGGACTGTATAGTCCAGGGGTGGCCAACCCTGGTCCTGGAGAGCCGCAGTGTCTGCTGGTTTTTAGTGTAACTCAGCACTTAATTGATGAATTAAAGCAGTTGATTACACTCTTCACTTATCTCACCAGCGTTATCCACCCCTGCTCTATAAACTTTTATCTGTGCTCTGTACTTCTACTTTGTCTGCATTACAACTACGCTAAATATCAAACCACATTGACAAATCTTGGTTAACACATAGATTGCTGTCACAACCTGCAAGTCTGCTTAATTGGCTCTAGGAGTCTTATGGGTTGTTCCTGCTAATTGCTTGATTGGCGCATTACTACCAAATTAAACCTCAGACACCAGGTGAGATCAGTTAAGTGAGTAATCAACTACTTTAATCCATCAATCGAGTGCTGGGTAACACAAAAAATCAGCTGACACTGCGGCTCTCCAGGACCAGGGTTGGCCACCCCTGGTATAGTCTATTAAATCTGTATGTGCCTGAATTGAAGGTTTCTCTTTGTGTTGAATTGAAATATCAACTAAACACATCTTCATTATTGTATCCAACATAGGTAACTCTCATCAAGGTGGCAAACATTTACCACATGGTTCAACGTGAATAATCATACCGAGCAAGGGACTGCGCCATGAAATTGGCCCCTTGCTCTACACAGATTCTTCACTTGCCAAGAAGGTGTCTTGTGGTAGAACAAAGGCTGAAGCTATCGCTAAGAATGTTTTCAGCACACTGTCTGTGAAGGATTTGGTTAAGGAATTGAAAGGACTTGAGTCATACAATAACAAACCTCTGTCCTTCTCAGTAGCCACTGATAAATCCAACAAAGGGAACAAGAAGATGTATCCCATCTGTTCACAGTATTACTCCCCAAAGAGTGGATGTGTCACTGAACTGCTTGAATTCACTGAGCATGCTTTTGAAACAGCAGATGCATTTGGCAATCAGGTTCTTACTGCTCTTGAAAGAGAAGGACTTGATTTTCAGTCTGTATCAGCTTTCTCTGATGACAACACTAACTCTAACTTTGGATGTAAACATTCTGCCTACACTATTCTAGCAGAGAAGAACCCAAAGCTCTTCAAGGCTGGTTGTTTAACTCATGTGGTCAACAACACCTTCAAGGCAGCACCGGTGAACTTGGCATTGATGTTGAAGCTGTGGTCTTGAGGGTTTACAGCCACTTCTCAAGCTCAGTGGTCAGGCAGGAAAGCCTCAAGGAGTTTGTAGACTTTGTTGAACTTGAATGGGTGAAGCTCATTAAACATGTTCCTACACGCTGGCTGTCCTTGGGCAAAGCTATTGATCGCATGCTGATGGTATGGACAGCATTGTATTCCTACTTCAGTGGCACAGAGAGCTGCAAGCATGTCAGAAAGCTTCTGCAGATCGATGAGAGCAAGCCGAGACTGATGACACCTCTATTCGAACAACACTGTTGCTATCTTCCGCATGTTCTGTGCAAACTTGTTCCCAATCTTTGAAGAAGCCGGCCTTAAACTGCAGTCAGAAACAACAACATCCCCTGAGTTGTTCGATGTAGTAAAGCGGCTACATGGCAAGCTGTGCAGGAGAATCAAAGATAATTTCTTTGGATATCAAACACAATGTTCTCTCTCAAAAATCCCTGTCAATGAGAAGGAGAGAATTACCAGTAACTTCTGTAAATCCCTCAAAGTAGCCAGCGCTTACTTGGAGAAGCGAGTTGATTTGTCAGCTGGAAGTCCACTCTTTGCTCTGAAGTGCCAGAACATGGATTGTGGCTCGGGTGGTCGTAGGGAGACTGTAGCCCAAGCAGAGCAGGCAGGAGACACGGGTTGTAGTGTTCAACCAAAGTAATTTATTTAGTTAAAGCTCAGGGAAGAGGGGCTTGGCGAAAGGAAACTGAGGTTCTTCCCTCTTGGGGGGTATGAAGGCTCCCTCCCTGGGCACTGCAGCTGCTCCCCAAACTTGGACTCTTGCGAGAATTGGTCCTCTGGCAGTCACACTGCAGCCTCAACTGCTTCTATGGTCTCCCGGTGCTCCTTACGTAGTCTGCAGGCTAATCAAGGCAACTCCCCTCAGGTGGGCTGCAGGAGGGTGGAAATTTACAGAGTTGTGCTCTGCTGCACGTCTGTCCATGGTCCTGAACCCCTGGAGAACTCCACCTGGCCTGGGTAGCGCTCTCCGTGGTGCTGAAATATTCAAGAAACGGATTAGGCAGGTACTGACCTTCCACTATTTGTCCCAATGGCTGCCAGCGCCGGGCAGCCGGACCCCCTCGGCATTGCTGGCAGCTCACTGTGGGGCCGCAGTTAGGGACCAGGGTGCCACATACCCCTCCCCTCAGCCCCAGGCTGTTACCGGGGCGCTTGACCACAGACATTCCTCCCTCCTGAACAGGGCATCCGCGTTCTCATGGAGCTTTCCGGGCCGGTGTTCTACTCGGAAACGGAAGCTCTGCAACGTTAAGAACCACCTAGTAATATGGGAGTTGTTATCTTTATTAAGAGACATCCACTTCAGAGGAGCATGGTCTGCGACTAATACAAACTCTCGGCCCACTAGGTAGTACCGCAATTTTTCCATAGCCCACTTGATTGCCAGACATTCCTGTTCCACGGTCGAATAGTTACATTCATGCTTTAGTAACTTATGGCTTATGTACGTTATGGGGTGCTCAGCTCCGTCCCGGATCTGGGAGAGGACGGCTCCTATGCCCACCTTGCAAGCGTCCGTATGGAGCACAAAGGGCTGGTTGAATACTGGGGTCAGGAGAACAGGCTCACTGCACAGGGCCTGTCTCAGGGTGATGAAGGCTGCCTCGGCTTCCTCCGACCAACGGACCCTGTTCGGTTGGCCCTTGGATGTCAGGTCATGCAGGGGGGCGGCTATGGCTGCAAAATTGAGGATAAATTGGCGGTAATAACCCACAAGCCCCAGGAAGGTCCTCACCTGCTTCTTGGTCTGGGGCTGGGGCCAAGTGGCAATGGCCTCCACTTTGTTGAGTTGGGGCCTTGTACATCCTCGCCCGACAGTGTACCCCAGGTAGTCTGCTTCCTCTAGACCCAGGCAACACTTGGTTGCATTGGCTGTCAGGCCCCCAGTCAGGGCTGTGGACCACGTGTCATCAGAACGATGCCCATCAGCCATTGAAACGTGGCAGGGGCTCCATGGACTCGAATGGCATGAAAATGGGTAAGCCATCTGGGGTCACAAAGGCCCCAGACTCAGGGCTGTGGACCTGCCAATACCCTGTCATCTAGGTGAGGAAGCGCTTGGCCCCAGCCATTCTTAGCTCATCCACCCTGGGCATAGGGTATGCGTCAAAGCAAGAGATATCATTCCACAGACCCATCTGGTTTGGGCACTAGGACGATGGGGCTGCTCCAGGAACTATGGGACTCCTCAATTACTCCCATCTTTAACATTTTACTGAACTCCTCTCTGATGGCTTCCCGCCGTGACTCGGGGATTCGAAAGGGCTCAGCCTGACCTTTTTCCCTGGTTCGGTGACAATGTTGTGTGCGGCGAGGGAGGTCCATCCTAGCAGCTCCAAGAAGACCTCTTTGTGTCGGTCCAGGAGTTCACGAAAGTCCTGGACCTGGTGTATGGTCAGCTGTTTCCCCATGGGAACGGCAGGGACACCCTGTTGAGAGAACTGGGAGGACAGGGCCTGTACAGGCAAGGGGTTAGTTTCATACCAATGTCTTAACAAGTTAACGTGGTAGATTTGTGTCATGCGATGACGCCCTGGTTGTTGGACCCTGTAGTTCACCGGTCCAGTTTTCTCGACGACCTCGTAGGGTCCATGCCATTTAACTAGGAACTTACATTCATGGGTAGGGATGAGTACCATCACTTTGTCTCCGGGCTTGAACTCCCTCACCTGAGCTCCACGGTTGTACACCCGTGCCTGGGCCAGCTGGGCCTACTGCATGTTCTCCCGGACCATGGGCCAGATGCAGCCCATCCGTTGCTGCATCTGCTCCATGTGTTCCACAATGGTTCCCTGTCGAGACGGCTGCTGCTCCCAAGTTTCTTTGGCCAGGTCCAGTATTCCCCGTGGTCGTCGTCCATACAGCAGCTCGAACAGAGAGAAACCCGTATACGCTTGGGGAACCTCACGAATGGAGAACAGTAGGTGGGGCAACAGTTGGTCCCTGTCCTTACCATCCGTTTCCACCATCTTCCTCATCATCTGCTTCAGCGTATGGTTGAACCTTTTCTCCAGGCCGTCCATCTGGGGATAGTAGACCGAGGTCTTCAACTGCTTCACGTTGAACAGCTGACACATCCTCTTGAGCACTGTTGACATGAAGCAAGAACCCTGGTCAGTAAGTATTTCCTCTACAATACCGACCCGACTGAACAGGAGGAACAGCTCCGCAACAGGACTGCTTCCGGAAACCGGGTGGCATAGTCCATGATGACAAGGATATACTTATGGCCTCGGCTGGACCGCGGAAGAGGGGCCACAATATCCATCGTGATGCAGCTGAAGGGGGTCTCTGTGATAGGCAGGGGAATCAGGGGACTCCTGTAGTGGGCTTTCGGACTGTGGAGCTGACACTCTGCACAGTGTCTGCAGTACTCCTCCACAGCTTTCTTCACCCCGGGCCAGTAGAAGCGGGAGAGGATGCATTCGTAGGTTTTTTACCGCTCCAAGGTGGGCACCCAGAAGGTGGGAGTGGGCCAGATACAAGGCCTTGGAGACATAAGACCTCGGCACCAACAACTGCTTATACGTTTCTTCATTTGTCTTATAGACCTGATACAGTAAGCCCTGCTCAATCATAAAGTGTGGGTTAATGGTCATGCTTACGCCTGTCTGCAGCTGCCCCTCAATCTTCTGGATGTCTCTCCAGGCCTGGGACAGGTTAGGGTCCTGCAGCTGTGCTGTCCGAAAGGGGTTGGATGCTTCTCTCTGGCTCCCCTGTAGGTGGGAAAACCCGGTATATGTTTCCTCTGCACGCACCTCCTCCAGGGCGGTTGGGGCCCTCGGTCCTGCTTCAGAGGTCTTTTCCGTGGTCGCGTCCATGGAACCCCACCATCCTTGGCCCTCAGGGTTGGAGTCAGTCGTTCGGGGCTGATCTTCTCCGGACAGGCCTGCATAGGACGGCTGGGCACCTCTCCCCCATACCACCGGGCGTCTCTCTTCCTGGTCGGTGGCCTGGCGTCTGGCTTTGTGCTTGGGGGAGCCTCCCCCCAGTACCTGTTGAAGATGGGGCAGTCCCGCCCCACCAGAATCGGAACCGGTAGGTTTAGCACTACCCCTGCCCGTACCGTGAAAGGCCCTCGTGGAGTGTGCATGAGAATGTCAGTCATGGGGTATCTCTTGGTGTCCTCATGCATACAGGCGACGGTAATTTCCTCACCTCGGGCCGTCCCTGCAAACTTTGGTTGAACCAAAGTCACCATACTGCTGGAGTCTAGCAGGGCCTCAGTATCCCTGCCTGCCACTTTCACTGGGAACGTGGGTGCTTTGGAACCCTCATGTGCACAACAGGTAGTGATATACTTGCAGGAGTAGGTGAGAGGGTCTGACGTCTCCGCGGTCGGCATGGTCTCATCTCTCACAGCACAGTCACGGGCCAGGTGACCTACCTTTCCACAGTTGTAACACTGCCACCTTCCCCAGGTAGCTGTGGGACGGGGTGATAAGGGCGCAGGGTTCCGCACCTCAGGCAGTTAGCCAGCTTTGGGGTGTGGATCTTTCTCTGTCTTGGTCACCTGGGGGCCCTCTCTGTTCTCCGGCAGCTGGTCCTTTCTTGAGTAACCTGATGATTCTCCAGCAAAGCCAGTGACTTACATTCTGGGGACCCTGCTGGGCAGCATACCTCTTTGCATCAGGGGCAGGGCTCTTGCAGCGATCCAGCACCACCCGCTCGAGGGAGTGGTGGTCCATCCCTATGAGCCAGGGGCCAGCCGTCTCAGAGCCATGATTTGGGCCCAGACAGGCTGGTGGGGATCTGGGCCCACTGGTGGTAGGTGGTCCTGGCCGGGCAGTGAGTAGCCATTTGGCCGCCTTGAGTGTTTGGTAGTTAGCCACCTGCCGATCCCGATTCTCCAGTCAGGAAAGGGGCCAGAATCCCAGCCCAGTCTGTAGCCGGGCTATTGCTCTTGCCGGGCAGCATCCAAATAGTTCCAAGTAGGCCTCAACTTCATCTTCAGGGGACATCTTGGTCAGCAGATCGTGGGGGCTGGTCTTGTTCTCCTCCCCTGTGTCCGGGGTTGCACAGCCAGCCACCACCGCCTGTAACGCCTGTTGGGTCTGCACCAGCATCTGTAGCGCTTTGTTCCATGGCAGCTGGCTCCATCCTTTTTGTGTTTTTTTTTTTCTCTTCTTAAGGTAGCTTGGGATTCAGCATGCCCGCGATCTCCACCATCTGTGGCCCGGGTGGCCAGAGGGGGACTGTAGCCCATGCAGAGCAGGCAGGAGACAGGGGGTGCAGTGTTAAACCAAAGTACAAAAACCCAAAACCAGTGAAGTTGGCACATTATGTAAATCGTAGATAAAAACAGAATACAATGATTTGCAAATCCTTTTCAACTTATATTCAATTGAATACACTGCAAAGACAAGATGTTTAATGTTCAAACTGAGAAACTTTATTTTTTTTTTGCAAATAATCATTAACTTAGAATTTAAAGGCAGCAACACATTGCAAAAAAAGTTGGCACAGGAGCCTTTTTACCACTGTGTTACATCACCTTTCCTTTTTAACGACACTCAGTAAACGCTTGGGAACTGCCAATTTTTGAAGCTTTTCAGGTGGAACTCTTTCCCATTCTTGCTTGATGTACAGCTTAAGTTGTTCAACAGTCCGGGGTCTCCGTTGTCGTATTTTACGCTTAATGCGCCACACATTTTCAATGGGAGACAGGTCTGGACTACAGGCAGGCCAGTCTAGTACCCGACTCTTTTACTACGGAGCCATGCTGTTGTAACACGTGCAGAATGTGGCTTGGCATTGTCTTGCTGAAATAAGCAGGGGCGTCCATGAAAAAGACGTTGTTTGGATGGCAAAACATATGTTGCTCCAAAACCTGTATGTACCTTTCAGCATTAATGGTGCCTTCACATATGTGTAAGTTGCACATGCCTTGGGCACTAATACACCCCCATACCATCACAGATGCTGGCTTTTGAACTTTGGTCAGTCCGGATGGTTCTTTTCCTCTTTGGTCTGGAGGACACGATGTCCACAGTTTCCAAAAACAATTTGAAATGTGGACTCTCAGATCACAGAACACTTTTCCACTTTGCATCAGTCCATCTTAGATGAGCTTGGGCCCAGCGAAGCCGGGGCTGGTGGGTGTTGATAAATGGCTTTCGCTTTGCATTGTAGAGTTTTAACTTGCACTTGCAGATGTAGCGACGAACTGTAGTTACTGACAGTGGTTTTCTGAAGTGTTCCTGAGCCCATGTGGTGATGTCCTTTACACACTGATGTCGGTTTTGATGCAGTACCGCCTGAGGGATCGAAGGTCACGGGCATTCAATGTTGGTTTTCGCCTTGTCGCCACGCAGTGATTTCTCCAGTTCCCTTTTGACGAGCTGGACCGTCCATGATGAAATCCCTAAATTTCTTGCAATAGCTTTGTTGAGGAATGTTTTTTTAAACTGTTCGACAATCAGCTCACGATTTGTTCACTAAGTGGTGACCCTCTCCTTGTTTGGAATGACTGAGCATTTCCCGGGAAGCTGCTTTTATACCCAATCATGGCACCCACCTGTTCCCAATTAGCCCGCTCACCTGTGGGATGTTCCAACTAAGTGTTTGATGAGCATTCCTCAACTCTCTCAGTCTTTTTTGCCACTTGTGCCAGCTTTTTTGAAACATGTTGCAGGCATCAAATTCCAAATGAGCGAATATTTGCAAAAAATTACAAAGTTTACCTGTTCGAACATTAAGTAACTTGTCTTTGCAGTGTATTCAATTGAATACAGGTTGAAAAGGATTTGGAAATCATTGTATTCTGTTTTTATTTACGATTTACACAACGTGCCAACTTCACTGGTTTTGGGTTTTGTAATTTATTTAGTTAAAGCTCAGGGAAGAGGGGCTTAGCGAAAGGAAACTGAGGTTCTTCCCTCTTGGGGGGTATGAAGGCTCCCTCCCTGGGCACTGCAGCTGCTCCCCAAACTTGGACTCTTGCAAGAATTGGTCCTCTGGCAGTCGCACTGCAGCCTCAACTGCTTCTATGGTCTCCCGGTGCTCCTTATGTAGTCTGCAGGCTAATCAAGGCAACTCCCCTCAGGTGGGCTGCAGGAGGGTGGAAATTTACAGAGTTGTGCTCTGCTGCACATCTGTCCATAGTCCTGAACCTCTGGGGACCTCCATCTGGCCTGGGTAGTGCTCTCCGTGGTGCTGAAATATTCAAGAAACGGATTAGGCAGGTACTGACCTTCCAATATTTGTCCCAATGGCCGCGGCGCCGGGCAGCCGGACCCCCTCGGCGTTGCTGGCAGCTCACTGTGGGGCCACTGTTAGGGACCGGGATGCCACAGGATGATGAACCAACTTTCAACTCTCTGGTAAACTGTATTGAGAGACTTCATCTACAGGAGTGCATTTCAGTTGACGAACTATATGAAGAGTTCTGCATCTTCAGCACAGTGATGCCAAAGTGGGATCCAAAGAAGTCTGTTGTAGAAAGATGGAATAAGGTGTTCACTGAGTGCAAGTGTAACAAAGTCATTATAGTTATTAGAATTGCACCACATCCTCATTCAAATATGTACAGATTTATACAGAGACTTTTATTTTGAAGGAGCGCTGGGAGAGCACAAGATGTTACTATGCGGAGAGGGTTCATGTACACAGAGCCTGCCCAAGCCTCCATGGGGCCCTAAGCAAAATTTGATTTTGGGACCCTCTATTTCTGCCAATAAAATTGATTATTGATCATTAATACACCTATTATAAACTCATTGTGCAGCTCTGGCAGTGTTGTTTACATTATCCTATTGTCAGCCTGACATGTCTTTACCCATGTATGGTTTTTAATCTCAAAAAAGGAGCACATTCAGCGACAAGAGCGGACTGGGGTTGATTTACACAAAATTGCAAGTGATAAAGCACTAAGTGGGATACTGAATATCATCTAGGCCTACTAAAAGTAACAAAAATAAACCAGTAGACAATGCATTCACTGTAAAAGTGTCTTCTGGATTATTATATTTGGTTTCAAAAAACTGCGACAGCAATGTGCAAAAATAATTTGTAGTGCAAGAACAATAAAGTGCAACAACAAATAAAATCACGAAGATATATAAAAATAACTACAAATGTACAAAAACAGTATTAAATAAGCTCGGCTTGCTTGTGAATATTCAATAACTGATCCGAGAGTGCCATCTAGTGATAGAATATTGTAACTGCTTGCATAAATGTGCAGCTCCATGTCCGCTGGTGGGCACATCTGAACAAAGCTCTTAAAGCAATTCTTAACTTTCTGGCATTTTTACACTTTTTTTGTAATCTTAAAATGCTCCTAATAAGCGTATGGCACACTAAAATGTAAAAGAAATCCACCAGGTGTTGAAACTTATCAATATTCAATTCTCATATATTTCTGATAAAAGTCTGACCAATCATTTTCTTCGGTCCGAATAAAATGATTTGCCGAGCTTCCCGTCTGTCATCCGTCGCAGCGCCCCTTCCAGTTGCCTACCGCTGTCACCGCTTGCGAGTCGCGCGTCTCTCTGGCAGAGCAGCAGAGCGGTAGAGACAAAACAGGTACTCAACAAAGTTAGCCTGCCAATAAAACAGCTGCAACTGCTCCTAATTTAATGACTAACGTTATCGGGACAATTCTAGTGAGGTAAGACGTTATGACAGCAGTTTTGCAAGAAAATATGTATGAATTCTGCCGAAAAACGACGCTTCTGACTGTAAACAAACAGGCGCTGAAATGCTATAATTACTATAATGACGTTAATGGTAGTTCGTCAGACGTTACGAGGGCATTTTATTTTATAACACATATAGAATTGAATATTATGTAATTCCTGTTGGTTAGTTTTCACTAACCGGTGCCTCTGAATCTGACTCCATTGCCCCATTTCAAGATGCTTTTCACACGGACCTTGAAAAAATTTTTCGACGACAGATTACATTCAAAGTCAATGCAAAACGCGAATACGCGCGAGATTCAGCGTCTTTGCATTGTTTTTGAATGTAATCTGTCGCGGGCTTAAAACCTGCTTCGCAAGGTCGTGAAAGCAGCTTCACTCGCGCTGCTCACTTTCTCACCGCAAGTGTCAGGGGAGGAGGGGAGCCTCAGAGGCCAGGCAGGGGGAAGAGGGTGGGACTTCGGAGGGAGGCGGAGTTGTTCATGTTCAAATTGCTGTGCCACAAGCCAGAAAGTTAAGAATTGCCTTAAGATACCCTGCCGAGCACCATTGTTCTTCTCGAACACACCGAATCCAGATAATCCTTAAATGATGAATTACATTCATATTTTAATTTGTAACGAGTAACTAAGTTGCCAGTGTCAAAGTAACGAAGTAAAAGTACACTTTTTATCTTTTAAATGTGGTAGAGTAAAATTAAAAGTCCCGGTAAAAAAAAAAAATAACTCAAGTAAAGTACAAATCCTCAAAATAAAAAAACGACTTAAGTACTGTAATGAAGTACATGTACTTCGTTACTATACATCTCTGCCTGCCAGTTAAAAGAGAAATGTCTCTAGTTTTTAACTAGCTGGCTAATTTGCTATTAGCGGCTACACGCAACCAGTTGCATCAAAATGTTAAGGATATTTAGGGACTTTCCTAACTTGAGGAAATTTACATTACCAACACCTGCAAGCATACCTTTATCATGGCATTTTTTCTCCTCTTCCTCTTTCTTTTCTCTGCTCCTGAAGGATCTGTATTTTTTGTGACATTGTTTAGCTTTCACCCAGCTGCTCCTTGCATGCGCAGTGCGCACTGCACGGCAGGATGCACAAATTACCGGTGCACCGGAACTTTGACATTTAAAGCGAGAGGCAGTAGGAATCACTAGGCCAACATCAGCAGTACTCTGTTAACATAAAATTTTGTTTTTGTATGATAAAACACCTTTGATCATAAAGGAATCATCACTCACACATGCAAATAAATAAATAAATAAATAAATAAAAAAAAATAAAGTAAAAAATATTTTTGTTAATTGCTCTTGGGGGCCCCAAGCAGTCGCTTAGTTGGCTTATGCCTTGGGCCGGCTCTGCATGTACATGTATTCATATTCTATACTTGCAGCGCTGTCGTATAGGGGGGAAAGGTGATGACAATTCTAAGGGCCCACAGTCCATTAGGGCCCACAAAATCCACAGTAGCCGCCATGACAAAATTATTCTGCATAGATTTACCTAATATTCATAATAATGCATTAGAGTTTAAACAAAGCCATTAAAGCATGCAATATTGATAAAATACATTTCAGTAACTCCCTTCTTAAAAAATTGTTCGAGCCATGCTTCGCGCTTGTATTGGGAAATTGTCTGTGTGTTTTTGCTGGCGAGGTCGCGAACTAAGGCAGCAAACAGGGTGCACCGTCAAAAAAAAAAAAAAAAAAACCCACAAATCTGGACACCAGAAAAGAATAGAGGACAGCAGGAGCAAAGCAGGGGTCTAGAACATTACAAAATTCTTTTCAAAGAAAGGTGAGAGTATTTAACTAGCTTGCTATGCTAGCTGTTCAGGCTGGCTATTCAGCTGCTAACGTTACGTTAATGTAACATGCGGTCAGCTGTGTAAATAATCACCTGACAAGAATGGCATTACTCAGTTATTAACGGTATCATCCACAGAAAAGATCGGTAAGGTTATCATTCGCCAGCCATTATAATATGCCGTCAAAAAATCCTGTAGCAGCAGCCTAGGACAAGTTCCTCCGTTCTTATTATGAGTAGTTACTGCATACTTAGCTCTCTGTAGTTGTAAGTGACAGTACAGGCTAGGTTTGGCTAGCGAACTACATGCAGTAAGTGTTGTAACCTTAGGTGTAACTTAAATAATCGCTTGACAAGGCTGACATTAGTTTTACCACTAAGACTAAACTGCTACTTTAGCCTGTTGACAGAAGTCTACGCAGGGGGTATTTTTGCAGAGCTTGCCCTCCTCTTAACAATAGCAAAATGAAGCTGAGTGCTTAGAGGTATGGTACTGAGAAGCCCATTTAGATTTTGTTTATTCCAAGACTCAGTAGGTTAGTTCTTCATCAGTTGTTCCACGGAACATAACTTTAAATGTTTACAAGAGTAATATGAAATGGAATAATTAAACCTTCATGCACTGCTACTCCAGAATCAGCTGTGGTCACTTCATCAGAACCCGACCCAGCAATAGACCCTCACCACCAGCAGTCTGAAGATGTTTTTCATGGTGAGTGAGTGAGTCAATGTGAATAAGACAACTATTAATTCATAATTTACATAATGATACTCTGACTCTTTGTTGAGTGGTTAATCGTAAAAAAAGGAAAAATTGGGTGTATTGCATTAGGCACTGTCAAGAACACTGAGAAACAGAAAGATAAAGAATAACATCATGATACATAGTCGTAAAAAAATGGCAATGAAAAGGCGTGGGCGGGGGCCCACACCGATATTCTGTCAGGGGGCCCAGAATTCCTAGCAACTGCCCTGTATACTTGTGCATGTATATTTATTTTGCTCATATTTTGTCAGTTTTATTTCTTTTCTAAATGCATTTTGCTAGCTACTTGTTTTTATTGATGGATATGCAAAATCACAAAAGCATTGCTTTGGACTGTACCATTTCGTCTCTCAACCTCCTGCTCCACATGTGCTAGCTCTCTTTCACATTTTCATTTTGAGCGAAGGTAACTTTTCACTCTGCTCCAGGCAATTTTTATGTACAAAAATGTACTTTATTCGTGTTTCACACTGTTTTCAAAATATCTTTGTTAAATACACGGTTATGCATAAATTTTGACCCTATTGTTAATCTTCCATGCAAATTCAAAGCATTTGAAAAGCAGTTTCAAAAGCAGTTTCGCTATCAGACACAGCCTTCTGTCCACGTTTTAACCTCGTGCTGAAAGTGAGCTATTGTTATTCGGCAGACATCAGCCTAACTTATGCTTGGTTTGGCTAATGGATTTCATCTGCCGTTTCACTTTCATGCAGGTATGTGTTATTTACACTTATAGTTATGTTGTAATTGCATTCAGGCACCGTATTCCCGCTTGTTATTTTGTTATTTTTCATACGAAGATAACTGATGTATGCGGATGGATGCATGGCCGCTGCGTGGACATGTATCATCTAGCTTGCGCGCTTCTCTCTTTCACATTTTCACTTCGAACGTGAAGACGTCAGCTTAACTTATGCAAGCTTTGGCTACTGGATTTCATCTGCCGTTTCGCTTTCATGCAGCAAGAATAAACGTGCTGGAAAGAAAAGTTGGAGTTTGGGTTCTTCCTCTCATCCTTCAGAAACACAACGCAGCTACGAAAATACACCGGTTACACAAGGACTTGAACAACCTTTACACCTTGGTTTCATTTGCACTGAGTATTCCTCCTTCCAATGCGCAAGTCAAGCGGGTTTCTCACTGATGGGCCAGAGGGGGGGTGGGTGCAGAAATAGGTGCAGTGTTGAGTTAATCAAGTCTGAGTTGCAGATCAAGTGCAATTTCACACAGTCTTGTTCAGAGTTCATCGAATGGGCCAGGAACAGACATGACCTCTTAAAGGCAGCATCATCATCAGAAAAATATGACTAAGAGGTAATCATTGCCTTTTGGATTTTGATAACGTTGTCCCCTCTCGTAAAAAGTATTGTAGTGCCTAAAAAGAAGAGCTTCATATGTGACCTGACCAGCAGAACTGTGTGGTTTTTATTTTTTATTTTTTAATGAATAATAGTTTGTCCTCTTTTGCAGTACTAATTGGCAGCCCATGTAAAGTTGCAGCTGAAAGTTTGTAAGGTGTAATTACTTAAAGGTTTCTCAAATAATACAAACCCCAATTCCAATGAAGTTGGGACGTTGTGTCAAACGTAAATAAAAACAGAATGATGTGCAAATCTCATAAACCCATATTTATTCACAATGGAACAGAGACAACATATCAGATGTTGAAAGTGAGACATTTTACTTTTTCATATTAGCTCATTTTGAATTTGATGGCAGCAACACATCTCAAAAAAGTTGGGACAGGGCTGTGTTTACCATTGTGTAACATCCCCCCTTCTTTTAACAACAGTCTGTAAATGTCGGGGAAATGAGGAGACCAGTGGCTGGAGTTTTGGGAAAGGAATGTTGTCCCATTCTTGTCTGATGTAGGATTCTAGCTGCTCAACAGTCCTGGGTCTTATTTGCCAGATTGTCATTTTTATGATGTGCCAAATGTTTTCTATTGGTGAAAAGTCTGGACTGCAGGCAGATCATTTCAGCACCCGGACTCTTCTACTGTGAAGCCATGCTGTTGTGATGGATGCAGTATGTGGTTTAGCATTGTCTTGCTGAAATATGCAAGACCTTCCGTAAAAGAGATGGTGTCTGGATGGGACAATGTGTTGTTGTAAAACCTCTATATACTTTTCAGCATTGATAGTGCCTTTCCAGAACTGTAAGCTGCCTACGCCATAGGCACTAATGCAACCCCATACCATCTGAGATGCAGGTTTCTGAACTGTGCACTGATAACAAGCTGGACGGTCCCTCTCCTCTTGAGTCCGCATGACACGGCGTCCATGGTTTCCAAAAAGAATTTCAAATTTTTGATTCATCTGACCACAGAACAGTTTTCTATTTTGCCTCAGTCCATTTTAAATGAGCTGTGGCCCAGAGAAGACGGCAACGTTTCTGGATCGTGTTCACATATTGCTTCTTCTCTGCATGATACAGCTTTAACTTGCATTTGTAGATTGAACGGCAAATTGTGTTCACAGACAATGATTTCTGGAAGTGTTCCTGAGCCCATGCAGTGAATTCCAGAGCAGAATTATGCCTGTTTTTAATGCATCTCCGCCTGAGGGCCCGAAGATCACGAACATCCAGTATTGACCTTCGGCCTTGTCCCTCGTGCACAGAGATTTCTCCAGGTTTTCTGAATCTTTTTTATGATCCTGTCCTGCCTGACCATGTTTTGATTATGAATTCTGCTTTGTCTGACCATGCTTTGTTTTTTGTATTGTGATTTAGATGATCTGCCATGTTTTGTTTTTGCTTTGTCTGTGTATGTCTTCCATATTCCACCATTGCAGTTATATTCCGGTCCATGTTTTGTGTCATACCATGCATTGCACTTTGTCTCCCCCTGTCTGGTCTTTTGTCATGTGATCGCTCACTGCCCCAGTATTGTGTGCCACACTTTCAGGGTGATTTCATGGTTTCTGGGATTTCAACCATTCCTTCCAATCTCGTTTACTTCCTTCATCCTGGTTTTCTATTTTACTAACAATACTAACAGTTTGTTGTTTCAGTTAAACTTACTAACCAAGACTAACATTGTTTATAGTACTAATTTACTAACAAGCACTAGGGATTGTGTAGCTGCACATTACTAATTGACTAACAAGCTCTCAGCACTCGCTCTGCTCTAGTCTCCGCCCCTTGCCTTCACTCAATTTACTTTGCTGTGCTTCGGCAGATTCTCTGCACCTGGCTAATCACTGTTCTGCCTCTCACTCTGTGCACGGTAGAACTCCCAAACCGGAGCCGTATGTTTGTCAGTAGGCTGTCTCTGTGATCCCTGTCCGCGTTTTGGCTTTTGCCAATTTCTTGTAATCAGGTACTTCCTCATGTTCATTCCTTTGTAATTAGTCTGATCCAGCTCACCTGTTCCCTATCATAGCATGTGACTTCCCCTACGTGTATTTAAGCAGTCTTTTCACTCACAGCTCTTGTCAGAATGTTTTCCCTGTGCTGCGATTGTTGATGCCTTGTACTCTTAGTGTTATACTTCTGACTGGAACGTCCCGGATTCTGATTTTGGCCTTTTCTTTGATACTTCTCTGCCTGTGTACCGTACCTGTTTTGCCCGACTCGGAGTTTTGTGTTTGCTGCCCTGTTAACGGTTCGGATTACGCCCACTGGATTTTGGCTTTGGACTCTCTGACAAACCCGTGCTTGTGTACCAAACCTGTTTTGCCTGACTCTGAGTTTAGTGTTTGCTGCCCTGTGTACAGTTTGGATTACGTCCCTGGGACTCTGATTTTGGATTGTGGACTCAGTACCATTGCTTTCTGCCCTGTGGGGGTTTACCCCCCCCAACTTCAATAAAACTCACCTTTGCTGCAACTTCCTGGTCTCGCTTTTGGTTCCAGAACGGTACCTCACACCTTTGATGATATTATGTACTGTAGATGGTGAAACATTCAAAGTCTTCGCTATTTTACATTGAGGAACATTTTTCTGAAATTGTTCCACAATTTTTAGACAGTTTTTCACAGATTGAACATCTACCCATCTTTACTTCTGAGAGACTCTGCCTCTCTAAAATGCTCTTTTTATACCCAGTCATGTTACTGACCTGTTGCCAATTAACCTAATTAATTGTAAAATGCTTCTCCTTTTTTTTTTTTTTTTTTTTTTTTTTTTTTTTTTAGCCTTTTGTTGCCCCTGTCCCAACTTTTTTTGAGACGTGTTGCTGCCATCAAATTAAATGAGCTAATATTTTTCATGAAATGGTAAAATGTCTCACTTTCAACATCTGATATGTTGTCTATGCTCTATTGTGAATAAAATGTGGGTTTATGAGATTTGCAAATCATTGTATTCGGTTTTTATTCACATTTTACAGAACACCTCAACTTCATTGGAATTGGGGTTTGTACATGCCAAAATACCCAAAGTACGCACCAAATTTCACCATTTTATGATGAAAACTGCAAAACACCATACCCCCCTCCCTTGCATAGTGTCCCGTATTTGATTTACTAAAATCTGGTCACCCTGCTGTAAGGACTGAAGGCCATTAAATGGCAGAACTTCAGTTGCAACTACAATACAGTAGTACTGATCTCTTATTGTTGACTCTGACCTGTCCTGACTGATGCAGGACTACTGGTATGCTCACTTTCTTGCAGATTCTGAAACAATGCGTGAACTGAAGGCTGCAAGAGATCGCTTGTCAGCAGAATTTTTGAGCCTGATCCTGGGGCCAGTGGCACTCTTTGCCAGTCCGACGAGGACAACAGGAACAGAAGTATGGAATGTGATCATGGTGATGTTACAACACCTTCACACATCCATGACCCTGCTGGTAAGTGTGAACAGCAGCTGATCGTGCTATTGCACATGAACCATACATGAGGATGTTATCCATCATAATTGACTGATCTGTTGCCCTGTATTCGAAAAATTTTGTGTCACCCTCTGTTTTTGAAAGCGCTTCCAATTATTTGGAATTTAAATGATGGCTGCATTTTTGCTACAAAACATGCTATGGTATCATAACATTGAACTAAAATGTCTGTCTATTAGTACCACTGTACCAGATTAGTTTGACTATGTGATAATGCAATTCTTTTATGGCAAGCCGTTTTAGAAAAACCTAGTCATTTTGTAAAAAACTTGGTTTTTACCAAAAAGACTAGGGTTTTCTAATTAATGTACAAATGGCTTGCCAAATGCTTTTTATTATTTTCAGGAGAAAAGACCCAAAATATGGAGAAATGCTGAAACAAAGCTCCTTGTAGATCTCTGCATCAGTAAGGATTCCTCATTTATCAAAGGGAAGAGAAGTCACAGAATGAAATTTCTGCTTCCAGGCAGGAACAGGGGTGTGATGTAAATGGAGAAAATGCATCCAACAACTGGAAGTCGTTAAAGTGAGCCTACAAGGAAGTTGTGGATCACAACAAAAAATCCGGCAATGACCCAAAATCGTGTCCATTTTAGGATACTTTTGATGCTTTATATGGGAATAAAACATCCTCTAAGCCTACATGTACATTAGATTCCATGACTGATAAGGAAAGCACAGACCTGAATGATAGTAATAATAATTCTGTGCATGCTGACAGTGATGATCAGGAGGACTTGCAACCTCCCAATGCCAAGAAAGGTATCACAGGAAGGAAACTTCAATCTAAGGACAAGACGGGAGCAAGTGCCACATTACAGTGGCTGATAACCTACACGGAAGGGGAAGGAAAAAGGCGAAAAGCTTAAGAGGACGCCATAGAGCACTGGCATATGGAGAAAATGGCACGACTGGACAGATTCTTAGACATTTTGGAGAAAAAAGTAGAGTGGGTTTGTTTCTGTTAGTCAAGGGCATAGGCACATGTCAGACCGGGAGATACTTAGTATCGCCTTAGTAAATGTTGTACCGACTAGCTTTTGAAATACTTGGATGGCAACTTTCCAAATTCTGTGCCACTCAAACATCAGGTACAGGTACATGGAGAGTGTGTACAAAACAAAGAACTAAGACCCAAGACCCTGATGGTGTACAAAATGAAGACCTAAGACCCTGCCCAATTTTAAAATGAGCATTCTCCCCCACAAACCTAACAAAAATAGTCATTTTCCTTTTAATTACTAATTACTTAAGAAAATGAGACAATATCTGGAAGGACCACAATGATGGGACAGGCTGTTCATTACATGGTTGGGTCTGCGTTTTGTACCACCATGTACAACCTAACTATGTGTACAAAACGAAGATTGTGTCCAATCATTGTGGTCCTTCCAGATATCGTGTAATTTTCTTTAGTCATGCAGCTTGGCCCTAGATCTGTACCTGGGCAACAAGGTGTTCTCTCAATTGTTCACCATCCTCATCATTTCCATTAATGTTCTCAAAGTCATTAACTTCCTCGTCGTCTGCAGGATACACAAATTATGCAGGACACAGCCAGCAGTTATTCTACAAAAGTGCCAAATGTTTCTGCAGTTAATTTTCTGGGGTTTTCGAAATATGCCTTTGAGCAAGGCATTAGTCCTCTCTACCGCTTGCCGACCTTTAGATACCAGGGTATTGAATTTCTTTTGTCGTCTCGTTAGATGCCCATTGTCCTTGAAGATGGCAGTCAGATATTTTTTCAGTGGATAAGCAGAATCCCCAACCACAAACTCTCCTTCCGCAAACAACTCTTCATCTTCTGCCTTTTGATGAAAAAGGCTGTTGCGGAACACCAGTGCATCATTAGCAGACCCTGGAAATTAAAGGTCTACTAAGTTAGGGGAAAAAAATGCTGTAGACATGTATTATTGCCTGTAATTCATGAATCCAGCATTTAACTTTCATAATTGTATGTCATACTGGCAAAAAAATGAAGAAACTAGACACTTTGAGACCGCTCCTTAAAACTCGCGAGCGATTGGCTAATCGGCTGTGACGTATGAGAAGTAAGTTGCACCGGAGCTTGTACACAAAATGACTTGTTTGACTCCTCATTTCAACAGCCAATTTGTGAAAGAAAGAAAAGTTATAGTTATCTTATTTGGGACAAATATTCTTATCGATACATTTTCTACATACTCAATGAAATGATTTGACACAAAATGTCCAGATTTTGTGGGTTTTAACTTTTCCGTGAACAAAGCTCTGATCTCATCTGGGATTGCAAAACGAAAAGTTTGCATTGGTCGTAAACGCGTGTACAGTCGTTTTACGCGTTCTTGCATTGTATACTACACAAAATGAGTGCAAATTTTGGACTTCTAACATAGAAGCGACTGAGAAACACGGCAACTTCATACTCGCATGGACCGGTCGCTTGTGTTTATGTTTGGGTTTCGCTTTCGAATATGTGCCGTACTGAAGTCCTAGTAGTCCCCGGTGACTAGGATCACGATATGGCCAGTGTTTCAGAAACAAACACAAATGCAAAATTAGAATGTCATCATCAACAACAATGATCAACGATACTAAGTTACTAACAACAACAAAGCAACGTAAAACACAAGCTCACTTGTCAGCTCGTCTTCACAGCACTCTTACATAGACATTTACACGAAGCTGCACAGTGGGGCTGGGCCGTGGGCTACCAGCGCCGGGCCCGGCAGGGGTAGCAGCTGAGCAAGTGGGGAGTAAGCACGAACGGATCTCAGAGATGCTAAGTCTCACGCATTCGACGTGGTCCTAAGCATTTTTAGGCTTATTCACTGTAGTCCGCAATTATTCAATGAAAGCTTATTAATGAGATTCTCATGCGGAATTAAAATCCTTGTGCATTGAAGTTTCAGTTTCACTTGTGTAAAGGCGGACCTCACCACAGGTAACATGGAAAGCGATTATGACTCTGGACTTCTCGTGCTTCTCTTTACTCAGGGATTGGAAACAATGCATGTGTTTCGTGATCGTTTAAATTGTTTAAATGAAACAAGACCATTTGAAACATCTTTATGCAATTCCATTGCTTTCAATCCCTCAGTAAAGACAAGCCTGAGAATTCCCGAGTCATAATTGATTTCCGTGTCACTAAAGGGGAAATCCTCCGTAATGCAGGTGAAACTGATTAACTTAATGCACAATGACTTCAATTCCGCAAGTGAATTTCTCCAGTGCGCGTTGATTGAAAAATTGCTGACTACGGCACAGGAAGGTGAAGGCCACTAAGAGGCGAGAGACTTCACCAAATGCGTGAGACTTGGCATCTCTTTTTTGGGAAGTGATATAAACTCACACCATCATTTGGAGTCTTGTTACAGCCTGCCACTACACACCTATTTGGCATGTTGATGAATGTTATCTCAAAATCAACGAAATCAATTATCAGTATAGAACAAACCACTGGTCAATCAGCTGGGAATGTTTGCGACTTACTTCTCACACGTCACAGGTCACATGACTACGAGGTCCGTGCAACGACTTATTTGAGGGGCGGGGCTTAGGACCGTACAAACCAGCCAAATTTTAGTTTTCAAATAATGATAAAAGATACAGAAAGCATTTAAAAATGTGTGATGCATATTAATTTGCTACATATGACAAATTTCTTCAAAAAATAGCCAAAAATTTTTCTAATTGAGTAAACCTTTAAATGTAAAAAGATTAACACTTACCATTTACATAATTTTGCTATGCTGCCTAAAGTGGATAATAAATGTTTCTGTCGTCAAAAGTGGAGGTGACCCTTTACATAAGGTACACGTTCTTTGGGCTGTATGAAAAGAATGGTTTTTCAATATGCTACTTCTAATATTGTACTGTATGTATAGACTTTTTATATTGGTGTATTGATCACTGGCTTGACCTTCCTGGCCACCTAACAAACGAATTGTTGATGAGGAGCAGATCATCTGCCACAAGCTGTAGCTGTACTGGATGGGTATCATTTTTGACTACATTAGTCTGCCGGTGTCCCGCCACGAATATTCTCCACCTCGATGCGTGTCCCATCTATTGCCCCAACGATACCAGCGAAACCTGTGAGCTCTTGAAACTCTGCTGCGATGGCTTGTCTCCTGGCAGCACTCAGCCATCGGATGAACTTGTGTTTCTGACGGCAGATAGCTTTTGTAACATTATACACTATTTTCTGTACGGTACTTTCTGCCATACCGAACAGCAATGCCAATGCTCTCATACTTGTGCCCTCGTTGGTAAGATAGTGGATGAAGACCAGCAGCTGCTTGTTTGGAGCTACCACGTCAAAACCGCCTGGTGCCTTCGGTAAAAATTCCAAGGAGAGTCTGTTGCACATATATTAGTACGTTGCAGTAGACAGGCAGAAGTTTTCCCTGAACTCTTCTTCCCCCATTGCATTCACCTTGTCTTCAGCTAACTTGCTGGTGCGCATCCTTCTTAGCCTCACGGACCCCAGCCAAATGCCAGGACTGCAAAATCATCATCACCCGAATCGTCTTCTTCGTCCTTATCAACATCCAGTAAAACGTCGAGAAACCTTTCTCTTACCAAATTCATGACACCCGCCATGTTGACGCCGGAAGTGAATCCACGGTAACCTGCACTTTCCCGTTTGAGACTGTGAACCTGTTTGCATGTTCTCAGCCTGTTCCAGAAAAGTCGGGAATGGGAATCGAATGCGCCCATGGAGAGAACTTCATTAAGGGAAAAGGTGGAAATACATATATAAACTTTGGGATGCCCTTGCCCTCTATCAGACAAAAAGCGAAGGCACTCACCACCATGCCTACCTATAGATGAAGAGCCCAGATAGATGCGTTGCAATGTGTATGATGGTCCAGATCCTTAATAATGCACGTCTTGCCCAAAATAATTCAGAGCGGATACTGTTCTTGAATTATTATTCATAAAAAAGTATAATGTTATAGAACGTACACAGAATTGACAAAGATTAACGTACATGAGCGATCACATGGCACACTCATTACATTCATGACATGGTAAGCTTGTGAAAGGAAATACCATGAATTGAATGAATAAAACTCACTCCCACGCTTCTCTCTCAGCATTTTCAAAAAATTTTTCTCCATTTGCCAGTTTGAAACTGAATAGGTCCTTGAGTTTTCCTTAGTCCCAGAAGTTACACAAGGCAGGCAATCAAGTCAAGTCAAATCTACTCGTGCACCATTTTCTCCTGTACACAATCGCATTCTCATTTCAAAATATGAAGTTCCGAAAAGGAAAACCTCTAGTGTCCGTGAAAAACAGCTGACTGTTTCTATAGCCCTTTAAATTCCTGTAATTCTGCAAAAAAAAAAAAAAATATTGTACTCAATGTCCAAACAACAGAAATATATCAATGTAAGTGGAGCTAAATGGAGATGAAATGTAAAGGATGGAAATGGAAGCTTACTAGTAGTTGACTGTTGCCCCCGATCTCTTGTTGGGCTGAACAGTTTTCAATTGTGCAAGCATGCGCAGTGTACACGATACAACTCCTTTAAGGAAAGGTGCTTTAGTGCTTTCTAACGTATCTCCTTTAGCATAGGGTACATTGGGCCATCCTTCATGAAAAGAAAGGAGATAACGCTGTCCCACAATGCCGAGCGGCAGCAATATTTTAAATGATGCACAAACAATCTGGCCACTCTCAAAAACAAGCAAACAATGAAGGACAAACAGACACGTGATTACGTCGCTTAGTGTAAATGCAGTCAGATGTAGTGTGAGTGCTGTCGGTCTTTCTAAGCAGCGCAGTTGTCTTTTCTTTTATCATTAAGAATTCTTTACATCTTCCCTTAACCTCAATGTTTTCCATTGAGGTTAAGGAAAACTAGGAGACAGCTGGCCATCTGAGTGCTTATTACATATCGAGTTTGTATCTACTTGGTATTTCATTTTTGTTAACTAGTACTAAGCCCCTGCAAAAAGAGGCTTATTATCCATTTACTTATTCTCCCGACGGTTTCTATCCAGACTGCTGCCCAGGGCTTCTCAGGTTTATAAATTGTGGTTCCTGTGCTTCTGTCTTGGCAGTAATAATTTTCTTTACTATCAAGGGTGGGATAGGTCAATAGGTAGGCAGCGCCGTCGTATAGGGGGGAAAGGTGATGACAATTCTAAGGGCCCACAGTCCATTAGGGCCCACAAAACCCACAGTAGTGGCCATGACAAAATTATTCTGCATAGATTTACCTAATATTCATCTGATGCATTAGAGTTTAAACAAAGCCATTAAAGCATGCAATATTGATAAAATACATTTCAGTAACCCCCTTCTTAAAAAATTGTTCGATCCATGCTTCGTGCTTGTATTGGAAAATTGTGTGTTTTTGCTGGGTGGGGGGGCAGGCAGCAAAGAGGGTGCAGGCAAAAAAAAAAAAAAAAACCCCACAAATCTGGACACCAGAAAAGAATAGAGGACAGCAGGGCAAAGCAGGGGTCTAGAACATTACAAAATTCTTTTCAAAGAAAGGTGAGAGTATTTAACTAGCTTGCTATGCTAGCTGTTCAGGCTGGCTATTCAGCTGCTAACGTTACGACTTAATGTAACATGGCGGTCAGCTGTGTAAATAATCGCCTGACAAGAATGGCATTACTCAGTTATTCAAAATCATCCACAGAAAAGATCGGTAACCAGGTTATCATTAAGCTAGCCATTATAATATGCCGTCAAAAAATCCTGTAGCAGCAGCCTAGGACACGTTCCTCCGTTCTTATTATGAGTGGTTACTGCATACTTAGCTCTCTGTAGCTGTAAGTGACAGTACAGGCTAGGTTTGGCTAGCAAACTACATGCAGTAAGTGTTGTAACCTTAGGTGTAATATAAATAATCGCTGTCACAAGGCTGACATTAGTTTTACCACTAAGACTAAACTGCTACTTTAGCCTGTTGACATAAGTCTACATCCGGGGTATTTTTGCAGAGCTTGCCCTCCTCTTAACAATAGCAAAATGAAGCTGAGTGTTTAGAGCTATGGTACTGAATGAAGCCCATTTTAGATTTTGTTTATTCCAAGATTCAGTAGGTTAGTTCTTCATCAGTTGTTCAAATGGAACATAACTTTAAATGTTTACAAGAGTAATATGAAATGGAATAATTAAACCTTCATGCACTGCTAAAACAGAATCAGCTGTGGTCACTTCATCAGAACCCGACCCAGCAACAGACCCTCACCACCAGCAGTCTGAAGATGTTTTTCATGGTGAGTGAGTGAATCAATTGAATAAGACAACTATTAATTCATAATTTACATAATGATACTCTGACTCTTTGTTGAGTGGTTAATCGTAAAAAAAGGAAAAATTGGGTGTATTGCATTAGGCACTGTCAAGAACACTGAGAAACAGAAAAATAAAGAATAACATCATGATACATAGTTGTAAAAAAATGGCAATGAAAAGGCGTGGGCGGGGGCCCACACCGATATTCTGTCAGGAGGCCCAGAATTCCTAGCAACTGCCCTGTTGGTACGGGGTCCAAAATGCAGCCAAAACTATGTGATGGTTGCAGAATGATCGCACTTCTGGAAAGAGATCTCCAGGGTGGGTTTGTCTGCCACCGGTGCCTGCTAATTGAGCATCTGATCCTTGATCTTCAGGGCCAGTTGGCGGCACGACATAGTTCCCAATTGGAGTTCCTAGAGGAACTGAGTAGTATTTCGTCTAGAGAAATCGTGGGTATGCCATGGCCGGGTAGGAGCCCAGAGCAGGCAGGAAGAGAAGGTTAGTGACTGTTGGAGGTCAGCGCAAGAAAGGGCATGCATGCCGTACAGCGACAGCTTCTCCAGAGGTTGAGGTGTCCAACCGATTCCGAGCCCTTGCAGGAACATCGACTTGGTCCCTGACCATGAGACTGGGGGGACTGATGAGCCTCAGGGCACCCCGTTGGCCTCTTCCCCCCAGAAAAGAGTAAAGCCCCCGTCACATTTATTCAAAATCAGCAAGAATCAAGCAGAACCAGCCGGAATGAAGAATTTACGCAACATTCCAGCGGGAATTTCAAATTCACCAAAATTCTTACAGCTTTGAAAGAATGCCGTTTGAATACTTAGAATGCACTTTGAACCCGCCTCAGATGATTCTTGCACATTCTGGGTGTATTAGCTCTCGAATGCAGCTTGAATGTAGTTGGAACACAGTTGGAATATTTAGAATGCTGTCAGAATGCGGTCAGAATATTTAGAATACACTTCGAATGCCGTGCGAGTGCGGTTCAGTTGCTGCCTGAACTCCACCCGATGTCTGGTTGGAAGGTGCCTCGAATGCTGTACGAATTCACCTTGAATGCAGTCAGAACGCTCCCGAATGGCCGCCCGAATATGGTTGATGGAAGTCCAAGAATTCAAACAGAATGCAGCTTGAATACTCAGAATGTACTTAGAATGTAACATGAGTGTCCCATATGCTTTGATTGAGTAATTGCTGACTACAGCAGGGGAACGCAAATATGCCACTAAAACTGACGCCAAATGCGAGAGCGTTAACAGGTATACGTTATACATGAAAACTGGCCACACCTGATAATGTTGAGAGTTTTCGGAGTTTCTGTAATGGTAATTTAAATGAATGATTGAAAACAGGTCATAACCAATCGTTATTTTTAAGCCAGTTCACCAGCACAGTTGGGATTCCAGCGGCATGGCGAAAGATTCCAACGGCATTGAAGCACATTCCAGCTGAATTGTTTTAATATCGAAATAGATTCCTGCAGCAATCGAAATGCATTCGCGGTGCATTCTGGCTCAATAGAGGCACATTCTGGCAGGATTTGACGTGGCTTGCCGGGTCGATTCTCCCTCGAATGTAATCAGAATGTTTTGAATGCTGTTGGAATGCCTTTGGAATATTTATAATGCAGTCAGAGTGCAGTTAGAATACACTTCTTGAATGCCGTTCGATAGTTCTCCACTTCAATGCACCTGGAAAGTTTTGAGCATGAGCAAAACATTCGGGCCGCCACGAAGCGGGCCGAATATTTGGAATGCACTCAAAATGCAGTCAGAATTTTTAGAACGCACTTCAAATATCCAGGAATATACAAACCAGTGAAGTTGGGACGTTGTGTAAATCGTAAATAAAAACAGAATACAATGATTTGCAAATCCTTTTCAACCTATATTCAATTGAATACACTGCAAAGACAAGTTATTTAATGTTCAACAGGTAAACTTTGTAATTTTTTTTGCAAATATTAGCTCATTTTGAATTTGATGCCTGCAACATGTTTCAAAAAAGCTGGCACAAGTGGCAAAAAAACTGAGAGAGTTGAGGAATGCTCATCAAACACTTATTTGGAACATCCCACAGGTGAACAGGCTAATTGGGAACAGGTGGGTGCCATGATTGGGTATAAAAGCAGCTTCCTGAAATGCTCAGTCATTCACAAACAAGGATGGGGCGAGGGTCACCACTTAGTGAACAAATGCGTGAGCTGATTGTCGAACAGTTTAAAAACAACATTCCTCAACGAGCTATTGCAAGAAATTTAGGGATTTCATCATCTACGGTCCGTAATATCGTCAAAAGGTTCAGAGAATCTGGAGAAATCACTGCATGTAACAAGGCCGAAAACCAACATTGAATGCCCGTGACCTTGATCCCTCAGGCGGTACTGCATCAAAACCGACATCAGTGTGTAAAGGACATCACCACATGGGCTCAGGAACACTTCAGAAAACCACTGTCAGTAACTACAGTTTGTCGCTACATCTGCAAGTGCAAGTTAAAACTCTACAATGCAAAGCGAAAGCCATTTATCAACAGCACCCAGAAATTCCGCCCGGCTGGGCCCAAGCTCATCTAAGATGGACTGATGCAAAGTGGAAAAGTGTTCTGTGGTCTGACGAGTCCACATTTCAAATTGTTTTTGGAAACTGTGGACGTGTGTCCTCCGGACCAAAGAGGAAAAGAACCATCCGGACTGTTATAGGCGCAAAGTTCAAAAGCCAGCATCTGTGATGGTATGGGGTGTTTAGTGCCCAAGGCATGGGCAACTTACACATATGTGAAGGCACCATTAATGCTGAAAGGTACATACAGGTTTTGGAGCAACATATGTTGCCATCCAAGCAACGTCTTTTTCATGGACATCCCTGCTTATTTCAGCAAGACAATGCCAAGCCACATTCTGCACGTGTTACAACAGCATGGCTCCGTGGTAAAAGAGTGCAGGTACTAGACTGGCCTGCCTGTAGTCCAGACCTGTCTCCCATTGAAAATGTGTGGCGCATTATGAAGCGTAAAATACGACAACGGAGACCCCAGACTGTTGAACAACTTAAGCTGTACATCAAGCAAGAATGGGAAAGAGTTCCACCTGAAAAACTTCAAAATTGGTCTCCTCAGTTCCCAAACGTTTACTGAGTGTCGTTAAATGGAAAGGTGATGTAACACAGTGGTAAAAGGCCCCTGTGCTAACTTTTTTGCAATGTGTTGCTGCCTTTAAATTCTAAGTTAATGATTATTTGCAAAAAAAATAAAGTTTCTCAGTTTGAACATTAAACATCTTGTCTTTGCAGTGTATTCAATTGAATATAAGTTGAAAAGGATTTGCAAATCATTGTATTCTGTTTTTATCTACGATTTACATAACGTGCCAACTTCACTGGTTTTGGGTTTTGTACAAAGAATTTTCATTCTGACAGCATTCCAGCTCATTACGCCTCTAGTGAGACTAGGGTTTTAGTAATAGTGGGGGACTCAATTATTAGAGGAATAGACAGCATAGTCTGTTCATGTAAAAAGGAGTCTGGTATGGTGTGTTGCCTGCCTGGTGCCCAGGTAGGAGACCTCCTGGAGAATGTGGACAAGCTCCTGGCCAGAGCAGGGAGGGATCTAGTGGTCATAGTCCATGTTGGGACAAATGACATAGGTAAGGGTAGGTTTGAGGTCCCACAAGACAAATTTGTGGAATTGGCTGAAAAGCTTTGGGGCAGATCCTCTACGGTAGCGTTCTCCGGGATTCTACCAGTACCACGTGCAAGCAGAGGGAAGCAAAATTTTATCTGGAGGTTTAACATCTGGCTACAAACCTGGTGTAGGAAAGAGGGGTATAGATTTTTGGGGCACTGGAACTACTTCTGGGACAGGGGTGACCTGTACAAGCCTGACGGGCTACACCTGAACCAGAGGGGTACCTTTGCATTGGTTCAGCGTATGTAGAGGGTAGTACAGGGTTATTTAAACTAGGGACTTGGGGGGCAGGGAGGTTAGAGAGTGTTATAAATAGGGAAATGCAGAGTGCTGTGATGGAAGTTGACAGCGCTTACACGCACTATTGATGATATCGTTTTAAAGCAACAAAGCACAGTGAGGGGCTTGGAGCAGCAGGCAGCTGGGGAATCAAAGGGTAAGTGCAGTCGTAATAGCCTGAAATGTTTTCATTTAAATGCTAGAAGCATAAAAAATAAATTCCCAGAACTTGAGGCTGTTATGATTATTGAGGGCTATGACATAGTTGGGATTACAGAGACATGGCTTTGTGAAGAGGATGGAAAGGAGTATAATATTGAAGGTTATAAGCTCTTAAGGAAGGATAGACCAAAAAGGAGAGGAGGGGGTGTAGCACTCTATGTGAATGAAAACATTCATGTGCAAGAAATTCCTGAAATCGAACATTTCCTGCCCTGTGAAGATATCTGGGTCAGGCTCATTGGCAAACAAGACATGCTTAAACTTAGGAGTATGCTATCGACCATCACCTTTGGACAGTATTGTAAATGAAATGCGGTTCAAGAAGATTCGGCAAGCTTGTAGAGGAGGGGGGATTATTATTATGGGAGACTTCAATTATCCTGGTATCGATTGGGAAATGGTAAAAGGACAGGGTAAAGGGGAGGAAGAATTTTTAGACGTCATAAATGACCTTTTTTTTTTGGTGCAGTTTGTTAATAAACCTACAAACCCAATGAATTCCAATGAAGTTGGGACCTTGTGTAAAACATGAAAAAAAGCAGAATACAATGATTTGTAAATCCTTTTTGACTTATATTCAATTGAGTACACTACAAAGACAAGATATTTAATGTTCAAAAGGATGAACTTTATTGTTTTTTTTGGAAATATTCACTCATTTTGAATTTGATGCCTGAAACACGTTCCCAAAGAGCTGGGAGAGGGGCAACAAAAGACTGGGAAAGTTGAGGAATGCTCAAAAAACACCTGTTTAGAACATTCCACAGGTGAACAGGTGAGTGTCATGATTAGGTATAAAGGAGCATCCCCGAAAGGCTCAGTTGTTCTCAAGCAAGGATGGGGGGAGGTTCACCACCACTAAGCGGCAAGGCCGAAAACCAACATTGAACGCTTGTGACCATTGGTCTCCCAGGCGGCACTGCATTAAAAACCGACATCATTCTGTAAAGCATATTACCATGTGGGCACAGGAACACTTCGGCAAACCATTGTCAGTTAACAGTTTGTGGCAACATCTACAAGTGCAAGTTAAAACTCTACCATGCAAAGCAAAAGCCATACATCAACAACACCCAGAAATTCCGCCAGCTTCTCTAGGCCCGAGCTCATCTGTGATTGACGGATGCAAAGTCGAAAAGTGTGCCGTGGTCTGACAAGCCGCATTTCAAATTGTTTTTGGAAATCATGGACGTTGTGTCCTACGGGCTTAAGAGGAAAAGGACCATCCTGATTGTTGTCAGCGCAAAGTTCAAAAGCCAGCATCTGTGATGGTATGGGGATGTGTTAATGCCCATGGCATGGGTAACTTGCACATCTGTGAAGGCACCATTAATGCTGAAAGATACATACAGGTTTTGGAGCAACATATGCTGCCATCCAAGCAATGTCTTTTCCAGGGACATCCCTGCTTATTTCAGCAAGACAATACCAAGCCACAGTCTGCATGTGTTACAACCATGTGCGTTCGTGGTAAAAGAGTGCAGGTGATAGACTGGCCTGCCTACAGTCCAGACCTGTCTCCCATTGAAAATGTGTGGCGCATTATGAAACGGAAAATACAGCAAAGGAGATCCCAGACTGTTGAGCAACTGAAGTCATACATCAAGCAAGAATGGGAAGGAATTCGACCTACAAAACTTCTACAATTTGTGTCCTCAGTTTCCAAACGCTTATTGAGTGTTGTTAAAAGGAAAGGTGATGTAACACAGTGGAAAATATGCCCCTGTCCCAGCTTTTTTGGAACGAGTTGCAGGCATCAAATTCAAAATGAGTGAATATTTCCAAAAAAAAAAATTAAGTTGTTTGAATATTAAATATCTTGTCTTTGTAGTGTACTCAATTGAATGTAGGTCGAAAAGGATTTGCAAATCATTGTATTCTGTTTTTATTCATGTTTTAAACAACATCCCTACCTCATTGGAATTGGGGTTTGTACAAGAGAGAAGGCAATTTTGGATTTAATGCTCTGTAATAACCCTGATGAACTTTGCAATGCAGAGGTATTAGCGCCACTTGGGACTAGTGATCATTTTACTGTTTAGTTTTGATGTTTCATGGCAAGTTAAAAAGTTATCTTCGAAAACCAAAGTTTTCAATTTTAGGCGAAATTTGACAGGATTCGCTCATATCCCAGCAAAATTTAATGGGAGACACTCCCTGATTGTCAGTCTGTAAATGAGAGGCGGGATAGATTCAAGGGGGTTTTACTTGATGCACAATGCAAATTCATTCCAAAGGTGTCCCAAAGTAAGTTGAAAAAGCAAAATCCTCCATGGATGACCACAGCTATTCGTAGGAGTCTGAGGAATAAGAGGAATCTTTATAAGACGTACATAAAGGATTACAATGAGACTACTAAGGCTGAATACTGTGAAATTGGCTATGGTCAAAAAAAGAGCTGAGGAATGCTGTAAGACTGAATGAAAGGCAAAAACGAATCCTAAGCGCTTTTTTTCAGTACTACAGTAGAAAAGGGAAATTCAAAGAGGAGGTTAAGTGTATAACCCTGAAGCCCTGAGCCTCTGGCCTGAAAATGACATGCCCAAAATGAAATTACTGTATCTCTGCAAAGAATTGGTCAATTTGAATAATCTTGGTATCATAATAAAGGTAACACCTTGGAGATTTTTGTCATGGTGCAAAAATCAGTGTATATGTCACTGCGTCAGATTAAATGAGATGGAACACTGCATAAATTAAACATTTATTTTGCACCAAACAAAGTTTTAATTTTATTTGTCTTAAAATTATTCAGTTGCAGTCTGAAACCCCTAAAAAATTAAAGCACAGAATCTCACCATTATCTGTGCCAAAGTTTATTCTAATTAAGTAAATCAGAGCAAAACTGGAGAGGTTTTAGTTCGGGAATGTCTTGGTAGCCTCTCCGAGCTAACACTGTGCTGTTTCATATTTTCAGGTACCAAACTGTAAAACTCAATTAATTTCACTTCTATGTCACTACAGGCATACATTCCATCCAAATACAACCACTTTTTAATTTTTAGAATTTTTATTTATTAATTTTTTTATTTCTGCCAGTCCTGTAGCCTATACAATTTCCCATTCAAAGATAACACATTCAAATAAAATGAAGTTTGACTCCACTGGAGCAGATTTATTTTTAAAAAAAAGCAAATAATTAAAATTATAAATACAAAAGCAAGGTAAAAAATGGTAGTAAAAAAAAAACAGTAAAAAGAACAAAAACCCCAGCAATTATTTATTCAAGTAAAATGCTAATGCCCAAGAAAGTACAGTACCAGTCAAAGGTTTGGACATCCATTGCTTATGTCACAGCACTCTGTTTTTAGAGAAATTTAAACAGCTTAACTTCTCTATATAATCTCAAATGGAATTTTGTAAAAGGTAAACAGTCAGAAGTGAAAAGAGAATAGCTGACTTGTTTGAACAGTGTCCAAAATTTTGGAATTCTCAAAGAAGCCACATTCTGCAAAAGTAAACAGACAAATAAGCTCCTTCCATTTTCCAACAGCCGAAATTAAGGTCAAGCGGTTTTGGAACTTATTGGGCAAAAAGGTTGATGAGAAGCCACCTCAAAAATGCAGCACGTCTTTGGGAAGTTAGACAGCCCTCTTCAAAAAATTCCAAATTCATTGTAGTCATATGACTGCAAACCAGTTAAGCCTTGTTTTCAAAAAAAAAATTGAGAATGCTCTGCAAATATGACAAGAAATGGTGGTTAGTTTGATGGATTTAAGAATTAGATCTTTGTTTGCAAAATAGAGTCTGTTATTTCTTTATTTAACATATATTGTAAGAAAAATGTGGGTGCGTCCAAACTTTTGATTGGTACTGTACATGTCTACATCGGAGATTGAACCCTGGTCGCCTGGGATGCCGTGCTTCAACCTAACCACAAGGCTACATCAGCTGACTGCTTCTCAGACGTCAAATTGCCAATATAAAGAATGAGTCAAGAAAACACGTCACTCACCCAGCTTGCACTGTTGTGCTCGCAGTATTCATGCGGAATGGCACAAAGATTCTGTCAGAAAACGACTTTGAAAACGACTGTTGAATATTTAGCAGGTAATTATACCGAAAATACCACAAACAAACCAGTTAAGTGTTTATATTGTCTTGCTATTTAAGTACATGCAAATGGCCCATGGACTCAGTTTGACACACTGGGAACGCAAGGCTCTAGCTCAGGCTAGGTTTGTGCGATTAAGGTGGTTTAGAGCTTGTTGGAAACATCAGAACCCATAGAATCAAATGGCCTCCGGCAAAGTCTTACTGACAGCATCACAAGCCAATCGCATAGAGGAAAATACATTGCAAGCAAGCTGAATGCTGAGGAGCTGAGATCTTTGAAGCGATGCACCGGGGAAAAAAAACATGCTTGGAGACTGGAAGTTCTAGTTTCGTTATAACACAGACACATCGGGCTAACAATAGCGAGCGTAGATTTACCCTCAAACAGTTTTTTATTTAAAAATATCAAAGGTAAGAAAAATGTTTTGCTCATCTCTGTAGACTGTAAAGTGTATGCCTGCTGTTTTTTGAGTGTGGTGTCAGTTTCAAATGACAAGGCTTATAACGTTGGATTCTGTGGACTTTCCTCTTTCATTTGAGGTATCGTTTGTATGCATAGCACAAATTCAGGAGAAATGCTAGTGACTAAGCGCTGATATGATTTTATCCTATGTTTTGCTCCATGCTTATTTACTTGCTTGGTGCTTGAATTGTGTTCAGTTGAGGTAAAAATGGTCAGCATGAGCTTTTTGCCGAGTTTCTTCATATTAAGGGGTCTTCAGGGTAAAGTGTAGAAATAACCATAATAATGTAAAAACTAAGAAATAAACACACTCAACATGATTTTGACCACATAAAATGTAGTATTTTGATAAAAATTTACATGGTTGCCATGGAAACGGCACTTAAATGACAAAATCTGAAAATATTTTGTGGCACTGATATTTCAATAACCCATGGTCAGATTTTACTCAAATTAGTCTCATATGAAAGGTTTAAGATAGTTCTGTGAAATGACAAAGGATTTTTTTGTTTGGAACATTTATGAATATTTAATGAGCTCTGTTATGTAACCATAACGAAAATCGCTATCATCAACTTGCTTCATTTTCAAAATTAACCCCTTAGGGATGCTCCTATCTAAAAAATCCTATGTCATTTCATAGATTTCTAACAGATACAACTTCAATCCAAATTTCAAGTCAATCAGATGAAAATTAATGATTTTATGAATTCCACAAGGTTGAAAATCAGTCAAAATTGTGATTTTCGATAATTTGCCTTTAAAGTCACAAGTAACAATTGAGGCAGAGGAAAAACATAGATTCTTGGCATTTACTGGCATCTCACTGCATTCCTTTATTGTATGTGAAAATTAAAAATATTGAAATTTTCTAAAAAAAATTTGAAATTTTTACCCTGAAGACCCTTTAAGTGGATAAGCCACATAACAATGTTGCGATTAAGAAACATGCTGTATTTATTATGCATTGGCGTTCAGGTTTAAGATGTTAAATATGTTAAAGGGATTAACAAAGTGAATCATTTGGGATTACTTAGGCCAACTTTTGTTGGTAGAACTCGGAGTCACAAATGGAAGGTGGCCAAGAGCAAATTTAGCACTGATATTAGGAAATATTTTTTACCCAGACAGTAATCTCAGTGTGGAATACCTTGCCTGACCATGTTGTTGAGGCAGAAACCTTGGAAATTTTCAAGAGCAGGCTTGATTTAGCGCTGGATATCATTGAGTCATTGAGTACAGTATCTGAAATGATAGATTCACTATTGTAATAAGAAACTGGCGAGCCTAGTTGGGCAGAACGACTTGTTCTCCCCACTCATGTCATTTTATGTTATGAGGAAGTCGGATATAATTTTTTCCACTATTCAGCCTCACCCTCCAATATATACCGGGGCAAAAGTTAAGCAATGTCATAAATTTGAGTATAATTATTGAAACAAGTTCCACTTCACGAAAGGACTAAATGAAAAACACCAACAAACATTGCTAAACTCTTGGAAATATGGCTTAAAAAGTACCTTTCCTGGCATACAAAACTAGTTTGAAAAGAGCTTGATCTTCAGACCTATTTCACATTCCATTCCCTTTTAAAGACAGATTATAAGAGAAGATACACTTTATTGAACCTTGTGGGGTAATTTGTCCTCTGCATTTAACCCATCCTATTGTTAGGAGCAGTGGGAAGCCACAGAGCAGCGCCAAAACGCCAGTTTAGAACTCCAGTTCTAAAGCCAGCTCCTTGATCTGGGGTACTGGTAGGAGTGTTCCTATAGCTAATGCATATTTTTGTGGGTGGGGGAACCGGAGTACCCGGAGCAAACCCACGCGAACACGGGGAGAACATGCAAACTCCACACAGAAATTCCCCAGGCCGGATTTAAACCCACAACCTTCTTGCTGCGTGGCAACAGTGCTAACCACTACGCCACTGTTGTTTGCCAAAAAACTGTCCCCTGAGGTTTGAACTTTAATTGGAAGACACAAAAACGGTATCTGGTTTACGCTCCTCTGAACACTGTTTGCCACAAAGCCTTTTAAATGTGAAATACACAAGAACTACATGCTAAAACCTTCCTGCATATTTATGGGATTCAAGAGTTCCCAATTTTCAGAAAATTTCATTTTGAATTTCTCGCTACTTAACTTTTGCACAAGAGCCAAAAGAAAAGCAGATGAGTGTTCTGGGTAACTTGCTGACCTATTCTGGTCTCGGCAAATTAATTGTAGGTGCAACAAAGAAAAATATGTGCCTGAGGTCTCAACAAAAACATTACACATTAACAATAAGGGAAAAAAAAAAAACACAAACCAGAATAACCAAAGGGGCAAGGTGGGCAGCATGTTTCAGGCAGAACAGGAAAAGTAACCAGAAGCCTCCATACTCACATCCAGCTTTTTAAAATGCTGGGCAAGCACAGGATTCAGGAAAGGCACAAGTGTGCAGCCCGCTAACAATCAGCTCCTCAGCAGAAAGAAAGCAAGCGCACACGGCAACACAGCTGGACGTAACGCACAGTCGTAAAGGGAGATAGGACCGCTCCTCCTGATCAAAAATAAAGACAAAATGAAGTGTCTCATCGCAAAACACAATACATCCATTTGAAACATTTTTTTAGAAAAATGCTCATTTTTGTTGTGGGAAAAGTAAGCATAGAAGAGCGATCTTATTTGTTAATATGTCTTGCTAAACAAGTAGAAACACCATAATGATGAAATCCAAGAATAATGTATTTTGTGAAAAAGTGAACTTTTGTTGTGATTATTTCGTGAAACGCATTATATATCCACAAATAGGCCATTTGAAGTCAAATGCCTGCAAGTCAATATCAGAGACAAAAATATTTCCATGTTCCCCCAATATTGTATAATACTCCTTCACCTGCAGTACTGTACTTTTTGCGAATCTGCTGCTCAGTGTGACCAAAAACTTGGTCAGCGGTGAGAAAACTGTGTCCACTGATAGGAAACGCGCTCACAACAAATAAATTAGGGAGCTTGCAGCATAGAAATGATATTCATGTTTTTATTTTGCGCAGAGCAACAGTCACTAAACAATCAGAACCTGTTGGCAGTGCGGGATTCTCCATCGTTGATAGATGGCATGGATGTATCAGACTGAGTGGAAAAACTGGCTAGATGTCAATTGCGCTTTGGAATGAAAGTTGATGTTCAAGCTTGCTAAACACTGGGATATACAGCATGTTGCTGAGGACAGAACTTGACATGACTATCAGCCCGCCAAAGATGATCTTCTTGCAGTGGGGTGACTAAAAAATTTTGTCATTGGCGTTTATCGCATTTTGCGATGGAACTCTTCAAATACACACCAGCACTCTGTGGGTCGAACCCTGTTTCAGGTCGTACAGGAGGCCACAAACTACTAACTTCTTCGGCTCCATCTGTAAGCGTGATACTCATATGGACAGCATGCAGCGAGCACGCAAATTACGGGGGACAGCATAGTTATGTGGATTGAACGGCTGAGTGTGAATGAACTGAAGTGTGTTCATGAATGAATGACTGAAAGAACAAATGGATGAATGAAGCATTGGATGACAAAATGGACTAACAAATCAATGGATGAATGAATGAATTAAAGCACAGATGACTGAGTTGCCTGGAGGACATTACGCCACACCCCACCTCCCCCAATGACTGCCCTCCCTCACAGACCTGACGTCTCACTTCCTGTGTGTTAGCAGCTTCCGTTACATGTGAGTCACCAGCTTTTGCACACACACACCTGCTCAGACGCGCGCACATACACACGTGAATGCACATACAAAGACTAATGTGCACGCACACAGCCCTCATACACGCACACATGCACACACATACGTACATGTCGACTGCTTGGAGCACGAAAAGGTTAAGTACATTTTTAAAGTTTTGAGCAAAAGCAATGTAAAACATTGAAACAATGTGAAAAAGATTATTTGCATCCAACTTACTAGTTACTGCAAAAAATGTACTCAACACTTTTGTGCGCCAAGCAGTCAAAATCATATTTTTCATATTGCTTTTTCTCAAAACTTAAAATATGCACTTCACATTTTTGTGCTCCAAGCAGTCGATATGCGCATGCACATACAGAGACATGCGTGCAAATGCACAACATACATACACGTACGCATGCATACACATATGTACATATGTGAGTACACACATATGCACAGACGTGTACACGCACAATGCACATACACATACACACATACACACATACACACACACACACACACACATGCATGTACTTGCCCAACACACAAGCACACATGCACATACAAGACATGCGCGTGTGCTATAAACAGAGAAGCATAAAAGCCAAATGTGCAAACTAATCTACTTAAATACGTTTGTTCAAGTGATGAGAAGAGAGGGATAGAGCCTGACAACACAAAAAATACTTTTATTTATTGACAAGCACTAAGGACTCACTTGCCATTATGGAGTTCCCAAACATTTTTTTTCACTACATTGCTCCATTCAGAGTATCTTCACCTGGATAACCCAGTGAGTTCAAGAGCAGACAAACTCAAAAAAATGGCACATTTCCTCGTTTCCCCAGCAGGCATGTGGTTTCAGTAAATCAAAAACAGAGCAAAAAAAAAAAAAAAAATCCATAAGACATTGACCGGGACCCCATCAACCTTCCCAAAAACCAGGTCCAGATGTGGTATCTGATGGGGTGGGAATAGAGGAAGTGGGGGGTGTTGGGGAAAGAGGCAGATCCCTCGTTCCACCACTTAGAGCATGGCTTGGATGGGTGGCACCATTTCTGTGCTGTTGCGATAGAACCGTGAAGAACTCTGTGCAGGTTTGGAAAAAATTTGCCATGGGGTTCAAAAACATAATCGTCATATTTTCAGGGAGCAGATGACAGCATATATGACAACAGAACAACACCTCAGGAAAAAAAAAGCTCAACCGGTGTCATTTTTATTTGAAGTCATACAAGGCATTTTTTAAGGGTATATTTCAAATCTTGCCGAAAACTACTCATTTTAGGGACAGACTTTTTTTCTAAATTTGAAATCGGAGTTAAATTTCCATCTATGCGGTGCTTGTAATACACTTAAGAACTAAAGTGTTTCAGCTGGCCAATACTCCCCCAAAAAAAAAAAAAAAACAACCGTGTGTTGATGGTAGAGAAACATACTGCCCTGTCAAACCAGACGGCAGTATCTGCAAATTTCTCAAAATTGGGAAAACCCGCCATTGACCCTCTACAGCACCAGCTCCATCCATTTTTAGTAGAGATTAGCCTGATCAATGCACATGTACAGAGTTATTGCATGTGCATGTTAGCAGTATCTACAAAAGCAGGGCAGGAGGTTAAACTTTAAGGCCAATTTTCTCAGTTTCACTATTTTGCAGATACTGCCGTCTGGCTTGACAGGGCAGCATATTTGTGCCCCCCATCAAATCCCCGCATGCTAATATGCCACCGTCGTTATTTGAATGGGTAAGAGGGTAATTAATTATATAGAATTATGTCAGGAATGCTATTTGGAATTTCTTCATGTACTTCATGCTGGCATGGTTTCCAGATCGAGGGCAATTATTTTTACTTGGGTTCTTCACATAGAATGAGTCGCTCCAATTTTTAGTTGGTTGATGAGCGAGCTGGCTGTAAAAACTCGGTTCTATAAGTTTCGCGGATGGATGGATACTTTCAATTCACGGCCAAGAATGAAATGTTTAATTTATTTATGATGACGACTTGATTTTGCACAGTGAGAATGGTGGTCACTGAGTTCTCTCTTGGATGAAATACCTCGGCAGATTTAAATCTAAAAACAACCTTCCAAAGTCCAGTCCAATTAGCCAACACGATTGACTTCACAACAAGCGCTGTCATCCATAAACATTGCTAGACACTCGCACTGTAATGATGCAAATATTGTGAGAGGAGTAAACAGAAAGCTATTGCCATTTAACACTCAGTAAACAGTAGCCAACACCTGTTGCTAGATTTTTCTGTTTTTATTGTTTCCATAACATCGCAGCACATTGTGGGCTATAATAAATTAAGACAAAGATCGGACGGCACGGATTTATTTGCTTAGCTACCCGCATCTTTGATTAATAGAAGGCTACCAGGTAGAGGCTGTTCCATTGCGCAAGACCACCAAATCCCCGGTGAAGAGGCATCAGTAGGTCATTGACATGACATGAAGTTCAGTTTACCAGCCGGCAGACGAATTTTTTTAATCAACTCACCTATTATTTTCTCCTGGTACCCTTTCGTGAAGAACTGCATAGCTGTGGCAGCCCTCCAGGGAGTTTTAAGGAGACCTTGTCTTTGTGGATCTTCTCCCAGACCTCGGATTATACTGGTATACGCGGCGGCAAGACCTGGTAAGCTCATTTCATTGTCTTCCATACTTCGAGTGCGCTCCTCTCTCCAGCTTTCCATCACCGAGTTGGTCTGCGATATTGTCTGCCCGGAAACCCCTTGACTGCCAGCTGTCCCGTTCTTCTTCGTCATCGTCCCTTCAAAATGTCCGTTTACGGAATTATCGTTCGTGCCAGGCATTTGCATTTCGTTTTGGTTCAGTTTCTTCGGTTCTGTGCGCTCCATTGCTCGTGCTTAAAATGAACTTTCGCGCACCCTTTTTCTGTTTCTTTGCAAATAATAGACGGGCTCACGGGATCTCCAGGAGAGCAGGGCTTGTTGCAAGAATCACCTGTCTATATTGTAGAGCGGAATGATGTCTATCGACAGTCTGTCAAACTCTTTGAAGCACGAGCACATTGTTACCCTGTGGCTTTATAAACACCGACCAATCCCCAAGGATTGCCATTGGCTGCTCAGTCAGAACGCGTCATTCCCCAATCAGAACAAAATAAGATGATGATGGCTGACATTTGGGGAAACGTTACATGTAACACATTTAATCAGGTTTACCACGCTTCGGGACGCGTTAAAATTCCCAGTTAGCATGAGAAACAGAAAATCAACCATGCTAACAGTGGTTACATTTTTTTCAGAACGTAAAAATGCGGTGTAAATCTTTGTATGCGCTCTGAGATAGTGGGATAATAACGGCAAAAACTACTCCGGTATTGACTGCCGAGTTAATTCTTTAACCAAATAAACATGCAGCGCAACGACCTCCAGTCAACTTACCTTTGACCGGGCTAATACTGTCAAAGGCGTTTGCCAGGTGAAGCTTTAAAATGGCAAGTCCCCAATAAAACTTATGAAAAAAATGAAAAGGGAAAATTCTCCAACACATAACATTTCATTGATTGCAGGCATTTACAAGGCTCATGGAAAAATAACATCCATATGTGCATTTATTATAAAGTACAGAGAAATTTAAAAAAAAACAGGCAACATTAATGATGTCAAATAAGAATCACTCAGGGAGTGAATCTTTGCTTTCCATAATAAAATTTCATTAACTACAAGTCCTGAAAAGCTTCCTCCATCTCTCACTAACTGCACTGCATCAGGAATGGGAAGCAACTCACTTCAGGACATCAACTCTTAATCTTGTTTACTTCTGGATATTTTCAAAGAACCAGGACTTTTTCCTTCTCCAATGTCATCAAGCCTTTGTTCCAAACTAATAAGAGTATATCACTCATGCAGACCAGGGAATGAATGATCTACACCAGCACACAGTTCCTGGAAATCAAGAATCCTGCAGGTTTACATTTCAGCAGATCAGACTGTATAAATTAGTAGCTCAAAGAGAAGTCAATGCCTTGAGTGAGGCGTGCTTTGTTAGAGTAAGAATGAATACCAATAAGACCAAACAGCTTGAGGAACGCGGCCGGGCAGCTGGACAACTGTATCCATTAAAATGAAGTAAAACGAGAGAACATCCCTTGAATGCAACATCTGGTAAAACAAGATCCAAAAAGCCACAAAGGTCCTACAAAGATGAGCAAAAGACGAGCTCAAGATGATAGATTTGCCCAGCATCTCTCAGTCCTTGTTGAAAACGAATGCTGAGAGTTTGGCTGAAGCGTCTAGGGGCTTTTTCTTCCTCGCGCTGTTCTCTCGCTCGTTCGTTTCATTGTCCCCTCCTTCACCATCCTCTTCTCTTTTTCTTTTTTTCAGCTCTGACACCTCTCGAGACTGGCCTCCTTTTGCCTTTTCTGTCCATGACTAAATACAAAAAATATACATTTTCTATTAACTAACTGTCCCAGAAATTGACACAAACAAAGGAATACATACAACCATGTTATAACAACCACAAATGGCTCTGGAGGTTAAAAAAAAAAAAAAAACAAAACCATTTTCAGTCCTTAAGCATAGAAATACACAATATTTAGATTGGAACAATGCCAAGAACCATGAACATATGAATGAACAGGCAAAAAGACTACTTGGGGTCATGCTCATGTGTACACACAAATGTACAAAAGCTGACCTGCCAACAAAACCAAACTTTTTGAGTAGCAACATTCAGCCCAGTGCCAGCACGGCCAGGGCACATGCTGCTGGCACACACACACTGGGGGAGGTAGGGGAGGGGCATACCTCCTCCTGCTGGGGGGGATATGGAGTCCAATCCCCAAAAAAAGTAAAATTACACGCCGTCTCAGGTGCATTCTGAGCGCATTTTGAGCAGAAAACGATGCCTAACTTATACCCTTTTTTCAATAATTAAATACTGGCAATAATCATTCATTTTGCAAACATCTTTTACATATAAGACAATACATGATTCACTATTAATGAACAGAAAATGTCAGTTTAATTCAAGAAATCCACTTACTCTTACCATCAACTTTTAAGTAGCAGCAACATCATTTCTGTTTCTTACCATATATTATACTATACGTGATTTGACTGTTGACTAACAAGAGAATGTCAAACTTTTCATTTAAGACATTCTTTAACAAGCAAACATTGAGATTTAGAAAACCCCACATCCAAGATTTGGCAAATATCATAATTATATGATTATAAATCAAGGCAATTCACTCTGTGCTGATGTTTGACATGGAAGAAGTTGAACAAAGTGCCAACTATTGTAAAATTTATGGAAGAATAAAGGAAGCCAAATACTACATAATTGCCATACCTGATGATGGCACTGACGGTATAGTAATATCAATATAAACTTAGCTGAAATACAGGTTAAAATGACAATTCAAGAACTGATAAGGTATGAACATGTAACATTTTATTTAATGAAATTGCAAAAGGTGACAATTTTTTATTAAAATTTGGTACAGGAAGTCACCCAGAAGAAACTAGAATGTGTTTTTAATGTTGATCTAAAAAACAGATAATTTCGCAGACTTGACATCCATCAGGTGTGGTAACAAAGTGTGTCATCTGTGACCATAAAACGTGTTCCCCCTTTCTTGGTTTTCACCATGCCAGCCAAAGCACAGTTCCCTGGATCATGGTTGTGAATCAAGAAATGTTTTTGCACATGAAAAGTTGAAGATCAGGGCCAATAAAAACACACAAAAACAAAGTCACATCATTCCCACGGACGGAATTCGGAAGAATCAAACATTTTGAATGTTTTAACAGAGGCGATTCTGGATTTTAATGTTCACCAAAAACTGGCACCACTGCAGGACCTGAGTAGTAAGTATGCACAGTTTTAAGATCATGCAGATGGTTTTGGAGTTACGCTCTGCAAACAAAGTGGGAAATACCGCCACAAACGCGAACTGAGCCTAAAACAATACGTCTCCCCTCTCCCTCTGCGGGGGAGACATAATGAATCCTCAGCCAGATAACTATGTGGAGGAATCTGAAAAGCCAGAAGGGTTCTGGTGAAATCACAAGGGTTGGTAGCCCTGATACACGGTAGCCTGGTATTGTCCATTTACATGGTTTCCACATAAATATATTCATAGACAATGTTCTCAACCTACATTTCGGGGCTGTTACCTTGCGAAGGTGACTGTCAGTACTGGATTCAAGATTCAACTTCTGGCCTCAAATTTCACAATTTGCTTCCACGGCTGTTTTTCAAAAATTGCTGTGAAGACCAAGGGCTCTCCACAGCAAATTTTCAAGCCTCCGCAGCAACATTCTGCTGTGGTGGTCTTTGCTAACCATGGCAATTTTCCTGTCCATATAATGCTAATCTCATGCACTGCCACAGTACTATTTTGTGCGGATATTGTTTACTGTTATCTTTTCGTTAATGTTGGTGGTGGTGTGTAATCCTGCCAACCATTCTCCTTAGTTTGCACTTGGTTCCACTCCTGAGTCCAGTCCGCATGCACTCAGGCCTTTACAGTGTCTTTACTTTAATCTTTTTTAATTTTCTTCTCATACAGATGTTATATCGATGATATATGCATCAATCAAAAGTTGAGTGATATTAGGCTTTTATTGGAAGGATGCCAAGCAATTATTTTTTGAAATGATGGCCCAATTTTAAACAAGCCTTAGTTTCGTCAGTATTCTCCCCAATGTGACATCATCAGAATGACCAAATATGGTGCTGATGTCCTCAGCCTCTCCCGGTACCAGTCTAGGTAGTGTACTTCAACCTCCCAACACAAGCGCCATCGTTGTGCCTTCAAGTCAATCACGCAGTGTAAAAAAAAAAAGAATTACATGGGCGTGAGGTTGACTTCATAGCTGATAAAGCGAAAACGAGAGTGATCACACAGTGTGCGATTTCTGAATACAGTCATGTAAACATCCCCGTCCATTGACAAGCCACTGCAAGGGAAACGAGGGTGAATTTGGCACATAAATTATCCATTGTGGTTTTGAGTCTGATCGGTAGTGCAGGTGAGATGAAGCTTCATGAAGCGCTGAAGCTTTCCAGCTACGTGTGTTGAGGTGTGGTTCATTTCTTGAGGTTTCCAATGCACTCAAGAGACCCCTGCTGGTCAATAAAAACACTGTGATACTGAATTGTGCTTCAGAGGAAATGATAGGTAAGCATAAGCCTACAGGTGAAAGTGGCAGAATCAATAAATGCAAAATAAAATATTTTGACTATATGTTATGTCATAATGAAACAAAGATATATACTTTTTCCACAAAGGGCCAGGTAAGTTTGGATAGCTTTTTTCCCTCTCAATAAATGAAATCATCATTTAAAAACTGCATTTTGCGTCTACTCGGGTTATCTTTGTCTGATATTAAAATTTGTTTGATGATCTGAAACATTTAAGTGTGACAAATATGCTAAAAAATTAGAAATCAGGAAGGAGGCGAATACTTTTTCACAGCACTGTATGTATACATATATACACACACACACACACACACACACACACACACAGAGTACTGTGCAAAAGTTTTAGGCACATTTAAAGCAATTTTGTTGGACAAATATGCTTGCAAAAATTATGAAATAAAAAGGTTCTAATAACTGAGAAATGTACTATACAAAGCTGTAACCTGTTAAAACCTAAATCAAATCAATATTTGGTCCAATTACCCTCTGCCAAAAAAATTTGGGACACTGTCCTGTTGCGCTATAGTTTTATAAGATGATTGGCATTTGCTTGTTCCAAGCAGAGTGGAAAACTTGCCACCATTCTTCCTCAGACTGTCTGTCTCACTTGCGTCTACCCCTCCAAGTTATTAGAAACAGCCATGATGATATTGACATCAAGACCATAATACTGCCCTGTCAAGCCAGACGGCAGTATCTGCAAAATAGTCAAACTGAGAAAATTGCCTTTAAGTTTTACCTCCTGCCCTACTTTTGTAGATACTGCTAACATGCACATGCAATAACTCTGTAAATGTGTATTGATAAGGCTAATTCTAAAAATAGATGGAGCTGGTGCTGTGACCAAAATGGTTTTCCCAATTTTGAGAAAAATCTACTGCCGTTACAAAAGACATTGCAGAATATCTGTATCAACCTTTTTGATGGAATACAAACATTTATAACTTATCCAAGTTTAAATTAGCATGTGGAATTTCAAATTTACATTAACTTTATCTTCAGGAACTCTAATATGGAATCAAAAAGTCAAAGATATAATACAGAGTTAAATTTTTTCAAAACTCTATTTGACTTCAAAAACTCTGTGAAGCCTTGCGCTTTTATTGACGGCTATAATTTTCATATGCCTTTGGGGTATGGAGAATATACTGAAAGTGTATTTGTTTGTTTGTCTGTCTGTTACCATCATAACTCATTAATTTTCAAAAGTGTATTTCTTTATTTGATGACATCTGGTCATGTGACAAACACTTTTGGTTCATTTTAAATGTGGCCCTGAATTTTGAAAAAGGATTCAGTTCTATTTTTTGTAGATGGATGTTTCAGTATACACGTTTTGTGTACATAATGTTAAGATACCACACCCACATGATTTTTTGCACAAATACAAACATTTATTGACTGTTTATGTTTTCAATCTTCAGGAACTTTTGGATGTTACTGTTAAATTATAAAAAATAGCAACTATTGTACATCAGTAGTGGCTAAGCAATACACACCGAGGCATCAGCACCTCTGGTGCTTTCATTATCGGAGCAGGACACAAATCGATCGAGAGCTTCCTGTAACCACCCCCAATATACCACCAAAAATGAGAACATTTGGCGGCGTTTTTCAGTTATCGTCTGGAGACAAAAATGAAGATGGCAGCCATATTGATTATTGGAGCGGGACACAAATCGATAGGGCCCTTCCTCTAACCACCCTCAACAGACCACCAAAAAATGAGAACATTTGGCCAAGGCGTTTTTCAGTTATCTTCCGGAAACGAAAATGAAGATGGCTGCCGTTGCGGCCATATAGATTATTGGAGCGGGACACAAATTGATAGGGAGTTTCCTGTAACCATCCCCAACATAACATCAAAAAATGAAAATATTTGGCCAAGGTGTTTTTCATTTATCGTCCGGAAACGAAAATGAAGATGGCAGCTGTGGCGGCCATACTGATGATCGGAGTGGGACACAAATCGATAGGGAGCTTCCTCTAACCACCCCCAACATACCACCAAAAAATGAGAACATTTGGCCAAGGCGTTTTTCAGCTATCGTCCGGAAACGAACAGTCAACGGACAGACAGACGGACAGACGCCGCGCCCCACGACAATACCCCTCGACTGAATTGTCGGCTGAGGGGTAAAAAAGTGGAGGGTGCCTAAGACTTTTGCACAGCACTGTGTGTGTGTATATATATATGTGACCCCGGATCACAAAACCAGTCGTAAGTCGCAGGAGCCCATTTTGCGCTACAGCCGTCTAATACATTTTACATAAAAATTATCGATTTTTCGATTTGTGCATTAAACGTTAGAAAAATATCTTAAGATACCATTCCAAGAGAGTATTTTGCAAAAATCCTACCATAGGTGCCTCCAAACATGATTTTGGAGAAGTGGGTGGTGAAAATCTTTGTGTAATTAGCCCAAAAACAATGAAAAATGCGCCGACAAAAATTGCCCCCAGCACGGCGCCAGTTGGAGATTCCCCAACATTGTTGGTATGATTGCAAAGCGGGGAATTCCCTCTATTTGATTATTTTGAGATGACTACGTAGGTTCAAACGTGAACCAATAGGAGACATCAGAACAAACCACACTTGGCGTAAACAAAGACGGGCCTTCCCTAGAAACACAGTTGTTGTTTTTTTTTTTTTAAACCGGGACTTTTACTCTACATTTGAAAGATAAAAAGTATACTTTTACTTTGTTACTTTGACATTGGCCACTTCGTTACTCGTTCCAAATTAAAATATGAATGTAATTCATCATCATTTAAGGATTATCTGGATGTGGCGTGTTCGAGAAGAACAGCGGTGCTCGGCAGGCTATCTAAAGCGCTTTGTGTAGATGTATCTTCCGGTGGACACGGAGCTGCAAATTTGTGCACCCAGTTCCAATATTCCTCTACTAGATGGCACCCCCGGATCAGTAATTGAATATTCACAAGCAAGCCGAGTTCGCTCCAATCCCAGTTTTTCAGGAGTTGCCTGGATTAAACTCCTCAGCTAAGCCTGATGTGCAAACTGCTCAATATCCTTGCCCCTGGTATCTATCCAGCAGTTCAAAAAAAATCTCTCTTGCTACAGAAAAAATCGTTCTCCTCTATAGCAACCACTTTGGGTACAGCGAGCCAATGATATCCCAATTAGTAGTTAAGAAAAATCAGTCTTCTGAAGCAAAAATTCAAGATGGTATTGATACTATGTAATTCTGCTGTAAATTATACTCAACTATAGTGTTTTTTTAAACTGCCAGTAAACTCGAAGAAGAAGTAGTAGTATATGAAGGAGAGACTGCCTGTTTTTTTTGAATAGTGCATCTTTCATTCACCTGAAAATTGATTAAAGAACACGAGGAGAGAACAATGCGTGGTTTCTTTGCTTCTTTCTATGTGTAGGCTACTATGAAAAATACTTTGTACTTGTACTTGCACTTTTTAAAGGCGATAGTATGCTTAATGAATAGTGCTAGTTTCATTTAATTCTCTATTACAAGTATGTGTTGCTAAGGAGTGAATATGACAATTTTTAAACTCAATTTTCTCCGTTTTCAGGAAATTTCGATTGCCCAAGTTTCCCATCTTCAAAATGCCATATCTCGGTCAATTTTTACCCGATCTTGACAAACAATACGTTGTTGGAAAGCATTTTTAGTACTCTTTCAGAATATGCATGAATCTCCATATGAAAAAATTTACCCATTTCACTGGTTTTGTGGTCCGGGGTCATATATATATATATATATATATATACACATATATATATACATATACACACACACACACACACACACACACAACCCCAATTCTGAAATAGTTGGGACAAAGTGTAAATTGTGAATAAAATCAAAACGCAATGACTTTCAAATCACACCAGCCAATATTTTATTCACAATAGAACAGAGATAACAGCAAATGTTGAAACTGAGAAATTTTAAAATTTTATCCACAAAATGAGCTCATTTCAAATTTGATGGCTACTACAGGTCTCAAAAAAGTTGGGTCAGGGGCCTGTTTACCATGGTGTAGCATCCCCTCTTCTTTTTAACACAGAGTGGCGGCATCTGGGTATCAAGAAGACCAGTTTTTTGAGTTTAGCCATTGGAATTTGATCCCAATCTTGTTTCAATACAGGCTTCCAGCTGCTGGAGAGTTTTGGGTCTCCTTTGGCCGAACTTTTTTGTTTAATTATGCGGCAAATGTTCTCAATCGGTGGAAGATCAGGACTGCAGGCTGGCCAGTTCAGCACACAGACTCTTCTCTGAAAGCCATGCTGTTGTAATAGCTGCAGTATGTGGTTTTGCATTGTCCTGCTGAAATACACAAGGCCTTCCCTGGAATAGATGTCGCCTGGAGGGGAGCATATGTTGCTCTAAAACCTTTAAATACCTTTCAGCATTCATGGTGCTTTTTTAAAACATGCAAGTGTCCCACACCATATGCACTAATGCATCCCCATGCCATCAGAGATGATGGCTTGAACGCTTAACAGAACTTTCTGAACACAATGCCCATGATAACAGGAAATTTTGGGTGGGACACTTTGCCACTTTGCTCAGTCCATTTTAAATGAGCCTTCCCAGCCCGGAGGACATGCTCAACAATGGCTTCCTTTTTGCATGATAAGAGTTTTAGGTGGCATCTGTGGATGGCATGACTTTTTCTTGAACAAGAATGTCAAATTTTTGATGGTTATGCACTCTTGATGATGAGACCTTCAAAGCCTTTGCAATTTTGCTACAGTCCACCAGAGAGTCTCTGGCCATCTTTACTTCTGAGAGACTCAGCCTCTCTAAGACATCCTTTTATAGCCAATCATGTTACGCACCTGATGCCAGTTAACTTAATTACTTGCTAAATGTTCTTTCAGTTGATTCTCCTATATATTTATTGCTTTTTCAGCCCTTTTTTGCCTGTGTCCCAACTTTTTTGAGACCTGTTGCTGCTAGAAAAATTGAAATAGGCTCATTTTATGGATAAAAATGTAAAATGTCTCAGTTCCAACATTTGAAGTGTTATCTATGTTCTAATGTAAATAACATGTTGGCTCATGTGATCTGAGAGTCATTGCATTTTGATTTTATTCACAATTTACACTTCGTCCCAACTATTTCAGAATTGGGGTTGTATATATATATATTTATATTTATATGAGGAGTTTGTTTCCAAAAGGCAATAAGTGCCGCCAAAGGGCAGTGAATAGTTAGAGAGAGGTGGTAATGAATCGCCAGAGCATCACCTTCGGTCACTCAAAAGCATCGCTGCTCTGAATATGATGATAAATTACCACCACCAAGAATCATGCCACAGAGGTATAAAAGGCAAAGTCCCATTGGTGTTCACAAAGCCTGAATAAAAATACTACTTTTTGTGGCTACCAAGGAAAAAAACACCAATGATTTAAAAGTGAAATATTCATAGATTGTACATGGATCATGTATGATTGTTAGAAAAATGTATTTACGGATTTAGCGGAGTGTCTTTTCTGATGGCTCCTTATGGAGAAATTTGCTACTGCCCCCATGGCATCAATTTAATTTGTGATATCAGGCTTACCACTTATCCAACCGACATTCCACAGCCAATCAGAGGCCTCTAAATGTTCCCCATTGCTATATCGTTTGAGGAAAAAAATTTCACTGGCAGGACGCATGCTTATTTTTCCTAACCAAGTTGTGGTACCGCTTCTGCTCTGAGCCACACTTCAGCCAATCAGACTGAACCTGACTGGAATTGTAAACCAATCAGATTGTACCTAACTGGAATTTTTCCCTGACTTGGCTATGAAAAATAATCCGGCAGCCGAGAGCAGCCCCATTTCTGAGGGCCTGTTATAATCACGTTCACGATTTGTAAGATAGGTGAGCATTTGGGCACAGATGAGTAAAATATGACCAACATAAATATACAAACGACTTCATGTGCGTCAGTATATCGACTGCAATTTTTAATGATGAATAAACAATAAATTATCGGTTGGGAAATTGTGATTTTTAATGTAATTAGCCATTTCTAATCATTTGGTGGAGTACAAGGGCATAACAGCGTAGTTGGAGTGTGAAATGCGTACTGGACACTCAAAATGCGTAGTAGTTGGCAGGTCTGCAAAAGCATGCATACGCAAACACACACAGACACACACACACACGGGCCCATACGCACACACACACGCAGATGTAAATATCACCCATTTGAATGTAATTGCCATTGACACGCACCAGTTCAACCCCCAGCGGCGTTCCGGTTATGGGCAGACGGTAGCAGTGCTCGACGTCACGCGGCCCGACTGAGTCATCGCACCAGACTCGTGTCTGGGCAGTGGACCTCGGGCCTCCCACTCTTGGGCCCCCCCAAAAAAACAAGCAAATTAAGGGCTCGCCACAGCCCGTGACCCTGCATTTGCTAGCTAGTTTTACACGCCCTCTCCGCACTCACAAAACCTCAACAATCCCACAACCATTAGCATAAGATCAATGGCCTGTGGCCCCCACTCCCCCTCCCCCTACTCAGGCCTGCGTTCCCAAGCAACAGGCATTTCCAGATGCTTTCTGCTCAGCTGTCCCCCCCCCCCCTCCCTGGGGCTCTGGTCCCTGTCACGTTTTGCTCAGCTGAGTGGCCTTTCGAGAGCAGGGTCACAAACAGTCCCCTTGACTGGGTTTGAAGAGAGCAGGCAGGCATTTATGTGGCCCGTGTGTACAACAGTGGCAAACTAGAATAAGGGTCGACGAACAATCCATCAAATGTAGAGGAGCCAGTCTTCAGGATGCCTGGAGGATATGTACATACAGTAACACCAATGTACTTTCACCTTGTGAAATTAGAAACCAACTCTGGAGACTTGATGCTTTGCATCAATCGCACCTTGTCCAATCACTGTTGTGTAGCAGTTCCAATGACCTTGCTTATGAACTTAATGTGCATTGCATTAGATGAAAACATCCACACATCTGTCAAATATACATAATGTAAATACAATGTAATGAAACTAGCAACAGGTTTTGGTTGAAGATGGAATGGGGAGGGGGGTTAAAATCTTAAATTCCAGCTAGGACCTGCAGAGTTCATGTGTAAACTGTACATTCCAGTCCAAAACTAGCGACAACCACATGTGCTCACGCAAGCCAATTTTGGAACGGCATACCCTAATGGAAGCTCCACACATTGATATTGTTTAGCACATTAATGTTGGCAAAGTGGACATAAAGTCTGCAGACCCTTGTTGAAATTGTGGGTTTTTGACGTGTAAAGCCAATTATAGTGAGACTAACAATTATGAAACCAGGGTTTTGCTGGTTTATATTGAGCATTTTTTTTATGATGAAAAAAAATTTGTTTTTTATGGCTCTACCCCACACTGTCCGTTCTTCTGTCACGTCTTATGTGCGTGGTATCTACACAAGGACCAGATGGATTTTACCAAATCAGACGTGGTAACTCCGCAAAGAGTAGAATAACAAATTAGGTTCCAGATGTCATCAGGTCAAAGGTCAATGTTATATATGGTCCACTGTTACGGGGACCAAAGATCAACTTTTGGGGCTTATGAAGTAGGGCTGCACGATTAACTGAATCGCAATTATTTTAAGCGCAATAAAAGAAACTGCCACTATGAGGCAGACAGACAAGGTTGCTTATTGCCTTTTTCTATGATACATACCTAACGCAATGCTGAACAAACAGCAGAGGCCATTTGAAATACTTCTGAAGAAAATTGTGATTTGAAGTCCGCTAATTACCAGCAAGGTTGGATAGCCTCCATCGCCTTGGCATAATTAGCTTACCTTAAATCAATTCCTGTGTACTTTGCCTAACTTGCAATCAAGCCATTTATTCAGCTAACAAATCAAAACCAAAATGTGGCCAATAATGATTAGGAAATGATAATGAGAAGCAGACAGACCAAACCAGGCTACCATGCTGGATTGAAAGAATGTCAATGATTTGAATAAATAGGCGACATACCCAAGAAATTATTTTTGCATTGCACGCAATAGTGAAACGCACCGAAGATTTGGCAAACACGTTCAAGCGAATCTGTGCCCCAAATTTGTTGCATTTTTTATTTGATAATTTAACAAGATTAATTTAAAATAAAGTAATTCATAGCTGTTGATTTTGGTTACTTTTGAGCGTCTAAATAGCCGATAGTGAAGATGGAAAACAATATGTTTAAGCACATCGAACGTGAGATGTAAATTGTTAACGCATTCGCACACAGCGCGCCAAATGTAAAACTAGAAATAATCGAGCAAGGTAAGCTAATTACGCCAATGCGATGGAGGCTGTCCAACCTTGCTGGTGATTAGCGGACTTCAAATCACAATTTTCTGCCTGAAAGCATTTCAAATGGCCTCTGCTGTTTGTTCAGCACGCACTGCATTAGGTATGTGTGATAGAAAAGGTAATAAGCAAGCTCGTCTGTCTGCCTCATAGTGGCAGTTACTTTTATTGCACGGAAAATAATCACGATTCGGTTAATCCTGCAGCCCTAGTATGAAGCCACAAGTATGGCAGGTGGAGGTATTGCAATCAACACTTTGCATTGACACCTAGCTTGCTTGTTCTTGATTTCAGTTAGTTGAAGAACACAAACATTTTTGATTAAGTCCAAAATTTATGAGGTTTTATGTGCAAGCTTCAAATCCACTACTCATATGTGTATCCACACACACACACACACACACACACACGTGTACACAAACACAAGCACACAAATAAACTGCATTACCAGTCTGTCCTCCGCGGACAGGGCCCTGAAACGACCCATCGCCTCCTTGACGACGTCAGTTTCATCCAAGTCTGGATTATCAGCCAGAATGGCTTTGCGGTTCTCTTCAAGCCATAGCTGGAAGCCCGTCTTGGGCCTGAAATGAGACCAGCAAATCCATCTTTGAATCCAACCAACACCCGTATTATACAGGACATTAACAGAAAAAAAACAGCAAACCTGTGATGATGAGACCTCCTCACTGACTGTTAGAGACACATCAGATAGGATACTTACTAGGGATGTAATGGTATGAAAATTTCATATCACGGTTTTTGTTGACAAAAATATCACTCTTTTCAGTATTATCATGGCATTATCAAAATATGCATAAAAGGTTCAAAAAGTACTGATATAATTGCTAAAATCATTTCAACAATTTTTATTTTGAAACCAATATATAAAATAAGCAGCATTATCCACTTTTTGCATTCATAATAAAAAAAAAAACAAGACTCAAGAATATTCTGTGTGTTAAACATACGTTGTACATATCTGTGGCCCTGAGAGGTAACTGCATATTGCAAATAAACTTTTTACATGCATAAACATTTGAATGTCAATAATAAGAACAATAAATAACTTTTTGTATGTAAGCATACAAAAACATACATCTGTGCATTGAAGAGCAATATATGGCCCTGAGAGGTAACCGCACATTGGAAATAAACTTTTATGAACATAAACACAATATAAATTAAATAATAAGAATAACAAATAACATTAGATAGGTAAACATCCAAAAAACATACAACTGTGTATTACAGATGGGACAATGTGGCCATGAGAGGTGACTGCACATTGCAAATATGAAAACGGCAACCAAAAAGGCATTCACATTCTTCACCATTATTGAGATATAGGCTTAGTCTTTTACAGGTTAGGAACACTAGTCATATCTGACATGAAGAGCTTGCACAGTCAGAGCATTCCACTGTTTCTATAGCCTAAGCAAAGACCCTATGCACAATTTAGGCTATATCAAATTAATTTTTAGACAGCGATAGAGATTGCAATGAGCCCAGTCGACATAAATACATATTGAGTCATAAAATATCCACAATGTCAGCGGCTTTTAACTTAAGGCGAGATAGTGGCTCTCCCTCTCTCTCCTGCAGAGCAGGTGTGTGGGACGGGAGCGAGGGTAGATTATCTACTAATTACTTGATCACGGATGACGTCGAGAAAATTAAAAACGAAACAATAAATATACAAAAATGCTAATATCTAGGCGGCTAGGTCTGTAAACCAGTTGGTGAGGAAGGCAGCCAGAGAGACAGAGCTCTGACAGGGGGTGAACACAGAGAGGGAGGCGGAGTGAGCAGTGCTGGTTTTGCGAGGGTATTGGCAAAGGCTGTCCCTGAGTCGGTAAATCACCAGCAATATTGGATTTAGCTTAACCTATAAACTGCAGTGAAAAAAATTATTTTAGCTTATTTGATTATAGTTTTGCGTTTAATCTTTGTATGCACGGTCATGTTTCAACTTTACCTCGTCCTACTCCGGAGAGTGCAAAGCAGAAGAGCCTGCAGGGATACCAATGGACGCCATCTGGCTTCGTGATGAATATTCAGCTTTGGAGTTCATCAGCTAAAAACAGCGTTGTTGTCACTGGAAAGGTCTAATGTCTCTTCATCTCAGTTACGTTAGCATGAGCAACAGGGAAGAATAATGTAAGTAGCTATATAGAGTACTAAAGTGATGACGTCACAGCTACTTAGCTTGTGGTGTCGGAAGTAAAATCCGTATGGGAATTTATAATGGGGTTTGGACACTTTCTGGCATTGCTGGAACTCATATTAATTTTATGAGCTGCCGCGCTCCGAGATTAGCCTATGGGGTATACAGATACAAATGATCACATCAAATTCCATCAAATTCGTTGTTTATTGCCAAAAATCATATGCTTTTGCACTTGTAGTCCAGTTTGAAGTCCACTTCTGCAAACTACATATCCATTGCATAAGCGGGCTAGTACCCCGTGATTTGTTCCCAGCCAATGGGTACCTCAGTTTCAGCAAACTTTCACAACATACCAAGACGGTAGCCGATCAGTGCCTCAAATTGCCATTGTCCATGTCCGTGCATCCGTTACCACATAGCGGGCCACAATGAGTTAGCTACATGCCTAAAAATGCATGGATCACAATGAGTTATTTCGCCATTCAGCTAGCAAACATTTAGCTATGCTAGTGAACCACCTAGTTAGCTAGCCATCTTATGCACATAGCTAAATCGATAGAAACAGTAAATGGTTAGTTTAATGTCACTTACTGTTATTTAGCAAGCTAGCTAGCATTACAATTCACCGACTATAAATGGCTAAGCTAGCGAAATAGCTAGTTCGCTAGCGTAGATAGCAAGCTAGTCAAGTCAATAAAAAATGGTGAATAGCCATTATTTGACTACTTAGCTGGCGTTGAGCCGGGAACATTTCGCGAGCTGGCATTTACATATTGCCACCCAATATGACGTTAGTCAGCTACTGAAGTCATTAAACTAGCTCGCTAGCTAAGTTAGCCAGTTAACAGTCAGTTTGCTTGCTCGGCTAGCCTCACGTGGTGAATATTAATCACTAAAAACAGTGAATTGCAATTATTTCGGCACTTAACTATGGTTAGATGAGCAAGCAGACCTGAATTAGCTACGTAGCTCGGTCAGTTATGCGTTGACAAAGCTGATTAGCTCGTTTGCTAGCTAGTTAGCAAGTTTTTAAGCAAACAAACGTTGGCCAAAGATGCTTGGCTATTACAGTAAATTGGCGTTAGTTGTAAACTTAATATCTAGCAAGTAAACATAATTAAGTAGAGCATAGAGTGGCTGACGAATTCACAGTCTCACCAGGCTAAGCAAACAAATAGCTATGGCAAGGTACAGGTAATTTGTAGCGCATTTTAAACTCGTTCTGCCCGGGAATCAGGAGGATCATGGGACGTGTAGTTTTTAGACTACAAAAAGGAATAACATGGTGGCAAAAAATTAAAATGATTTAACCTTTAGCATGCTAAGTTAATTTAAGCCTATTGCATGCTGGCAGCTGAGTTCTGGATCAGTGTAATATAGCCTGCACACCTACTGATACTAAAAAATTAGGTCGTTTCCACGGAAATAACCCAGAATTACAGACCTCAACCACTCAAAACAAGCCATTAAGATGACGTAATGGAGTCTCCCGTATTCTGATATATGAATGGCTAATATTGGCCACATGATCATTGGTTCATTAAATATAGGTTACGGCGCAAGTGTTTGTAGCGGATTGGAATTTCGAACGAAAGGGCATGGAGGGATTTTTTCGGTCTCGTGCGGTAAACATCCCTCCGCGGCCCAACGAGTTCCGAAATTCCCCAGACGCTACAAACACGAGCATGGTAAACTATGTATTATAAGCGCCATTTTTGGTATTCATTTGAGAGACAAAATAAGTTCTAATTCAACATTTCATATAGATTTATTTGGTTTGTTAAAAAAAAAAAAAAAAAAAAAAAAAAACAAAAAGGAACTATTTGATGTAGTATGAGTGTACTGGTACTGTACAGCGATCACAACAGTCATTTTACATTCGCATGTATGATGAAAAATGGCTAGATTTGCAATACCTGACCAACAAGAATTGTCTACATAGCTAGCAAGAACATTGCAAAACAGATGTGGGACACAAAATCCATAATATCAGCATTTAATAATCTGTCACATTTGGCAATGGTCGTATGCATAGCCACTGACTCTCCATTGCTCGCTATCAGCGAGACCGCACTCATACTGCGTCGTGTACTCACTTTAAAATGAAGTTATATTAGCTCTTGCCGCTGAAATGATATTTGGATCTTCCAAAATTGTCGAGAAGTCAATGGTCCTAGTTGAACAGCGAGAATCCAAGTCATCTCGAACACAACGGAGGCCATACCTGATAGAAATGTTGACTGATAATCCGTTATAGCTCCTTCAAAAAAGCAACCGATCTGGAAAGAACTCTAAATGGGAAAACTAATCATCCATATTATTTTGAAAATAACACTTGTTCCTACCGCCCGAGGTGCCACGGAAACGTCCGACTTGAAAGTCGTTCCGACCATTTCAGCCCCGTTTGGCACTACGGCGAACATTATGGCACGGGTGTACTGGTACTGTCAGCGAGACATGCGCATAAAATACTTAATTATGAGGGAGGGCATTCCTAAACACAGTTCTTCTTGTCGAGCAATCTCGCCAGCAGTCGGAACAGATATAAACAAACATGGCGACTGCGGTTGCCGGCAGTTGCATGGAATAAGGAATATATGGGGGAGTACGGTCACCGGCAGTTGCACAGAATAAGGAATATATGGGCGAGTACGGTTGCCGGGAGCACTAAAGGTTAAATTATAGCTGACTCTGGTCAAGAAAAACGACATTTGTTGTTACTCAGAAATATGACTCAAAATCTCGAAATCGATGGAGGCTTGAAAACAACAGAAAGTGCTTCAAAAGTGAACTGAAAAAACAGTCTATGGGTAAAATGAATGGGAAATTTTACTTCCGACACCAGCGTGACATCTTCAGTTTAGTACTCTATTCGCTGCGCTTGACGGGTAGCGTATGTTATTTAGCTTGTGTCACGACATTTGCACAGTTTGAATGAAAGGCATCACTTCATACATAAAATTATACTGTTATGATAAACAGCAGTTTTCCTAAATACAATCGAAAAAGTTAGCTGCCTGCCATATACCTGAGGCAGTGTTTTTAACCGCGCACCACAGAGCTGATTAGCTAGTAGAAGGGCACTTCTAGTTTGGAAGCTCTTGCATTCATGTCTAAAGCAAACTAAACAATCGCTTTTTACAGTATTAAAAAATTAAAAGGGTCTGATAACAGTCAGGAATTTAGACGAAGATATTCCATTATATCGGTAACCGTTACATCCCTAATTCTTATCCATAACTCTCCAAAAAAACCAGAAGAGGAAACAGTCAACAAGCATTCCATTCATTCTGAATGACCCACTGTGGATTATGGGGGAAAATGCAACATAGGAGTGCAAAGAGTACCACATTTTTGGTGCCAAAATATTTTACGACAGAATCCCTAAGAGGTACAAAAAACAGAGACAATTCCACTAACCTGGTCCATGGCTCCAGACATCAATTCACAGAGGGTGCCATGTTTGAATACTGGGCTTTTTGGCATCGGCGCATGGACATAATCTTTTTTTTTTTTTTTTTAAGAACCAGGCTGTGTGAACTGAATACCCAAACAAGAGAGGCTTATAAGGATAAAAATGAAATCGGAATCTTCTTTTGTACGGATCAGGGATCATTTCTGTCCCTTGAACAGTAATTAGCTCAAAACAAAGAATGAAGAAGTGTATTCAAATATAAGATAAATTCACCTCATTGCAGTCATAGTTTCGAACTGACCTCAATAGAGAGATTGTCCCTTTAGTACCTAGGGCGAAGTATGCTGCAATACCTCTGGTAAACATTGGAGTTTGCAAGCTTTTGTGGGGGAGGTCAATCCCAGGTCACCCCAAGTAACACAGAGCAGAGGAGGTGGTGCTGAAAAAAATCCATTCTTACTTCCTGTTTTCAGCGTTGTCAGTATTTGGGGCCGGAGAATCAGCCCCAGTGCAACTCGTCCCATCTTCAGTTGGCTCTTTTTGCTGCCCCTTGCTGGTAGCTTTGGGAACACTCATTTGTAGCAGGGTGGCTTGAGTCTGTGGGAGATAAGAGCCCCACATTATGAAGAATTTTACTCAAATTACGGTCATTTTTTTCACGTTGAATTTTACTCGCTAGATGTGTTTGTGTACTAAGATGTTACAATAAGTCCACGCTGGAGGTAGTCTGAGCACCTACACAGAACAGTTCAGATAAGGTAAAATTCGCGCTGGCTGGATGACTACGATCAGTGCAGTCATCCAGCAAAATTAGTAATGCACTTTGAGAAATTCCCAGAGCGTAATTCCTGGGCTAACAAGACAGGAAGACTTCCCCCAGTACCCCAGTAAAACCTGGAATAGTCCATGTTCCAAATTTAGGAGTTTTCTAGGCTCTGCCTATTGCGGTTACATAACAAACTTTTTATGATGCAGGATTACAGAGTATGCTGGATAACTGCACAAAGTATAACCAAAAACTGCCCCAGTCCTTGCCCCAGTGTTGGGAGTATTCCTCATAAGAAATCAGGCTAACTCCATAATCCTGCTTTGAGAAACAGGGCCTCTGCATAGATGGATACTGTGACATTATCCACTCAAGTCTAAAAGACTGAGACAACCAGAAAGATTTGGCCACTTATCATAAGAACAATGCATTTTATATGCAAAAGCGACAATTTGTCACCACTCATCGGAATCATTCTTTTTTTTTTTTTTTTAAGTTTATTTTTTTGGGAATTTTTCCTTTATTTGACAGTTATACAGTGTAGAGAGACAGGAAGGTTGGGGAGAAGAATGGGGGAAGACATGCAGCAAATGACCTGAGCCGGAGTCGAACCCAGGTCGCTGCAGGAATGACACAGCCTTTATGGTACACGCGCTTAGACCGATGAGCCACCGGGGCGCCCCCATCGGCATCATTCTTAATTACAGAATAGCAACCGGGAGTGAGTGATCAGAGAAATATTTAATCCAAAGAGACCCCATTTACTAAGGTTGATGGTCGTAATGGGTGAGGGTCCGAGCTTTACAGTTCAATTAACATGTCTGGCCAAAAACAAAGCCCTTCCATCTCAAAAGTCGTCTTTCAGGGATGTTCAGGGTTCAAACTGACTCCGCTGAACCCAGAGCGTGTACAACACATTTCTGATAGCTGCCTGGTTTTTGGAAATGAATACTTTCTTTTCATGAAGAATGGAATTGTGTTTTATTCAGTTAAGATACCTTGGACTTGGGTCTCGGTGCCAGAGGCTTCAGAACAGGGCCTTTGTTGTTCTTCGCCCCAGAAACACCCATTGGCGAGGATTTCCTAGCTGATGAGGTCATAGTGTCCAGGACGTTGGTCACACGAGACTGACCCCATGATGGACCGTTAGGCTTTGCCGAACCTGATACCTGACCAAGATGAAGAGGGGGGGGGGGAATAGTTGAAGTGCCCGCCTGCAAAATCCTGATACTGTGCAGGATACCATCTCAAACATCACCCATGTTCGGCATAGTAACTGAAACTGGGAAGCAAACTATATGGCTACAACTCTGTCTCAAATTAAGTCAGCTTGCTGTGTAAAATGTAAAACAGAGTGCAATGATATGCAAATCATTTCAACTCTACATTTAATTGAAAATGGTGCAAAGACAACATATCAGATGTTGAAACTGATTTTTTTTAAATATCTGCTCATTTTGAATTTGATGCCAGCAAAACGTTTCAAAAAAGTCAGAATGGGGTATGTTCTCCGAGTTGCATCGCCTCTTCTTTTGACAACACTAAGCATTTTCAATCTGAGGAGAACAACTGCTGTAGTTTTGAAAGCAAAATGCTTTCCCATTCTTGCTTAATGTGGGACTTCAGTTGCTCAACACTTTGCGGACTTCTATGTCATATTTTTCATTTGATATTGCAAAAAATATTTATATTGGGTGAAAGGTCTGGACTGCAGGCAGGCCAGTTTAGCACCCAGACTCTTAACATGGAGCGAAGTTGTATTAATATGAGCACATTGTGGTGTTTGGCTTTGTCTTGCTGAAATAAGCCTGGCCTTCCCTGACATAAGACATCTGGATGACAGCATATGTTGCCACAAAACCTGTATCATTCAGCATTAATGGTGTCTTCACAAAAGTGCAAGTTACCCATGCCATGTGCGCTAATGCACCCCCATACTTTCATGGATGCTGGCTCTCCAACAGTGCACTGATAACAAACCAGATGGTCCCTCTCTTTAGCCTGGATGACATGGCGACCATGATTTCCAAAAAAATTTCAAATTTTGATCAGTCAGACCACAGGACAGTTTTTCACTTCGTCTCAGACCATCTTAAATGAGCTCGGACCCTGAGTTACAGCACCATTTCTGGATCTTATTTTATGTATGGTTTTATCTTTAAATAGTAAGAGTTTCAGCTTTCATCGGTGGATGCAGCAATAAACTGTGTTCACTGACAATAGTGTTCAGAAGTGTTCCTGAGCTCATGCAGTGATTCCCACAACCGAATTGTGTCTTTTTTTAATGCAGTGTCGCCCAAGGGCCTGAAGATCATGGCCATTCAGCATTGGTTTCTGGCCTCGTCCCCATGAAGAGATTTCTCTGGATTCTCTGAATCTTTCAGTGATATAATGTACTATAGATGATTAAACCCCAAATTCTTTGCAGCTTTGCATTAAGAAGCGTTGTTCTTAAATTGTGGAAAAATTTGCGCATGCAGTCTTTTACAGAGTGGTGAAGCCCTCGCCATCTTCACTACTGATAAACTCCGCCTCTCCAGTATGCGTTTTTTTATACCCAATCATATTACTGACCTGTAGCAAATTAACCCAATTAACTATACACCACCCAGTGTATTTTTTTAGCGCAATCCATTTTTTCCAGTGTTTTGATGCCCCCGTCCCAACTTTTTTGAAACGTGTTGTAAACGTCAAATTCAAAACGAGCAGATATTTTTGAAAAAAGCAATAAAACATTGGTTCAACATCCAATATGTTGTCTTAGTACTATTTTCAATAAAATATAGAGTTCCAATGATTTGGAAATCATTGCAGTTCTGTTTTTATTTACATTTTACACAGCGTCCTGCCTTTTTTCAAAATGGCAGAGCTAACAATCAGTTTTACTGGAGATCTACAATCACATCGGTTTTTATTCCAATCCTGAAAAAGCATTGCTCAATCCAAAGCTAGAACAGGGGCTGTAAAATAACAGTCAGAGAACTTGCTGAGCTTCAACACAAGTAGTGTTGGGTGTTTCATAATCGGTCTCAAATTAAAAACCACAGGATGGTTGATCTCCAGGAGCAGGGCTGAGTTCTACTGACACCTCACCCAAAACAGTCTCACCTTGAAAGGGTTCACACGTCCACCTTTGCTCACTGGAAGAAAAAAGCAATTACATTTCAAATGCAAGTATAAAGTGATCAATAAATTTGCACCGAAATTATAACAACAGACAAGAGCTGCAGCGCGAGCAAGCACAAGTAACCAATAATAAGAAACTGATCAAGTGAAGACTGGTGTCAGTTTTTCCATTGGTCGTTGCTCACCAGGCTTTAGCGATGGCTGGTCCGGTGAGACGGCCTCTTTAACAAATGGATTCAGCGCTGCAACAAGCAAGGGAAGCCATGTTATATCACCGAACACCGGTTAGACGCAGCATATCCCAGGTTTCCTCCGGAGCCGGAGACTCACATGGCTTCCTGCCCTCCACGGCCTCTTCCGCCTCCATCTGCTGCTGCCCACCTTCGTCTTCCTCGTCCTCACCCTCCTCTTCCTCAGGCTGCGGCCTCCTCCCCCTGGGCCGGATCTCGCCGCTGTCGTTCTCCACGTTGTAGCGCCTGCAGCAACGCATCGGGTCACACAAGCATCCTAACACTGCACTGTCCGCTATTCAGGTTTGCATTCATCGCACACCAGCACTATGCGTCGACATTATGATCCCGCTCCTCCCACGGCAAACAATTCAGTTTTATCAACTTCACACAGCAGGCTCACTCCAATGCCATATCCTTCCTTCCTTCCCTTCCTTGAAATCGATCAAGATCCGTCACTTAGGAGATGCCAAATTCGGTAAATGAGTCAGAAAATTAGAATTACAGGTTCCCACCCAAAAAGCTGACCACCCTTTTCCCACAGATATTTGTTTCTCTAGAATGTGTGACGTGTTAAGAGATTAACATGTGGATCTACCTTTCAGCGTTGGCCACGCACAAGCCATGCCTGTCAACAACACTCCTCTAAACTTCAGGTCAAAGCAACAAGGATGTTCCATTTTGCCAAAGCACGTTTCTTTGATTCCCCCAGTCCACTGCCTGCTCTCACTCACCCCAAGGCTGACTGGAACCACTGGAATAGCAATCAGGATGAGAAATTGTATTGAGCCGGAGACAGTAGTGTAATTACCCAGAGGGCTGCCTGGCGCTGCTGTACTCAGGCTCCGCCTCTTCCTGTTCCTCTTCCTCCTGCATGGTGGCCTTCTCCATGGCCAGCTTGCCGAGTCGCTGCGCCAGAGCCATGCGGCGCGAGTGCGAGGCGTAGCGTATGGCCAACGTCACCACATTCTGAGTCATGAGCTCCGCCAGCTCCACGCAGCGAAACTCCCGCTCAAGCTTACAGGATAGCTATATGCACAAGCACACACACGCGCACGTACACAACACATTACATTACACTACAGGTATTTAGCAGACGCTGCTATCCAGAGCAACTTACAACGCAAAGAGCATTTAGCAGGAACATAAGTGTCGAAAACCTAAAGAGAAGTGGAAATTAAAGTGCCAGAGGTTGCCATATAAACCCTGGGCCCTGTAGCAACCCTGTGATGGATAACAAGTAATCCAGGCAGAATAAGCTACAATTACAAGCTACAAAATTGAGTAATGGGAGAGGCATTGCCTGAAGGTATGAGTTTTCAGACTCTGCTCGACGGTGGTAAACAGATCGGCAGTTATGACCTCTGTGGGAAGGTCATTCCATCAGGAGGGAGCCACAACAGACAGCAGACATGCATACACACAGACACAGAACACAAAAACATGCATACAAACACACACAGGACACAAAATTGCATACACACACAGACACAATGCACAGAACACAAAATCATGCATGCAAACACACGCAGACACAGAACACACACAAATCAAAACTATTTGTGCATACACATATACACACAGAACACAAAACCATGTGTGCATGCACACACAAATACAGAACTCACACAGAACACCTAACCATGCAAGCCTGCACCCATAAACACAGAACACAAAATCAGAAGTGCATGCACACACAGACACAGAACACACACAGAACACATAACCATGCATGCATATACAAACAGATTTTTTTTTTTTTGAGGTTATTTACAAAATACTTCAAATTTCCCAACATTTCATGACTAGAGTACAAAACCTACATATAATCAAATGATCCAACAGAGCACATAATGAATGACAAGAGCCAGCATGTCGGCAGTCTCTCTGTATTTAACACAATAAGGCCACTACAAATTTTTTGAAAGTTTATTTACTCCTCATTTGACCCAGATAGACACCATAACCACTGACATCTCTTTTGCATACGAGCTCAGAAACTTATCAGTTTTTGCACTGTGGGCAAAAATAAATTTAAAAAACCACAGTAGTACCCAACCCTTACAAACACAGAGAACATGAGATCCCTTCAGCCCACAGAGCCTATGACTGCACCAACCTGCCGGCCCCATGGAAAATGTTTTGACCCCCCCAAAAAAAACCCAAACTTAAGTGTACACCCACTCAACCCAAACACTTACTGCAAACATCTTCATCAGCAACTCCTGCTGCTCCTTCTGGCCCTGACTCCGCCCCTCCTCGCTGACCTCGTATCCACTCGCCGACAAGAAGTCCAAGTGATTGTGAAAAAGCACGGAACGCCAGTACTGCTCCTGGAACACAGGGATGCGCACAGGCGTTCGCATCATCAAAAAGTGACCTTTCCAGAACACCACGCAGAAGGCTGGTATGGCTCCAGGAACATTGAAGGCGCACAGATTTGTACGCATCCGCACTTCGAAACACGCTATGTGTGTGTGCGCGTGCATGCATGTGGGTACGCATGCGCACGTGCATTTATTCCTCGTACAATAGTCTCTGTGTGTTGTTTCATGAAGCTGCTGTGTTATTTGGACAATGGAGAAATGTTTTGTGCAGGAATCAGGATCAGGTTACTAATGGGATTAGAGGATGACTCAGACTCGGTGGCTGTAATATACAGACTCTGTCTCCAAACTGCATAACATGGCAGTGCCTGAGAACTGAAAATCTATGTACCGAAATGCTTTTCCCCAGGCCAGGGGAAACTCAATGGGTGATATCACTGTAAACTCAATCCATATTTATCATACAGTGTATGGGCCAGAGGTAAAACTCCACCAATAAAGAAAATATGTCACTAAGTTGCAACAACATCCACAAAGAATTTGAACAACATTCATAAAATATACTGAAACAATACTAAAACAAAGACAAAAGGCAAGCTCAAACCTGAAGCTAAATATAAACATCTCTGTATTTTATACAGAGAACCTCCAATGCAATCTGCGTGTCTGAACCCTGCTATGAGTAACACAGTGATCCCATGTCATCAAAATCAGAGGGTGATCATAACCCCGCCAGGGACAAATTTTTGGGGGTGATTTTCAAAATTCTGAGGGTCATCTACAGTATACATTTTTTTTTATACACCTTGTATATATCATGTTGTAACACCCTACGTTCAAAAAAACTGAGGTGAGGCTACTAGCTGCAGGCATATATAATTAAACGCTTGAAAACACTGAATTGGCGACACTATTATAATGTTTACAAGCTCTTTACATTACAGGTGGCAATTTGCCCAAGTTTGCTTCTTAAAAACGTAGATCCAAAAAAAAAAAAAGAGCAGTGATCTAATTTGATTTCATTTAATTTACTTCGTCATGTAAATATAAATAAATGGAGACAAAAATATCAACAATATCAATGAGACACAAACATGATCGAAGAAAAATAAATGAAGTCACAAACAGCATGACTGGATGACCAAAAAGTAAACTAAATTACGGAATGAAATCACTAAAACTAAAATCTCAACCTCTTAAAATGCCAAAAAGTTGCACCAATGTGACTGATTGAATATATCATTTAAATTAATGCGTTAATTATTACATTCAATACATGGAAATTGACTCATAAAGATTGCCAGTTAGGCCAAGTAACTGATACAATAGATTTTCAAATCAGCCTTATGTTACCATTTGGGTCATCCTAAAAACTCCAGAAAGCCTTATCAAAAGCAAGTTCCACGTCAATTTTAGATCATGACAAAATTGTTTGAAAATAAACAGTTAAACTACATTCAAAAACAGACTGACACAAACAGAAGGGAAAAAAATGCTCAAAACATTCACTTTAGTTTGAGCCCTTTTGATGCAGCAAACTCTTATACAGCATCATCTGTGCAGTCAAACTGTTTCCGGGACATGATCAGCATTTTGTTGTTCAGGGTTAGTTAGCTAACAATTTCAAATCTAATTTCATATACTACCCAAGAATTTCTCTGCAAGATAATCTCAGGCCAACAGCGAGAAGCCGTGACCACTAACAGTGAAACTTTGTACGGATAAACGCGTTACTGTATCTCCGATTTTTATACTGTCCAACCAACAAATCAGAATCTTGGACGAGTTTATGAGGCACAGAACACATTAGAGGGGCGAACTATATAAACGCAATTTCTGGATTCAAAACGCACAGAACACAACTACCCCAGGTGGCAGAGCAAAAATTTGGATGGGCAACAGAGCCGGCCCAGCTGGTTACAGAAGTAAATGTGTGTTATTCTACTGAGTGGTGGAAGCAGAGAAACTTGTTTGACACAGCCATTGTTTTCAATGGAGGTTTTCAGGGTAGCAATCGCCACTGATGGTCCGTCTCTACTTCTGAGCAACGGCTTACAAAGCACTCCATGCTCTTACTGAGCCTGTGGAGTCGAGTCAAAAATAGCCAGGCAGTGAACCAAACCAATGTGCGGCAGAGGGGGGTGACATCTTTTGAAACTTAAAAACGCATTGTTCTGCATTTATAATTTGCACAAGTGCACTGAAGACATAATATTTTTATTCTGAATTACATTGTTAGGTTTAAAAAAGATATATTCTGGGAGGGACAACCTGTCGTAAGGGGGGTCCCCCAGGATTTCCGCCTATGCCAACAATGCTGCACGCACATCAAACACCACACGAGGAGAAGCTAGTCGACTGCTTCCCGTGAACACACATCGAGCTGATGTATCCATGTATCCGAATTACCCACAATGCTGCACGTGCATTGAACACTACCAGGGGAAGCAACTCTGACTGCTTCCCATAAACAAACATCATCTGCTAGGCCTCTATCAGAGACAAGCAGTTGTCAGTTGTGCATCTGGCCGGAAAAAAACATGAGTGACAGAATTTTGTGCATGATTTTGGCATTTTCATACGTAAAAACCGTACGTTGTGCATATATCGAGAACACTGGTAATCACTGAGAAGCCACACACACACGCATGCGCACACACACACACACACACACACACACACACACACACACACACACACATATATATACAAGCCTCTTACCTCCATTTGACCCTTTTCGGTAGTGGTCTGGCACAGGGGGAGCTGAAAGGGCAGGACGGCCACAGCGGGACGTGGTAGAGTCGGGGGGAAGCGCGCCCCCTTACAGGGGATACACCTGAGCAGATGGGAGGGGCGGGGGGGAACAACTCATCGGCTGCATGAACATGTCTGTAAAGGTATGAAATCAAGTCAAGAGTCAAGGGCATTATCTGCTGCCTAAAGACCTTCTCTAGAGAAGCGTGGTCAGAAAGATTGTTTACAGAGTTACTTTAAAGAAAACACGAAGGGATTTTGAGTGTGGTGATACAATGAAAGAACTATGTCAGAGGAGTGTAAAATATGCATCAAAATTTTTTTACAACTTTTCTTAAGGTCAGAATTGTTATTGAAAGCTTGCTTTTCATGCCATTCTAAAGCTGGATAAGGAGGCCGCCATTAAAATGGAACAGGCGAGATTCAACCAATGAAATTGCGTTGCAGCGACATGTCTTTAAAGGAAGTGACGTAAAGTCACCTTAGCTTTGGCAGACATACAGATTTATACAGAGCTAGAACGAAGGTGGTTGCTTCTGATAGGTTCTGTTTTTATTTGTCGTAACGCAGCGTCACCCATAGATTTTATGTTGAAACAGAAGTGTCTACAGTAATCCAACGGCCATGCCTACTTTTGGGGCCGTTGGCTGTCAGAATTTTGCGGCTGACTGTACCATCAACTGCAGCAATATTAAGACTGTTGATTGTAATCGTCACTGATAAAACATACGATTGCGAAAAATACGCGGAGGCATGCGGTTAATTTCAACGGAGTAGATTCCGGCCAACTTTTACTTAAACAAATAAACAGGACGTACCATGGTTAATTAACATACTTTTCTCCATATTCATGTCATAAGTTTTTCCCTCTGGAAAGAGTACAATATTCAGCCTCCACGAATATCGAATGAAATCAGTTCTTCTTTCGGCTTCACTGAATGTTTGGTTACCAAGTGAACCACCTGGTTGTTTAAACGTCAAGCGTACATCCAATTGAGAAACTTTAGAGTTCGATTTCTCCTGCCACTGTACATGGTAATGGTAAATAACCGGGGCAGGCATATTATAGATGACGCACCACGCTGCTAGCTAGCTAGCTAATAAACTAATAAAGCCCTCCGAAATACATTTGTGTCCCCATTTAAAATCGTTCCAGCAAATGACAAGCCGAAAAAAGTGTAGATTGCTTACTGAACGCTTTCCTTTATGTTTACCGATATTTGATGGTGCTGCAAGTTCCCTGCTGGCTTGTCTCTCGTGGCAGTACAGGCATTCTTTCTCCTGAGCCAACCAGGTATGTGCGCACCCGTTACAACGGCACCAGTTGACATCTCCCATTCGACCCTCATCCAATTCCAACTCCTGTTCGCTTTTGTTGTCTTCACTTGTTCCCAAAGCCATTGTAAAAGTTGCAGTTTACAATATCGTAAGGTCGCTCACCGAGACCCTAACGAGAGGGACAACTGCTGCTGGCCGAAGCCATCGTAGAGGGACAGGGAACGTTACCAAAACACATCTAACAACGTTGTTGCGACATCGTTCTCGTATACCTGACGCCAATATAAAATTAAATTGTGGCAGTGCTGTAGCCAGAACATAAAATTGGGCGAGCACTAAACATCCCTTTAAAACAATTATTAGTTCTCGATCGCAATAATTTTTTCTAACTAACTAAGTATACATTCAACCCGAAAACACTCCACACTATCGGGTGTTGCTTATTCACCTCAGTAAGGCGAAACGACAATCATTCATTTGGATGCGTATTTCAAATCAGTGGCGTAGCCAGAACTGAACATTGAGCGGCCACCCAACATCACTTTACAATTATTAGTCCTGACTTGTTCTCAGTCATTTTCCTTTGTTAAAACAATTTCCATTGAGAAGAATAATCAATTGGCAATTAAGGACACGGCTTCTTTCGCGATGCAATCTAAGGGCAACTAATCAATAGGCATCACTCGGTTAAGAAAAACAAGTTACTCATAAGTTGGACTGTTGGCTACTTTTCGAGAGGTAAACTGCTCTGGAAACTGCTCTACCTTTATGGCACATCAGGCGATCTAACCTCTGCTTCATGATCGATTAAACTGTTTAAATTGAATCAAAGACACAGATTTGAAATGCGCAAAATTGCACATCTAAATGAATGATTGTCGTTTTGCCTTAACGAGGCGAACAAGCAACACCTGATAGTGTGGCGTGTTTTTGGATTGAATGTAAGGATAATTAGAAAAAATGATTGTGATTGAGTCAGAACTAATAATTGTTTCAAAGAGATGTTTAGTGCCCACCCAATTTTAAGTTCTGGCTTCGCCATTGATTCAAACAGTGGAAAAAAACGTATGTAAAAATAGGACCAAGGGTCCTGTAGCTTACCGGCATGTAGTCTTACAGCGATGATACAAGTTATGAAAATTTCATGTGAAGTTTGACATTTGAATCGATGACAATGAATGTCAAGGTCACTAAATAAAAGTTCACATACATTTATAAGACCTGTAACACAATCCTAAGCTCTGAAGCAGTTTTGGTGATAGAAGTCATTATAATATGTCAATTGTGAACATTAAAGGTCACAGAATGTCAAGATGTGGTCAGCAAATGGACTTCATATATGACTTTCTAAATGTCTCTATACAAACCTTGGCTCAATCTGTGACCATTTTGGCAATACAAGTCATTGTAATTTCACTGTCGAGTTCGACCCTCAAAGGTCACTGACAGTCAAGTTGAATGTCATCAAATGAAAGTTCATATCTGACTTCCTAGAAGTCAGTAACACAAACCTAGGATCCATCAGTGACCGTTTTAGTGATACAAGTCATTGAATTTTCACTAGGTCACATTTGACCTTTGAAGGTCAATACGAAGGTCACCAAATGAAAGTTCATATATGACTTCCTATATGTCTGTAATACAAACCTAGACTCCATCTGTGACCGTTTTGGCAATACAAGTCATTGAAATTGTATTATGTCAAGTTTGACCATCAAATGTCATCAAGAGTCAAGCTGAATGTCATCAAATGAAAGTTCATATGTGACTTCCTATGTCAATAACTCAAACCTAGGCTCCATCTGTGACCTTTTCAGTGACAGAAGTCATTCAGTTATCTCCAGGTCAAGTTAGACCTTTGAAGGTCAATATGAAGGTCACCAAATGAAAGTTCATACATGACTTCCTATCAGTCTCTAATACAAACCTACACTCAATCTGTAACAATTTTTCTTATATAAGTCATTGAAATTTCACTGTATAGTATGGTATAGTATGGCTGTTGAAGGTCACTGAAGGTCAAGTTCAAGGTCACCCATTGAAACTTCATACATGACTTCCTATATGGCCACAATACAAACCTAAGCTCTATCTGTAATAGTTTTGGTGATAGAAGTCATTGAAATTTCACTATGTGAAGTTTGACTTTCGAAGGTCACCGAAGGTCAAGTTCAAGGGCACCATATGAAAGTTCATGTAGGACTTCCTATACATCTCCAATACAAACCGAACCTATCTGTAACCATTTTGCTGATATAAGTCATTGAAATTTCACTGTGAAGTTTGGGCATTCAAGGTCACTGAAGGTCAAGTTCAATGTCACCAAATGAAACTTCATACATGACTTCCTATATGCCCGCAATACAAACCTAAGCTCTTATCTGTAATAGTTTTGGTGATAGAAGTCATTGAAATTTCACTATGTGAAGTTTGACCTTTGAAGGTCGCCGAAGGTCAAGTTCAAGGCCACCAAATGAAAGTTCATAGATGACTTCCCATAAGTGTGCAATGCACATATGTTCCCAATCTTCAATATTTTCAAGCCTAGAAACCTTTGAAAATTGTAACATTTTGCTTGACCTCAAGTTCAACCTTTCAAGGTCATCTGAAGTCAACTTTAACACAGCCAAAATATAGGTCATATACTACTTCCTATATGTCAGTAATACAAACTTAATCTCTATCTGCAGCCATTTAGCTTCCACAGGCAATTTGGCCCATTCTCCATAAGACCCAATGTTAAAGTACAGCGCCCCCACTAGACCCACTTCCGTCGATTCAATCAAAATAGCACTCGCACTGTACATAAAGTGTATCAAGGTGAGTTGATTGCCAGATTTAGAAAAAAAGTTAGACAGTTTTTGAGAAATAATTTTTTGAAATTTCAAGTCATATCTTTTAACATTGTTAATATATTCCCTGACTTCGAGTTTGACCTTTCAAAGTCATCTGTGATCAAATTTAATATTGTCAAAATATAGGTCATATATGACTTCCTATATGTCGATAATACAAACTAAATCTCCATCTGCAACTATTTGGCCTCCTCAGGCCATCTTGCATAGTCATAAAGTACAGAGCCCCCAATAGACCCACTTCCGTCGATTCAATCAAAATGACACGCGCACTGTACATTGACGGTACCAAGGTAAGTTGATTGCCCGATTTAGAAAAACATTTATCACGCAGTTTTTGAGAAATAATTTTTTAAAATTTCTCAGTCTTATCTTTAACATTGGAGCCAAAATTTCAAGGGCCCATAAAACGGACAAAAATGATTCAATCAAAAATCCGAGAAAAACGCCTGGAGGTCTAGTAGTATGTTATTGCAAATTTACACGAAAATTCATCAGGCCAAAAAAAAATCATAAAAAATGTTCCGGATGACGGACGCCACACCACGACAATAGCTTATCGGCGCATAGGGCCGGTAAGCTAAAAAATGCAATGAGCCGATGAACTATCTGAGCCTAACGATAGCTCTAGACCTGTTATTAAAATAACTACCCCGCTCACCGATACGAGACTTTTTGGAACAGTGACATATATATATATATAGTGACGTACTGACGTAATACGGTGACGTAATCGCGTGGCTCTGAGTTGGCTCCTTGGCAATGGAAAAGCAAAGAGGTTCCAAGGAGGTGCGTGGGTTGAACCAACTAAGCACTGGCACTGGGACCAGCACGGCACTAGCACCAGGTTCTTTTTGGTCGAAAAGGGGTATCTGACCCAATCAAGCATCCTAGCTACTAGGCTAAAGGTCATCCTACAATGAGATAACTGGGCATCGTAAGCCCAACTGTGATAGAGTGCTAGTATGAGTTTCCGTTTGCACGCATGTCAGTGCAAGTGTCCTACCTGAGCTGCTGGGGGTTCTCGTGCACGCCCACCACCCAGTAGTGGTCTGACTTGCCCTTGCAGTGATCCCGCGTGTTGCCCACGGGCGTCCACGTGTTGCCCAGGGAACGGTTCAGCATTCGCACCACGCCTTCTGAGTCCACAAAGCATGGAGTGCCTGAGAAACAGCGACGCATCATGATGCAGTTATTGCCACTTGGGCCTGAGAAACAGCGGCGTATCATTGTATGGCTAAAACCAGTCGGGACTAAGAAACAGCGGCGGATCATTACATGGTTACATCGCAAGACGAGACCGTGCAAATACACTGGCCACCTGAATGCCACACTAATAACGTAGTAACCAGAACAGGCCACTACGCCCAACAAAGCTTGCCATATTCTTCCCAATAAAGTGCAACCAACTCTTGATATACCCAAGAACTAGACATTATCTAGAACTGCAGCAAGCCTGGTTTTCATGACCACCTTTTCTGCCACTACCCAGTTGCCTGGCAAGCAATTCCACGCAATGAACCCTCTCTGCGAATAACAGGATTGTACTCTACGCAAAGCCTGCCATAGCTTCATCCGCCCTCACATCTTCGGCCTCCACATACAACTGACCTTACCTGACCTCGACCCGATCACCTTCAAAACCTATCAGTTCAGCTACCTTCTGTGGGGAGGAATCATGTCAGATTTGGTGAAAATTCCTCTACTACTTCAGTAGACATAGCGTGAAGGGGACATTTGAGATGCACAGTGTGAGAGATGGTGACAGACGCATGGATGGACAGAGGATAACCGTATGCTTCCCACCCACTGTGTGTGCCGGAGGCATAATAAATAATGCTGCAGGGATATTATAAGTTACAGTTTGTTAGAGGGCCAATACAGAAATATATGGGGTCAGTAAATGGCATATTGGGCAAGGCGTTCGCCAAGCCACCATTTACTGATACCCATGTATTTCTGTATTGGCCCTCCAACAAACTGTGAAGCGAATTTCTCCCATCGAAGACCTTTTTTTCACATGCATGCCATTTCGGCTGCTCCAGGGACACTAAGGGAGATAATCTACTCTCACGCCGTGTATGGGGCTCGGAGACGTAATATAGGAATATATAGGGTTTCCACTTCACTGCTTTCAACCAATGTCATTCAAGTATTCTGTTTGAGGTGGGATAATTTGAAATACACAACCTGCTCTACAACAGTGTGGCATTCAATGGGACAGAACGACCACTGACGTCACAAAACAAACATATCTTTGGAAGTGGGGCAACAGGGGGAAATGGGGCGACTGAGGAAGACGGCACAGTGGTATGCAAAGACAGAGAGAGGAGGGAGCAAGAGTCACGGGGCTCAGGAGCAGAAAAAGGAGAGGGAAGGAAACAAAACCAGGTAGAGAGGGAGGGGGGAGAAAAGCAAACACACTTGGGGAACGGACACTCACCCTCCGCGGAGAAGCCGGCCCAAGAGAGGTAAGATTTCGGCGAAAGGGGCAGGGGTTCCCCATGGATGACCTGCCGCCGTTTCCCCCCCCAAATGCAGCAACTGCACCCCCAGAGCCTGATCCCCATCGAAGCCAGTGCCTGGGATCCCAAAACACACATTTAAAAACGTGAGCAGAGCCACAGCTGTTTAAGAGGGTATTATTCACACACAAGTGTATGTACACGCACAAGCGTTTGTGTGCCTGTATGCAGGAGTATTCACACCCAGAGACTGAGTATATGCATGTGCAAATACTTCAGTGGCAGATGACAGGGATCGTCTATCCATGCCCGCATGTACGTATGGGGATAGTGTATTTGCGCGCAAATGTTTGCGTGCCCACGGGGTGTGTATATAAAGTATAATGTGTACTTCCGTGGCAGAACATAAGGACCTTCTATCCTAGCACAACTGTGTGCATGGCTCATGCCTGTGTGCCTGCTTGTGTAAACAGTGTATGGTGAGCATACCTCAGTGGTGGACGTTAATGACCTTCTCTTCGTGCCCACATGTGTAAGGGGTGTGTGTGTGTGTGTGTGTGTGTGTGTGTGTGTGTGTTCGATGTGCATGTGCGTGCAAGCGTGTGGGAGAGTATGCGTGTGAGTTAGTGTGCTTGTGTGAGTATGTGTGTGAGTGTGTGAATGGGGTGGTTGTGTATGAAGTCTGTGTATGTGTGTGTGGGGGGCGTGAGTGTGTGTGTGCGCGCACGTGTGTAAGGCGCACATACCTCTGTGGTACACAATGAGAATCTGCTCTCCATGTCCAGCTACACACACCACAGACCCAGGCAGGCAGAACAGCTCCCGCTGGACCCCGCCCAGGGTGAAGATCCGCACCAGCCTGGCGCTGGTGGCAGCTGCAGCCCAGCCCTGCCCCAAACACAGCGCCCGCACGTCCTCCCCCTTCGGCAGGTCCACCATCCACTCCTTATTAGTATCCCAAGAGGAGAAGTGCAGGCACTGGAGCTTACTGTTGGGGGCAGTGGTGGGACGTCCAGGGGTCAGAGAACCGTAAATCAGCGGCCCACCCAGTTGCTTCCCCCACCCATGAACTCAGCCCAGCCTACCAAATGCACCAATCATGAACAGGAGCTTAAGAAACCTCAAAAAACCCTCATCACCAGTCAGCAAAAACACTTAAGTGACTGTGGTATCTTTAGAAATGTAAGACTGTACAAAATGATATCCCATGTAAGGTATGCAATACGGAAAGCATTGTGGGAGGCAATTAATTGAACATAATACAACATAATAAAACTAGACAGTCAGTTGCCCGCTGGTCAACACGTTTCCCCGGACCCCTAAAAGCAATCTCTCCCTAAATTGATAGACTTCGTGGACTTGGCACACACATGAGGTCTACGCCAAATATGAAATGAGTCAGTTGAAATTTGTGGCCTATAGAGCGTTCGCAAACAAATCTCTACGGAAGCGGCGTGACGATCACTGATCCAAAGTATCCCGATCCACAGTATCCCCAACTCATCATCCAGGAATACAGTAACGGATGTAATGCATGAAGAAACCTTGGGTTCAACAGAATCAGACTGCATTAAGGCTCAATTAACTTGAATGTTGTAAGTCTTCAAATTTTATTTTCACATATTTATCCTGAAAATTGACAAATTTCATTTGTGCAGGTAGATGTACTGCCTGCTTGCCTCAAGGTCTGATGCACCTCCACCAGTTCCTATTCAGTTAGCCGCAGCGTCAACAGCGGGAAACCACCTTGCATGGATGTTTCGCCCCTAATCCCGGATCCTCTCCTGGTGGCGGAACAGTGAACAGGGACATCTCCCTGACACCCCCAGCAGCCAACCTGCTTCAGGAGTAGCCAGCGCACATTCCTTGTTGTCCTGCCTCCTCAGGTAGAGTCAAAAGCTTGCCTTCTCTACCTTTTCGGCGACCTCCCGGTTTGCTTTGCTCAATGTTCTTCCCCGTAGTCGTAGATATTTGAGTAGGCGTGTCGTTGAGCTCCTAGCAAAGCCTCTAACGCCTACTTCCACGGGATAAAGCCATGCACTCCATCCACCTTACCTGCACTCTGAAACGAGGTCACCATACTTTGCAGTCTTCTGTTCACGAGCAGCCTCAAACCCCTCCTTAAAACTGTGAGCTGGACCAGCAGTACTGATTCTTTTTGTTGCAGCCCACAGCACCAATGCCTCGTTGCAGTGTAGTGCTGCAGATTTCTCCAGGGAAAAGGAGCTGCCTGCCCAGATCCACTATTCCACTCCATCCCTAGTTATCGGAGCTTAGGTGGTGGTCTCATGCTGATGAACTCTGCAGATACTCCTTTCCTGATGACGTGGATCCTGCTCACTGCCTTTTCCACCTCTTCCTATTTTCCATTTTCTTCCTGTCATCACTCTGGCATGCATGTCCTTCACTGTCACACCCAAGGCGTCCCTCAGCTCCATGACCAGCCTCGCCTTCTCTTGCCTGTATCAAAGTGCGATGGATTCTAGGGGTAGGTGGAGTGCGTTCCACCCATACAGGCCTACTGCCAAGAAGCATCGTGGGAGCCCTAGCCATTTGCAGATGAAGGAGTTGGCTCTGATGTCCATCGTGCTCACGGCTGATGACACAGCCTCAAAGGCCACATTACCCTAGGGTACAGAATAAAATGGTAGCACTTTGTGTAACTGGCTGGCATAGATCTGGGACAGGCCCTCCGACAGCTGCTGAAGGGTGGCCTTCCCCATCTCCTTGACTGAGAGGCTGGATGTATAATGCCTTCCCAGACTTCGGATTGGCTGGTCTGCGATGAGGGGGACATTTCTTCGCCAGTGGTGCAGATGGCTCAATTGTTCCGCTCACCTTTCTATAGGGAAGACTTCTCAACTTGCCCAGCTTAAATTTCATCCTTGCCCGGCCAATCAGCTTGTCCAGTCTCATTAGGAGCCTGGACATGGATGGAGCAGTTCGAAGCAGGCATGTGATGTCATCCATGTAGCTCCTTCGAGGGGATGCCTCCAGCCTGCAGGAAGTAGGACTCCACCCATCACCTGCCTGGTGCCAATCAGGATGACCTTGAATGCTGCTAAGAGGAGGATGGGGAATATTGAGCATCCCACGGCAATTCCTACTTCCAGCTGCTGTCAGTTGGTGATGAGCTTCTGCAGTGTGCAGCTCATGTGCAGGTCCAGGAAGCAGCTCATCACCATGACCCTGATGCTCTCTAGGATGTAAAACAAGTCCAAAGCAAAGGCAATGTGCTGATGTGGGACTGACCCATACGCATAGGCTAGGTCTCGCTAAACAACATGGGAATCCTTCTTTTCACTATTCGTGGTCTGGATCTGCTCCCAGATCATGGTGGCATGTTCCACGCAGCCTGGGAATCCTGGGACCCCGGCCTTCTGGCAGCTAGTGTCAATGTAGCCATTCTCCATGAGGTAAGTGGTCACCCTATTCGTCATCACTGCAAAGAATATCTTCCCCTCTACGTTCAGTAGGGCTATACTCCTGAATTGGCTGATGGTCTTGGAGTTCTGCTCCTTAGGTATGAAGACTGCCACTGTTCACTGCTCTCCTCGGTTTACCTCTAGGGGGTTGCTCACTTCCATTTCTTCTACCTTCCTTCTATCTTCCTGCCCTGCCTCCGCAATGTTGGGCCCGATGGCGCTGTGGTTTTCGACCCCGCCACGGATCTTTGAAGTCCCCCAAGCGTTGATTCCTTTTTCCCCATCTACACCCGCACGTTCAAAGAGTCCTCATCTTGTTTGTCATTTCCTTGCATTTGTTATCAGTTGATCCATCCTGTTTGGCCCTTCTTTCATCCCGCCTCTCTGAGTGCCTCCGGCCGTTCTCTTTATTTAGCCTTCATAGTATGACTGGGAGGTCTCCTCTACGGAAACTAGAGGGTTGGGTTACCAGCCACCCACTCCCTGCACAGTCTTTCCTGGTTGTCCTCCAGTCTTAAAACTTAATCAACTGTTATTTTTTAGGCTTTTTACATTGTTAAGTGTTTTTCTTAGCAGCAGAAAGTCTGTCTGGAAGCAACACCGCAGTGCAATCGATTTTAAGCCACAGTCTGTCAGTCCATTCCAGCAGTGCATGTCACTGCTTTTAACTGCTTGTCTGTCTGCCAACACTTCAAACTCCACTGATGTTTTCATGGTATACCACATAACAGATAAATTTAAATTAACTTCAATTTGTAAAGAATTCATAAAGAACTCAACAACTAGTCACACATATAAAGTTGATACTAGAACAGCAGCTCTTGGTAAAAACATCACAGAACTCTAACCAAGAGTAAAGTGATGAATGGCATATGCCTCGGAGGCTGCAGCTGAAGAACTTGAACAGAGATTGAGCACAGGTTCCCAAGTGGGCACTGCAAAAAGTATTGACAACATCCCTCTGTGCTTGACTGATGGACACTTTGATGGATGCAAAATTGCAGCACATCATTTTTGAAAGGAACCGTCCTCTTCTCACCCCCAATACACAGAGCAAATTCAAATTTGATTGGATAATTCTTCTTAAATTCGTCGAAAACAGTAACCAAATTCAAGATGGCTGCCGTGAAGGCCATACTGAAGATCACAGCAAGCGCATTTTCAATGAAACCTTCCTCAACCCACCCCAAACACTCACTGCAAATTCAAATTTGATTGGATCATCCATTGTCCTTCAAATCGAGAGAAACCAAATTCAAGATGGCTGCCATGTTGGCCATATAGAAAATCCCCGCAAACCCATTTTCTAAAGGAAACTTACACTGCTCACCACCAGCACACAGAGCAAATCTGAATTTGATTGGATCATCCAAGAACCTTCACAAAGTGTAGAAAGTCCAAGACTAGCAGTATTGACAAAGTTGATGGTGAAAAGGAGAAGAACTCTTGCCACAAACTTCTCAAGAGTTTTAGAAAATGCTCATGTGCACCCTCTCCCATATTTGATCATACAACTTTAATTTGGAAACAATCCACAAAAAGCAATAGGAGGAGAAGCATTTGAGTAAAGTTTATGAGAAAACTATGTACGGACAGACCACACTATACCATAATACGCCCATCATGACTGATGAAGGCCGTATCAGAAGTACTCCACTTTTCCCCACACATCTCCTTATCCTATACTTCCACAGAGAAGCAAACAGACAGAGGAGAGAATGCATTATTTTTGCGTTTTGGGAAGCACCTCTTGGCTGAACAACCCGAAGCTCGCAACGACGCTTGCTTACCTGGCCAGCTCATCAGTGCCCTCGCATGCCAGGAGTGCGGCCTCTTGGGATAAGTCGGCCAGTGTATGGCCCAGGTTGTTGGTGAGGTGAATGCCATGGTGGATAGAGCCGTCGTGGAACTCTATGTCGATGGCGTTGTCCAGGTCATCGTTGTAACTGCGCACAATACCCACAGAGTTCCACACCTACAGCAGGACACAATGGTGGTATGAGAGAAAAGGTCATGAGATTGCAAAAAAAGTCAAGTCAATAGGGTTTCTCCTCCAGGAAATACGAATGTGCTCAGAAACTTCAAAGACATTTATCAAAAATTTTTAGCAACGATTATAACAAACTGAAAGTTTGGTCTGGAGGGGGCTCAAGAGAAAAGGTCATAGGATCACAGAAGGCAGAGGTCTCACAGTCCGTCCCGTTTCACTTAAAACGCTTCCTACTTTCATTCACTACCTCTTCCTTTCCTTTCTGATCCGGAAACAGATTTTGACGCCCCCACTTTGCTCGCTATCTCAATGCTGTATGTAACAAATTAAGCAGCCTCAGACTTTCCTTGGAACCTTTGAGCAAGGAACCTGCATATTTACGACCGCTTCAGGTACGAAAGCATGCTTCAAGAAATAAAAAATGGATCATGATTGCCTACACGCTTGATGGAGGTAGCTGGTCTTACCACGCTTCACAAAAAAACTGCAACTCAAATCCCTGGTTAAAAACCCAGAACCCATTAAACGGCCCAAAGGTGAACCCTCGTAAAGAAAAAAAATGAAGTGCAGTTTACTTTCAGTGGGCTACAAAATGTCTCGGCTGCACTAGAGCCTTGGGTTCCCAAAAGAAAAGTTCCAAACAACTGTTATGTGTGTGTTTGCGAGTAAGTGTGTGTGTGTGAGACCAGGAGTCCAGATCAGTGAACTGTAACGTACAGTCCCAGGGCTGAGTAAAAAGGTTCATGTGGAGGACCCATGGGGCAGGGCATACTCAGAGAGTTAGGTTGAAAATTATTATTTTTTTCTTCAAAATATCAGACTCACCATGAAGCGATGACGGAGGTGCTCTGGGGTGGACCCTGGCTGGAAGGGTCTCTGTGGGGGGGTGGGCATGGGTCCCTCATAAACGGGGCGCGGTGCAACCGGGGCCACAGACGTCAGGACGCCACTGGTCCCCTCATCGTCTCCGTACTTGTCCAAACCCAGCTTCACCGAGGCGGTGTCTGTGCCGAGAGAGATTATTGCACGAGTGCAGCCACACTTCCCAGTTAAAGTGGAAACGCAGTGAATTCCATGAATATTCGGACAGTGATACTGTACAAAGGACTGCAGTTCTTCCACGGTTCACTCAGTAAATTAAAGCCAACACCCTATCATTCTCTATCGTTTTCAAATCTAATGCGCAGGGATACAGAGCCAAAATCCTCTGCTTCTGTCGGACAGTAGAGTGCATCACTCCTTTCCCTCGAATAAAAATCATGCCCTCACTAAGCTTTTTCCATCATTTTACTGACCGAGGGAGTTCTCGTCATCATCCAGAAAAGCACCGCGGTTACGGGGCCTGCCCGTTGCAGGCATGAGGTCATCGTCCTCGTCGTCCTCGACGACAGGGTTCTTCGCAGGCAAGCCGGTTCTGCTAACATTCTCCTCCAGCACCCCATCTTCGTCCCCGTCAAACAAGTCGTCATATTCATCCACCTCCTTGTTTGGTGCCACCTGCGGGAACCCAGTGGTATTACAACACAATTTCAGTCAGGACTTACCTGCCAATCACAGACACAGCCAAACAGAAAAGCACACATAAATCAACATCCAGAGAGAGTGGGAGGATGTATGAAGTGGTGCCAAGTGGCACAATGCTGACAAAAAATTGGTCAGCATCCCTCCCCACCCCAAAACTACCACCTTGGAGGCAACAACCATGAAATAATTCATGAAATATGGCGAAAAAGATAATAAAAACCATTAAGCATATTTGCTGGATGGATTGTTTGGTTGAATTCCACATGACCTCAGATCGGATCCAGACCATGCCAGTGCCGGCACGCCGGTAAATCTGGAGGGTGATGACAAATTGTACGCTGCGGCCGAGATGAGGGCTACAGCTTTAGGAGAATTTTAATATTGCATAACTTTGAGGATTTTTGCCAATTTTATTGACTCGCAGGACTTTAATTTTTCTTGCTGATTTCTATGGCTTATATGGATATCCTACATCTTTTACAAAGCCAAATTTAAGCACTTTTCCTTCACTTTTCAAGCATTTGCAAGATGTATTTTCAAACCTCTGTTTACAGCTGTGGTAAATTACATATCAAAGTACTCAAATATCAATTTATTATGAAAACAAAATAAGTAAAGTTGAAATTTCAAGCACTTTCAAGCTTTTTATTCAAAATTCAAGCACTTTTCAAACCTTGAGAATGTCAGATTAAAAGTCAAGTTTATAGGTTCAGTGCAATAACTTGACAAATACCAACCTTGTTTTATATGAAAGATGGGGACAAAAAGATAATATATTTTAGTTAAATTTCCCCTTAGATTCAGAAACAATGTATCATGAGAAAAACAGATTTCTGACCATTATACAACATTGGTACATGATGAAAGTATATTCAGTGTAGCCATAAAACATGAGATTGGCATTTATCGAGTTATTGCACTGAACCCTTCACATGTTTTCAAGGAATTCCAGCGGAACTCCGCTTCTTCTATAAAGCATGTTGCTTTGCAGTCAGCTGTGCGAATTGATTGACAGATAGAATGGTTTACTGACCTTGCTGCTGCTCTTTGCAGAGGATGAAGAAGAGGGGGCCAGTACTCCGTCCAGGAGCCCTAGGCAGCCCTCCGTGTCGGTGTAGGCGATTTGCGCCCCAGAGGGATGCCAAGCCAGCCCACACACTGTGTACCCCTTCTCATGTTTCTCCCTGAGGGCACAGAAATGCCCCAAAGCCAGTCATTCAGCCATCATCACAGCTGCAGTTACCCATCCCTGGTCCTGACAATCCTATCACACCATAGGTTTTCTTTTCTGCCCTAATTTGACAGACCAGGCCAATATATCACAAAGCACAGTTTGCAGAGTAGGCAGGATATGTCTGCAGAGTAAACTCTGGGACCGAGGTTTAAACTTCAGTCCATGTTCTGCATGGGCAAAGGGTTTCCAGAATTTTCTCTGAACGAGTACAGTGCTTGAAAGTCAGTATCCTTGCTTTTTGACATACACCCTGATTCTTATATTTAGCAGCTGATTGCAATCGCCAACTCTGAAATTTGCCTTATTTTGTTGAGTGAAAACCTATAGAATGGACTATAGGCTGGAACAGGGTTAAGCGGTGTGTTTACTCTCAATTTCTCAGTTTAGGAGGATTTAGTAACATCGGTGGTCACTGGTGGTCGCAAAAGTTCTTTTTTTTAACACAAATACTAGAGTTCAATTCTGAACTAAGCTGTATACAGGAGAAATTAACAATTGCAAACACATTTTACTGATACAGCTCGAAAAAATTTCACCATGACAGGGAGGCAAATACATTATTTTTACCACCTAAAAAGTATGAATTGAAATTTTAAGGTCCCGGATATCAATAGCTGCCCAACCTACAGTACCTCTCCATACACAGCTTGGTCTCCACATTCCAGACAGTCAGGAACCCCCCCACTGAGCCAGCAGCCAGAAACTTCCCACAAGGAGACCAGGCCACCACATTAACCGGCTGGGAGAGAAGCAGGAAGACAGGGAGGGAGATTATGAGCCTGTGGGTACATGACAACACGCTAACGCCTTAAAGGTCCTCTATCGCGCAACCTGGTGCACAGCTAATTAGCCAATATGAACCAGTTCAAAATCTCCCCTTCCTGACATCACAAGGCAAAGTGACCAACTAGAATGATGAAATCTGATTGACTACTTGGCTGAAGTTCATCAGTTCTTCTTGCCTCTGGTTGGTTACTTCCCTACTTGGTGTCGAAAGGGGGAAGATTTTGAAATGGCTTGTAATAATTAATTGGCTGTGGACCTGGTGACATAATAGGGGACCTTTGATATAACGAACAAAGGCAGGAAATCCAGGTTTCAAAACACAAGTGCTTCCATGCATTTCTCCCTCCACTGAGCTCTGAGCCAGCAAATTTCACAGATTACTTTCCTGAATAAAGAACTACACTACTTAAATCCAGGTGTAATTTGAGTTAAGTACTGTGGAGGACGTCAATTTTCAGCACCTCAATTTTCCATCTATGAGATTCAATGTAAACTGAAAGCGCGAGAGGCAGCCAATCAACCCTCACCTGGGTTATGAAGTCATCAGAGAGGGTGGTCACATGACTCCAGGAGCCTCTCTCATACAGCTGCACAGTCGCATCCACAGGAACTGCCAATAGCTGCGGACAGAACTGGAGGTGGTTACTATTGATGATCACTGGAAAACTTGGCCGTAGTTAAAAATGCCAGATTTGGATCCCAGTCCATTTCAACCAGGTAAGCATGCAACACAGACCAGCATGTGGCAAAGACAACCAATAAACTACAAAATAATAAAAAGAAGAGTCGATCATATTTTTGACAATCTTTTACTTATTTGCAATCCAAGAAAATACTGCTAGTGAGGTTCAACTCACTTTAAAATCAGGCAATGGGGCAGAAAAATTTTGCTTGTTATGCGATGAGCTGGTATTTTCTATGAGATATAGACATTAGATTTTCAGTCTGATTAAAAATCAAAAATACTTTATATCAACACAGGGTTCCAATGACCTCATCAGCAGTCTATTGCTAATGCGCACCATTAACTTTAAAACCAATTCTTCAAAAATAATAAATGCGCTGCAATTTTTAAGGGGAAAAAAAAAAAAAAAAAAAAAAAAAAAAGAGTATGGAGATATGCCATTACTTTAGCAGAACCTGGCTGCCACGATAGTCTGCACAGAGACTTGGCATTGCTGACATCATTGGACTTCTGAAGAATCTTCCAACTGCTCACTTGCACCTGTAAAGCATCAACATCGAGATAAAATTCCTCCTGAACTAATAGGGTAACAGTGTCAAAGTCTAGTTCAGACTGTAAATCCCAACACTATCACAGACCAAACACTTCCATGACAGTTACCAGCAGTTAAGATTTATATTCAAAATGAAGACCAAACATTTAAACGCTTAAGTTGTTGCTACTGAATACATCGCCGAGTTAAACAGGCGAAGTGCCATGACTCCTAACAAAGTTCAGGATTTATGTCAATTGGACAACAGCAGATCACCCCGGATCACCATACCTGGTCCTCAATTTTCCAAACAGCCACAGACCCATCACAACTGGAAGTGCCCTTTGTAAGAAGAGAATTACATTTTAAGCAGAGAGAAATAGCATAAAAACACCATGGTACACTTTTGTATTAAAAACATTCTATACTGCAGTTATCTCACCGACACAGTTACATAGTAGTCGCCTTCGTAGAATGTGACTCATAATTGACTGGACTAAACAGGGAACATCTCCCATGAAGCCCTGTGGGTTAAAGACATTACCCCAGGGTCAAACAGCTGGGGCAACACTAAAGCTTTAACGACCGACCTCACAAGCGGCATCCAAGCACCTTGACCAAAAGGCAACAAGCCACCTGGATCACTGCACAATAATGATCTGTCTGAGGCTGACTCCTACCAGGAACTCATCCTTGGGGTCAAAGGTCACGCTCAGGACAGGGGCTTCGTGACCCCGCAGCGTCTTCTGCAGGCTGCTGTCGGCAACCTCCACCACTTTCACCATGAAGTCACTGGAGGGGGCAGAGACAGCCAATAACAAAACAGAGGGGATACAGCATACACTCAAGGACTTTCTACACGGAAGGATGAGCAACCGCCGACAAGCAGGAAGAGAGGTAATATTAAAAGATCGCAATCGGCTGCACCTCCGGCAAAAAGCAAGTGAATTTTCCACTGAGCGCATCTCCTGAAGCCCCTTCTCCACAATCACCCCCACCTCCCACCCAGATGAGAATGTCCAATAATCCTTCGGAAGCCCCAGCTGTCCCATCTTCCCTGATCAATAACTGCGGCACCGATGCAGACACAAACACAACTCCATCAGTGGGCCAGGATCAGCTGCCTCTTATCCATATTGTGGCCAGTTATCATAAATCCATAATGGACAACATTCCTTCAGCTCTATTCTCGGCACGAAAGGCGATAATTGACGCAGGGTTTACAACTACTTCATAAAAGAGCAACAGGCTTTGAGAATAAATGCAGTTTATTTTACCACATCAATTCTGCTTAGGAACATGACAAGCTCTGCATTGTGAGGATTCACATGCTTACACCTTGGCACCTACTTAAAAATGGCCTGAATTGTCTAATAGTGACATTCCTAAATGTCAGGAGTAATGAAAATTAAAGGAACTAAAAATCTTTTTAAAGAAAGATTTTCATGAGCTGCCAGATTGCTCACTCGGTTAAAGCATCACACTGCGAAGCAGAAGTGACTATCACGACGCGGGTTCGAGGCCCGGTTGTACCAACCGGCAGTGGTCGGCAGCTTTTTCAGCGTAGCGCACAACTGGCCATTGCGCTACAGGGATGCAAATTGGGAAGGGTCTGCCGGGAACGGTAATATAACATGGTTCCGTTGTTCGTTGCTTAGGCGCCTCCTGTTGGCCAAGACAGGCGCTCGTCAGGAAGATTCTAAGCTTGTTCATGTTTTGGTATCCTCAGCCCTCGCTCTGAACTTGCGATGATTCAACTAATGAGTGTATAAGAAGCAGTGGCTGACGGGCACGTGCTTCAGAGGAGAGCCGCGAACTGTCTTCACTCTCCTGAAGAGGCAACAAGGGGTCGCATACGAGCAAGTGTTGTACATAGTTCCCCAATTGGGCATTCCAGATTCAGGTGGGATTGGAGATGCCATATTTAAAAGAAAAAAAAAGAAAAGAAAGATTTTCATAGGTAGTGTGAGAGTGCATCTGCACATCCAATACACTTTTCCTCAAGTGCTGTACAACACAAAATCAAAAAAGTAAATCAATGCACACCGAGTTTCCTGCAAGTTTTTTATTCGCCAACCTTTTAGTCGTGATTGACCTCCTTTGTTTTAAAAATTTGAAATTGTTGTCAACATGTCCTTGCATTCATTTTTTGAAAAACCAGATGAGTGCATTACCATTAATGGGAATTAATTTAGCACTCATGAAGACCCACCTGGACCCCGCCGCAACTCTGGACCCGCTGGCGTTGAAGGCCACGTGATTAGCGTTGGTGGTGAAGCGGGTCAAGATCCCGTCTGGATCTCCCTCGGGAAAGGTGTGTATCTGGACCGTGTTGTTAGACGCAGCTGTGACCAGTTTTCCATTCTGTATCATTGGGCAGAAAAAGAGAGGGATAATTAACACTGCACAACCCCCGGCAGAGCAATATTCATTAATTCAGTCAGTCAATAGTGACACACCAGTCCAAAGGCCTTCATTTAAAAAGAAATTTGCCACACCAGATACCAAACAATAAGACTCAAGAGCTAAAATGAGAAGTGCCTCTATAGGGCAGGAGTGAAAACCTACAGTGCAGTTCACCACCAGCAACAGGGTTGGGCAGCCGTGCTCTAGCTGTTAAATGAGGTGTGCTTTGTCAGGGCTACAAGATGGTAGATCTCCACCAAAAGAGTTGGTTACCCCTGCTACAGAGAGTTACACACTGAAGAGCAAAAGAAATATTCCACCAGCTACATCAAGTACTACTGTACAGAACCAATATGAGCATGGCTGCACCCTACAAACCAGCAGTATCTCTGGAGTGACCATCTGCTGCATACCTTTAAAGCCAAGGAATAGACCTTCTCCCCGACATTGACAGTTTTGGGGTCATCGTCGTCCAGGCTCTCCCATATCCGTACGTCCCCATCACTCCCACAAGTGACAATGTACCTGGTGGAAAAATGGTAGTCTGGTTAAAAGCAGGGGCTCACAACAGGCTGCATGTAATGCATGTCAGGCATTACTCTTTAAAGGGGAAATTCTGGGTACACAGATGCATGATACCATTTAAAAATGGCCAAATGTAATACTATGCTGACACACTCTGCAGGGAATTAGTTCTGCAGCTGTCACACAAATGTTTTACCAAACAGTCCAGTAGCATATTTTAAGATAACTGAATGTAAAGCGCAAGGAAATTTGAATATCCTGGCTGATTTTAAAGTTTGAAGTTCTAGACTGCATAACCTTTTTTCTGTCAATGCAGGCAGGAGACTTTCTCTATGTTCATCGGATAGACCAGTCTTATTCAAGCGGAGGGCACGACTCCAAATCGTAAAAAAAGACTCGCGCTAAATAATATCCTTGTGAATTTGCTGAGACGTCAAGACATATGCAAGACTTCACATACTTTCCTGAATCGTCGAAGCACACGTCCGTGTGTCCTTCAGAGTGACCATAGCGCATCGGTTTTCTCTCAGCAGGCATCGCTAACCAATACAAATACAAAGGAAATAAAAATATAACGTTATGTTGATTCATTCCAAGTCAATACATTTAGCGGTATAGCTAGATAGCGAATATCTGTAGGTTATTCTGACTTGACAGTAACGTGAGGAACCGCATGAACGTTGTTCAGTGGACATTGCTGTTTACTAAAGTTAGCTAGATGGCAATTAAAAACGCATCATTGCAGAATCTGCAACTCCGACATAGGCATTACAACGACCATAATGACTACATAAAGTAGCAGGGCAGAAAAACAGCAAATCTGATGCCACAGCACACGTTTTGACAAGATTTTAACAATGTCGTTAACACAAGTAATGGTCCCTTTACTCTTTCCCGTCTGGTGAACAAGCAAGCTAACTAGCTTGTTAGCTAATCAATATTTCCTGCTGAACTTGATTCTCCGAAAGAATATCAACATTTGCATTTAGGTGCACATTCCCCGCAATATTTATATGCAAATACATACAATTCCACACCTACAATGTTATACACACAAACTTATCGACCATAAAACTCTAGGTGCTCATTTAGTTACTTACTGTGTTGACAATTTAAACTATATGTTCTCCCGCGTTGGAATAAGCTCGGGTGTTCCCGCCAGCTACGTCAGCAGAATTGCGCCCTCCCACTTCTGGCGTCAGTTTACGGAGAATGAAAGCGTTTTATTGAATCAAAATCATGTGCTGTAAACTAAAACAAAGAATGCCGTTCCGCGAGTGAGTGAGTGAATGAATGAAGGAATGAACGTTACGCAAGTTTTGTAAGAAATAATGCAAAAATGTGTTCTGATGTCTTACTGACTTACCTGCTTAAATTCTTTTCCGTGAAACAAAATTAAAAACAAAATTATTTTTTACTGCTTTGATATGCTTTAAAGCACTTTACGTACGTTGTCTGTGTGTGTGTGTGTGTGTGTGTGTGTGTGTGTGTGTGTGTGTGTGTGAGAGAGAGAGAGAGAGAGAGAGAAAGGGTGAGAGGGTGTCTGCAGATAGATATACAGACAAAGTGACAGACAGATTAGATAGATTGATGGACACATATATGCAAGCTGCGAGTCTGCTTGTGCTGTAAAACAGTCAGCTATCACCCAACCAGTCTCTCAAGAGTCTGAGTTTAATTGGCTTTTCGTCAGTATGTCTGAGTGGGGTTGATGTCTCACAGGAGCACTTTAATACACACAACAGGAAATATATCCTGCTCTACATCTGTGTATTTTGCAATTACACCTAATGGTTTTAGAGCCAGAGGGATTTTGTGTGTAGAATTCAGATTAATGATGGATTTATTTTTTGATATTAAGTCTTAGAATGCAAGTCCCTAGCGAACCAGAGGAGTCATAAAAACAGCAGATAAAACCCAATCAACTGGATCCTTCCCTAAGTATGACCATTGGCATAAAATGTAAAGGTACAATTAAACCCACAGAGCATTACTGCAGGAAGAACGCAATAAGAGGAAGTGGTTCAATTGTATATGCTGTGCCAGAACTCAGGATCCCAAAACTCACTCGTTCTTAAACCTATCTTTGCCTGGGCACAAATTACAAATACTTAGCCTAAAAATATTGAGATACAAAAGGTAAGTTAATACATTTATTTGTAACCTCTCGAATACACACACTGGTAGAGCAAAATGGCCTAAAGTCTCATTTCGGGACCCATGTCATATACTTCTGTCACCCACTGTGGGACCACACCCACAGACAAAGAAACACTGCCTTTAATTTTTCCAGGACAGGAAAATGTGGATGTTAGCAGACAAGAATCATATTACACAATGATTCAGAGCCTCAGGTAAAATTGAGAGATGATAACTTGATAAGTTCAGATGTGCAAGTCTTTTATTTCTTTGGTGATCAATAGCAGTAGCTCCTCATATTCCAGGAACAGTCCATTTCCATATTGTGGACAATAAGTAAGTGCACAAAGGTAAACATTTGCATTGATCTTTGGTTTGTAGAGAGACACGTTTTCCCATCTTCTATCCTCAAACATTTCCATTGTACAGAACAAGATACTATTGTCGGCTATACAGTACAAGTACAAAGCAGAGTAGCATAATCATGGACCAAATAAATCATTACCATAGTTCCAAATGAGACAACTTTTTGTTTATAGCTTGCAGGTAATATGGAAAGAGCCAGTGGTGGAGGTTTGGGGAGCCCTGGGTAAAAGGTAATTAGGGGGTTAAAACTGTTACTTCATATTTTTTATGACCCACAGGAAAGCCAGAAGGCGGGGTCCTAAGTAAGGCAAAATAGGGCCTTATATCCAGTGTCAGTCAGGCCCAGTGGGTTGGATGGCTTACAGTATAAACTCTGTCCAAAATATATCTGACAACTAAGGTAAAATAGGAGGAAAAAATCATTGTGAAATTAAATATTGGGCATATTATGAACAATTTTCATCTCAACTGCTCATTTTCCAGTAACATACATTTAATCTTTCACATGATGCCCAATGTCAACTGTTCTACATAATATTAATTTGCCTTCAAGCCAGTGGTGTAGCCAGCGGGGGTGCTAAGACACGTCCCTTTTTTACTGCAATTAGTAGTTCTCAATCATTTTCCTTCATTGATGTGTTTTCCAGTTATCTCAATTGGCAACTGTAGACACAGTTTCTCTCCATATGCAATCTAACAGCAATGAAATCATGGGCTAAATTCAGTACAGAAAAATAATTTAGCTACTTAATAGGCCATTGCTTCGCGATGATTGAACTGGTCCGCGTTCCAATGAAACGCGGACTTTCATTCTTGGTATTGTGTGGGTTGGAAAAAAAAAAGTGGCATTCGGCAGTTAAATAGGCTATAAAAAGCCTACAGCTCAAGCTATTTGCGTGAGAGTTGACAGGTATACAATTTTGAATAACGTTGATTTAAATACAGCAAATACGCATCCAGATGAGTGATTGTCGTCTTACCTAATCGGGGAGAACAAGCAGCACCTGTTAAGTGTGGAGTGCTCTCGGAGTGAACCTTCTGTTAATTATGAAAATGACTGAAAACAGGTCAGGACTAATAATTGTTTTAAACTGAAGTTTTGTGCAACCCAATTCTCTGTTCTTGTTCTGCAACTGTACTGAATTTAGCCCATGATCTAATCGCTGTTAGATTGCATATGGAGAGAAACCGTGTCTTCGGTTGCCAATTACGATAATTGGAAAACGTGTCAATAAAGGAAAATGATTGAGAACTACTACTTGCAGTCAAAAAGGGATGTGTCTTAGCACCCCCGCTGGCTACGCCACTGCTTCAAGCAGCATTTAAAAGCTTGTGACATCAACACTGACATAAAGATGCTAACATTGTAGCTAAAGCACTTACCTATATGCAAGGTGACGTATGCTTGACTGTAAAGTCACTGTGCATTTAGAAGGATATTCCAGCTATTGTTTAGCTTAAGGCAACTGGCCATTGATTGTATATTGAGGACATTATTAAAATATGTGCAAAGCAATAGGGTCCAATTCAGATGTGCAATTCACAAAGCAAACTCTGAAGGTGCTTGTATGGAGTGGCAACTATATGGAGTGGCAGGGAGAAAACTGGCAGACATTAATAAAATTAAGATTAGTGAAAAAAGGACAAAAAAGCATCATTTGTACCGCAAGAGCTAGATTGTGCCTGTTTGGCTGCTTTTTTTTTTTTTTTTTTATTTAATGCGATGACTGACAGCATATGTTATTTCAATCAGTACTGAAACAACAAGGATGGGAATGAGAATTTCCTAGTGGCTCCAAAAACAAACGGTCATAAATAGTATTGGTCTTGGTGTTTAAAAGGCCAACCTTCCTACAGAGAATATCAGTTTAATTACAAATCCACACAATATGCTGCTAAAATAAGAATAAGTTTGCTTAATGGTAACAGTTCGTTAACTTTTTATTTAACGCCAAATATCCCGTCAAACCCATGATAGTAATGCATTTTTCGGCAGTAAAATGGCCATTTCGTTATTACAATGCTTTTCATTTTTGACATACTTTCCATCTATACTCAATTAACTCCTAGCCCCTCCAAAGCTTCTTCTCTGTAAGGAAAAGTAAAACGTGATAGCCAGTCAAACTATTGGATGATTACTGTGGGTACAAGACCCGTGATGAATGGAGCAATATGTAGATCGAGGGTAAGACACTCTTTGTGTATACAAAGCGCCACCCAGTGGTTCATAGTAAAATGACATAATCAACAATTCCATCTCGCGGATAACCTAATGTACAAGCAGAGAGGAAAATCAGTCAGACTTGAAGAAGCGCATTCTGGTTTTCTGAAGAAAATGCCTCGGAAGTTCTTTGAAAATCCACTTCATCTTTTTCTCTCCCAATTTTTTGCCTTTTAGATCCTTAACAGCCAGCTCTTTCATAAGTAATATTACTCTTCCAGAGAAAACTCAGAAGTAAACAGTCCTCTATAGTTGATGCGGTTAGTACAGGATATGTCAGATAGGTGTCAATAATCAGCAACAGGGACATCACTATAAATACATGGATAGGGAGGCTAAGCCTTAACTTGGGGGCGAGGGGTCTGTCTGCTTTACCCCCATCTATTGCTGATGTAAACTAAATACGAATTATTTGGGAGGACTAAAGATCATTTTAGGAGCCTAGCTACGCCCATCATCAGCAACACGTGTACCAAAGTTGCCGCCCAGCTGTTTCTCTGTTATCTTGACAAACTTGAGAAGTAGAGGCTTAAATCAAGACTCGTGACTGATAGTGTCATACTCAACCTTTATATTTCACCCAATGTAGAATAGGGTTTCATAGCTGTAAAATAGCTGTAGCAGGCTAAATTGAATCTAAGAACAGAAAAGCAGCCATCTTACAGCAAGTTTCTGACACCATCCATATGATAGGAACCTGTGGGTTGCATACAGAAAGAATATGCTCATATTTTATACAGCCATGTTCCTCAAATATATCAATCCTCAAGCATGGATAAATACCGGTTTTCCGCCCTCCCTTTACCAGGGAGTCTGGTGTGAACCAAACTGTTGCGCTACCCTTTCACTTAATTACCTGATAGGAAAGCGTGTCAGGGTGGGATTCACATTAAACACAGATCAGCCAGATTTGAATATTTCTGTTAAAACAGTCTGACCAATCAGTGGCACTGATTTTTCAGTTAAATACCTGGGAGGGATGAAAAATAGGGCTCAATCTGTACTCTCAGACCTGAGGACCCCTGTTCAACCAGCCTGGCCATTCAGTATTTATAATTTTTCAGTTATTCATTCAGGAGGAGTTGAAACCAAGGCCGGATGTAAATTTGAGAGCCACCTTTGAGGATCTGTACCAACCAGGCCAAACAGTGCAATCCTTATCATACCACTCACCAATCAGCACAAACCGGATCATACCACCCACCAATCAGTGCAAAACCTGCTCTGTCAATTATCCTGGAGGAAAGAAAACCAGAGCCATAACTGGATAATTAGGTTTGAGGGTCAGCTTTGATAATCCCTGTTATACTGCTCTGGCCGTTCACAGTAGCATTAGTTTTTCAGTTACTCGCATGGGAGGATTGAAAATCAGGACCAGATTTGGATTCCAGGGCGAGACTTGGTGACCCCGGTCATACAGCGCAGGCCCCATTGCATTTGTAGTGGTACTGGCGGAGGTAGTCCCGGAGTGAGTGGGGCAAGGGTAGGGCCTCGATACCCTGGTACGTGGTGCAACTGCAGACAACAGCCCTGCAGAGGTGCTGAAGGGTGAAGGGGAAGTTTCGGGGAAGCGGGCGCGACAGGAGCGGCTCGAAGAAGAGGCAGGTGGCGGGGTCGCTGTAGTGCTTGAGCAGGCCGGTGACACTGGGGTCGCGGTACACGCAAGGGTCGCGCCCGTCGAAGCTGAAGCGCTTGCCGTTCTGCTCGATGCGCGCGTGCAGGGAGCGGCTATAGCGGCGAAAGCTGACGGAGAACAGGAACTCATCCTGGGCCGAGTCACGCAGCAGGAAGGTGCCCTCCGGCTGGCCCTCCAACAGCTCCTCTGCCTCGAAGCGGTCCAGCACCCCCCAGTAGCAGGCGCTGTTGTTGATCTGGAGCAGATCGGGCACCAGGATGTAGTCCGTATGAGGACAGTCGTCCGCTCTGTTTCGGGGGCGAGACGGGTCCCAGTCGTCCAGGCTCCCTCTCTGAGAGCCAGCAGAGCCAACCTCCTCCCAGGAAATCAGGGGTGGAGGAGCGGCAGCAACCGAGGAAGCACCGGCTTTGCGGCCGGCGGCGATGGCGATGGAGCTGCCGGGCTGGGAGACGTGCTTCTTGATCAGGTGCCAGCAGTTCGCCAGCTCCGACTTAGAGGAGAAAGGGCACTTGTCCTGCATCAGCTCCGAAATGTGGATCTTGCGCTTGGACCAGAGCAGGACGGAGAAAGGGCGCGAGGAGGACCCAGCCTGGTGGTGGTGATGGTGGTGGTGGTGATGATGGTGGTGGCTGCGGATGGGAAAACACTGGCCCACTGCATCCTGAAATTTCTGCCGGAGGGAGCGTCGGCTCAGGGCTTTTCGGCAAGGGGGCTCGGCGTCACCTTCCCCCAGACCACCGCAGCTACACTTTCTCTCCCTCCGTCTCCGAGGACAGGACGCCGAACGCCCACCCAGCTCCTCCAGCATTTCCCCCTCACCACTGCGCACCCCCATCTCAATTTGGGCACTCCTTGAACGCTTCTTGCTGCTCCACACGTAACTGTCTGCGCTCCAGCTGCGGATGCACTTGGGCCGGGTATCCAGTTTCCGGGATTTCTTTTCTGACATGTCTGTCTTCTCAAAGTCTGTAGGATAGATGGTCCTCCTTCCCAAATTAGAGCATCTAATCTCAAGCGCTCTGTTATTTAGAGATGACTGGCAGGCTTCAGGTTGATCCAGAATACAATGAAAGGTCACTGCTGATGGATTTTATCAATATATGTCTACAGGCTTTTATGGGGAAATAGGATGGGGAAATAGCTGTCTAAATTATTAGATTAACCATATATTTAAATTCATTAAGCTTTGTTAATGATTCAATTATAAGCTGCAGTGGAAATATTTCCTTCAATGGCAACTTGTTTACCTCGTGACTGCATTAGATAGCATAGAGCTTTCAGCTTCATGTGGATTTTCTTGGCTGCTTTCCCTTACTGGAATGCCCAATGAATTCCTTTGTGAATGTTCCTGTAAAAATATAAATAACTTCCTCTCTCGGCCTGTAGAAAAAAAGGAAATCGATCTGAGGTCATTTTCCATGTTTAGTCCCAAAGGAGGCCTGTACAATGCAAAGTGGACATCTAAAATAAGTTAGACCGCTTGCAAATAACCAAAAAGTGCATGCATAGTAAGAGGAGGGCTAAAAAAAAAAAATCAAGCTTAATTGGTGATTTCCAGGGAAGAACACAAACTCATAAAAAGTGATGATCTTTATAAGCCGCATCTTTGTGTTGTTAGTTACTGGAAGAAAAAAACGCAGCTTAAACTTCAAGAGAAAATGAGATCGGATTTTTACAGGCACGGGAATCCGGAATCATACACATTTTCCTCAGACTTCACTCATCATGCAGATTACATTTTATCAATATCTGACATGAAAATATAATATAGTTGCATCCATTTTGGTGGATTTAATGCCGACTTATGCATGGTTTCAGGCTATTCCTCGCTATTGTAGTCGAATCACACACAAAGAAGCCTTTGCAACAACAAGTACTTGATAAAACTGCAGGACTCGCAGAGACAGATGAAGGTTTTTTAAAGGTTTTGAAACTCACCGTCTCTTGTCGCCTTCTTCAAAAGACCAAAATATATTTAGAACTAATTTATAAGAGCCTTTCGTTCGCTGTTCGAACATCAGCCAGGGAGCCCCTCTAGTTGCTCGAAAGTGAAAGCGCGCACGCCTCTGCCTACTTGCGCTGTCAAACCTCTGTAGACTCGCAGTCCGCTCCCTTTAAAGTACGTGGCTCGTTTGGTGGACCCCAGGGAGCAGCCCGTTTCCGTTGCAGGCTGGATGTTAGAAAGGGTATCCTCCTCAGTGAAACGCAAGTACAGATAAAGACTTTCAATATGTCGAAGTGACGGGTCATTATTACTTAAGAAGGCTATATTTGAAAAGCCAGTTCCTCCCTTAGGGATACGTAAACTTAAGGGAAACGAATGACTTGTAGTTGATCAATATATAGGCCTAGTCACGGACCCACCAGAGACACCCTCGTTCCTAATTACGAGTATCCGTAAGACAGAGGAATATCCAGCTCAGTTAAGTTACTTCGTTGTTGTTGTAGTTTAGGCTACAATGGGCCTTCAGTCTATTGCCGAAAAAAAATGAAGCAAAGGACCATATAAACATTCCATGATTTGGCTATTTAGGCTATGTGTTTGGATAGCCTATACAGGTGGTATAATAATAATAATAATAATAATAATTTTTAATAAACTTTCAACGGTAAGAGCCCGAGCATGCTCTAATTATTATACACCATCATACGAAACAAACTGCAGTGTATTTAAACGATAATAATTGCATTTGCCTCTGTTTTCCCGTGCATTATTGTTGGGAGAAACCGGTGATGCTTTTAGATAATACCGTGCGCCTGATGTATTGATTTACTAATCGATATGGCTGTTCTGCAAAGTTCATCTACATCCGGCGATCCCTCCGTCGCTCAACATGAAGAACGGGGGCTTTATCATCTCGGAACTCTTACCAATCTATAAGCCATTCCGACTTTCCGCCTTAAAATCTGTAGTATCAGGTATCAAAAGGAGAGTCTGAATACTAGACATCCGGGCATCTAAAAGGTTTACTGTCTAAATTCAATAACTTTTTGTTATTAATCCAGTGCTCATTAAAAAGGTGACGTCGTGCTCGCATACTAAAGATGTTCATGGTTTGCTCCATCTTTGTCTCTTCGAAACATTTTAAACGTGTTGTTTTTGTTGACAGAGTCATTGAATCTAACTTACAAGGCTTCCACTGTGATTTAAATGAGTGAGGACTAAAGAAAGAGATGGAACGCATCATGGTGTTTTGCAAGACGTAAATAATATGATGACATCTTCCTTCCGACGAAACAGCTCATGAATATTTGATAAGAGTAATATTACTGAAACCAAAAAGCCATATTTCTTTTCATAGAACAGTCAATTAATTTTACTGTATTGCCCAGTCACCAACGGCCAAGTCAGAGTAGATTATAATGGGTATAGAGTGATGAGAATGTCATACTTATCTTGGTTACATTTGGCGTCGGTGGTAAGCTAAAGGCATCGGGGAAAAATACCGATTTAACCATATTTTGCCATCTAGCTGTGCTTTTTATTGAGTTCAGGTGGTTTTACCCCCGCCAAGGAGGTTATGTTTCATCTTCGGTTTGTGGATATGTTTGTTTGTGAGCAACATTATGGAAAAAGTTATGGACAGGTTTTCATGAAATTTTTCCAGGGGTGTGTCTTGGCCAATTCAAGAGGTGATTTCATTTTGAGAGTGATCCAGATAAACTTCCGGATCCAGGATTTTTTTAAAGGATTTTTTAAAGGACCACTGCAGGATTGGACAATTAGAGTAATAAATGGTGTACATCTTAAAATCCACCAGATGGTTATTCCAAATGTCTGAGTGGTGGTATGCGCTCCCTGAGCGCTCTTATTTTTTAATTTGTAAGTTACCATCAGGAAAAAAAAAAAAAAAATTCAATAATAAATAAAGTGTGGGATTTGTTTATTTACAACCCCATTTGCAGAAAAGTTGGGACACTGTTGATTTGCAAATCAATTACAACTCTGTATTTAATTGAAAATAGGACAAAGACAATGTTTTAAATGTTAAAACTGATAAAATATTATTGTTTTTTTTTTTACATATCAGCTGATTTTGATTTGATGACAGCAAAATATTTTTAAAAAGTCGGGACAGGACAATAATAGACTGTAAAAAGGACAACTGGCAGAACATCTCACATGCTAATAAGATTATTTAGCAACAGGTCAGTAACACGATTGGGAATGAAAAGTCTTTCATAAGTAAATATGGTGAGGGCTTTACCACTCTATGAAAGACTGCATGGGGAAATACAACCCCAATTCCGAAATAGTTGGGACAAAGTGTAAATTGTGAATAAAATCAAAACGCAATGACTTTCAAATCACACCAGCCAGTATTTTATTCACAATAGAACAGAGATAACATAGCAAATGTTGAAACTGAGAAAATGTACAATTTTATCCACAAAATGAGCTCATTTCAAATTTGATGGCTGCTACAGGTCTCAAAAAAGTTGGGACAGGGGCCTGTTTACCATGGAGTAGCATCCCCTCTTCTTTTAAACACAGAGTGGAAGCGTCTGGGCATTGAGGAGACAAGTTTCTTGAGTTTAGCCATTGGAATTTGATCCCACTCTTGTTTAATACAGGCTTCCAGCTGCTGGAGAGTTTTGGGTCTCCTTTGACGGACTTTTCGTTTAATTATGCGCCAAATATTCTCAATTGGTGAAAGATCAGGAATGCAGGCAGGCCAGTTCAGCACACGGATTCTTCAACTATGAAGCCATGCTGTTGTAATAGCTGAAGTATGTGGCTTTGCATTGTCCTGCTGAAATACACAAGGCCTTCCCTGGAATAGAAGTCCTCTGGAGGGGACCATATGTTGCTCTAAAACCTTTATATACCTTTCAGCATTCATGGTGCTTTTTAAAACATGCAAGTGTCTCACACCATATGCACTAATGCATCCCCATACCATCAGAGATGCTGGCTTTTGAACTGAATGCTGATAATCCAAAGGTCTTATTCAGCACCATTAATTCTGTCATTTGTCCAACCCCCAGTACTAGCTTACATGTGTCTCCTGCTAAGTATGCTGAATTTCTTACATTTTTTATTAGCAAAGTTGAGCACATCAGAATGCAGATTTCTCCCCCACCTGTGATTTAGCTGTCTCCCTGGTCTGTTCGTGTAAATTAGACTGTTTCCAACCTATTTGCACTGCCCTTCCTTACAAAGATTGTTTCCACAATGAAACCTACGTCTTGCTCTCTTGACGTAGTTCCTACTGCCCTCCTGAAGGAGGCCTTTGACACAGCCGGTCCCAGCATTCTCTCTATTATAAATAGCTCCTTAGCCACTGGTACTGTTCTCACCTGCTTCAAGCATGCAGTGGTCCAGCCACTTCTGAAAAAACCCAATTTAGACCCTACTTCACCAAACAACTACAGACCGATCTCTAAACTTTCATTTCTGTCTAAAGTCCTTGAAAAGGCTGTTCTGAGTCAGTTACTGCCCTACTTACATCAAAACAACATTTTGGAAAAATTTCAGTCTGGGTTTAGGGCTCACCATAGTACAGAGTCAGCCCTGTTGAAAATTCATAGTGACCTGCTCCTCTCTATAGACTGTGGAGATTGTGCCATGTTGGTTCTCCTTGACCTCAGTGCGGCGTTCGACACTGTGGATCACAACATTTTAATACACCGCCTCCAGTACGGGGTTGGCATTGATGGCACTGCCTTGAATTGGTTTGTTTCTTATCTTAAGAATAGAAGTTTTTCTGTAAATATGGGCAATTTCTCCTCTTCCCCAGCTAGTCTTTCCTGTGGGGTCCCACAAGGTTTCGTCTTGGGTCCCATTCTCTTCTCAATTTATATGCTTCCATTGGGCCAAATAATTCAAAAGCACAAAATTTCATAATTTCATTTCACTGTTACGCCGACGACACACAGCTCTATCTCCCCCTGAGAAGAAATAACCAGTCAAATCTACTCAGTCTCATGAATTGCCTTGAGGATATTAAGTGTTGGATGGCACAGAATTTCCTTCAACTGAATGAAGGAAAATCTGAAATCATCCTATTCGGCCCCCCTGACTCCATAAAATTGATAAATAACAGTCTTGGCAACCTTTCCATCCTTGTCAAACCCTATGTTAAAAACCTTGGCATGATATTTGATTCTGCCTTTAAGTCTGACAAGCAAATCAACGCGGTAGTTAAAGCCAGTTTTTTCCAGCTCCGATCAATTGCTAAAATCAAACCATTTCTCTCAGTCAAAGACCTCGAGAAAGTCATACATGCCTTTATATCCTCTCAACTGGACTACTGCAATTCCCTATACAGCGGGATTAGCAAGTCATCCTCATTTCGCCTCCAATTAGTCCAGAACGCTGCAGCCAGGCCCCTGACAGGTACCAGGAAGAGGGACCATATTAATCCTATTTTGGCCTCTCTCCACTGGTTGCCTGTCCATTTTAGAATTGATTTTAAAGTACTCCTGTTTGTTTATAAAGCCCTAAACGGGCTGGCCCCCTCCTACATTGCTGACCTCCTAACCCCATACTCAGTCTCTAGGTCACTTAGGTCTGCTAACTTGGGGCTGCTGCCTGTCCCCAGATCCAAACTGAAGCTCCGGGGTGACCGCGCTTTCACTGTAGCAGCCCCCAGATTGTGGAACAGCATTCCCCTCTGGATCAGATCTTCCCCCTCCATCGACTCTTTCAAGTCCAGGCTCAAAACGTACTTTTATTCATTTGCATTTGAATCCTCAGGTTAATTATTATTACTTTTTTTTTGACTTGTGGCATTCCCTATGTGTTGTGTGTTTGTGCCTATACACTGTGTTATGTGATATTTGTGTTGATGTCCTTTGTATTTATGATGTTTTATGATGTTAGTAACTTGCTATGGTCTGTACAGCACTTTGGTCAACCTCGGTTATTTTAAATGTGCTTTGTAAATAAATTTGATTTGATTTGATAACAGGAGGGATGGTCTTTCGCCTCTTCAGCCCGGAGGACACGACGCCCATGATTTCCAACAAGAATGTCAAATTTGGACTCGCCTGACCACAGGACACTTTGCCACTTTGCTACAGTCCATTTTAAATGAGCCTTGGCCCACAGAACACGGCGGCACTTCTGGATCATGCTCAACAATGGCTTCCTTTTTGCATGACAGAGTTTTAGGTGGCCTCTGCGGATGGCACGGTGGACTGCGTTTACAGACAGTGGTTTCTTGAAGTTTTCCTGGGCCCATTTAGTAATGTCAATGACAGAATCATGCCGGTGAGTGGTGCAGTGACGTCTGAGGGCCCGAAGATCACAGGCATCCAGTAAAGGTCTTCGGCCTTGTCCCTTACGCGCAGAGATTTTTCTCTGAATCTTTTGATGATGTTATGCACTGTCGATGATGAGACCTTCAAAGCCTTTGCAATTTGACGTTAAGAAACATTGTTTTTAAAGTATTCCACAATTTTTTTACGCAAGCCTTCACAGGTTGGAGAGCCTCTGGCCATCTTTACTTCTGAGAGACTCAGCCTCTCTAAGACATCCCTTTTATAGCCAATCATGTTACACACCTGATGCCACTTAACTTAATTATTTGCTAAATGTTCTTTCAGCTGATTCTCTTATATATTAATTGCTTTTTCAGCCCTTTTTTTTGCCTGTGTCCCAACATTTTTGAGACCTGTTGCAGCCAGAAAATTTGAAATGAGCTCATTTTGTGGATAAAATGTAAAATGTTTCAGTTTCAACATTTGAAATGTTATCTATGTTCTATTGTAAATAAGATATTGGCTCGTGATCTGAAAGTCATTGCATTTTGATTTTATTCACATTTTACACTTTGTCCCAACTATTTCGGAATTGGGGTTGTAGTTAAACAATTTAGGAAAAACATTTTCAACCTAAAATTGCAAAGAATTTGGAGATTTTTCCCTCCATGGTACATAATGTCACTAAAAGATTCCGGGAATCCAGAAAAATTTCTGTACGCATGGGAAAAGGCCAAAATCCAGTTTTGAATGGCTGTGATTTTCAAGTCCTCAGGCGGCACTTCATTAAAATCAGACAGGATTCTGCAGTGGAAATCACTGCATGGACTCAGGAACACTTCTGTAAACCATTGTCAGTAAACGCAGTTTGTCTCTGCATCCACAAATGCAAGTTAAAACTCTGCCATGTAGAGGTTAAACCATATTAAACAAGAACCAGAAACAAAACCTTCTTCTCTGGGCCCGAGCTCATTGAAAAATGCACTGAGGCGATGTGGGAAATGCCCTGTGGTTTGACTAATCAAAATGCAAAATTCTTTTTGGAAATCATAGATGCCACATCCTCTGGGCTAAATAGGAGAGGGGCCATCCGCCTGGTTATCAACAAACAATTCATAAGCCAGCATCCATGATAGTATGGGGGGTGCATTAGCAAACATGGCATGGGTAACTGGCGCATCCGTGAAGACTCCATTAATGGTGAACAATATATACAGGTTTTGGTGCAACATTTACTGCCATCTAGATACCTTTTTTAAGGGAAGACCTAGCTCATTTCAGCTACATCATGCCGAACACCATACCCTGCACCTATTACAACAACATGCCTCCGTGGTAGAACAGTCTGGGCGCTAAAGTGTCTGCAAGCAGTCCAGACCTGTCACCCATTGACAATATTTGGCACATTGTGAAACAAAAAAAATGGCAAAGGCGGTTGCAAAGTATTGAGCAGCTGAAATCCTACGTAAAGCAAGAATGGGAAAACATTTTGCTTTAAAAACTACAGTAGTTGTTTAGTTACCAAACGCTTACAGAGTGTTGATTGAAGAAGATGTGATGCCATACAGTGATAAACATGCCCCTGTGCCAACTTTTTTGAAACGTGTTGCTGGCATCAAATTCATAATGACCACATTTGTCATTATGATTTGTATTATTTTCAAATAGATATTAAGTTCAAATGATTTGAAAATCATTGCATTCTGTTTTTATTTACAATTTACACAGCATCCCAACTTTTTTGATAATGGGGTTGTATTTACTTATTTGTTCATTACTATTTTATTTGATAAAAATTGTGAAGTAAACCCTGGGAATTTCTGAACATTTCTGTGGTACACTCTAGTTATTTTAGATCTCACAAAAAAAAAAAAAAAAAAAAAAATGTACCCCTCTGTCCAAAAAAAGACAATGAAAAACTCCCCAACATGGTTCACATGCACCAGGATCCATGAACAAATTGTACAGTTGTGTACTTGAAATCCAGTTATGACCATGCACAGTGATCATGGTGATCTGTCCTCCCTCTGTTTTTTTCACAACAGAGTGCACGATGCCAGGATGTGGAGGAAACTTAGTACGGCCATTAACATGGTACAGTTCATAATGGCTGTACAGGGACCAAATTGGGGGTTTATACACGCTAGATATTACAGTTTCATCGATCCAATGATAAGTAGACCAGGATGGACAGCATTAATATTTTATGAGCTTATACAGATGAATAGGAAGGTGAAAGCCATGCAACCAGAGCCCACCTCTTTTACGAGCTTATCTCTTTATGCTATACCGACGTCTTCACCCTTTACACCTCCCAAATGGCCTGTTAATTGCCATAAAAATATTCTCTACTTTCCATATATCTTTGTGTAAAGGTTGTCCGCCCATGGCATCGACCAGAGCGCGGTCGTTAATGCGGTGAGTGGATGCTGCATGAAAGAATGGTGTTTCGATGTGCTTTCATCCTCGGAAAACGTGATCAGAGACATGATTGTGCTCTGCCTCCAAATGAAAGCTTTCATTTATCTGAATCAGGAAATGGCAAATGAGCTTTCTGCTGTGGTAGTCATGGTGTTCTGGTGAGTGTCATCATTTGAAAGCCTCTTCAGAGTGTTACAGTTTACCACTGGGATGATTGATTACAAAGTGAACAGATTATTGGAACTGCCCAGAGGATTGTGGTCAGTCAAGAAAGTACACACACGCACACACAAACACACAGACACACACACACATTGTGTGTTGAGTGGAGGTAGTCAGCCTTCAGGTTGTTTATTTAAAAACTGTAATGTTTGTCAGTTGACAAAAAGCAAACATATCCTGAAACTGAAATAACACGCTGAAATATTGACTTGAATTAAATTTTCAAAGTATCCTTCCCTGTTGCTATTGCTGAGGAGCACCCATGCGTGAACATTAAGCATACATTTCTTTTTCAATAATATTCACACAGGACAAGTGAACTTTCAGGGTTGAAAGTGGCAGATAAACAGTGCAACCACATCAAAACAACCTCTCTTCAGTTTGCCAAGAACATTTCCCCATTTATTCTGCACAATGCGGTAACTTCCAGTCTTCCTTCCCGGAGTTAAATTCCAGGAATGTGGCTTGTTTTGAACTCACAATCCCTTGCCTTTCTCTGGGGGTGTATTGCTTTCTAAGGGCCTTTTCTGAAACATGGTCTTGTTCTCCATCTCGTCCCTGAGCAGCCATTAGGGGCAGGCAGGGCACAGCGCCTGCACATGAATCTCCAGGACCATTCAATGATCTACGGCCACATAAGCCTGTGTATCAGCTTTCTGGCCTCAGGATCTTTATGTGCTGTGTCACAGCATTTCCCGCTAGGTTCATTCAATACCAGAGTTTTCTATGGTTTAGTTTTTCATGAGCTCCATCAAGTGTAACACATTAGAGTCATCTCTGGTCATTTCTCAGGGCAAGCAGGTGAGCAATTCACCAGGATTCACTTCCACAAACAATTTATGGAATCAAGAACTATACGCGCTTCCACTGGCTGAATTTGAAAGCTCTGCAGTAAATTTTTTTGTGTGGGGGGGCAAAAAAAGGGAGCAACTAGTATCAGTCACTTTACTCAAAATTACACTACAGGCCAAAAGTTTGGGGCCACCCTCAGATTTTTTTAAAAATCACACATCAACTGTTCTTTCCTTATTTTTCGTACATGAAATAACTTCAGTGCATAAAATATAGGAAGCCAATAGGTTTTGGGTGAATTCCAGACTTCCAGACCACAGACCACATTTTAAAGCTTTCTTGACTGATTGATCACTGAAAACAAAGTTTTATAATTGATTTCCAATGCCTTTGTGTTACATGATTTTATTTCACTAGGACGTGAACAGTTTCATGTAACAAGAAGGCATGCTGTATAAATGCCTTCCCCAAAACCAAGGGGTCACATTGCACTTAGTGCACCATTAAAAATCTGAGGGTGGCCCCAAACTTTTGGTCTGTAGTGCATGTGTTATCATTTTCATCCGTTTTGTACACATTATCATACTGTGCAGCTTGTATTCGCACATCAGCTACTCTATATTTTTATTCCTTGCTATTCTGAGGAAAAAACTATTTAGAACATGGGATATAAAAATGAAGTGAGTAAAAGTGTAGCATTAAATTTGGGTCTATAATGTTTTTTTTCACTTATTTGTTATTATTGCTTACCTTAACCAAGTATGTACTGTATAAGGTCACATTCTCTTCTTCCAATGACAAAAATAACAATCGCATCTTCTTCTCAAACTCCATTCAGTAGAAGTAACGCAACAAGAATATCTTAAATTTGAATAGACCCATGATATCCATTTCATGGAAAATGCTAATAATATCGCTCAAGAAATACAGGAAGTACACTACAACACATCCTTAGCTCAACTTACAAAGCTTATAGGTAAGAGTTGTATGGTTTGGACATGTACTTACTTGTTAACCATTTTTCCTTTGAAAAACAGCACTTTACAAGCCCCTCTTGGTTTCGTGTCCACTGATGCATGAGAGGTGATCTATGCAGTGTGTGTCTTTATGTAAGCATTCATTAAACTTATCGTTAGTAACCCTTAAGTCCTTGTGATGCTTGCACAGCAAATCAATCATCACAGGTACGCATATCCAAAACACTGACAGACTATCATCAGGAAAAACCCGTTGACCTATCTGAGCTGGAAAAACTCAATATTTCCAAATTTCCATAAACAGAGGAAATCATTACCACATAACCAGTAGATCGACCGACAAACCTACCTTACTTAGAATATGTTTGCGTATGTGCCATGCATTATGTAGGCCCACGGCAAGTGAAATACAGATGGTCAGGTGTTCTATCTGGCTATAGGTTCACAGAGAACTGCAAAGAAATAGTTGAGCCCATCGCTTCTTGCAAGTGTAATTATGTTGGGCAATACTCAGCCGCTGGGTGGCAGCACTGCTCCCCATGATGATATAAAAGAGATAAAGAAATTACTCAAGAAAACAATTGAGTATTGAAAATGGAAATTAATAATAAAATAATGACTACGCTAATAAAAATGAGCGCCTATTTCCATAAAATAATACATTTGTAATTGCTCTACTTTGCAAGCATTTTTATTGAGGAAAAATGGCAAACACATTTAGAGTGCACATTCACAGACAATCGCGGAACATCATTCAGCTTCATTTGCCAATACTTAGCCGTTACTTATTTATTTTTATTTATTTCAGCGTGCACAGCTCTTTGCGCCCAAATTTTTAAATGAGGACTATGCAGTATATACTACTCAAAATTTGATAGGGATCATAGGAATTTTTTTGTGAAATGACATGCAAATTTGGTAACTGCCACTGATGAACAATATATTGGATAAATGACATGCAGTCAGACACAAAACACATTTGCAAGTGCATTTAATGACATTAAATGAGCGTGCAGCCTCACAATTTTGGCTTTCACGAACACTTCATGGTTTCACCTCTGACACGTAAAGTGAAAACAGACAGTGTTTGTTTGATGTTTCATTACCACAGTTAATGTCAATAACGGGTATGGCCTCCCCTAGCCTGAATGACAGCTTGAAAACGTCGGGTCATACTGTCAATCAGAACCTGGATGCTTGCAATTGGAATGTTGTTCCATTCTTCAACAAGGGCATTTCCGAGCTCTTCAAGAGTTGTGGGTTGTGCCCTACGACCGGAAATGGCGACCTGCAGCATGTTCCACACATGCTCGACAGGGTTTAGGTCCGGCGAATGCGCGGGCCAGTCCATGCGGACAATTGTCTCCTGCTCTAGGAATTGATTCACCACCCTAGCACGATGGGGACGGGCGTTATCATCCATCAAGATGAAATCAGGGCCAACAGCACCAGCGTATGGTCTTACGTACACATTGAGGATCTCATCCCTGTACCGTACCCCTGTCATCGTCCCTCTCCCCATGACATGCAGGTCCGTTCTGCCGTTCCTGCTTATTCCTCCCCAGACCATAATTGATCCGCCACCATAACGGTCGTGTTCGTTGATGTAGGCATCATTAAATCGCTCACGTTGTCTTCGCCACACCCGTTGCCTCCTGTCAGTAAAGTCCAAGCAATATCGGGACTCATCAGTAAAGAGAACTGGAGCCCAATCGTTGTGTGTCCATGTGACATGATCGTGAGCCAAATCCAAACGGGTCACGCCTATGACGCACGGTCAGTGGGATTCAACACATGGCCTTCTTGAGTTGAGGCCGGCAGTATGAAGACGATTCCGTATCGCCTGAGTGGATACCCTGACCCCGAGGCGTTATGAAGGTCATTTCAGAGGGTGGTGGCTGTCCATAAAGGATGACGTCGTGCCTGAAGTGTGAGAAAGTGGTCTTGTCGTTGTGTAGTCGATCTCTGACGACCACCCCCATGACGGTGTGCTGCTGTACCAAACGTTTGATGCCGGTTCCACGCTCTGTTCACAGCGCTTTGGCTGACGTTAAGTGCATTAGCAACGTGATGTTGTGAGAAGCCAGAGTCAAGCATTCCGATGCATATTCCCAATTGCTCTGAAGTCAATCGACGTCTAAGACGTTGAGGAGACATTGTTATTGCTAAATGTAATGCAAAAAATTTGGGAACTTCCAAATTTTCACCAACAAGCAACACACACGTCTGAGTTGAAATGGTGAAGTGTTAGTCAAAGCCAAAATGTGAGGCTGCACGCTCATTTAATGTCATGAAATGCATGTGCAAATGTGTTTTGTGTCTGACTGCATGTCATTTATCCAATATATTGTTCATCAGTGGCAGTTACCAAATTTGCATGTCATTTCACAAAAAAATTCCTATGATCCCTATCAAATTTTGAGTAGTATATGTTGCAATTTCCGGATGAGATCATTGGCGGGATATTGCTGGCAGATAGGTTTAAAAGTGCAGTACTTCAAAGATCTAAGATCTGCTCATTTGAATTTTCAGCCTCTTCCACAGAGCTGACCAACCAAGTTGGTCTCTACAAAAAAAAAAAAAAAAAAAAAAAAAAATCTCCCCTCCATTATTCCTCAAGAAAGGTGTCTGCTAATGTATCACACTAGTGACATCCTTGTCCAAGTATGAGATATCAATCTTTTCCTCCTATCGCTCATCTTCATTTTCATTTTGGTAACAACGGTATCTTGCCGCTATTTCATATTTCATCTCCAGCTGCCCATGGCCGGGGGAAGAAGCCTGTATTTTTGCTAAACGGCCGACCTTCCTCAATTTTCCTGCTTCGAGGGACTTAGAATGAAATACTGAACTCAAGCTTCCACTAACAGAAGCTTTGCCAAGATTTTGTCTTTTCAGTCATTCGAGAGTTCAATAACGTGTGATACCGTTATACCTAAAGATTTGAACGTGTGCGTAATTTTGCACCGTGTGTACAAGCTGTCATAAAGATGCCAATACCCCGAAATTAAATGAGGCAGTCTGTAATCAATTCAAGGACACTGATATCCATACAGGTGAGTCAAATAGCAATTACTTCCCTTTGCAATTGTCATTCCATATACTAATGGACCTCATGGAGAGGATTGGCTCGGGCACCCAGCACCTACTACGCACAATTATTTTTAAAAATGTATGCTGTGTATCTAACAGAAAGAAATGTCTATGTCAGATTTTTTAATGAAAACAGACAGATTGGCTCTTGACGAACTGACATTATAAACTGGTTTTACAAAAACAAAGACAACTTGACTGATAATTAGGCTACTACAACCACTGTCTGGTAAGAAAACGCATCATTGACGATGCTGGTGTTAACCTGAAATTCTTGTTGGATCATTGCATAGCAAAGACATTCAAGTGCCAGAAAATAAAATCACTGAATGGGTGGAGAGGTTCCTTCGACTATTTGCTGTATCAGGTAGCCAGTAAAAAAAAAAAAAATGGCGCCACACCAGAAGCTCAAGCACTCTCAAGCTCCCAGAATTCCTAAATACCTAGGAAATAACTCAAACTATTTTTATGCCTTGTTTTTTCAAAGTATTGAAAGAAAATTACTTTTTTCCTTAAATTACACAGAAAAGGTGTGTTGCCGTCCTTCAGATCCCCACCACGTTGGATATATTCAAACTGACTACACGAGTGTATATACTATATATTAGTGGGCAAGGTGTTCCACATTCTGTCTAAAGTTCCCTGTTTCACCACTCAACTGCAGCTCGAGGGTAAGATACATAACCTATGCAATACAGGTATTGTTTTGAATTTGAGCACAAGACTGCTGTATGATTGTTCCTTCCTATCACAATACTGAACTATTCAGGACCATGTATCAGGTCAGTGTGTTCAAACAAAGAGGCTTATTCAAAGGCACACTTCCTCGTGCCGAGCTGAAGTAATCCAGTGGGCTGACTGCCTGTGGGGCCAGCTTGGCCTCTTGTGAAGCAATTTCGATGGCTGGGAAAACAAAGTCCGCAAACAGGCCGCTGAATGTTGACTCGCTCAGTCATGGCCCCCTGGGACAGGAACCATGTCACTGTCAGCATTGTGGGCAGTCACTTCATATTTCAGAGCAACTCTGTCATGCAGCCAAAAGGTTAAGTCAAATGGGTTTGGGGTATTCATTTGCGGAACAACTGAACGAAACAGACAGCCTAAATGTTAGAATCATTACCTTAGTTCCTTTTGTCTTGAAGAAAACTTCACCCGCCTTCCTATTCTGGTTACTCTGAAGACCAAAACTGGTTTCTGGCATCCTCTCGTGGTGCAGATCAACAATGAATCTCGTTGAATTTTAAAACCAAGCAACATGCTTCAGAACAGGCCTCTTCCAGGAAAATATCAAAATGAGCTCAGCATTCTGGATCACCTCAGCATTTGTCATGGTAGTTCAGTCAATAAATGATCTGCCAACAGCCTACCATAATGAGATCATCCAGGTTCAAATGCAGTCAAAGGAAAAAAAAAAAGAAACAGTAATTGATCCCATGTAGTACCATACAGAATTGATCTAATCATTACCTCTGTTTTGCTTGGACAAAATACCAATTGTTCATGTGCACAATTTAAAAACAGGCCTACCAAAGGATTACAATGCATTGCAGTTCACCAGAATGTCTCTATTTATCATTTTACCGCGAGTGAGCTGTGAAGACAAAAGCTCAAGACTGTATGTGGCACGTCGCCAAAGTCTCACAGACAACTTGAGTTCTGGAAACCCCACCTCCACTCCATTAGGAACTGTACACCATAAGGTCAGAACCACCATTATAAATCATCTGCGGGTCAGTGATTGGCAAAACAGAGGGTAGTTTGCAGGGCACGCTGTGATAGCCAAAGCACTAGTATCTGCATGGGTCTAATTAATGCCTGCAGTCAGGGAACGGAAAAGGCTCAAGCATGCACTCCATGCCTTCCTGGGGGAAAGTGTGTGTGTGGGGGGGGGGGGGCAGATATGAAATTTAAATTAAAACTATCCCCTATGTTGATTCATTTCGAAGAAGGAAAAATATTGCAGAAGAGAGAGCATTTTGCTCTCAAATTAGGCTTAATGCTGAAACATAAGGAATTGTAAATGTCTCCTGTATGTCCGCTAGATGACACCAGTGTTTTGCACTGCATTATTATCAGAGGGATGAGAAGGAGCAGTTCTCATACATTTGTCCAACACTTCTGTCCACAACCTCTATGGCAATCCATGGCAGGACAAGTATGGAGTCGTGTGAAGAATGCCAATGATTATGGACTGCAGCTACGTAATACATTAACGTAATAAGCCACAAAGATAAACGCTGCCAAAAGGAGATAACATTGATAAGACAGTCACAGAGAAAGTATTTCCTAATCTCCAGGCCTAGCGCAAAGTACCTAGCTGCCAAGACTACACACAACCACACCCAGATAGCAAATTCCTATCGGAGCAGACAGATCCACATCCGGACACACACGGACAGACCTCTCGCATGAATCCGGTTTCCATGTGTAAAGATGACAAACAAATCCGAGTACTGGACTGAGCCAATAACTCTCGTCTCTCTGGGCCAGTGAATTTACTCATGTATATGATACGTCCAAGATCTGGGAACGTTACTTTTATTCTATGCTCGTAGGCTGAAGTACGTCATATCATGAGTGCAAAGGTTTTAGCTAGTTGAGATATTTTTTTGAGGTTATAGCACTGACCACTGGTTCCCAAACTCGGTCCTAAAAATGTGGCTTAAGAGGATACGTAATTGCTCTTAACATAAATGCACCTGATTTAGACAAACTATTAGCATGGTAAAATCCTTCGATTGCAATATTTGATGGAATATGGAATAAAAATATGCACGGGGTCCCGAGACATTTCGTTTATTGCCGCTTCCGTGGTTTCCATGGAATCAGAGTCAAGGCCTCCTAACTGATGACGTCATGGACCGCGCCCCCGTTCTGTCGTTCTCATGTGCCACGTCATTGATTGGAGGAGGAGGCCATCCTGGCTGAACTCGCATGCTAACCAGTTGCCCAGTGTTCAGTTGTAGGGTACCATTCAGAGAGAATCGTCGAATCTTATTGTCACGGACCTTGTTTTCATTCCGTTGATTCCATGTCACCGTAAGTTGATTTCAAGTTTTGCTTACCGTTACGTTTGTGAAAAATCTATTTGCATAATTTCATGTAGTAGCGTAGAGCTAAGGACTTATTTGATACTGGATGGCCAGCTAACGTTAGCTGCTCTGCCAATCATTTGAAATTGGTCTTAAAACGTAATGAAATTCCTTGACTTCGCTTTCACTACAGCTGGCCTTATGAATGGTATGAAGAACATGGTCGTGGTATTTTCTTAAAACGTATTTAGGTTTGTTAATCAGTTCACAGTTGGGGAGTCATGTTATGGCTATTACAATTTAGATGTCGGCTATGGCTAACGATCAACGTTGAGGACACTGAGTACTGACAACATTTTGTGAGGATTCTTCTCTAGTTAGGAAAGTTAGCGAAGTTAAGTACATGGCGTCATACGCATAATTTACGACAACAAAGACTATTTGGTAACTAATCTTCCATGTGAATCGGTTAGCTAAAACTGGAGTTGGCTAGGAAGAATTGCTTGGTAAATGTCATTTATAATAATAGCAAGGACCTGTGTAGCTGTAAAACTGATGACCCGATTTGAATTAACGTTTAAGGTCTCTGCTACAGATGGGTAGACTATGAAAAAATTCAACCGTGCAATATTAGCTATAGGCTACTTAAATCATGCTGCGACGGCTCACATTCGCTAAGAGTTCGAGTGAAAGGCGTGTGCGGAATCGAAGTTGCTGAAAGAAAATCTATGGGGATTTAGCTTGTGGTGTGATGGGGAAGCCCTTTCTGAAGTGAAATGAGACCCGATGGAATTATGTGCAGTCGGCCTACTGAGTCTTGCCAGGTTGGTGTCGTCAAGCATTAACCCCGGTTCTTGCGTTGATGAATACTATGCTGTGTCTCCGGGAATTTGGTGCACATTATTTGAACTACTGCTGGTCCCGTTTTGATTTGAATACTGTCAGACCGCTGCTCAAGAGATCGAATTGTTTAAAGTAACGGGACTGTGTTACTTGCAGATGTGTTTTGTTTACGTTGTACGTGTGTGTACGTTCATCGACGATATCTTGCCCTGGGATTTATATGTTTTGAATTGGTAATGTTTCCCCTGAAATGCATTTGTCAACACGTGATGTCTTTTTACTGATGTTAGTGATTTATAAATTCCGGATGTGGACATTCTAGGGGTCATTAAGCAGAAGTGGTACCATATTTTTCTTCCACCCATGGGCTGAACAGTTGTGTAACTTGCAAATCCAGTTTGTTGGAACAAATTATTGGGGAGAATTTTTACTTTCTGAATCTAGCATATTGGCTCTGAGTTCTTTGGAGACTTGCAGAACAGCCTAACCATACAGTCCTGCACTCTTACTTTAAACATGTATTCAACCCTGTGACATTCAAGATGAACAGGCAGATTTATCAAGGTTGCTTTACTGTTCAGGTAATGTTTTTGCCCTGTTTAGAACATGTATGTGATATTTGGTGTGTTAATCAGTGCCCATGATCACTGCAGGGCCTGTGAAATGTTGCTAGATGAGACGCCTCTGTTTGACCCCGCACTCCTCAAGGAGCTGGACTGGAGCGCCAACACAGTGCCCTTCTCTCCCCCCATATCCCCTACAGATCCAGGGGAAGGCCTGGTGCTCCGGCCCCTGCGCACAGCTGACTTTAAGCGAGGTATGCGAGCAACTCTCAATCTGCAGCTGGGTCATTTCACCCAGCTTCATTAGATTCACCACTGCAAGGAATGATTGACAGCAGCATGTTTCTGTCGCCAACCCTCCCCTCCCCCCAATCCTCTCTAATGCAGGATTCTACAAAGTCCTATCTCAGCTCACAGTAGCAGGCGATGTAACTCCTGAACAGTTTATTGGTAAGTGTAAAGGTTCCTGTGCCCGCTGGGATGTTTTTTTGTCTTTTTTTTTAAACCTTGTTGCTTGGTATTAGGGGGGTGCAAGGCAGGTTTTTGCCTTTTTTCTTTCTTATTCTCAGTGAAGCCATGTGACAGTCCTCTGTGAAATGCACTATTCCAGCAAAATTGAATTAGTGGTAAAGAGATGTTTCATGGACGGACACAGACCTAGGGACATGGAATGCCTGAAGTGTATGTACTTTTTGAGTTAGTTAATTTCAGTTTGGCTGATGGGAAATTAAAAAACCTTCAATTTTTTAAATATTGTGCTCTCCGTAGAGAATTTTGAGCATATGAAGAACACTGGCGATTACTACGTTGTCGTCGTGGAGGACACCAACCTTGGGCAAATTGTTGCAACAGCAACACTCATCGTCGAGCACAAATTTATTCATGGCTGTGCCAAGGTATGTTTGTCACAGCTCAGAGCGCCCTCTAGTGTTCAGCAGTGTACATGGCATCGGTTCTCGTATTTATTTATTTGTTTATTTATTTAGAGAGGGAGAGTGGAGGAAGTCGTGGTGAGCGATGTCTGTCGAGGGAAGCAACTGGGGAAACTGTAAGTTAAGTGACATGCAGAAAGTCACTGACCTGACTTTTTGGTATTACTGTTTCTGTGTTTTTTAATGGAATTCTGGGGTTGTACGCCACAATAGTGCTTCCCAAACAATGCCCAGGTAACTTCTGAGATGTCACAAATTATTTCGCGTGAGGCATTGCTATAAGCAGAATTTTGTGGTTTGGATAGATTAGTGAGGGTATTTTTATCACCAATAAATATATTTGAAATATGTGGGCTTAACAGATTTTCAGTATCTACAGTTAAACTGAAATTAAATTCAGCTGTTCTATGAACCTGTTTGCTCTCCTAAATGCATCAGCACCCATCCTTTGACTTTAAATGCCAAAGCCCTGCATGTCTAATATACGTTCAACAACTTGTGCTCACTGTAAAAAATCTACTGGAAAATTTTTCAAGCAATGACAGGATTCTTCATTTTGTGATAACCCTGTAATTATTGGCAAACTTGAATAGTCATCATCCTTTCTTCAACTACAGATTAGTGTCAGCTCTGACTCTCCTCAGCAAGAAATTGGATTGTTACAAAATAACACTGGAATGTGCACCCAACAATGTGGCTTTCTACAAGAAATTTGGCTACTCTGCATCAACAGAGACCTACATGCAGTGCAGGTTTTTTGAATAAGGTATGACTGAACACTTGATGGCAGGAACTGCGGTATCAATCCCAGGAAAATGGTGCCCTTGGTCACGGTGGCACTGAAGTGCATTTCGCATACACGTTGTGGAACTTAAAACCAGGAAAGGAAGCCTTGTGCCATGGGGGGGGGGACTGCATATAGGCTGTCACAGTCGGTGTACTACAGGTCCTGCATATATCACCAATTAAAACTTTCCGAGAAGCTGAAGTAGTTTTCACTTCACTATCAAGTTCAAAAATCATGGGACGGGGTCAAGCTTAGTCGTTTTGTTTACATTAATGGTGTGACCTACCGCAGGTCCAAATTTAGACCTTTCAGCTATTTGAGAATGCTGTAAATCAGGAGTTGCTCAAGTGAGCAGCCATGGTGAAAGAACACCAGGCACTCCTCAGTAATTATAAATGACTCATTGAACTGTGAATAGAAATGTACAAATGTATAGGGCTTGTATTTAAATTGTCATACTTCGATTAAGCATTTATCAAAATTATATATTATTTTGCTTTATATTATGCTACAGTCTGCACTGCAGCAGTCAACATAGGATTTATTTGTATAGTGTAATGCAAACACAATGTGTACATCACCGAAAGAAAATGTCACCCTATTGTTTTTTCATGCAATGGTGTCACTGAATGTGTAGTAAGTTTCTAGCACCTCAAATTTAATTGCAGAGACTTGCACGCTGCGCCGTTGTTTTAATGAACCATTGGGATGCCTTGAAAATATCCATGCCAGATTTTACAATACACCGGGTGAATATTACTCAGAGGAATACTCCCCCCTTCCATAAATTAAAGAAAAATGTATTTCCATGGTTCACCTCTTTCATTATGTATAAAGCCAAAGATTAAATGTGTATCGAACACGAAGGTACGATCAATTATTTATTTTTTGATCATTAATTCTGGGATAGTAGTGATGTATACTGTTGATCTTAAACTACTGGTACTGTTGATTATTCCTATTCAGTAATTTAGCTTGATAGACTTCCATCTCGAGGCAGTAGCTCAGCTAGGATTCTCCCGTACCTGTAAAAACATGGCAGGTGGACCACTTTGTTCCATTACCAGCAGCTGCAAATGCCCCCATCATAGACATGTTATGTCAGGGGTCTCACATGTGAATCTCAAAAGAACATTTCAGCTAGGTAACCTAAGGGGTGTACTACGAAGTGAGATCTGTGGGTTTGCGAGATATGAGCATAAAGCCAGGGTTTTCAGTTTCAAGAAGGTGGCTATTTTAACGAGTCATGGTAACTTATGGCATCTCTAATGGCAATGCCATCTAATTTCCAGTTTGTTGCGCCAGCTCATGAAAAGCCTGGCATTGTTGGGGAATGTGCCACAAAGCAAGTTCAAGTTATATCAGCCACACCCTTCCGTTATATTCGATAAGACTATTGTGCAGCTCATTTATTGCAGAGTACACTACTTTAAATTTAGTGCAAAAATAAGGAATTGGGGCTCTGAACTAATTTTCATAGAACTTCAGTTTGTTTCATGTACTTGTTTTGTTTCATCCTGCTGACCTAAAAAATCAGTATGTCCACTAATTACATGAAGCTTGTATCTACCCAGTAAATATAAAGTAATTCTGTCATTGAGGAAAGAGGTGAATATTATTGGAATTAAGCCCATCTCAGGTCCCATGATAGGATGTTGACGTGCCTAATTGGCATGTTGCAAACATGAGCAACATTATTATATAATATTTACTGTGTTTAAATGGTGCAATGACTATAGAAGTGAAAAGTCTCTTGAATCAATAATGAATTTAACTGCAGAATTCTATGACTGGAGTTTTTGGGGAGCTGGGAATAATGTTTTTCTATTTATTTTTGAAAATGAACACTGTCAAATTGTATATAAATTTATCTTTTGCAAACAACTGACTGTCAGATTTCTTTGTTCTCCTTGCTGGATCATAGTAGTTTGATGCATCAATGAAAATGCAGAAACCCATCTAAAGCAAAAATCTTTTTAATAAATATTTTTTTAGTTTGGTTTACAGTCTTATGCCTATTATGTACAGTTCTTGCAGCAGACCAATGTTGGTTTTATTAAAAGGGGAGGAAAAAGTTGTTGCTTTGCCTCTTGCCGTTTAGCACTGCAAATACAGGGCATGTGTATTAAGCTGAAGAGCAATTTCAACCCAATAATTGACAAATTGAAAATAATGCATGAATGAAAACCTTCCAAAATTCTATTGCACTTTTGCACCAGTGAAGGATTATCCCCTTTTTTAACCACGGTTCTTCAATTTGGCAACCATTTTATGTTGTAGAGACCGTAGACCTTTTAACAGAAATCCTGCCTTGTCCAAGATTATTTCAACGCTTTTGAGCTTCACGACTAAATACATCGAGACACTTTCACAAACAGCCAGCGTCCAGCAATAAAACGCCAACTAAAACCGAGCCATCAAGGTCAGCAGAGAATTCAACAGCTCTGCACTTCTTGAGCAGTCTACTTGCTTAATATGAACAATTCTTCATTCTGGGAGCATCAAATCTTTGTATACTGGGGTCCAATTCCAATCCCGGAGACTGTAGTGATCAGAGAATTTCTTTGACGCAGACTGGAGATTATACAGGAGGAAATACTTCGGGGCCGTAGCAGGCATATGCTGTAAGTGAACTGAGATCAAGTATCAGGGGAGTTGGACGAAATGCAAACCAGCACATGCCACAGCTCTGCTGAGTCAGTTTCGCACACCGGACGTAGAGCAGTACCTTTCTAGCTAAAGAGGCATATTCGTACCCTACAGATTAATGACCCACTGTGCCTCAATTAATACGAAGTCTTGCAGAGGAGCCACAGTCTAACTGAGTGAGATATGAAGGCAAGCCACCCAAATGCAGACATTCAATATGGTATCCCTACTCGAGAGATTAAACCAGCTGGCAAGAAAATGTTAAACTTGTAAAATTGGTTAGCATTTCTCATACGAGCAAGCAGTTATTTATTCCCCAGCAAGCATTTCCTCTCCCCACTGTCAGTATATTTTCCCTCATGATAAATTGCTTATTTGACAAGGATAAACAATAGTCAGTCAAATGACCCTGGTGCCCTTACAGGTCCCTCTCCCCCACAGACCAAGGACAATGGTGACGTCAGCAGTAGAACCAGGTGTTATTGGCCTCTTAAGGAGGCAAGTCTTTCATAGAGGTGTGTTCTTGGTCATTCTAGAACATTCCCTGGCCTCTCAGGTACTCCCAATAAACACATCCCCAACAACCCCATGCATAGCACTATCCTTCTGCCCCTTCCCTTTTACCGTAGACTCCATCCTGCTCGCCCCCCCAAAAAAATTTCAAGTATCGAAAGTGCATTCTTGCAATACTGTCCCGCTGCAAATGCAAAATGCTTTAAATATGTCAAAACTGCACAAAAAAAGGCGAAGCAAAAAAATCAGTGCTACCAACTAAAAAAAACTTCACTTTTGAAATTTGTCCCCAGCTCCAGAGGTCTCAGACGTCAGGAGCAGTCCCCCCCCCGCCCGTTAGAAAAGTTTAAATATTTTATATTTTTTTTTAATTCCAATAAAAATGTAAAAATAAGTCCTTTGCAATAATTCATTCCTTGGCGTGCCAGTCTTATCCGTTCTGCGCGGCAGCTACCTGCATTCCTCCGAAGTCGTCATCCTCCTCTAGGGTTCTCTTCAAGCTCCCTGAGAAAAAGACAGCGTGTGTGTGTGTGTGTGGGTGTGTGTGTGAACCAGAGAGAGGAGTGAGTGTGTGTGATAGAATGAGTGGAAGTCAGTGTGAGAGAGAGATGGTGTGTGTGTGTGTGTGTGTGTGTGAGAGAGAGAATGCAAGATAAAGAGCGGGCATGAGAGGGAGAATGATGGAAGGAGTTGAATGACAGAAAACGGAGGAGAGAAATGGGAGGAGAGTTAGATAAGGAGAGAAGGTGGCGGAATGAGCAAAATAAGGACAAAGAGAGGGAGAGTGAGGACCCACAGTTAGGACTACTGCCCTTCTTTCATGAAACAGCCATTACCACACTGGTGTGCTATAGCTCAAGCGTCTCACTCTTAAACACTTCCTCAGATGTTACTGTACAAAACTGTCTAATAACACTTCTGATGTTACTGTACACAAGTATCTCACAATAGGTGCGTCTTCATTAGAGCAAAGTTTCAAATTAGCTAGCGATTTTGAAATTAGCCCGACATCAAATAAGCTGGCCATTGTGTAGTGAAGACGCAAATAGCCCGCTAATTTGATCGGGAAATTTTCCCGATAAATCTTGGTCTAGTTCGCGAACTTGCCAGCTAATTTGCGAATTAGCTGGCTATTTGTGTTGCGTCTTCATTTCTCGAGCGGAGGGCTTTCGGGCTAATGGAGACACAAATTCGCACTATTGGCCTTATTTCCCTAATCGCAAAATAGCTGGCTAGTTTAACTTTGTTCTGATGAAAACTTTCTAAAATGTTAACATACATATGCCTCTCGGTCTTGACACTGATATGACCATGCACATGCATTTCACTCTAAATTGAGACCTAATAAGGTTTTCTGTAGTCTTCTGTTGGAATGAAGGATGTTCATATTCAACAGGGTTAAAGTTTAACAGAGTGAGGAAAACATATGTAGAAGTAATCCCAGTGAGGAACAATTTCAGATTTCCTTGAGCTCTGTACGCTCAGTTTCAAACAATTTTTTCCCCCCCGCTCTACTGGACACAGCATGACTGCATAATGTGATGGATTTCTTTATATGGTCATCTGCTCCTAGCACTGGATAACATCATTGCAAAAGGCTGACTTATTCTGGCAAAACACTATACTCTGCCATCAACTACCATATCCAACATATCATTAAATGTCTGAATTCTCTGCCAGCTTTGGAGGATACAAAGAAGCGAAGGTTCATATTTATTTTCACGGAGAATCGATGAGCTAGCTGGGTCAGCGTTTCTGATTTCTGTTAATATTTAAACTGAATTCCAAGAGTGACATTAATCTAAGTCAAACTTGTATGGCTTGGTTGTCTATGTAGTTAGATAGCTCAGTGCCACTCTAAAGACTACTAAGAATGCACCCATTACCCTTTCTATAATCATTGTGTAATTGACTTGCTAGCTACTAAATCAAATGTGTATTGAGAAACCGCTGCTACTTTAGCCAGAAGTGATGTACGAGACACGTCAAGAGGAACAGATAGAATGGGAGACTGTTTTTTAATGGAATTCAGTTGTGGAAGAATAGCGCAGCCATTCGCAATAAATGTAAAGTTAGCTAATGGTTGCTACTATATAAATGCTAGCCATGGACCATTCTTTACTTAAGAGACTGAATTCCAAGTGCAGTGAAACTTACATGGTGACTGCGTGTCATGCTTCCTTGTGAATTTACTATCCTCTTAAGTCAGTTGCTAAGCCTGCAGATGATAGCTGTCCATACTCATTGCGTAGATCAATAGGTAGCTACCGACAAAATCTGTCATCTGTATTTAAAGACTTGCTAGCAGCCAGGGATTTTGACATGGTCTCTCCACTGACACATGGGGCTGGTGGCTCTGTTCATTGGCAAATCAGAGCAGAGCTCATTTCATAGAGGGGACGGCCCACTCAGTACAGTACGTTTTTGAAAAGTTGGGAATGACAGGAATCAAATGGCTGAGAAATGGATTTTTACTTTTTTGCTTTGCTAAAAAGGTTTATAAACCTCCCTTATGGACATCCAAGGATATTACAACTTGGGGGGAAAAAAAAAACTGCATTTTTGGTCCCCTTTCACACTTCCTGTGCTGTTACTCTTAACAGTTCTATGTCACCATGCACAAACATTTCAGTCTGAACACTTCATCTGATGCTACAGTGCAAAAAACACACTTCTGCTGATGTTACTGTACACAAGCAATTCACTGTTAACACTTCCTCTGATGTTACCATACACAAGCGTCTCACTCTATATACTTCTTGTGTTGTTACCATTCACAAAGCATCTCATTCTTAACACTACCTCATGTCACTGTACAAACGTATCTCACTTCTTGCATTTTTCCCCACCCTGAACACAGCCAAGCCGTTTAGCCCCACCACAAAGCGACCTACTCCCATCAACTCAGGAGGGTGATGCCATGGCCAGGATTCCTCCAACTCGCATGATGACTAGCCCTTGCTTCTTTACACCATGCAGTCACACCACCAATTGCACGCTGCCTATGCCATCAGAGGATCATGCAGTCAGCGTACAATTGCACAGTTATATGTGCCTGGCCGACCAAAAGTAATGACTGCAAAGTGATACTATCGATACCTACCATCCCCGGCGAGGCTGCAACAATTATTTCCTCGCCCATGCGGACCCCGGTAATGGCGTTGCTGGCATTCAATCACCCAACCACAGGGCACACAGACGAGCCACCCGGAGGCCTAAAGTATCCCACTCATAACACTACCTTAGACGGTACCGTAAAAAAGAATCTTATTCTTATCCCTTCCTCTGATGTTACCGCACAAAAGCATCTCACTTAACACTTCCGTTGATGTTATTGCACATAAGGGTCACATTCATGAGGCACCATGATCACCCTCCACTCTACAGACCTGGCATCCCTGCTTGCATGGAGAATGATCGGCCCAGCTGGATTGGTGACATCATCTTGATGGTAAGCTTGGCTAGGTAGATTGCTTCATATTCCTGTAAAACAAGTGAAACCCTCCTTACCTAGTCTTGCCTTCATAATGAAACATCCTGTTTGAAGAGTCCATGAGATCCATGCAGAAAAAAACCTCCCCATGAGCCATCCACTACTCTTTAGAAACAGTCATTGAACCTTTTGTAAAAACAAACTTTAGCCATAAAATAAGCCACTGATGATCTTCGTGTGAAAACGGTGCTGCCATTTCTCTTGATAAAGCAGAACATTATTGTATGTCAAATGGCACCATGTCAAACTGACATAACTGCACCACAGAGATAGGGCTCTGGGATGGAAAGAATGTTAAGCAATAATGCAAAAGTTAAAATGTGACACTTTCAGAGAAACCTAATCATAATGATTTTAAACATGTTTTATTCCCTTTTACATGCTAGTTCATGAATCTGAGTTATTTACACCAACATTACTCAAAAATCTTAAATGTATCCTTCTGCATTAGTAGAGCCTGCGTCAGCAAGATCAAATGTTCAATCAGTGTGGGAGATGAGTGGCTTGGTAGACAAACAACAGTTTTTGAGCCAGTTTAGCTGACACAGATTAAACCTAGAATATGACTAAACTCTACTCTGAATTGAGATTATCCATTAAAAAAATAGGACCAATGGCCCCGTAGCTTGCTGGCATGACATGAAATTAGATGTATATTTGAATGATGACTAAAAAAATAATTAATGAACTTTGATTCAAAAAACTAGAAATTTGAACACCATTGCCATTATTTATATCCACCGTAGCGACAATGTCCAAAGGAAGTCCCATACCAAATTTGAAGTGAATCTGACCTCTAGTTTCGGAGAAGATTTTTAAAGTTTCAGATGGAAAAAAACTGAAAAAATTAATCAAAATTTTAAAAAAAAACAGTATTTTTCAAAACTGAATAGTCTTGGTGGACAATGTCCCAAGGAAGCTCCATACCACATTTGAAGAGAATCCGGCCAGTAGTTTCAGAAAAAAAAAAAAAAAACTACTCAGTCCTGGACAATGGTTGACCAGTCTGCAAACCACGCCCTTAAATGTAACTTACAGAGTCACATGGTATTCTATTCAGCAATTACAGATCTAATCTCAGTAGATCACTCGCTTGGAGTCAAATCCTAGGTTTGCTAGTTTAATCATCGTTTTTCCAGGAATAAAGTCAAAAGAGCAGAAAAAAGACAAAGTGCAAAATGAGATCAGGTCTGATCAAATGTTATCAGGGCAAATTCTGCTTCCCTCTGAATTTTGCAAGAGCCCTCAGTCAGCATCAGAGACACTTCCAGCTGCACTAAAAGCAGTAACACAGCCAAGCTGACTGAGCCAGGGCAGAGTCTGTTAAGAAACTCACCTGTAGCTGGTGCACGAAGCCCACGTTGGGATTAATGCAGAATCTTCGCTCCTGAACGTGGTTGAACGCGTCCCTGTGAAGAAAAGACATGGGCACAACAGGCAGCCCAAATGGCACCACTGATTTAAACATGCGTTAAAGGGACTACGTCTGCTGGGGCACATGCATAGTAGAGTCCAGTCGATACAAAGCAATAGCAAGGGAGCAGAAATACAAACCTCAGGCTTATTTGTACGTGTATAATGCTTACCTTCGTTGCCATTTAAAATATAGAAGATGGCCTGCAAACGCCGAGCTGCTAGAGTAGCCGCATTTTATCTTTGACAAAACCCACAAAGAATGAATGATACTATCCATCCATATTTCTTTGGGCGAAAACACACTGAAAGTGTAAGGTAAATTATTTCAATACCGTCGGTGAATTTGGGTTGGAGTTTCAATCTGTTTGTATTGTGCTCACCCTCGAGAAGTTTGCAGAAATTTTTATCAAGCAACTGTCTTTATTGTTCGTTACAACATTTTGTCAGAGTTCAGGCTTCTTGAGCATTATTATTGCTTTAATAAGTTAGACTACATCCCGGATTATGTTGATTGTTATGACTTCCCGTGGTGGCTGTCGAACTAGAAGGGGTCGAAAAAAAGGGGTTGACAGCAGCACCACAAGAGTCAGAGTTTGGCAAAGAGGCCATCAAAGAATATGTCAAACAAAATGTGGAAAAAAAAAAAAAAAAAAAAGGCGGGCAGGTTTTTTCCTGATGAAGGTCTTTTGACCGAAATGTTGCTATTCACCATTAAATATTTTTGCAAGTGGGACAGTGTGCGGGAATTTGTGTTTTTTTTGATCGGCTTACTCCTCTTTTATGCACCTGTTCAATGTTACAGATGTGCGGAGCTTTTTTCCTAAACAAAATGTTGTGACAAGCAGGTTCTACGAACAATCAAGATTGCTTGATAAAAATTTCTGCAAAATTCTCAAGGATACACGCAATGCAAACAGATTGAAACTCCAACACGAATTCACCAATGGTTGTGAATAGTTCACCTGACGCTTTCAGTGTGTTTTCGCCCAAAGAAATATGGATGGATAGTATCATTTATTCTTCATGGGCAAAGATAAAGTGCGGCTTCTCTATCGACTCGGCGTTTGCAGGCCATCTTCTGTCTTTAAAACAGCAACGAAGGAAAGCTTTGTACAAGTACAAATAAGCTTGGGTTTATATTTCAGCTCCCTTGATATCGCACTGCATGTACTGTTTGAAAATGTTTATCAACTGTATTCTACTATGCATGTGCCCCAGCTGACATAGTCTCTTTAAAATACAAATTATTTCTGTCCTTATTTTACAGAAAATTGCCCTCCAAGTCAGTAATTTGGCAAACGTATGTTCAATACTATAGGTAGTTTGCAGATGATGTCACATTACAGTGAGAACTGCAGATGGGGGGCAGGAATTGATTTCTCTACGGAGAAGAACTATCAAAATTCCAAAGTTTTGAGCTGTTTACGGCTGTGCCAACCAATCAAATCTGTAAAAAAAAAAAAAAAAAACAAGATACTTTCAAGTCCTGAAAGTAGCGACACAAAGGAGTGAAACTGAAAAAGCTCACAGAGAAACGGCAGCAGAAAAAAACCTCCATGTAAACTCTGGAGGAGCGCAGTCAGAAAACGCTCCTGTATGCAGTGACCACTTAACATCTCTGGCTAAAATCACTTCCCTTCATTCCCAATGATTCCCAACCGGCGTTCTTCACATCTTGGCCCCCCCCATCTGGCTTTTCAAGTCATCAGGATCACGCGATTGCACACAAGCTATATATATAAAATTATTTCACAATTAATTCCATGAAAAAATGGTGAAAAATCAGTCTTCCGAATTTTTTTCAAATTATACAGAAGGGAGATTTTATTCTTCTAAATCCCTTCTAAATGTCCAATTCTTCAATAACGCAAGTTCTTTTGGCCAAACTAAATGCAGTCATAAATTCTCCACACGGACAAATTTCTATGATATAATCATTAACAGCACGACGTTATGAAAACAAAGCTTTGCCAATGACATAACAGACAATGAAATAATGGGAAATGACAGAAACATTAAACTACGGACTCTCACCTGTATTTTACACCAAATGTTTCCATTAGGTAGGCAATTACTAAGGCAGCACTAGAGAAAAAGAAATGAAGAAAGGGGTTGATAAAGCCTGGATATTACACAGAAACCCGTCCAGGAAAAATGTGTTTGTATTTTTGAACAGACAAGAGCAGAAATAAATGCTTGCAATCATTTCGGGTCACAGGTCAACTAACAGGAAATCAACACCATTGCAGGAGTTTGACCAACCTTCTCGATATTCCTGCATTTCCATGAACGAGTACTTTTCCTGTAAAACAAAGTTAGGATATCAGAGAAAAGCACATACTAGAGGACTTGCCAACAATGTTTATTGTTCGTGTTAAAAGACAGATCCCAAACTTTTCTAAATATCAAACAAAATTTGAACACAATAATAAAACTAGACTATGTATTAAACCAGGACTGCAAGTTTACTCCCGTACTGGGACAATAAGTTTACATGAAAAAAATTGTAAATTACTAATATTTATAATGAGCTGATCCTAATCAAAATCAATGGGTGGCATGGTCTTATCACCACTAATAATCCCACCAAATATGAGAACAATCCAATTTATTTTGTAGCCAGTAGAGCAATGACGACAATCATATACGGACACAACTGATGCGGTAGCGGCGGACACAGATTGGACTGTGATCCACAGAATCCCCTGGTGCTTTCATATGGGGGATACAATAAATATATACACATGCATGTGGTTTGGTAAATCAGTTAAAGCTTTTAACAAGAGGCCTGTGGCCTAGAGAGCTCCGCTGAGGATGAGTGAAATGTCCATGTCATAACTTAATTTCAGAAATTCTTGAAAACTATTGCAATATGAACACATATGACACATTTGGTAACCAGAATATACTGTGAACCAGTTTGGTGTCTCAATTTATGTAGTATAACAATAGAACCAAATTGCAATCATTTATTTCAATCAACTTGCCACCAAGCAATACTAACAACCAACAAATACCCTTCCCCCCCAGTACATCACAAATATAGCAGTCACAATCCTTCACACTGCCATAGGACAATATGATGCGGAACAATATGATGCAGAACAATTAATCCAGAACGATGATCCAGAACAACTCGATCGAGAACAATGATCTGGAACAACGTGATCCAGAACAATGATGAGGAACAACATGATGCAGAATAACATGATCCAGAACAATATGATCATTTCAGTCATCCTCAGCAAAGCTCTCTAGGCCGACAGGCTTCTTATTGAGATATTAATGAAAGACTGGAAAAATGAGCACAAACAGGTTTTCTAAGTCCAAAATGCTGAATTTCTCAAAAACCGGGACATAGAATTTTCTAATTTTCGCAGGGGATATTCGGAGCATCATACGGAAGGCTCACGACAAATTAGACAAAAAGTTATCAGACAGTTTTTGAGATATTAAGGAAAGACTGAAACATAACGCGTTGCTAAATACCTCTCGGCCAAGGTCAAAGGTCAAATCCAGCAAAAAACCTGACGTTGCACATCTATGGGTCATAGTGAGTTACCATACCAAATTTGGGGAAGCTGCAATCATTAGTTGCTGAGTACGGACTCGGACAAAGTCATGGACAGACGAAAGACAGACACGCAGGTGACGAGAATACCCCTCTGGCCAAAGTTTGGCCGAGGGGTGAAAAATGAGCACTAACACTGATTTTCTAAGTCCAAAATGCCGAATTTCTCAAAAACCGGGACGTGGAATTTTCTAATTTTAGCAGGGGATCATCAGAACATCATAAGAAAGGCTCACAACAAATTAGACGAAAAGTTATCAGACAGTTTTTGAGATATTCAAATTTGAAGTGAAAAGTTGACGCCGGACGGACAGACAGACAGATGAACGACTCAGCACTAGAAAAGCTCCGCTGACTGCTGACCATCGTCACAGCAGAGCTAAAAAGGCAATGGTGGCTAGCATTCATATGACAATTTTGGTCTTGACATGAACCTCCTAACACAAATGTAAAATGCATGCGCAGGCCCCCCCCCACTCCCCCCACCACCCACAACTCATTCATAACTTTATAGGCCCCATTTTATTTTTACTGCTAGGTTTCCCATCTAACGGATCATTTCTGTCCCTGACTGACAATTTTCAGTACCTCCAGACTGTAAACTTCCGTCAATGAATTCTTTAGTCTGAAAAGAGAAAGGAGGCAGGTTACACACACACACAAACACAGTGTTATCCCGACAACATCATGTGGATCTCTGCAATGGAAACCATGACTCACCATCGGGAAGTACCTAATTATGTTTTCCACTGGGTTATCGGCAATATCTAACACAAGGTATCTGAAGATAAAACAAAACAAAAAAAATGCAAGCTCAAGAATATTCAAAATCCATTCCAAAAACTGACAGTTCACCAAGGATGGGGGAAAAAAAAATGTAAATCTAGATCTAAATCAGGGGTGTCAAACTCTTGTCCTGAAGGCGCATAGTGTCATCAGGTTTTTGATGGATTTCCTCAGTTTATTAGTCACTGATTGGCGAGAGTCAATACATGTTATGAGGCATTAACAGTTGGGCTGCACGAAATGGAGAAAAAATGCAATATGCGATTATCGAATTGGATTATGCAAAAGCTATGTGAAAACTCCAATATTAATTTTCCGAGTCAATTCCAAATATTAAGCTTAAAAAAGAAAAATGGCTTGACTATGCCGCGACCTGCCAAAGCTAAAAACACCCTAAAATTTGATCTTCAGTCCCACAGACAGCTGACATTATGTGACCATGACCCAATGACCCGAAAATGTAATCAGTTTGTCTACGCTCTGCTTGGAGTTAACATACCCGATTTGGTCAAAATCAGTCCACTCCTTCAGTAGATATCATGTACACAAGAGTGATGGACAGACAGACGACCGAGGAACAGTACACCTCTCGCCTACTGTGTGGGGCGGTGACGTAAGGAAATATCGAAGTTGCCCATGGTCTTTGCTCTTGCGAGGTAAACATAAAAAAAGATCACTGCAACCTCTCAACATGCAGAAGAAAGTTATTATATCGGCATAAAACACAGATATTAAGCGGTGTTGATGTGCTTTAAATTGAGGTAAAAATTGGCCTTCAGATGTCAGCTTAGGGGTGTGCGACTGCGATATGTATCATCTATGGTAATATCTTAATTGCTGTTTTCACGATATGCAAATTTACATTATTGAATATTCAGGTGCGTAGCCAGAAAATCATTTGACGGGGGTGGATCTTGCATGTAGAGCACAGAAGCTTTGCAATCAATTCATACTTTGGACTATAAGTAGCGGCTCCCTGCAGAAAAGCCTGTAATCAATTTTGATCATCTGTTGTTTTTATACAATTAAAAAGTTAGAATTTTAACATTATGACTACATAGGTTAGTAAATACGCAGAAAATAAAGCAGAATGTTTGTGACTTACAGGTGAGAGTTCAATCAATCGTTCAACAAACTGAATTTATCATTAGACTTCCAGTATGATATAGTATTTTAGTATCACAGAAAGAGCAGTCTTTTTGTAACTGCTTGGAAAATACTTTTCTGTCAAGCTACCGTTTAGGCCGTAGTGGATCAAATTTAGTATTATCGGATCACTATATCTGGCAGAAAATTAGGGCTGCACGATTGACCGAATTGTGATTATTTTAAGTGCAATAAAAGTAAATGCCACTATGAGGAAAACAGACGATCTTGCTTATTACCTTTTCTATGACACATACTTAATGCAGTGCTGAATGAACAGCACAGGCCCTTTGAAATGCTTCCGGAGGAAAATTGTGATAGCAAACACATTCAGCCAAATCTGTTCCATGGTCATTTCAATTTCAAAATATGACAAACAAAAATGATATCTAAATAAATTAGACCGTCTACCAATTTAAATCATTAATTGAGTGAATCAACTGTTTGATTGCAAATTGAGCAAAGTAAATGGGAAGGGGATCAGAGAAATTGTCGGGTAGTGGATGATGATTCTGCAGACCTTAAAGGAGGACTATCATCAAAAAATTTCTGCCCTCCTGTTATTACAATTTGTTAATCTCCTGCTAGTTAAACTGCATTCATGTAGCTCAGTTGGCTAATTGACGAAAAATGGAATTTAACTGAGCCCATTGGGCAGCGCCATTATTTTCCGTAGCACCTGTCGCGTCCACTGATCTATATAGAATAACTGGATTGCTGACATGATAGAGAACTGCGTTGGGAGGTCGAAACAAGCGGAAGTGGTCCAGCTGCCATTTTACTATGCCTGGTAGTAAGCAACCATTATATAGCATTCTATGGCAGGGAAGCGTTGATGTGCAGCTTTCCAATGCAGAGCGACATTTTTTGGGGGATGCGGCGAGACAATGCACTGACTGTAGTAAAGACAGATACACATAAATTAATCTCAATGAATATATTGCTTATTATTAGCCACTGGTGATCTACCTTAATGGCAGATAATGTGTCAACGGTTTTTATTGGAATACTTCAAATTAATGTCAGCTAACATGATCCATCAGGTTAGCCTAAAGCTACCTAGATTACTGAACTGAAGTTAACCAGATCAATCAATGTCACACGGCATAAATTAGATAATCCAGTAAAACTGCTGTGTAACGCTGTCTATAATATTAGACCAGACTAACAAGACAACAAAACCAGGTGTTAACTGGTCTAATCATTAAAGCTAACTTATACCAGCACTAAAAAAGGCTAACGTTTTGTTGACACTAAATTACCGTTGAAGGACAAATTTAATTTTGCCAAGTTTATCGATGAGGATGTAACGTTAGAGCTACTTAAATAGATAATGTGATTCACACTCTATAATGAATGGCAGGCAGTTTTACATACATCTCCATAACGCACAGCTCACTTCACTGCTCATGTGAACGCTGATTTAGCGACCTTGATAAGTTTACATTGCGTTCTCTTCAGCGAACCCACTTTCGCTTCGTAGGAAAATTTGCCTGGCTTCGTGGCAGCTACTGAGTGTAAACATCGCAAGAGAAAACTCAATACAAGACATCCGTTGGGACTTACATATGCGTTATGCTCGATTAAATCTCACACCCAGTGTTTCTAAAATAAAGACAACGGTTAACAAGATGCGAGCTTACAGCTAATTTATTTTTTCATTACGTTTTTCTGGGTGTATTAGCTCTCGAATGCAGCTTGAATGTAGTTGGAACACAGTAGGAATATTTAGAATGCTTTTAGAATGCAGTCAGAATATTTAGAATGCACTTCGAATGCCACATGAGTGCGGTTCAATTGCTGCCTGAACTCCACCCGAAGTCTGGTTGGAAGGTCTGGTTGGCTTTGATGGGATGGGAATGCATCGATTAATTATTATGTATTTATACAAAAAAAAATGTATTTTCTTGCTCTGAAATGTCGCATGTATAACCGGATATTGAACCTCAGGTCCAAATGCTCCGCCTTATCCACGACACTAGCTCAACAGACTGTATATTCACTGGTCGATCTAGCACTTGTATAGCTGTGCTGTGTTTGAACTTGAGCATATTGGCGCAAGGATTCTCAGTCATAAACTGGCTTTGAAAACAACAGTTGAATATTTAGCGGTTAATTATGGTGAAAATACAAAAAAAACAAACCATTTAAGTGATTATACTGCTGAGGTCTTCCAGTGCATACCATAATGGCGAGAGGACTCTCAGATAGACAGGCTAAAACAACAGCAAGCGCAGATTTACCCACAAACAGCTTTTATGACAAAATATCAAAGGTAAGAAATTTTTGCTCATCTCTGTAGCATTTAAAGTGTATGCCTGCTGTTCTTTGAGTGTGGTGTCAATTTAAAATGACAAGGCTTACATCGTTGGAATCTGGACTGTCCTTCTTCATTTGAGGTATCGTTTGTATGCATAGCACAAATTCAGTAGAAATGCTTGTGATAGAGCACTGATCTTATTTTATTTAATGTTTTGCTAGATGCTTATTTACTTGCTTGGTACTTGAATTGTGTTCGGTTTAGGTAAAAACGGTCATCACAAACTTTTCGCCGAGTTTCTTCGCTTTAAGAGGATATGCCATAACGAGGTTGCTATTAGGAAACATGCTGTATTTACTATGCAAATTCATTGCCCCTGTTACGGGGGCGTTCAGGCTTAAGGTTAATATTTGTATTGAATATATATTTTCCACTAATTTCTTTAAATCTTCACTTTAAAACCAGTTTTCATTGCAACAGAATCGTTGACTTACTTGTGAACTTCTGGTACCTGAAGCAGCTTTTCTCAAAGTGCTCTGAGCAAAGAACTGAATGTTTTGTTGGTTTGTAAGGCTTTCCACGGTCAATTCTTCTTAATTTAACAAGCCAGTCTTCAAAAAGGGCTTCATTATTTTGTGGGAATCGATAGAAACTTATTTTGCCGTATTTTCCAGACGACTGAATGGCATTATTATTGTTGCAAGCAACAACAACACAAGATTTCCCTATTTTCACTATGCTGCGATCAACCTTTGTGTACATTTTGCTTCGGGGATCATGTGACCACCTACGTAACTTGCAACGACCTCATTCAAACAGAATGCAGCTCGAATACTCAGAATGTACTTAGAATGTAACACGAGTGTCCCATATGCCTTGATTGAGTAATTGCAGACTACAGCAGGGGAACGTAAATATGCCACTAAAACTGACACCGAACGCGTGAGTGTTAACAGGTATGCGTTATTAATGAAAACTGGCCACACCTGATAATGTTGAGTTTTCTTATTTTCTGTAAAGGTCATTTAAATGAACGATTGAAAACAGGTCATGACCAATCATTATTTTTAAGGGATTATTTTTAAGGTGAATTGTTTTAATATCGAAATAGATTCCGGCAGCAATCAAGATGCATTCGAGGTGCATTCTGGCTCGTTCGAGGTGCATTCTGGCAGGATTTGACGTGGCTTGCCGTTTCGATTCTCCCTCGAATGCAATCAGAATGTTTTGAATGCGGTTGGAATGCCGTAAGAATATTTATAATGCAGTCAGAGCACAGTTAGAAGGGTCATTCCATGAAAAAGGGAGCCAAAGTGTGACATTTGTTCCGATTTTTTAAAACCGAGAATTTGCATCAAATTATTAAGCCAAGTGATTGGTCAAACCTGAAATACAACATTTTCATTGTCAGAAGAGAACATCTCATCTCAGAAATGCGCAAAACAGGCTGATAAAGGTCATTGCGAGTGTAACAAGTACACTAAATCTGTGGATTGGTGGTAAAATAAAGTAAAATACTGTGGAAAAAACTATTTTAATTTCATATATATTCTATTTTGGTCATGTGGCACAATCAAAGTGATTCTGGGCAGACTCTTTGACCAATGGGATTAGGATTCAAAAAAGTTTTTTGTAAGAGAGGACACCGTTACACACGAAATGACCTGTAAACATTTTAGGTACAGGTGATCCATGCATTGCAATTATTTCAGTACTTTATTTCTCCCTAGGTATCTGCACAACAAACAATGTGTTACAGTACAGCCAATTCGATAGGAAACCCTACTTTCACTGTTTGTGTGTTGCGCGTAACATGGACACAAAAGGCCATTTTCGGCACTTCCCAAATTTAATTATATATTGCTTGAAAATAAAGTTCTAATGACTGGCAGACAGATGCCAGCATTTGTGAATTTATGGCAACAGTTGGTTTTGTTGCTTGCAATCATTTATGAATAACAGGTGGATCAGTACTCTGAATGTAACAAGCGTTGCGAATGTAACAAGTTGGACACGAAACTTCAATACCCCCTAAAATGGCAACTGCAGTAATTTTTACCTGTGTCATTACCTGTGTCTTCACGTAAAACTTAAGGCACTTCTTCTTTGAATAATATTCAGAATAATTTTCATTTAACCCTTGGATTTTATGCAAATTCAAAATTTGCTACGTTGCGAATGTAACAATGGGCACGAAAGAAATTTTCGTGATAAATTTTGATCTGTTTTTTTTAAGACTTCACTGTTGATACTTAGGACTGTGATGTGTTTGAAATAGTCAACCTGTACATGATTTGGGATCAGTGAATATGTTTACTGACACTTACCAGTCATTCGGCAGGGGTTGTTTGAATGTAACATCTTAAGACACCGACTGTTACATTCGCAACACACACTTTTGGTCTGCCGTTCTAAATTTCATAGCGTACAACCCCACAAAGCATAGTACTGTATTAAATCACGGCTAACTTTCTTCATAAAACAACAGCAAAAATGCTAATCAATTGCTCCCTTCTGTGAAAAAATTGTGTCTTGAAAAATGTTGATCTTAGATGTCACATTTTGCTCCTGTATTAAGGCTTAATTTACAGTTGGACATCAACTTTTTTCAGATATTACTGATTTTGTGGGCTTTGTATTGTTTGAGTTTTCAGACATAGCTAAAACAATGGATGCTGGTAACTAAGATTAAACCGAAAGGGTATCTCCTCAATTCTGTCAACCCCTAACTTATAATACACCACCGGCTCCCTTTTTCATGGAATGACCCAGAACACACTTCGAATGCCGTTCGATATTTCTCCACTTCGAATGCACCTGGAAAGTTTTGAGCATGAGCAAAACATTCGGGCCAGCCACAAGAATGGGCCTGAATATTTGAAATGCAGTCAGAATTTTTAGAACGCACTTCGAATATCCAGGAATATACAAAGAATTTTCATTCCGACGGCATTCCGGATCATTCCGCCTCTAGTGTGACTAGGGTTCTAAAGACAAAGTGATCTGCAACTCCTTAGATCCATTACCCCTGAATCTAATGTATGATGCCTTTCCTCACCTTAAAAAATAAATAATTTATAACTTAGTAATAGGAAATAATGACAAAATGATATGCTCAATTAACAGTGAGCAGATGTCAATGATCAAACGCTCTGGTTTCTTGGCTACCCTTGGAAACACACTTTTAATGCAGGAAAAATTGAAGGCACAATGTTAGAAAGCACAGAATACGCATGGGGCAGAAAATTCCCCTTGCTCAAACTAGGCCTACGCTGTCGGCGGCCGACAGCAAGGGGTATATCCCCAAAATTCCCCAATCCTTGAAGCCCCCTTTATTAGATTCCCCTTTACTAGACCTACAATATTAGGCAAATTTGAGGTCTGTGTAAATAATTGTTCCAGAGAGATGGTTAAAAAACAGATTTTTTTCAATATATAGCGCCACCTGGTGGCAAACCTAGGAGTGCATACTTGCCCAAAATCTAATCAGTTCATCCTCTGTATGATATCTACCCATATGCTAAAAATGAGAAGGCAATGTAAAGTATTTCGCGAGTTATCGCGCTAACGGCTAAAATCTGCGGACGTGGCGGCAGCAGGTGGGGCGAAACCATGATATCCCCGAAACTCGTATTTCGGGGATATAATTAACCATTTCTAAAATGGAGGTTAATATTTTCTGTATACTATGAAGTCTAGCTGTCACATATGGCTTAATTATATGACAATATACTCTAAAGAAAATAACATTTGACATGTGAAAAGTTATTTAGCTTTATCATTTTGTTTTTGGAATCTTGGGGGGGACGCTACCTACTCCATTGTTTTTACTCAAAGGAGCTGTGTCGCGATTACTGCACATGCTCCGAACCAAAGAAAGTGAATCTGCTTGACTGCAAGTCATAATCTGATTTTATCCTTGCCAATACATCTGTTTTGCATTGTATTTATATATTTTAGTTACTCCGACCTTATGCTTTTTATATTCAGGAGCTTTCCATAGAAATTTGAGGATTCAAAGTGCTATTTTAAGCTTTAGCAAAGAGATAAAGAATATAAGTTGGTTGCTATAGCCAATAATCATAGAAGAACGAAAATCGCACCTAGATTTCGACTTGCAGTTGAGCAGATTAACTTCGTTCAAAGTTGTGAGCATGCACAGTAATCATGACACAGCTCCTTTAAATGCACAGATGCATTGATTTCAAGTGAATAAATATTGCCTGTTTTTCTTAAATATGTTGTGCCCATAAACATTAGTAGGCAACAACTGATATAAACTGAATGCGAGCAAACTTGCACAAGGTCAGACTTTTACAAACATGTTTTTAAAGGATGCAAAATATAGTCTCATTAGTGGTATGAAGAAAATCCCAGAAAATATCTGGATATAATTTTTTTGTCAATATTGTGCACCCAAAAGACAGCAGTGCACACAAACCTGCAAAGAGAGAGAATCACATGCCATCATTTCTCTGCTCTGTCTTTGTTCTCTAAACTAAAATTAATTCAGCCCATCCTATCATTGCAACGCAGGCAATAAGCTTATGCAGGGTTCCCGCTGCCGCTCGTCATTTTCGTCATTGACGAAAACAATTCATCGGTGACGAGGAGAAAATTATGAGCAGTCGTCACAGGGGCGAATGTATTTGTTTAATGATGAATAAATATTCAATGGCAAATTGTGGCTTTGTCTGCCCAGAGCATTTGAGGCTGTAGCCCCAAAGATGTTTTCTTTAGCCCCATATAGTTTATTTGAATGCATAAATAAATAAATACATAAAATAAATAAATAGTTCTTCACTTTGGCAGTTTACTGCGTTACTAAATGTCTGTAAAACAGGTCAGCACTTTCGTATTGTTTTATCTTCAATGAACAGAGCCAAGAAAGACCAATCAGAGAGTGGTTTCACGGGAAAATACGTCCAAATTCTGTCTTATTGGCTGACAGGTCTACGTGGAGTTGAAAAACCGAATGACGTTATCAGGCAGCCAGTCAGCCCTGTGAGGGAGAGCATATTCGCGGATTTTAAACTGGACAAAGAAAGTTAGGGATCACCCAACTTTTCAAAATTAAAATATGATATGGAAAAAAATACAAACTATCAAATATTTCAAATTCAAAATTTGGGGTGATCCCTAACTTTATTTGTCCAGTATAGTTTTACCTGTAAAACGGTGGAAGCTGAAGCACTATGAAGGTAGAATTGTCTCAAAAAGATTTATATATATCAAAATTGATATGTACGAGTATGCATACATTTATAAATATACAAATAAATATACAAATATAAAAACGTGACCCAAATAAATAAAAAAGATGTATATATATCAAAATGAAATGTACAAATTTTCATACATTTATAAATATACAATTACAAATATACAAATATAAAAATGTGACATACAAATAAATAAACTTACTTGTATAAATAAACGTATACTTGTAAATATATTTTTGAGATTTGAAAATAAATCTGCTTGACTTTGTGTGTGGATTCTGCATTTGCGGATCGCTTTTTGGTTTTTCTCTCGATGACGTAATTTTGAGACATTCCACCACAAACCAGATCCACAAATAAATGAATACACCCTCCCCCGAACAACCAGCAGAGGGCAGTGTGGTACAGCCACAGCCAGAGCGCACTCTGCCCAGTGGCCACAGCTGAGTAATCCCAAATGTAGGATCAACAACATGGAAGCGAACAGTGGATTGACTGGATGGGTAAGTAATAACTAGTGATAACTGTTTCTTGTGTGTTGTAGTGCCTTGGTTGTATCTACTAGACAGTATACATGAGTCCACTTAGTCAGTCACTGTCAGATGTTACAGATGTTGACGTGACGTTTGCGAACGTTAGCCAGCTAGCAGGTAAATCCAGAGATGTATAGTAACGAACTATAACTACTTCACTACTGTACTTAGTACCAAAATGCTGTATCTGTACTTTACTGGAGTATTTATTTTCCTCCTACTTCCACTTTTACTTCGCTACATATTTTGGATGAGTTTGATACTTTTACTCCGATACATTTTTATAAGCCTGCGAGCAGGCTCTCGTTTGCGATGGGGGAGAGGGACGGAAAAGAGAGCCAGCACGAAAGCCAGGGGTTTTTTGAGTTCCGCCCCTAACAAGCTGTCAGCGTGGTTAGACTAATTAGGTCTACGCACTGGCACTCAGCAACGGTAATTTTTTTTTCCCAGCGAGAGCTGCATTTCAGAACTCGTGCGAATGAAGGTAACTTCGGCGACAAGTACTTACACTTGTTTTTGCAGCACGGTCACGCAGCTTGCTGTAAAAAATAGACAGCTGTCCCATTGGAAAATATAAACGGACGAAACCACATACTCGTCACCAAAATTACCTTCATTCGCTGATGAGTTCTGAAATGAGTGCCAGTACATAGACCTAATTATAATTAAATTAATTTTCTGTACTGAGTGTAGCCCATTATTTTGTCGCTGTTAGATCGCATGGGGGAGAGAAGCCGTGTCTTCAATTGCCACTTGATTATTCTTGAATTGGAAAACGTGTTAATGAAGGAAAACCATCTAGAATTAGCCAGGACTAATTTTTGTCAATAATTGCCCGCGAATTTTCAGGTCTAACGCCAGCCCTGCGAGTGTTCAACTGTCAAATTTGAATTTGGGAGCCGTCAAATTCGACCAAACAGAATGCTGCGTTCGTGGACGAACGCGGGGCACTCACAAAACCCTGGCTTTCGTGCAGGCTCTCTTTTCCGTCCCTCCCCCCCATCGCAAACAAGAGAGCCTGCTCGCAGGCTAATAAAAAAATGTATCGGAGTAGAAGTATCAAACTCATCCAAAATATGTAGCGAAGTAAAAGTGGAAGTAGGAGAAAAAAAAATAATACTCCAGTAAAGTACAGATACAGCATTTTAGTACTAAGTACAGTAGTGAAGTAGTCCTAGTTCGTTACTATACATCTCTGGATTTACCTGCTAGCTGGCTAACGTTCGCAAACGTCACGTCAACATCTGTAACATCTGACAGTGACTGACTAAGTGGACTCATGTATACTGTCTAGTAGATATAAACATGGCACTACAACACACAAGAAACAGTTATCACTAGTTATTACTTACCCATCCAGTCAATCCACAGTTCGCCTCCATGTTGTTGATCCTACATTTGGGATTACCCAGCTGTGGCCACTGGCCAGAGTGCGCTCTGGCTGTGGCTGCACCACACTGCCCTCTGCTGGTTGTTCGGGGGAGGGTGTATTCATTTATTTGTGGATCTGGTTTGTGGTGGAATGTCTCAAAATTACGTCATCGAGAGAAAAACCAAAAAGCGATCCACAAATGCAGAATCCACACACAAAGTCAAGCACATTTATTTTCAAATCTCAAAAATATATTAACAAATATACGTTTATTTATACAAATAAGTTTACTTATTTGTATGTCACATTTTTATATTTGTAATTGTATATTTATAAATGTATGAATATTTGTACATTTCATTTTGATATATATAAATCTTTTTTATTTATTTGTATGTCACGTTTTATATTTGTATATTTGTATATTTAAAAATGTATGAATATTTGTACATTTCATTTTGATATATATAAATCTTTTTGAGACAATTCTACCCCCATAAAGCACAATCATCCCCTCATAATGAACTAGGAGAACAAGGTGTGTAAATTTATATAAGTGGCTAGTTACGTAAACGTGATTAATATGAGCAGATATGAGCGCATCTTTACACGGCATATATTAGTTTGATTAGTCTTCGACTTAATCGCTTGATGCGTACAATCATGTCATTTGTTGCCATGTTTTCTACCACGGTATAACTGGTGATTTCTGAGCTAACGTTATGCAAAACATGGTACTTCCAAGTTAGCATTAAAGGCACAAGACAGTGCTATACAATATCTGATTCATCATCAATAATGATTAAAATTTCGTATTGACAACAAACCGTTCCTACACGGCTGGGTTGGTTGTCTGTGAACTCACCGCTGTTAAAATATGTTTAGGCCAGTGCGACAGTTAGCTGGTTAGGTAGTTTGCTGTAGCTTAACTCCACAGTTCTCAAACTCGGTCCTGGGGTGAACGCTGTGTGCGATGGTTTTTGCTCCAACTGGAATCAGGTAAGCGCGGCGAGTAAGCCATGGTTCTTCACAAAAATCTTCAGTTACATCTAACGACCTTTCTAGCGTGAAAGTGTAAATTAAGCTCTAGGTTGTGGTCTAGTGGATGTATACAACGCTGAAAGTAAATGCGCAATCTTCGGTGAAATTCACCTTGGGTTCGCCAGTTGCCTTTGGAAAATAATAAATGAACAGCGAAGAAATATTTAAAAAAAATTTTTTTAAATCCGAACGGTTTTTCTTGAAGCCCAATTGCTTTAAGATTTTTCGAAACCTTGTCTCGTGGATTATTGTGATCCTTGACCATTTACCATGACATGTTTTAGCCAAATATAAGTGAATGAACACCACTCTTAAAATGTTTCTATATTGGCTTATAACTTTATTTTTTGACAGGAACAGCGACTTGTTTATCAAAAATGGATGTCTCTAAAGGATACTGAATGATAATATTTACGTTTTGCCAATTATGTATTAGTGTTTGACTGAATTATGTAAATCCCGTGGCGCTTGCTACCGCTGGGGGGGTTTGGGTTGACCAGCTTTGCGTCATATGGTAGTTTCAGAAAGTACAGTAACCAGAAAGCTCTCCCTAGAGAGAAGTGGATGAGGGTGCCAGTACTGAGACTTGTTTGTTGCTGGCATCAGAATTAGTGATTATCTGAGATGTTTAACATTTGAAACCCTAAACACTGAGATTTACTTTAAGGATTCCAATAAATTGTGCACAAAACATTGAACTTGCCTAAAGTTCGATTTGGAATCAGTTAATGGAAATCTTAAAAGTTAAACATTTAAAATAAACATTTGACAATTCCACGAATTCTGATTCCAACAGCACAAAATTTTGAGCTTACCCCAAGTCCAATTTGGCATTTTTGTCAGGCCTCTCAATTGCCCTTAAAGGGTGTGTCCCTTTTTAATTTTGGGATGCCAAAAATGGCTGCATTGATAAAAATGTTAAGGAAAAAAATAAAGAAATTAAGGGTTTAAAGGGAATTCCATTGCCAGTCTTTTGAATAAATTCAATGCTAAATGCTCAAGAGGTTTTAATTTAGCTTTTATGGTCCACAGGGTCCCCATCATGAGAGGTTGAGCTTGAATGGACCCAAAATTATATATACAATTGAAAGTATGATGGAGAGACCCGTTATAACGCAAATATTTGAGGTTTTGTTCATGCTGCATGCACTTTGTCCGCTTTGAAGGCCTTTCAAAGTTTTATAAAGTCCTTGAGTGACTAATAAAAAATGACGACTATGATAAAGTGAAGTATATTTTTTTTTACTTTATTTCTCGAGGGAGAAAGTGAAGAATATTTTTCAGAACCCAGGGGGAACGCTGCTTATTGCAATATGCTCAGATGTGATATCAACTAAAATTCCATATGTTGCGCAGCCCTAATAAATTGGCAGCTGGCTGAAAGGAGACCACACAAGCCTGCAGACACTGTAGCCATCCACGACTGGAGTTTAACACCCCTACTCCAGATCTAATAGCACAAAGTGGTATGCAAAGGGAAGACAGTCATCTGGAGTCACACAAAGAAACCATTCCCCTAATACAATTTAATGTGGTCTTACCTAAATTTCAATGGAAAATTTGGCTTAATGAAGTTGGCTTCAATATCTTGTCTGACACAAATTATATGTGTAATCCCCTGCTTTTCCAGGGTGGACAGCTGGAAAGTTTAAAAAAAAAAAAAAAAATTAGCATCATTAAGAATTTTAAAAACAGTCACATTTCAAGAGTAATACACTACAGCAGCCATAATAATAAGACATTCATGAAGAAGTTATTAGATTTTTACAGCCTGTAGATTAACATGCTGTGTACTGAGCAGTAGCCTACCTTACTCTTCATGGCAGCTGAATAAGGACCTAAAAACAGGCCCGGTAAAATTTCCTGGGAAAAAAAGGTTTTGATCAATAACTAAATGAATTAATTCATAACAAATTTGTTAATATTACTTAAAAAACTCATTTGCAGTCGAATGTTGGAAAATTATGCTTTAATTAGCACTGCAGAAGACGGCAGTATCTGTATATGTTAACGTATTGCAGATACTGCAGTCTTCCATTGCAGGGCAGAGCAGTTCTTAGTAGAAAATGTCTGCAGACTGCCTTTCCTTCTCAACAAAGACACAAATCTGATGTAAAGTTAGTCTCCCTTAAGAACGAAATTTATAGTGTGTCAGCACCATAATTACCTCCATGAATCTTACATAGCACTGAAGCACTCGTGCCAAATACGTCATTATAATTTGTGCCGTATTACCTCGGGCATGGAGCATGCATCTGGCCCCATGTATCCACTCTATGCCAGTGCCAATCCACTAATAAACCAGAAATGGATGCCAGAGTTTCTACAAAACCATATTGGACCAACAAAGAATTTGAGCAAGCATAAGCCCATTATTAAGAACAGTCAGAGCTGAATGCTGCGATAGGTGCTCAAGCAAGAGAGTACAGTGTGTTTGCAAAGTCAGCATACTTATATTGCCAATGTATTTGTCATATTACTATTTATGCACAAACACACTTTAACATACACCGCAAACTCAACAGGTTTCCTAGCTGCTAATTACATCAAGTTAATATAAAGCACAGACTTTAAATGGCAATCTTGGGAAGTGTTTCAAATACATTTTAAGTCAATGAAACCATGCTAATACAGTTTGAACAAGGGACTTATGTATTACCAGCAACATGATCTGGCTGGTTGGACCTCTTCATTGGAGAAAATGGATTGCTTGAAAAAATCTAAATCAGCATCTTTTTGGACTAATGAAAAAATGTTTCTCAGTTCAGTCTACCTGCACAGGGGTCTACACTGTTAGAAACAGCCAGGAGAAGGTTCACTTTGGCAACCCCCCAATTTTAAATTCTTGCCGTTTTGTACATCACAGACAGATCTGCTCAGCATAGTTAACTCCTCCCATCAAAGTCTGTGTCCTGCTCCCTCCCACAGCCTTTCTCCAACACCCCGCCTCGCCCCCTCTCCGGACCATAATGTTTTTTTTTTTTTTTGCATTTAGCTCTGCTTGGAGGCCAATGGGAGCACAGCATATTACCACAGAGGGAGTAGCTACTCAAAACAGCCTGCTCCTCTCAGGGGAAAGAAAGATAGGCATGGAATAGCAAGATATTGTGGATTTTTATGGGGTTTTTCGCCAGAAAGTTTGGAACCTTTGGCAAATTATTTGCTTCATTGAGAGAAATAGTCATTAGCTTTACAGCTAAAATGGTGGCTGGACCCTGCTGTCAATGATTCCACTGTTTCTCGGCAATAATAGATCCATTCAGCCTTGGATATAGAGCCCTGGTAGCTGACGTCACGCAATCAAAAACTGCCGTATTGGCAGGAAAGTGCACGGTTAAAAACACTGGCAGTAACACTGCAAGCGGCTAACTTTGCCGACTATATTCATGAAAAGTGAATAATTTTATGTATAAGGTGATGCCTTTAGACATTCATCCAAACTGTGATAATGTGGTGATACAAGCCACTTAAAATACAAGTTAAGCACAGCAAAAAGCTAATGACATTATTCTGCCCTGTTGCTAATGCTAACATAACTGTGATGAAGAGACACTTAGTGCCCGTGTCCACAAGCAGCGCTATTTGAGCTGGAAACGCCCATGACCTCATATTCAGACGGCTACTCTCAGGCACTGATTATTTCCAAGTTATAAAAACCATCTTCGAAGCACTTCCGCTATGTATTGTTGCAATTGTCAATATTTGCTAGTAAAATGAAACGAAATTGCTAATATTCTTAGCAATTGAGCTAATGAATGTTCATTACCAAAAAGCAAAACTGGAACTGAATAACGCCAATGGTTTGAACTATGTAGCCAAGTTGCTAATGCTGTTCGCAACCATGCTTTGGGAAACATAGCAACTCAGATTAAAATTAATGGGAACCTAAGTGATTGCAGAGTGCCTAGCTAAAGCTGTTGGGCTCTACAGTTGTAGTGAACATTAATACTGACAACCTAACTTCTCAGCAAACCTTGTGTCCCTAAATGGAGAACAGCAAGCAAATCTAAACTGTAGCTGTTTGATTAGACATAGGACTGTGAAGGCAAGAGAAGTTCCTCCTCTTAATATTTTAAGTCCCTCCCAATTCTCGATTTTGATTTGTTGGTGAGAGAGAAGAGGCATTTTTTGAACCCTGGATGAGCCCGGCAGTGTTCCAAAAGTTAATCTATTTGCAGCCGAGAGCGCCATGGAGCACAGAGGGAAAAAGCTGTGTGCTGAGGGCGTTTTGTAAACTAAGGTCGTTGAGCGCTATCAATGCTGATCTTCATAGTATTTGCATTAAAAACTGACGCTGCCAGCGCAAAAAACGCTTCCTGTGCACACAGGCTGTATTCATCACTAAGCCAGATTGCATCCATTTGCATCCCTACACGCTCCTGCAGGCTTTGTGAGACACTCTGGAGTTGGACGAGAGAAAGTTGATTAGGTAATTGTAGATGTCTGGATACTGCAGGTCTGGAAAATTATCCAATCCGACTGACTCAGTACTAGTGAAAAGCACGCCTGAGGTATTATAAGGGTCAATAATGTTTAACCTATTAAGTTTTGAATTATATAGCTCAATTTCTTTGGGTGTAAAGTGTGCAGTGAGCTCTGATGGCTTGAAATCAGCGCTTGCGCCATTTATTTACACTCAGGCTTTTCTTGCCAAAATGGCAGTGTAAACAAAAGGAGACACATGACATCTGAAGCTCTATACTCCACATGTAAATTTTTGCTGCTTAGATCACAACTTAGAGCCGCAGGGAAGAGACAAAAACTTCATACAAGTCTTTGCAGTCCAACCACCAAGCAAGCCTTTTACCGGCTGAGACAGGTGTACTGTATTCCATTCCGTTGATTCTAATCATAAACAATATAACACAACCATGATATAATAATAATAATAATAATAATAATAATAATTTAATAATGATAATAACAGTTATAAATCTAGGATCTTGTTTATTGTTTACTTGTCTATATTGTGAATGAGGCATCTACCTCAATTTATTTCTGAGTTAAAATAAGGGTTGAACAAACACAAATTGAAAAAACCAGCCTTGTTGTATAAACCATTTTGATAGCGAGTGAGAAAGCATGTTCAAACCACTCATTTTTTTTCTGGGGTCATTACGATCTTTAACCTAAATAATTGTGCATTTATAGTGACAAAGCGGTGTGTACCGTGTAACGAGTTTTATTGGTTGAACTGAGATTGCATGCAAAAATGAGAAACCAGCGAATAAACATACGCTTGTCAAAGCTGCACTGTGAAAGCCGGATAGAGACCTATCAGGCCAGTACAACATGCGAAGCTCGAACAGCTTCACACACTGCTTTCAGTGTTGGGCATGAGAACAAGACCAGCCAGCGTGATTAATGGCAAAACCCAGAAAATCAGCTAACCACAATTCATAACCAAGAGCTAAAAATTAAATTTCAGGTATTGTTTAAATTATGCTTTTTTCTGCATTAAATAAATCACTACTCACACAGAGATTTGGATCCTGACAGTCTGTAATTCTGACACAGTTAATTCGTTATGGATATGAACATCCCCGTATTAAAGCTACACTTCACTTTCAAGTATTTACATCAGCATGGGCTGAATCGTATGGCTAATTACAGCCCTTTAAACCAGGGCTGTCAAACTGGTGCCATGGAGGGCCAAGAGGCTGCAGGTTTCCATTCTGACCAGAAACTCCACCAGGTGATTTCACTAATTATGTCCCTTCACTCTGCTTGAAGGTGAGGTAATCAGTGAAGTCACCTGGTGGAGGTTTTGGTCGGAATGAAAACCTGCAGCCTCTTGGCCCTCCATAGCCCCAGTCTGACACGTGCTTTAAACTATGTGCTTAAAGACCACACGGTATCTCAGAAACACTTTTAAGCAAAAATAAAGCATATGCAATACCAGGAATTGAGTTATACCATTACAAGCTCAGAGTTATAAATTCTGGTCATAAACAGATATTATGGGCTCTGTCATACACGCAGGGTTAGTAGTGTTTGCCCATCAGTGAAAGCACAGCGTAAAACAAGCAGTAAAATGTTGTCAATCAAGTTATCATAACTTATCAGTGATTCTGAAGCACTGGGAAACTTTCTTCTGAATAAATCCTTCTTCATGGCCTAAATAATGGTTTCTGTGTTAAACAAATCCCTTGGTAATTCTAGTGAGCTGCAGACAGCAGTGATGTTGCTTAGGCTTTGAAAATACAGTGTCACAGCTATGGTTCAGTAATAACCAAATTGCCAAATGAGTAAGCGGTAATTCCATACCCATAATAAGAATGCCATTGTTGTAATTATAGCTCAAGTATAAGGTTGCCAAATAAGAGGTCACAATAAAAAACAAGTGTTTCTTCAAGTGCAAGTTCATACATTTGCGGCGACTGAGGTGAAAATGAACAAGGGCATTAGCAGCAAAGCAATTTATTCCCAGACATCCAAGTGCCATAACATACACCAGACAGAACCTCAAACCAAGACAACGAAAACCAAGTTCAATGCCACATGCAGAGCTTGTGTTTTTAAATCAGTTTTTGTGATGTAATTTAAGACTGATAAATTCCCAATAAAGCCACTACCAAGGAGGAGGGGTAAGGATTTGTGAAGCTTTCGATTGATACGCCATTTTTAAATAAAGTTCACTATTTCAAAGAACATGTTAAATCAGAGTAACAATAGCTAGCGATGGCTCAGTAGAATTTCCATTCTATGCGCATCCCAGGCATGTCAATTTATCCACGTACCTGCATTTCTCGTCTCATTGGATATGCCCAGTCCTGAGTAATGAAAAAGTAAGCGTCAGTTAAATATTACACGTAACTGTCTTACCGCATAGCTTATCATCAAGATACGCATGAAGCCTCAAATGTGTAGCTAGCTGATCGGAATTCTGCTACCGGATGCTATGAACGTACGAAATCACATGAAGCAATCTAAACACATTGTCTAAACCAGGGGTGGGCAACGAGGGCCGTATCTGTCCCTGGTTTTCGCACCAACGTCTGGCCTTTAATTAGTTCATTATCTAAATTAGCCAAACGATTTATGAAATCTGACATTTCAGGCCCATTTCTGTAAATCATCATGAATGTACACCAAAGATTGTTCTTGTCTCCCTACATAAAACATTTTTCTTTGATCGAATCTTTGCACAAATGTATATATATTTGCACTTGCAACCAATTAGCTCAATTAGTCAGGGTAATTGATGGAAATAAAAACCTGCATACACACTGGCCCTGCAGGACCAGGATTGCCCACCTCTGGTCTAAACACACGGCTAAGCACACTGATATTCAACAACGCCACGGCATTGTCGACTGGTTACGGTATAATGTTCGTTACTGTTAACCAGAAAATTAGCAAGCACAAGCGAGTTGTATGAAAATACCATAAACTAGTGAAAAGCCCACAAGCAAGGATGTTGAACGGAAAACACTAGTCGGAGGGAAGCGGAGATAGCAAACTTGCGAGAACAAAACATCATGATTAAACACCAAATTCAGCCATCTTCATAATTAATTCGAATCAAAGCAAATTAAATTTGCGCATAGTTAGCGAAGTGGCTAAACCGCAAACTGCTAACAATACATCGAGCTATAGCTACCACTGGCATTCGCCAAGTGACCCATGGAATTATTAGAAGTTTACGTTAGCTCGCGGACAAGCAACTGCCAACCATTTTTTTTTTTTTTTTTTTATTTGTATTTTTTGTACAGATATGCGGCGACAGCATCAAATGCATAATTACACACATCAGCTTTCAACCTGGTGAAAAACATGAGATCAGCTAGCAAGCTAGCGCCTGCTAGCTATTCATGACATTTACCAGTTGGTCCTCCTTAGAGGCAGGCAGGGACGGGAAACTAAGCTTGTTTTCCGCATCCATATTGCGGTGTTTATGGGCACCAGAGGCCCAACTTGCTGCAAAGAAGTCGTACAATTATGCTATTTAAAAGTGTAACAAGCTAACTATAGTAACGTTCGAGTTTGTTTTGGAGCTCCACATGTATGTCCGCTACAGTCCGCCATGATGCGCTCTGCCAAGAAAGTCACGTGATCTGTCCATACTTTCAAAGTTTGGGACCATCTCCTATGGAGGATGATTTGTGTCAAAATTCATAAAAGAAAACGAAAACCACAAACGTGAAAAAAATGAATGAATCGTGCTTTTCCCTTTCATGGGCGGTTTACTTTTGCCTATTGGCTGTATAGAACGGGTAGTGGAGCAGAACAGTCCGCAAAAGGGCCTTAAAAATTGAGATACCTTGCATAATCTTATAACAAGACAAAATAGGAATCATTTTGTTCGTTAGGATTATGAAAACAGATGTTATACTCCAGAAATAACGGGGCAACATGTCATTTTAACCCCTTCTTTGCAACATACCGAGAATACAGCGTAATTTCAATCATTTGGATTTATCACCAGTTATGTCAAATATCTGCAGAACGATTGAGAGGGTTTGCCTCTGCAGGTCAGGGGGTAAACTTCAGCCATAACCTGTCTATCTTATAACGAGTCAGCATTGGTGCCAGTTTGCTCAGAAAGATATTGGCTCCAAGAAAATTCTTGTTTACTTGTGAAAAGGGATTTCTATGTCATTTTAATCCCTTCTGCGTGACTTATCAAATTGTCTTTCTATCACTCTGTTTTTCAGACAACTTTGCAATATATGCCACCCACTTTACTTTTCTTGAGGCCAATATATTAGTCTTTTCTAACTCTGAAGGAGTAAGGGTTCCATTTGGACATTCATAATCATTGTTGTGCCTTTTGACTTTGAATGAAAATGGCCACCATTGTTTCATAAAATCCAAGAATAATGTTGGCTGTAATTCATATTTCTACTAAAAAAAAAATTAGCATTTCCATGAAATCACGGGATAGTTCTTACAGGAATGATTAAAGCAGCCAACCTTTTTTGTCTAAGAATTAATTTTGTTCTAATTTGCACCCCATAGGCTTAGTAATTAACTTTACCACTCAGATGGCAGCACCTTCTTATTTATTTCTAGAATATGCCATGAAGCCACGGCTCCCACATTCAAAAAGATAAAAATCGACTCCCTTTCGGGAGTTTGAAAGATCTTATTAAACACAGTAATTACATGAATAGTCATGCAACAGGTAAAGGAAAAAAAGTACCATTTTGTGAGCTACAGCAATTCAGAAGCTTTGTAAGACATAGACATTTTATATTAGGTCTACCATTAATGTGGATAGGAAATTGCTTGATAATTGTCACAATGTACAATAATGCAAGATGAGGGGAAATGGATGTGGAATGATCCTCGCAACTGAACAAATTAACACTTAGTTGGTAATGAGGAAATCTAAATGGGAACGGGTTTGGAGATATGATGCGGTTGAAGGCAATGTAAGAGCAGTGCCAGGATCCCACTGATGACAGCTCTAGAGTGGAAGAGGTCATTGCCTTGCTCCATGTGTCTTTGTTTTGTTCCTGCTCCCCTCTCACCTCCCCCCACTCCGTGCAATCAGTGACTACATTTACACGCAGTCAATATTCGGGTTAAGGTGAATATTCCGGTTTCTGAAACATTCGGAATAACCCGTTTACATGCGTGAGCAAACTGGGTTATTCCTGTATACATGGTAATTGTAATCAATTGGGATATCCCGATCAAAACAGCGCTCCAAAAGTCAAAGTGTGGTGTTGTCTTGCGTTTCGCCATGTTTACAGCAAGTAGTTCCTGTACTCAAAAGACATGATTCCTCGCTAATAGAACATGCGCAGAACACAAGTTAATGTTCCTTTTGATGGGGATATCCCGATAGGCGTATACATGACCAAATATTTGGGTTAGAGAAGGAGTAACCCAGGGGTCATTTTCGGGTTTTTAAAAACCGGAATATGAGCATATTCCGGTTTTTCAAAAGGGTTATTGGTGTTTACATGGCCGTGTGCAACCGGGTTATAGCTAATATTCCGGTTATGAAAGGGTTATTGACTGCATGTAAACGTAGTCATTGTTAATCATTTCCTTGCTTGTTGCCACACCCTGGAATGCCATGTCCCCCTGTATCTCACCTGTAATGATTTCCCTGATTAGTTCCCTGTGTATAAGTAGCCCTCAGTTTCAGTGTCCTGAGCCTGTCTCTTTGTTTTCTCAGTTACATATAAGCCTTGTATATCTAGCATCTGATTCCTGGTTTTGATTCTTTTTGTGTTACACTCTTACAAGTTTGGATTGCCCTTCATGACATTTTACACAGAGGTTAAAGAAAAGCGGTTAGGGATTAGACGATAGGACGTAATTTTTAACTATTCGGACGCAGCCCCAGACTGTTTGACCCTGAGCCTGCATTTAATAAACTGAGTGAAACTGAACTTCCATTGGCGCTTCAGTTCTGAATCTTAGGTCTGTCAGTACTGACTTACTAGGATGGAGTTAGCAGATGGTAGTCAGCTTTGCTCTGTTTTGGACTGTCAAGGAGCTCTATTGGGAAGACCCTAAGCCCAGCTTGAGGCTATATCCAAAACTCTCAATTCCATTACCTCTAGCATGGATACCCTCTCTGGGCAACTTCAGCAGCACTAGCTTCACCCTGATGCCGTTCACTCATAGGTCCCTCAGTAAGGCCACTTCTCCCACTTTATTGGCCACGTTGGGGTATGACTAATGGTGGCATTCATCCGTCAATAGTTCTGGGGCTGTCCCTTGAGGGGGATGTCTGAGACTTTCAGTGAGCCTGCACCCTCTGCACATGCAACAAAAGTTCCATTTCTCTGGCAGGCCTGATTCCAACCCTTACCTGTTCCTCAGTGTCCCTGCTCCCATATTACCTTGGACTTTGTCACTGGGTTTCCCGCTTCTGAGAATAAAAGCACCATCCTGATGGTGGTGGATAGGTTCTCCAAGGCAACTGCAGAAGGGAAGGCACCTAATCTCCTTGATCAAATTCCCTGGGTCTTGGGAGGGGTCTGATGCCTAATAAATAAATGTGCACGTGTACCTGCGAAGCCAATGTATCCAATCCTAGAAACAATGAAAATATGCCATGTTTTACCAGGAAGGCAAATATGTTGCTTGTGGCCACTTGGCTATACATTCATATGCAATTTCATCATTAATTTAGATTGCAAATGTGCCTGTCTTTGATAGAATAAGCCTAGTTCTTCAGAATCAGAGTAACATCACTCACAGCAATGAAGTTAAAACCATTGTGTTCCACTTCTGTGACATTTCCCAAAAATGGATAACTGGTGATTAATCAGTATTTTTGAACATAGTAAAATGTTTTTGCAAGAAGGGGTTAGAATGAAATATCAGCCCATGATTTCTTCATGCAACATATTTTCATTAGTTTGACATCCTTCTGAATGAAATTACACCAAAATTGTCTTGATATAGGATCAGGCAGGTTATGTTTCAAACTTGATCCCCTGACCTGCAGAGGCTAACCCCCTCTATTGGGACTTCTTTGGTTCCCCAGACCCAGAGAATGTTCTCTATCCATCTTTATCTTTTTATTTAAAAGTACAATTTAAGTCCAAACAAAGACAGACAGGGTGAATTTCATACAATTTCTGCAGAGAAATTTGACATAACTGGTAATAAATCCAAATTATTGAAATTATGCTGTATTCTTGGTATGTCTGAGGAATTGCTTGAGGATGGTTAAAATGATTCTGAATCCCCATTACTTCCATCCAAAACCTGCAGAAGTATATGTTTTCATAAAATTGACATCCTTTGAGTCCCATTTTCTCAATTAAATGCTACCAATTCTGTCTTGTTATAAGACTATGCAAGGTATGTCAAAAATTTGCTTTCTGTTCTGCTCCTCTAAAGGTTTTGCCCGGTGGAAATTTAGTCCCGTTGACATGTTTTGTCCGGCATAAATTACAGAAAATTCCTGATTCGTTACATTTGACCCATGTTTTTAAAATGACTCTTGATCGAACTTTTGACCATCTGCAACATGAGACAGTTTTCTGGCCAAAACTACTGATTTTGAAATTTTTACATACCGAGATTTGCAGTCCCTATACGCACTGCAGTTAATAAAATGTCTTTAAGTATCTAAACACCTTAAAATCTTCCCTGGTTTTGAGCATATACGCTCATTTTGATATTACTGTGTTTTGCTAGAAAGATCACGGCAAAATTAACGTAAAAATATTATGCGCAATTCGAAAACATTAAATTACCCCCCAAGAATTTCTTGGACACATTCATTATCATGACCATTGGCTGTGAGCAATCTGAGTATTATTTGACAAGTATCTCTGGTAATTAATAAAGATTGCCAACATTTAATTCACTGTACACCAATCATCCATCCATCCACCAGCATGCCACAAAGGTGGCTCGGAGTGCCTTTGCAATGCCACTGCCTGCCAGTGCAACAAGGAGGATCCCGGCTTTGCTGAGACTATGGGTGAAAGGCAGGGACACACCCTGGATTATACACCAATCAGCCACATTAAAACCATGGACAGACTAAGTGAAAAACATCAATTACATCATTACAATGACACCTGTCCAACCAAATCACTTTGTCAGAATGCATATCACCACCTTATTTTTTTTTTTTTTTTTTTTCAACAAAGCCTGCCATAATTCTGAGTTGAAGCCAGCACTGATGTGCTGTTACTTGGGCAATAGAAGTTACGCCATTAATGAGAGTAATGATTAAATGCCCGAATTAGCAAGAGTAAATACCCAAGAAATGCATTTCACTGCCCTATTCATCGCTCAGTCAAAGGTATGCCCACTAAGTAGTCAGAATAAAAACAATGAAATGCACTGAAAAGCAATTGCCAGTTGTCATCGCTTTTCAGCAAGCAAAATTAAGATATTTGATGCAACTATGATAAAAGTGCTAGAATTGCTCAGCCATAAAACTATTCATCCTAACTTTCAGAGAGGGGAAGGATGCAAGTTTGGTTATTTTACAGAAAGTTTTAATGACTGTATTTTACATGGTATAAAGTCAACCAGGCATACAGCTTTCATATTTTGTAAGCAATACATAAAAAATGTTCAGTTGAACACTTTTCTCCAGAAACGGTAATAAATCAACTGAAATACTTTGACTTCTGTTTAATAGGAAACAAGACAATTCCAGGAACAATCATATTATATGTATATTCATTCTTGAGGTCATTTTATGGTTCATATTACACCGGTGCAGAAATGGCAAGGAGAATCTTAGGACACCGAAATTGAACAGTTACTCAAGACAGCAATGTTTTTTTTTTTTTTTTTTTTTTTTTTGAATGGACAAAATAGAACGAAGATTTTTTTTATTGCTACAAATAAAAAAAAACCTGTAGCATAGCGTTACCCTCAATAGTTAATGGTTTCTACCAGTCTACATTTGTATATATATATATTTGCCATGGAGTACAGTACAGAAATATCAAACTTCCCCATTTTATTCAGTATGTGTAGAAAGCAGTATGTCTCTTGTGCACCCAATAGTTCTTCTTGCTGGTGAGGAATTTTGTTATACTGGCTTGTAGTCAAGCTTGGATTCCAGCTTCTTTGAATCTGCCACTTTGCGCACTGCCTTCATGAAGTCTTCCTGAGTAACATACTCATGATCAGCGCGGATCGCAAACATACCTGTGGAATTAAATACATATTTACAAAGGTTAGGTTCCTCCTGCAGTGATTTCTGATGTCTGCGTACAGCTGTGAGCTCTATCACATTAAACATTTTTCCACTGAACAGTCATGGCACTTACCCGCTTCAGTGCACACATTCCTCAAATCGGCTCCATTAAAGCCATCAGACAGCTTCACAATTGCTTCATAATCTGAAAATGATCAAATACAAATAAGCAAGGCAGGATAAACATGACCCAATGTCTAAAACTTTGAGAAAACACATAGCTCATTCCAAAAATCAAAGTTAAACCAGAGTCATTTACCATCACTCAAGTGGACAGTTCATGCAACACTATCATATTAGGAGGAAACTTCAACATGGCCACATTTAGAACTACAGCCATATTCATAGCGCATCAATTCCAACTTGTCTGGCATTTCAGACACTAGACTGTAAATGTACACTATATACTGAGAAAATACCTTAAGTTTTGCTGGAAAGATGTAGTGAGGAAATATATTACTTTTGAAAAATTTTATGCATTCAGAGATATTGCGCCTAAACCATGGCATAATTCCCGTAAGATTCTGTGCCGTCTCGGCGTGACAGTCCCAATCTCTGCAGACTGACCTATGTCTCCATGTTTGGTAATGGGCCCGGAGTGGATCTTCAGGATGTCCAGGCGAGCCTGCTCATTTGGCAGCTCAATGTCTACGTGGAAGGAGAGGTAAAAATGAGTAGGACATGGAAACAATAATCTTAAGACAATTTCTTAAAAGCCAATTCAAGATGATCGGACCTGTATGTACCTCTAATCCTCAGAAGACGATGAGCTTTGGTAAATTTCTATATGCTTCAGGCCTTTATGGCACCAATAAGGGACAAGGTGGCAGTATTACAGCCCATATTAATCTCACGACCAAGAACAACAGATACATTCCAAAATACCCTACTCCAATTCTGCCTTCTATCATTTTACAAGAGGCCCAATTGTAAAATCAAACTTGAGTCGACACATTATCCATGACCATCCAGGGCAACAGATTTTTCCAGTACGGTTCTCTACAGAAATATCTGCCCAGCATAACCAATAAGCCTTAGTGGTAGAGTTTGCAGCAGATGAGCCATCGATGAGGTGTGAGCAGCGCCAGGCCGCTATGAATGAACATTTCGGCCGCTTTCACACCAGGATAGTCCGGGGGACTCTGTTCGATTGGGCGGGGAATGCCAACAAATTTCACACCTTCATTTAGTTTGGTTCACTTCCACACTGCACTTTTGAAAGTGGACTAAACCGCCTGGACAATGTCATGCACTTACAACAGCTGCTCGTTTGGGGTGGTATTGCCCGAAACGAGCACTGACCTGGAGGAAAAAAAGCATGAGGAAGAAAAAAAGCCTGGCTCATCGATTGGCCAGGACCTCTCTTTGGTTCGCTTGATAGTCTGTTTGCATTTCCCACTGTAAACGAACTGAGACCACCCGTTTTCAGGCAGACCAGAGTTCACTTGTTTGGTCCGCACCAGAGTTCGGATGAGCTTTCACACCAGCCCAAACGAAGTGGACTATCTGAGGAAACTAACTCTGGTCCATTTAAAGCGGACCAAACAGCTCTGGTGTGAAAGCGCCCTTCTACAGCAAGAGGTAGTGCATTTCAGCTGATAAGGTACCCAAGGTTTCAACATGAAAGCACATCAAAAGTCAGTAAATTACAGCCATCAGACAGAGGGCTCAGCCAGAGGAATCATAACGTACGGATCTTGCGGTCCAGCCTGCCTGGACGTAGCAGGGCAGGGTCAAGGGTGTCCGGCCGGTTTGTTGCCATGATCATCTTCACTCTGTGCAGAGTATCAAACCCATCCATCTGGTTCAGAAGCTGGGGAACACAGATGGACAGAGTTGACATTCAACACCTGGGTGAGTGTGGGTCACTCCAATATCCTTTACTCTTACTGCAGCCATTTTTATACATTTTGAATGCTTGCTTTTTCCAGTCTCCTTCATTCATCTAATCTTACATTTAATTTACCTCTCACATGAGAAGTTAAACTGACAACAGGCCCTGGCACTTGAAGCAGCAATCGGAACATATTCGGGTGTTTCTGCAACATTCGGTGACCGTCAACATCGACTCGGACCTCAATGCTGAATGCCATGAGAAGAATATTCCCCTACCAATCAAATCGTGCATTACAGACAAACAGGCAAGCCAAGCGATTTAAAGTGAGAAAAAAAAAAATAGTTCCAACTTCGGTGCAGCTTTATTCCAAATAGTACTAATAATTTAGTAGTTAAAATCTGATAACAGTCTTTGGTTTCCCTTTTTGATGTTCTTCTCAAGGTCAAAAAGGGAAACCAAAGACGGTTATCAGATTTTAACTCTGAACAATGAGGTGATTGAATATGTATCAACATATAAATTCTTGGGTTTCGTCTTAGATGAAAATCTGTCTTTTCATCATCATATTGAGTATCTAACAAAAAAAATTGAGGGTAAAATTAGGATTCTTTTATTGAAACAAATATTGTTTTCTTTTGTCGCAAGGAAGAAACTCATTCAAGCAACCTTTTTGTAAGTAATTGACTATGGTGATGTTCTTTATATGCATGCAACCGCATCATCTCTGAAAATGTTGGACTCTGTACCATGCTGCATTGCGATTTATTTCTGATCCGGGTTTTCGCACGCATCATTGTATGTTGTATGAGAAAGTTGACTGGTCTTCATTATACAACAGAAGAATGGAACATTGGTACATCTTTCAGTATAAGGCCAACCTGCATGAACTGCCTTTGTATCCATGTTCTCTGCTGACTCCAAAAATTGTCAGCAGTTTTAATCTTCGGTCTTATGGACACATCATGTTTGCCATCCCTCGAACTCGCTCCATTTTTGGAAATCAACCTTTCTGTTTTTGTTCCCTCGTCTTGGTCTGGACAGCAGAATTATCTTAAACTGGATCATCGCATAAGTTTACATGTTTTTAAAACCAGAATTAAGGCTTACTTAACCAGTGCATGCACATGTTTCACTGTTAAAACCTGTTAATGTACTATTCTTGCAGTTTTTGCTAGTCATTGTCTGTTGCTGTTTTCTGTGTGAAACTTTTATACTGCTGTCTTGGCTGGGACTCCCTTGGAAAAGACATTTTGAATCTCAATGGGATTTATTCCTAGTAAAATAACGGTTAAATAAAAAAAAAAAATAAACACGTATGCATGTTTGGACATGCACAAGCAAAGCATATATCTACTAAATTATCGGAGTGTTGGTACTGGCAGAAATAAATTATTTACAAAATGTGTTAACAAAAGTGGTGTCATCACCAAGAACTGTCAAAGTTATGTACCTTGAAAGTAGTGCCTGGCGTGTGCTTTCGCAGCCAGACAGTTTATTCAAATGGTGACCTCCCACTGGGGTATTAGTCGCCATGGAGTTTGGAGTGTCGGCTTGTGGTAAGGATTGATTAAGTGGCTCTGTTGCGGCCGAGGATGCGCAGTGGATGCTCATCGGTTATCAAAGTGATTGTTCAGCTGTCTCTGCAATATTGGTTTCCGTACGCATAGGCGTAGCTTTGGGTCGGGATGTGTCCCGACCAACTTTCAGACAAGGCATAAGTGTTCTGACCAACTTTCAGACGAGGCAAAAATATCCCAACCAACTTTGGATCAATGGGGAAAACAAAAAAATGCACAATTGTAAATCTAACATGTTCCAATCCAATGTAAATATGTGTGGGGCCTTTGTTAGACCTACGTTATAAAAACGAATTTTCCTCTATTTCTTGCTTTCTTTTTTTGGAGATTTATGGAAAATATCATGACCAATCAAATGTTAAAGTAGGCCATTATGATTAGTTAAAAAAAAAAAGGTCAAGAGAAAGAAGAGAGGAGGGCAAAGTAGATCCCTAGTGTTGTCCCCTTGTGTGATGTGCTGCTACTGAGACCGACCCCTGTCCTGCGCCAAACTTTTTTTTTATTAATTAATTTATTTTTTTACATGGTGCTGGTGTAGTGTTTCCAGCTCGAACATTTCGCCTATGAAAGACCGTCAGCAAGTACAACGAGTACCGAGCAAGCACCAAGTTTTTGCTCGAAGTTGAAGTTGACACTGAATTGGAGATTTCAGATTGACAAAATGCATTAAATAATTAAAAATTTTTGCTTTACTGTTAAATTGGAACGGGCCTTAAATGCATAATAGTGGTTTTTCTTAAAAAATTCTTAGTGTTCAAACTGTTATCTAACTTATGTAGGAGCTGTGGTACATTGGGTTACACAGAAACCAAGCTAGGCATTTCCAAGTCTGATTTGTACAGCTGTTAATTGTGTGGCTGGCATTAGACCGTAGGTAGGTGACTAGGTAGCTAGTGAGCTATCTAACGTTGGCTAGCTAATAAATTACCATAAATTGATTATGTAGTTCACTCATAATAACAACATACTATCACGTAACTAATTTACTTTCATATTGTGAAAAGGTTCATAGATTGTTCCATATTGTTAAGCTTCATAATAAATCTTCATAACGTAAATAACAATTTTTAACTTTGATTCAAAATCAAATCAAATATTTTGGTACAAAATAGAAAAGCAAGTTTATGAATATGGCATCTTTCCATGAACATTAGAGGCACCTGGCTTTGCACTGTAAAAAACATCAAACAACCATCAGAATAATCTCTCAGCAGAAAAGACAATATTTGCTCTCAAATTTTTCCAGCGTGCGCTCGCATTACATGTCCCTACCACCTCTCAAACTAAACCTACATTCTGGTTAGTATGTGACTCTGATCTGCTGCCATACTACTGACAACATAATGCCTTGGAGTATCCGCGATTTTTTAAGCTTTAGTTTACATTATGTAACGTTTCCAGCTTACCGAGTGTAATCCAAAATCATAGACAATGAGGTCAGTAGAGGCACCATGAGCGTAAAGTTTCTTTAGTTTCCATAGCCGGACACAGCAGCAGACAAACATCTCAAATACACGCATGCGAAACCGAAGTCTAAAAAGATGACCTGATATATTCCGAGTCCTTTCCCAAATAATTAGTTTTTGGAAAAAGCGGCTATTACCCGCGAACTAGCAATGTACATTAAACTAATAATATTTACTAGTGACCCCACTACGTATGCTCGGTTGTGACAGAGCCCTTTTGAAACCCCTCAGCACACGTCTAGACACACTGCGGCACCTAGTGGTAGAGGTAGGTATTGCATCGCACGTTTTTCATGTTTGTCATAGACAAGCGCACAAATAGACGGACAGACATAACATCGAAAAATATCATTTAAAAGATATAGGTGGTAAAAAAAATTTGCAAGAAGAGGATTCGGTCCACATGAAATCTCCAACTCAACATGAAGAGAATGAAATAACAAAGGGATTTGTATTGAGTGACCTGTGATTAATGGTGGAATGGAAACGATGCTTACCTCCATCAGTGTCCTCTGGATCTCTCGGTCAGCAGACGTCCCCTCTGAGAAACGACGGCCCCCTTAAAAACAGGCACAGCAGCAAGATGACAAAAGTTCCTCCACTGATCAGGCTGCAAAGCCACAGAGCAGTCCATAAGTATTTGGACAGTCTTGATGAAAAAAACTAAAACCAGCAGTACCACTGGAGATGTTCACAAAATAAAGATGTCTATAACTAATAAAGGGCGAAAACTTGTAATTAAATACCATTCATAGTTTCATTCCAACTCACTGGAGAAGAACCAAAACAAAATGACCATAATGAAATAAAATAAAATTCTGTCCAAGTGCTTACAGACTGCATTCAGCACATAGCCGCAGCCCAACATAAAGGCAAATGGTCTCAACTACAAACAGTTGACATCAGAAATGATTCCAGCACCCATGACTGTAAAGTCGTAATGTCAGGGTTTCCATGGGACCTGGAGTTCTCACCAATGGCATCAATCTCATCCATGAAGATAATGCATGGCTGGTGATCCCGGGCATAGTTGAACATCTCCCTGATCAGCCTGGCACTCTCTCCAATATACTTGTCCACAATGGAGCTCGACACCACCTGATTGGAAGAGTGCATATTCAAAAACCTAGTTCTTTCACAACAGAGTCCACAAGACAGGAACTGGGGCAGGGCGGAGGGCTTGGAAGACAGGCAGGCAGACAGAGACAGAGACAGAGAGACAGAGAGCGCGCTTACCTTCAGGAAGTTACAGTCAAGCTGACTGGCAACTGCTCTGGCCAATAGGGTCTTTCCAGTGCCTTACAAGAAGAAAAAAAGAAGTGCACAATTCAACTGATAAATCAATGTTAATGTGTGCGCGAGCGTGTGTAATACGCAAGCATAAGTGTGTGTATTTAAAGGTGTGCATAATGCGCCTGCATGTGTGTCTTTGTGTGTCTGCATACGTGTCAGTGTTTTTACATTTGTAGTGCTGACAATTAACTGTGTGATTGTGCGTGTGTATACATTAAAATATAAGCAATATTCCTTTCAAGCATCACATTGCCACAACAAATACAAAGTAATAGCAAGTTAGACTACAGAAATAGTCAGTACTCACCTGGAGGTCCATACAGCAGACATCCCTTGGGCGGGATGATTCCCACTCTCTGAAAGAGCTCTGGGTTTGTTAGGGGCAACTCGATCACCTGAAACAGCACAAACATCTTTAAACTCTCCCTGCAAACCACAAGAGCTGGGCTACTGTCACATTACCAGGCTGTGGTGACTCAAATCTGATTTTCTGCCTGAATATTTTCAGGGCCATATGGCCAGAAAAAAAAATCAGATCTTTAAATCCAATCTTCAAATCAAAATTGAGTCACTATCATACGTGGTCCTCGATTGGATCTGGAGCAATCTGTTACGTAGCCATGCAACATGAATGACAACAGTCAAATTGGAATCCATGTGGCTTTTTGCCTGTATGCACGCACACTCTTAGCACAGCTAAAGCCACAAACTCTAGCTGTTTAGCATTTTTTGCCTTCTCGATCACATCATGCACAGCTGACGAACTGTTTGCCATTCTCTAGGGCAAAATACCATCTATATATTTGCGACAAATGAGTCCATTTTCTTGGTTTGAATTTCTTCAGTGCCCTCATGCACATGAAGTTTTTGTTGCTGGTGATACAAATGACTTGAGCAAAATTGCATCAATTTGGGGATGCATACCTTTTTGGTGGACAGGTGCATTCACAATACAGACAGATGCAATTCTAATTATAAATGTGAACAGTGAAGATAGGCAAATCTGATCTGAGCAGAAAATCGGAATAGAACAATTTGTGCAGGACTAGGAAAAGGGGTCACTCGGGTCATTTTATGAAAATTGAGATTTTCCAACAAAATCAAAGAGTGATCCAAGTTTTCCATTTTGAGAAAAAAACTGGGTGAATTTGTGCACAGCAAAGTGTTGTAAATTGACAGTACATTAGTGCTGGGATATCACTATCACTGGGATATCACTGAGATACCCCGTTAATCTCAGAATGGAAAAAAATCCCAAGTGACCCCTTTTCCTAGTCCTGCACACCAATGAGGCTTGTGACGTGAACGCGGCATCAGACCAATCTCCAGTGATCAGGCACATACTTAAACTATGAGACAAATATGACAAATTTTAGAATTGTATTATCAAGCAGGAAATCATGTTTCAATTAACATCCGACAAATCACCAAACAGAACGCATTAACGCAAGGTCATGCCAATCATTAACCGTCCCCGGCATGGATATGAAGAAAGTCAGTAATTCATTAGCGCCAGTGGGATATGTACAGAATTGGGTGAAGAGCGCACCTCTCTCAGCTCGCGGATCTGCTCCGACAAGCCCCCAATCTCTGAGTAAGAGACACTGCCGGGGTCCTCGTGGGACATGTTGTAAACCAGAGGATCCACCTCCCTGGGCAGGTACCTGTAAACAAAGCCATAAGGATCAGCTTTCATTTCACTAGCAAAATAAAATGAGGAAACAGTCTGGAACCTCAAGATACGCCGTTTTTTGGGGGGTTTTTTTGCCTATGCCCAAAATACAAAAACTACTTCAGGACTCCTCTTCTCCCAAGTCCTGCTGTCCAGAAATTGCTGTTAATGTTTCTCTTACCCAGCTGTTTTCCAGGAAGGGTTGTGAGCCCTACACCAGCCCTATAAACCCAAGACAGATGTGGTCGAGTTTGTCTGGTCTTGACCTTTTGACCTCATCAGCATAGACGCCCCAACCAGGAGCTACAGCTCCCACTTGCACAGTTCTCCAGATCACTTAAACCCGCAAGCTCCCCCACCATAGCAAGGTGGGGCACATGGGGAAGGTACTGGTCTAATGCCCATGGCCTATGCTCTTCATGGAGCGGGGGGCCTAACTAAGTAAGCACTGAGTGACAACATAAACAGATGCACTTCAGGAGCACAGTGGACCATTTCTGCCCTGCAGAATGTTTTACATGAGACAATCGTTCCCAGTAACTTTTATAGTAAAAGATGAGTACAAGTCCCTGATGTACTTAAGTATTACTACTGGTTAAGGTCGACCTTTTACAGCAGGCCAGTCTGTACATCGGCATAATCTGATTGCACGTGCCTTATGAGACAGCATTATGGCAACATAGGGCAAGAAGAATCTCGAGAGGTTCTTACCGCATAATGGTTAGTGTGGTCATGTCCAGGGCAACTCTTGTGCCAGGCTTGAGTTTAGATTTATCCAGCTGATTCAATAGAGAGAAAATAACAATCAGCAAGGCTGAACAAATGTTTCCAGTCAACATAGCCACAAAAAAGCAAGATTGCAATGGGACCAGCCACATCTTTGAAATAAAAACAAGGCAGGCACTTGTATAAGACAGTCACATGTAGTGAACTGCAAGTATGAGAAATCCATCAGTATTGCAAGTGTTTTTGAACTTACTTGCCGACGGCAGCCGACAACATAACGTGGGCCGTTGGTTGCTTTGACAATGACTGCGAGAGAAAAAAAATTAAATGAGATCCAAATGATGCATAATTGTTGATACCAAAATCATGGGCACTCAAACAGAAAACACATATCAATACTGCCTTAAATGTGATAAATGCTTTGTATGTTTACAAATGCATGACATGACAATGATGTTCGTGCACTTACATTTTTCTTCTGTTAACTGTTTCAGCACTTCGCCGACAATCTAAGCAGTTATGGAAAATCAATACATAAATCAGCATTAGTAGTTACTTTCCATATCCCTTTCCATGTCTTACGCAAGAGGTTCGAATAAAGAGTAATGAAACAGTTTACGCGGCTTGCATGTCTACATGAAAAGTTCTTACCTGTCCAACACTCTGTAAAGCTTTCAGATCATTTTCAGATTTCTCATATTGCTTTGTGAGTTCCTTTAGTTGTTCTCGCACTGAAATTAGATACAAAAACGAAAGCGACATCAGATTGTAGATTAACTACGAAATCCTCACGGTTAGACAACATGAACTAGCAACATAACTCCTGCGTTGTACATTGAACAATCGCAGCATTTTCAACAAACAATTGCTCGAATTTCAACCAATGGGGACATTAAATAAGCATCCAAATTTTTAACATGGTGTTCCTTTTAATTCATTAATATAACTCTCTACACAGGTGTCCAAAGATGGCGAGCTAGCAAGCTGACTGCATTCAGGTCAGTAAGCACAGATAGCCAGCTTCAGCAAACAAAAATTAATCGGACCGCAAACATAAATTAATATAAATCTGAGTACTGAAAATAAAACTTATACCGTACATTTTAACCAGGTTGATAAATAACAAAATATTCATTAGGTTAAGTAGCCACATTAAACTAGTGTGTAAGTTAGCTACCTAGCTTGCTAATGCTGGTACAGGCGCTACAGTATCAGCTAGCTAGCTAGCTCGCGAAATGACATAGCCGGACAGCTAAGACATCCAAAAATCGCTTCAAATTAGATAAAAAATTAGATAGACTATAGCACAATGATCCTGGTCCGAGACAGCAAAGCGGACAAAAGTCATTAGCTTGACTGTAGTTAAAGACGGTGGTTTTCCCTTAGCCCGAGAGACAGCATGACAAAACATTTTTCGGCAGCACATCAATGGATGGTCGAATGACAAAGCGACTTGGGCAGTCGCCCAGTTAATATCAGTCTTTAAAAACAAAATAAGCGTTTGACTTGCACGATTCCTGAAAAAACGCTTAGTTTCAACATTATTTATTGCTTAGAGAAAACATACGCTCTTTAAGACGCCCATCAATTTCTTTATGGTCAAGTAATTTCTTCCTATAGTCCTGTAGAGCTTTCTCCCTGGGATCCGCCATGTTTCAGGATTTGACGAGTTTTTTCGGACACCGTTGAATTGTGGGAACACGAAGCTTGGCAATCTGGGCAATTGAGTTTTTGTTGCAAAGACGGTATCTTTATTTGGTGCACTGACTGAGTGTTGCGTATGTGGTGATGTGCTGACGAAAAATGATCGGATGAATGATCTTCGATTATCCCCTTCTTAAAAATAATATATTTAAGTAAGCATTCAAAGCTGTTTATCGTACAACAGGATATACTTATACAAATAATATTGTCAAAATTTTAGGCTAGCCTATGATGATCAACCCTCAAAACAGAACTCAGTGACTGCAGTGCCGAAGAAAATGTGTCGTTGAAGAGCTTGGTCGTCGTCGTCGTCGTATGTGCCACCCGTTTCGGGCTTAGGCGAACCATTAATGCTTTACTGACATCTAACGCCATTGTTCTCGGTTGCGGGCTGCGTCCCAAAGTTCTCTTGAGGTCTTGAAGTTGAAATTTTGCAGATAGGTCTTTCTCTGCCCGCCTCGCGCTCTTTTGCCCTCAATTTTCCCGCTGAGGCACAAGTTCTCGAGTTTTCCTTTCCTTATACAGTAGAAGTAGGTACTATGATTAATTTAAGAAACAATGAGCACGTGTTGAGTATTCACGACTCATAACTGCGGCTGTCGGAGATGTCACGTAATTCACGTATTTGAACGGGTCAGTAGGAAGTAGCAAGCAGGATGCAATGCGCTGGTCCTGTCGCTTAACGGTTAAGAACGACCTGACAAGCACGTAGCATAGCATGAAAGAATAAGTGGAAATGCAGCTGACAGGCGTCGATGCGTAGGACTCCGACAGCTTTTGTTGAGGAATTGTTGAAATAACTGATTGGACAGATCTGGCAGGCATGGAGTGTATGCTCACAGCGTTACTTTTGCTGGGAATTTTTCCGCTTTTTATTACTGTGAGCTCAAGTTCGAGTTCCCCCGCACACAGGTGCTTCTGTCAGGTAAGTAAAATTTCAGTGAAAGTTACTATTGAGCCATACGAGAGTTGGGTTGTCGGTATGGCAGTAGCCTACTTGTAGTAAGGTGTCGCACCGGTAATTATGACAATTTTGAGGAGCAATGGCAGTAGTAGCTCAAGAGAAAAAAGGAAGAAAAAAAACCCAACGATATTATTATTTATTTAGATATTTTATTTTATTTTATTTTTTTTAGAATTAGGGGTATCAGTTGTTGTAGTGGTTCATTTCTCCGTTGCTATCGCTATATAGTATAATGTGTGTGTGTGTGTGTGTGTGTGTGTGTGTGTAATTGTTTCGAACTTTTCGAAGGTAACGGGTCACCTGGATGACTGTACTTGCGATGTGGAGAGCATCGATACCTTTAACAATATGCAACTCTTCCCGAAGCTAATACAGCTGCTGGAGTCGGATTATTTCAGGTTTTATAAGGTGGGGAATGAGGTATTTCTGCTGTAAAACATATGCATAGCCTTGGTTTTAATGTGAAACGGAATGCTCATCGTTGTCTTTGTGCCGCAGGTAAATCTGAACAAACCTTGTCCATTTTGGGCCGACAACAGCCTCTGTGGCTCGAGATATTGTGCCGTTAAACCATGCAAACCAGTGAGTACAATGTAATGATCACAAAAATATATGCTGTATTGAACAAATGACCTCCGTCAAACCCAAAAACCTACGGACTCATAAGTGAATTGGTCACATGCAGCTGCTTTATTCAAAACTGTGGAACTTGATGCTTTATGAATTACAGGGGCACGAGATAGGCTGTTGTAGCCGCGTATGTACTATGCCGTGCCTTATTGTTCCGTCTAAGTAAAACCTAACCTCCAACTGATTGGCCGATATAATGTTCCATGTCCAATACTGTCATCTGCTGTCTTCCTGAGATTTGTCAGACACAGCTATGGAGAGAGAGAGCTATGACAGCTTTTGATGTCGCCACCAGAGCGGTCACGTGGTTCATGTAAGCTTCAATAGTTCCAAACACAGCCCGCGCTGTCATGTTCTCCTATGGGGCAGACAGCAGCGATTGCGTTACTGAACAGTAAATATTAAATTAAACCTTACACAATTGCCGCAAACGCATTTCTCTTAATGAATTACATTATTTACATACGTTTTATAGAGGTCATGCTTTTATAGTGACGTGGTGACAAATAAGTGTAATGACTCAGATGTGTGAACGGTAAGCCGACATGACACAATAAAATGAGCACAGAAAAGTAAGATAGACCACAGCCACCACATCTCTTCAAGAGTAAATCATTTAAAAGACCATCTTTTTGCGGAATACAACATGGCATGTAATACAGCTAGCTGACTACAGCTAGATCGCTAGAAAGCTAACAGCGCCTGGCATGGCAAATGCAAATTGACAGATGCAATTTCAAAGAGCTAGCTAAAACATGATGGGTGACACGTCGGTCGTCAACGTCCTAGCTTGTGGTTTCATCCAATTTTATGAATAACAAGTGTTTTTAATCCGAAATGGTTATTGAGAGCTAAATGGAGTTAGAAACTCCGCAACCGTTCGTGATTAAACTTAAAACAGCTGATCAAGCTAGGCTAGGTAAGAGCATGTCAAAATTGTCAAAGCTAACTTTTAAACAAAAAAACTTCACCGAATATCAATGGCTCTGGTCAGACATTCCGGAGTGCTTAATTAAAGCCAATCAGGTAGCGGGTCAATCATGAATATTAATAATCTTCCCCTGCCATCCTGAATTTCGGCACATTGCACACAGGACAATGAGGCCTTCTGTGGAGTGATGCAAAATATTCTCTGTTTGATGAAATGCGGCAGGCGGCAGCAATAAAAACATGGCTTCCTGGGTTTGAATATTGAGCTCAATAAATATTTAGTGTTATATAACTAAAGTGAAACGCTGAAAAACCTGCAGATACGGGATATTTATGTGACATTGTTATACTGTATGGAAAAAGGGTTTTTTTTTTTTTTACTCGAGTGGCTATTCAAGCGAAAATCAGAGTTTAAGGGGTTAATTGTTTTCTCCTGTCTTACAGAATGAGGTACCAGAGGGGCTGAAATCAAACGGTTACAAGGTACAACTGATTAAGCTGTGACTGCAAATAGGCCTGACATTTTTTAGGAAATTAAATGTAATTCAGTAACCTTTGTTGTAAAATTATTATGCAGTATACAGAAGAGGCCAACAGTGATGCACATGAATGTGAAAAGGCTGAAATGCTGGGCTATGTGAACAGCTCACTCAGGTACTGCTTGCTGTTTTTCTTTCACTCACTTGATTGGATAGCAAGAGATTCATCAATGGAGAGGTGTATACTGGTGAAATACCATATTGCAGCAGAATAAACATTCTCAACGAAGAGGTGTATAGTGGTGACATAAGGTTTCAGAAATGAACATTCACAGTGGAGAGGTGTGTACTGGTGAAATAAGCTATCACGGAGTTATAAACATTCTCAACGGTGAGGTGTATACTGCTAAAATAAGTCATCAGATGCCCCTTTCATACTGGGAGTTAAAACACTTCAGAGGTGGCCCTGAAGCACTCTAAATCCTAGTCTGAAAGGGTCTTGAGTTCAACCTAAAATTTTAGGGTGATCTCAATTTAGAGCGCTCTCGGAGGTGGTTCAGGGCCGCATCAGAAGCGGCCTAAAATTCTCGGCACAGTATGAAAGGGGTAAGAGTTATGAAAAATCATTTATTGCTTTGTTATTCTTACACCTTTTAAGTTGTTGGTCCAGATTGCTAGGAATACTTACTTCGCACAGTATTGTGGAAAAATACAGAAGCTGAAATGGCTCAGTTACGTATCCTGAAATGCATCCAAGTCTGGCAATTGTTTTCCTTGAAGTTATTGATTTTTGGGCTCCTATCACAAACTTGTCGTTGTAATTACAGAACTGTTTAATTGAAAGTGTTAAATAACATTAAGGTTTCACTGTTAATTGATATATCAGGGCTGTCTTACTGCAGCCCAGTGCACCAGTGAGTAAAGATGTAGAACTGAGGCAAGTGTTTCCTGACTGTGCCATCTTTCATTGCAAAGCGAGGAGACTCGTCAGGCCCTGTTGGACTGGAACAGGCACGATGATGCTGAGGATCGATTCTGTGTTGTGGATGGTGAGATTTCTTCCAAAAATTCCCCACTCTTTTTCGCACATCCAACCTCACTCTTGGCACAGACCAAAATTTGGCTCTCGTTCCAGTCGTAAGAGGGCTGTGTAAAAAAAGCTCACTGATTGGTTTGTTTTAGAAGAATGATGATTCCTGCCTAACTTAGACGTGGTGCTTATCCTAATGACTCTTCTGTGTTTTCCCCAGACGAAGAGTCCCCTGATTCCCAGTATGTGGATCTGCTATTGAATCCTGAGCGTTTCACTGGGTATAAGGGGCATGAAGCCTGGCAGATCTGGAACAGCATCTATGAGGAGAATTGCTTCAAGTGAGTCTGCTCTGGGTGTTACTGATGAATTCATAGCTATTTTGGGTCTAATTTACCTCTCGTGTGCATTTTATTCCTCTCTTATTTTGTATGATATATCACCCTTTGTTGGCAAATATGTATTTTTTTCAAAGGCATTTACGTCATTTACAAACCCTGGCAAAAATTATGGAATCACCACACCTACAGAATGTTTATCCAGCTTTTATAGCAAGTAAACAAATCGTCACATGAGTAACACAAGGCTGCAAGTGACATTCCTGGTGAAACCTGTTTTTCGCCAAATGAATTAAGGGGCACCACTGTAGTGCTTCATGATGGGGGCAAAAAACAGGTTTCACCATGAATGTCACTTGCGACCTTGTGTTACTCATCTGACAAAATCGCAGATGCGACACACGACAATTTTTGTTCAATATCTGAACACTCTGGCTCCATGAATTATACCTCAAATAAATTAAATGCAATTATTTTAGTTAATGGGAAAAAAATATGGAATCACCCAATGTTCTGGGAAAATTATGGAATCAACAAAAAAAAAAAAAAATCAGATTTAGTACTTTGTACGCCTTTCAATGTACATCTGCACATTTACTGTTGAGGTAATGATTGCCATCTCCCCTGGTCCTTTACTTGACGTGCAACCCCATATCATAAATGACTGGGGAAATTTGCTTGTTTTCTTCAAGCAGTCATCTTTATTTGCTTCATTGGAATGACACCAGACAAAGATTCCGGCATCATCGTCTTGGCCAATGCAGATTTGTGTTTCACTTTCATCCAAGCATCCACACTCCATGATTGCTTCTGTTTAGTCCTCTGTAAACTTTGCTTCTTCTGTTTAGGTGTTAGTGCCACAACGTTTTCCTTTGGCTTTTCTGTACGTAAATTCCATTGCATTAATCCAATTTCTTTGAGTTTTGTGACGGAAATTGACTTCTGTTTCCACCCATTTGTTTTTCATTTGTTTTGTTGTCTTTTGTATTTTCAAGGGATATTGTTTTGAGTTTTCTGTCCTCATGCTTTGACATCCTTCATGGTCTACCTGTATGTTTTCCTTTTAAAATGGTGCCTTGGGCACTGTAGCTCACTTGGTTTATTTCAAGCTTTAGTGTTATGTAAGCTCACAAGTGGTAGTTTTTTATGCTTTGCTCCAACATTTGGAAAATTCAGACACCTTTCATAATTTGTGTGTGGGGGGAGGGGGACAAATCTCACGCAAAATTCAGCATCATGGTTTGATGTTTCATCATGTTTTTGTTTTTTTTATGAAACGAGCTCAGTGCTCTTTTCGTAGTGCAGCTCCATTAAAATATCAAGCCCCAGACACCAGATCATTGTACCGAGCATTATACACTGAAGAGTTAACCAGTAGGCTATCGGGCTTAAGTGTGTTGCTCAAGGGAGTAGTTATGTAGCACATTAAGAGTGAAGCTCTTTATTTTTATGTCCTCAAAAGTTTTTGTACAAAGTTTCAGCATTCTATTTGCTTTCAAACGCTCTCCAGCATGATATAGTGCAGTTTTAAAAGTGGCCGACTGGCAGCCATGTTCAATGTCGTTTTGACACCCCAAACAAATTTTAATCTGTACTTCCATTTGTACCTCCCCACCAAAGTTAACAACGATCCCTTCAGTGGTTTGGAATAAGTAGATCAAACTTAACGCAGATGCCGATGCTGCTGCGTAACCCCATAAGCTCCCTTTGGTCTGTTGGACCAAGTGAGTTAATAACCTTCCCATTTTGTTTATACTTGCACCAAATTTTAGACACAGCTGACAGGGAACAACCAAAATCGTTTGCCATTTTCCGTGTAGAACTTGGGGCAGTTTTATAATCCTTTCCATTGTTTCAATTGCCAGCTCGCTTGTTGGTGCCATGCTTCCTCTCAATTAGGCAAGTCCAACACTTAGTTAAGATCTGCTAGCACTCTCTTTTAACTGCAGACCAATTTGTATATGCAGATTTGTGCTGTTATTTCTTTTAAAAATGCCAATTGCAAGATGATTCCCTAATTTTTTCCTCAACATTGCGTGATACCATTTTTTTTTCCTTTACTTGAATAAGAAAAAATATGCCATTAATAAAAATTTAATCTCATTTTTTTTAGGTGTGTTTCATGAAGCTTTAATGTTAAGCTAATAAACAAAAAATAATCTATGTCATATCTGTGATTTGAAGTGAAAAAGCTGGATGAACATCCTCTAGGTGTGGTGATTCCATTTTTTTTCTTTTTTGCCAGGGGTTGTATGTAAAGAGCAAGGAATAACTTGTAGGTTAATTTATAAATGATCTGTCCATTTTTTTTCTCTCTATTTATAACCATTTAAGTTTTTGTGGTGAAGCATCAGTGTAGATTATGTGTATTTTTCTGCATGATAATGATGTTGTTTGTGATTTTTTCAGGCCAAACACCATTAAACGACCGTTGAATCCTAGGGAAAGATACAGTAAGTTCATAACATGATTTTGTCTTCATTTTATCACAGCTGCTCTGACTGGGTAATAAAGGAGAGTTATATTCATGTGAGAAGTGCCAATCCTAAATATATCTCTTAGTTCACGATGCCTGTTTGTCCGGTGTTTTGTAAAGCCCTTGTACAGTTATACATGTGTGTTTATTTCTTTCCCTTAGGAGAAAATGATGGTAAGATTTTTATGACAATTTATAATTTTTTGCTTGAACTCAAGTATATTTGTTCACTGTAAACTTTACTCTATTGCATTTGTTGCTCACATGTCCAAATGTACTTTCTCCATTTTCAGGACAGACATTTTACAGGTGGCTAGAAGGTAGAGAGATCCTTTATATCATTACTCTGAAATCCATCAAAAACTTTTGTACAGCTGTATATTAGAAACAATAATATTAATGTTAATAATGATAATACTTAGTATTGTAACCATTTTGCTAAGTTGTTCTGCTCGTTGGAATAAGAATAGAGTAATAAAGAAGTGAAGCCCTGTGAAAACTGGCTCAATCTAATCCTGGTCTCTCTGTATCTCCCAGGCCAGTGCGTAGAGAAAAGAGCTTTTTACCGGCTTGTCTCAGGGCTGCACGCCAGCATCAGTGTACACCTGAGCGCCAGGTATCTCTTGGATGGTGAGTGACATCAGAGGAGGGGACTCTGGAACTCGGAAAGCCCTGCGCTGTGCAATCTCTACCCATAAACTCAACCAGCTGATTTCATTAATTTGCTTTTAAAATCTCAGTATTAATTCTAGAACTAATTAGTTCAATTAAATGTAATTTTATCTGCTGGCTGAACAATTTATTTATTTAGCAAAGCCAGGTGACTAGGAAAAAAAAAATACAGGGAAGGATTTTTACTTTTCAAACCTCAACCCTTTGCCTAAGTAACAGACTAGGATTTTTTTCATTAAATGGGTAAACAATTAATAACATGCACGACTTTCAGGAATAACAAAACTTTTAATGGTTGTTTTTTCTCCATCCCATGCTCGTGTGCTCCTGCCCCTCAGATAACTGGTTTGAGAAAAAGTGGGGTCATAACAAAACGGAGTTCCAGCAGCGATTCGACGCAGAGGTGACAAAAGGGGAAGGGCCAAAGCGTTTGAGGAACCTGTACTTTCTGTATCTGATCGAGCTGCGCGCGATATCCAAAGTCCTGCCATTCTTCGAGCGTCCCTCCTTTCGACTGTACACTGGCCAGCCTGCCCAGGATCAACAAAACAAGGAACTGCTGCTAGAGCTCCTCCGTGTGGCCAAGTGAGTAACTGCAAGCGAAAGGTATTAAAACAGTTTTCTTGAAATTACCGTGACGTATTCCACTTCCTATCCTCACAGCCGTCCGCTTCGTCCAACATTTTATAGCTCTTAGCGTCACCCATAGTGCAGACAAGAAAAAAGTAAGAAAGTGAAGCGAAACTGGGTGGATTCAATAATTGCAAATGGGCAAAATGGAACATCCCTGTTCTTTCAAACATCATTTTGCAGCCACAATATATTCGCTACATTTGAGACAGGTGGGGAAAGGTAGGTTCACAGGTCAGTTGCTTATACCCGCCTCGTCTTTCCTTGCTCAAGACATCCTTGGGAAACTCATTTAACAGACTGAAATTCCAGAATGATTGCAGACCGTGATCAACCTCTGGGTTAAGCGTAAGGAAGGATGAAATGTCATGAAAAGTAAGTTATGGGAATGAGTCCAAGGTCTTCAAGGGTCAGCCAATCAGATGTAGTTTTACACGAAATGAAAGAAAGCCAGAGCCGAATTTAGATAGTTGGGCCAGATTTGAGGGTCCTTGATTATCCCCGGTCATGAAATGGAAGGGGATACAGGAATGAGTGTCCTGCGCATCAGTCTGTCCGTATGTCACACTACTTTTTGGGGTCAGAATGTCTAAACTGTTCATCATTATTTTACAAAATGTAATACATAGATGCATCTTTTTGAGTAGATGTGCATTTTCATATTTCCATCCGTCCTTCAGTCTGTCGGTTGGTCTCTCCGCTGCGTTTTGTTGCCAGGGCAGATATCAGCCATCCAGTGGCAGGGGATCTGAGTATTTCATGCTTGTTTAAAACTGTTTTGAAAGTCCAACTCCAGTCCTGGAAGGCTGCATTATCTGTGGGCTTTTAGGTAACCCTTTATAATGACCATTTTTAGGTTGCCGGCCGTAGGCCAGTTTAGGCCAGAGTGACCTATTGTCGTCACTCTGCGTCCGGCGGCGTCGTTGGCGTCAGCGTTGTCCGTTTAAAGCCGTATCTCAAAAATGGTCTGATGAATTTTTTTTTTATTTGGGGATGTGATCAAATCGGCCATCAAGTTAATGCCCGAGCAAAAAATTTTTTGATTGAATCGTTCGTTTAGACTTGGCGGCCATTTTTATGTCGAAAATGGCCATTTTTGGCACTTAGGTGGAATTTTCTCAAAAACTGTCTGATGAATTTTTTTTTTTATCGCAGCAATGGAATCAGTATCATGACCTGCTTCAACAGTGTAAACGGCGTTTTGATTGAATCGCTCCTTCATAGCGCCACCTCAGCAACGTGTCTGGACTTCATCATTTTTCGGGGTGTTTAGTGCTATAAGTCTCTTAATATAGGTATGCCAAACATTCTGAGTCAGTCACTTTTGACCTTGGGCCTCAAGGTCAAATGGCAAAAATGTGCTATAACTCTCTTAATATAGCATTTAGAGCTTAGGTATGTATGAGGCACCTATAGGGAATCAGATATGCCGAACATTGTGAGTCAGTCAAATTTGACCTTGGGCGTCCAGGTCAAGGTCAAATGGCAAAAATGTGCTATAACTTGCTTAATGTGACATTTAGAGCTTAGATATGTATGAGGCACCTGAAGGGAATCATGTATGCCAAACATTCTCAGTTGTTCGAATTTCACCTTGAGCCTCAAGGTGAAGGTCAAATGGCAAAAATGTGTTATAACAGCTTAATGTGGCATTCAGAGCTTAGGTATGTGTGAGGCACCTATAGGGAATCATGTAAGCCAGACATTCTCGGCAAGTTGAATATGACATTGGGCGTTAAGATCAAATGGCAAAAATTGCGATAACTTGCTGAATATGGCAAATAGAGCTCAGGTATGTTTGGGGCATCTATAGGAAACCATGTATGCTGAACATTCTTAGGCAGTCAGTCAAATTTGATGTTGGGCCTCAAGGTCAAGGTTATGTGACACAAATGGCCCATATTTGTTTAATATTGTTTGTAGAGCTAAGGTATGTATTGGGCACTGATAGCAAATCATGTATGCTGGTTGTTTTCGATATATTGGATTTGACCTTTGGCAACAAGGTCCAGGTGATGACAAAACGGCCTAAAAGTCCTTTAATGTTGGCTTTAGATCTACGGTATGTATTGGATACTAATGACAAATCATGTATGCTGATCAAACAACATATTGGATTTGACTTTGGTCTTCAAGGTCAAGGTCATGTGACAAAATCTATTTATTTCCTTGTTTAATAATGTCTTTAGAAATTAGTATGTATTAGGCACTAACCTATATATAAGTAAAGTTTTTACAGGCATTGTAACCGCATGGTCGACCTTTTTTCACGATCAATTGCGGCAATAAAAACTGGTCAAAACCCATTTTTGGATGTTTGTTCCTATTGGCATCGTGGAATAGAAAGAATAATACTAATTAGACCCACTCGGTGGCAGTGTTGTGTAAAAAAAAATCATTGTCTGAAAGCAGAGCAAGAACCAGAAGTGAATTGAGAAGATGGCGCCCTTCACAAATTGACAGCAGACGACAGGGAAAGTTCAGGTTAGAAAAAAATCTAATCGGATTTCATGATGTAGACTTCTTAAAGATTATAGTTTTGCTAAATGGCAGAAATGTTGCTGTCTGTCACTCATGAAAAAGTGTGACTGCTCAGTCGAGTTGCCCGATAATGGTAACTAAAACCCCTTTCTCACTGAGCTGCGTTGGCCCGCGGAAGTGTGCAGATGAAACGGTTCTCTTCTTTCGCAGAGAAGAATTGATTCGAAGAACCATGAATTGATTCGCAGTGGTACGGGACCATTCGCCATCACCGCCAAAATTCACGAAAAAATTAAACAGGTTTAATTTTTTCGCGGATGTCCGAGCTGGAGCGTTTTAACGCCAATATCGTGTAGACAATGTGTTGCTTTCGCAAGAATTTGTGTTGGCTTGCTGTTGAATCCGCGGGCTGATGCTAGTTACTTTTCTCCTGTTGGAGCTGTAACTGCCGGCAACCTTCAGGGCCCTTGGCACTCTAGTTAATAAATGATGGTCAATGAAACTGTAATTCATATTTATATTTCGGTTAACAAGTAGTGAAATTACGTTTTATAATTGTTTACAAATGATTAGTAATACTATGATTAGTTATTTGCCATTACTTGGAGTAAATTGTACCTGATGTACCTGATTTAATAGAACATTTGCAAACCTAAAATTCAATTTTTCTCAAAACCTCTAAAATGGACATATAACCATTGCGCTCCAAACCCTCGACATATTGCTTCATAGCTGATGAAACAGTCAGCAAACATAACATAAATTGACATCACAAGTAATTAGTAAATATTGTCATTTCATTGTTCGGTCACAGTAAATTACTATTAATTACAGTTTATTGAACTATCATTTTACCATCCGCTATTACACTGCTCTGCATCATTTTTGCTGAATAAAATCCAACATTTGTTTCTTTCTAATTTTGGGGTGCTGATTCCAGAGATGGCGTCAGTTTTGCTCCAGCCCGTAACATTTTCTCACAATGTATGACGTGCATTTCATGGCATTGTCACTTTCGACAGCCACTTGTCGGGTTAAGAGGTCTTGTATCATCCCTTAATCACCAGAAACACTGCCACGAAGATGTGATTTCCATCTTCCTCTGAGCCAGATGAGAAATATTTGTTCAATGCTCAGCATTTCTCACATGTATGAATGATTCTAAAGGCATTATTTTATGATTATTTTATGCAGAATCCTGATTCCAGGCGTAGAAATATGGCCACTGACAGAAGAAAATGCAAACATGATCCAGATGTTTTCTGCTACATCTGTGAATGTTTCACTACACCCAAACAGCATTTGTTGCTGTGCTGATCAGTGCTTAAAAAGTCGATATATGTGATATTATAAGGAAAATATTCATTCTTATTTTGTTAAAAAAACTGCACTGATTGAAAATTTTTGCTTGTATTTTTAACTCGGCATCCTGAAATGAAATAACATGAGGCCTTTTTGGGAAATCAGCAGAATTTTTTTTTTAACAAAATGCAGGATGGTGTTAACGGTGGTTGTTGTAAAGTGTTACTGGTTCTTGTTTCCTTTCAAGAGACAATTGGACTCAGCCAATCAATGACCAAAATTAACTGCTTGTGCTTTAGCAAGCCCAAAACCAGCAGACACTGTGGCCCTTCAGGGCTCATGTTTTATAGGCCTCGGTTATGTGATAGAAGACGTTGGGTGAGTCCAGTGAGTCAATTTCATTTCTTTTATGTTCAGCCAAAAATAATAAGATGGAGGAGTGTTCATCTCACCTCACGCTACCCACATGTGGGATTCGGTAGCATTTTCCCTTCTGGTGTTGACAGTGTTTACGTGGGCGGCACTGTGGAATGCATGAAGCTTGGAAGCATTTTGTGTGTCTGACTCTAAAATTGCTCAGCAGGTCTTTCCCGTTACACTTTGATGAGGCCTCTCTGTTCACGGGAAACATGGAGGAAGCAGCTAAGCTGAAGGTAACTCACTGAGTCTGCACAACTCTGCACTGCAGAACACACATACCATTTACTGTGACCATTATGTTTTGAATTTTTCTTGATGTTTCCCTTTACCTCTGTCCTTTCTCTCTCCTCCTCTCCCTCCCTCCCTGCCCCTCCCTCCTTTCTTTCTTCCTTTATCTCTCTCCATCTATGACTGTCCTCTGTCTGACTTCAGGAGGATTTCAAGCTGACATTCCGGAATATTTCCAGGATCATGGACTGTGTTGGATGCTTCAAGTGCCGTCTCTGGGGGAAGCTGCAGGTGTGCACTGTGCTAGCGAGTCTCCTTTCCTTAGCAGAGCAAATCAACGAAAAGCTAAACGTCTTTAGCCGACTTTTTTCAAGCCATGTGACTCCGAGCATGATTCCCAAATGTTCTGGGAGAATCGGGTGACTTCCTGATCTCGGTCTATGGACCCTTAGCTGCCTTTTATCATACAGCCTTATTTGTGCCTGTACAAAGTCATTGTTATTATTCAGCGATTACTTTATTGTAAGTTACCTCTCTGTAGAGTTTTTCTTTTGGAAACTTGCTCAAAATTCTAAGCCAGTGCTGTGGAACACTGTTGCTTTCTCTGTTGTCAGTAGAGACTGTGACATCATGACTGGAATGTTCAATTAAAGCTACAGTCGGTAACTTTGGAGAAAAGAGCAAGATATAGAGAGAGATTTTTGATCATAAAAATCACTGTCCCTCCCTCACTGCTCCTTCTCTCCCTCCTGTAGTCCCTCCCTCCAAGCTCATTCACAGGTACAATTCAAATGCCATATAGCCTGCAGAGACAGAAGAAGCTGTCTTATGTCTCATTGCAAAGTAAGAGCTACTGGAAATAAGAAGTAAACCTGAAGCATTTTGCTGCGTTACTCACAGATGCTTACCGTGCTATCTCAAAATTATTGTAAACGTTGGCAGTCGAAAGATGAGCAAAACGAGGCTGTATATCAGTCAAGCAAACTAGCAAACCAATGTTAACCATTTACACGACGCTAGCATTGGCTACCAAACAGAAAGAAACCAAGCTGTATATCAGTCAAGCAAGTGAACCAACTAACATTACCAACACAGTGTTGGCATTAGCAACCAAACTGAGAGAAACGAGGCTGTATATTTTATTTTATTTATTTAACCCGGGAAGTCCCGTTGAGATTGAAATCTCTTTTTCAAGGGAGCCCTGGGGGTTGAGGTGGGGAGGGAGAGGGCAATTTGCACAGCCAATTGGATCAGGGGATGATTAGGTGGCCGATCGAAAGAGCCAGGTTGGGACTTTAGCCATGACACCGGGGAACCCCCTACTCTTATCGAAGAGTGTCATAGGATTGTTAATGACCGCAGTGAGTCAGGACCTCAGTTTAACGTCTCATCCGAAAGACGGCGTTTCCTTCAGTACAGTGACCCCGTCACTGCACTGGGGCATTGGGGATTATTCCGCCAGGGGGAAGATCGCCACCTACTGGCCCACCAACACCTCTTCCAGCAGCAACTTGGTTTTCCTCGGTGGTCTCCCATCCAAGTACTGACCAAGCCCACACCTGCTTAGCTTCAGCCACGCGGCTGGAGCAGATCGAATAGTGGTATGGCTGCTGGCAGCTAAGCAAGTGAGCGAAGTAACGTTACCTACACAACGTTATCATTTGCTACCAAACCTAGTAACAAGCCGTACGCATTACAAAAGCTACCAAACAATTGATAACAAAAACTTTTTTTTGCATAATTAGACTGTACTGGATGAGAGCCTTGGCTCAGGTGATAACAAACTTTGACCCCAGGTCAAACCACAGGACGAGGGAAATGCATTGAAACCAAACGACAAGCTAGTTTGCATCCTTGTACTCGAGCTAAGTCCGATTCCCTGCTGCTAACTACCTATTTCCTTATCTGGCTTTATGTTGACCATTATTTTCATTGCCTCACTCGGCTAGGCTGCACAAAGCTACGAAGCAAAACTAGGCCATAACACATTTGAGCCTGATGAGTCTCGAGAAGATGTCAGGAGTAGAATGATGTCACGGTGCATAGCAACGGGTTGTTTGGGGGAAAGCAGCCCTTAACGACCAGTTGTTTACCGTGCACTAGCGCAATCTCCTCTCCACGCACATTTTATTTCATTGCCACTTCACCAGTATGCCTAAAAGCTGCTGTGTGCCTTTGCACGGCCAAAAAAAAAAAAAAAAAAAAAAGAATAAAGCAACCGCAATTGAAGTTTCATAATATTACAATGGAGGAGAATTGGCAAAAAATTTGATTCTACCGAACCTGTGAGAACGTTTTCTAATGTATGTTAGTCAGATTGTGAAACCAGTCATTTCGTAAAATTAATAAAATATTTTTAGTCATTTTGTGAAATGACTGAAGTTTAGCGCTAGCCATTTCATGAAATGACTGATAGTTTTAATAATTTCATTGTATGTCTGGTTTCACAATCTGACTGTATACACTACTGCTGGTAGCTTGCTCTTGACCGAGTGACACCGACTGGTCAATCAGAAGCACTAATTGTTCAGATACCGGACTGAGAAGAAAACTTGGGGTAGATTTAGATCTGAGGTCCAGATATGGTGATTCCTCCCTTAAAGAATTAAAATCATAATTACCCCTCAGCGCATACCAGATAGTTCTCAGGCGGAGGAGGCGTGGAGCTTTGCTGGAAGTCTAGTGTGTTATGGAGGCACGGCTCATTATTATAGAGGTACCATTACTTCAAGCTATATGGAGTAGGGTTTTCCAGAAAAAAAAACAATTTATGGACTCACTCAGAACCAATGCCCCCCAGTCATCATCCATTACCCACTAGAAGTGTGACAGTGTCCATATCTACAGGGACCCTGTGGTCTGCCTGTATTTGTCTTAATTTTTTTTTTGTACGTGACGTGTCTGGGCATTGACCTTTGGGCCAAAAACAGCAAGCAGGGTCTGAGGGCAAGACATATCACTACATTGCAGGATGGCACTTCTGGTATTGTTAAGCCAAGGAGGAGGGGCCAAATTTGAATGTTTCGTCTACAAACCACAAGTTAACCCTCCGTTAACCAAGTACCTTTCCAACTGTGTAGAAATCATTTTCCTAGGCAAATATGTTGATGATGGGCCAATATTTGGAAAAATAGTAAAAAAAAAATTTCGACCCTTTGGCCCACCTTTCCAAAATGTAGCAGATCTGCTACATTGGGTAATAATGCGAATGGAAAAATTAAAGTGACGGACCATTCAAGTTATTCTCAAATGTTTATTTGGCAATAAGAAACAAAACCAGCAGGGTGTCCAGGCTGTTAACCCTTTCACTTTATGTAGCAGATATGCTACGGTGGTTAATAGAGGGTTAAATATCCTACTCCGTATACTATTAAGTGTTTCTCTGAGCTGTGCGAATGGTGGAGTGTTGGGGGTAGTATCCCAGAGCTGTGCTACGTTATTCTGCCAAACTGTTAAAGTCAGCCCGAGTGAATGGTTTCGTCTTGTTTGGTTCGAAAATCTTTTCTATTACTTGGCTAAATAAAACTGAATATTTCCAGTGAAGTGAGCGTGTTCAACTGGGAATGGTGTGAAACATGATTTCTCTCAAACAAACTGAAGCTTAAAACAAGCTGGTATTTGCTGCTTGAGAAAAATGCTTTCCCAACTGACTTCCTTTGCTCATTAATGCTTGAGGACAGAGAAGGACATGGTGGCGGGATGAATGTTATTGTTTTGGTGTCATTCTGATATTTCGCTCTTCTGCTCTGCCAGACACAAGGCCTGGGCACAGCCTTAAAGATTCTGTTCTCAGAGAAGCAGATCGAGGCTCTTCCCAGATCCAGAAATGCCGCGCCCGCATTTCAGCTGAGCCGACAGGAGATCGTCGCTCTCTTTAATGCTTTTGGGAGGTACTGTAGGACCACTTCATATCAGCGCAAATCACACTCACCACAAAAACTTAGGTAGTGTCTCAGTCTTATTGAGAGGCTACAAACCATGGTTTAACTCTCAGAAACAATGTGGTCTCTTTTCAGTTTTATAAAATATGTTTGCTCAACAGGCAAATGTTCTCGCCCCACAAAATCTTGGAATGAGTAAAAATTACTCAACTTGTTAGCATTTTTTTGTCCATCAAAGCAAAAAAAAAAAAAAAAAAACATAAGTCTAACTAGGAGGGTAAAAAACCCGTTGACTTTGACTTGTAATTGTCCACCTGTGAAATGAAAAGCAATACAAGTGTCGACTCTATGAAAAGTTGTTTAATGAATCATTTGTGCATTTTTTTCAGGATCTCAACAAGTATCCGAGAGCTTGAGAACTTCCGATCTCTGCTGTCAGAAGCCCGGTGAGGAGTGCGGCCAGTGTGGCTTTCCTCTGCAATAGATGACCGCCCCCCCTGTACGTCTGCCCTCATACAGGGTCTGTTTCCCTGGCTTAAACAAAGCATAGACCTTGACTGGAGGATGTTTTTATCCTATTCATCCATTCTCCAACGGAGAGGTGTTTTATTCTGAGATTAGACTTAATCCAAGTCCAACACTCAGGCCATAGATCCAAAGAAAATCGGAGCTGAACTCAATGAAGAATGCTCTCACTGCCCAGTCCACTAAAATGTGTTTGGGTCCCCAAGTATGCTGCCAGAAAATAAACGGGGAATGACTTTATTTACCCTTTCCCTCTGTAGATCCTCTTCATTGGGTCCTCAAAATGCCCAGAACTCCGAGTGGTCTTTGAGTCCCAATGGTTGATATACACTGCCTGGTAGAAAAAAAAAAAAAAAAAAAAAAAAAAAAGTCACATGCTAATTTGTTGGACCGCGTTTAGCTTAGATCTTGGTGTGCATTCATTGTGGCATTGTTTCGACAATATTATGCAATGTTACATTATTTATTCCTGTCCAGAGTTGCATTAATTTTTGGCCGAGATCTTATATTGATGAAAGCAGTCAAACCACTCCGTTAAGCCTTTTCCAGCACATCCCAAGGACTCTGTGGTGGCTAGTTCATGAGTGAAAATGATTCTCCATGCTCACAGAACATTTTTTCCACAATTTGAACCTGATGAATCTTGGCATCGTCATCCTGGAATATGCCTGAGCCGTCAGGAATTAAAAAGCCACTAAAGGGATAAACCTAGAGGCTTTTTCAGTGGCCTCTATGCATGACAGGTGCATCGCTTCCTTTCTTACACTTTCTGGAATATCGTAAATCTGGACACATCAGACCACATGACCTTTTTCCTACGCTCCTCCGTCCAATCTTTATGCTCCCTCGCAAATTTAAGTTGTTTTTCTCCCCGAATTAGCCTAACTAAAACGGGTTCTTGTGGCCATGCAGCCATTTAGTCCCAGTCCTGCAAGTTCTTCTTGCATTGTGCGTGTGGAAATGCTTCTACTTTCACAGTTAAACATAGCCACAAGTTCTGCTGTCGAATTCTTTACAACACCTCAACAACCATTTCAGTGATCTCCGAGTAAGAGTACGCAATTTTTTCCTGACCCATTTCTTCAGGAAAGTTGACGGTTCACCACTATCCTTCCAGGTTTCTATAGTGCGTCGTACAGTTCTTAACCCAATTTCAGTCATTTCAGCAAGCTTCTTTTTTTTATTTCGGTTGATTCTGGACAATAATTTGCACCACTTGGAACTCAGTAACATCTGTTCCACGACCATGGTCTTCCAACATGGTTGTTTAAGGGGTCTTCAGGGTAAAAATTTCAAATTTTTTCAAAAAATTTCAATATCTTTGATTTTCACATAAAATAAATAAAATAAATAAAGGAATGCAGTGAGATGCAAGTAAACACCAAGAATCTATGTTTTTCCTCTGCCTCAATTGTTACTTGTGACTTTAAATGCAAATTAACGAAAATCACAATTTTGACTGATTTTCAACCTTGTGGCATTCATAAAATCATTAATATTCATCTGATTGACTTGAAATTTGGACTGAAGCTGTATCTGTTGGAGAGCTATGAAATGACATAGGATTTTCTAGATAGGTGCATCCCTAGGGGGTTAATTTTGAATGAAGCAAGTTGATGATAGTGATTTTCGTTATGGTTATATAACAGAGCTCATTAAATATTCATGAATGTTCCAAAACAAAAAAATTCCATAAACTATCTTAAACCTTTCATATGAGACTAATTTGAGTAAAATCTGATCATGGCTTATTGAAACATCAGGTGCCACAGAACTTTTTCAGATTTTGTCATTAAAGTGCTGTTTCCATGACAACCATGTAAATTTTTATCAAAATACTACATTTTATGAGGTTAAAATCACGAGGAGTATGTTTATTTCTTAGTTTTTACATTATTATGGTTATTTCTGCACTTCACCTTGACGACCCCTTCAGAAATGAGAAGCTACACTCTGCATCACTAAGGGTTAAAAGAATTGTTGCCAACTGATTCTTATTAATCCCTGCATTAATGATTCAATCATCGGCTTTTAAGTATTTGCTTATTTAAATTAAAACAGCAACTTTTTCGGCCAGGCAGTGTATAATGAAAACAAATCGCTATGATGAACTAGAATTTTCTATTATTGTGCAATATTTTTAACATTAGTTGTTCATATTTTGGGCTTCATTACTGAGCAATCAGATTCAGCAGGCCGTGCTTTTTGAGGGATTTTTGGACTGCAGTGTCCTGGGATCAGTTTGAAAGAAATGTATTGAATTTGGGGCATACACTCCCATGACCCATTTTGGGTCCCAACCCACAGTAAAAGAAACACTGGCTCAGACAATTGGTTACTTTCATTAAAGTAAATTATGAGCAAACCTCCTGGCATTATCAGCTTTCAGAATAAGGTCTCATGCCGAGTTAACCTGTTGTGTCTATGCTATAGTGGAAAATTGGGTAATCATCTCAGATTAATAATCAACTGCCTTAGTCACAGAAACCAATCAGCCCCCAGGGAAATGATGTTCATGTCATTTCATCCCCAGAACCTGCACCATTTGGGTGCTCCCAGCAAACACATTTTTACTACATTACCAAAATGTGTTTTCGATGTTCTAATAGTGCTGCTCCATTGCAACATCTTTAAGAATGTTTTTCGCGTCAATTTATGGGATGGCTTTTGCCATGTTGCAGACAAGATCGGATAGCACACAGGTGGACTCCAGATGAACTTTGTTTCACGAGAGCAGTGGTACTCAGTTTTATCCAGAAAGGGCCAGTGTGGGTGCAGGCTTTTTTTTTTTTTTCCAGCCATGCAGTTGCACACCTGATTCTTCCAATGATCAAACCTTAGAGATCCAGCTAAAGACCTTGATTAGAAGAATCAGATGTATAACTGTTTGGTTGAAGTGAAAGCCTGCATCCACACTGGTGCTTTCTGGATAAGCTTGAGAACCCCCACACGCGGGCTACTCTCATGTTTCATGTGTAAGCATGACTGTGAACATGTAATGTGCTCACGACCAAGCGCTATTTTAATGTCCAGCACTTAATACACTGTACTTAATGTTGCACTATATTAATGAATGCCTGTGAAAATTGTTTACTTGTGGAAAAATTGTAAATTTTGTGTGAATGGATTCATATGAATCCTTGTCAAATACAATGTTTGTACATGTACTTGAAAAAGGAAATTATTTCAAATGCTTACATACGATGCAAATTTTATAAAATGTTCCATGCAAATTGTACTTGGTCTTGCACTGTGCAAACTGTTTTTATTCCGAGGTTATTTAAGTATGTGCTGGAGGGACAAACATTCAGTTTGAAGGATTGGTCATCTCAAATTATTAAATTTCGTAACCTTGTTTGCAGTGACATTGCTGGAGTTTGCCTTCATGTTTGGATACTTGTAGAACGGTGGTAATGACGTGGTAGTAAAACCAGTAAATTGTTTCCTCATAAAACTCAAACTCCAGGAGGCCAGTCATTGCCGCAACTGACTGCTCAGCAGTTGAAAAGTTGTGGCTAAAACCTGTGGACACAGAGGTTAATCAGACTCAACTGCAACAAATTCAATTAAATCCAAGAGTTCAGCCAAGACACAAAACATGGCAAAATATCTAGAACAGAGCTCTTTTTGTGATGGCAGAACTCTGGTATTTAAGAGATTTAAGTCCTGTCACTGCAGCAAACGGCTCTAAATGAGGTCAACTCCATATTTTATTCCTGATTTCTTGGGACTTATCTGCTTCTGAGGTGGTCTTGTAAAAATGATACAAAACATAGTGCAAATACGTAAAATTTTTTTGGTGAGCAGCCAGGTTTTTTTCAAGAGTAAAGAGGTAAAATTCTTCTGCTTGAATGTTTGGCTCTTACAACTATGTCCATAACTGTTTCACAATGTTTGAACCCACATTGTTGACCAGGAGTACCTTCCTGCAAAATAAAGCAGTTTGACACAAATTTTGCCCTCTACAAGTTTGGGGTTGATAATTCTGAAGGCCGCGGCAGAAACTTTCACAGCTCTTTAAAACAGTGCAGTAAAACTTTATTTTAACATGGTAGTGCTTGCATACAGCCTTTGTGAACTATGAAATATGGATAGACATGTTACATTCATGGGCCAAAATGAATCAAGGCTACTGCCTCACTGTGCCTGAAACAAAATATGATGAACTAAATTTCAAAGAAATAACAAAAATAAATCTTAAAAAAAAAAAAAAAAAAAAAAAAAAAAAAAAATTTAATCCCGTGTGTAAAATTCCACTGTATACAGTAGGTGGTGAAATTTCTTATGCAATGCAAAACATTTGACAATTTCTTCGCGATATGCATCATGATCCCAACATAATTGGAATGCACCGACCCCCCACCCCCCCATCCCCAAAAGTACAGATAACTGCTCCTTCACTCTTGCCTTGACAAATTCCTGACCTGGCAATCCAGCTTCTGACCTGGATATCGCATTCTCTCAAATCTCAGTAACAGAAAAATCCCCCCCCCCGCCTAGACTGTTAAAATGAATGCACAACCATTTTCCTCCCCCACCTACACCATGCAAGAGGGGGGAGAAAAAAACTGATTAAAAAACAGCTACCAGGCTGCTTCAAGATCTGTGGTCCTTTTGAGAGCCAAGTTGAGATATGACAAAATAAAGAAAGAAAAAAAATTCCCCCCTCCCACAATGAAATATTTGTATGTTTTAAGTTACCACGTGCTTGACAAGCAACATTTTATTATCACGCAAATCTTGAAAAGAGTCAAATGATCTCACCTCATTGCAAGATTTAGTCTTATTGATCAAGTAAGTAATGGAAATAAGATTCTAAGTCAAACTGAGAAACAAAAATAAGAGTTGAGATTAATCTTTTTTTTTTTTTTGGCTTTTGTGGGGTCGCCACTCCTACAGAATGCGATAAACATCCCCAAAAATGCCAGTCATGAGTGAACACAAGAGCGCAATGACTCCAACAGCACAGGTCGAGACAGTGTTGCCAGCCAGGCACACACACAAAAAAAAAAAAAAAAAAAAACAAGAAACAAAAACATATGATTGCATTCGCCCACAGATTGCGCTTTCTAACATTTAATACCGTATTCAACTAGTGATAAAGGACAGGAAAGTAGAGGAGGAAATGACAATAACAAAGAAACATTTTTGTGGTATCTCATTGGCGGTAATCCGAAGCCCGTCCCAATTCAACTCTTAAAGATCAGGTTTTTGCAAAAGTGCAAAAAACTGCTTACCGTCATGCATCGATGACATATGCTGGACCCAATTTACCATCTTTCCAGAACTCCCCCGCATACTCTGTTAAACACACACATGCCACACGCACATCTCAGCTCTGCCATATGTACACGCTCCCAGTATTGCAATGTTCATCTACACCTCACATAAAACAGGAGAGCCCTATTATAGTTACTGAGTAGAACAGATATAAAAGTGAAGTAAAGCTTATCAAACATATGAAATATGTACAGCATTTTGTGCAACAGATTCTCCTAGTTAAAAAAAAGCAATGGCACAATGTAAGGGGTTTCTATGGGAGAGCTCAATTCTGTAAACTACCACATTACAGACAGTTACTGTATGTCACATATGATTATATTTATATATATACTGGAATATGGTCTTCAACCGCTCTCTTCAACACCATCTTCACAAATCCTTCCAGGAATGAAGTATTAAACTGGAATACAATAACATATTCTGCAGATCAGCCTGTTTAAAGTTGGCTCGAACCCAAACCAATACATTCATGTTACTGGATCAAAAATTTCACTCGAACGCATGCACGCACGCACGCACACACCCACACCTTCCAAATGGACTCCTGTCCATCCCTCCCAAGGAGAGCCCTCAGGTATATCGCAGGAGGGCATGCACTGGGAGAGGAGTACACTTTTCCAGGAAAGGCCCAGACTCTAGATTAGGCCCAGCTCCAGTCACAGTGTGCGCTCTTTGGCAGAGGGTTCCATTTCATTGTCTGTCAGTTAAGAGGCTCGCTAGCACGCACCAAAGTCAACATTTTTCCTTCATCCAGTTCCCCGCCTCCATTTTTACATACTTGTCTGGACAATCACCGCCTCATCATGCCAGAACCCCTTGTCAGAGAGGATGCTGGGAAAGTTGTCCAGTATCAGGAATACATAGAGGGGCCACCTCTACATTCAGGGTGCTGGCCATTCTTATTGAGGCCCCTAGAATATGTTTTAAAGTGCAAATATAGCCGCCCGCTTCAGGGGAAAAGAGCTTTTCTGTGCAGGAAACTAGAACAGGGGCTGGCCACCAGACCAAACCTAAAACAAACAGACCATTAGGGAAAGCGTTTCAGGTGAGCAGAGGGGCAGCGACTGCACAAAAACTGGTCCCCGCTAGTCCCAGAGGCTTTCAGCTCCACAATGCTGACCACTCCGGAAAAAAGCCAAGAAAGCAATCCACTTCACAGGAGGCAGATTTCCTCATGTGTCACAGATTTGAACTTCCATCTACATTTTTACTTCTTTTTTTTCCAAACAGCATCCAACTAGCTTTTCAGGAATTTATTTCTTTAAAAAAACAAACAAACAAAAAAAAAAACAACAGTATTCTGGGCTGCGAAGGAAAAGAGTAAAAAGCCAAAACACCCTCCCCACTCCTCCCAGCTTGGTCCCATCTGTTCGCTTCCTGCCCCCCCCAAGAGTCCTTGCTATGGCAACCGCAATCGGCAAGGGCAGCAGGAGGAGGAGAAGGGAGGGGGCGGAGTCGTAGAATTAAGGGGGTGTGGCCGAGCCAGAAATGCGGGTCTATAAACTGGTCCAGGGCGAGGCGGAGCACAGCCGTCGCCCAGGTACACAGAGCGCGCTCACGGAGCGACACTGTTAGAGGCCGGTGGCTCAGTTCTGCGGGGTTGAGTAGTAGTTCTGTGGGGTTGAGTAGTAGTTCTGCGGGGTTGAGTAGTAGTTTTGCGGGGTTGAGTAGTAGTTGTGGTGCTGGTTGGTCTGGATGTTTCCGTAGGCCAGCAGCAGGGGGGCTGTGCTGGAGGGGGGGCCGCCCAGCAGGTGCTGACCGCTGCTCAAGCTCCCGTTCCGCTGGATCGAGCCGTACCAGCTGGGGCCTGATGGAGGAGCACAGGACTGTATACTACTGCTGAGAGAAGGGGGGGGGGGGGAGAGGGAGAAAGGGAAAGAGGGAGAGGGGGAGGGAGAAAGGGAGAGAGGGAGAGGGGGAGGGTGGGAGGAAAAGAGAGAGGATGGGAGGAGGAAGAGAGAGAGGGTGGAGGGAGGGGGGGGGAGGAGGGAGGAAAAGAGAGAGGATGGGAGGAGGAAGAGAGAGAGGGTGGAGGGAGGGGGGGAGAGGGAGGGAGAGGGGGAGGAGAGGGAGGGAGAGGGGAGGAGAGAGAGAGGGGGGGGAGGAGGGAGGGAGGGGAAGAAGAAAGGGAGGAGGGAGACGGGGAGGGAGGCAGATAAATAGAGGCAGGAGAGGAGTCAGGGAGAAGAAAAAAGGAGAGAGAGAATCAGAATTAGCTACATCACTACAGAACTCACTGCAGTAAACTCTGCTTTTAGCAACTTAGGGCCAATTTTAGAGGAGGCATATTTATTTATTTATTTTACTTATTTGTTGTTGTGTTGGTGGTGCTCTCACTGTTGTTGTTGGCTGACGACCAAGATGCCAAAGGCAAATTTCCACTGTGTTTTTAACCAATGGACAATAAAGTCTTCTTATTCTTATATTCTTAGATTCTCTCAACAAAACTCACAAAACTAGTCAGAACTTAGCCTAGTCCTGAAAATGGTCCCAGTTAATTGTTAGTGAGACAAGCTTATTGTCTTTTAATCATATTTAAAATGTTCCTTTTCCTGTAACGTCGAAAGCATGAGCTGATTTAACCTTTTAGCCTGCAGAGTGAACTCTCACAACAGGTATAATTCTTGGTATCATTCAGTTTCAATTCGGAAAGACATGGACTAAGAAGACGGAACTGAATGGAGAGACAGATATGGAGGTAGAGAATCTCTGCATGTAATCGGTAAAACCCGGTTAAGCACGCTGACCGGGCACGACACTCCGAGTGAAGTTGAGACGCACACACCTGCTTCGCTCCCCTCTGGACGTGATGCTCCTGGAAAGGTCATCTTCACTGTCGTAGCGCCGCGGATTGTCAAAAAAAGTAGGCCCTGGAGCTAAAGCTGTGACTGTTAATCATTCCTCCGGGAGCCTGGAACGCAGCAAAATAGAAACACACACACACACACACACAAATTCACTGTTGTGACCAACACACAAAGCTCAAAGATAAAAGTACGCTCAGGATTTTTGCACAAGGGTTTGAGACGAGGTTGAGCAAACCTTTGGTTCCTTTAATTTATCAATGTAGAGAGTCAGACTCTTAATTTATGTCTTTACTTGAGAAGCACACTGCTTTCAAAAATATTACATCAACAGTGAGGCTTGTAAGCAGTAGAACAGCATGCAAAAAATTTTAAGGCCTGGTAACTCCTTTATGGTCCACTAAATATAAATGTACATTGCCTTAAATTAGTGCCCTGCGATTGAAATTTGTGGGAATAACAACCATTTAAAACATTGTCACTGTCCAAACGCTTATGAATCCTGTTATGTATGCCTGGGCTTCACGTGTTTTGTGGATATGGGAAGTCATGTTACTGATCTGGGACGCAGACTAACATTAAAGAAGCAGAGTGGCTTGAGGTGAGTGGCGTTTCGGGGTACTACATCAGGCAGGGTGCAGGTAGAATGGGGGGGGGGGTGGTGCACTGATAAACTGCAGAGTGAGTGCGGTATCTGGCATAAGGGTTGGGTGATGGTAACAGAAGTGATTGTGACCATGTTGGGGATGGGGGGGAAGGATAAGATGGGATTAATATTGCACTGTGGGGGGTGTGTTTGGAGCTGGCCGAGAGAAGAGGATTGAGAGGTCTGGCAGACTTGGCCTTCTGTGGCGGAGTCTCACCAGGTTCTGATTGGGCCGCTGTACCCTGAAGAAGACCACCACCAGACTGGTGGGCAGGAGCTCCCAGAAGAACAGGATGATCCCAAACACAATGTAAGCCTCACCGCTGATCTTCTCTACATCCGCCTGAGGAGAAACCACAGCCATGAGGAATTCCACACGGAGATACAGAGGGACAGACAGAATCACATCGACAGACACATAGACAGTCACCCAGACAGAGAGACTGGAAAACAGACACAAGCACAGACAAGCAGACAGACCGGTGGAAACAAAGACAGGCAGAATCACACAAGGACAGAGAGATAGACAGACATACAGATAAGATAGGTACACAAATACAGCGACACAGACACAGGCAGACAAAGAGTCAGTCCAAAGCAGAAACCAGACAAAGGCAGAAAAAGGCAGTAACAGATGGACCCATTATAAACAGATGGAATTTCACTTCCTCATGAAATGTGAAAAATACAATGAAACAAGGAAATTGCACTTCCAAAAAACAAAAACGGAAATGTGCCCTAGATTTGAGATTTGCTCAGAGGTAGAGAGACTGCCATTCCTCTTGCCAGGGAGGAGGGGATTTGGCAGTGCAGTTTTGCCATAAAGGGTGGGACACTGAGTACCGTGCATACACAAGAGACTTATAATGATCCAAAATCAGATTTATGTGTTTCCTGGAAAAAAAATTTTTTTTGTCCATTGTTGTGAATCACTGCTATGCAATCCATTGTGTTGATATCAGTATATGCTTTGGCAAAGTATGTGCAAACTTGCCATGCCAAAAGAGCAAACCTGAATTTGAATTTGATAGGCAGACAGTCAGATGGACATATAGACAAGTTACACAGGACGGCAGACTGACAGAAACAGAAAGAGTAACGCATAAGGACAGGCAGACAATTCAGATGGACGTAGAGGCAGATACACGGACAACTATAATAGTGGCTGAAGACCCAGAACCTTTAAGCAACGCGCAATCTCCTTATGAGTGTTGAGCAGCGCTTAAAATGACAGCCCCGCACAGCCGCAGATAAACAGAGAGAGGGACCCGAGCTGGCTGACAGTCACTCAGACGGACCTGGGGAATGCCTCATGCTAGCGCTAGCAGCACGTCTCAGGGGTGAAGATAATCTAGGTCAACAACAGCACGGCAGCCCAGCTCTGATAGACCAGCCTCAGCTATTTATATCCCAAACAAAGACCTTTCCCCTACAGGGACTCTATCCATCCAAATCCCCAGAAATGGATTGTTTCTGCACAGGAGCAATGAGCCCAACGCAGGCGGATCAGTGCAGAATGGACTAATTCCACTGAAGTCCTCATTGAGAGTGTAGACGGCAGGGAGAGTTCAAAGATACCAAAGTAAAAATACTAGACATGAGTAGGAAATACTCACCTGACGCAGTGCGACTGAATTTGAGAGTCAAGACCAAACTGTCATCTTTAATTTACCAGGTGATCTGCTATATTACACTGATTTCTATTCGCAATGACTGTCCATATACAGTTCTGTGCAAAAGTCTTAGACACATTCAAGGCAATTTCAAAGGGCAAATATGCCTACAAAAATGATGAAATTTAAAGTTTCTAATATCTGGAGAAATGTCCTGAACAGAGCCGTAAACTGTTAAAAGCCATATCAACCCAATATTTGGGGTAACTAACTTTTGCCAAAAATTCTGGGACACTGTCCTGTTGTGCTACGGTTTATAAGATGATTGGCTTTTTGCTTGTCCCAAGCAGAGCGGAAAACTTGTAACTGTTCGTCTGCAGACTGACTTTCTCACTTGCGTCTATCCCTCCAAGTAATTGCAGACAGCCATGATGATGTCCACATCAGGGCTCTATCAAGGCTGCATTATCTGTATTGGGTGTTTTCTAATGAAATACAAGCATTTATTTCTAAAACTTTTCTTTAAATTCGCATTTGGAATTTCAAATTTACTTCTCATCTTCAGCAACTCTAATGTGGAAAACAAAAAGTAAACATCTAAAGCAGATTTACATTTAAAAAGTGCAGAGTGCCCAAGACTTCTGCACAGTACTGTACTTCCACACTGCACTAAATAGAGCTAAATGTTGCCATAAAAACAAGCTTTTTGAGGCTCCAGACATTCTGCTTTTTTGTTGAGACTGGTTCATAAATGGACTGATTCAATTCTGTGGTGATTTTTAGAGCTGTGGCTCTGTGGCAATGATCAATCATTCCTCCAAATATCCATCTATCCCTTTGACGTGCGGTCACAATTCTTCTTTGCTTTTTTTTTGGATTTGGCATGTGTTGTCATAATCTCTGACTGTAACCCCTTGCCACCTTAAATAATTTGCTGTTTTTGTGACTGAAGCACCTGAAGATCAGCCGACAAAAATTTGGCCCCTTCGGGACTCAGTGTCCTCCTCTAGCTTTGGGGACTTACCAAGCAAAGTGCTGCTGGTCAGACCCGTTTTAAGCAGGCACATGCTGCTATTCAGCATTACAGTAATATACTTCAAAGGTAAAGCTTCTGATATTTTGTCCACCCTTGAAATGGAGTGATATTGTAAGAGGCAGTATTGCTCTACTACATTTCCCTGATAAAATAAGTAAGCATATCAAACTACTGCTGTCTCCAATGATCTTCAGTGCATGCTGGTGGAAAGTATTTCACACAAATCATGTGCCCTTTCGTAATTTTTTTTTTTTTTTGGTAATGTGACTTAACAGATGAGACACAGGAAATATTCATGAAAAATCTTTCACATGTCTAATGCAGAGCTGGTCATTTTCGGCATTGCAAAAGACAAGCCACCCTAAAAACTAATACGGTGCAACAGACTAACGGTTCTCAAACTTTGTCCTGGGGACCCACTGTGTGCTGGTTTTTGTTCTAACCACAACAGCTATCCCAGAATTCTAACAAGCCATTTTTCTGAGCGAGTTTTTTTTATTTAGGTTTAGTGAGATTATGTGGCTTGTGGCTTGAAAAAATTAAATAATCTGCACAAACATAAATAATGCAATTAAGAAAAAAATAACTTTTTAAAAGGCTGGGATAGCAACTGTGGTGGTAGGAACAAAAGCCAGCATACACAGGTGTTCCAAGGACTATGTCTGAAGCTCTTACTAGATTATTAGACCATATCATAGGCTCCAGCCCCCCATGACCCTGATCAGGAATAAGCAGAGAAGGTAATGGATGAAGTGAAAGACCACTCCTGAAAAGCCTATTAAGTTTAACTAGCATACCACCATTGAAACATGCCAAAATGAACATTTCCTTGTGCAAATGCTGAAATACAGGACTGTCTTGATCTTATATGCAGACACAGCAAAATATTTATCATACTGCAGGGCTACAGAGGTCATCAGTCCATCACAAAGTAAAGAGTTACCAGCACGTCTCAGATCTGACTCCACATACATCAGCAACAGATGCAAAAACCTGTATGCCAAAATGCACATGCAATTACATGCACACACTTGCAAACATACACACTTGTGCACACACTCGGGCGCACAAATACACGTCTGTGCACACAGATTCTCTCTCTCTCTCTCTCTCAAACATTGAAGACAGATGCATGCACAGACGTGCAGGCAGACCAATCACATGCAGTAATAGTGACAGGCTTGTTTACACAATGATCGGAGGCATGACACATTACTAATAAAATCAGCAGCTCTGTTCAGCACTGCCAGCAAAGCAGGCACATTATCTGGGTCAGCTGGGGTTCACCAAGAGTTTAAGAGCTCTGAAAATAAGACACTCCAGAACACGAATAAATAAGTAAAACCACCACTGAGAGGACGGACAGATGCACAGCCAGAAACAGACAAAAACAGACAGAAAAAGACACAAAGACACTCGAGTCTCTATTTTGAAGAACGAAACACAGATGGAAAATGCATGTGCTAACAGTATCGCAGATTAAAACTGGGCATGTCTAACTCAATTGCAATTGCAGTAATTTTGTGGCAAGAGGCAATAGCACGACTGTGGCACTGTTGTCAAAAAGGTTTGTCTAAGACAAATTAATTACCTGTGGGTATGGTGGCTGTTTGGTTCCATTAAAACCAATTAGATCAGCCGCTGTCATTCTCTTTTAAACCGGCAGATTAATGCCATAGCAAATTGGAAATTTCGTCAGGCGAAGAACAAGCACCAAACTTGTGTTACTGCTGCTTCTTTCAATCCTCTGAGAACCACACTCCCATGTTGTACTGCATAGAAGCATTTGGGGGATAGACGCTGATTTACCTATTAATGAATTTCGTTTAAAAAGATGTGGGCAAATCAAACTGCAAACAAAATGGCAGTTGTGGTATTACAACAAGGATGAGACTGAAGGTAATTATTTGCATTACCCCCCTCCCACACAAAGAAAATATTCTCAAGTATAAAAATACCCCGTTCACCCTCCCACTCCCATTAGACTCCACAACCGTTTTGTATGTATTATTTACAGGGTACAAAACCAATACGAAACTGGCAAGAAAGCAATATGTGTTTATTTGCGAACAGTTCTTTTGCAAACAGGCTGCGATTCAGTCCCATGAAACTACGATAGAGCAACAAAGTTGGCATTAAAAGGTGGTTGGGTGAGTCAAAATGCAAACAAGATGTGACATAAAAATTGTACAGTGCAAGCTTTATTCATTGACATACCTTATAGAATGTCCAATCTGTCGAGACGCAAACACTTTTATTTCAAAGCAGGAGACTGGACGAAGGGGATAAATATTACTTTCCTCTTTGATTCTCTGCGTTCTTAATCCCCTCAAACGTACTTAGTGTTCGGCATCGCTCTGAATAGGAGTGTCTGCTCCATGACAATAATGTAATGTAATGTAATATGCTGTTTGCAACTGACACAATTGTGCATAACCTTACAGTGACATGCATTTCCGTTTGCAAAGTCACAAGAATAGAGCCCTTAGACAGAGACATAGAGCCAGAGAGAATTAGGCAGACACAGAGAGACACAGAATCAGATAAACTTTCAGTCATTCACAGATATACAGTGACAGAAATGAACAGGCAGACAAAGAGACAGACACAGATAGACAGTCAAACAGAGAAATACAGTGACAGAAATAAACAGGCAGACACAGAGATCAACATAAATGGACAGCTGTACAGAGACAGAGAAAAAAAGACAGATGCAGAGACAGACACAGATAGAAAGTTAAACAGGGACATTCTGAGACAAAAATAAACAGGCAGGTACAAAGACAGACATGAATAGACAGTCAGACAAAAACATACGAGACAGAGATAAACAGGCAGAAAAGAGGTTGTTCATAGCGATTCCCTGGACCCTCACCTGGTCAGATATGTTGTACCAGCCGTAGTTGAAAGGGCTCGGCCGATCCTCGGGAGACAGAGCGACCACCACCAGGTTGTAGCAGGCCCGCGAGGTGTAGAGTAGAATCACAGCCGCGCCAATCGCCGTGGCCTGGCACACAGACGAACCCTGAGGAAGGAAGTGAGGAGCGGTTAGCCTGTGGTCAGGAAAACCACGCAGGCCATTCTGGGGTAGCAAGCCCCCACCTGTTCATACAAGAACTGCTCACTGAAACCTTAATGTCACTGCTGAAGACCCACCCCTTCTTGTTGGTATTCAGTTAGCAATGCACACCTCAAAATTTTTAACCTCCGTAAAGTATAAATAGTATGAATATTTTTGAATAGTATTCACTAAAAGAAGAAAAATGTTTTTGGAATTTTAAAGATCTGCTGAGCGGTTGCTGAGTAATTAGAATTTTTCACCTGTAGCCTTGTTAGAATCAATTAACAGTAAAACAATAGGAGCAGTTAGTTAGAATTTTTGGCACATTTAACAAGTCCAGTTACCCTATGTCATGAATAAAGTCAATTTTCTCCACTATTACAGAGGTAAAATTCATGAAAATTCACACAGAAGTAGTTTCAAATACTGGGAACAAGACGTTTATGTCACTGACATCATTGCCAGCCAATGCCAGCCAAGGGTATATTTTATAACGTATATGAGAAGATGCAGAAAAACATTATTAACCATCCTGTGTTTGAACGGTAATATCTTGCCTCTTTTCCAAATAATTGGCAGTCAATTTCAACACTTTGGAGCGGAGGTCTCACATGTTGGATTTTTTTCATTCATGCACTGGGGTGAAGGCCAACTCAAGCCTCAATTGGTCAGAAAATCGCATGAAAATATTCCAGAGTTTATCTGTGGTTCAATTTAGGAACAAGGATACGGCAACTGCTGACATAAAATTTCTGGATCCCTGCTATGATTGATCAACTGGACAGCGCTGCGGTTTTTAAATCGCTGTTAAATAATAACTTCACAAGGTAATCTAATCACTTTTTACATCAAATTAAAGATAAATGTCTTGGCTATTTAATGGTGTAAATCTGAATTGAATATCTTGTTTTGTTGCCGAGGTATAATGATTTTACAGTAGCGATTAGGCACCAAAATGGGTATTCCAATGTCACTGGTGATGCGACGAGCGTTCCTACATTCAATTCGTATAGAGTTTAGACACCTTGACTTCATCCATTGTATTATCTGCTGGGTTTTATTTTGTTTCGTTTGTTTTTGCATTTTTGTAGTTTTCAGCTTGTTCAGCACGTTGGTCGACGATGGTTGTTAAAATGCGCTCCATAAATAAAGTTGACATTGGCATTGACATTGACCGAGAACCTGAAGAGGATTCTGGGATAGTAAGCCCCTTGTTCCCAGGATGTGTCCAAATCTCCAAATACGCAAAAAAAAAATAAAATAAAATAAAAAAATAAATAACATCCCCCTTTCAAAACCAGTTTCCTCCCATCATACCCACATCAAAAGAGATTAGGTAGCAGAGGAGGAAGATCATTCCAAGTGAAAATAGACAGGCAATTTAGAAAAGGCAAGCACAGGTTTTCAGTGACAGCCCAAGGGGATTCTGGAATAGAAAGCCATGGGTTCTTCATGAGAATCCACAGAGGATTCTAAGACAGCAAGCACTGGGTTCTCAGTAAGAACTCACAAAGGATTCTGAGACAGTTAGCCCTGGGCTCACAGTTTGAACCCACATGGGATTCTGAGGCATCAATACCTGGGTTCTCAGTAAGAACCCACAGAGAATTCTGGGACAGCAAGACCTGAGATCTCAGTAAGAAGTCATAGAGGATTCTAGGATAGCAAGCCCTGTGTTCTCAGTTAGAACTTAGAGGATTCTGGGATAAAAAGCCCCAGGTTCTCAGTTAAGAACCAACTATTCTGGGACAGAAATTCCGTAGCTCCTAGTAAGAGACTGAGGTAATCTGAGGTTTACAGCAGAGCCACAGAAGGTGGGACACCAAAGAACTCATTTCACAAGCAGTACCTTAAAGGAGCTATAAATGCATCATCATACATTATATATTATATAGAGCCAGAATCAGTGAGATAGCAAACCAGAGCAGAGAGGTGCCACCTACTCTATTGCAGTCGCTAAGGAAATGTGTGGGCCGTGGACTCTGAGATCTTTAAAGTTTGAAATGTTTTATCCTTGCAGAAAAGCTGAAAGAATAATTACCCTTCCTGCAAGCCAAGAGCATCAGAATGTCAAATTATGTAAATGACTAAACTGAATGACCGACTGTCAGAACCTGTTGGCTGTCAGATCACCATTTCACCATCCTCTACCTTTAATAACCTCTTCTGACCTCAATAACCTGTTATCACCAACTCACACTCACACAGCCCTGCCATCAGACCCAGTCACCTAGTGACAGGCAAATTATTAACAATCAAAAAATGAACTTAACATGATAGTCAGGACAGAAAGATATGCATGAGTCACCTAACACAGTTTAAGTATTTTACAGCCGAGAAAGAAAGGTTCGGCCATGTCAAAATGTGGAACTATTCCACACACACCAAAAAAAAAAAAAAAAAAAAAAAAACCTATCCTAGCTTTGATCAATAATGTGAGAATAACACTTAACACCTTAATAAAACCTTCGGTTCCCAGACACATTAAACTGTCAGGTTACAGGGTTATCTAGCTACCTACCATTTAAAACCTCAGGGGAGCAGATATTTACAGCTCCTTTGTCTGTGGCCACATTAATTAACTATAGATAAAAGAAATACAGTGCAAACAGCGCTCTGATTTATACATCTCTGAGAAAACGGTCACTATTTTGCATCAGCGAAGCGTCCAGTCCCAGCCCCCAGTGGGATAAGAGCAACAGAGAGAAAATAGGGAGGAGCTGCTAAATAGTGCCCCTTAAGAAAAAGTGATCAGTGTGATAAAATGAAACAGGACAGGAGCCAGTTAAAAGGCAAGTTCCCATCCCAGACACTGACTTTCCCCTTTCCCTTTGGTCAAAGGCATCGCATAATTTTTCGACTGCACATAAAACTCAGGCCAACAGTCATAAAATGTTTAGACTGTACATTGCAAAGACACAATTAACAAGCAACACGGACATTACATATGGATAAGGGGAAACATAAAACATCCTTTTAAAAAATCTTTCTACCAAGTAAGCCAATATAAAGGCTTCGGTTGCCCGTAAAATATTTTGTCTGCAGTGGCTTAATACAGTTGAAGCTACCATTACTTATTTTGCAAAGAAGATACCGTTGTATTCATCTTTGTACTTACAGTTTATTCCAAAATAAATCTCTTTGATCTGCTTATTTACTGAAAGAAAGATTCCCTACATACTGTATAAAAGGTTATGATCACAATCATTATTACTAGCAGGTTGTCCAACTCTCCCAGTTATTAGGAAATACTGCTTGGTAGAGGTTATCAATGCCTCTCCGTCATGTCTCAGAAAGGCTTTTTCCCAAACCATTCCCTTGCCACAAGCACGTCATTACCAAGCGTCACTCAGTGTGAAGCCTAAATTAGCCTGGTAAAACCAGACCCTGCTACTTCGCTTTGCTTCGTACACAGAGTCTGGGCAGTCGTGATTGACAAGTGTTTACTTCCTGGTGGGAGGGCGCTTGTCTGCAGTTTAAGATCATTGGTGTACCCGTAAACCAACCACAACGATTGGCTTGCCGTTTGCCCTCCCCAGTTTCTCGGCCACTAACGGCAAAAGCTGATAAATCAAACTTTTCCCGAAACCTGAAGGGAGTAGTGCTACAATATCATTTCCATTCAAAAAAACTAACCAAACATTCATCTTGTAGCGGCTTTAAGTCGCTGATACCGGGGATTTTCTCCACAACAGAGCGAATGGCCTCCCGTGTATCTATGTCCATCGCCGTTGTTGATTTCGGAGACTACAATTTCAAACTCGGCACAGCGGCTACGTCATGGCTCTCGGCCACACCTTCTGTTCGTTGGTTGGTCAAGGGCAGCCGGGGTCTGCACTGCTGAGCTGAGCGAGGCAGAGCTCTTTGTGATCAGATGAAGTGGTGAAGCAAAATGAAATTGAGCGGAAGTACGTAGGCTGGGGGAGTCAGGCTAGTGAAGCCTCCCTGGCAGCCGTGAAGAGCCCCCTCTTTTAGAGGGAGGGTACAAATGTGTGAACTTTGGGACGCCCTTACCCAATATTTGTTATTTTGGTTCTGTTGGCTGAGTCAATCGGCGGATCTGAATTGAACTGAAGATGCATTATATCTGCAGAAAAGGAGACTGAAGGCAAGAAGTCCCAGAAACAAGGAGAAACTGAAGATGGCTGCAGTGCAGGCCTATCCAAGCATCAGGAGAAACTGAAGATGGCTGCAGTGCAGGCCTATCCAAGCATTAGGAGAAACTGAAGATGGCTGCAGTGCAGGCCTAGCCAAGCATCAGGAGAAACTGAAGATGGCTGCAGTGCAGGCCTATCCAAGCATCAGGAGAAACTGAAGATGGCTGCAGTGCAGGCCTATCCAAGCATCAGGAGAAACTGAAGATGGCTGCAGTGCAGGCCTATCCAAGCATCAGGAGAAACTGAAGATGGCTGCAGCCAGGCCTAGCCAAGCATCAGCAGGGAAAATAGCCAGCATCTGGTGATGTGTCCAGACTTTAAGTGGTCATTGCGTGCCAACTATATGTCAAAAATGATAACTTTATTTTACATTATGTTAATCTCTCCAGTATTTATGAACCCTGCAATATAGGGACTATGCACAAAAGGTGCTGCCATTTCTAAATGGTTTATCTGAAATGAAAAACACCCAAAGATTGAGGCTGACACTCTGTCCTTCAACCTTAATTTCATTGTGTCCCTTCAAACTCAAAGTGAAAAAAAAGAATCAAAATAATGCAAAAAAAAAAAAGTGTCGCTGTCCAGTGAATTATGGTGCCCACCATAAGTTCTTTGTGTTTTTGCCATGCTATACTAGGGCATCTGAATTTCATCACGCTATCACTCATTTTATTCCGTCCCGTCTCATATTCCGTCTGTTTCCATTGAGAACTCGCAGAGGGTTCTGGAATATCACATTCTCCCAACTAAAAACCCACATTTCTGCAAACACCACCACCCCCCTCCCCTCACAATGAGCGAACTGCACACCTTGGACTCGAGGTAGACGTTGGCAGAGGACATCTTGGCGATGCGGAAGATGCAAACGGCAAGGGAGATGGCGCAGAGCACAAAGAGGCTGTCGTTGATGAGTACACGTGCCAGCACGGCGTGCTTCACCTCGCCCTCTCCCACGCTGCCCTGCACCAGCATGGCGCACGTCACATTTACCACAAGGAAAAAGAGACCAGCGGACAGGAAGCCCAGTCGCAGGGGAACCCTGCGAAAAAAAAAAAAAAAAAAAAAAACAGCAATAACTCAGAGTGCGTGAGGTGCTACAGGCTTGTTCCATTCATTTAAGGTGAGATCCACAGGCATTTGCAGAGATGCAATTTTAAATGGCTGAAATTCCTGCATGGTTCAATGTGTAAGGATGTGCTTACACTGAAATTAAAATGAAGACTTTAGCATGGACACTTCACGCATTAAAGAGTAAACGGTCAACTTTACTACGAGTACATCCACATCATTATCACTTGAACAATGAAATTCTGTGTGCATGCACCATTATATAGATCTCATGCATAGACAACTCGATAGAGTGATTAAAATAATAAAATCACAGCAAGCGTAAACAAAATGCATACTGCAAGAACTGAAAGTTGGAGAGACAAACAACAAAGTGGACTTCTGATAATAAAAACTACAATAAACCTTGGCCATCCTGTATGACTGGCCTGTATAGCAGCAAACGGGGCTCAGTGATGGAGTCTTTCAGCGTCTTGGCCCACACCAGCCAGTTATCACTAGCTCAAAGTGCTTATTTGCAGAGAAATTCAAATCAATTCTAACTCCAAATCCAGATCAATTCCTCCTCGAAACAGATTTTTACAAGCCGGAGGGGCTCGTGCTCAATTGAAACAGACAAAGTGCAACTCAAAGAAGTGAATGAAGGAGGGTTGATTTATTGCCTACTGCACAGAGATCCTCATTCCCCCTCCTCTTTCCTTCATCGGCAATGCATGAGTGATTCTCTTTTAGACTGACTCAGTCATAGGTACGTGACCAAACAGATCTTTTTTCCAATAATGCTCGTGCTGTCTTTGTCACTTCCTATTGCAGCATACAACTCTTGCTCACTGAACTAAAACAGAAAAGCTAATGAATGAACAGAGAATGAATACCTTTTCCAAATTATGACAATTAGCCTTTGATACTGATCCTGTCAACTTAGCTAAAGCGATGAAAATAACAGAGCAACATACTTACGTGTATTTGTTAAGCTCTGGGGAATATTTAGCTTTGGCTTTGAACATTACCTGTGGGAGAACAAAAGAAGAAAGAGCTTTGAATGGGAGAAGTACAGGGAGTTGCTTAAATGAAAACGATACACTGCACAGAAAAATAACCTGTTCAAGATTCAGCACAGAAACAGTTGGCTTTGGGATTTTCCTCCCCAGAAAGAAACAACCAGAATCTAAGTGTCAAGAGGGGAGGAAGTCTAAGTCCAGAAACTCTTTGACCGGGTTGATCGGAACATACCTCAGATTTTACCAATACATAGCTAGTGTGTGCCATCTCCTAATCATTTGGTTTGCTTTCACATATACAGAACAAAATATTGCTGGTTTTCAGATGAAAACCAATGCCAGGGATCATGAACTCATGGTTTTTTTTTTGGGTCGAAAACCACTGGTTATCCAGTCTCTCTTTAATTGGCAGTCAAGTGTACAGAGAGTCTGGTCAGTCATTAGCACAACTTGCTCAGTAGTTTTTTACCCAGGATAAAGGAAAACCCAGGCTGAGCACAGATTCAAGGGTCATATTTGATGATCACTAACCCAGGCTTTCTACTGACTGTGGCTTGCTGGGAGGGATGTAATGGTGATTCGGAGGAAAAGTATAGACCAACAAGTGCAAACACATTCCATCGAGAGATCTGCGCGCGGGATTGGTGCCGATATCTGAGACTTTTAGCCATCATTGCCGTGGCTGCCTTGGCACTAAGCAACAGTCCAATGGAAAAGACTGGTATTCAACGTCTCCCGAGCGCCTGACCAGCAAGGAATGACCTGGCTAACAGTGACAAAACTGTACAGACGCCGGTCTGGTGCATGAGGACGCACTCTTGAGGTTTCAACTTCCTGTGACTGCACTCGTGAACAACTTCTGTAATCCCAACACACACTGCATACATTTCTAACACACTTATCCAGCATTTCAACACAAAACAGACAGCAAGAGCTGAGATGGAGGCGAATTTAAAAAAACCTAACTAAACAGTGTATAGAGCCCAGGAAAGCAAACAGATCCCAGCAGGGACCATGTCTGGCTTTTAATGTCAGTGCTGAAACACACCATGGAGCCTGACAAGTACAGCAAAGGGCATATCACTGGCAGTGTTACCACCACTCAAGCTCTGGAACAGCCACAGCAATGGACATGAAACCTGCCCTGTTAGCATTAAGCTTCAGGACTGCTGCTTCAGTGGATAAACAAAAGCTTGTGCAGGCCTTTGCATTCACCATAGCAACAGCTTCTCAAAAGGTTGGCCACAGCAATGGGTGCATCGGTTTCTGGTGGCCTTAGACACAGTTCCTACTGCACCCTCCAAAGCTATAAAACACGTTCTTTGGTGCTGCTGTTAGGTGATGCTCTGATTTCTCAACTACTCCTTTCATGGGGTTGGCCTACTAGCCAAGGTGTTCGTCTGCAGTGCAATCCCAGCAATATCTGCCATTTTGACAGTCTATTTTGGCCCACATTTTATCGTTACGTCAAGATATTTTTACAATTATTCAACATTCGAAGGCATCATGGAAATGCTTAAAAATATATATTTCTTTTTTTCCCCTCGAAAAAGCCAGAATACTTCTGAACAAAAATTGTGTCTACAAACACACTTCCAGGTTTTTTTTTTTAGAAGACACCTTGCATGTTTGTGTGGTTAGCGCTCAAAATATGTGTGCGATATGGTATTAAAATCTGACAGCTCGAGAGAGAGAGAGAAAAAAAATCACTGATGGAATCTTCAAGATATTTATGAAACATAAAAAATTCAGGTTTGAAAACAATTAATTTTTGTCAGTAATATTATGAGACATTTCTATCATGTTTTTCAAATGAAAGGCAAAAAACTGAAAAGTAAAGAGTGTGGATCCAACCAGCACAACAAAAGGGCAAACAAATACAAAATGGAACAAATGTCTAAACTGCATTATTTAAATTACATTTATAGATAACATTTATTGCATGATAAATCACAAATGTAAATCTTCTTTCCTTCCAAATTAAAGTAACAATGGCACACAAAAAAGTCATTCGAAATGTAAGATTTTTTCACGCCAAATGCACCAGAGGGCACCAATTGTAATGTCAATTTCCAAAATTTTTCCAGGGGAGGATCTTTGGACCCCCTTCTTGAACCAGAGTTGACTGGGGGGCCAAAGTGTGCAAACACAGCCCTGCAGCCTATTATAGAAGCATCTCTGTCGACTCCAAAACTTATTGAAAGACCTGCGTCTGAGACCAAGAAGGCTGATGATTCAAAGCCCTGCACCACTACAACCACACTACAGTCAGTGCAGCTCTTGGGCCCTTAACATCACATTACTCCAGGGGGGATTGGCCCCTGCTTAGTCTAATCTACTGTAGGTCACTTTGGATGAAGGCATCGGCTGAACAACTGTAATGTAATACAACTACAGCAGACAGGCCAGCACTATGGGAAAGCAGACTGGCAGGAATAGAGAGAGAAAAAGAAAGACTAAAAAAGACAGAAGGGCAGATAGACCACTACTGCGTCACTCGAAGATTTAAAAAGGAAGGAATACAATAATGGTGTGCAGTACAATATGAAAACAAGAGCCATCTTCACTAAACTGAACTAGACTGGTGCTGGGACAGTGCTGTCCTCCGTCAAGGCCAACAGTCCACTCTTCTATGAAATGCAAATCTGCAAGAGTAACCATCGTATTTCTGCAATTGGCTGTGCTTTGTCGCATTAAACTTTACTAGCATTTAGTCAATTTTAGGAGGCACGACATCAATTCCTCCAAAAGCCCCATCTTGCAATCCCGCAAAGGAGAGGAATCTTCTAAAAATATTCTTTGAACCAGATGGTGATCCAGATGACCCCGAAAATCGAACTGTTTGTTCCTTAGGCCATACCCTATCCCTCCAAAATGCACCATCATTGATCAAAATCCACTCTTAACTTTTTGATTAAAGTTACAAACAGAAAAACAGGCAAACACGACCGATCGCATAACCTCCTTGGCAGAGGTCATTATAAAAGCATTCAGGGAAAGTTATACAGTAAAAGCAAATTCACAATAAAGCCTCAAGACTGCATTTTGTGGCAGTCAACTCCATTAGCTCATGAGATGAAAACAAGCAATCTTGCCACAGACAAACAAAAAAGTCAACAGATGGACAGACAGCCACACCACAGAGATGGGCATTACTCTGTGCCAACCTCATGCTCGCCACCGACACCCAGCAGCTCGGCACCTGCGCAGAATAAAACCCAAAAATAAAACCACTCAAACAAACACACCACCACCACTCCAGCCTCTCTGTTTGAAACATTCATTTGCATCTGACTGTCATTCAATTTGCAACTTGTTGACAGTCTAATACCCATTCAGACACCCCTTCCGGCGCTCGTCCACTGGTTTTTCATGCAGTGTTTTTCCATGGCGTCTCACAGCACCAGCCGACTCAGCCACTGCCAGCTGACACTTCACGACCACAGTCATACCCCCACATAAAGCGGGTACAATGAACAATAATGAGCATTAAATACTACGCCGCGAACTAGTTGTAATAAGACAATTAATGACAAGTAGAAGAAAAATATGCAAAGCAGCGCTGTTTAGCATATCCACATGATTTGCTGAAATACCCCTCTCTCCTTTTTAGAGGGGTAACTTACACATGCTCACACTCATTATACACCAAGTACACACACTCACACTAAAACACATAAACACACACACACACAATCACACTAAAACACACACACACACACACACACACCTGGAGCACAAACATACAAATCACAGCAAACACATTTATCATGTCACACTATACATTCACACCAACCAATACAGACATGCATATGAACACAAATGCATACGCACACACATACACACCCTTAATGATGTTAATGACAGAGCAGGTGACCATCAAAAGACACGTGGGGTGGATTAGTACTAACGAAGGGCAGTGACTGTCAGAAAAGCATCAGACTCCCCAGACTCCTTATTCCAGAAGGATGGATAAATCCAATCTAATCTCAGCCATCCGTGTCAGATTAGCAATGGAGAGAGTAGGAGAGGGTCAGAGAGAGGGAGAGGGGGGGGGGAGGAATAAAGAGAGGCACAGAGACAAAGATGAGAGACAGATTGAGAGAGTGAAAAAGAATAGCTTATTTATTACAAACAGAAATTCTTTCCACTTAGCTGCAAAAGTGGGAATGGAAATACCAACAGCCTCCTGGTCGGGCAAGCAGCGTCAGAGAGTCGTCAGTTTTACTCCTTGCCTACCAAGGATGTATTGGGTCATTCCATGCCAAGTGGAAACACACCTGGGCCATCATGGTCTTGGATTTTACTTTAACTTTGTCTATTTGTTCATTTTGGCCCAATGGTTGTATCTGTTCTTGTTTCCATGGAACTTCTGTTTGAAGTTGGGCAAATTTGAGATTTCTTCCACTTTTTGGACCCTTATTACTCACCAATTACCGGTGATCTGAAGAAGCGACAAAAGAAACTTTTTATTTCAGATAGATCGTTGACACTTTTATTAAAAAATTAAAGCAGAACATAATGGTTTATCAGATTAACCCTTTCAGAGTCACAAGTTCAAGGGGTCTGTCCATCTTCGGGGAAAAGTTGCATCAATTATGAATTTGCACCTGAATTATACTGGAAAACACTGCCGGTACAATATGGAGGCTTTTTTCACCACAAAAAAGGACACAAAAAGTGAAAAATCTCAAATTTGCCCAACTTCAAACACAGTTTCCATGGAAACAAGAACAGATACAACCATTGTAAATAATGGTGGTGCTAGAAGAAACCTCATATTACAAATCCATCCAAACCCCAGACCTGTATAAGTAATGGGGCCAGAGATATAAGGGTTTTTCTACAGCATGTTTTGAAAAGCGCCCCCTACAGGCCATTTCTTCAGAGGTCCATAAAACCAATACCGGAGGGTAGTTCGCAAAAAAACTCCGAGATATCCATTATTTGGGCCAAAATGAACAAATAGACAAAGTTAAAGTAAAATCCAAGACCATGATGGCCCAGGTGTGTTTTCACTTGGCATGGAATGACCCAACAGTTAGTCATTCTATTCTAAGAAGATAGGAACCACATTCCCAAGTATAAAACCATATCAAAATATATTTAAAAAGTATGTGATGTGCCTTTCCTAAACTTCCTTGAACATTTGTGAACATTCGCTTTACATTACATTATATGTACACTCCAGGCCAAAAGTTTGGGGCCACCCTCAGATTTAAAACAAAAAAAAAAAAAAAAATAATAAAAAAAAAAAAATCACACAACTGTTCTTTCTTTATTTTTTGCACATGAAATGACTTCAGTGCATAAAATATAGCAAGCCGTTAGGTTTGGGGTGAATTCCAAACCTCAGACCACATTTTAAAGCTGTCTTGACTGATCGATTACTGACCACAATGTTTTATAATTGAGTTCCAATGCCTTTGTGTTACATGATTTTATGTCACTAAGACGTGAACAATTTTATGTAACAAGAAGGCATGCTGTATAGATGCATTCCCCAAAACCAAGGGGTCACATTGCACTTGGTGCCCCATTAAAAATCTGAGGATGGCCCCAAACTTTTGGCCTGTGTGTATATTCCCTGAAAATTGAACATTTGACGGCAATATTTCATTCTGAAATTGGTAAATATATGACTTCCTCTCACTTTTACCACAAAATATAGGTCTTAGACTGTTACATATCTCAAATTGAGGAGGTTTGGAGTTGGCCCTGGGGTCTTACCGGGCCCCTCAAAAAGGGACTTTTTCTGCTGCATCCGACTTTGAAAGGGTTAATCTGAAAAACTAATGATAAAATAAGAGGATTTTTACATTTAATAAAGAGATTCTAAATGATATCAAAGATTTATGTCATTAGTTCCTCTATATTATGTTCCATGATTGAATTACAAGGGTCTCATAAGTGAAAATTTTTTTGCCACGCCCAAATTTTTTGGCAAATTTGAGGGCCCACTGCACGGCAACCAAAGTCTTTTTCAGGAATTTCTCTTTTCAGTTCCCAAGACATGAGCCTTGTCCTTCATCATGCTTATTTACAGGCATGAATCTATTGCAGTTTTCATGTAACAGGGATCTCTCTGAGTATGGGGTAAGGTTACTGTCAAAAGTTTCGTGCGTGTACACATAAAAATCGTGCACGTATTAAAAATGTGTGCGTGTTAGTCCATAGTTGTGCATAAATAAAAATTTTGTAAACTCTTGTTTAAGTCAAATCACGCATAGATTATGCAGTGTATAAATTCTCTGTGAGAATACAACTCATAAAGTTACAACTTCACTAAATTACAAATACGGATGCAGTTTACGGACGTCCCTTTCTTCAGAATGAATACGAAATCTGAATAGCGTGAACTAACTGTCAAAACTACGTCACGAGGTCACGGGCATTATGTATCGAGTGGAAGATAACATCGATTCTACAAACTGCGCATGTGTCAGAAATTCGACCGTGGGTTCAATTCAATGAGTGTATATAGAAAAGGAGAGGCTGTCGGAGCGAAAAGTTGAAGAAACCAATATGGCGTCCAGTGCACCGCACCTCTCAATTTCCCATTGACTATAATGGAAAAATTCCTGTCATTTTTTTTTGTTATTTAAAGAGCATACAATCGAATTTCCTTCTTAAGTAGTACTGGAATACATATTAAAAAATGAATCGAGGCGCAATTTTGGTTGACACTTTTTGAGAACGAAGTTATAAGGAGTTGTTTTTAATCAACGATTAAGGCACTGATTGGTCAATATATGCCTCACATCTGACTCTGAATGGTCAAACGCGTGGTACTGGTGAATAGCCCACAGGGAACATGGCCGTAAAGCGGTTTTGTGCCAATGGGCATGGTATTACCGTATTGTTCTGAATATAAGACGATGTTTTTTTTCCCGGAAATCCCTTAGAAAAAAGTGGGATCGTTTTATTTTTGGGACTAGGCTTTTAACAGTCAAAATCAGCGATTCTCTGTGTGTATTTCATAGTCCATAGTCAATATACGTTCACAACAATAGATGGCGCCAAACAACAGCCTGCCTTGTTTTATATTGTTTTTTTTTTTAAATCAATATCTTTTATCAGTATTATCAAAAAGTTTTTGTAATTATTATTCATTTGTGATTAAAACAAGTTTTTTTTTTCATCAAAACCCTCATCTTTCCAAAAATCTGTCTTGAGAAAGGGGGGTCGTCTTATATCCAGGATCGTCTTATATTCGGAACAATACGGTAATCATATCTAAGGATGCTTGCGCTGTCCTAGCTAGCCTAATGGGTACGTAACCAACCGTTAACAGGGAAAGGCTCTGTACGTTTTTCCAATCGGTTGGAATGAGGATCACAACACGAACGCGTTACTGTGGTCATGTCACACTTCAAATTGGTAGTGAATTTAACTTTAACGCTAGCGAGATATTTATTCCCTTGTAATGTAGCGCGCAAACTGAATTCAAACCATCAGTCTAGCTCTCTGGAGCTTGCCCGTACCCCTGCTGAAAAGCTGGCTAGCATTCCATCCCACTAGTTTCTCACTCGGTTCGTTTAATTCTCACAGACTGTTGTCACTGTCGGGTTTACATTTTTCTGGACGTTTGGTTTGAAGTATAACGTGTCGTTCTCTCTCATATCAGCGAGGTGCATTGCTATCAACCAGCACTATGGTCTTGGAGTTCAGCAAATGCGAACGCTGCCTTGTATTTTCCGTTTGGTAGCTGGGCTTTTTCCACAGCTAACATTAATGCGAAAAGCACTATTGCTACCTTGCATTGCTGGAACCATTTACAGTCTGTAAGTAAAAACTATGTAAGTTGCTGACATAATGTTAGTGACATGGTTAACAGCGAGGCCTTGGAGAACGCGTGCCCTAAGCTAGCTAGCTAGCTAGTTAAAAAGTCACTGTGCAGACCTGATTCCCAGTTTAAAGCTGTAGCTAACGTGCTGCTAGCTTGTTAGACCTCCTTCGTGCCGTAGAATTCACAATGTTTGCTGGTGGATTTCGATCTCTGCCCTTGCCCGTTTCCTTTCCTATGAGAATTTTCGTTTCAAATACTATAGGGGTTGGTTCTTTCAAGTTTGGAGGAATTATCACGTATGCTGCATGATTTCACATGCTGTTCATGATACAGGAGCATTAGTTATTCACATCTCAGGTTGCAGTCATTGTTAAGTTCGAGGTGAAAGATACTTCCGCCTTTTTATTTGCGCATCCAACCCAAATCTTACGCCCAGACGGTGTATCTGAAAACGGGCTTATGCCGATTTATTAAAATTAACATTCATATTAAATATTAAAATGGACAAATTATTGCCCTAAGGAATTTTCGCACACATTATGCTGATAATAAAGGCTTCAGCTCATCGGTGTAGGCAACACTATGGCTCCGTTTCCAGTCAGGTTGGACCACCTTATCAAAATCAGTCCAATACAGTTAAGAAAATTTTGCTCATTTTCTCGACCGCGCATTCATTATCTCACTCTTCCTGCCACCTTTAACGAAAGGCAATAGATTGAAAACGTTGGGGACGGTGATAATGTTCGCGAAGCACAATGGCTGCACTGCGTTCACGCATTTGACCAGCTCATGTTAGCTAATTGGGGCTCCATTGCTGCTTCAAGTAGAAATCAGATATCGTGCAGGCTATAGCTCAACGCGAAGCGACTCGTACAGGCTATAGCTCAACGCGAAGCGACCATAAACGTTAGCTGGCTGGCTAAGTCACTCAGCCACGCTCGTTCAGCATCGAACCTGATGCTCATTTACATTTTTGAGCGATCTATTTAAATTATTGATCAATGTTCTTATAACGTTAGCTAAGTGGCATGTGTGTCTTTCAAGCATTATTGGAGCAAGCAGTGTGCTGCATTGGCATTTTCATCGCGAATGATCAATGGCGAGTAGCAGGCAATGTTGCCAGCAGATCGGACTCATTCTGAAATGGGTATGCTGCGGAGAGACGGGTTTTAGCTGTCCTAGTAGCAAGCTAATTTGGTGGGAGTGTTTGTAATCATGCTAGCTAGCTAAAAGCCAACGCGTGGATTTAATCAATTTTGATATTATAACCGTTTCAAAGGTTTACTGGCACGATCAGCACGCCATGGCAAGCATAGCTGAGTTGATTGATAACCAGCATGCCACATGATATTTCAAACAATTAACTTTAATGGAATCATTATTTCTCTGCACAATACCCACAACAGATCACATAAACCAATGCCAGCTAGCTAGAGAACAGGACAGACACGTTCTATATACACTCATTGATATACACTCATTGAATTGAACCCACGGTCGAATTTCTGACACATGCGCAGTTTGTAGAATCGATGATATCTTCCACTCGATACATAATGCCCGTGACCTCGTGACGTAGTTTTGACAGTTATTTCACTCTATTCAGATTCGACGTCCGTAAACTGCAATCCGTACTTGTAATTTAGTGAAGTTGTAACTTTATGAGTTGTATTCTCACAGAGAATTTATACACTGCATAATGTATGCGTGATTTGACTAAAACAAGAGTTTACAAATTTTTTATTTATGCACAACTATGGACTAACACGCACACATTTTTAATATGTGCACGATTTTTATGTGTACACGCACGAAACTTTTGACAGTAACCTTACCCCATATCTGAGGGGCATTTTACACAATCTCTGTACAGTGTCATCTAGTGGCCATTTTTTCAAAGTGCCGTAAACCCATACAGACGGTCCGATTTCCGAAAAATTTGGCAGAGTTGTTATTTGGGCCAAAATGAACAAATGGACAAAGCTACAAGAAAATCTAAGGCCATGATGGCCAAGTTGTGTTCTCACTTGGCATGGAATGACCTATATATACACAACATTTTTTGACTGTGCCGTGTGGTTTAGAGCCATGGTTCTCAAACTTGGTCCTGGGGGAGCACTGTGTATGCTGGTTTTTGTTCCAATCACAAATACAGAATTTTAATGAATTATTGATATCACTTCATTACCATCACACTTCATCATCACTTCAATGAAGCAACATTGTCAAAAATAGCTATGCCTGCGATGAATAATAAAACTTCCACATCCACATCCTGCTTTATGTGAAACAGCTAAAGGGCATAATTTAAAATGTGTATCATCAGACGTCAAAAACTGAAACAGTCATTTATAGGAAGTTCTACATTGTATTTGAAGCTCATACAAGTGCCCTTTCAGGAACACCTCGTTTTGTTGAAATTCCACCTGATGTGAATTTTGTAGCCATTTAATCGACAGAAAGTGAGAAAATTTGCCACAAGTTTTTGTGTTGTGTTATTTTCAACAATTAGTTGTCTTGATTGTTAGGGAAATTATCAAGGAATAACTAGCACTCATAAGCAGCCAATCACATCTGTCGATTTCAAGAGTTCATTAGCATAATAAATTTAAAGCTGCAGAATTTCACAAGTTTCTATCAAATTATTTTATTACAAAGTAAGTAAACATTTTTTATCTAGAAAAACCTACTAGTGAATCAGTTCTTAGGGTAAATAATCACCTTTTAATCAAAAAAGAATTTTTTGAATTCCTTAGTCAGAGATATCTGGGGGGTAAAAGGTCTCCATCCGACATGGAAAATATTTTCCATCCGACACAAAAAATAATGGACCATGGATTCTGAAGTTCTGGATGGCTTTATTTGTTTTGTGGTAATTTAAATTTAAATAAAGGTTATAGGGGTCCTCCAGCACATACTTCTGAAAAATAATCTGCTTGATTATGATCCAATGTCATCCTCTCAAACAGACATTCATATCTAAAAATAAATCCAGGAAGAGATTTGCTGTATACGTAGGAAACTTTTGGTGCATTATTTTAGTAATTCAAGATAACTTTTGACAAAAGTGAAGTTTGGAAAGCATGCCATAATGGGAGGCACATACATGTAGGCATAACATGAGTCATTCAGAGGATAAGGCAGTTGCTGAAGTTCTTATTTCTTGCTTGGAATGTACTGAAATTTTAATATTTCCGAGGGTAAGACCTAACAACTGTTTGGATTTGATCAATTAATCCTTTCCTGGTTAAGACTAGATGCGGACATACACTTCACTTTCAGAGGTAAGGGGCCCTATCTTACGCCAGAGTCCCTAAACCCGTTATTTGGGGATTTAGCATTGCGGAAGAGGCGTTCACCCGCAAAAGTTGCCATCTTGCATACCTGCCTATATCCCTGAAACACCTGCGCTACCCGTTATATTATGCATAGGCGTGGTTTGGGCGTTACGCCACTTAAGCCAATCAGTGTGCCAGGTGCCATTGCCTTTAGGAGCACGCTGCGCTATCCCAAATCCTCAAACCGAAACCCGTGATGGAGAGAGGAAGGTCGCCACGTTTCTCCGAAGACGAAGTTAAATTGCTCGTGCATGAGGTCAAATCCAGACAAGGGAGGATCTGTTTTTGTTAAATAATAATAATACAATTCACGATTAACTTATTTATTTATTAATTATATTATTATTATTATTATTATTATTATTATTATTATTATTACATTGACATATTGCTTAATGTTTGGTATGTAATAATAATAAAAAAAATCAAGCCTACCCCTTTTGTGATGTAAACTTCAAAAAGAAAAAAATGCGTTTCGCCATGATTGGGTCATGCCTCCAAATGAGCTGAGTGCGTGTTGGAATGACCCACTAGGATAGAAAAATAGTGCCACAGTAACCCTAACAGCAACGGGCAAGGCATACGGACAGCTGGCAGCGGTGTATACATCATCTGCAGCCAGGTGAGATAATTCCGTCACTGCCTGACGGGAGAGGCGCAGTTTTGTCACGCATTCTCGTTCTGTGGGAAATAATACTCAGGGCCGGCGCTAGACCTGAAAATTTTGGAGAAAATATCCATCCCTTTATTGACTACAATTAGTCCTGGCTAATTCTAGATGGTTTTCCCTTATTAACACGTTTTCCAATTCAAGAATAATCAAGTGGCAATTGAAGACACGGCTTCTCTCCCCCATGCGATCTAACAGCGACAAAATAGTGGGCTTCATTCAGTACAGAAAAATAATTTAATTATAAATAGGTCTATGCACTGGCACTCAGCAATGGTATTTTTTTTTTCCAGCGAGAGCGGCATTTCAGAACTCTCTTGCAAATGAAGGTAATTTAGGCGACAAGTATGTACACCTGTTTTTGCAGCACGGTCACGCAACTTGCTTTAAAAAAATAGACAGCTGTCCGATTGGAAAATGTAAACGGACGAAACTACGTACTTGTCACCAGAATTACCTTCATTTGCTGAAGAGTTCTGAAATGCCGCTCTCGCTGGGGGAAAAAAAAGTTACGTCGCTGAGTGCCAGTGCGTATACCTAATTTTATTTTTCTAAAATGGGATTTTGTTCTATGCTTCATTTCAGACGGAGAGGGAGTTGGAAGTGCAAGGCTAAACGCATTTTTTTTTTTTTTTTTTTTTTTTTGAAGTTTCCATCACAAAAGGGGTAGGCTTGATTTTTTTTTTTTTTTTTACTACATACCAAACATTAAACAATATGTCAATGTCAAATAATAATAATAACAACTAGAAAATTCCGGTAGAAATTTTGAATGTGCCTGCTGCTCTACACGTACAGTGTTCGAGGTGCTTGCCAGGGATCTGGTAAGCCGTTGATACGGTGTTCTGGGTGCTCTATAGGGCGTTGCTGGGCGGTTGCTATGGAGTTCCAGGTGGTTGCTAGGGCATTGCTGGGCGGTTGCTATGGTGTTCTGGGTGGTTGCTAGGGCATTGCTAGGCGGTTGCTATGGTGTTCTGGGTGGTTGCTAGGGCGTTGCTAGGCGGTTGCTATGGTGTTCTGGGTGGTTGCTAGGGCGTTGCTAGGCGGTTGCTATGGTGTTCTGGGTGGTTGCTAGGGCATTGCTAGGCGGTTGCTATGGTGTTCTGGGTGGTTGCTAGGGCGTTGCTAGGCGGTTGCTATGGTGTTCTGGGTGGTTGCTAGGGCGTTGCTAGGCGGTTGCTATGGTGTTCTGGGTTGTTGCTAGGGCGTTGCTAGGCGGTTGCTATTGTGTTCTGGGTGGTTGCTAGGGCATTGCTAGGCGGTTGCTATGGTGTTCTGGGTGGTTGCTAGGGCGTTGCTAGGCGGTTGCTATGGTGTTCTGGGTGGTTGCTATGGTGTTCTGGGTGGTTGCTAGGGCGTTGCTAGGTGGTTGCTATGGTGTTCTGGGTGGTTGTTAGGGCGTTGCTAGGGTGGTTGCTATGGTGTTCTGGGTGGTTGCTAGGGCGTTGCTAGGCGGTTGTTATGGTGTTCTGGGTGGTTGCTAGGGTGTTGCTAGGCGGTTGTTATGGTGTTCTGGTTGGTTGCTAGGCGTTGCTGGGCGGTTGCTATGGTGTTCTGGGTGGTTGCTAGGGTGTTGCTAGGCGGTTGCTATGGTGTTCTGGGTGGTTGCTAGGGTGTTGCTAGGCGGTTGCTATGGTGTTCTGGGTGGTTGCTAGGGGTGTTGCTAGGTGGTTGCTATGGTGTTCTGGGTGGTTGTTAGGGCGTTGCTAGGTGGTTGCTATGGTGTTCTGGGTGGTTGCTAGGGCGTTGCTAGGCGGTTGCTATGGTGTTCTGGGTGGTTGCTAGGGTGTTGCTAGGCGGTTGTTATGGTGTTCTGGTTGGTTGCTAGGCCATTGCTAGGCGGTTGCTATGGTGTTCTGGGTGGTTGCTAGGGCGTTGCTAGGCGGTTGCTATGGTGTTCTGGGTGGTTGCTAGGGCGTTGCTAGGCGGTTGCTATGGTGTTCTGGGTGGTTGCTAGGGTGTTGCTAGGCGGTTGCTATGGTGTTCTGGGTGGTTGCTAGGGCGTTGCTAGGCGGTTGCTATTGTGTTCTGGGTGGTTGCTAGGGCGTTGCTAAGGCGGTTTGCTATGGTGTTCTGGGTGGTTGCTAGGGCGTTGCTAGGCGGTTGCTATGGTGTTCTGGGTGGTTGCTAGGGCGTTGCTAGGCAGTTGCTATGGTGTTCTGGGTGGTTGCTAGGGCTTTGATTGGTGGTTGCCATGGTGCTCTGGGTGGTTTCTATGGCGTTTCTAGGCCGTTGCTATGGTGTTCTGGGTGGTTGCTAGGGCGTTCTGGGTGGTTGCTATGGTGTTTTGGGTGGTTGCTAGGTCGTTGCTAGGCGGTTGCTATGCTGTTCCTAACGGTTGCTTGGGCGTTGCTTGTCAATGTTTGGAAGTTGGAACAGAGTTTCTATGTGAATATATGAGTTCACGGTGAGAGGGTGAAGATGAGTGAGTTTTCTCATTGACTTCCATTATAACGAGGTTTCAGAAGTCCATGTTTTTCGGGAATTGTGGGAAATCCGTAAGTCGGATCGCTTAGAAAAGTCATAGCACACTCCTCACAAGGGAGCCGCACGTTTTCATGTGTCATGTGTGGGGATCGGGTGAAAACTGTGGGAGGAGTAGCGAACCATGCGATTACGGAAGAATATGGAATAATAATAATAAAGAAGTATGCAGGATTATAATATGTGTCTGCATTGCTGCAGGCACATAATAATAATAATACTACAATTCATGATTAAATTAACAAAAACAGATCCTCCCCTGACTGGATTTGACCTTATGCACGGGCAATTTAACTTCGTCAACGGAGAAACGTGGCGACCTTCCTCTCTCCATCACGGATTTCGGTTTGAGGATTTGGGATAGCGCAGCCTGCTCCGAAAGGCAGTGGCACCTGGCACACTGATTGGTTTAACTGGCGTAACGCCCAAACCACGCCTATGCATAATATAACGGGTAGCGCTGGTGTTTTACGGATATAGGCAGGTGTGCAAGAGAGCAACTTTCGCGGGGGAACGCCTCTTACGCAATGCGAAATCCCCAAATAACGGGTTTAGGGACTCTGGCGTAAGATAGGGCCCATAGAGCCCAAGGTGAGAAAAATTTTGATGTTTTGTAGATCAAAATAAATTTATTCATACATGTGCGTACATAGAATTGGCCAACTTCAGAGAGGTAATTCTGGTAATTTTTTAAAATTCTGTTACTATGAACATGAGTTGTAAAATTATCTTTTTTCTTTGTAAAATTTTACCAAAGTAATATGTTCACTTTCAGGTAATCCCCTCTGTAATTTCAAATTAAAAATAAAACCTTTTTTTCCAAAATATTTTGTCTGAATTTATTACATAGTAGGCTATGTATTATTGAAATTGCACTGATGGATTTTTGTGCCGGATGGAGCCCTCTCCTATTTAAAAGAAAAAACTTTTTTTCCAAAAAAGCAGGAAAAACACTGGGAGAGGTGTTTTTGTTTTAATCAGAATACAAAACAGCCATTATCCAAAAAAAAAAAAAACGGTGAACTGTTGACAACTCCATCAGACACAAAACCATCTCCATCCGACACAAAAACAACCTGGTCTGCCGAGTGAGAAGGGTTAATCAAAAAAAAAAAAAAAAAAAAAAAATCAATCTTCACCATCAGCCTCAACTTAAAGTGTCTAGTATTCAATTTTAATCCAACCATTGGGATATCTCCAGTAAGTTTGACAAATAATACATAAAAGTCAGAACATCAATTTTCAGCAGAACCTGACGCGAAAACCACACTTTTGGTGCTGCACAGACAGAGGGTTAATTGTACTCTTGGGTTTTAAGTGGTGCAAGCAGGGCTCCTTAGCCCATATCTAAACTAACCTATAATTGGTACTCAATGTGAATAGGAGCAGCGTATTACACCCTCAAATTTGTCATTTCCATCCAACACAAAAATAGGCATTTTGAATAACACCCTGAATAAAAAGAGATTAAGACAAAAATGTGACAAAGAATTTCACAAAATCAGTAGGCTAAGAATTAGTATAATTACTGACACAAGGTCACTAAATCTCACCATGTCTTGGATAATAAAGAGTTCGATGGCAAAGCAATCAACACTGACTTACACCCGTTTTGTGCTAATAAATGTGGGGGAAAAAATTTAAGAATTTTAAGCTTGTAAGCAGTGATCTATAGTAGTTCATTAATTAACCTGACTATTACTTGGATCAGTAAATATGTTAGACCTTGTGCAATTACTTGCATTGCAGAATTATAAACACAATATGGATATAGGGCTTTAATTCCCCATGGCAGGCATTGCCATTTCTCTCATAAAATGAAGAGGGTAAAAAAAATGAAATCCAAATAATTAGACAAATTAACAGTTTAATAGAATTCTGGGATTGAAATTGTGGCTGGAACTAAAATCAGCACACACAGCTGTCCCCCAGGATTGAGCTTGAGAGCCACTGGTTTAGAGGAAAGTTAGGAAGTAGAAAATACTACTGTAGAAGAAGATACGTTGACAGAGGAGGACAACAACGAACCACAGTTAATTGCTTGTGGCCGTATTTTCTTCTTCCAAACTCTCCTCTAAACCACTTGGCACATACATCACTGTCTTAACTATATTCATTGTATTCTGTATCGGCATTTGCAAAAAATTTTTTTGCATGTTCCCCTGATGTGTCTACATGAGGGTGACACACTTTTGACATTCAAAACATAAACAAGTGGGGTTTTCTGGGAAATGAATGAATGCTTGTAGTCAGACTGTTCTCAGCCACTAGCATAAGTGGTGCAATTGTACACGCACAATCAAGTCTAAGTCCAACTGTTGTTTTGAATATGCATTTGTCCTGAGTTGCTGCATGGCTGCAGCGAGGACGTACATATATATTGCTGGTAGGGAAGGGGTTAAAAGTGCTTCTCTGCCTAAAGGCTTGTGACTGTAGAGGAGAAGCTGCTTTTGAACAGCGGACCTCCTTTCTGAACTATACACCGACAACTACAGGAATCTTCAAAATGAGCATCGCAAACTGCCAAATAACTTCTCCCATGAAAATCAGTTATTTTGGTTTTGCGGCAGTGAAGTAACAAGAAGTGAGTATGGAGTGAACTTTCTGCTTGGTGCAGATTAAGAAATTAAGGTGAAAACAGGTGTACTGGGCTGCAGCTGGAATTGGTTCAGGGTAACGAGGAGGCCATTTTGAAGTCACAGCCTTCTGAATACAGAAAAAGGGCAGTCGAACAGAGGAATACCCATCCAAAAAAATAAAATAAAAGGATTGAGAAACTTCACTTCAGTAGCAGGAGTGACAGGAGTGGATTTGGAGAGGCCAAACGGGGTCAGACACCCCTGGGGCCAGGAACTGGCGGAACCTCCCCCGAGCGAACGCTTGTGATGCACTAAACACAGTTTGGGTGCAACAAACCGCAGAATAAAACCAGGTCACGCATCCAGTGAGACTGTCAGCTCAAAACAGACACTGCTGTCAAAAGTTAAATAGCCCAGCATACCTGCAGATCAGCGTCTCTCACACGCCCCTTTGGTAAACACCAACAAACATTATGCGTAATGTGACTGCTGATAGGGAGAGGCCTACATGTCACCAGGGCATAAAATTCAAGGCTAGCAGGTTCTGGAGTGACACAGAAGCGTGTTGTCTGTTGACACAGTTTTTGCGATGAAGATTATCACACAAGCGTTTCTGTTCCCATTAAATAATAAGAAGTGACTCACATAAGCAGCGAGTGCTGGCGGGATACAGTAAGAGAGATGAGATTAGCTGTACGCAGGAGAGGGGGAGGTCATTGCTGACTACAGCCTGAGCAGAGTTGACTAGGTCCTTCATGTCTGGCAATGCACTTCATTTTCAGTGGGCTGGCTGTAACAAAGCAGAATTATGTTCCTTCCAAAGTTCATTCATTATTTGTGGGCAAGCTGTGAGATAGCTGTACGTTAGTGTACATATGCACTTCCCACACTGTATTCCATATTAATGGGCAAGCTACAAACTGGCTGTAAGCTAGTGTGCTCCCCCATTAGTTAGCAAGCTATTAGCTAACTGGAAACTAGCGCACTTCTTTTCTCCTCCACACTTCCTTCTTTATTAGTGCACAAGCTTTAAGCCAGCTGTACACTAGCACACTTGAGCTTTTTTTTCCCCACAAACATTCTTTGCTGTATAAGAGGGCAAGCTGCAAGTTAGTTGTACTCTAGTACAGCGATTCTCTTGCCATGCTTTCTTTATAAGTAGGCAAGCCGTAAGCTAGGCGTATGCTCCCAAAATGAATGGTCAGTAATAGGCTTCATTCTGTCAACTCTTCATTTTTCTGTGGTGTACTCACAATCTTTAACGTCAACTCTAATACCACTTACGAAAAATGCTCCACTTTGAAGCAAAATTCAGTTGCCCAGGGTTTGTGGTTTCATCAGGTCACAGTTCAAAATTTTATTATGCTAAACAGCTTAAACTACTTTTTTCAGCTTTCAGCTGACCAAAGCAGCTTCAACAGGAACTGCCCTTTTGTAGTTCCAAATAAAAACAACACTTAAGGCCAATTCAAAATCTGTGCCAGAGGTATAAATCAGGACATAGCTCTCTGCCACCTTGGTGAACACACAGTTCTCCTAATGCATGACCGTCAGTCGACCAAATGCATCAAGTGACATATTTCAATCAGAGGGAAAAAATTACGTGCTGCACGCAGGCCTTCGCTTAGGGAAAGACTGCTTCCCAGTCACTCGCGCCAGTATAAGCTTCCTCTTTCTATGTGGTATCTTTCGCCTCTTTCATTTCCCTTTCATGCTCCTGCTCTACTGTACGTGCAAAGGTATTTGAATATGTTCTTCATCCACCGATACTGCACTGAGACCCCAAATGTCATGGCTGCAATGGCTTTCCAACTGCAAGTTCAACATTGCAACTATACTCCAAAGAAATCACATTGTCTGTTTCCCAGCAACCATAGTGACAAACCTACTCAAGACCTGACAAACTAGACACTACTTGACATGCATAAAAGCATTCATACAGACAGCAAATCAGTTTCCATCTTGAAAAGAAGAACAAGGCATTAGGTTCATCCTTCAGACTTTTTGTTTTATTCAGTGAAACAGAAAGCAGAGCAAGAAGGGACCATAGCTGCATGAACCACAGCTGCAATTAGATTACCTGCTCTGGTAGAAAACTTGCTTTTGGCTCAGGTGTTGACTGTCCTACGGCTGCACCAAACCTCATGCCCCAAAGTCAAACTGTCTTTGAAATCTCAGGTTTACATATTGTGGGCAATGCAACCCCCAGTCCTGAATTTTGTAACTGCTTTTAACCCTTTGTCGCATAAAGTAACCAAACCCACTCACCACCCTTCCAAGGGAAAGTGGAAAAGAGTCATGCAATAAAGGGTTAAAGTCGCTTCCAATCAATAACGTAGGAATAACATACGTGTAGGGCTGGGTGATATGGACAAAATCAAATACCTCAAAATCTTTGAATACCTTGATATCAATATTGGGCCAATATTGTAAGGATATCTGTTGGTACTTTCACAAAATACACCACACAATGCGATTATACTCATTAGTAATGTAGATTTGATAGCCAAGTAGGCACTGGCAACAGCTACTACGGTCCAAAAAGTGCAGGAACTTTTTTTTTTTTGTCTTAAACCTTTTTTTAGTTTTTGGGAGGGGCCACCCATTCTGGGGCCCCACAAAGTGTCACCGATGATTATAATCATGCGCTTATCAATGCACATTGTAGCTGATATATTTTCCTAATGAATAAAAAAAGAATTTGTTGAAATTGATGTCATACTGCCGAGATAGGAAGATATTTGTTCAAAAATATGTTCTGAAATGGAGATTTCCAACGACCACGTATGTAAACGACGGTACATTTGACAAAGTTCCCGGCCATGACACACTAAGGGAACTTGCTGAAATTTGCCCAAGGGTATGGCCAACATTCAGTGAAAAAAGCAGGATGTGTCGACACCGGTAACATCTTCATCTGAACATTTGCATCAACTGACCACTGTAAACCCAAAAATGGGGTGTGTTGATATGAAATGGATTGTGTGAGTATGAATCTCACTTAATTCTTCTTGTTTACATTTTTTACCCCTCAGCTGACGAAAGTCGTTGTGGGGTATTGTCGTGGCAAGTGGCGTCCGTCCGTCCGTCCGTCCGTTAACTTCTCGTTTCCGGACAATAGCTGAAAAACGCCTTGGCCCAATCCTCTCATTTTCTGGTGGTATGTTGGGGCTGGTTAGAGGAAGCTCCGTATCGATTTCTGTCCCGCTGCGATAATCAATATGGCCGCCCTGGCAGGGCAGCCGCAAGGCTGAGGGGTTCCGTTCGTGCCAGCGTGCTATTTTACAGTAATATAGTTATTAGCTGTATGACCCTAATGATGTTTATGCTTAAAATTCTTTCCTATTCTTAGACCTTCAAACTGAAGGAGGCTCAAGACCCTGACAAGGTGACGGGTCCCCTTGAGGAATAACTACCAAAAAAAGTTGAAGACTAATCTTTCTTGGGATCAGATAAGTACTATGACTAGTCTGGGTAAGAAACAGGTCTCGAGGTCATTCCATGCTGTGACTGAAGCAGAGAAGACCATTATTCCTCATCATCTCGGTCCTACTCATATATCTGGAGATGATGCTATATCACACAACACGCCTTTCACAAACACATTCTTCGGTCAAGTAGTCACTGTCATTATGGATGGGACGTATTTGTATATAAATAAGAGTGAAGACCATTAAATTCAGAGAAAGTCCTATTGCGGACGCAAAAAATGAAATTATTTGAAGTTCATGAGTGTCGTGCACCCTGATGGCTATGTCTTGGATTCAGTTGGTCCGTATTATGGAAGTCAAAATGACGCCAGCATATCAAAGCACATTTTTGACACACTGGACCATCTGAAATCCTGGATGGAGGAGCATGACAATGTGATTGTTGACAGAGGCTTCAGGGATGTCATGTCTGTTCTTGAGTCCCATGGTTTAGATGCACATATGCCATCTGTGGAAAGTGGCAACTCACAGCATGACACTGAACAGGCCAATGCTGATCGTCTCTGCACGAAAACCAGATGGGTGGTAGAGAGCTACCACGGGCGGCTAAAGCAATGGACATTTTTCAAAGAGTGGTTAACCTCAAATCATTTTATTCCAGTCATTGGAACCTTAGTCTGAGGAACAACTGCTTGTCTCAAAGCTGCTCGTGGAGCCATCTACCAACCTGATTCTAAGCGAAGAGCAGCAGATGTTGCGATTGCATTGAGGATGAAGTCTCGCTTGACCAGGCCAATCTCCCTGGCAGAGTTAAAGCGGACCCAGACATGACTCGAAAGACGAAATTTGTTTGGCAAAAAATGGATGCTAGTGATATACAGTTTCCTCTCTTGCAGTTCGAGTACCTGAAGCGTCACATGTGGGGTATTCCAGTTCAAGCAGGCACCAGGTTATGTCTCAGAACACCTCACCCCTGATGGAGACTTTGGGAGGTGGGTGTAACAGTGTACACCAAACCTTATCAGAGGTCAGATTCACTCTAGATATCGGTCTCAGACTAAATATAATGCCTGGATTGAATATGACTCTTCTGATGAGGATGATCCACTCAAGGATTATTATTGTATTTGCCCAACAGGTAAGCGTACTATCGGAATGTGTGCCCCTGCGGCCAGCATCCTGTATTATCTTGGATACCTCTACCACCAGTCACAAACTAAGATGCAGTCATCAACAGCCAAATTCAAGTCTGTGGTAAATTGTAAATGGATTATTTAATTTGTGTGAAATCTAGTCAAATGTGTATCAAATATATCATATGTTAAATAGGCATGATAGCATGGTAGTTATTCCTCAAGGGGACCCGTCACCTCATCATGGTCTTGAGGCTCCTTCAGTTTGAAGGTCTAAGAATAGGCAATAATTTTAAGCATGAACATCATAAGGGTCATACAGCTTATAACTATATTACTGAAAAATAGCGCACTGGCACGAACGGGACCCCTCAGCCTTGCGCTTGCCCTGCCGTGGCGGCCATATTGATTATCGCAGCAGGACAGAAATCGATAGGGAGCTTCCTCTAACCAGCCCCAACATACCATCAGAAAATGAGAGCATTGGGCCAAGGCGTTTTTCAGCTATTGTCCAGAAACGAGACGTGGACGGACGGACGGACGGACAGACAGACAGATGGACGGACACTGCTTGCCACGACAATACCCCTCCACGACTTTCGTCGGCTGAGGGGTAAAAAATTCAAACTAGAAGAATTAAGTGAGAGCGATGCGATGCACAATCCATTTCATATCAACACACCCCATTTTAGGGTTTACTACGGTCGGTTGATGCAAGTGTTCGGATGAAGATTTTACCGGTGTCGACACATCCTGCTTTTTTCATTGAATGTTGGCCATACCCAAGGGCAAATTTCAGCGAATTCCCCTAGTGGGTCATGGCCGGGAACTTTGTCAAATGTACCGTCGTGTACACACATGGCCTTTGGAAATCTCCATTTCAGAACATATTTTTTGAACAAATATCTACCTATCTCGGCAGTATGACATCAATTTCAACAAATTCTTTTTTTATTCATTTGGAAAATATATCAGCTACAATGTGCACTGATAAGCGCATGATTATAATCATTATTGACACTATGTGGGGCCCCAGAATGAGTGGCCACTCCCAAAAACTAAAAAATGTTAAAAATCTCATTTTTTGTCATAAAGAAAATTGATATTGCAGGTTTCTCTGGTGGATTCATGAACCCCATGGGGTGGTTTATCAATGCTGAATATTATTTTGAATTCGGTGGTTTGGGCCAGATAATGCCCTTAATGGGACTCCACCTTTACAGGAAAGCTTCTTTACATTGTAAGGTACCTCTGACATGAATTACAAGAACATTGAAAGATACAAGTGTTTGAGGAGCATCTTTGACTTTTGTCATTTCTGATAACTTTTTTAGTATGCCTAAAGAGACCGCTTGTACAGCAGGCCTATAGGGCTTGAACACGGCTTCAAAATGGCACCAGAATCAGCTCTCTAGGTGCTATACTTTCAGAGATCTGATCTTTTGAATTTGCGAGGTACCACTAATTAGGTCAAAGTGCATTAACACACATCTCCCTAATTAAGAGGCTTCGAGCAAAAATTTTTCTAGTTCTGACTGCTACTTGTGAGTCTCAATCGTTTCCCTAAATTTGAAAAAAATCTGAGAGGTCAAGGAAATTCTTGGTTGATTTGACATGGAATGACCCACAATGCATTTTCATTTTAGCTTTGTGAGTGAAAGCGCTTAGCATTATGTAATTGACATTGCACGGGGAAGCAGCATTATCACTTTCATTACGAGACAGATAATGCGCTTGTTTCTTGAAAAAGAAGAAGGACTTCTGAAAAGGCATTTTCATTACATTTGCATTTTCATTTTATTTTATTTTTGTAGGCAATATGCTGGGCCACTTCTTGAAAATTATTTGGCAAACTAGGAAAGATCTTCGATTTCCAAATCGTTACAGAGAGTGCATACAAGGACTTGAAAAAGATTACGGTTTCATTTTCATTGTGATTTAAATAATGCACATGCTTCTTGCAAAAAAATATGTCTGAGGAATTAATATTGTTAGCTATATGCTTCCATAATAGGGTGCAGTCACAGTATTTGCAACATGAGTGTCAAAATTTTTTTTGTCAGATAGTATTAATTTTTTAATGTAGATGGGACGTGAAATGGTTGAACCTCTTGAATCTGAAAAGTCTTTGTTCATATCTTGTTTTGTTCTCAAGATGTAAGAGCATTAATTAAGAAACATTGGTTAATGATATGTAGATGGGACACATGATTTTATTGTTTTATAGCCAATGCATAGTAGCTATGGCTTTCAAATTTTGCACATTGATTGGGCATCACATGAGACATTCTCTATACAAAAATTGATGTTTACAAATCACTGGAAGGTGCTTAGACAAAAGACTTAAGCGGTTAATTAATTCTAATTTAGATTTTGAGATACAAAAGTTTCTCTCAGAGCCACAATTTGGTTTCAAATCAAATAATCTTTTTTTCCTCTTACTTGAGTATATAATGGATAGAATTGACATAGTTGACATTTTCAGAAAATAATTGTGTTTCTGTAAAACAATAGAGAAAATGTGTCCCAACTACATATTGTAGATGGGACAAGCTTGTAGATGGGACATCTCTGTAGATGGGACAATTTTAAAATGCTAGTTTCTAGGAGTGTTAAGATATTCATATTGTTATATTTCAGCTTTTAGTTGATCTGATGATATGTACTACTAAAACAATGTTAATTAGTCTAATTAGTAAATGCTAATTAGTTATTTATACTAATTAGCCTAATTAGTTTTTCCTCAATTTTCAATTTTTTTTCTTCTTTCAGCTTATGGTTGACCTGATCACATGCAATACTACTAGAACACTACTAATTAGTATAATTAGCAAATACTAATTAGGCTAAATACGATATTAGTTTTTTTTCATCGACACTGTCAGTTTTTACGCCTCGGCCGGCGGCACGTCGGCCGGCCGAGGGGTATTGTCGTCCCCTGCGGTGTCCTTCAGTCCATCTGTCCATCGACGACGTTACCGCTCTAGCGCCTTCAGGTTTGCTTCTAGCTTTCTCATTTCCGGGTGGCTGGTACATCACTTACCTATCAAATTCCGGCCATTTTTGACTCTTACTTTGGCCACCAGGGGGCTTATGAAAAATGAAAAATTGCCATAACTTCCTTCTTATTTCAGCTAGGACGCTCAAATTTTCACTGAAGGTACATGGGATCACCCTTCATCACATATCAGACGCGTTTTTGATTTCACCTATTTTCCTCTGTTTTCTGCCTAAATGCTGCCAATCTTTAAATTCAACGACATTACCGCTCTAGCGCCTTCAGCTTTGCTTCTTGGTTTCTCATTTTTGGGTGGCTGGTACGTCTATGGATTCTTCACTTACCTATCGAATTCCGCCCATTTTTGGCCCTTACTTTGGCCACCAGGGGGCTTATTGTGCAAAATGAAAAATTGCCATAACTTCCTTACTATTTCACCTAGGACACTCAATTTTTTACTGAAGGTACATGGGATCACCCTTCATCATATATCAGAAGCGATTTTCATTTCACCTATTCTTTACCATTTTCTAAGTCGAATACGTAAATGCTGCCGATCTTTAAATTCAACGATGTTACCACTCTAGCGCCTTCAGGTTTGCTTCTAGGTTTCTCATTTTTGGGTGGCTGGTACATCTATGGATCCTTCACTTACCTATTGAATTCCAGCCAATTTCGACTCTTACTTTGCCCACCAGGGGCTTACATACGCAGCTGAGGGGTCTTAAGTGCGATTAGCACAGTATTTTTTAATAAGCTTTGATGTGACTTTGAGTAGATTATGAGACGAAATGGTGACCACTGATTGATCTATTGATTTGTGTACTATTGATGCTAACTCAAGATCAGATCAAAAGGGTCATTTTTATCAACTTTCACCTCAATATAAAAGAAACTCACTGAACAGGAAAGTATGTGCACTGGATCAAATCATATCTTATGAATGGAGATGTGGCAAACATACTTATGCAGTGCAAACAAGTAATTAGTGCCACAGAGTTTAGTAACTTGCAAAATATGACAAATAGAATCATGGTATATACTGTATGTACATTTATTAGTTTGTATTCTATTGTGAGCAAGTTATGTGTCATCAAGAAGAAAATTACATGTATTTTTTATTTTCTAATTAAGCCTAATTAGTTGTTGTAATTAGTTGATTGTTCTACAATAAATTGCTTTTTGGACTCTTAAGTTGATGTTCTTGTTATCATCTTGTCTGCACTAACCTGAGTGCTTTATACTCCTATCAACTCCCATTAACTCATAGAATTGCCTGTGTCCCATATCTGTCCCATCTACAAACTTTCGGGGTGTCCCATCCACAAATCTCATAATTTGGTCTCATTATCTTAATATTGATGATTTAGCAAAATTTTTTTCTCCATGTTGTAGGGCAGTTACTTTACTTCATAGATCAATTGAACTAGTTTCTTGAAAATATTTAAAAGATCAGGGATTTTGATTTTCCACGAAGGGTCTAAAAACAATGTCACAAGCTGTCCCATCGACAATCAAGCTTCCTTAAGACAAGAGTCATTTACACAAAAGTGATATCATTTTGCTTCAGCACAATTGTAGTTCATAGTAATGTCTTCCAAATAAATGCAAAACATTTCACAGAACTATAGTAGGGACGTGGACAAAAGACAATGAGTTTTGTTTTTGTCCCATCTAAAAGAAAACAAATACCGTGACCTTACCCAATACTGTCCTGCTGCTCATAAAACAGTTAGTTAGGCTTAGAAGTGATGTCGCTCTGCACCAGTCTTTCATTGGGTTCGACATTCCTGAGTAGATGTTAACCATTTTAAATGCAAAAAATAGTGCCATGGGCATTGTAGCTCACTTGGCTTATTTCAGGCTTTAGTGTCATTTAAGCTCACAAGTGGTAGTATTTTTATCTTTGGGCCCAACACTGGGACAATGAAGACACCTTTGGTAATTTGTGTAGGAAAAAAATATTCTACAAGTGGTAACTATGGAGTCCAAGCAACATGAGGTAATCAACAGTTCTGAAGCAGTGAGGACACAAATTGTATACGTTTTCAAACAATTTCCAGTTAATGGCACCTAACTGTGCAAGGCGTACTTTGCTCTGCATATTTCACATGGATTCGTCACTGCCATTGAAATAGCACCAGTTATCTGGTTGACAGATAGCAGCCAGATATTTAAAAATTTATTTTCTCATTGGAACAACTATTTGATCCTCATCCAGAGATGCAATATGCAAAATCAGAACCATCGAGTCAAACAGTTGAAAGCAACTATGCAATTTTACATAGTTTTTCTTACTACAGTGCCACATATTGGCCAATTGGAATCAAATTTGCTGGACCTCTCTACAGCGCCACCATTTGGCCAATCAAAGTAATTTGCATTAGGACTGCCCTTTTACACATCCTTAACAATGCTATAAAGTTTCATGACTGATGACAGTTTGAGTATACGGACTCATGAAATTCAACTGGCTGATGTCAACCATCTTGCTTGAACTATCACTTTGTTCTTTCAGGATTTCATGGTAACGTTCACCATTATGAAGCATGCAAAATTTAAAGTAGCTTGCACAACTGGTTTAAGAGTTATGATCATTTGTTCGCTATAGCATGACTTAACATAAAATCCAAAAATTCTAAGGACAATCAGGTGTCGCCAGTTCTCCTCGTAAAGTTAAAACGAGCGCTAATAATTCTTGACCATTATGGTCTACATTCATTTTCAATGGTAGAAAAGACGTTCCTAAACCATAACAACCAAACTATCGGGTGTTTATCCGCCGAGGGTAAACTAAAAGCCAATTGAAACGAGTCTAGTGGACACAAACTGCCGGTATTTCTCCGAAAAAATATATGAATGTAGAATCAATAAATTTATTAATTTCAATATTTATGATGTTATAAATTTTTGAACACTAAATTTCAAATCCTCAATACGTAACCCATCATTTACAGTAATAACCTCACATCTCATCGGGCTACTTGACAGTCTTTATATCAAAATGAAATCGCGCGGCTTCAGCCGGGTTTTCACCGGCATTTCACGTTTCTCGAAAACGAAAGTAAGCGCATTCATGTAAGCAAGCATGTATAGTGCATACTGTCTTCTATTTTTTAATATTAAGACTGCAGATGAGCCACCGCTGCATGTCAACATTGGCAGGTTATGGAAGTCGACCTGAGCTGACATTGGCAGGATAAGAGTTTACGTAAAAAAAAAAAATATATATTTCTGTAAAGAGATAGTAAAAAGTGCAAACACCCCCCCCGACGACGACGATATCATCGTCCATCACAATGTTTTACTGTAAACATCATCGACTGCCAATTTAGGGGACATCGCCCAACCCTATTATAATCTGCCCATACCTTCCCATCAAATTTCACCTTGAACCCTTCAGTGGTTTGACAAAAGAAGATCAAAGTTAACGCGGACACTGACGCGTGATCATATAAGCTCCCTTAAAATTGAGGGATCCTGTTGAGGATCCTTCAGGATCTTCAAGGATACCCAAGAATTTTCCCAGAATCCTAAAGGATCACTAAGGATTGCCAGGATCCCCACGGATTTTCCCAGGAGCCTTGAGGATCAATAAGAATTTTCCCAGGATCCTTAAGCATCCCCAAGTATTTTGTGAGGACCCCCAAGGAAATTGTCTGTATTTTTGAGGATCACCAAGGATTTAGCCAGGATCTTTGATGATCCTAAAGAATTTTACTAGGATTCTCAAGGATCCTCTTGAGGATCCTGTCACAGGATCCTTGAGGATCCTTTGGGATCTTTCCAAAGATCTGGTCAGAATCATTCACAGGATCCTTGCAAGAATTTTCACCAGGGTAGAGGCTAAAATCAGGCAATGCAGCACAAAAACACTTGGCTTCCTGGATTGGAGTTTGAGATATTGAGTGTCAACATGTAAACCAATAGCAACAGTAGCCCGCCCTGTATATGGTACAAAACACCTTGGGCCTCGAGCCCAGTTGCAGACCTCCATTGTAGAATAGCCATCATGCCTCCTGTTACATGCTACATCTCCATCTGTTGAGACACTGGAACACTCAAAAAATTTGAATGTTGCATGTATGCAAAAATGTCACCATAAAAAAGTTCGCTCAACTTTCAAACAAAGTCGTCTTGTCGCTTTTTCTTTGTATGAGACGTTTCTGGGCGTCAGCTTTTGTGCAGTGGGCGTGCAGCTCCCAACCAATAACAGCACACAGAATATGAGGGCAGGACATGGCACTTAGCAGGGTAGTGCTTTTGGAATCACTGAACAGAGACAAGGGGCCATCTTTGAATGTTGTGTCTACATACCGCAACTGAAAAATCCTACTTGGTACAGGTTTAAATTCTGCAAATGTAGAGTCAAGTTTATCACTGCTCTTTACACCCACATAAATAATTTAGTTGAAGCACCAAGAAGGTAAGACTTGAGTCAAGTTGAAAGAACAAATTATTTTTTACAACATGACAACAGGCTCCACCAAAATTTGCTGAGTGTCATCAAAGTTACGCAATTCATTGATTGGGCATGTAATCTTAGAAGTTACTTCACACAGTTTCATGGTACTGGTAGCCTAGAAGTCCTTACACTTTTTGGAAAACGACTTGCTCACTTTCAGCTTTCTGCGTCTGATGTATTGTCTGGTATTCAATTTCAAGGAGACAAATTAAATCTAGTAAAACACGTTCAAAAATGCTTCATCCTCAGCCAATCTCCCATTTCTAGAGGCCGTGTATTTACGTGTAATTACTGTTCACTCAGAATTGTAAACATAAATATTGGGTAATACAAGCCATCAAACAAGATACAACTGAAAATACTATTACATAGAATTTTCAGAAAAATAATGAGGTGGCAGCAAATAATGTTATCCTAGCAGCATAACAGTTCAGTACGTGCCACTACGGAGGTACATGAAGTGCTTATTTCTGCATTAAACCATGAGGCTGCAAGATATCTGCAAGCAAAAAGCGGATGTACATTGCCAAAAATACCCAAATGCCACATTACTGACCCAATAAATATAAAGCCATATCAGATAACAATGGTCTTTACATCAATTATCCAAGCACATGGTTTAATTACAACCAAGCAATCAGCTCTACTAAATAATTAAGATTTTTAAGGGAAGCAAGGATTTACCCCTCCTGTTCTGTTCATTTAGGCTAACACTCATAATGTTCCCGGTCACATGTGACCGGGAACATTGTATTTGATTATAAATCCATAATGATACATATATTATCACCCAATGTTGTGTTAGATCTTTTTATCAACTTCAGCTCTTGTGAACATTACAAGTTTTGAACTTCTATTTGCTATGTATGTGCTGTAGGCCTAATTTACCTGAGGTCATACAACTCGTCTTTTAGGGAAAAAAATTATATAGATATTATTTTGACTATACCAAATATTTAAATGAAACATATTGTAGTATTTATCACAGAGTACTTCATTTTAATGTTTACCAAGGACACTGTTTTGAAACCATTTCAATTTTCTAAATAGTGGCACAAAATAACATCTTTTGTGTTCCCGGTCAAAACTGACCGGTATGATTTATTTAGTGAAACAAAAGCCCAAATCTACACAGGAAAACTTAACCATGTTATAAAAGTAATGTCTGAACCTTAGACTGAATGTACAACTATTTTCCCATGCATCCCTTAAAACAAACAACAGTGTTATTCCAGTGTTCCTCAGTGTTGCATCATAATTCATCTTTGCTCTTAACCTCCTTAGCTCTACAACTGTTTTCATTCTTTTTGAAGATCAACAATAACACTACTGATAACAAAAACAAAATCTTCACAATCTGTCAATCATAACAACAAAAACAAAATCTTCACAATGTGTCAATCACTGGTCAATCACTTACATCGCTTACATTTAGTCTTCTCACGAACATGTTGGGCAATGGATTGTGGCTGTTGCATGTTCCTGGCAAATGTATACGTACACTGCATTTGTGGCACACCAAGCTTGTTTTTCTATCTCGTGGTGCACACAGTTGACACCTCTTCCTTTTGTGTCCTCCTCCTCTGGTTGGTGTAGATCAGGGGTGTCCAATCTTACCCGTAAAGGGCCAGTGTGGGTGCAGGTTTTTGTCCTAGCCAGCAGTGCTACTGCACCTGATTCCACTAATTAACTAATCAGGGGTTTCAATCAGGACCTTGGTGGGTAGAATCAGGTGTGTTAGTGTTGGGCTCTAACAAAAACCAGCACCCACACCGACCCTTTCTGGATAAGATTGGACACCCCTGGTGTAGATGTTGGTGTTGTTGCTTGCATGTCTCTCACCAATGCAGCAGAGGATGGTGTTCGGGGAAGGTGCTGCCGCCTTTGCATGAGGGGTTCCACCATGGCCATAAAAATTCTATCGGAGATCGGTTCCCGTGGGGGTTGCCATGGAAGCTGTGTGTGTGTGTGTGTGTGTGTGTCTGCTCAAAGACACCTGCATGTTGGGGTGTGGGAAAGGAGTGTGCGAATGTGCTTGAACTCCATTTTATACACTAGTTGTATTCTTACCCATTCATTTCTAATGACCGGTCATTTTTGACCGGGAACACCACAGGTGTATACAAGTTCAATAAAACACACAAAATTTAATAAAAATTCTCCAAATTTATTTTATGTGTTCAGATGCCATGTGTGAACAAAGTCATGGAACCTTATGACAAACAGATAAAATTAACTGCATTTTTTTTGGAGAGAAAACTCGTAAATCGGTCAGATTTGACCGAACACAACAGGAGGGTTAAGACTCTGCAGTGTCTTAGCATCCCCTCACCTGAACAGACTTATGTCACACATTGACAGCCAATCGGGTTTCCCGCAGCGCTTTATAGTTAGGGCGGCCGCCTTGACAACAAATACCCCCCGCCTTCACTACGCCCCCGAAAAAAAAAAAAAAAAATTCTTCTGCATCCACGCATGCATAGACAGTAAAATAAGGCCGCATCGCGATGAGGCCGAATAGCGGCTGGCATCTGTTGCTGCGCCATCTATCACCTGCTGCTACACCAACATCATTTTTTTGTATCGGGAAGAAGCTAATTATCCGCCGTCGTCGTGGGAAGGACATGTGGAGGCAAGATAATTATTCATCTAAACTAAACATTTGAATAGTGTCTCCTATCAACTGATTGACCATATATTCTGTTTCATTAAGACAGGCTATATACAATTCGTTTAGTTTCATACCAAGGCTACCGTTGTGCTTGCGCGTGGCTTTCTGCTATATTTGACAATTGCACGCGGTTTTCTCTAATGTACAGTAATGGATGGGAAAAAGCAGTCAAAAATATCAGGGTACTTTATTCAAAGCAGCCGGTGTTCTGTCAAAGGCGTTCTGTCAAATTTTGCAACCTATCACAATATGCTACCTCGCGGTTCTGCGCTTGCGCAAACCTAAAATCTTGGGCTCCATTTCTTCGCTCACATCTCAAGTATCTTCAAATATCATAAATATACGTCTTTTTTCGGTGCGCCTTTCGACCTGAAGGCGTATACATATTTGCATGTACACGCTGGGTTTTCCTCAAAACGCAGAGATTGGATGATAATGGCATGCGGCATATATCTTGAAACAAACTTACCCAACTCATTATAACATCTGCTTATGTTATAATAAGCTAACAAATTAAATTACAAAGTTACTACTGTACACTGATTCATATTACAATATTTAGGCGAAAACAAAGACTTTACAATCGCTTTGCATTACGGTAGCATTTTTTGACAAGGCAGCACAAATTGTCAGAACACCAGCCTACTTCATCATCTGCGCCGCCTCCTCCTCCACCACCCCCCGCCACCTCCAGAGCCACAGCCCAGTCCTCTTAACATCGAGGTAGTGGGTGGAACCTAGAGTGGGCTGTGGACCCGAAATATTCAGGTTGGCTATATCACACAGAACACGGTGAGAGTAGCATTAATCTTTTCTCAAGATCTCGTAATTACGAGATAAGGTGTATATTTTTTAAAATCCTTTGAATGCAATGCGCTTCCATACATAATACCGTTCTCCTCTCCCCAAACATAACCACAACCACAAAGCATCTGGGGAATTGAAGTCAAAACAGATAACAAATAAATTTTCCGTCCTTACATTAATTTTCGTTTAACCCTTAAGGACGGTTGTGCGCATTTTACGCGCTCTTCATTCTTCTTCTTTTTCTTTTTTTTTTGGATAATTTTGCCAGTGTTCATGCATGTAGCATGAATTTTGGTAAGATTGTGCGTTTTTATTTGATCTTGTTATTTCCAGCTCAGCTCTTACAGTAAGGCTAAAATACACTGTGTACTTCTTTGTTTCTTTTTGCTCACTCTCTCGCTCTTTTACTTTCTTTGCCATATCTAACATAACTTACAAAGACTTTCACTGCATCCATCCATCCATTTTTGGAGAATATGGGGGCACATGTGTGGTGGCAGACAGACCGATGTCTGCGGGGGTGATTCTCATTTCGTTGAGCGGGGGTAGATAGAGGATTGTCATTTTGTTGGGGGGGGGGGGGGCATTATTCTCATTTTGTTGAGCCGGGGTGTTGAATTGCGCAAATTCCACGCCTTCCAGTACCTTTCCTATTTTAGCGTTTTTCTTTTCTTTCTTTTTTTTTCAAACGTTCGCATGTTACATCAACACGCGACAATTGCCTATATATGTGTGTGTGCGTGTGTGTGTGTGTATACAGTCGCGCCCAAAATTATTCATACCCCTACCAATTTTTGTTTTTTTCCGAGATATTTTTTGACTACTCAAATTTATTCTTGCACAAATGACACAGTAAGTTGACATAAGGCTGTAAGAAGCACAGTAAACAATTTTTTCAAGAAATACAATACTTTTTGGCATTTTATTTAACAGATTTACAAAAAATGCCATGTCCAGAATTATTCATACCCTTTTCTCAGTAATTGATGGCAAAGCCTTTATTCACGACACAGCCTCCAAACGCTTCCTGTGGTTGATCACAAGGTTTCTACATGTTTCCACGGGGATTTTGGCCCACTCCTCTTTGGCAAACTTCTCCAGATCCTTAAGGTTTAAGGGTTTCCTTGCCATGACCTTGGTCTTCAGTTCCCTCCACAGATTCTCGATAGAATTGAGGTCGGTGCTCTGGCTTGGCCACTCCAAAACGTTCACTTTGTTGTCCACTAACCATTTCTTGACAGATTTGGCTGAGTGTTTAGGATCATGATCCTGTTGGAAGATCCATTCCTGCCCAAGACCAAGTTTTTCGGCGGATTGCTAAATGTTTTCACTGAGGATCTGGATGTACTGGTCCTGTTTCATGATGCCATTAACTTTAACAAGGTTTCTGGGCCCATTAGCTGAAAAGCAACCCAAGAGCATGATACTCCCGCCACTGTATTTGACAGTTGGGACAGTGTTTTTCAGGTTGAACGCTTCACCTTTCTCACGCCACTTACACTTCTCCAACCCAGACACACAAGAGCTCGTCTAGCCTGCAAAAGCTCACCTGGATGAAGAAACAAGCTTCTGGCTGTAAATGTTATGGATGGATGAAACAAAGATGGAGCTGTTTAGGCACAGAGATGGAGCTTTTGTTTGGCGTAAGAAAGGTGAAGCGTTCAACCTGAAAAACATGGTCCCAACGGTCAAACAAGGTGGCGGGAGTATCATTCTCTGGGGTTGCTTTTCAGCTAATGGGCCCGGACACCTTGTTAAAATTAATGGCATCATGAAATAGGACCAGTATATCCAGATCCTCAGTGAAAACATTTAGCAATATGCCGAAGAACTTGGTCTTGAGAAGGAATGGATCTTCCAACAGGATCAAGATCCTAAATACACAGCCAAATCTGTCAAGAAATGGTTAGTGGACAACAAAGTGAACATTTTGAAGTGGCCAAGCCAGAGCACCGACCTCAATCCTATCAAAAATCTGTGGAGAGAACTGAAGACCAAGGTCATGGCAAGGAAACCCTTAAACCTTAAGGATCTGGAGAAGTTTGCCAAAGAGGAGTGGGCCAAAATCCTCATGCAGACTTGTAGAAACCACAGGACGCGTTTGGAGGCTGTAATCGTGAATAAAGGCTTTGCCATCAATTACTGAGAAAAGGGTATGAATAATTCTGGACATGGCATTTTTTGTAAATCTGTCAAATAAAATGCCAAAAAGTATTGTATTTCTTGAAAAATTGTTTACTGTACTTCTTACAGCCTTATGTCAACTTACTGTGTCATTTGTGCAAGAATAAATTTGAGTAGTCAAAAAATATCTCGAAATAAAACAAAAATTGGTAGGGATATGAATAATTTTGGGTGCGACTGTATATATATATATATATATATATATATATATATATATGAAACGGATGAGTGCGAGTTTTACAGTATACCCACTACAAAAAAAATGGACTACACCACTGCTCTCACCATTCCCTCCCCCCCCCGGTCACCACCTTGACTAACCAATTTTCTGCGGGAACCCTCAGATTGGAGGATGAAAAACATCTTGCGAAAAAAGTAAATGCAAAATGAGAAAATCACAGGCACACAAATTTAAATCTCCTTTATCTATATTACGTTGTACAAGCCAGCCAGCAATAAAAAAAATTTAAACCAAGGATTTTCAAAATATTACGTCAAGAGGTTTCACACATACGTGGTCAGCAACTTCCAAGTAACACAGTAAAATTTTAGAGTCACATCAACAAAGGAGGTTACTTAGAAATGAAACTAGTTCTGTTGAATAAAAAAAATCCAATATGTCAGCTTTTTCAATAAAAGCTGGAATAGCCAGCTCCTTGCCAACGCTGATCTCTGCGGCCAGGGCTCTCCGGTTGACACCTTCCACAGTGTAGCTGGATTTAGGCCATGTTCTGGTAATTCGGGAGGTATAGTCTCAATAATCCACAAAAAGTGCATTGTGTGAATCACATATCAAAACTCCCAACAGCCTCGATGCCACACAAAGACTGGCTGAATCATCAGATGGTGAACAACCAATCTCTAGCGCTGAAAACTTGCGGGCTCCATCACTTTCCCAAAAAGACACAAAACCTATTAGCTCTAATTCAGCAATACCACCACAAACCAGTGGCATTACCAAATACCCACTTAGCATTTTTACTGGACAATCACTTCTATAACCTGGAGAACATCACTTGTGAAACTGGCCATTCTCCAAACAATGAGCTTGTTATGCCTCAATAACAGTACATCATCTCAACAACAAAATCCGACAAAGTATTAACTTCTGCTAGTAGCATCACTTCCGGCGAGATAAACAAGCGAGTGATCAATCGTGGCTTTGCATTCAGCAAAACACGCCCAACTGAAAAGGGATTCAGATTCAGGCTGAAGAGCCCCTGAGTGGGCATGACTTGAGCTCATGGAGACGGTGGACCTGATATTGTGCCATCCTGAATCACATGGTGTGTGACTCACTCGCAACTTCCATGTGAGTAATGCATACATGTGAAGCCACAGACTGCGGAAAAACTATGGACCAAGTCATTGCGACATCAGTCACAGACGTTCCTCGGGGAAAAGCATTTTGGCTCAGCGCCGTTTTCAGGCACCGCTTTGTAGTCAGAATCCGTGCTGTCCCGGACGTGAAGGTTACGCAAACTCAATTTCACGCAAACGTCACCGTTCCCGCAAAATTCTGCAGCTGGTAGTAAACCATAGCCTAGTAAAATTCCTACCTGTGTGCATACGTACGGTAAGTCCGCATGGGCTATTCGCCATTCATAACAGCTGTACATGGGCAATGTAAACCTGTCCAGCCTGTCAAGATATGGACATTGGTAAACCTGCCACATGCTGTGAAGCTTTGGCCTGTCTGCTGCCAAGATGACAGGACATGCGGCGATTGTCATCTAGCTGACCTGTCTGTTCATGCAACAAAATTACGTTTGATTTCCCGAAAAACGGAGTCAATGACAAACTCAATGTCTCAATACTAAGTAAACAATAAGTTCATTAGAAGTTTTGGTGCATGCTGTAGTCTGTTGAGGGCACAGTCTGGAAATGCCCCTGATATTACGGCTCAAATAGCCAAAAGTAGCATCTTGCAGCGCCCCCTACAGTTCATGCCCTCGACAGCCCACAAAAATCTTCAGATTATTGCAAGCTCTACATACAGTAGATTCACATGTAATAATGAATGTGGGCTGTTGTCGGCGCAATGATATAATTGCATTTGAAAACTGCATTTTTTTCGGCGCTCATTTCTCATCTCAGAATCCTTGGCCCTTCTGGTACCCCTAAAAAAGAAACTGAAGGGTATTGGCACCTAAAAATTTGCAGTTTTTCTACTGAACCAACCATCTTTCACCAACAAAAATTTTAGGCAAATCTGAGACCATCATTTATCACCCTCTACCTGATTCTTAAAAAAAACTGGCTCTTAAAGAATGAGTCACTGTCCAATTAATTATGGTGCTCACTGTGACTAGCATATTTTATACTGTTCTTCCTCTGAAAGTCTGCAGTTTGATAAAAGATGCCACTGTATGAATGCACTTCCAAATGCACAGAAATGCATCTGGGAAAGCTAATGAAGGAGGAATGCATTAATGCTGGGGTATAACTGGCATTGAAAACATCTGTCAAGAAGTATAGGCACTTCATTCCAGCTACAGAAACCAAAACGGATCAAATTTACGTTAACATTTGGTGTTTTCCAATACCCACACGCATTTTATAACATAATCTGCTTTCCTCCACCAGTCACCAACCCCTATACCTCCAGATAGGCGGAGATCAGGGAAGAAAAGGAGGAGACTTTTCGCTTTAACAGTGGGACCCATAACGCCCCTTGGAACTCACATTCAGAGCACCAAGCCGCTGCACCAAACCAGTCAAGCATGATGAAGGCCCGCATCATGAATAAGGGCAAACTGGCACAGTGACAAAAGAAAGCGACCTACTTGGGAGTACTCCAATCTGCACATATTTACATAGGAAGGGCCGATAACCAACTTCACTGTGGGCCTTGTGTGAAGCCTGATACGCCAACGGCAAGACAGGCATAGAATATGAAACGGGACATAATAAACAGAACACTTCAAATATTATAAGGAGCTCCTTCGGAGCCAAAGTGCTGGTAGGGAATTCAATAGTTCCAAAAGGGAACTTGGGGCTCTGCCTGTGTTTAGTCTGAGGGGCTAACACTAACGTTAGCTCGCAGACAGGCACCCCAGCAAACTAAACAAGATAAACAAAAGGCTACATCCTGTTTATCATGAATTAGGATTTGAGTGCAGTGGTGAGGATTGAGAGCCGCGAGTTGTGGTGGTGATTAGTGAAAATTCTAAGCCCGATCACCAAAATTTGAAGAAGCAAGCTGTGAGGCTGGCAGCTTGCAGGCTCTCAGATTCAGCATGTCATTACTTGGAATCCGTTCCGCCTATTTTAAAAGAAACAACGTATTCCCCCCCCCCCCCCCCCCCCTTTTTTTTTTTCTTGTTTCAGTATTTTATCAGGTTTTAAAGAATGTCAATACAATTTAAAATAAACCAGTCCATGACTTGGCAGTCTACAGAACCATATAATTTAGCCTAAATTTCTCCAAATATTACAGCAAAGGTAAATGAATGAATTCTAACAGAACAACAAGCAAAAATTTGGGTAGTGTGTAGCATTATATGCTCTAGCTAGGAGTGGACTGATTGCATTGTTCATTTCATATTCACCCAAGGTGACAGGGGTCTAACTTTATTTAAATCACTCCAACCTCCTCAACATTTCCTTAATCCATACGTAATCTGATAAAGAACCACTTTAAAATCAACAAGTAACAATAAAACCTGAAGGTCTCAATCCTTTATCAACAGGAACATAGACCAAAGCCTCACTTGACTTGTCATTCTGGTCTGTCTTGTGAAAAGTGAAAGACAGGGTCATCAGGTCTGGAATGACACAGCTCATTGTCACATGATTCCCTGCATTGGGTTTGAATTGCTGTGGAAATGGATGTCCCTTGGCTCTGACCAAGAGATCCTCAGATCCAAATCCAGCCCGGATTTTGTTTTTCCTCCGACCTAATTAACTGAACAATTTGTGCTGCTGATTGGCCAGGCTAGCTTCAAGCCTGACTCTTGGGTAAAGGTAGGGTGGAAAAACTGTTTTTTGAGGAACAGGACAGTCATGGCATCTTTACATTTGTGAGCGCATACACCATGTTGGACACTGATGTCAACTCTAGAGACCACCAGCTGAGACCTGGCAAATTTGGCCCAGGAAAACCACATCACATGCTCCCAATTGCTCAAAAGAGTCAATACATTATGATGATGATGATGCATGGGAGGTTGTGGTCAGCTGTGTTATACATGGCACATTTATCAGGCCACTATCGTTACTGATACCATCAGGATAGTGTCAGACCATTCCACTGTGCTGAGGGCATGCGCTTTAGCGTGGCATTACACCCAGTAGCCCAATGGGGTACAATGTTTGATTATGCACCAAAAGGTGCAAGTGACATAATACCCCAATGCACTACATTATTCCACATTTTAAAATCTAGCCAGTTAACAGATAGCTGTAAGGCATCAAAGACAGTTACCGTCTAACAGTAATGAAATATAGCGATTTAGCCCCCGTAAAATGTCACTCTCAGAGGGAGAAGATAGCTTTCATTTTGTAAAACTGAATCCCAATAAACGGGAAACAGTAAAGGCTTGAGGCAAAAAATAACATTACTAACAAGTAAATGCTCCTAAAACATTTAAAGTGACACTATCGTTAACCCCTGGATTAAGCAGTTTGTAAATTAGGGATCGGTCATTCATGCCAAGATCATATCTATCTTACTGCCCATGCTGGTGCTAACGGCAAATTGATTGATTAGTGAGTGACTCTCAAGTCTCATCACAACACTCCTTCCTAAGCTTTGCTTAAATCCAAGAGTTAAAATTGCAGTGCTATCTGATTGGTGACCACTTAGAACAACTGGAATACAAAAAAAAAAAAATGCTGCTCAACTATGAAACCACATGACCAACAATGTTTAGCAGTAGAAATATAGGCCTCAACTAATCAGATTACCTGACTATTTGAAAATGTGTTAAACATGCCCATCAAATATTCAAATTAATTTTACAAAGTTAAAATGAAGGAGACATTGCATGCCAGGCTTATAAATACCAGGGCTAAGCCAATGCAGAGCAGAATCCAGTAATTAGCTGGCAGAAATAACCAGGCAGAGACGAGTACGCAAGACCCCCAGCCCAACTCTGCAGGAGTCAGTTACATTTAGGAATAGTGGATTAATGCAAACAGCTGGTACTCCAGACGCGATGTGCACCGCATTTAGGCCACAAAGGAAGAAAGTAGCAGAAATTGTAAACTCAAAAATTAACTTCTAATCACTTTACTCCAATCCTCCCAGGAAGATGAAAGGGTGAAACACAAAAGAAAGCATACAGCTAAAATGAACCATATCACACATCCCCTTAGGGAATGAAAGGGGCAAAATGAACTCAGAATTCTCGAAATACTTTGGAAGAAAAGTGGGAGGAAGCAAAAATTCCCCATTGTTTGCCCTCATTCCTTCTGAACTGCTCCAGGATTTTCAGCCAGTGGAGGGGAAAAAGCTGCCCCCCCCCCCTTTTTTTTATAAATGTTGGTTTCACACTCTAATCCGAATTGAAATGAAAAGATCATTTAAAAGCTGCATAAATGCATTTTGGGTTTCGTCACATCGTCTGTCTTAAATATTGAAAGCAGTTACATGATCTGAAACATTTAAAGTAAAGGACAACTTTCGTCTTAAGTGAACTGAAAATTCTGCCCTTTAGGGATTTCAAAGTATTTTTGTAATTTTAAGACATAACTGAACTGAATGATGAATACTTTAACATCCAAATTGAAACACTTGCCAAATCTGTAATTTTTCCGTTGACAGTAAGGTACAGTGATGTCAAATGTCCTATAGCTTTTCAATGACATGGGGTAAAAAAAGGTCTCACTGAAGTCCAGAAGTGTCTGCTTTCCCTTGATTCTTCTGACAGTCAACAACCAAACACGTCGTCATTTTATTAAGCTGGGAAGAATCTTACTCACCAATACAATATATGCTCTGCAATATAACCAAACAAGCATTATAATTACGTTTTTAAAAAAACCTATTAAAACAACTCTGCGTTGACACTGGGTAGACAAGTCAACGTGGCATGTATAAACAGCTGATAGTGAAATGTGTCCGCAATAGTCAAGTAGCTAAAATGTCCTTCCATCATACCAAAGCAAACGGAGGCAGGAGACAGTCTGTCGTTTAATATAGCACTTCAGTAAAGATACATGGCGACATGCATGAATGGATATAGATAGGCAAGTATGTATGGTTTTCCGGAAGGAAGAACTGCACACGCCTAGTAATCTCACAATGATGCCAACTAGGCTAATCACATAAGCTAAGACATTATGCAGTTTGCTAAAAATGCTAGCAGTGTGTAATGATCAAATCTGAAGTGAACTTCCCAAATTGCAGAACTCTAAAAGGAGCAATATCCTCATTATGGTAATGGTAATACCTGCAACAATGCAGCCAAATATCCACAAAATAGGAATGAATACAAAAGACAACTCACATTTCACTCGTGTATACTTAGTAGAAAAGAGACAAACAATATTCGAAAAAGGGAAGCATAAACACATCTCCCATAGCAGGACAACAAAAACAGAAAGGAATGGTAAGCACAAGTTTGTGCATTAAATCATTTGCGCAGATGTAGGCACTCGTGGACATGGAGCTGCTCTATTTTTGCACCCAGTTACACCATCCCATAAGTCGTACACTCGGAATGGTTACTGAATATTCACGAGGAAGTGGTGCCTGTAAACCATTTACAATATGGACAAGTAGAGTCCCATCCCCGTTTCCCAGGAATTGTATGAATTAAATTCCTCAGCTAAGCCTGTTGTGCAAACTGCCAAATATACTTGCCCATAGTATCTATCCAGCAGGGAATAAAAATGATCTCTTCCGAAAGAAAAAAAAAAAATTATTGTCCTTCGTTGCAACCACTTCAACTATAATAGGCCGAAGCCATCTCAATGAAGTAGTGAAAAAACTACTTTCTGAAGCAAAAATTCAACATGGTATTGATACGTCATTCTACTGTCAATTATAGTCATTAGATATTAAAAACGCTTAATACCCTACCATTGGTTTCAAGCAGATTCATCCCTCGAAGAATTCAGTGGTCACCTAAAGCCTCAAATGATCTCTCACTGAAATGCAACTTCAATAATTGCTCAGGTTTATCTGTGTAAGGCCCAATTATAGTGCATGCCCACATGAAACTTTCCCAATTATCTATTGCTTGACTTTTTTTTTTCCAATTCCAGACAGCACAAACTTTCCACAGTAATTGAAAGATATTGATTGGACTCTCAGAAAAGTATTAAAACCTTTGCATTACAAGTTTGGTCGTGTCCTCTCAAGTTTGCGCATCTGAGTCGGATCTGAATTAGGCGAATGCACTGGAAAAAAAAAAAAAAAAAAAAGACTCCCAAAAGCTCAAAAGCCAGCCATAAGTGCTTCGGTTACGCTTACAAGATGGAAGTGTGATAAAGACATGGATTGACGGTTAATTTCGAATGGAACTGGACTGGAGGGCTGACTGAATCTCTCCTCCAGAGAATCAGTGCTACGATGGAGAGTTTTTCTTCATGCTGTGCAAGTACAACTATCATTGTATGGAGTAGCCATAAATTACTTATTAACAGCTAGCTAGCTAGCAAGCCATTTCCTATTTTCGGTTTACCACCGTGGTCACAGAGCTAGTTCGCTTCATTGGTGAATAAGATTAACTGTTAACCTTTGCTAATAATACTGCATGTGCTAGCATTTTGCTCAATGTTTTAGAATTTATACTGCATTCAACAAAATAGAATGCCTAGGTTTTCATGCATTTAAAATGTAAACAGCTCGAAGACTTTGGTAAATCATGTTACATTTGTTGCACTGATTCTGTTCAATCTAGGGTAGTATATTACCTGCTTTTTCCTGATAGTGGAATGTCTATTTTGTTAAGAGCCAGTTTTTATAAGAGTCAGGCAGGTGGTGATTCATGACCCCTTCGGATTTGTCCGAAATTTTTTTTTATTGATAGATGTATGTTAGAAACGAACAAAAAAAATCACATTTTCTATCCTTAATAGGGACTGCTTTTTTTTTTAGGGGATCCTGGAATATTGGGGTCAAAATCAGCCGAAATGGCACAATCACTAAAATTAGGTTTTTGAAGGGGTCATGAATCACCCTCTAATAGAAATCTGCCTGACTCTTATAAAAACTGGCTCTTAAAATAAGGTATATTTCAGATATTGCTGCTTCAGTGAGTTATACTTGCTCCTTACAGGCAGTGAAAATACAAGCTTGCAAACGTTTCACTTGGGTGCTCGGAGTTGGAAATGGCAAGCCATCCGCTGCAGGGTGAACATTTTGACTGTAAAGTAAGCAGTTCCCTTTATGAGTACGTGTGCTGGCTGATGGGGCTCTGAAGAAAATTTGACAGAATTCTAAACTTAATGTTTTTGGCTTGGAGAGGTTCCTGGTGACCACTGATGTCTATCCACGCCAATACTGATAAACTCATACTAAAATCCTCTTGGAAATCATGAATTTATATTGAAGTTCCTGGGTCAAGTTGATTTGTATTAAAAATATGATTGTTTAATGATTTGACAGAGTGCATTTTGAGGACTAACAGCTTGGGGAGCCACTTGGAGAGCTTTCTTATTTGGCTAATAAACAGTTAATTATTGTGAATAACACACTCAGATGAAGTACACTTGGGGTCAAGGAGTTTATGCTCCCAGAAATGTATTGTTTTAACTCCCAGCCATTTTTCAATTCTCAGTTTTTTTAACCATTTCATTGCTGAATTTTCCTGAAGATTTATTGCGTTTGCTGGCCTTTTTCTGTATCAAAATTATGAAAATGAACTGAAATATGATGGGTTTCTAAATGCTGCATGTGTCTTGTTTCATTTAAGCCATTTCCCTCCTCTCTGTGAAGCTCAAATCTTGAATTCTAAAGCCTTAGATAGCGTAATGCATATATAGCCAGATTCGGCTTCTGTGCAAAGGGGCTAACCAATTTAAGTCAACAAAACAACTCCAAAGGAGTGGGGAATTTAGAACAAAATAAGTGAAGCTATAGTCATTCCACATCACTGTAACATCACTGCCAAAGCATTCCTCGGGCTGTCACTGGCTCAACCTTTTCAAGGGATTGAAAGATGGCGACCTCCAGTCTTATCATTCAGATTCGTTCTCCTTATTTGCAGCATTGCACAACTTCACAAAAAAAAAAAAAAAACACACAAAAAAAGCAAAAAACAGGTCATGATATCTGGACTCCATTAGTAATTCTACATAACTTTTTTTGCAAATGCTTTCTTTCACTGTACATATGGCAAATCAGCAAAAATAGAAGAAATCTGGAAGGGAGCAGATATTTTTTCACACCACTATATGTCCCCAATCCCATAGCCCTTGTTGGCAGACTAAGCAAAAATGCAAAAACACTCTATAAACTACCAGTGAAAGTTAAAGCCAGGATACAGTAAAAACCACACAGACGCCTTAGGACTGCCTCTGCAGTGAATGACATTTACCAAAAATGTTATAATTGTGGACTGAATTCACCATAAGCCATGAACCATATTCAGGATGGATGCCCTCAACTTTCTGAACTTCTCACGTTCGTGGACAGCATTGAATCGGAAGTTAGCACCAGGTGACTGCAGCTTTAATGTCTTACTCCATAAACATCACAACTGCAAAAACGGGGCATTGCAAAGGAAGTCAGAGCACACCCTTTAAAGGTTGAAAAACAACCGACGATTTCAGGTTACAAGACAAACCCCCCCCCCAAAAAAAACAATTATTTTTATTGCACACTTCTGAATCTGATGCCAAGTCTACATTGAAGGTGCCCTCCCTGTCCATCGAGCCCCACTACGCCCATTGTGTGAAGAAAGAGCAATTCTTGCAGCTCCCCGCTTTTGTGCTGCTGAAATTGTACAGCACTGAAAAACTGGTGATGTAATGTTCTAGCAGGTGCTTCCGATTGGCTAACGCTTTTAAATGCCAACTCCAGCAGCCCTTCAGAACCAGAGAGCCGCTCTCCAGCAACAGAGCAGAGAGATGCTGAAATTTCCCAACCCTTTATACCCGCACTCTTCTGAAGAGGATTATTTATGAGCAGTGGATAACTAAGAGGTCAGAATCTTAGATTATACATCATGCAAAATAATGGCATCTGAAACCACAGGAAATGGCAGGACTTGTCCGACAGGTTGATTTCAGCTTTCCTGACACTCCAAACAAAGGGGAAAGTAGTCTGCACCACAAGAGTGAAAGCAGCAAATCCAAGCACAAGTAAAATAACAATAATCACAGAATTCACCGCAATACAGAATAAGGTAATTTTGCTGACAGGTGCAACAAGAGTGGAAGGTTCAAGAAAACTCATTAATTCACCCTTTACTGAACAAAACTTTTTTCTGTCAATTGGCACTTGAACCCATGCTAGATTAATTAGCAAGCTACAGCAACCAACATCGAGTGCATAACTGACGAGGAATCCAGCTTGACATGCTATTAAGAAGTCCATGCATAACCATGCACATCCAAATTATTCATGCACTGTCATTTAGGTGCATACTAAATTCAGTATTGTTAAGTGAGGATGAAATATAGCGTCAATTTTACAAGGAGTTAGTTTTAAAGAATGATTGCTATTTCTGTTTGGATAGGGCATTTCTCAACTTGGAAACATGCCTAATTGATTGTGCTTGCAACATCAGTCGCTAGAATCCGAAACGTGTTCGTAAAATAAACTTTATATACATAAAACATTTGGAGAAATATGACAGTGGTGCTAATCAAAGTTTGAAACCTAAAAACAATGCAGACTAAAGAAGAATGGCGCTACAATGTTGGTAACATAACCACCAACAGATTTTTCTTGTCCAATTTCACCACAGGAATCAGTCCAGGTAATAACGCATGTATTCATAATGAAATTCCCACTGACGGTGTAGTGTAGGGTAGCAACAAAGGTGCACACTGGGATCCCCTGTGAAAGGATCATGCAATTTCGCGTAACATCTTATAGTGCTGCAAAGCATAAAAACCTTCAGCTATGATCTTATCCACAAATATGCAAAACAAAGGGGACGACTTAATATTTGGGGAATGGGGGCGGGTATGGGGGGCGTAGAATAAACGCATATTAAAATATGTCGGATTGTCAAAACGCACAACAGTTTAAATTTATTTTTCATGAAAGGAGAGAAAAACAGAACCCATAACGCTATAGAATAAACCAACCCTCAACTTAGTTACTTCGCAATGCAATCTGGGCAAGTGCTTTTTGGAAAACAATAAGAATGGCAATCATGCAATTCGGTGCGGTGAATTTCAGTAGCCGCATAGACTACCAATCATTCAAAACCAACTCGTAAACACCCACATATAAACCATTGTGCACAGGGTATTCAGTCAACGAGCTGAGACAAACTATAAGCAAGCTAACTTGACCAGACAAAAAGCCTTTATCTTCAACGGCTTGCTTACCAGACGACCAGCCAAGTGTGATGTAGATGACTCATTGTTACAGACAAGTATAAAATATCATCTTGAGCATTCCAACGAGCAAGATATAGGGAAACACAAATGGATCTCAAACCTTACCTGTGCAAAATACAGATTCAGCAGACACAGCGTGAAGAACTGCAGGCATACGGGAAAACAGTACAAAAACCAGTAAGGCAACGGCTGTAACTGGTTCGCCTGAACAACGTTCTTGAAGTAAAACGAAAACAACGTAGTCCTGAGCGCTGACCACAGCAGACAGAGAAACAGAAAAACACTCTGATAGCTGAAGCGCTTGTGGCCATAGTGCAAAATGAGCCAGAGTTGCAGGTAAACAAACACAAAGAGCAACGAGTACAAAATTGTATAGACAACGGTTAGTCCGAGCTCCACAGAAGGGAGGACCGCAGCTCGAATCGGTTCATCAGTTGTGTCCGTTACAGACGTAAAAACACTAAGACTGACCTGGTTGTCGGTTAACAACATAGCGGACAGGTAAAAAATATCCAGGACTGTCTAAATACCTATTCGTAACTATTAATTTTAAAATGATAAAACGCCTGAACTTTTCATTTCTTTTTCTTTTGAAATTTTAAAATAACAATAAACGCCAACCTACATGAAAGTATCAAGTTAGCAATAATTAAAAACAGTTAGTGTAGCAAAATAGCTGAAGCGGCCCACAAAAAACTGTAACAGCTACGGCTTAAAAAGAGACAAACAAGAAAAAAACACCTCCGCGGCAGCCCCGCAATCTCTGTTGAGAAGCTCCTTCTATGCAAAAAACAACTCTTGGAGACGGGGAGACGTGATGGGGGAGCGATCAGCTGAGCTAGACTGCAATTTGAGATCCGCCCCCTAACCAGTTGGCAACTGTTCTCCGAACTCACGGCTCACGCCATATTGGCTCTCTGTCGAAACAATGCTGCAAATATCAGCTATTTGAGCCAAAATGGAATCGAATACTTGCTTTTTCCTCCCTATAAACCCATAGTTCCCAATGCCCGCCTACGACATTACATCGGCTATTCATTGGACAGACAAGTGCCCAGCCTCCCATTTTGTACATTTCAATTGGTTGGTGATGATATCAGCTTCAAATAGTCAGCCTTCCTATGTCTGTTATTGGTTTACTCCACCACGTGAACAGTCTTAAATATTAAGATTTGATTGGTTCACTCAGACGTCCGGGGGCTCTCTGTTACCGGAAGATAAATTTTAAACTGGATCGTTCAGCTACCGATAAATAGCTGTTATTCGTAATATCCATTTCCCAGCGTTCAATATTGCGGTGGATGTTTGAAAATCGGGAGCTCATGAATGATATATTTGGCAAGAATAACCAATTTCGTGCCTAGCCTTGGGCAACGTTAGTCTTTCGTTGTCGGTGCAAGTTTGCTCGGATAACTGGCCAGCTGACTGCACTTTGTTTACGTTGGATATGTTAACTAACTAGCCAAGTTAGTTAACATGTACCGGTAAGTTATCTTGCTGGCTCCCAAACTAGCTAGCTGGATAGCTTGCCAATCAGCTCTTGCAGTGTATGCGGTAACTGAGTGAAATTGTAGGATTTTTATTTTATGACAGCGTTCATTAGTATGGCGTGGGCTTGTTTGATCGTATTCCTGCTGTGTATACGAGATAAGTCATCTATGACAGAGGGCACATCAAAACTGGTCGAGCATACAAAAGCCTCCTTTTTCCGAAGTGTGCAGCCTGGGAAGACCTCATTCGTTTACTTTGGGAACGAAGGTACGCAATTCCAAATGCAAGACTAAAGAGTATAAGCTGGGACAGCTGGTATAGTGTCCAGGCAAATAAGGGTCTTTAATGTTTTGAACTGGGGGTTGGGCACGCATATAATTTGCACGTGTGTGAAAGTTTTGAAGCTGTGGAAATGTTTCGAGCGTGTGTGAGAAACTTCTGTGCATACAGATTTCATTTGCACATGCGTAAGGTTTTGTAGCCGTATGCGTATGGTTTGTGTATGCATGAAAAACGTTTAATGCTTACAGATATAATTGCTCGTGTAAAAAGTTCTGTAGCTGTGGAAATATTTTGTGCATGTGTGAAAATGTTTTGTGCAGAGAGACAATTTGTACGTGTAAAGTTTTTGTTGGTGTAGAAATAGTTTGTGTATGTGTAATTAAAATTTGTACTGGAATATTCTCAACAGAGAGGTTTCACACCGTGGAAGACGGACACACACATTTCCTATCTGCATATGTGACATCGAAGTTAAAAGCTACAAACTCCATATTACAAACACAAATTTTGGCCCTTATTTGACACCTGAGACCAACTTGCCATTCAGCCGGTTGCCCATGATTAGCCAGTCAGCACTTTGCCCACTGACAATCCACTCGGGTGGCAAAGGGTTTTAGAACATTCCGTAGGGTAAAATAAGCCAAGATGGTGCCTTCTTGTGTTTTTGGTCTACTAACTAAAATAATTTAAATACCCAAACGCACTTGTGTGACCGGACGCACCACAAACAAAAATAATCAAAAACTCAATTTTCTTTTTCATAAGATTCCAAACTGCAAAAAAATGTGCCAATAAGGAAAGAAAAGTGACTTCGAGCCACTATGAGGCTATGAGGAACCGATTCATTCAGAAGTCTGGCACAGAGAACAACGCAGCTCTGGTTGAGTTTGAAACTCGCGCAGTGGATCAGGGATAAATAGTAGTTACCTGGATGTAATGCCAGTTCTATGAGAACATGCGTAGCCCTATAACAGGCTTCAGAATTGGTTTACCCTTCCGAGGCTCTGCCTTGATGCCTGAGAATGAGAATTGTGCTTTTCGACTCGTTGTGGGAAGTACTAGGGCCATCTTCCTATGTAATTCTGGTGCTGTTACTGTGCATCTACCCTTTGAAACTTGTGTAGTGGGAAAATATCCCAAAAGGTTCTAAATTCAGAGTATTACTATAATCACAGTTCAACAGAGAAAACTCAGCCAGGTTCTTATGGCCCCTGAGAACTGCTGCAAGCCTGTGGAGCTGTGAAGAAACAAAAACTCATAAATCTGTCAAAAAAGCAAGATAAGAAGGCCTCTAGCAGGCAAACCAAGGCTGGCTGGATGAGCTAATCTTCCGGAATGACCATATCGGTCAGCCCAGTCCCAGTACCTGAGCATGCGCACCTAAGTATTCTGGAACCATCCATGACCCAGATAAGTTACTGAACTTTCGCTGAACCCAGGTTTGGGAGGCTCATATGTGGTCTTCGAGCATCCCTGGAGGCTTAAAATTAATTTACACTATGATGTAATGCCAAACTTGTTACTAAGGGTGGAGTGTTGCTATATGACAATGAACCAATCAGAAAGTAATAATGTTGGATAAAGTGGGATTAGTCATGTTTAATCCCACCTAGAGGGACATGCCAAAACGATAATAAATACGAGGGTTCGGACAGTCAGTAGTCAGTCTGTGTCGGGTGATTGATGAAGAATGAATGCTATGTGGTTTGCGCAGACCAGCCTGGGTTTGGTACTTCACTTTGAGCGACTTGCAATAAACCCAATCGCGTCAGACTCTGGAGAATGTGTCCATTCCTTGAAGGTAGATTTTCAAGGGTTAGGAGAACACTTGGTCCACAAGTGTTTTCACCCACACTTGGCAACACACACGTGGAACCAGCTGGGCTTGTTGTTCGAGGGCTGCGCATTTATTTACTCACAGAACTGGACGTACATCCCGGTAACTACTATTTCTATATTGTGGTGCGTTGCCTTTTGACGGGTATTGATAATTGGTTTACACCTAAGCCAAAAGCCTTTATGGAAGTGTGTACTCCAAGCTGGTCCCAACCACAGGTCTACGGTCGAGCGCCGCCAACTTGATGGTCTAGCACCTGGCAGTGGTCCGAACCAAAAACAATATCAGTTCTGCGGCCGAGCTTTGCCGACCCTAGGGTCTTGCTTTGACAGTCAAGGGTGCCAGCAACAGCTGGAATAAATTGAGTATCTTCAGTCTGGTCCTGAAGGGTTGTGAGCTAACAAAGCCCACAGCACTGAAATAGACAGTGACTCATAATTCATATCCCTGAAAAGCATCCTAGAAGACAATAACGCTAGTAGAGTGTGCCCTCAGCTCTGCAGGAGTGCAGCGGCACGCTGCTGTATAACCTCAGTGGATTGCCCCACGTACCCAGTGGGAGAGGCGTTGCACTGATGGGGACCCCCAGAGCCTGGCTGCTGTGATAGATGAATAAACATTTGAATTTTTTGAAACCAGCCATGTGCTTCACAAATTGACAGAGCAAATTGACACTTCTTCATGTTAGTGTGAGGAGGGGTGAAAAAGGCCCTCAGGGGAATGACTGTTGGCCTTAATGAGGAGGTGATGACCTTTGGTTGGAGGCGCAGGTTCGGATAAAGTTTCACTGACCAGATATCATCACTAATGGTCACATGGGTTGTATAGTCTGGGCACGTAGGTCACCCACCCTTTTGGCCGAGGCCAGGGCTAAGATGAGAGCCGTCTTAATTGATATGATTTGCTGGGCCACCTAACCCACTGCTCAAAAAGTGGACCTGAAAGACTATCTAGCACAGTCTGAAGATCCCATTGCGAGACCAGGTGTCAAGTGGGTGGTCTCAGCCGACAGGTTCCTGGCTGTGAAGTGGCCTGACCCATCACGGCCAGGTGTAATCCTACAACAAACACCTAAGAATGGATTCTGCATGATCGTTTTCAGACAAATCCTGCAAAAAGTCCTGAATACTTCACTGCCAGCATGAGCATGGCTTGAGGTGCCTAGCCTTGCACATGTCTGCAAACCTTTACCAGTGGGCTGTGTAGACTTTAGAGATGGAAGGGGCACATGCATTTTGGATTGTGGAGACCACTGCAGCAGAGTGACCCAAACCACTCAATCTCATTCACCAAATCTCCAAACCATGAGTGGTCGCCCCAGAATTAGGCGAGTAAGGATGGCGCCCCCTGCTTGATGTAAGCCCATAGGTTGGTCCGGTAGTTGTACAAGGTCTGGGAACCACCTGGCACCCAGAGTTGCTGGTGCCACAATTATGACATAGGTGCTGGGCTTCCGAACCATGTGGACTAACTGCATTACTAGACGTTGGGGTGGGAATGCATACAACCGGACAGGGGGAATGGAGGGATGAGTCAACACATCTAGCCCTGACTGAGTAATATCAGTAGCCCTCAGGGAGAACCAGAGAGGGCATTGAGTGTTCTCTCTGCTTACAAACAGAACTGCTACAGATTGGCGGAACAGTTGCCAGATCTGTGCAGCTGTATCCGGGGAGAGGCTCCATGCCTCCCTCGAGTGGAGTACCCCTGGACATCCCATCAACTGCTGTGTTGAGGACCCTTGGCACATGGTAGGCCTTCAGGGAGCACAGATGATGATCCACCCGGGCCAGAATGGATGCTGGTACCCTGTGATGACCCAGGGATCTGACATTCTGCTGTCTGTTGAGGTAGACCACTGCTGTGGTGTTGTCTTACCTCACCGTGATGTGTCCTCCTCTCTGCTGCGAGGCAAAATGGTGCAGCTTTTTCTGCACTGAAGTGAGCTCCAGCACATTGATGTGGCACGGGGGGCCCAGCTACATGCCTCCCACAGTGGCCTGGCCAAAAGTCCCACCCCGCCCAGTCTGAGTGACCTCCCCAAATATGTCAGCATATTGAGGGACAAACTTGCCTATTTAAGTGACAGCGATGATGGTAGTCAAAGAAGGCTTTCGTTTTATTTCAGATGTCCTTGAAAACATTACTTGTTCATAATGATTCAGCCCAACTAAAACTCAGAACAGAACAGTATTAGTTGTGAGCTGTTGTTTCTCAGTGATATCCAGGGTTTTAGCCTTGTACAATACATTGTTGCATTGTCACCACCAGGGACGGGTTGGCCTTGGTGAAGCTTGGAAATGATTGATTAATTGCTCGTGAATTTTGGAGATTAATCGAGCCGAAAATTTGCTACGAGTTTGACCGCTAGTGAGAAGCCAGCTGCTCCAAAGCTTTCCAGGCTGTCTCCATCTGGTTCACAGAGGTCTGGATATCTGGACTGAAGAGGGTCTCAGTAGAGATGAATCAGAAGACGTCACTTGCGGTCCTTTAGGAGGACGAGCCCATCCTTAAATGCCTGAGCCTGACTGGTGCCGCTCACCACTGTCAGTGGCAAATGCTTGAGGCGTCATCTTGACCTCAATAATTTCTTCTTGCAGCAGCTCGGTGCTCTGGTGCATTAGGCTATCCAGAGAGCCCGCTAGGAAGGCCATGTTATTAGCCAGTGCTTCACCCTGAGCAGCACTGGCATAACGGCTGTCAAAGAGGAATGCTGCCACCCTGTCCTGCTTGGACGGCCAATCGCCAGGCCAAATAGATGCCGCAGTGGGGAGTGAGAAGGAGGCAGACCCTGACTGCATCCCCAATGGATGGCACTCCCTTGTCCCACTCCCAGCCCTCGACAGTGGGCTGGGAGTGGGACAAGAAAAAGTACTGGATGCATGGAGAATTAATACGGCTTCTACGCTCACTCATTTTCGTACAGTCGAGTATCCATAACCATGCATGCTAATGCAACTTTTCCCCCACAGATGCGCGAGACTGGAAGTGACTTCGCTGCTGAACTATCCCATGAAGCATCGCAAACGGGGCTTGACTGCAACATCCGGGTTTTTTTTTTTTTTTTGTATTTGCGATCGCTTGAGTTGACCTTTCCAATGATATAATTTGTTTTATGGTATACCCTGTCATACTTTGCCAATATGAAAATGAAATATGGTTCAGATGTGTTTTTTTCTGTTTTAAGGGCCTATAAGCCAGAAGGTCCAAGTTCCTTGGCAAAAATACCAAGCTGTTATGAAAGCACTATTGCATGACTAATAATTTCTGAGACTAGAAAGATATAATATGTCTCATTCCAGAGATACAGTCATGAGAAAAAGAAAGTACACCCTCTTTCATTCAGTTCTATAGTTTTAGGTATCAGGACATTAATAAAATCAGCAGGTCCTTATACGGTCCTAAAATGAGGTAAATTTATCCCTAGGTGTAAAACAACACAAAAAAGATTCCCCCTTGCCGCTATTTATTAACACAAAATTCAGCCGTTATGCAGAAATTATCTGTGAAAAATTTAGTACACCCCATTATTCAGTGGCTTGTAGAACCACCTTCAGCAGCAATAACTTGAACTAATTGTTTTCTTTATGAATTCATCAGTCTCTCACATCATGGTGGAGAACTTTTGGCCCATTCTTCAGCACCACATTGCTTCAGTTAATTGATGTTTGAGGGCATTTGTTCATTTACAACTCTCTTAAGGTCCTGACCCAGCACTTCAGTCAGGCTTAGGTCTGGACTTTGACTTGTCATTGCAACACTTCCAATTTTTTTTCTTTTCCAGCAATTCTGTCATAGATTTGCTGGTGTGCTTGGGATCATTGTCCTGTCGCATGACCCAACTGCAGCCAAGCTTTTGCTGTTGTACAGATGGTTTCACATTTGTCTCTAAAACTTTGGTGCTCTGAGGAATTCATGGTCGTTTCAATGACTGCAAGGTCACCAGGTCCTGTGGCTGCAAAACAAGCCCAGATCATCTCCCCTCCACCACTATGCTTGACAGTTGGTATGAAGTGTTTGTGTTGATACACTGTGTTTGGTTTACGCCAGACGTGGTGTTGTGCATTATGGTGAAACAACTCCACTTTTGTCTTGTCTGTCCAAAGGACATTGTTCCAGAAGTCTTGTGCTTTATTCAGATGTGTTGGTTAATTAATAAAAACCAATAACGTTGTTCCGATGAAGAAGCAGACTCCGATGTTCGTAGCAAAAGCAGGAAAAAAGTTTATTACACAGCCGGCCGTGGGAACAACTGCGTGATGCAGAGTTCAAAATTCATTCATTTCGTAGGAAACTTTATACATGTAAAAGTACAGTCATTTGCATATGACTTCTTTAATGTTATCAGAAGTTGTTGCTGATTGGTCCTGGGGTTTACACAGTGATAAAAAGGGATACTATACAATTGGGCCTCACCTGAACCTCTCAACTTAATTGGTTCAATAGACTCCCAACCCTTGGAAGTGAGCTCCATATATGGGCATACGGAACCTCCAACTAAAAGGCGCTAGTGCGTATTGTCCTGTCGGGACTGAAGACAAACGGAGATCCCAGCTGGAAGTCGCAAACAGGCGATATGTCCTGTCGGACCCGACGGCCGCTCTTCATCTCCTAATACACATTCATCACCCATTGATCAAACCGTCTGGCTCACCTCATATTGCTAACAACCAAAAATCCTGTTTCCCAACAGTCCCTCCTGTTTGACCCAACAGACAACGAATGATGAGGTCAACTTTACAGTGAAATGGTTAAAAAGAAAATTACAAGAGTATCGGCAAATGAATTTCCAATGACAAAATATCCACAACAACGACAACAACAACAACAACTTCACACAGACACCAGGCCAGAGACCAAGAGAGCAAGCCAAAGAGGCGACAGTGGCAAGGAAAAACTCCCCGGTTAAGTGGGAGAAACCTTGGACAGACCCAGACTCTCGAGGCCCAATGTCATCTGTCAATGACCGACACTGGAAGGCTATATGTGTTTGAGATGCAGAAGACCCACTGTTAGTGATCGGCTGTGCATAAGAGAAAAGAACAGGCAAGAGAAGTCAAAGAAACATTCTAAAAATACGTCATGTACATGGCCTATTACCACGTACAGGCACTGCTACTTAGAGTCCACAGACATAACAGCTCTGATTTGTTGGCATGTTTAGCTGTCATGTGTACCAGTCGCATGTGAATGTTATCACTGTCCATGGCACGGATCCCTCTGAGTCCTAAGACGGGGATCATTATGGTGAAGATCATTATCTTGAAAGGAATGGTATTTGGCAGCGGGAGTGCCGGGTAGTGTTCAGATGATCTTCTGAAGGCGGTGATGTGCTGGAGGTCGTCAGGTGTTGTTCAGTACAGATGGTGTTCAACGCAGGTGATGTCGTCAGCGAAGATGATGTTCAACGCAGATGATGATGTTGGCGCAGGTGGATGATGTTCAGCGCAGCCGGCACAGTAACACGAAGGTGGTGGGATACCTGCAGCTCAGAGGACAGACTCAAAGATTAATAACACCTTGGTGGCGCTGCGCAGCTGAGGGTCATTATTGTTAAATACAATTGATTAGAGTATAACGCAGCGCAGCAGGGGTTAAGCATTGTCCAGAACAGGAATGCCTTTGGGTGATGGGCTTTTACCATGACCCATTGCCCAGACTCAAATATCTTTGCATTCCGTTCCCCCTCCTGTTGTTCATCTCTTGGAGCCTGTTATGATACAGCATGGTTAAGTTCAAAGTTTCATTCAGGTTCAAATACTGAAAGAACAACACATCGCTTAGCATGAGAGGGTCTTTTAACCCTCCACAAAGGCCAGGGGCAAGGGACATTGCTCTGCCGGTGACCACCTCATATGGAGACAGTTTGGCGACGTTATTCAGAGCTGCTCTCATTGCCGTTAGTGCAGCCGGGAGACTCTGAACTCAGTCCCCTTTTTTTCGACAACACTTTTGTTAATTTCCTTGAGTGTTACCTTTGAGCGAGCGTTCACTTCCACAACAGCTGAGTGTTTGAACAATCCCTCATTGAGGTGCCTGACCAAGGCAGGAAACCTCGAAAAGACCAGTTAAGCATGTTGTGAACTGGCCAGGTTCACAACAAAAGAATGAATGTGTGTGATAAGTGGGGCCAATAAGGTGGCTTCCCATCTGAGATTAGTGGGGCGGAGCCTGTCACTCCTAAGGCAGCAGTCTGCGCTTCCTACAAACAAGGGGAGAGACTGGAGGCCATAGCGTCCAGGTGAGAAGAATGATATGTAACAGGGCGTTGCACACCTCAATGGAGCTGAGTGTGAACAGTTGTTGCATGCTCCTGTTTAATGACTGACCAAAGAAAGAATGGTAGATCAGAGCAAGAAATTCCTTTTCAATGCTTCCAATAAAGCCTGCAAAGAAAGCATGTCATCAACATACTGGAGGCACTGCGTCTCTCCTTATTGAGACCACGACACTGTAGCAAGGACTAACGCCATTACACGATGGAGAAGCGTAGAGCTATTGTGAAAAACCACAGGCATGCGTGTCCAGGTGTACTGTGTACACCGTTGGTGAAAGCAAAACCATGTAGCAAGTCTTCAGCGATGGCGAGGTCCAGAAGCCATTTGCAATATCTATAAAAGAAAACACACTGAGTGGGTTTCACATCAGCAGCAAAGTATTAGGGTCAGAAACAATTGGAGCAAATTTATCTGCTACAGCATTAACTGTTCTGTAATCAATGGTCAAGCAAACCGAATTATCACCAATGCCCACAAGATCAATGAAAGGCTAGTACATGCAAGCGGTAGGTCAGTAATGCAGACAGAAGCACGAGTAGCAATTAGCATATCGGATGGCCGGCCACCTTACCACGCACTTAAATACGGCCTACAGGGAGTGTGTTTCAATACTACTAACTGAAAAGGAGGCCGTTAATCCCTATTGTTTTAAATTTTCCAGCATGGCGACAAGCTGCTCTCTACTTAGGTGTGAATAGTTGTCTTTAGAGGTTTTACTGGATTGTTGCACCTTTGGAGTTGGGGCGAGACATTTCGCAGCCCAGTGCCCTTGAGCACCGCAGCGTCGGCATACAGCGTCCTTTCTGTCCTGATTAGTATAATCGCGTCCGCCCTTACCATGGTTTGCGCGATTATCCTTAAAGTAGCACTGACGAGGTTGATGACCCGCTTTCCCACAGTATTTACACTTCGGCTTTTCTTCAGAAATGTCGAACACTGCAGCAACCGGGTGTAAAGCGGAGGTGTTTTTACGTGTCTGTTCCTCAATGCGAGATGCCCATGTGACGATATCATTAAAAGAGTTTCCTGGGTTGATACCGATTGCCAAAACATTCTGTATATGTGGTCCTGCATCCGCCAGCAACTCTTGAACAAATACAGCAACATCTCTATTGGGGTTAGGGAAGCCGCTGTGCGTTTCAAATGCTTCGTATTTCCTATCAGCGTATTCCGCGAAAGGCAAACTACCTTGTACTACTGCCGTAAATAAATGCCATTTTGCCGTGCCTTTGCCCAGCGCGTTTTTTACAGCAACATAGAAATGATCAATGGAAGCTTGAAGCTCAGTACGCGTTGCCCAGGGCCCAGCTGCCCACATTTCTTGCCTGAGGCTTTCCGGCCCTATTGCATTCCAACTCGAAGTGGGACACTTAGCTCGCACAATAGAAAACATGTCTAGCGGGTGTAAAGACATACTTCGCTGCAACTCGGTTAGCTGTCGCCAAAATTGTAAATTATCATCATTCACGGTCAGACTTGGCAAGTCTTTTAATAATGCCCTCATGTCAGTTACGCTTAACGGTACATGGTCAACGTGAAGTCGTTGTTCGCTTCCTCTACCGCGAATTTTAGTTACCATTGGAGCCATGGGGGCGGTGTTATTCATTTCTTTATTTACAAAGTATAGCGGGTCAGTAATGGTTGGACAATTCAAATCGGGGTACAAACATTGGACGCCTTTCAATCCAGCCGGGATACATGCGAGCTCAGAGTTTTTAGATTTTTCCTTTAATTCATCTATCTGTTTACGCAATTCGACCAGTTCTTTATTCTGTGTTCGTACACAGTTTTGTAATTTATCGCATTTTTCTATTAGCCTTCGGTGTTCGGTTATTAAGATAAGGGTACCATATGCGGTTCTCTTATTTTTCTGTTTGGTCCACCATTCTAGCGACTCCGGAGTGGATCCGTTCGGATCCCAACCAGCCTGACACATTTCCTTTTGTTCTTTTGCATATTTTTCCTGTAAATAAATGGTAATGCTGCCGGCATATTGTTGGGAATTCGGCGTTTCCTTTTTGGTGGACATTTGTAATTAATGCGTGTTATTTGGAGCGCGTATAAATGTAGCTACTTACTTCTATATAGTTAGATGGTAATATGGAACTATTATAATATCTATTTGCAATTACAAGCCGTATAAATTTATAATAAGCGGGATAATAAGCTCAGAGCCAATGTAGTTTTTACTTGTAAACGCGTGTTACTTGGCTAACAAAACATCGAACATTAAAGACTGAGAGCATCAGTATAAAAACGCAAGATAGACACTTTAGCTATACTGAACAAAAGACTAAGGACGAACAAAAAACACAACATTGGACAAAAACGAAGAATGACGCGATTCTCCCGTACTTATTCTCCAGTAACTAACTCAAAAAGTTATGAATGTTACATGAAGTACCATCAATCATCATACGATTCACCAGACTAGCCGGTGCAGTCAGTTAAAATCACGTCGGACAAGAGCACGCTTCTTAGATAATGTGATTAAATAACCACTTCACCTAATACTCTACAAACGGAGTTACTGTGGACCGTCGTAGACCGGGGTCTAAATTACTCAGGTTCCCGGAACGTAGCTCTATACTTCCAGGTACAGAAAATTCTGCATCCTGGAGCCAGGTGCTTCCCTCAGCAATCACTGGACACTCAAACAAAGACAAACCAGCAACGAAACGAATTTCGTAATTCTGGGCTCGGGTCCTAAATTACTCAGTCACCTCGAACATGTAAACAAAGACCAAAGTACGCTTCTCAGGTAGTCTAGTGTTTTCACAGGACACTACCCAATACCCCAAGAATAACTAATCCGTCGTTCTTGGACCAAATACTAAATTACTCAGGTTATTCGAACGCACTTCATGATCCCGGGCTTCCTCGGCCACCGGACACATAAACGAAACAAGAGCGCGCTTCTCAGGCCGCGTTCCACAGCAAACAACCGACCTAATAACACAGAAGCCGAATTACTCCGTCACTCTGAGGCGAGCCCAAATTCCTCGGTTCCCCGCAACCCGCTCTTTTAATTCCCAGGTCCTAAATTACTCAGTCACCCTGGGACCAGACTTCCCTCAGTTCTGGTAGACACACATCAGTACAGCTATTAATACGAACAATCAAACAAACAGCATGACAGAAACTTCAGATACTTTAAGCAGTACAACAGACAAATACGATATGATGCACAACTTTCCAACAAAATGACACAGCTTTTGAACGTGATCACGGAACCCACTTCTCGCGGACAATTCAACGTGAAATATAATAAAGATTCGTACCACTGGGTGGAGCGTTTCAGACCTCTGCAGGTTTACCTTCCCATAACGCTAGCTAATTGGCGGTAAATCAAATGTACTCACCTCTCTTCGTATGGGTTGGGAAACCTGGCAGGGGATCGGAAAGCGACTTCCACCCTGCTCGCAGCGCCAAATTTGTTGGTTAATTAATAAAAACCAATAACGTTGTTCCGATGAAGAAGCAGACTCCGATGTTCGTAGCAAAAGCAGGAAAAAAGTTCATTACACAGCCGGCCGTGGGAACAACTGCGTGATGCAGAGTTCAAAATTCATTCATTTCGTAAGAAACTTTATACATGTAAAAGTACAGTCATTTGCATATGACTTCTTTAATGTTATCAGAAGTTGTTGCTGATTGGTCCTGGGGTTTACACAGTGATAAAAAGGGATACTATACAATTGGGCCTCACCTGAACCTCTCAACTTAATTGGTTCAATAGACTCCCAACCCTTGGAAGTGAGCTCCATATATGGGCATACGGAACCTCCAACTAAAAGGCGCTAGTGCGTATTGTCCTGTCGGGACTGAAGACAAACGGAGATCCCAGCTGGAAGTCGCAAACAGGCGATATGTCCTGTCGGACCCGACGGCCGCTCTTCATCTCCTAATACACATTCATCACCCATTGATCAAACCGTCTGGCTCACCTCATATTGCTAACAACCAAAAATCCTGTTTCCCAACAGATGCAACTTTGCAAACCAAAGATGTGCTGCCATGTCTTTTGGAGAGAAGAGGCTTTCTCCTGGCAACCCTTCCAAACAAGCCATACGTGTTCAGTCTTTTTTAAATTGTACTCTTGTTAACTTGTTGTTAAGATTTAACATGCTAACTGAGATATGTATGTCCTAGATGTACAAACCCCAGTTCCAAAGAAGTTGGGATGTTGTGTTAAATGCGAATAAAAACAGAGCACAATGATTCGCAAATCCTTTTTGACCTATATTCAATTGAGTACACTACAAAGTCAAGATATTCACGCTCAGTGGCTTGTCAGTGGGCAGCGTTCTGATTGGCTAGTCAATGGGCAACAAGCTGATTGGCTAGTCAGCCTCAGGTGTCAAATAAGGGTCACAATTTGAGTCTGTAATTTGTAGTTTGTAGCTTGTTACTTCAGTGTCACATAAGCAGATACGAAATGTCTGTGTCTGTCTCTCAAACTTCAAGAAACTTCACTGTTGTAAGTATTCCTACACAAATTTTGAGTAAGGATGTACAATATATTTATACAGCTATATATATGCCCGGGGCCAGCCTCTAGAATGTCATTGAGGAGAGGATACCTAAATGACCGTATATTCCCTAAAGGCTTCACAAGATACTGTATATCACACATTGTTTTGCTAGTCATACTTTCTATTTAGATAGGAGATAAACTTAATTAGAAATTAAAATTAGTGTTTTTTTTTTTTTTTTTTCCAGTTACTCCCACAATCGGACTCTTTCTTGGGCACTTGAAAATGTCTGCTGATGTCCTGGAAGATTATGGTATTTCAGTAGCCAAGGTAACCAAAATGGTTTTGATTTTTTATTTTCTGTCAGGATGGGGTGAACCATCCTGTATGTAGTGATTGTGGTTGGTCAGTAACAAGGACTGTACGGAGAGGGAAATTCTACTTTCAAGTTTAAAGCAATATATTTTGTATTTTGGTAAAATTGAGGGTCACATGGCAGTGCAGTATCATTCAGTGTCACCTTTTCAGCGAGGAGGTCTCTTTCTGCATGGAGTTGGTATGTCATTCATGTTTCTATGTCAACCTCCTCTATGTACCGATTTACTTTCCAAATAAGCGGTGGTTCTCAACCTTAACCAAAAAGTGCAAATGTGGGTGCAGGCTTTTGTTTCAGTCATGCTGTCAAATGTGTGGCTGCTTGGTTGGATTGAAAGCCTGCACCTGTACTGGCCCTCTCTGGACAAGGTTGCAAACACCTGGTGTAGTGAATGTAGGTTGTTGTAATTGGAGACTTGAAATTGCCTGTAGGAATGTGTGTGTAAGCAATAAGTCTGTGGGCCCTGTAGTGGATTGGTGGCCTGTCCAGTTTGAGTTCTTGCCACTCACCAAAAGCATGCTGGGATAGCCTCCAGCCTCCCAAGAGCCTGACTTGGAATAACTGGCTCCGATAAAGAGTAAATGAATGGATAGATGGGTAAAATGATTCATTTCACATTTTTTGCAGGTGAATTGCACCAGTGAAAAGGTATCAATGTATTGCACTGGTGAAAAGGTGATGACAAAAGTATATTTATTTCGGTATGTATACCATGCTTATTAGTACAAAATGAACTTGATTAGTTTTTCTGTGATGTGTTTTCATGGGTTTTCCAGTTATTGCAGATTTGGTGCATAGTTTAAGCTTGTTTGTCGGAACAACTCTGTATTCTCATTGTCAATTCTATAGAAGGCACCATTGAAATGCAGTGGTGTTGCTATCTCCTGTACAACCTGCAGGATTTAATGGACATAATATGTCTTGCTTGCTCTACTTCACAGAGGGCCCAGCGTCCTGAAGTATTTTGACATGGACACTGTCTTTGATGTCGATGCCATTGTGGCCCATGTTTTATTGTGAGTGAATAATGCTCAGTTTCTCCCATGTGTTTTTTTGCTTAAATCATTTTTTTACTCAAAATCATGTGCTGTTTGATATATTTTAAATCTGCTTATTGATAATTGGCACAAAGAGGTCGGATCCCCGTAAATGATGTTCCTGAATAGCTACACCAGTCAAAGCAATCTATTTCTTTGCATTTAGGTATCCCCTTTTGGGTTCCTGTTTATAAACCTGCAGCTTTCCCGATGCAATTTGCGCTTCTTGATGATGGGTAAAATTGCAAAGCCCCTCTGATAAATCTGGAGCTATGTTCCATTTCCTTTTTGTTTTGTGGGATTGAAGTTGCAAGATAAGATTTATCAAAAATTTAACTAATGTTTGAGGATCATACTCGCCTAAAATGTCATGTCAAATGTGAAATGATATCACAAGGTGTAACATCTTCCTGAATCGCGAATATTTAATTTTTGGGTATAAAATGTTGAATTTAGTGCCGGAAAATGCGACCAAAGTGACTTGTTGCTGTTAGTTTTGTCTTGGTGTTAATATAATCAGACTGTTTATGAATATTGTCATACATCTGTTGTGAATTGCTTTTTTTAAATTATCAGTTTATTTTACTAGGTCAATGCAAATTCATAGCATTTCAGTGAGATTGCCAGACTGGGTGAGATTGCTGTCTCCCTCCACAGTGGTGTGCTCTTTAACGAGGTAAAGCATGTGCAGACGCTGGCGGAGCTGCAGAACATTGAACGCATCGCCAAACGCCTCACTGATATTGTACTGGCTTATGTTCAGGTCCTGGGGTTACCAGGTAAGTGTCCCATATGCTGGACTTCATAGGCTGCTGCTAAAGTATGTCCGTATTTCTTAAAGTAGACATGTATTGAGAAATCCAAAAATGGGCATATTATACCTCTAAAGAAAGCTAATGTCATGGAGAGGATGAATAAAATACTTTTTTAGACACTCAGTCAAATAGGAAGAGGGTAAAAGAGGCATTTTGAACACCCTTTCAACTCGCGCACATCCTGGAAAAGGCCGAACAAAAATAGCCCCTTGCTGATGTAATTCGTGGGAAACGAGGGACAAACGGTAAGGAAGTTGAGTGCAGCGACCATCATCTGCCTGTCATAATTGTATGACCAGCAGATTAGATTTATGCTCATCAAGTAGTATGTAATTGTTTGGCTACCGGGTTAGCTCACCCGGTTTAGGCGCCGCTTTGTGGAGCAGTAGTGAGCAGCACGGCCCGGGTTCAAGCCTTGGTCGCGGCCAGTGTTGGCAGTGGCTGATAGCGTTTTCAGAGCAGCGCACAATTGGCTTTGCCCTGCAGGCAAATAAATTGGGAGGGACTGGTGATTTGGGATTATAGGATTTAATCGTCGCTCAAGCACCTCCTGTTGGCCAGCTGGGCGTTCTTCAGTAAAATTCAAAGCTTGCACATGTTCAGGCATCCTCTGCCCTTGTTCTAAGCTTGCAAAGTTTTGAGCTATGAGTGTAAAAAGAAGCAGTGGCTGACAGGCGTGTGCTTCGGAAAAGAGCCGCAAAATAATTGCCTCGATTTAAATGTTTCCAAAACCAAGGGCATTATAGTCGACTTTAGGCATGACATCGATCACCTGGTCAGTGTCATTCATGGTGAAGATATCCATATGGTGGAGTCTTATAAATACCTGGGTACCATGTTCAACTGCAAACTGAAGTTTGACATTAATACAGAGTCTTATTGTCAAGAAAGGTCAACAGAGGATGTACCTGTTGAGGAAGCTGAATTCTTTTAATGTCAGTAGGAACATTTTGACTTCTTTTTATGGTTCTTTTATTGAGAGTCTCTTAACTTTTTCTTTTATTTGTTGGTTCGGTTGTTTATCCACAAAAGATATGAACAGCGTTCAGAGCAGAGTTAAGGCTTGCTCCAAAATTATTGGAGTAAGACGGGGACATGCGTTCCCTCTGGGAGATTCAAGTGGTTAAGACGGCAAAGAGTATTTACAACCAACCTCTCCATGTTCTGTCCCAAGAGTTTTCACTGTTGCCTTCTGGTTGTCGATACCATGTACCCCTGAGCAAGACCAATCGATATGCTAAATCTTTTATCCCTTCAGCCATTCGGCTGCTAAACTCAGATGGTAATCACTTTAAGTAAACTATGTCCTAACAGAACTGAGGGGTAATGTCTTTTCTTGCCTGTATTTATTTATTTATTGATATCTTTCTCCTTGTACAACCCCAATTTCAAAATAGTTGGGACAAAGTGTAAATTGTGAATAAAATCAAAATGTAATGACTTTCAAATCACACCAGCCAATATTTTATTCACAACAGAACAGAGATAACATAGCAAATGTTGAAACTGAGAAATTTTACAATTTTATCCACAAAATTAGCTCATTTCAAATTTGATGGCTGCTACAGGTCTCAAGAAAGTTGGGACTGGGGTCTGTTTACGATGGTGTGGCATCCCCTCTTCTTTTTAACAGAGAATGGAGGCGTCTGGGCATTGAGGAGACAAGTTTCTTGAGTTTAGCCGTTGGAGTTTGATCCCACTCTTGTTTAATTCAGTCTTCCAGCTGCTGGAGAGTTTTGGGTCTCCTTTGATGGACTTTCGTTTAATTATGCACCAAATGTTCTCAATCGGTGAAAGATCAGGACTGCAGGCAGGCCAGTTCAGCACACGGACTCTTCTACTACGAAGCCATGCTGTTGTAATAGCTGCAGTATATGGTTTTGCATTGTCCTGCTGAAATACACAAGGCCTTCCCTGGAATAGATGTCGTCTGGAGGGGAGCATATGTTGCTCTAAAACCTTTATATACCTTTCAGCATTCATGGTGCTTTTTAAAACATGCAAGTGTCCCACACCATATGCACTAATGCATCCCCATACCATCAGAGATGCTGACTTTTGAACTGAACGCTGATAACAGGAGGGGTGGTCTTTCTCCTCTTTAGCCCGGAGGACATGACGCCCATGATTTCCAACAAGAATGTCAAATTTGGACTCGTCTGACCACAGGACACTTTGCCACTTTGCTACAGTCCATTTTAAATGAGCCTTGGCCCACAGAACACAGCGACACTTCTGGATCATGCTCAATAATGGCTTCCTTTTTGCATGATAGAGTTTTAGGTGGCATCTGTGGATGGCACGGCGGACTGTGTTTACAGACAGCGGTTTCTTGAAGTAATCCTGGGCCCATTTAGTAATGTCAATGACAGAATCATGCCGGTGAGTGATGCAGTGGCGTCTCAGGGCCCGAAGATCAAGATCACGGGCATCTAGTAAAGGTCTTCGGCCTTGTCCCTTACGCACAGAGATTTTTCCAGTTTCTCTGAATCTTTTGATGATGATATGCACTGTCAATTATGAGACCTTCAAAGCCTTTGCGATTTGATGTTGAGGAACATCTATATTATAATAGCCGAGTGGCCTGTGTGTGTGTGTGTGTGTGTTTTTGTGTGTGTGTCTGGCCACTCAGTGCTAGATTCCACCGAGCGCGTATCTGCAGCATAGCGTGAGCGACACTATTTGGCTCCGTCTTGCAGGCAACTGTGTACGGCCAATCAGTGCTAGACTCCGCCAGGCGCGTATCAGTGCTAGATTCCACCGGGCGCGTATCTGCAGAATAGCGGGAGCGACGCTGTTTGGCTCCATCTTGCAGGCGACTGTGTACGGCCAATCAGTGCTAGACTCCGCCGGGCATGTATCTACAGCATAATATGAGTGATGCTATTATAATATAGACATACAGGGGGAATCCCCCGGTATCCTCCTCTCCTGGGGATTCCCCCTTTTGAACCCAAGCCAATTCATCCACAGGAGTCCCGAATCCCAAAAAACAGATGCCAGGTCGCAAGAGAAAGTAGCGCGTAATCTGCAGCATAACGTGAGCGACGCTATTCTGCTCCGTCTTGCAGGCGACTTCGTGTTCCACTGAGCGCGGAAGGTCAGCGCAGCGTATTCCCCTTGATAGTTACTTAGTTTTAGTTACTATAAAAACATCGATCGCGTGACAGCCACCTTGGTGTTTATGGAAACACCATAGCAACATGATGACATCATAGAGGTGCATGTGATGACATAATGCTGCATGAAGTTACATAAAATAGAACCCGTGGATCCCCACGGGCAGAGTTCTAGTTGTTTTTAAAGTATTCCACAATTTTTTTACGCAAACCTTCACAGGTTGGAGAGCCTCTGGTCATCTTTACTTCTGAGAGACTCAGCCTCTCTAAGACATCCCTTTTATAGCCAATCATGTTACACACCTGATGCCAGTTAACTTAATTACTTGCTAAATGCTCTTTCAGCTGATTCTTTTATATATTAATTGCTTTTTCAGCCCTTTTTTGCCTGTGTCCCAACTTTTTTGAGACCTGCTGCAGCCAGAAAATTTGAAATGAGCTCATCTTATGGATAAAAATGTAAAATGTCTCAGTTTCAACATTTGAAATGTTATCTATGTTCTATTGTAAATAACATATTGGCTCATGTGATCTTAAAGTCATTGCATTTTGATTTTATTCACAATTTACACTTTGTCCCAACTATTTCGGAATTGGGGTTGTATTTATACATGCATATTAACTGCCATAACTTAACTTACGGGCCTATCAACGACCTACTTGTTTGTTTTACTGGATTGTGCTTGACATGGATGGTGTTGCTACTGATGATGTCTGTGTTTGTTCCTTTTTGGATGAGGAAGTTACATACGAATTGCCCCTTGTGGGATCAATAAAGTTGTTTCTATTCTGTTCTGTTCTATTCTATTCTATTCTATTCTATTCTAAATGTCTGCACTGTCCTGCGATGGCAACATGGGTCGCATACGAGCATACTTGTGTACAAAGATTTGCTATTAGATGCGCTAGTTGGGCATTCAAGATTTGGGTGGGATTGGAGATACCAAATTTTTAAAAAAGAAAAAAGCGTGTTATTGTTGATGACGCAGAGCACACATCCCTGTAAGATCTTGTTTTTGAATTTTTTCCATGCAACAAACAGAAGTGTAAAACTTTCCTTGACCAAGTTCTGGGTCGTAAAAGTCTGCCTTACTTTACCTCATGGAAACTAAAAAGTCCTAAAAATTTATAATAAACCAGTGGTTCATATAATTACCAACAAATATCTAAAGTTTTATGTACACTGGATGATTCCCAGAGTACTTTATTCGAATCCCAAACTCGGACGGGGGAACTGGTGGGCTGCTATTTTGTATCACAGTTGTCTGGATTTGGGCTTGCTGACTGCTCAAAATATCGCTATGTGTATTCGAATTCCTGGTCAAGCAGGGGTTGAAAATAGGGGTGGGAACGTGTACAAAAAATACTAAACGTGTACACGCGCGGTAGAATTGCGTGTACACGTGTCTTCAGAGTTTGTGGATTTTGACCGCTATAAAATCGTTAGAGGGCACTGTCACCATTCCAATAACACAGTCCACACAACCATTAACGCAGTTATCAGCCAGATACGTTTATTAAATCAATAGACGGTAACAGTGAATTTGTAGGTCACTCCAATACTAAATTACGGCCTACATCAGATGGGCATAAAATCACAACTAAATGAATAATGTTAGGCCATTTCACCATTGTAAATGAATGAACCATAAACGAAAATCATCATTTTGACAAGCAAGAACATGGACATGAATGAATTCTAACAGTTAAGCTCTGCTTTTTTGTCATTGTTCAAATTATAATACCTTGTTTTTGTACAATTTGATTTGTAAACTTAAACAGCAAACTGCATCCCTCACTCACTGCGGGAGCTGCGTCTCACTATCCTTACGTTTCATAGCGTCATTAAAGTGAATTGTAATTGAGGAGGTAAAGCAGCTGATAAAGTAAAACTACGTTGAGAAACACTCTACATCCACATAGAAAAAAAAGAAATGTAACCTGCGTTTTACGTATTCAAATAACAAAATGAATATGCTTTTCTTTTAACGAGCAGACGCGAGGGTGACATTGTGCATGCAAATATAGGCGGCCGACAGAACGTCCCCCAAAAATGTAAAAAAAAACGCACTGTGAACAATATGGGAGATAAAAATAATGAGCTATTAACCAATCGTGTTTTAAAGCAACATAGAGAGGAACTGAGCGTGGAGACGACGGCTGCGTCCGATTAGTCTTTTTTGCTTAGGAAAGTTCCTAAATCCTAAAAAACGATCCGGAAGTATTTACGTGGCAGTCATGATGAGTGTTCGGATTCTTTAAATGTAAAGGAAAGGCGCTACAATGCTTCCTAATTTATCACCTTTAGCATAGGGTACACTGAAGCATCCTTTTCGAAAAGAAAGGCGGAAATGCTATCCGGCGATTCCGCGATGACCGTCCATCAGGCCAATCACGAAAACAAACAGACATGACGGGCAGGAGGCGGGTGATCATTGTGCCTAGTCCAGAGCCTTTATCTACCGCTCTGGCCTAGTCCAAGTGCATTCGGATTCTCTTATTAGCGCGGTTCTCTTCCAAAACTGTAAACGAGTCCCGTTTACGCATTTCCTTTACCTCATGACGTTCTACACAGGTTAAAGAAAAGTGGTTAGGAAATAGACGATAGGACGTATTTTTTTAACTTCTCGGACGCAGCCGATGAGTGCGTGTACACGGTTAGTGTTTTTTTTAGAAACGTTTATGATTGACTAACCGTGTACACGTGTACACGTTAACAAGTGCCACCCCTAGTTGAAAAAATTCTGACATTTTTAATGGATTTCAATGTCTTCTTGCTTGTAATGTAAAATACACATACAGTTGTGTTAAAGCAAAATAGCAGTGCATCATCAATAACCTGATGAACCACTGCTATTACTAGTCGTGATATTTCTGCATGACTAATAATTTACTCATAGATGTTGTAATGTAACGGAAAAACAACAGACCCAATTGTCATGACATGCACACTGCTTGTTCTGAGAAATTGACTCATTCATTGAAAGTTCAAAATAATAGCAGTGTGGAGTTTAATTAGAGAATTCATTCATTCTGAGGAAACAGGTGCCATTAATTGTCCTTTATTAAGGAAGAAGGGAAGCAAATGTTTCACTCATTGTTATGAGGTATATTTCCCTCTGAATTGCGAAGTAAAATGGGCCATTCCGAGCATTATTCAGAGGAACGATGTAATTTGATTAAACAGTTGATTGCAGAGAGGAAAACATAAAGAAGTGCAGCAAACTATAGGATGCTCAGCTAAAATGACCTCAAATGCTTTAAAATGGCAACCAAAACCTGGAACACGCGGAAGGAAATGAGCAACTACTGGTAAAACGGATCGAGGAATGGTCAGAACTGCAAAGATTCAGCCAATCATCACCTCCTGAAAAATCAGAGATGGTATGAAATTCCCTGTAAGTGCTGTTACAGTCAGAAGATGTTTTATCAAAGCTAAGCTATCAGCAAGAAGCCCCCGTAAAGCACTATTGTTGAAAAAATGGCATGTGTAGAATTGGTTGAAACACATTGATTGGCCCAAAGAGAAATGGCATAACATTCTGCAAACTGATCAGAGTAAAATTGTTCTTTTCGGGTCTAGTGGTCGTCCACAGTATGTCAGACGACCTTTGCGTACTGAATTCAAGTTTGGTTGACTCGATGAACGCAGATGTGCAGCAGTTATCAAAAACAATGGTTATGCAACTCAATATTGGTTCAGTAATTTAAAGTGATGCTGAATCTTGAGTCAAATTTAGTATTTGATTTTGAAGTGAAAATTGCTGACACTGCTATTTTTTTGAACAGATTTATATTCCTTGTCTTTGCTTCCTGTAAAAAAAAAAAAAAAAATGGCGCAGACTTGATCAAATTTGTTAATGCTTTGATTTGGAATTGAATGTGTAATGTTTCAACTACTTTTGAAATATGGAACTGCAGGCTATTAAAAAATATTTGCAGTTTATTCACATTTTTAGGTCACCTGAGACGAAGTCTCCAAGTGACCTATTCTCATCGCCTTTTGTCCGTCGTCGTGCGTCGTCCGTCATCCGTCGTGCGTCCGTAAACAATTTACATTTTCGACTTCTTCTCAGAAACCGCTGATCCGATTACTATAAAATTTTGCAGGAACCTTCCTTGGTCAAATATGCACCAAAATTGTGAATTATATAGTGCCCACTCCCTGGGGCTCTGAGGGGTGGGGCTAAAACTGGTCAATACATTTTCGACTTCTTCTCAGAAACCGCTGATCCGATTTCAATAAAATTTTGCAGGAACCTCCCTTGGTCAAATATGCACCAAACTTATGAATTATATGGTGCCCAGCCCCAGGGGCTCTGAGGGGCGGGGCTAAAACTGGTCAATACATTTTCGACTTCTTCTCAGATACCGCTGATCCGATTTCAATTAAATTTTGCAGGAACCTTCCTTGGTCAAATATGCACCAAAATTGTGAATTATATGGTACCCATCCCCTGGGGCTCTGAGGGGCGGGGCTAAAACTGGTCAATACATCTTTGACTTCTCAGAAACTGCTGATCCGATTTCAATTAAATTTTGCAGGAACCTCCCTTGGTCAAATATGCACCAAAATTATGAGTTATATGGTGCCCACCTGCGGGTGCTCTGAGGGGCGGGGCTAAAACTGGTCATATTGCCTAAAATTTTAAAAATCTTCTTCTTCAGACCCAGGTATGCTGGAAAACAATACTCTTCATAGATGGAAGGCTCTTGAAGTGCTTTATCAAAATTGTGAACTTCATGACCCTCGAGCTCCATATTTGCCCCTGGGGAGGGGGTGACATTTACTATAGTTTATATTGGAAAATGATACTTTTGGGTATATTTTGTTCCTTTTCTACTGGATTCATTCAATTTTGATTTGCATTATAACCTTGTTTCATGCTATGACATTTTTGACCCTGTCTCTTCCCCAGGGGCTCAGGGGTGGGGCCCAAATAGGGTCATATTGCCAAAAACTTCAACAATCTCCTTCTCCAGACCCAGATAGGCTGGAAACCAATACTCTTCATTGATGGAAGGGTCTTGAGGTGCTTCATCAAAATTGTTAATTTCATGGCCCCAAGCCTCCATGTTTGCCCCTGGGGAGGGGGTGAAGTTTACTATACTTTATGTAGGAAAATGATACTTTTGGGTATATTTGATTCATTGACATCAATAACATCAGTTTTTATACAACTCAGGTGACCGTTAAGGCCCATGGGCCTCTTGTTAAACATACTACTATTTTTTTGACCACAACTGTATGATAGCCTATTTGTCACAATTGCTCCCATGAGTGACGTCACAGCTCTTGGCCTGATTCACAGTGCTATTCAAGGACGATATTTGGGGTTGCGGAAAGCCCATTTTACATCCACGATTACTCTATTCCATTATCATCTCCGGATGGAAAATATTGATAGTTAGAGAGCGTATTGCATGCCCTTTTGACTGATACCAAATACCACAATTTTTCATGAAGCTTCAAATCAATATATGTCTACTTGAATGTGATATTGCTGCATTACCTTTATCAATACTCACTATATATCCTTCAATATCATTGTTATTATTAGCTCACCTGCTTCAAAAGACCAAATGAGCTATTGCCATGGTGCAGCGTCCGTCATCGCTCAACCAACTTTTTCTTAAAATGACTTCCTCTGAAGTTATACCTGTCAGATTTGGATCAGGCTAGGTACGACCGTTCCTCTCAGGGCCCTGACCAAGTGTTGTTTTTCGGCTTGATTCGTAATCCAATGCGTTCGCCCTGGTCCCTGATTGGCTGACGCATTTTCGACGACCGCTCAAGTTCAACTGTTCAGATTTGGTGCACAATGTTCGTCTCATGGCCCTGACCAAGTGTTGTTATATTTTGGTTGATTCGGACGCCAATATGGCCGCCCTGGGCTCTGATTGAATGACACATTTTTGAGGACTTCTCCGGTTTCACTGGTAAGATTTGAATCAGACGTGGTGTGTTTGTCTCATGGCCCTGACCAAGTGTTGTAATTTTTTTGGTTGATTTGGAATCCAATATGGCCACCCTGGCCTCTGATTGGCTGATATATTTTTGACAACCTCTCCAGTTTCACTGATCAGATTTGGATCAGACTTGGTGTATTTATTTGTCTCATGGCCCTGACTAAGTGCTGAACTTGGTCCATGGGTGAACTTGGCTTTGGAGTAAAATTGGCTTTTAATGGTTTCACGTTTCATGAAAGCGCTTTAAGGTTTCACAATAAAAGCATGAAAAAATTCCCATTATATGAGCCCCTCAGAACATAAGTGGTCTAACTACACTTTTCATGCTTCTTGTATCTCCCCAACGACGATAGTCGGGAGATACTATGGTTTAGTTCTGGGGCCGCCACCGCAGAGATTTTATGTTCCAGGCTCTGGAAGCCACAATTATTACAGGAAAGTTATCAAATTTTACACAGGCAAGATTATATATATGACAATGCTCAAGACCGATTTTTGTCAATTTTGGACCTTCAATCTGGCTGCCAGCAGCCATTTTGTCCGAAATTTTTTATGTTCCGGGCTCCGGAAGCCACAATTATTACAGGAATGTTTTAAAATTTTACACAGGCGAAGATATATGCTCAAGACCGATTTTCGTCAATTTCGGACATACAATATGGCTGCTGGCAGCCATTTTGTCCAAAATTTTTTATGTTCCGGGCTCTGGAAGCCACAATTATTACAGGAATGTTTTCAAATTTTACACAGGCGAAGATATATATATGACAATGCTCAAGACCAATTTTCGTCAATTTCGGATCTCCAATATGGCTGCCAGAGGCCATTTTGTCCAAAATTTTTTATTTTCTGGGCTCTGGAAGCGACAATTATTACAGGAATGTTTTCAAATTTTACACAGGCGAAGATATACATATGACAATGCTCAAGACCGATTTTCGTCCATTTCAGATTTCCATTTATGGCTGCCGGTGGCCATTTTGTTGGAAATTTGGGGATCGGGGAGATACACGACTCTGTCCCCGTGGCGACCGAGTTATCTAGTTAAGTTTGACACATGGAATTGGAGATTAGGTTCAGATCTTTTTAGTGCACTACTGAACTAATTCAGATTCAGCCCAATGTGTGTGTAAAAGTGGGTCACTAGGTACCAACACTTCCAGAAAGCCAAAGCAAGGCAGTGCAAGAGTGGTCTATCACACGTATTCAATATGGCAGTGCACTTGGGCAACAATAAGGTGCTTGAGGATCCTGATACTTTTGATCCATGTTAGCTACTAGAATCTGCCGCCTCCTCCTTGGTGTAGTCTCCTCTTCCAAATGTAGTCTCGTGGCTGCAAATGTAAGTCTAAAGGAGGGCATACCTTTTTTAGCCCGATTGTCCTTGGGCTCATGCTGTGGTTAGATGCCTTCGTGGTAGTCTGTCTTGCGTCTGCAAACTTTTTGCCTTGTCAGCCCTCTAGCACCTTCAGTTTTTCTCGAATCCTCTCCATATTTTGTAATTATGCGTGTATATGGGATGAAAATCTAGGCAAAGTTCAGTTTTGGCCAAGCAGTGGCTTGCAGTGGCTTTGCCTTTATTTTTACTGTCTCTTGGCTGTTGTGTGTTCTCCCAGAGCACCGGGCGGTGATGGAAGCCACATTCGTGTACAGCGCTAAGTACCAGTTTGTGCTGACTACAGGGGGATCGGTACTGAAACACATGGGGTGAGTCATCTCTCTTTATCTCTCCAATATGGCTGCTCCCCTCAAACCTGAAGGTGATGTTTCGCGTCCTCCAATGAGATCACTTGCATGACATTGCACTCGCATCCTGCCGCCGATAGCTTGTGGCGTTTTCTGTGTCAAAGCTGTGTTGTTAAATGTATCTTTAGATCAACTGTGTGTTCTGGGAATCTCAGCATGGTGATGATGAATGATAAGGCCCCCTGGACTGAACTTAAAAAAATGGAGAACTAAAATTTGAAGTCGGGGTGGGGGTGGGGGTTGTAATTTTTACATGGTAATCGCTCCGTTGTCTATCCTAGCATCACATTAGTAATGAATCATTTCACCGGGGACCCCTCTCTGTCCCCTTCCCCTATAGATTGACTGGTATTTTACAGTGCTGTACGTTAATGTTTGGATAGCGAGGGCACTTTTGCTTTTTACCCCTCAGCCAACGTAAGTCGTGGAGGGGTATTGTCGTGGCGAGCGGCATCCGTCTGTCTGTCTGTCTGTCTGTCTGTCTGTCTGTCTGTCAACTTCTCGTTTCCGGACGATAGCTGAAAAACACCTTGGCCGAATGCTCTCATTTTCTGGTGGTATGTTGGGGGTGGTTAGAGGAAGCTCCCTATCGATTTCTGTCCCGCTGCGATAATCAGTATGGCCACCACGGCAGGGCAAGCGCAAGGCTGAGGGGTTCTGCTCGCGACAGCGCGCTATTTTTGGCTTTGTGTACGAGCCACGCTGGAATTTCAGGCCTACAATATGCTTTCTCTCTGTCCAGATACTTATGGACTGCAAAATAAGATTAGTGCTGTCGAGGGTGGATTTACTGAGGCGTTTCCTGCTGGCGAAGCCCATTGCCAAATTTACAACCAGTAACATGAGCAATGATTATGATTGGTCGCACAGTTTGTTTGCTCCAGTCATTAGCAGAGTCAGTACTTTTGTACATGATGAGTGTTATAGAAAAACGTAGTTGTCTAATTTTGTTCAAAACTGAGTTAGGACCATGTTTGTTCTAACTAGGTTTTGCCTGATCACATACAGTAAGATACATAAAAATAATCCCGAAATCCATTGCAACAGCAAAACCTGGCAAGTCACATGTATTGAATTGTCTGTGAAGCAAAAAGCTAGCAAGTTGATCTTCCTGGGTTTTTCCACATTAAATTTTCTTTTTTTTTGTTCTGGCAAAACCTAGCTAGTTGAATTGGCCTATTATGAAGCAGCATACCTATTACGTGATCTGTCAGGTCAGTTCCCATGCAGAGCATTGGACGTGCAGGAGATTTGTGGTCAGAATTCATAATTCACTTAATTCAACGCGCTAATAACCGCTGAAAAGTTGCTTCAGGTGGGAAGCAGATGGTGGAGTTGGCATTAAAAAACTGTCAAACACCACTGCAACTACATAATTGCTTGGTTTTTGTCAATCATTTTGAAAATTGATATTTTACATTTTTGGATGGAAAAACCTTGTAAGTCATATTGGCATGGATGCTGACAAAAAAAAGAAAAAAAATCCTCCCAAAATATTTCTTATTATGTAATGAACAAATAACTGCCAAGTCCGTTCCCCTGTCGGACAAGGGCTTAACCCCAGAGGTATACAGTTTTCTGTCTTTTTCTCAAAATCTAATTTTTGTTACATGCTCGGTTTTTCCATAACACTCAAGACATGTATGATAAAAGGTTTTGCTCGTGATAAAGCTCTTGGAAAATTGTACCGCTGGTGCTCATTTTTTTGTAACACCCTCCCAAACACCTTTCTCCTGCAGCGTGGAGGACCCCTCCTCCATCCAGTCTGGTCTGTGGTTTCTGCACTGTAAGGAAGTGCTGCTTCCTTCGGACCCCTGCCGCCACACGGCCCTGAGAAAACCCCTCTCCACCCTCCACATCTACACCTTCCTCCAGCTGATGGAGGCACCACTGGTGGTAAGTGGAGCAGCTCGTAGTTGCTACACCTGCAGTGGATGTCTGGTTTTAATTAGCGGTTTAGTTTTGAAGTGTGACTTGAATGTTCGTTCTCTTCAGTAAAGAATATTAAGGAAGTTTTCAGGTGCTGTTAGCTTGAGAAATTAAACTTTATTACCTTGTTAGCAGTCAAAATATTTCAATGAGTTGGCAATATTTTTTTTCTTGTTTTTGCTGATAAGTAATCAAAATATTTAGATTGGATTTCAAGTCTTGCTAACGCTAAACGGTAGTGTCATATGACCGTTAGAATCTGTCATTGCAACGGGCTTATGATTTGTTGCCGTTTTTAAAAAGTGTTCGAACTGGATGGGAAATATGCATGGCAGTAAATATCCAGGAATAGGGCTGGTTATTGCAGGTCATGGGGTGTTGTGGGGTCTGCATGTGTTTTTTTTTTTTTTTTTTTTTTTTTTTCTTCACCTGAAACACAATGACCACTATAGACCCAAATGTCCAGGTGAGGTGTGTCATCTCTTCATCTCTCAATTAAGTGCCGCGTAACAGCAGGATTGGCCACTTTTGATGTGCAGTGCTGTGAAAAAGTATTTGCCCCCTTCCTGATTTCTTATTTTTTTTGCATATTTGTCACACTTAAATGTTTCAGATCATCAAACAAATATTAATGTTAGAAAAAGATAACCCGAGTAAATACAAGATGCAGTTTTTAAAGGGGACCTATTATGCTGATCTTTCTTTTAATATAGGCATGGGCAATACAAATGAATAAAATGACAACATTTGTTGAGTTACTGAGAAAAAAGTTTTTATTATTTTCTAATGATTTTTTGCAGGTAAGTACAGAAGACACAGACGAAGAGTTTGCCACAAGTCCAACGCCTTTACAGGAAAGGGTCTCAGAGCCACAGGGTCCCAAAATGGCTGATTTCGCATTTATCAACAAAACCCATTGTGAAAATTGGGGGGTGAAGCCTGAGGGCATTTTCGAAAATGCAGTCTACTCAGAAATAAACCTGGCCAAATTATCCATTAGGGTACCCTAACAGAAATAATTGATGCTTAAGTCATCAACCCCTTTTCTGAAGTACAGCAGCACCCCCTAGGCCCTTTTTAATGGAAAATGCATTGAATTTCACCCAATTATGTTCAACAAACATTAGGTTTTGTGTTTATATTAAAAAATGGTATGAATGGGTTGCCTGTGAAGTTTTTTTTTTTTTTTTTTTGGATCAATGGCCTGCAAAAATGTCAAAATTATCAGTGGGAGGGCAAACATTAACGCTACTCGCCCATTACTATATAAAATGCAGTGAAGTCGCTGATGCCGGCAGTTGTTTGCCCTCCCACTGCTACGAAAAATGAATCAAACGTTCCCCTTCAATAACCCGTGGTGATAAAAAAAAAAAAAACCTTTGCACTGTTTTTTTTACAATGTCCATATACCCTCCTCCCACGATAGTTTCAATGAGCTACTGCGAATAATTCATAGTAAAACACAGTGACGCAGTCGGAGGTTAGTTTGGTGAGGCAGAAACCTCCCCTTTGCTTGATTAGCAATCAGACGATTAACTAGTTTAGTAAGACTATTCGGCAGAATGACGGGCCAGTTTGAGTTTCCGCAGGCGTTATTACTCAGTACATCGAACCTGAAATGCTCACTAGACAGCAGATTTGCGGCGTGCTTTTGCTTCCAGGAAGCCGAAGCAATGTCATCAACAAATATTAAAACAGTTCGACTAATGCAGAGTTCAATGCTTAATCAATATACAATGTATTCTCCTTTAAATACGCCGCTGTTACACCCAAACAAAAAGCGGCGCTTATTTTCAGTCTTCTTTCATAATCCGATTAACAAAATGTTTAAACGATATACAGAATTACCGAGAGCCGAGAATTTTTCCTAATTGATTTTTCAGATTTCCATCCTCGCAGTCTCGAATTGAAGGGTATAAGTGAATGAATCTTGTGACTGGTGTTCGCGAGGTGGCATATTTTGATAGGTAGCAAAATTTGTCAGAACACTGGTAGGTTTTGAACGCCTGGCGCTGGTTTATTCCTTGGTATATTTTACTGAAACTTCACAAATAGGGTCACAGGATATTCTGTCAACTAACTATGTAGGTAATAGTAAAAAAATACACTCACCTTTCTTGCTATTGTTGAGAAGAAGTCACGGCGAACTCGCGACGAACTTCAACAACTTCTGTCGAACTTATTTCACATCCCCTGGAGGTCTAGTTTGGACGAATAGACTCGTAATTTCTCAAATTAGATGGCTGTAAGGCAATAAGGGCCGTAGCTGGGATATCACGTCAGCGCAGGCTGTTTGAAATCTACCTCCAAAATGGATATTTTTGCCACGCCGTGCACTTGAAAGTTTGTAAACACGGTGCAAATTGAGGTCACGCATTCATCCAACGGGCGAATAATAGCTCTGTTCAAATCGCGTTATTGGCCGTAATACGCAGAGTTCATGTATGAAATGCGGGTATCCTATTGAATAGGTTGCTTTTAATCAAACCATGGTGTTCTTTTTGTATGAAAATGGTATTTACATCATTTTTTAATAAGTTTTCTGAGGCTTGTTTACCGCCCCAGTTCAGCTGTTACGCATTCCATTAGAGTTTATGCAGAGCGTTGCCCATGCCTATTTAATACATACAAGTAATGTTATAATGTTGGATGTCCTTACTCAACCTCTGTAAAGTTTCTAAATATAAGATTCAGGAGTTTTGCCGTAATCCGAGAACGTGATTTCCTCTCTGAACAGCTCATCCCGAGATCTTCACGAGATCTGGGCAAAACCTGATGTCAGGTTGTGCAGTCCAATTAGTACAGACTTAGCCAGAGCCCAATCACGGCGCTGGACCTGCCCACCCCGGAAACTATTCTAGCAGACACAAACAACCGTGGATCATATTACTCCTTAGTAGCGTCTACACTTCTGGAAATACAAAAGAAGAAGAAGAAGAACCGCAGATAATTTGAGATGCAGTTTTGTCAGTATCTCTCCCAATGCAGCTCATCCATTTATTTTCTTGGATGCGAAAAAAAAGCACAACTATTTTCTCCTCCAAAGGACGATGCCACCAGAAATCAGTGGGTAGCTTTTTTGTTTGCTGGCGGCAAACAGCCACACTCAACGGGAACGTTAGCTGTTTGTGCTCGGCATTTCACCGAAGACAGCTTTGTCAATAAAGGATAATTTGATGCTGGATACGCGTCTCAGCTGCTCGCTCCACATAAGCAACGCTTTCACTGTTTGTGTGTGTTTCGCTACAAGCTCATTCATTAGCTTGGTGTTGGAATTGTGTTTCGTTTTGGTAGAAATGGTCATCAGGAGCTTTTAGCAAAGTTTCTTCCGGATAAGTGGGTATACAACATGGCTATATAACAATGCAGCTGCAACCACACGCATACAAGGCAAGACAGTTTGAGCAAAACACTAACATTTCAACTTACCACTCATTGAGATCCTGCTATACGTTACTGCAACACTTCAATAGCATCCTCCTTCAGTTCGGGGTCGGATTCGGGATCAAAAATTTACGGTCTTACAGCAATAGATGCTGGGAAAGCTGTCCTGAAATACCTGCCATCTTTGTTTCCTGGTTTTTCGGGCCTGCACCCTCCCCCGGAATCGAAGCGGCCAGGCAGCCAATCAGAGCAGCACCTCATTAGCATAGCCTCCCAGCCCATTTCAAAATGGCATGTGTTTCAGGCCGGCACAGAGGGAAGATGTCTCACTAAGCCTGGATGTATGTGGTTTTTTTTTTTTTTTTTTTGTAACTGAATTCTTTAAGGTGCACTATGCAAGTTTGTTTATTTTCTGCGCGATTTTATTTTTGTCTCAATTCGCCGACATCTCCCCACGATTCACTTCCTGCCTGCCCCTGAATACACTGTAAAAAAAAAAAAAAAAAACCGGGCTCTGAAGACCGCACAGGCGTCACAAACTGCAAATAAACACAAGGGGTACAGGCTGTGCCCCATAACATAACAAACCGTTCCGGCCAATCATCGACAAGAGTTGACAGTTACGGAAGCATGGGAAGGAGGGAACTATGGGAGGGAGGGGTGAGCTTCCTCTGTTTTTGTTTGAATTCGAATGTCAACAGAAGTGATGTCAACAAACTTGCATAGTGCACCTTTAACATTATTTTAAAGACCCATTGGACATATTTTAAACAACTAAATGTAGCACAATAGGGGACCTTTAAATGATGATTTCATTTTTTGAGGGAAAAAGCTATCCAAACCTACCTGGCCCTACGTGAAAAAGTAATTGCCCCCTAAACCTAATAACTGGCTGGGCCACCATTGGGCACAACAAGTGCAATCAATCGTTTGCGATAACTGGCAATGAGTCCTTCACATCGCTGTGGAGGAATTTTGGTGCACACTTCTTAGTAGAATAGCTTTAATTCAGCCACACTGGAGGGTTTTCGAGCATGAATGGCCTGTTTAAGGTCATGCCACTGCATCTCAATCGGATTTAAGTCCGGACTTTGACTAGGCCACTCCAAAACCTCCATTTTGTTGTTGTTGTTTTTTTTTTTTTTTTTTTTAAGCCATTCAGAGGTGGAGCTGCTGGTGTGTTTCGGATCATTGTCCTGCTGCACAACCCAAGTGCGCTTGAAGTCACGAACTGATGGTCGGACATTCTCCTTCAGGATTTTCTGGTAGAGGGCAGAATTCATGGTTCCATCAAGTACAGCAAGTCGTCCAGGTCCTTAAGCAGCAAAGCAGCCCCAGACCATCACACTACCACCACATTGTTTGACTGTTGGTATGATGTTCTTTTAATGAATTGCGGCGTTAGTTTAATGCCGGATCTAACGGGAGGCACACCTTCCAAAAAGTTCTACTTTTGTCTTGTCAGTCCACAGAATACTTTTCCAAAAGTCTTGGGGATCATCAAGATTTTTTTTGACAAATCTGAGACGAGCCTTTGTGTTCTTTTTGGTCAGCAGTGGTTTTCGCCTTGGAATTCTCCCATGGATGCCATTTTTGCCCAGTCTCTATCTTACTGTTGAATCATGAATACTGACTTTAACTGAGGCAAGTGAGGCCTGCAGATCTTCAGATGTTGTTCTGAGTTATTTTGTGACCTCCTGGATGAGTGGTCGATGCGCTCTTGGAGCAATTTTGGTGGGCCGGCCACTCCTGGGAAGGTTCATCACCGCTCCAAGTTTTCTCCATTTGTGGATAATGGCTCTCACCATGGTTCACTTGGGTCCCAAAGCCTTAGAAATGGCCTTGTAACCCTTTCCAGACTGATAGATGTCAATGACTTTGTTTATCATCTGTTCTTGAATTTATTTAGATCACGACATGATGTGATGCTTTTTGAGATCTTTTAGCCTACTCCACTTTGTCATACAGGTTCTATTTAAGTGATTTCTTGATTCAACAGGTCTGGTAGTAATCAGGCCTGGGAGTGGCTAGGTAAATTGAATTCAAAAAATGTGGTTAATCACAGTTAATTCATGATTAACAAGGGGGGCACTTACTTTTTCGCATAGGGCCAGGTAGGTTTGGATAGCTTTTTTCCCTTAATAAATGAGATCATCATTTAAAAACTGCATTTTGTATTTACGCGGGTTCTCTTTGTCAAATATTAAAATTTGTGATGATCTGAAACATTTAAGTGTGACAAATGTGCAAAAAAAATAAGAAATCAGGAAGGGGGCAAGTACTTTTTCACAGCACTGTAGAGCAGATGTGGGTCACAATGGCTCTATCTGTCCCTGGCTTTCATTTCAACTTCTGGCCTGTAGTTCCTTAATTAGCCTGGCCATTTATGAAATCTACCATTTTAGGCTGCCTTTCTTGAAACACTCATGAATGACCACCAAATACTGTTTTTGTGGCCTGAAATTAAGCTTCTTTTGTGATCTGATCTATGAAAACAATACAAACCAGCACTCTTGGACCGGAATGGTCCACTCCTCGTGAAGAGCAGTCACGCAGCCCTCCAGCCTTCACCAGGATCCTGAGTAAACCTTTTCTCCCCCTCAGATGGAGTCAGTGAAGGACCCCACCCAGGTGGAGACGATCCACAGTCACCTGGGCACCCCCGTGCTGTTTCTCTTTACCCAGCAGGACACCCTGTCCCTGGACCGCAGCTCTGCCGTGGACCTCGCCTGGAGACTTCGAGGGGAGGCGGGTCTAGTCCTCATCAGCAGGTCAGTGCCAGCAGAGGGCACCAAGGAGCTTGGACCCTTCACATTACATTAGTTATTTATTATGTTTCAGTATCAGCAGAGGGCGCTGTGGAGCTCTGAGGGCATGCATTATATCAGTTGTTCATTATGTTTCAGCACTAGCACGTAGCACAGTGGAGCTCTGAGCGCTTACAGGATGTTAGTTATTTATTAAGTTTCAGTACCAGCTGATGGTGCTTGGGAGCTGTGTGCATATACATTGCATCAGTTATATATTATGTTTCAGAACCAGCCAGGCGCTGTGGAGCTGTGAGCTTTTATATTACATTGGTTATTTATTGTGTATCAGTACCAGCAGAGGGAGCTGTTGAGCTGTGTGCACTTGCAGTACATTAGCTTTAGTTATGTTTTGGTACCATTTAGGCAAAAAAAATCATGGAAAAGTAAAAACAATGATTTTTTTTCTTTTTCCCCCTCCTTATTTGGGGCAGGGATAACCCTGATATGAAAACTCCAAAGGAATACAACGCTGCATACCGATTACCCGGAGAGGTGGGTGATTTTAATTTCATCAAGCAGCTTTCCTAGAAGTTAGTGTAAGATATTATTAGCAAAGAGTGTTATTTGTACCCTTTAATATACACCATGTTCAAAAATTTAAATTTAAGCCATCAGAAAGTTGCTTAACTTGACATTGAAAACACGGCGCAGTAAACTTTGTCTTCTCAGCAATGATGTTATCGGAGGCAGACTCTCTGTCTACCAGGCATAGACATGGGTACTAAAACAGTGGGAGATTCAAGCTCCTTTTCTGACACTGATGACTCCTTTGGCAATGGTATGCCACTCTCAGGCAAAGTAACGCAGGAAAGTTGTGGATTTTTGCTCAAAATATTAGGGAGTAGACCTTACCAATTTGAACTCTACGCTGAGACCGATGATACTGGCTGCTCCTTGTACAAAACATTGGCAAGTTGGCTTGCGAAAAAACGATTGTTGCTTAGAGTTTGCTTGTCAATTGCTTAGCATTTGCTCTCGAACGCATTAAAATACCAATGAAAAAGTGACCACTGCATTGATAATACATACAAGAAAAACACATCTGATTAATATGGGGCGGCAGGTGATACATTTCAGTTGTACATTGGTGATTGACAATAAAGGGGCTTTCACTTACGTCTTATGATTTTTTTTTTTTTTTATGTCGTACGATTTTAGCGGGCCCACGACAAAGGGGACTGACGTATGTTTTAGAGAGGAGGATTTGAAGATCGCTTTGTAGCGGTCACATGACAATATTTGTCGTACAATCGCTATAGGAAAATATGTCATAAAAAATTTCAAGACAGCTGTGCGACTGACGTAGTATAAAATTGTAATCGTTCGATTCACTCATGACCATCGCAGAAAGGACGTGCAATGAGGGACTGTCGTAGGTCTATCTTTGGAAATTCAAAAGATAATGAGGACCTCAGATGACCTCAGAAATCAAACGAAATTCTTAGCTGTAGCGTAACCCAGTCGAAAAACCTTGTGGGGCACCGCATGACAGACCTACGAAATGGGCCTGACATGGAGAATGGCCTTCGATGCCGAAAAAATTTTGAACATGTTCAAAATTCTACGACAAGGGTCTACAACTGCCTTCTCCGTCGTAGAGTACATGAATTTCGTAGGACATACTCGCGAGCATCTCACGAATTACCCCACATTTCTGTTAGACCTGTTGTGTACCCATTGTACAGGGTATGTGTAAGCCCCTTAAGGTAACTTGTGAACATTTTGTACGCAGATGATGCCCTGTTTCTAGCTGCAAGTAGCGATGATCATGCCGACACGAGTGAGAGCATACTTGGTTCTTCTCTACCGCCAGTACGATTTAGTTTTTTTTTTTTTATGTCTGGGTAACTCAGAATTGATCTTGTCAGTTGCAAGATGACCAGGAATCTTGTGTCACTTGTAGCTTGGTAACTTGATAACTTCAAAGATGGATCCTGACTCTAGGTCAAATTCCTCCGTGTCCTTCACTGCGGTTTCTTCATCCGTTTTTTGATATAAGAGCCGCATTTGTTAACAACTTTGAATTGTAAGTGTAGTCAATCGCCACACTGCTCATCTGTTCAAACAGACTTTGGGAAAAATGTGATGAGCAGAGCACAGAGTGTTCAGTGGGACCTCTCCACACTGTGTTATTCTGAGGTACGTTTCCCAAAAGCACAGATGCTAACGTGCATAGTAGGAATCCTTGACTATGTATGGTCGAACTAAGAAAGTTGCTAACGTAGTCAGCGACTATGTTTTTGGGAAATGTAGCCCTGAACAAAATTAGTCCACATTCTCACAAATCTTTGATCCTATAGATGCCCACTCCATCAGCATTTGAGTTGGAGCAGCCTCCTGCCACAAAATGCTGACACATTTTTGTACTTCACCACTGCATTTCTTGCTCGATTATAACTGATTAATATTGAAGTTGTACTGTGACTGCAACTGTCTGCCTCTTGTGATGTCACAGGCAAAACTGACTGAGGCGCACCTGCCTAATTTAAAAAGTGAATTTCCCAGAAAAAATAGTTTTTACATAGAAATGTTAAAAGCCGATGTTATTCTGACCTCAGAGCGATTCTCTTTTGATATACAGCGGGGAAAATAAGAATTGAACGCGTCAACTTTTTTCTCAGTAAATATATTTGTAATGGGGCTATTGACATTATGTATTCACCAGATGTTGGTAACAACCCAAGTAATTCACACATACAAAGAAATCAAAACAAGTAAGTCCATGAATTATGCGTAATAAAGTGGAATGAGACAGGGCAAAAGTATTGAACACATTTACTGAAATTTATTTAGTACTTAGTAGAAAAGCCTTTGCTGGAAATGACAGCTTCAAGACGCCTCCTGTATGGAGAAACTAGTCGCATGCATTGCTCATGTGTGATTCTGCCACATTCTTCCACACAAACTGTCTTTAAATCTTGAAAGTTCTGGGAACCTCTTCTATGAACTCTGATCTTCAGTTCTTTCAATATATTTTCAATTGGATTCAAGTCAGGTGATTGACTGGACCATTGTAGCAGCTTTATTTTCTTTGTCTGAAACCAATTTTGAGTTTCCTTGGTTGTGTGTTTGGGATCATTGTCTTGCTGAATTGTCCACCTTTGTTTCATCTTCGGCATCCTGGTATATGGCAGCAGATTCTTATCAAGAATGTCTTGGTACATTTCTCCATTCATCCTTCCTTCAATAACATGAAGTCTGCCAATTATATGAAGTCAGTAAATATGTTTACTGAGAAAAATGTTGACGCGTTCAATACTTATTTTCCCCGCTATATTATTTGTAACCTTAGCTATTTGGGTATAAATTTGAAGGCATGCTACACAGGATTTATTTGAGCTAGGTCAGTAGCTTACAAACCCAACTTAAGTTGCTGCCAGTCCATTTGCATCTCCAGCATGCCTCCTTCCAATTGCCACAAGCTTTTGGGACTTCACTCGGATCTTAAAAACTATTCAAAATGAGAAGTGAAGGGAGAGAAGAAAAGTGTTGGGTAGATGTGAACAGAGACGCCGATTGCCAGTGGATTATAGTAATGAGCATGGTCTGTTTACATTTCCAAAATGAAAATCCTGCATGCTTTGCCTTTAATATTATCATGAGAATTTTATTTTTGGACTGGAATGTGAACATTCCTCCTTGTGTCTTTTCGAACAGGGTTCACCAGTCCAGTACGTTACTTTAAAAGATGTGCAGGAAGCAGTTGACCTTTTCAGAGAACATTCCACTTCTAATGGAGAGGAAGACTGGGAAGAGGAGGAAGAGGATTGGACAGTCCTTGGTGAAAGAGAATCATCCACTTCATGCATTAATCCCCATTTATAAAGAAATATACCATCCAGTATTGAAGTGGCGCCTATATGTACTCTATTGCTGGAATGTTCCACCTTATCTGGAGAGGGCTGATGTGGGTGGAGGCTTTCTTTCCAACCGATTAGTCGCGCTCCTGATTGTAATATTCAAGGTCTTTAGCAGAGACTCTGGGGGTTGCTTGTAAGAATCAGGTGTGTAACTGCATGGCTGGACTAAATGCCTGTCTCCACACCGACCCCTTAATGCTACGTTGAGATACAGAGCCTTTCCTGTCATCTGAGGGTTCTTATTGTTTTATAATTAGTGCCACAGGCTATCGCACTGAGGCACTCGTCTCTAGAACTATGCAAAGGCAAGCTATTGTTACAACAATGTTTATTCATTCCATTTAGTTTTCTTCTTTTTTATTTTTCCTCTTCCATATCAAATTTCCATTTTTGAACTCATCCCTCAGTTTTTGAGAAAACCATGGAAAAATATATATCAAAATGTGGGGCTCGATCAGGATCGCCATGCTATGACTCTTGGTGACAAAAGAATCGGTTATTCTCGACGTAAGTCTGAACAACTGCAGAAAAAATTGGCTTTCAAAGTGAATGGGGAAATGTCAAAAAATTGATGAAACCCAGCCCTATTTGACATTTTTTGGGTGACAAGACTGGAAGCTTGTTTTGGTTAAGTCAATTTTTTAAATAGACATAGTAGTCTTTACCAAACGGCAGTTTAGGTTTTATTGGGTTTTTTTGTTTTTTTTTTTTTTTTTTTCCCAGAGCGTTTTTGTGATCATAATGGGTTTCTGTGGGGCGGAATGTTCTGAGCTCGATTGGGAGATGTCAGTCTTAAGCGCCAGCCCTGAAAATTCTTCCAAAAAATCTCTGACAACCTCTTTTACATCCTTCAATTTCCAACCTGTACGTAGAGGCCATTTATATGTCAAAACATTGAGTTTTTTGTCACTCTCATTGTGACATGACTCAAGGTTTTTTCATAAATGGCCATCAAGCATTGAGAGTGCTGACCGAGTTTCATCGAACTCCATGTTAGGCTGAGCTCTGAGGGTCAGCTTGTTGGTTGGTGACATCACGCCATTTCTTAGCTGTTATACTGTGCATAAATTGTGAAGTTCTATGAAGCCGCAGCTCACAGACACAGGCACCTGTGCTGTCAATTCCTCACACACACACATACACACGCACACACACACACACACACACACACACTCATACATCCTTTTACTTATACTGTATCTCTGTGAGGACATTACATTGACTTCCGTTCAATCTTTGTGTGTCTCTCCAGCCTTTCCCTAATCTTATCAATAAGCAATGTATGCCTAACCCAAACCCTGAACCTATCCCTAATTCCAACCTTGCCCCTAACCTTAACTAATAAGTCACAATTTGCCTCTGTGGTTGAGAGGACATTTGAAAATGTGCTCACTTCCCAATAATGTCCCCACTCTGTAGGAAAAAAAAACATTCTTTGGCTCTTTGTAGCATATGCGAGAACACACACACACACACACACACACACACACACACACACACACAAGCGCGCACAATTGCGCACACACACACACACACACACACACACACACACGCGCGCACACACACACACACACCTCTATTTTAAACTGAGCTCTAATGGTCAGCCTGTCAGTTGGTGGCATCACCAGAGCACACAGACATACTCACAGGTGTGTCTTACTGAATCTCTATGATCCAACTCCTGGCATCACTGCTTGTCCCGATAAATTCTGATTTCAAATTTTCTAGGGGAAATTTTCCACTTCAGGGAATGATCCTGTCAAAAACATTAGTACACCTCTAAACTGAGCTTTAAAGTTTTCTTCGCAGAGTCTTAAATATGAATTTGTGTATCCTCTGTGTTCAGACGTATTGGATGACGAAGTGGCCGAATCTGTTCACCGGGCCAGAGACTGGGAACCAGATTCCGACCTGATCGCTGAACTGACAACGGACACGTTCAGTGGTGCAGTGACAAAATCTGGCCACACGGCGGTGCTGTTTTTCGTCAGTTGTGAGTTAGCAGAAAGCGCAATAACCCTTTAAAAATTTTCTACGAAATAGAAAGATTGAATTTTAAGATCATATTGAATGATTGAAATGATACCATATTGTCAGTCTCATTTTAGTTTTATTTATTTTATGTCTGAGTAAAGGTTAAATTTGTTGAAATAATCATAACGGGTCACGTTAAAATTCATTTGGCCTTTGCAATGAATTTCTGATGAATCTGAAGTTTTAATCTGAATTCTAGGGGATGCTGTTTCTATGGCTTTCACAGAGTCATTCGTGGAGGTTGCTGAAGAATTGAAAGGTAAGGCTGTCAAATGAATAGAAAACTGAGGTACTTAATGGGGTATTTGATACTGTGCCTGTGTTTTGAAAATTTTTTTGACTGTCATTATTCATTTAATTGGCTGAAGTATTTATTTTTTGACCACAGTGCATTCACCTGCGCAAGAACAATTGCTGGGATAATGTATATTTTAATGTACTGCTGTATACCTGCGTATTCGACTTGAGTGTGTAACACCGTTGCAGGTGGGGCATCCAAAGATGTTGTAAATCCTGTAGAGGATTGCCTTGGGCATCCTAGTGACATATAGTTCACTTCCAGCTGGTTGCCCACTAAAAAGTTGCTCCACTAAAGGGGGCTGTCTGCTTTATGGCCTGGTGGAGACCTTCTCTTTGAGTCCAAGTGAGGAAATCTTCTATGTGTCTGTTACACAAAAGGGTGTTTACTTTATGTCTGTGAAGTGAGGACACATTGACTTTGTGTTTATAACATAAGGAGACATTTGCTTTGGATCTACAGTATCTCACAAAAGTGAGTACACCCCTCACATTTCGACAATTAATTGATTATATCTTTTCAAGGGACAACGTTACAGAAATAAAACTTGAATATGTTCTAGAGTAGTCATTGTACAATATGTGTAGCAGTGTAGATTTACTGTACTATCCAAATAACTGAACAAACAATCATTATTTCCAAAATGGGTGGCAACAAAAGTGAGTACACACCCCAATTGGTAATGGTCAACCAGGCAATGAAACGTGTCTTATTCATCATGTTCATGCTTTTGTCTGTTCGACTGGGCCATATGAGGTCGTGTAACATGTTGAAGGTTTAAATTGTGGTGCTTTGGGTTCAATGCTCTCATTCTGGTCACTAGATGGTCAACATGGCACCTCATGGGAAAGAACTCCCTGAGGATCTGAGAAAGAGAATTGTTGCTCTCCACAAAGATGGTCTAAGATACAAGAAGATCTGTGAATCATGAAACTGAGCTACAGCAGGGTGGCCAAGGTTATTCAGCGGTTTTCCAAGACGGTTTCTGCTCGGAACAGGCCTTGTTAGGGTCGACCGAAGAGGTTGAGTCCTCATGCTCTGCGTCAGGTGCACAAGTTGGCTTCAGAAAACAGATGCAGGAGTGCTGGCAGCATTGCTAACGAGGTTGCAGCAGTGGGAGAACAGCCTGTCAGTGCTCAGACCATACGACGTGCACTGCACCAAGTCGGTCTGCATGGCCGTCGGCTAAGACGGAAGCCTCTTCTGAAGCTAGCCCACAAGAAAGCCCGAAAACAGTTTGCTGAAGACAACCAGTCCAAGAACATGAACCACTGGAACCATGTTGTGTGGTCTAACGAGACCAAACTTGTTCGGCTCAGATGCAGTCCAGCATGTGTGGCGGCGCCCTGGTGAGGAGTACCAAGACGAGTGTACTGCCTACAGTCAAACATGGTGGTGGCAGCATCATGGTCTGGGGTTGCATGAGTGCTTCTGGTCCTGGGGAGCTGCGCTTCATTGATGGAATAATGGATTCCAACATGTACTGTGACATTCTGAAGCAGAACACGATGCCCTCCCTTCAGAAACGGCAGTTTTCCAACATGATAACGACCCGAAACACACCTCCAAGATGACAACTGCCTTCCTGAAGAAGCTGAAGGTGAAGGTGATGGCGTGGCCAAGTATGTCTCCAGACCTGAAACCCATTGAGCACCTGTGGGGCATCCTCAAGAGGAAGGTGGAGGAGCAGCAGGTGTCCAACATCCACCAGCTCCGTGATGTTATCATGGAGGAGTGGAGGACGATCCCAGCAACAACTTGTGCAGCTCTGGTGAATTCCATGCCTAGGAGAATCAAGGCAGTGCTGGACAAAAATGGTGGTCACACTAAATATTGACACTATGGACACAATTTGGCATGTTGACGGTGAGGTGTACTCACTTTTGTTGCCACCCATTTTGAAATTAGTGACCGCTTGTTCAGTTATTTGGACAGTGCAGTAAATCTACACTGCTACACATATTGTACAATGACTACTGTAGAATATATTCAGGTTTCATTTCTGTAACGTTGCCCCTTGAAAAGATATAATAAATTAATTGTCTAAATGCGAGGGGTGTACTCACTTTAGTGAGATACTGTATGTGGAGATCCCTGTTTTCCGTCTGTTTAGAAATGTCTGCTTTACGTCCGAATGGGGACATGTACTTTGTTTTCTGAACATTAGAAGACCTTTTATGTCTTTCCCATGAATAGCAAGCCTATTCTGTGTCTGTTTTCTGAATACATGGCTGCTTTATGCTCATAAAATGCTGACATTTGCTTTATGTCCCTATTGAGACATTGTATGCTTTATGTCTGCAGATATTCCCGATGTGCACTTGGCCGCTGTAGACTGCGGGGAGTGGACAGATGTGTGCACCAATGAAAAGATCACAGCCTTCCCCACTGTGAGGGTCTACCGAAGCGGGGACCGCCCCCAGCATTACAGAGGCATGCTGGGAACTGTAGCCTTGAGCAGATTCATCCTGCTGTGAGTGTAGGCTCCTCCCAGCACACACCTGTCACTTTTTTCTTTCACATTTATTGAGTGTGAGAATCTGAAGCCACAGTCCTGTTTAGCTGCAGTTCTGGCTGGTTTAATGACATGTTCCCCTGCTTAAAGGGACAGTTCACCCAAAAATCAAAATTCCGTATTTTTTGTCCAATGGCCCCAATGAACGGCTGATGGACTACTGGCATGACGTGGCATCTAGCATCCATCGTCCATCTGTCATCACGTTGGCAATTTTTCAAGAATCTTGTTTACTAAAAAGTCAGCCAGAAGGCTCAGTATTTGTTATGGAGCATCCTTGTGACAAGGTCTACCAAGTTTGTTCAAAGAATTTGAGAATTTTGATTTTTAATTATTTTTATAGATTTTTTTTTTTTTTACATTTTTAATTCTCCCATACACACAAAATTATGCATATTTCAATGGGCTATAAGATGGAAATGACTGGAGATATCAATATAAATACTATTGACCTCAGATAGGAAGTCATTTGGTATTATCACCTTTGACCTTGAGTGACCTTGAAGGTGATACCCAGGGTCACTTAGTGGAAAATTTCAAAATTCTTCTTCTCTGAAATCATCGGCCAGAATTACTGCATTTGGCTGTTGGACTATAGAAGCCTTGGTCCCATTTTTTCTCTCACCTGTAGTGCTGGTGATCCATCTACATTATTTTGGTGTGAGTTTCTGGTGTTTGGAGGTATTGGCCTTTGAGAAGTCTGCCCTTCTCTCAGATATAATGGATCTAAATTGCTCAAATTACCTAAAGAAATGCATTTGAAATGTTTACAAGCAGTGTCTTTTTCTGTTAACTGAAGATAATCCTCTGAGCATGTTGTGAGCTGTTTAATATTCAAACTAGTTTCTTTCTACTGGACTTCCTATCAAATTGTTTTCATTCTACAGAGCTGTACTCAGCTCGCACTGCGGGTAAGAGGGAAAATATGCATTGTTTATTTCGTCACTTTAAGTGCATAATTTAAACCATTGTTTGGTTAATGAGTTTGTCCCTGTTATTTTTCAAATTAGCTGCTGGTTGAAAGGGAATTGCATGAACTAGCAGAGACACTCTGGCCCTTATGGACCGATGTTTGAGTCGCCTGATATTGTGTGGGGCGCTATGGCTGAGGTTACCAACACTGTTCCCACAGATCTACCATTTAGTCTGTTTTCTTTTCATTTCTAACTTGGCGCAGCCGAGTTAAAATGCTGTTGAACGAGGTGTGTAAGGTTCGGGTTGGAGTGAAAACCTCCAGGATTGTAGATCTCCTGGCGCAGGGTTGGTGATCATTGCTGTTTAGACAGAATTACACTGCCCTGTGTTCACATTTCAAGATTCTTCATTCCTTACTCACGTTTGTTTTTGACAAATTTCTACTTACTTTTATGTCTAAATTGAGGGGTTTGAGGAAATTCTTGGTTGAGACCAAGGGCTGCGGTCTTGAGTTTTCGTCTTGGCCTCTTCACATCTATTCTGATGACCCTGGTCCTTATTACTCCCGATATCAGAGAATCTGCTGGTATTTTGTGCCGTTTAGTATTGTTTTTGAGTCTACTTCTTGGTCATTGACTGCAGGTTTAAATTAGCTTGGTGCTAACACTGGTGCAGTTGTATCTTAATTGTGCATGTTTGCAGCTCAGTTAACTGGAAGCTCAACTTTAATCCCATTTTCTTGATACATCCTGTGATTAACAGGGCTCGTGTCCCTTCTCCCGCCCTCTTGTGGTGTGAGGAGGAAGCGCAGTCGTTCCTCTGGGGAGAGTCGTACCAGCGACACGCTAACCTGTCACCTGTCCGTGCACTTGGTCTCTTCAGCTCCGAGCAGGACCCAGGTTTGCATTAATTCCAGCACTGGACTCTGCTGGTCTGATTTTCTGGAATTTAAGTGGTAGACATGCCTGTTCTGTTTGTCATCTCTTCAATTGGTGCTTCTTCTCCAGTTAGCACAACCAGTGTGCAATTCTGATGGGATATTTCACGAAGTTAGGTCACATTTAGAATTGGATAGCCACTTGAATTGGCAATCTCTGTTTTCAACCAAACAGATCTGGCATCTGGAAACCCATCAGAATCTGTGTTCCACGTACTGCAGAGTTTCTCTTGTGATCTTACTCTGCAGTTATCCAGCTAACTGGGTAATGCTGCGATATGAAACGGTGCCCTGCTCTTTATCTGTGTCCCCTCTCCCCAGACACAGGATTTCTCCCCACCAGCGGCTGAGAGAGTTTGTCTTGCCACTCCCACCTCTGGCTCACTGCTATTGTGTCAGTTTTACTCTGGGTGATGCTGATTATTATGTCCCCTCCACAGAGGGAGGGGGGAGGAGCATAATGTTTTTGGTTCGGTTCTGGACCTGTCAACGTCTGTGTCGGCATTTCCAAAGTGTTTCCCAACCATAACTCAGAAAGCACTCAATATTTTATTACCAAATTTTGTGGGAGCATTGATCGGCTACTGAACTGGTAACTTATGGTTTTTCAGGGCTTGGCGGTGGGGACATTCATTTTTATGAGTAAAAACAGACTCTAGTTAGTGTATGTTTTAGTGAAATGCCCTGTGTAAATACATTTTAATTTAATTCCCTAGATCCCTCTGGTGTTTATGCTCCAGTGTTCAGTTTTAGGCTGGTTTTGAATGGAGACTGAAGGTACTCTGTGGTTTGATATGGTGATGAGGCCGCCATTTTGTTTCTTTTTCTCTCCCTCTCTGTCCATCCCCCACACTCTCTCTCTCTTTTCTCTCTCTCTCTGTCTCTCTTTCTCTAACTGTCTGCTTCCCTCCATCTATCTCTCTTTCTCACAGTCAGGGGCATATTTGAAGAGGCTGCGTGGGTCCTGAGAGGGGAGACACTGTTAGGAATCTTCTCAAGCCCCCAGGCACAGAGATGGTACTTTATGAGACTCATTTCTGTTATTCTATTATAAGTTTGAGAGAAATGTAGGTTTTCAGTTCTACTTAGTGTTACTCGCATGGCGCTTTTTACAGAAATCTAAACTCTTGCTGCCAGGTTGGCTCACTCGACTAAGGCGCCACATTGCGGAGCAGTAGTGACCACCACGACGCAGGTTCGATCCCCGGTCGTATCAGCCGGCAGTGGTCGGAAGCCTTTTCAGAGCAGCCTTTTCTTTTGAGGAAATGTGTCCAATGGGATGGAATCAGAGGAATAAGTCAGTTGTGCAGAGGGAGCCCATCTTTCACGGACTGGCGAGAGCGAATCCCCCTGCAGCAACGCAGGGTTAAGGGCCTTGGTCAAAAGCCAATCGGCTACGCTGACCCATAGCTACACTTTGGCTATAACCACCCAGTGCAGTGTCCCAGCTGTTCAGATATGGGCTCTCACCGGCCTGGCAATATATTAGCTCCAAACGTTGTAAGTCTGATGGAAGGGATAAGTGCTAAATGTGGTTTCAGAGGTGGCATTGAATTGAACCCTGATGAAGAATTTGATCTTGTTCCTGCTGGTTCTCTTTTTAGGAAGCTGTGGTTCATTCTCTTTAGTCCAGAATGAAACATAATATGCCATGTGCGAGTTGAGCTGTAATGACGGCGTAATCAGTCTCTGTGCTTTTATTTGTTCGAGCTGTTGACCATCTCTCTCTTCACAGGGCTGAAGTTTATTCTTTGGACCTCCCGGCCATGTTGGTATCGAGGGGTCCAAATGCCCAGATTGAGGCTCATTCACTCCGTGTGTCAGCTGCGGAAGAGCTTGTGTCTTACATTCAGAAGGCCGTACTGGACAGCTTTGTGAGTGTCTGTCCTAAGGCATGGTTCTCTGGGATGTCCATGATCGTCAATAAATTCTGATAAATTCTCAAATACTTTTTGTTTGACATTCTTTCCTCCACTGTTGTGGAAAGCGGTTATTACAGTCTGCCTGATTGTAGGCACCAGATGTTGGTCAGCCAGTTCCCCTGTGAAGCAGTCATTTCCTGTAAATTGTATGCCTGTTATTCAAACTGAAACTCCCCTCCCCCAACTTTTGAAGATCTTAGATGATTTTGATTTTGGCTGTTGGCTTCTGGTGGTTGTCTTCTCTTGGGCAACCCCTGCATTCATCATGTATTTGGTTTGCCATGCGTTGAATGAATTTCTCTAAATATCTGCCGGGTCTGTAAGTATTGCCAGATGTGTGCCGTCATGAGTGAGAGAATCGCAGTGGACACTCATGCTTGAGGTTGAAGCACAGTCAAACTGTTGTACGCGGTGCTATCCACTAGGTGGCAGTGCATGTTAAATTAAATCATTGGTCTTGGAAAACTCCTGGCAATGCGATATTGTGGTACGTGATCTTACGCTTGAGTACTACGTGCTAGGTCATGCTCTCTGAATCAAAAGTAGCGTTACATTACATTAGTTATTTAGCAGATGCTTTTATCAAAAAGATGGGACATTTGCCTTCTGAGTACCAGTCAAATGCACTAACCACCAGACTGCTCCCTTAATGGCTAAAATTAGTAGCCTTAATTTAGCCTTTGGAAGCATATGTTATTGATTGGAGAATTGGGGTACCTGCAGGTGATGGAAATCCTTGAATACATCTGAATTTTAATGTGGTTGTTTCATTGTTTGAAAACTACTTGGATTTTGAATAAAGCGCTCAAAACGGCTTTAAATTGTAATGATAATTACATTATCTTTGTAATAAATTGTTATATCTGAGTTATTGGATATAGATGTAATTTATCACAGGTGTAAGGAAAGGCTTGGAAATACATCTTGAAAATTCTTGAAAAGTGCTTGAATTTCACTTTGGAAAAGAAAAGGGAATTCTGAAGAATTTTCAAATGTATTCTCAAATGTCGTAGTATCTTGAATATTGTAGTACTGCTACTTGGTGGGTTCTTGCTCATAATTCTGTCATCAATGTGTGGTCAAAACACCTATTCATGAATTATGAGTCAAAGTCCTATTTTTCTACACGGTTCAGAAAGATTACTGTAATCATAGTTTTCTGTTCTGCGGGGAGCGAAAATTTTATTTCTTGTATGCCTGTGAGGTCACTTTCACTGACTCACCGTCTGACTGCAAAGTGCGGTGTGTTAAGTGCCCGTCTTTCCTCTATGGAGAGTTATTTGTGGTATTATGATTTACGTCCTAATGATTAGTGCCAATAAATAATAAATTTGCGTGGGTCTCTGGTTTGACACGCAGACACTGCTGCCACTTTTATGTGTAGTTTAGGCTATGTTTGTTCATGCACTCCATTTTACGTTTTTTAAGCTGGCGATGTTCTGCTTCCTCTAGCCGGAGCTCACTGTAGAGAACCTGCCGGCGTTCCTGGAACTGAAGAAACCTCTGCTCCTGCTCTTTGTCGGGGACGAGGACGATGAGGATGAGGAGGGTCCGAAGCGGAGTGCGGTGGCGAGGGAGGAGATGCGCGGCCTACTGGACGCAGAGGGGCTGGGCTCGTACCTGCCCTGCTGGATACACCTGTGAGTAGCTGATAACACTCCTGCAGGGTGTGTGGTTCCCATCGCTGAGTTATGATGTTATGTGTGGGGGAGCTGTGCTTGGGCATCGTGCAGAGTCACAGCCACACGGCTGCATGTGCAGTCCCTGAGTGTTGGGACTGTGACACTGTGTGAATTGGGCCGCTGTTCTGTCAGCATTTTCACAAAATGGATGCAAATGCCTGCAAAATAAAACTGTCCGTCTTTAGTTTACATTTGAACTCCCTGAGTACGAGATTAATGTGCCAGTCAGAGTACAGGTTCAATACGGGAAAAAGTTGCATCTTCGTTTAAATACTTATGGACTGCGCTGTGTGTGTTAGCTTTGTGCTAAACTTAAATTAAGCTCTCCCTCACATGCACTGCAATACATAACCTTTTCAAGTCCTTCATCAGTATGGCAAAGCAATGAAGGCCTCGCTGGTTGTTTCAATCAAGGAAATGTGGAATAACCTATGTGGAGCCTGGATATCTGATATTCCTTATTGATCACATAGCACTGGCATATGAATATTTAATGACCGTGTTCCCGTTTAAGAACTTGTAAAGTGAGGAGGCGTCAGTTGGCAGATGTATAATGCTGCCTTCCTAAGGGAATGAACTGGAATCTTGGAAAACTTTCAACTTCCACCTCAATCTTTCGCTTTTTAATTTGGCACAAAATATCAGGCCGTGACTCGGCGATTTTTCTCGACTTAGATTTTGCAAATGATAGGAGCAAGAAGAAGAAGCGGATAATTTGTTGCTGTTTAAACATGCCCCCTCGAAAAAAATCCATCTTAGCCGGGAAGAATAAATTGTAACAGTATCTGGCCAAATAAAACCTCCCTCAAAAGGTGGTTATTTTTGCATTTGCTGTAAAACGTTGCAAAAATGCGGGACCAGGAAGTTTTCTTTCAATGATAGTGCACTATTTAAAAAAGTTATTGAAAGTTAAGTCACTCAAGATGGATTGATCAAGCAGATAAGGTTATCCACAGCAGTGCCCTGTTAAAGCTGTTTCCTAAAAAGTATTAAAACCTCCATTAAACTCAAAATGTACTCACATGACACAACAATGTTGCTCGAATGTAATTTTTTGTTTTGGCATGCAGAAAGTCTTTAGATTTTAAGAATTAAATTGCGATGGAGCGCTCCCCTTGGTGGTGTGTGCTGTGTGTTGCAGAGGTCGGACCCCCGCAGGAAGGGCGGTTCTGGAATCGTACCTGGGCTCGATGCCCCCCCTGCCTGCCCTGGTGCTGTCTCAGATGTACACAGGGGGAGAAGTCTTCCACTACCCCCCTGAAAAGCTTGTACAGTCCAAGGACGTCCTTCAGTGGCTAAAGACTGTGGAGAACCGGCAAGAGCAGCCTGCAGGTTAGCACCGATCCTTTAGTTTAGAGCTCATCAGCCCTTATAGTGGAGTTATACCTTCCCGTAGGCTTTCTCTCCAACCCTAAAAAATCACACCTCATTTAAGAGCTGGAGTAGGACTGCTAAGCCTGTTCCTGGAGATAGACTATCCCGTTGACTTTCACATCAGCCCAAGTGAATCCATTTGGAAAAAGTAATGATAGGCTTCCATATGGTATCTTAAGCTAGTATCATTAAGACCATCCTCTGTGATATTTTATCTTAGAATCGATGATACCATATCATCGATATGTTACCATATGATACCATATCATCGAGATTGTTAATCTCGCTTTCCTTCACACATCTTCCACACATCAGACATAGTGCTGTGAAAAAGTATTTGACCCTTCCTCAGTTCTTATTTTTTTGCATATTTGTCACACGTAAATGTTTCAGATCATCAAACAGATTTTAATAATAGACAAAGATAACCCGAGTAAATACAAAATGCTGCTTTTAAATGATGATTTCATTTATTGAGGGAAAAAGCTATCCAAACCTACCTGGCCCAATGTGAAAAAGTAATTGCCCCTTAAACCTAATAACTGGTTGTGCCACTCTCGGTGACAACAACTGCAATCAATCGTTTGCGATAACTGGCAATGAGTCTTTCACATCACTATGGAGGAATTTTGGCCTACTCTTCTTTGCAGAATTGTTTTAATTCAGCCACATTGGAGGGTTTTCGAGCATGAACAGCCTTTTAAAGGCCATGCCACAGCATCTCAATCGGATTTTAGTCCAGACTTTGACTAGGCCACTCCAAAACCTTCATTTTTTTTTTTTTTTAAGCCATTCAGAGGTGGACTTGGTGTGTTTCGGATCATTGTCTTGCTGCATAACCCAAGTGCGCTTGAGCTTGAGGTCACGAACTGATGGTCGGACATTTTCCTTCAGGATTTGGTAGAGAGCAGAATTCATGATTCCATCAATTATGACAAGTTGTCCAGGTCCTGAAGCAGCAAAGCAGCCCCAGACCATCACACTACCACCACCATGTTTGACTGTTGGTATGATCTTCTTTTAATGAAATGCTGTGTTAGTTTTTGGCCAGATGTAACGGGATGCCCACCTTCCAAAAAGTAACTTTTGTATTGTCAGTCCACAGAATATTTTCCTAAAAGTCTTGGGGATCATGAAGATCTTTTTTAGCAAATGTGAGAAGAGCCTTTGTGTTCTTTTTGGTCAGCAGTGGTTTTCGCCTTGGAATTCTCCCATGGATGCCATTTTTGCCCAGTCTCTGTCTTATTGTTGAATCATGAACACTGACTTTAACTGAGGCAAGTGAGGCCTGCAGTTCTTTAGATGTTGTTCTGGGTTCTTTTGTGACCTCCTGGATGAGTCGTCGATGCGCTCTTGGAGTAATTTTGGTAGGCCGGCCACTCCTGGGAAGGTTCACCACTGTTCCAAGTTTTCTCAATTTTGTGGATAATGGCTCTCGCCTTGGTTCGCTGGAGTCCCAAAGCCTTACAAATGGCTTTGTAACCCTTTCCAGACTGATGGATGTAAATGACTTTGTTTCTCATCTGTTCTTGAATTTATTTAGATTGTGGCATGATATGTTGCTTTTTGAGATCTTTTAGCCTACTACACTTTGTCAGGCAGGTTCTATTTAAGTGATTTCAGGACTGGCAGTAATCAGGCCTGGGTGCGGCTTGTGAAATTGAACTAATTTTTTAGCATTATCAATCATTGTTTAAAAACTGCATTTTGTATTTACTTGGGTTATCTTTGTCTAGCAATAAAATTTGTTTGATGATCTGAAACATTTAAGTGTGACAAATATGACAAAAAATAAAAACAAGAAATCAGGAAGGGAGAAAATACTTTTTCACAGCACTGTATACCTGATGTCACTGTGAAATAACATTTGAAGGAGCGAGGATGTTTAGTTAATTCACAAATTCTTTCCTCCTCCCGCCTTCCTGCCTTTCCTTCACTATCTCTCTGATGTGTGGCACAAATGCTAGAAAAGGCAGAAAGGTTGTGAAGGATAAGCAATTAATAAGAGCCCCTTGAGGTCTCATGGAAGTGCTAATAAGTCAGATGTGCCTGCCAAGTGAAGGTTGAAATGAAACCCTATGAGTCGTAGGTCTCCAAGAACAGGAGCTTTTGCTTTCCTTTCTCCAATTGTCTTGTGGTGTTACATGGTTTGAGTGTTACATGGTTTGTCTGTTTGCGCTCGGAAGCCATTTTTTCCCTGCCCACATCAGCCTGCACTCTGGATATTCCTCATCATGAAATGTGTTTCTCCTTTTATGTTATGACTCCCTCCCCAACAAAATAATTATTTTTCTTTCATCGTATGAGTCTGCCTGCATTACTCCCTCTTACTCATTGCTCATACTCTACCAATCAGAAGTTTGAGATCATTTTACATATGTTTTCATTCTTCATTTTGGTAAAATATAAGCAATTGTAACTCATGTACAATATCTCAAATGGCGCAAGGCAAGAGGTGAAAAAGGATCTGTTATTTCAGTGGATAGTGTCCTAAATTTTGGAGTTGATAAAAAATTTGTATTTGGCAAAATAAACAGGTAAACCATTTATTTCTATTTTCTAACAAAGACTGTAAAAACATCTGAGAAACCACAAGGGCAGCATATCCTTGAGAACTTCCTGAGTAGGTGTATCTGTGCAAGAATCGGAACCTTACGTTGGTCAACTATCACAACAAAAAGGTTATTAGGGGAAAAGGTTGCCATTTTGATCAGCTTAAGATTAAGATGGCATTTAAATTGCTGTCTCTGATGCTTGAAATTGTTGGTGTGCTAAAACTATTGACTGGCTGTGTATGTTTACTCCTTGAATATAGCCTTGATAGCTAAGTTTCATGCAGCTGTCATGTAAATATTGTACAGTAATCCTCAGATGTGGGCAAAGGAAGCAGTCTGACAACTGGGCACCTGTGTTAAATGCATTATCTTATGCTGTTAGCCAGTATAAACATGTATAGGAATTAAGAGCGTTGAGTAACTGCTGTTCATGTGCATAACATTACAGGCATTTAGCATCTAGAGTGACTTGCAACACAAAGTACATTTATTGCTTCATTTCAGTTCTCTTGACAAAGACCCCTGAACATTTAACTTTAGGCCTTAATTATTGCCCCCTAACGAGGTCGGCGACTATGGATTCAGGGTTGTCGTCTCCACTGCCGTTGCATTCGCAGAGACTTTCTTGAGGACGCTCCCCAGGCCACAAATTTCAACCAATTCCTTTGACATTTGGTGTGGGCATAGTTTATGGTTAGGTCTCGACACCTATGGATTTTGGTTGCCATGGCAACAGCATTGGCCGAATAAAGCACAATTTCATGCTGGACATTGCCTCCCTAGGGATATTCTTGTGGATGCTCTTCAGGCCACAAATTTTATCCTTTCATCTCATTCCTTTATTTAATGTGGGCATAGGTTATAGTTAGGTCATGACACTTATGCATTTTGGTTGCCATGGCAACAGAATTGGCCGTACAATGCACATTTTCATGCTGAAAAATGTCATGTCCCTGGAGATTTTCTTGTGAATGCTCTACAGGCCACACATTTCTACTGATTCATTTGATATTTGGTGTGGGCATGGGGTATGGTTATGTCAAGACATCTATTGATTTTGGGCGCCATGGCAATATAATTGGCCCAATAAAGCACAATGTCTTGCTTAAAATTGTGACATTTTCAACAAAATGTGAAAAGGGCACAAGCAGGCACTTGCAGGGGTTATACCCATGCGATCGCAGGCGACCAAACTTCCTAGTTTAATTTAGTTTCAGTAAGCATACACTTCAGTTATAGTCCAATGCAGATCATTGTCTTTGAAAGTCCATACATTAATGTATTTTCATATAATCATGTATTCTAATATTTTTTCTCTGCAAGTCTGCACTTAGATAAGAACAACTTATCATTTAGTTAGTAGGGCATCTTTGATTCTTACAAATGAGGCATAAAACTATATTTTTATCTTTCATGTAGAAAATTATCCTCACAAAGTTCTACAGAGTGGGATAAAAGTCAGGGTATAACAAAATGGGGAGAAATTGTAAATGTTAGTGGTGACTTGTGTTATTCGTGCGAGCAGGGGTGTTGTGTAGTCAAACATGAGCAACTCATGTAAGTGTACAATCCTGGACTAAACTTTTAGCCCCGAAATGGTAAGACAATAAGATTTTAATGGCTTTATAATAAATCAGTCATCAGAAAAATAGTGAGGATTAGATGAATGCACTCCTTGTTATGAATTGTTAGAACGAGAGCCATGCGCAAATCACAGAAAGCCAAATTGGCCACTTTTTTTTCTGTAGAAGACTTAAATTTTACGGAACTTTTAATAGCTTTGTCAGGTGACTGTTTAGAGTCAGGCTGGGGTGGACTGGGTAACAGGATGGCTTGGCTTCACGTAATTGAAAGGGTTGGTCCAAGGTCATTAACCGGGATGGCAAACTGAATAACCGAAATCCGCAGGCAGGCCCACGTTTTTGACCTGGGTTGTAGGAGTGTCCAGAAGAAGCCACTCGCTAGGACCGCAAACTGGGAAGAAATTCCCTAATAAATTGTTCTTTAAAGGGGCAATAAGCGGAAATGCATCATTTCTAGATTGAAGGAATTAAAAATCGCTATGTGAAGAACGAGAGGTGTAATTTCATCTGGAGTATAGCAGGACATCACACACCCACTCTCTGTGTTGATCTCCAGCCCCTTGTTTACAAGCCGGTCCGGCTGCGCGTTCATGTACGTTCATGTGAATCGCCGCCTCCTCCTTCCCGAGAATGCATTCATACAGCCAGTGAGCAGAATCACCTCCTCCTCCTTCCCGAGAATGCATTCATACAGCTAGTGAGCAGTGGCAGCGCGTATTTTTTAAAAAGCAAAATGGCGGAGAGCGGAATGAAACGTTCACCCGAAGACGAGCAGGATCCGAAATTACTTCAAAATAATCAACGGTCGTTGGCGAAGAAGTTGTCAGATAAAGAAAGGGACAGAACCCGGATTAATATTGGCTTTGCATTTCCAAGGTGGAGAGCACTGCGAGAGCTAAAGGGGCTACAGTTTGACTCTGAGCTAGCTCTTCTTCTCCTGGACAGGTAAGTAACAACACAAAGTGAAATGTCTGCTTGAATTAGTGTTACAGTAACGTTAGGCACATGTCGCTATGTCGATTCAATTAAATTTAATGTTACAATCGTAGCATGGGTTAATGTCCGGAGCTTCACTTGTTAGCGGCTCGGTCCCAGCAATGGGCCAGGCGTTACGGTTGTGTTTGGTGAGTAGCCCGGCAGCCAGCTAACATTTGCAATTAGCACAAATCTGCAGTTTCGTGAGCATTTCAGGTTCGATGTACTGAGTAAGAACGCTGCGGAAACTTAAACTGGCCCGTCATTCTGCCGAATAGCAGAAGTAGAGGGAGGTGTGGCCCATGACACACTATGTTGGTCTACAGGCAGTGCACAACAGCAAACCTAGTGGTGAAACGATTTCGCTTTTTGCCCCTTTAAGTTCGAGAGAACTTCACACCAAGAACGGAACAGAACAATCCAGCAAAGGAAAGATATGGACCAGGAACTTAAATTCGCACAACAACAAACTATAGGAAACTGGCGAGAGTAGGAGCACAGAAGGAAAGGCAAAGCTCAAAACAATAATTAAATGATGAGAACCAACAAAGCAAAATGAAAGAGAAACTGATATGAATGGCTGTATTGTGGGGGACAATAAAAAGAGAGACTCAGGCATGACACTCCTGAGACCTTCTCTGCCTCCCTTTGCTCATTAACTTTCTCTGCTATGAACTGTTTGGGGTCATATGCTGGAAACTGCCTGATTGTGAAACTGAGTCAATTCATTCTTTGGAGTACAGGAGAACATTGCAGACAGAAAGGCTTGCTTCCCACCATTGAAAAGTTATTCACTGAAGAGGAATGATCAGATGCTATTTTTCTCCTCTTTCTGTATAAAGCTGTCTGCAATTTTACCCACGAGGCTTAAACATTTAAATAAATCAGAGGCAAAAGGGAAAGCTATTCTATACGAAATTAGTACATTATCTATTTCTTTAATTCTTGCCAAAGTCCTGACATTTGATTTGTCGTTAAGGCTATTATTTACCGTTTAGGCTTGGCCCATTTTGTATTCAGGAGTGTACTCTGCTTTTATTGGTACATGGTTGAATCAGCAGTTGTTTGAAAAGCTGCACATATTTGTGTTGTTCTCAGAGCAGCCCCTGCCTGCAGCTAGAACAACTCCTCCCCGCATGCAGTGCTTCCGGCTCCCAGCGGAGCTCAGATATGGGCTGCATTTCTGCTCCAACAGCCAGCATCACCTCCAGCAGGGCACAATTTGAGTCACGTCGCACACAATGCGAACCCCTGGACCCCAAACTACTGCTCTAACAACTACTTACATGGAGTTAACTCTACTGCTGTTAAAATTTATTCAACCACGCCCCCCCCCCCAAACCCTCCTCAAAAAAACAAGAAAAAACTCGCTCCTAGATGAGATGAGTCGAGTCCTGTGATTGGCAGGGGCTCTCAACCATCTCCAGAAAGGTGTGGGTGCAGGCTTTAATTATTCCAACCAAGCAGGTACACACTTAATTCTACTAACTCCTGAGGACCTTGATTAGTAGAATATGGTGAGTTACTACCTGGCTGTAATGAAAGCCTGCTCCTACTCCAGCCCATTCTGAGTAAGATTGATAACCCTTGCCTTGGAGGAACCCTGTTTAATTCATGGGTTCTTTGCCTGGCCAAATGGTTCAATCTGGGAGCTTTCTCACGTGACACCTTTGAGAGCTGAAAAAGGGTTCCTGTATGGAGCCTTAGAACTTTTTGCTGTTTATGTACACTGATTTAGCGCTGGTACAACCAGAACTTCAGGCTTCGCATTAACAGCCTCGCTGTTGAATGTATGGTTGCACGTCTTAGAACTACGTGCACTCAATATGAACTACTACTGCGAGGACTACAATACACTCTTGGAAAGTGCACTGCAGTTCTTGCATCTTTGCACTGCAAACACACGCTTGTAAAGTTAACATTACACACCCTAAATTAACACTACTGCAATCACAGCCAAACACATGAAATCCATATAACTTATTAGTAGGGCTAAGGCATAAATTTGCCCTACTCTCTGGAAAGGGTCTTTTGAGATGATATTTTTGCAGATTTTAGTACATTCCAGTTCTAGAATTCCACAGCCTTTCTAGACAGTGCTTTATTTCCAGAGGCGGTGTGTCATTTCCTATATGCTCAAACAGATTGTAGCTCTAGCTCTCTCGGGCTCAGGGCACTCTAGATAAATAGAAATGGCTGCCTGTCAGGGGGATTTTGGGATGCTGGATGAGTGGTGTCAGTGTTGACCTTGGGCAGCTGGCCCTGTAGGGTGGCCCATGTTGCTTTGTGTGTTTTTGCACCATTGCTCTCCCCAGCTTCACGTGGCTGTTTGAAGCCAATGGTATGTGGTTGAAGGCTTTCCTGCTTGTACAGACATAGAAGCTTTTTCGGAAACAATATGGCTGGTGCTCTGTGGTTCTGGGTGGAGAAGTATGAGGGTTTTGTGTCATGGTTAGGCAGTGCAAGCACAATGCAGACTCCTGATCACTGAAAAATGCTAATGTGGATCTGTCGTTGCGGCAACAAGTTAAACTCTGCAATTAGGAATTGCTGGAAATCTTTATAAAACCTGGATGTTCAATATGTATGTTTGTTGTTGGTTCTCAGGGTTTTGAAATGATTCTGATGCGTTTTTCTCCTGCATCATAAATTTCAACTCAATTAATCCTCAGAAAGGGCATTTTTTTTAATGCAAACAGTTTGCTCATGTCATTTGTTGAGCTACGCGGGCTGATGATAATTCAACTTGAATGGTTATCATATTATAGATATGGAAAACACTGTAATTTGGAAAGTGCATTTTTTTCATAGTCCTTAGTCAGCTTGTGACATTTTGGTTTAATATTTCTGGATGTGCTCTCACTGTCCACTTTATTTCATTTTTATACCTTTGTTTCAGAGCCCCAAGGCTGCATGTAGCACAAGTCACGACGCATCCACGTGCTTTTGATACGCAGCGCTTTGCTTCCCAAAGCAGCTGAACTGTGTTGCATTTTCTTTTTAAAATCTTTTTGAATGCATCATGGTCCACCTCAAGGCTTAGCCCAAGGGGTAGTGGTAAATCCACAGGTCAATAATTTACATGTAGCATTCAAACAGGGAGGACGGACAGATAGGACGCAGACTGCTAAACTGCTATATATAGTTGTAATCAAAATTATTCAACCCCTGTTGCAATTTAGGTTTAACTGGCAAAATTTACAAACTTTCAGCTATTTGCAATGAACAAATCAAACAAGAACAATTTAAATAGCTCAACACGATGAATATTAAAAGTGGCTTCTCCAAATTCAACACAAAATGCCACTTTTAATAACTACTGCAGGCTCAAAATTATTCAGCCCCTTCATGACAAGCATCTTTAATAATTAATAGAGCACCCTTTTGCTGCTGTGACCTGCTGGAGATGTGAGGCATAGGCAGACAACAGCTTCTGGCAGCATTCCCAAGGAAGCTTAGTCCAGTCCTCATGAACAATGGCCTCCAGTTCACTAATATGCTAGGGTTTGCATGCTGCAACTGTCTTCTTCAAATCCCACCACAGATTTTTTATGGGGTTTAAGTGAGGCAAATGTGATGGGCACTCTAGAATCTTCCCAGACTTCTTCTGAAACCAAGCCTTGGTGGATGTTGAGGAATGCTTGGGATCATTGTCCTGTTGGAAGGTCCAATGATGCCCAAGCGTTAGCTTCCCTACAGACGGCATGACATTTCCTCCTTGGATATCCTGGTACTTGACTGAATCCATCTTGCCCTCCTCACTTTGCAGGTTTCCAGTGCCAGAGGAAGCAAAGCAGCTGCAGAGCACCAAAAAGCCCCCACAATTCTTCACTGTAGGCAGGGTGTACTTTTCAGCATATGCTTCTTTATTCCTCCTGCAGACATACCACTGATTTATAAGCTCGAAATATTCCAGTTTTGTTTCATCAATCCACAGAACAGTATCCCAATACTTCTGTGGCTAATTTATATGGTCTTGAGCATATTGGAGCTAGTGCTTTTGGATCAGTTGTGGTGTATGTCTTGGAGACCTTCAACGTTTAGTATGCGCCCTACTGTGTAAACTGAAACCTCAGTGCCTCCTGCCTCCAAGTCTTGCTGCGGATCTCCTGCAGTCACTCGAGGGTTTTTGACCGCCCGTCTCCTCAGGAATCTGGTGACAGCCATTGATAGATTCCTCTTTCTGCCACATCCTGGTATTGTGGCCACTCTTCCTTTAACTCTGAACTTGCGAACTATGCTTCCAGTTGTATCTCTACGAACATTCAGTGCCTGTGCTACCTTTTTGTATCCTTTTCCTTGTTTGTGCCAGGCAGTGATCTCATCTATTAGCTTTTTGGACAGTTTGAGAGCCATATGTCTAATATGCAATCAAATGTCACTATCAACAAACCCCTAGCGAGTGCAAGTATTTGATGTATTCTATCTCAAGCAAACCTGATGCAACTAATTAAGCTCTTGATTAGCTGCATTAGGTGTGCTTGAGACAACACCTGATTTGCAAATATGCTCTAATGACGGATTCTGTTCGAGGGGTTGAATAATTTTGAGACTGCAGTAGTCATTAAAAGTGGCATTTTGTGCTAAAATTGGAGAAATCACTTGTAATCTTAGTTGTGAGCCATTTAAAATGTTCTTGTTTAGTCTGTTTATCACAAATGGCTGAAAGTTTGTAGATTTTGCCAGTAAACCCAATTTGCAATGGGGGTTGAATAATTTGATTGCAAATGTATATATTCATTTATCTCCCATAAATGAAGAAAAATCAGTGTGATACAACCTATGAGATACAAGTTTGGTTTTACACACTTGTAATACAACTTTCTTGCGTCGGCATTAACGTTTCTAATCCTCCTGCTGGTAGCTAACTTGTAACCATCACTAGCATTAGTTTCTAGTTTGTAGTTTATGTAAGTCAGTGGGATGAATAATTTGCTAGCTAACATGCTAGCACTTTTTGCCATTAAAGTAATAAGTTGTATAAGTAACTGCTATTGTAGAAACTTGAATTTATTAATTTAATGGCGAAAAGCGTTGGCATGCTAATTGTTCATTGCATTGACTTGAATTGACCGCAAAATAGAGGCTAACGTATTTCTGTAATTTTCCAAACAATACAGTGCTGACATTTATGGGATAAGTAGGATCTCAAATTTGTGAGCCCAATATATCAAACTTATTCAACTCCAGCGGTAATTTTCATTGAAAAAATTTGATGTCTCAGGCTCACTCACAGATGCTGTATATATATTTATTGTTGTAACACTCTTCAAGAAGACTAGGGGGTGGCACCCACCTAATTGTCCCCTGATTTAACTGGCTGTGCAATTTGTTTTCTCGACCTCCACCTCAAGCTGATGTGTGGTGGGCGTTCCACCACAAAAAGGCTGCATTTGTATCACCCAGGTGTGTGCTACATATTGGTGGTGGTGAGATGAGATTACCCCATATGACTGTAAAGGGCTTTGAGTTTCTATGTGAAGGTGCTATATGAATGCAGTGTTCATTCATTCATTGGAAGGAGCACTCAGCTGTTTTTCTGCAGCTTACCGATAGGCCTTCCTGGAGTTTGTTTCCAATAGCGCAGATGTATTTATTTGAATTGTGGATGTCATATTGTCAGCAGGTTTAGGAGTGCATTCAGCATTGATGACAGACCACCCAGATTTAGGCAATTAAGTAAGCTGATCTCTTCCAGCTTTCGTGCACTTTTTGCATTCTTTGCCAGAGTTGAATTTGTTTCAGCCTCTGTTCTGGCCTGGCGCTGTACGTCTGAATCGCTACTAATGTGTATGAGATCATGGTCTGTCGTTTAAATCCGCTTCTATGTTTTTGGCTTGGTACAGCTAATGGCTCCGCTTATAAATGCTAGAGAAAAGTGCTAGACTGTGTCAGTGCCGCTTTCTGTTTTTTCCTGTACACTTTTCTTGTTGCAGATTCCCACAAGGCAGCCCATTATTACCCTGTTATTACAATGAAAAGGATGTGCATTTGTCTCCATTTAAAGTTCATCAGTTTTCTCCTTTCATCTGCTTCCTATGATTTCAGTGTAATTTGACTCCTTAATTGTGTTTGAATGGTTGCAGCTTTCTCCCTAGTGAATTCTGCAGATATCCTAGGGCTTGAGGCCTTATGGTGCAAGTGTCTGTTTTTCGCTTTCTACTTTCTAAATATTGGGCGTTGGTTTCACTTGGCTCCCTTCTCCCTGAGTACATTTCATGTTGAAACTTGCAGAAACGCTATCTTTTTAAGCACAAATGCTCTCTGGGAAATGCCAGGACGCTCATACCAACCATTATGTCACCTCATGAAATGGCTTTTAGAAACCATAGAATTTTCCTTCCAAGAAAAAAGGAAACTTGCCGCATAGAGGTGGGATGAAATTCTCTGTCAAAATCCTAAATTGTGTCTGAGGACTCATGTGCGGGCCCTGCCCCCATTGCACTTGTATAGTCGCTCAGTCCTGTAGTGGGTGAGCACAGGCTATTTATTTTGTTTGGGGCAGAAAAATTCCCACTGACAGCTGCCTGATATGCCATAATTTGAATGGCTGTAAATGGCTGAAAAGCATTGTTATGCTCCTGGAAAACAGAAATATAGAAAGAAGTCAAGTATTTACATTGTTTGAATACAATTGACTTGGATGACCGAAACATGTTCATGCAAGCTTCTCTCTCTCTCTCTCTCTCTCTCTTTATGTATGTGTGTGTGTGTGTGTGTGTGTGTATATATATATATATATATAGTTGCAATGAAAATTATTCAACGCCCATTGGAAATTGGGTTTAATAGCAAAATTTACAAACTTTCAGCTGTTGGTGATAAACAGATTAAACAAGAACATTTTAAATGGCTCAACACAACAAATATTACAAGTGGTTTCTCCAAATTTAACGCAAAATGCCATTTTTAATGACTGCTGCAGTCTCAAAATTACTCAAACCCCCGAATAGAATCCCTCATAAGAGCATATTTGAAAATCAGGTGTTGCCTCAAGCACACCTAATGCAGCTAATCAAGAGCTTAATTAGTTGCATCAGGTTTGCTTGAGGTAGGATACATCAAATGCTTGCACTCGCTAAGGGTTTGTTGATACTGACATTTGATTGCATATTGGAAATATGGCAGTCAAAAGAATTGTCCAAAAAGCTAATAGATCATTGCCTGGCACAAACAAGGAAAAGGATACAAAAAGGTAGCACAGGCACTGAATTTCGTAGAGATACAGTTGGAAGCATAGTTCGCAAGTTCAGAGTTAAAGGAAGAGTGGCTACAGTTCCAGGATGTGGCAGAAGGAGGAAGCTGTCAATGGCTGTCACCAGATTCCTGAGGAGACAGGTGGTCAAAAACCCTCGAGTGATTGCAGGAGACCCGCAGTAAGATTTGGAGGCAGGAGGCACCGAGGTTTCAGTTTGCACAGCAGGGCGCATACTAAACGTTGAAGGTCTCCAAGACATACACCACAACTGATCCAAAGGCACTAGCTCCAATGTGTTCAAAACCATATAAATAAGCCACGGCGGTTTGGGGATATTGTTTAGAGGAGTGATGAAACAAAACTGGAATATTTTGGGCTTATGAATCAGTGGTATGTCTGCAGGAGGAATAAGGAGCCATATGCTGAAAAGTACACCCTGCCTACAGTGTGGGGGCTTTTTGATGCTCTGTGGCTGCTTTGCTTCCTCTGGCGCTGGAAATCTGCTAAGTGTGGAGGGCAAGATGGATTTAGTCAAGTACCAGGATATCCAAGGAGAAAATGTCATGCCGTCTGTAGGTAAGCTGATGCTTGGGCATCATTGGACCTTCCAAAAGGACAATGATCCTAAGCATACCTCAACATCCACCAAGGCTTGCTTTCAGAAGAAGTCTGGAAAGATTCTAGAGTGCCCATCACATTCGCCTCACTTGATCCCCATTAAAAAAATTCCGGTAGGATTTGAAGAAGTCAGTTGCAGCATGAAAACCTTAGAATATTAGTGAACTGGAGGCCATTGTCCATGAGGACTGGACTACGATTCCTTGGGGATGCTGCTAAAAGCTGACATCTGCCTATGCATCACATTTCCAGCATGGCATAGCGGCAAAAGGGTTTTCTACTAATTATTAAGGTCATAGCGGCAAAAGGGTTTTCTACTAAGTCTTAAAGATGCTTGTCATGAAGGGTTTGAATAATTTTGTGCCTGCAGTAGTCATTAAAAGTGGCAATTTGTGTTGACTTTCGAGTAGCCACTTGTAATATTTGCTGTGTTGAGCCATTTAAATTGTTCTTGTTTGATTTGTTCATTGCAAATAGCTGAAAGTTTGTAAATTTTGCCAGTAAACCTAATTTGCAATGGGGGTTGAATAATTTTGATTGTAACTGCGTGTGTGTGTATATGCACACACACACAGAGAATGCGGTGTATTAGTACATTTCGTTAAAGGTTACACTTTAGAGTAATATCTTAGCTTATGAAAATAAAAAGAAATTATTTTTCAGACCATAAAACTAGAGTCTCTGCACCCATCATGTAACAAAATCCAGTTGACTGATCTTCAGAGAGCATATTGTCAAAAATGAGGGGGGTTTGTAGACTGGAGGTCATCCTAATTTGACAAGGACAAATACAGGGCAACATTTATTTACGAGACCTTGCATTTTGTTTGGCTTATGAAGACTATTTGTGCTAACAAAACCTCCTGTTGGGCAGAAAATGGCTCTATCCAGCACAGGCACACAAAATGAAAAATGATCGCATCGGTTGACTTGCATAAAGTGCTCTGTATCGATTGGCTGCGTGTGCTGTGAACTTTAAACAGTGGCAGAGAGGCGGAGGATGTTTGTTTGTGTGTCTGTCTGTCCGCGCGTGCGTGTATTTGGGGAACTAGAACCGCACTTATTGATGATAAATGGATTTTTTGAAGCCTTGATACTTGCTTAAGGTGACTAAGCGGCGGTTAAAAGTAGTGTGCATCAGCACTTGCGACCCGTTTCGCTTGTGTTCGCGTCCTTCACGCCACTCTAGGCGCTGCAGAAATCTCCGTCTCGCGCGTTAGGAGGCCAAGGCAACAGGCAGACAAGCCCCTCCAGGCCAAGCTCGGTCTCTGCTTTTGTTTGGTAATCATATTCCCTCACACGGCCAAAGTGTTTTAAATGCAAGCGTATAAATACAGACTGGCCAACACATTGATAAATTCCTTTTGTTTTTTATTTGTTTGTTTTTTTGAGGAACTGCTACTGTCGACCTTTTTCCTGCGGAGAAAGACGCGTTCTCAATTGCTGGGACTAAATGGGATCCTGTGAAGGGAAGTTGGTCTATAAAATATTCAATTGGTCTATATTTACTTGTTGAGGCTTATTGTAACGTGCAAGCATTCATCTAAATATGAAATTTACGTTCTTAAGACATCTAACTATTTGTTGATAAATCATTGCCTGATGTATTTAATCGATTTTTATTTAATATTTGAGAACTGCTTAAAATAGCACTTTTAACAAAGCCAGCGAGACAGAAGTATTGACATCAGGATCATTTGCTGCTCTCAAATAAGTGCTGACATGAGCCTAAGACGGATGACCCAATCTTTGTTCTGTTTGCTCCTTGTGATCTCTCGATGTTGCAATTCTTCAAACGCTGTTTCTTCAGCCTGTATTTTTTGCCATGTCGCTATTTACGGAAAGTGCATTTTCCCTCCTTTTCGTAACCGATTTTTATTTAGTGGGCATCTTAATTTCACGCCTGACCGAATTTCAAGTTCTGTTCATCCGTCGTAGTGCTGCTATCTGTGTTTCTGTGGAGGAGCTGCGAGGCTCTCTGCTTTTTCTAATTTCCCTGAGAAATGTTGAACTTTTTCTCGAAACGACAGCTTTGAATCTTAATCCGTTGACAATTTACTGTTTAGTTTTGTTCAGTTAATCGTGTCCCTATGGAACATGCTTGGAATAAATGTTGCAGGTACATGGCGAGGGGCTGTTGTCTGGCTAATCGTATTGGCCTAACTTGTTAGATTACAGCTGATGACTTAGGTTTTTTGGGTTTAATGTTGATGCTGTTCTAATAAACGGCACATCACCAAATAAGGTGGCTATTCTTGAGCTGTGATTGTTTCTGCTCTCCTATTGAATCATGTGAAGCAATCAAATCCGAGTAACCATGAAGCTTTTTCCCTTGCATCGTTAAATACCTGAAATATAATACTCCAGGGGAACTTAACATTAGTTTCTTGTCTGGCGCCATTTTTAAGAATTTTCTTTTTTTTTTTTTGGGGGGGCAGCTTCCGTTTCGCACTACCTCCGATTCTTATCTGTGCAGCTGTGTTACTACGCGATACGTATCTGAACACGATGAAGGTTTTTTCCTGCCCCAACTTGCTGTCATACCCTACCTCAGCCTTCTGTATTATAGTGCATTTGTGAGACGTTGATGTAGGGCTGTTTTGCATGCGGTTCACGGTAGCTGGTCTCGAATTGTATTCGCATTCCTCCCTGCAGATGTGCATCAGAAAAAAATAACCCCGATGTGCTGTTGTTTTGTCATCACCAATGATGATACGCACGCAGCCTCTGGGGCTATGCACTAGTCAATACCTGCGCAGTTCCAGGTAGTCCTACATCTGTGTTGTGTTCCATAATTTCACCCAGTTCAACTTGGATGCACTTAAGTTGTTTTGCAACTTTTCTCCCTCTCAGTTTATGAGCAGCAGTGAAAGTCCAGATGTGAGAATTTGATTGTGTACTTGGTGATTTATGTTCTGATTTCACTCCATTTTACCTGCTCTTGAATTTTAACCTCATTTTATCGCAATGCCTTTGACCTAGCTCAGCTTTTTCCCAACAGGAAGTTTTCTTGATGTCTGCAGAATTTGTCTTCTATATGTGTGAATTTTGTAACCTCTGATGTTCTGAGTTTTGTTTTTATAATATTTTTATTTTCTAATTCGAAAAAGGTTTCCAAAATTTTCCTTTTGAATTGGGGAGAGGTCAATATACTGAGGTATTGGCAACCAAAAATTTTGGCAGGTTCTTATTTGTTATGCAGTCCAATGGACCTGTAGATGATTATTTTTGGTTGTATTTATGGCTTTTCTTTCTGCATCAAGGAGCGTCTGTTCTAATTTCTCATGCATTGTCAACTATAACTTTGCTTCACAAAGTAGTTAGCAAAAACAGAATCAGATTTGAATGTTGTTGACATTATCTTGTATGTAATGATTGTTTTTCAGCATATAGCTACAAGAAATCCTTGAATATTATTGCATAATGACAATGTACATTATCCATATCTCATAGTTTGAAATGTTTTCTTTTGTCCCCCATAACGGAGAAACAGTGGTCTCTTGATTGCCTGTGTTTTTGTTTTCATACTGGTTATTTGTTCTCTTATGACAGGGGAGTATGATTTTAAATTGGGAATGGAACCTAAGACCTCATTCTTACGAGACAGGTTTTCCATCCATGGTGATGTATTGCTGCAGTTACTCCAGTAAGGTCTTATCCATAAATTTGCCTGCTGATGTTTGCCTCAGTGGCCACCTGAAATTTAGCAGCTATAGTTTTTGAGTGGAGCTAAGAGGGTTGTTGCTTCAAGCCCCAATCAAAAATCAGTGTTGGTATAGGGCCCTTACATTGGTTTGGGTGGATTGGCCCAGCTCAAATGAACTCTGATTAACTGTAAATTGCTATGGGTAAAAGTTCAGGCTGAATTAATGTAACACAGAGATGTATCCTGACCATTAACTGTGCTCCTGGATCCCCACTCCTGCCTTGTCCCAGGTGTGATTTCAGACGAGAGGTGGGGTCCGCCGGTGCCCTTTTACGACTTCCTGTCGATCATGGATGAGGAAGTGCCTGGGTACGCCATACAGAAGCCTCCCAGGGTGAAGAAAGGCACGAGGAAGGAGAAGGAAGAGGAGAGGCAGGGAGGTGGAGAGGAAAGTGCTGTTGAGGGACCCTCACAGCCCCTCACGAGGCCTCCAGCACATCACAAACACTCTGAGCTCTGAACTTTGACCTCATCTGAACTCTGACCCCTCACGTGTGCTGTCAGCATGGAAGAGAGAGACGGGAGCTGAAACTTGGAACTGAAAGGTCTGATGTGTACCCTGTATTGCCAACTGGAAAGACAACGGTCGCTCACAAATGAATGGAAATCAATGGAGTTTCAACATTTAACCGTTCACAGGTCGGGCATTTCCAAATAGGTGAAACAAAAACATTCCTACACATGGTTAAGTTGTTCGGACACAGTCGAATTGAAGATTATGAAAATGCAACAAAATTGACTTGTGCACTGACTACTGTGCCACTGAGCAAGACATAATGTAAGGTTAGCAGCCAAGCTGACCTTGGGCAGTAGCATCAGTTGAGCAAGATTTGGTAATATCTCACCTTTGATAGAAAAGTAGTTATAACTAATTTTAAAATGGTTGAAAACTGTAAGTTACAGTTGTCAGGTACTTCAATCAGTCCCTCCAGGATATCGTGGGCGAGGGGGACTAAGGTGTGATTGGTCAAATTTGCAGAAAAGTTGCGAAATTTCAAGGCCGCGCAAAATTTGCATGGATTAGTCGAATTTGCGATAATGGTTACGATCATGACATCGCATCTTCCTGGAGGGACTGTTTAATGACCTCTGATGTTTATGATTTCTTGATTCTTCGCTGCTGTCTTTTGACCGCTGCAAAATACCACTGCACATGCCTGCTCTATTAGCATTGGGCAGACATAAAAACCAATGAGAAAAATGGCCAGTCCTCAGTCTTTCCTATTAACCACTTGTTTCCTATATATTTACATTACCGCAACTCACGCCTACCCGATCTCTTATCAGTTGGCTTATCAAACTTTCCCGGAAACGTGTGTACTCGTATTACTGCCGACCGGCTCAAGTCCCGGAGCCGCGTCTTATCACGTTGCTCGCTTTGCATCTAAACACACAGAATGTTATCATGAACGCTTTTTGCTTTGCTTCTAAACACAGACAATGGTTTGAGTTCCTGTGACATTATGATTGGTCTCGGGTGATATAAGAAGTAACGTGCATACATTCCATTACTTTCAGTTTGTAAATTTTATTTCGTTCATTTTCACTGTGATTACATGGTGACCGTAAAACGAACTGATGCTGGTCCTGCTGTGGCAGGACAAAAAGCTTGTGAAGATGCTGTCAACCCACGGGCCACGTGCGAAACGGTGAAGAGGAATCGTCAGGGTGAGCGAATGGTGAAACCACGTTGCATTGTTGATAACAACTAACTACGGTATGAGCAGTGTTGATCGCAGTGATCAACTGGCTAGTTTGCACCCGCAGACTGCGAAAAAGTTGAGACTGTGCGAATCTTGTGAAGGTTGCGCCAAGAACGGTGTAGGGAAAGAGTCAGGCTACATGTACGTGAATTATGAGATTCCATTATGCGTCGAACCATGCTTCCAAACTTACCATACTGTGAAGAATTTTTTATGTAAGTTTTTTTTTTTTCATGTCGCCGTCATTCTGTAACCTCGCAATCCGTTTCTTTGTAAGTAAAAGATGTATATAGCGTAATTGATTGCATCCTTATCGTAATCGCATGAACTCAAGTCAGTGTTTGGATGTTTAAGATGCTAAACAGCACAGTACTTATCACCCATTACGCCAACGACCATCAGTGAAAATAATCCGGGGCAGCGCGCATGGCAGCACTTACTGCTGCCCTGTTAAACACGACTCGCATTAGCTATCGTTCATAGACGGATCCGGGACGCGAATTTGCGATTCCCAAACCATTCAGCTATGGGAGACCTTTTGAGCGACGTGATTGGTCGAAAAATTTATAATGACACGCCCACAGTCCATTCTATTACTTCATAACTGCAGGCTACACCTAACTTTGATCAATACGACCCCTTTCCTCGCACAAGCGCTAAGTACATGTACTCGTATAGCCACAGCTGCGGTATAACGACACTGTAGCTGATGCAGGAAGTCATGAACACGACCATGCTGTGAACGATGCGATGTGGTGTGTCGCACTTGATATTCCTTTCTTTATTCAGGGATCATGCAGTCTTTAGAGTTACTGCAATATTGGAACATGTGCATAATTTTCTGAACTCTCAACTGCTGTTACGATGTATGAGAAAGCTGAGCTATGTTTCAAAACTGAATTGCGAACAGACCACAGTCACGGTCATTGACAAAACATGCAAGAAACTTCAACATGTGCTCAGCAATGAATGGTGTTCATGTGCTGCACTGGTGACTGTATTGCTTTTTTCTTTCTCCTTGATCTGTTCACCCCTCCTCTCATCCCACACACGCGCACACACCTATATCACACCTACATATCAATACAAGAGATAGAATGGGGAAAAAGAAAAAGAAAAACACACTTTTAACAAAATAAATTGGATAGCTAATCTATATTTAAAATATAATCTATTAATAAAACTATTTTTGAATCTCTCCGTATTTACCCTTGGAAGCTGGCTACTCTTATTTCTAAGGTTACGAGATGCCGGTTTGATTTTTGGCAAGTATTCAAATAAAGGATGGCCAGGCTTTTCACTAACATTTTTAAAAATGGCATGATCAGATTTTTCAACCAGGGCGTATATATTCATAAAATAAGATACATATTTATGCTTAAAACAGCGTCTTAAAAAATGTACTGTAGTGAGCTCAGGTAAAGAGGCTGCATAAATGGATAAGCCATAAGTTATTTTCGGTAAAATTATGGAGCAAAAAAGGTAATCTCTCTCATCCTGATTGTATCCTTCTTTACGTAAACATCTTAATAAATACAATCCTCTATTTGCTTCTGCTAACTTACTTTTTACATGTTCATTAAACCTACAGTTACTCTGAAAAGTTACCCCCAGTATCTTTAGGCAGTCAACCTGCAAAATATTATGAACAGATTTGATGTCATCAACACAATTTTTCTTTCTAAATATTAATTCCTTACACTTTATAACATTGCATGGCATACAATTTTCCTGAGACCAATTCATGTAGGCTACTGTTCGATAATGTTAATGGAAAAATCAGTTCTAGACTTACTAACAGCACTTAAAAATGTTGTGTCATCAGCATATTTGACAAAGGTATTAGGATTATCACTTATGAGAAGATCATTTATAAAAATATTAAAAAGATGCGGGCCACTCACACTACCTTGAATAGTGCCCTTATTCACATTTTTCCAAAAGCAAATTTTCCCATTAAAAACTACCCGCTGCTTTCTTTCCCTTAAAAAACTTAACAACCAATTATGTAAGGATTGAGTTTCATTACTTTAAGTTTATCACCAAGTAACGAATGTCTTGCATTATCAAAAGCCTTCGAAAAATCCATAGCAAAAAGTCTAACAAAAATATTATCATTACCATCCAATAATTTAAGAGCTTGGTACTGCATAGTAGCCTAATCATAGCATCTGTACAACTGCAACCATCTCTATACGCAAATTGACCAGAACAGATTCTGTCTTCTAAAATTTGTTTTAAAAATTTTCCATGAACGATTTTTTCAAAGCATCTACCAATCACTGGCGTCACATTTATCCCCCGAAAGTCGTGGTAGTCCGATGGAATATCAACTTTAGGGAGTGGGTTTATGTTTGCTTCCTTCCATGCTCTTGGCCAGGTATTTGAAGAGAGTGACAGGTTCCAAATCGCGGCGATAACAGGTGCGAAAAAGGCTGCATAATCTTTCCACGCCCAATAAAGTATATTATCTGGTTCCGATGCAGTCTTTTTTATTCTGGATAGAGACAGCATAACATCGTATTCTCTCAACCTAGGTGGTGAATAAATGTTACTGTCAATACACAGAGGCGTAGATTCCTGATAATCAGTGTCCCAGCAGAGATTTCCGAAATATTCATTCAAACCAACTAAAAATTCATCATCAAAAACTGGAGTTGGGTTATGTCTTCTCAGTGAAATATTATCTACCTTACGCCACCACCGTGTCGATCCAAGGGCTGCTGATATACCCCAACTTTTGCTGTTTCAAGCAATGATTTCCGAAACCTTACTTGAAAGTTCTGCGACTTGGGGAAGTTTTCCGTTAGATGCAGCTTTATTTTGCTTCTTTAATAAATATTTAACAAGAGGGGAAATCCACGACGGGTCTCTCGAAGAAAAGGTAACGGTACACACCGGAAAATATTCATCCATTATTGAATGGATTGTTTCATTTCGCAAGTCCGTAGCACAATTTACGTCCTTTGCATGGACTACATGTGACCAATCTTGCTCTCTAATCAAACGTTCGAACCTTAGTTCTTAAGTTTTCTTATTCCTCTTATTAGTGTGCTTGCAAGGCAAGCACACTATTGTTCTTCTTAAGTTTTCTTATTCCTCTTATTCCCTTTTCACTCGTTCCTCTTATTCCCTTTTCACTCGTTTCTGTGGCCCCCTACTCCTCCTAGGGCTTTCGAGATAGAGACACCGTTCCCAACTCTGAGGCGTCCAGGCGATCTGAACATGATGGCTTGTTCAAATGGTTCACGATATCCGTTGTCGTTAGATTCGGTATTCGCGTTTTTCGGCGAAATTCGTGTCATTGAAATGAATGGGTAGAACTTTGGAGTGATGATGTCATAATGCACTCCTCCACTCTAGACGTTAGAGTGGGGAGCAGCAGAAAAAAAGACTCGGAAAAAAATTTTTGAAATCGCTCCCCGCCACAATTTCCCACATACACGCAAATTATACATCAAAAGCGTAGGAAAATTTGTGCAGGCCTGAAAAAATGTCACTGTGGAAGAAAACAGATAAAGGCTTGAGACTCTAAAGGCGCCCTCAAGCGACAGGGCGCAGACCAACTGCCCCATAGACAGCCATTATAACAGGAGCAGAAAAAGTTTGAGAAGAGAGCAGACAAACTCCTCTTTTTTAAATCGACCACATACTTTACACTACAAGCAAAAAAATACATGGGGACGATCAGCAGAGTCTCCTCTCACTCACCGTATTTTTGTTTTTACCATAGGACCTACGCTCTGCCAGAAAATGGCAGTAGTTTGGACAGTGTCACTGACCAACTCCCCCATAGGCAGCCATTATAACAGGAGCTGACAGTTGAGACACCTTTTTGAAATCGCCACCCTGACCACATACTTGACCCTACAAGAAAAAAAATACATGGGGATGCTCAGCAGAGTCTCCTCTCACTCACGCTGTTTTTGTTTTCACCATAGGACCTACAGTCTGCCAGAAAATGGCAGTAGTTCGGACAGTGTGAATGAAGAATTCTTTGAATTCTTCTCTGTCTCACAGCGCTTGTGAGGCAGCAAGCAGACAGGGGTTCTGCTGTCTCCATAGAGACAGGCACACAGGCATAGGAGCTGCTGTGTCAGACTCACGCGCCCGCGCGCACACACACACACACACACACACACACACACACACACACACACACACACACACATCTGTCTGTGTTTCTCACTGGTAAAAATACTGTGTCAGCGATTAAACTGGCCAGTATAGACAAATTTCAGAGCGTGAAGCGCTCTGAAATTTGTCCTTTAACACGTTGACTGCCAACTACGAGATAACTCGTAATGGCGGGTCCGGGCCAGCGCTAGACTTGAAAATTCGGAGGAAATTATCCATCCCTTTATTGACTACAATTAGTCCTGGCTAATTCTTGATGGTTTTCCTTTATAAACACGTTTTCCAATTCAAGAATAATCAAGTGGCAATTGAAGACACGGCTTCTCTCCCCCATGCGATCTAACAGCAAATAATGGGCTACATTCAGTAGAAAATAATTTAATTATAAATAGGTCTATGCACAGGCACTCAGCAACGTTATTTTTTTTTTTTTCCAGCGAGGCGCATTTCAGAACTCATTTGCAAATGAAGGTAATTTCGGCAAGTACCTACACCTGTTCTTGCAGCACGGTCAGGCAACTTGCTGAAAAAATAGACAGCTGTCAGACTGGAAAATGTAAACGGAGGAAACCACGTACTTGCCACCAGAATTACCTTCATTCGCAAATGAGTTCTGCAATGCCGCTCTCGCTGGAAAAAAATACCTTTGCTGAGTGCCAGTGCATAGACCTAATTATAATTAAATTATTTTCTCTACTGAATGTAGCCCATTATTTGCTGTTAGATCGCATGGGGGGGAGAAGCCGTGTCTTCAATTGCCTATTATTCTTGATGCAAAATGTGTTTATAAACGCCTGACAGATGCAGAGAGACACACACACACACACACACACACACACACTGTCTGTGTTTCTTACTGGTAAAAATACAGCGCCAGCTATTAAACAGGCCGGTATAGACAAATTTCAGAGCGCAAAGCGCTCTGAAATTTGTCCTTTAAACAATGTCAGGTGATACCTGTGTGTGTGTTTGTGTGTGTGTGTGAGAGAGAGGGAGAGAGAGAGAGAGAAAGAGAGAGAGACACAGACAGACTAACTACCTACACTCTGCCAGACTGCCACTCTAGTGTGTGCGTGTGCGTGTGTGTGTGTGTGTGTGTGTGAGAGAGAGAGAGAGAGAGAGAGACATCCATTCACTGTTGCGGGCAACATTTGAGCAAGCACACTTTGCATTTTCTCTGCGGAAATGCAGTCTAGTTTTCTATGTTCTCTGTAAACCCTGAAAGTATAATTGGGCCGTACTGGTTTCAGGTTTTTACCTGGAGGAAGGACAACAGCAATGTGGTCAGTTTTAATCAGAACTTGATAAGGCATAGGTTCGCTAAACAGCTCCGGTCTATTCGTTAGACAGTTATCCAAGACTGCATTCCCTCTCGTTGGGAAATCCACAAAGGCAGTGAGGCCAGACATAATTGACAAAGTGTCCAGGTTGAGTTGATTTTAGTCTCCGCCACACAAAACAACGCCATTAGGTTAACAGTCTAGGAATTTGTCAGTAACGTCCATAATACAATCAATCAAATCCGTTTCCTTATAGGAAACTGTAGGTGGGTGGTAAAGACCAATTATCAACATGTTATGTCCAGAAGGAAGAAGAATATTAATGGACATCATTTCATAATTATTATCCCGTTATGTACTGAATACTTTCACATATCATATACACGTAATCACAAATAAAAGATCGTTTATCTCTCAATCAACAAATGAATAAAATAATCTGTGGCAGAGATAATGAAACAGAATACCATAGCTAGGCTACACTGCATTGTATGCTCGGAACCTAATGAGCTAGCGGGTTTGCTCTGAACATGGGAATGTCAGAGAAACTTGTTCAGAGAAAGGCTGCAAACCCAGATTATTCGAATAAAAGGTATGTTAATTTTGCAGGGCTTGAAAGGATGGGTGAATCATGCTGAAAATAGCCAAGATTTTATTCAGACGCGATTTTTCTGCTCTGCCTCCCAACTATGGCAATGATCGTATTATTTCACTGACAGAGCTGGAAATAGCATGGACGCTTCGTTCGCAACTCACACGTTTCATGCTATTAATCGATCGTAAATCAGCGGATAAAAATGATCATGGCTTGGCGACTGACAAATGGTGCTCTGTTCCAGAGATCCGTGCTCTTACCCTGCCAGTGTGCACTGATACTGGGGGAGCGGTAACGTGCAGCAACTTCGCTGCTGAACTTAAGTTAGATTTGGGCGTCTTAAAATGCAGCACTGTCATGCAGAAATCAGCCTCTTCATAATGGTAACTTTAGCTATTTAGCTAGATACATAAGCTGACGCACGTACACTACTAGCGATTTTCGTTACGTTTGTTACGAACAAACTGTCTAAAATATATTAAAACGCAACAAAACTAAGGTGATCCACTGGTTTTCATATTTTATTTACCAGGAAATTATTTACATTTATGCATTTATTTCGGTCCTTCTGGAGGGTTCGTCACCATCTTGCCGATGACTCGCGAGGGGCTTCCCAGACACGTTTGCGAGTCCGCCATGTTGAACCTAGCTGGCTCGGCCCTCGGGGACTGTGGGCCTGTCATGATAAATTTTTCGACCAATCACGTTGCTTAAAAGGTCTCCCATAGCTGAATGGTTTGAGAATCGCAAATTCGCATCCGGGACTCAAGCCCGGCGATTGTTCGCGAGTTAACTCGGCTCCGAGCGCTAAGTGGTGAAGAATACTTGCCATGAGAACAGGAACTCTATGGTGGATTGAGAGAGTCCCACATATGCAACCCAAGTGTCTCATTATGCCTCGGTGTGCGCATGCGCACAGCGAGCATACGGTACTCAGTCTTTATGCCTCGGTGTGCGTGGCTTTTCAGCGCATACTGATACTCAGTCTGTGTATTTGTTTGTTTGTCTGTCTGTTACCATCATAACTGCGACAGCGTGTGCATCAAGCTAAAGTAACAATGCCAACGAAGTGACAAACACTGTTCTCTTGATTTTAAATGTGCCAGAATTTTGAAAAAGGATTCAGTTCAAGAGCTCTGAAGTTATTTGCTTACCATGTTTGTTCTTGGTACTTTCTGGTTGAAGTATATGCAGCACAGGAGAGTTAGTAGCACTACTTATAGTACATGTACTACAATTACTACTCTATGGAAGAGATACCAACACAAACCTAGTATCAGTTTAGCTTCTTGGCTTTCTTTTCACGATCACATGATGCACACTTTTGATTTTTTGTAGCACTTCATGTTTCAGTATACACGTTTTGTGTACATAATGTTAAGCCACACCCACATGATTTTGGCACAAGGACCGCACTCTATTGACTGTTTATGTATTCAAGCTTGCTTTTATGTTACTGTACAACTATTGTACATCAGTAGTGGCTAAGCAATACACACCGAGGCATCAGCACCTCTGGTGCTTTCATTTCAGTGGTAACTGTTCCATATCAACTGCAGTTTCCTGTCCAACCCACTCAAACACATTTTGTGCCCCTAGAATATTTATTTCAGTATTTAGCTGCTACAATATGTACTGTGTATTTATATTGATATTTTACCAAAAATGTTACGCATGCATCATTATAGTTTTGTCTCCTGTACTATCAATCAAGAACAGGGGAATATAATTCAACTACAGTATCAGTACTGTATTTATCTACAAAAAATTTTTTTTTTTTTTTCCTTCTAGTTCTACTGTGTAGAGGCTTTTCCTCTGCCTCACTTTGGTGCTGTGACATCTTTTAGAGAAATTGTGTGTTTGTATCTCCCACCAGAAAAGGAACTTATTAATATACCACAATTTAAATTTCTATTTATTAATAAAATATATATTTTTTGTACTGCTGTATATACTGGATTTAGTTTCTGTCTTGCTTTGATGATACTATGCTGGTTGTTGTAGTAAGATTGCAGCACTGAAAAAATCCAGGTTTTAAAAATAAATTCTTTCTCAGTATTTTGTTCCAGTCTTCTGGGTACGCCAATAAAAACTGTTCTTCTCCCGGGAGGCAGAATTAAGTAGAGACGTGAGCTGGCTGAGGTCAAGGGATCTAAGAAAAACATGGTAGGACTTTTACTTTCTGACTAGGACCCTCCAGCTCTGCAAGAGTTTTTTCTGCAGGTAATTTCTCAGAAACTATGCCTGCTGTCTTCTCGAAACACATGCTCTTTCCGATCCTCATCTCTGCCACGTTCCACAGTCCTTCCTTCATGGAAAAGGTTGGCAATTGTCATTTGTAAATTTCCAGCATCCATAAACTTTGGTTAGTTTTATTTTGAAGCATTGTTATAATTGAGCACAATCATATTACAGTGGGTGAGTTCATCGTTGCTCGTCATAAGGGAAGGAGGTCTAATTGGAGGCAGTTGACCTCGTCTGGTCGTCACTGCGTAAGTATGCAGTCACAACCGAGGCTGAACCTGTTTTCAATTTCCTCCATGTGTAATATCGGAGCTGGCCTTCCCAATCTGCTTCTAGTTTCTGTATTCTTCTTGTTGTCTCAAATCTGCTTCCAGTTGGAGTGTTACTGTTTTCCCAATTCAACAAGCCCTTCACTGCCTGATGGAGACATATTTCTTCCTATGTGAAATCACCATGAAATTTCTTGACATGGTGGAGTGTTTGTGTGAGTTTTGTAAATAAAGTTTGTATCTTTGTAGCATTTATCAGAGGGGTGTCATGGAAGGCAGTTAAGTATGTTTGCTGAGCCTCCATTCTCATAAACATTCTTCCTCTGGTGGTTAATTTGGTGCCTATTCCATGGGGAGTTGGAGGGCGTCTAATGTTTTTATGGTTAGTTTGTGTTCCCGCTCTGGAAGTAAGCTTTGATATTTGCACATGGCCCTCGGACAAGGGGTGGGGGGGGAGGTGCATTTATGAAAACAAAAACACGTGCACACTCACATACGCCCTTCCTGCAATGGCTTAGCCTTGATGAGCGCCTCTCTGATCAGGCTGTAGGGCTTAAAATGGACATGGCCTGCGCACTGGTACTTGGCATGGAAGTTTCCAGATTAAGAAAGTAAAAAAAACCTTCCCAGTATTTTGATGTCATTGTCTAGATCTGCCATTATGCAGAGCTTTTTTACCAAGTTGCAGAAGTGATCAATGAAATCGGCTGGGCTGATTCATGAGAGGAAGCCAAGCATTGATGCTTTTTTGTTATTTTATTTTACTTAAATTTTTTTTAACTTTCCATCTCCTGGATTTTCTACCTCTGCTTTGTACACAAAGGGATTCATCCTGATGCGGAAAAGGCACCCCACTGATCAGCCGCTTCCTGCCCACGCTGCATCATGCCTTTGGCGCCCAGTTGATAGTGGCACTTGGCCCATCAGACCACCTCTACCGCTCTCAACTCTGCAGCGTCGGCTACGTCTGTTTGCTGAGCTGAGTCTCTTTAATTTTCTAATGGAGTGCACCCTGCAGTAAAGCCATCAGGTTGTTTTCCTTAGTTTTTTTTGTTTTTTTTTTTTCCATTCCCTCCAATGGAGTATGTGACCGACTCAGCCAGGGCACCTTATACTGCTGCTCAGAACCTCTCCGCTTTGGTTCAGTTTCAGAGTCCTTGTTTTTCTTATACAGCTGGTCCGTTTTAAAGGCCTTCTGGAGCCGGTAATATCGTGTCTGTATGAGCCCTTCCTCTGAAACTGAATATTTCTGTAAAGAGTTGTTTTTGCGCTGTGATAGGCCCAGAATCCTCTCTGTGTGCAAGCCATCCTTGGAGACCTGACTGGATGGTGGCCAGATTTTGATACTGCTCTGGTGCTTTGGAGGAGTAGAAAGTTGGGGGGGATCTGACCTTAGAACACCCCTCACACCCCCACATCTACAAACGAATACCAAGCGCACATCTGGACTTAACAACTTGGTAAGATCCAAGGACGCAAACCATTGGAATCGAGGGAGCCAAACCTTTTGAAGTTTATTTTCCATTATTCTCATATTATATCACAGGCAGAATTTGGGGACAAAACCACTGTTTTCATGGCTTCTGATAGCTGTGCTGTGGCCTTGAACTGCTGCCGTATCATTTTAATGATTTGTAATTAATTATGGTGAAAGATGAACAAAATGCATTTGTGTTCAAAAGGTTTGTTCTGCTCAGGGCAGGAGCTCGTTTTACACATAATACACTTTGTTTTGACAAATGCGTTCTAATGCTGGTTTGTTGTTGACACTTGATACTCCTGTATGAGTTTTGAAGGGGTATTTCTTGAAATGTAATCATCAACAATGATAATGCAGTTACGGTAGCAGAATCGTTCAGATTCATGCATCTTTTAATGAGGTTTTTCTCTACATTGGGCATTTTCCCACCATCCATTTGCAGCGAGGTTCATAAGCATTTGGATGGTGATTCAGTTTTAAAGGGCTACCATCCTGCACAGTACATTCTATACATTTGTGATGGAAATGCCATCATATGATAGTGCTGACTACTCAATAGCAATATGCAAAGAGTGAACTGTGTGGGAATTCCATCCCTTTGAAATTGCTTGTATTTGTATTGGAAATTTCTCCATCTGCTGCATTTAAACCGATATTAGTTTTTCAGTCGGCTTGATTAAATCTTAATGCAGGTACTGTAAGTTGTGCATGAGTAGCTTAGTTTGGACAATTTGTATGTGGACTTTGTGTCTTTTGACCTAGCAGAAATGAATTTGACCTTTAAATCCTCAAATATGAATGCAATCTTATTTGGTTTTCCCCTAAGTCATTACAACTAGATTAAAATCAAATGTTTGAGGGAAAAACACTGGGACTGTAGGAATTTTGGGCCATCTTGCATTATCTAACCTTACTGGCTTTCTTTGCTGATGTTGGCTTTGCTAGCAAATGCGTATCTGTGCCCAGTATGACATGCTCAACAAGGTTATATGATGCAAATCAATCAATTACTCAATGCACATGGGACCATAGGGGTGAGGGGGTTGTATGGGAACGTAAGCCACACTTCCTGTAAATCGATACATGGCAGGATGATGGGTAAAACACAGGCAAAGCTGCAGGAAATATGGGAGTTGTGACATGGGACCCAGACATCTCCCATTAATCATAACGTCTGAGCTAGTGCTCTTTGTCTCTGTCCAATACCCTAAAGATTTTGGTCATTTCAGTTTTTTCCAGCTTCATGACAAATGTTTTCCCCCACCCCTCCCCCAACCCACAGATGACCACCATTCATACATTCTACATGGAAAGTACATTTTTTTCAACATTATAGGCGTGAGTGTAGATTTCCGCCCTGGTCAGAGTATTTCAACAATAAGTCATACATTTTTGAGAGTTATGGCGTTGCCTGCATTCTGGCGCCAGTCATAATATCTGCATCATCGGCTTCCTTTTGGTTTGTTTCGGGCAGTCGTGCGTTGGCCAGGGATTCGTTACGTTGTTTTTTTTTTTGTTTTTTTTTGCTTCACCATTGTTTTGGAGTTCTTCCTAAATCCCGATTGGCATTACAGCAGCTTACTGCTGTACGATGGTCTTATAAACATTGCCATATCCAGGAGACAGCTGTGCCAATCATGAGTGGAAGATATTTAGAATCATGACTCAAATAAAAATCCATGGCGTCTCCTCATCCCTCTCATCTCTTCTCCATTAACTTTTTACAGTGTTGGGGGGATGATGATAAACCAACGGTGGTGTTTTGTCAAATCTAGCCCCCTGCCTTGGCAGCTGCCTTGGCTCCCTCACTCGTGTCTGCAAAGCATCTGACCAGAAAACTGTTTTGGATTGGTCTCAGTGTGAAATCCAGCTGTGGAATGGGTCCTCTGGGAATGCTTTGGTAAGGGGAGATTTACAAAATTTGACCTTTATTCAAGGTCAGCTCACGGAGCTCATGCTGAGAATGCTGTGCTTAAGTTCACATTCACGTACACTGCACTCATGCATAAGTTCACATTTACACACGCTGTGCACATGCCTCAGTTTACTTTTAAATACACAACATTCATGCCTAAGTTTTCATTCACATACACTGCACACATGCCTAACTTCACATTTGTATACACTGCACACATGCCTAAGTTAATAGTCATGCATGTACACTGCACTCATGCCTGAGTATATACTGTAGGCTTCAAAATTGCTGGCACCCCTGAATGGCAATGCACAAACAATACTTTGAAAAATTCAAAAAAATATATATTTATTAAAAAAATCTACTAGACAATATGAGAGATACTGCTCGATATTAATGTTCCAATGGAACCAATCAAAACTATTTACTGATTTAATAAAAAATCAGTTTCCTCCAAATCAAGGTTTCACAATTAATGGCACCCTTAAAGATCATTGTTCATAACATCTACCAAAATTAAACCAGGTATTAAATTCCTCTTATTTAAGTTTTATCTAAGTGTTAAGGAACTATATTGAGCCATTACATCACTTCCTGTTTCACAAAGGTACAAAAATGAGGTAACACACGAAATATCCCTTTGACATCCAACACCATGAAGAAAACAAAACAACTGTCAGTTCAAAAGATGCAGATGGTTCTAGACCCTCATAAATCTGGTAATGGCTACAAGAAGATTCACAAATGATTGAAGATGCCACTGAGCACTGTCAGGGCAATTATTTGAAAATATCAAAGATATCGAACTTCTGTAAACCTCAAGGGGTAAGAACACAACTGCATTTTGGCCCCCAGGATACTGAGGAGGATGGTGAGAGAAGCAACAAAATCCCCAAGAATGACTGGGAAGGAACTGCAGGCATTGGTGGCATCTTGGGGTCACCAGGTTTCAAAAAGCACCGTCAGGCGCCACCACCACGACCACAGGACCTTTGGAAGGGTTTCCAGAAGAAAGCCTTTTCTGACCAAAAGACACAGAAGTAAGCACTTGGGAGTGTACCAAAAGTCATTTAAATTATAACTGAAACACGGTGCTTTGGACAGATGAGACCAAAATTGCAAGTTTCCGTCAGATACAGCATTGGCATGTTTGGCATTGAAACAGAGATGTATACAAAGAGAAGCACCTCATACCCACTGTGAAATATGATGGTGGGTCAGTCATGTTTTGGGGCTTTTTTTAATTCAAGAGGTCCAGGGGCACTGGTTAAGATTAATAGCATAATGAATTTCACCAAGTATCAGGAGTATTTTGGCTGACAATCTGGTTGCCTCCGCCAGAAGGCTGGGTCTTGGCCATAAGGGATTTTTAAACAAGACAAATACCATAAGCATACCTCAAGATCCACACAGAAATGGATCTGTGACAACAAAATCAACCTTCTGCAATGGCCATCTCAGTCGCCAGACTTCAATCAAAAACCTGTGGGCTGAGTTGAAGACAGCAGTTGATAAACACAAACCCAAGAATGCAAAGGATTTTGAAAGCCTCAGCGTAAAGGATTGGTCCAAAATCCCCCCAAATGTGTGCCTTAACCTTGTCAAAAATTACAGGAAAAGACTCCACGCTGTTATCCTTGCCAGAGGTGGTTGCACTAAGTACTAAATGAAGGGTGCCAAGAATTATGAAACCTTTATTTTGTTGAAATTTATTTTGCATGAATGATTATGATTTTGGTTGTTTTCATTGAAACATTAATAAAGTGAAGTATTTCACACATTGGTATATTCTGTTTCTCTATAATTACATTGTTTTTTTTTTTGTATTGTTTGTGCATTGCCAATTACTGAAGTGCCAGTAATTTTGGAGCCCACAGTATTTACATACACTGCACTTATCCCTCAGTTTGCGTTCACATGCACTGCGCTCATGCCCAAGTTTACATTTGCATACACTGAACACATGCCTCAGTTAACTTTTAAATACACAGCACTCATACCTTCATATTTACATATGCACATATGCCTGTGTTTATATTTACATACACTGCAATCATGCCTCAATTTACATTCACATGCACTGCACTCATGACTAAGTTTACATCTACATACTCTGTGGCAATGCCTCAGTTTACTTTTAAATACAGATCACTCATGCCCTCACATTTGCATATGCTGCACTGCTGCCTAATTTTACTTCACCTGCAGTGCACTCCTGCCACGCTTATATTTTCGTACACAGCATTTTTACTGAAGTTTATATCTACATTCACTGCAAGAAGGGCGTAAGTGACATTTTACAAATTTTACAGGAGAGGCAAAAAAACTACTCCAGGTTAATCTCTACCATATGGATTACCATTTCCAGGGTGAATGAGTGGGTCATGAGATGATATTCAAGCCAGAATAAGATTTATTCCTAATCATTAGCCTTTGAAGAGATAGTCAAGATTATGTCACTTATGCCCTTTTAGCAAGAGTCGGGATGTGGAGTTCAACAATGAAACACACATCCTAAAAGGGCGTATCTGCAACACACTGCTAAAAGAAATGAAGGTGAGTTGGTGAAAGTGCCTTGAGTCTGTTCAGTGGTCTAAATTTCTAAGTACACATAATTTTCTGTTTCCCTAGTAAATGTTTTAAACATTAGAAGCATAAAACTGCATGGATATGATATGGCAGGATATAGTCCATTTTGGTTTCCATTGTCAAAATTTTGAGGGATTTTGTAAACCGCTGGTCTACGCAAACTGCATGAAACTGCTGTCAAACCGCAAAGATCTTGGATGGGTATTCCTGGGAATCCTTTTCCGGGATTCAACCAAAATATATATTCTGCACTCTTGTCCTAGTTCTCATTTACTTACACTACACTCATGTCTGCTCACATTTACATACACTGCTCTCCTGCCTAAATTTGGATTTACATGCACTGTACTCTGGCTAAAACCTACATTTATGGTCATTTCCAATATTCCAAAGTTTATATGTACGTGCACTTTGCTGCAATTGTACCCTAGTTCACATGTTTGTACTCTACACTTAAGCCTAAGTTCTCAATTACTCGCGCTTCACTTTGTAAAAGCACTTATGCTGCACAAGTTCAATATTTAGATTTATACTTCAGTAGCAACATTGGCAGAAGTGATCTCTTTTTGAGGATTCCTGTAAGCCTTTTCAGCCGGTGTTCCTTTTTTGAAACATCAGTTTCTCGTTATTAGAGAGCCAGTCGTGGCAGACTTCATGTTCCTTCCCACCTGAGGTTTTGAGTTAGTGCCTGGTGGTGGTAACTGAGTTCACTTTAGTGGGATGAAGATGTTCCAAACTGTCTGAAGTCTTCCCTTGCCTTTGTCTGTCTAACCCTTAATAATTTACCATCTCATGGTAAATTGGAATGTATTATGATGTAATTATTTTATAAATATATGAATCATATATGCATATGTTAATGAATAATAATAATAATGTCATTGTCTAAATATTTATGGACCTGACCTGCATATTTCATTGAAATATTGTACTTTATTATTATTATAAAGCTGAAAGGAACTCTTACAAGCAGAAGAATTCCTTCAAGACTCCCTGAGAGGAACATGGGATTAGAGTTAATGTTACCATTAGAGAAACTTTATTAACTGACCACTCAAAGCACATGTACAAACCGTCTTCTCTTTCCCATTGATGTGCTACAAGAGAGCTCTATGATGATTGAGAATTATTCTTTTATTGGACTATTTTGTGATCAAAACAATCCTCTCTTGGTGAAAGTGCTGAATCTCTGCTTTCATTAAAAGGCATTTCTATTGCCTGTTCTATTTTGGTATCACCATGTAAACCATATAGAAATTACAGCATGCATATACAGTTTCCCTCAACCCCATTTCCTTTGTAGTTTGCTTTTGGTATTAGACCTGATTATCAGGTTGCATAGTTTGACATAGTTTGAAATTCACCTACCGCTGATGTAATGTATGGTGTGAACACTTTTTTGACCAGCTTGGCCCCAAAAATCTCATCGCATCTGAAGCAAAAATTATTTGTGCACTCATCGGCACCTCTTACTTGTCAAAGTCTATCCTCGCTGTGTAGTATTCAAGGCCCTTAGCCTCAAAACCACTCCATGGGCTTCATTCATGTGTCTCTCTCTGTCTCTTTCTCTCTACTTATTTTCCATGCCATTTCTCCCAGATCATGCCTGTAAATACAAATTAGCTGTCAACTTGGCTGTCTGGTTAAGTGCAGATTAGAAAATTAATAATTAACACGACCCAGTGTCTTGCATCAGTTAAATATGAATCTGGTTGTAACTCTGGGTAGTGACTACATGTGGGAGTTGCAAGCTATTCTGTTTTTCATGACACATTTGAGGACCAACACCCCAACCATATAATTCAGGAAGGGGTACTGGCAATGCTAACAGTATGGTTTACACTAATATATATTAACTGATATTGACTGTACACTGTTGCGCAAAATGAAATTTTTACAAGGTATTGGGAAGTACAGTTAGACTTGAGGCTTTACTGTAGTAAATGACGTTATCCCCCGTGTTGTTTTCAGACTAAGCCAGATTATATTTGTATCGCCTCTGTTGAGAATGGATGTTGAAGCAAAATCGCATTGCACAAAGGTACCTTAAGCAAACAGGAAGTATGAGGAAATGAGTGTCGCCTGGAGAAGGAACCTACTGAGTCACATGGATTATTTCTTTTGATTCATTTTTCTTAAATTGTCTGAGTTCTAAGAAAAATGCTTATAACCTATTTTTTGCAGCTCAAGCAGAGTATTCTGAGAAAGCCGTGACTCTTGGACATCTTTTATCTGGCTGTCCTTAATCAGTTTTTCCTTCTGTTCCCCCACAGTTGTTTCATCATTCTTGTCTCAAGCACTCTGTCTCTTCTGTGTGTGTCCCCCCCCGTTCCCTACAGTTGATTGTTTGTAACGTATATTTAAGTTCATGGTCTATGTTCATTCCCTGCTAGCTTGTCTTTTTTCTAAGTCTTCCTGGACTGCTAGCTTTAAAGAGCTCCTTGTGCTCCGTTATCGGCTTAAGTATGCCAGTAACCTCTTTATTAGGGATGTCTCCCTTTATCCTCTCAGCTCTAGTCTGGCAAGTTGGCCAGTCCTTCCAAACACTAAGTACCTGATGGAGCACTGCCCTATCTGCCCTGTACTCTTGGACTGCTTTCTCAGAGCAGACGTCAAACCTGTTTCTGACCACAGCTTGCCAGTACTCCTTGAAATCCCGTTAACCTGGACTGCCCGTCTGCCCAAGCCCTCTTCTTTTTTGTTTGTGACAACTGCAGCAAGAAAAACTTTTATTGAAGTGCCTAAGGGATTTTTTGTGCACCTGGGTGCTTCCCTGAAGTTCGTGACAAAACAATCCAGCCTACCATGGATCCAGCAGATCTCCCTCACCCCTCTGAGGTCATGAAGTTTAAAGGGATCCTCCTGGGGCAGCATGAGGCGGTATCTTGCGAGCTGCCACAGACCATCTGGTCCATCTCCAACCAGCTTGCTTCCATCTCTGAAATCTCCTGGGACTGTGCTGCTGCTGCTCAGGCTGCGAGTTTGTTCCTCCTGTAAGCTCAAGCCCTGTCTAACTCTTATAGGGAGCCCATCATCGCCCTGATGGACCCTCATTACGGCAACCCTTCCATCTGCCAGAGTTTCCAGGGCTTTTTTGTGGATCTGCGCCTGATTCCTCCTCTGAAGTCAGTGACAGGTTAAAGAATAAACAGAACTTTATGTGGCTTCTAAACTTGCAAGTTCATCTTGACCATCTCACAATGGCCTTTTATACAGAAATACCAAGTATCCTAATATTGACATAATGGAGAAGTTTACTGTTCAAGGTCATTCAGTGAGGTTGGCCTGAGTGCAGTCTAATTACAAACTGATTTAATCTAATTTTGAAGGCCTTTCTATGGGCTAGAGTGGGTCATTATTACAAAGCCAAAAATACACTAATGACCAACTCCCCTTCGACAAAAAGCTGCAATACTGTGGTGTATGGCTATTCTTCTAAAGGGTGAATGGGTCTAATAAATAAGGGCATGTGTTTTATATATAATTTAAGTTAAGCGAACAGGCTTCAGCATAAGTTTAGGAAGTCACCAGACAAACCTCCAATGTGATCACATAGTGAGTCACAGGTGATAGACAGAGCTTGTTTTTACATTTTCTTACATTCTGTACATCGCATAAGCCTGGTAAAGACCATGTGAATTCAGATTACTTGTATAAAAAAACATTTTGTGATGTTTGACAAATGCAGTTCGCCCCTACCCATCTCTTTAAAATGTATCATATAGCCTAAGTTGATGGCTTCACACCCTGTGGATGCAGCACAGAATGAATGGCATCATGCCATTTGCTTCTAATATGAGCAGTTACATTGTGCCCAAGCACATTTCGATAATTACGAGTGCTTGCCTCAAGCCATCAGCCAAACATAATTTTAATGAATACGTTGCTGCAAATTCCCTTGAAATCACAGAAAAGCAGCATGCGTCGTGATAAACCCCATTAGCGTAAAACCAATTAGCACCAAGAGCTGTTGGCAATAACAATTATATCTTCAGCGCATTCTATAGCAGAGGTCCTGTTGCAGCGAAGAGTTACTTGGCACACCAAAGAATACGTTGTTACTGAAGAATATGGTCCACTGAAAGGGCTCTGCTGCTGCGGTAACAATACTGCCACACTCCAGAGGCAGTCAGCAAGTTACAACACATTTAACAATGCAAAAGGAAACATGAAATCCGGCCACGAAATGCCGCCTTGCCCATGGGGATCACGCTTGAGGCCCTCCTGGCAGGAAAACATTGTAAAGTTGTCAAAAAATCCAGAAACAATAAACAAAAAATGGTCAGAGACAGAGGAAGGAATGACCTGTATCTAGCGAGCGAAACGGTGGTGGGGATGAAAGGACAGCTCTGGAGCTTGCTCCAGCTAAACTGTGGTGATTTCTTTTGTGGTCCTCTGTCATAGAGAATAATGTTTGATAGGATGCAGTCTGGGGTATGTACAGTAGCAGTGAAAGCATGGCGTGTCAGAAGTACAGACACCAGGTTGCTGTCTTATCGCAGCGTGCCAAGCGGAGCCTTTGGTCAGCCGTGTAGGTCGGATTACTGGGCCCCCAGAAAGAATCCTTTCTATGGACCCTCCCCAGCTGTGGGTCACCCGTCTCTGTGCTGTTTACGCATGGAATCCACCACCCAACACTTTTCATCCCACCAGCAATGACTCTCCCCTCTGCTGTCAGCTGAGACAAAAATTCCCAGTCTGACAAAAGCAGAAGACTTGCTTTAACAAAAAAAAATTAAAATAAAAACAAAAAAACTACAACTTGACAGCCATTTTAGTCTCAATTTGGACTGAAAATCTTATTTATTGCCAATGAGGTAAGAGTTTTAATGACGTTAAGCTTTTGTGGAGAGGATAGACAACTTCAGTTGTCTGCAACAATTGCTTGGAAAAGGGTGGTATTTTCTACTTAAACACAAGAGGAAAAAAGAGATTTTGTAAGGCTGATATTTTTATGAGAGTGTGAGAGATGGTGATTTCACACATGTTCAGCGTACCCAAATCATCCAAATGATCTTGCGCACTGATTGTAGAGGGGCCAGGGCCTACAGACGAGCTGGCTGCCAACCAAACTCATTTCCCAAATATATGTTTCTGTTGTTGAAATTTTCACCAAGGCTTTCTCATTATAACAGTGAGACATCTGTCCGCTTACAAGTGCTCACGTGTTTCTCATTAAATCCTCAGCAAGTCAACTTGTAAAACCCATGATATTTTTTTTTTTTTTTTTTTTTTTAGTTCGCTGAAACTATGAGCTTGGATCTGTCTGTTGGCAAACGTGGATCAATTAACAAAAGGAAGTTGAAGCAATGTGAAAATCCGACTGTGGAATGCTGTTTATGTGTCAAAAACTGAGCTCGCTTGTCTGAGAAAACGCAGCCACCACTGAAAAAGGATATCTGCATATACTCCTGAGGATGGAGTTATCTCGTCTGGTGAGGGTGGAGGCGGGAGGGGGGACACCTCATCTCTTGAATTTTCATTCCCCATATTCCTTTTCCTACTCGAAATGTATAATGCTATTATATGTCACCCATTTGTTATTCGCAGCCATATTGATATTAATGAGACTGAACTCATTTTAAGTAAATAATAATAATAAATAATAATGCTAAGTCTGTTGCCACTAATACTGCAAGAACTAATACTGCTACAACAACTTCATCTTCAAATAATACTGTTAATAATAGCTTATTTTATCTAATAATGTGAGATAACAATAGTTGTAATCTTATGTGCTGGAGCGACCAGCCCCAGATGCACGCTAGCTTAGCCTCAAGAGGCAAAAAGCCACCAGGTCTATGTTTCTGTAAAACACCCAATCCAATAAATCAATGACAGTGCTTTCATTTCTTCGTTAGAGAAAAATGAGTAAATCTACAGTACAAGGACCAGCCCGAAAGAGTATCCAAGCAAGAACACACACTCCTATACACTCATGGAGCCAGGGAAGTGCACAATGAGTATGTGAAACCTGTCACCTCACCAATCGCAGCCGAAGAGGGTCATGCTGTGTAAACATTGTACTTGGAAGTCCTCTAAATCATGTTCAGGCCCTGGGAGATTTGTGGATTCAGGGAGGGGGTTGTGTGGTGACAGCCAACAGATGGCTAACAGGAGTAAAATGTCCAATGATGTTCCAAACCGTGGATTTTGGTAAGATTTTTTGTAGAACTATTGCCCCTTCCACTAATTTATCTCCATACTTCACTGCCTTGTCATGGTTTTCTTGAAACTCGCACAACTTCAGTTTGCATATTGACAAAAGCCAGCAACCGATTCCAAATGCAATCAAACCCCAGAACTCCGACTGAAAGCTTTCGTATGAAATATGGTGGGAGGGAGAGAAACTATGTACAAAAATGCTGCCCATTCTGAAATATAAAAAATATACAATAATATTCAATTCTATGATAAAATCTGCTTGTAATTGCTTGTACTCTTTTGATTTTTCAAAATACAATTAAAGGAGTTACGCTCTTGTAAAAGATGTAACCACATGAACGGTTTGACGAAAATTGGAGCGGAGAACCAATCACGAGAAATTTCGAAATCATCCCAAGACTTTAATAAGGCTCACTTTAATAATGCATTTCCTGCCTATCTGAAGGGTCTGGGTCAGAAAAATGAATTCAATAGGAAATCCTCTAGAAAATATTAATACGCCTCATCTTTAATGAATGTTACACTGGTGATGTTGGCGGAAAACAAACAGAAGTAATTTGGTTAATTCCATTTCTTCTGCCCCTTCATCCGGCCCTGGTTATTCGAGAAATTGTTGGCTGCTTAGCATGAGTCCATCAGCCTGTAAACTTGAGATGATGCCATTATTCCCCTGGTCCCAGAGAGAACATTTTTTGTCAACATGAGCCAGTTTCCCGAAATCGACCATATTCATCCAGATCTGGCGCTCTTGCTGTTACAGTGCAGTGAGTTTCCCACAAGTACGGGTGCTCTGCTGTCTCCAGGGTGGGTGAGGTAATTTTGGGCTATTTTTGACTGGCCAAAAGTTCTATAATTGAGGGAGCTCCCTCATCATAAAAGTGTATGGAGATAAGGCTTTGCTCCCGTTTGTCACTCTTGTGTGCTGTTATGTAGTGCTGTGTTCGTGCACTTCCGTTTTTTTGTGCCTGTTATCACTCATGCACACCTTGCTGAGTGATACTTCCTCTGTGCGCGTCCTCAGTATGAATGCTTGAGAGTTTTTAAAAGAACAGCATAAAAATTAACATTGAAAGGCAGTGAATTTGTTCAATGAAGTATAATCTGTTCTCCTTCCTCATATTTTATTTAAAAATATTTTTATTGCAGCATTTAATTTTTGAACTTTTGTAAAAATCCAAGAGCTGACTGTGTGTCTTTAGAATTTGACCAGTGGTAACTATTAAGAAAGCAAATAAATTTTGCCCAAAGCACATCATGATATCGGTTGTCATTGATTTTCAAAGCAATAATATTTTGGACATGATTAAAATTTCAAGGGATTAATTATGAAGTTTGGAAATTCGAAATAATTCAAAACCTGAGCGGTTTCTAGTTGATTCATCTTTGACTCATCATGCATAGATATTCTTCAAATCCAATCCGATGTATTCTGATTTAATTTCTGCCTTTCCCAGATTAAAACACTCAACAAACAGCTCGTTAGCAGTTGTAAAAAATGCTTATTCTCATTGGTAGGAATTCGGCTCTCAAGAAAATCTTAAGAATACACACCATGTCTAAGTCCTATTGATTAAATGACCTGGCCTAAATACAGAAAAAAAGAGTCATGGCAAAATATTGAAAATCTCATTATGGTGCTATTTGTTGATGACCACCAAGCATGCAGACACTTTTCCAAACGCTGAACCCATTTGCTGAATTCAGTTTATATGAGTCACCGTATGTGTAGAGTGCAGTCAAACACATGTCAAGAGGCAGTACATAAACAATGAAAAATAGCCCTGGTCTCTGTAATCAATTTTCATGCAGCAGCATCAATTTACTGCCGGGCTGGAAGTGTCATGTTGTTTCCTGTAGTTATAGCAACATGCTTGAGACCAGTAGCCTCTGTGCATTTTCTTTGGTTTATAAATCTCAAACATTTAAAGGACATTAGAACAGATTACAAAGGATTATTTGATTTGTGTGACTTTGTGTGATATACAATGACTGAATATGTATTTCTATTATTTGTATTGTCTATCGTTTGACTTAAGTCCTCAGAGACACTATGTTTGCTCATGCCATATTTTCTGAACTGTGTGCACAGTGCCCCAGACATTACCAAAACTACTTCCTTTGAGATGCAAAACGGAGTGGAAATCGTATTTATCTCCGTGCGTGGCAAGAGGACCAGTTCACGCGAGTAGTAATTTGTGAGCTGTGTAAGTTGATTTAAAATATTCCGATTCAGATTTCTCAAAGAAGTGAAATTTCTGACCTGAGTTGAACAGGAATACAATATAACCTTTGGCAGGACAGTATTGATTGTTCAGGAATCACAGAAATATACCAATGATTCAGTCAAGTTTTGAAGTCTGCAGCAGTCTGAATTTCTCATGCTGTAAACAGCACATTGTTTTACCAAGTGCTTTAGTCTGGATGAATTTTTTTTTCTTAAATTAGAAAAAAAAAAACACTGCCTTTTTGTTGCTGCAAATTGTTTTGTTTTTTTTTCCAAGATACTATTTTTCAGATTTTTTTTTTTGCCTGATAGGCAAATCTCATAATGAGTCAAAATGTCTGTACAAATTGCTAATTATTTTTGGGCTATTTAGCAAAAAGGAATAGAGATAAGATGATAAATGTCAACATAAGACTAAAACCTGCTGGCTACAGCATTTTTTTTTCATTTTTCAGTTCTTCAAACCTTCTGCATAATGCACTTGAACTGCCCATGAATCATTTTTGAAAGCAGTGGTGGTTTTTAGGGGTTTGTGACAGGGGCCATTTCACAATTTGAGAAAGCCCACTTGACAGCAGGCCAGGGAAGAGATGAGAGGGAGGAGCTGTATGTTCGCTACGCTGATGAGGACAGTGACATGTCAGGCGCTGTGTACTCAGGCTCCATAAAGCTCTGTGGCTCATCTGTGGCTTCTGACGTGCTTCTGCTTGTGTGATTGTGTGTGTATCTGTGCGTGTCTGTGTGACTGTATTAGTATGTGTGTGTTTGTATGCATTTGTGCTAGTGCATATGTACTTGAGTGCATGTTTGTGGTTGAGTGATCGTGTGTGTGTGTGTGTGTGTGGGTGTGCGTGCACATATGTGTGTCTGTGCCTCCTCTGCTCGGTCCTGGTGCCCCAATTATCTCCCCATAGCAGTACAGCCATTTCCTGGCCCTGCCCATGAAAGCACTGAAGAAGATGGGCTTGGTCAAGGCAATAAAAACAGTCACAGAAGAACACTTCCGGCAACAGTGTGAACTGCCCCTCTGCTGTAAGCTAATCCAGTTAGCCAGTGCTGATAAACTCATCCAAATTTAATTAAGGCGTAAACAGAGCATTTCAGCTGCACATAAATTGTCCCCTGCTTCTCTGAGGTCTAATTACTATCATGACAAAATCACAAAAAGGCGAGGAACACCAAGACAGACACATATTTATCATCAGTATATATCACAATTATTCATTTTTTCAAGTGCCATCAAGGCTACAGTTTAACACAAAAAGCTACGTTGAACATTTTTACATCAATCATACATTGGCAAACTGAAAATCAATATGATCAAAATAGTTTATGATACCACTGAATCATTCATCAGACCTGGGGTGTATTTCCCAAGGTAGGATAACTGATTTAGCTGAATTATTGCACTAAATAAAACTTGGAACTGTAATTTTTAACTTCAGTCCATGTTCCAGAATTGGGAGGGTTTCTGAATAGTTGTCCAGCTAACTCCGCACTAGAGTTTCATGAGACCAGTGCAATGAGATCCATGACTATTTGGACACAGAAACTATTTTAACAGACTGTAAATTTCAGAAGTGCTGCCCATCAGCTTCAGTTTGAGGCCATGTGCACCCATACCGAGAGCATTGTTTAGGAATTGCTGTCCTTTAAAACCGTCGCTGCGAATACCTACTGGAGATCACAGGAATTTTTTTAAATTCATTTGCTCTGGCGCTTGTCTGCATCCCAATCGCAGGCGACAGGAGGAAGTTTCATTATGGAACACAGCATGACCACTACGTGCGACAAGGAAATCGAGGACCATATAAAGTTTATGAACCGATCAGCCTAGCCTCCCGCTGATACAGTGTTACCAGCAGCAACATGAAGAAGCTTTCAAAAAAGCCATCCTCCACCTGATTTTGGCAATTGAATTCTGCAGCCTCCATCACCCAATAAAATCAAATTTGCACAGGACAGCGCTTTTTGGTCCAGTGAATCTGAGGGGCAGTTTTGGTTGAGCGACTGTAAAACCATAAGGAGAAGATGAGAGACTAGAGAACAGGTGTGGCACTTGTCACTCCCCACAAGTAAATTTAAAAACGATAAGCTGTTGACACTATGCCAAAATTCTAGTTTACTTTCTCCTGGAAAGTTTGAGCAACCTGGCGGGACCTATTTGAAATGGCACACTTACATTTATTGTGAAATGGTTTGCCTTTTTATCAAACATTCTTGTGGACACAATTGTTTGATTTGTACTGTTCGGTTAGAGGAAGGTAACTATTCGAGAGTTTGGAGAGCAAATGAACACTGGGGGAAAAAAGCATGAATATGCAAGCACTTCCTAAAAAATTACTTTGACCCGACTGTGTTCTGCTGATATATTTTCCTTATATGCTATATTGTGTAATATCAACAATCAAGTATGGAAATCTTGCAGGTGTAGATAATGCCCGTGTCAACCGAGAAATTAATTGCAGCAGCAACCAGAGTGCTTTTTTCCAAGTTCTTGTGGACAATCTGCCATCTTGAAATGGGGGGCTGCATTGGACTATATCACTCCCATAATCTCAAGAGAACTGTAAACATACTTAACTGAGCTTCCTCCTTGTGTAGGAGGTCTTATCAAAACAGCAGCTTACTGTGTCTATGGAAGCCTGGGTTCCCACCATAGTTATCTGCCATTATCCCTCCCAAAAGACTTTGTGCTAATGTTTATGTGGAAGCTAGGCTACGATTATTTGCTTACTTGAAAACATTATTACTCTTAACACTTTCTCTGCCAGTGTATTTTTTTAAGTTACCAGCCATAGCCAGCAATTTCAATAATATTTGCTAATCTTTCAGTCTGTATTTTTTTTTCCTGAAGATCTGTAACCGCGCACCCCACCATATAACAGTGAAAACGTTGATGGCCAGAAGATCAAGTCAAAATGGCAGAGAGGAGGGAGTCTGTCATATCAGAAAATCTCATCCATGGCGGGGAATGGGTTTAGCAATGGTCTCCCCACAGGTTTTTATTTCAACCCTAATTCAGCACACCTGATTTGGTTATTCAGCAGCTCATCAAGACCTGTAACTGGGAAATTAGGTGTGCTTTGCTTTGGCTGGAGTGAAAGCCCTCAGGATGGTAGCTCTCCAAGAACAGGCTTCTTACCTTTGTTATTCAGGCTACGTCCATCTGCATTCAACAGAGCCTTACTTGACGCATGAAGAATTGAAGCTGTAGAAGTGATTTAACTGAAAGTTTAGGTGCACACACACGCATAGAAATATACATACACATGTGAGATATTTTTCTAAGATCAGTACTAATAAATACTTGAAAATTAAAGTACAATTTTACAATCATAACATTCTAACAACCATAACAGTTTACCTCACAGATTATATTACAGCAATATTCACATTACATATTATTCACATATTCCTATTTCATCATTCAGTTCTGAGTCAGGTTAAATTATAAAGTGTGGTTACTGCACATGACATAATTACATCATAAAATAATTTAACATGGCAGACCAATGCACCACAGTATAGTATCCAAAACACATTGCATCCAAAACAGCATCACAAAAACATTTTGCCAGAAGAGCTTGAATTTGAATCAATGTCAGATGGCTTCAGTGCACTCATTTCCTACTCAGTCAACAGGAAAAAAAAATCAGTTCGTTTCGCGAGACAATTTTTAAATTCAGTTTAACCGAAAGTGACATGAATTAAAACATGAACTGTAAAGTTTTCTTTTTTTTTTGGTCAGAATCTGACAAGAATGTGCCTCAGTGACTGCAATCGAAGGCAAGCGCTGGCTCGAACCACATCGAATCATTACAGCATAGTCATTGCTCGAGACGCCCATTTCCTGGTCAATGAAGGGGCAAAAACTCCCAAAGCATTACGTTCTCAAAACCACGGAAACTCCAGTAGTGATGAAAAAAATGTGACAGGCAGAGTGCAGACGGCTAAACCACAGAAGGCCCCAGGCTAGAGTTTGCAGGAGGAGCAAGAGGGTGTACAAAGGTGTGCATATGCTGAGAGGTGTGCCGTCTGTTTAATTCCATTTAGGTGCGTTGTCTGTTTAATTCCAATCCTCCACATCAGCGAGGGATAGGTCTGCCCAAACACAGAGGGTTCATGAGAGCTCTGCCACGGGCAAGCAACAGTAAAACCACTCACGCATTCCATCTGTAACATTTTCAAGTAAAACCTTCACTTTAAAAAATGTAGCGTAGTTTTCCCCATTCATGAAATGCTGAAACCAGAAAAGTCCCCCACGATCAATATCATCAAAACACTCCTTCAGTCTCCGGCAGATCGTCTAAATTCTTCCTGACAGCACACACTCTGTGATCAATGTCCAACACAAACTGCAAGTCAAAAGTCAGAGCCTTGACCAACGCTAAGCAAGCAAGCCACTTTGCAAATAAAAATCATATTTCCCTGCCAGTATAGTGCTAAGTGGAACACGTAGCAAGCCGCCAGTTCGATTCCAATGAACCTCACCAAAAACAGCGCAATCCAGCCGTAGATACAGTAGACCTTAAACTGCAATGCAAGATCCCCGCTGATGCTCTGGCTCCTAACTAGCTTCTTCTCGAGAGCTTGATTTGCGTTAGCCTGCATGTAACCCCAGTCAGCTCACACCATCTCCCCTTGTCCCTGCATCTTGGTGATCTCAGCCGAGGCCTTGCGCTGGGTGACATCAGTCAGGGAGTTCATCTCCTTCCTCAGAGAGGAGTCGAACATCACGCCCCCGTAGTCCAGGCCCCAGCCCTTGCAAAGCGCCCCCCACAGGAAGCGCAGGACGGAGGGGCTGAGGATGATGAACACCCAAGGGTCAATGATGGAGTTGATAGACAGGAATCGCAGGGCGATCAGGTCAGTATTATGGCTCTCCCACTCCCCGGAGGAGTTAATGTACACACGAATCTGCACATAAATGAGAGCACAATGTCAGCCACGAACACCACATTAAATCATCCTATAGCCCTGGTCCCCAAATCACGGTCCTCAAGGGCTGAAGCCTGCTGGTTTCCACCTGTCCTCTACCTCGGAGTCAGGAGTAATGACAGTGGGGCCTATCAGCAACAATAATTGTTCACTCATTTGCCAAGATAGAAAGAAAGCCAGGACTGAATATGGATTTGAGGGCCAGATTTGGGGATCTCAAGCCTATAACTTAAGACAGTGGTTCTCAGTGTTAAGCCTCCGGACCCCCATTGTATGATGGTCTTAGTTCCAACCGCAACTGCAATCACAATGTTCAATAGCTGTCATTGTTTCTTGATTAGACCTTTTTCCTGTTTAAAGACATTATTTACTCTCTTTCGCCACATTGTCCAAAATTGATATAACTGTATGTGATGTAGGATAAAAACTGTTCTTTACTGCAAACATTTGCAAAAAGTGTAGGCATATTTAACTGACTGAATTAAAAATGATGGAGAATCAATTGGGTTCCAGTGAGCTTGCTGAACATGTGACTTTTTCCCCTTTGACACACTGCAGGTTTGGCTGTTGAACACTGGCCTTGTGTTGTTATTTGTCCACAAAAACTGCTATTTTCCAAGTGAACACGTCCACATTTTCACCACCAAGAAGCCTACTGATTCTTTAATTTCTGCAGTTACACTTTCCCCTCTTTTAATGCTACAATGTACATTTGTAATGGAGTACGATCTGAATAGAAAACTGTTCAACATGTGCATGGCTACGGTATATAACAATGTCACTTAAAAGGGTAAATAATGCTTGTAAACATGAACAGTGGCATTATGAAAAATTAACACTGTGTTAAAATTCTGGGATTGTAAGAGTGGTTGGAATAAAGAGCACCATACATGGGGGTACCCAGGACCAACACTGAGAGCCACTTACTTAAAGTGCTTGCCCTGATAGGCAATTTCTCCCCTGAATAGTCAAAGCAAGTTGAAGACAAGAAAAAAAGAGCATCAGCAAGCTAATGATTGTAAATTGTACACTGCACCTTCTATTATTTCAAATTTGAGGATGTTAAGTTGACCTCACAAAAAACAATTAGAAACCTGTTGAAAAACATGAAAGAAAAAGCTGTTGTCTTAATAGTGAAAATAAGAATGCTTGCAAACATAATTGTGAGGCTTACAGTCAAAACTGAATCATTATTTTCTTCCTTTAGTGAAAAAACAACACAATCTATGGGTTTGTATTATTAAAAATAAGAGTTAAGAGTTCATAACACTATAGTACCTGTATATTTTCCTAAAATGCCTATATATTGAACTGCAGCGTAGACAATCCTACTGGCAAAATCAACAATAATGCTTACGCGTTACACTGCAGTGCCTGTCTAGAACAGACCCAAGCCAACAGATTAAACTATGCCATCCAACTATAAAATGAGGAAATACATTGTTTGTCCTTCCATCCTTCTGCCTGAATCTATTTTTCTCTGCAATCGGTTGGCCTATCAATCTCTGGGCATTGAGCAATAGAATTGGCGGGGACTCATGAAGCTGATTTCTCCATTTTCTCACATTTAAGCTGTTTGTGGGTATATCTGCAATGTTTACTAGCATTTCTGCAAGGACTTGTGGCATGCTGGTGGTGTGCGGCGCCCCAGATGTGGACCAGTCTACATATTAACCTATGTTGGGGAAATATTAAACTACAGTGTCAACATATTAAACTGCACAGCTACCAAATTAAATTACAGTGCATACATATTAATCAGCAGCACCTGCAAATTAAACAGCAGTGTACACACATTGAACTACGGTAACTATAAATTATATAACAGCGGATACATTTTGAAGTGAATTGCCAACAAAGTCAAAGATTTTGCCTACAACAGTGCACATTAATCGACATACATAATAAAAGTTCCATACTATGCAGTTTTTTTATTACAATATTCATGAATGTCCAAAAGTGAGGTTTACAAACTTTTAAGCAAAAAAAAATCAATGACTGTCAATAATTTTTTGCTGCCCGTCAATATCTCCCCTCTGAAGAACAAGCGGTTCTGAATGGTCCTCCTCTCTATGATAATGAGCTCATATCTGACTGGCTGGCAAAGAGAACTGAATATGAAAAAGTGACATTAGGGCTATGAGGGAGTGAGAGGTGCAGAGGTCAAGCAAGGCAGTGGGCGGGAGTAGGGCTCACAGAGAGTGCTGGCAGGTGCAAACTATGCAGAGCAGATCTGTTTGTGATGCAGGAAACGGCAGGAATTTCAAACCACCTGCTTAGGAGGGGTCACACAGTTAAATTGTGGGGTCTTAAGGATTAGGATACAATGTTTTTTTGTTTTTTTTGTTTTTTTTACTCGGTCATAAATTGCATTTTGCGGATTATTAGACACATGAGTATCATTGTTTCAGCTTAAGATGCATCACTTGATTTGTTAAAACTGTTTTGTAACCCCCCCCCCCCCGAGCACATCCAACTCTCATTATGCTCAGGGCCCTGGCTTTCTGTACACAAGACACATTTTCGAACGCTTCCTTGAATTAGTTTCTGGTTTCTGGGCTTTATCGCTTAATAGGTTAGCTCTGACCATAACTGAAACTAATGTCTTCCTCTAAATGGCTTAATGACACATTGACAATGCATGACAGTCAAAATATTGTAGTGGAATTGACTGATGTGCCAATTCAGTTAAACTGAGTACTTTATGCAATATCATCCTATGACTTATATCTTCCTTGAGGTAAATTAGAAATCTGAAATGGCCTGATTTTGTTGTCATTTAGTGGGCTAGAGATCAAAGGGCACTGGTAATCATTTTCCCGACGACACAGTTCCAACATTCTTGGTGATTTTTATGTCAACATACCTTCTTTTAAAATGGCACTGTGATTGAAAAACACTATTCTAATTGTGCTGAATCTTTAAAAGTCATTTATTCCATCTGATCCTATCAATGTGTCTCGCACATTGCTTCTGACTGAACTAGCAATGGTTTTTTTAAAGTAACAGACAATTTAACATTAGTAGCGATCTAGGTCTCTAGCTAGCGAATAAACCACACAAAGATTATAGAAAGGTAATGAGTGGATGCTAGCCAAGTAATTTAGTTTTGAGAGGAACACTTAGCTAGCTTGCCAGTTCCATGAACAACAAAGCCATACACATTTAACTATGCTTAAAATTAGAATTCAGCTTGGATATGGACAGTAATTGGAAACGCGAAACCCTTACCTCCCTAGCTAGCTACAGATTCTCCTTGAAAATAAATCAAAACCGCCACTGCTTTGTGTCTTCTAGAAGGCATAACAGGTCCCTTTTTAATATTAATTTCTTTGCCTGTCCCGTGTTGTACTGATCCAGGTTAATAAGGCAGTCAGATAAAACGTATGTGCACAAGAACTGAAAAGCCGAGTTTTTTTTATAATATGTCCTCTTTAAACCACTTAGCCTACATACAAACCTTTACTGAGAACATGGTAAACAATCAAGCCAGCATATACACCTTCATTGCAACCTGTCACCCTCTGAAAATATTTGCCGCATTCTGAAACAAAAAATATTGACAGAGGACATCGGACAGGACTGGAAAACATTCTCCTTTCAGAACTACAGCAGTTGGTCTCCTCAGTTCCCAAATAAAGAGCTTTGTTAATATGAGAGGTGATGCAGCACAGGGGTAAAGCATGTCCCTGATCCAGCTTTTTTGAACCATGCTGCCAGCATTAAATTCTGAGCAGTTATTTTCCATAAGGCAAAATTTCTCAGTTTTAAAGTCTGATACTATATGTTGTCTTTGAACTATTTAGAATTAATTATAGAGTTTAAACGATCTACAAATGATTGCTTTGTTTTCATTTACATTTTACATAACATCACAACTTTTTTGGAAACAGGGCTGCAAAGATAAGTGCATAAACAGCAACCGAAAACCTCAGAGTATAAATGAACAGGCAATGAAAACACTTCTCAGACTCTCACAGACAAAGGATCACCATTCCCTTGAGAAAATGGTTCAGCCAGAGAAAACTGTTCCAGACAATATGCAGCTGTAGCAGGGTTATAGAACTGTACTGGCAGCTACTGCAGCGAGGAGGTAAGTGCTTGCAATGCAAAATAAACACAACGTGCTGAAACCAGTCTTTCTAGCCAGCAAGCAGACATGCAACTGAAGCCCAATTCTTTCAATGCCACGCTTCAGGGATTATATAGAACATGAACCATCCCACTCCACACCTGAGGGTCATTAATATGGCATACTTAATTCACAGCTCTCGCTCTGTTCATTGCCTATGGGTACGTAATGAAGTACAACTCATCTTTTAATTCAGCAGCCCATCCCTGTATTCGGGGTTGTCCAAAGCCTTTAAGACCACAGCCACCTGTTGCATGTAGTTAACGGCTCAAGCGAATGGCAGTTGCATTTATTAGTGGAAAACTGCTGACGGAACATAGCAGGCAGTGGTTGCTAGCGCCTCCCCTTTTCATAATTTATTGAACTCTCTAGGCTCCTAATCTTTCTAGGCTGTATAGAGAATGACACAACCATGTGGTAAGGGAGTACGATAAATTGATTGTCCAATCAGAGGTTAGAGAGAAGTTACACCAATTATCTTTAAGGAATAATTACACCTAATACTGTAGTATAATACTTTAACATTGTTAATGACATTATATGTGGCATGCTGCCATACTCATTCTGTACATTCTGCAATCATAACATGTTGTGTCTCAGATTATAATTCAATGATCAGTGCAGTATATGCAATTGGTGCCTCTAATCGGCCTGCAAAACGCTTGCTTCAGGGATTACTATCACCCTGTTGGAAGAGATGTTGTAGAATTCTATTCTTTCACATTTTCAAGTCAATATTCCAGAACTCCAATAAGAGTAATTACTGTTACATCAACATTGGAACGTGCATTTCAGCTATGAACATTCTCATCAAATAAATAATTAACTAATTGACTCATAAATAACTAATGATTGATGCCTATATTTGTATTTACCACGGATGTGCATTACATTGAGTTCAATTAAGGTACATCATTAAAAAAGAAAACATTTGTCACTGCAAATCATCCATTATTAATTAAATCAATTGCAGGGCAAATGGCGAATGCTGCAAAATGAAGAATCCAACTCATATTTTTAAGAGTTTGGCTTGTGAGCTGCGGTGTTGAAGACACAGCTGGCACCCTTACATCCTTTTGGGGAAGAGTGCACATTTGCTTACACCGCAGAGACTGGAGGTAGAGACTGCAGCATGAGCACTTAGACAACTGTATACAACTGCGCACCAGTACCTCTGTCTTTAAAAGTGCATTTTGAGTGGAACTGAACTTTAAAGCAAAACATCATAAACAGACCCTGAAATGACTGCTGCCTTTTACTGGCAACATGTTAGGATGGTAGTGTAACACAAGAGTGCGGGAATAGTGAACTTGCAATTCCAAAGATGGTTTGAAATGTATTCTTAGCCCACATTAGCCCAAATGTATTTTTAGCCCATAGACTATAGGCTACAAGTAGTATGTTACGAAAATTGACTAACACGAAACGCAGATGTCAGCCCAAGTGGTGAAGAAACATGAAATGTTGCATTCGTCTGCAATGGCATACAAGCACATATTTCGCATAAGATAGTCAAAAATATAGCTCTTTCCTGAAATGGTATTTATAGTAAGAAAAGTGCTTTCTGCAAGAAAAGGGTGCAGAAGTGATAAGATGAGTATCACTCAATGAACGCGAGTTGTGAACAACTGGTAATGATGTACTCTCACACACACACACACACACACAAACATACACACGCACACCCACACACACTGAATATTTAAACATACTGAGTGCTCTTTTAATTATTTATCTAATCAGCGCTATCTAGAGACACTAAAAGAATGATAAGGTGCTTATTGAAGCTACGGGCAAGATCACATTTCATCAGAAGACCTTTGTAACTAGCAGATAAATTGAAACGATGCCTGTGATATTCATCGCACTGGTGACCCTTCCCCTCCTGAGGTGTCATGAACCGTATTGTCCAAAACTATTTGAACAGCACCACTGTATAAACATTGGATGCAGTGTTTTACACAGAATGGATGCCAATTCCCAAAAAATTGAAGCTGACTCTCAGAAGCAGCTGAATATTGGTTGTTTTAAAATCCCGTGGGCTGGCGTAAAGCCCACGCCAAATGCTGGGTCTCTGTCCAAATATTTATGACTTGAGTCAGACTGGCAGCTGCACCATATGCCAGATCACATTCCAGCTCCGCAGCAAATCCTGCCGCGCAATTTCACACAAACACAAATGCTGGGAATTCTGGGGCACCGATATCTATAACCACATCAGACAATACAATGATGCCACCAGCATACCACAAATGGAGAATTGCAGTCAAAAGTCCACACTCATGGAAAATGATTACATGATTGCATACATAAATTTATGACAAAAAATTTATTTGCATAACAAACTATCAACAAATTTTTATTTGCATAACCAAATACTGTATCCACAGATAAACTGCAGTGTGCTTCATCAACAACTGTAGAGCACAAACACAAAGCTATTCTGACCCTCTGTGTACTAGCTCTGCTTCAGACTGGCCGGTGAAAATGATTTAATTTCCATGCAGTTGACATTATCTCTGATAAAACAAAAGGCTCTACACTCTGGCACATGCCCCTTCCATAATCACATCAGCAAATCATATCAGCTGTTATCTAAACCTATCAGTTCATAACGACAAGTTTGTTTTAAAACTGTTTCCAGCTAAATTTACTGTGCATCTGTACTTTGTATTACTCTGAGTAGGGTACAATTGCAACATTTTCTTTGAAGAGGCTCACGTGCAACAAAGATGTGCTCCTGTACTTTTCTTTCCACTGAGCACACATAAATTTTTACGGGGGGGGGGGGTACTTCTTAATTAACCTCACTTAAAATCTCTATTGAGCATCCTTCTGTTTCTCCAGAAATCACACAAAATGGCTCAGAATGACAGTGCTGTGGAAAAGTGTTTCTTCTATTTTTGCATATTTGTAACACTTAAATGTTTTAGATCATCAGCCTCATTTTAACACTTGACAAAGATAATCCGAGTGAGCACAAAATACAGTTTTAAATCATGATTCCATAACTAAGAGAAAAAAGCTACCCATCCCAACCTGGTTCGATGTGGAGAAAGTATTTGTGCCCATTGTTATTAAATCAACCAATTAAACATTTATTATTTTTTTTTATAATTGGGTTCAACTTTACTAGTATTGGCGTTGGTTAGTTTATTTAGCCATTTTTTGCCACATCAGTGCAGTTTTAGTTATGCTGTTTAGCTTGTCTTCCTGTGCCTCCATTTGTCTTTGTTTACCTTTGTTTTCACTTTGCTCTCGCCCTCCCCACTCCATTCTCTAATTGGCTCTCATTTCCGCATTTTCACCAGTCTTGTGTTCCCTTGATTAGCTCCCCTGTATTTAAGCCCTCTGTCTGCATTAGTCCGTTGAGAGTTTGTTTCAATTCTACCTGCTACTTATGAACCTTCCGAGTTTTGATTCCAGTGCTTCGACTTTACCGTTTATGAGCGTGGAGTGCCCTTGTGTTGGGTTCCTTTTGGCAACTTTGGATTTTTCTCTGTCTGTGTTGCTGTACTAGATTCTGCCCGGCTGGTTCCAGATCTTCTACCTGTTATACAACATTTTCTCTTCCCAGTGATACTGTTCTGCAATCCCACTTCTGGTTATCTACCCGGTCTGACCCCGACTATCTCTTAAATAAACTGTGCGAAACTTCACTGCAGTCTGTGTTTTAGACCTGAGCCCAAGACGTTAAAGCTGGACACCCAGGCATGATTTCTGTCAGCCCTGTTGAATCTAAACATCACACTGCCAGAAAGGTTCTATTTAAGTGAAGTAGGCAAAAAGCAGCAAATGATGCTGAGATTAAAAGATTCAAGAGCAGATGAGAAACAAAATAAGTCTGTAAACAGTTTAAAAAGCCATTTCCAAGGGGAGCCAGTGATTACAAATGGAAAAAACTTGATGCAGCGGTAAACCTGCCCAAGAGCGGCCTGCTAATCCAAAATTCCTCCAAGAGCGCATTGACAGCTCATCCAGGATATGACAAAAGATCTCAGACTAACACCTCAAGCACTGCAGGCCTCACTAGCCTCAGTTGATGCATAAGAAGTGGTCTTCTTGGATGATATGCGTCCCATAATATCTTGTGTTAAGCTAGTACAGCAACCCACAGTAAGAATATCATATCAACAGTCAAACACAGTGGTGGTACAGAGATGGTCTGGGGCTGTTTGGCTGCTTCAGGACCTGGGCGACTGGCCAAAATCGATGGAACCATGAATTCCGCTCTCCACCACAAAATCCCAAAGGAGAATGCCGGACCATCAGTTCAAGACCTAGAGCTCGAGTGCAGTAGGGTTATGCAGAAGGACAATGATCTGAAGAATACAAGCGAGTACACCTTTGAATGGCTCAAATGAAACAAAATTAAGGTTTTGGAGTGGCTAGTCAAGTCCTGACTTGAATTAGATTCATGGCATGACCTTAAACCGGCTGTTCATACTCGAAAACCCCTCAATATGGCTGAATTAAAACAATTCTACAAAGAACAGTGGGCCCAAATTTCTCAACAGCAATGTAAAAGACTCATTGCCAGCTATCACAAACATCTGATTGCAGTTGTTGCTGCTAAGGGTGGCGCTAACAGTTGTTAGGTTTATGAAGGCAAATATTTTTTCACATGGGTGGTACAGGCCTCAAATAACCATCTTCAATAAATGAAATGATTGTTCAAAAGCAGCATTTTGTGCATACTTACATTGGGCTTCATTTATGAACAGTGTGTCCAAAAAAAAAAAAAAAAAAGATGCGTACACCACTTTCTTTGCGAATCTTAGATTTATTAACATAAACACAATTTTTAAAAACACACAAAATAAACAAGATTAGGCATGCTTGCAAAATTCCAAGTTGAACCGGATTAAATAAAAACTGCAAGCAGGTTATCCTATCTACTACTTTATAAATTATGTTTTTTTTATTATTATCAACCCCTTTCCTTTATTTGAGCAGACGCAGTATTGAAGCGTGAAATCCACACATTTGAAAAAAAAAAATCCATTGTCATTATCTTGCATTAGAATTAGTTCAGTGATCAGACATTTAAATGTGAAAAATTAGCAAAAACATTAGAAATCAGGAAGGGGGCAAACACTTTTTCACAGCCTTGGACATCCTTCGACTTGTGTCGATTTGTGACCACAGGAGACATTTAACTGAAGGCGATTTATTTACTTATTTATTATTGTTTATATTCTGTCGCTCAGACTCATCTGAAAACCAATCGGAATTGAATCACTAACCATTTGCTCATATACTCTGTGTGCTATTTAGCGTCTCCAGCCTGATATACATCTCTTTGGACTGTGGAAAGAAACTCAATTATCCAGAGTAAATCCGCAGTAACAAAGGGTGGGTACATTTGATGGAGGAGATGTATCAAACTTCTGCATATTTCACATAATGAAGAGGATCCATTCATTCAAGACCCACAGACAGTGTTCACATTCATTCTGCAGTTCCTGTCCATCTGTTGCATTGGTAATCATTTCCAAGCCCTTTCTCTACTGTACAGTTTCCCCCTATGGGGTTTAATGCACCAGTCAGCTCTATTTAACCTCTTCCACTCCGGCGTTGGCATCAGAGGGATATTGGCACTGACTCTCACCACGACTTAAAGCGCACTATATCTCCAAACTTCATCCCATTTAGGTTTTCTAATTACCAAAGTAGTGTTAATTTGTTCTGTAACGAGGCTCAGTCCATATCCATTTCCCCTCAGCTTGCTTTGTAGTTCATTGGTATAATTATCCAGAATTTTCCCATCCACATTTATGGTGACATAAAATGTCAATGGCTTACGAAGCTCCTGAATTCCTGCAAACGGAATATATTTATTTCTGCATACATGTCCGATCGGCTTGATACGTCTAAGAAACCTTCTAATCAAAGTAACACCATCGTTAACTCCTGGATAAGCTGTTTGTGAATCTTACCGTCCATGGTCGTGCTAACGGCAAATTGATTGATTGGCTGACTGTTTAGTGAATAGCTGCATTTACATGGATCGTTTTCCTCAATCTGATTGAAATCAAACAGATTAAATGAATCTGATTCGATCTGTATACATGAACGTTAAGTAAAGCGATCCACGTTCAATCCGTGTATACATGGCCCCAGCTGAAACCGATTACAGTTTCTTTCACATGCGCAAAAGGTCCTGCTACCTGACAAGGTGTAAGAGAAGAAGAGGTGCACTTCCGGTTTCCTGTTCACCCCCGAACGTCATTACGTCATTACATGACTCCTATGTACTAGGGAACGCATGCACAGAATGAATAATCCGGCCCATCAACCGAATCTGCTCTGTTCAGCCGTTTATATGTAGCATCAAGCTGATTATAAATCGGTGTAGACTACCTCTTTCAACCCGATCGAGATTTTAAACCGATCCGGGTGAATCAGATCGGCTAAGGTGGTTACATGAGACATTTTGAATCTGACTAACCTGTCAATCCGATTATAAGTAGGATTTTTGGACCCATGTAAACGCAGCCAGTGACGCTTGAGTCTCATCACAACACTCCTTCCTAAACTTTGCTTATCCAGGAGTAAAAATGCGGTTTTTCCAACTTAGGAGCGCGTGCTAATGCTGCTCATGTTACAATAAAACTTTGTCTACAAGCAGTAACATAACCAAAATGCAGGTTAACACTCTACCTATTTCTGAGTGAGAATCGGACAGTAAACTGAATTAATTTACTGAGCAAATGGGCTTCCAAAAAGCTGCGTTGCCATTAACAATTAAGGCATACAGCTTTGCATGGATGGCAATTAAGTGAAATTTCTCGTTTCTTGTTTAATTGGATGATTGTGGTTCACACAATCTCATATTATAGCCTTCCTACAACTTTCCAAGAAGCCAAACTGCAAAGACCTAATGAATGATTTTAAATGCATGCCATGTGTCGAACTTTCACTATGCACTAAAACCCAACTTACTAAATTATTCAATCACCAACGCTTCGACCTGAGAAGTATTGGTAATTAAATAAATTCATTATTATCATCGCTTCGTGTGGCAACTATTGTGCAACTAAGCTTCCCTGCAAATGCAACTTATTCTTTTGAACACTGAAAACATTATGATTAGGAGCAATCTTAAAATAAATTAGGTTGCACAGTAAAAAAAAAAAAAAAAAATGGGAACAGGAGATGGAATTCAGGGAAAGCACTGGGTTAATTAATTATTTTTTATTATTTATTTCTTTTTTTTTCATCCATACAATATCACTATTAAGTATGCTGTCAGTATTACCCTTCAGTGATGTGTCATTTCTTAATAATCACAGGCTTATATATTGGTCTTGATTATTCAGTTAGTAAATTGTGTGATAATTGATCAAGCGATCTTAAACTGGGTCAGCTTGAAAGAAATTATGTGTTTAGGGGTCAGAGACTCACAGCACGTCATTTGAAAATCCCCTAACACCGGCGTTACCACCAGGGGGGATAGGGTGCCACTGACTGTAATGGCCAAAAACTTTTTTCAATGTTTTCCAGGCCCCACCCCCTCTTTTGGTTCCTTTTATGAAGCATAATAACTACTCCAAGTTTCATACAAATATATGGATATTTTCTGGTAGCTCAATGGGCTGGAATATTTTCACAGAGTAACTATTCAGTGGTTGTTGCGTGCGTGTATTAACAGTTTAACACTGTGTTATAAATTGAAATAAAACCTTATTTAATTTAACTGTTTCATCATCAGGGTTTCCGCTACATGTACTTGATCGTGGCGCACCGCCACGGCTAAATACAAGCCGCCTCGCCTATGTGAAATGACTTTGCATAAACTCCAAAAATCCAAAGGACAATCAGGTGTCGCCAGTTCTCCTTGTTAAGTTAAAATGAGCGCTAATAATTCTTGACCTGTTGTCAATCATTTTGTTTGATGAACATGTTTTCCAATGAATAACAAGAGCAACGCAAGGCGTGGTATATGCCCCCGACTGAGACAGTTGAAGAACATGTACAGAAAGCGAGTGTTAGGCATCATCTGCTATGTATGACCATTCACCCCACCAAAAATCACAAACCTCCGTCGAGTGGTATTCACGTTAGAGTGCGACAAAGGATTTCAAGATGCCTGCTGTGGCAGCCATATTGGTTGGCGGAGCGAGCTGAAAATTGATAGGCATCATCCTCTATGTATGACCATTCACCCCATCAAAAATCATAAACCTCCGTCGAGCTGTGTTCACTTTAGAGCGCGACAAAGGATTTCAAGATGGCCGCTGAGGCAGCCATATTGGTTGGCAGAGCAAGCTCAAAATTGATAGGCATGGTCCCCTATGTATGACCAGTCACCCCAACAAAAATCATAAACCTCTGTCGAGCAGTGTTCACATTAGAGCGCAACAAAGGATTTCAAGATGGCTGCTGTGGCAGCCATATTGGTTGGTGGAGTGAGCTCAAAATCAATAGGCATCATCCCCTATGTATGACCACTCACCCCACCAAAAATCATAAACCTCCGTCGAGCGGTATTCACGTTAGAGCGCGACAAAGGATTTCAAGATGCCTACCGTGGCGGCCATACTGGTTGGCGGAGCGAGCTGAAAATCGATAGGCATTATCCCCTATGTATGACCATTCACCCCACCAAAAATCATAAACCTAAATTGAGCAGTGTTCACGTTACAGCACGACAAAGGAAAAGCTTACGACAGGACGCCCGGACGGATGGAAGGGGTGAAAGCATAATGCCCCCAACCGACTCTTTCGAGGTCGGGGGCATAAAAATTAGCCAACGTAAAGTGAGAAGTCTGAAAGTCGTCGATGATGCAGGCAGCTGAGCGAGGGGTAGCCCTGATTCAAGCATTCAATGGAGTCCTGGCCAATCAAGAAGAACAGAAACAGTTCTTTTTGCAATTTGTAGAGAAACACCGCCAAGACTTTCCAAACAGTAACAAATCCACCTTAACTGCACTCACTGCAGCTGCTGTTGACAATTAATTTGCGGACAACTAATTTACATTGTGACATTTTTGGTCACTGTTTGTGTTAATCTGTTTATGTTCAAAAATCATTTGTTGACTTTTGAAGTAACTGAAAGTCTTTGATTTTGATGATCTCTGCAAATTCAGATTTTTATGTTAAATTTAACATTTTATGATTATATCAGAATTTTTTGTAACAATACACATTATTGTATAACTTTGGAACGGTTGAGCTACCAGTAAATATTATTAGGCTATAATACATCCAAACTTTGTCCTGTTTTTTCTTTTCACATTATGAGCACATTTAGGGGGTGGGACAATGAAAATTAGAAACTTCATTTTTAAGGGGGAAGTTGGGCTCTAGGGAGCTAAAAAGAATCACATTGGGACGAGCAAGATTGCTGACCTGGTATCAGCTGATTTGTTTTGCAAGCGAGTAGTAAAGCAAGGGTCTAGCCCAGGGAAACCTGATCTCAGATGAGCACTCCCATGCTGTGTGCTTGATTAATACAGGCCTTGAACTCAGCTAATACACTTCAATCTTACACCCGAGCAGGAGCAAAAAAAAAAAAAGAATCAGATAAAGGCCCAAATTCAAATAAACATGCGCCATTGCACTGATAAATATAATTTCAAATGAAAGGAATTTCCCCTCCTACTTCAACACTTAATATGAACAGGAGACCTCAGCTCAAATTTAATCACACAGGAAATGGCAAACGGATCCTATGTTTTCAGTAAAGTCATCATCTTGGAGTTAACATGCTGCCATAAATCTTAAAATGTACATACATTTGTTGATATTTTGATATTACTGATCACTGTCTTCAGGGTTCCCCCTGGGTTTTGAAAAAATATTCTTCACATTCTCCCTCGAGAAATAAAGTAAAAAAAATATTCTTCACTTTATCATAGTCGTCAATTTTTATTAGTCACTCATGGACTGAAAGGTCAAACCTCAAATATTTGTGTAAAAAAAGGCCTCTCCATTATACTTTCGATATAATTTTGGGTCCACTCAAGTCCAGTCTCTAATAATGGGGACCCTGTGCACCATAAAAGCAGAATTAAAACCGCTTGAGCATTTAGCATGGCATGGAATTTATTCAAAAGACAGGGAATAGAAATCTGTTAAACCCCTTTTTTTTTTTTTTTTTTTTTTACATTTTTATCAATACAGCCATTTTGGGCATCCAAAAATTAAAAAAGGACACACCCTTTAAGGGCATTAGAGAGGCCTGACGAAAATGCCAAATTGAGCTTGAGATGAGCTCAAAATTTTGTGCTGATGGAATCAGAATTAGTGGAATTGTCAAATGTTTATTTAATATGTTCAACTTTTAAGACTTCAATTCACTGACTCTAAATTGAACCTTGGGTGAGCTCAATGTTTTTGCACAATTTGTTGGAATCCTTAATTTAAATCTCAAATATTTGGAGTTCCAAATGTTAAACATTTCAGATTACCACCAATTCTGATGCCAACAACAAACAAGTCTCAGTACTGGCACCCTCATTCACTTCTCTCCGGGGAGTGTTTTCTGGTTACTGTACTGTCCGAAACCACCATATGATGCTCAGCTGGTAAACCCAAACCCCCTTAGCGATAGCGACCGCCACGGGATTTACACAAGTCAGTCAAACACGAATATATAATTGGCAAAACATCAAAATTGTTTGGCTCAGGCATGGATAATTACACCACCACGCCTAGCCGATTAGGACTTATTGTTATTGGTCAAAAGCTTGTCGTCCTTTAGGTCGTGAGGCGTAGTCGATTCTTACAAACACATTGCTACTTCTGGCACTGAGCTTTTAAAGATCATTGAATGCATAACCATTTCAGTCATAATACAGTTTAAAAGAGTGACACGTCCCTCTAACATTATAAGCCACTCAGTAAGAAAATTACTGCTTGTAGCTCATTAAAATTCTGCAATAGCAATTCTGGTTGGAGCAAAACCATCACACACAGCATTCACCCCAGGACCGAGTTTGAGAACTGTGGAGACTACAGCAAATTACCTTACTGGCAAACTATCTCACTGGCCTAAACATATTTTAACAGCAATTAGTTCACAGACAACCAACCCAGCCGTGTAGGAACAGTTTGCAGTCAATACAAAGTTTTGATCATTATTGATTATGAACCAGATATTGTATAGCACTGTCTTGTGCCAACAGTGCCATTAAAGCTAACTTGCAAGTACCATCTTTCGCATAACGTTAGCTCAGAAATCTCCAGTCATACCGTGGTAGAAAACATGGCAACAAATGACATGATTGTACGCATCAAGCGATTGTTAAATTGAAGATTAATCAAACTAAAATATGACGTGTAAAGATGCGCTTGGTGTGTCAGTAAGTAAGCAAACATGAGGCCATTGAAGTTGGGTCTCATACCCACTGAATGTCCTTTCCGTCCAGATGATCAAACGTTAACGTTAGTAATTTATTCCGGTCACTGAACATAAGTTCACCATCATGCATATCTTTTTCTTGAGACGACGGAGCACAGAAATGATACAGCCGCGCTGAATTCATTTTGCTTGCGTACTTGCCGTTTCTTTTGCCTGTAACATCTGTTTCTGAGCACTAGGGGTGACCTGGAATAGTCGACTATTCGACCATTCGATTCGAAGGAGTCTGATTCGACGATCAACCTCGTAGTCGAATCGTCGGAAAATGTTGTTATGTGGCCAAGATCGTACCATTCTGACTACATGGGGGTGCCCAGGCTGCTGAGCATAAATCTTTACATATAATGTCTTTGTTTTCGTTATATATAGCCTATTTCGATACGAAATCAGCCTAATTTCTGTTACTAAAGAATTGAAAATGACGAGTGCTTTTAAACAGTAGACTTATACTTACTACGCATTAATAAATCACCCACTGCAGTCAGCGCCGTCGCAGGGGGGTGTGAGGCCCTGTGCCGACTTGATGCGAGAGGCCCTGCTCACATGCACGCGCATTAATCATGTCAAGTGGCAAGCACACAGCTATTCTAGTTATACCTGGTGAAATGACACGCATTTTTAGACTAAAACAGCATTATTGTGGCAATAATTTCAACTATGATTTTTTGGATATCATAATCTTTCAAAGGAAAAAAAATCAACTGCACAACGATTGGCTTTTATCATCAAATCAGCTCAGCTGTCACTTTATATTGGCATGTTGAAGTATGAGTCACAAATTACAATTCAACAAACACTAATATCTAATGGCTCACACTCACCGGTGACAATCGCTTATTTTGATTCATTTCTATGGAAAAATCTCAGATTAACAAAGGCGTAGTATCCGCTGACACCCGCGACAGTTTAACATTTGATTACGATGCAGTATATTTTCTAATACTAGTCAGTCACAATCGCTCTGCTGCAGTATAACTTTAAAACATCAGATTCCCGCTCACCATTCATTGATTAGGTGATGGTCACTTTCCTTGCCTTTTGGGCCGCAAACTCAGCAATTAAATCCTTATAATCCAGCCTGGATGCAACGTCTTTTTCGACAGACAGAGCGAGCCCGCATAGTCTCTCCTGCGATATGGAGGTCTGAAAATAGTTTTAAATTAGTTTTAACTTTGAAACGCTTCGCTACCCCGATGCAAATTATTGATATCGTCAATAAGACCATGAGAGCAATCTCACAGTTAGGAAAGGCGAGTGAGCAGCGAGACAGCGAGACGTATGACGACATAAAATAAAATTAAAAAAAAAAGATCACGGTAAGCTTTTGTCGAGATGAAATGGTAAATAATGAAACTGACACAGAGAATTGCCATTTTAGGAGCATGATGAGTCAAGTGTAGTAATGCAATATATGTATTCATTTATTAAAAAAAAAAAAAAAATGATTCGGCGATCAGTCGACTATGGGCAAAATCTTACGAATCAGATTTGACTATGAAAATCCTTAGTCGAAGACACCCCTACTGAGCACCAACGAGGCCCTGAAATCTGCGTTGCGATTCGGTCTAGTAGGAACGAATCGTAGAGGAACCGGTGCTACATTGGCAGCGGGTTTCATTACCAAATCTAACGCTACTGTAGTTTGGTGTTACTTGTGAAGGGAGGCACACAGTAGGTAAGCTGTATAATTTATGATCTGCTCATATCAATCACATTCACAAAACTAGGGACTCATATAGAAATTTACACACCTTGTTTTCCTAGTTTATCATGAGGGGATGATTGTGCTTCAGCAGCCACCGTTTTACAAATAAAACAAAAATCAGCGTATATTCACTCCCTCACACTGACTGACTGCGTGATAACAGTGTTTGGCTTTTCAACCCCATGGAGACCTGTCAGCCAATAACACAGCATTTGGACGTATTTTCCCGCAAAAACCCTCTCTGATTGGTCTTTCTTGGCTCCGCTCATTAAAGATAAAACAATACAAAAGTGCTGTCCTGTCCTGTTTTGCATTCAGTAACATTGTAAACTGCCCAAAAGGGAGAACGATTCGGGGCCAAAGAAAAATGTTAGGGGCTACAGCCTTGAACGCTCTAGGTAGGCGACGCCACTGTTTGCCACTGAATTTTTATTCATCATTAAAAAAATACATTCGCCACTGTGACCACGGTTGTTGATTTTCTCCTCGTCACCGATGAATTACTTTCATCAATGATGAAAATGACAAGCGCCAGCGGGAACCCTGCACTGTCTTTAGTACAATACAATAACTCAAACATTTAATTTCAAAATATATTAAAGTTAGCAAAGTGATTGCAAAGTGACATAAAAACAATATAAATCGTGCTTAACATGGTAATTATGCACAAATTAAAGCTGTCCACATTACCCTGACATTGTTTTTAAATCCAGTATACTACCATAAAAAGCCAAAAAGCCATACTGTTCAAAAACTTGTTAACTGCACGGTTCAGACAAATTTCAGCTGCTATGGAGTCAGGGTCATCTATGAAGCATCCATTCCAATGTTAGCTCTGATTTTAAATTTCGCACACTTGTTCATCGAAGTTGAGATTGTAGAGTGAAGTTTATAAAGGCTGCTGTCAGCTGTTCATACACAATTTCACTGTTGAAGGCAGTTTGTGAAAATGTTGTCCTCACCTTGAGGAAGATTGACTCTGCATCTTATTTGACTTGCCACTATATGTTTCAGTTCGTCTCTCAGCATAGGTAGCAGAGGTGTTTTTCTCGTATTACACAAGCACTGCCATTCCCTTTTGCTGGCATATTCATGTTCCCTCAGCGATTCAGTGAGACAAGGTCACCAACTCAGTGGGCACCACTTTGCCAGGGTCATTGTCAAATCAGCTTCCTTCCTTCTTGGGTAACTAGAAGTGACAACATTAGCAGCGTGCTTCCCATAATTGTCATAAAGACCAATTCATTTTTGACCTAATGCACCAAAAAATGTCAAACGTTTCCCCTATTCTGAGAGTGAAAGAAATTATGTACAGTAAGCCCTAAAATATTGTGACAAAGATCTCTCATCTAGACTCAGTACTCCAAAATTTCTGATTTGTAAACAGGTCACATGCAGCGAAGGCATTGATTTTCAGCCTTTATTGCAGAGTGCTTTCCTTTTGTTGATTTTTGTTTTACCTTTTAGAAATTTAAGCATTTTGACATGCAGAAAACCCCCTTTCTAGTCACCATAATTTCTAGCAAAGAGCCCGTTTCAAGAAAAAAAAAAGTATATGTCCCAAAAATAATGTCATGGCGAGTATCTCCATATACAGCATGATCTTTTTTCTATTTTGAGATGGTAAAAAGTCAGAAGTGTTGGATTTCAAGTTGCCTGTTTGAGTGCATAAGATGAGCGCACAAACTGTGTCGTCTATAAGTATTTGGACAGTGGATACTCTGTAGCCACAAAAAATTTAAAAGCAAAATAATACAACCCCAATTCCGAAATAGTTGGGACGAAGTGTAAATTGTGAATAAAATCAAAATGCAATGACTTTCAGATCACATGAGCCAATATGTTATTTTCAATAGAACATAGATAACATTTCAAATGTTGAAACTGAGACATTCTACATTTTTATTCACAAAATTAGCTTATTTCAAATTTTCTGGCTGCAACAGGTCTCAAAAAAGTTGGGACACAGGCAAAAAAAGGGAAGAAAAAGCTATTAATATAGAAGAGAATCAGCTGAAAGAACATTTAGCAAGTAATTAAGTTAACTGGCATCAGGTGTGTAACATGACTGGCTATAAAAGGGATGTCTTAGAGAGGCTGAGTCTCTCAGAAGTAAAGATGGCCAGAGGCTTTCCAACCTGTGAAGGCTTGCATAAAAAAATTGTGGAATACTTTAAAAACAATGTTCCTCAACGTCAAATTGCAAAGGCTTTGAAGGTCATATCATCAACAGTGCATAACATCATCAAACGATTCAGAGAAACTGGAAAAATTTCTGTGCGTAAGGGACAAGGCCGAAGATCTTTATTGGATGCCCGTGATCTTCGGGCCCTCAGATGCCACTGCATCACTCACCGGCATGATTCTGTCATTGACATTACTAAATGGGCCCAGGAATACTTCAAGAAACCACTGTCTGTAAACATAGTCCGCTGTGCCTTCCACAGATGCCACCTAAAATTCTATCATGCAAAAAGGAAGCCATTGTTGAGCATGATCCAGAAGCGCCGCCATGTTCTGTGGGCCAAGGCTCATTTAAAATGGACTGTAGCAAAGTGGCAAAGTGTCTTGTGGTCAGACGAGTCCAAATTTGACATTCTTGTTGGAAATCATGGGCGTTGTGTCCTCCGGGCTAAAAAGGAGAAAGACCACCTCTCCTGTCATCAGCATTCAGTTCAAAAGCCAGCATCTCTGATGGTATGGGGATGCTTTAGTGCATATGGCGTGGGACACTTGCATGTTTTAAAAAGCACCATGAATGCTGAAAAGTATATAAAGGTTTCAGAGCAACATATGCTCCCCTCCAGACGACACCTATTCCAGGGAAGGCCTTGTGTATTTCTGCAGGACAACGCAAAACCACATACTGCAGCTATTACAACAGCATGGCTTCGTAGCAGAAGAGTCCATTTACAGAACTGGCCTGTCTGCAGTCCTGATCTTTCACCGATTGAGAACATTTGGCATATAATTAAACAAAAAGACCGTCAAAGGGACCAAAATCTCTCCAGCAGCTGGAAGCCTGTATTAAACAAGAGTGAGATCAAATTCCAATGGCTAAACTCAATAAACGTGTCCCCTCAATGCCCAGACACCTCCACTCTATGTTAAAAAGAAGAGGGGATGCTACACCATGGTAAACAGACCCCTGTCCCAACTTTTTTGTGACCTGTAGCAGCCATCAAATTTGAAATGAGCTCATTTTGTGGATAAAATTGTAAAATTTCTCAGTTTCAACATTTGCTATGTTATCTCTGTTCTATTGTGAATAAAATATTGGCTGGTGTGATTTGAAAGTCATTGCGTTTTGATTTTATTCACAATTTACACTTCGTCCCAACTATTTCGGAATTGGGGTTGTAATTTAAATAAATCAATAAATAAATTGATCCTAAAAACTAACACTGACATCCTCACTGAGCTAAAAACATCTTTTTAACTTTCCAATTTCAGTGCGCAGAGGTGCAAAACCAGAGGCAAATGACAACGCAAATTATCAATACGTCTTTATAAATTAGTTTGCGAGGCTTCTTTCGCAAGAAGCCACGAGAATCCGTTTTCCACGATCTTACTATAGAAGTAAAGAATGCGATGTTGCACAGCTTATTTCTTAATGAGCCTCACTAATCAACTTGCGAATCTATGCCGTTTCATAAGCTACTTGAGTGCGGAATTTATAAAGACCTAGCCTTATGGTAATTTACGTCGTAATTTATGTGTGAAAGAAAACCCCTCATAATTTCGTGGTGCAATGTATAACAATGCTATCGAAAATAAATTTGACTGTCCTTCTACCAATTCGTATGAGCAACTGCTGATCAAGAAAAGTAAACTGCGAAAGGTTTAAGGGGTCAAGACTAGGTTCAGAATTGAAAAAATATATTTTTTTCATTTTGTTAAAAATCTTTCAAAACATTCATAAAAGGTTGATTTTAAGACCAATAAACTATCTTTTAAGTGGATTTTTATCATGTGAACGCCTCCAGTGCATTCGTTTTGCGACAAAAACGCAATTTTCTCGCATCGCAAAATTTCATAGTTTATCAGGCTTGTGGCGGGCATAAAATCCACATTTTTTAAGGTATTGCTCCAAAATTTTCACCATAGCATCAGTTTGTTATGTTTTATATAATGACATAGCCATTTTTGGGTAGGTAGATACATGGTGTATTTATGATCCATCTGCCAGGCAGGTTCTGCCACCCATTTCTAAAATTCTATGACCAAATAATTTTGCAAAATATTTTCCAATGAAAATACCCAGAATGAGTATGTCATTGTATAGCTGGTGATATTAGCTTCAAAACAAAAAAAAAAAAAAAATTACAGGAAAATATGGTATAGTTTCTGAGATATGGTTGTCGCAAGATTTCACATTTTTCGCCAATAATGTACGGTTTTCATGGTAACAAACTTATTAAATTTGATTAAAATCAAATTCCATTCTGAGCTTTTTTCAGTTGACACAATTTTTATGTGTTTTTAGTGTTTAGAAGTACTTAAATTGAGTGAACCCAGGCTTGACCCCTTAAGTCATTAAGCTTTGAAGGGCGAGGTTTTGGCTTCCCTTTGTTACGGCCGACGAACCGCCACTGGTTTTTACAACTGTCTTTTTCGCCCTTTTCTTGAGATCGTGGGCGTAGAATTATTCTTGATTTATTTATGTATCTCTTCTATTTTTAACTCCAATCACGATGCCGACAGGTGAAAGGAACAAAAAAAGAAAAAAATGCCGAATTACAGTCGGCAGCTGCAAAGTGTGGCAAATTGACGAAGTTATGGAGGTTCGGAAATTCTCTTAGGTTGCGTGTTGTGTGTTGATTAAGCTTGGGAAGTGGTCTTTCTAGCCAGCATCTAGCGCTGTCATCAGTGTGAGTGTTGGCATGACAGGAGAAAGTCCGAATTTAGCGGGCAGTAGAAGATGGACAGAATGGCTAAATATGATTCTTTTTTTCAATGACCCGGCGTTTGATTGGAATGTCTTTTGCTTGTACTTGCATTATAGCGATGCCCAAACGATGTCCCAGTGCAATACTGAGCCAATTTCCAAGACAGCGAGCGGGGAAAAATACGGGAAATGTTTTCTTTCAAGAATGGTTTTGATTTGCATAGCGAACGCTGATTGGTCACTTTATGTGAGGAACATCTGAGACTACGGACCTTTACTTTTTATTTGCTGAAGTGATGACCTAAAGCTCCACGGTGGTGCTGTGGTGCCCCTTACAGTGCTGTGAAAAAGTATTTGCCCCCTTCCTGATTTCTTTTTTTTTTGCATATTTTTCACGCTTAAATTTTTCAGATCATCAAACAAATCTTAATATTAGACAAAGATAATCCGAGTAAATACAAAATGCAGTTCTTAAATTATGATTTCATTTATTGAGGGAAAAAAAGCTATCCAAACCCATAAAAATTTGTTTGACGATCTGAAACATTTAAGTGTGAGAAATATGCAAAATAAAAAGAAATCAGGAAGGGGGCAAATACTTTTTCACGGCACTGTATATGGCAGCACATTTGCCGTAGTGCCCTTATATTTTCAGCATGGACCACAGCAACTTTTGCCGTGCCCCTTATCACCTTATCACCTTATCACCTTATCGAGGCCTGATAAAGCACGGTTATTGAGCAAACTGGGTACCAGCTCTGATTAAAACCTGGAACACGCCAAAATCTATAAATGGTTTGAAGTAAGTAGAACTTTTCCAGCTCGTAGTCAACAGCCAACTCAGCAATCCTACTTTGTGAAATACCACCTCAGGATTACAGCGTAGACCAGAAAACTGCATACATTAAAACCCAGAGCCCGTCAAACTCTGCAACAGAGACAGAAGTAAAACAAGCTTTTTTGGGTTTTCTGCCGGGCTGGAAAATATATCGATATTATATTGGTACTGTAATGTTATATATTGTCTGGGATTTTGGATATTGTGATAACATTAATGTTGAATTTTCTGGTTTTTAGATAGCATTAAAGTAAAGGGATGCAGTTGTCTGGGCTTATTGGACTGTCCTAGCTGCTGCCTGTATGTAATTGGACAAAAATACCAATGACTGTCCATCAAAAAATGTATTGAGTAAATATTTTGTAAAAGCTCCATTAGTTATCCCCACAGTGTCACCACAATCTTTCAAGGTATTCAGTCAAAAATATTGTGGTATTCGATATGTTGCCAGCCCAATTTGTCGCTCAACTCCTATCACCCAGCCCAATTTGTTGCCCAGTCCGTATTGCCCGGCTCAATTTTTTGCTTACTGCAGCTATCCAGCCGACTCCTCAATCCTCCTCAGTAAAATAGCCCACAGGATCACAGAGTTAATAAGATAACCAGGAATCGAAATGGCTCATCCTGCTTTAGTCCATATTCCAGATTCAGCAGGGCACTGGATTTCACTGTATAGTGCTACAGACCCCTTGCACTTGGGTTCAGGAGGCCACTAAATAAAACTGCAGCCTCAGCTCCAAATTGCACCCCATATTGAAAATAAAAATGGTTTTGCGCGGGGGCAACAGATAATATAGCTGCTGCCTCACAGTACAATGGTAACCAGCTGGAATCAAAATTTAGGGCCCCTGTGTGGAGTCATCCTGTGCCCCTGTTGTGTTCACCAGTTTCCTCCCACTGTCCAAAGCCATGCAGTAGCACAGGCTTACTGGGGTGTCTAAATTGCCCAGAGGTATGACAGCTTAAGTGACTGCTGTGTGGATGCTGTGATGATCGACGACCAGGTCCAAGTGATTCCTTTATCTCACTCACTGCATGCTGGGACACGTCCCCCTACCACTGATAAGAAGTAAGTGGCTTAGAAATACATGATGAATTGTGTTGCCCAATGATGTCTATGGTCATTAATGACTGTATATAGTGGTTTTATCACTGGTCAGCTTATTAAATCTGTACCTTGACAGTACCATACATTCTATTTTGTATTTTTTCGTATTTTCCGGCAAATCAGACTGACATTTATGAACATGATTCATATTATTGTCTCTGTGCATTAATATTCTTGTAAGGATGCATAATGCAAATCTGCTTTCAGAGATGCATCCATATTTGAGGCATGCAGAGTAGTGGATGAGATAATAAGCCACACTCGGCCAGATCATCTTTGATTTTGGCCCAAAGTCAACGGGAATTACTGCATTTCTGCCTGGAAGTTACTTAATGCCTGGGTGGCTGCCTGTCTGTCGGCTACACAATTTCTTCTAAAATCGTATTTAATGGAAAACCCAACAGCATTGTATGCTTATAATTCCAATACTGTACAATTACAGAGAGAAACGTTTCTTTGAGAGTGTTCCACGCTGAGCTCTAAATTTACAGTCCATTTCCACTTTAGCGAGTTCTATTTTTTATTGTCTTTTCATGATTTCAAAGTCCCAGTGGATTCTTGACCTGGTGATATTAGAAAGGCAACAGGTCGCACCAGTAGAGTAATTGGCTACTCATGAACAGTCCTTCTGGAAATCAATTCAACATCTAAACATGGGCACTCATTAAAACTTAATTCCTACATCTACTGAACTGGTCTGATATAGCATTTTAACAAGGTCAAGTGAAATCTATTTCCCACTGTCGCATTTTAATTTCAGTAATGACTCAACCCAGTCTGTTTAGTAGTCGTGCGTATTTTCATCGGTGAGTGAGTACTGAAAAATGCCTTCTACTGGTGAGAAGGCATATCTTTACTCAAACAGTGTGAATGTGAAATCCTATAAAAGCTGCTCCTGAGAGATTATATTTGAGATTTACTTCACACACAAAATCAATTCACAGGCCTTGAAAAGGTGTCCTTGAATCATAAACAATCAGTGTTGCAGCCAAATGAATGAGAAATTGTGGCATTAGTACATCCAACAGCAACTGGGGGAAACATAGCTAATGGCATCAACACAGCATAAATCGTGGCAATGTTTTCATTTCATAATTGTGATCAATAATTTGTGAAATATCTTATTACAGTACTAATCGCTGGCATACCCATGATAGAGTTAAAAATGCATTTTTATTCATGTTGGCTCTGTATCATATTAAAATTGTGTAAATTTACATTTAGTTCAGTTATAGCTATTCAATTGTGGTATTTCGTGTCATTAGATGAAATTGTTCTCAAGAGTGCCAATTTTAAAGGGTTGTAATTGTAATGCTACACCAAATGGGTTTTGAATTAAGCATAAAACTCCATGCATGTTACTTCCTGAAGTTTTGTTTCAAAGGAATGTTTCAAATGTTAATTGGGTAACAAAAGTAGACACTGAGCATTTATTCTCCAATATCTTTGAAATAATTTCTAGAGATAGCTTAAGCTGAATTCTACTCTGACTTTTGTGTCACTTAATACAGTTGCTGGGGTGGACATCATCTTAAATAAAGTGCTAAAGTCAACTACTGTGCGTTGAGATTTATTGTGATATTTTCATCGTTGTTAAATGACCAGTGTTTATAACATCTGATACACCAACACATTTCAATGGCAGAACGTTGCTCATTAGTAGAATGGAAGTGGGAATACGTACCATTAGTGGAAGAGAGCAAATCACGAATGCCACAGTCATGAAGACAAGGAGAGTGAGGTGTTCGACCTCTTCCGCCATGGAGTAATACCGTCGGTCCTTTCTGCTCCTAGTAGACCCTCTGCTCCTTTTGCGCCTCTGGTACATTCGGATCAAGTGGTACACCACAAACGCGTTACAAGCCACGACGGAGGCGACGATCACGAGCATCACAGTTGCATATGCGTTGGCATACACTCGGTCCTCGAGCTTGCGCGGGTTCATATCAATGAAGCACCAAGTCCCAGGGCAATATTGTACGTAATCCCCAAAACCAGCAAACGGCAAGAGGCAGAAGACTACACAAATCAAATAAATGAAAGGAATGGAGATATACCCAAGACGTTTGGTAATGTGCCGTCCGTAGAAGTACGGGCACCCTATGGAAATGCATCGCTCCAATGCCATGGCGAGAAGTATTGACAAAGTTGCCAAACTAAAGAAAGTCATGCTGACACCAAAATACGCACACATGGACCGACTCTCACCCATGCTTATAATTGTCATGTTTGTGGCGTAAGACGCCATTACTACAGGGCTAATGAGGCATGTGCCCATAAGGTCCGTGACAACCAGCGTGGTCACCAGCACGTGGAATAGACGCTGCCGAGTCTGATCCTTTCTCCGCCGGATTTCCAACAGGATCAAAGCTATGACATTTCCGATTACTCCAGCAGAGAACATCAGCGCACTTATGGTCGGGCTCGAGGGTCCAATAAATTCTCTGTGATGGCAAGGGTCTTTGTCTGTGTCCCTTACTTGCATATTTTTGACAACAGAATAAAAATTACTTTAATTTCTTCATGAAAAATCTTGAAAACTCCTGCTCGGAAGTAGCAACTTTAAGCTGAGAAACTTGCGCTTTCCTCTCGCCAAGAAGTTCCACGCTGGATCAGGGTGCTCATTGAGTTAGTCCCATTTCTGATTCCTGCTGATTTTGGAGGAAGAGAATCAACTTTCGAAATCACGAGTTAGAAAGTTCAGAAAAAAAGTAAGTAGCTTCTGCCGGTAATCTTCATTTAACTTCGCGACTCCTCTTGGCGCAGGCTACAATACCTGAATATCCCGCCCACAACTATTTTGCTTGAAGAGTGCACTGAGAGAATATCAATGCAAATATTTTCCGCCTCTGAGGATATTACATGAGGAGTGCATTGGTCCCTAGTTATCGTGCCGTTCGTGTTTCAGTATTTTTTCAAAGGATACTCGACTACATCTAGTGACGAGAGGCTGCTCAAGTCTGGGGTTCCTCTTTCTGAATGAGCTGTGAGGATACACTGATGTAATGACGTCATCCGACTGTCCACCCTCCCTATTAAGTGGATATTTTTAGCTTATTGTAAAATAAAGTTAATGGGTTGCTGCTGTGCCAAAAGAAGAAGAACAACAACAACAACAATAATAATAATAATAATAATAATAATAATAACGTTATTATAGGGAAAGTATTACTGTTTTACGCGATTGTGCTATGTATACAGAATCTAAAGATGCACTAACTGTAATAAATTGGTCAATTTAGCTGAACAGTAGGTGTGGTGTTTTCAAATAAAGGTAGTGTGGTTTGTACAATGAGTCTAATGCAAAAGCACAGAATGTTTTTGTTTGTTGCCTGTGGTTTGGTCAATTTCATTTTAGATGTAAATATAAATCAATTCTTGCCATCCAGGTCAACAACACGTTGCAAAAAAGTTGGGAATCTGGGACAAGTAATGAGGCAATAAACTGAACAATGATCTGATTTGAAACAGATGATGTCAGCAGGTGAGTGCAATCATGATTTAGTACAATAGCAGCATTGAGGAAAGGCCCAGTCCTTCAGGAACAAAGATGGGCAGAGGATTGCCAATTTGCCCACAAATAGGAGGGAAAATCATTGAAACGTTTAAAACAATGGTCCTCAAGAAAGAAAAGAAAATACAAAGAAATTTGGGTATTTTGCCATCTACAGTACAATGCATGACATAATTGAAAGCTTTGAGGAATCTCATGGAATTTCAGTGTGTAAAGGGAAAGGGAGAAAGCCTAAAATGTATACCTAAGATTTCCCATCACTCAGATAGCACCACATCAAAAACCATTAACTATCTATAAGTGATATAACCACATGGTCTAAGCATTAGTTTGGAAAACTCTTGTTAAGTACCTCAATATGTTGTTAGATCCAAAAATTCCAGTTAGAACTTTATTGTCCAAAAAGGAAGCTTTGTGTTAACAGTGCCCATTAGCACCGTCAACTTCTCAGGGCTCAGAGGCAACTGAGATGGACCATAGCTTTTTAAGAACGTGTATTGTGGTCAGACAAATCAATTTTTCAGGTCTTTTTCCTTTTTTTTTTGAGAGAAATAGATGCGTTACCCTCTGTACCAAAGAAGAAAAGGGCCGCCCAGGCTGCTGGCTGCTATCAGGAGCAAGTCCAAATGCCATGCTCAGACATGGCATGTGGTTATGTCATTGCCTTGGCTAAAGTAATTTGCTGTTCTGTGGAGGCATCATTAATGCTGAAAAGAACACTGAGGTTTTGGAGCAACATATACTGTCTTCAAGACAACATGTTTTCCAGGGATGCCCATGCATAATTCAACAAGATAATTCAAAACCACATTTTGCACACATTACAAAAGCATGACTGTGTGCAGATGCTGGACAGGCCTGCCATATTTTGAAATGCAAACAAAGACCCACCATTCCTAAGGCTCTGGGACTCCAGCAAATCATGGTGAGAGCCATTATCAACAAATGAAGAAAACTTGGAACACTGGTGAACCTTCCCAGAGGTGGCCAGTCTACCAAAATTCTACCAAGAACATACTGATGACTCATTCAGGTCACAAAAGAGCCCAGACTAACATCTAAAGAACTGTAGGCCTCAATTGCTTTAGTTTAGATAAGTGTTTAAAAAATCCTCAATAAGAAAAGAAAGTAGGCAAAAACTGAAATTCATGGAACGACAGTCAGGAAAAAACCATGCTGATCAAAAACAACTCAAAGGCTGGTCACACACAGTTGTCAAAAAAAACATCTTCATGACCGGCAAGACTTTGGGATCATTTTCTTTGGACTGATGAGTTAAAAGTGGAACTGTTTGGAAAACTTGGGTCCTGTTACAACTGACATAAAGCTAACGCAGACTTCCACAATAAGGACATCATACCAATAGTCAAACAGTGATGGTATTGTGATGGTCTTGGGCTGCATTGCTGCTTCAGGACCTGGACTACTCACCATAGCTGATGGAACTATGATTTCTGCTCTCTACCAGAAAATCCTGAGAGAGATTGTCCAGTCATCAGTTTATGACCTAAAACTGTGGCGCAGTTGGGTCATACAGCAGGACAATGATCTGAAGCTCACAAGCAAGGACCACTCTGAATGGTTCAAAAGAAACAAAATTAAGGTTTTTGAGTGACCTAGTCAAAGTACTGACTTGAATTTGATCAAGATGCTGTAGCATGACCTTCAACAGCGCTGTAGGACTCTTTGTCCCAGGACTTCCCAGGACTCGTTCCCATGAACTTTTCGTCCCCTGACTCTTCGTCCCTGAATTGTTTGTCCCCAATAATGCTTTGCCTTCTTCTTGCATTATAACTCTAACCCTTAAATCATGGTGATCCATCCGTCATCCTTCCGTCCTTCTGTATGTCAACAATGGTAGCATGTTTTGTTATCATTAGGAGACAAAAAATCTGGGGACAAAGAGTCTGGGGACAAAAAGTCTCAGATCCTGTTTTCATCCCAGCACTTTTTCATGCAAAACAGATGTATCGCAATTTACGTAATTAGCCTGTGTTCACTCATGCGTGACATGTTGAGTATGTGCAATTGCACAAAAAAGCACTGAACCATTGTCTATCAACCTATGTTAAAGGAGTTTCAAAAAATTATAGAATATTAATTTTAGGGCAATTTTTCAAAGTGGGACTTTTTTTGATACATCCTGTAGAACCTTCTACAACCCCAATTCCGAAATAGTTGGGACGAAGTCTAAATTGTGAATAAAATCAAAATGCAATGACTTTCAGATTACATGAGCCAATATGTTATTTACAATAGAACATAGATAACATTTCAAATGTTGAAACTGAGACATTTTACATTTTTATCCACAAAATGAGCTTATTTCAAATGTTCTGGCTGCAACAGGTCTCAAAAAAGTTGGGACACAGGCAAAAAAGGGCAGAAAAAGCTATTAATATGTAAGAGAATCAGCTGAAAGAACATTTAGCAAGTAATTAAGTTAACTGGCATCAGTTATGTAACATGATTGGCTATAAAAGGGATGTCTTAGAGAGGCTGAGTCTCTCAGAAGTAAAGATGACCAGAGGCTTTCCAACCAGTGAAGGCTTGCGTAAAAAAATTGTGGAATACTTTAAAAACAATGTTCCTCAACGTCAAATTGCAAAGGCTTTGAAGGTCTCATCATCGACAGTGCATAACATCATCAAAGATTCAGAGAAACTGGAAAAATCTCTGTGCGTAAGGGACAAGGCCGAAGACCTTTACTGGATGCCCGTGATCTTCGGGCCCTCAGACGCCACTGCATCACTCACCGGCATGATTCTGTCATTGACATTACCAAATGGGCCCAGGAATACTTCAAGAAACCACTGTCTGTAAACACAGTCTGCTGTGCCATCCACAGGTGCCACCTTAAACTCTATCATGCAAAAAGGAAGCTGTTGTTGAGCATGATCCAGAAGCACCGCCGTGTTCTGTGAGCCAAGGCTCATTTAAAATGGACTGTTGCAAAGTGGCAAAGTGTCCTGTGGTCAGACGAGTCCAAATTTGACATTCTTGTTGGAAATCATGGGCATTGTGTCCTCCGGGCTAAAAAGGAGAAAGACTACCCCTCTGTTATTAGTGTTTAGTTCAAAAGCCAGCATCTCTGATGGTATGGGGATGCATTATTGCATATGGTGTAGGACACTTGCATGTTTTTAAAAGCACCATGAATGCTGAAAGGTATATAAAGGTTTTAGAGCAACATATGCTCCCCTCCAGACCACATCTATTTCAGGGAAGGCCTCGTGTATTCCAGCAAGACAATGCAAATCCACATACTGCAGTTATTGCAACAGCTTGGCTTCACAGTAGAAGAGTGTGAGCTGAACTGGCCTGCCTGCAGTCCTGATCTTTCACCGATTAAGAACATTCGGCGCATAATTAAATGAAAAGTCTGTCAAAGGAGACCCAAAACTCTCCAGTAGCTGCAAGCCTGTATTAAACAAGAGTGGGTTCAAATTCCAATGGCTAAACTCAAGAAACTTGTCTCCTCAATGCCCAGACGCCTCCACTCTGTGTTAAAAAGAAGAGGGGATGCTTTACCATGGTAAACAGGCCCCTGTCCCAACCCAAAGGTAAGGCTCATTTATACAGATATGTATAAATGCTTACAAGCATTTTGGCATTTACCCTGTCTCTCAGGGGTGTGTGATGTCTCAAAGCTATACAGGATGCTGTTGTGGTCGCTCAGATGGAAAGTTCACTCTGACAAGCCACTGATACTCAGGTCCGCTCTCAGTCAAAATTTGTCCTTAACCCGGTGCTTCAAGAAAAAGAAAACCTTGCCTTCACAAGTTTTGTGCACTCTGGCAAATGTATTTTATCGATGGTTAAACTCTGAAAACTTTGTTTGCAAAGCGACAAAAATAAATAAATAAATAAAAAATACTGCTTTCCTTCAGTAGTCACTTTTGATGACAAGTGTTGTTAGAGTCCGATCTTTTGATTGCCTGTTCCTGCTAAAAACTCAAGTGCTAGTTCTCTTTTTTGTGGGCATATTTTACACTCCTATTTGCAATCCTAACATAATCTAATGGTGAGAAAACAAAAAATAACAAATTATTCCAATTATTCTCAATAACTACATTGGATTGTTTAAAAAAACAGTGAAAATCAGTATTTTGTACCAGAATGTTACAACATTAAGCTTCTGTTTTTACAGAGCCATCTACCCTCCAAATTGCTCCCCGCAGACGAGGCACTTGTGAGCATCTGATATTTTCCACAACACTGCCCTCTAGTTGACAAAAAAGTCACATTCGCAACAAGAGACGCATAATGCACGGCCACGACACGCATTACATACGCGAATGGCTTCAACAGCTGCTTTCACTTGCTCGCGCTGTCTGGGTGACGTCAGTTAGGTGGCTGCGTATGAGAAAAGTGCGTTCTGCTGTCGAGCTTAAGCTCTGAGAGGGCGTGGAGGGCTGTCGATTATACAGTGCTCGAGCTATACTTCAAACAATTAATCATGAATTAAGCTAGTCATTTGATTAATTTAGTTTATTGTTGGTAAATGAAGTTTAGTGAAACTGTGTGATGACGCTAACCATAAATCAGATTTTATTTTCTGATTGAAATACGCAGAAATTCCCACCAGGATTTGACACCAGACCATTAATCTTGAACTCATTCCCTACGGAATACTTTTACATAAAATAGTCGCGTTTGATAGGGAATACTTTTCCCGAAAATTACACAATATAAAGTATTGAAGTACAGGTGGCCCATGACCGTGATCGTCAACTGATTTCCTGTTTTCATCGGACTGCGAATGGTCATCCACACCGCTGGCACCGGCTTACCGTAGGGAATGGTAGAATTCGGAGCGCCATTGGCAGCGGCTTGCCGTAGGGAATGAGTTAAAGCAAATATCTTCCCTCCAAGTGGTCCAGACCACTATGGCATTGCAGTACTCATTACTGGTCCAAACAAATAGGCCCACAAGAGGAAACAATCGGATATTGATTTCCTTTCTCTGAGCCTATAAGCCGGATGTCCGCCACGCCACCCTCGCTGGAGTGTCTGATTTTAGCTAACACACAGCCAGAAGATATCTGTAGTCAGGGATTGTTTGCGAACTATCTTCGCGTTATTTTTGTGTAGGGATGGCAAATTTGAAGCTTCGAAACGTTTCAAAACATTTAAACTATTGTTTCGAAATGTTTTGAAACATTTCAAAACTTGCTCGCTCAACATTGGCGTCCACTGGCAGGAGTTGTCATTGCAGCCTTTAATTATTGTTGGTGTTGATGTGCTGAAGCCCCCCTTTTCTAGCCTAGAAATCTAGACATACCCTAGCGGTATTTTGATGTTATAGTCTGGCTTGCCAGGCTACCCCTTTTCACAAATCCAAAAATATTAATAGTTTTGACACAGGCACGATCAGTCAAATTTTTTTTGTACCATATGAATACTATTTCTTATTGTATGGCACTGTTTGTTTATTTTGCCATTAAATGTTCTCATTCATTCATTCATTCATTGAGAATGATTGTGTCAGGCCAGCCTTTTATATATAAATGGACTTGACAAGTACGATTTTTGATAATGCCTAGTTGGTATTGCACCTCATTCAGATTATACTCATCTATAAAATGTGGTTCAGAAACATTTTGCTCAAAGATTTTTATTCAGGGATAATATTTGTTGCATTTTTTTTTTTTTTTTTTTTGACTCAGCTGGCTTCTCTGCTTCTCTACCATCTGAAATCAAATTACAAGTTTATTTAAACAAACAAAAAAAACAAATAAACAAACATCCTTCAACTTATTGACACATTGGAAAATACCTGGTAAGCTTTAGAAAATCTATCTATCTATCTATCTATCTATCTATCTGGAATTTTGAACAACTGGAGCAAAATCTTCACAAAATCTCTCATCACAACTCAATGCAACAAAACACCTCAAACACCTGTATTTTCCCTTGGCTTTTTAAGACCTTTCACGGTGGATGGATAGCGATCACGTGATGTTTCGAAACATCTCTTGAACACTGCGTCAGAACCGGAAGTGTTGGAAAGTTTTGAAGCCGTTCGAACTTCGGTGTCAAAATTGCCATCTCTATTTTTATGGTTCCTTTTCTCTAGGGAAATTCCCTTTTCTCCCTTTCCCTCTCCTACCTTTGTGTTGCACCATTTTGGTGCTTTGTTTTCTTTGGTTCCTGAGATGCTTACTTTTTCTCCTTCTCTCGCTTTGCTTCCTTGTTTCGGATGGTTGGGCGTTCTTTTGGAAGAGCGAGAGCTGTCTCTGTTGTTTGGTCTGTATCTCTGTGAGTGTTTTAAGTCCGTGCTGCTCTGGTTTTCTCCTACCGCAGCACTTGGCCTCTCGATTCTATCGGCTATTACATAAAATGCCTCTGCTGTTTGAACTTATGACCACTTTCATTGCAGTGATGGCAGCGGCCCCTGAGTTTGTCGCACCCCTAACGTTAAACATTTTCGGTTTCAGTTGATAAGACAGTGTTATTAAGTTATCCTTTTCCGAGACATTCGATTTAATTTCGTAATGAACAAGCCAAAATAAATTCAAGAGATCTGTATCATGATTTACTGTTTTAATGGCTCAACTTTTTTTAAACTTTTAAAATTTTATTTATGATTTTAGCTTTTTAGCTCACTGGTTGATACACTGTGTGTAAGCATGTTAGTCCGACTGGAATCCTACTAAATCAAATTTCTCATAGTCGGACCAACACACCCAGCTAATGCAGTTACATTATTCCTCCATCTATACGCTTGAATCCAACCAAATTGGACTATGCACTCTGCGCATGCTCCTCATTTCATCGTACAGGGCTTTGACCCGAAGTCTTGCAGACTTGAAAGCACCAAACTGATCAGCAACAACTCTGTGCTCTGCCCAACTAGGAAGTTTGTGCAAAACAGAAGCAATCCTCGTCTGCAAAGGTATTGGTGCTTGAACAGTCACGCCTTGGGAGCGCATAACTTCTTCCAGTAATCCCCATAATTTATCGAATGACTTGCTCGTCATCCAAAAATCTTCCTTCTACTCGCCATTGGAAAATGGAAAAACAACTCTCTCCCACTAGTTTCTACTCCTGACCCACAACCAACCGGCACGGCAAGCCTGGGTGCGTTTACCGAAAGCAAAGATGCTAACTTACATAGTTGGAACCACCGACTGTGAGTGGATGAACTATGTTAATTGCTGACTCACTTAGCCAGTAAGCTTTTAGGAAATGCACCCCAGCGTAGTAGACAGAGCACAAAGTGGAACATAGCGAAGGTCGCGCTATAGGAACAGTCGAGAAGCATGCAGCATTGCCGCCTGCCTTTGACTATTATGATCAGCATCAGGGATAACGTGCATCTCAACTGTACGAAAAACATAGTGTATAGCACGTACGAAATGTACACAGTCGTAAGGTTGCCCATGTTCTCACCTCTCAACACGCTACCAGTTAGCCACCGGCTAACTTGTTTGTCGATTGTTCGGTCTGTGACATAATGGCTGACTTCAGGCGACCAAGTCGCATTACTCGAGTAGTAGATTGTGAACCAAAATGCCCCCTGCGCGCGCAAGTTTTCATAGCTCGCACCCCAATGGGAGGATCACAGACACGAATAATGCCAAGGATTTAACTGCGTGACATCACTACTCGAGAAACCCTGGGTGATGTGGGGATTATGATCGTGAACTCCGACCCTACCGCTCTAGAACAATTTTGGTCACATGACGCTGTGATCTCAGAAATTCGAGCGAAACACGCGTAACACAGGTATGACACAGGTTACTCGTGTAGGTCGCCCGAAGTCGGCCAATTGGTCAACCAGAAAAAGGTCCAACATGAACAAGTTGAAAGGTGAACATCTTCTTTTCCAAAACTATTGGCCAGATTCAGTGCACATTTTGCATGGGGCTTCCTTGGGACCATGTCTACATAGACTATTCACCGTTTTGAAAAAGTTTGTTTTTTCAAATTTTTATTAATATTGTGTTTTTTTCATCTGAAACTTTAAAAATCTACTCCTAAACTAGCGGGTGGATTCACTTCAAATTTGGTATGCAGCTTCCTTGGGACAATGTCTACAAAGATTGTTCACAGTTTTACATATTGTTTTTTTCGAATTTTTATGATTTTTTTCTGGTTTTTTTTCATCTGAAAGTTTAAAAATTTTACTCCTTGAAATTACTGCCCAGAGTCACTTCAAATTTGGTATGAAGCTTTCTAGGGACAATGTCATCAAAACTTGTTCAAAGTTTGGAAGTTTGGAAGAATACTGGTTTTTTTTTCAATTTTTATAATTTTTTTTCATCTGAAACTTTAAAAATCTTCTTCTTTGAAACTAAGGGACAGATTCACTTCGAATTTGGCATGGAGTTTCCATGGGGCAATGTCTGAAAGTTTGTCCTCAGTTTTGGAAAATATTGTTTTGAGAAATTTTTTGTTTTTCTTTTCATCCAAAACTTTAAAAATCTTCTCTGAAACCACTGGCCAAATTCACTTCAAATTTGGTATGGAGTTTCGTTGGGAAACGGTCTACAAAACGCTTGTGAAATTTTGAAAAACATTATTTTTCAGAATTTTTATGAATTTTTTGTGTTTTTTCTGAAAATTAAAAAAATCTTTTTCACCGTAAGTAAAGGCCAGATTTATTTCATATTTGGTATTGAGCTTCCCTGGGACAATGTCCACAGATAATGCGCACAGTTTTGAAAAATATTGTTTATTTGAATTTTTATGAATTTTTTTTCATCTGAAACGAGAATCTGGATTCCCTTTAAATATGGTGTTGAGCTTCCTTGGGACAATTTCTACAAAGGCTATTCACAGTTTTGAAAAACTTTTTTTTTTTATTTTTATGATTTTTTTTTGTTTTTTTTTTCATCCAAAACTTTAAAAAACTTCTATTCTGAAAATACTGGCTAGATTCACTTTATATTTGGTTCATATTTTGAGCTTTCTTGGGACAATTTAACATGGTGCATGATCATTGGGGGCTGTGGTGGATATAAATCATGGCAATGTGTCCAAATTTCTAGTTTTTCCAATTTTCATGAATTTGTTTTAGTCATCATTCATATATACATGAATGATGTAGGTGGAAGATGCCTTCTATTAGGACCAAAAGATTTAAGGTTTCTTTCATCCCTACTACCATTCGGTTGTTGAGTGGCACATAGCATTGTTTCTACTGTTGTCTATATAATGCTTCTGCTTATTCTGCACAGGCTGTTTTAGGCTTCTGATGATTGCACTTTGCACTTCGTATCTGTACCTTGCCCAGTGATGCAAATTTGATCTCCTTTTAAAATCAAATTTTTTTTATTATTTATCTTATTTTACTTTTAATCTGCCTCTCTGTAATCTGCCCAATATGTGTGTTGATTGTCATCCATCAGCGTTTCAGTTGTCTGGTGTGTTTGTATGTTTTTTGTGTATCCTGGCTGCAAACCAATTTCACAGTAAGGGACAATAAAGATACTTTGACTTTGACTTTTGACTTTGACATTAATTTCATGTCATGCCAATGAGCTACAGAGCCGTTGGTCCTATTTTTATTTTGTGGCTTGGATTTATCAAATTCTCACCAATGTAATGGGGAAACACAAGTGGGGAAAAATATTCATGGTCAGTGGTAGGCTGCCCCACACCAATCCAGTAGAACCAGTGACTTCATATTGTGTAAAATATGAAATGCACTTTATTATGTTGTCATTGGATCCCAGTTTGTTTATCCCCCCGCAAAAAAACTGAAACAGACAGTATAACCTCTCATCTCCAAAAATACAGAATCAAATTGTATGTGTTGAATATGATAACCTAATGAAACTGGCTTACGACCCAAAACAATCCATCCATCCATCCATTTTCTGCTGCTAATCTGGGGCTGGGTCGTGGGGGTAGCAGAACAAGTAGAGAAGCCCAGGCGTCTCACTCCCCAGCCACTTCTTCCAACTCTACCTGGGGGACCCCCAGCCATTCCCAGGCCAGCTGGGAGATATAATCCCTCTGGCATGTCCTGGGTCTGCCTCTGGGCCTCCTCTGAGTTGGACATGCCTGGAAAACCTCCACAGGGAGGCATCCAGACCAGATGCCCAAACCACCTAAGCTGACTCCTCTCAATGCAGAGGCGCAGCTGCTCTTCTGAGCCTCTCCCAGATGTCCAAGATCCTCATCCTATCCCTGAGGGTCAACCCAGCTACCCTGCTACCTGCCAGAAGTCAAGTCCAACCCCTATAAAATAGTTTGGTTCCAGAGCGAGAGATGTGCGTAGAGGTGAGTCCGATTATATCTAGCTGGTACTGCACAATCTCTCGCACAATCTCCAGCTCCCTCTCTGCCAATGTGGTGATATTCCATATCCCAAGAGCCAGTTTCTATAATCGGTGTCCAGAACCGCGGCGTTTCCATCCCTGTCCGCCAGCCAGTCCACATTGCAGCTGACCCCCACTCCCCTCCCTGTGGGTGGTGGGTCCATGTGGCGATGGCTTCCCGCGGCCTCTTTGGTTCCCTGGACCTGGCTACTAGGTGCTTGCCTATGAGCTAATGCTCCAGGCAACAGAGCTCCTGAGATACCAGAGGCACACAGACTGCTTCACCATGATGAGTTAGTGATTCTCGGAGGAGCCAAGTGAAACTGAAAATGGTTCACTTCACAGGCGCAACAAACTCAAATGTGACTGTTATCATTGAAATAACCCAGTCACAAGTTAACCCAGCAGAGATCATTGAAATCGGTGAATCAATGTCCGGTTGTTTTTTCTTAGCCAATATGAGGTTGTATTTGGGCATGGGTAAGGTTTGGTTTGACGAGTTAGTGTAGCGGATGAGTGGGCAGGAGTGTAGAGTGATGGTCTTTCACATTTAATTCTTGAGATATCAAATCCTGGTGGGGCTTTTTTAAAAATACAGTTTTTAACTCCTGACTCCATAGTTTCACAAACTCCATCCACCAACAATAAACTTCAGGAATCATATGTATTGTCTAGTTAATTATAAGTGATACAGAATTCTAATCATTAAGGCATTTGCTGGGTCAGATACGCTTCCTCTCTGTGGTTGGAACATCTGTCATCAAGACAAACCCTCAATGTTTACAAACAAAGGTCAACAGTTAACAGGGAAACCATTCGATCCATAACAGCTGTATATGAAATGAAGCCAAACGCTTATAAGTTGGCATAGGCGTAGATTTCTTTCAGATAAAGCAAAAATCTCCCAACAAACTTTGGCTCAGTGGGGAAAATGAAAGAAACTCGTAATCGTAAATCTAGCATGATCCAGTCCGATAAAACACTTGGTTTACGGCTTGTCCAATTCAAAGATAGTCAGTGGTCAATTTGAAGTGTTTATCACTGCTGCAATCGCGTTACCGCACATAGAGATGCAAATTGGCTTGCTAATGATGTTATTTATCCACTCACTTGGTTGCAATGTCCAAGCTACTAGATCTGGACGGGTTTCGTGAGAGTGTTGAAATGGTTTGCAGCAGTTAAGGTTGTGGCAAGTGAATGAAATTTAAGCAATAGTTGATATTCAAGTATGCGACACCCAGTGGAGAAAACATCGGAATGTGCAATTGCACCCATGCCCACGTGCACCTCTTTGTTAGTCAGCAGTATATATGGTTTAAAACAATAAACGTGAGCAAAGACAATTAAATCTCAGTCATGGGAAGTAACATTCTAAAGATCTCAATACATTATTCTTTAACAATTATTGAAATTTTTTTTTCAATCAAAATTCATGGTGACTTGGTTGCATATTTTCTGTTTATTTTATGGAAAATATCCCTCAATTTGTTGAGATTTATGGGAAATATAATGACCAGTGAAATTGACTTAGCTGAAAATGCGATCAAAGAACAAACACAAAAATTGGACAAAAAAGTAGTGAGGAAATGAGGCAAGGGTAATACTGCCCAAAGCAAATTCCTATTTTTGTCTCCTTGTGCAATGCGCACCAATAGAACACCTGAGGAAAATCAATCGGCATTACCTTAGCTAGCCACAATGCTATCTGGCTAGCTAGCTAATTAACCTATTCCTGTCCTATTGCGTGGGACATTATGTTACATGCAGCTGGTGCATTTTTTTCAGTGCAACCATTTCACCTACGCAAAAAAGTCAGCAAGTGGATGAGAGTAGCTAGTAAGCGCTCTGATTTTGAGGAAGATCATGATCACTGAATTCAGGCCTTCCAAAGAAAACGGCCTGTAACAAAGGTTTGTCAGATGTCTACCTTTTTCAAATAACCAGCAACATCAAATGGAAAACATGCCACATTCCTGCAAAACTTCGCACCACAACACTTCAAAGTCAATATATTTTTCACCAGAACCTAACTCGTATAAATCGCACGGCCAGTAACAAATCCAGAGACGAACCAACTGCGCATGGGCACAAACTATGAAAATTATGGAGGCACCTCGCTTAGCATCATAAAAAATGAAGAAACACTCATTCGGATAATCTCTGTCTACAGAAAAGGCAGTATCTGCACTCAGACTATTGCGAAAATTTTCCAGCTTGTGCGCTATGCATGCTCGTATTACATATGTGTCCCTATCAACTCTCACATTAAACCTACGCCCTTGTAAGGTGGTGTTCGCAAAGCAGGATTACTGGTAGCAGTCGCTGAGTTAAACCGAGAGTGCTGTCTGAACTGGCTCATGGGCTGAAGGAAAAAAAAAGCTATTCTGTAACCTGCCTCGTGATATATCCCCTAAAGTTCTGCAAAGCATCGTGGATCCCTGCTTTATATATCACACAGGCAGCCTCACCATGCAAAAGGCATGCATTAGTGGAGAATTCTCACTGCCTGCTGTGTTCCACAATCAGTTCCTGGCTCCCTGAGGAATGTGTGCATAGCCACCTCCGGTTCTGGGTTCACAATCGCTGTATTGCAGTGTTCTTTTGATGATAAGGCATATGGCACTGAAGGATCAGATCAGACAATTTGGCTGGCTGCAAAACACTTCCCAGGCAAGGGTATTTCTAGTCCATGCGGAGAATTTTACCATCTGAAAGAACAAAAGAAACTATCTTTCCGGTCTCACCAAAAATATTGTTTAAAGCAGGCCACCAAGGCCAGGCCTACCAAAGAAAACAGCCAAGCTGTAACAAAAGTCTGTCAGATGTCTACCTTTTTCAAATAACCAGCAACATAATATCGAAAACATGCCACATTCCCACAAAACTTTGTGCCACAACACTTTAAAGTCGATTCATTTTCACCAGAACCAAACTCAAAAAATCGCACAGCCTGTAACAAACCTAGAGACGAACTGAATAAGTTTTCAGCTGTGTGTTGCTGGTTCTTTGAAAAAGGTAGACATCTGACAAACTGTTGTTACAACTTGGCCATTTTCTTTGATACGCCTGAAGGCCAAGCTCATGAAGGCTCAGACTCTCCTAGATATATGAGATACAGTGCCGTGAAAAAGTATTTGCCCCCTTCCTGATTTCTTATTTTTTTGCATATTTGTCGCACTTAAATGTTTCAGATCATCAAACAAATTTTAATATTGGACAAAGACAACCCGAGTAAATGCAAAATGCAGTTTTTAAATGATGAATTAATTTATTAAGGGAAAAAAGCTATCCAAACCTACCTGGCCTCATGTGAAATAGAAATTGCCCCCTACATCCTAATAACAGGTTGTGCCACCCTTGGCGACAAGAACTGCAATCAAACGTTTACGATAACTGGCAGTGAGTCTTTCACATTGCCATAGAAGAATTTTAGCCCACTCATCTTTGCAGAATTGTTTTAATTCAACCACACTGGAGGGTTTTTGAGCATGAATGGCCTGTTTAAGGTCATGCCACAGCATCTCAAGCAGATTTTAGTCCGGACTTTGACTAGGCCTCTCCAAAATCTTCGTTTTTTTTTTTATTAAGCCATTCAGAGGTGGACTTACTGGTGCGTTTCGGATCATTGTCCTGCTGCATAACCCAAGTGCGCTTGAGCTTGAGGTCACAAACTGATGGTTGGACATTCTCCTTCAGAATTTTCCAGTCGAGAGCAGAATTCATAGTTCCATCAATTACGACAAGTCATCCAGGTCCTGAAGCAGCCCCAAACCATCACACTACCACCACCATGTTTGACTTTTGGTATGATGTTCTTTTTAATGAAATGCTGTGTTAGTTTTACGCCTGATGTAACGGGACGCACACCTTCCAGAAAGTTCAACTTTTGTCTCCTCTGTCCACAGAATATTTTCCCAAAAGTCTTGGGGATCATCGAGATGTTTTTTGGCAAATGTGAAATCTATTAAAGTGATTTCTTGATTCAACAGGTCTGGCAGTAGTCAGGCCTGGGTGTGGCTAGCGAAATTGGACTCAAAAAATGTGGTTAATCACAGTTAATTCATGATATAAGAAGGGGGGGCAATTATTTTTTCACATAGGGCCAGGTAGGTTTGGATAGCTTTTTCCCCTTAATAAATGAAATCATCATTTAAAAACTGCATTTTGTATTTACTCAGGTTATTTTTGTCTAATTTTAAAATTTGTTTGATGATCTGAAACATTTAAGTGTGAAAAATATGCAAAAAAGTAAGAAATCAGGAAGGGGGCAAATTCTTTTTCACGGCACTGTAAGTCAGGGGTTTATAGGCCTGGACCAATCCACCGGAGTGGTGTCTGCTGATATACGTAATCTTGGATAACATCGACTGTGCAGTATGCTAAGGACGGACGCTGCTGCCATGGTTCATCGAGGCAAATGGTGCCTCGACATCCTTAAGACCCAATCACATACAAAATTTTGCAACTCGTATATAATTTTATTGTGTAGCATGAGTTCCCCAGTCCCTGGATGCGGTGCTTTTTTTTAAACTTTTTTTTTGAGGTGTCCCTCAAACAGCTGCACTCTCCGAATTGATATGTTAATAAACTACTCATTTTTTTAAATTTTCACTATTTTAATGTTTATCTTCTATTGTTAAGTTTTCAATTAATTAATGGCATGACATACTTAGTGGAAAGCAACAGAAAATGTGATATGCTTAACTAGACGCAGATGAATTGAAAAATAACACAGTTTGTACCATTTAGAGAGGGCAGCCAACCATTTGATAATTATATTTGCCAACAGAGGTAGCTTCATTGGCTTTTGGTGACTGTCTGAACTGAGTGTCACTAAATGAATGTAATTACTTACACTTAGCCTGAAAGGGAATGTATCAGACCAACTTCAGTCATCTTGCTTCAGTCCAAATAACAGTCCACAATGAGAACTGCTGGTTTTCAATCCTTCCTTCACATGGGAATCAGGTGTCAACCAGTGACAATTATATTAATTTAATTGCCTAGGAAAGAAAACCAGGGCTGGATTTAGATTTGAGGGCCGGATTTAAGTAGTCCTACTCTAGACCCATTTAAAATGTCTATATCAGGCTAATGTATTGTAATCTTGACCTTGGGTATAGAGCAGGTTTGTCCCATACAAACCCAGACCCTCTTTACAGTAAAGGAAAATTGCATGAAACTTAAAACAGTCAAAATTGACTTCAAGGAACATATTGCTTAGGAAATTTTTGAGATGAGATTTTACCCATTAAGCTCAGGTTAATTTGTTACTTTGGGATGTAATGAATGGAAAATGATGGTTAAAGTGTACTGATGAAATTTCGCAGGTGTAAGGTCTCACCTTGCCAGGGCCAGCGCGCCGCCTGAGTAAGACCTGGATCAGCTGCTGCACTCATCAAGCCACCACATTCACCTGTGCCTCATTGCCACAGAGGCACTGCACTGGCTACTCAAACTGCAGCAACACCATTGTTCATTGCTGAGTCTCGTAAAAGCATATCTATGCTGTTGTTTCTGCTCGTTTCACGAAACATTCTAACACTCGTACTTATAACTCTTCTGTGCTGTTTTGTTTTAGCACAGAATAGCCTATTTAGAAGGAACCTTGTTTCCTTTTTCCTTTGCTTACTGTTTGTAATACGTAATGTGCTTTTCTCTTAGCCATAGTATTACTACAGTGTTCGCTAATTGTTTGGAACCTCGTTTCCTTTCTGTTTCTATCTTTTATATGCTTGTCTCCCGCTTGCGCGGAAGACAACAATAAACTCTACAACCAAATCCACCTTCGCACTTGAATCCAGTCCACGTTTTCCTGGCCTCCGCGCTGACCATTACAGCAGACATTTAAAGCCTGAGCAGGAATTATGTCTCTGCCAGTCATTTTGAGTTAGGATCCAGGATATGTTGCTGTGGAAATAGGCCTAAATAAATATAATATGTCTGCTCTGAAGCCAGAGATAATCGATTTCTCTCAGCCATTAGTCACACTTTGAAATACCCCCAGTCCATTGCCTCGGGATCTCTTGAATCCATCTTAGAGAAAAATGACGTTTAGACAAATCAGCACATTAGATCTGTACAATTAATTTCTCACAATGAATCATTTGATCATTTGCAGTTGCCATCATGTGCAAATTGTATTTTTCCACACCCCGTTCCAGGCCCCCCCAAACCTCTTCAATCATGTCCCCCACTGTATTTACGGACCCCCTTCCCTGAAACACAACACCATCTGCTGCTTCCATTGTAACACTCATCGTTAAGCATCTCCAGCAACTCCACCCCTTCTAGAACCCACGGTCGCACAGATATCAGCAGTTTCACACAATTGCTGAATGATGCCTCTGTTAGCCACATGAAAAGCAGGGTGATCATGACCACTGTAGCTTTGAGGCTTTAAACAAAGGGGGTATGGGGTGGTGGGGGTGGGTGTGGGAATTGGAGGCTTGTTATTGTGTGCTGGAGAGCTGTTGTCTACCTGTCACACAGCACAGTAGTGCCCATATATGGCCAGCTTAGAAATACTCCTGAAAAATTCAGCTATGACCAACTAATACTGGCTTGAAATGTTCAAATCACATCCAGTACTATTGTAGGCATGCAAGTATCATTAGCAATGGAGATCAATTATAATGAAGATAGCAAATTTTTATGATACGCTTTTTGCGTAGATATGTTCATTCACGCACATGTTGAAGTGCTTAATCCATACACTTGGTGATATAAGCTCCTTTTTGTAGCTAAATGAAAATCCCAACTTCTTATAAGCACCAAAGTGTGATCTGTTTTTATGGTGTGAAGAAAAATCTTTCAAAAAATCTGGTCCTTGTCCAGTTAGGGTGATCACATGGGTACACCACAAAAGACAGCAAGTATGATCAATACCCATGTCTGTATCATTTCAAAATAAGAGTCCACAGAGTGTCATTTTCACCAAAAAACTTCAGCGTTAATGTTTTAAACACTGTCAAAAGAAATGTATACACTGCATTAGTTAAAAGAGTTCAATCAAAAGTTAATATCAGTCTGTGTAAATAATTAAAATAGTTCATAATTATACTCTATTGTATAGCTGTGGAGTTTGCATGTTCTTGCCATGTTTGCGTGGGTTTCCGGCAGGATTTCCAGTTTCCTCCTACAGTCCAAAGACTTGCATGTCAGGCTAACTGAGGACTCTAAGCTGTGCGAGAGAATGGTGTGTGAATGGTGTATGAGCCCTGCGATGGATCGGCAGGCTGTTCAGGGTGAGTCCCTGCTTGGCCAATAGTTGACTGGGATAGGCTCCAACTCCCCGGCAACCCAAATGAGGAAGAAGCGGGATAGATGAAGGATGGAGGGATTATGCGCAGTAAAATTTAATGTACATCTGACTTCTAATGAAAACTGGGCAGCCCACAGTCCAGAAGCTACAATGCCTAACTGTAACTTAGAGGGTTGCTGGTTCAAGCCCCAGTGTAGCTGCAATAGGAGCAGTGTGCCCATTGACCAAGGCTCCTCTCCCCAGTGTAATCAACTCTTACTGGCTTTTGTGTTCATATTGCATATTTTCATTATGTACATTTAGCTGGCACTGTCCAAACAGTAGGCTTTAATAGTTGTTTTGAGAATACTGCAAGTAGCTACAGCAAACCATAAAATGGCATATTTAACTCTTCTGGACCTTTTCTTCATTTTGATCAAGGAGCACGGTGCACGATCAGTATCGACAGTCATCCAAATATGGGCGCTAATGCACCAAGTTTTCTTTACTGCTAAACCGATGCAGAAACTACACTTTTAGCACCTGCATTCATCACCCTATTTCCCTCTTCCTCAGTCCCCTGATACTGAAAGCATGTTTCCTGAAGTGGATTTGGCATCATCGGGAGACAATATCATGCCCCAACGCGTGCATTATCATCATAATACGACATTGTCTTTAATAATTGATGAAGTAATTGAACCCCCCCGAATCCCATTAAAGGAAAATGACGAGTCAATAGGCCTGGTCTTTCGATGATTTAATTACAGAGGTTAATGCTTTTTAACATGAGGGATCGACAGGAAATAAGATCGCCCAGTGACTGGAATGCGCCGTCTCAGCCTTTATGACAGGAAAGCGAGAAATATTGACAACATATTGTTTAATGCTAATGAGAAATTATGAAGTTTAAGTTTAGATACCCCTTAGCCAAATGCATTCAAACTCCGTTTTTTCAATTCCTGATATTAAAACCTAGTAAACATTCCCTGTTTTACATTTTAAGTTAGTTTTCCTCAATTACTGACATTTAATCCTCATAAACATGTCCTGTTTTAGGTCAGTTAGGATAACTATTTTAAAAATATGAAATGTCAGAATAATAGTAGAGAGGCTGATTTATTTCAGCTTTTGTTCCTTTCATCACATTCCCATTAGGTCAGAAGTTTACATAACCTTAAGTTTGTATTTGGGTGCATTGTGTTTAAAATGTTGAACTTGGGTCACATGTTTTGTGTGGCCTTCCACAAGCCTCTCTCGATAAGTTGCTGGAATTTTGGCTCATTCATCCAGACAGAACTGGTGCATCTAAGTCAGGTTTGTTGTCCCCCTTGATCTCTTTGTCAGTTCTGCCCACAAATTTTCCATTGGATTGAAGTGAAGGCTTTGTGATGGCCACTCTGATACCTCGACTGTGTTGTTCTGAAGCCGTTTTAAAACAACTTTAGAAGTTTGCTTGAGGTCATTGTCCAGTTGCAAGACTCATTTTCAACTAAGCTGTAATTTCCTAGCTGGAGTCCAGGGATGTTGTTTCAATATATCCACATACTTTTTCTTCATCATGATGCAATCTATTTTTGAAGTGCTCCAGTCCCTTCTGCAGCGATGCACCCCCAGAACACGATGTTGCCGCCCCGTCCTTCACGGTTGGGGCGGTGTTCTTCAGCTTCCAGACCTCCCCTTTTTCCCTCTGAAAATAAGGACAGGCATTATGGCCAAAAAGTTCAATTTTTGTTTTATCAGACCAGAGGACTTTTTTTTTTTTTTAAGTAAGATCTTTGTCCCCATGTGCAGTTGTAAACTATATTCTGGCTTTTTTTCTGTGGAGATTTTAGAGCAGTTCCTTCTTCCTTGCTAAGTGGCCTTTCAGGTTAATTTATGTGAATCTACTACAACCCCACATGAAACATTGTTGTACACTTTTTACTTTCTTCGGGGGAAAGTACAAATGAATCTGTCAGATTATGTGATTTATTTGATAAAGGACCTTTGGATGAAAATCATGCTGTAATAATACAATTATAATAATATGGTCTGAGACAATAATATTTACTAAGTTTATAGAGTGCTAGTCCACACTCTGGGATGAATGCTTCACAACGACCTGCTGACTTCCACGGATGCTCTACACAGACTTGGATAAAATGCTTGTGAACATCTTAAATGTGCTCATAAACAGATTTGAATGGGAAAAAAATTGGCATTGTCAGTCCCTGACAATGCCCATGTTCAGTTTAATATTTATTAGCTAACTGATTGAGGAGAGAAATGGACTCAGACAAATGGACGGACGGACACAGTTTTCCTCATTTTATAATGGTATGTGCCCAGGCCATTGACTCCACTTTTCAACCTCTGCACTGCTATAAATTTTAATGTTATGAACAGTCAGCCTTGTTTTAGAGCTTGCCTTTGTTGATCGCTTGTGGCCATTTTTGGGAATTATATGAATGTGTTTCTGAGCGCTTTGTCTTACCTCTGTTGCTCTCTAGTGGCAAGTTTTGGGAATTACATGAATGCGTATTTTGGCGAATGGATAGGCAGCGCCTCAGCTCCAGGATAATGTCAGTATGGCGGCAACTAAAATGTGGCGGTTCATCAAGATTTTTGTCCTGCATAGGAAATTTTGTATTGCAGGGGTTGCTTCCCCTGGGAATGCAATTAAGTATAGTGTTGCAAAACAAGCAAGAACTGAAGATGGCTGCAATACAGGCCTCGCAGAGCATCACAAAGATCTGGTGTTGGCTATGTGTCACAGACTTCAAGCAGTCATTGCATGCAGAGGATATGTGACTAAATGTTGAAAAGATTTTTTTTTTTTAACTCAAAAGGTCCTGTCATTTTTAATGCTTCATCCAATATGCATAAAACACCCTAAACCTAAAGCCGGCAGTCTGCATTTCAACCTAATTGTCTCCTTTCAAATTCAGTGCTAGAGTACAGAACCAAAATAAAAAGTGCAAAATGAAAAGAATTTCTCTATCCAATGAATTATGGTTTTCACTGTAATAGTCTATCTAAGCCTTCATGGAAGCTAATAGTTTAACCTGAAATCATCTCCTTTCTGATAAGGCACAGTTTTCATGGAAAAAAAAAAAAAAAAACAAATGCCACAGCAAAACAAGCTTGTACCTGGAGTTTTGAATTTGCAATCCACTGAACTTTGAACCCTGAAAATCTCTGGGAAAGCAAGCTATTTTTCTTGGTCACTAAAGGAGAGCAGAAATCCTTTAGAGTGCAGAATTGAGGAGTCCACTTCCAAAACCTGCTAAGTCAAGTTTTGAAAATAAATTAGTTATCTCCCTTAGCCTCTCAGACACCTGCACATGCCCCACTAATAGCTTCACTTTCAAAACCTACAACCCCAATTCTGAAATAGTTGGGACAAAGTGTAAATTGTGAATAAAATCAAAACGCAATGACTTTCAAATCACACCAGCTGGTATTTTATTCACAATAGAACAGAGAAAATATGGCAAATGTAGAAACTGAGAAATTTTACAATTTTATCCACAAAATGAGCTCATTTCAAATTTGATGGCTGCTACAGGTCTCAAAAAAGTTGGGACAGGGGGCTGTTTACCATGGTGTAGCATCTCCTCTTCTTTTTAACACAGAGTGGAGGCCTCTGGTCATTGAGGAGACAAGTTTCTTGTTTAGCCATTGGAATTTGATCCCACTCTTCTTTAATACAGGCTTCCAGCTGCTGGAGAGTTTGGGTCTCCTTTGACGGACGTTTCGTTTAATTATGCGCCAAATGTTCTCAATCAGTGAAAGATCAGGACTGCAGGCAGGCCAGTTCAGCACACGGACTCTTCTACTACGAAGCCATGCTGTTGTAATAGCTGTAGTATGTGGTTTTGCATTGTCCTGCTGAAATACACAAGGCCTTCCCTGGAATAGATGGCGTCTGGAGGGGAGCATATGTTGCTCTAAAACCTTTATATACCTTTCAGCATTCATTGTGCTTTTTAAAACATGCAAGTGTCCCACACCATATGCACTAATGCATCCCCATACCATCAGAGATGCTTGCTTTTGAACTGAACGCTGATAACAGGAGGGGTGGTCTTTCTCCTCTTCAGCCCGGAGGACACGACGCCCATGATTTCCAGCAAGAATGTCAAATTTGGACTCGTCTGACCACAGGACACTTTGCCACTTTGCTACAGTCCATTTTAAATGAGCCTTGGCCCACAGAACACGGCGGCGCTTCTGGATCATGCTCAACAATGGCTTCCTTTTTGGATGATATAGTTTAAGGTGGCATCTGTGAATGGCACGGCAGACTGTGTTTACAGACAGTGGTTTCTTTAAGTATTCCTGGGCCCATTTAGTAATGCCAATAACAGAATCATGCCAGTGAGTGATGCAGTGTCGTCTGAGGGCCCGAAGATCATGGGCATCCAGTAAAGGTCTTTGGCCTTGTCCCTTGCGCACAGAGATTTCTCCAGTTTCTCTGAATCTTTTGATGATGTTATGCACTGTTGATGATAAGACCTTCAAAGCCTAAGCAATTTGACGTGAGGAAAATTTTTTAAAAGTATTTCACAATTTTTTTACGCAAACCTTCACAGGTTGGAGAGCCTCTGGCCATCTTTACTTCTGAGAGACTCAGACTCTCTAAGACATCCCTTTTATAGCCAATCATGTTATACACCTGATGCCAGTTAACTTAATTACTTGGTTAATGTTCTTTCAGCTGATTCTCTTATATATTAATTGCTTTTTCGGCCCTTTTTTTGCCCGTGTCCCAACTTTTTTGAGACCTCTTGCAGCCAGAAAATTTGAAATAAGCTCATTTTGTGGATAAAAATGTAAAATGTCTCAGTTTCAACATTTTAAATGTTATATATGTTCTATTGTAAATAACATATTGGCTCATGTGATCTGAAAGTCATTCGATTTTGATTTTATTCACAATTTACACTTCGTCCCAACTATTTCGGAATTGGGGTTGTACTAAATCATGTTATAAATTGTAATGGAAAAAACGATACTCTGTCAAAACCTGCCAAGTCAAGGAGGAAAACTGTCAAATTCTGCTAAGTCATCAGCTAATGTGGAAAAGTGATTCCGTTTTCGTTCGCTAGAAGGAACCAATCACAGTCTAGCTTTTATAGCCTGTTCAGCTTTTGCTTTCTCGAACTCAAGATGGGGGAAGCAGACTCAAGTTAAGTTTTGATCACAGAAAATGCAAACAAATCTCCTCGTAAGGGCTCAAAAAGGAAGCTCCTCAAGCTTGAAAGGTAAGAAACACTATGATGAGTTTGAATGATATCCTTGCATGTCTTAAAATGCATTTTCTTGCATGTAGAGTGGGTCCTGAGTCAAATACCTTCACCGATTGAGCAACGGGGCTGGTTTAAACACTGTCAAAACCTGCTAAATTCTACTCCACTTTCAAAACCTGCTAGGTCAAAACTGTGTTGCAAAATCATTTCTTAAAAAAAAAAATAATGAATTGCCTCATGGATTATGTCTGCAAGGCTAATAGTTTCAGTATAGTGGAAAGTGGTATCTATGGAGGATCATTTCTATGCCTACCAAAAAATCTGATTTTACTAAAAAATTTACCAACTTGACTTAGAAGGCTTTGCAAGTGGACTCCTCGATTGACAAGAAATAGATCAAAATCAAGTCTTGAAAATAACCCACTACAGGCCGGCTTCAACGCCTTTCCATGCCCCACCGTCCTTGGTCCCACATCGCCCTTGATTTCTTGACTGGCTAACCACCATCTCGGGGTATGATGGTCATCCTGACCATTGTGGACTGTTTTCCCAAAGCAGTTCACCTAGTTGGTCTGGCTAAGCCAGAATGTCTTTCGAAAATGAAAGACATGGAGGCAGATTCTATTGGATGTCGTTGTTTTAGCTCAGCTGTGTGAATTTTGGTTCTCAGATTTGACTCCTTGATCATTCTATTTTAAATCCAAGATGTTGTGTTTTGTAAATTGTGCGTTGTTTCTCTCGTCTGTAACTTTGTGTTTTTTGCCGCTGCCTGTCTTGGCCAGGTCTCCCTTGAAAAAGAGGTTTTTAATCTCAATGGGACTAACCTGGTTAAACAAAGGTTAAATAAAATAAATAAAAAATAAGTTACCTTCAGCCAAGGAGACTGCCGAGATTGTCCTCGATCAAGTCTTCAGACTGCATGGTCTCCCTGTAGACATAGTTTCCAATCAAGGCCCCCAGTTCACGTCCAACTTCTGGAAAGCCTTCAACAACCTGATGGGGGGCCTCCGAGAGCCTTTCCTTTAGTTACCTCCCTGAGACTAATGGCCAGACGGAGAGTGCTAACCAACAGATGGAGAATGTGCAGCGCTGCTTCACATCCATAGAACCCTCCTCCTGTAGTCTGTTTTGACCACACTTTTAACTGTCTCCCATCCTCATCCACAGGCCTATCACCATTCCAGAGTAACCTTGGCTACCAACCCATGTTGTTCCCAGCCCAGGAAGAGGAGGTGGGAGTGCCATCTGCCGAACACTTCATTAAGCGCTGTCAGCGGACCGGAAGCAGGACTTGAGCAGCCCTCCTGAAAGCCACTCAGAGGATGAAGAGGGCTGCCGATCGCTGCAGGTCCCTGATCCTCATTATGTTCAAGGTAAGAAAGTTTAGCTATCTACCTGTGACCTTTCCTTGAAAGTTGACTGTTGACCAAGCTTGCCCCCTCTTTTATTGGCCCCTGCCCCATAGCCACGGTCATCAACCCGGTGGCGGTCTGTCTCTGACTTCCACACAATCTACAGAAGGGGAGAACTATAGAGGGCTACGGCCCGGAGGAAAGGACCTGGGTCCCAGCCAGAGACATTTTGGACCCCTAGCTCATTAGAGACTTCAAAAGAGACATTCCCGGATGGGGGGGGGCTGCAAGTAATTACTCCTGTTTCGTTGTTTCATGTTTATTTTGTCATTGTATTCACTTTTCATGTTTTGTTGTTTATTTTAGAAGATCTCAGGATTAGTCTCGCAATCCCATTCATCTATCACTTGCCATGAGCTTTCTATTTTGACTCCCTCATGCCTACTGCCCCTTCCTCATTGTTTGATTGTTTCCCATTTGTAGCTACACCTCCCTACACCTTTCCAACATAGCTCATCTGCAGCCTATTGTAATTAGTCTCTTCAGCTCCCGATATAAACCTCTTCATTCAATCTTATAGCCTTGCGCCTGTCAGCCAGGGGCCTACTGCACATAGGCGGGATAAGGGATTAGCCCAGGATCGGCATGGGATTTAGCCTGATCTCAAGCCCCATTTCGGTTGCACAGAGCGTGTGAGCTAAGCCACGGCACTCGTTACTATGGAAACAAAGTCTGTGGAGCTAGCCAGCTCCGAGCAAGCTTTTAACTAGCTAAGCTCCTGTCTCCAGCCAATTTCACCTCGCCTCATTCAGCAGTCACCCAAATTGAAAATCAATGTCCTTAACAGTCATTCTGAATTGTCCACTACACATTGCTATCTCAATTATTGAAGGCCCAGAGTAATTATCTTAGAAACGTGACCATTGATGTCAGTAAAATAGCCAATATTCGATCATTATATTCAAGTATCCATGTGACAGTGACCATCACAGTTCAATCAGTCCCCCTTCCATGTCACATTTTAACCATATTTAGAATCCGTCATTATCAGATTGGTCCTTATTCCCGAAGTTGAGACTTCATCAGAGTAGAAAATGAGCAGTGCTGCATGAAGTAGGTTACCGTGTTTCAGCGCGGTCTTAAATCACTGCGGTAACCCCCTATAAACAGCACTGCTGCTACTTTTCTCCGTCTTTATTCAGACTGTGACGGGTAAGATAGAGTCGTTGCCTTACTGCTGGACACGAGTGCAATGTCGTTCGCTTCGCGATACTGGAATCAAACATTTTCAGGAGGCTCCTTGACGTAATTTTCAGACGCTAACAATGTACTTTTTAATTTGAGTATGCCTCCATCAGACGTGATTAAAAGCAGTCAGTAAACTCAACTAATCTGAACACGTCTTCTAGATCGGACTATCAATTCAATTTGTATAGGACAATAAAAAGGACTTGTACCAAAATCGTGAGGCGTGTATGAAACATACGAAAATTAAATATGTTTAGTTTTGGAGTGCACGGCTGTCGTGCGCATGTCACACAAAACAACACGTAAACGCATCGCGCACTATATTAAATGTCTGACAGCGACGGCTTATCTCATTCACGGTAACGCCGAAGTGCATCAGCTACTCCTTTTTGACGGTGCTGAAACACCTCAGTTTACTTTCACTTGAGTTTAGCTCACTTTAATACTCCTACCAAAGGTCTCGCACCATTCAGATAGAAACTAAAGGAATAACAAGCAGAGGCATTTCAGCGATCCCATCGTCCCCCCCGTCTGAACGTAATCTTTGAGTGTTGCTGGCGCATGCGTTTGCTGCGGCTACTTAGTGCCCATGGTGATGATCAGTGATTCTGTGATCGATCTCGGGGTCTATTAGAGGTAGCCGAGTGCGTGCACTCAGCAGGATCAGCGGCATTGGGCTTCACTCCTCCACCCGCTGTTGGCTATGTGCAATCAATTAAGCCAGCGACGCGCTGTTTGGGATATGGCAATCCTCGCTTTGGCATTGATCCAGGATCTCAAGATCCGACTTTTGTGCAATAGGCCCCAGTTTTCCTAGGTAATGCAAGCATCTTTCGATTCCTGGGTAATGGTTTGGTTCGTCCTCTCGATTCCGTTTAGTCCTTCGTGTCTGTTTTGATTACCCATGTTTGCTTTACTGTTTTGGCTTTTTGGTTCCCAATCTGTTTTTCATTTTCACTCTGGCGTACCTCCTTCCTGGTTTTTGGCTATTGGGACCGTATACTGATTGACTCTGGATTTACATTCCTGTGCTGCATTACCACAGCTTGTGTTTGATCTGAACTGCCTGACTACGATTGTCAATTAAACCTCTGAACTGGATTATTGTCTGTGCTTGAGTTCGGAGCCTGATGACTGATCATCAATCAAGATTTTAATGTTGGAGACTAATCTGTACCCAGATCTTATGATATATCAGGGGTGGCCAACCCTGGTCCTGGAGAGCCGCAGTGTCTGATTTTTTTTTTCAAATCGAGTGTTACTCAGCACTGGATTGATGGATTTAAGTAGTTGATTTCTCATTAACTTATCTCACCTGGTGTCTCAGGTTTAATTTGGTAATGAGCCAATCAAGCAATTAGCAGGAACAACCCATAAGACTCCTAGAGCCAATTAAGCAGACTTACAGTTTGTGACAGCAATCTACGCGTTAACCAAGATTTTGTCAACGTGGCTGGATGTTTAGTGTAGTTGTAATGCAGACAAAGTAGAAGTACACATAAGTTTATAGAGCAGGGGTGGATAATGTTGGTCCTGTAGAGCCAGAGGGTGTGCTGAGTTTGGTTTTTTCCACCCGATTTAAACCAAAGACACCAGGTGAGATGAGTTAAGCGTGTAATCAACTGCTTTAATTCATCAATCAAGTGCTTAGTAACACTAAAAACCAGCAGACACTGCGGCTCCCCAGGACCAGGATTGGCCACCACCAATATATCATAGCTGTAATTTGTTAAGATATTTCTATGATAATCTCTATAACAGGGTAAACATTATGTAAATTCGTCGTCAGGCATTTCATATGTTTTTACTCAGATGTGATGCTGTTGGTTATATCAGTACCGCTGTGCAGGAAAGGCTGCAGCTAACAAACTTGAACGTTACAAATGGTTAATCATCCAAGTTTGGGTTTGTTACCCTCTCTTAACGCACTGCCACATGATAAAATTCACGCTCCATTTTTCATGGGCTTACATCTTTTGTTGCCGTCTCATTTTCAGTTCCTCCACACTGCCAGTTCATTAAACTTGCTCTAAAATGTCATTGGCTGTTTTCTTTTTTTGATCTTCATTGATGGGAATCCCCACTGGAGATCCCTGTACATACCAATCACCAAAACCAAGTTGACAACCTTGTGTTTTTGGTTGCCGGGCAGAATGGGCCCACGGAAGAGGAGGAATGGAAGTTTAATCTCTGCCTGACCAAGGTGTTGGATGAGTTTATTGCATGTTGTGGCCTATCTGCATCTTCCCCAAGTCAATACAGAAGATACCAGGGGCCTGTTGTTCAAAAGTAGAATAAAGAAATCCAGGATAAGTGAAAAAGCCAGGTTTGACAAAGTCTCGTAAGTCCATCCTGGTTTAATTGGTTGTTCGAACGCTGAGCCAGGCTGATGAGGGGCAGCTTTGTCAAGCCAGTTATAACTAATTTGAGTAAGTGCGCGACCACGGCTTCCCTCAGTAGACCACAGAGGTTGATCACAGATTCAAAGATGAGAGGACAGGTGTGGCTACTTTCCTCCAATGAACAGCGGATCTTAATGCTGACGTAAGGTGACACACCTCTTATAAAAGGAAGCACCGCCGCTGTCATGAAGCTCTGTGACGCACGGCGGACTGATTAAATGAGTAAGTAATCCAAAACTATAATCCCTCGTAATCACAATTCACGTTCCTTTTGCAAATTAACAATTGTGCTCTTTGCCTTAATGATAAGCAGTGGAAATTGATCCATTGCAAAAATGTCTTATAATGTAAAGTAACGTTCATACTGCACAAGTGGTCAAAAGGTGAAAATTGAATATAAGAACATTATGCAGTCTGGTGCTTGAATAAATTGCTGATAATGTTCAAATGAGGTGTGTGAATTCTTTGGAAGGATCCTGCTCACACATTAATTTTATTATTTTCTTCAACCAGCATTTAGTCTTTACAGGCGAAATGGAGAGGACATGCGCAGCTTACTTTTCCCCGAACGAGCAACAGCTCTTAATGGAGACATATGAAGAGGTTAAACATTTGATCAATAAAAAGGGTAACACTGCCGCTATAATAATAATACGGGAGCTTACGTGGCAGACAATTGCGGACTGACTCAATGCGTGAGTAATCTAAAACAATACACTTTAAGCTCCAATGAATCCTCATTGTAATTCAAGTTCTTTTTGCAAATGCTGTAGCCTTAAATATGAGCAGTGGGAATTGATTCATTGTGCAAATCTTTTCTCTCATGTAACATTCATACAGCACAAATACAAGTGGCCAAAAACGCACCTGGCAACGAGTGAAAATTAAATACAAGAATATTTTGCAGTCTGGTAAGTGCTTCAATAAATGGCTGATGAGGTGTATCGATTCTTTGGAAGGTCCCGCCTCACTTTTAATTTTATTCTTATTTTATTACTTCAACCAGCATTTATATAGTTCAGTATAGGTTTTCTGCTCCATGCCATTTTTGTCCTTTTGCATGCCTTTTGCCAGAGCAAATTCCTTGTTTGTGTAGAGTTACTTCAATAAACCGTGTCTGATTCAGATTTTCATGTATGCACGGATTTTTAGCAGTCAAGAAGGCACACAGGTCTGGCATGGGGGTGGCCCACCAACCGCTGAATTGTTTAAAAATGAGGCCAATACGTAGCCTCCATCAGAACATGGAATAACTGCATAAAACACATTGATTTCTGATCAGCGCAGCTGCTGACTCCACAGATAAGACAACAGAATCAACTAAGCCTGGCATTTAGCCTGGTCTGGAGCAGGCTAACTGTGGAGAATAAATCACCATGGTAACTTGACCAGGATGAAGTTGTCCAGCTTTTGAACAACTGACCGCAGGCTAAATTAAGCCAGGGTAACCAACATATCCCAGCTTAATCCCTTATCTAGGTTTCGAACAACAGGCCCCAGATCTTTTCACTCCAATCACCATGGACTCTGGTGTCACTGTTCTTCCTGAAATGTCACCTAATGACAATAACCATAGCAGATAGTAACAAAAATAGAAAACAACCAAAGAAAAAAGGAGACAACATCAATACAAAGTAACAGAGGCTAATGTTTATTACAAATAAACTGGAGAAATTAGAATTTACTTCCAGTAGGTTATCATGATGCTCTGGGCAGAAGAAAACAAGCCAGAGGTAGACGCTACTCCATACCTACAGCAGAACAGCAAAATACTGTCCCTGACCTCTGTGGACAGCTTCCCTATGCTGACCAAAACTACATATCCCAGGTGCTTGTAATGCATCACCCAAGGTTGCAGAGGCTCTCCGTCTCTTTTTCATGTTACCACATGGGTCTCACTCCCTTTGTGTACCTGCCACACACATCTCATGGGAATGTCTTTCTCAGGAATCCCAGTCTATCTTGTGGTTTTTTTTTTTTTTTTGTTTTTTTTTTTTACCTTTGACTGAATCCATATGTCTGGACTTCACTACACTCAAACTCGCAGACTTGCAGGTGCAATCCCTGAAAGTCTGCGAGTACCCGCAATTCATCCAGTTTCCAAGGTACTTCACGCAGACTTTCTGGAGACTTCCAGAGAGTCGGCTTGGGCTGCAGACTTCACCATACTTAGCTGGTGGGATAACCCAATATCTGTAGAAACATGGATCTGACAATATGAAAAGGGAAAATGCTGATTGAAGCATGATGGGAAAGGAACCAAATAAGGTATCCAAATGTAGGTATGCACAAATCATTCAGGGAGAATGTATTCTTATTTCCAGATGCTGATTCATAATTTTTTTAATTAGGGGTCAGACCCGTGGCCACGAGCGGGGCCTGAAGTCCAGTCCCATCAGTGCATTCAAACTTGCCGATTTGTGCTCTCGTACACTTCATGAAATAACACTGTGCAGTTCAGTCAATGTCACAGTATGCAATACCAAGTCCAGAGAGCGGACATTTGGATTCAGCATCTCTCTCATTCTCTCTCTCTCTCTCGATCTCTCATTCTCTTTCTCTCTTGCTATGCCACATTTGTTTTCTCACGATCATATTTCTTAGATGGGAGTGTCTCTCACAGGGTGTTTGGTAAGTGTGGTGATGTCACAGTAAGCACAAACCTGCTCTGTCTGGTTTTCTCTAGGACATCCTTGAGCCAGCCCACCTGGTGTGGTGACATCATGAGCTTCAACATTCAAAATGGAAAATCTAGAGTGTAAGCATAATTGTATAGCATCCATTCATAATTCTAATAATACATATTGTCATACATATGTACAACCCCAATTCCGAAATAGTTGGGACGAAGTTCAAATTGTGAATAAAATCAAAATGCAATGACTTTCAGATCACTTGAGCCAATATGATATTTACAATAGAACATAACATTTGAAATGTTGAAACTGAGACATTTTACATTTTTATCCACAAAATGAGCTCATTTCAAATTTTCTGGCTGCAACAGGTCTCAAAAAAAAGTGGGACACACAGGCAAAAAAGGGCTGAAAAAGCAATTCATATGTAAGAGAATCAGCTGAAAGAACATTTAGCAAGTAATTAAGTTAACTGGCATCAGGTGTGTAACATGATTGGCTATAAAAGGGATGTCTTAGAGAGGCTGAGTCTCTCAGAAGTAAAGATGGCCAGAGGCTCTCCAACCTGTGAAGGCTTGCATAAAAAAAATTGTGGAATACTTTAAAAACAATATTCCTCAAGGTCAAATCACAAAGGCTTTGAAGGTCTCATCATCGACAGTGCATAACATCATCAAAAGATTCAGAGAAACTGGAAAAATCTCTGTGTGTAAGGGACAAGGCTGAAGACCTTTACTGGATGCCCGTGATCTTTGGGCCCTCAGACGCCACTGCATCACTCACTGGCATGATTCTGTCATTGGCATTACTAAATGGGCCCAGAAATACTTAAAGAAATCACTGTCTGTAAACACAGTCCACCGTGCCATCCACAGATGCCACCTAAAACTCTATCATGCAAAAAGGAAGCCATTGTTGAGCATGATCCAGAAGCACCGCCGTGTTCTGTGGGCCAAGGCTCATTTAAAATGGACTGTAGCGAAGTGACAAAGTGTCCTGTGGTCAGACAAGTCCAAATTTGACATTCTTGTTGGAAATCATGGGCATTGTGTCCTCAGGGCCAAAGAGAAGAAAGACCACCCCTCCTGATATCAGTGTCCATTTCAAAAGCCAGCATCTCTGATAGTATGGAGATGCATTAGTGCATATGGTGTGGGACACTTGCATGTCTTAAAAAGAACCATGAATGCTGAAAGGTATATAAAGGTTTTAGAGCAACATATGCTCCCCTCCAGACGACATCTATTCCAAGGAAGGCCTTGTGTATTTCAGCAGGATATTGCAAAACCACATACTGCAGCTATTACAACAGCATGGCTTCGTAGTAGAAGAGTCCGTGTGCTGAACTGGCCTGCGTGCAGTCCTGATCTTTCACCGATTGAGAACATTTGGCGCATAATTAAACGAAAAGTCTGTCAAAGGAGACCCAAACTCTCCAGCAGCTGGAAGCCGGTATTAAAGAAGAGTGGGATCAAATTCCAATGGCTAAACCCAAGAAACTTGTCTCCTTAATATCCAGACACCTCCATTCTGTGTTAAAAAGAAGAGGGGATGCTACACAATGGTAAACAGGCCCCTGTCCCAACTTCTTTGAGACCTGTAGCAGCCGTCAAAGTTGAAATGAGCTCATTTTGTGGATGAAATTGTAAAATTTCTCAGTTTCAACATTTACTATGTTATCTCTGTTCTATTGTGAATAAAATACTGGCTGGTGTGATTTGAAAGTCAGTGCGTTTTGATTTTATTCACAATTTACACTTTGTCCCAACTATTTCAGAATTGGGGTTGTACTTTTATTTCCCATATATGGAAGTTCATCATTATTATTATCAAAGCCAATGCTTTGAAAAATGCTGAACTACTTATTTATTAAGCCTTTTCTGATCAGGACTTTTTATTCACAACTGTGTGCATGGACTCAGCTTTTAGACATGCCCCAGAAAACAACAAACAAACTGGCTACATTCTGGAGATTTTTTGTCAAGAAATTCTCCTCAAAATGATGTGAGCTTTACTCGTATTGGTGTACTGAAGTTTTTAATAATTTCACCTTATCAACAAGCAACATCAAAAAAAACCATGTGCTTTGAAGGTAATCTTAACCTTTAAAGTGCTAATCACTGCTATAGTCGTGCGCAAGGGGCAAAGCATACAACGCAAAATTTCAGATTTCAGCCTTCAAAAGGTCGACAGTTTTGTCGATTTTTAGTTGGCAAATTAGTTGGCAATGACCTTCAGCAGGGTTCCCAGGTACCTGTGAGTCCTTCTGAAGATCAGCTGTCAACTAAATAAAGAATGACTAACTTTTGTAGGGAGAGGGTGAGTAAAAATTAAGCACTTTAGGGGTTAATACACAGACTGCAAGTGTGAGCCCAGAAGTAAAAAAAATATTTGCACCAGGGGCTGATATACCGGGGTGCAAAGGGTGCTGTTGCACCCTGGCCAGCGCATGATGGAGGCCCATTGACAAGCAGGCAAGTGACTGTGGCGATACGCTACCATTAGGGCATGTAAAAGCATAAAAATGTATCGTAACAAAAGGACAAGGATGCCCCATACATTTACAAATATCATGCATTTCACTCACAATAAAAAACGCCAAAGTTAAATAGATCTCTATCATGGTGACGAACATTTTGAAGCATTTAATTAGTCTACATTGATGAGCCAAAATATTAAAACCACTAACAGATGCGGCCAATAATGTTGATTATCTCAAAAATGAAGGCACATGTCCAGTTCTGCAGACGGATCTTAGTTGGTAAGCCAGCAGTCGGTTCTCGTTTTCAGTGTGTTGGATGTGGGAGGAATGGGAACTGAATGACATAGACAAGGGCAATATTGTTGTGGCCTGATGAGTGGGTTTGAGCATCTCTGAAGTGGCAAGACTTCTAGGGTGCTCCCTGTCAGCAGATGTGACGACCTATTGACAGTGGTCCAAGGAGGGACAAACCATGAACTGGCGACAGGGTTTTGGGCACCCAAGGCTGATTGATGCAGCAAGGGTTATGGGGGCTTTCCCACCTGGTCCAAACTAACAGAAGGGCGACTGTGCCGTGTATTGCACTTTCTAGCCAGCACACCAGTCGAAGTGCCCACTCAAACTCAAGTCCACCTCTAAAAGCATCCCTCAATGGGCACCTGAGCTTCGGAAGTGGGCCTTAGAGCAGTTGAAGAAGGTTGCCTGGTCCAGTGAGTCCCATTTTCTTTTAAATCATGCGCTGCAACTGTGTGCATGTGCACCATTTACCTGAAAAAAGAGGACATCAGGATGCACAGTGGGGAAAAAGAAAAGGTGGTGGACAGAGTGTTATACTTGGTGAAATGTTCTGCTAGGAAACACTGAGTTTAGGAATTCAAGTGACGTCAGTTTGATAGGTGGTTTTAATCTTGTGGCTGATTTGTGTATGTATAATACTCATGCAAATATGTAGGGCCCTACATCAGACCTGGCTACTGAAATGTTTTTATTAAAACTGTCAGTGGTTAGGCTGCATATTTTCTATTAATATTATGAAAAAAATCCTTCCTCTTGCTTTCCTGTGGTGGAAATTTATGGGGAAATACGGTGACCAATCAAAAATCTAAGTAAGCCTTTCTGGTCAGCTGGCCTTTCTCAGCAACATGACTTAACTGAAATGTGGGCATCAAAGAACAAACACAAGAATGGGAGCAAAAAAGGTAGAGAGGAAGAGGAGGCAAAAGTAAAATTGCCTATATTAGACTATTTTTGTCTTCTGGTGCAATGTGCAACAGTTGAACAACTGGCGAAAAACGGATGGCGAGCGCCTGTTAGCTAATTAACTAACTGACTGCCGAGAGTGACTGCCAGCATCAGACTTTGATGCCGCTTGTTCATTATTCCCAGCTCGACCATTTTACCGACTCAAGACAGTTGGCAGCTGAATGTAACGTTAGGTAGGCCTGCCTCGCTAGCACCCAGGTTTTGTGCAAAGTTCAAGTTGACACTAAGTTGGAGATTTTAGTTTTATAAAAATACATTGGATGATGAAAAAAACTATCTGATTAATGTAAATTTACATGGGTCAAAAAACGCAGAGTGAGTTCCTGACTAGCTATCTAGAAAATAAATGATAATGATAGGCTTGTTAGCTAATAATGCAATATACTATTGTGTGATCAAATGATACATTGCAAAATTATTTATCAATTGTTTTACATTGTTATGGTTCATAATAAATGTTATTACATAGCAACATTTGTGAATTTGTATTTGATTTTTTTATTCAATGCCTGGCCTGCTAATTTGTAGTGTAAGATTTTGGGAAGCTAAATGCACTGGGCTATTTATCTTACATAAGGCAGAGACTGCACATCCAAGACATTATGCACATTGTGCCTCTCCAAATATACAAACTGATGTGATGCCCTTGTATTCTGCCAGTATATTGCTGTCAGTGTGTATGCAATAAGACGCGGACACTAATGGTATTGGATCAGGTGCGTATTTTGTGAATGAGAGGGCTTGGACACCCGAGAATAATTCTTGCCCCGGGGCCCATCACACACTTCCGCCACTGATGTGCACTCAATAATACACTGACACAACCACACACACACACACACACACATTCACAAACTAGGAAGCATGCTCAAAGACTTGCGCGTTCAGACATTGACTCATACAGACAGATGCACACGCACACACACATACACATTCATACACAGTCCCCAAGTGCAGCATTCCGTTCACTCTTTGTCTGCACATGACAAATACCAAACAATTACATGATATAATCCCTCCCTCATAAACTTGCTGACATAAACACACACCTGTTTTGTGCTAGTCACTGTGTCCGCAGTGGGTGTTTTGCCTTAGTTATGTCATTTCTCTGTCATCTGCCCGAGGAAAGAGAGGTTGCGAGTGTTTAAGAGCCATTCCACGAGAGATTGACATTTGGTACACAGTTGACCCCCCTGGAATTGAATGAAACTTGGCACATAGGTAGACATGGGTGTCTCACGGAAAAAGCCAAATTTTTAAGTCCGTATCTCACTTTGCCTGCCGGTAGCGCCACTTGGAAGCCATTACAGTGGCTTAGTTTTGCTGTCAACACCACATTTTACATCAACGATCATGACTTAAGGATACACAGTACCAAATATGTTATTCTTTTATCATGACCTGTGACACTTCAAGCCTGGATAGACATCAGCTCCACATCAGGGCCAAGCTGGGTAACTATGTTATTGAGCCAGAATTATTTGAGAAATAACAGTAAAAATTGAAAATGGGAATGGGAATAAAATAATGTCTGAGATATATAACAATCTAGAATAGTTTATTATGTGTTTACCATAGACTGTATTAAAAGATGGATGAAGCTACCGTGACATCACCCATTGGTTTCAGCATACCATAAAGGAAGCCTTGATTTTGGCAATTTGAATTGCGCCATGTTGTCATTTTGAAACCGGATGTGATTTCTATTGAACGAGAGCATGTATTGAAGATCCGGGGAGGACCGTAGCTCTGGATCTGACCGTGGCTCTGGATCTGACCGTATCGGACGAGGGCCAGAGGATAGCCACGCCCCTAAAGCATATTCTGGCTTTATCCTTTATTCTAGTCTATATGGGACCATAATTTACAAAAATTAACATCATAATATATCGAAGGAGACTTGAAACTTGCTATAGCTACCATAAAATAATGTGAAAAATCATTATTTAAATGAAAAATCAGGTGGGAAAGTAGGGTCATTTTCTCATAGACTTCTTTAGCATTGAACTTCTTTCTGCAACCACCGACGTCGCCATCTGCTGGCCATTAAATAGAATGCCATTTTACGGTACTTCCGCACGGGCTTCATTTTCAGACCAGGGTGCTGCATCCATCTTTTTATACACAGTCTATGGTGTTTACTCACAACAAGACTATCATTTTCAGTGAATAGTACTGGGTTAGTGCAATAGACGGCCGGAAAGATGGTCGAAATTGATTTTAGTGCACGTTTGCAGTATATTTTCTCAGTAACCCAGATATGTACTGTGGTGGTAAATGCCATTTGTTGTGCTTTTGGAACTCTATTTTCAGGAATACTAAGCATTTCTTTGGTAGTATCTACACTTTCAAGCTAGACAGAGCCAAAGTTGGAGGAAAACTCAAAACGGACCATTTCATAGCAGATTGTGGCTGTGTTTAGGTGGCATTATTTTGTTTACCCAGCAAGATAGAGATCTGAAATTCTCTGGATACACAGTCTCTTTGGGGTACATTACAGCATTAGTAAAATATCAGTGGTAGTATTTTCAGTGTAGATTATATTCAACATCAAAAGTCAGAAAATATCACCCCCAGGGGGCGCTGTATGCTGTATACAAGAACTGGCTATCCCCAGCAATGTACCAAATTTTTTTTGAATTGTGCTGGACACAGCTAGTTTTCTCAGCTGGGTAGATAGCTTTCTGATTAAGGGTGACGCTTTAAAGAGCCAATGTTCTACTGACCTAATATTCCGTATTCCCAGACATATACCAAAGTTCTGTCTTTTGAAATACATGAAGTACATGCCCAGTTATGCCTAAAATTTGTAATCCCTTAGGTATAAAACTCTATTTGTTGTAAACTGGTGGTGATTGTGAGCGTTACAAATACACAATACATTTACTATTACCAAGTATGGGTATAGCATAGTCAGAAATGTACAGCAAGTTATAAAACATGACCAGTCCAAAAATGAAAAAGAAAATAAATGCCAAAAAACAACTAAAGGAGAGGGAGTATTACCACAGACATGCATCAACAGTATATGTATACAAGACAGAATCTTTAGTACAAAAGTTAAAACTGTTTTATGCTTTTCATGTTATCCAAAGTGAAATGATGTCAACCCAGCACGTGACTAGCTCTATCTCCCAGTCTGTTTTTGGAATTGGACTGTGGGTTGACAGCACCTGGTGGTGCGCGCCAGAGGTGCTTCTTGGCTTTGGCCCTGAGCAGCTATCCAAGGCCTTCTTCGTTCGATCCAGGTCGATGTTACCCTTGGAGCTAGTTGAGCCCTAGGCAAGCCCTACTACGCTAGATCATGGGTCTCTACAGGGACGTTTACGGCCTGTTGATGGTGAGCTTGTCTGTCTCTGAATTAAATAGCCAGCTACAGCCTATATGGCATTATAGTTGCGTCAACACCCATGGCTTGGTACACACCAAAATGGGAAGTCTGAAAAAAGAAAACCCACCCTCCCATCCAGCGGGCATCCCGTAGGCTAGATATCATGGGCTGGTGTTAGGAATGAGGGCATGCAAGTTAACCACTACAAATGAATTGCTCTTATCTTGGCAGGCTGCTGCTTGCTTGCTACGAACTCTACATGGTAAAAAAAAAAAGTTGTCTCAACTGAAAAAAGTTAGTGTCCAGGCTACCTCAAAATTTTAAGCTCATTGAACGTGAGATGATAAGTTGAGGTAATATTCAACTTATAATCTTAAATTCAGTTAACTTGAAATTTTAAGGCAGCCTGGACACTAACTTTTTTCAGTTGAGACAACTTTTTTTTTTTTTTTTTTTACAGTGGCTCTTTTTCAGGACAACCACTCGCTCGACATGACTGCTGTGCCCTTTTTCTTACCCAAGCACCCTGCCCTTAGGAAATCCTAGAATTAACACTGAAGCCTGCTCATTAATTCTAATAGCAAAGGAAAAATGTTGAGCGTTTGTGATTTTTTGAAAATGCACCAACACTACAAAACTGTACACTGTACTGACTACTGGTAAGATTCTTGCATGTTGACACAATGCTACAATCACAACCAGCAATCTTTTCCAATTTGCAACCAACCCAGCTTTAAACCGAAGAGATTACAACTTTTATGCACAATTGTGCATGTACTTTATACATATCAAAAGACAGAATTGTGTTAAATGTCTGGGAATATGGAATATTAGGTAAGTAGAAGTTTAGCTCTTTCGAGCACCACCTTTGGTCAGATAGCTATCCACCCAGCATAGTGCCAAGCTATACTCTTCATTTTCAGAGAAAACTAGCTGTGTGTACCGTAATTCAAAAACAATTTCCTTGATACATTGCTGGGGATAATCAGTATTTGCATCCAACCTACGGCGCCCCCTGGGGGGTGAAATTTTCCAACTTTTGATGTTGAATATCATCTACACTGATAATACTACCATTGAGATTTAATAATGCTGTAACGTACCCCAAAGGGACTATGCACTCAGAGAATTTCAGATCTCTATCTTGCTGGGTAAACAAAATAATGCCACCTAAACACAGCCACAATCTGCTATGAAATGGTCAATTTCGAGTTTTCCTCCAACTTTGGCTCCGTCTAGCTTTATAAGAAATGCTTTATATTCCTGAAAATAGTGTTCCAAAAGCACAAAAAACGGCATTTATCACCATGGAACATATCTGGGTTACTGAGAAAACATACCGCAAACATGCACCAAAAATCAATTTCGACCATCTTTCCGGCCATCCATTGCACTAACCCAGCAAGATACCAAGGTACTATTAACTGAAAATGACAGTTTTGAAGTGAGTAAACACATTTGATTGGTATACGTCTGGGATATTATTTTATTCCCATTTTCAATTTTTACTGTGATTTCTCAAATAATTCCAACTCAATAACATATTTACCCAGCTTGGCGCTGATGTGGTGCTGATGTCTATCCAGACTTCAAGTGTCACAGGGTCATGATAAAAGTATAATACATCTGGTACTGCGTACCCTTAAGTCATAATAATTGATGTAAAATGTGGTGTCAAAAGCAAAACTAAGCCACTTTAGTGGCTTCCAGGTGGCGCCACTGGCAGACTAAGTGAGATGCGGACTTAAACATTTGGCTTTTTCCATGAGACTACCATATCTACCTATGTGCCAAGTTTCATTAAATTCCAGGTGGGTCAACTCCTCAACTTCTTCAAAAAGTGCCATTTTCTCATGCAATGGTTCTTAAGGTGGATGTTTTTTATGCTGCCAGCTGTTCCTTGGTGTTCTTCATTGTGGTTCTGCCACAGAATTCAAGCACCCCATCTGCTCTGTCTCATGCAAGCCCTGTCCCAGCTTTGAGTTGTCCCCACCCCCCACACTATTACACCCCAATGTCCTTACGCCAAGCCAGAAATAGGTGGATTGGAGGATAGGTGTGTGTGTGTGTGTGTGTGCGCGCGCGCGCGAGTGCGAGTGTGTAGATTACGGAGTATTAGTGGGGATAGTATGCGCGCGTGTTTCCTGCTCAATCAAACAATCGGAGGGAGCGCGGGCCCATAGTTAGAGGTTCGCACTCGGCGAGCCACATCGCTGTGTGTGGATGACGACATGGCTTTGCCAGACAGGGTCCGGGGCAGACCCGCTAAAGGTAATTTATATGCAATTCTGCAGACAATGTGGCCCGCTCCCATTTAAACCCTCAAGAATATATCAAACAGTCTTGTACAATGAACGTGCACGGGGACCCGAGAGAAACGCATGAAATTGCAGATTAACAGAAAAACTTTACTTGGACGATATGAAGCACGTTGACATTAATTTGCGACCATACCAACCACCCATGAACTACTTGCTGTTTGTCTGCTCAAAATTTGGACGAATAAAAAGATGTTTGACCCCGTGTCTTAAATCGAGCCGAAATTAAAGTTTTTTTGTTTTGTTTTGTTTTTTTTTTTAATCTCTTTAACTTAATTGCAGCACAATTCCAATAAAACGACACTTATTTATCTTCATCATGGCCTGCATCGGAACAATCAGCTATTTTAGTACAGGCAACATTGTAGCACATCCCTACGACTACATTTCGTCCAGTAACATCTGAGAGAGTACTCTGACGTAGTCGAACGATAAAAAGTTAAGCGCGGTAGCCTGTCTACTGAACAGAGGTGAGAAAACTTCCCCCGATTCCTTCTCAAACGGCGCTCCAAAACATTACCTCCGGCTCACGTCTCCCTCGGTGGCTTTCTGACTCAACTGCCCGCAGTAAAGTCTGTCTGGAATGGAGCTGGAGCCGCGATTTCACGCCGACACACCGACCTTTTTGTTCAAAGCAAAAGCGATCCCGTCTGTCCCTCCTCCTTCTCGCCTGAATTCCATTTCACCTGTTAACACCATTTATTCGACTGTGACCTGTCATTTTCCTATCGACGATAAGAGTAGATTGGATCAAGCTGAATAAGAAGGTGGACAACGATATCGAAACAGACACTTTGGGGAGTTTTATTGCCGTACAAGGACCTGTGGAAGAACTTTAAAATTTGTTTTCTTTCCGTTGAAAACCCAAAACCCCGGAACGAAAGTTGTCAGTTCTACATGTTTGTTTTCTTTTCAGCGTCAAGTCATGTAAAATAATCGCCAGATTTAGAAAATTTATTTTTAGTTTTAGTACTTAGTTTTGTTTTATTGTGAGTAAAAGAGATTGGGATTGTTGTGATTTTTATTTGTCAAGTCTCACGGAAATCGAAGAATTAAATTTGAGGACAACAGAAGCTTCAGTCAGGTACGATCGGTTATGTGCTCTTTGTATTTGTCGTACTCTCTTTGTGAAACAATCTGCACTGTATAACTTCATGCCTGCCTATTCAAATGCTAACTCCGTCTCTTTGATGGGAAAAAACAGCCCACAGGCTGTGTTACTCGAATAGCCGAAGACTGGGGGTGCACCAATTAGTAGCGACTTGAGTCCATTGGAGTAATGAATTAATTGAAGTTAAAGAAATCCGCTGCCTATAGGCTGGATTAAGCTACCAGACTGTTGATTTACTGCTTGTACTTTCATGACTCTAAACATATGCCCACTTAATGAGGACAAGCCTGTATAAATATTTTGATTCAGCAGTTCAACATTCGCGCTGACCGAGTCTGTCTGAACTTCAATCGTCTTTTGATCTGCTAGGCCTACCTCTGATGGCTCCTGATAAAACTGGGAATGATGTGAAATTCTTGCTAGTGTTTGGTTACACAGTGCTCATGCAGCTCCCATCCCATTCATGCGCAACTGAAATGCGCAGTTAAGCAATGTCATTCTTTAGTTTGAGAACCCTCTGATCTATATACGTACCACTGTTAACTTTGTAGAGCAATACAGTAGGATATGAGTTCATAGACACTGCATTTATAGCCCGAATAAATGTAGTCTCATTTAAAATGTTGTTGTTTTATATTTTTAAATAAATCGCACGTCCAAGTTCGAAAACTTGCCCGTTGATTTTGCGTTAATTGATTGGTAACTTTAGTTATTGGCAATGCGTGGATCGCCTACAAAATGCAGGCTGCTACCACGAATGCTTCACTGCGCAGGCTTCCTGCATATTAGTGCAGAGGTTTTGGAGTGTTCGGAAGCTGCATCAAATGAACATATCCGTTGTCTTTATGTAAGCATAATTCAGTTCCGATATCAGCGGTGTTGACCAATTAAGAGGTGGAAATGCGCTCTCCAGTTAAGTCTGATGTCCCTGGAGAACCGAGGACAGGTAGTAACTAACACCTCATACCATGCGTTTCTTAAATCCGTCGGCTCAGACAGATGATTGCACTAATTACGCCTCCTGGCTCAAGCAATCGCGAATATTTGCAAATCAGGTGATATGAAGAAGAACTGGGGAACGTTCACTCTTTGAATATGATTTCCTACCCTGGCTGTAATGATTCAAATTGTAGTGAACCCGGTGTATTTGGAATTTTGTGCAGCTTTGTGTTTTTGTTGGCTACTGTACATTATTGAGCTAACTGTAACTCCGTAATGGAAAGATAAAATAGCCTTAAATTGCTGCTTCATCGCTGCTATCGACATCAGTATTTTGGGTAAACACAACATCTGCGCGATAGGGCCTACACGAAAGATACAGGGAGAGCTGACTGTACCGTGGGAACTACAAACTATCTCTCGACCTGTCTCGTCGACGGCCTACCAAGTATTAGCCAGCACTTGCACAGACAAATCCCATACTGTAACCACACCTGTTATTACGTTACCTGCGCATCCTTACCTGCACCCACTTTCATCGGGGCGTCCTGCATACCGCCAGCCGCGAGCATGTTCTTATGAGCGGTCACCAGCCTGAAGGTGTCACTTTTTAAACGTCCATTTAGAAAATTGTGCATACTTTTGCGACGACTAATGGACGAGAGCGAACGTCCAACGATAGAGCAAGTCTTTTGGCAGTACATTATTTTCGGTTGTTTCTCCTTTTCAACTTTCAAACCGTGCAGAACACACGATGTGCAGAGCCTTAAGAGCAGTCATTAATTTTTGCCAGGAGAGCAAAAGTGTAACGTCGCGCAAATCCGCACTGCCAGATGCCGCCACTATCTCTCACATCACGATGCCATGCATTATAAGATATTATTACATTTACAAATTACCCGTGCCTTTTTCATTAGTGAATTAAGGGTCATGTAATCTTCCTGGCCTAAAGTTAGCCCTGGCTAACTTTACATGGAAGGCATGGATAATTTGTAAATGTAATAAAACAATGATTGACCGTAAGTTGGGCTATATCAGATTTTATGGACCCGAAGAAACCCATATTGACGTCGTCCATTGGCCTTGTTCAGTATCGTTTTCTTTGGGCCCATAAAATATGCTATTGCCTTCCTGCATGGTCAATAATTCATAAATGTACACAAATCAGCCATAACATTATGACCATCGACAGGTGAAGTGAATTACATTGATTATCCCGTTGTAATGGCACCTGTCGGTGGGTGGGATATATTAAGCAGCAAGTGAACACTTTCTCCTTGAAGTTGATGTGTTTGAAGCAGGAAAAATGGGCAGGTGAAAGGGTGGGTGTGACTTTGACAAGGGCCAAATTGTGATGGCTAGACGACTGGGTCAGAGCATATCCAAAACTGCAGCTCTTGTGGGGTGTTCCCATTCTGCAGTGGTCAGAACCTACCAAAACAGGTCCAAGGATGGAAAACTGGTGAGCTGGCGACAGGGTCATGGGCAGCCAAGGCTCACTGATGTGCATGGGGAGCAAAGGCTGGCCCCTGGGGTCCGATCTTATAGAAGAGCTACTCTTTCTCAAATTGCTGAAAAAGTTCATGATGGTTCTGATAGAAAGGTGTCAGAACACAGTGCATCGCAGTTTGTTGTGTCTAGGGCTGGATAGCCACAGACTGGTAAGATTACCCATGCTAACATCTGTCCACTGCCAAAATCATCTACAATGGGCATGTGAGCATCGGAACTGGACCACAGAGCCATGGCAAAAGGTGTCTTTGTCTGATAAATCACACTTTCTTTTACATCATGTGGACGGCCAGGTGTGTGTGCATTGCTTACCAGGCAATGACATGGCACTGGGATGCTCTATGGGAAGAAGGCAAGTTGGCAGCGGCAGTGTGATACTGAAGTTCTGCTGGAAAACTTTGGGTCCCGCCATTCACATGGATGTTACTTTGACACGTACCATCTACCTAAACATTGTCGTTGGCCAAGTACACTCCTTCAGGAAAACAATATTCCCAAACGGCAGAGGCCTCTTTCAGCAGGACAATTCACCCTGCCGCACTGCAAAAATGGTTCAGGAATAGTTTGGGGAATAGGACAATGAGTTCAAAGTGTTTACTTGGCCTCCAAATTACGCCCCATCTTGCAACCTGCTAACTTCTTGATGCCAGATACCACAGCACACCTTCAGAGTTCTAATGGAGTCCATGTCTCGATGAGTTAGGGCTGTTTCGGAGGAAAAAGGGGGACCTAATCAGAGTTATGATGGTGGTCATAATGCTATGTTATGTTATTGCTATGGTTCCCACCTTGTTGTAAATTCATGTCATGAATGGAACGCATGGCAAATAATGGAATTCCTGCCATAAATAAAGCTGCCCGCAGATGTTATTAAATGGATTAAAATAATATCTGAATACAATATTATAATGCTACTATACAGGTGTGTCTGTATATGTTCAGACATGCAGATGTGAATCAAAAGCATGTATTACAGGGCTTATCAGTTCATTATAGTTGGGATTCAATCATCATGTGGTTCTTATCTTTGGCAAAATTTGGAAAGCAATACTTCTTCTTCTAGGTCTGGTTTCTAGTTTTTTTTTTGGGTTGGGGGGGTAGGTTTGCACTGCATGTTATGGGGTTTGCAAACTCAGTGAAGGTGGTCTGGGAGGGGGGGGGTCCTTTGAAAAATGGAGAAATGATTGTCCTTTTCGAGAACTTTTTCCTTTTACCCATCAGCCTTGACTAAGGGGCAGAGGGTTATTGTCGTCTTGTGCAATGCCCGTCCATCTGTCTGTCCGTCTCTCCCTTAAACTTTTGTATTTTGCACAATAACCTGAAAACGCCTTTGTCAATCAACACCAGTTTTGCTGTGTTGCTTGGTCTTGTCTACCTACAGAAGCCAATCGATTTTGACAGCGTTTGGATGTTCAGTATATCCGCCACAGCTGCTGTCATGAATTTTGTATTCCGCACGATAACATGAAAATGCGTTCGTCAGTCTACACAATTTTTGCTCTGTTGCTTGGTCTTGTGTACTTACAGAAGCCTATAGAATTTTACAGTGCTCGGATGTTCAGTATGGCCACCACAGCCGCCATCTTGAATTTTGAGTTCCGCAGGATAACTTAAAAGCACCTTTGTCAATTTATATTCATTCCAAACGATCCAGGGGCTGAGGGGTAACAACCGCTTTGCGGGGCTATTCTTACGAAGGCAGAGGGGGTCTTTTTTGGGGCCTTGAGATTTATACTTGAGGGAGCTCTTGAGCTGCAGTTTTCAGCAACTGATCACTATGTGCCATATTTTCCTGTGACCCAGCGGATAAAACCTTTGAGATTTTACATGCATACATTTTTTTTTTTTTTTTTTTAATAATTAAAAAAGTGTTTTGGATCACAAAAATATGCTGCAAGGATAGTATATATATATTATACATTTAAGTAATAAAATAAGTAATTGAATTATAAAAATACTGTTTTTAGTTTATTAAATTCTCCTTGAACCATATGTTTCCACATAGTCAGAAATATTGCTGTCGAGTTGAAAACCAAAGAATTCTGTCCCATTAAGGGCTCTTTTGGGGATAATTCTGCCTGCTTCTGTAGGAATCTCTCCTGAGCTGGTCCTATGTACCTGAGTTTCCATGGATACAATGGAATTTTAATGAGCCCGTGAGTTCCTTGGGTGCAATGGAATGTTCATGTTGCATGAGCTCCATGGATAGCATGTAAATCTCACTTGCGTTCCATGGGCACTGATGGCTACATGTTAGTTGCCAGGAATGAGGGCTGTGTGTTTGGTGTTCGACTGTGGTAGCGTGGCCACTTTGTGTCCTAAAACACTGGCTGTGTACACAGTGAGTTTAATTTGCGTGCGCCTGCAGATATTGGCTGATGTGATGGGAAGCTGACGAAAGCCTTTCTTCCATTGCACTGTTACTTTCAACAGCCGAGGTGGGTCTGTGAACAAAGAGTGAGCAAGCGCTAGCCCTGCCCTCTCCATAGTCCCTGGACAGTAGGAGTCACATTCATCTGTCTCACTGGGCGGTGAAATGCAAGCTCTGGTATTTGTATTGTGTGTGCAGATGTGTATGCATGTCTGTTTGTGTGTGTATATGCGTGCACCAGTGGCTCTGTGTCTGTCTGTGTGTTTGTGTGACTGTGTGTCTGTCTCTGGGCTTTCATTTACCCTTGTGCGTGTTTGATTATGTTTTTGTTTGCTCTGTGTGTGTATGTGTGTGTGTGTCCATTTGTCTCTGTGCATGTACTGTAAGTTCATGCGTTCATGAGTTTGCCTTTTTGTGTTTATGTGTGTGTTTGCTTCCATTTGTCTCAATGCCTGTGTGCCTGTCTCTTTGTGTGTGTGTGTGTGTGTGTGTGTGTGTGTGTCTGTTTGACCATGTTTTTGTTTGTCTGTGTGTGTGTGTGTGTGTGTGTGTGGGGGGGGGGGTTGGGTTGGGGTTGGGGTTGGTTTGTGTGGATGGATATGCATTGAGGACAGATGTGCTCTGAATGTGTGGTGACAAATGTATGATTTAGCTGGCTGTGTCAGCATTAATTGTAGCCTGAGGAGCCAGATAGGGGAGTGAATGGGAGGCTGCAACATTACGAATGATGCTTGCGCCAGTGAATGGGGTGATGACCACAGCTGAATGGATTTATGATTGGACTTCTGATATTGCTTAAAAGGCTTCACTGGGACAGCCTAGGCTGAATATAAAGCAGACTGGATGGATTGATACCCACTAACTTTGCAACATGTAATCTGTTTACTTTCATCCAAATTGAGAACCAGCAGCTGTACTTGTTTACGTGAACTAATTACAGTAAATCTGTCAAGTTTTTTCTATTGAGTCATTTTGTTCTGCCTGTAATCTACATAGTCCAAGTCTGTATGTATATGTAGTAACTACTTTGAAGGTTACCTCCCTCACTGGTTTTCTGCACTTTAATACCTGCTGATGTATTTTGCATTGTACAGCCACTCTGGATAAGAGCATCTACTAATTGCCAATAATTTAATGTAATGTATTTTGGCCTCTGGTATGATATCCTTCTGTGGCCCCTGACACGACATAAGCAGGTTAGACAATGGATGTTTGAGCTTATTTTTCATGTGTATATCAGCACTGTGCCCAGGATATCCTTGAACTTTACGGGCGTCTATCCTGGTGATGTTTTCTATTCATTAATATCTCTGAGAAGAAACAGTGCTGCATGGCTAAATGTCCACATGAATGTAATATAATGGCCTTTTGGGTGGCTCATCCTGTTAAGGCGCTGTTTTAGCAAGTGGATGGGCCAATGGTCGGGTTTTGTAGTGTAATATATGTGTTTTTGGGAACTGCGGCTGTTGGCTGAACCGGGCCATGCCTGCCGGGCACAAACGTCATCAGAAAAGTTCATCAATAACTCGTCTGGTGAATTTGCATTGCATGCTGACAAGCGCCTCTGTTTGATCAGCTTTTTACCGGTCACAGATGTTGAGCTGCAAGACAAAGGGTTTTCTTGTGACTCGCGCTTGTATGTGCCTGACACATTGAACCTCCTCATGAAATTATGTGTATTTTTGAAGGCCTTAAGTTTGTCTGTACTCTCCCAAATCAGCATTGGAGGTAGCATCAAGCATTTATCTTTGAGAATTATCAGGCAGTGATAATAGAAGACGGGGCAAAACATTCATCCATCATCAGGACTGCTTATCGCTAGCCAGGTCTGTGGGATAGTTGGAGCCTCTTCCAGCATCCAGGGGGCAAGAGGCTGGAATACACCCTGGCTTCTACTGCTATTTTCCCCATTTCTTTGTTTTTCCTGGCAGGACCATGTTTGATTTCCCAGAAAGGAGCTTTAGTTGTGTGGCATGCTTCATTGGTATTACTGGGTTTACTTTCTGTTTCCAGTCTGTGCACTGACATGTAGTCCTATCTTAGAAGCCCACGAGCTGTTCTAGGGAACAACGACTCTTGATGCACTTCATCTTTGGCTGAATTTTCTTCTTTATATATTTATATTATCTTTTTTTTAACTGAGAATGTCTTTTTTGTATAAACGGCAGCACAATGTGTTGTTATTTAGACATTTTGTGATATATGGTAAGGGTCACCCCACAGTTTTTGTTTCAGTTTTTTTTTTTTGGTTATTTATTGGCCTTTTCAATAGAATCATAGAGTCTGTGGTCTTGACAGCTTGGTCTCATTGACTTGCTGTTGGTCCTCAGCCAAGAAATAAATAAATAAATAAAATAAAAACCTGACTTGTTTATTTTGTTCTACGAATAACACAGTCATGACTGCTTATCACTGTGATGACGGAAATAATTAGTGTGGGAGCATGAGTGCAGGACTTAGTGGGGAATTATTACATGAAGGGATAGAGCCATGATTTGGCTTGGGTCAGTAGTCCGTGTTTAGCAGTGGGTTTATGTAATGTGATCTGCACCCTTGGGTGTGTCTGCTTTGCCAGATAATCTTAGCACCACTCCCCTCAAATTAACCCAGATTTTCAGTTTTTGTCAGTTTATCCCTTTTTATTTATCTTTTCAATCATTCAACCCACCTTTTGCTCAATGAAAGTCCATTTTTTCTATCCTTTTGCTAGATTCTTTTTCAGTGCCTCTGTCGTCTTTTGTTGTCCTTCATGTATAAATATCTGTTTTTGTCTCCCTCCCCTTGCCTCATTTCTGCATTTCCGTCTTTACCTATTTGTTCTGCCATTGTTTGTTTTCATTTTTTTTCCACTGGAAACTGGTATGTTGACAGGAGTGTTTGGACTTTAATCACCCAATCTCCTGCTCAGCTTCTGTCTGTCTCTATACCTTGCCTGTTAAAAGTGCGTACCTTTGCGTGTATCTGAACATATTATTGATGCTCTATGATGTTGGTCTTATGCTCATGTCTACTTGCGTCATGCGGAAGCTGAATGGGATGTTGTGAATGTCTGGTTTTCGCTGGCTACACTCCTTTACTGTTTTGAGCAGGACCATAGTTTGACTTTAATTAGTATAACTTATTATATATTGATATAACATGTCATTTAGCCTGACTTATTCAGTTGTATTTTCTTGTATTTTGTTCACAGCCGTCTACAAAGAGTGACTGAGGTCATTTTTGTGTGAAAATACTGTGTTCTGAAGTGACAGCCGAACTGCACTTAGGAGGGAATGAAGGCTGATTAAAGCTGCACACTTTACAGCAGTGAGTGGATTTGCTGCATTTCAGACTGCATTCTGTTGTATGTTATTGAAAAATTCTGGGGCGCACAGTCGTTTGGGCCGGACTCTATACTTCTGTTGTTCATCTGTGAGAAACTTGACTCTGGCCTCTGACATTTTAGAGCCCATTTTCTCTTTTTCTCTGATACACCCCTTCAACTCTCTCTTCTGTTTTGTCTTTCACACTCCACCTCTCCTCTCATTGCTGTTTCTGTCCTTTATCTCTCTTGCTCCATATCTTTTCTCTTATCTTTTTCTCTCCTTTTCTCCTCTCCTCTCTCTCTCTTACCCCTCTATCTCACTCCACCTTTAATCTCCTGTCTTTCCCCCTCCATCTCTCTCTCACTCCTCTCTCTCACCCCACCTTTCTTTCCTTCTCTCCCACTTTCCCTCTCCCTCTCTCTAACTCCCCCCACCCACTCTTACTCACCTTCTCCCGCTCTCTTTCTCTCACCCCCCTCTCCTCTCTCTCTCTCACTCCCATTTTCCTCTCTTCCAGTTCTATCTCTGTGTGTCAATGTGCCAGTCTGTGGTCAGAACTCCTCTCTGATATCTGTTATATATTTAACTGCATACCTCTCCTCTCCCAGTTCTTTAGCCTAATAAGGCTTTGGCACAAATGTAGGAGGGGAGAAAGAGAGAGAGAGAGGGGAAGAACGAGGGAGGGAGGGCATCTAGAGGGTGGGAAAGGTTCGGACAATGCAAAATGAGGGTCTGTTCCCACACTTTTTAGAAGTGGGTGTATGTGTGAGAGTGAGAGCCAGTCTTTGGAACAGAGAGAGGGAACACGGTTCTTCAGGAGTATGATTGGTGCTTTTATACCTTGTGTGGTGCATTGACACTCGTGCTCTCGTGAAACCCTTATTTAATTGAATGGTGCATTGAGCCAATGAGCAGCGCTGAGTATTGAGACTATTACTCTCTCCTGCTTGCCTGGTCCTGATTGGCTGCAGCTATACTGTTGCATCCCTGTGCAAGCTCTGATCAGGCTGATGCTCAAAACTTCATGTCACTTACTGTATATGTGAACTAAATGTCTCATTAGGCCCAGGTTGTGTACTACCCCTCGTCTACTGTGTGCTGGGATAGTACCCTTGCATTTATGACTTAGATTAAGGGGGATAGAGAGTGGTTAAATGGATTGCCCTGGCTCATTATCTTGCATCTCTTGTCTTTTTTTCCCTCATTATTTTTTTTTCTCTCTCATGGTGGGTAAAATGGCTGCTTAAACAATTTGGAGAATTATCATTGTTGGATAGAAGGGATTTGGTAATTGTAGATCAGTCAGCCAACTCACTCTGAAACAGTGAAGTGAAGCATTGACAGATATGTGCAGTGATACTTTGGCATCTAGGCTCTGACTCTGCCACACCCTACAGTCTACTGAGCTTGAGGAGAAGAGAACAGGGAGGGTCAGGAATCAGGATACCCCCCCCTTCCAGGGGAAAATTCAGCCTCCACAGGTGGATGCCTAATGGATGTGGGATAGTAACTAGCAGCAGGAGAAAGTGATGCAGCACAGCAGTAGGCAGTGTTTTTGCTGCAGAGGCAGCACAGGAGAGCAGCTCAAATAGCTTACCTTACAGGCAGGTAAAGCAGTGGCTGATAAGCAAAAGAGTATCTATGGAGCATGTGGGGATGTCTCAAGTTTCCTGCCTGAACTAGATTCACAAGCTGTAAGCTCTTGGTGTATGATGAGCAATAGATTGGTTGGGGATTTTTAATGTTTCAAAGCGAAGGAGAGCTTGTATCTTCCAGTGGTTGTCAAAAGATTTTTTCCGCATTTTCAGTCAAACATGGAGAACTTGTGTTTCAGAGTGTGTTGTGCTTTAAGCCCCATTATTTAGGAAGTGGTATTTTTGCAAAACAGTGCCCCTACAGTTTCTCAATGTAACACCCCTGTTGTAAATACTAGTCTCCCACTCCCAACCCGATATTGAAGGAGTGTTTGTTGGCAAGCTGGATTTGAAACCAGGAAAGCCGACGTCAGAAGCCAAATAACCATGTCTTCTGAAAAAGTGTAATATTACAGGATTTTACGAAACAAGACTTTGTATAATTCATTGATGGTGACGTTGGATATGACCACTAACATACACTGAGTGTGGAGTGTGGTGTGTAATCAGATAAAATATTGTTGGCAAAATGATATAGGCTACATTGCTCATAATACACATTGGACAGTGTCATTCAACACAAACTAGCTGGGATAGCTTGGCAAGGTTGCAAACTTCCAATGCTAACTTGACGTGAGACTGCTAAAGACTGACCAATATTGTCAAATTTTTTTTATTTGAATGCTAGCCTGAGACAGGATTGAGATCAGATGGCTAACTTCTGGCATCTGAACAAAACTACATGAGACAGGGATGACACCAATAAAGTTACAGCCAAATTCGCAATCTTTCATATATAGCTGTAACATTGGCAGGGATGTACACTCAGCTCTTGGATTGTCCTTGTTTTCCAGCTAGACGTGAGACTGATATCTATGCTGCTAATACCAGGCTATAACGTACTGTGATAGGAATGCCGGGGGATGCTAACGGACACAGAACAGTCAGTCAAGTGAATTAGACTTACAAAACCTAGATTCCCTTAGCACAAGGTGAAGTAAACTCTAGAGACAAGTTTGCCAACATCGCTAGCTAGACAGGGACTGACACAAGAGCAAGTATCACCAGCACCAATGTTAGACAGAGGTTTAGCCAGCGATTAAATCTCGGTCACAATGAGCAGACTTGGATCATGGAAAAAAAAAAATCTAGTGATTGGACAAGCTTGCTAACACTGCCAAACATCAAGCTAGTGCAACATGCAAGACATAGGAAGACAGCTAAGGTAATATTGCTGCAGGAAGATGGCTTGGAGTCTGTCCCACAACCTTTAATTTCATGCAAAGCTGACTAAAAGCCAGCCCAAGATTCACTCCTGTGGACCCCTTGCTTGGTCACTCTTTATTTTTCTCTTCTGAGCTTCCACTGTAAAAGTCCTCTTCTGTCCCTTTGCCTCAGTCATGATGTCCATAGGCTATAGACTGAGAATACTCCTCTGGCCTCATCTTATAGCTAATTAGCTAAAAACCCATAGTTGGCGCTGTGACGTTACCCGTGCTGTAAAGTGCTAACGCACTTTTCCAGGGAAATTTGACCTGATCAGCCAAAGTTGCTAGAGCAGGGAGTTGGAATGAAATATGCACTATTCTCTCTACTACAAGCCAAAGAACCATGAAAATGATTTTGAAGCTGGTATTTTTGGGTAAGATTGATACATAATTTTGCTTTCAGTACTCTGTGTTCAGTGAAAGGGTTTGAGTGATTCTTTTAGCATTGAATCAGGAGAGGAAATGGAAGTAGGGTTACTTCAATGTAATAAATTTGTGTATATTTCTTACACTCTGTTTTTATTCTATTGTTTCCTTACTGTTTTTTTTAACTTGTCATCGGTGTACTGAAAGTCACCATCAAGGCTGGTATCATTTTTTTTAATTCTCTCTCTTTCCTCCCTACTTCTGTTGTTGCAGCAGAAGTTGCTTTTCTATTAAGAAACTCTTGCAGAAAAAGGATTTGCTTTGATGGTAGCGGAGCGAAAAATCACATCTTGGTGGCTATAACAATTTTGTTTTTTTTCTTTAGTTTCTGTGACTCTCTTTGGAGTTGAGCAATTTACCGAATTGTCTGTCGCCTCTCTGCCAGGTATGCCACAGCACAATATGGACACTGGTAGGAGCCAATGGGAGAGGAGCAGGCGGCTGCCCTGGATCAATCGGGTCGCTGGAGGCCCCAGCCCCTCCTCCTCAGGGGCTGAGTCAGACACCGAGAGCAGCAGTACAGAGAGCGAGAGAGTGAGTAGATTTTTTCAATGCATTTACAGGTCTGCAAGCTGGACCATGACACCATTTTAGAGGCTGTAATTCCTACATGGTTCTTGCCATGTGGATCCATGTGCCCTAAAATTAAAATGCAGACTTTCAGCTCTAATTTGAGGGCATTGAGAGGGCTAAAGGCATTTGTAGTTTTTTATTTATGTATTTGAAGTGAAGCTAGTTCCTGTTTGGACATCGATTTGTTTTTATAGGGCTGTAATTCCTGCATAGCTACCGCCATACACTGGCAAGAAGAAGCATGTGAACCCTTTGAAATTTCCTTGTTTGCTGCATGAATTGGTAATAAAATGTGATCTGATCCACTTTTAAGGCGAGACACTACAGGTGAATCGGGTAAAATTTTTAACTGCGAGATATCACCATGAATCTTCATCAGTTGATTACTTGCATTAAGTCCATTATTTTTTGTATTACAAGTTTTCTGAAATCTTATGTTTAAATATGCAAATGAGGCCAAATCTAATTAAATATGTGCTAATTTGCATACATTTCCGGAACAAAAATCTAAACATTGAATTAAGCCAGGTTCAATTTTTTTTTCCATTTTGTTGACATATTTAAGTCAAAGGCTTTTACAGAGGGAATTTTGGATATCTCTTTTTATCACTCCTTAAATCAGAAAATACTGTCTACAGCCTAGAAAAAGCAACTTTTGCCATGTTTTTAGGATGAAAATGTGATATAATTCAGGCTATAAATTATATATTCACAAACCCCTCTGTAGAATTCCTCAGAATATAGATGGAAATAAACCTGGAAAGTTTGGTGTATGTGAGTTCTACTGGAGAGGAGAATTATGTTCCTGAGTATGAGAAAAAACTTATTTTGAGAAAACGGCCTGTAAAGTAAAACTCCATTCATTTTCATTGGAAACCACTCCTTTGTACTTTCACCACTGGTTGCTGATTCAAAAAATATGACTATATATGGATCGAATGAGATTGTGCTTCAGAGACAGAGCTTTCCAACGAAACCAGGATTGTCATGGTACAGATAACTACCACTGTACTGTATGTTCCGTTAAAATGCTAACTATCGGAGAAATATGCAAACGCAAACGGTCAAAGTATAGTAAAATAAACGCCTAAATGTTTTTTTTTTTGGACCTTTTACATATACTGGTCTAAAAGAAGACATGTTATGGAAGTAAAATAGCCCAAAATCTCAAAATTGACCATTGCTGCAAAAAACAATGTTTTTGACTGTAGTGTCTCGCCTTAAGTCACAAGTATAGACGAACACAATGTGCATAACCGAGTACCACGCGAACAGTTAAAGTATTTCATGTCTTTATTGAACACAGCGATTAAATGGTGCCACTGGAAAAAGTCAGTGAACCCTTAGGTTCAAAAAAGCTAATTGGAGTCAGGAGTCGGCAAACCCGAAGTCCAGTCAATGAAGTGAGATTGGAGCCAAGTGTAGAGCTACTTTGACTTATTAAAAACACTTAAAGTTTTTGAGTTTGCTATTCATGAGAAGCATCTGATGATGTGAACCATGCCTCGCAAAAAAGAGATCTCTGAAGACCTTCAATCAAGAATCGTTGATTTGCGTAAGACTGGAAGGGGTTACAAAGTAATCTCAAATATTTTAGGTATTCACCAGTCCACTGTTAGACAAATTGTCCTCAAATGGAGGTAGTTTAGTACTGTGGCTACTCTCCCTATAAGTGAGCGACCAGCCAAGTTGACTCCACAACTCAGAATGCTCAGTGAGGTGAAACATAACCTAAGAGTGACAACTAAAGGCTTGAAGAAATCACGGGAACAGGTTAACATCTGTGTTCATGAGTCTACCATATGCAAAAGATTAAAGAGGCATGGTGTCCGTGACGAGACATCACGGAGGAAGCTGCTGCTTTCCAAGACAAAACATCACTGCACGCCTGAAGTTTGCCAAAGAGCGCCTTGACTCTCCACAATGCTACTGGGAAATTGTTTTTTGGACTGATGAAACTAAAGTTGAATTGTTGGGGAAGAACACGCAGCACTACATATGGCGTAAAAAGGGCACCACATGCCAATATGAGAACATCATCTCCATGGTGAAGTGCGGTGGAGGGATTTTAGGCTGCTTTGCTGCCTCAGGGCCTGGACTGCTTGCTGTCATTGAGGGGAAAATGAATTGCCAAGTTTATCAAGGTATCCTGCGGGATAATGTCGGGGTGGCTGTCCACCAGCTGAAGCTCTGTAGAGATAGGCAGAGCAGGACAATGACCCTTGACATTGAAGTAAATCTACGATAGAATGGCTTCAAAAAAGGAAAATCAACCTTTTGGAGTGGCCCAGTCAGACCCTAGACTTGAATCCAGTAGAGATGCTGTGGAATGACCATCAAGAGAGCCGTTCACACCAGACATCCTAAGAATATGGCTGAGCTGAAGCAGTGCTGTAATAAGGAAGGGTCCAAAATTCCCCCTGAATGTTGAGCAGGTCTGATCTCCAGCTGCCAGAAGTGCTTGGTTGAGGTTGTTGCTGCCAATGGAGGTTCAACCAGTTGTTAAATCCAGGGTTCACTTACTTTTTCCAGCAGGACTGTGAACGTTCAATGGCTGTGTTCAATAAAAATATGAAATATCATAATTGTTTGTGTGGTATTAGGTTGAGCACATTGTGCTTGTCTATACCTGTGACTTGGATGCCGATCAGATCGCATTTTGAGGGTTTCATGCAAAAAGGTGCTAAGTGCAGTTTTGGTCAAAATTGAGTTATTCACCCAGGGAAGTAGGGGAGGGGTATATTTTTTCCCTCCCGAGGTATCATAGCAGCAATATTCAAAGTACTTTTTTCACAATCAACCAGAAACAATATGAGCTAAGTGTTTTGACACTAAACTGTTTGTGCAAAAACAGGCAATGTGCAAGCTCGATTGTGGAAAAAAAGTGACACTTGGCCCCTTTCTGCATGAAGACAAATTGTGAGATCATTGTGGTTAATCATCACTTAGCCCCATGTGTTTTCAAATCACTAATACCAATACTTAAACTTTTGCTCTGTGTTGACTAATTTTTGTTTGCCTGCTAACTTATTTAATGTTTTTGAAAGGTTTGTTACAAAATGCAGCTGTTCGAAGTTCTGTTTTTGATCAGAATATCAATGTTGCACATGTTCAAAATAATGAATAAATGTCATCCAGTGCATATATTACTTTCAATTAGTACATCTGTAAAGATCTATTTGGTAATATATTTATTTGAAAAATTATTTTTTCTGTTCCCTCTCCACTCAGTCACATGGCCGGCGTTCGGGGGTGGGGTTTGCGAGGGTCCAGGCCTCGCCCTCCAGGCTACAGCAGCGAATAACAGAGCTGGATCAGCACAGGGAGGAGCTGAAGATTGAAGTAAGTTGAGTAAAGTTCTATACTTACAAAAGTTTACTGAGGTCAGTAAATATTTGTACTCTGACACAAATCTTGCTCTTTCGTTTTGTACGCCAACAGATTAGACCTGAAAACAATGTATATGACGAAGTAGAGACTTTGCTTTTGCTAATTCGGTATGCTATATTGGCAAGCAATGTGCATCAATATCTTGTCAATATTGCAAAACAGACGAGACGTTCTAAATGAAGTAGTGCAACATTAAGAGTAAAGCATAAACTGTAATTAGTGCAGCTACAATTGCAATCTCCAAACTTGTGCGTGTGCGTGTGTGCGTGAGTGTGAGACTATCTCTGCCTCTCACCCTCTCTTTCTCTCACCCCCTTTCTCCCTCTCTTCTGTTATCCCCCTTTCTCTGTTCTATATCTCCATCTCATTTTCTCACTCGCCCCCTCTTTCTCTCTCTACCCCCCCCTTTCCCCCCCCTCCCCCCTGTCTGCTAAGGCGCAGCTGGAGGTGGCGCTGTTGCAGGGAGAGCTGCACATGGAGAGGGAGCAGCTGCGCAGACACACGCAGACACTGCAGAGTCTGCTGGACCAGGCCAGAGACAGGGAGAGTCGACGGCTGGCTGACATACAGAAGGTGTGTGACCAAAGTGGCCGTCCACCCTTGGGGTATAACCAAGTTTAAAAAAAATCACCCCATCATAGCTCAGGTGACTGGCTGAAACATTAATGCGGATGGATGGGTGTGGAATTTATCATAATATAACAGAACAACAGACCTGCTCGCCGTTTTACTGGCAATAAAGTGTACCTCACACTTTGGATACTTAAGGACTAGACCAGTGGTCTCTAAGCCTGTTCTCGGAGAGCTACCATTCTGAAGTTGTTCACTCCAACCAAAGCAAAGCACACCTTATTTCCCAGTTATAGTGACCTTGCTGGGCTGCTAATTAGTCAAAGAAGGTGTGCTGAATTAGGGTTGGAGTAAAAACTTAGAGGATGGTAGCATTCCAAGGACAGGGTTGGAGACCACTGGATTAGATGGTATAAGGCACTATATCAAGCCTGGTCTCAAAACCACCTTGGCCTTTATTCTGAAGTCAGGTCGAAGTGTGGATTAACTTAGACCTGGGTCTAATAATGATTTAAGTGAAGTTTTCTTATCGATTCTATCAATGCTTAAACCTGCGGTTTAAGATTCACTTTCTGATGAGTGGACTTAGACCATAGTCTAAGTGTGGTCTAACTTTATGCAGTTTTTAAACTCGGTGTAGGGATGGTGTAAGTTTGGTTTAACTGTCTTATGTGACTTTCATTGCGCATCTTTTGGTTGTTCTCAGCATAAGAGACCAGTTGGTGAAACTTTTGGAACAGGCAGTTGCTGTGCCAGAGGCACCATTGGTTGACCGTAAAAAAACCCTTTAAAACCTTCAGATCTTCAGTTGTGTCCACTGCTCTTTCAATTCCCTTTTGTTGTGGTGGTCATCTCCCTCACCTTTTTTTTTCTCTAAGATCTTGACACTTCCCTCACCTAATTCTACAAGGAAGTGTTTTTCCCCTGCTTCCCAATTAGTCTAGGACTGGGGTGTCCACTGTTATCCATAAAGGGCGAGTGTAGTTGCTGGTTTTTGTCACAGCCTAACACTTATACTCCTGCTTTTTTTGATTATCAAGGTCTTGATTGTAAAGAAGGGTGGGAAAGGAGGGACATAAAGGAGGGAAGGAGGTGAAGGATAAGTAATTGAAACAAGCCAAGCTTGCCGGAATTATTGTTGCTTCTCCTTCCCTCCATAACAAACCACTGAATAGCTAGAGATCTCATTGGGCCGCTAATGAGTAGATTCTGGTGTGCTAGGTTCAGACTTGTGACTTTTCGTCAATTCCAATTCCTTTTTAAGAATATTCTTCAATTCGAATTCCAATTCCTTTTAAAAAAATATTCTTCAATTCCAATTCCTGGAATTGAGCAAAAGGAATTGGAATTGAAGAATATTTTTTATAAGGAATTGGAATTGGAATTGAACTTTTCCTGGTAAAAGGAATTGGTAAAGGAATTGGGGAATTGGAATTGGAATTGGAATTGACCAAAAGGAATTGGAATTGAAGAATATTCTTACAAAGGAATTGGAATTGGAATTGACAAAAGGAATTTGTCACAAGTCTGGCTAGGTTAGGGTTACAATGAAAACTGTTTGGAGGGTAGATCCTTAGGAACAGGATCGGTTACCACTGAGCTTGAGATTCTGCTCAGCTGCTAATTGATGGTCAGACGTGCCTGATTATGGAGGTAGTGAATACCTGCAGAATCTGATGTCACTGTGTAATTGTTGTTTCGGGGTCAACAAAATAGTGTTTGTGGTCTACCAAGGAATTGCTGCTCTGCTATGGTGATGTCATGAAACCACAAAGGCTGTGCATTGAATGTGGCTTGCAAGTATGTCGGCCAGCAGTTTGTCCCAGCAAAATCTCTGAACATGAGCAATTTAAAAGTGAAGGTGATGTGAAAATTATATGTAGTTTACAATGCAAAAACTATATTAACTTGGTAATTTTAGACAGCTAAAATGCATGACATTTGTAAGCGCAGCATCAGAGCTGTGGACTATAATGCTACTCCTGGACAAATATTATTTTACAGCCCCACAAGACTGTATATCTCCAGGAACAGGGTTGGTGTACCCTTGGTACACTAGGGGGTTTTAATCTCTCTCCCCCTTTCTTTGCACCCTGCCAAGCAGGAGCGGGCCAATCTTGAGGAGGAGCGCTTGCGTGTGGAGGAACAGAGGAGGCGCTGTTCGGAGAAGGAGAGACTGATCCCCTCACTTCCGGAGAGCCAGCGGGAGCAGTTACTCCTCCAGCTGCAGCAGGTGACTGAGCTGCCCTGTCCCTGGCCTAATGCTGCACTCCCGTCCTGTTGGGGACACTGAACCACCTTGCCACCATCCAACTGGGAAATACTGCCCTTCACATTTCAGTTTTTAAACTTAGTGGCACCCAAACCTGTCCTAGGGGCACAGCAGCCAAATTCAGGTATACACTGTGTTCCTCCTTTTGCACACCTGATCCAGTCACGGGTTTGAGTCGTTACACCAGGTGTGCTTAAGGTGGAACACAAAAAATCCCTGGATCCGGCTGCTGTGCTCCAAGGAGAGTTTTGGGAACTGAGCTGGACGCTTGAAATTTAACGAACATTCCAAACCAACGCACTGTTGATCTTTAGTCATAAATAGGGAAGACATAATTTATGCAGACATGATTTTGCATTGACAGTGGTTAGCACTGCCACCTCACAGGAAGAAAGTCGTGGGTTCAGATCCGGCCTGAGTCCTTTCTGTGTGGAGTTTGCATGTTCTCCTCGTGTTCGCGTGGGTTTCCTCCTGGAACTCCGGTTTCCCCCACCTGGAAAAACATGCAGTGTAGCAACAATTCTACCAGTGCCCCCGACCAAGGAACTGGCTTTAGAACTGGAGTTGGTCCCCGGGCGCTGCTCTGTAGCTGCCCACTGCTCCTAACTACAGGATGGGTTAAATGCAGAGGACCAATTACCCCACGGGGTTCAATAAAGTATGCCTATCTATATCTATCTATCATCCAAATCAAATGCTATCTGAAGCTCATGTCAGAGCCTAAGATGTTTGAAGTTCAGATAAACACACATTCTGCACAAATGCTGAATCAAAATGTTTGCACAGGCTTGTCTTCTACAATTGGGCAATTTTTTTTTTTCTTTTTTTTTTTTTTTTTTAGCAAAATAAAAGCACAAATGACATCTAAACAGTCCAGTAGCCTATTCCAGTCTGGAGACTGGGTTTTTTTTTTTGAATGTTAGTTTATTTATTGTTGCTATAATGGACTTGAGTCGTCATTGTGACTTCTACAATTTGTTTCGCTGGTGAAAGTTGGCCACAGCTTAAACTGGACTGATTTGCATCGGTCACCGTGTTCATCTCTAGAGCCATGGCGCCGTGTCACATGGCCCCTCTGGCTTGCTTTCTGTTTCCTGTAAGGTGTGCTCAGAATTTGGAGCTACCTGTTCGACTCGTCCCGTCAGTGTGTCTGTCAGGCATGTAAACAAAGATGAAGACACACACACAGGAGCAAGCACTGAGTGCACTGAGACTGTGTGTGTGTGTGTGTGTGTGTGTGTGTGTGTGTGTGCGGGTGTGAGAGGGCACTGTCATAACACATCTGTCATTGTTATTAGTGGATTTCTCATTGTTTGTATTATTATCGCATTCACTGTCCTAGGAAACATTAGCCTGTTTGTTCATGCTCTTGCTTTTTCCCTCTCTTGCTGTATCTCTATTTTGCCCTCTTCCTGTCCTCTGTCTCTAAATCCCTCTAACTCTCTATTTCTTAATCTCTCACTCTCTCCATCTCTCTCACTTAATCCCTCTCACTATCTTTACCAATATCTCCATCTTGCTCTTTTTTATCTCTTACTCACTTTTTTGTCTTTCTCTGTCCATCTCTGTCTCTGTTCTCTCTCGCTTTCCTTCTATTAGGAGAAAGAGGCTTTGGACTTGGCAGTGCGGACATTTGAAGATCGGGAATTTCGGTTTCTGGAGCGGGAGAGTGGGATCGATAATGCGGAAGAGGAGGAGAGCAGGGGGGACATGGAGAAGGAGATATCCCGCCAGCAGCACACTGTCAACTCTGCCCAGGTATGAGGGCCTCTTTCACCACAAACCATCTCTTACAAGCCTTGCTCTGTTCATTTCTTTCTTCACTGGAACTCCTTTGCTGAATGTGCATGCTAGCAACCAAAAGCCTGATGGATAGTGTTAAGCCAGTTAGACCTGGGGGGTTCTCGCCAGTGTAATAACAGCATAACGGCCCTGAAAAAGTTACGCTGCTGATTGAGCCGTTACATTGTTTTCGTGGGTGTGTAACGGGAGAATAATCAATTTTCTACATTGATTGTACCTGGCTAACTTACATGTATTCAGGCTAATAAATTTTGCAGTCAGCGCCACTGCTGAGTTTTGGCTTGTTTTGTCATCTGTCCACGTGTGTTTGTTTGCTTCCTATGTGGGTTATCTAGGTTAATTTATACTAATAGGCAGCCCGAGATCGGCTCCGTCATGGGCGTGCCACTACCAAGAATTTCTTATTATTCTCGTAGCTTTGTTGATACTTCATGAATATTACCTATCGATACCAGAAAGGTGCGTTTTTGTGCGTTTGAGGAACCACCAAGGCTTGCAGACAAGCAATGCTTTGTTTACACGGCACTGGCTGAGTGTGTTGACTTGGGGATTTCTCAGTAGGTGGCATAATATTTTAGCCAATCAGTAATGTCCTTACTAAAGGTTTAGGATTGTTAGTTTGGATGGTATGGAATTTAGAATGATTCTTATTCGATGATGAATCCTGAAGATTCCTGTACAAGGCTGGAAATATTCATAAGTCATCCTGTTAGCTCATGTTGCTCCAGCAACAGTAGCACGCATACACGGGTATCATTCTCGTGCCCCCTTTTGCCGCCAGCGCAGCTAGTTCGTTCAATATGCATGCTGGCGCATGTGCTGTACTGTGTGTGTGTGTGTGTGTGTGTGTGTGCATGTCACGCATGTGTGAAGCCAGGCCTCGCCTCAATCTATGTTTCCAAATATGTAATGTGCTACGTGACAACGCCATGAAAGAAATCGACATTGTCACTCAACACTGTTGGCTTGCGAGGTTTCCTGTACTGTCCCCTTTTCTTTGTACACTTTCTCATTTTGCTTGTCATTCTATATTGAACATTTCTGTGAAAATTTTACGTCAGGGTTTCTTGCTCAAATCTCGTCACATCTCGTTGAGAGATAATGCTCGCTAATAATATTTTGGTAAGATTGATGTTCCGTTGTCTTGTGTTCTGAGACTGACTGGCTTGAATGGTATTACGTGGTGAGGTGTTGGGTTATGGTGCATGCTTGTGCTCAGGTTGGATTGTGCACAATGTCTTTTGTCATATGATGGAAGTGAGAACAATCGTAAAATTTGGTATACAATATTATTTTATTCAAAGATGAAATGAAATCGTTCACTCAATAAAGAAATAAGTTTCCTCTATTCAACATGCCCTGGCTTCTAAAACTGGTGAGAAGAAGCACAGCGATAAAGCAGAATGTAAACTCTTCTTCACGCGCAGATCTGCACGGAATTGAGTACTTTGTTCAGGCAAAAACAAAACAACTCAGCTTGCCAATGGGATTATTGAGACTAACGGACAAAAAGAGATCCAGAAATTCTTGGTAAGCGTGTTACTTGCATTCCACTACAAGTCGATGTCGTACCACCAAAATAAATTCTGTAATCAGTTCATATTCTTGCCGCAGACCCTAAAATATATTTATATTGGTTAGAAATAATTAAGGGGGACGATTTTCTTTCCATTTCCATAGGTTTGAATATAAGCTAAACTCGAATATTATTGGTACATTAAATAGAAAAATATTCTCAAGACAGCATATATACATATATATATATATATATATATATATATATATATATATATATATATATATATATATATATATATACACACACATACATATACATACACAGTACCTGTGAAAAGTCTGGACACGCTTTGCTAATGTCACAACACTCTGTTTTTAGAGAAATTTAAACGGCTTAACTTCTCTATATAATCTCAATTTTGGAATTCTCAAAGAAGCCATATTTTGCAAACTAAACAGAAAAATAAACTCCTTCTATTTTCCAACCGCCAAATTAAAGGCAGTTTTGGGGACTTATTGGGCGAAAAGGTTGATCGAGAGCACACCTCAAGTGCAGCAGGTCTTTGAGGAAGTTGGACAGCCGTGCCACTGCAAATTCATTACAGTCATATGACTGTCCTTGTTTAAAAAAAAAAAAATGCGAGAACGCTCTGCAAAGATGACTAAAAATGGTGGTTAGTTTGATGGATTTCAGAATTAGATCTTTTTTTTTTTTTTTTTTTGCAAAATAAAGGCTGCTTGTTTCTTTATTTAACATATATTGTAAGAAAAATGTGGGTGCTTCCAAACTTTTGACATGTACTGTGTATATACTGCGTGTGTGTGTGTGTGTGTGTGTGTGTGTGTGTATATATATATATATATATATATATATATATATATATACATACATACATACATACATACATACATACATACATACATGCATGCACTGCCCGGCCAAAAAAAAAGTCACCATTAAACAAATTCTATAATTGGATCATTATTGCGGTTATTAATGTTTCAGCTGGCAATAATCATTTTAACCCTGACTGATGAAGCACGTCGCTACTCATTTCTTAAAAAATCATGTCGGAAGACACATCCCCTGATGGTGGAAAAGATGTTACAGTATTTTAGAACGGGCAAGTTATTAGCCTGTATCTAGCAAAGAAAACCATGAATGACAAAAACAAGTATGAGGAATCATTTTCACAGACAAATTTGCCACCACAAAGTCCTGACCTTAAACACATTAAAAGTTATTGGGATGTGCTCAAGAAAGACCACCAAGTGGTTCAACCATTATGTCGAGAAGACAAGATCTTGGCCAAAAATTATGGCATTTCTGATCGAAAATAAATGTTCTGGCATTGCATATAGTTGTCAAAACAATGACAAGACGAATATGCACTGTAATCAAAGCTACGGGGGTTCCAACTGAATATTTGAGTGCGCAACTTTTTTTTTTTTTTTTTTTTGGCCAGGCAGTGTATAATATATATAAAATGATCTTTAATATCTTTAATATTACAAATTGATAGAAGAGTTTTTGTCAAGACCACTATAGTATAGGTGCCTGAATGCTAGTTTTGGAAACTTATCCGTAAACGGGTGTGAGGCACAGGGGAGGGGTCATAATAATCCCAAAAGATTATAAATATGAATTGACAATACTGCCTGAGCATTCTTTAATCCAATCTAGTATGGAAATATACATGTCACTGTTTTCGCTTCAATAAATCTTGTTGTGAGCCCATGATTTTGAGTGTCATCATGGGCGTAAGTACCTGATTTACCAATATTTTGGAAACATGGCGTCCAAAGGTAAAAATATCATTGTCTAATTAAGTTAATTCCAGGGCTATTTAGTATATTCAGACTGCCAAAGAAGGCCCTTTATAGGTCCATTATGGAAAAGCTTCAGGGGGGCCTCTGAGGCCCCCCAAACCCCCGGCTATTTAACGCGACTTTCCCCTCCCGTTACTCTCCTGAAAAATCTTCGTAAGAACCCTGACCTGTTCAACATTGCTCTAATGCTTCTTGGGCTAGTGTCACTGAATCATCAGTTTTGTGTGGAGATTGATTATTCCAACTAGACTCTAGTCCAAAATTAGGCTGTCTTTGATGATGACCCTTGGATTTTTGCTGGAGAAAATTGTTATGTTTTAAATTTATCTAAGGCTTATTGAGTGTATGCAAAGGCTATGGACTGACTGCACCCTCAGATACTGTACATCCCTGATAACCATCCCCGTTGCTAGGAATCAACCATCCTGTATGTTTTCAGTCAAACCCTAGCAAAGCAGAATGTATTCAGTTGCTAATGATTTAGTTGAGTTGCTGATCAGTGGCAGTGGGTGTGCCAAATCTGAACAGAAATGAAAACCTTCATGATTGGAGATAAAACAGAACAGGGTTTGTTATACCACTGCCTTACAATGCTTATTGCTGCCCACAGTCATGGAATTCCTCTTGTTTATGGGGCCTGTCAGTCTCCCTGAAGCTGAAGCCCAATTGAGCTGACACAACCTTGGAATATTACAGTTTTCCACTATATTGTGGTTTGAACAACTGACCTGGACTTATGGACTGTCACGAATCGATATCTTTCATTTATGATAACAGATTTTAATATTTAACATTTGCTTGTATTCTTTGGAAATGGAAGTGTGATGGATTGATATAATAAGCAGCGTGTCCTGAATTGTGTATTGTGTAGTGCTGAGGTTTCTATAAGCATGCGCCAGTTTGACTGGCTATTCAGTGATAATAGATTGTCATCTTTGATGAAAACATTGTGCATTCTGTCAGTATACAAGCTTCAAAATTAGTGACTTGAACTTTGAAGGAGAAATTGTCCTCTCTCCCAACTGACAAGAGATCTAATGTCTGTTTATCCATATAGTAATTGTATCCCCCAAAACAGAAGTATTTTGGGGGATAAAATCACTTTATTGAACCCCTTGGGGTAATTTTTCCTCTGCATTTGACCTATCCCATAGTTGGGAGCAGTGGGCAGCCACAAAGCAGTGCCCAGGGACCAACTCCGGTTTTTAAAGCCAGTTCCTTGGTCAGGGGCACTGGTAGGAGTGTTCCTATAATGCATATTTTTGTGGGTGGGGGAAACCAAAGTGCCCGGAGGAAACCCACGTAAACACGGGTAGAACATGCGAACTCCACACAGAAAGGCCCCTGGTTGGATTTGAACCCACGACCTTCCCTGATGTGAGTTAAAGATTGGCATGTGGATGCTACTCTGTGTATTTTACTCAGTTTTCAATACTTTTGATTCGATAAACTTTAGACTTCATAAGAATGATATTTGCCTCTATCAAATTCAGTACTGAACCTGTGCATTTTAAAGGGGCCAAGAAACATTGTATAAAGTTTACAAAGAGAAATTATGGAGGGTTTTACAAACAAACACATTGGAGTTGGACTGACACTGCAAATAAGCTGTAAGAAAACAAAAGAACTCAGTCCGTCAAACAAGGACAGTAACGGGATTAAATGTGACGTCATGAGGTTAGTGAGCTACACTGTCTTTTAGTGACCTGTGATTGAAAACACTGACAAAACGAACCAAAGGATCCTCAAAGAAAGGAGGGCTATATATAGTTTCTGGGTGAAGCAATAAATTCAAGCGAATTAATAAAACCTGGGTAAGATGGTAAATCTTCATGTTTTGCCACTAAAGCGGCAATCAGTTCTCCAACCCAAGGAACCTACTCTGGAAGCAGGGCTTTTGAGTCAGGTGTGTATTTCATTTTTCTGCAAACAGATTAGGGTCCTCAGGTCAATTTATGTCTATAAATCATAATAATTACACAGCTGTTGGTATCGTATTGATAATCAAAGAAAATGTGCATTCATGAATGTGCTGTTGAAAACCTGAGGTCAGGTATGATGATATATGTAATTCTGTCATTTTCACATTGAGTCCAGCGGGGATACCATGGAGCAAGTTCAGCTTTAGCCTGCTTTTTTCAGGTGAGCTGGCTCGACAAACCTTAAACTTGCAATGAGAGGTGCCATGAGTTAATAAGGCAGGTTTTTGATAGCCACCTATGTGACATTGAAAACCCTGCCTTTAGGCTCAACATACAGCTCTAACCCACAGTTAAAAACATGAAAAGCTACAACACACTTTCTATTTGAGTATCGCTAACATGTATGCCAACAGCTATTAAGTCTACGCACTGGCACTCAGCAACGGTATTTTTTTTTTTCCAGCGAGAGCGGCATTTCAGAACTCTTCAGCGAATTAAGGTAATTCTGGTTACAAGTACGTGGTTTCCTCCGTTTACATTTTCCAGTCTGACGGCCATCTATTTTTTACAGCAAGTTGCGTGACCGTGCTGCAAAAACAGGTGTGCGTACTTGTCGCCGAAATTACCTTCATTCGCAAATGAGTTCTGAAATGCCGCTCTCGCTGGAAAAAAAAAAAAAAAAAAAAAATTTACGTTGCTGAGTGCCAGTGCATAGACCTAATTATAATTAAATTATTTTCTCTACTGAATGTAGCCCATTATTTGTTGTTAGATCGCATGGGGGAGAGAAGCCGTGTCTTCAATTGCCACTTGATTATTCTTGAATTGGAAAACATGCTTATAAAGGAAAACCGTCTAGAATTTGCCAGGACTAATTGCCGTCAATAAAGGGATGGATAATTTTCCCCGAATTTTCAAGTCTAGCGCCGGCCCTGACCCGCCATTACGAATTATCTCGTAGTTGGCAGTCAACGTGTTAATTTTCGCTGCTGCTGAAATTCTTCCACTCACAACTTTTCTTCGGTGGCGCATCCCCAGTTGTTGTGCCAAAGTCGGCTATCTGCACTCAGTACAACACCTGCACTTATATGGTGTTTGTTTGTGATTAGCATAGGTAATGCCCACTAATCGGCCACACGCCTCCAATTTACAATGAAACAGGATTCATCATTCACCATAGTTGGGTAAGAGCAGATTTGGATGGGAACAACATTTGGTGCATCTGGAGTGGACTTCTCTTGACTTCTCTTACTAACCCATTTCCAGAAAAGTTGGGATGCTATTTTAAAATGTAAATAAATAAAAACAATGCAATGATTTACACATCATTTAAACCCCACATTTAACCAAAAATGGTTCAAAGACAATATATCAAATGTTGAAACTGAGAAATGTATTCTTTTTCGAAAAATGTTTATTCATTTTGAATTTGATGCCAGCAACATGCTTCAAAAAGCTGGGACAGGGGCAACAAAAGATTGGAAATGTTTCATAATGTAAAAAAATGCACCTGCTAATCTTACAGCTAATTAGATTAATTGGCAATGGGTGAGTGACATAAATGGGTTTGAAAAGAGCATCTCACAGAGGTTGCGTCTTTCAGAAGATGGTGAGGGCCTCACCACTCTATGACAGACTGGATGGGAAAATTGTACAACAATGTAAGAATGAAATTGCAATTAAACTGGGGATTTAATCATCTGTGGTATGTATTATCAGAAAATTATTCAGAGAATCTAGATAAATCTCTGTATGCAATGCACAAGGCCAAAAACCAGTACTGAATGGCCATGATCTTCAGGCCCTCAGGTGGCACTGCATTAAAAAAAAAAAAGATTCTGTAGTGGAAATCAATGCATGGGCTCAGGAACACTTCTGAAACCCATTCTCAGTGAGCACAATTTGTTACTGCATCCACAAATGCAAGTGAAAACTTTACTATGTAAAGAAAAAAAAACATAAATAAACAAGATCCAGAAACGCTGCCCCCTTCTCTGGGCCTAAGCTCATTTATGATGGCCTGAGACAAAGTGGAAACCTTATCCCGTGGTCTGACCAATCAAAATCAATCTGACACATCAAGGATGCCATGTCCTCTAGGCTAAGAAGGAAAGGGAACATCTGGCTTTTTATTAGCGCACAGTTCTAAAGCCAGCATCCATGATATTCTGGGGGTGCAGTTGTGCACATGGTATGGGTAACTTGCACATCTGTGATGACAGCATTAATTCTGAATGATATATATTGGTTTTGGAGCAACATATACAGCCATCCAGACATCTTTTTCTGGTAAGGCTTTGCTTATTTCAGCAAGAGAATGCTAAGCCATATGGTGGGCGTGCTACAACATCATGGATCCATAGTAAGAGAGTCTGGATGCTAAAATGGCCTGCCTGCAGTCCAGGCTGGTCACCCATTGAAAATTTGGTGCATTATGAAATAACAAATGTGACAAAAGAGTCTGCAAAAGTGTTGAAGCTGAGATCTAAAATCAAGCAAGAATGAGAAAACATTTTGTTTTCAAAACTACAGTGATTGGTCACCTCAGTTCCCAGACACTTACAGGGGGTTGTTAAAGGAAGAGATGATTTAACAGGGTGGTAAACATGGACCTATCCCTACTTTTTTGAAACGTGTTGCTGGCATCAAATTCAAAATCAGCAGATATTTTTCAAAAACAATAAAATATCTCAATTTCAACATTTGATATGTTGTCTTTGAACTGTTTTCAATTTATTATAAAGTATAAATGAGTTGCCAATCATTGCAGTCTGTTTTCATTTACATTTTACACAATGTCCGAACTTCTCTGGAAACGCGGTTGCATGTTTTCTCTTAAAACAAGGAGAGAAGAGAACTTCCGTATACAACTATCATTATCTCTGCCAACGAAGTTGGGGCGGAGGTTGTGTTTTCGCCCGTTTGTTTGTTTGTCTGTTTGTGAACAACGTAACTCAAAATTTAATGCACGGATTTGTCTGAAATTTTGTGGGTGGATTGCTATTACATCAAGGATGGACCCTATTGATTTTCACCACCATCATGAAACAATATGGCCGCCACGGCAGCCATGTTGAAATCCTATCACACGCAATAACTCAAAAAGTAATTTATGGATTTGTCTGAAATTTTGTGGGTGGATTGCCATTACATCAAGAATAGACCTTGTTGATTTTGACTGCGATCACTGAAACAATATGGCCACCACGGCCGCCATCTTGAAATCCTATCACACGCGATAACTCAACTTTGCTCCTACTCATGCACATTTGGATTGTGCTGCCTTGGCGGAGGTTTGCACTCTACGAGTGCCTCTCTAGTTTAAGAGTATGTTTCAATTTCAAAAGACAAAGTGTTTTTAGTAGCTAGTACTGACTGTCGCTGCATAAAGAATGTGACAATCCAGCATCTTGCCAACTCAAAGGAGGCGGTATTAATACATCACACACATGTGAGTTGGGGTGGCTATGAGATGAGACACAGCTGGGGATCAGGGAACATCAAATTGCAAATCATTCAAAGAAGACAATACTTCTAGTCAACACGCAAGTTGCTGAATGGGAGGAGACAAATATGGCATTCACATGAGGGTTGTGACAACTTTACTGTATAGCGCGTATCAAAAAAAAGGTAATCCAGCTTCAGTGAGTTAATAAACCACGTTTGTATTCTTTCACCATTTCTATGCAATTTGCCAAGGAAGAGGGCGTCCTTAGCTCTTCGTGGATACCACTGACTGCAACATTACTGTTGTGCATGCCTAATTAAATGACCTTTGAAAATGGCAGATTCAAATTTCATTTTTCCATGTTTTGTTTATCGATGGAAGTCAGAAAAAAAGAGTCCATGAAAGTCAGTGAATGTCAACACACTGCCCTCTGCCTATGCACCGACTCCTTCAAATTGTCCACCTCCCCTTTCAACGCAAAGCTGACAGCGACGGAGTATGTCCTCAACTGCACGTCTCACCATAGCCGGATCATTTCGCGAAGCCTGAACTTCATTTCGAATGCACTCTTGCAGTTCGTCAAGATCTCTGGGAGGAGTCACAAACACTTTGTTTTTCAAATATCCCTAAAGAAAAAAAAATCAGGCCAATTTCTGAATGTCTTTCATGCATTACCAAAACTTGGAAAAATGAAATTCTAATCTACCATTTTCAAAGGTCATTTAATCAGGCATGCGTAACAGTAATGTTGAAATCAAAAGTATCCATGAAGAGCTAAGGACATCCTCTTCCTTGGCAAATTGCACAGAAATGGTGAAACTATATAAACTTGGTATATCAACCCGTTGAAGTTGGATTACCTTTTTTTGATTCGCACTGTATATATCATCAATAGTTGGGGGAGACCTTGCCAGACCAGACTCCCATGGTAAAGGCTTTGCCCCCCATCTGTTGCAAGGCCCCTGCTCTTTAATAAATTTAATCTGGGCCCATATGCTTGCATGGTACATGGAAGCAGTGGTCTTTCGTTCAACTGGACGCCACCTGAGTCATCCTAATACTGCAATTGTGTAGGATATGTGGTGTCCTTTCCACCATTGTCAATGAATGAGGAAAGTGCCTTTGTCTGAAAAATGGATAAAGAGTATTACCCCTTGGAGAAAAGAGTTACTCTTTTGGAGTCTTATTAGTAGAAAGGACTTGTGGCTATTCAATCTGAAAAGTATATTTGGCTGAAAAGAAAGGATAAGAACATGCATATGTAATAGCTGAGCATGAATGGTGGTAGGCTGCTTATAAAAGTGGCTCTGCATGAAATATACAATGAAAATATAAATTTAGGCCTGCAGGTAAATTTACTCTGATGTTATGCTAGAGGTCAATAATTGCTACATTATTCACGTCATATTGGCAAGTCCATAAAATTTGAGTCAGCAGTCTGCTTTTTAACCTGAGAGTATATGCAGCCACTTGAAGTGAAACGAGTAGAAAATACAGACGTTTAAAATTTGTGTTACTGACTAAATACTGATGGACTTCACTGCATATATTCGGGAGTTTCAGCGGTAGGCTATGATATATCCAACATGGGACAGGCAGGGAGACTCTGAGATGCCTGGAAACAATGACACATATCCTTAGAGATATGTACTATAAATGAGTAAAACGAACAACAGCAGAAGACCAGGATCTTGTCCATGTTAAATAAACCTAAACATGCGAGAACTTGAAATAAGTGACTGTCTAATTCCTGGAGAGACTCCCCGCATTAGTAACTGTGAGAAAATCATTGGGCTCTTATCAAGGTATGTGTTTTAGGCTGCTCAGATCAGACGAGTGTCAGCTATAAGCTCTATGACAACATAAACAAATATACCAAAGTCAAGAACATGAAATCTGGGAGACTTTAACTGTCATTCAATTGACTGAGAAAGAAACATGGGATGGAAAAGTGAAAACAACCTTTAATACAATATTTATTCTGTAAGTTATATGTATAGATGAGTTTTTTACATGATCTGTTGTTTCTGAAAGTTGTATTTGTTTACATCTTATTAAAAGAATTCTAATAGAAGAATGGAAGGGCTCATATTGGCATATTGGTTTAAGACCGCAACGACCCCCTGAGCAATTTAATAAGATGGCCGAATGTGAGAATTGGGGGTTGAGACCAGCTTCCATGCAGAGGATCTGTGTTGGGTTTACATGCTGCAGTAATTGAACAAAAGCACTCTCAGTTTTATTTTCTTGCGAATGAATTGAAGAAGCTAAATGATGATATGCTGAGTTTTGCCCATCTCTATACAGAATCGTCTGGTAAACAAGCGTTGCCACAGATTATCAAGCTTGAACTGTTCTATTACGTACCTCAGAACCATTTATAAAAAGAGTGGGCTGCTATGTTCAAAAAAATTGGAAATGCCTCTCAAAACTGTTGAAAAATGATTGGAAAGCTGTGAGGCTATAAATTAAAACTAAAATGCACAGTTATGAAAAACACGGCTGTCAATATCACAGCAGTGAAGCGAAGATGGAATGCTACTCAACAAAAAAGTTAGGATCACTGAGTTTTTTCTCTATTTTGTCATGTTCTGAACTTCCCAAGATGCTGTCAAGCTGTGGTGAGAGCACGTGGTGGTTGCACAAGATATTGAAATGCCTTTGGACATTGTTTGATGTTTTGATTTAAAGAAGCCATGTATTGATTTGAAACGTTAAAAAAAAATTGTCGTATTTGGTATCATCCGAAAGGGCATGCAATTCTCTGTAACCATGAACATTTTCCACCCTGAGATGATAATGGAATAGAGTCATCATAGATGTAAAAGAGGTTTTAGCAACCCCCAATATCGTCCTTGAACAGCGCTGTGAATCGGGCAGAGAGCTGTGACGTCACTCGTGAGAGCAATTGTGATACATAGGCTGTCGTTTGTGTATTTTACATTGCAAGCAAAATGTTTAAATCCACTAAAAATGTCAGAATTTTTTCAACCCCTGAATGACTTTGGCATCGAAGTTGATTAGGATGATTCTAGTGCAAGTTCAACAACTACCGGTCACTTGACCAGCAACAGGACCCATAAATGGAATTCACATTCCATCAACACCATCTTCAATCATCAGCAAAATTGAGCTATAACTTTTAAAAAAACCCTAAAATCCCTTAAATGCACCGTAAAACATCAAAAAAAAAAAAATTATAATGATTGTGTGAATATACCATGTATTACATTACAATGTTTTGAGCAGTTAGCAAGCCCAAATCCAGACAATCTTGATGCAAAATAGCTGCCCACTAGTTCCACCGGCTGAGCTTAGGATTCAAATTAAGTACTCTGGGAATCGTCCAATGTACTGTACATAAAACTTTAGATATATGGTGGCAATTATATGAACTACCGCTTTGTTATAGGTTTTAGGACTTTTTAGTTTCCATGAGGTGAAGTAAGGCACACTTTGACGACCCAGAACTTCAAGGAAAGTTTTACACTTCTGCTCATTACATGGAAAAAATTTGAAAATAAGATATTACGGGGGCGTGTGCTCTGCGTCATCAACAGTGATATATCGTACTTATTGACGAGCATAAATATATAATCTGCTAAAAATATAAAACAAAAAGAGACCAAGAAGTGAACAAATTATGACAGGCAGACGATGGTTGTTGCACTCGACTTACTGTGTCTCCCTGTCTCCCGCAAATTACGTCATCAGAAAGAGGCTATTTTCGTTCGTGTTTTTGGGGGATGTGCGTGAGTTGAATGGGTGTTCAAAATGCCTGTGTTATTCTTCCTATTTGAGTTAGTGTCCAGAATGTGTTTTATTCATCATCTCCATGACATTAGCTTTCTGCTGAGGTACAATTCAATTTGCCCATTTTCTGATTTCTCAATTCATGGGTACTTTAATAGTCTGGGCTTGGTCTGATTCTTTTCTTCCATGTGGATACCCTGTTTTGGGGTAATAAAGTCATCTGATCAAATATTTGGATGCATTTTGTCTTGGATTAACACCACTGATGTAAACAACGCTTTGGATTTAGGTTCGGAGTTTGCACTTCACATACTTGGGTCAAAATCGAGCGTTCCTTAACTTTTTTTGTTGCGTATATGTTAAGTGTTAGCCCTATGAAATTTTGTGGTTATAAAACAAACTATCAAATGTGTGAAAATTTCATTATAATGTTGACTAAAATGTTACGACTTTTCATCAATTAAAGCTAGAGTAAAACTATTCAGGATAGAAATGGCTAAAATGTGACTAAAAGTAATATGCATTTTTGTTTAAAGACCGAAACTATATATCTAAAATGGCTGTCAATATTGGTGCTGTCGTACGTGTATTGCTGTGGCATCATACTTTCTACCCTTAATAAAAACATTTTCCTATGAAACCTGCTGAATTGGTAATACTGACGCTGAGGAGAAAGCAAAAGCGGAGTGGCTATTCCCCATCCGCTGGGTAAATAGTAGGTGTAATTCTCCCAACCACTCTGCGTGCAGTATTCAGTGAGCGACTCTTTCAGTGAAACATCCATACTCTATCCTTTACCCTGTCCTGATCAATGACAGCGCGGGAAAAATTTGGCGTTTCGAAAGGAAGCAGAATTTGACAACATTTCAGATCCTTGTGGCGCTTTAACAATATAGCCTAGTTGAAAAGAACAATGTCCCACAAGAGATGGGTAATAACAGAACCGTGGAAAATGCCTTCAAAATAATTAGTTTGACAACTTCACCATTTCACGAACAGTTGGGGCTTTAACAGTTCTTGCGCACCCCATTCTCCCAACGGTTTAGACAACAGCCCCTTCCAAACAAAAACCAAAGCTGTTGGAGAGCTGACTTTGGCTGGGTTTGGTTTTTACTAACTTGAGAAAATAGTTGGTTTACTTTTTCGGTTTTGACGCCCTCCAGTGATGACATTGTGTTACTGCCGTTTAACTCGCACACCCAGTTCCGGTGTTAACGTGCTTGGCTTGAAGGTTCAGTAATATGAGTTACGGTAGCTGAATGAGTGACTGTCAGCGCGAGTATTTGAGGAGGTCACTGATCATGAGAGAGTTTGACTGAGCGAGTGTGCGAGTGGGCATGCTTGTGAGTTCGCAAGTGATTATGAATGATAAAGAGAGACAAACTTTTCTCTCTGCCAGAAGAAGCCAGAAATTTTATGAATATCTTTGTCAAAACAGTTTCTCTTGTTTTACGAGATTTGACATGGTGACATTCATCATCCACTGGTGTTGTGTAATTCATCTTCACCGTTTGAATAATTGTTAAAGCTGAAGAGTCTTTTCTGTGATTGCCACCACTTTTTCACCCTCAGAACTCCACATTGTGTGTGCATGCATGTATATGCACGTGTGTGTGTGTGTGTGTGTGTGTGTGTGTGTGTGTGTATGTGTTTGCATAATATAGTGTGTCTCTGTGTGCATGTCTTGGATTTGTGTGTGGGAAAGGATGGTTATAGTTTGTGTTCTATCATGCCATGACAGCTCCAAAACACAGGCGTAAACAAGCACCCTCTCTCCCCATGGGCCAGGTCACATGGTGCACCTAAACGAGTTTAGTAAATTTCATCAGTCGTTGTCCTGTCTTGACAGAAAGAAAGAGTTTATTCAGCTGGCAGATGGCCTCACTGTGGATGACAATTCAATTCTCTATCTCTGTCTCTGACCTGCTATTATCACTCTATCCCGCTCCACTCTCCTGTTCTTCTGCTTTGTCGAATGCACAGAATAACCTACAGTGCTGTGAAAAAGTATTTGCCCCCTTCCTGATTTCTTATTTTTTAGCATATTTGTCACACTTAAATGTTTCAGATCATCAAATAAATTTTGATATTCAACAACGATAACCCGAGTAAATACAAAATGCAGTTTTTAAACAATAATTTCATTGATTAAGGGAAGAAAGCTATCCAAACCTACCAGGCCATATGTGAGAAAGTAATTGCTCCCCTTGTTAAATCATGAATTAACTGTGATTAACCACATTTTTTGAGTTCAGTTTCACTAGCCACACTGAGGCCTGATTACTGCCAGATCTGTTGAATCAAGAAATCACTTAAATAGAACCTGTCTGACAAAGTGCAGCAGGCTAAAAGATCTCAAAAACACTTCATGTCGTGATCTAAATAAATTCAAGAACAGATGAGAAACAAAGTCATTGACATCTATCAGTCTGAAAAGGGTTACAAAGCCATTTCTAAGGCCTTGGGACTCCAGCAAACCACGGCAAGAGCCATTATCCACAAATGGAGAAAGCTTGGAATCGTGGTGAACTTTCCCAGGAGTGGCCGGCCTACCAGAATTACTCCAAAAGCGCATCAACGACTCATCCAGGAGGTCACAAAAGAACCCTGAACAACATCTAAAGAACTGCAGGCCTCACTTGCCTCAGCTAAAGTCAGTGTTCATGATTCAACAAGAAGAAAGAGACTGGGCAAAAATGCCATCCATGGGAAAGTTTCAAGGTGAAAACCACTGCTGACCAAAAAGAACTGAAAGGCTCATCTCACATTTGCCAAAAAACATCTTGATGATCCCCTAGACTTTTGGGAAAATATTTTGTGGACTGACAAGTCAAAAGTTGAACTTTTTGGAAGGCCTGTGTACCGTTACAGCTGGCGTAAAACTAATGCAGCATTTCATAAAAAGAACATCATACCAACAGCCAAACATGGTGGTGGTAGTGTGATGGTTTGGGGCTGCTTTGCTGCTTCTGGACCTGGATGACTTGCCGTAATTGATGGAACCATGAATCCTGCTCTCTTCCAGAAATCCTGAAGGAGAATGTCTGACCATCAGTTTGTGACCTCAAGCTCAAGCGCACTTGGGTTATGCAGCAGGAAAATGATCCAAAACACACCAACAAGTCCACCTCTGAAAGGCTTTAAAAAAAACAAAATGGGAGTTTTGGAGTGGCCTAGTCAAAGTCCGGACTGAAATCCGATTGAGATGCTGTGGCATGACCTTAAACAGGCTGTTCATGCTTGAAAACCCTCCAATGTGGCTGAATGAAAACAATTCTGCAAAGAAGAGTGGGCCACAATTCCTCCACAGTGATGTGAAAGACTCATTGCCAGTTCTCGCAAATGCATGATTGCAGTTGTTGTCGCCGAGGGTGGCACAACCAGTTATTAGGTTTAGGGGGCAATTACTTTTTCACTTAGGGCCAGGTAGGTTTGGATGGCTTTTTCCCCTCAATAAATTAAATCATCATTTTAAAACTGCATCTTGCATTTACTCGTGTTATGTTTGTCTAACATTAAAATTTGTTTGATCTGAAACATTTAAGTGTGACAAATATACAAAAAAATAAGAAATCAGGAAGGGGGCAAATACTTTTTCACAGCACTGTATATGTTCAGTGGTTTACGTTTCCTCCCGACTTCTCTGTTTCTGTATCACTCTCCCACCTTCCCCTTCCCACTGTTATTATGCCACTTGAAAAGAACATATTTACTATTTTACTGTTGCTCACAAACAATGTTTTGTCATGAATTTGAAGTAATGCTACAAACTATTGTTCATTGATTTCAATGTGTCAAACTTATGACTTTATATGTGAGAGTTGGTTGATGAGATGTTTATTATTGAATCCCTGTTAATAGTATTGTTTGATTTTTATAAATTAGGACACGTTTTGTCCAAATTTGGAACTCAGCCATGCTCACATGAAATCCCCAATGGCATTTTGGGAGATATTTCACAACTGCTGTACTTCTTCTGTAATGCGTGGCGTCAGCAGCTGCTTTTTCCATGTGACAGGCTACCGTAGGGGGTCAATAGATGGAAATGAACCACGTAAACCCCTGACAGGCTGAACCCTTTCATGCCATGGCGGTGTTCAAATACCAAATACATGTTTCCTTATGGAGTGGCTGGCCACAGTCAGCACTAGTCCAGCCTGATCCTAATTCAAGATCTCGGGGCTCATACTTGCAACACAGTATGACAGTTTGAAGGAGTTACTAAAGACCCCATGTCAGTAGTGTTTGACACGTGACACCTCTGCCTGTTTCTCCTTCATAGGAGCGAGTTCTTCAGCTTGAGAAACAGGTGAAAGAGATGGAGAGGGAAAAGGAAAGAGAGATGAATGCTCTTCGCCAAGAAAAGAGGGAACTCCTCCACACCTCGCACAAGGTGAGAGAGTGAACATGTTTGTGAGTGAGCGTATGGGGTGAGAATGAGGGTGAGGGCAAGAGTTATGGTGGAAGAGTGTCTGAGTGAAAGTATGAGAGAGAGAGTGATGTTGAGAGAGAGAGAGAGAGAGAGAGAGTGAATGAGAGAGAGTGAGCAGGCGAGAGAGAGCGAATGTCTGGACACATTTCTAGCTGAGAATAGGAATGGCATGCAGCACACTTTAGCTGTGCCTTATTGATCCTCTGTTAATCTATGTTTTTGTAGCTCCAGCAGCTCTTGAATAATCACCATTTGCCCTGAACTTTGACTCACTGATAAAAACAAGGATGATTTTATTTACATGTGAGCCTTATATGGATTCTCTCACTAGTTTTGTGTTGATTACTGAAGTTGTGAACCTTAGTTCAGAAAGCAAACTAGAAAACATTTCATTTTCTGTCAGATCGAACCTAAAATTTGGATTGAAACCATGTTTCTTTTTTAAAGCTAAATACTCTTTTGAGAATTAACGTTAGCATTTTAGTTGATATAAATTTAGAAGTATATAAACACTCCCTCACGCACTGGAATATTAGTGTTGGAATGTGTATGTCTGCATGTGTTATCTCCAAGCAGCTCTTGAATCTATATGTGTGAAAGTTTGCTACTTTGACTGGGGTTGTGATAAATGAAGGTGTAATTAAGCACCTTTGGTATGGAATTTTGATTGGTCTAGACAGACAAGCAAGGCGGTCTGAGGGAGAGCGAGAGTGTAGGAGAGAGATAAAGAGCGTGTTGACAAGAAAGGGGAGGATCGGAGAGAATGGGAGAGAGCAGCTTGAGAATGAGGCATAAAAATTAGCAGTGAGAGAAACCGAAAAAGACAGAGAAGAGAGGTCATGACTCGTGCTTACTCCCCGTCCCGGTAAGACTGCATTTTTGCAGAACTTTGTGTGGCAGTGTAGGCTTCAGAGAACAACTCTTGTGGTTCACTGAATCAGCTTTTCTCCTGTTATAACGACAGTGTCTTTCCAAGTGCAGAACAAGGATAGAGAGAGAAGAAGAAGAAGAAGAGAGAGATAGAATAGAGAACATGAGTATCATTTGTGATTGTGTACGAGTTCCAGTCTGCTTTCAGCTGGGGATCCAATGTAGAGGGATCAAAAGGAATCATTTGTGAAGCACTACGTCGTTGGCATATGCTTGAGTGTGGAAAGGGGACTTGACAGAGAGGAGCTAAAGCTGCTGTTAGCCACTGCAGGTCTTGTGAGGTTGTGAGTCAGAAAAACGGGGGAGGGAGCAGAGTGGAGGGATAATGTTTAACTCATTAGAGGGGGTTTTTAGTGGGCTGTATTTTTTTTTTGCCTTGTTTCTCTATCTTGTGCTTGTATCTCTCTTCTTGTTCTCTGTCCCTCTCCCCCCTTTCACTTACTTGTCACTTTTTACCATGCTCCTTCACTTGCACTCTTTTCTCCCTGCCCTTCCCTCCTTCATTTGATATGTAGCGGTTGTGCTTTTTTGTCAGATCCTGAAGGAGAAAAAGGCGCTCTCCAATTGGTCCAACCTCACAGGATCCGTCCCCTGCATGATGTCACTGTCCCCAGTGACCATTCACAAAGCTGAACAGGTATGATGGGTAATGTAGCTACATGTGCTGCCGAAAACGATAAAAAAACTTCAACTCCTGCTTTTTTGAGCTCCATGGATACAGGCTCTGTTTACAGATTATTCTCAATGGCTTTTTAAGTGGTGTACAAATACAGTATTTTGTTGTATTCAAACCGTTTTTTTTTTTTTTTTTTTGCAGGAAACGAGGAATGAAACGACCAGCTTGCCCAGAAGACGGAGTTCACACCATAATAAACTCTCAGACAGACCTCTATCTGTGCAAGGTGAGTTGCAGTTTCTGTCATAATCTAAGTCTCCCCATTGCAACCAGCTTTTGCTTACAGCCTGAAAAAGACCTTGTCAAAATGTTTACTTTATTTCACCCCCTTGTCCCTCCCCTTTGTGTCACCCAAAATCCTGGGCGTGTCAGTAGATTTACCGGTAAGGTTAGGTTAGCGTTACGAAATCATAAAGGTACCTGTTAGCACTGGTTCAGAGGAGAAGCTGTGTGAATCCATTTCTAACGCCAGGTTTTTTCTAGCTGGCAAACGTTTTTTTTCGCATCTTGCCCCACTTTCCAACCTCTGATAACCCAGGGGACCCCTCCCATTGAGGCGCAAAGCCACAGACAGTCCTGTATGTCAGTGAAATCTGTGTGGCAGCCAGTAGGAGGTTTATTGATGGGAATGTACAAGGTGTGAGCCTTTGTCCCTGAACTGGTTTTTGAGGGGGGCAAGCTCATCAATATGGGAACTGTGTCCTGACACGCACTGTTATACTGGGAAGGCAGTCAGTTTGCCAGTATGGGTTATGTGTCATTACATGTGTAGTCTTACACTGGGAAGGCAGTCAGTTTGCTTGTACGGGGACTGTGTCATTACATTTGTGCTCTTTTACAGGGAAGGCAGTCAGTTTGCTTGTACGGGGACTGTGTCATTACATTTGTGCTCTTTTACAGGGAAGGCAGTCAGTTTGCTTGTATGGGAACTGTGTCATTACATGTGTACTCTTACACTGGGAAGGCAGGCCGGTTGCCAATATGGGTGATGTATCATTACATGTGTACTCTTACACTGGGAAGGCTGTCAATTTGCTTGTATGGGAACCTTGTCATTACATTTGTGCTCTCACACTGGGAAGGCAGTCAATTTGCTTGTATGGGAACCTTGTCATTACATTTGTGCTCTCACACTGGGAAGGCAGTCAATTTGCTTGTATGGGAACTGTGTCTTTACATTTGTGCTCTGATTCTGGGAAGACAGACCGTTTGCTTGTTTGGGAACTGTGCTTACATGTGTACTTTTATACAAGGGAGGCCTGTTTGAAGCTGAAGCCAGTCTGCCAATATAGTAAACAGCATTCAGTGTGTTTTGTTGCTTTGATTTTGCACACTGTACAAACTCTACATGAAGCCACATCATAGATTGAATCCTTTTTTGAGATTCTGAAGAACACAATTCTATCCCATAATGTCCCTTTCCCCTCTCTTTGTTTTCTCCTTCTAAGGATTAAATTGGCCTTATTTAGAAAAAAAATTAGCCTGTATTTGTCCTGTTTGCTCCATTGTGCATTTAGCTCTGGAATACTTGAACCGCTAATACCACACAATGGCCTCTTCTCTCCCTAGAAGATAAGCTGCAATTCAGGGAATTTTCCTGGCAGAGATTTATTATAATGGTAAAACAAGAACTTCTGGATTTTTTCTGTCATCAGGAAAATCCTCAGCTTTGCTGGAGTTCAGTTGGTCTACAACTGTACAGTGGGCAGAGTTCTGAATAGTTGTCTTTTCTGGGCAGATGTGGCTGGAAATCTATTTTAAATATAGTGACTAGTTTGTGTTGAGCTGAATCGCTGTAATACATTCATTTATTAATTTTTTTGTCGTCATCAGTTGTTTACTATGGTGTGGCCTTTTTGAACTGAGAGCAACAGACTTGTGTTGTGTCATACATTTTCACTTGTGCACCAATGGCTAACGTAATTAATGTTAAGGCCAGCACATGTGTATGGAATTTGCTTGCTGCTGTTTCGAGGTATAAGGGGAGGTTTATGTTTTTTCAAGGCAGTTCTCATCAAACAGAACTTTGCTTTTCTATGCTTGTACGTGCAGTTAGATGTTTTTCTCTGAATTCTGGGAGGATGTCCACACTCTGGGGTCCGAATGCAGAACTCTGCTACCTGAACAGACACAGACAGTTATTTCCTGTCAAAACAGTTTAATGTAATTTGGCAGTGGTGTATATTTAGCTTTGTCTTAACTGGAGGTTGACACAGGTTAGATTATTTAATTTGGTTTCATATGATTTCTAAAAAAAAAATTTATTTACCTTCCATCTGGTACTCATGCATCGCTTGGAACACAACGATTCATCCTCAGTTTTAAGGGTGCTGATTTTACGGGGAGAATTCACAATACATTCACAATACAAAAAAAAATTCAAGGCATGAGCCAATTTAAAAGTACCGATGGAGCATTAACGGTAGCTTTCGCAATTTAATGCAATCAGATTTCATTTCGATCCACTTCAGCGTGTTGCCTTCCCTGGTTGTCTTGAGCTGAAATCTGTGGTCTGCAAAAAGTATATCATGGGATTTCTTCCTCGCTGGATGGTTGCATTTTATACTCACGGGGGGAGGGAAAAACAAGGAATAGTAAGAATGTAATCACTCCCGCCTCTTCCATAAATTAGGAACCAATGCCACTTGTTGCGACTCCCATATTTCATTCTGGCATGTTGGGTATCCCTCCTTTAAGACCAAGAGCAGAGCATCAAGAAGTAAGCATAAAACACAGATCCAAATGCACCCAAGTTCAATATCATTTAGCCAAAAGGACCACCAGAAACATACCATGTATGTGGTGCACAATACTTTAAGACAGTTTTCCAAAGTTCTGTTGACCACCGGAACCCATTGTGGCTAACTGAGCAAGTCTGATGAAGATGAAATTCCCAAGTTATACGCATTCTGTGGATAAGATAAGAGTTTATGATTATTGGACTTAGAAATCAACATTAGCCAAGACTATTCACTTCCCATATGAAGAGAAGACTAAGACCTAGTCCACACCTACCCAAGTATTTTTTGAAAACATAGATTTTTTTTAATGCATTTTGGCCTTTAGTCAACACACAAACTGTGTTTTTGGTCATTTTTAGTGGGATTTTCTAGAACGCCCTCTAAAGTGGAAAATTTTTAGTAATTCGGTTTCTGTGTATCTGTGCACACTTGTAAAATGGAGCGTTTGGGAAATGACAAAATCAACTCAGTTTGCTCATGCCCAAGGTTGTTTTGGGTAGTGTTCTTCTCTGGTAATGCACATCATATTGTGTAGATTTGTTCTCAACTTACTGGCCTGGCATACTTGATTTGAGAGCTTGTACCTGTTTTCATGTTCTTGTGTGCACAGGGATATTTTGCAGAAGACGGTCATGTGGACAGATTTTTTTTTTTTTTTTTTTGGAGGAAAAAGTATCAGTTTAGAAAATATCAATATTCTTGTGGACGAGGCCTTTGCCACTTTCTAATCATTGGTACCATTTGTGTGAATCTCAGTGCAAAATACTTGAAGTGCTTTTTAAATGGCTTGGCTTTCAGTACTTGCTGGCTAGTATATCATACAGTCAGATTTAAAAATTTTAGTCATTTAGTGAAATGACTGAAGTTTAGCGCTTGCCATTTTATGAAATGAATTAAATTTTTAGGCATTTCATGAAATGACTGGTTTCACAATCTGACTGTAGCATATATACAGTCCCTTTCAAAAGTACTGAAACAGCATGAACAATTTCTTTGCTTTTGCAAAACACTGAATACATTTGGTGTTGAGATGAAAGATGAATACAAGACCCCCGATCAAAATTTTAGCTCTTTTGTCCTGATATTTGCTCCGAGATGGGTTAGAACATTTTAGTATCTTGCCACCCGATGTTTTGGAGAGAAAATGTCTTGCAACAGAAAGTATTTAATGAAATAACAGGAAATTACTCTTAACATTTGATTGCATGTCCCTTGCTCGCAGTACTTGCTTCAAGCCTGTGACCCACTGACATCACAAAACTGTTGCATTCCTCTTTTTGATGCTTTTGCAAGCCTTAACTGTAGCCTATTTCAGCTGTTGTTTGTTTTGGAGGTTTATCCCTTTAACCCCTTTGCACTGAAACCAAATCTGGCTATTTATGTGTTACCTGATTTACGGCTTTATAATTCAAGATTGCAGCTTCACAGAGAGGAAGTGAATGGCTCAATTGAGTCAAGACACTTGAAGCATTTAGAATTCTATCGTATTTCAGTTTATTTTCTTGATTTTAGTAGAGAAAGGGCTGCAAACATAAAAAAACTTCATGAAAATTCAGCATAGAAGTTGTAAAAAAATAATACTGAGAATTAAAAAATGGCTGGGGATTAAAACTATACATTTCTGGGATCATAAACTCCTTGACCACAAGTAGAATTCATCTGAGTGTTAAATTCTTAATTAACTACTCTTTAGGAGACATATAAGACAGCTATCCAGGTGGCTCCCCAAACTCTATGATCCCTCAAAATGGCGCACTGTGAAATCATAAAATAATCATATAGTTAACACAAATCAACTTTTGACGCATGAAATTCAATATGAACTAATGATTTTTTGGTTGAATTTAGCATGAGTTTAGCAATATAGGTGCAGTTGGACATCAGTGGTCACCAGTAACCTTGACAAACACAAAACATTTCTTTTCTCCAGATTAAATTTAGAATTTTGTCCATATTTCTTCAGAGTCCCACAAGCCAGCACACATACTCATTAAAGGAACTGCTTATTTAACGGTCCGAACATTAACCCTGTCATGAAAAGCTAGCAGTTCCCACTTCCGAGCTCGCAACCTTATATAAACACATTCCACCCCTTATAAGGAACAAGTATAACTCACTAACTCAGTAATGTCTGAATATTCCTTATTTTAACAGAACCGATATTCCACTATCAGGAAAATCGGGCAATATTCTACCCTAGATTGAACAGAATGGTGCAATGAATGTACCAGGGGGTCTACTGAAGTACTTGAGCTGTCGGCATATTAAAATATAGGGCACTAGTGGCCCTAGTAGCTCCCGCCGTTAAGATAAACAAAATGTTAAAGTTTTTGTTGACGAATGCACGCATGGACGGATGCACGCACGGATGGAGCCCGATACCATAGCTCCCGTGCCACTCGGGCGGCAGGGGCTAATTAGGAGCCTGTAACTGAAAATGTTGATAAGATAAAGCAAATTGTTGAAGTTTTTGGTGATATATTTAGGCCATTGACCTTGAAAAAATAGGCCAAGGTCACCTTTAGGGACGTAATTTGTAGGACTTTATGAGATGCATGTCCAGTAAAAATTAGGACCTTGTATCTGAAATAGTTGATGAGACAGAGCAAAATGTCGAAGTTTTTGGTGATATTTTTAGGCCAGTGACCTTGAAAAAATAGGCCAAGGTCACCTTTAGGCACGTGATTTGTAGGCCTTCATGAGATGCATGTCCAGTAAAAATTAGGAGCCTGTAACTGAAATTGTTGATGAGATAAAGCAAAATGTGTTGACGGACGCACGCACGCACAAACGCAGGCACGCACGGACGGAGCCCGATACCATAGCTCCTGCACCGCGAGCGGCGGGAGCTAAAAAAAAAACGCTGCATTTAGACATCATCACAACGGAAGTGCTCCCAGTCGCTATGGGGAGCGCCAACTAAAACGGCTTTTAATTTTGTCTTGAGTGAGACTAGCTAGCCAAGTCGGCAAAGGCTTTCTGGCTAGCTAGCAAGCTACCTAGCTGATGTTAGTTGACTTGCTTACCTAGCATATTTGCTAGCCTAGCTAGCCAACAGTTTGGTGCACGGAAGTCCATGCAAAGTGAATGAATGAAAAATATCTATTATTTCGCCATTTCACTTAGCTAAAGTTGAACTGCAAGCATTTATATAATACCAAATATAACTACTCGCTAGCTAGCTCGCTAACATTAGTTCACTTGCATAGCTTGCTAGTTCGCTAGCCTAGCTAGCCAACAGTTTGGTGCACAGAAGTCAAGAAAATAAATGAATAAAACTGATCCATTATTTCGCTATCTCACTTAGCTAGAGTTGAACCGCAAGCATTTATGTCATACCACTGTCAGTTAGATAGGCTAGCGAACTAGCCAGCTAAGCAAACAAACTAACGTTAGTGAGCTAGCTAGTGAGCAGTTATATTTGGTATATAAAAATGTGTATATTAATGCATGTAGATATGTATGTTTATATACTTTCCCTGCGAACCGTGACCGTGGTTGACCTTGGTTGACCTTGGTTGACCCTGGTTCAAGTAACCGTGGTCAACCCTGGTCAAACCATGGTTTTGACATTTTTGTTAAATGGAACACCATGGTTGACCATGGTTTGACCATGGTTGTGTTGAATGTAACCATGGTTATGACCATGGTCTGTTGGAGGACCATGGTTAACCATGGTGCAAAAACTCCCCAAAGCGGTGCAACCATGCTTCAACCATGGTCGGCCATTTTTAACCATGCTTTGACCATGGTGAACCGAGGTCAACCACGGTCACGGTTCGCAGGGGTAAAATTGTTTAAATATTTTTTTTGATCCTCAGGATTTTATGGTGTCTTTTCTATTTTGCTGTCTTGTGAAGCACTTTGTAACTGGTTTTGAAAAGTACTCTTTAAATTAAGTTCATTATTATTATTTTAGATGGAATTAAACATTGGGAAGAAACATGACAAATGAAATTCAATATGGTCAAGTGTAAAGTTCTACATGTCGGAAATAAAAGCATACAGGATTACTTTATGGGAGGTTTAAAACTGGAATGTGCCCTGCTTGGAAAAATATCTGGGAGTGATTGTTGACCTGACCTTCACAGTTTGTGCCACTGTGCTGTATCAGATAAAAAGGTCAACTGAGTGCTGGGATATTGCCAAAAGTATTGACTATAAATCGAAGGATGATGTAGTACTCTTGTACAATACATTCATCAGACTACACCTAGAGTATTATGCGCAGTTCTGGGGACCATACTACAAGAAAGGCATAGAGGCTTTCGAAAAAGTTCTAAGACAAGCCACAAAGTTATCTCCGAAGATAAAAGCTATGAGGACAGGCTGAAGGATCTTAATCTCTTCAGTCTTGGTAAAAGAAGATTTTGGGGCAATCTGATTGAGGTCTTTAAATGTTTACCCCTTCGTTTACACAGAATGGAGGAGAATGAGAGGCGAATATTTGCCATCGTTAGTTTTGTATATATGTAACCATGCCCGTAGTCTTATTTGAATGGTTGATTGGGATACCCTCACCCCTGCTCTGTGGACATTGTTTGTGATGTCACTGACTAATGTTTTGGGGGTTTTTTTCCAACTGCTGTTGTTTTCTTCGGTTGACTTTTTTGATTTTTTGTTGCTCAGTATGCCAGCGGTTTCTTTTTCAGAACATTTGAAGTTGTTGTGCAGGCTATCCCTAATGCTAGTGCAATGACTCTGATTGATTTACTTCCGCTTCAGAATGGCTTGATTGTCTCCCAAAAACGGCTCTCTGGTTTTCATGTTAGTTCATCTTTATTAAGATAAATGCAGTCTTCACTGGCAAAACACTGGGCCAAAACCAAGACTGGAACTATGATTAGTTGAACAATAAAATCTATGAGGACACATCTGGGCAGCACCTGTCACCCTCAGATTCCAACACCTTTGCTCAACAAAAATTTCATGGTCTGATGGATTCAAAAGGTGACAGATTCTAGTTTGTTCTACAGTCTCAGTTAAAATACCAGTGAACGAAAGCTGAAATTTGAATATGTTGTCTCATGTACATTTTTAACATCAACCTCAATTATCTTCAGTGTGTAGCAAAAAAAAGGAACTTGACCTTGCTTTTCCATTACTTTTGGAGGGAACTGTACCTTCACTGGCAAAGGATGATACCGATTACTGGCTGGAATCAAACATGTCAGTACTGACTGGAATCAAACTGTACAGATATGTACAGGAACCAAACATGTTTCATTACATTGGTCAGTACTCACTGGAATCAAACTTTGCAAGTACTCATGGAAACAAATTTTTGTCAGTCAATGCTGCAATCAAACTTGTGTCAGTATTGACTGAAATTAAACTTATGGAATCAAATTGAACACACGCAGTTGATATAACATAATTGATCAATTTAACTCTCTCTGTCTGTATCCCTTCTTTTCTTCTCTATCCCCCCTTTCCTTTCCTCTATTTTTGTTTCCTTGTTTCTAAATGTCAGGACTGGTGAGGATGGCACCAGATGGCCAGTTCCCAGAGATGCTTCCTGTGCCCTTCCTCCTGTCAGTTGACCAGGATGGCTCCTCCCCCAGTGACAGGCACCTCCAGTTCAGGGTCTGCAATGGACAGGGGACAATCACGCCCTGCAACAGCACCACCAGCTCCCGAGTGCCAAGGTGAGTGAGAGCCGCAGTCTAGGGCTAGATCATATGGACTGAAGTTTCCATCCTCATATACAGGGGGTGGTCAAGTCATCATAAACACTTCCATATATACCAGCTTTTAGAGGCTTATTTCATAATACTTTTGTTGGGACTGGTTCAAATGTGTCTTCAATTCTGTGGTGACTTTGAGAGCTGCTGATATGTGGTTATTAGTAACTATGCTACCAAGTGATGGCCTGTCCCCGTCAGAGAGCTTTGACTTGCAGCAACATTTCTTTTTGCTGTTGGTTTTTTTGAAGTGGCTCTGGGCTAGTGGAAACTCCTTATTGACCAGCCCTGTTTTCTATTCAATTTTTTTTATGAGCCTCAAAATTCTCTGTGTACCAGTGTAGATCCCATAGCCAAATTCATATTGTACAGAAAAAAAAAAAAAGAAAAGAAAGCAGGAAAAAACTGCTGACTCTGCCGTTTGCTTGGAATTGAACATGAAAATCCTTGTTTGTTGAACACAATAGTGCCTTTAACAACTAAACACTGGGTGCTGCAGTATCAAACTATAAATATTTGGACGAAGAATTTGTGATGTAAAGGTCCCATGACACCCAGAAATTTCAAAAAATTGGTTTTAAACCCTTCTATGGTACTTCTACACACGGTACTTCTGACACTAGTTTTTCATACTTCTATTCATGAGAAGTGTAAAGTGCAAATTAAAACCTAGCTCGGGAATGCCCCTAGAAAACTGCTAAAAGATGACATAATTTATGTTACGTCATCTTCAGAAGGACAATTTGCTGAGCAGAGTTGGGGGAAGGGGATTTTGCATGCAGTACCTCACATATTCATGTCGAGCTACTAACAAATTTCACATTTTTCAATTCCAAATTCGATACAAATCATGTGCAACACTTCCAACAACAGTAGTGAGGATAAGAGAGAAAATACTGAATATTTTTACTGATTTTGCTGAAATATCAGATTTGTCGGAAGATCGTAAAATTCATGCTGAAATTTAGGCACCTGGAATAGGTTGGCCGTATTGTTATGAGCCAGAGGTGGAAGCCGCTATTAGCAAATCAATGCAATGTCAATATGATGCGAAATAAATAATTATAAAGTCATTTTTGGTGTTGTCCAGTTGGCAAAAATGGGGCTTTATGTTGCAATGGTGCCTGCTGAACTGAGAATTGGTGAAGCACAGACCATTACTCGAAAATAATGATTGGTCTTGACTTGTTTTCAATCTTTTAATTAAATTGACTTTACATGAACTCAGAAAACAGTCGGGACCATCAGGTGTAGTCAGTTCTGCTCATTAAGATAGGATGAGCACTCATAAGCCTCAATTTGATTTCAGTCATTTTCCTTGATGAACACGTTTTCAATGATAAAATTAAGCCATCAGCAGTTAAATGAGTTAAATGCACATCTTCCCTCCTAATGCAATGTTGCAAGAATTAAAGAGAATATAGCTGCAAGCGGCAATTCCGGGGTTCAAGCCAAGAAAGACCATTAGTAGTTGAAAGCTTTAACGGCTTAATTATCAAGTGTTGCCACTAAACGTGGCCATGTCCCCCGCCAAGTGACGGATATCGACTGGGGTCGGCGTATCACACAAATACACATTGAAGCCAAAGATGAATAAAATCAGTCAAAGCGTTCTTGAGATTTCGCGTTCACAACAAACGGAACGTGACGGACGGACGGCTGGACAGATGGACTGACGGAGCTGAATACTATGTTCCCCGGCCCTAATACACATTGACGCCAAAGATGAATGGAATCGGTCAAACCGTTCTTGAGATATCATGTTGACAAGGTATTTGTAAGTGGTAAAATGGTTGTAATGACCTTGAGAATAATTCCAAGGTCACGTAAATTGAGTGGGCTGTGAGCACCCCCCTAATACACCTTGACACCAAAGATGAATGGAATTGGTCAAACCATTCTTGAGATATCGCGTTCACAACAAACGGGACATGACTGACGGACGGACGGAGCTGAATACTATGTCCCCCGCCCCAATACACCTTGACACCAAAGATGAATGGAATCAGTCAAACCGTTCTTGAGATATCGCGTTCAGAACAAACGGGACATGACGGACGGCCGGACGGAGCTGAATACTATGTACCCCGCTCCGCTCGCTATCTTGGCGGCGAGGACAAAAACCACTTTTAAGAGTGTGTTGCAGGTAAAAATGTGGACCTATTTTGGTAGTGGAAAAAAAGTAAAAGCCTGTAAAATGGCTTGCGACCAACAACTTCATCAAGATTTATAGTCTGATTTGTTTTATTTTTGTTAGGCTATTTTTCTAAGAGCACCTGGTACAGTGATTTTGATTTTCTACTGGTCCTTTTCGATTCATTCACTTTAAGATTGAATTTATGTGGACCTATTTTGCCAGTGTAATGATTGGACCAACAACTTATGATGTATAGTCTGATTTGTTTCTATTTTGGCATTTTGGTGCCCCCTATGGTGATTTGATTGAAACTTTCATATGTTTCCTTATCCTGTGAGTTTTGTAATGATTGGAAAAATTATTTATGATTTATAGTCTGATGTGTTATACCACGTTGCTTTGTTTTGCATTTATAGCGCCCCCTATCAATCAATTTGAATGAAATTTTCTGGGTATGTTTCAGGTACTTATATGAATATATCACGTGAGTTTTATGGCTATAGGACAAACAATTGCTGATTTATAGTCTGATTTGTGTTATACCACGCTGCTTTGTTTTGCATTTATAGCGCCCCCTATCAGTCAATTTGAATGAAATTTTCTGGGTTTGTTTCAGGTGCTTATATGAATATATTCTGTGAGTTTTATGGCTATAGGACAAACAATTGCTGATTTATAGTCTGATTTGTGTTATAGCGCCCCCTATGGGCCGATTTGCATGAAACTGTCAAGGTATGTTCCTGGTACTTATATGGACATATTCTGCAAGTTCTGTGATGATTGGCCCAATGGTTGTTGAATTTTGTCCATTTATGTGCTAAGCCACGCCCCTGCTGAAGTTCATTGGTCAATATCTTGGAAACGAAATGAGATTTCAACAAGTTTTATGCAATATTTGATAAGCTTGGTCCACTGATGATCCACAGCAAATTTAGAAGGAATCGGACCTACGGCCTAGGAGGAGATGTCAAAAATGTGTTTTTCAAAAAATTCAAAATTTCGGAAAATCAAATATGGCGGACCTTAGAGGTCCTACGGTAAAGTTGTAGAGATTGGACCAAGGAATGTCTGTACTAAGTTTCGTGTAAATCGGACTTAGAACATAATAGTTATGACCTTTTAAAGTGAAAAACTTTTTCTTGAATTGTAGCGTCACCATCAGGCCGATTGAGTTAAAAATGCCTTGGTCAGCATTTACACACAACTTCCAACCAATGTGCAAAATTTCAGGTCTCTACCATTTACCATCTCAAGGGAATTTGCGAAAACATTTCTGAAGAAGAAAAGAAATAATAATAATAATAGTATTAAAAATAAACCAGCACAAAAACAATAGGGTTTCAGCCCTACGGGCTTGAACCCCTAACCAGCACAAAAACAATAGGGTGTCAGCCCTACGGGCTTGAACCCCTAATAATAATAATAATAATAATAATAATAATAAACCAGCACAAAAACAAAAGGGTTTCAGCCCTACAGGCTTGAACCCCTAATAATAATAAACCAGCACAAAAACAATAGGGTTTCTGCCCTACGGGCTTGAACCCCTAATAATAATAATAATAATAATAATAATAATAAACCAACACAAAAACAATAGGGTTTCAGCCCTACGGGCTTGAACCCCTGAAAATGCATTATTCACTTTACAGAAAAAGACAAACTACGATGTTAACTTTTGTGTTTGCTTTAAGCATGTCATGCTCTATCAAATCTTAGCTTCAAGATGGTTTGATATCATCAAAGAAAGCGAAAATTAGCAACAAAAATCCGCAAATGAATAATGTTGATTGAAATGGAATCTCATGTCGAAATGACGCATTTTTTTGTGCTAAATTACCGAGGAAAACTCGTCGAATCTGATAATGTTGAGTGTTTTTAGAGTTTACATAATATTATAAAAAATTAATGATTTAAAACATTTTTATACCAATAATTACTTCCAAGGGATGTTCAGCACTTCGCCAATTTTTATTTTACCATCCGTCACTGTCTGTGTCTGTGGCGTAGCAAGCTGCAGCTTGCTTAGATTTACAAGGTTCAATTATTGACATTTGACATTGTTTATTCTTTCCAACTGACATGTGATGGTGCGTATTTTGACTTGCAAAGTTGTATCAATCTTAGCCATTACATGTGGACTGTTATGCATGCCAGCTGCCTCTCACTGCCCAATAATGTAAAACAAACGTGTAAGTACAGCATGCAGCAATGAGACAGTAGTTTCAGGCCATAGTCTATGCAGCAAGTATGTAAGCATGAAATTGCTATCATTTATGTTCTGCAAAAAAAAAAAGAAATCTACTGTATATCTAGATGCACTTTTTTCGATACGCTGACTTTGCCACAGTAAACTTCACTTCCTGAGATGACGTATATGGTCACAAAACTCAAATTCGCCGTAAATGAACTTTTTGAAGGGGTGGGGCTCGGGAAGTTAAAAAGTACACTGAAATTTCCGTTTATTTCTCAAAGTAGTGTTTTCACAGACAAAACATGCAAAAATATCAATCAGTATACATAATTACATGTAAAAATGAGCAAAATTATATTGATTACATGGGACCTGTAATAATATTATCCTGTTGAAAAGGCTTTTTTAGGCCAGGGTCAAACATTGTATGTGGAAATCTGCAGTCTTGTAGGGTTTCATTTCAAGCCGCAACAAAGCACACCTCATTCAGTAGCGATTATGTTGAAAGTTACTGGGCAGAATCACTTGCTAAATTAGGTATGTAGTGAAAAGCAAAGGGACAATTGATCTCTAAGAACTGGGTAAGGCAAACCTGACATAGGCTGATACAATCCTTTGAAGAAGAAGAAGAAGACTTTATTATCATTGAACAAAAATACAACAAAACTTTTGTGGCAACTCCCAGCAGTCAGCAGCAGTGCAATACAAAATAATCTTAATAAATGCAAAGGGAAGGAAAAAAAAAAAGAATTAAAAAGAATTTAAATATATACATATTTTAACCATAGACTGTATAAAAAGATGGACAAAGCAGCGGTGGCGTCACCAATTGGTTTCAGCATACCATTTAGGAAGCCTCGATTTTGGCAATTTGAAACCGGATATGATTCCTATTGGACGAGAGCGTGAGTTGAAGAGCCGGGGAGGACCGTGGCTCTGGATCTGACCGTATCGGACGAGGACCAGAGGATAGCCACGCCCCTAAAGCATATTCTGGCTTTATCCTTTGTTCTAGTCTACTTGGGACCATGATTTACAAAAATGAACAATAAATTGAAGGAGACTTGAAACTTGGGATAGATACCATAAAATGATGTGGAAAATCATTATTGAAATAGTAAATCAGGTGGCAAAGTAGGGCCATTTTCTGATAGACTTCAATAGCATTGAACTTCTTTCTGCAACCACCGACGTCGCTATCTGCCGGCCATTAAATATAATGCAAATTTTTGAGATTTCCGCATCGGCCTCACTTTTCAGACCCGGGTGCTGCGTCCATCTTTTTATACAGTCTATGATTTTAACATAGGTACAGTGCCAACTAGTATAGTATTTGTTTTATCTATTGCGTGACTACATATTAAAGTGGTCATTCGTAAGATTTCCGTCTCGTTACTGTCTGTTAAGTCGGTGTCTATCAGAGAGGGGGGATAAAACAACGGTAATTGGGCCTATGACCCACTGATGAAAGCACTTGTATTTCATTCTTTGCTAGGTAAAGCGATCAGTGTGTCTGTGGCGACATTCCCGCGCTATATTGAGATACAGGCGCACATCTAGTGACGCTTTTTACGTCCGTAAGCAGTGCTTGGTCTGTCCAGAAGGTAGGAGGAGCCGCAAGCTAGCTTGAAGGAAGTAAGGAACCTCGGGAGAGGCAATGGCAAGGTAGACGTCAGAAGGGATCCAGTAGTGGTACTTTCCCTAGCTGGAAACTTGGCTCTATCTCCTAACCCTAAATCTAACTTGTCCCTTACACTATATGTCAGTTTTACGGATGGAATTAAGGGAGGACCGTTAAAAATGCAGCCTTCCAAGAAGCGGAAAATACCGCTACTGGATCCCTTCTGACGTCTACCCAATAGCAATAGCAAATACCATACTGTGTAGCTATACTGTGCACTGTAGAAACTAACGTTAGCTGAGTCTCTGTTGAGGCTACTACTGAAACTAAAATTATAACGTAATTTCAGGAAGCAAACGGGAAAAAAAGCTACGTTAACCACCTCGACAAATTATGTTTATTAAAAAAAAAGTTACAACGTTACCTGTTAACCAACTACAGTTTTCATTATTTACACAGGGCTCTCAACTTTCACATATTCGGCTTGAGTTTAAATGACATTCACGTACCCGTCCTGTAGTCAGAAATTTTTCTATCAGACCGTTTGTAGAGATTCTCAGGTGGAATTGAAGTCCTTGTGCATTGAAGTTTATCAATTTCACATGTGTTACGGTGGATTTTGCCACTAATATTATGAGAACAATTATGATTCCGGAATTCTCACGCTTTTCTTCACTCAGGGGTTGGAAGCAGTGGAATTGCATAAAAATGTTTCAAATGGTCTTATTTCATTTAAACTATTTGAACGATTGTGAAACACACGCATTTTGTTGATTGAATAATTACTGACTACAGCACAGGACGTGAATGAAGCACAAATTCTCACGGCGAATGCGTGAGAGTTGGCAGCCCTTTAAGTTAATTGATTTATCATAATAGCCTAGCATGCTACTGGAATGAGATGACGCTAATGGATGACTAACGTCACATAATTTTTACTTTTATTGAGTTCAATTGCTGTGTCAAAGAGCATCTTTTCCGTCTGCATGAGAGTTGAGGAGGCGTGGAACTGGTAAGAGCCGTCAATTTACCGACGTCATACAGGCGACTCTGTTGGGTCTCGACAAGAGTTATGGGAAATGAGGTCCAGAAGCGCACCTGCAATTACAGCTTACTGCCAAAGATGTCAATATAAACAAACCAATTCAAATCTTATGGATTACCACTTCAATGGAGTCATTTGCTATGTTTTTTTATTGTGTGCAAGTTCATTTTTGTTGTTCATTTGTCTGGGAGTCACAATATGACTCACTGGTTTTGAGTTGATGTTCTCTGCTGCACTTGCTGGAGTTTGATTTGACTCACCCTAAAGGGGGCGCTGATAACCGCTGTTTATGAATTCATTTTTTTAGCCCCAGTCTGGGACTGCCTGACCTAAGGGAGATCGAGAGGAAACTGAGGGAGGCGAAGGCGGAAAGAGAGAGGCTATTGAGAGACAGGGTAGGTTGATCAAGCCGCCTCTCACGCAGTAAGTTCGGACCGCTCGACTCAGGCTAGCCATTCAAACTGCCCACCTCATTGTCACATGGTTCTCAGGACTTTGGACTGTCCAACTTACCTTGCAGATGATTTTTTTTTACCTGTTTTGTGGTAAGTGCGTTGCAAATAATATAAATATTGAAAACCAAAACTGAAAGCAGAATGAGATGTGGTTGATGCAGAGACCAGAGGACAAATCCTGAATAGTAAAACAGAAGTGAGAGTCCTGAGATTCACTGTCAGTATTCTGGTGTTTTGATTTCCGCATTTTTTTGCCATTTGTTTGTGATCTTGCAAATTATCCAGCCAGCGTACTCAGCATTTGAGACACAAAAAATGTGTGTTTTTACTCCGTCTACAAACCTATATGAAGTTGCTTGTTGAAATAAATGATAAGATTATCAAAAATAAGCGTAAACCCTTGAGGGGACAATATGCTCCGCGAAAGTAAAAATTATGATGACTCATTTAGATTGTCCCAAGGAAGGCATACGACTTCACCACGTGTTGGGATGTGAGATGACATCTCAGAGGCAGAAAATTTTTTAAATTTCACAAACAGTGGTTCCTCTATTTCATTTCCAGCATGATCGTCGCCTTGATACAAATGAGAATGAAAGTGAAGGATGACCAATACATATAAGTGATCCACTCTTGTGAGCTTTCACTAAGCGAAGGGGCTGTGTTTCTTTAGGAAGAGAGGAGGAGAGCAGCTGCAGAGGAGAGGAGAAAGAGGGAGCAAGACACGTTAATCGAGGAGCCAGTGGAAGAGCCACCAATGGCTACCGAACCAGGAACAGAACCAGAGCTTGAAGCAGAACACAGCCCAGCTGACAGCAGCCCAGAGGTACTGCTCTGTTATGTTGCATCAGTACTCTATCTTTGTCTGTTTATTAACCTCACAGACCATACAGTTCTGTAAATACTATTTCTCTTAGTTGATCTCATTGACCATAGAGTTCTGCTTGTATTCTTTCTGCCTTTCGTTACACACTTTCTCCGAACATACAGTTCTTTCGGTAATCTTGAGTAATATTCAGTAAGTAGGGCCACAGAGTGCTCTTCCTCCCTCTCTTAGTTGCCCACTCAGACCAATTATATGTTTGTACTCTTGAGAGAAACATGTTCAGAAAGTGAGTACATCTCTTTCCGCCTCACTTTGTTACACTCAGATACAACAAAGTTTTGTTTGTACTTTTTATTCCTCTCTGTGTTACCCTAACAGACCATAGAGTTCAGTTTGTAGTTTTTCTGCCTCTGTTACTCTGGAAAAACCATCGAGTTATGTTTTGACCCTGTGCCATGTGGAAAATACAGTATGCTTTTTTCCCTTTTGCTCAAGAGGACTAATATCATCTGGATGTTGCAGTTTGTCCTTTTTTTCTTTCCCTCTCTCTAGATCATTTTGTCTGTCTCAATCACTTCCTGTCCTCCTCTGTATAAAATCTGATTCGCAAAAAATTTTATATCTGCATCACTGCATGTGAAGGGAACAGCACTACATAATGGCTTACTAAGAGATTAAACTACAGTGCCGTGAAAAAGTATTTGCCCCCTTCCTGATTTCTTACTTTTTTGCATATTTTTCACTCTTAAATGTTTCAGATCATCAAACAAATTTTTATATTAGACAAAGATAACCTGAGTAAATACAAAATGCGGTTTTTAAATGATGATTTCATTTATTAAGGGGAAAAAGCTATCCAAACCTACCTGGCCCTTTGTGAAAAAGAAATTGCCCCCCCTTCTTATATCATGAATTAAGTGAGATTAACCACATTTTTTGAGTCCAATTTTGCTAGCCACACCCAGGCCTAACTAATGCCAGACCTGTTGAATCAAGAAATCACTTTAACAGAACCTGTCTGACAAAGTGAAGTAGGCTAAAAGATCTCAAAAAGCAACATGTCATGCCGCGAACTAAAGAAATTCGAGAACAGATGAGAAACAAAGAAATTGACATCTATCAGTCTGGAAAGGGTTGCAAAGCCATTTCTAAGGCTTTGGGACTCCAGCGAATCATGGTGAAAGCCATTATCCACAAATGGAGAAAACTCGGAACAGTGGTGAACCTTCCCAGGAGTGGCTGGCCTCCCAAAATTACTCCAAGAGCGCATCGACGACTCATCCAGGAGGTCACAAAAGAACCCGGAACAACATCTAAAGAACTGCAGGTCTCACTTGCCTCAGTTAAAGTCAGTGTTCATGATTCAACAATAAGGAAGAGACAGGGCAAAAATGGCATCCATGGGAGAGTTCCAAGGCAAAAGCCACTGCTGATCAAAAAGAACACAAAGGCTCATCTCACATTTGCCAAAAACATCTTGATGATCCCCAAGACTTTTGGGAAAATATTCTGTGGACTGAGGAGACAAATGTTGAACTTTCTGGAAGGTGTACGTCCCGTTACATCAGGCGTAAAACTAACACAGCATTTCATAAAAAGAACATCATACCAAAAGTCAAACGTGGTGGTAGTGTGATGGTTTGGGGCTGCTTTGCTGCTTCAGGACCTGGACAACTGGTCATAATTGATGGAACTATGAGTTCTGCTCTCTACCGGAAAATTCTGAAGGAGAATGTCCAACCCTCAGATTGTGATCTTGAGCTCAAGCGCACTTGGGTTATGCAGCAGGACAATGATCTGAAACACACCAGCAAGTCCACCTCTGAATGGCTTAATAAAAACAAAATGAAGATTTTGGAGAGGCCTAGTCAAAGTCCGGACTAAAATCCTATTGAGGTGCAGTGGCATGACCTTAAACAGGCCATTCATGCTCAAAAACCCTCCAGTGTGGTTGAATTAAAACAATTCTGCAAAGATGAGTGGGCTAAAATTGTTCTACGGCAATGTGAAAGACTCATTGCCAGTTATCGCAAACGTTTGATTGCAGTTCTTGTCGCCGAGGGTGGCACAACCAGTTATTAGGATTATTATTATTATTATTAGGGGCAATTACTATTTCACATAGGGCCAGGTAGGTTTGGATAGCTTTTTTCCCTTAATAAATGAACTCATCATTTAAAAACTGCATTTTGTATTTACTCGGGTTGTCTTTGTCTAATATTAAGATTTGTTTGATGATCTGAAACATTTAAGTGCGACAAATATGCAAAAAAATAAGAAATCAGGAAGGGGGCAAATACTTTTTCACGGCACTGTACGAGAGTCATTCTCCATGAGAACAGTGATGTAAAACTTTAGCTTTATCGTACAAAAACACTTGAATGTTTTTCTTTTATTTGCTGTCTTACTCCTTAGCCTTGTGTCCCGCTCTCTCTCTCGGCAAACTTTGACCTCCGAGCTCATGTAGAGTCACTGGGTCATGCAGTGACTGGGTGCTTGGGAGTTAGCCTGTCTCCACGGCGATGTGGAGGCTTCCTGACGAAGCGAGGAGGGCGTGTGAAGACCTGGAGGAGGAGGTGGTTCCTCTTTGACCTGGACCACCGGAGACTAGCCTACTACACTGGTGTGTGATGTGTGTGTCTGTGCGCATGGGATAGAAAAACAAGTGCACGTGTGTGTGTGTGTGTGTGTGTGTGTGTGTGTGTGTCTGCATCGTTGTCTAGATCTGCACCTGCGCATGTATGAATGCCTGCACATTTTTTATACGTTTGCATCTATGTGTACATTTGTGTAATATATCTGTTATTTATACTCATTTTCAGGCCTCTGCCTCTGTTTCTGAACTGCTCACAGATGGTTTAGATGTTGCTCTCTCTCCTTCTATCTCTCCCTTTCAGATCATGACGAAAGGAAGTTAAAAGGAGTTATCTACTTCCAGGCCATAGAGGAAGTGTACTATGATCATCTACGGACAGCCTCCACAGTAAGTGCACATGCCGGTGTGTAGCAGGCTTGCTAGCTTTCTCATGAAAAACCATATGAACTGAAACTTGTTTGACTGCATTATGTGTTATACTTGTCAGTATATAAACAGTACCAGGACATTCGTTTTTTGATAGTAAGGCCATATCATTACCTCCACGATGGAGGTTAATGTAAGGACCTCACACTTGTCTTTATTTTTAAGATTTAAAACTGCAGTGCCTTGTAGTTTTGGTTTCAAATTTGTTTTTGTTTTTTTTTTTTTTTTTGGTTGAGATGTCCGGCATATTGTTCAGAGTGGCTGTGTATGTTACAGAAATATTAATCGCATCGATAAGGAGATGTTACTAGAGGCTAAAGGTTGTTGGAAAATGTTATGTAATGTAGCCTGAAGTGTCTTGCTTCCACATTCAAATGATGAAAGCATTGTTCTGCCTTAGATTTTTGGCCCGCGCTGACCTCTGACCAGCAATCTCTTTTGAACCTCATCAAGACTTTGCTTATCAGGATCCAGCCAGATGCTATGTGCTGACACTGACAAAAACCCTCTCTTTATCTGCAGTATCTCTCTTTCTCCTGTTTAGAAATTAACTTTATTTTTTGTACAGTATGTTAGTGGTAATTGATAGATTTACAATTTAGAAATAACTGTGGTGTTGAATGTATTGACCAACATAAGTAAATAATATTAACATATAGACAGACAACGTCTTATATCAAGTCATTGTTTTTTGTTTTCTTGTGCACTCACTAATATTTCAGATGCTTTAATAGGCATTAAATATTTCAGGATACATTTTGCCAGTGCCTAGCCAGTGGCAGGATGGCTGCTAGCATGACAGCATAGCACAATAATCTCCCTTTCTCTCACACTGTCTCTCTCTCCCTCCCTCTCTCCCCTTCACTCACTTTTTCCCTTTCTTGCTCTTCCTCTCACCCTGTCTTTCTTTCTCATCTTTATTCCTCTCTCAGTCGCCTCGCCCCAGCTTGACGTTTTGCGTAAAGACGTACGAGCGACTCTTCTTTCTAGTTGCTCCGAGCGCTGAAGCAATGAGGATATGGATGGACGTCATTGTCACGGCAACGGACGAGCACACCCGCTACTGAGGACACAACAGTGCCAATTCGCCCAAGTGCATTCCGCCTGCTGCCCAAAATAAAATGGAATAAAATAACACTGCCACGATCGATCCAGTGTAAAGCAGCCTGCACTGAGTGTGGACGGAATACAGCCAGACAAAAGGCTCTGCTCAGTGTGGGAGCTCTGTCAGTGCTACCTTCTCACTGAGGAACTCCCATTTAACCTTGTCAGACCCCCAGCCGAACTGGCCGGGGTTTGCAGAACCAGTATTACAGGCTGGACTTGACAGGCTGGCCGTGGGAAACAGAATAATCCTATCAGAAGAGGGGCGAGTATGGAACAGGATGTTCGACCCAGCTACAAACTGGACTTGAAATACCCGCCAAGGCCTACTGTATATGCAGTCAGGAAGCTGAGACAGACGTGAAGAGACGTTTTTATTCTTCTCCCTGTATTTTAGTGCCATCTTGTGGTCACATAGGAGTACATACAGTATAGGATCGAAGTGTGAAGAACTACAACCCCAAATCAAGATTAGTTCGGACAGCATCTTAAAATAAAATTTAAACTGAAAGCAGTGATTGTAAATTATCTTTGACCTATATTACATTGAAAGTAATACAACAGCACATTATTTGATGTTGCATGGCTCAAATTTTATTGATCTTTCAAAATAAACACAACATTCAAATTTTGATTCTGGCGACATTTTTCAAAAACATTGGCAGAGTGAAGTATTAACCACTTTGTGGTTTTGCCATTCCTAGCCATCACTTAATAAATGTTTAGGGACTGAAGACACCAAATGATATGGTGTTTCAGATGTAACTTTGTCCCTCTCTTCCTGCAAAAGAAGTCTTAAGATGTGCAGCTGTATGGGGTCTTTGTTGCACATTTAGCGTTTCAAAATGTGCCACTGGTTCTCTGTTGCAGATTATTTGGGCCTGAAAGCAGGCCAGCCCAGCACCTGCAGCCTCTTCTAATGCAGCCCTGCATTTGAAAAGCCCTTGAAAAGATGTCTTGAAGGCAGAATATGTTGCTCCAAAATCTTAGTGTGCTTTTCAACATTAATGGTGCAAATTGCCCCTTGCCAAGGGCACTTAGACTTGCCCATACGATGACAGAGCAGGGCTTTTGGACTTGTTCCTGGCAACAGACTGGATGGTCTGTTTCTTTATTAATCCGGAGCACACAGGTTCATTTCTTCGGAAAAAAAGATCTGAAATATTGATTTTTCTTACGATACACAATTACATTGTGATTGTCCATCGTTGATGCGTCTTTGCCCAGAGAGGTTGACGGCATTTCTGAGCACTGTTAACAGAAGGCTTGACATTTGCACAGTAAATTTGAAGTGGTATTTGAGGATGTAACTACGTTTTATAGCCCTTGACAAAAGTTTTTCAAAGTAATCTGGAGTTTTTTGGTTATATTACCTATTTAGCTAAAAGACAGTTTTGATGCAGTGCCATCTGGGTTTTTGGAGATCACAAGGTATTCAGATTAGGCTTGTCCCCTTGCCCTTCATATGCAGAAATTCCTCTAGATTCCCTGAGTCTTTTATGCACTGGGTGCTATGCACTGAACTGGAGAGTGAAATCCCCAAATCTTTTCCCATCTTTTGTTGAGGAATATAATTTTTTAAATCTTTCAATGACTTTTTTCTGCATTTGAGGGCAAATTGGCAATCCTCAGCCCAGTTTTTTTCTCCTGAAGGACTAGCCTTTCCTGGATGCTGCTTCTGTACCAAATCTTTATTAGAAACACATTTGTTGACATCAGCTGTATCAAGCCACATCATTATTATTATTATTATTATTATTATTATTATTATTATTATTATTTTCATTTCTAGTCCAAAATTGCCCCTGTCTGAACTTTTTTGGAATGCATTGCAAAACTGAATGGCAGGAATGGATGTATATTTACAAATAAATTAAATTGCACTGGACAAAGCATTAAATATCTTGTAAACACCCTGTCTGCAATGAAATACAAACCAAAGAAAATTTAGAAATCACTGCTTTCTGTTTTAGTGTGCATTTTCCATTCCATCCCAACTTCTTCTGAGCTGGTTGCATTTTTGAACTATAGGTTTAAAGGCCTTTACAAGTGTGTTAAGTGCCAACTAAGATGATGGATATGAACTCATTGATTAAAAATGTGAAAAATTATTATTATTATTATTATTATTAAGTGTGGCAATACATTGGAAACTGCTTCCTGGTAACATTAGGAGTTTTGTTTACATTCTTCTGTCATGCACATTCTGTGTCTCTCCCTCTCCCTCGCAACAATTTTGTTTCTGGTGAAAGATTTATTACTGCTGAGCTGTTCCACATGCATTTAGGCTCAGGGCATGAATCTCAAAGGTGGGTCACTAAAATGGCTGGAAAACTTGGAGCAGCTCTTTATACTGTGGTACATCTTCCAGAGTTTGACTCAATGTTTCCCAACCCTGCTCCTTAGCACCCCTATCCTGCATATTTTAGATGTCTCCCTGATTTAATGCACATTTCAGCTGATCTGCTCATTAGGGGAGTACTTGATGAGCTGAGTCAGCTGTGATAAATGCTAGAGATATTTAGCATGTGCAGGACAGGCTTGCTTTGGTTGCGGGGTTAGGCAACATTTGTGTGACTCATTGCTGTTATCCGGCTAATACAGTCATTCTACTTTGTGATATGGGGCACTAGGGTTGTTTCACAAAGCTGGATTACTGAATAAGCTGGATAACTACTGAGTAAAACCAGAAGGAGGTTTTATTTTTATTAAGAACGCTACATGTTCCAGGTTTTGGAAGGGTGTTGTGTACTATTCAGTGCAGTTATTTGGGCAAAATTGTAATCCTACTTCATAAAACAGGGCCCTGTTGTACGACCAGCTTGTGTTTGAAGGCTTCCTCTACAGATTTTCTTTCTGACCATGACTGACTATGTCATGTAAGACAAGTTCTTACAAACCACAAACCAAATATGCGTTGTGAGAAATAAGAAATATTATTTTTTTGTCAGAGATGTGACATTCTATTAATGGAACAATTAAAAAATGTTCTTTTCCTAGATTGACTTAATCATTAAATTTGGATGGGCATAATACCTCACAAGGAGCTGCTTGAATAGTTCCAATGAAAAATTCCAGGTGCTTGGTTTTGTTTCTTATGCTAACTTAAGGCTTTCTTTATGCAACCCACCCAAGAGGTTTACTGCAATGAGGGTAGCATGTAGTTATTGATTTTAGACTTGGTGACCCCTAGATGCAACTAACTGTTGTCATCAATATTGAAACATGATCCTTGGGTTTTTAATTGCCTCCTTTATCTTCCTCACTGCCCATGGGGAAATACTCTTGCATATCTTTCAACCTTTTCTGGTCAGTTAGCTTCCATTCAATATATTTAACCATTTTTACTTGCTTTTCTGTGTTCAGTATAATTTTTTTTTTAACTATTTATGTGTTGTTTGGAAATCTTTATCTCTCTTGTAAGGGTCCCTTGCCATCTCTCATTTCTATTGACAGCTATTTTGCTTTGTCCATGGCGATGAAAGCCAAAAGGATTCTGGATGACACCTCATTGTTATGTCCAAGCGAAACAGGAAGTAATGGAATGACACAATATATTTCTTTCAGCTGGAGGTGAATTTAACATTTTTTTAATTGGATTTTGGGGGTGCCAATAATTTTTATACCAATGGTGTTCATAAAACTTTTGAATACTTTTAAAATTCTGAAAAATGAGAATAAATGTATTAAAATAATGCTTGTAGAATTGCCGATGTTTGAACTAATCATATGAATTATTAACATTGTTGGTTTTTTATTTGCATAACATTTTTCTTTATTTTTATCGAGTATACCAATAATTCTGGCCCTTACTGCATGTCCTCTATTTGTGCAGCAGTGTCACCACAATTTGTGCTATATCACTAATGCATTGCTAAGTCACTAATGCATTATATTTACCAAAAAAGCAAAGTACAGAATGGCCAATTCAATGACTATAATAGCAACAAATACATTGACATCCGGGAGTAACAGCTGAACTGAACAAAAACAAGATGTCAGTATTACTGTTGGCATACTCAGAAATAGCTCTGTTTGGGGTCGGTGGACGGATTATTTACTTACAGCACAGCAAACCTTAGGGCTCTAGATAGGATGGGGACTGTGGCAGTTCTGACTGAGGCTGCAGTAATTTGTAACCACTGTCCTGGAAATGAGAGGGTTCAGTTTCTTTGCTGAAGAGGTGTATTCATCTCTCTCTAGTGCCCCCCTCTGTTGAGTATTGCAGCCAAAGCAAAGGAATGTCTTCCTGTGACTGTACTACTCTGCTAATTTAGTTATAGCCTGCAGTTTAAGGGAAGCAAGCCAGGGAGCAACACTGGAGGACAAATGCAAGATGTGTCCACAGTGTGAATGCATCTCTGTTTGCTGACGACTGGACATTCCTAGTTTGGGTGGGAATTACTTTTGATATCCTCCTCCCCCCACCCCACCCCGAGGGGAAAAAAAAGGATTTTTTTTTTCAAGGTCACACAGACATCAGTGATAATAATTTATCATTTTTGTTGAATATTTGTTTATCTCCATGCAAACAAAATTTTCTTGTGTTTATCCACCAAAATAGATGGGCTGCTGTCATTAGTATTAAGTGGATGCTTGAGACTGAACTTGGGGATGCTTGTTATAGTATCCAACTTCCCCGATTCAGTGTTTGTTAAATGCAAAAGCTGAACCATTGTGCAGTTTTTTTAAAAATGTCTCATATGTTATTGCATGTTTTTGCATAAGTTTCGCAGGCAGTCATTTAAGTCTGCCTCTGTTGAGTAAAATGTTTGCAATACAGAAACACATGGCTCACACTTTAGATTGGGGTGAAAGGGGCCAGATTTACGCTTCCCCGCAATTTTACAGTTAGGTTCTTTTCAACCTAACCAAAAACATGATTTTGATCATTTTGATTATTATTTATGTACTTGTCATGAACTGTCAGGGAAACCAGGGCAGAAGGAATCACTAGCAGACCCAGAGATGGCAAAAATCAGATCTTTATGTGGGGTTGTGAGCAGCGTAAGGTTTGGTACATAGAAAACAGGGTAATATGGACACGGCAGTTCGTGGTTCAGGGACAGGCCAGGGGTCGAGCAGTTGCAGCCAGGATCTCGGAGGGTGGGCAGAGCGTGATCGAAGATCCGAGCTGGGGTCAAGAGGGAGCTGGTATGGCGAGGACAGGAAACAAGGTTGGGTAAGCCAAAGGAAGACCGAGGGTGAGACACGTGCATACAAAGGACTGGGAGCAGGGACGAGGAACCAGGAAGAATAAAGATACCGTGAGAGCATGAACAGGCATGCAGCGATTAGGCAATCTGGCCCTTAACTGAGAGACTGCAGAATCTAAATACATAGAGCAAATGAGACTGCAAACAGGTGTGAGGGATGGACGAGGTAATGAGACAATCAGTCAACTGATATTCATTACAGAAATGTCAGAGAACACAAGAAAAGCCAGATGCACCATGAAACACATGAACCGAGGCTCAGGACATGATAATTGAAATTGTTTTCCAATTGTTTGTTTTTCATACAAACACCAAGCCTAATTCTATCTTGCATCTTTGGATTGCAAAGTAAAAGACAACTTACTTAGTAAGACCTGGCGAAACAGTGTCCAAACATATTTCACAAACTTTGTCCACAATGAGACAGTAGGTAATACATGCAGCACAATGAACAGGATATTCACTCATTCACTCATTTATTGATCCTGGCCAATTACTTTCTAATCCACTTGATCTTAGTTGGGGTCGACCGGGCTCAATTACAACATCTACTGTGTGGGTAGCAGGAGTAAACTCAAGTTACAGTGGTGTAAGCCATCGGTTTTCCATTGTAAAATTTGAAGCACGGGTCAACACAGTACAACAATGGAGTTCAATGTCCAGCATTTAATATGACATAAGCCGCTCCAGATTCATGTATAAAACATTTCTTGATTGTTCAAATAACACAGTAGCTAAACAAATTGGCACACAGGGAGCCGAATAGATGAAGAGAAAAATTATATTGAACGTAAATTGTCCAGTGGCATAAAATAATTTACTTCACATTTTTACGTAGTAAAAATACGCCTATAAAAATAGACCTGAATGGTGAGCTCTTTTTGACCTTTACTGCAACTAACCGCAGTGGTGCCATATATTGAACAATGTATTCAAGAGGAGCAGGGCTTATTACAACATATACTTGGATTTTAGGAAAGCATTTGATACAGTTCTGCATGGGAGACTATTTTTTCAAATGAGCTCCGTTGGAACTACAGGAGGTATTCCGGAGTGGTTTCAAAACTAGTTACAGGACAGAACACAAAGAGTAGTGGTTGGTGGAATCTCATCTGAGCTAGGTATGGTGGGTAGTGGAGTCCCTCAGGGATCGGTGTTGGGACCCCTGCTCTTCCTCATCTACATTAATGACCTTGATAGGAATATTGAAAGCAAATTAGTGAAATCTTTGGATGATACTAAATCAGGAGGTTTGGCAAACAGTTTTGAGTCCACTAAAGTGATTCAGGATGATTTGGATAAAATTCAGAATTGGGCAGAAATGTGGCAAATGAAATTTAATGTAGCTTAAAGGACCAGTGTGTAAAATGGGGGGGAAACAGTGACATCCAGCATTCAGATTCTAGACTGCAGCGCTCACTCACTCACTCACACTCAGCCCTCCCGTCGGAAAAAAGATGGTGGCCTCCAAGGACCAAAACACTTTTGCGGAAATGGCGTCTTCCTCCACTGGGATTTATACACGCGAAATGCGTTCTCTAGCTGACTGGATTGTCCGTTATATCTATGGTTCGGGCTGCAGAACCAACATGGCGGTGCAAGATGGCGACGTCCATAAAGCAAGGCCCTTGCTATATGTATATATCAATGCATAATTATAAGGCTACGAAAACCAAACAAATTTTATTTTATAGCGATTATACGCTTATATAAACATATTAGTGGGTAGTATATTCAGATTTTGCCAATAAACCATGCCAAATATTACACACTGGTCCTGTAATGTAAAGTTCTACATGTAGGTAATAAAAACATTAGACAGGGGGCGCCCCGGTGGCTCATCAGTCTAAGCGCGTGTACCATAAAGGCTGTGTCCTTCCCGCAGCGACCTGGGTTCGATTCCGGCTCAGGTCATTTGTTGCTTGTCTTCCCCCATTCTTCTCCCCAACCTTCCTGTCTCTCTACACTATAACTGTCAAATAAAGGAAAAATTCCCAAAAAAATAATCTTAAAAAAAAAAAAAAACATTAGACAGGATTACTTCATGGGAGGTTTAAAACTGGAATGTGCTCCGCATGAAAAATATCTGGGAGTGATTGCTGACCAAACTCTTACAGGTTCTAGCCATTGTGCTGTAGCAGTTAAAAAAGGCCAACAGGATGCTGGGATATATAGCCGAAAGTATTGAGTATAAATCCAATGAGGTCGTAGTTCTCTTGTACAACACATTAGTCAGACCACATCTAGAGTATTGTGTACAGTTCTGGAGACTATACTTTAGGAAAGATATCGAGGCTCTAGAAAAAGTTCACAGAAGAGCCACAAAGTTAATTCCAGGAGTTAAAGATGAAAGCTATGAGAAGAGGCTAGAGATCTTTAATCTCTTTAGTCTTAGGAAAAGGAAACTTGGGGGTGATCTGATTGAAGTCTTTAAATATGTTAAAGGGATGAACAAAGTGAATTATGTGGGATTAATGAGGCCAAGATTTGTCAGTAGAACTCGGGGTCACAAATGGAAGTTGGCCAAAAGTAAATTTAGCACTGATATTTGGAAATATTTTTTTACCCAGAGAGTAATCCCAGTGTGGAATACCTTGCCTGACCATTAAGAAACTGGTGAGCCTATTTGGGCTGAGCAGCCTGTTCTCGCCCACTTTTTTGAACAAGCACTCTAACAAAAGAAACAATGGCTGCAGACACACACACTCAAAAAACAGTGAAACAGAGTTTCTCTATCTGGACAAAACAGACATTTATCACTCACATCTCAGTTAATAACAGACAGGAGGGCATTAACTGCCATAGCTCCATGTAAGAGCCTCCACTGTATGTCTGCTGCCTTTTTTGTTAAAGGGGGCTTGTATAAACCCCTCCAGGCAGGTTTGACATCACCCCCCAAGTGCAGGTGACCTCGACAAGGTGTGTCGACACAATCATGTAGTCTATTTTTGTTCAAACTCTAAACCATTATTTTATACAGGGCTTTAGTTTGTCTTATGCCAAGTTCAACACTTTATAACTTTTTTCATTCAGAAAAATACCAGTGTAGTTGTTAATTTTGGGACGGATGCCTAAACAAAGGAAAGGGTCCTCAACATTGGGAATGGACACACCTCAACAATAGTTCTTTCACAGGAGATACTTCTGTTCAGACAGGCGCTGTTTCCAGTGCCCAAGCAGCTGGCTGACGAGCCTCACAGATCTCACTTCCAGACTCGCTGCCAGAGCAGCTGCACTGTCCTGGTCAGGTCTGGCGATGTCCACTACCGACCCAAGCGTCAGAATCCTGGCTCTGCAGAGCATCTCAGTCACTGCTGGTCCAGTCCAGCAGGGGGCATCCAAATGTCCGACATTTACCACTGGTTCCCTCAGCAGCCAGTAAAGAGAGTCACTTTGCTTTCAGAGGGAGGGAGAGAGAGAGAGAGAAAATGATCGGCACTGCCCCAGATTCGAGCACAGGACATTTAACTTGAGGAGGCAATGCAATCTACATTTCCTTGCTTGGTGATTCATGTTGTCAGCTATGGCTGTTTTTCCTTGGAAGTAATATTGCATTTCCTGCTGAGACATTATTTTTGAAGGACTTTGAGCAAGCAGAAACGTCCTGCCAAATAAGAGAACACTTTCACTTATGTGAAAATATACAAACAAATACAATGCAATGTTATTATCCCTGTGCTAGGGCTACAATTTATCATAGCAATTCAGCTAATGAAAACGTGAGGCTTTCAAACACTATTTGTATTACTGTTGCCATTGCCTATTAATTCTTGTTTTATGAGTACTTTCTCAGGATGAGTATTCAACCCTGGATTCTGAGGAACAGCAGTTAACCCTGGATTCTGAGGAACAGCAGTTTCTTGAGAATTTTTGTATTCTCATTTCCTTGTTTAACACTTACCTACCCTTTTTGAACCAAATAAAATGGGTGAGCTAACATGACCATTCAATCAAATTGAAGAGTAGGTTTTTCTTTTCTTTTCAAATCTCACTAGGTTTTATCAAACTTAATTGCTGTCACTTACTAGAAATGATTGTAACATCACGCCTGGATGTTCAGTTAAAAGCAACATAGTGATTTATACCATGAAGGCATCATTATCAAATCCCTGGGATCTATCAGACTGTGATTGGACCCAAAAATGACTCTGCCTTTCCCTTTATGTAAGCTCTCTGCAAGAGTATGATTTACTGCATTTAAAAAAATAACAATAACTTGCCCGGGGAACAACCTTCTCATTGAGTTCACATAATTCGCTGCAACAGGAAACTGTACAGGTATGTACTTGAGTAGGCAGTCAGCAATTTGTTGCGTTGAAGCAATATTTTTACGACTTTAAACATAGGACTTAATATGCAGTCACCAATATGCATAATTCATTTTACAATTGACTCACCAAGATTCCATGTCTCTGTGACGAAGTGGAGGAATTCAAAATTTACTTCCCATTCGCTAGCATTGCACCTAAAAATATCGCAGAATATAGAATTTGTACACTTTGAAGAACATATCCAATTCTAGGTGTTTGTTATATGATTTTTTTCCTTAAAATGGTTTGTTAAATGTTTACCAAAAAGTGTTTCATTAGTTTGGACCAATTTTTATTTTGCTATGCTGCTCGAAGTTGTGCTAACAAACTGTAGCTATGTAATGAACTGCTGAGTTCTCGTTCCATCCCTGGTGGTCAGACCAATGGCAGAGTATCAAGTAGCACATTAAGGTCATGATTGAAGTTAATGGGCTTCCTGTCCGAAGGGTCGGATTTACTTGTGTTTAAAATGGTTTAAAAATGATAATGCAAAAGCCAAGCACGGAAATGACTAATACAACTAGAAACAAACCCCTTTATTATTGAGTGTATAACTATCATGGCATGTTGGGAACTTTCGATTTGAAACGCTTTGTTTATATTTTAAGAGTTTATTTCCAAAATGCAATATATCTATTTTACTCATTTTGAGTTAATCAGCTTTTTCTATGTTGGCGCCTATTGCATTTTATGGAAAACACAAACTTTGACCATGAAAAAAAACACCTTATAGTATGAATTTCTAAAAACAGATTTCTGCGCCATGTGTAAGAAGCACAGGGCTAACACTCTATGCTGTTATTTCAATTTTTGTAATTTTGGCATTTATTGTGTTTTGGAAACAAACACTTCATTTACTGTTAATATTTATATGTGTATTTAGCTTTTTCAGTGCAAGTGAATAATGAGGTAAATTTCAAACACCTCTTCATCACAGAGGCATGGAGTCTTGGTGAGTAATTTACTAAATTTATTGTACACATTGGTATCTGCATATTATACCCTATATTCAATGTTGTGAAAATATTGCTTTAGGTCGGCACGGCATACATTATGAACACTGGTTACGAAAGTTTTTGAGACATGGCCCGTGTTTCACATTGGTGTCTCTGCCCTGTTTTACAATTGCTAACAGGACAGTGAGAGGGCATTGGGGGTGACATTATCAAGTTCTTCTTTTGAAAATGCCAGGCTAAGCCAAGATACTTGCTTCCATTCCTCGTTTATTGCCTAAGAGGAAGGGTTGCGCCGTTCTTCACAAACACTCATATTTGGACCCTATATGCCTGACAGTGTGCCTGACCAATGAGGAAGTTGTATGGTGTCTAGTGTAGGATTCAAACTCAGCCAGAGGAGTGTGTATGTGACATTTTTTGAGATTTATAAACTTCCTAAAATTCAGTGCTTCATGGCATTGCAACAGATCATGATATTATGCATCCAAAAGTTGTGTTATTAAATATGTTTCAGTGTATCTGGACAGAAGATAATTGCATATACTGTACATATGAACTTTCATGATCACTGCAAGCCGATCATATGCTTTTTGCAGTTGAGGAACAACCAGGATTCAAGAAAATAAATATAAATTTGGCTCTAAAACTGGCAAATTAAGAGTTCTTAAGTTGAAATGTTCTTTTATCTCCCCTCCTGTACTATTTTTCACAGGAGAAATTTCATCTCAGTGCTCATATCAATTTTATCAATTTCATATTTCTGTTTGGATTAATGTCCAAAACAATGTAAAAAATATTAAACATTTTCTGAAAAAAGGTAAAATGCAACAATGGTACAAATTCTTGTCACTGGCACCCTACAGCAACCTTTGGGTACATACTGTAAAATTACACCAAAGCCCAGACAAAATGTTTTTCATTCATACCATTTTATTTCGTAAAGTTATTTATTAGTTTCTGAAATAGAAAATTTTCGTACCATCTGCATTCATTTGGAAAATTTGTCTCTTTTAGAACGATAATACTCCTCCACTTCACTAGTCTGCAATGTGCATTGTTTGTGACTGAACTTCCCATTTTCGCTCAGTTTTATACTCATGCTCTCTGTTAAACTATCACGGTGGCCGGACTTGTGGGTCCTGACAGCTCCACTGCTTGATTTTGGGAAACCAAGCCACACCCTGGCCCCCACTTCGTGTCTGGCCCGTGGGAGCCCTCTCTGTCCACCTCCAACGCCCTCTGACAGGCACTGCAAAATCCACGCTTGAACTTCCCCCCATGGCTGAAACCTAAGAAGAAGTAGAGCAGCGGATTCAGGCAGCTGTTGAAGTAGGCCAACCCTTTGGACAGGTCCAGCCCCACCTTTACTCCTGGGGTCTTGCCATTCACCATCTTGGCCAGCAGGAGGCAGTGGTAGGGTGCCCAACACAGGAAGAAGGTGGTAACCAGGCAGACCAGGATCTTGAGGGGTTTGGACCTGCAGGTCAGCCTGCTTCGGCTGATCCCCAGGGCAGCCTTAGCAGAGCAGGCCAGGATCACCAAAAAGGGTAAAAGGAAGCCGCAGAGGAAGCGCAGGACGTAGAGGCCCAATTTTGCTCCTTCGGCTGCCCCACTGTCCATGGGCTCCATGGTGCACTTGCTGAGGTTGTTCTTGCCTTTCTCAACTATACGGTGGGCAAAGAAGGGGAAACTAAGTAAGACTGAGACCAGCCATAGCCCAGCGCTCGCCATGCGGGCGATATTCAGCGACCGGTGCCTCTTTGCCAGCAGGGGGCGGCAAACGCAAATGGCACGGTCTATGCTGATGGCACTCAGTAGGAGGACACTGCAAAACATGTTGGTGTACTTCAGCATGCCGGACAACTTGCAGAGGAACCCGCCAAAGGGCCAATGGTTGTAGACCAGACTGCGGAGGAGAGACGGAATGCGGCTCAAGCTAAATATCAGGTCTGCAATTGCCAGGTTCACCAGCCACACATAGGTCACTGTCGCTGGCAGCTGGAAAGTCACCATCCAGATGACCACCGCATTGCCTGTGGTGCCCAGGGACACAATCAGAATGTAGAGGAAGATGAGAACCGAGTTGGTCATGGAGTCCACAAGGTTGGGGACCCCTGGTGCAGCATTAGTGGAGGAGTGGGTCGGGAGGAAGAGCAGGGAGGTGTTGGCTGTCATTTCTAAAAGAGAGAGAGAACAAAAGACAGAATAGGGTTTGTATTGCATGTACTTTTTGTATGCATAAAACTGGGCAAAATAAAATATATTAAACTATAATTTTAATTTTGATAAAAAATACAAGATATGTCAGAACAAAACAATCTACACAAAAATCCACAAAGTCATCCTTGTAGCCACTTCTGTACGTGTTCCAGTCGTTTGGAGAGCAGTATCACTGATTTCTTGATTGCCAGCTAATTATTCCACCAAATACATCCACCTGCCCTGCATCCCAATATAGATCTCCCCTGGCAACCTGGCTGCATTGTTTGAAGTATGCTGTGGTAAATTAAAGGGGATTGATTATGCTTTTCATGTTTTTACCTGTCTTTGGTGTTTTATGTAGTACATTGTATATTGAGTGTGGCGGGGGTGTTAACTAAGTAAAAAACTTCCACCCAAGTGGCAACATATTCTTGTCAACAGAAGACACCGAGCCAAAACCAAGCTTGTAGTCCAACCATTTCTTCCTGAATATAGTGACATTGCCATGCTACAAGACAGGCGAGTTTGGCACACCCTAAAACACAAAGCTATTTTGCTTTCGGACAAAGCTGGATTATAGACTGGGCCAGTGGGGCCAGTGCCTCGGGGCCTCGGGGCCTCGGACTCCCAAGGGGCCTGAGGCCGAAGACTTCTGTGGGAAGTTGAATGCCATGGTCCTCAGTACAAAAGACATTAGGGACTTTAAGCAACGGCGGATTTTGCGACGGCTACGGCACCCGGAAATAAATTTCTCCTGACGCTGGTGCCGTAGCCGTCAAAGCCATAGTAGGAACTTTAAGCAACGGACTGACTTTTCACAAAGGTACAGGCGACTTCACACAACCTCCTGACAGCGTGTGGTTACGCATAAGAACAGCAGAGTAGCTGACTGTATGCAGCGGACCACAACGCCCTTGAACAGATGAATGACGTACAAGATTTTTTTTTTTAACAGACAGCAGCGCACAGAGATGGCTCAAAACGTCTTCTGATGAAATGTTGTCAGATGAAAGTGACATTTCCGCGGCATTTTCGATTTTCCGTCAGTATACGCGCATCGAGCCGTGGGAAATCAGTTGCAGTAAGCTGATTTAAGCACACATCTATTCAGAGCGTGAAGGAATGGTAAAGTGCATGGGAGTGTGTATATATACACAGCAAATGTGAGCTATATGCACGGGAGTAGAATAAAGACACTAATGTACATTGGAGTAAATATAGATATTTATAGGGTATACAGAGAAATTATATACTGTATGCAATGCAAGGATGAGGGGAGAATATAGCCTACAGCAGAAGAGTAGTATATGGTTTTATACAGTGAAATATACATAGTATACGTACGTGACAATAGGCGCCAGCCGCCAGGCTGGCCGTATGTTTACATCAGATACTTAAAATTCCAGGTTGATTGCAGTGCAGTGCTCGCTGAAAATTGCGGTCTTTTTCAGCGTGTTTTGGTGTCCTGGATGTGCGGTTGAAATTGTGTACTTGTACTGATGTTATAGTTCACATTCCCCGCATTAGCCTCGCCTTTGAATTTTCTCAATCGGCTTCATCGAAGTACCGTAATTTTCAGGTATGGTTCACTGAAACATATAGTGTGTCACTATCAATTGTAGAACACATTTCATCTCAGAAATCCAATGAAAACCATTTCACGCAATCACCAAAATCACGCGTTGTCGCGACTACGTGAGATTGGCTCTTGCCCCGTAGTAGATCAGCTTGTTACGGCAAGGCAACGCCGGCACACCGGCTTAAGTCTCGATCAGCGGAGCACAGATGTATTTCTGGGTGCCGTAGCCATCTCAAAATCAGCCGTTGCTATTAACTGACTCATGGTTACTTAAAGCATGAGCTAATCGGGGATTATTCCACCAGAGGGAGGATCGCAACCTACTGGCCCACCAACACCTCTTCCAGCAGCAACTTGGTTTTCCCAGGTGGTCTCCCATCCAAGTACTAACCAAGCCCACACCTGCTAGGCTTCAGCCACACAGCTGGAGCAGATCAAATAGTGGTATGGCTGCTGGACACTTGAGGGGAGGGAGTTCAAAACAGAAACATTTTATGAGGTCATTGATCAGCTAGTGGCATGCTATGAACATCGCTTGAATGCTCATGAGCAAATGACTAGTCTCTTTGGAGTTCTTTTTTTTATGTTAGATCAGTTGTCTGACAGAGATGTAATAGTGAAAAAGGCAATGCACTTTCTGCTGTATATCCATCAGATGTGGACAGGAAGTATGCTGATGAACTCATCCAATTTAAGTCTTTCAAGTCTGATTCTGCAAGTGAGAAGTGCTCATCTCAAATGCTTTACATGTTGCAGGCCCTTAATTTACAGTCACAGTTCCCCAGTGTTTACGTGGCACTTCGGATTTTTTGAACTTTTTGCCAGAGACAAACTGCCAGGGTGAGAGGACATTTTCCCTTTCAGGCAGAATAAGAAATGAGTTGCGGAGTAGTATGTGTCAAACACGTCTTAGCTCTTTATCACTTCTGTCAATAGAGTCAGACCTTTTCAGACAGCTAGATTTTGACAATATCATTGATGATTTTGCAGGAAGGAAGGTAAGAAAGGTGCCATTATAGGCAGGGCTGGACTGGTCACCTGGCATACCGTTTGGTGGGCTGTTAGATTTTAATGTAATTAGGGGTCCAAGCAATGATAGCTGGTGGTGGACTGCTTCACCCACAAGGCCTGGTCTAATTTTTTTTTTGTCTCAGTACAGCCCTCATTATAAGAAAGCATGTTTTGTGTGTTAGGGGGTAAAGTGGGCCTCTAGTGGCTGTGGGGCTGTGAGACCAGGGTGGGGATGGGGGGGCTCCAATATACATATGCCCAGGGGCCTCACAAGACCTTGATCTGGCCCTGCTTCCAGAAGATATAAATAAGTGGTGGCCGCAATTTATTTTCAAGGAGAATCTGTAGCTAGCTAGCTAGGTAACTGTTTCCAATATCTGTGAATATTTGAACTGAATTTCAAGTGTTACAAGCAAGCTAGCTACAAAATTGATTGTGAATTTAGAAACCGTCACTAGTTTAGCCAGAGGCACTAAAGGAGACATGTCGATAAGACCTGATAGAGCCGGTGAAAGATTTTAGTTAATTCAGTCCATTTTTACTTGAGTAGCAGTGCTATTCAAAATAAATTGAATGTTAGCGATTGTTTGCTACAATACAGATGCTGACTGCAGATCATTCTTTTTTTTTTTTATAAATTTGGCATCTCCAATCCCACCCGAATCTGGAATGCCCAATTGGTGAACTATGTACAAAGCTTGCTTGTATGCGACCCCTTGCTGCCAACTCAGGAGAGTGAAGACAGTTCACGGCTCTCCTCCGAAGCACGTGCCTGTCAGCCACTGCTTCTTGTACACTCATTGGTTGAATCTTCGCAAGTTCAGAACGAGGGCGGAGGATACCCGGACATGAACAGACTTAGAATCTTCCTGACGAGCGCCCGTCTGGCCAACAGGAGGCGCTTGAGCAATGACCAAAGCTATTTATTTATTTCCCTTTCCCGGCAGTCCCTTCCCAATTTGAAACCCTGTAGCGCGATGGCCAATTGTGCGCTACTCTGAAAAGCTGCCGACCACTGCCGGTTGGTACGACCGGGGCTCGAACCCGCGACGTGATAGTCACTTCTGCACTACAACGCAGTGCCTTAACCGAGTGAGCTATCCGGCAGCTAACTGCAGATCATTCTTAATGAACTGAATACCAAGTGCAGTTAAAACTTTTATGGTGACTGCTTGTTGCTTTTTTTGTGTTATGACCATCCTTGCCTGGTCTGCAGACTGTACCTTTCCATTCTCATTATATAGCGTAGCTAGCTAATGTTGCTGCCAGTAGCAATGATGCTATTCAGAATACTGCTGAAATCATGTAAATTTTTTGCACAAGTTGAATATTTTCAGCTCGAGAGAAACACAAATTTTGTGCATTTGCGCTGTTGACGCGCATCGTTCGCACCATTTGCATGCATCGTTCGCGGCATTCATGAAGCGCCTTCCACCCAATACTTGTTGCCCAGTGTGAACTCACGTCTTCTTGTATGTGCTAACGTCTTCACATTGACTTTGCATGTAATCTGTCCGTACAAATCATTTGTTTCACATTTGGTGGAAATGCACCTTGACATTTTCTCTTGCTTTATTCCTCTTTGGGGACCAAGGTATGTTTTGTTCCTTCTAACACATATGTACTAATAAGTGACAAACTTTGTCGAATCTCTCAGATCTTGAACAGAACATTGCATTAATCTTGAGAGGTGGGTCATTCCACATGAATTCAACCACGGCTCCCATGGGCATAAACATGGATTTTCTTCAAACTTTCATAGAATGTTGCTTTGGGCGCCAAATAAAGACATGCTAAGTTTTAGCCCATCCGGCTCACTGGTTTTGTGTTTCTGTGGGATCAAAAAAGTGGACTTGGCACCCCGGTTGGTGAAATTAGCATTTTTTCCATTTTTAACAGGCTGCAACTCTGAAAGTAATACAGCTAACCCCATGATTTTTTCAGGACTTGTTCTCTAGGCACTGCACTACCCTTTATTGCCAATCAAAGTAGTTTTAACCCTTTTATTGTGGTTTTATAGGCTTTTAAAAATGCTACTTTTACAAACCAGTATCAAAACAACATATTTAAGGGTACTATTTTTGCACCCATCTGATGACATATTTGGATTTGTGGTAATATCAGCTATTAGTATTGGTCAAGAGCTTTCTATTGCCACCAAATAATATCCTGTAGCATTTATAGTTCTTTGGTAATATTTGACCATTATTTTACCTCCTTTTGGGGGGTGACTCTTTTTGGCCCCTTTTTAACAGGATGTGGGTATCCTTCAGTTTTAATGAAAGCCATATTTTTGGAAAGCTCTTCACTTCCTATATGTCGACAATAATAAATATCTGTCGACCTGCAACTGTTTTTAAGTTACAACCCTCTGAAAATTAGTGACCTTAAGTTTGACCTTTCAAGATCACTGACGGACAAAGGTTATAGCACCAAATGAAAGCCCATATATGACTTCCAAGATGTTGATAATACCTCTCTATCGCAAATTGTTTTTGAGTTATTATGGAAAATAAGCAAATTTTACCAATGTTCTTGACCCCCCTGACATTTAACCCCAACCCCTAAGAAAAATATGGGAGATACTATATCATGTAGCACATAAGTGGAAGCAGAATTGAACGATGCACATTCTGGATTTAGTTTGAGGTTGATATGATCATTTTTACAAAAGTTATTGCTGAAAAACAATTTTGACCTTGACCTGATGACCTCCAAAATTTATAGGGTGCTAATCTGGAGTAATGCCCACCAATCCTGAAAGTTTCATGAAGATTTGTCCAGCCGTTTTGCTGAAATGTTGAAAAGAAAGAAAGAAAGACAGAAAGAAAACACATCGGCCTCCCGACTCTGTCCTGGGTGAGGTAATAAATGATTGAAAACGGGTCAATACCATTTCGTTTCAGGGGATGTTCTGAGCCTCCTCAATTTTCCTTTCACTAGCTGCCACTTCCAGTGGATTATCTTTTGAACACCCAACAAACAGCTCCTTGACTATGGGGCTGTTCCTCTAGTTGCTGCCAACGAGTTTCTGAAATGCCGGCAAGAAGCAGGGCAAACAGTTTAAATGGATGTCAGTGGGAAAAAGCTATTGCCATGACTTAACGGAGCTAGGTCACGATTACTGCTGCTATGCTCACAACTTTGAACGAAGTAAAACTACTCAACTGCAAGTCAAACTCTATAAGGTATTTTTCTTCTTCTATGACTATTGGTAGTGATGGGACAAATGAACTGAGGCTTTGAGACGCGTCTCGAGCAAAAGTGGGCGTGTCAGGTGAAGCCTTACTTCGAGGCTTGCGTCGCGTGACTGATGACAAACAAGGCCTCGGTTTGTGGAGACTACGTCATTGGTTCGTTCAACGTATCGCCTCCTCATAAATACGCTTCGAATCTCACGCCAAAGTGTGGGTGTTGTCGGCGTTTGTATAAGATGGAGAGAGGTGTAGTACGTTGGAGAGTTGTAGTGAGTTACATATTATTTTCCCCATTGTTGGACATTGACGTGAGAGTGTCAGTTATTTCGTTTTTTAAATAATGTCACTCCTGTATTTGTGTTTTTGAATAAAAATGATTTTAAAAAGCAAAGTATCGTGATTGTTTCATTGCTATTTTAATTATGAACAAATATACTTACACAATTATGTCCATATACTTACACATGCACATACTATAGAAATATCCATTGTTTATTGTTACTGCACACAAAAGTTTTTCATACATTTCCGCTCAGGTCATGGTACTGTTCATTGACTGTCATGTTGTTTTGCCCAGCAGATGGCAGCATTCAATGTTTCATTGAGGCCTCGAGTACTGTACCTTTTGGTGAAGCAATGGGCTGGAAAGCCTCAGTGATTCATGAGGCTTCATTTGACCATCACTAACTATTGGCAATGGCAACCAGCTAATGTTCTTTGTATCCCTTGGCTAAAGCTTAAGATAGTGTTTTAAATCCTAGAGTTTCCACTGAAAGATCGATAATACAAAAAGAATTAGTAACTAAAATGTATAAATACAATGCAAAACAAAGACAGACTGGCAAGGATGGAATCAGATTATGACTTGCAGTCAAGCAGATTCACGTTCTTCAGATGTAAATTCTGAGAAAGCTCAGAAATCATGACATAGCTCCTTTGATTTGCCTAACCGGCAGATGCCGAGTACACCAGAAACAAAAAGGTAATGGCTCCAATAATTCTCACCTGCTGTAATTCCAATTGACAACCTAGATCTTGGAAAAAATCCCCACACCAATTCTGCTCACTTATTCTTCATTTTCCTCACCTGTTCCCCATTACACTTGGCTGCATCCCCCAATTAGGCTAAAAACCCTGCACGCAATATTCGAGTCCCTCCCTTTGTGAGATAGAGATCCAGTGGATACTGAAAACTGATAGGTGAAAAGAAGAAAATTGTATGCAAAAGCTGCCAATCGGAGGTCTCTTGCACAAACTTGTCTTTTTGGATTAGCTGGATAATATTGCAGAGTAAAATGTCTAGACTATGGATCTTAGTTTAAAATGTACACTGATGGACTTTAAAAACTTATAACCAGAATTGTAGCCAAACTCGGATTCAAATTTGTTACCATTTATTGACTTTACCCATAACAACTTCGACAAAATGTCAGATAACATCAACAAAAAGAGAACGACAAAAGAATCAACAATGACAAGTTTAACAACAAAATCAACAACGAAGATCAACTCCAATACCAGCACTGATTGTGAGCGCCATATTTATTTATTTTTTATTTATTTTTATTTATTTATACTGGGAGTCCGATTGAGAGCAAGCTCTCTTTTGCAACGGAGCCCAGTAGCAAAAAACAGAAAACACGAAGTACAATGAATAAAAACAATGACTACATTACACATGTATATTCCTGCTTTGTGGCAGCCAATAAAAGACATTTAAAACAATCAATTGAAATAAGACTTTCCAACTTTAAAAACTGTTGAATCCTATTCCACTTCTGTGGAACATAATACATAAAAAGCAGTTTTACCCAGTTCAATCGCACCCTTGGGACATCTAAAACCAAAAAGTCAAGAGTCGCAGACCGTATTCCCCCTTCCGCGTTAAGCAAACTGATCAGATATCCAGGCAGTTTACCCAACAATGCCTTGTATATAAAAAAGGCAACAATGTTGCTCCTTCTCCACGACAGCGAAGACCAACCAGCTTTAAAATAAAGTGTACAGTGATGTGTTCGGAAGCCATCTCCAGTTATGAACCTTAATGCAGCGTGGTACACTGTGTCAAGTGACTTCAGCAAGGAGGGTGCAGTGTGCATATAAATTACATCACCATAATCTATTCTAGAGAGAATAGTTGCTTGAACAATCTGTCTTCTGCAACTCCTCGGAAAGCAGGCTTTATTCCTGTACAGCATAGCCAATTTTGGCTTCAAATTCTTGACCAGCTCATCAGTATGCTTCTTAAAATTAAGACTGTCATCCACCCAAATGCCAAGGTATTTGTAGTAAGGAACTCTTTCGATTTGGATTCCATTTACTGTCGTGATGCTACCATTATGGAACCTAGCAGCTGGTTTATGAGAGAATAGCATGAATTTAGTTTTTTCAGAGTTTAAAATTAGTTTAAGGTCTAAAAGATCCTTCTGGAAGATTTGGAAATCTGACTGCAAATTTTTAAGAGCCAAATCAGCAGAAGGAGCAGCTGAGTAGATGACTGTATCATCTGCATAGAGGTGGATTTTACTATTGAGAAAATTAGCACCGAACTCATTAATAAAAAGTGCAAACAGCAAGGGCCCCAAAATTGATCCCTGTGGAACCCCCTTGCTAAGATAAATAAAGTTGGATTGATAGCCATCGGCCACAACAGCTTGACACCTACCAGATAGATAATCTTTAAACCAATTCAGAGATTTAATATCAAACCCAATTGCACTTAGCCGCTCTATGAGTTTTAAATGGTCAACTGTGTCAAACGCCTTTGATAGGCCAATAAAAAGGGCAGCACAGTCTTGCTTATTGTCCAAGGCAGAAATAATATCATTTAATACCCTGGCTGCAGCTAATACAGTACTATGACCTGGTCTGAAGCCTGACTGAAACACATTCAAGATAGCATGCTCAGATAAAAATGCTCTAACTTGATTATTGACGAGTCTCTCTAAAACCTTGGCCAAGCACGGCAGCTTTGAAATTGGTCGATAGTTATTCAGAACATCTGAAGAACCACCTTTATGTAAGGGAAGAACAAAAGCCATTTTCCACAAGACAGGAATCGAACCGGTCAACAGGGTTAAGTTAAAAATGTGTGTCAGGATAATAGCAATCAAAGGTGAAGCCAGCAATAAGAGGCTTGGGTCCAATTTATCCGCCCCAGTGGATTGCTTAGGGTCAATGCTAAAAAGTTCTTCAAGCACTTCCTCTTCAGAAAAAGGACGCAAGGAAAAACAACCGGAGTTATTCGGTACAGGTACAAAAGGCCTGCTATCACAGGTAGGAGCAGCCAGCAATAACCCTAAATTTTCAAAGAGGTGGCCTGCATTAACAAAATGCTCATTGAAAATATTACAAAGTTCCCCTTTATCTGAAATATTGACAGAATCCTTAGTAATCCTACTTGGTAAAGCCAAGGAGGGGAGCTGAGACAAGGATTTAAAAGTTCTCCAAAATTTCGCAGAATTGCCGCCGGAGTCAGATAAGTTGGCGAGATAATAAGATGACTTGGCTTTCCGAATCGCTGTAAGGGTTCTGTTACGAAGGTAACGAAAATCTTGCCAGTCAGAACGCAACCTAGAAACGCGCTTTTTTCCAAGCTAAATCCCGAGCTTTTAACAGCTCCGAGATATCAGGGGAAAACCAGGGATTCGCCCTGTTCTTAAGTCTCAACTTTTTAAAGGGGGCATGCTTATCCACCACAGTATTAAAAGGCGTGATAAAATGGCTTAACGCTAAATGAGGGTCAGGAATAACAGCAGAGTAATGCATGTCACTCAGATACAAGTCATGCAAAAGGCTTGTTCCGTGAAGCGTTTAAAATTTCTTTTTGACTATGACCCTGGATTCTGATTTTGGGTTACTATTATTCCTGACACAAGCTACAGGACAATGGTCACTAAAATACAAAGGGAAAACGCCATTAGCTTTAAAATTATGAGGCCTATTAGTTAAAATAAGATCCAAGAGCGTAGCTCTATTAGGATCCTTAGGGTCAGGCCGTGTAGGGCCTTGATCAGTTGAGTCATATTCAAATTAATGCACACATCTTTCAAGCTATTTGAAGCATCCGAGAGCCAGTCGATATTCAAATCACTAAGTAAAATGATTTCAGAGTTTTCATGCGCAGACAAAAAGTTCGCTAAATTATCAACTGCGTCGGATTGAGCTGATGGTGGACGATAAACCCCAATAACTGTCAGTCGGCTGCAGTTTACACCATTTCCTAAACAAACACTCAAAGCTAAAAACTCAAAGCACCTGAACAACGATACAGAGTTTAAAACAGAAACGGTAAAACATTCTTTCACATAAATGGCCACACCGCCGCCCCTTGAAGGTCGGAGTCTGTCAGACCTAAAGACATTATACCCCTCAAGGGAAATCACATCATCCTTAACCTTGTTGGACAGCCAAGACTCAGTAAACACAAAAATATCCGCCTTCGTCTGAAGAGCCCAAACCTTGATAAAATCTAGCTTTGAGGGGAGACTACGAACATTCATATGGATAATCCCGAAGCCTTTCTGCTTGATAAAATCATCCTGAGACTCCAAGCACAAGCTATGGGGCTTAGCAGTAATTAAATTATCACAGAAAGGGCTAGATTCTTTAGCCTTGAGCTCACCACTAGCTGCATTATGCGAAGACAGAGACATATTAAAATCATAAGAAACAGGAGTAAAATAACGAGTAAAATAACGACAGCTGTGATTGCAATGATTCCGCATCTGACTCACCGGTAGTCACTTATTTTGAGTGATGAGCGATTGCGTGGCTAATTCAATGTTACATGATAAAAGACAAGAGCCAGCCCTGTTCAGATGATGGCCATCACGTCCGAAGAGATATTTCCTCTTCCAAAACCTTGCAAAGTTATCAGCCAAGGGGATACTCAACATGTTGCAATAACCTTTAAGCCAGGTATGCAGCTGCCGGATCCGGCTAAAGTTAACGTCCCCAAAACAAACAGACGGAATGGGACCGGAGACCACAAACTGCTTGCCAGTTTCCAAGCAAGTGTTGATTAGGTCTTTAAAGTCTGACTCCATGCCGACGGAGCTTTCCAAGGAAATGTCATTGGATCCGATATGGACAATAATTGTTTTTGCTGACGGATGGGAGTGGATGACGGAGGGCAATATTGCCCTAATATCAGAGATCTGAGCCCCGGGATAGCAGAAGTCCAGTAAGTCCTCATCTTCTCTGATCTGATGTAGCGTTTTTATTCTCCTTTCCAGTTCAGCGATTTTCTGGCTCAGTGCCTCACAGCGAGAGCACTCGGCCATAGCGGTTAATGCCGTCAATTTTGCCAATAAAATGGTAAAAATAATAAAATGATTTTAAAAATAAATAAATCAATATGAAATAAATAAAATTGAATGATAAAACAAGTAAAATAATAAAATGTTAAAATAATAAAATGTCAAAACAATAAAACGATAAAATAATAAAAGTAATAAAAGTAAATCAAGAGCAAGGCAGCAAGACCAGACGCCCGTTGGCTGCAGTCACGAGACTGCAGACTTGCGACAACAAAGCCATCACTCGTCTTGGCATGGACTGCACCATTCTGTTGAGCTGTTGCTGGGGAATGGCCTGCCACTCCTGGAGAAGAGTGTTAAGAAGTAGGCAGGGGAACACCAGATGCAGGAACTGAAGTGTTTATTGAAACACAAAACACTAGGAGAAAATTGGCAGACAAGCCAGAAATAAAACACCGTGCACATGCACTGAACAAATGGGAAAACTAAGGTACACTGCCCAAGGCAGGGGGAAACAGAAGTACACACTCCAAGAGTGGCTAAACTAGAAAAACAAAAACTGAACCTAAATAGACTGACGGATAACACTGGGAGACTAGACAAGGGGCAGACAAGACAAGGGCGCAGCAAAATACAAGACTCGGAAATCAAACAAAGGAAATACTCGGAAGGCACAAGGAGGTGAGATTTCACCATGCAGAGTCTAACAAAGTTCCGTCTGACGTCTCCTCTCTCCTGTCCACAGAAATAGACGCGGAAGGAGGCGGGGACTCGGAACGCAATCTCGAATGGAAACAGAAACACCTGGGAATAATGAAACAATTACACGAGAACTGGGTTAAACAATAATGACTCGAGACAAGACGCTGAGACAATCAATCAAACTAGACGGTTTAGATTGAGGTAATCTAAACGTGACAAGTATAAAGCACCACGAGAGAAGCAAAGGAAAGCATAGCTTTAAACGCAGTTTATCAGGGAACGCTTAGGCAGGAATTACAAAAACTAGAAATGCTCACACTCGCTAATGAGTTAATTAAGGTTAATACTACGTGACGAAATATTTACAATCACCCTCAAATAAGTGCTGGTTAGTACGGTTAGTAATTATCCTATCAGAGAACGCATTCACTCAGAGTTTAGCGAGACCCAGAATCAAGCACAGGTGGAAGCAATGAATGAAACACCACAGCTGAAACCGAAAGAGGAAACGTGATTGGACAACGAGACTCAGGCATGCTGTAGGCTGTCACACGACATCACTGGAGTATGGGCAAAGAGAGAATCGAACATCAGACAGCGGGAATGAAAGCTGAAAAATAAAATGAAAGAAAAGCACAAGCACAAATAAGCACAAAGACAACACACGAGGCAGAACCATAACAAAGAGCTTCTTGGAGCTCTGCCCTCGTCCTGGGCGCTGGGGTTCATTGCCGAACCCACCGATCCAACAGGTCCCACACATGCTCGATGCAGTTCACGTCAGGGCTGAAAGGTGGCCATTTCATGACTCGCACACCATTCTGGGCCAGGAGCAGCTGGGTCACATGTGCTGAGTGAGGTTGTCCGTTATCTTGCATGAACGTGACCTCAGGGTAGTCTATGATGTAAGGCACGACGTGCGGTCTGATGACAAGGACACAGTAGCGGGCTGCATTAAGATTTCCATTGATTATGACCAGGTCGGACCTCCAGCTATACCGAATGGCACCCCAGATCATCACCGAGCCTCCTCCAAAGCCATCTGTCTCAGCAATGCAGGGAGCTGCGTATCTCTTACCACGTTGTCTGTAGATCCTCTGTCTTCCATCATGTCGGTACAGACAAAATCTGGACTCATTACTGAAGACAACATTCCTCCAGAATCGGTTGGGGACTCGTCTCTGACCATATTCTTCAGCCCATTGAAGCCTGGCAGCCCTGCGCCGTGCATTAAGCTGCATTCCAACACATGTCCTGTGGGCTCTGATCCCTCGCTCTGTAAGTCGACGACTCACTGTTCTTCTGCTGATCCTTGGTCTGTGGATTCCTGGGGTCTCCCGAGCCATCCTGGAGCAGGTTCGAAACCGATCTCTCAGGTGGACGAGGCGGATCTGATTGTCCTGGGCTGGGGTTGTGACCCTAGGCTAACCAGGTTGGGGTCGATCATTGGTGCTTCCAGTCTCCTGGTAACGAACCACAAGGTTAGAGATTGTGGGTTGGCTTACCCCAAAACACTGGGCGATGCGATTTTGGGATGTTCCAGCTATCACAGCCCAATGGCTTGATCACATTGGGATCTGGAAAGGCGAGGCATGGCGCACGTAGTGTCTTTGAACAAATGCTCTCGGGTTCTGGCCTTAATGACCTCAAGGATTGTTTTAAGGCGTTTGACAGCATTGCAATTGTGATCAGTGAAGCCTGACGAGGTTACATCCTTAATTCCTCAAATCCTGCTCCACAGACACAAATAAGATCATGACCTCACACACTGTTGTGTCTCCTTACTCAAAGACAACTGCATATCAATCATGTAATCATCTAATTAAAGTTCCCCTAACCCAACTATACCATTTCTGTCTAGTCAGACTTATAAGTTTTTAAAGTCCATCAGTATAATTCCCAGTTTAACTCAGCATAGTCAACCTACTATGGGATCATCGATTTTTTTTCATAATTTTCACAAGAGTACAAACAGGACTGTTTTGACTGACCCCCCCCAAAAAAAAGCAAACAGAGAGAAAGTGAGAAAATGATGATCACATGACACCATATGTGACCCATTCCAGCAAACCCGGCATAATGCACCAAAGATCAAAACTGAGTAGTTATCAAATCATACTTGTATTCTTTAGTTTCTCTCTTCAGTTTCTCAGCTTCAGTTTGATGCTTGATTTGAGAGCCGCTTGATCTTTGGAAATTATGCATCACATACCATAGGCCTACTGGGCCTTATCTGAGATGATCAGATGCGCCTTAATGCCTGGTTTTGCTTGAATGGGTCACATATTTTCCACTCTCCTCAAGAATTATAAAATTCTGCATGATAAATGTGAACAAAAAGTGCAAGAATAAAATCAGATATACACTGAACAAAAATATAAACGCCCCATGTCAAATTTTTGAGTTTTTATTAACAAAAAACTGGAACCGGGATTCGTCTGTGAATAGCACTCTTCTCCAGTGTGCCAAGGGCCATCGAACGTGTGCGTTTGCCCATGCGAGTCGGTTCCGACGCCGAACAGCGGTGAGATCCAGACCACGATGAGGACGCCGGCGTGCAAGTTGGCTTCTCGCAGGCGATTCTGGACTGTCTGTGGTGTGATCGTCTGTTGTGCAGACCAACGGTCTCATCCGCTGTGCGTGTCGCAGATCTGAGCCGATCCCGCAGGTGGGCGAGCGGATGTAGCGATCTTGTGCTGGTGTGGTCATCGTGGCCGGCGTGGATGAGGTCGATTTGCAGTACTGCCCGTCTGTCGGAAACGAACTCTCAAACGGCCTATCGTCCGATAGTTAACATTCAGCTGCACAGCGACCGCTCTGGTGGACATCCCTGCATCCAGCATGCCAATGGCACGTTCTCGCATGACCTGAGACATCTGAGGCATGATGACTTTTGACAAAATTTGATATTTTGGGGTGGCCTTTTATTGTCCCCAGTATAAGGAGTGTCTGGGTACTGCTCATTCTGTCTGATCACCGTCTGGAAATGCCACACCCATGTACTGAGTGAAATCACTGCATCACTGAGCAAATGCTCACTGACAGAGAGATGGATTAAAAAATGGTACACAAATCAAGAGAAATATCCCTATTGTACAAGTAAAAGTCAGCATATGCTCACTTAGAGTCGTTAACTCCATGTGGCATCAATATTTGACATGGGGCGTCTATATTTTTGTTCAGTGTATATGTTTAATTATTGAAACTCTTCCTCTAATGAACAGCTTCAGGAATGGAATCTGCAATTCCCTTGATGAAATGTCATCAAGGTATGAAGAGTTCTTCTGCAAAAACAGATATTCATTTTCTTAAATTGAGAAAAAACTTTGTTTTTAACAGAAAAAGCACAGCTGAGATTTTTCCCAAAAAATATCAATCAATAACACCAAAACTGAAGCACAATCATATTGTCTCTACGAATCCCAGCTACACCTGTATACCGGGGGAGGGGGGATACGAAACTCGAAAGAAACTCATTCCCGTCGCAGCTTTCATGGCCATGTGGTGCCACGCTATCAACCACAATATATGTAATGTTAGTTCTAAAGGAAGAGATGACAGTTAAGTCGACCGAGATGCGACTTTTTAACATACCATTCAACATTGTTCAGTCGCGTCAACTCAACAGCTATGCCAGAGGGCTGGCTAGGGCCAGTTGCGCCTTGGTCGCTCACTCTCGGTGCTTTTCATGGTCAACTTCTGACGCATACAGCTCGTACAAATACAGTAAGTTTCTCACCTTTCCTCCATGCCCGCATATGTTTGAACAGCGCCGTTTTGTCATTTTGAAACCGGATGAGAATGTGAATTAAAGATCCAGGGAGGAGCGAGGGGTGGATCTTCGTGTGGATCTGACCGTATCTGACAAGGACCAGAGGATAGCTACACCCCATAAAGTATATCTGGCTTTATCCTTTATTCTAGTCTATTTGGGACCATAATTAACAAAAATGAACATCATGATATATCAAAGGAGACTTAAAACTTGCGATAGATACCATAAAATAATGTGGAAAATCATTATTGAAACTAGAGGCACTCCTAGAGCGCAATGTTCCGCCATGGCAGCATAGTACAAATCTTGCTGAGTGGGAGCAAAGTTCAGTTATCACGTGTCATAGGATTTCAAGATGGTTGTCGTGGCAGCCATATTGTTTCACTGATTGTGGTCAAAATCAATAGGGTCCATCCCTGATGTAATCGCGACCCACCCACAAAATTTCAGAGATATGCGTTCATTACTTTTTGAGTTATCTTGTTCACAAACAAACGGACAAACAAACGGCACCGATCACATAACCTCCTGGCGGAGGCAATAATAAATCAGGTGGGAAAGTAGGATCATTTTCTCATAGACTTCTACAGCATTGAACTACTTTCTGCAACCACCAACGTCACCATCTGCTGGTGATTAAATAGAATGGAATTTTCAGAGATTTCCACATGGGCTTCACTTTTCAGACCCGGGTACTGCATCCATCTTTTTATACAGTCTATGAATTCAAGCCTAATTCAATTGAGACAATGTGGTGTGTAATTTTTTTCAAATTTTTTTTTTATTGTTTGTTCCTCAAATAAATATATTCACCCAAACCTCCTGTAGTTGTTTACTTTTGAGCTCAGGAGTGAGGGATTTTTGGGAAAGGTGTGAGAGGAGGGACATGGTTGTAGGAGGAGCTGCTATGCCAACACTGCTTCATCATGGGTTCTGTGAGAGCAATGCACACACCATTGGGGCTGTTGCAGAACAACGATGGGCAGCCAACACCTACTTAGGGTTGAGTTAAAGCTGCCAGGGCTGAGCCATCACTTGGCATCCAAGATTTTGCCAATGAGCTCATTCTTCTGGCCTAGTGCAGGCAGTCCTCAGTGGGCCTTTGGTAACCCTCGCTGGACCAGTGGTGGCTTTTTGTAGGTCAATTGTGGGCAGCCCACACAGGTTGAGTTAGGTCTGCCAGTGCGGGGCGATCATTTAGGGGCCAACATTTTGCCAATGACCAAATTCTCATGTTCCAGTGCAGGCAGCCTTTAGTGGGATTTTGATAGCCCTGACTGGGCCCTTACATGACCAGCAGTGGCTTGTTGCAGGTCAAAAGTGGGGAGCCCACGCTTACTTTGGGTTGAGTTATGGCTGCTTGTCCAGGGCCATCACTCGAAGGCCAAATTTTGCCAACGAGCAGATTCTAACATGGACAGCCAGTTCATGGCCCATGGTACAGCCCTAGCAGGACCTTTGTGGGCCAAGTCATGGCTTGCTTTCTGGGACCGTTCTCCCACGTTTTGATAATAAATAACCCAAAGTAACTCGTATCTGTGCTGCAATAGGCAACCTGTGCATTCAGCCTTCTCAGTGACGTCATATCACATTGATAGGCTATTATTGTAGTATGTCGTCATTGATGGGTTTGATTTTTTTTCAGCTGCATTCAATAATAGATATAACATGAAATGTACACCGCTCTAATTCACTAATGCTTGAAAAATTGAATGCCATTTCATGTGTCATAGCAGTTCTCTGGAAGAATGTTTTCTCTTGATAGATAAAGGTCATGTGAAAATGGGGTCATTGGTGAGTGCACTAATGTGAACATGATGGAAAATCAAGCATCAACATAGTAGAGACAGGACAAGGAGGAAATTTGAATGGAAGGGGGGAGAGAAAAAGAGGGGGAAAAGAGAGATAGTTGAAGGTTAGGTGCAGAGATAGGACAAAAGGACATTATTTTATTGTAAACAGAACAAGACTGGACAAGATACCATTGGTTAGCAACTGAAGTTCATAAAAGCTTCAGATAAATTCTGATCTCAAATACAAAGCGTTACTGTTTTATTTGTGAGACCAGATCTATTTCCCAATTCCAGAGTAAGATACTTAAGATGTCTGTTGCCCGGCCCTGTAGTTTGCGATTCTGTTGGCTATACACAATTCTTTCAAACTGCTTTCACCTTGTGAATGAATAAATGACACTGCATTTTATACAGCACTTTTCTCATTGGGACTCAAAGCGCTTCACTTACATATGGGGGAGGCTTGCCACAACCATCACCAATGTGTAGCAGCCACTGAGGTGGTAGCCAGTTTGATTCAGAGAGGTTACCACTCATCAGCTAACATAGAGAGGGAGAGGACTCCTTTTACATCGAATTAAATAAGAGGATGATTTGGTAGCTAGTTAAAAGAGCAGTGTGCTGTAAAAAATATTACACACACAGAATATTGGCCTCTGGAATTTAAGACAAACACTTAGTTACCGAAAGAGTAAAACAATATGAGAAATAAAAACCAGAATTTTAAAGATCTGACATGTTTGAATGCGGAGGTACAGAGGGCCAAAAATACTCCGGAACACATAATGATTTTTTTTTTTTTGCAGATTTCAACAACCAATAAAATGGTAAACATGCAGTCGTAAAACTTGAGCTGCAGCAGTTAAAGACATCTTGTGCTTAAGAACAACGCCTGAAAATTTCACGCAACCAGCTTAAATAATTCAGAAGTTATGGCTTATGGAATTTCACTGTTTTTTCTATAGCACTCATTTCTACAATAAAATCTGAGCCACCCCCCACTTATTCAAGCCCCTATATCTCAAACCTAAAAAGATACCAGGCTGAAATTTTGCATAGCGTTTATTGGGACTAATGGCATTAATTTATGAAAGAATGCACCAAATCTGAGATGGTCAGTCGGGAGGCCTTCGGTAATATCACCTGGATCGACCCTGGGGTGAGAGAAGCCTCCCTTGGTAAATGTTAAGGTATGGTTGGAAAAAGTAGCACTCTCTGCATGACCCCATAATTGCCAGCCACAGGTGATTTCCTACAAGGTTTCTTGACTGCCTGCCCTATGCGCTTCGATATTTCAGGTTGCTGGAGCAGAAGACAACAAAGTTCTCAGATATCCAAGCCAGTAAAAAAAAAAAACGTAATAAAATTACTGGATGTATGAATTTAATCTGTTTAAACTTTTCTGGAGTATCTGCTGTACAATGTAGTAACTCCTTATAACAGTGGTAACCAACCCTGTCCGTGGAGATCTACTGACCTGAATGTTTTCTTTCCAACCCCAAAAAAATAGGCCTAATTTAACAGCTGTGGAGCTTTTAAAGTCACTAATTTGCAGGATTAGGCATGCCAAATTAGGGCTGAGATGTAATACTACTATAAAGTAGATGTGAGGAACAGCATTGGTTACCACTGCCTCATAATACAGGATAATGTAATAATATAGTCCACCGTCAGTACAGATATGTAAAAATTCATAAACACATATTGTCTTAAAAGAAAATTGCCACTGCTTTCATCTGAAAATTTATTCTACCAATACTGTTATGACATACTGAAGCAGAAAATCCAGGTTCTGACTGTAACAATTCGCCCCACTATTCAGTTTCAATGACCAAGACTTTCCGTTAACAAAATTTTCATTCAGAAGTCAGAACTAAACAGCTGGTGCATGGTAGGAAGAGAAACATGGTAGGGCTTTGACTTTCTGAGCCGTGAACTTTACACCACCGGTAACATAATGCACTGACACACAAATTTTGTCCTGGTTAGTGAGTATATGAGATTTAAAAAAAAGAGATAAGTTTCTTACCCGAAAATCTGTCTGGTCAGAGAATGCATCTGGCAGTGTGAATGAGAAAAGAGTGACCCTGTCATTTATTTATCTGCAAAAATGTACTTTGTGTGGGCTGTGTGTGTGTACGTGCGTGCGTGCGTGTGTGTGTGTGTGTGTCGCTGTTTGTGTGTGTGTGCATCGCTGTTTGTGTAGAGCTGTCTAAGCAAGCCCAAAGAGGAAACATTCCCTCCTTAATCTGGTCATCTCCTGTTTTTCATCCCCTCTATCCCACAAACTGCCTTTCAACCTCTCTCTCTCTCCCTCTCTACCCACACACACTCCATCTTGTAACACACTCCATCTCCCACACTACTTTGCACACTGCATTGGATAAAGAAATGACCCAGGTATGCACATGATAAAACGATGGCAATTCAGCCATATTTCAGCAACAATTATGTAAAGCCTTGGTTGAGCTCAGGGCTAGAGGTAAGTAGCGCCTATGAATTTAAAATAACTCAAAGGCAGCGCTGGAGACTGCATGTATCAACGCTGCACATGTACAAAAAGATTTCGTACGCTGTTTGTCACACGCGCACCACATGCATGAAAAGTTAACTTGAAGGTAGAATGCGAAGACCTTGGTGTGAACCATCGAGCAGCCCTGATAAAGTGCAAGTGCACTGCAAACTCTGGTCTGGCATTTTCTCGCCATATTGCAAATAACCTAAACTACACTAAAATTGAACCACCTAGCATTGCTATGTCCAATTTACAGTTCCCTAATACTGGAGGAAAATGCTGATTCTACATAACTCGTCCTAAATATGATTATGATGATTAGCATGGAGTGCAATGAAACCAAGTGAAATTCATTTCCCACTGAGAGCATGCCTTACTCTGCATCAAAATAACGATCGCCGACAGTTTTCCTTCTTCATGTGACATAGAGATGTGAATGCACGTCAGGCGCACTGAGATCCAAAGAGGCGACATGTACAGATCCATCTCCGCGAGGAAGAAAATGCAGTGTGGTCTCATGGGCAAACTCGGAACAAGTCGGCTGTGATGCCATGATCCCGTGGGTCATGAGACACTGGCAACCTTTACGATCAAAAGAGCCTTTTTTGGATGAAAATGTAATTGATTAGTTAATTAATCTGTCTGAAGCCACAAAACACAATTGAGCCTCATCATAAAACTAACGGAGCCTAATCTTTCAAAATGAGTATCAAAATGATTTGTTGCATTTATGATATTATAGAACTATGATAAAGAAAAAGGACGTTTTGTTTATTTTTAATATTAATTAAAGACATTTGATTTAATAAAAGAATGCTGACTCATTTAATCCAATGAATCACTGTATTCAAATTGAGGATTTTGTTTAAGGATTTTTGATTTTTTTTTTTTTTTTATGGTGAAGACATTATAAATATAGGTAGGGGGGACTCTCCGATCACCACTGGGTATTTCGCACACTGCCCGTGATGATAACAGGAAATTAAAATGTTCAGATATAGTCGTTATTCATTTCCATGTAATTTTTTTGTCAAAGCAAGGGAGAGAGCTGCATGCGGTCCTGGAGCGGCAGGTTGCTGACCGCAATTAGGAACTATTTTCACTCCATTTAGAGTAGTGTGCACTGCAGTGTGTGAGGATAGGGTTTCTAAAAGCCATCCACGAAACGCAAGTGACCACTAATGGGAGAAACGGTAACAGAAAAAAGGAGCGATTCCGCCAACAAAAAACAACCCAGAAAAAGTGGGCGAAAATCCTCCCAGAAAATAAGAGCTTTCTCATAAGAGACGGAGTAACCACTCCCTCTTGCTAGAACAGGAGCGAACCGACAGAGGTCTGCGAGCAAAGACAATGCTCCAACGAATAAGACCTTCTGCGGGACGGAACATATACTCTGACAAACAGAAAGATAAATCGGACGGACAAACAACAAATAGGATCGACAAACACCAAATCCAAAACTCTTTCAAGGAGTTTCCTCTGACTAAACGCTAAGGGCTTAGTAGTCCTCGCAAGAGAGACACAAAAGCACCAAACAGTGGTGGAAGAGTTTGTTAAGTATTCTCTCCACTGCCGCAACTAATAAGCAATCAACCACCTGATCAGTGAGCAGGATAGCCCTCAGGTGGCAAAGAAAATGCACAGCAGGCAGCAACCCCCCAAAACCATGACAGCCCCCCCCCCAGTTTCAGCCGGTAAATGTGAAAAGTGGGGTGTACTCTCATGGACTGGGGAAGCTGAAGCCGTACCGTAATAGGATTGATTTTGCGAATGATCTTGAAAGAACCAATAAACTTGGGCGCAAACTTCTTAGACTCGACACGCAGCGGTGGAAAACCAAACCCTTTGGCCCACGCAATACGAGGGAGCAGGGCGGCGTCACCGATCAGCCAGGCTCTTTTGCTTAGCAAAAGCCCGTAGGTACGGTGTACATTTTAGGACATCCTCAGGTCTCAGAGTGAGGTATCAGGTGTCAGACAAAACAGCGTCATTTGTCAAACCAAACGGCCTCATTTGTCAAACCAAGCGGCGTCATGTCTCAGACAAACCTCCGTCAAACCAAACGGCCTCATTTGTCAAACCAAACGGCGTCATGTCTCAGACAAACCTCCGTCAAACCAAACGGTCTCAGGCTTCAAAATAAACGTCATCAGACGAAACGGCGTCAGATAAAACGGCCTCAGATTAAACGGCTTAAAAATGAAAATCATCAGACAAAACGGCGTCAAAAAACGGCCTCACATAAAACGGCCTCAGGCCATAAAACACGACAACATTTTATTTTGAAGGAACCAGAAGTATACGGTGGCTACCTAGCTAATGTTAGTTCGCTTGCTTAGCTACCAAGTTCGCTAGCCAACAGTTTGGTGCATGGATGTCAATAGAAAATAAATTAATAAAAAAACATTATTCTGCTATCTCACTCAGCTAGAGTTGAACCGCCATAATTTCTGTTATACCAAATATAGCTGCTCCTTATCCTTAATTCGCTTGCTTAGCTTGCTAGTTCGCTAGCCTAGCTAGCCAACAGTTTGGTCCATTATACTTAATATTACTGTCAGCTAGCTAGGCTAGTGAACTAACGTTAACGAGCTAGCTAGCGAACAGTTATATTTGGTATAACATAAATGATCGCAGTTCAACTCTAGCTAAGTGAGATAGCGAAATAATGGATTTTTTTTTAATTGATGTATTTTCTATTGACTTCCGTGCACCAAACTGTTGGCCAGCTAGGCTAGCAAACTTACTAGCTAAACAAGCGAACTAACGTTAGCGCGCAGTTTTATTTGGTATAACAGTAATGATGGCGGTTCAATCCTAGCTAGGTGAGATAGAGAAATAATGGATTTTTTTATTCATTTATTTTCTATTAGCAAATATAACTGCTCGCAGGCTAGCTCGCTAACGTCAGTTTGCTTGTTTAGCTAGCAAGTTTGCTAGCCTAGCTAGCTGACAGTTATACTTAGTATAACATAAATGCTTGCGGTTCAACTCTAGCTAAGTGAGATGGCAAAATAACAGATTTTTTTATTCATTTATTTTTTTATTGACTTCCGTGCACCAAACTGTAGGCCAGCTAGGCTAGCAAACTTGCTAGCTAAACAAGCGAACTAACGTTAGCGAGCAGTTATAACGTAATACACGCGAAACGTCATCAATATTCGACGGCGCAAATTTAAAACACCATTGTCCGCAGCTCTGCTGCATGGATACGCCAGTAAGTTGAAAGTTGTTCTATTCCTTTTACTTTTTGCCACTGTTAAGATATATCAGCGTATTGTTAGACGTATAAATGTACAGTTAGATGAAACGTAAGAACTCTATATGATTTTAAATGGTAAAATTTGGCCAATACAGTGTCTAGCTAATTTTCGCTAGCTCCGGTATTAGCAATGGTTGTGGTGTTGCTAAATTAGGCTATAATTTTTCACTCCAGAAAATGGACAAAGTAAAGGCGTATGAGGACCTGAAGAAGGAGCTCAAAGCCGGTAAAGACTAAATTCTTGCTACTGGTTTTTGTTAAGGTCACCCAGTTCTCCTTAGTAATCGTGTAATTCATATGTATTTAAGCTTGGAAGATTAACGTTGTACTAGCGTTATTAGTTCAGCCAGAGTGAAAAAAAAAAATCGAACATACTGATCTTATTCCAAAATGTGTTTCTGGTTTTCTCTTGTCTTTATCAAAGGTTTGTTATTTTATTTTATATCTGGATTTTATTGTTTGTTGTTTGTTTGTTTATTTTTATTTATCCACGGTAAAAACAATATAAAAATGTTGCCCGCTTTCAGCTTAATATAGCTGCTTTTCCGCAGGGCCGTGTTACACAAGATACATAAAAATGGAATTACAGTTAAGCTCGGCCGCAAATCCGTGACCCCACCCCACCCGCCAGGGGTCACGAAACAATAAAATCACACCCCATGACGAACGGGGCCGTGCCCCGCATTCACGCCAGTGCACAGAAAACATTAACAAACAAATTATAGAAAATTATTGTGTGAGAGAGGGAGAGGAAAAAAATAACTACATATATACAAGAATAGTGATAAGGATACTTTAGAAAAAATTTCATCCAAAGAACAAGAGATGAAACAATATGGAACATTTTATTGAGTAGCTGACACAATTCCTCTGGTGAAACCTTTGATATCATTAATTTGTCTGAGATCATGCGGCAGATTATTAAAGAGTTTTGAAGCATAGTATAATGGGCTATTCTGTGGAAAATTTGTGTGAGGTCTTGGGAGTGCAATTTGCGTATTTGCATAATGGAACTGATAGTTAGAATGCATATTAAATTTGTTTCAAGAAGATAATAATGGCGGAGCAAGATTATGCAATAATTGACAATAATTTACAAAGACAGAAAAAATACTTTAAATAATAGAAATATGTGTCATTAAACTATATTGCATGCTATATTAGAATATCAAAGATCAATTTGCTTTTGGATTTGCAGACTAGAGCATAGTAGTAAATTATTGTCACGCTCTTCATATTTAATTTGTAGGTGAGCTTACTCAGAAAGGCTTTGATGCAAAAGTTAAAAAAGCTCCTGGCAGATGACAAATCAGGTATGTTTGACTATTGATAGTTGTTGCACAACTTGTTAAATTATTTGAATCTTGAATTTCTGGCTTGATTTATATACAAAATCACAGTACAGATGTCTGTGGCAGTAGTAGAATTATGTAAAACCCTCGTTTCAATATACTGCCATGTTTTTATTGCAGATGACAGCCGTTCGGATGGTGCCAAGGTATTTTTTACTTAAGCAGAGCCAACATTACACCTAGTTGTGAGATCTTGCACTGTAACAAATAACGATGATCCCACTACAACTTCCAGCCTATGTATTTATACATTACAGGTGCAGCAGAGATCTTCAGCAAAGCCAAAAAGCTAACCCAAGCCCAAGTGAAGAAGAGACAATTTCCACTCTGCAAAAGAGAAGTTGATGGTGGTAAATCTCTGGTGAAGGTTTGTGATCTGATTGGTTGAAGAATCATTGTATGAATATCTGTTGGGTACATGTCTCTATAAGAACCTTTTCATACCCCCCCCCAATCCCCCCACATGTTAGATAAAAATGGCTCCGATGGAGTGGACGCCTCAAACCAAAAAAAGGTCTGGAAGGTATCAAAAAATAATAATGGAAGAGTCTCAACCCTGCGTCTTGCTAGAAGGCCATGAAACCTGGGATGACCTTGTAAATATAGGAAAAAACCGTTTCTGGTCACAAGAGGTGGAGGGAAGTGAGTTTACACTTTGTCATTCTGATGGGACCAGGTGGAGTCGGGAGGACTTCCACAAAGAATACAAAACCATTTCAGACATTCCAACTCCTTGGAAAAGAACCCTGTTTGTTGGAAGGAGAGAATTGGGTAATTAATGATAATAGTGTATAGTACTATTTTTTTTAAATCTTTCTTGTCTATTTTTCAATTTAGAACTACATTTTTAAGGAAATATTTGTGCCTTTTTTTTTTTTTTTTTTTTGCAGAGGTGATATGTTTGGGGGATGGCAGTTGTGCCTCGTGCTCGGGTATGTAAGAATGTAATTGTCTTGTAATTCCATATCTGAACTATCTTAGCTTGTGTGCACTGTTTGCAAATGTGTGTTAAGAAATTTAGTCCAACATGTGTCTCATTTTGCAGATGAACCCAGTGGAACCTCTGAAGCTAAGCTGGATGGAAGTTCCACCTCAGGTTTGTATTTGTATGTCAGCCAATACCAATGAATGCAATTTTAAATTGTATTTTGTAATTACATGTCTAAAATACATATGCCTGTGAAGTACATGTGTACCACTGCATGGTTACCCTTTTTAGTTGAGCTTTTTCTTATTTTACAGATGAAATCCCAGAAGCTGATGGTTGTCTTCATGTTGCAGATCAGGTAAAACCATGATCTGTGATCTTGACCTGGCTTTTTCACTAGTGCTGCAGACATTTTTTTTTTTTTGAGATTCACAATATAGTATTTTTGGTAAGTTCACACAAGCTAGAATAAACAAATTTTTGCAGATAGTGATATAGACTTTTTAAATCAAAAAGCAAAACACTGAGTTTTACCTGTACAAAAATTTATCTGTTCTTCTTCTTGTGAAAATCTACTGTATTTTACTTTTAAAAAAATTCATTTTATTAGTTTTGCTTTAAACTTCACAAACCCAACAGTGGTATGTCTGGCCAGCACATTGACCTTAAACATTGGCAAAATATTTTCCTATCTGAATACTAATGATTCACTCTTAAAGATGTTATATGCTGATACCAATGTCGTGCCAACAATAATATTGTGCAGCCCTGGGTTATTGCATCTAAAAAAAATGAAATGTGCAAATATGTTCCAAATGTTTTTATAGGATAACCACCTTGAGATTTCCTGCTCAGCTGACTTGGAGACAGGGCATTCCAGAAATAAAAAGCAGTTAATGTCACATGTCGACGAAAGTGCAGGGTCATCTGCAGGTACAGGCGCAGCTTTAGGACAAGAGGAGAGAGGTGAAGAGCTAGCTGTAGGGGCCTCACAAAGCGGTCATGGCATTATTTCATCTCAATCATCCAGCAGGACTCCTGTTGTGCCAACATGTAAGCAATATGTTGTCACATTTTTCATAATTTTAAGGACTGTTAGAAGAATATAAGTTCGTATACCCCAGGAGTGGAGACGCCTGCTCCTGGAGATAACACTGAATGGTTAAAGGACTTTGATAAGGAATAAGAACTTCTGTATGTATATGTTGATGTGTACATGCTTGTTTGACTGACAGCACCACTACCCTGTTAATTTTGTAAAATCTGTTTTGTTAGAAAGAATTCTTGACCTGTTATCATACTTACTGGTGCTTACACAATAGTAAATCATGCATTCTCATAACAGCCCCCTCTGTCTCAGCATCCCCTTGCCTTATCACATTAAGTAATTAAAATAATCAGTTTGAGTGTTGTGAACCTTTAGACACAACTGCTTGTAGAATCTCAGCTGGAATAATTTGAGCACCTTATGGCAGCTGTCTGATAATGCGTCTTAATGTGTGCTTGCATTCCAAAGCGTATCTTCCACGTGTTCCATATGTGGAGAGAGAAATGATAAAATACAGTGAGGAGAACTTGGTTGGGGAAGGAACATTCAGCAAAGTATATAGAGGTTCCTTCCAAGGTACTCCTGCAGCTATCAAGCGGATTGTCATTGGCGCTATAGAAACTGAGGACGACATCCAGCATGAGATCAACGTGTCACTGTAAGAACTAAATTTGACTTGCATTACTCTCTCTCTCGTGCTGTCTTAACAAATATTTGTTGATGACAAGTTTTTTTTAGTATCTATTAAGGCTGTAAAATAACGTGACATTAAATTGTGTGTTTTATATTTTAACAGAAGACTATCTCATCCCAATATTGTGAGGCTCATGGCTGCAGCCCACTCTGACGCTTGCTTTTTGTTGGCATCCGAATACATTCATGGAGCGACCCTGGCAGCAGTACTTCATACAGACAACTGCATTGTGAAGGTGCCATTATTTTATGAAAAATTAATTTCATAAAAATGTCTTATGGCAGTATTTGTTTTAAAATAAAAATGGTGATAAATAGTCACTTTCGTTACCCCAGTGGATAATTTGGAAACTTAAGTTCTGGTTAACTTTTGTATGTTTCCTTTAGAAAAGGTGCTGGTGATGTTGACACGGTGTTTTAACTAACACTTTCCTACCACTTTTTCCTTCTCTTGTTAGCTCACAGGAGATGATGCCAGTTTCATTTCCTTAGACCTTTCGATGGCTGTAGAGTATATCCACGCACAAAGGATTATTCATCAGGACATAAAACCTGCAAATGTCTTGGTAAGCAAATGGTTTTATTCTGCAATTTCTCTCAGATCACTCTTCTCTCAATCTCATTTGTGTACATCCTAAATCCATTTTTCTTAATTTGCAAATTTAGACACAGGGAGAGACAAACAAAAAGACACACAGAGATAAAGACCCATATACACAGACGTACACATAGTTTTGTCCATTCTATCTGTCTATTCTATTCTCTGTGTTACTATCTTACAGGTACACCACCCATCAAAGAGGGCAGCCCTGACTTACTGGGGGCTGGCTAACATAAGGGACACAGTGATGCTTCGGCGTGGAAGTAAATTCACAACACAGGCTGTTGGACCTACTGGGGGCACCTCTCTGTATATGGCCCCTGAATGTGCTCTTCACTTTGAGGAGGCTTCATGGAAAACAGATATGTGGTCCCTGGGGGCAACATATCTTGAGCTTCTCACAGGATCTGCTCCGTGGGAGGCCAAAAAACAAAGAGAGCTATCTGCCCTGATGGCTGCAAAATCCCCACCCCATGCTCTTGGACTGCTTGATGAAAGGTTTGCTTTCCTTGGCAGTCTTCTGGACTATGACCCTGCATCAAGGCCCACAGCATCTGCAGTCGTTGAGTTTCTGAAGTCACAACTCGATCTTCAAAGCCGATATGGCATCAATTGGTAATCTTCTGGATAGCAATGTTTTATTTGTCTATCTATCCATCCATTTTCTATACTGCTTGTCCCATTTGGGGTCGCAGGGGGGCTGGAGCCTATCCCAGCTGTCATTGGGCGAGGGGGGGTACCCTGGACTGGGAATATTTTATTTGTTTTTGGTTCAGAGCTGCTGTTCATCTGTGTATGATTCAAAATTGTCCATAGGTATGAGTGTGAGCTTGACTGGTTTTTTGTCTTTGTATGTCTGCCTTGTGGTCGACGGCAGCCAGTCCAGGGTATAGCCTGCATCTGGCCAAACAGACCATATTGCCACGGTGGCCATGTTCATGTGAAGTCATGCTCAGGGTGGGGAAACTCAAACGCTGTTATCACTTCTTAATATATTCCTGGTCATTTGTCATATGAACTGTGATATTCTGACAGTTTTTATTCAATTGGATGCCGAATAAAAAGCGACTAAACAAACAACAGATACTGAAAATCTTGGAGAGATCAGACCACATTTAATGAAAAATAAATCTGTCTTAGACCCACTGGCCAACATCAGATCTGTGCTAATGTAAGCATTTATTCATTCATACCCTTGTCAGTTATATATATTAATCACATCATGATACAAATGGGATTATTGATTAAAAACATAAACTAATACATAAAATTTGATTATTAAACGCAAATGACAGGGATGTGATTGCAGAATTTGGGTTTCCCCACCTCAGATGTCGCACGAACATGGTTGCCGTGGGACATGGCAGCTAGGATAGACTGGCCCGTTGCAAGGTCACACAAGATAAGCTAGTAACTTGTAGATATCCCTCCATAGATGATGGATGGAAGGATGTGTTTAAATACTACATTTGTTCGAATGTTACTTTAAGAGTAGATTAAGGTTTTGATGAGAACATGGAATTAAGTTGTTAGGAAGTTTATTTTTTTGTTTTCAGAAAAAAAAATGCATCAGTTGCATGATGCAAATAAGCACAGTTTGAAGTGTTCTTGCTTTTTATAAGACTATTTGCACTGCTTTATCTAATGAAGAGGCTTTGTTTTTACATGTTATATTAAATTATAATAATTCTATTGGCAAATCATTGAGCAATTCAGTGGTTCTTATAGTAGAATACGTTTGTATGCTGTTCTGTAGAACAGAATCAATAAAAAATGTTAGCTGAATAAAGATGACCTTCACTTCTTTTATCAGGTTGCTGCATTCTGTTTTGCTGTGCACTATAAAGCTAAGTAGACTTGATCAACAGCTATAAAAAACACTGATCTGCATCCACCAATCACATTTGTAACCAAAAACATGGATTGAGGCATAGTTCCATTAAAAGTCTAATTTAGAATGAGGGTTGATGTTGTGTTCCAGGGTCCTGGGCCTTTGGCCAGGACATATTTGGGGTTTTAACAGTTCCTTGTGCCAGGTTTCATCATTCATAGTTCATGTTTATTCATGTTTTTACTTTTCCAGGTTTTGTGTTTTGCCAGGTCTGCCCAGCCACTCCACCGTTTGTCTGCGTTCCGCCCCGTATCTTCGTGTTTGCACACTTCAGAGCTCTCGTTGGCTTTTTGGTATTTCCCCTTCCTTCTGTGCTGTGCTGGATTCAGGGCTGTCTAAGCAATTGGCAATTAACTGTTTTTAGTACTAACATTTACTAACAGTCACGGGAAGGTGTAATTCTTAGACAGGCACATTACTAATACTACTAATTTTGGTAGGGAGTTTATTGTCATGATTCCTGCTTTGCTATTTCAAGATCTTGCTGTGCTTTTCTATTAACATTTATGCTTCCTTCCAATCTGCATGCTTCATTGGTACTTAAGCTGAGCACGCTCATTTTCTTAATGAGCAAGTCATGTCTACCTATCATTGTCTTTGTCTCTTGATCTTGCCTTGCCTCTTGTTCTTCTCCAGGTGTTGCCCCTCATGTGTTCTGATTTCTGCCCTTTATCTGGAGGCGGTGGAAGTTGGCTGGCAGACAGAGTCTCGAGTTTTCAAGCCAAGTTTATCACTGAGTTTCCAAGCCAAGTTTATCACCAAGTGTTTAGTGTTCAGTGCAGTATTTTCGTGTTTTTCATAGCAAGTCAAGTTCTTGTTTGTATATATTCCTGATTATTCTTTTGTTAGTGATTTCTCTCCTGGAGTTTCCAGTGGTTTTTGTTTTTGTCGTTTGGGTCTTTGTTTTTTTAGCTCTGTGCAGCTGTTCTTAGTTGGATTTTTGCAACCCTTTGGGCCAAGTTTTTCGTTGGCCCTCGTGCCTGTTTTCTTTTGTTAAATAAAGACCCCATTCCCTGCATCTTGCGTCTGGAGCCTTCCTGATCTCGTATCAGTTAGACTCTGTCTCAAGGGCACCAGCAAGATGGAGCGCAGGGTCGCCCAGCAAGAGGCCGAGCTGTCATGCCAGCGGCAGCAGATATAGGAGCTGACTGCAGCACTGGCCACCCTGCAAGCCAGCCTTCCTCGGGCAGGTTCTAGCCAGGCTCCCACCATGCCCGCTACCCAGCCCCTTGCTCCCGCTGCGCACCAGCCCACCGCTGCCCCTGTGCGCCAGCTTGGAGCAGAAGCACCCCAGCTGCAGCCAGTCACCTACCCAGGACCTGAGCCTCGCCTTCCACCACCTGAGAGGTACGGCGGAGAACCAGGGTTCTGCCGGGCCTTCCTCACCTCCTGTGAGATGTGCTTCGCTCTGCAGCCCTCCACCTTCGCCTCTGAGTCGGCCCGAGTCGCCTTCGTCCTTTCCCAGCTGACGGGGCGGGCTCGCTTGTGGGGAACCGCAGCATGGCAAGCTCGACTGCCCTGCACAACAACCTACGGGGCCTTGGCGGAGGAATTGCTGCGGGTCTTCGACCGCTCCAAGCAGGGGAGAGCAGCAGGGCGAGAGCTGCTGAGGATGCGGCAGGGGAAGAGGTCGGTGGCAGATTATGCCATCGATTTCCAGACGGTGGCAGCCACTTCTGGCTGGAGTAAGGAGGCGTTGTGTGACGTGTTCCTCCAGGGGCTGTCCGAACCAGTCAAAGATCGACTGCTCTTTGAGATCCTTGAGTCTCCAGAGGCCCTTGTAGACCTGGCCCTTCGCATCGACAGCCGCCTGGAGGAGAGGGCGCTCACCCTAGGCCGAGGTCGGCTCCACCCCCTGGCCAGGTCCAACCCTCGAGCCCCGGTCGCACTCCGCCTCAGGACCGGCTGATGGGGAACGCCGCCACACCCTCTCCCGGGGAAGCATCTCCCATGGAGATCGGTCGGTCCCGACTTACCCAGGAGGAGCGCCAGAGGAGAAGGAGGTCGGGGGCGTGCTTTTACTGTGGCCAGCAGGGTCATGCAGCACGGCTGTCCACTAAAGGACAAACGCCCACTAAGCGTCTGGAGGAGTACTGGTGGGCGCTTCATCCAAGGAGACCTCCTCCTACCGCCGGACTTGCACCCGGTGACCCTGACCTGGGAGGGCGCTCCCGCCAAGACCACCGCCCTCATCGACTCAGGAGCTGAGGAGAGCTTCATCGACGCCAGAGCTGCCGCCCGAGTGGGGGGTTCCCTCTGCCAACTTCCCAGTCCACTGTCCATCTCAGGGCTGGGTGGGCAACCCTTGCTAAGGTGTGCTTCGGACCGCTCCCATCCAGCTGCTGGCGTCCGGCAACCATCACGAGCAGGTCCGGCTGTTCGTGACCCGAGACACCCCGCTCTCCCATCGTCCTGGGTCATCCCGGTTGGCTCTACATGGGCCGGTGGTCAACTGGGCCCGCCATGAGGTGCGGGAGTGGAGTCCCTCTTGCTCGGCCAGCTGCCTCCTCGACTCCCGACCTTCTTGCCCTGCGGGGGGACCGGCTCCGGAGGGGAGGCCAGATGTCTCCAGAGTGCCCCCAGTACCATGACCTGGCGACAGTCTTCAGTAAGTCCCGTCTTGGAGTCCCTGCCCCCAACCGCCCGTATGACTGCGCGTCGACCTCCAGCCTGGTACCGCGCCCCGGGGGTCGTGTCTTCGCCTTTGTCTGAGCCGAGAGGGGGGCCATGGACAAGTACATCCGGGAGTCCCTGGCTGCTGGCATTATTCGTCCATCCTCCTCTCCCGCTGGGGCAGGCTTCTTCTTTGTTAAGAAGGACGGCTCCCTGCGCCCCTGCATCGACTACCGAGGCTTGAATAAGATCACGATCAGGAACTGCTACCCGCTCCCACTGATGTCCTCGGCATTTGATGTCATCCAAGGAGCGGCCATCTTCACCAAGCTGGACCTGCGGAATGCCTACCACCTCCTGCGTATCAGGGAAGGCGACGAATGGAAAACCGCGTTCAACACCCCTAGCAGCCACTGGGAGTACCTGGTGGTTCCATTCGGCCTGACCAACGCACCCGCAGTGTTCCAGAACTTGGTGAATGATGTGCTAGGAGACATGATCGGGCGGTTCGTCTACGTATACCTAGATGATATCCTGATCTTCTCCCGGGACAGGGCGGAGCACACGAGTCATGTTCGCCAGGTGCTCCGCCGCCTCCTGGAGAATCGCCTCTTTGTCAAGGCAGAGAAGTGCGAGTTCAGCACCACCACTACCTCCTTCCTGGGGCACGTCATCTCCCCAAACCACCTGGGCATGGACGAGGAGAAGGTCAAGGCTGTGGTGGACTGGCCCGCACCCAAGGACCGGAAGGCCCTGCAAAGCTTCCTGGGCTTCGCCAATTTTTATAGGCGATTCATTAGGAATTATAGCACCGTGGCAGCTCCCCTAACGGCCCTTACCTCCATCAAGGTGCCGTTCCGTTGGACTCCGCAAGCCGAGGTGACCTTCTGTGAGCTGAAGAGGCGCTTCACCACCGCGCCCATCCTCACCACCCCCGACCCCGCCAAGCAGTTCATTGTGGAGGTGGATGCCTCCAACGTCGGGGTTGGTGCCGTCTTTTCCCAAAGGTCCGGCAATGATCAGAAGGTCCACCCATGTGCGTTCTTCTCCCACTGGTTGACGCCTGCGGAGTCCAACTACGACATCGGGAACCGGGAGCTGCTGGCGGTGAAACTGGCCCTGGAAGAATGGAGGCACTGGCTTGAGGGGGCACGGGTCCCGTTCTTGTTTGGACGGACCACAAGAACCTGGAGTACCTCCGCTCTGCCAAGAGGCTGGCCTTGAACAAGCCAGATGGGCACTCTTCTTTGACCCGGTTCGACTTCTCCCTGGCCTACCGACCAGGGTCCAAGAATACCAAGGCTGACCCAGCGCTCTCCAGGCGTTTAAGACGCCTCCTCGTCAAGGGAGAGCCCAGCTCCATCTTGCCTAAGACCTGTTTAAATCAACAACGTGTGCCTCCGGATCGAGGAGCTGGTCCGCAACGCCCAGAACGGTGCGGCTACACCCAGTGCCTGCCCTGCCAACTGCCTGTACGTCCCTGTAGCTGCCCGATCTGACGTTCTTCAGTGGGGCCACTCCTCCAACCTGTCGTGCCATCCCCGGTCGGCCGGACCCTGCGTTTCATCCAGCGGCGTTTCTGGTGGCCCAAGATGGCAGCAGAGGTCCGGGAGTTTGTCACAGCCTGCTCAGTCTGTTCCCGCGCCAAGTCCTCCCATGCACCTCCCTCTGGTCTGCTCCAACCTCTGCCCATTCCTCACCGTCCCTGGTCCCACATCGCTCTGGATTTCGTCACTGGCCTGCCCGTATCCCATGGTAACACCACTGTCTTGACCATTGTTGACCGGTTTTCAAAGTCTGTCCACTTCGTGCCTCTTCCCAAGCTCCCCACTGCCAAGTCCACAGCTGACCTACTCATCCAGCATGTTGTCCGTCCCCACGGCATCCCTGTGGATGTAGTGTCAGATCGTGGTCCCCAATTCACCTCCAACTTCTGGAAGGCATTCTGCACATCCCTTGGTACATCCTTCAGCCTCAGCTCCGGTTACCACCCACAGACAAATGGACAGACTGAGCAGGCCAACCAGACCCTGGAGACGGTCCTCCGCTGTGTGTGCTCGACCAACCCAACATCCTGGTCATCCATGCTGCCTTGGGTCGAGTACGCGGTCAACTCCCACGCTGCCTCTGCCTCCGGCCTCTCCCCCTTTGAGTGCTGCATGGGCTACCAGCCTCCGTTGTTCCCCAGCCAGGAGGAGGAAGTCGGGGTGCCTTCGGCTGAGGCATTCATTAGACGCTGTCGTCGCGTGTGGCTGTCTGCTCGCCGCGCCTTGGTTCGGGCGGGCAAGACCATGAAGACCGCGGCAGACAAGCGTCGGCGCCCTGCTCCTCGATACCGAGTTGGCCAGAAGGTCTGGTTGGCTGCACGGATATTCCGCTCTGGGTGGAGAGTCGCAAGCTGGCCCCTCGCTTCCTGGGTCCCTTTCCCATCGCAAGGATCATCAGCCCCACTGCTGTCCGGCTCAAGCTCCCGTCCACCATGCGACGGCTCCACCCAGTATTCCATGTCTCACGCCTGAGGCCTGTTTCTACCTCTCCCCTTCTGCCTCCGCCTGAGCCTCCGCCTCCTCCTCGGCTCATCGACGGAGAGGAGGCTTACACTGTCAAGGTGCTGCTGGACTGCCGACGGAGGGGCCGGGGCCTCCAGTACCTCGTGGATTGGGAGGGGTACGGCCCGGAGGAGCGTTCCTGGGTCCCGGCCAGGCACATCCTCGACAAGTCCCTCATCCGTGACTACCACCAGTCACACCCTAAGCCATAGCCCCAGCTTTTGCTGGAGGCCTAAGTGATCTTGTTTATGTTTAGTGTTTCTGGTTGTTCCGTTTAGTATTTGGTTGTTTCATGTTTTAGTCTTTAGGGTTTTTGTATTTTGTAGATGTTCCTTGTTTTATGTATTAGTCTTGTGGGGTTTGTATTTAGTTTTTTGGGGTTTCTTGTATTTTAGTTCTTGGTGTTGTCAGCGTCAGGTGCCGCTTGTGTAAGGGGGGGGTACTGTTGTGTTCCAGGGTCCTGGGCCTTTGGCCAGGACATATTTGGGGTTTTAACAGTTCCTTGTGCCAGGTTTCATCATTCATAGTTCATGTTTATTCATGTTTTTACTTTTCCAGGTTTTGTGTTTTGCCAGGTCTGCCCAGCCACTCCACCGTTTGTCTGCGTTCCGCCCCGTATCTTCGTGTTTGCACACTTCAGAGCTCTGGTTGGCTTTTGGTATTTCCCCCTTCCTTCTGTGCTGTGCTGGATTCAGGGCTGTCTAAGCTTAATTGGCAATTAACTGTTTTTTAGTACTAACATTTACTAACAGTCACGGGAAGGTGTAATTCTTAGACAGGCACATTACTAATACTACTAATTTTGGTAGGGAGTTTATTGTCATGATTCCTGCTTTGCTATTTCAAGATCTTGCTGTGCTTTTCTATTAACATTTATGCTTCCTTCCAATCTACATGCTTCATTGGTACTTAAGCTGAGCACGCTCATTTTCTTAATGAGCAAGTCATGTCTACCTATCATTGTCTTTGTCTCTTGATCTTGCCTTGCCTCTTGTTCTTCTCCAGGTGTTGCCCCTCATGTGTTCTGATTTCTGCCCTTTATCTGGAGGCGGTGGAAGTTGGCTGGCAGACAGTCTCGAGTTTTCAAGCCAAGTTTATCACTGAGTTTCCAAGCCAAGTTTATCACCAAGTGTTTAGTGTTCAGTGCAGTATTTTCGTGTTTTTCATAGCAAGTCAAGTTCTTGTTTGTATATATTCCTGATTATTCTTTTGTTAGTGATTTCTCTCCCTGGAGTTTCCAGTGGTTTTTTGTTTTGTCGTTTGGGTCTTTGTTTTTTTTAGCTCTGTGCAGCTGTTCTTAGTTGGATTTTTGCAACCCTTTGGGCCAAGTTTTTCGTTGGCCCTCGTGCCTGTTTTCTTTTGTTAAATAAAGACCCCATTCCCTGCATCTTGCGTCTGCAGCCTTCCTGATCTCGTATCAGTTGATAAAAATCTAACAAGGAACTTCCAATAATATGGAAAGAAAAAAGGCTTTTTTTCCATCACCCATTTATCAACTCGGACTACTGCCTTGCAGTTACATGCCTCTGTGAGGTATGTAAGTGAACCTGAGGCTAGAAAACCACAGCATTTGACCTACTACCCAAAAAAGTTTGATGCTAAAGTCTGTATAACTGTCAAGTTTGAAGAAAATCTCTTTACTGAAACATGTGAAAACACTGCTGAGCAGTCATTGCCACCCAACAAAATAGAAAACAGTGGTCAGGAAAAAAGTTCATTTTTGAGAAGCAAGTTAGCAATGTTTATGATCATGAAAAACAAAATGCATTAACTTAATTTTACAACTTCAAAATTTAATCAGTTTTTGCATCCAAGGGGACATGTTTACAAAAATCCCTCATACCACTCTTTAGATGTCATGTTCACAAGAATTGACTCAAATAGACAGGCTACCCAAAAACATAATGCCTCTGTATAGGCAGTATAAAAACTTCTACACACTCCCCTCTCCCTGTTCTCTGATAATGGATTTGTATATTTCATTTGCATCTGCAAATGTAGAGGGAGTAGAGATGTTCTTTCTATTCATATTGGTGGTAAATTCTTGGACCAGCTGAAGGTATGCAGCAAGACCACCTTCCATTGTGTTTGGGAAATGACTGTTTGCCAAAATGGTCTGGCATATGTCCCTGAATTCCTTGTTTGCCACCATCAATGGTTCTTCTTCTTGACTGATGAGTTCTTTGTCATAGTCTAGAAGATCTGTGTTGACTGGGTAAAACATATCAGCAAAGCCTGCAGTTGAGGAAAAAAGGGAACATTTTACCTTAATGTTAAAATGAATCCGGTAATTTCAAAAGAGCTTTCAGCAAACACATGAATCAGTTCTCTAGGACCCACAATGCTTAAAGTACAAAAATTCAAGGCATTTCCTGGCTACAGATTAAAATATGTAATTATGCTTTAACTAGTTTTTCAGATTTAATAACAAGAAGAAGCACCCAACACCCAATGTGACACCAAACAGATTCTTCCCCTGTAAAATCAGAGCCATAGGGTAGGGATGACATTTCTCTTCCTACTCAATTACAAACTGTGGGCAACTTTGGTAAACAAGAAGTCCACATTAATTTTATTCTCAATTTCAGGAGTTCTTTTTGCAAATTGTAGGATAAATTGAAAAAGAACAGATGAATAGCATTCATCGGACTTTATTACACTAATATTTATAGATTTAAACTCAAATACAAACGCTAATGCTAAATTTAATAAGCAAAACAGGATTGAAGTCCATTTAAGCAACTTTTTAGTATTATTTTTACTATTTATTAGTACAGTATCACACAATTACTTGTGTTCATTTGCATGTATGCATTTGCGTTGTTTTTCACAATATTGTATTGGCAACGTGTTTGAATTTTGCATTTCATGTTTTCCTTATGTTTACAATTTATTGATTTGAAATCAACTTGCAGGCCACATTTAGTAAGAACTAAGCAAATAAAAAACAGAACTAAAAAAAACCTTAGTCGGAAATGGCATACCAGGCGGTGGTGAGCTGTAGAGAAGGTCTGGCTTCCCAAATGGACCAGGAGCATGGCGCTGTTTGCGGATGTCATGGGTGTTCCACATTGCCTGCTCTGTTTTCAATTCTTCCTGAAAGAGTGGAAGGTGTGTGTACTGCAAGCAATTGCTATGGAGAAAGAGAAGGACTGTTGTTTTTTGTGTAAGATGCAATCAATATGAGTATAATTTTGATTAAAACTCAGGAACACTTTGTTTTCATATCAAAGAACTTCGACTTACATATGTACAGGATTGTCTAGTTCCAGGATGCCAGACTCCATCATGGCCTGAGTATAATTTTGAAATGGACAGTATTTATTGAGATTGCATTAGTGAGCCAATTACAAATGGCCATTAATTAGATTTATGTCATTGGCACTACAGTACTGGTTAGAAAACACCCAACGACAACAACAAAATGTAAACTTCCAAAGACAAGTTTTTTTTAAATAAACAATGTTATGTGTATCAAACAAACTACAAAATCAAGGTCTGCAGTAGTGTTTTTTTTAATTGCATAAGAACATCTAAGTAATTCAGATTTTTTGTCAAAATTAAAAAAAGATATAAGACTGTAAGTATGCCATCGTTTAGCCTTTTGCTTTATTCTGACAAGAGGAGTTCTTTGACTTAAGACAGATTCAGCCATCACCAGCAACATACACTCACCAGCCACTTTATTAGGTACACCAAGGGGCTGTTCTATAAAAGCAGATAATAGGTTAAGCATGGCTTGTTTTGACAAGTCACGCTTACTTGAGCGAGAACTCACAGTGGCTTCTCTAAGTCTCAGCTCAATTACCATGGTTACTTAGCCATCAAAACAAGGCTCCACCAGGGCAGTCCTCGATTATTGACTGTTTGGGGCTTTGGGACAAGCATAGATGATGACTGTTCAAGCCCGACTGGAGTTTGCTTTGACTAGACACAGCCAAAGTCGCGTTAGAATGGGTTGAGGATTAAATTAAAGTTGCAGATAGTTCAAACGAGGCCAATTCAGGTAAGCTCAGCCTTTGTTAGCTAATTTGATAGAATACCCCACTGTTCAACTGCTTGTTAAGGCAAATAGCTAATCAGCCAATCACATGGCAGCAACTCAATGCATTTAGGCATGTAGACATTGTCAAGATGACCTCCAGAAATTCAAACAGAGCATCAGAATCAGGAAGAAAGGTGATTTAAGTTACCCATCATTAAAATCAAGGCCTGTAGAAGACCATCTCTGAACGCACAACATGTGGAACATTGAAGCAGACAGGCTACAGCAGCTCAAGACCACGCCGGGTGTCACTCCTGTCAGCACAGAACAGGAAAGTGAAGCCACATTTCACATGTGCTCACATAAATTGGAAAGAAGATTGGAAAGATGTTGCTCGTGTTGTTCATGTTGATATGGAGCAAAACCTTGGAGGAATGTTAACAGCACATTGTTTAATTTATGAATGCAAGAATTAAGGCAGTTCTGAAGGCAAAAGCGGCTCCAACCTGGTACTAGCAAGGTGGACCAAATAAAGTGGCCAGTGAGTTACAAGTGAATTCTCAGTTTGAGGAAACCAAGTAAAAACTAGCTGATGTAAATACCAATCTAAGCGAAATATGACAATTTATCAGAGTATTGTATTCATATTTGTGCCTGAATTTTTAAATCATTTGCTTTGATACCTCAAATGCTGTCAGCCATTTTTTTATCCATGTCTTCTTCAAAATGCTATTGAAGGCCTCTGCTCTCTAAACAAAAAAAAAGTGACATGATGCTTTTTAATGCCATGATTGCAGGTCTTGAAATAGAAATGTCAAAACTGGAAAACTAACCTGGTTGTGCACTGATGTCCCCATTCTGAAGGACTGCCATGCTTGGTTCCCTAACTCTCGCATGTGGAATGCCATCTGCACTTGACCGACGAGGAGGTTCTCCTTCCCCCGGTCACTTCGAATCAATTTGGTACAGCCTGAGCGCACACAAAGGAAATCTTGTGTAAGGCTTAACACAGAATAGTGTAATCACATCAAAGAAATTCTACTATTACCAAAATGTAACCTCTCTACTCACTATAAATTGGGATAGAATTCCAACCAGCTAAAAACAAAACAGCGTGTACCACTCTGTTCCTGAACAGCATCATAGAAGTATCTTGCCACAAACTTTTGCTTGCGATTAGAAGTGGCGACCTTTAGCCAAAGAACCTTCCTTGAAAATCTGAATTGAGAGAAACTGAAGAAGTTAAACATATCCACACATAATATTAATAATATTAATATATCTGACTTATACCGCTTTTCCAATTACTCAAAAATGCTTTAAACAAAACAATACAAAATCCACAGACACAAAAAGCACATGTAGAACATAAGGAGGTTTAACAATAAAGTTCAGAGAGACAGTGGTCCCGGTATGTAAGCCTTTTTTAAATGTGGGTTTTGACTAGTGATTCAAATGAGTGGATAAAATGGGAATTAATCATTGTTGTAGCCTGTTTTGTTGCAATGCTTGACAAAATCTAAATCAACATCTCACCTTCATAAAACATTATCAAAAAATTTACATTATGAGCAGCATTGGGCAGTGACTAGTTACTTGTAATATATTACTGTAATAATATTAGTTTTTTCCAGAAACTAGTGCAATACATTACAATTTCAAAAAACAGTAATATTACTATTACAGTTACTGATCAAAGTAATGCTTAGTTACTGAGTTACATTTGGGTTTCAGTGGGCTGCGATCATGATGACTTGTACACACAGATACAAGCTAAAGTTCAACACTGCATGGATGATGAGAGGGAAGGAGTGAGCTGTACTTTAACAGCAGGTAGTTTTTATTTTTAGGTTGCATCTGTGCAAGATGCACAGATTGTGCCATCTTGCCCTCATTTTAATATGTAATCTAGAAAATACTCTGATTAAGGAGTAGATTAAAGAGTAGAGTTGATATGATCTTCTACTGACAATGCAGAAAGACTCCTAAACTCATAGGACTCTATATACAAACATGGAGACAAGGCTGAAGGTCTCTTGGCACATCAGCTAAAGGCCACACAGGCCTTAAAGACAGTAAACTAGTAAGTAAACTAAAGTAAAGTCAATTTTTAGACTAAGTTATAAATATTGTAATTTTATTAGTTTCTAAATGAGTAATGACTAACAAGAAAATTATTACACCTTTTGAATAACTTCCAACACCTCTTATGAGACTGCAAAAGTAATTCTGAATCTTGTACAATATACATACCCATCAATACAGAGATGTATCCACATGCCAAAGAACTTTAATTTGTCATTCCCTGTAGAAAGAACATAAATGTTTTTGCAATGAATGTTAGTTCACCACATAAGAAGTTAACCCTCTGAGTGAAAAGATAAAATGTGTACCATCCATGTGCCAAGTGTCATTGGGGCCATGGCTGACATAGTTCTTTCGGGGGATTTTCTTTTTTCCAGGAGATCTTCTCTGAAGGCCACTTGCATCCAGATCCCTCATTTTTCAGCAACATCATCTCTACATTAGCAGCTGGTTAAAAATAAAATAAAACAAAGTCAATGAGAAAGTACTTAGTAACATTAACAGCCAAGTAAAGAAACCAACCTGTAGCAAGGCCGCACTCCTCTGACATCCCGAACCCGCTTTAGCACTGCCCTGATACCTTGTTCCGGTGAGCAGTGTCTCATCTCACTCTGGAAATCAAAATAGTTTACAACGTATTCAATCATTTGAATAATGATAAAAACATACAGTACACATGTGCATAGACAAGCAGACTAATAAGTGTTTGCTTCTGTATATAGCCTGCAACACAGGTCTCAATAAAATCCATAAAATGTTTAAATATTTGACTCGAGAATTCCTGTTTTAAGGCTTACCTCCACAGCTTTGCGGATTTCAGTGAGAGGTCGCTGTGAGCCTCTCCTCCTCAGCCCCAGTTGTTTTAACACTCTTCTTAGGTGTCTCTCACTGTAAGATCACAAACCAACCACAACACAGGCTTTACTTTATTCTTTTTTTTTTAGAATCAACTGCATGTAATCCATAAACAAAAGACTACTGTACTGCAAAAGTGTGTGCATATCAGAAATGTGATTAAGAATGGTATCTGATACAGCAACACTCGCTTTGCAGAATGTGGACCAACCTGATTTTATGCCCAGATGAAGCCAGGAAACACCTAATTTCCCTCTGTTTATACCTATTCTCAAATAACAACACAATCACTGCATCTACGAGGGGTTAAGTGCAACAACCATTGGTTGATTAATCTTCTTACTCCCATATTGATACTAAGTGGGTAGCCAGTGGAATTATGGACATTAGTGTGGCGGAAAATGTTACCACAAATGAAATATCTATGTTCATCTGAAACTCAGAAATACTTACAAAGTACATATCACACTGAAAAAATGCACTTATATGGGACTTGGATAAGATCAATAAACTCCCTGCAGTAATAATTGGACTGAATATGTTACAATATGCTACTTTGGTAGGACATGGTACTTTGGTAAGATTTCTAAGTACACTCTTACCAAGCAGCTAATAGGCTCTTTGATTTTACTCTACACTACTTAGGCCTGTTAACATTAACCAAGATTGGTAAAAAAAAAAAAAAAAATTTAACCAGCCGTAGCTGCGCCCCATTAGTGCATTCACTGATAATTGAGGATACTCCTTTCACTCTCATTCATGGCGGACATCTTGGATTATTGCCTGAAAAAAAAAGCAAAACAACAACATGAAAATGTTAGACCTTCAAATAAAATATTCTGTAGTAGAAAGCCACAGCTTCTTTGCAATATATCATTTGGAATTCATATAACTCTAAATTTATAACTACTGATGGTCAGTAATCTAGTTATGTAATTATATAGTTCTTGTTAGTTGTACGCTTTCTTTCGACTGGTTTAATCTACAACGACCATATAAAATGACATGCACGACACAAAAATTTGTGTTTTTAAAAGTGCGTTTAAAGCCACCATACCTTTAATTACAGAAATAGAAGGGAAGAAAATATTGTTCTGCTGCATACGCCAGCTACGTACAATAATTTTTGTTCTCAAAGCTGTGGAGCTACAGAAAGTCAGCTATTCAAAATCGCGTAAAGTCAGCTCTATTCTAACGTTTACTGTTATTGTGCATTTATCCTCCTCATTTCTCAGGGGTCTACTTGAACTTCCAGTAAAGTAACATATAGCAAAACGCGATTCTTCCAATAGCTTAGTGATTTGGCGTTAACAGCGGGAGTTTAGAAAATAAGTCTTCACTGTAGTAGATACTGCTTCATTTGTATTAAATCAAACGTCTAGCTAGATGTTATTATAAGCTCAGAGTTATAAAGTACAGATTCTGTAACATTCAGTACCTGCTGCTCCGTTCGTGGTAATAATAACGTGACAAAGTGAAATTTGTTGTCAGCGACAATGTTTTAAACATACTGTTCACTATCGAAATGGATCGGGATGGGATTCTTTCTGTTCATTCATAATTATTAATCTTTTATACAGAACTGGAGGTTTGCCAAACTGAAGAGATGACAACTTGCGTCATGGCTAGTAATATCAATATAATTCCCATATTTTAACGGGATTAGTTGGTTAAATGACCATTCCAGCAACCCCACAAACTAAACAGAGAAATGTCAATGCTCTGACTGGGCTCTACATGTTATCTGAAGGTGATGCCCCAAGTACTTCAGCAAAACGCGATCGTCTATTACGACTCTGATACGAAGCTAATGAAGTTAGCTAAAATATTCTTGTCTCGGTTATCTGAGGTACTTTCTTCACTTTGTCCTCTCTAGTAGCGGACGGAGAAACAATAATATCGTACCGTTTGATAAATCTTAACAGTGGCAAAACATAAAAGGAAAAGAACAACTTTCAAGTTACTGGTGTATCCATGCAGCAGAGCCGCGAACGATGGTATTATTTTGAATTTACCCCGCGAATATTGATGACGTTTCGTGTGTCCTTCCGGTTCCTTCAAAATAAAATGTTATGTCGTGTTTTATGCTCTGAGGCCGTTTTATGTGAGGCAGTTTTTTGACGCCGTTTTGTCTGATGGTTTTCATTTTTAAGCAGTTTAATCTGAGGCCGTTTCGTCTGAGGCCGTTTAATCTGAGGCCGTTTTATCTGACGCTGTTTCGTCTGATGACGTTTATTTTGAAGCCTGAGACCGTTTGGTTTGACGGAGGTTTGTCTGAGACATGACGCCGCTTGGTTTGACAAATGAGGCTGTTTGGTTTGACAAATGACGCCGTTTTTTCTGACACCTGATACCTCACTCTGAGACCTGAGGACATCCTAAAATGTACACCGTACGTAGGAGCGAGCGACACACCCATCGCCACGTAGATCGGCAGCAACGAGTGTATGCCTCAGCAGACGGCAGCCCCACTTCCCTCTCCAGATCTTTAAATAAGGGCGGCTGATAGCCAAACTGCACCTCGAAAGGGGAGAGGCCTGTGTATGCATTGTGCAGGGTGTTGCGGGCGTACTCCGCCCACGCTAACTGTCTGCTCCAGGAGGAGGGATTAGCGGACGCAAGACAGCGCAAGGTAGCCTCCAAGGTCTGGTTAGTCCTCTCCGTCTGCCCATTAGACTCAGGGTGAAACCCAGAGGAGAGACGAACTGACGCCCCCAACAGCTAGCAAAATGCGTACCAAAACTTGGATATAAATTGGGGGCCCCGGTCAGACATCACTTCAAGTGGAAGGCCATGAATCCTAAAGACGTGGTCCAGAATTAACCACGCCGTCTCCAGAACCGAAGGCAGTTTTACCAGTGGAATAAAGTGGGCTGCCTTGGAGAAGCGGTCCATTACCACCATAATGCCCATGTGACTATCAGATGGGGGCAACCCCGTCACAAAATCAAGAGCGATGTGACTCCAAGGACGGTTTGGAATGGAGAGCGGGTGTAATAATCCGGACGGGGCCTGCTGCAAACCTTTGTCATTGGCGCACACTGGTCTAATACATAGATATTTTCACTTATTATTATTATATTTATTATATTATATTTCGCCTATTGTTATTTTTGCAGGCTACAACTCTGTTTTGAATCACCTGCTACCCGCCCGTATATAATTAATTACCCGCCCGCAAATCCGCCCGTAAAATTCCAGAACATTAAAATCCGCCCGTTTCAGCAACTTTCTACGGGTACCCGGCCCGGTGCAGGGCTCTGAACCGCGCTATTAAGAGAATCCAAATGCACTTATACTAGGCACCGTGATCACCCGCCTCCTGCCTGTCATGCTTGTTTGTTTTCGTGATTGGCCGGATGGACGGTCATCGTGGAATTGCAGGATAGAATTTCCTCCTTTCTTTTCAAAAAGGATGGTTCAGTGTACCATAAGCTAAAGGTGATAAATTAGGAAGCATTGTGGCACCTTTCCTTTACATTTAAAGAATCCGAACACACTTATCATGGCTGCCACGTAAATACTTCCGGATCGTTTTCTAGGAGTAAGGAACTTTCCTAAGCAAAAAAGACTATTTGGACGCAGCCTTTGTGTCATTCAGTGACTCTATTGGGTTAATCCTATCAGGGAAAATCCTTTCTCAGCTGAAAGCACAACAAGCTTCCTCTTCCAGTTTGAGAAACAATGCCATTCTGTAAGCCACTCCACATTTTGCGAGCAGTCAGAAGCTCCCGCAAAAAATGGCCAATTCATGAAGGAATAGCGATCTGATTGCAATTACCCAAATTTAACGAGGCCTTTGTGAAATCAAGCCGAAATCTAGCAAGGACTTGGCCATGCAATTGCGATTTACCGATTTCAGTGAGCTCTTTGCAACCTTTGAGCGATGCATGGTCTTAATGAATTACAAAATTAGTGATGAGAGGACTTTGCGTGTTTGCAAAATTTGCAAGGTCTTTTTGAAACTGGTCCTAAGTTTGCCATTGCAGACATTTCAAGCAATCAGATTGCTTGTGACATCACCAGCCTATCTGCAATGTTATATCTTTGGGATTCAACACATCTGCACTCGTGATGTGTCAATTCAACCAAGTGAAAAGAGTAAAGCTTCGAGAAATTACGATTCTAGACAATCCTGAGCTTTTAGTGAGTTACAGAGATATCTGAACCACTTGTAGATCCATCCATCCATTCTTTATACCTGCTTCTTCCTCACTAGGGTCACAGGGGGAGCTGGAGCCTATCCCAGCTGACTATGGGCAAAAGGCAGAGACTTACCCTGGACAGCTCGCCAATCCATTGCAGGGTGCACACACCATTCACACACCAGTAATTTACACACTCATACCTATGGACAATTTAGTGTCTCCAATTAGGCTTATGTGCATGTCTTTGGACTGAGGTAGGAAAACCAGAGCACCTGGAGGAAACCCATGTGAGGGAGAACATGCAAACTCCACACAGAAAGGCCGCACAAACCCACAACCTATTAAGCAAACTGTAAGGCACGGATTGTCAATGAGCTAACTTGCTATTGTTTCGAACAAGGATGAAGCCCTGTCTCTTGCCGCAAGTCTCAAAGTTGAGTATCGAAAGTCTATTTTTACTGAGGTCCCCTACTGAAAAACAACAACGTATCAGCTTTGTCTTTCTCGTAGGGCATATTTAAAGCACCCATTTAGTGTTTTCATAAATTTCTCTCCTCCTCATGACATAGCCAAGGCCCGTCCCTCGATCTCCAGCTGCTTCAGGCGCGTCTCTGAATCCCCAGCTGCCTCAGGCACGTCCCTGGATCCCTGGCTGCTCAGAGATGCCAAGTCTCACGCATTCGGCGCGAGTCTCTCCTCTTAGTGGCATTCACATGCCTGTGCCGTAGTCAGCAATTATTCAATCAACGTGCGCTGAAGAAATTCACTCGCGGAATTTAAGTCATTGTGCATCAAGTTAATCAGTTTCACTTGCATTACGGTGGATTTCCCCACTAGTGACACGGAAATCGATTATGACTCGGGAATTCTCAGGCTTGTCTTTACTGAGGGATTGAAAGCAATGGAATTGCATAGAGACGTTTCAAATAGTCTTCAATCCAATCCAATCCACTTTATTAATATAGCACATTTCAAAAACATAGAAGTTTATCAAAGTGCTGCACAGTGATTTACAATAAAAGACACAATGGTTAAGAAAATGAGGATTAAAATGAAGATACAGATAATAGAGGAAATAAATAGATTTAAAAGAAGATAAGAGTCATACAACAGATTAAAAAATACAATAAAATTTGACAAATAAGACAAATAAGAACAGAGATCACACAAGAACAGAGGTCACACAACTCTCACACCGAGTTAAAAGCCAATGAATGAAAGTAAGTTTCAAGACAAGATTCAAAAGTAGGTAGGGAGGGGGACAACCTTATTTTTAGTGGTAGCTCGTTCCATAATTTAGGGGCCGCCACAGAAAAGGCTCGATCACCTCGTGTTTTTAAATTACTCTAAGGGACAATAAGGAGGAGCTGATCAGCTGACCTAAGAGATCTTGAGGGAGTGCAGACATTTAAAAGGTCTGAAATATATTGTGGAGCTGATCCGATTAGTGCTTTAAAAACAAACAATAAAATTTTAAAATTTATTCTAAAATGGACTGGAAGCCAGTGAAGAGAAGCGAGGATGTGTTCATGTTTCCTGGTGCCTGATAAAAGGCGAGCAGCAGCGTTTTGGATCAACTGCAAGCGTGCCAGGGAAGCCTGGTTTACACCGAAATAAAGTGCATTGCAGTAGTCCAAATGTGTGGAAATAAAAGCATGAATCACTCGCTCAAAATCACTAAAAGATAGAACAGATTTAATCTTGGATAAAAGCCAAAGATGATAAAAACTGGTTCTTACAACAGAGTTAATCTGTTGGTCCAATTTAAAATCACTGTCAAGCTTTACACCAAGATTAGAAACTGTGGGTCTAAAATAAGGTGAAAGGGGGTCCAGGTCCTTGCGAGGGGCATCAAAGTTTCCCTTAGGGTCAAAAATGATTATTTCAGTTTTTGTTTCATTAAAATTTAAAAAGCTCTGGGCCATCCAGGCTTTGATTTCCCTGAGACAGTCTAGCAGACGTGTGGCAGAGCTGCCATCGCCTCTGTTTAAAGGGAGATATACTTGGGTATCGTCTGCATATAAGTGATATGATATGTTATGCTTTTTAAAAATTTGCCCAAGTGGGAGAAGGTATAGAGAGAAGAGAGCTGGTCCAAGGATGGACTCTTGGGGAACTCCCCAAGGTAGGGGAGCACATGGGGAGATAAAATCACCAATTTTAATTTTAAAACTTCTCTCTGACAGGTAGGACCTGAACCAATCAAGAGCTGTACCCTTTAAACCCACATATTGTTCCAGGCGAGCAATGAGAGTTGCATGATCTACCATATCAAAAGCTGCTGTTAAATCCAAAAGCATTAAAAGGGCTGTGTCACCAGAATCAGTGGTCAATAAAATATCATTAAAAACCCTTAAAAGTGCAGACTCAGTGCTATGAAAAGCTTTAAAACCAGATTGAAAGATGTCAAGGATGCAATGAACATCAAGATAAGACTGCAGTTGTAAAAGTACAGCTTTCTCAAGGATCTTGTAGATATAAGGAAGCTTCGATATTAGTCTGAAATTTGACAAGATGCTCGGATCCAGATATGGCTTTTTAATCAGAGGTTCCACTACGACCTGTTTAAAATACACCGGAAAAGTGCCTGAGGCAAGTCTGCTGTTCATAATTTGCTGGACATTTTGACCAATGGTCTCCCAAACCTCTTTAAAAAGGCGAGGTGGGATAACATCAGTGGGAGAGCCGGCGGGTTTAAATTGGGTGACAATTTTGTTGAGGGTAAAGAGAGACACTAGCTCAAACTGGTTCAGGACCGCAGGGCAAGTGTGAGCAATAGAAAGGTCACATAAAGGGGGGGATATGTGAGCATTTTGGGGCACATGTAACTTTCTAGTTAATTGAGATACAGACTTCAAATTTGGTACCCAAGGGGATTCTGGCCCAGGCTTTCAGAATCTGCCATCAAAAAGGAGATAGGAGGTACCCTTTTCAAGATACAGTCACATCAAAACTCAATTTTGAACAGACGCCTTTTCTATTTTCCTTTTTCCCAGCCTTCCCTAACAATGGGTACTTCTGATAAAGTGCCGGGAGCAGTAAATTCCCTTTCTATGAGACAGAGACTGTAGGTAGAAGCAATTTTGGCTCAGTGGGTGGTTAAATAAATATTTGGTGAAGGCTTGAAAATGGTCATAGGGGAAAAATTGCCATTTCTACCCATTCATCTGGTTGATGGTGGACCATGTAGCCAGTTGTTAAATTTAATGAAACTTCTCCCACGCAAAGATACACATAATAACTACTTCTGGTTAAAATAGTAAAGGCCTTATAGTTTTCTTTCTATTTGAACTGAATTTTTGAAATTTTGCATATTTTCACCCAAATCCGTACATAGATTTAATGTACTTTACATACATTATGGCCCATATACACTTCAGAGTGCACTGTTTGAGCTATATTTGACTGTTTTCAAATTCAGCTCAAATTTTTATGCATATTTTAACTGTTGCTATGAAGATGGTTATTTTACAAATTATGGTAATTTTACTTTAATCCGCACGTCATCCTTGGCAGAAAGGTTATTTTTCTCCTTATTCCAAATGTGTACATGTATTGTACATGATGGAACCATAGAGATCGCTGCTCTGATATACATGTACTTGACTAGCTGTTCTAATTGGTATTGCATCAGATATTGCGCAATCATGGCCAGGTATTGCATCATCCTAACCTTTAAAACAAAAGAGACTTGATAATGTGTTCAATCACTGGTTGTTTGCTGAGCAAGCAACATGGCTGGGAACAGCTGTAAGATCGGTGTGTGCTTGAATGAGCAATGTCACAAAACGTCTTACACCAGAAACAAAGGATTAATTCCAGTAAGCAGCCTAAAAGAAGATGACAAGAAACGAATCGAAAAGAGAACTGGGCTTCGATTTGATATAAATGACCAAATTTGTCATCACCATGAAGTGCTGTATCTGTCAGGTTATCAGAAGAAAACCTCCAAGTACCGTGTTTGATGCACCGGAAATTCATGGACGCAGTGCCCAATTCTATAAACTTTCTGCGAAGGATGAAGCAAAGGTTAAAGCAAAATTGCCATTACATTTGTAGACCAACCATTATTGGTCTACACTGTGTGTTCTTGGACTCCGGCATATTGGACTGAGGTTTGATATCATGATGATCGAAGATGGGGTTTACTGGCCTCTGATATTTAATTAGTATCGAGAAACACTGTACCGGTACTTACATGTTGTTTGTGAACTTATTATAGTTCAGCACTTGACTTGTTGGCCAGAGTGACTGCTGCTCACATATTCAGTATGTCCATATCAAATAACACAATTCTAGGCTTTTTAAAAACTTGAGATGTTTAAGGTTTTCATTGACTGTCAACTGCAGCTGACCACGAATGAAAATATGTGATTGGGTAAGTTGTTGTCATTAATAAATGTTATTTTTAAATACATTTTACTGTTCATAGCAACTGCTCAAATGCATAAAAACTTGAGCTGAATTTGGAAACAGTACAGCTCAGACACTTAACTCCAAAGTGTATAAATGGGCTATAGTGCATGTAAAGTACAGTAAATCTCTGTACAGATTTGGGCAAAAATATGCAGAATTTGAAAAATTCAGTTCACATAGAAAGAAAACTATAAGGCCTTTAATATTTTAACCAGAAGTAGTTATTATGTGTATCTTTGTGTGGGAGGAGTTTCATTAAATTTAACAACTGGCTACATGGTCCACCATCAACCCGAAGAAGGGGTAGAAATGGCAATTTTTCTCCTATGACCATTTTCAAGCCTTCACCAAATATTTACTTAACCACCCACTGAGCCAAAATTGCTTCTACCTACAGTCTCTGTCTAATCGAAAGGGAATTTACTGCTCCCGGCACTTTATCAGCCTATACCAAATTTGGGGTGAATCTGGCTATTAGTTTAGCCGCTAGAGTGTTAACAAACAAACACAAACGCACAAACAAACCGAACGGAAAACAATACCCCTTCCCTCACCCTTCGGGTGGGGCGGGGTAATAAGACCCAATACGGTAATAAGTTATTACATTATCGGTTTGACTGTTATTACATTGATCATGACTATCAGTCAAAACAGTTGTAATTACATTATTGAGCAAAGCATCAGACAATTAAGTTCTATTTTACTATTGATTAAGGGGGGATTCATAACTGCACCAATTACATTAGTGTGAGGTTATTACATTATTGGGCTAATTGAATTTGTGGGAAATGATGATTTGATCGGGCCAATTACATTAATCTTAATGATTACATTATTGGAAGCTACAGGACTCCATTTGTAAATGCATGCCCCATGCTGCACTGCATTCCAATTTGAAGAAAAAGGGAGAAGTCAGTCGATGGCTCCAGTCATCTCATGGGATGGGGCTCACTTAATATTTTACCACAAGCATTGCATGTAGACTCACTATCAGTGCCTTCTCTGCTCTAATTTGGATGAGTGATTTCTGAGACAGCAGATTAGAGAAAAAGGGGACAACAAAACAAATGGTTGGAGGGAAGTGACGTTATCATTGCATTTACTAGATTGTCTTTATGGTATGTAAAGAACGATTAATAACTGCGATTTTATTACACAAGAAGGCAGTATTGCCAAAACCTGCTCAAACCTAGACTAAACTGCAATTGTTGCCAGTTTTTTGCAGCCACAAGGGCAATAGTAATGTGGAACACAAAAATAAACAAAAAGCTGGTACATAATGATTTCAAGGTGATCTAAAAATCATTATATGCTAATCTACATTAACCTTATTTTAGTCAGAGCTGTATTGGCTGTATTACACACTGTATGTTAAGTTGAATGACAAATAAGTAGGCAGATATGCTTAATAGTTGGAGATTGCTTTTGGGATTTTGCGGTTGAGGTGGCTCTCCAATGGACTGTGTCTTGTCTGTGCGGCTCTCATGAAAAAAATTGTGAAGGTCTTTGATGACAGATGACCAGTAGATGTCTCATCTATTATAGATTACAGGAAGCAAACCTGTTTTATGTCTGAAAATACATTCTTAAAAAGAGTGTTTGACCTCTCTCCCTCTTCCTCATCAGCTATATTTCTCTCTCTCCCTTTCTCTGGCGAAGCCAACTGTCACATCATCGACTCACACATGCAGTCATTACTTGACTGATTTTGATGAGTACAACTGTTGCCAGTTAGTGGATCCAAACATGAAAAAAAAAAAAACATTTTCAGCGAGGACCTTTGGTTGTTTTGTCATTACTGTACTTGTTTTTGCTTTTGCAGGAAACCTGTATTTCAGTAAAGTGATGAAAGGTGCATGACAAATGGTTTCGGGGAAAGATGCAGTAACCCAAAGGAAATTATGTAATCAGTCTTCAGTCTGACTGCACTGATCATCACACTTCCCGAGATTGTTTCTGTGAATCTGCAGAATAGAAGTATGAAAATATGTAATAACTCAGCGATGAAGTTCAAACAGATATCAACATCCTCCTTTTGAATGTAGTTCACCCTCCTAGCTGATTGTGTCAAACATATCTCTCCGTTCAAGGTAATTCAAGGTTGACTACTGCGAGGTGGAGCTGAATAGGGCAGGGATATTAGACCATGGGCCGAGGGTCAAAGTTCTTAATTTTCTGGACCCACATCGAGTAACTAATAAATTTTGAATTGATATTGTCCAGAAACATATTTGAAAGCATATGACTCGGCAATCTCAGAAATCCGCCATTATTTAAAAAAGATTTTAAAAAACCCCCGTTAATTTTGATGAGGAACTCAGAAAAATTACCCAATCACAGCAGCCCTTCTATAGGGCCATTCCACGTGGAGTCAACCAGGGCTCCCGTAGTCATGGATTTTCCTCAAACTTTGATAGAATGTTGCTTTGGGTGCCAAATGTTGACATGCCAAGTTTTAGCTCAATCGGCCCACTAGTTTTTTTTTTTTTTTTTTTAAATTTGGCATCTCCATTCCCACCCGAATCTGGAATGCCCAATTGAGGAACTATGTACAAGTCTTGCTCGTATGCGACCCCTTGTTGCCAATTCAGGAGAGAGGGACGGTTCACGGTTCTCCTCCGAAGCACGTGCCTATCAATACTGCTTCTTTACACTCATTGGTTGAATCCTCGCAAGTTCAGAACGAGGGCGGAGGACACCCGAACATAAACAAGCTTAGAATCTTCCTGACGAGCGCCCGGATGGCCAACAGGAGGCGCTTGAGCAACGAACAAAGCAACCATATTATATTTTCCTTCCCGGCAGCCCCTTCCCAATTTGCATCCCTGCAGCGCAATGGCCAACTGTGCGCGACTTCTGAAAAAGCTGCCGACCACTGCCGGTTGGTACGGCCGGGACTTGAACCCCCGCCGTGATAGTCACTTCTGCTCCACCATGCGGTGCTTTAACAGAATGAGCTATCCGGCAGCTCTGGCCCACTAGTTTTGACTGTCTTGGCGGGGAGGGGGTGTAAAAAAAAAAGTGGGCATGGCACCCTGGTTGGCAAAATTTGGATTTTTTCCATTTTTAACAGGCTATAACTCCGTAAATAATAAAGCTAACCCCAGGACTTGTTCTCTAGGCACTGTACTACCATATATAGCCAATAAAAGCAGTTTCAACCCTTTTCTTGTGATTTTATTGGCTCTCAAAGATTCTACTTTTACAAACCGCTATTAAACATGCATTTAGGGGTTCCATTTTCACATTCATCTGATGACATACAGTGGGGAAAATAAGTATTGAATGCGTCAACATTTTTCTCTGTAAATATACAACCTCAATTTCGAAATAGTTGGGACGAAGTGTAAATTGTGAATAAAATCAAAATGCAATGACATTCAGATCACGAGCCAATATGTTATTTACAATAGAACATAGATAACATTTCAAATGTTGAAACTGAGACATTTCACATTTTTATCCACAAAATGAGCTTATTTCAAATATTCTGGCTGCAACAGGTCTCAAAAAAGTTGGGACACAGGCAAAAAAGGGCTGAAAAAGCAATTCATATATAAGAGAATCAGCTGAAAGAACATTTAGCTAGTAATTAAGTTAACTGGCATCAGGTGTGTAACATCATTGGCTATAAAAGGGATGTCTTAGAGAGGCTGAGTCTCTCAGAAGTAAAGATGGCCAGAGGCTCTCCAACCTGTGAAGGCTTGCGTACTTTAAAAACAATATTCCTCAATGTCAAATTGCAAAGGCTTTGAAGATCTCATCATTGACAGTGCATAACATCATCAAAAGATTCAGAGAAACTGGAAAAATCTCTGTGCGTAAGGGACAAGGCTGAAGACCTTTACTGGATGCCCGTGATCTTCAGGCCCTCAGACGCCATTGCATCACTCATCGGCATGATTTTGTCATTGACATTACTAAATGGGCACAGGAATATTTCAAGAAACCACTGTCTGTAAACACAGTCTGCCGTGCCATCCACAGATGCCACCTAAAACTCTATCATGCAAAAAGGAAGCCATTGTTTAGCATGATCCAGAAGCACCGCCATGTTCTTTGGGCCAAGGCTCGTTTAAAATGGACTGTAGCAAAGTGGCAAAGTGTCCTGTGGTCAGACGAGTCCAAATTTGACATTCTTGATGGAAATCTTGGGCGTCTTGTCCTCCGGGCTTGAGAGGAGAAAGACCACCCCTCCTGTTGTCAGTGTTCAGTTCAAAAGCCAGCATCTCTGATGGTATGGGGATGCATTAGTGCATATGGTGTGGGACACTTGCATGTTAAAAAAAGCACCATGAATGCTGGAAGATATATAAAGGTTTTAGAGCAACATATGCTCCCCTCCAGACAACATCTATTCCAGGGAAGGCCTTGTGTATTTCAGCAGGACAATGCAAAACCACATACTGCAGCTATTACAACAGCATGGCTTCGTAGTAGAAGAGTCCGTGTGCTGAACTGGCCTGCCTGCAGTCCTGATCTTTCACCGATTGAGAACATTTGGCGCATAATTAAACAAAAAGTCCATCAAAGGAGACCCAAAACTCTCCAGCAGCTGGAATCCTGTATTAAACAAGAGTGGGATCAAATTCCAATGGCTAAATTCAAGATACTTGTCTCCTCAATGCCCAGATGCCTCCACTCTGTGTTAAAAAGAAGAGGGGATGCTACACTATGGTAAACAGGCCCCTGTCCCAACTTTTTTTGACACGTGTAGCAGCCATCAAATTTGAAATGAGCTCATTTTGTGGATAAAATTTCTAAAATTTCCCAGTTTCAACATTTGCTTCATCATCTCTGTTCTATTGTGAATAAAATACTGGCTGGTGTGATTTGAAAGTCATTGCGTTTTGATTTTATTCACAATTTACACTTTGTCCCAACTATTTTAGAATTGGGGTTGTATTTCTAATGGGGCTATTGACATGAAATTTTCACCAGATGCCGGTAACAACCCAAGTAGTCCACACATACAAAGAAATCAAAACAAAAAAGTCCATAAATTATGTGTAATAAAGTGGAATGACACAGGGAATAAGTATTGAACACATGAAGAAAAGGAAGTGCAAAAAGGCATGGAAAGCCAAGAAACCAACTGAAATCTGTCAGTATTTGGAAAGCAATCCTGCCTACTATCAGTGCATATTAATATCAGCTGGCTTAGTCCTAACTGATGGCCTATAATAAGGTATCTCATTACCAAGGTGTCACATAAGAAGCATGTCATGATGGGTAAAAGCAGAGAGCTTTCTCAAGACCTTCGCAACCTTATTGTTGCAAAACATACTGATGGCATTTGGTTACAGACATATTTCTAAATTCCAGTGAGCACCATTGGGGCCATAATTTGAAAGTGGAAAGAACATGATTTCACCATAAACCGACCACGGCCAGGTGCTCCTTGCAAGAATTCTGACAGAGGAGTCAAAAGAATACTCAGAACAGTTGTCCAAGAGCCAAGGAAGGACCACTTGCAGAGAGCTTCAGAAAGACCTGGAATTAGCAGGTACAGTTGTTTCAAAGAAAACAATAAGTAATGCAGTCAACCACCATGGCCTCTATGCACGCTCACTGCGCAAGATTCCATTGCTGCAGAAAAGGCATGTAGAAGCTCATTTAAAGGTAGTCTCTGGAGTTTTTTGCTCAAAAATAAACACTAGACCTATACAAATGAAATCCGGCTTAATCATCACCTATGGGCTTCTAGTCCTGTGTGGTGGTGACTGCGTCTGCAGCGCACCCTCCCCCTGCCTGTATTTTGGTTTTTTCCTTTGTTTTGTTGTGGACGTGGACGTTTCTGGGCGGAGAGGGGGTGTGTTCTCTCCAGCCAATAAGAGAGCTCAGGGCGTGTCGTTCTCTCTGGTTTAAAGACCGGAAGTGACATAGCTCTGTGGGTCCTTGGAATTCATTAGTGTGCTATTTTATCGGATGATTGGACGCCTCAAATGTGTAGCAATAATTTGTTTACGGAATAGACGTTTTGCTACACGTTTGAGGCGTTCAATCATCCGATTAATGAATGCCGAGGACCCGCTGAGCTACATCACTTCTGGCCAACTTCCGGCCTTTACACCGGAGAGAACTACTATCTAACACTAACCGCATAGAGCATAGTGACTGGAGCAGTCACTGCCGAAGCAATGGCGGACACTGCCAAAAAAAGAAAATACACAGATTCAAAATGTGCAGCAGACAAAGCACACTCGAAAACCAGAGTGAATATCGGCATGGCTTTCACCCGCTTCCGAGCCCTGAAGGAGAGGCTGGGGCTGAATAGCGACGCGGAGTTGGCCTGCGTACTGTTGGACAGGTACATGCCAAACACGGGATGTTAGCCTGTTTATTTAGCAACGTGCTACATAGTTTGTTGTGGAGGTATAATCAGTTTATGTACACACTAAGTCCGAGTATCAAACATCGCAAACACCTTTACATTTGCGCTGCTACCCGCCGTCTGAGCGTCGTTCAGAGCATGTGAGTAGAGTGGAACAGGTGAAAATTTCCAATCGTCACTGACAGACCTGTCCATTCCTCTGCTCCACTTACATGCTCTGGCGCCGATCACCTCGCCGATCACCTCTCAGTCGCCTACACAATCTGACAAGCCTATCTGACATTGGAAGTCGACTGTCAACATTCATGGTTGTAACTGTGAATGTTGTGATGCAAATGGCATCCACACTTAGAAGCTACTGGAATTCTGTCCTTGTGTAAAATCGGTTTTGTCCCGTTACAAACAATTCAGTCACACTCGTGTAATGTATTATGTACTGCCGTAATTGTAAGGAGACTGTCCGAGACACGGAAATCGCAACTTTTTTTTTAATTTGAGCATTCGTGGTTGTAACTGTAAATGTTGTGTTGCAACTAGCATCCAAACTTAGAAGCTACTGGCCTGGTTGTCTGTCTGTGCGCAAACACACCGTTACAAACAAGTTAATTCAGTCACAGTCCTACAGTTACTGTAAGTTGTATTATATCTAACCAACAGAAAATTTTGCCTGTGTCCCCTCTTTTTTTCCATAGTTATGAGAAAGGTCCACCAACTTCGACACCCAAAAAGCGTCTCTGTTTTCCCTATCCCCGTATCCCCCATTAAACCTGGACCACCTGATGAGTAAGTAAGGTCATATGCATGCATCTGCAATATTTATTGTTTGTGAGAGGTTATCAATTGATATTTATGTGTGCTGTGACTGTATTATAGTGCTTACCTAATAACAGTACACTAAAAGAAAGGCAGAATGATTGAATTGAACTATTTTTCCCCACAAGGGAATTGTTACCATAGAGGAAAACTATGATCCAAAAAATATATGAATAAAAAATACAGACTGTACATGCTGTACAGTACTGTTATACCTACAGCTGTGGTTTTGTGCTAAAAAGATTGAATTTTTGAAAAAACAGACGATAAAGACCATGATGACAGCTGCATGATGTTCCTGCGAATTAAATTTTTTTTCTGTTGAACTGACAAACAAGCGACATAGAGCCTCTTCCTTGTTCCAGTGCAGAGGAAGGGGAACCTGTGGTGTCCCTGGAAAGAAGGTTGGCCTGTTTTTGTATTTAATCACTTGCATCACTTTTTAATGATGTTACAGTTACTAACCACAATTTTTTTTATCCCTTTAGTCTCACATCAATGACCATTCAAGAGTCAAACGTCAATGAGGACCAATATAACAGCCTAACACATACTGTGTAAGTTATATGTACAATATACATTTATAAAATCTTTTTTTACATTAAATGTTGTGTGCCCACTGTATTCTGTGTGCAGCACATTATACAGTAGATAAATAAGCATCCAAGCATGACTGAGAAGTTAGTTTTAGTAGATGTTACCATCTAATTCTCATATGCGTTTATGTGAAGGTGACTTTTTTATGTCTCTAGGATTTGTTGGTCAGATGAAGCCACTCTGACTGCCGACGAGGGACCAGATCTGGAGGAGGGGGATGGTGCTGAGGTCTCTGATGAGGACTATGTGCCTCCTATTGCTTTGAGGTTTGTTTTTACATTGTGATTTATCTTATTCTCTAAAGACAACTGTGATGTAATAATCAAAAAAAGGCATTTTACTTGTATTAAAACAGGACAGGTGGTGTTCTCCAGACAGCTCAGGTAAACCTGGACACACTACCAGCTGTCGGGCAGAATGACATTGTCTATGGCACCGATGATGACCCAGAAGACACAGAACAAGTCCCAATCACAAGTGCAACAGAGGCCATGTCTGATGATATCATTGGTCAGCAAGCCTGCATTGCCTACAAGAGCAGTTTGATGACACAATCTTCCTTCGTGGTGCTGCCAATTGATAAGTGTCCTGTCAAAGACTGTGTTGGCCAACCATCCTTTGAAGTACACATCTCCTCTAGTGGTTCAGCAGCCATTATGAAATGGGTAGGCCTTTGTTTGCTTTTTATTTAGGGTGCAAAAACTTAAGAGTATAAATCTACACTATTTGCTATGCTTGCATTTGGTTCGTTTTCCTTGTGCTGATTTCACTATGTTCTATAGCATTTAATTGTTGCTTTATCTAATTACACTTTGTATATATAATGTCACAGATGTGCTCAGAGGGACACACTGTCTGGACATGGAATTCCCAGCCAACACTAAAATACAACATGCAGGCTGGAGATTTCATGCTGGCAGCCAACACTCTACTCTCCGGAAATAATTTTGCCAAGATCCAACTACTGTTCAAATATATGAACTTGGGCATCGTTGCCAGAAGCACTTTTTTCCAGATTCAGAATACCTACTGTGTTGATGCCATTAAGGAGTTTTGGATGGAGGAGAGGGCAGCACTGATCCAGCGTCTTAGTACAAAAGACAGCGTTGTGGCCGTAGGTGAGAATCTTTCATTAATTGCTCACTAACAGTTACGTTTTAGGTTGTCCTATACCTCTGTATCCCTACCACAGGTATCACTAAAACTATGTCTAAATATGAGTTTTCTTTGGTTTGTCAGCGGATGGAAGAATGGATAGCCCAGGGCACTCCGCACAATATTGCACATACACAGCTATGGAAAAAAACACCAAGGACATCATCTCGATTGTCACTGTTGACAAAGAGAAACTCAGAGGAAGTCTGTCCTAATGGAGAAAGAGGCCTTCATTAGGACAATGGATCTTCTGATGAGTTAGGTCAACCTCACAGAGATTTGTATAGATGCATATGTACAAATCTCTGCACTTATGAGTAAGTACAATATGGAAAGCCAATTTATTTTCACAGATGAAAGAGTCTCAATTAATGTTTTTCTTTCATCTTAAACAGGCAAGGGGAAATATAAGGATGCAGGAATTTTCCACCGCCTTGACATGTGGCATGGAGCCGAGAGTTTGGCCTAGAAGATTGTTAGAGTAAGACAAGGGAGCATACACACACATGTTGCATCTCAAATTTAGTCCTTTCATGTGAATACTTTTTAATGAAAGTCATTATGTCTTTCTGCTACAGGCTGGACAGCAACGCGGCATGAATGTTCTCCTTCTGTGGGTGAAAGACGTGGCAAATCACTTTTGGTGGTGCTGCAAAACAGCAACCACCCGTGTACAGTTCATGGTAAGAAACCAACAAAAAGAGTCACATTACACATAGGGGGTGTGGTAGATGTGGAGCATGTAACTGAATACATTTATATATTTCAGGACCTTTGGATGGGGGTTCTCCACCATGTTGCAAATGAGCACATATGAGTCATGGGCAGATGCCAGCACGACTGTCTTTCAGCAGACCGGGCTAAGACCTGGATTGAGAGGGGGACCAGGGATCATGACACTCTCACCAACATTGTCAAAGACAAATGGTGGCTGAAGAATGTCTACAAGTACCTGAACTTCAGGTGAATAATATTTCTATTTCCCAGGTACTCAGACACACACATAAATACAGCACTAGTCTCTGACAGAAAGTGACATTTTCAGGAGGAGTAAAAATCATCCCCTTAGGCCATGCAATACAGAAATGTATACGAAGACGGCTTTCTGCTTTGAATTGTATGTCACTGTCATCTCCACCTTCATAAGGTCAAGACTGAACTGTGTGCAAATGCGTGTAAATGTGGGAGCGCCTGATTTTTGGATTAAAAAGGACAAAGGACTTATTCCAAACCAAATCTGTAGCCCCTTTACTGGTTGTGTGTCTGTTTATTTATTTGGCAACGAATTAAAAAAGTAAGCTAGTAAAAACTGACTTCCTTTCTTCACAGATCTACATCCAATTAGGAATCTTTTCAGAACCATATTTTGATGCACGCATCGAAGAGGTTTTCTTACTCTCCCCTCGTCTATGAGGCAAGAACCATCCTTGCCGCTCTGGACTACAACTACCACAAGGATCGTCCAGCCAAACAAACAGCAGGTGGAGAGACTGTGTGAGTAATATATAGTCTTATATTTCTAAGTAACACGTATCAAGACCGCCATTACCACATTACTCAGTATGACACAAAAAAAGAAATCTGTTGTACTCATTATTCACAATATTTTGTTTCCATGATGGCAAATTGCAAAGTTGGACAGCCCAATTGAGTCTAAGGCTAATAATTTTTTTTTTTTCTGTTTTTCAGGATGGGAAGAGTGTTCAAGAAGAGGTCTAATCAATGGAGCTTGTATATTGTAAAAACTCCAAAGACATACAGTTATATTCCCAAACTGCAGAGGCATATATTGGAAAGGAGGGTGTTGTCAGACGCTGGTCTCCCAAAAACCATGCAGCTACGACCCAGTGATCCCCGGAGACTTGGACTCCTCTCTGACCTTCCACCACCACCAACCCAAGACCTTGTCCAGGCCCATGTGAGCAGAGTGTTATGATTCTGCTCTGTCTGTCATGATTCTGCCATGTTTATTATGTTTCTGTCTTCCCTGTTATGTTTATGATCATGTCTGTTAGGTTTTGCCATGTTCTGTTTAGTTTTTGTATTTTGCCATGTTTTCGTTTTTGCCATTCCCTTTCCACTTTTCCGTTTTAGTCCGGTCCATGTTTTGCCATGCCCTTCATTGCACTTTGTCTCCCCTGTCTGGCCTCTTGTTAAGTTACAGCTTCTCCCCAGTCCCGTGTCACATGCTTAGGTGATTTCATGGTTTCTGGGTTTCAAACATTCCTTCCAATCTCGTTTGCTTACTTTCACTCTCTTTTTCTACTTTACTAACCTATACTAACAGTTTGTTGTTTTTGTTATAGTTACTAACCCAGACTAACATTGTATATAATACTAACTTACTAACGAGCACTAGGGATTGTATAGCTGCACTTACTAATTGATTAACAAGCTCTCAGCACTGCCCTGTTCTAGTCTCCGCCTTTGCCTTCACTTAGTCTTTGCTGCAATTCAGCGGATCCTCCGCACCTGCTCCACTCTGTCCTGCTTCTCATTATCTGTGCACGTTAGAACTCCCTAACCGGAGCTGTATGTTTTGTCATAGGCTGTCTCGTGATCCCTGTCCGCGTTTTGGCTTTTGCCAATTTCATGTGGTTAGGTTCTCCCTTGTGTTTCCTCCCTCGTAATTAGTCTGATCCTCATCACCTGATCCTAATCATAGCATGTGACTTCCCTTGAGTGTATTTAAGCTGTCTTCTCACTGCAGTTCCCCGTCAGAACGTTTCCCTTTGCTGCTATCATTTTCGCCTTGTACTCATAGTGTTTCTCTTCTGACTGGACCGTCCGACCTTCGATTTTTGGCTCTGCTTTTTGGTACTATTGTCTGCATCTGTTTACGAACCCTTTTTGCCCGACTACAAGTTTTGTGTTTGCCCTGTTTACGGTTTGGATTACGCCCACTGGATTTTGGCTTTTGCTTCTCTGACAAACCTGTGCCTGTGTAACGAACCTGTTTTTGCCCGACCACGAGTGCTGTTATTGCTGCCCTGGTTTTCGACTCTGATTCTGCCCTACTGGATTGTGATTTTGGATTGTGGACTCTGTACTGTTGCCTTCTGCCCTGTGGGGGGGGGTTACCCCCCCCAACTACAATCATATCACTTTTTGCTGCAACTTCCTGGTCTCGCATCTGGTTCCAGAACGGTACCTCACACAGAGGTCATGGTAGGGGGGGAAATCTATGCATCACAAAAGGTTTCACAGTTCTATAAATCATAGTGAAAACATAACTGACCTCTTGTATCTGTTTTCAAAGGTGCAGCTGAGATGACCCAGCTGTGAGGATACACCGCAAAGATAACTTTCAATCAAGTTTACTTATTTCACTTGTTTACTATTAGGCAGTGTCCAGCTTATTACTTATCCTTCATTACTTACTCCTGCAGTGAACCAGTTGTAAATATAATACAGTTTTATAATAAAAAAGTGTCTCTAGTATTTTATTTTCAGTCTGTGCCACAGTTTGGTTATGAACAAATTTGGCAATAATCACATACTGCTAATTACTTCAAATAAATTATTATAACATGGAATATAAATGCAAATGTGAAAACAAATGTGTATACTGTACATAAAGTGACAACTATTCAACAAACTGAGAAATATCAAATAGAACAAGGTAAATATATACAAAGCAATTCAAACATAAAATGTTCAACCTGTTTATTACTTAGTGACCAGGAATATATCCTGTGTATTGGCCGTGAGGGTCAGGGTACCTGTCCCTGATAGACCACACACAGCAACTGGGGATGACAAGCCGGTTTCTCGGCCCCAAAGCACCATGTTGCCAGAAGATGTACTGCCTGTATGCAGCATATCGGTACTACCCGATTGTCATCCCCTGGCTCCCTTACATTCTCAGCTACCAGCACATCATCCCTATATTGCCTATGAATGCGCAAATTGCCTTCATCAAGGCAATACAGGGAGAAGTGTGGTAGAAGAGAAATGTAATGTGCAGGGTCCTGGCCACAGCACAGCTTCTCCCTGTTTGTTGGCATGTCCCGGCAGTTCCCGCAGGTGCACCACTGAACCCCAGGTAAGCCAGCTGATGGAGGGGGACCCTGTCTGAGTTGTACCATCATAAGGGCATCAAACACCAACCCAGGTTCCCTTGCAAAAAGCTCCCTGGCCAAATGCCTACACTCCTCTGCCTCAATCTCTTGAAGAAGTTGCTATGGGAACAGAAGACAAGGATTAGAAACACATAATTCTCCATCATAATGGCATCCAGTGTAATCATAAGTAGCTCTGTAATTTTGTTTTTGTTAAAAGTTTTGTAGCTGTTCTTTGGGAATCAATGAGGCAGGTACAACAATTACATTATGCCGATTTCACAAAAGCGTTTTAGCGTGTGTGTGTGTATAACTAACATGCGTTTAAATTTTAAACGCATGTTAAAATGCCATTGTACGCAGACAGCTAAACGAACATTTAAACACCATTTCACGAGATGAGATCATCGCACGGTTTGCTGCATGCAGATAACCTTGCGTTTAGCCCTCAGACTAAACAGGTGCGGTCAAATTATGACAACCTGGCGTTTCCAATAGTCGTTACCGGTTAATAACCCCGTATGTAAAGGTAGTTGCGTTGTGGACACGCATTTTGAACAGAAATGTTGCTTTTGTGAAATCAGCCCATTATGTTTATTGTTGCCTAAAACAACCTCTGTCTGTGCCCTTCTCTGCTGCTGGAAAGCTGCCACTCATTCCTGGCTATCATCAGGCCCAACTCGTCCCCTTGCTCTTCCCTGAGACCTCGCTCCTTCACTCTACCTCTTCCTCGGCCTCGACCTCTGGTTGCTCGTCCTCTCCCTCGGGGCTGCGCTGGTCCGGAGCTGACATCAGAATCTGTGTCAGAAGCTCTGGAAGCTTCGCTAAATTCTATCTGGGCATATTATGGTCATATGATAATTATCTGTTTTCTCAATGAAGGACGTAACTCGGTATAACTAGACATTGTAATTACGTTATTATCAGAACACAAATACTGTCTATTAGCACTGCTAATAGACAGTATTAGCATTTGCAAACTGTCTGTTAGCAAGCTAGACTGAACATCTAAACTACTACAGTCAATAATTGGCATTATTATTAGCATAGCTGTTTATTCAAATGCACAAACAATATCATGTGGACAATATAAAGCATTTGATACTATAGTTGCAAGATACCTTGTCACTCATTCCTGCTGGTAGCATGGTGCACAGATCCTGATTCAATACGATACAGCAAGCCGGTTGCTGGGTTGGGTGGGTGTGTATCGGCAAGGCTGGCGGCGGCAGGGGGCGTGCATCGCTGAGCCCGAGAGGAGGGGCTTAGTTTGACTACTGTGTTTACAAACAGCAACAGACAAAACTCCAGACTCGACCTTTAAAGGAGCAATATGTAAGAAATGTATGTTGATTAATCATGAAATGGCCCTGATATATCACCAGATGCTGAGGAATGATGTTAATTTCAAATACTTATATCACTGACAACAGTAGTCCAGCCAGAATATTCTCATTACAAAAGCGAAGTTGCAGCCCACAACTAATGTTTATGTTCTCATTTTGTGTTTTGGCCTGTTGCGCCACCCTCCACCTATCTCCCAATCATGAAGCCAGTAGCATTTCGGCATCCAGGTTGCCAGTTACCACTGAGCTGCAGCTACCAGCGTTTCGGAGCACAAATGTCTGACGTTACTAAACCTAAAAGGCCTCGTTATGATGCCGAAGTACGTCGTGACAAAGTCAGAAACAGAACAAGGATCTGTATAGGACATGCCTTTGAAAGATGGAGACGGCTGAAAGCAGAGAAGAATTTGAAGACCTACACCGAAGTTGCTCATTTTCTCGTGGGCAGGTAAGACTCAGCTAAGTTTGGCTAACTTAATTCTATTTAATGTAGGCACAGACATTTTAAATATTCTCTACAGTTGAATAACGTTATGTATGTTCGTTCATGGTACGTTAGTGCGTATGCAGGTGGGTCATCAAATGGACAAGGCAACAAATTGTTTGAGAAATAAAAACCGTGGGTCTTCATTGCGAACATTAGCAATGCATTATTAGTCCGTTTCTCTGGCTTTATGCTGAGATGCTGTGGAAACCGTTCCAACATTAGCACAGCCATTATGGCAATATGAAATGTAATTGAGACAGTACATCGGTCAAATGAGTCCTCATTCATTCTTTACGCATATTACAGTATGGACTTTAGTGGGCTATCCACACAGAAGAGTGACGAGCAAGTTGACCAATATGACCATTGCTAAAGTTAGTTAGTCATTAGTCTCGATCTTCTCTGAACTGAACTGAACTGAACTGAACACAACCCTGTGAGAGCAAATCATTGGTGATATTGAAACGTAGCCATGGTAGCTCCGTGTAGTAGACGTTCTTGCTGGATCCGGCAACCTAGCTGGCAACCTCTCGTCTGGGGGAGAGGAGGAGGGGATAATGCGCTCTGCAGTATTTTGAATGTGATTGCACTACCAGTTTTGGCCACAAACTTACATATTGCTCCTTTAAAGTTTGCTGCACAACATTTGAACAAGCCAATGAAATACTGGGAGTGCACAGTCTGGTCAGAGAAGACCAAATTGAACTCTATGGATGTCATAGCACACACCATGTTTGGAGGACAAACGACGTTGCACATCTCCCCCAAAACACCATACCAACAGTGATGTTTCGAGGTGGGAACATCATGGTATGGGGCTGTTTTCGAGCATATAGTGCTGGCAGACTACATGTAATTGAAGGAAGGATGAATGGAGAAATATACCGAGACAGTCTTGATGATCTGCTGCCATCTACCAGGATGCTGAAAATGAAATGTGGGTGGAAATTTCAGCAAGACAATGATCCCAAACACATAGCCAAGGAAACTCTCAATTTATTTCAAAGAAAGAAAATAAAACTGCTAGAATGGCCCAGTCACCCAACTTGAGTCTAATTGAGAATCTATGGAAAGAACTGAAGATCAGAGTTCATAGAAGAGGCCCCCAGAACCTTCAAGAATTGAATACAGTTTATGTGGAAGAATGGACCAAAATCACACCTGAGCGATGCATGCGACTAGTTTCTCCATACAGGAGGTGTTGTGAAGCTGTCATTACCAACAAAGGCTTTTCTACTGAGTGTTAAATAAATTTCAGTAAGCGCATTCGATACTTTTTCCCCTGTGTCATTCCACTTTATTACGCAACTTAAATTCATGGACTTATTTGTTTTGATTTCTTTGTATGTGTGGATTACTTGGGTTGTTACCGACATCTGGTGAAAATTTCATGTCAATAGCCCGATTAGAAATACATTTACTGAGAAAAATGTTGACGCTGTTCAATAAGTATTTTCCCCGCTGTATGTGGATTTGTGGTAATATCAGCTATTAGCAATGGTCAAAAGCTGTCTACAGCAATCAATTAATACCCTGTAGCATTTGCAATTCTTTAATAATATTGAACCTTATTTTACCCCCCTGTGGGAGAGACCCTTTTTCAGCCCCTTTTTATTATCCCCCCGGCATAAAATGCGGGGGGATATAGGCATCGCCTCGTCCGACTGTCCGTCCATCTGTCCGTCCGTCCGTAATCATTTTGTTTCCGGAGCAGAACTCGGAAACTATGCAAGATATCAGCACCAAACTTGGTACATGTATTCTATGTATAGTCTAGATGTGCCTTTTGCTACTTTGGAAATTTCAGGATTCCTATTTTTGTTGTTTCCATGGAAACAAATCTGGACTTAGTGCAGATTACACAGTGTTCGTTTCCTGAGCAGAACTGAAAAACTGTGTAAGATATCAGCACCAAACTTTGTACATGTATTCTATGTGTAGTCTAGAAGTGCCTTTTGCTACTTTGGAAACTTCAGGATTACTATTTTTGCCATTTCCATGGAGACGAATCTGGACATAGTGCACATCAGGCCTAGTTTGTTTCCGGAGCTGAACTCAAAAAGCATTCAATATATCTTACTGAAACTTTGCATGTGTATTACTCACATTCTGAAGTGGTGCCTTTTGATATTTTCTGATTTCTGAAAATCTATTTTTTTTTGTTTCCATGGAAACCAGTTGCATTTGGACTCTGTACAGAGATAGGTTCGTTTCCGGAGCACAACTCAAAAACCGTTCATTATATCTTTCTGAAACTTTGCTTGTGTATTACCCACATACTGAAGTGGTGCCTTTTGATATTTTCAGATTTCTGAAAAAAAAATGTTTTTTTCGTTTCCATGGAAACAAGTTGGATTTGGGCTCTGTACAGAGATAGGTCCGTTTCCGGAGTACAACTCAAAAACAGGTCATTATATCTTTCTGAAACTTTGCATGTGTATTACCCACATACTGAAGTGGTGCCTTTTGATATTTTCAGGTTTCTGAAAATTTTTTTTTTTTCGTTTCCATGGAAACGAGTCGCATGTGGACTCTGTACAGACATGGGTTCGTTTCTGGAGCAGAACTCAAAAACCATTCATTATATCTTTTTGAAACTTTGTATGTGCATTACCCAAGTACTGAAGTGGTGCCTTTTCAAATTTTCAAATTTCTGAAATTATTATTTTTTTCCTTTCCATGGAAGTGACATGGATTTGGACTCAGTCGCAGGGCTGGGTTTGTTTCCGGAGCAGAACTAAAACACTGTTCATTAATGACTCTTGTTTTATTATAGCCTTTGTCAACATGTGGTTCATAGTCTTTGGTAGATGTTGCCAGTACATACTTACAGATAATTCCAGTGGAAAAATCACCTCAACATTCTTGTTTGAATTTTTTTGAAGGTGTAGGATTGACAAAACTTTCGCAAATAATCAGGGGCCGGGGGGATATGTCATCTTCTGATGACTCTTGTTTCAGGATGTTGGTATCCTTCAATTTTAATGAAACCTATATTTTTGGAAAGCTCTTGATGTGTACTGTACCAAAATAAAAAGCTGAATGTCGAAGACTTGAACGAAATATAGCACTCCATGCAAAGCTTTCAGCATAAACCATCTATATACGGCAAGCAACAAAATCCAGATCTGGAACACCCCAAAGCTAACCCTATGGAAAGCACACAAAGTCCAGTTCCTGGACAAACAAAAGCAATCCATCAGGTTAGCAACAAAGCCCAGATCATGGAAAGAACAAAGCAAGCCTAGATGGTCAACAACCAAAAATGTAAAACATTCAAGAAGAAGGAGTATGAAGTTAAACTCCAGATCTGACGACAAAGCCAGCCCACGTGGCTAGCGAACGAGTTCCGGACGACACAAAGCTAGCCCACGTGGCTAGCAAACGAATTCCGGACGACGCAAAGCCAGCCCACGTGGCTAGCAAACGAATTCCGGACGACGCAAAGCCAGCCCACGTGGCTAGCAAACGAATTCCGGACGACGCAAAGCCAGCCCACGTGGCTAGCAAATGAATTCCGGACGACGCAAAGCCAGCCCATGTGGCTAGCGAACGAATTCCGGACGACACAAAGCCAGCCCACGTGGCTAGCGAACAAAGTCAAGATCTAGAGGACTGTCTCATTTCTTGTTCAAATGAGGACAGCAAAACAAACAAACCACATTTCCAGCTGAAAATTTGATCAAAAATTATGAGAAAATACAAAAGAAAAGAATCAGGGCAATGCTGTTACACTCAGTGTTACAAAATCCAAAATGACAGCTTTAAACCAAGGCCATTAACCACCAGATCCAAATTAGTAACCAAGTCACTAGTTTCCAATGAGGTTCACATGCAATGCTAAAGCATACATGGAGAAATCATTCAAAATGCAATGACCAATTAACACTACTGTGCAAATGTGTTACAAGCTTAAGCTCGATGTAAAAAAAAAAAAAAAAACCCCAAGCACGTGCTATAGACACATTAATAAGCCTTTAAAAAGGAAGACCAATTCCTGATTCTGGACAACCAAAACAGTCCCCAAATGGCAAGCAACTATGTCTCAATCACAGACAACTCAAAGCAAGCCTCAAATAGGATGCAACCAGAGTCCAGATCATGGATAACACGAAGTAATTCTTAAATAACAAGCACCAAAAAGCCAGGTCATGGAGACAAAGCAATGCAACACACACAGTAATCCTCACAATCAAATACTGCTTCTCCCAACGAGCCCCCAATTGTTACAACTCAGCTCAAAAGCCGTAACAAGGAGGGAGATGCAAACTGATGCATTTAAAAAGCAAGATTCAATTTATTTCACAAACTTGAACTTAACAAAAAGACTATGCAAATATGGGGTGTGAAAGTCAGTAATGTTAGTGGACATGTGCAAAGAGTAGTGAAGTAGAGTTGTATGCAATCCAAGCAAAAGTCACAAGGGAGAGAGCAGCCCAACATGGGAAATGGGCTTTTTTATTTGCTCAGCGAACGAGCCACAAGTGCTCTCCATTGTACCATTGTACCGGCTCCGCCCACCAGGCACCTGCAAATTAGCCTCAAATGCAAGCAGAGTAGGGCCCATAACAGCAGTGATTCCTCAATGGATGTATAGGTGGCAGGACATGCTAATGAGCACGTCTTGAGACAATAGCTACCCAAGTTAGTGAAAGCACCTCTCAATCTTGCACCATTGGAAACATCCTCATCTTAAACAATTGTCATAAAAAGACATATGCTAGGTAAGTATTTGGCACAGGGACTAAAATTAATCCCTTCAAAAAACATAACATGCAGTTGATCAAAACAGACATTTTGAAGATGCTCCTAAAATTCCTGGTACCAGGGATAATCAGTTTCATTCCTTCAGCTGATGGTTCCATCATTGTGAAATGCGTGTCTGGGGATGATAGTGGGTTTCAGTCTGGGTAAGATGATGGATGCTGATCACAAAGAACAGGCAACCCTTGAACAGTTGACTGCAGGACTTTAGGTAGCCTGCATGTATGATGGCTACTGGTGGCTGGCAGTTGTCTTGGATACTTCTGAAGAACATCAGGGCATCAATGTCAAATTCATGCATCCTCATGGACCAACACGGAGGTTTCAGAGGCCCCAGAATAAAGAGGAAATTTGTTTGTTAATCATCTCTGCACCAAGTACTACAAGATCTGGAAGGCAGTGCACTCTTTCTGATTATGAGCTTGACAGAATCACCAAGTGGATCGATTTAGTGAAGTTTGTCCATGCTTGCTTGTTTTGTGAATTAAACAGGTTTTTATGTCTGGACCGCTACTGAGGCAAGAGCATCAATTTCAACATATTTTGACAAATCTGAGCAATGATATACAATTGAACCTATGGGACTACATAGTCAGGCTGAAGGTTGTTATGACACAATTTTAAATACTATTTTTGCTGTTGTATTCACAAAATGAAATGGCCCATGCACTTAGAATGCTGAATCCTCAAACGTTTGAATGATACACAGTATTGTTCTACAATTTAACACAATATTTGAAGGTAAAAAAAAATGCAATTATGCCTAGCGGCCTGCCCTCTGGCCGGTTATTGCTAAAGGGTTGAACAACCGCGTTGGAAGACGTATCTCGTAGTCATTGAAAAGATAGTACTCTGTCTCAAGAGGTGCAAATTTTTGGCCAGCATCAAGCAGAGAAAACAGCTAAGGAGATAGCTGAAATCACTAGAGTTGCGTCATGAACTGTCCAAGAATTTATTAAAGGATCCGTTACCTGGTATTTACACCCCTTGAAAAATAAGTGATTTGGGTCTAAAACATAATGTTTTGCGGTAATTTGCAAAAATGACGCAACATTTATATTTATTTTGCCCTTTTTATCAAGCCATTATTGCTCTCGCGAGAAAATTTCGAGATTTTGACTTGGCTGGAAGACATGGCTGGGCGGAGGGGGTGGTGCGAGGAAAGAGGGTGGGAGGAGGGAGGAGTGACTTGAAAGCACAGCCAAAGCAATGCGTGCAAAGTAACACAACGTGTGACCTCACCATGGCTGAATCATGGATGTATTATAAGAACTGGATACTGAACCAGGGCGAAAACGCACGCCTACAAGGGCTTAGCGGTAAAGCTGATATTGCAGGTCACGTGATGCCATGGGGGGCAAAAAGAACATTTTTCCATAGGGAACAATTGAAAAAGACTAATAAATCCGTAAATAAATTTTTTTGACTACCGCAAATGATCAATATATAATCTGTTGATTTTTCTCTTTTAAATCATTGGTGCCTTTTTCCACGGCAGCGACAAAATTTTTTATTTTAATTCAGGCTACGCGAACACCAAGGGGACCTTGTCTCTAAGCGCGCTCTTGTAAGCACTGCAGCAGCTGCGGTTTTCCGCGTGTAGCACTGGTCAGGAGAGTTCGTGCTGTCGGCTTACATTATTACCAAGTCGGTAAAGTGAGCAGGTGTAACAACACCAGTGTTTTCATTTATAGTATTTGATGAATGGCTTTGTTATGTAGCGACTCGACTGCTTCTCCTATCTTTTATGTAGCGTTACAGAATATGCAGTAAGGTAGCAAAGGCCGTTGTTAGTTAACTTAGGTTGGATAACGGGCATGTATTCGGTAACTATTGAAGGTGACATCCTATAATCGTGCACGTAGCTAACACTTGCTTTGCTTTTTCGTATTAAAATGTTCAAGATGCACCTAAGCTGAGTTGTTTATTTCTATCACTTTGAATATCTTACACCGATTCACAGTACTGTGCTTTGCTGCTTCATATATTATATGCTGGCTAAGTAGCATTGACTACGTCCATATGTGCACTTTCAGCATGTATAAATTCAGCCCAAAAAACTACACAGCTAATAATTTATTCACCATTGCATGCTCATTCTTAATTATTAAAACAATAGCAGATGTCCATACTTGATGTCGTGACTTTTCAGCAACTTTTAAGATACAAACTATGAAGTTTCTGTTATTTTATGCATGCGCCGAGCTTGCATTACAGCACTGCACAAACAGACAGTATATGTTGTTCAGCCTGTGATGTGAATGACACACTGTGCATGTGCGGCATCAGTGTATGGGAGTGATGCAGTGGAGATTCCCTTATGCAGCGGATGCAGCTGATCTCCATCTGCGCAGAAAAATATGAGTCCCAGAAGAAAGAAACAGATGAGAATGAAACGAAGATTGACTTTATGTATATTTTATAACTGGGCTGCTGATCATGTGAGGACTTAGGAATTTGCTAATCCTGTATAAGGGGAAGGAAAATAATTCCGTATTCAAATTTGACTAATATCGAATAAAGTCAGCACCTTTTCAGCTTACCTTGATGTTTGAGTACCCAGAGAAACATTCGGGTTGTAAAAACGCAAGCGTGAATTTAGTCAAGAAAATTTAGAGTTTCATTTCTAGTGCTGATAAACGTGGTAATAGCATATAACAGCAGCAGCTATGTTACGGATGACGCACTGGGTTGCTAGAGTATGCGCAGCTTATGCATTCGCGATATTAAATATTAAAATTAAATTCTAATGAATGGTGTGTGCACCCTGTGAGTCAGCTGGGATGGGCTCCAGTTCCAGGTATAGAGAAAGAATGGATTTAATGAGCTTTGAGCATTCGTACACTAAGAGCAATTTCGCTAGTCAGAATTGGCTATATACTTTGATCAACGTCATCTACTATAAAACTTATCAGATCATGAAGCATGGGCAGTGCTCTGTGCGGTTGGGTTATCGTCATGAATTCAGTAAGAATAGAGGAGGCTTCAAGCTCGAAGTGTTTCACTTTCTACGAATACATTTAGCTTTGAACTGTGTGGAAAACGAGATTGAACTGTCATCTTATACAGTAGCAAGTCAACTGTTTTGCTGACATTGTTTGCGATAGTGAATAATTTTATTTCCCTGGTAAATAAAAATAGTTCATCAACATTTTATATCCCTATTAGGTATATAAATTGTTTTTCCAAACTATATTTAAGCCGAGTGCTGTTTGCCCGTTCGGTACAGAGCTGTTGCATGGGTTTCGCCGTGGACATAGTTAGCTACATTTCCGGAGAACATTGGTCATGAACACGCGTCCTTTGTAGAGTGCCACCGGCGCGGGCCGTTGTCATAGATACCTCAGACGTCAGCGCGTTCATGAGCCCCACACTACGCATGTGTGAACGAAAAGTCACACAGCGCATGTCCGCGTGCCCCCGGAACTATGGCCTCATGTTGCCGTGCTGCACCACTGAGTAATTTCCATTGAAATGAATGGGCGGCCATTTTCGGTTCAGTATCCAGTTCTTATAATACATCCATGGGCTGAATCTGTCGACCGTTCTGGGTGGCTTTGATGTGCTTCTGCCATCTGAGTGTGACGCACTGAGCCCTGCGTGAGATGTACTAGCGAAATAGCCTAAAAACGGGGGGAATATAAATGCCACATGCAAGCTAACATTAGTACATCTAAGTTCCATGATCATACATTCAAGAGTAACACGCTGCGTTTGGACAGTATAAAAAGGCAATAATATACAGCCATCCCAACTGAGCAAGCTAACGTTAGCTTTTCACTAGCGGAAATTTAGCATATGTTTGGAGTGTTATTTCGCCTGCTACCCGACATCATAGCATAGCGTTGCTGACATCTATAGATTCCTTAGGTTGTCTAGTTTCATGTGATATGTGTCTCTTCACTGTAGCCTAAAGTGAGCCGGCTACAGCCATGGAAATACGGCATGTCAGGCGAGCCTGTGGGCTGTGAGGGAAACGTTTACGTATTGGGTGCAACCTAATGTTAGTACATCTAAGTTCCATGATCATATAATCAAGAGTAACGCACTGCGTTTGAACAGCATGAAAAGACAACAATATAGCTACAGCAACCCATCAACAAATTAGCAGAATGTGCAAGGTTATTGCTGGGATAAATTAACTTGGTTAGCTAATGTTAGCTTTTTGCTAGCGGAAATTTAGCGTATGTTTGAAGCGTTATTTTGCCTGCTTAACGACATCATAGCGTTTTTACCACCTATAGATTCCTTAGGTTGTCTAGTTTAATATGATGTGTGTATCTTCACTGTAGCTGAAAGTGACCCCGCTACAGCAACAGAAATACGGCATGTCGGGAGAACCCTCGGTTGTGAGGGTAATGTTCACGTATTGGGTATACTGCCAAGTTTCTTTTGAACTGCACCACACTCCATCCAATAGCTTACGGTAATGTAATGATAACATTGAAATTGGGGGAATAAAGTTGTCAGCTAATGCGAAAGTTGACATTTACAGAAAATATTAAAGTGGCGGGTTCCGTAGTGTTGGAACAACTCCTTTTTCTAGCCGAAGGTTCTTTGCTAATCCAGCATTATACTGTCCCAAGTTTGCAAAACAGTCTAGGAAGAAGTGTTTGGCGCAGACAAACAGGTGGCTTGCTGGAGCAACAGGAACATTGCCATTGAAAATAAATGTAATCCAACTGTTCCTCAAAGCAGCATCACCAGATGGAATGATAAAAATATTTTTATCTGGGTTTTGACAGTCAACAACGGAACAGTTATGTCCTCTGCTGCCCATAGCTCTCGTTTTCTTTGACATGCTTGCCTCTGTTCGGGTTACGCTGGGTAGAAATACAAATGGCGAATTCGCTTCCTTCTCTCCAGAAAACAGTGGGAGTGGTTTTGCCCCCGGCCCCTCCTCGGCTTCTTCCTGACGTCAATAAGAAGCCCAATCTGAAATTGCGTTTTTTCCCCCCTTCTACTGAATTCATGGGGGAGGAGGCAAAAGTGAAGTTCTTTGCCCGGAAAATATGTCAGCTATTGTCAGTGACAGAGAAGATTGAGGTATACATGCAATAACCTGAAAAAAATGGATTTTCCGGTGATGGATCCTTTAAACCCTGAAAGGATAGTGGTGAAATATCAACTTTGCGGAAGAAATGGGGTGAGGAAAAGTCATGACTGACCCTGATTGGAGATCACCAAAATGCCTGGTGAAGTCTCATTTTTAAAAAAAATCAATAGTAGAACTCATGGCTGTGTTTATTTATGAAGGTAAGCGCATTTCCACACGCATGATGCAACAAGAACTTGGAGGATTGGGACTAAACAGCTGCATGGCTACAAGAAAGCCACTTGTTTATGAGGGTAATTGGGAACCATTTCTTCCAACTTGGTCATTTAAGAAATGAGAAGTTATGCTCTGAATCAGTCAGGATTAAAAGAATTATTGCCAGCTGAAACATATTCATCACTGCAATAATGATTCAATCATAGGCTCTTGCGTACTTGCTTATTTAAATCCAAATGGTGACTTTTTTTGGACGGGCAGTGTGTGTGAGTATATATATATATATATATATATATATATATATATGTGTGTGTGTGTGTGTGTGTGTGTGTGTGTTTTTGCGTGTGTGTCTTTTTCACAATACTGGGTAACAAAAGTGTGACACGAACATGAAAATTTCAAAATCATTCAAGGAACAGAAAACCGACTTTATTGATTCGTCACTGGTATAAGACTGGCATATAACAGCAAGAAGATTGTCTGTCAATATGGAAGCCCATAGGGGACAATATTAAAATGAAAATGTAATTCCACTATTGCATTATAATTTTCCACTTATGATTGAGTTTTTTGAGACTATATTAAATTGAAAATGCGTTAATCCAATTATCACTTTCATTTTTGCATATTCATACGGGAAATCTATGACTATATTCAAATGATAATGAAAAGTTGTTTGACATTTAATTTTCAAAGTTGTGCCCCGCAATACAGTGGACAATATTCAACTGCAAAAAGCAAAACAGCACCCCCAGCTTACAGCATTTACACTTACACACCACCATGCTCTTTTAGGGTCAACATGAAAATGTAAATGCTATTTTATGACTACTTGAAAATGATATTGAAAGCAGCATTCAACATTTAATTTGCAAAGACTTAACCTGCTCTAATGTAGACAATATTCAAACGCAACAAGCCAAACAGCACTGCCATTATCATTATTACATCCAAGTGATTAGAAACAGCATTTACATATACATGTCATCACGCTCTTTTGGGGTCAACATGAAAATGAAAATGCTGTTTTCTAATCACTTGGATGAAATAATGATAACGGCAGTTGACATTTCATTTTCAAAAACTTATCCTGCAATACATAGGACAATATTCAAATGCAGTAAGGTAAACAGCGCCTCCCAGTCCATTGCATTTACAAATACATGTCACCATGCTCTTTTTTGGAGACAATGAAAATTAAAATGCAATCTGTCAGCGTTTCATCAAGGCGGGTCTTTAGCTAGGACGTCACTTATTAGGGGCATGAACTAAAAAAATGTTCCTCATTTGCATACCAACCAATCAGCTTCTGGTTAGCGCACGTATGCACGGAGGCTAAAGCTGGATTTATGGTTCTGCGTCGACTCCACGCAAAGGGCACGCCGTCGCCTCGACGCCGACGTGGACCTTTCGAAGTTCTGCGTAGAGGTCGTTAGCGTCGTGCTGTGCCGCGAAGCAATTCACCGACAAACCGCTAGGTGGCGTCAGGGTTCCGAAGGACCTGTCGTGAAATCACGTGAGACTCGAGTAGAGTGGACCAATCAGTGCACTTGCGGTCTGCGTCGCTCTGACGTGCAGTTAGAAAATTTTCGAGGTGCACGGCGCAATGGGGGTTCATATCGCCGCTGAGGCTCTGCGTAGCGACGGCGTCGGGTCGACGCAGAACCATAAATCCAGCTTAACTGTTAATGTCATGATGGCTAGGCTGCTATATAATGTGCGGCAACACGTACTAGGTTACGCTGCTCTTTGGATATAGCCACCTAGGCAGCTAGTATGCTAGCTAACGTTAACCATGGAAAATCTTTGTAAATGATCATCACACTACGGCGATATGATTTGGTTTTTGTCCCAACTTTACTAACTAAGCAATAATATGCATTAACTTATTCGCAGCTTCGCAGCAGTGTTGGGCTACCGAAGTGTGCCTGCAGATTTTTGAGACGTTAGTTAGCTTGCTAGTGAGTTTAAAAGCAATCGCTTAGGTACAGCTCGCTAGCTGGTGAACCCTTGGTAGCTATGATGCCTTTGGCAGAAGTTCTTACAGCTCTGATTTGTCACTTTCAACGCCATTGCATACACACGACCTCTTTCACCACTGATTATCAGCTTCATTTGCCTAAAGAGCGAACTGACAGTTCGGCCTGAGACATGTTATTTCACAGCTAGTTTTAGCAGCATTATCCTTCTATGCGTGCTATCGTGTATACAGTCCATGGCTACACCCGAAGGCAGTGATGAAACAAAAGACTGGGAGATGACAAAAACATGAACCGGAATTTGGACTTGGAGAGGTGGGGTCAGGCTGGCAGACCAGGCAGGGAAAAAGCTGAAATAACAAACACATAACTAGGGCTAAGCAAAAGATGAACATAACATGGCAGAACACAACAGATTGTGTGGCTAAAAAGATTGCTTTGAGGCTAAAACATTATCAGGTCGTTTAACCACAGTGGCTTAAGGCAAAAAAAAAAAAAAACAGAACATCCATTTAAAACAATTATTCGTCCTGACCTGTTCTGTCATTTTCATAATTAACAAAACATTCACAGTGTGGAGATTCACTCCACACTGTCAGGGGCTGCTAGTTCTCCCCGTTTAGGTAAGAAGACAATCATTTACGTTGTATCTGGAAGCTTATTTGTTGCATTTCGGCTTTATTCAAAATTGCATACCTGTCAACTTGCACACATATGGCTTGAGTCTCACGCTTTTTATATTTTATTGCGGAGTCCCACTTTTTACATCAACCCTCGCTGTACCGAGAGTGAGAGGCGATATTTCATTGGAACGCGGGTCAGTCATTGTTCAATTATGCATATTTTAGAGATTCTCGCGCAGAATTGGAATCTCTATGCACGGAAGTTTATCAGTTTTTAAACAGAGGATTTAAACGATCGCAAAGTGCAAGTTAAATTGCCTGATGTGCGGAAAGGGTAGCGCGGAAGTTTCAGACCAGTTTGTCTTTCGTAAAGCATGGGCCTATTACTAAGTAAAATATGTTTCTGTACTGAATTCAGCCCATAATTTCATCGCTGTTAGATCGCATATGGAGTGAAGCCGTGTCTTCAATTGCCAATGGATTATTACGATAATTAGAAAACGCGTCAATAAAGGAAAATGATTCAGAACTAGCCTGGATGCGGCCAGGATGCCAGGGCGTGGGTCGAAAATGTAAGTTCGCTATTCTGACAATAATAGAAGGGGGGGAGGGCATATTTGGGGTCATTTATGTATTGTTTCTAGCGGTTTTATTGGACGCTGGATGCGCTCATTTTAACTGATCTTTGAAAAAATAGTGCCGGTCGGGAAAAGCTGAGTGGTGGTTGGTGCATTCCGAGTGCTGGTTGGGGCTGACCAGCGCCGACCAGCATCGGCAGAACCCAGGGTATGTGGTAACGAGACATCACAAAGACAGAGTGTGAGACTTGGTCTTATATAACACACTGCTACCACCCAGTGGAAATGACAAACAGATGCAAACAATGATTAGTGGAGTGAGGAATGCAGTCCAGGTTTTAATACACTGGTGAGCTGGACGGCTGGAGGCGTGGTCTGACAGTACCTCCCCACACCTCCCCCCCGAGGCACGACTCCCAGCGTGCCTGATCTTCGGCCGGGAGGCCGAAGCAATAATAATGAGCAATAATAATTTTCCACCACATTTCTGTCCGAGCACACGCACTAGAAGGGGGTGAGTCCAGTGGATGCGCTCTTCAGGGAATTCTGAGCATATTCAGCCCAGGGCAGGTATTTGACCCAATCCCGCTGATGCTGGTGGCAGTATGCCCGGAGGAACCTCCCAAGGTCCTAGATGGTTCTCTCTGCCTGCCCATTGGTCTACAGGTGGTATCCCAAGGTGAGGCTGACTGAGGCTCCCAGCTTCCTGAAGAAAGCTCTCCACATTCAGGGCGTGAACTGTGGCCCACGGTCTGAAAGTATATCCTCTGGAAGGCCAAAATTTCTGAATACCTGCATAAATAGGGTGTCTGCAACCTGGAGAGAGGTTGGCACTTGTGGGGAAAATTACCTCTTGTTACCCGGTGGTGTTTGTTAAGGGTGGAAGACAATTGAAATAAATACTTGACCAGATTGTGATTGAAATATAGTAAATTTATAACAGACAAAGAGTAAAAATTACAAACTGTAACAGAGGGATGTTCTTGGCCACAGTTTGGAGAGCGCTCTGCCCGGGCATTGCCCGGGCATCAGTTCTTATAATCCACAGTCCTTTAGCTGTACATCAATTGGCTGTAGATCTGTCTATAACCGTAGTCTAATCAGCTCCCGCCTTACTTCATGGTATTGTCCAGTCTACTTTGGACAGGTCACAGAAAGGCGGTTACGGGATACCTGATGCCACTTTGGACTGTGCTTAGGGCGTTTTCTTTCTTGGCAGAAACTGTGCATTCCTGTGCCACTCTTGACCTTGGTCCTCTGTACAGTTCCTCTCACACACAGACACACATTCTGGGTAAATAGGTTTATAAGCTTTGAGGTATTGACATAAAAGATGTTTTAAGCAGTAAAAGATAATAATAATACAAAAGATGTTTTGATAATAATACAGATGATAATAAGATGATAAGAATACAAAAGATGTTTTGTATTATTCCACAACTCCCTCCTTTGGCCCCATTTTATGGGGGCAACACTAAAATGCTGAAGCGATTACATTCTCACCCTTTTTGTGCTGTGAGCACCTACATTACATATTGCTATCAATGGGGTGATTGCATTAGCATCCTAAGCGCAGCAAGCAAAACCTGACCTCCAGGCTCTACTTGACCACTGGGACCCCTCCTTGGGTGCCCCCCTTCACCCCTTGACAGCTCAGGGATCCACATGACCATGGCTTGGCCATGACGCCAGTGGAGGTCGGCTTGGCTAGTTGCCGGCCCAGCGTCTGCTCCAAGCGAAACCCTTTAGTCCTACAGCAAATCTGCATATTCCGGCATTTTAATTTTACTTCATATGTGCAAGTGCACTCATCAGCCACTATCACGGAATATGGATCTAGCACATGAGCACATGAGCACACTCTAACATCATAAATTTACTAAGCCAATACCCTTCATCCACTCAAATCTCATTCACACTCCTCCTCAGACAACCTCAGAATCTCCCGGCAGTAGGCCTGAAATTCAGGATCAGTCAGAAGTTGTTTTCTGAGGTTTGGCAGGTCTGAGCAATACTTCTCCGCCCACTTCCAGCAAGCCCAACCTGCTCCTCCGCCTTGTCCATGTTTGCAGTAGGGATTTCCAATGGGGCAGTTGGGCGTGTAGGGTTCTGGAGGACACACCCATTCGTCACTTCCTGTCACATTCCCGGTCACCTGTTGGTACAGTAACATAGTCCTCCTCGTCCGGGCGAGGTTAGGGGCAAGTCCCCGGCCTCCAGGCCTATGGGGTCATCTCGGTACTCCTCTAACTCAATATCTTCATACCCCCTCCATTTGGAGGGGTCAGTACCACAGTTGATTACGTTACATAAATCAAATTAAAATGTGTTCTCACTGTCCGGGTCCACCTTTAAAATTACCTTGGCTCCATAGCGGTCTGAGTTCACTGTAGCTGCGTCTGTTACCAGTACCAAGGCCAAGATTACTATAGTACTTGCTATTTTCACGTTACTTTTGGGACATGCATTGAAGTTAGTCTTGTCCGTGTTTTCCGGTAATGTATGTGTTAGGACCCAACGATGTATATACTGCAAGACCAGGCTGGTGAATGCTCCTCCTGCTATTAGTCCTCCTACTACTGCCGCAACCATCAACATGTCTTTCATGAATTCTTAGTGTGGTGTAGGTGTCGTAAGGGCATCTTTCTGAGTGCGTTCAGCGTATAGCAAAGCGCCTACTAGAAGTAAAGAAAATCCTACTAGGAGAGCTAATCCCTCCTTTCCTATTCCTAGCCACAATTCATTACGTTTCCTCACCCTCCTTCGATTCTCCATCTCCATCTTCCTTGTTGATGTCCTGGAATGACAACAGGTTAGTTCTTACCTGCTCTAGTGACCACTCTGGCGGTCTTGCTTTTGCACAGTGTGCAAAATGATGCCAGGTCTTATCTCCTCCTTTTCGACCCGCTTTTCTTGCGATCGGAAACCTCAGTGATCTTGAATGGTCCCGTCCAGATCGGTTCGTCCCAGCGTGGACGGCCTGGTGCCTTTAACCGGACCCAGTCGCCAGTGGTCACCCCTGGGGCCGGGGTGCCGTTGTCCTCGTCTCCTGTGGAATTTGCTGCTTGCACCTGGCGAGAGAAGCTTAGTCATGTTGCCCAAAGCCCGCATATAATCTGACAAATCTGTTTGCAGCACGGCTGCGGTGGGGACCACGTTAGGGTCTCTCGGAGGCCCAAGCATGGGCCTCCCAGTAAGTAATTCATGTGGTGAAAGAAACGTATCCTTTGCTGGTTGCTGGCGCATAGAGTATAGTGCCAGTGGGAGGGCCTCAACCCAGGTCAAATTAGTGGAGTACATGGCTTTTGCCAGTTTTGCCTTCAGGGTTCCATTAGTTCTCTCCACTAATCCTGCTGATTGCGAATGATATGTACAATGCTTTTTCAGTCCTATTCCTAATTTTGCTCCCATGTGGGTCAACACTTCATTCCTAAATTCTGACCCATTGTCACTATACAATGTCTTTGGAATTCCCCACCTAGGAATAATTTCTCTACTCAGGATTTTGCTACTGTGATTGTATCTATAGCTTCTACCCCATTTAGAAAAAAGGTCATATCAGTACTAATGCATACCTCTTCCCTCACATGGTGTTAAATGTATGAAACGTGGAATGGCCCAGGGGTGTAGGGATTGCCCCCTTCTGTACTACTACCCATCTTTGTCATGTTGGACATTTCTTAGAAATTTTTTTTTTTAGTAAATAAGTGATAGTAACTTTGCTCTATTAACCCCTTGGTCCCTCCTCTTGGTACATGGCACTGCCCATGCACCAAATCTGCAGCAATATGGAAGAGGATTTTGGCAATATAGGTTTACCATTGGGTCCCATCCACCTGTCATCAGTGTGTTGTGTTCCATGTGATGTCCATTGACATTTTTTCTTGTGGGGAGCAGCATCATGCTCTGCTCACAGCAGGTCACATGAAATTGAGTCTTCAGATTGGTGTAATAGCCCCACAAGAGTGTGTTTGGCTGTTGCCCTTGCTCCTCTGTCTGCAAAGGTGTCAGCCAAACTGATTGGATCAACATGTTTGGTGTGCAAAGGGTTACAATTAACACAGTTTCATGAGTACAGACAGCATATCCAACACATGGTTTGCCTTTATCGACTCTTGACGCCAAACCATCAACAAAGTATTCAATCTCAGGATTTGATAGAGAGGTGTCCTTGAGTCCAGGACATGCAGTATTATTAGATAGGACTTCTTTGAAACAATGGGAACAAAATGTTTTTTTTTTTTTTATTTAAAGAAACATGATCAACAGTTTATTGCAATATAATTCTGCAGAATGAGAGTGCAAACAGGGACTCTATGTCCACAGCAGTCAGAGGTTGGTTTCTGCTGAATAATTTCAACAAGCAATTCTTATATGGGTCATTCCATGAAATAGAGAGCCAGAGACCCTGCATTTTTTATAGGACTATATGATTTACAAAATTGGATGCCACCTATAGAAAATGCCATGCATGAAGGCCAGAGTATATAAAAAAAAGCTAACCCAGGCAATATAATTGGTCTTCTGAAAAAGATAAATAAAAAAACTGCATGTCTTTGAAAAACTTGTGGATAAAAAGTGTCCAAATTTGTGACATTCATTGCCCTCAGACTTTGATGTAAAATTCTACGAATTTTTAAATAAAAGTCTGTCTGAAATGGCATTTGTTCTTAACATCAATTCCAAGTGATTAACCCACAACGGCAATTAACTGGGAAATCCAGATGTATAACACTGCAATTAGCGCTTAAAATATTGTTGCGAACGTAACTCATGGTGTCCTGAAAAGTTACGTTGAAACAGTGGTGAAAAACCCAGGAAACATAATATATTATCTAGATTTTTGCACCAACGTGTTGATATTAATCTGTTGCATAACTGTCCAAAATATTATCTCAGAAAACATACAGGTTTTTATAAAATTCTTTTTTTTGGAGCAAAATTTTTTTCGCGTCATATTTTTTCAAATTACGTTCAACATGAGCCGAGCTCGCTGCCCGATCTGCTGTATCCCCATGGGGTCTCACAGTGGTCATAGATATGGATTTCCTTTCGAACCTCCTACTACTTATCCGGGAACCAGTCTATCGTCTTCATGAAGGAAGCTGAGCATGTTAGTATTTTTGTGTCCCGGAAAGTTACGTTCGAATGAAGTGACGTTCAATCACTTAAAATCTTTTGGTAAATCACCGATTTTCAACACAAGTATGTTTTCTATAGGGATTCATAATTCGGCCTGCCGTTTCACGTGTTTTAAGGAGTGGTGCATCGTTTTTGGTCGCGGAAGTTAATTTGGATTAATTAATTACAGGAAAAATAACGCGCTAAAAAAAAAAAAAAAAAAACGCATTTAATCGCACCCTTTCTCAGTTCCCTCATTTCTGGCACACCGGTAACACTGATGCACACACTTTAGCCCGGTAGGTGGCGTTAATGCACCCCAAGTCTTAAAATGTTGAATAAAAAGGCTATAATTGCACTTGGGAGTTTGCACTAATCAGTGAATGTAGTACACAGATGAAAAATGCACTGATAATTATAGATGAAAAATAAACATTTTTGTTGTTTAAGATCACATATATGTCTATTCATTGATTCAGTCGTCAACCAAAATTTATTTGAATTGAAAAACTTTGCTTATTGTGTCAAAAATTGGTATTTGATAAAAATCTAATTAATTAGATTGATTTTTTTTTAATCGCATCCCACCACTATTGTTTACATGTCTACCGGCACCTCTCATTCATATATTTTCTCAATGAAAGTGACACTTGGCAGTTAGGTGTATTTTTGTGGGGGTTGTGGCAAACTCAGCTGGGACATGGCCAGTCACTGCTGTTATTGTGCCCATGTTGCGTTCAACGCACTTTTTGGCGAAAAGAAAGGATAAATTTTTCTAAATAAAAAGAATTTTGATGGAAGTTATTAGTAAATGTGAAACAGGCAATTTAGCCTATTTTTTTTTTTTATAAATGTTGCACAGCAAATGTAGGGTTGCTTTTTGTGAAGTTCCTGTATTTCAGCCCAGAATTGTGTTGAATGTTTAACTGCATGCTCCTGCTGAGGAATTGAAATCAACAAATTCATCCTGTTAACCATTAGTTGTACCATTGTAAATTGAATCATTAGCGGTTTCCAATATCAAAAAGGGCGTAGGGTGAAGACAGGTGATGCATTTGCTAAGTCGAGCATTTTTCGTGCCCATGTTAGATTCGCAACATTTGTCATGTGGTACAATCCAGATGACAAATTTTGCATTTAGCAACTAGTCTACTCTAAAATATTTTCAGAGCTGATGTGTACTTACATGGGCTGCCTTCTCATTTATATTTTGTCCAGAATATTGCATTTGTTCCGTCCTCAGATGAACATGACCAATGAGCGACTTATCAAAGCCCTGCCAAACATGTTCAGACCTTAGAGCACAACTGGGCATTGCCAAACTGCTGGTTTGTTTTAAGTTTGTTCTCTGTTATACTAATTGAACAAGTTGAGACTTTGTTATATTTTGAAATAAAATTTTTATTGCATACTTTTGTGTTAGTTTAGTGTCCTTGTTACATCGGGCAACGCTGAAAGTTCAACACCTTGCCTCTTGCATCCCACAGTAAATCTTGCCATTTAACTTGTGTCACATTTTGACTCATGGGAACGCCAACAAAAGTGAACCAGTACTTCATGCAAAATCTTTGTTTCAAATTTGAACAGTCATGTCACACTTTGGCTCTCTTTTTCATGGAATGACCCATACCCTTCTAGCCAGGCATCCTTCAAGCAATCAATCACAAAATTACACAAACATTTTATTCTTTGAAAATTTCTGCTCTAGGGATGCGCTTGGAGGAGTCACATCTTGTGCTTAGGGGCTCAGTTTCAAGGCCTGGTACAGATAGAAACAATTCTGTTATCTTGCTAAGTTGGGACATTTCCCAGACATGAGTCCATAACTCCTATCCAGGTGCATGCACCCCTCCCATCTGTACTTTCCCACAGGCAGTTTTCTCAGAGCCTGAAGCGGAGAACAAAATAAGCATTGACATTTCTAGTATATATTACATATATATATATATATATATATATATATATATATATATATATATATATATAGTATATATACTATATATATTATACTTATTATATATTTATTTTGTTTTTAAGCAGTAAAACTATAATGTAATAAAATCTAAGTGCACTTAACACTATTTAGAGGAATTATAACAGTAACAACAAAAAATTCCTTCAGCAACATTAGTCAAGTCAGGTCTATTTATAGAGAACATTTAAAACAACAAAGTTGAATCAAAGTAGTGTACAATGATAATTGGCAGATAATAAAATGGGGAAACTAAAACATCTATAAAAATCAATAAATCTGTAAAACGAAATCAAGCAAAAGAGTGGATGGAATTCACTTAGATCCTTTCTTTACCTGCCGAATAAATCCCAATTCAAGAACTTTGTCTTGTGTATTTTCGCTTGGTCTGAATGTGTTTTACAAAATCATCAATTTCATTGGAATTGTTTGCAATACACTGCCTTGTCGATCACAGTGCATGTGCCACCTTGATAAATTAATTTTATTTAAAAATTCATAATTACTAAATTTGCTCATCCTTGCTACTGAGCTCCTGTCAATTTTGCATTAATATTTATTTATTTATTTAATTTAATTAATTAATTTATTTATTTTTTTTTTTTCATGATTTGGTATTCCTCTGTATTCCAGGTCAAAAATGGGACAGTAACAATAATTTCTTTTCAAAGTGTTTTTTTTTTCAATTAATCATGATTGAGCAATCCGCCTCTGTCTAGGGTTCCGCTAAAAGCATGGAGGAGATGCACAGTCAGGGCTTATTAGCCCCAGCCATAGTGTCAATTCCCCATATCCTCAGCAGAACCGGGTGGAGTTGCTTTAGACTGTGTTACAATATGCAATTTCTTTTTTTTATTATTCACAAAAAATGGGTACGTATTGAACATTCAACTGTAATAATTTTTCTGTTGGGCTCCCAGCACATAAAGGTAAACAATCATCCCAAATCTGGTCAGCTCAGTCAGTCAGTCAGTCAGTCAGTCAGTCAGTACCTTTTATTCGAAAGTCCCTGTCCTTCTCACTACTAGTCAGAATAAAAGATTTTGTCAGCCTAATCAAAAATAAATTTAGAATGTGATCACGTTATTGGTCGACTTTTTCAATTATATGGTGGTCCACCTTTTGAATTTAGTCTTGTGTTAATACTCCGAATTGGATTTCCCCAAATTTATTTTAGAACTCCGCAGCTGAATCTTAGCTGGCCAGCAAATCACTTTCAGATTTTTTTCATTCCTTATCTTCTGCAGTGAGTCCTCTGTGGAAAAGTTTCAATTGAATGAGTTAGATGCATACAACAATGAACAAAAACTTCATCAACATAATTTTGCCGTTTTTCCACTCGCTTGGATCCTTTCCTGTAGAAGTTAAAAAAAGATTAAGGTTATCATGCCCTCTTAGTTTTTTCCCATGTAGAATCACTGGTTGATAGTCCCTGTTTGAAATGGAGAAAAGATTTTTCATTAATTCATTTGCATTTCTTCGGTCAGGAAAGCTTCCAGTCACATTTGCTCAATCACAATGCATCATTCTCTGTTCTCTGACTTCTGCATGTTGACCTTTCACTTGTCTGTGCTCCCTAATCTGCTTCAGTCAATAAGGCTCCATTCCTCTATTGTTTTGACTCTGCATTCCTCCATCTAAAAACCCATCCAGTCTCTAATCCCACAATAGTTCACTTGATTTTTTATTTTATTTTTATAAATCTAATATGTACCATTAAATTTCATATTATATTTTATATTTCCAGGTACTTCTCTGATCTTTTTCAAATATCAATTGAAAATTTTCAATACTTGAGAAACCTCTGTATCAATAAAATTTGGCACAGAGTCTCTTACTATATACAGTGTTAAACAGTACTTTGGCAAATTTTGAACACACAGTGTTATTCTTGTTTGTACTTTTCCTTCATTTTCTTTTCTGAGATATGCTTCTAGCACACCAATCTCACACAGTCTAATTATTTACAGAAAACTGCTTATATTTTCTAGCTCTTTACAATTTTGCAAATATTGAACAAATTCAAATGGTGTAATTACTTGACGCTCATAGAGGATATTAGTAGTGGTTTTCTCAGCAATGAATTACTTCCGCCAAATATTAGAGCATTTAAATATTGGACTTTGTCCTGCATCTCAAAGCAATTCAGTTAGCCACATTAGAAACACTTTATCCACGTTCATGTAATTGACGTTCAATTATTACTTCCTCTAAACTTCCCTCTGTTTATAGTTACTGATTGTTCAAGAAGGGCATACGCTTATTGAATCAAGAAATAGGGACTTTTATTTGATTTCACAAGGAATAATTATTCTGCTCACTTCTACCAACTTTGTCCTTTTACAACTCCACAGCCATTAAAATGGCTAAACTCCCGCTCTCTGTTTACCATCCAAATTAATTCCACTTACTTTAACCAACCACAGCCATTAAAATGGCTAAACTCCTGCTTTAACCGACTCCACTTACACCAACTTCACTTACTCGGACCAACTAATTTCACTTACTCTGACCAACTTCACTTTTTACCAATCCTGCAATTACTCTAAGAATTCCATAAAATACTGTAAATATAGGCTAATCAACGGGCACCTGAAATTAATCTTGAATAAATGCTAATTTTATTGTGGACCTCTATATGAGCACTTCATGTAATAGAATGACAACTGTATTCAATCTAACAAAGACAGAACTAACAAATATGCCAGCAATGCAGTTGTTTACAGACACTCACAGAGTTCGGTTCATTCACATTGACTTCCACACACACAATCTGAGCTCAGCATACACACACATACACCTCAGCACTTAAAGCACCTGCCAACAGCACTCGAAAACATTCCTTGCTCCATTCCCAATTCACTCACTGCCACCACCAGCCTGGATTTACAATAATATACACTCAGGTCCTGATCTCTACATGCACAGTCCAATGGCCAAGTCCTTTATTGGATATTTTATTGTTATGTGACCTTTATATTTCTCCTCTCTTTTCTTTTGTCACATACACGTGTGTATTATCTTCCTAGGCGTCTTTGATGGATCTCCCGTATAGGACCTCTAGACCATTCAGAACTCAGTGGCTGACGTCCCCCCACCTAACCTATTAAGTCCTTCGTATCCTACCGTGTCCACCGTCGCCCACACGTTTCAAATTAAAATATCCCTTGGGTATTTACCTGGCCTTGTGACGGATTTTTTTTTTTTTTTTTTTTTTTTATGCCGTCGTCACGCCCCCGTATTCACTTCTTATCTCACTTATCACCTAGGACTTTTGTTCAGACTAGTCTTTAGAGTTGGGTATTGGAATGCGCATACAGGAAACCAGTATAGAATATTACCCTGTGTCTGCTACTGAAATCATACAAAAGTATAATAATATAATTTTATACCTTTCCGTCAAACGTCAGACACTTCGTATTCTATCCTATGCAGATTAAAAAGCTTCTGCCTACCTCTGTCTTTGGCCGGCCGTGAAGTGTCTGGCGATTGTCGTCAAGGCGTTGTCCAAATTCTGACCGAGTTTTCTGGTCAGACCCAAGAATCTTCCCCCTCCACGTCGAGTCACCAGATTTGTGGGGAAAATTACCTCTTGTTACCCGGTGGTGTTTGTTAAGGGTGGAAGACAATTGAAATAAATACTTGACCAGATTGTGATTGAAATATAGTAAATTTATAACAGACAAAGAGTAAAAATTACAAACTGTAACAGAGGGATGTTCTTGGCCACAGTTTGGAGAGCGCTCTGCCCGGGCGTTGCCCGGGCATCAGTTCTTATAATCCACAGTCCTTTAGCTGTACATCAATTGGCTGTAGATCTGTCTATAACCGTAGTCTAATCAGCTCCCCGCCTTACTTCATGGTATTGTCCAGTCTACTTTGGACAGGTCACAGAAAGGCGGTTACGGGATACCTGATGCCACTTTGGACTGCGCTTAGGGCGTTTTCTTTCTTGGCAGAAACTGTGCATTCCTGTGCCACTCTTGACCTTGGTCCTCTGTACAGTTCCTCTCACACACAGACACACATTCTGGGTAAATAGGTTTATAAGCTTTGAGGTATTGACATAAAAGATGTTTTAAGCAGTAAAAGATAATAATAATACAAAAGATGTTTTGATAATAATACAGATGATAATAAGATGATAAGAATACAAAAGATGTTTTGTATTATTCCACACACTGCAGCGAAAGGCACAAATTTACAGAGCTTAGAAAATCGGTCAATTATCACCAGGATACGTGTTACCCTCTGATGGAGGGAGATCTGTAAGGAAATCTGCAATGTGCGACCATGGATGATGAGGGACTGGTAGTGGGTTGAGTTTACCAGTTGGCAGCTGTCGTGGCATTTTGGAAATTGTGCAAGAGCACGCGGCTGCTTCCACATCAGAGGCCAGGTGGGGCCAACAATATTTTCGGCTGATAATGTGGGTTGTTCCTTTAGCTCCTGGGCATCCTGCTGACAGGGAGGTATGTGCCCACAGAATCACTCGCTCTTGAAGAACAGCGGGAATGAACATCTTACCAGCTGGCACCGGGGTAGTAGGGGGATTTCTCCTGGTCTCCCTTGCTATTTCCCGGTCCAACTGCCGCTTGTTCGGGGTGAGGATGCAGGAGGATGGTAGAATCAGCTCTTCCACCTCCGGACCTTTCTCTACCTCGTATCTTTGGGATAGCCTGTCTGCTTTGAAGTTCTTGGAGCCTGGCCGATAGGTTATTGAAAAATTGAAGCGAGTAAAGAAAAGTGCCCACCTGACCTGATGTGGATTCAGCCTTTGTGCCTTTCGCAGATACTATAGGTTGCGATAGTCAGTCAGCACAAGGAATGGATGACGGGTACCCTCTTACTAATGCCTCCATTTTGCGAGCGCTAGTTTTACTGCCAACAGCTCCCGGTTTCCCATGTTGTAGTTGGCTTCTGCAGGTAAGAGCTTGTGTGAGGAATTAGCATAGGGATACAGGTTCTCTGATGTCCCATGCCGCTGGGACAGGATTGCTCCTACCCCCGTACTGGAGGCGTCAACTTCCACAATAAAGGGCTTTTCCGGGTCTGGTAATTTGAGCATAGGAGCAATGACGAACAGACTCTTGAGCGCGTTGAAGGCATTTTAAGCTTCCAGATTCCATCCCAGGTTTTTGGGTTTTCCTTTGAACAGACGCGTCAGAGGGTGGGCAACTGCGCTAAAGTTTTTAATGAAGCATTGATAGAAGTTTGCAAACCCCATGAAGCACCAGAGTTCCTTTAGCGTTCCATTAATGTTAAAAAAACTGAATGTATGTATTTTCACTCACCTAGAAAGCATCTGTCTTTTAGTAATCCCATTATTTTTTCAAATCAAAATCTTGTCGTCACCAAGACCTACAAGTACCTGGGCGTGTTACTTGACTCACACCTCACATATAAACAACACACCTCCAAGTTAACAAAAAAGCTAAATCAGAAACTGTACGTATATAACAAGATCAGAAAATACCTTTCCACTGCTGTCTCTGAAACATACTTGCATGCAGTTATACTCTCTACCATTTCTTACTGTCTACCAATTTGGTCCTCACCACAAAGGAAATTACTGAATCAATAGTACAACTATACAATCGAGCTCTAAAGATCCACAGTAACCTTCCTAACCCCCAATTTACACCAGGCACGGCTGCGCCGCAGCACTTGGACAAATACGCAGCCATTCTAGTCAATGCTCGTGTTTACACCAGATGCGCCGCGGCGCGTGTCAGCAGTGTCCCAGAAGCGGCTCTCCGCACTGCTCCGCTGAAAATACGCGCCAAGTCTATTTCTGCCGCTGGCGAGCCGCAGTCGCGCTGATCTGAATATAGCAGGGATACGTTTCCCATAGTTCGACCATATACATTTAATGGATCCAACTACATTAGTATTTGTGCTAATGGGAATCGTACACCAGATCGTGCCAGGCAGGAAGTAACTATCAAGGGGAATACGCTTTTAACTAAAAGAAACCAGCCACAAATCTTTGACATAAAATTCGTTTATAACTTATTTTTCAAAGTTGTGATTTTGTCATAACTAAAACACGGGCACAGTTTTTTTAAAATCTATGGTGTTCACGGCTGGACTGTAGTAGGTTCTACAGCACAACAAAGACAGAGATGACATTAAATGCAATTAAAGCAGAAAAAATAACAAAACATTTAAGGTCGTTGCACAAATATGCCAGTAAAAATGACGAAATATGCAAAATCTGAGCAAGTCGATTGCATCAGCTGGCAGAACGCTGCCTTACTTCACTACTGCCTTCACCTTCTTTGCCACCATAGCCACTCCCTCTGGTCCAATCACGTAACCAAGGAAGGTGATGGTGGACTGACGAAAGACTCATTTCTCGGTCTTGACGGAGAGTTGATGTTGTACGAGGCATTTGAGTACTCTCCTCATGTGTTCCATGTTCCTCATAAGTACTAGAGTAGATGAGGATGTTGTTGAGGTAGGCAATGGCAAATCTTAACATAACATAACATGATTGGCGAGAACAGGCCGCAGCCCAACTAGGCTCGCCAGTTTCTTTTTACTATTGTGAATATATCACTTCAGATACTCAATGACTCAATGGTATCTAGCTTTAAGTCAAGTCTGCTTTTGAAAATTCCCCCAGTTTCTGCCTCAAAAATGTGGTCAGGCAAGCTATTCCACATCAAAATTACTCTTCGGGTGAAAAAATATTTCCTAATATCCATGCTAAATTTACCCTTGGTCAACTTCCATTTGTGACCCCGAGTTCTACTAACAAAACTTGGCCAAAGGAATCCTACATAATTCACTTTGTTAATCCCTTTAACATATTTAAAGACCTCAATCTGACTGCCCCTGAGTCTCCTTTTCCTAAGACAAAGGAGATTAAGGATCTTAAGCTTCTTCTCATAGCTTTCATGTTTTATACCTGGAATCAGCTTAGTGGCTGTTTTCTGAACTTTTTCTAGAGTCTCTATATCTTTCTTAAAGTATCGTCCCCAGAACTGTACACAATACTCCAGATGTGGTCTGACGAATGTGTTGTGCAAGAGAAGTATGACCTCCTTGGATTTGAACTCAATACTTTTGGCAATGTATCCCAGCATCCGATTGGCTTTTTTAACCGCTACACAATCAATCAATTTAACAATCACTCCCAGATCTTTTTCATGTGGAGCACATTCCAATTTTAAACCTCCCATGAAGTAATCCTGTCTAATGTTTTATTACCTAGATGTACAAATTTGCCAGACCTCCCAATTTACTATCATCTGCAAATTTAACTAATTTGCTCTCAATATTCCTACCAAGGTGATTAATGTAGATGAGAAACAGTAGGGGTCCCAACACCGATCCTTGAGGGACGCCACTTTCCACCATATCTAGATCAGATGAGATTCCACAGACCACCACTCTTTGTGTTCTGTCCTGTAACCAGTTTTGAATCCACTCCAGAATACCTCCTGTAACTCCAATGGAGCTCTTTTTCAAAATTAGTCTCTGATGCGGTACTGTATGAAATGCTTTCTGAAAATCCAAGTATATGATGTCATAAGCCCTGCTCTGATCATAAGTCTTGGTGGCCTCTTCAAAGAATTCCGGGAGGTTTGTTAGGCATGACCTTCCCTTACAGAAACCATGTTAGCTATCCCTCAAGATATTATTACATTCAAGAAATAATTCCAGCTTGTCTTCAATCAATCAATCAAAAACCTTTATTGCAGGGAAGTCCCACTGAGACAGAGGTCTCTTTTGCAGGGGAGCCCTGATTGCAATAAAACAATTACAATGGAAGGTTAAAGACAAACAGCACACATAAAATACATAAAAGTCACAAACAACAATTTCAGATTAAAGGAATAACAAGTTTTAAACTGGAATAAAACATAATAAAAATTAATAAAAAAATATGTATATATACACACACACTTTTATGATAGATTCCAATATTTTGCACGCAATGCAAGTTAAACTGACTGGCCTGTAATTTCCTGGCTCCGTACGGTCCCCTTTCTTATATATTGGTATTATATAGCCCTGCTTCCAATCATTTGGTATTTCTCCAGTTTCTAACGACCATCTGAAGATAGCGGAGAGCAGTTTAAAGATGATCTCACTAACTTCCCTGAGCACTCTAGGAAATAAGCCGTCAGGACCCGCCGCCTTATCTGCCTTTAGTTTATGCAACTTGTCTAATACTTCATTATCCTCAATTTCAATTACCTCAGTTTCCGCTAAATAATCTTCAGCATTGGACATGCCCTCTGGCCGAATAAAAAACCCGCTCCGAGGTAAAATTCTCAACAAAGTAACTGTTTAAGGTATCTGCAATATTCTTGTTATCATATAGCAGTGATCCATATTTATTCTTTATGCACTTAACCTCCTCTTTCACTTTCCTTTTTCTGCTACAGTACTGAAAGAAGCGCTTAGGATTAGTTTTTGCCCCCTCTGCAATTTGCCTTTTATACAGTCTTCTAGCATTCCTCAGCTCTTTTTTGACCACAGCTCGCATTTTACAGTATTCAGCCTTAGTATTCTCATTGTTATCCTTTATGTACATCTTATAAAGATTCCTCTTTTCCCTCAAACTCTTACGAAGAGCTGTGGTCATCAACGGAGGATTCTGCTTTTTCAGCTTACTTTTGGACACCTTTGGAATGAATTTGCATTGTGAATCAAGTAAAACCCCCTTAAATCTTTCCCACATCTCATTTACAGACTCACAGTCCAGGAGTGTCTCCCATTTTATTTCACTTAGATATGAGCGCATCCTGTCAAAGTTTGCTCGCCTAAAATTGAAAATTTTGGTTTTTGAAGATACCTTTTTAACTTCCCATGAAACATCAAAATTAATGGTAGAGTGATCACTAGTCCCAAGAGGCTCCAGTACCTCAACATTGCTTATTCTATCAGGGTCATAACAAAGCACTAAATCTAAAATTGCCTTCTCTCTTGTAGGTTTATTAATATACTGCACCAAAAAAATGTCATTTATAACATCTAGAAATTCTTCCTCCCCTTTACCCTGTCATTTCACCATTTCCCAATCGATACCAGGATAATTGAAGTCTCCCATAATAATAGTCCCTCCTCCTCCACAAGCTTGCCTAATCCTCTTAAAAAGCATTTCATTGACAATATTGTCCAAAGCTGGTGGTCGATAGCATACTCTTATGTTTAAACCTGTCTCGTGTTTGCCAATGAGCCTGACCCAGATATCTTCACAGGGCAAGGAATGTTCAATTTCAGGAATTTCCTGCACATTTATGTTTTTGTTCACATAGAGTGCTATGCCCCATCCTCGCCTATTACATCTATCCTTCCTAAAGAGCTTATAACCTTCCATATTATATTCATCTCCATCCTCTTCACAAATGGCGCTTTTCCACTACACGGTACTGGCTCTACTCTACTCGCCTTTTTTGCTTTTCCATTAGGAAAAAAGTACCTGGTACCAGGTACTAGTATGCACTTTTTCTGATACCTGCTCTCCTGGGGTTCCAAAAAACGGCCGACCAGGTACTAAAATGTGACATGCAACATTGCAGCCCACTGATTGGTCAGAGAGAATCGTCTCTGCAAAAGACAACTTGCTTCCACATTATCGCTAGGAAACTGGCTTCACTTTCCCATCATTGAAACAGGTCCTCAAATTGTGTTTTTGAAACGTGTGTTGTTTTAGGCCGCTTGATAAATATACTGTGCGTTGCCTTACCTTTCAAACAAGGTTGCGTTTGTTCACCGACGCTGCTGCATTTATGAAATGTGTTTCTTTGTCTGTGACCCTGTTCGTAGCAAAATTGTGTCCAATTTTGTTCCCCTAATTCCCCTTGAGAAAGTTATTGTGCTGCCCCTATTTTACGAAAATAGCGCGGAAAATAACTTTACGGATGCTGATGAAGCATTTTGTTCTAAGGAAAGGTATCAGATGAAACGACGCATCATAAAGCGATAAATTCTAATACTCTGCCATCTCGTGCAATTTGCGCATTTGCTACGTGTTTTGCCTTCAATTTCAAAGTGAAATGTTTCATGAAGCCTGAATATGAATACTCTATACCTTTTATGCATATCATTGCTTTGTGTTTTTAGGTGGTACGTTATTTAATGTGCAACCGAACCGGACACAACACCAGCTGCTATCCTATTCTCCTGCATCAGGAGAATGTCAAACAGAAATTACAATTAAACCCTTGCGGACTTTAGTGCCATAACGTGGTGACAGTAGTGCGCGTCCCCTGATTTAAACACATAAATATTTAACAAAATCAACGGAATAAAAGTAAACTTGATATAACTGAGGATGCCGTCGCGGCGCTAACATGCTGCTTCACAACGACGAGCCGGTACCACGGAAGCGGTACTGTCCTCTAATGGAAAAGCAACCCCAAAAAAGTACCCGGTGCCGAGTGGAGTCGAGTAGAGTAGAGCCGGTACCATGTAGTGGAAAAGCGCCATAAGCCATGTCTCTGTAATCCCAACTTTGTCATAGCCCTCACTAATCACAACAACCTCAAGTTCTGGAAATTTATCTTTTATGCTTCTTGCATTTAAATAAAAACATTTCAGGTTATTACGAATGCTCTTCTTCTTTGATTTCCCATGTGCCTGCTGCTCCAAGCCCCCCACTACGCTTTGTTACTTTAAAAATACATCATCAATAGTGCATGTAACGCTGTCAGCTTCCATCAGGGCAGTCTGCATTTCCCTATGTATAACACTCTCTAACCTCCCTGACCCCCAAGTCCCTAGTTTAAATAATCCTGTGTATCTTCCCAGCATCTCTCGTAGCACATCGTTGATGAAGGACTGGAACACAGAAGGGGCATTAACAAGGCCATACGGCATGATGCAGTACTCGTAGGACCCACCCTGCTGTCAGGAGGGTGAACAGAAGCTGAAATGTCTTGTGTGCCAGGAGATGGTGGGATTGTGTTATAACAGCCATGGGAGGCCGAGGATCAGTGGGTGGCTTGAGTAATTAAGCAGCAGCAGTGGGAGTTCCCCCAGATGGTGCTCTTGGACACAAAGGGAGATCGGTGCCATCTGGTGGGTCACGCTGCCCTTACCCAGAGGTTTCCCATCTATAGCTGCCACAGTGAGGGGAGTGTGGAGATGGTGAACTGGGGACCCCGAGTCATCGCAGTAACTGGCTGGAGACGAAGTTGCCCACTGCACCAGAGTCAATCAGGGCCTCTGCAAAGGTTCACTCCATTACAGGAGACCTTGACTGGGATCTTGAAATTTTAGCCAGTAATGGCTGTAGATGACACCTTTACCTTGGGGGGTGCTGTTCTTCCCTCTTGACTATAGGTGCAGGGGCCGGTCGTCTTCCAGGAGCGACGCTCTGGTGGTTTAGAGTGCCCCAGCTCCATGGGCTTCACGGGGCCTCTGGGCTGGACCCGCCGTCTCTCCTGCAGGAGCTGGTCCAGGTTGTTGGCTGCATCGATGTAGGATGGCAGGGACAATTCAAGGTCCCTACAGGTTATCTCTGCCCTGAGCTCTGGACACAGCCCCATCCGGAAGATAGTCATTAAGTCAGGCTCGTTCCAACCGCTGGCAGTGGCCAAAGTCCGGAATTGGAGGGCGTAGTCTGCTGCAGTCTTGTTCCCTTGGCGCATTCCAGCAGCTGGTCCCCAGCCTTCTTCCCGGGGTGTTAAAAGACTGAGCAAAATTGCTGAAGGAAATCGGCATAGGTGGTAAAAATCAACTCCCCCAGACAGCAGTCGCCCAGTCAAGTGCCTTACCAGAGAGGCGGGTCACCACTGCGGCAATCTTCTCAGCTTCACTCAGGGCTGGATGGTACCTGAAATATAAGGCACACTGAAGAATGAAGCCTTTGCATGCAGTGGGGTTTCTGTCGTAGCGCTCTGGCAGGGGCACTGGCGAATCACCCTGGGGAATGGCTGGGCGAGCTTGCATTCCGGCAGGAGAGAAGGAAGGCAGTAATGGCAGTGGAGCGCGTGAGATGGAGAATTTGCGGACCCCGCGAGCCACTTCAGGTTCAGGTTCAGGTTACTTTATTTATACCCGTAGGTAGATTTGTTTTGCAGTCAGTGAGAGTGCGATTACAACGTCCATTTCAAACACAGGTCACAGGACAGAAGCAACGAGAAACAATACAGAAAAAATGAAGGTTATTTAAAACCTCCTAAAACATAACATCCCACCCCCACCCCCACCCTCCCACCCATTTGCCCAGGATGGCCCCCAAACGGGTGATCTCCCTCTGCTGTTTTGCCACCAATTGGTAGAGTTCGGGAGGCTGGGCAGCAAACATTCCCTCCTCTGGTGGTAATGAAATCCACGCTGAGTCCATAAGCGGAGATGTCTTCTGTAAGGGTTGTGCTTCGCAAACAGTTCAGGTGCACAGAGGACAGGAAGTTTAGGACTGAACTCAGGTGCAAGAATGGACTTGGATGTATTTATTACGCCAACTGTGCAGCAGAAGGCATGAATGAAGCAATTCAAGACAAACAGGAATCGAGGTTCCTTAACCCTTTAACTCTTAGCTCAACCATTTGGTAGAACACATTTTTAGTCACTGTATCTAATTGAAAAATGGGTTGAACTTGACTGATTTGACCTTTTCAGCATAATATACCTCAACCGAGTACTACAGGTGGCTTAATCAGGTTGAGTTCAACACATCTATCGAATAGATTCAGTGACTGAAAATGTGCTCTACCAAAAGGTTGAGGCAGTCAAAGGGCTAATAAACACGACTGGTCATACAGACTCTGGGCGTTAGCTGCTGTAACAATGTATTACAAATAGAAAACAAACAGGAATTAAGGTTCCAATGAATATAGTGCTGGAATAAACAATAACAGTGCTTAGTATAAAGAGTTTTAGATTATATACACGATACATGGGGAATAAGTCTATACAAGACTAGAAATACAACACAGGTATGTGGTTACAAGACATCACAAAGACAGAGTGTGAGACTTGGTCTTTTATAGAACACTGAAACCACCCAGTGGAAAAGATAAACAGATGCAAACAATGATTATTGGATTTTAGGAATGCAGTCTGGGTCTCAATAGACCGGTGAGCTGGACGGCTGGAGGCATGGTTTGACAATTTAGTCTAGATCTTGTACTACGATCGCTCCACCTTTGTAAGCAGGATTAATAACCATAATTGTATCATAGGACAATTTGCTCAGAGCTTCACTATGCTGTACTATTTTACAAACCCCAATTCCAATGAAGTTGGGACATTGTGAGAAATGTGAATTAAAACAGAATGCAATGATCTGCAAATCTCATAAACCCACATTTTATTCACAATAGAACATAGACAACATATCTGATGTTGAAAGTGAGACATTTTACCATTTCATTAAAAAATATTAGCTCATTTTGAATTTGATGGCAGCAACACATCTCAAGAAAGTTGCGACAGGGGCAACAAAAGGCTGAAAAAGTAAAAGGTACTAATAAAACAACAGCTGGAGGAGCATTTTACAGCTAATTAGGATAATTAGCAACAGGTCAGTAACATGAATGGGTGTAAAAAAAGCATTTTAGAGAGGCAGAGTCTCTCAGAAGTAAAGACGGGCAGAGGCTCACCAATCTGCGCAAATTTGAGTCTAAAAATTGTGGAACAATTTCAGAAAACTGTTCTCCTATGTAAAATTGTGAAGACTTTGAATATTCCACTATCTGCAGTACATAATATCATTGAAAGATTCAGAGAATCTGGAGAAATCTTTGTATCATGCAAAGAAGAAGCCATATGTGAACCGCCGTCTTCTTTGGGCCAAAGCTCATTTAATGGACTGAGGCAGAATGGAAACAGTTCTGCGGTCAGCTGAATCAAAATTTGAAATTCTTTTTGGAAACCACGGACGCCGTGTCGTGCGGACTAAAGAGGAGAGGGACCATCCAGTTTGTTAACAGCGCTCAGTGCAAAAGCCTGCATCTCTGATGGTATGGGGTCGCACTAGTACCTATGGCATGGGCAGCTTTCATTATCAATGCTGAAAAGTATATAGAGGTTTTACAACGTCTCTTTCAGGGAAGGCCTTGCATATTTCAGCAAGACAATGCTAACCCACACACTGCATCCATCACAACAGCATGGCTTTGCTGTAGAAGTGTCCGGGTGCTGAAATGGTCTGCCTGCAGTCCAGACCTTTCACCAATAAAAAATATTTGGCGCATCATAAAAAGAAAAATCTGGCTCAGAAGACCCAGGACTGTTGAGCAGCTAGAATCCTACATCAGACAAGAGTGGGACAACATCGCTCTTCCAAAACTCCGGCAAATGGTCTCCTCTGTTAAGAAGTGATGTTTGTATGCTTGGTTTTAGTTGGTTTTAGTCCATTCTAGCATATTTCTAGTGTATTTATTGTATTTATATATTTATTCTGAGTTACATGTTTCATGTTTAGAGAATGAATGCTTGCAGTCTCATGTCTTACTTTCCTCTTGTTTCTTTGTGTGGTGTCTTTAAAAGATTCTCACTCTTTCTTTTCCATTTCGGTTTGGTAATTCCTCTTCCTTCTCTCTTGCTGTTCTGATTGGACTATCCACACTTAGAGCAGTTCAGTTAGGCACGGGTGATTAGTTAGTTCAAAGTTAGGATCCCACCTACTTCCTCTCTCTCTCTCTATCACCGTCCTTGCTTTTCTAGATCCTCTCCTCTCACCTGTTCTGAGTTTAGCTGGGCCTCCACTTAATTTGTTTGTGTATAAAAGACCCACTTTCCTGCTGCTTCTTGTCGACTCGTTTCTTCCGCCTAAGCTCGCTTTGGTCAAGTCTCGTTTCTGCATCTTTTCTCTCGATTTCTGCAAGTTTGTATTTCGTGATTTCTCCGTGAGTCTTGTTTACGTTGTTGTTTTGCGTTGTGTGATTGAGATAGTGATTGTGAGTACCACGTTTACCCTTTATTCCCATTGTACCAACTTTGTTAGAGATTTCCTTTGTGCTACCCTTATCCTCTCCAACTCCCCTTTTCCTTCCCCATCCAATCCCTTTAGTATTTCCCTGTGTTACTGTCTTTGTGCGGACTGACATCCTGGTTTATAGATCTTTCTGCTTGTCCCTTGATTTACGATTCTGCCTTGCCTAAACCATTCCTGTTGCCTGGCTTTGATTTCTGTTCTGTATGACCATGAGCTCATCTAATAAACGCCCTGCCATTGCTGAACTGCATTTGGAGTCTCAAGCCATTCCTTTCATCCTCACTTCCCAGACATTTACAGACTGTTGTTAATAGAACAGGGATGCTACACAATGGTAAACATGGCCCTGTCCCAACTTTTTTGAGATGTGTTGCTGCCATCAAATTCAAATTGAGCTAATATTTTTCATGAAATGGTAAAATTTCTCACTTTCAACATCTGATATGTTGTCTATATTCAATTGTGAATAAAATGTGGGTTTATGAGATTTGCAAATCATTGCATTGTGTTTTTATTTACATTTTACACACCGTCCCAACTTCATTGGAATTGGGGTTTGTATATAGTTTGTATATACACACACATACAAGGTCATCACAGTTTGCAAAATAGCCCCAAGAAACCAATTAACTAATAACAAATGAAGAAAAAATAACTAAACAAACAAGCTGCCCCAGAAACAGGACAGATCTGGAGTAAAAATGAGGAACTCATTCAGACCTCTTGGCTGTGGTTTTGCTCAAACGTGGTTTGCACCATTCATGGCTTCCGCATATGCACACTTTGCTCTGAAACAGCCTCATATGTGAACCTGCTGAGCGTCTACTCCAGCAATAAGGTAAAGTATGAATAATGACAGTCATAGAAAGGTTGTTATATTATTATTTAGACATTTCCAGAGTCACAGTCTTATTAGATCAGACTCAACCACCTAATGTGCTAAGATGAGCCATAATGAAGTCTCCCGATTGTTTTCAGGGCACAGTGTATTGAGGCTCCTCTCTTCAACTGTATATTTGTACTGCAATTGATTTCGTTTTCATAGTGCGGGGGCATTCCTCTTTGTTGTCATGGCTCCATTTAAAATGACCATCCCAGTCAATTAATTTTTCAGTGAATTTCAAACAGTGCAATGCTTTCTGTGGGCTAAGGGTTCCACAGTTTGTTATTCTTAGCATATATTAAAAAGCTGAATTTTAAAAATTGTGGAGCTCTGAAATGGGTCATAATAATGGACTCTTATTTGGCAATATTTTTCTCCAGCATTAATCTTATTCTGAGATTATTTTCATCATGTGTTAATAAGAGAAAGACAGAGATAAAAAGAGAGAGACAAATTGTCGAAGATTGGAAGATTTAATAGTTTACTGCTTCCTTCTCCTAATATCTTTCCAATACTGTAAAATTTGTGTGATTCGACTTTCATTTAAATTACTTAAACTTATCCTTTAAGCTTTTAAGTTTATCTTGTTACCAATCTGAAAAGAAGAAAGTTGTGAAAAAATATTTGTTTGTCAGTACATTTTGCGTATTTGCTTCATACATGAAGTGCACAGGGGACTGGGCAGAGTTTGAGGTAAATAATGTACTCTTCATCTCATGTAATTTAGGAAAAAGCCAAAGCTGATGATTGTATTCTCATCTGAGGAAGTAGCCTCTAACTGTTGTGCTTCTCTGATTGTATCTGGTGCTCTGACAGTCCCTGCAGTTCTTGACACAGCGACATGACTGGCCAAGGGAGATTCTTCCTCATTGGCTATCTGCTGCAAGGTATGACAAAGAAGGGTGGGGAATTTATGGATCTGAGGTTTTTGCATACCCAGTACAGTTTTTCATGATTGCTTAAGCATGATTTTGAAACAGGGCTCATTTAGTCAAAGCATGACACACAGTTTACACAACCAAACACACAATTTCATTTTTTTGCAAAATGAAACACTTCTTTCAAAACTGCACATTAATTCGTAAACACCTAATTCTGTCAGCATATGACACACCCAGTTCATATTATCGGATTCTGTTTGAACCAGTTACACACTGCAGTGTTCAAACTAAAACACTTATCTAATGTTATAAGTCTGAGTTTCAGATCTTACTCTACAGATTAAAGTACATGAAAATATTGAGCAAATGCTACACAGAAGACAAGTACTCTAGAGAGCCTGAATCTCTCACTTGGATCTGTATGAAAATAAATTTGTTCTTAAAATTACAGAAACATAATCTACTGCAGCATACAAGTAACAAGGTACAGGATCTTAATGAAATACCAAAGAACATAATTGAGCGTGTTCACAATGCTGGGCATCAATTCCAGTTCACAACTTTTTGAAGATTTAGAGAAGTTAAAATCCACTTCTTGTGACAGATATGGGTCAATTTATTTAGCACCCAATGCCATCAAGCAGCAAAGACAATTCTAGGTACAGTGCATGTTCCGTCTACCAACAGCAACCATTTATTGTCCACAATATGACAATTTTCTGGCAAAAAAATGTAACATCTCAAAAAGAGCATCAGTTTACCTATGTAAAAACCTTATCTACAAGTGAAGAATATTGTTAATTTTGATACGTGTGGATCTGTAATGAACACTACTTTCCAGTGATATATAATATGTTACATCTATGCTGAGATTTCAAGTACTCAGGATGCTTAAATGAAATTTCACTAATCTGAAAAAATTGCAAAATTTGACCCCACCTTGGGAACTGAGCATTCAATTCAATAAAATTAACCAAAACCTGCATAAAATTGCTTAGAATACCACTTTATTCATCATAGATTTTGTAGAATCGTACATTTTCTCATTATCACGCTTTTTTTTCTTTGTAACCAACCTGAAGATGACGGCTTAATTTTTCCGTCCCACAGTGTCTGTCCATAACACTGAAAATTTCTCCATATTAGAGAGCGCTATTGTAATTATACCATATTGGGAGAAATATCTACTAATAAGGAATGTGTACATAAGGTTTGCCCCCGAAACTCTGACTGGCCCCTGAACCTCAGAAGTTTTGCTCTTTCCGTCCCACAAAATGTCCGTCCGTCACGCTGTGGGGCACTTTCACTTGTGATCATATACCTCATTTTTATGCAATATCTCTTGCTGCTAATATTATTTCAACAATTTCCTCATGGTTAAAAGAGATTTTAGAATAAATTTGTAAATGGCAGGGTGCGCGCTACCCGCTCGCCACGTCACCAATGGCGAAGTGGTGAGGCATGTGGCGACCGAAAATTGGCCACAAAACGCCACGCTGGCAAAAGCCTAATTTTGGAGAGAGCGGCGAAATCATAACCTCAGGTTTTGCGCCACGGCTGCCCAATGCGTACATCAAGTCCAATCGCCACTTCGTTGCCGTCACTCGGTACCATATTTGGTTCATACTTAATTATCATACATCAGTCATAAATTATCTTTATAACGTTCATTCCGATCACACTGATTGGCTGACGATTCATCATTCCATTCGGACTTTTCCATGTTGTAATTCACATGTCGGAAAAGGGAATTCCGGGTTAGGAACCTCACTCACTTCCACCATATTAAAGACAATGCACGTGACTCAAGATTGGCCACCTCAATAATATTAAATTATTAATCTAACGGGACAGCCAGGGATAAATGAAACTAAGCATGCGATAGTGTATGTCTTACTGAACAAACACTCGTTGAAGCAGCACATTAATGTCAGTGGGGCAAGATCGGCACTGAATTCTGCGCAACTTCGAGCTCAGTTCTGTCATGGAAAGGAGAAGGCCTTAAATTCATTTATGATCGAAAATGATTATGTATTTTTTGAACAATAAATACTTCCTCTACTATGTGCACAAATATTCTGAGTTTGTTGAAAATAATGGGTTGTGTTTACCGTGACTACGAGAAGCTCTAACCGAGGCGAAATCACGCTACATCACTTAGGGTTCTTTAGCTTTTTTTTATTGCGCTTAAAATACAATGCTGAGCCACGCATGAAGTTATTGTTTATCGGCGCTGATAATAAGGTGCGTTGCCTCAATATTCTATAATGACATGGGCTACCTTACACAAGCAGTCGCCACGCAATCGTCATACCTTAGGTCGGGTTCACACTACAGGATTCCTTTGCACCATCTTTTGCATGTTTGGTTATGGGTGTGTGGGAGGAGAAATACATTCATAACTCTGTTAATAACCACTTTTTCTCCAAAATTGTAATCTGGAAAAGAATCATTGATGATATTTTATGTGTCCAGTCCGGGACCTCTGAAGAGTTGAGGGACTTTGTGGATTATATAAATTCTACCACAACATATTTACGTTTCACAGTTGAAGAATCTCCTGAGAAAATTAATTTCCTGGATCTGACAATTTATAAAAATGATCAAGGGGGATTAGAATGCACGATCTATCGTAAACCATTGAGCAGAAACACTCTTCTACGAGCAGACAGTCATCACCCGAAACAACTCATTAAGAACATTCCAATTGGACAATTCTTGCGTTTAAAAAGGAACTGCAGCAGAGAGGAGGAGTTTGAGAGCAAAGCAGCAGATATGATTGAGCGCTTCCGTGAAAGAGGCTATGCAGAGAAGGACATCGTGTCAGCCTACCAGAAGGCGATGCGCACCCCTCGGCCCCGCCTCCTAGATCAGAATAAGCGCTCGTCAACACCACGGCTCTGTTTTTCTACGGAATACTCTCCCATTGCCGGGGAAATCAAAAAAATTATAAAAAAACACTGGCGTGTTTTACAATGCAACCCTGCCCTTAAACATATGTGTGCGAAACCCCCCCGATCTCTTTTCGGAGATCCTGATCTCTCAGAGACCGATTGGTGCACTCTATGATGCCCCCCAGTGCTCCAAATCTACGTGGTTGCCCCCTCCACCAACAGGTTTTTATCAATGTGGGCACTGTACCCATTGCTCTAATTCGTCGAATTCCAAATACTTTTGTCACCCACACACAGGCAAAAAGTATAAGATCAACTCATTTATAAACTGCAGCACCACTCACGTCGTTTATATTCTCAAGTGTCCATGTGGATTGCTTTATGTCGGCCAAACCAAACGCTCCCTGAAACTCCGCATCGCCAACACAAGGCGGCTATTCGGAATCAAAATATGGACTATGCGATAGCAAGACATTATGCCCGAATGAATCATGGTTCGGCTGCATAATTAAAATTTTGGGGCATCGAAAAAATTGTTTCCTCCCAGAGAGGCGGAGATATTATTAATAAATTACTCAAAAGAGAGGCTTACTGGATCTACACATTAAATACAGTGAAACCACATGGATTAAATGAAGAGTTAAACCTTTAGCACCCAATGCACTTCTACTATTTTTTTTTTCTATATATGATAAAGTGGCTGGGGCAGCACCCCAGGAGCATTTTTTTCAATTTCTTAAAATACGTTGATGTCCGCACAACAGCTGGGATTGATGAAATTTCTTTTGAAAGGAAGAGAGTTTGCACCTGATCCGTAGGTGCTGAGCCTGAGGTCAGAGAGTGTTTTCCACATCCATCATCGTAAAATAAATGGCTATTTTTCATGTTTTAACCGGATATTGGGCCCTCAATTTTTTTCACTTGTTCCTTTTCCACATTTCCCTTTCAAAGTCCCATTGACAGAGTGGTGCTGAGAGATGCTGATTATATTAAGATGTACTTTGATCCACCTGAGCGCTTTCACCAGTTTGATGTTAATGTGGTCATTGAAGTTAGCAGAGCTGTCGTTTCTATTTAAGACCATAAATGAAAAATTCCCAACGTGGGAATGTCCAGCAGTGTTTGTCCATGATCACAGTGGTATGAACAATACTGTATGGGCAATTCCACTGTTACGGACGTTACATTCAGAGGGAATTCTAGCCATTCGAACTACCCTCACAGCTAAAGTTTTACTCCAAGGAACCCAACCTTAGGGGTATCCCAAGCTTAGGTCTGAAGCTGTTTGATGGCGGAAGAAAAACCATCCAGTGATGTTTGTGTGTTTCACATGAACCACGGTTATAAACGTGACGGATTTTACATGAAAAAGACATGGAAAAAGATTCAGCCATATTTATTTCAAAATTCTCTGTGTCTCAACAATGGTGAATGTTTGTCTCAGAATTGTACGAGAACTAGGCCACCTAATACACAAATTATACAGCTCCAAATGAGAGTCTCTTAGCAGGCAGTTATAGAATTGCGCAAAATCCTCTGTAACGGACGTTACATGACGGATGTTACATTTTGTCCACTAAAGTAAAACGAAACTTTCTGCCAAAAAAAGTCAATCTTGTCCAGTGGAATTATGAAATAACCACATTGTATGCATGACTCTAGTAGGTTATAAGATCATTGTGACTTTGTTTTGGTAGTGTGCATTAATTACACAGTATCTTGCAGTCAACATTATTATGAAACAGTTTTGTTCAGGTTCCTCTTCAATCAAACTCAATTGCTGTCCACTTCAGGAAAGGAGCAATCAATGTACTATACCTATGAAGGTGTTTGTATCCTTACTCTGTTGAAACAATCCTGTTTCTTTAACTGTAAACTGATGACTGCTGGCTCAATCCACTTGCTTAATACATTGCTTACTCAAAGAGAACTGGAGAAACAATTCTAATTACTTAGCGATAATCACTAACTCAACTCTGGACTGTAAGATTAGAAGTGGCAAAACTTGGATTAAAACTTGTAGCGAATGATAAATCACACAGGTTAAATTCTGAATTTTTGACTAGCAAAGGTCTGGGGACTAAGATAAACTAACAAGACAGAGCGTCAATCTAAAACAAAGAAAAAGTCGATGCAGTGATCGAGATTTCGTCTTTTTTTATAACAGTAGAAATTACACAAAGAGAAATGCTGCAAAATACATAGAGGATCTCCAATGAGTGAGCCCAAGATATCAGATTCGTGCAACAAGAGTAGTAATTTTCATTTTAATGAAGGTTACTGCTTGAGTTTTATGAATTTGATAGCTTGTTCTCATAAATTTGAGATTCTATTTATCCCATAAATGTCAGCATCATATCACTTGGAAAATGGAAAAATAGCGTTTGGCTTCTAGTTCACGGTTTATTCAAGTCAGAGGTATGGGTGATTCGCTGGCTAGCATACTAATGCTTTTCGCCATTAAATTATTAAATTCAAGAGTTTACGATAAGTTAAATGTGTAACTCATTACTGGCCAAGAGGGTTAGCATGCTAGCTAGTGAATTATTCATCCCATTGAATTCAATGGTCCGTAAACTAGATGCAAACACCAGCGATGGTGAACATTTCCAGTAGAATTGGCATTGTGAAAATATAGTTGACGTTTGCCAATGAACGGAATCTGAACAATTGTGACATGAGAAAGCTGCATTACACGTATGATGCCAAACCTGTATCTAATGGGTTGTATCACACCAATTTTTAATCATTTATGGGATAAACGTCATCCCAGCTAGCAGTTTTTTGTTCCCAAAATGTTCTGAGAATGTTACTTTGAACATTCATGTTTTCAGTGGGAAGTTTTTAAGTTCCCAGAATATTCTAGGATGATATTCTCTAAAAACATTCGAGAAATGGTGTGTGATGACATCCTTAGAATGTTAAGTGACAACATTGCTATAACATTACGCCCTAACATGTTTGAAATGTTTTCAGCAGGAAGTTTTTAAGTTCCCAGAATGTTCTAGGATAACATTCTCGAAAAACATTCGAGAAATGTTGTGATAACCTCCTTAAAATGTTTACAGAAAACCCTGCTAAAACATTATCCCCTAACATTCTTGAAACGTTTTTCAGCTGAACGTTTTTAATGTTCCTGTCGTTCAGGAACCAGTCGCGAGAACACAGGATTGCAGGTAAAGTGATTTTATTGAGCGAGGGGGGGTAACCCCCGCAGGGCAGAAGGCAAAGGTACAGAGTCCACAATCCAAAAGTCACAATCCAGGAGGGCAGAAACAGAGTCAAAAACCAGGGCAACAAACACAGTACTCGTGGTCAGGCAAAAATAGGTTCGGTACACAGGCACAGGTTTGACAGAGAAGCAAAAACCAAAAACCAGTGGGCGTAATCCAAACCGTTAACAGGGCAGCAATCACAAAAATCGTAGTCGGGCAAAAAGGGTTCGTAAACACAGATGCGACAATAATCCAAAATGCAGAGCCAAAAATTGTAAGTCGGACAGTCCAGTCAGAAGAATAACACTATGAGTACAAGGCGAATGCAAAAGCAGCACAGGTAAACAAGAGAAATGTTCTGACAAGGAAGTGCTGTGAAAAGACACCTAATATACACTCCTGGGAGATCACATGATACATAGAACACAGGTGCAGGAAATGAGGCTAATACAAAGGAAGCAAACATGAGGGCGAACCTAATCACATGAAATAGGTAAAAGCCAAAACGCAGACAGGGATCACAAGACAGCCTATAGACAGAACAAACAGATCCAGTTAGGGATTTCTACGTGCACAGAGTGAGTGGCAGAACAGTGATTAGACAGGTGCAGAGAATCTGCTAGAAGCACAGCAAAGTAAATTGAGTGAAGGCAAGAGGCGGAGACTAGAACAGGGCGAATGCTGAGAGATCGTTAGTCAATTAGTAGAGTGCAGCTATACAATCCCTAGTGCTTGTTAGTAAGTTAGTACTATGTACAATGTTAGTCTTGGTTAGTAATTTAACAAAAACAACAAACTGTTAGTATTGGTTAGTAATCCAGAAAAAGCAAGATGAAGGAAGTAAACGAGATTGGAAGGAATGGTTGAAAACCAGAATCCATTAAATCACCCGAAAGAGTGGCACGCAATACTGGGGCTGTGAGCAGACAAGAGACAAGAGACCAGACAGGGGGAGACAAAGTGCAATGCATGGTGATAACAAAAACATGGACCGGAATGTAACTATGGTAAAATGCAAAACATGGAAAAACTAAACTAAGACAATAAATGAAAAATTCTAAGTTACCAAATCACAATACACATTTCAAAGAATAGTCAGACATTGCAGAAATCCAAATCCAAATCAGACAGAACATCAAAACATGGCAAAGCAGATCAGAATCATGACAGTCATAGCAGAATCATAACAGTTCCCAGAATGATGCTATTTTATTTTGGATAACATGCTTTAAAAAAAAATCTATAAATGTTTTGTAGTAACATCTCATCAAAATATTTAAACATTATGGGAACATTCCCATTCCATCTTCAGCCTAAAATTTCCTGACTGACCACTGGTTACTAGGATCAATGATCATTTATTTAACAATTGGAATTGGACTATTAACGCATGTAGAAGTGATATCAATATTCAACAGTCTTTCAGCAGAATTACTTTTTCATTTCTTTAACCCTTTAACACTTTTTTTTTTCTTACCAACTTAACAAACCAACATTCTGTTTCAACAACAAAAACATCCAAACAACAAAAACTGGCGAAGTGAACAAGTGTTTCAGTTTTATAAATCAATATATACATTTTTTTTAAGTAAAAAAAAGTAAAGTAAAAAGTTTAAAAAAAAAAAAAAATTTAGTCCCAGTCCTCAGACAGCAATGTGGGGCTTGTGTTTCCCTCCCTCTGGACAGTTGACAGACTTGTGTCCTCAGTCAGAGAGGGTCCACCTGCATTATAACAAATACAGTACTTAAAACGAGAATTGTCTCAGATTCATCAGAAGCCCTTTTGGTAACCCTTTAAATTACAGGCCATTAATTAGGTAGTAATCACTGGAAATAACCAAGGAATATCCAAGTAAAATAGATGTAATATCTAGTAATAGCACTAGTATATGATATTCAAGTAAACAAGACAGTCAAATGTGACCTCCTCCTGCAGGCCCACTTCGTTCACATACTACACACCTAGTAATTTGCTATATCCATAGCTAAAGCCTGGAGGCCACGTCATTATTTGATTCTGTCTTGATTACTTCAGTTAAAACTAGTAACTCCATTCTAGTCCCAGGCAAGGGGGCTTTGATGTAAATTTTAATGAAAATGGAGTAGTTTCATTGGAAATTATGTGCAAGTGAAGCAGCAATGATACTGCAAACACACAACTTCCCTCCAAACAAATAACTTGACTGCACCATTGCATCCATTCTTATTTGTTGCACATCAATATGCTCAAAAATCTAATTTTAACTAGAATTCATTCAGTACTAGCCCAAACATAAGCCTAATGACAGAAAGATATCTCAATGTGCATCATAACACACACATTCCACCTCTAGTAGGGCAGGGTATCGATTCAGATTTCCCAAATTGATTGATTCAATTAAGGATATTTCAGTTAGAATACTATATATGTATAGTATTGTAAGTATTGTGTGAATATATATATGAAATATTCTCATAGAAATAGTGCCGTAAATTGTGCAAGGAACCCTCTAACCTGGTGCATTATTAAAAATATCAATGTTTATGTTAATTATTCACCCCAAAGCAGTTGCATTAATCATGTACTTTTTCAGTGTTTCCCCGACCATTGGTTTTAGGGGGGATGCTGAAGTCAGTGGGTCAGACACAGCGGTGCAGTCAGGCTCCTGTAGCTCAATAACTCAACTCTCTGTATTTCATGATGTTGCTCTGTCTTGTTGATGATAAGTGTTGATGTTGCTGCTGTAATGTCTGTCAGTGTATTTTTTAAAACCTAGCCCTAACCTCTAGCAAACATGTAATATCTGCTCACAGCTCATCACAAATTGTGTGCTTGGGGTGACATCAAACCTCAGCTGTCATAGAGGCAATTCATTCATTAATTGTCTTCTGACTTGGCTCTACTGCACTTCAACTCTTGAACACACAAAATAACAATTTTCATATAAGGAAAACTGAGCCGCTGCAGTGTTACGTTGGTCACGTTACACAAGGGCAGCCTTGCTGGCGCCAAAACTTCAAATAAAAATATCCACAAAACTTATTTTTGTGGTTAAAAATGGCACAAAAACAGCCAGGTAAGGTATTGGAAACGATAATAAACAATGTGCATCAAACGTGTTAACATAAATGATTTAAATTTCAAAGAAAACAGTAAAATTACGGAGCAGCGTTTTGAACACAACTTGCCCTCCACAGTGCTTAACAGCGCAGTGAGGGAAAGATGGGAGGGGCTACGGAAGCCCAACAGAACTACGGGAGCTCAGGAGGTACAAAAGAGGGTTTACAAAATAAAAGTAAATAAAGTTAGTACCTTGGCCCTGGTGATGTGCTGACAATTTTCAGCATTGACCCTGTTATGGTAAGAAATCCAGACAAGAAATACATCATACAAGCAGATTAAGATATGTTTTGGTCTTAATGGTAAACTACAAAATTAAATTAATGTAAATACTAGCCTCAAAAAGATTTAAATGCAATCAATGCAAATACTACTACAACAACAACAACTAATAATAATAATAATAATAATAAACTACTGGGCTACTGTTAATACAACTATCTATTATTATAGACTAAGATACAAAATACTACTACTACTACTACTACTACTATTAGTAGCCTACTGCTCTGGTAGTACTACTACTACTACTACTACTACTAATATTAATGAAAAACTATGGATACAGTCGGCAACAACGGGAACGCCCACAAACGTCACATCTGGTTAGAGCCGAGGGGGAAAACAATCCTTCCCCTCCGTCCGCTATACTGTAAAAACGCAGAATTTAAACTCGTCTTATTAATGCTAAGAAGTTGCCATGAAGTACTTTGAGTTGCTATTGCCTGCTGACAAGGATCGATATATTAAAAAATTAAATACACTGGGGTTGGATTGTTGTCCATACATTTTAAAAGACTGGGCGAATGATCCGACTCAGTGGCCTGCAGACATACACGTTCTGTTGAGGGGTCCCACCATAATCTGCCAAACTCGTCCTCTCTTCTGATAGCTTAAAGCCATTTTGTCCTCCTTTGTGGTTCCATTTTATTATTTGGTAAAATGTAAAACTTTAATTGGTGATTTTTTTGTTTATTTGCAGTGCAAAAGGGCACACAGCAACTCTTCGGCATTATGGTTAATGGCAGAGACTGGTTCGTTTTCCCCCTCGGCTCTACTTTCATGGGCGTTCCCTTTGTTGCTGACTGTATCTATTGCTATTTATCATTATATTATTATTATCACTATTGTTGTTGTATGTACAGACTACAGTCCTAAGAAAACATACTAATTCAGGATCAAACAGACTGAGTGAGTTTATAGCCTATCGATATATACAACCACCAACTGGTCATTTTACCTCCTTTTCAACAGAGGTGAATGCATAGGGCGTTAAAAGGACATTCAATAAATGTTAATCAGGGCCGCTGATTTTTTTTTTCTCCAGTCTAGACAAAGACTGGAGACAGAGATCCAATCTAATGAGTAGCAGCTTAGGTGTTTGTGCCACAAAGTTTTATTTCAACAACGTACCCACCTTCAAGTGAAGCACGAGTTTCCTCTTGTTTTGCCTTTTTTTCTCTCTTGCTCGTTCCTGACCATGGATGTATGCTCCTGACTCGTCTTTATGATGACATGTCGACATCTCTTCACCTGCTGCAGCTCTGCAAGTGCCTGCCGGCACAGCCCTCTGCTTAGTCAGATGTCGAGTGCTGTCAATCATTGCAGCGAAGCATGCGCAGTCAGATCACAGGTCTCTTATCTTTCCTTCTTCGAGCTGATCATGCTCTATGTGCGCCTCATGGTAGCGCATATGCGCAATGGATGCGCATATGCGCACTATGCGCAAATGCGTCCCCTCGCGCAAAATGTGGCCCCCCATGGAAGATGAGGCCCTACACTGATTATCATCAACATTTTCCACCTTTGTTTCCTTTATCAAAAAGGGTAAGGGCAAAAATACAAACCTAAATTATCATATTTTGGGGGTAATTGTATGTATGTATGTATGTATGTATGTATACATGCATATGTGTGTGTGTGTGTGTGTGCGTGCATGAGTGCATGCCAGTTTATCAGCCCCAGGATGGCTGGGAGTCTGGATGGATTAGCAGATGTTTTTGTGCTGTGTTTGGTCGTGTCTTGGTTGGCTTTGGGGAGGTAACTTAGGCTGCTTACCTGGAGCTGGTGTGGGTTGGGACATTTTATATAAAAAAAGTTCTGTCATCTGCCATCTGAGGCCTAAATATCATGAAAACATCCTGAGAACATTTTCCAAATGTTACTTTGTTCTTCCTTTGTCATCATGTAACATTGTGGGAATGTTTTATAGAAGATCATTCTATCATGTTTCCTCAACAACATCCCCAAATCATCCTCAGAATGTTGCAGACAAAATGTTCTACGTTTGTTAACATATCATATTACAAGAATGTTTTATGAAAAACGTTTTGTGATCTGAGGCATCGATGACATCCTAACAACATTTTCAAAATGTTGCCTCGAGATTGTTCTTCCTTTGTTATCATGTAACATTGTGGGAATGTTTTATATACTGACCAAAACTTCCAACGCAACACTCTAATGATTAAAATATTTTGTGCGCGCAAAGCTAAATATTGAGTTTGAGTTTTAACACACCAAATACACATTAAAAGCTCAACGGATTTGCATTCGTTTTCATGTCTGGGTACACGTAGCTTCACATGAGAGCATCCTTAGAATTTGACCCCACTAATGAAACTGAGTAGAACTCACTGACCAATCCTTTCCAAACTGGGTCAATAAATAGCCGTACCAATGGCGAGTTTTAGTACAGATTGGCATTGCTCTGGTGCAACATTAAGCCATGCCACGACTCCGTCAAAATCAGAGAGAAAGAGCCATAGGTATGCTGACAGCTGGAATGTCGCAGAGACGTGTTGCCAGGGCCTTGAACGTTCACGTGTTGACCATCTCACGTCTCTGGAACCAATATAACGACACAGGACGCACCAACGACCGACCACGTGCTCCCAGACCACGTGTCACCACCCTCAGCAGGACCGCATATTCGTCTCCAACATCCTGCGAAACCGCTTCCTGCCAGCAACGATCACTGCTGCACAGACCAGAGGTCGACAACAGCAGAGAATCAGCGACCAAACCGTGCGCAACCGCTTGCGTGAAGCCGGGCTGCACAGCCGACGTCCATACCGAGGTCTGCAGCTGACTCCAGCACGTCGCCGTGTCCGTCTCGCATGGGCCAGAGCACATTTAGGCTGGAATGGTCTAAGATGGAGCACAGTCCTGTTTTCGGATGAATCCAGGTTCAAGTTGAGTGTGGCTGATGGCAGAGCACGCGTTTGGGCGTAAGCGGCGGCGCGCTATGGTGACGCAAACATTCTGGAACGTGACCGCTGGGGTGGCCCTAGTGTGATGGTATGGGCTGGAATAAGCAGCAGACACAAGAGCGAGCTTGTGTTCATCGATGGAAATCTCAATGCCGTCGGATATCGTGACAACATCTTGGCCCCTGTTGCAGTTCCGCTGGTGACTCGCTTCCGTCTCACGCTGCAACAAGATAACGCAAGGCCACACGTCGCTAGGGTGTGTCGGGACTATCTGAGACAGAACAATGTGCGTTGTCTTGATTGGCCAGCCTTTTCCCCGATTTGAACCCCATAGAACACTTATGGGATATTCTGGATCGTCGCGTGAGAAGGCGTGATCCAGAACCCGCTAATGTCCAACAGCTGCGCCAAGCGCCGTGAGGAATGGGATCGCATCACGCAGGCTGAAATCCGTGAGGCTGATCGACTCCATGCACCGTAGAATACAGGCTGTGTGCGACGCCAGGGGTGCCATACAAGATACTGACTCTCGTGATCCAGAATTGCACTGTATGGACACAATGAATTTGCAGTTGTGACAAAATTGTTCCATTTGTAATGCTATCACACTGGATAAGAATTAAAACTGTATATCTTATACATGTTGCTAGCAGTTCAATTTATTTAGACATAATATGCCAAACCCATGGCAGTGTTGCGTTGGAAGTTTTGGTCAGTATAGAAGACCATTCGATCATATGTTACCTCAACAACATCCCCAAAACATCCTCAGAATGTTGCACCTAAAACATTCTTCCTTTGTTAACATATAACATTTTAAGAACATTATTTGACATTATAAACATCCTTGAAACATTCTTTGAACATGAGATAAAACAATCAAATGACAATGAGTAAAACATCATCCTAAAAGACAGCACAATTACACATTTGAGCTCCAATTCAATAAACATCCAAGGCAGAAATTCCCTCTTTCCCTTTTATTATCTAGGCCTAGATAAGTTGAGCATTCCTCCACTCTCTGGAGGCGTCAGGAATGATACAGGACCCTTTTTCCTGTGACGGACGTTACGGATTTTGATCCCCTGCCAAACCTTACATGCCAAACTTTCAGGCAGACTTTGTCCATTATTGACTTTGCCTTGGCCACAACTAAGAGAATTGAAAAGTTATCCCAATGTTCGATCTCATTTTCTTCCAATAAAAATAATTCAGAATTTCCGTGACGGACGTTCCATAGACCGGGAAGATTAAGTGACCCCTACCTTCTGGTCAGCAAACTTCCACATGAGGGTTCAAGCTCCCCTCAGCTATAAATTGATGCTCTAGGCGTAACAAATTGGAACATATGAATTGTAATACCCATTTAGTTAATGGTCATTTCAAAGGTCCTAATTACCTGATTTTGGGCCGATTTCAGGGAAAAATTTGCACCATCTGTTTGGATGCAAAACTCTTGCTGAAAAATAGTGGTTCAGCCATAAATATATACCTTTCTTAAAGTTAGGGGGTTTTGTGGATAGATTGCGGCCCTTTGCTGGATGTTAAACAGAGATTAAATTTTTGCTCATCATGTCCCTCTTTTCATGGAATTGCCTGTATAATGTGTATGACATATTAATAGATGTAGTTTGATCCACCTGAGCCATTTCACCTGTTTGGTGTTAATGTGGTCATTGAAATTAGCAGAGAAGTTGTTTTCATTTCCTAATTTATATCTCATTGTTTATTCAAAATAATGTGATCTCATAACTGTCTATGAACCTGAGGCCAGATAGTCATGTTGAAGGGTGCCAGATGTATGTACAGTGTTCAAGTTGTTGAGTAAAATATCCACTGCATACAATAATAGTTTTTGTTTTTTTGTGGATTTTTACTGCTGATCATAAAACTGTCCCACAGTGCCAGTCCATCACATGTCCACTGTCCTACAATGTCTGTCCATCACACATATTTAATCCATTTTGCCTGCTTTTATGCCCCCGTCACACTTTTTCAAAATCAGCAGGAATCAAGCAGAACCAGCCGGAATGAAGAATTCGCGCAACATTCGGGTAGAATTTCAAATTGACCAAAATTCTTACAGCTTTGAAAGAATGCCGTTCGAATATTTAGAATGCATTTCGAACCCGCCTCAAATGATTCTTGCACATACTGGGTGTATTAGCTCTCGATTGCAGCTTGAAAGTAGTTGGAACACAGTAGGAATATTTAGAATGCTGTCAGAATGCAGTCAGAATATTTAAAATACACTTCGAATGCCGTACGAGTGCAGTTCAATTGCTGCCTGACACCACCCGAAGTCTGGTTGGAGGGTGCCTCGAATGCTGTACGAATTCACCTCGAATGCAGTCAGAACGCTCCCGGATTGGCCACCGAATATGGTTGGAACGTCCAAGAATTCAAACAAAATGCTGCTCGAATACTCAGAATGTACTTAGAATGTAACACGAGTGTCCCATATGCGTTGATTGAGTAATTGCTGACTACAGCAGGGGAACGTAAATATGCCACTAAAACTGACACCGAATGCGTGAGAGTTAACAGTTATGCGTTATTAATGAAAACTGGCCACACCTGATAATGTTGAGAGTTTTCAGAGTTTCTGTGATGGTAATTTAAATGAACGATTGAAAGCAGGTCATGACCAATCATTATTTTTAAGGGATTATTTTTAAGGTGAATTGTTTTAATATCGAAATAGATTCCGGCAGCAATCGAGATGCATTCGAGGTGCATTCTCGCTCATTTGAGGCGCATTCTGGCAGGATTTGACGTGGCTTGCCGTTTCGATTCTCCCTCGAATGCAATCAGAATGTTTTGAATGCTGTTGGAATGCCGTAAGAATATGTATAATGCAGAGTGCAGTTAGAACACACTTTGAATGCCGTTCGATATTTCTCCACTTTGAATGCACCTGGAAAGTTTTGAGCATGTGCAAAACATTCGAGCCAGCCACAAGAATGGGCCCAAATATTTGGAATGCACTTAGAATGCAGTCAGAATTTTTAGAACGCATGTCGAATATCCAGGAATATACAAAGAATTTTCATTCCGACGGCATTCCAGCTCATTCCACCTCTAGTGTGACTAGGGTTTTATGGTAGACTTCCTGGCAAAATTTTTTCCATGGGGCTTTAGCACTACTAAGTTATAGTAACCTGAATGAAGTTTCTTCTTTTTTCTGCACAGTAGTTAGTTGGAATATAAAATGAAATGATGCAGTTTCTTGCCAATGACAACATTATGGAGTTGTCAATGCCAACTACCCAATGTTGAGAGAGAACCCCTCATTTAATTATCTCCGTTAGAATTGCCCATACCCTAAACTAACTCAAAAAGTTGGTCTTCTTCCTCTGTGTGAACATTCGGCTTTGTGGTTCAGTGATGACTAATGTGGCAGGAATTTCAATTTTAAGCCTATTTTCAATAAACATGAAGCGTAAATTGATAGTTCCAGTGAAAAGATTGTTTTCACACCTCTTGTTCTCAGTTGCATAGGTTATGTACTTCTAAAAAAATTCTGAAGTTTTTGGAATATGGAAAGGTTTATTTTTTTCTCCTGGTGTTACACATATGATGACCAGCATTGTGAACATGCTCAATGACATATTTTCACAAAATCGATTTTTAAATGGAAACGAAGTAAATAAATCAGTTTGATTCAAACGGAAATTCCAGGGGATTTCGATTATCATTTCATGAATCTAATGAGCAAATTGAACGTAATGGTTTATTCAGATGCTGTAGTGAAATACAACAAAAATCATATTTGATTTCCGGAGGCGAATAACTCCTACAAAGAGCCATTGTGCAATTTCAGTGTCATGGAGGCTTTTGTAGAGGTACAGTGCCGTGAAAAAGTATTTGCCCCCTTCCTGATTTCTTTTTTTTTTTTGCATATTTGTCACATTTAAATGTTTCAGATCAGCACTTAAATTTTAATATTAGACAAAGACAACCCGAGTAAATACAAAATGCAGTTTTTAAATGATGATTTAAGTTATTAAGGGGAAAAAGCTATCCAAACCTACCTGGCCTGGTGTGAAAAAGTAATTGCCCCCTAAACCTAATAACTGGCTGTGCCACCCTCTGCGACAACAACTGCAATCAAGTGTTTGCGATAACTGGCAATGAGTCTTTCACATCGCTGTGGAGGAATTGTGGCCCACTGTTCTTTGCAGAATGTTTTAATTCAGCCAAATTGGAGGGTTTTTTGAACATGAACGGCCTGTTGAAGGTCATGCCACAGCATCACAATCGGATTTAAGTCCGGACTTTGTTTAGGCCGCTCCAAAACCTTCAGGTTCGTTTTTTTAAGCCATTCAGAGGTGGACTTGCTAGTGTGTTTCGGATCATTGTCCTGCTGCATAACCAGAGTGCGCTTGAGCTTGAGGTCACCAACTGATGGTTGGACATTCTCCTTCAGGATTTTCCAGTAGAGAGCAGAATTCATAGTTCCATCAATTACGACAAGTCGTCCAGGTCCTGAAGCAGCAAAGCAGCCCCAAACCATCACACTACCACCACCATGTCTGACTTTTGGTATGATGTTCTTCTTAACCCCTTAAACCTGTGCTTACGCATAATAAATACAGCATGTTTCCAGATCCTAACATTGTAATGCGGCATATCCACATTTCACAAAGAAACTAGGCAAAAAGCTCATGTTGACCATTTTTACCTCAACCGAACGGAATTCAAGCACCAAGCAAGTAAACAAGCATGTAGCAAAACATAGGATAAAATCATATCAGCGCTGAGTCGCTAAAATTTCTCCTGAATTAATGCTATGCATACAAACCATACCTCAAATGAAAGAGGAAAGTCCACTGAATCCAACGATGTATGCCTTGTCATTTTAAACCGACACCACACTCAAAGAACAGCAGGCATGCACTTTACAGTCTACAGAGATGAGCAAAGAAATTTCTTCCCTTTGATATTTTGTAATAAAAAAACTGCTCGAGGGTAAATCTGGGCTTGCTATTGTTAGCCCAATGTGTCCGTGTTATAAGGAAACTAGATCTGCGAGTCTGAAAGCATGTTTTTCTTCTGGAGCATTGCTGCAAAAATCTCAGCTCCTCAGCATTCAGCCTGCTTGCAATGTATTTTCCTCTCTGTGATCTGCTTGTGATGCTGTCAGTAAAACTTTGCCGCTAACCATTTGATTATATGGCTTCTTACGTTTCCAACGAACCTTGAACCAGCTTTATAGCACAAAGCTAGCCTGAGCTACAGCCTTGCGTTCCCAGTGCGTCAAACCGAGTCCATGGGCCATTCGAATGTACTTAAATAGTGCGACAATATAAACGCTTAACAGGTTTGTTTGTTTGTGGTATTTTCGGTATAATTATTCGCTAAATATTCAACCGTCATTTTGAAAGTCGTTTTCTGACAGAAACGTGTGAATACTGAGGGCACAATAGTACAAACAAGGTGAGTAGCTCGTTTTCTCGACTTATTCTTTACATTGGCAATTTGACCACAAAAACAGTGTCAGATGTATGGAGGATGATTTGTGTCATAATTCAATATAATACACTTATTGAAATACAATACATGTGTAACAGTAAATACAATACAAACATGCTTAAATACAATACACATTGAAAATACAATACATATATGAAAATACATGTGTAACAGTAAATACAATACAAACATGCTTAAATACAATACACATATTGAAAATACAATACATATATGAAAATACAATACATGTGTAACAGTAAATACAATACAAAAATGCTTTGTTTTTCAATGTGAGTCAGGAATATCTGTGCCAAAATTAAAACAATACAACCCGTTTTGTATTTTTGAGATGTGTATTGTATTTCAAGATGTGTATTGTATTTAATTTTGTCATGAATAATCCTGACTGACATTGAAAAACAAAGTATGTTTGTATTGTATTTATTGTTACACGTGTATTGTATTTTCGAGGTGTGTATTGTATTTCGAGCTCTGTGCCAAAAACCTCGCATTGAAATACAATACACCGTTCATTTTCAGTAGGCTATTAGCTGAATACAGTCTAGATAATTAAAAGCAGTCTTTGCTCACTGTGCACTCTGTGCTAAAACTACGATTGGCAACAAAACAAAGCTATTCAACAGACAAAAGACATTAAAACATTCATATCGTCACAATCGCTCATTTTACAGAATTGAGTTAAGCTGCTTTCACACTGGACGCGAAACGAATTTTTTGCACGACAGATTACATTCAAAATCAATGCAAAGACACATGATCGTCCTGTGGGGCGGTTAACAATAGGTGCTCCAGCGATAATGACCGTAAATATTAAAGCAGCGAAGTAATCACGCTTTATTCATTAAACGATAGTAACTGTGTCCAGTTACAAAGGAAGCTAACATGTCCACATCATGTATCAGCAACTGCAGACAGTTCGCTGTCTACGTGCTATGACAACGGACTGATTTCAGCTCACCGGCTCTGCGGAAACCGTCATTTATTTTTGTAGGTTTCTTGGTCCAACTAAATCCGCGCCTGGCCAATCCTGGCCACGCAGGGCGTAACTAGCCAAGAACCAGCCTATATCGTGCCAAAACTGCATATCGAAATTGTGTATTGTATTTCAGTGCGAGGTTTTTGGCACAGAGCTCGTAATACAATACACACCTCGAAAATACAATACATGTGTAACAATAAATACAATACAAACATACTTTGTTTTTCAATGTCGGTCAGAATTATTCATGACAAAATTAAATACAAGACACACATTGAAATACAATACACATCTCGAAATACAATACACATCTTGAAATACAATACACATCTCAAAAATACAATACGGTTGTATTGTTTTAATTTTAGCACAAATATTCCTGACTCACATTGAAAAGCAAAGCATTTTTGTATTGTATTTACTGTTACACATGTATTGTATTTTCAATATATGTATTGTATTTTCAATATGTGTATTGTATTTAAGCATGTTTGTATTGTATTTACTGTTACGCATGTATTGTATTTCAATAAGTGTATTTTATTTCAATATGTGTATTGTATTGAATTATGGCACAAATCACCCTCCATACAGATAATGTAGTGTAGTGGTTAAAACATCGACCTACAACGCAGGCGACTTGAGTTCGATACGCAGCCATGGTGTATTTATGTGGCAGCAATAGCGTTTTTTCATGTACAAATAATTGATGGGGTTTTTGTTCTTTTTACTTTTTTTCCATTTTTAACCTTTCCGTTGTATTTATAATCTTATTAATTTGCTTTTTTTTAAAATACATCTGTCCAGAGGAGCCAAACTTCATTTTCTTTGTATTTATTGTCTTTGAATGGGATGGTATAGGCTATAAGACTGGCAGAAATAATAATAAAAAAATATTACTGAATTCTAAAAATTAAAAACTGGCTGTATTCGGGTGGAATGTATGCCTGTAGTGACATATAAGTGAAATTAGATGAGTTTTACAGTTTAATATCTGAGAAATCTGATTTGGCACACAAGGTACCTGAATTGCCAATTTGGAGAAGCCACCTAGACATTCCTCTCTAATTGTGTTCTGATTTACTTGATTGGAATAAACTTTGGCACAGATAATGGTGAGATTCTGTGCTGTAAATTTTTAGAGGTTTCAGACTGCAACTGATGAATTTTACAAGGGATCGAAGTAAAACTTTGTTTGGTGCAAAATGAGGTCTTTGATTTATACTGTGTTCCATCTCCATTTAGTCTGACTCAGTGACATATACACTGATTTTTACACCATGGCAGAAATCCCAAATGGTTTTACCTTTATTATGATACCAAGATTATTCAAATGGATCAAATAGTTGCCGAGATATACTCATTTCATTTTGAGCTTGCCATTTTCGAAAAAGGACTCCGGGCTTAAGGGGTAAAGAAATTATATGTTAGTTTTACGCCTGATGTAACGGGATGCACACCTTCCAAAAAGTTGAACTTTTGTCTCGTCAGTCCACAGAATATTTTCCCCAAAGTCTTGGGGATCATCAAGATGTATTTTGGCAAATGTGAGATGAGCCCTTGTGTTCTTTTTGGTCAGCAATAGTTTTTGCCTTGGAACCCTCCCATGGATGCCATTTTTTCCCAGTCTCTTTCTTATTGTTGAATCATGAATACTGACTTTAAATGAGGCAAGTGAGGCCTGCAGTTCTTTAGCTGTTGTTCTGGGTTCTTTTGTGACCTCCTGGATGAGTCGTCGATGCACTTTTGGAGTAATTCTGGTAGGCCGGCCACTCCTGGGAAGGTTCACCACTGTTCCAAGTTTTCTCCATTTGTGGATAATGGCTTTCACCGTGATTGGCCGGAGTCCCAAAGCCTTAGAAATGGCTTTGCCACCCTTTCCAGACTGATAGATGTCAATTTCTTTGTTTCTCATCTGTTCTTGAATTTCTTTAGTTCACAGCATGACATGTTGCTTTTTGAGATCTTTTAGCCTACTTCACTTTGTCAAACAGGTTCTATTTAAGTGATGTCTTGATTCAACAGGTCTGGCAGTAATCAGGCCTGGGTGAGGCTAGTGAAATTGGACAAAAAAATGTGGTTAATCACAGTTAATTCATGATTTAACAGGGGGGGGGAATTACTTTTTCACATAGGGCCAGGTAGGTTTGGGTAGCTTTTTGCCCTTAATTGATGAAATCATCATTTCAAAACTGCGTTTTGTATTTACTCGGGTTATCTTTGTCTAATATTTAAATTTGTTTGATGATCTGAAACATTTAAGTGTGAAAAATGTGCAAAAAAAGTAAGAAATCAGGAAGGGGGCAAATACTTTTTCACGGCACTGTATATTTGCTGATCATTTTAGCAACTGAAAGTTTTTCTCTATCTCTCATAGTTTTCATTAAATAGGCCAAAAAAAAACCCCCACAAAATCGTCAGATTTGACATTTCAAGGCCAATAACTTGTAAAAGGAGGCATTGTATGATTTCAATCCTGGAGACATTTGTAGAGTTTCATCTGCTGATCATTTTGAGGTAATGGTTTTTTCTCTAGCTGCTTTAGTTATTGAGATATAGCAGAAAATATACTACTCAAAATTTGATAGGGATCATCGGAATTTTTTTGTGAAATGACATGTAAATTTGGTAACTGCCACTGATGAACAATATATTGGATAAATGACATGCAGTCAGATACAAAACATGTATGCACGTGCATTTCATGACATTAAATGAGCGTGCAGCCTCACATTTTGGCTTTGACTAACACTTCACCATTTCAACTCAGACGTGTGTGTGTTGCTTGTTGGTGAAAATTTGGAAGTTCCCAAATTTTTTGCATTACATTTAGCAATAACAATGTCTCCTCAACGTCTTAGACGTCGATTGACTTCAGAGCAATTGGGAAGATGCATCGGAATGCTTGACTCTGGCTTCTCACAACGTCACGTTGCTAATGCACTTAACGTCAGCCAAAGCGTTGTGAACAGGGCGTGGAACCAGCATCAAACGTTTGGTACAGCAGCACACCGTCATGGGGGTGGTCATCAGAGATCGACTACACAACGACAAGACCACTTTCTCACACTTCAGGCACGACGTCATCCTTTCTGGACAGCCACCACCCTACAAAATGACCTTCATAACACCTCGGGGGTCAGGGTATCCACTCAGGCGATATGGAATCGTCTTCATACTGCCGGCCTCAACTCAAGAAGGCCATGTGTTCGAATCCCACTGACCGTGCGTAATCGGCGTGACCGTTTGGATTGGGCTCACGATCATGTCACATGGACACACAACGATTGGGCTCCAGTTCTCTTTACTGATGAGTCCCGATATTGCTTGGACTTTACTGACAGGAGGCTACGGGTGTGGCGAAGACAACGTGAGCGATTTAATGATGCTTACATCAACGAACACGACTGTTATGGTGGCGGATCAATTATGGTCTGGGGAGGAATAAGCAGGAACGGCAGAACGGACCTGAATGTCATGGGGAGAGGGACGATGACAGGGGTACGGTACAGGGATAAGATCCTCAATGTGTACGTAAGACCATACGCTGGTGCTGTTGGCCCTGATTTCATCTTGATGGATGATAACGCCCATCCCCATCGTGCTAGGGTGGTGAATCAATTCCTAGAGCGGAGACAATTGTCCACATGGACTGGCCTCTTGCGTTCGCGGACCTAAACCCTATCAAGCATGTGTGGAACATGCTGCAGGTCGCCATTTCGATTCGTGGGGCACAACCCACAACTCTAGAAGAGCTCGGAAATGCCCTTGTTGAAGAATGGAACAACATTCTAATTGCAAGCATCCGGGTTCTGATTGACAGTATGACCCGACGTTGTCAAGCCGTCATTCAAGCTAGGGGAGGCCATACCCGTTATTGACATTAACTGTGGTAATGAAACATCAAACGAACACTGTCTGTTTTCACTTTACATGTCAGAGGTGAAACCATGAAGTGTTCGTGAAAGCCAAAAGTGTGAGGCAGCACGCTCATTTAATGTCATTAAATGCACTTGCAAATGTGTTTTGTGTCTGACTGCATGTCATTTATCCAATATATTGTTCATCAGTGGCAGTTACCAAATTTGCATGTCATTTCACAAAAAAATTCCTATGATCCCTATCAAATTTTGAGTAGTATAGGTGGTTTTACCCCTATGTTCTATTTTTAGCAACAGCAGCCATGTTATTCAGACAGCGGGCATAATCGACACAGACAAGTAGACATCCTACGCATGCTTGTGGCTATTTTCTGTCTGGATCTGTTCAGTATTTTCAGAGGAGAAAATTTTTTAAATGTTGTCGACAGACAAGAATAACGACGACAGATGCCAAGTGATGGCAAGATCAGCATCATCCCTTTGCCTTACTGGAACTGGCCATAGCACTTTGTCTACATCACAGGCTAAGCTCTCTCTTGTACGACAGCGAGGGAAGAATTGTCTTGAATCTTGAAAGGCGAATCCAACCTTGCACAGACCCTGCATCAGTTCAGTCGCAAGCATCGTCATGGCTTGAATGAGGGAGTGACAGAGGCTCAATAATTTCTGGTAACTCTAAGGTATAATCGCAGAGTGTGCATCTATTAGAATGCTCTTATATTTCCCAGAACTTGATTTAATGAATCCAGAAACAGTTGACCAGTTTACTGCACTTTATTGTGGTTCTGAAATACAAAACAAACCACAGTAGCAATCAGTGACAACTCACTAATGAATTCACTATCAATAGCCATACTTATCCATTAGCAAACAGCATTGCTAACATTCAGCACACAAGCTGACAAAGGAAAACATAAACTAACAGTCATCTATCTATTCCCTTTACAGTAGGCCGATTACAATATTAACCAGTGGTTTTAATGTTGTGGCTGATCACCGCAAGGCAAATGGACACTGCTTTTTCGCTATATGCATTCAAGTTACCAAGTTGAAAGCCTTCAAGTATTTGAAGCGTATGATAATTGCATTCATTTATAACTGCAAGATGGGCATTTATCGCAAATTTTCACATAATTACTGCAAACAAAGTTAAGTTAGCTAACGCACTTTCCCTTTTAAACGAATGGCCATTCTAATGATAACCAAGTTATGAACGTTAGCTACCCAAGTCAATACAATGCACTAGCTAACAAAAACACTCGTCCAGTATTACATTCATAAATAATACATGGTATGAAACAGGGAGGTGTGCTAACAAACATAATTAAACACACAACTTACTTTTCTCTGGATGCATACAAAGGCAGGGTTGCCAACTCTCACGCATTTGGCGTGAGAAATGCGTGAGATTCAGTGGTATATTCACATTCCCGTGCTGTAGTCAGCAATTACTCAATCAACGCAATGCATGTGTTTCACGATCGCACAGATTGTTTCAATGAAATAAGACCAATTGAAAAGTTTTTATGTAATTCCATTGCTTCCAACCCCCGAGTAAAGAAAAGCGTGAGAAGTCAGGAGTCATAATTGATTTCGATGTTACTAGTGGTGAAATCCACCGTTACCCATGGGAAACTGATAAACCTCCGAGCACAAGGACTTCAATTCCACCTGAAAATCTCTTTCAAATGTGCTGATTGAATAATTGCTGACTACAGCCCGGGAACGTGAATATGCCACTGAATCTCACACATCTGGAAGCCCTGCTACAGAATGCAATACTGAATCAACCGTGATCTAAATTGCACAGCACAAATGCTAAAATGAAAAATGAAAAGGATCATCAGTGCAATTGCATGACGTTAGAGAAGATCAAATTATTGTGTTCATGTAAACGCGTTAGTCCGACTGGAATCGTGCTAAATCGAATTTCTCATAGTCCGACAAACACACCTAGATAATGCGGTTAATAGTCGCATTATGCCTGCATGCATACGCTTGAATCGAACTGGACGATGAGCTCTGATGCTTCGTACAGGGCTTTGACCCGGAAGTCTTGTGGACATGTACGCACCAAATTGCTTAGCGACAACTCTGAGCTCTGTTATGGCCCCAATTTGTTATGGCTTCAATTTGTTATGGCGTAGCGGACAGCAAGGGATGACAGACAAAATTTTAAAACTTTAACAGATTTAATTAAACAAACACTTTGAACTAATCTACAACCTACTCAACTGACCAAGATTGAAATAAAAAAAAAAAGAGATATTTACAGTCCCTTGGTAATTGAGATGGGGCTGCTATGTTGCGATGTCCTGGGACAGGAAAATGCTCCAACACAGGCAAAAATCCACAAAAAGCTTCACAGGTCTTGAAAAGAATGACAGGTCTGGTCAAATGTATCCTTCCACAATTTCTCCTTGCAATTTCTCCTGCTCCCTACTCTCTCAATTTTTCTCCTTATATACTCTTTTCAAGCCCCCTCCCACCTTCCAGACTTTTCTCCAATTCTCTGGGACCTTCCCCTCTGAGGCATGCCCAGGACATGCCCCAGAACCTAGCTCCAGACTGGGCTTAACAAAAAAAAATGTCAATACTGCCATCTAGTGGCTTTTTTTTTCCACATTACACCTCCATTCCAAAAGGGAAAAATTTTGACTCATAAAGGTAAAATTTTTCTTTTCAATACAAAAATGGTTAAGTAGAAACTTATATATATATACATATAATACAATATGCTAATAAACACGTGATATATATTCACATACTCAAACACAGGATAAGCAATCAGCAATTACATTGTCAGTACCCTTTACATGCTTAATTTCCAAGTCAAACTCCTGTAAAATCAAACTCCAATTCAACAATCTCTGATTCTTGTTTTTCATCTTACTCAAAAACATTAACGGATTGTGGTCAGTATATACAATCATTGGCTTTTGCCCTGTACAAACATAAACCTCAAAGTGTTGTAAGGATAGAACCAGAGCCAACAGCTCCTTCTCAATTGTGGAATAGTTCTTTTGGTGGCGATTGAACTTCCTGGAGAAGTATGCCACGGGATGCTCGATGTCATCAGAGTCACTTCTCTGTAGGAGCACAGATCCACAAGCTTGGTCGCTAGCATTGACCGCCATGGAGAACGGTTTGTTGAAGTCAGGAGATTTGAGCACGGGGAAGTGACACAGCAGAGACTTCAGGCGATCGAAGGCTCTTTGGCATGCTTCATCCCAAGTGAACTTTACGCCTTTCTTCAGTTGGTTGGTGAGACTGAGAGCAATCTCAGCAAAGTTCTTGCAGAACTTGCGGTAGTACCCAATCATTCCAAGGAAGCAACGCAAAGCTTTTTTGTTGTCAGGAACTGGAAAGTCCATGATGGCTTGGACTTTAGCATTCATGGGTGCCACCTTACCCTGGCCTATGACGTAGCCAAGATACATGACAGTAGCACAACCAAAGTCACTCTTGTTCAGGTTAATAGTCGGGTTAGCCTGGGTCAAGCGCTGGAACAACGTCTCTACATCTTTCAGATGTTCTTCCCAGGAGTCACTCCATGTGATCAGGTCGTCGATGTACGCACCCGTGTGTGGCAATCTGGCGATTATAGACTGTATCATCCTTTGGAACGTGGATGGGGCATTTTTCATGCCAAAGGGTAGGACTTCATACTGGAATAACCCAGATGGTGTGGCAAAAGCAGAGATGCTCTTGGCCCTCTCAGTTAAAGGCACACACCAATAACCCTTCAATAAATCAATCTTGGTCAGAAACTTTGCTTGCCCTACTCTATCGATACCATCATCAATCCTAGGTATTGGAAACACATCAGTTCTAGTTACAGAATTGACTTTGCGATAATCTGTACAGAATCTAGAACTTCCATCAGGTTTTGGAACTAGAACACAGGGTGAACTCCAATCTGAGTTAGAGGGTCTGATAATGTCATGTTCTAACATGTACTCAACCTCTTTCTCAGCAATCTTTCTCTTTTCAGGATTCATCCGGTACGGATGCTGTTTTAATGGTTTGGCATCACCAACATCTACATCATGAGAGGCTGTAGAGACTCTCTTTGGAACATCAGGAAATAGATCTTTATATTTCTTGATCAACCTCTCAAACTGATCTTTCTGTGAGGGCTCTAAGTGCTGGAGTTTTACATCAAGATTTTGCAACACTTCAGAATTTGACAATTTACATGAAAGAACTTCAGCTTTAATTCTAGGTTCATCATCTTGAAACTCCCCCTCATTTTCACAAGTCTCAGCCATAGGAGGATCTGAAGTGACAGCTGCAACCCTAGCATTCCTATCATGATAAGGCTTCAGCATGTTTTCAGCATGTTAATGTGACATAACTGTTTTGGCTTTCTCCTATCTGGAGTCTTCACAATGTAATTGAGATCATTGAGTTTTGTCAGAATTTCATAAGGACCATGAAATCTAGCCTGCAATGGATTGGACTGCAAGGGAAACAACACAAGGACCTTGTCTCCTGGTTTAAACTCACGGCTTCTAGCCTTATGATCATACCAAGTTTTCATTTTTCCCTGACTTGATTTCAAGTTCTCTTTGGCTAGGTCACAAGCTGCACGCAGTCTTTCCTTGAACTTGCTAACATAGTCTAACAGACTGATATGCGGCTCTTTCTCTTGCCATTGTTCACTCAACAATAGCAAAGGTCCTCTCACTTCATGGCCAAACACTAGCTCAAACGGACTGAATCCAGTAGACTCCTGCACTGCTTCTCTAGCTGCAAACAACAGCAAATGAACACCTTCATCCCAGTCTTTCTCATGGTTATAACAATAAGTCCTCATCATTGTCTTGAGAGTGGAATGAAACCGCTCTAAGGCACCCTGACTCTCTGGATGATAGGCACTGGAAAGAATCTGCTTCGCACCTAGTTCATACACAACCTGCTGAAACAATCCGGAAGTGAAATTGCTACCTTGATCTGACTGAATTTCCTGGGAAGGCCAAACAACGTGAAGAACTTTATCAAAGCCTTCGAGATTGCAGTTGCCTTGATGTTGCGTAGAGGGTATGGCTTCAGGGAATCTGGTAGATGCACACATGATTGTCAACAAGTACTGATTTCCAGATCTAGTCTTGGGTAATGGACCAACACAATCAACGATGACCTTGGAGAAGGGCTCCCTAAATGCTGGGATAGGCTGCAATGGAGCTACAGGTGGGTCTAACTGGTGTTTTCCAACTACCTGACAAGTGTGACAGGTTTTGCAAAAGTTGGAAACATCTTTCCGAAGTCCAGGCCAGAAGAAGTGTTTCATGATCTTGCCAACAGTCTTGTTAACACCAAGATGACCTCCTAAAGGCAAACTGTGAGCCATTGTTAAGATCTCATTCCTGTAGACCTTCGGAACAACAATTTGTTTGACCAATACCCAATCTGCATTGGCAGGGATATCAGGAGGGCGCCACTTCCGCATCAACACTCCATCCTTGAGATAATACCTAACTGGAACTGCGTCTATTTCTTCATCAGGAAGGGCTCTCTTCTTTAGTACACAAATTTCAGGATCACTGGTTTGCTCCTGAATCAACCGCTTTCTGGACAGAGACAAGTCTCCAGACACATCAGAATCACCAGACCCATCTGGCTGGCTGAACAGAGAACTGATAAAAGTGTCTGATAAGTCCTCAAACGGAGAAACCATAGTAGGCTGAACAGAGTCATGAGGCGAACCACCTGAGTCATGACCATTCAATGTGCTGGACGGCACCACATCATCTTCTTCTTGAGCCTTCTTAGCCATAGCACGGGTCATTGCACAGGAAGGACACAGAGATGGGTCTTCATCGCCATCTTCAGTGCTCAGCTGTGAAGTAAGATGAACAGGGGAACTACATTGCCCCCAGCCAGGTCATTGCCTAGCAACAGAGAAACACCCTTGATAGGTAGACTTGACATAAGTCCCACCTTTACCTGTCCTGTAACTAAATCTGACTTCAAGAATACAGAGCGCAGGGGTACAGATACAGTCCTCCCTTCAATACCTTGTACAAGTATGAAATCCCCAGAAGCGGTCTCATCATGTAACTCCAAGGAGTCCATCAACAAAAGTGACTGAGAAGCTCCGGTATCCCTTAGGATATATATGGGTACAGGAGGAGAATGCTCATTCAGAGCCACAAATCCCTCTGACACAAATGGAAGAAATTCCTCCCTCACAAAGTCAGCAGTATCAGGCTTCTTAGCCTCACAAGGAGCAGGCAATTTAGCAGATCGGTCATCTACTACAGGGGTTTCTAACCTTGTCTTCACAAAGGCATTGGGTTTGGTATCCTTTTCTTTTTTCTTTCTTAGCTTTAAGGAACCAACAGTTAGTTGTAACATTACCAGATTTCTTGCAATAATTGCAAACTAGACCACTTTTGTCACTGTCAGCTTTCACACTTTGATCAGACCTTTGACTGGATTTCTGAGCACCATCACCAGATTTGTCTTTGTCTTTGGGTGAGGAATCTTGGGTATCACCGTTACCTTTCTTCTGAAATTGGGACCATCTTTTGTTACTGCTGGACTGAAATTTGGACTTATGTGTGAGAACATATTCGTCTGCAAACTTGGCAGCTGATCGCAAATTCAGTGCTTGCTTCTCATTAAGGTAGGTCTTAATATCATCCTTGACACAGTTCTTGAATTCTTCAACTAACACTATCTCTTTTAGTGAGTTGAAATCATTCTTGACCTCCATAGAAGTACACCAGCGCTCAAAGCAAACCTTCTTCTCGTTAGCAAATTCCACATAAGTCTGATTGTCAGATTTCTTCAGACCTCTGAATTTCTGTCGGTAAGCCTCTGGAACCAACTCATAAGCTGTCAAAATAACCTTTTTGACAACCTCATAATCAGAGGAATCATCTGCAGACAAAGCCAAATAGGCTTGTTAAGCTTTACCCTTGAGGACAGTTTGCAACATCAGAGGCCAGTGTTCCTTTGGCCATTGACAACTCTTAGCTACCTTCTCGAAGCACTGGAAATACTTATCAACCTCCTTCTCAGAGAATGGAGGCACCAGCTTTACCTCCTGGCTAGCCCGAAATTTGTTTTCACCTTGCATTTTGATTTTTAGTTGCTCCATTAGAGCCTTTCTTCTCTATCTAATTTTTCTAAATCGAAATCTCTCTGTCTCTGTCTCTCTTTCTGCTCTTTCCTCTTTCTCTCTCTCAAATTCTCTGTTTTTCTTTTTCCTCCCTTTTTTCTCTTGCTAATTTTTCTAACTCAAACTGCCTTTTTCTTTTTCCTCCCTTTCTTTTTTCTCTTTCTCTCTCTCAAATTCTCTTTGTTTTTCTTTTTCCTCCCTTTCAATCTCTAGCATTTTTAATTTAAGTTCCAATTCTACATTGGGATTTTCCACCGGAAACTGTTCTAGATCTCCTGGTGCAAACACATTTTCATCAATGTAATATTCAACAATCTCTCTAGCCAGTCTTGCTTTTCGCATGGCTGGTTTTACATCTGTCAGCTCTAACTGTCTGCATATTTCTAGCAGTTCTGTCTTTTTAAAAGACTTCAAAACCTCTACAGTTGGTGATGCCAAGAAATCATCCATTACTATTGATCTGTCAATATATATCTAGGAAAATTCAAAAAACAATTTCACAATTTGAAATTTTAGATTTTCAATAAATGACTTACACAATGGCCTATCCCGGACCAGCCCCCAATTTGTTATGGCGTCAATTCGTTATGGCCCCAATTCGTTATGGCGTAGCGGACAGCAAGGGATGACAGACAAAATTTTAAAACTTTAACAGATTTAATTAAACAAACACTTTGAACTAATCTACAACCTATTCTACTGACTAAGATTGAAATAAAAAAAGAGATATTTACAGTCCCTTGGTAATTGAGATGGGGCTGCTATGTTGCAATGTCCTGGGACAGGAAAATGCTCCAACACAGGCAAAAATCCACAAAAAGCTTCACAGGTCTTGAAAAGAGTGGCAGGTCTGGTCAAATGTATCCTTCCACAATTTCTCCTTGCAATTTCTCCTACTCCCTACTCTCTCAATTTTTCTCCATATATACTCTTTTCCAGCCCCCTCCCACCTTCCAGACTTTTCTCCAATTCTCTGGGACATTCCCCTCTGAGGCATGCCCAGGACATGCCCCAAAACCTAGCTCCAGACTGGGCTTAACAAAAAAAAGTCAATACTGCCATCTAGTGGCTTGTTTTTTCCACATTACAGCTCTAACTAACTCGCAACTTTGTACTGGGGGGTATTCCAGAAAGCAGATTTTACAAACACGGAGATAAAGTCTGAACTTGAGTTTGGTTGAACCCGCGACTTGTAAACCCGAGCTGTCGGTTCCAAAACACCGGTTACAAATTACATTGTAGTTCAATAAACTCCGTACTGGTTGACCGAGACTGGTGCACGTTCACTGCGAACTTATAAAGACATCATGAATTGCGTGTCGAAATCCTTTGAGGAAATGACGAAACGCAGAGCCCCGTATTTTTCTGAGCCAGAATTACAAGTCCTTCTCAAGGCCTACGAGGAGGAATGAGTAATAATTGCTAAGAAAAGCCATACCAGCGCAGCAGCCACTGCATGCGAGCATGCTTGGCAGAGGCTTGCGGACCACGTAAATGCGTAAGTTTAGTCTAAGCTATTAATAGGGCCTATTAAAAGCATAATATTAGCCTACCCTCGGCAAGATCTACTTCAGTGACTATTATTGCCTACTATGGGCTTCTATTGTAGGCCTATGTTTTTTCCCTGCAATTGGCTAAAATTATATTATTCTCAATTAGATGTAACCCGACCGCCCCAAAGAGGACGTGGCTGCAAGTGAGCACTAAATTTCAAAATATCGTCCAAACTGGTAAAAGTTTCCTCCTTGCATCACTTTTCAATTCTATATTATAGGCATTTCTTCAATTCTCTGGTACATCTTTTGACAAATAAGAAGACTTTGGGCATCAGGTTGGCAAAACTGTGGGCCTGATGGAATTCCCCTGGGGTACCTTTCAGAGCCATCCACTTCCCAGCAAGAAATGCGTTCAATGTAGGCTATCCTTAAAAAAGTCCTTCATTTTGGCCTGGGCTGGCTTGGCAACATAAATATAAAAAGGACACTCAAGTGCTGGTCTTTCCTTCTCTTCATTGAATGTATCTGGGACCTTGCACCAGGAGAGGTTTGGTTTTGTATCTGGGACCTTGCACCAGGAGAGGTTTGGTTTTTGCGGAGTGTGCACGCTGTTTGGATTTTTCGACTATTCGTCAACATGCACACTTTCCAGCATGCAATTAGGCCTCAGTCTATATAGCCTATATATATATCAGACCCGGGGTCGGATTGTAATCTGGATTACGATTACGATTATGATTATGATTACAATTGTAATCGTAATCGTAATCTCTAATTTCGATGGGCCCGTAATCGTAATCTTTAAAAAATATCTCGTAATCATCGTAGTCGCACTGATTATGCGTAATCCACCCCAGGTCTGATATATATAGCCTATATTCATCTCGTTCTCAGTTGAAGGTGGAGTGGTGGTATTGGTAGAACAGCCGCCCACGGCACATGATGCCGCTCCTGCTGTTTTAAGTCAACAGGTAGTCCGTGTCATTAAGTCCTTAGCCAAATTTAAAGCCAATAGTCTATTAGGCTATTACTTATTTTATATATTTAGGGTGACAATGATGAAGAAACTGCAACAGCCGCCACAGAGGAGCCACCAACACCCCCACAAGCGGTTAGCTAGGCTATATGATTTGTCAGATTGTGACAAAAGAGGAACGGAAAACCCAGGTTTATCACATACTCTGGGTTAACTTAGCCAGTTATGTCTGTAAACCTGCTTTTTGGAACAGGGCCCTGAACAGTAGTGCTGGTGAGATGAAGCTTAAAGGCTGTATCAGCGATTCTGAGCCAAAACATAATTTGTCACGTACAGGAGATTTTTCCTCACGGACTGTTAGCAGCTCCTCTCATGAGTGGGCGGTGAAAAACTCCGGTCTCTGTAGGCCACCTACAGCCAAGTAGACACTGAGAAAGATACACAAACTCGTGGGGACCTACCCGCCCTACCCACATCCCCAAACATCAACAAAAGTGTTCCGGGGCGCCCCGGTGGCTCATCGGTCTAAGCGCACGTACCATAAAGGCTGTGTCCTTCCCGCAGCGACCAGGGTTCGATTCCGGCTCAGGTCATTTGCTGCATGTCTTCCCCCATTCTTCTCCCCAACCTTCCTGTCTCTCTACACTGTATAACTGTCAAATAAAGGAAAAATTCCCAAAAAATAATCTTTAAAAAAAAAGTGTTTCAACGAATCGGAGGGCAGGGGTGGGTCTTCTGCGTCAGTTCCATGCTCATGCACGACAAGTGGGTGGGACTGAGCAACAAAAGGAACTGGCAGCGGCACTACCAATGCGCGGATGGTGGAAGCTAAACAGAAAAAGACGCTCGAACGAGTGCATGTTGAGGAAAAAGGAACGCGATTACAGCTATGCGAAGTCCCAAATAAACATAGGGAAAGCATACTAACGTTGGACAGAATTCCGGGAGTTGAATGGTTTTAATTCTGACGCCTAGGTCGCCTTGTTTCTACTTGAGGTGAGTAGAGCTGGTGCTAACTCGGTTATTGTCATCCCAAGCAGAATTGAGGGAAGCTCATGTATTGTTTTTGTAAGGCTATCTTACATAGATCATGCTGGTCAGAATGAATCAAACAGTAGAGAGATCGATATTTCCTCTTTGGAGCGAGTTAGCGATCTTTGCTAACTCTCGGTTGGCAAGCTAGTGAGTTTGCTAATTCTGTCTGATCAAACCAGAGTTTGTGTTCGTGCAATAGCATTTTTTCTCCGGTTAGTACTCAGAGTTGAAATTCGTCGATGAATGTATAACCGCGTGATAAGTTTAGCTAAAAGTGGTGATCTATGTGACGTTGTTAATACTCATTTTGTAATGCCGAGCTAAGAAACTAGTCAGATACCTTGTTGTTGCTAGCACTAATGGTGTAAATTTATCGTCTGGCAATGGTCGTCATTGTTGCTCCCGGGCGTTTATCACAACGAGCTGTACGCGGCCATTTACCCAGCTGAGTGAGCCATTCTTAAGCTGCTTTCACACTGGACGCAAACCAAATTTTTTGTGCGGCAGATTACATTTCAAAGTCAATGAAAAGACGCAAATGTATTCGCGTCTTTGCATTGACTTTGAATGTAATTTGTCGCCCGAAAAATTCGTTTTGCTTCCGGTGTGAAAGCAGCTTGACTCAGAAGTTTTGCTTTATGAAAAGCGCGTTCACGTTCCAAGCTTCTGAAGGGGAGGGGCGAGCGGCTCTGTTGTGTTTTGAGAACGTTTCAACTGGCAACAATAGTGACGTCATATCGCTGATACAGCCTTTGAAGCGTTGAAGCTTTCCAGCCAGATGTGTTGAATTGTGGTTCATTTCTTGAGGTTTCAAATGCACTCTACAGACCCCTTCTGGTCAATAAAACACTGATATTGATTTGTGCTTAGTAGGAAATGATAGGCAAGCATAAGCCTACAGCATGAAACTGGCAGAATCAATAAATGCAGACTAAAGTGCTTTTTATAACTGGAAGGGAAGCGAAAGTGATTCTTTAGGGGACTTGACAGAGGGCAGTGAATATGCTTGTGAAACAAAGAGCTTTGTATTTTTGTTCAAAATAATAAGCGTTTCCCCTAATAAAAGGAAAATTTATTATGTATTGGAAATTATTTGAAAAGGTTTGAATGAATGACATCAAATAATAGCTAAACAATTTTATCTAAAAGCCTAACTAAGCGACGTTATTCGGAGAAATAAAATCAAAGTATTCCCAAACAGGTGAAAACTTTATCTTTCCTGCTGGCTCCATCGCACACAATGACTAACTCACACACCGAACAAAATAAAACAAACTTCAACTACTGACAACCCAAGAAAATTGGGACATTTTATCATCGAATCACTCGCCGACAGTGAACCCCCTTCTTGAAGTAGCATCCCAAATGAGGCTTCGAACGTAATGAGTGACGTCATTTCGCCGAGATGATACAAGCCTCAACACGGAGCTCCGTGAAGAAGTGCTTCACATTTTTGATACAGACTCCGAAGCCTCGGTATCGAGGGTATCAGCACTACTGAACTGTAAGAATCCTCATCTGCAAGAGTATGGACCACATCGGAGTTAGCTTAGCAATACCCATTATCCATTGCGTGTGACGTCACGCATTTTCGGCTGGGGGTATACACTCTGCTGTATATCTCATATAGATTTCCATTGACAACCACCTAAACAACGTTCATTCTTACCATTTACACGCGATATTTGCACACTTTTATCAGAAGTTGCAGAGCAAAAACAACTTGGAAAGTACGCGATTTGGTGGTGTTTGTTTGATAAAGTTTTAGGGAGTTTAAAAGGTTGAATTACGTGATGAATGAAGAGGCTGCATGCATTCACTTTCATTTTGTAATATGACTATGGGCTGCGAACCATACAGTTAGATGTGAATTTAAATTTTAGCGCATGTAAACAGAGGAACTTACTTTAAAAAGAAATTGTCACGACTGTTGGCAGAAAAAATGGAAAATAACCACTTCTAAAAGCAAAAAAGTTAAAGTTTTTCTTGCCTTTTATTTTAAATTGTCCATGCTGGCAGTACATATACAAATTCAGAGCAGTAAAGCTTATCTTTTCTCTCTTAATTAGATGGCAAATACATGGTGTGCTGTCAAGGGCTGCAAATGTCACATACTATCTTCGCAAGTGGAAAAGGAAGATCTGCCTACACATGCTGGCCTGTTCGGTCAAGGCGCATGCGATTTCTCTCCACCTTTCCGAATGTTATGCTTCCTAGCTGACAACGAGCTAAGACAAGACTGGGTAAAGGGAGTCAACAGGGTTGATGTCAGAACTGGTATGTGTTTGGATTTTTAGCTCGATCCGAGCTTGATTCATAGAGATAGTAGTTTCCGTTGGGCTATTAAAATTAACTCTTTTTTTTTTTTGCTTTTCAAAGTGGTTATTTTCCATTTTTCTGCCTCCAGTCATGACAATTTACTTTTAACATAAACCCACTGGTTGCATACGTTATAATTTTCATTCCCATCCCGCTGTATGGCTCGCAGCCCAAGAGTCGTATTACAAAATGAAAGTGATTGTATGTAGCCTCTTCATTCATCACATAATTCAACCTTTTAAACTCCCTAAAACTTTATAAAACAAACACCACCAAATCGCATACTTTCCATGTTGTTGTTGCTCTGCAACTTCTGACAAAAGTATGTTAATATCGCGTATAACTGGTAGGCACGAACGTTGTGTGACTGACTGTCAATGGAAATCTATATGAGATACGGTGGAGTTTATACCCCCAGCCGAAAATGCGTGACGTCACGCGCAATGGATAATGGGTGTTAAAGCTAACTCCGATGTGGTCAATTGGTGCTTGGGGTAACGCCTTGGGGTCTCTTAACTTCTACCATTAATCCACATGAGTTATCGAATGACTTGTGTGTCCTCCGAAAATATTCCTTCCACTCGCGATCCAGGGTTTCCCGCAGAAAATCGGTTAGTCAAGGTGGTGACCGGGGGAGGGGGCAACAGCCAGCGTTTATTTACTCTTTAGAAATAAACAAAGCAGTTACAGTGCAAAAACAAAGTCAACAGTCTTGTAACTTTATTAGTCAGTTTTTATAGTGTGACACTTGCTTGTATACAGTGTATTTTAGCCTTACTGTAAGAGCTGAGCAGGAAATGACAAGATCAAATAAAAACACACAATCTTACCAAAATTCATGCAACATGCATAAACACAGGCAAGATTATCAAAATAAAAAAAAAAGAATGAAAAGCGCGTAAAATGCGCACAACCGTCCCTAAGGGTGATAAGAAAATTAATGTAAGAACGGCAAATGTATTGGTTATCTGTTTTGACTTCAATTCCCCAAATGCTTTGCAGTTGTGGTTATGTTTGGGGAGAGAAGAACGGTATTATGTACGGAATCGCATTGCATTCACAGGATTCAAAAAATATATTCACCTTATCTCGTAATTACGAGATCTTGAGAAAAGATTAATGCTACACTCACCGTGTTCTGTGTGATATAGCCAACTGGAATATTTCGGGTCCACAACCCACTCTGGGTTCCACCCACTACCTCGATGTTTGGAGGACTGGGGCTGTGGCTGTGAAGGTGGCGGCGCAGATGGTGAAGTAGGCCGGTGTTCTGACAATTTGGGCTGCCTTGTCAAAAAATGCTACCGTAATGCAAAGCGATCGTAAAGTCTTCGTTTTCGCCTGATTATTGCAAAATGAATCAGTGTACAGCAGTAACTTTATTTGTTAGCTAATTATAACATAAGCAGACGTTATTATGAGTTGGGTAAGTTTGTTTAAATATATATGCCGCATGCCATTATCATCTAATCTCTGCGTTTTAAGGAAAACCCAGCGTGTACATGCAAATATGTTTACGCTTACAGGTCAAAAGGCGCACCGAAAAAAGACGTATATTTATGATATTTGAAGATACTTGGGATGTGAGCGAAGAAATGGAGCCTAAGATTTTACGTTTGCGCAAGCGCAGAACCACGAGGTAGCATATTTTGATAGGTAGCAAAATTTGACAGAACACCGGCTTCTTTGAATAAAGTACCCTGATATTTTTGACTGCTTTTTCCCATCCATTACTGTACTCTAGAGAAAACCACGTGCAATTGTCAAACATAGCAGAAAGCCACGCTCAAACACATCGGTAGCCTTGATAAGAAACTTAACGAATTGCATATAGCCTATCTCAATGAAACAGAATATGTAGGCAAGCAGTTGATAGGAGACACTATTCAAATGTATAGTTTAGATGAATAATTATCTTACCTCCACATGTCCTTCCCATGACGACAACAGGTTATTGTATATCCGGACAATTAGCTTCTTCCCGATACAAAAAAATAATGTTGGCGTAGCAACAGGTGATAGATGCAGTAACATATTTAACAGATGCCGGCCGCTATTCGGCCTCATCGCGATAAGGCTTTATTTTACTGTCTATGCATGTGTGGATGCAGCAGTTTTTTTTGTTTTTTTTTTTTCGGGGGGACGTAGTCAAGGCGGGGGGCATTTGTTGTCAAGGCGGCCGCCCGAACTATAAAGTGCTGCGGGAAACCCTGCCATCGGAAAAATGACATTCTCCCACCAGTCATTACTCCTGACCTGCATCCAACATGCATGAGAAGCCCGGGAGTGCATTTCCTGAAAGCACAGATGCTAACTTACATAGTTGGAACCACAGACTGTCAATGGACGAACTATGTTAGTTGCTTGCGACTACGTGTCATGGTTTTGGAAGTTGGCGTTTGTTTGGGAGCTTGCTTTGTAACTCTCGTCCAGGACGATATTGTTTTGCCCACATCAGATTCTTTGGCCAGCTGGCATTAATTGTGGGTGGCGCCCAGACTCTATTTAAGCCCAAGTTCCGCCTAGCCACCTTTGCTAGAGTGTCAGTGTTACATTTGCACTGTAGCCCGTAGGTTCTCTAGCTAGAGAGTTTGTTAGGACTTAGTTGCAAAAAAGGAAAGTGTTAGTTTTCTAGGGAGTTTATTCATCTGAGTCTCTCTCCCTTTCTCTGTTCGTGCACTGTTTGGTGCTTAATTGTTTAATCTCAGTTTCCGAGATCTTTCCTTTGTTCGTTCGGTCTAGCTCGCTTTGCTTCCTTATTTCTCACGTCCTTTGGAAGCGCGAGCCCCTCTCTCCTGTTCTGTCTCGTTTCTGTGTTTGTCTTATTGCTAAGCTTCCTTTCTGGCCACCGCATTTAGCGTCTCGAATAACCAGCCATCACAGTACACTCCAGCCAACATGGAGACTTCGGCGGTGGCCGCGATTGAAAAGGTTGTTACCAGCCAACAAGCTATGCTTTCTGGCTTCAGCGAAGGGCTTTCCAGCCTTGGCAACCAGCAGGCTGAGTTGGCTGAGAGACTCCGCCTTCAGGAGAATTCTTTGCAAAAACAAGAGAGCGTTCTGTTAAGTTTGACCGAGAGTATTAGATCCCTGTCTCCACAAATTTCACAAAATGTTGCACAAGCACCATCCATACACCTTCCCCGAGAACCGAAGTTGCAATTGCCCCAGAGATATAGCGGTGAGGCCGGAAAATGTAAAGATTTCATTGCCCAATGTGAGATATTTTTTAAGGCTCAGCCTTCGCGGTTTATTAATGAGGATTCTTGGGTTGCATTTATTTTATCCCTGTTGACTGACACAGCACTCACTTGGGTCGGCCCACTTATTAGATCTAATTCACCGGTCGTGAATTCTGTGGAGACTCTTGTAAAGGAAATGGTGTCACTATTTGATGAGGATGTGAGGTCAGGACGTGGCTACGCGTTTGATGCATCTGAAACAGGGCACTGAAAGTGTCACAGAGTTTTCAATTTTATTTCGCTCCTTGGCGACAGAGACAGGCTGGCCGGAAGCTCCTCTTTTGACTGTGTTTATTCATGCCCTCACTGAGGAGGTAAAAGATGCGTTGGCTACATTGGAGCCCTGTTCGACTTTAGATTCTTTGGTTCGCACTGCGCTGCGAATTGACAATCGCATCCGCGAACGTAACAGGGAGAAACTAAACAGATTGCCGCTTGCTGGCAACGAGGCCAAGGCTCCTAGTGGCAAATGTGCGGTTCCTATTCCACCCACTGAAAATTCCACTCCAGTTGAGGACATGCAGGTTGATGGCTCGTTTGAGAGTCGGACTCATAAACCTCCTCGCAGAAGAATAATCTGCTTTAATTGTAATAAATCGAGTCATACCCGTCCACGTTGCCCGAAGCTTCAGGGAAATGGGAAATCCCTCTAGCGGTATGGGGGGTGCTAGAGAGGCAGACCCAATTTCCCTTCCAAACACTAATCCCTGTTGAACTGACTGTGGGGAGCAAGAGAGTTATCATTGAAGCATTCGTGGATTCGGGTGCCTTGAATTGTTTTATGGATGTTGAGTGGGCTAGGAGGCACTCCGTTGCTACCTGTCCTCTTTCACAGCCCCGCTCTGTTAGAACTTTGGACGGTCACCCACTGGGAACGGGATTTATAGCCGAAGTTTCTGAACTGCTAAATATGTTAATTTCTTTTGGTGATCATTCTGAGAAGGTTCAGTTTTTTATTATCAGTTCCCCTGCTTTTCCCATTGTTTTAGGGCATTCTTGGCTACGGGAGCATAGGCCTTGCATCACTTGGGGAAAACAGAATAATCCTATCGTCCACTGGGGTACCAGTTGTAGGTCCCATTGTAGGGAGAATGTGACTTGTTTTCCCGGACATCAAGTTATGGGGCAGACTAATGCCGGGAGCGAGTGTGAGGAGGTTGTCTCACCTTACCCTCCTAAACTAGAAAAAGGGGCAGAGGAGGGGTTGGAATGGCATCCTCAATTTGATTGGTGACAGCCAGAGGACGACTACCTTTTAGAGGATTTTTTTGATACTGAATCAGTCACTGAGACGTCAGGTTCTGAACAGGGTGAGGATTTGGGGGGCACCCTGAACTTTGGTTTGCCTTCTAATGTTCCCAATGATTATGCTGATCTCGCCGAGATTTTTAGCAAGCAAAGGGCCTCGACTTTACCTCCTCACCGGGTTGCGAGATTAATCTCTACCCTGGAACTACTCCCCTTAGGGGTTCGGTATACTCGCTGTCAGGGCCTAAGCGTAAAGCTATGTGAGAGTATATCCAGGAGGCTCTAGCTAACGGATTCATTCGGCCATCTACCTCTCCTGTGGGTGCAGGGTTTTTTTTCGTAGGCAAAAAAGATGGCGGTTTGAGACCCTGTATTGATCACAGGGGTCTCAATCATATCACCGTCAAGAACCAATATCCCCTTCCATTGATGAACTCTGCCTTTGAGCGTTACTAAGTTAGACCTCCGCAATGTTTACAATCTGGTCCGGATCCGGGAAGGGGACGAGTGGAAAACGGCATTTAATACGCATGACGGGTACTACGAATATTTGGTCATGCCATTAGGATTGGTTAACGCCCCCGCTGTATTCCAGGCACTCGTCAATGACGTTTTCCGAGAGATGTTGGAGAAATTCATCTTTGTCTATCTTGACCATATTCTGATTTTTTTTTCCCAACTCTTGGAGCATAAACAACACATCAGACAAGTGCTTGAGACCCTCCTTAAAGCCAAGCTTTTTGTCAAGGGTGAGGAATGCTCTTTTCACGCCTAAACTGTCTCGTTCCTTGGCTTCATTGTTTCCAAGGGGTCGGTCCATATGGACCCGGACAAGGTGGCTGCGGTCAAGAATTGGCCTGCCCCTCAAAGTGTTAAGGAGGTCCAACACTTCTTGGGCTTTTCTAACTTGTATAGGAAGTTTAACCGTAATTTTAGCGCGGTTGCTGCTCCCATTATTGCGCTCACCAGAAAGAATACCTCCTCAGTGTTTTTTTGGTCTCCAGCAGCTGAAGCTGCCTTTCAGGAATTCAAGAAATGTTTTAGCTTAGAGCCCATTCTGGTTTTGCCCGATCCCTCCTTCCCATTTGTGGTGGAGGTGGATGCTTTGGAGGTTGGGGTGGGTGCAGTTTTGTCCCAGCGCCCCCTTTGGGACAATAAGCTACACCCATGCGCAATTGCGCATACTTCTACTGGTCTTTGTCCGCTGCGGAACGGAATTACAGCATTGGTGACCAGGAGTTATTGGCGATCAAGTTGGCGCTTGAAGAGTGGCGCCACTGGTTGGAGGGAGCTGAACACCCTTTTGTGGTATGGATAGACTATAGAAGTCTCCAGTATATTCAGCAAAACAAGCGACGTAATTCCCGGCAGGCGCGGTGGCCGTTGTTCTTTAACCGCTTTAATTTTATGCTAACCTACCGCCCTGGCTCTAAAAACATAAAGCCTGATGCCTTGTCGCGGATTTACAACTGCTCTGATCGCGATCCCACCCCGGAGCCAGTCATTCCGGCTGCTCAGATTGTGGCGCCCATTAAATGGGAGATTGAGCAGTAGTTCAGGAGGCTTTGAAGACCAATCCCGGTCCTGGGGGGGAGCATTCGGGAATTTGTTGCTGCCTGTGGCATCTGCTCCAGAAACAAAACTTCCCATCTTCCTCCCTCTGGTCTGCTGCGACCATTGCCCGTCCCCAGGGGCCCTTGGACGCATATCGCATTGGATTTTATTACGGGACTGCCTGTGTCTGAAGGCAACACCGTCATCCTGGTCGTGGTTCACCATTTTTCTAAAGCTGCTCATTTTGTCACGCTACCCACGCTGCCTTCAGTGCAGGAGACGGCTTTTCTTGTGGTTTACCATGTTTTCCGGCTGCATGGGCTTCCGCAAGATGTTGTCTCTGACTGGGGTCCTCAGTTTACGGGAAAATTCTGGTGGGCGTTTTGTAAGCAATTGGGGGCCACTGTGAGTCTCTCCTCTGGTTTCCACCCAGAGACCAACGGGCAGACTGAGCGTACTAATCAGGCGTTGGAAAACACTCTTCGATGTTTAGTGGCAGATAATCCATCTTCGTGGAGTCAATTTTTAGCATGGGCCGAGTATTCCCATAACTCACTCAGTAATTCCTCCACGGGCTTTTCCCCGTTTGAAGCTCAGGTGGGTTACCAACCTCCGCTGTTTCTCGAGACTGAGAGTAATTCCGAGATTCCCTCGGTTAACCATTTCATTCGTCGTTGTCGGTCGGTTTGGACCAGGGTCCGTTCATCTCTGTTGCGCTCGGGGCTCAAACAGAAATCCGCTGCCGATAGAAGGCGTCGTTTGGCCCCATCTTATCGGGTGGGCCAGAGAGTTTGGCTGTCTACCCGGAACCTCCCCTTGAAGGTAGAATCACGAAAACTGACCCCCCGCTATATTGGCCCGTTCAAGATAGTGCGGAAGATCAATCCGGTCACCGTCTAGTTAAAGCTCCCTAGATCTTTGCGCATCCACCCGTCGTTCCATGTCTCTTGAATTAAGCCGGTTAGCACTAGGGTCCTGGCACCTGCCGACACATCCCCGCCACTGCCGCGAATGGTTGAGGGGGGGCCGGTTTACACCGTGCGCCACATTCTGGCCAAGAGGCGTGTTGGTTGTGGGGCCCAGTTTCTCGTGGACTGGGAGGGATACTCGATTTCGACCTGCAATAAAGCTTATTTTGATTTCCATTTTCACACTTCAATATCTTTCCATATACTTGTGCGAATGTGACTAATATGTATTTAAAGTTAATATCAAATGGTTTATAAGAGGCACTGTACAAAATTTGAGATCTCTGACATAATTACAGAGCTGTCCATAAGACTACGAAGCTATAATCGAGAATTAGCATTCCAATATATAGCAGAATTTTACAATTTCATATTGGTAAAAAGAGAAAGAACACCATCGCAAATTTTGGATATATCATTAACAAAAACCTGCTCTTTAAGGTGAACTAGATTTAGATTTGATACATAGTGTCATTTTCAACGGGAATATAGCTTCAAATTTGCAGGAAAATGTGTTTTTTCTCATTTTGATCGGCAATATCTCAGATGCTATTTACTTCACATTGGTAATTTTTCAGAAAACCATGTACCTAGTCCAAAAGACACCCCCTACAAAATATCAGCCCCCTGTCATAAAAACTGGTGAGTTTACAGGCCCTTAAAAGTGCTGCTACAGTTCGCAAACAAATTTTCGACAGAATCTAGGGGCGTATTACTGCATGTTACACATGAGCCAGACTGCTGAAATTTAAATTATGTACAGATGTTGCACCAGATATTTGACATACAAACTTTGGAGGTCTTAGCTCAAGTACTTTTTAAGATATTCCAGCTCAAAATTAGAACTTCAGAAGGCGATGCTAAAAAAAAGGCTAAAAATTGCCCAAATCTTTGTCCTTCTTTAATTTTTTTTGTGGCCAAACTATTGGCAGTAGAGACCTACAATTTTGGGATTATTCTATTAAAAAGTGAATCCACCAACACGATTTTTTTCAGGAAAATCTGAGGTGGTCATGCGGGAAGATTTTCTGAAATTTGGTAAATTGACATGGAATGACCCAAAAGCATAGCAAACAGCCTATATTGAACATGCAGAGCTGTAACGTTGTCCATGTTCTCGTCACTCAATCTTATACAGTCACTGCACTTGACATGCTACAAGTTTGGCGTCAGCTAACTTGTTTGGTCTGTGACATAATAGGTCAATCAGAAAAAGATGCGACAAGAACAAGCTGAAAGGCATATCGCCACCTATTGTAGCAGAGACGGGCATGCTTCGGTTAATAAATTGAATTTCGTCCTGTGCATGTGTACTGAGACAAGGACAGCAGTTCGATTACATGGCTTAATCGAGCTATTACCGTAGCTCGACTTAACTGTGAATGTAAACGTATTGAATGTGTAACTGCAGCTGCTCTGCTGAGATACTCTAATTCAACTGAACCCGTGGCCGCGCCCCAAGTGGCTGAGCATCTGAATAATAGTGTCCTCTTATATCTTCTCAACAGAGGGGCACACTGATTTAAGGCTGAAAATCGTAAAACTTCCACTGCCATGCCAAAAAAACTTGGCGATGAAATTAAGGAAGGCAAAGCACGGTCGGAGGTATTGGACTGAAAATTGTTGATGCTGATGAAACCAGTTTTGGACCAGAACAGCTCCGTGGAAGGACACCTGACAATGTATCTCACCTGATCAGCATCAATTTAGTCTTGTGCTGTGATATTGTTGTGCAGTTGGTCTAAACATGCGAGTATGGGGTCAGTCTTGTAGGGACCGAAGTTGGCATGGTGGTGGAGGACTCCATCCTGCACGGTTGCAGTAAACATTAGCTTCTATCTTACACCCAGCGCAGTGGGGCACAAAATGTAACGCAACTGTCTTTGCTATTTTATGGTTGACAAAAAGATAATTTCCCGTCCTGCATCCTCGCTGCATAAATAGCTGATTCATTTGCACCAAATTGAGCGCCCATGGGCGTGTTGGTCATCAAATGAGGTGTGGTCAGGCGCATTGCTATCTTGAGACCATAAAAAGCGATCGCACGATTGACCAACAAAAACTTGGTCCAAAATCAATGGTCAGTTTTTGACTGGTCATTTGAGGGTGCATAGTCAGATAGTATTATGCGTCTTTGCAGGTAAGTGCACAACATACGTACACTCTGTTTGTTACATAATACCCATGCTGGGACAAGCAGCAGCGCATGCAACCAATTAAAAATAAAGAGCTTATGATGGGAAAGATTTTTGTCTGGATATTTCAAAAACGCATGTCAGAATGGTTAGTGCGACCGGCATTCGCACATTAGGGCATGCTGTGATACAGGCTATTTAATTTGTCAGGTAATATGTGATTCAAGATATTGATTGGACAATGCTCAAGACCGATTTTTGCGGATTTCTGAAGTCCAATATGGCCGCCGGCGGCCATTTTGTCTGAAATTTGGGGATCGGGGAGATACACGACTCAGTCCCTGTGGCGACCGAGTTCTCTAGTTATTCATTATTTACAGTTTCGCTGAAAAATGAAGTGGCCACAAAAAAAACAACCCTTTTGAAGGGCTCGCGAAATCGCTGTTCTGAGCTCCCGGGACAAGTAAAAATTTTGTTGGACAAGCAGAAATTAAGAGGTGCTTGCCCGACAGGCTGGCTGAAAATTTCAGGCCACAAAGTAATTTATATCCGATCTTAACATTTTATTCACTGTACCAATGTGGCCACTAAATTCATTTGAAACAAAATCCGATTTGTTGCTGAAAACCTATGGCCTATTTCACAATATTTCAGGCGTGACTGTCACAACTTTCCAATTACCGGTTGCCAAGTGCCATAGCCAAATAGCGTGATTTTGATCCGCCACGGTCTGGTTTAGTTGGTGCAGGCATAAGCAATGACTTGACTCCCAACCATCAAACAAGGGAATAAAGGCATACATGCGTGTAGCTGGCGCTAGGAATCACGTTGGATGGCCATTCCATTGAACGGTCACTCACAAAATCGGAACATGGTTATAATATAATGTTTGAGTGAGACAAACAAAACTTTTATCGACATTTGTTGTTGCTATTGTGTGTTGTTGTTTAAAATGGCCCACAGCAAAGTGAATATATTTATTTAATATTGAAGTTATTCATCTAAAGCCATGTTCTAGACTCGCATTTTTCCCACATTGTGTTTCGTTTCAATCGCCTCAGAGCTGAAACGACAGGCTTGTGGTTACACATGAGGGGAAGAGAGGGATGATTAACACAACTTTCCGCAATTTTTTTTTTCAGTTTTGTAGTGGCAGCCACATGGACACAGGGGGTGACCGGGCAGTGTCTGTGGACTTCGAGTGGGTGTGGGACTATGAATGCGAGCATTTAAACTCTCTACGCAGCAATCTTACAGCTATACTGTAATAATATACGAGGGCGCGTTTTACATTAAAACCAGCAACACTACAAGCAAGAATATGCTGTGATTTTGCACTTGAGGAAGCTAATCGGCCACTCTCTGAGCAACATACAATTTTCAAAATGAGACAGAAACCGAACTAATGTGGGGATTGTAAAACACTTTGATAAACACTTCGATGACTGATTACTTAACAAATATTATACAGAAGTTGTTCGTGCTCGTTAGAGACCGCACACCATGTCAAAATATCTAGCAAAACAAGACAACCCGTAAGGTAAAATGCTGCGTTGTCATTTCACTTCACGACATGAATCCAAGGACTTAAGGGTGCTGGTTTAAACCACTCACTGCGCACCCCCGATTGCGCGCCTGGTGCTCACTCATTCATTCATTAAGAGTTAAATGTAGCTTTCATAAACATATAACCTAAATCGCTACAATCCGGGCGCTAAAATATATCTGATTTTGTTTTTAGAGTTGTATACGTGCCGCTTATTGTCGGTCAAAAGGGATTATGAAACATCCATAATTGTTTTTTTTTGGCAGTTGCTACGGGTACGGCAGCCGTATTTAGTGACCAAAAGTCTATTGGTACGGCAGTGGTTCTGCGCATGCGTCATCAAGCCGTATCCCGAAATAAAAATTTTACAGGTACGGCAGTGGTGCATCTCAAAGTGTAGGCTGCATCCTTCAAAGGCTGCATTTTTAGGGGTCGTCACTTAGTTCATCCGCCAAACTGACATGACGTCATTTCATCTCTGTTAAACAGCTTTGGTTTAAGTGAGTTGTCATTGATTTCCCTAACTGTACCTTAAATCTAACCCCTAACTTAAAACCTAGCGTCAAACCTAACCCTAATTATAACCAAATCCCTGACCCTAAATGTTAGTTTGGTGGATGGAAGTAAGTGACGACCCCTAAAAATGCAGCCTTCGAAGGATGTAGCCTATGCTTTGAGATGCGCCCAATCAGCGCATTTAGCAGGGGCTTAGTTTCAGTTAACAAAAATGACATACTAAATTGAGACAAACTCGATTATGTAATGAGCACTCTAAATAAGCCAACTTGACTTTATATAGTCCCAGTACTATTGATATAGGCCTACTAATTTAAAAATGTCACGGGGCTTAGCTGAGAATCCAGATAACACAGACTGGCTACAATGCCCAGGAGAAACTGGCGGGGAGGTGGGGGAGGGGGGTACTCCGGTAAACCTTACCATTTAAAATTCCAACCTGACCGAATGGACGACTCAAGTAACAGCTGCCCTACCAACTAAATGCTAAATCTTAGATCCCAAGTCAAAAATGCAAACAGTAACTATCTAGCTAGCTAGCCACCAATACAACCAAAGGTAATCGAAAAAGACACACATAGTAAACGACTTGTTTTTTCAGTCCGTTTGAATTAAAGGGAACCGGGGTTTTACTGTAAAACCCCGGTTCCCTTTAATTCAAGGACCGAAAAAACAAGTCGTTTACTATGGGAGCGAACTAATCACGTTATCTCCCCCAACAAGCTGTCGCTAAGCACTCAAACAAGCAACTAAACTTTAATCAGCTGATCACCGCAACCGAAGGAAAATACAAAAATAACGTAATTCATAGTGTTTAATCAGAAGAGCCCTTTGGTAATAATGAGATGCGAAAAAGACAAAAAAAAAAAACGTTCGCATCAATATTTAATTCAAGCTTGCCAATGCGTTTATGCGGTAATGCGGAGGCAATACCCCTTGTTCTCCATTTGTAAAGTCGGACAAAATTGGTATTCTAGTATTTTTCGAGCATTTTTTCCAGTTCAACCAGATAGTTGAAGCGGGAATTCACTTCCAATCTGGAAGAATTTGAGTCGCCCGCCATGATGAATTGAAACGCGGAAGTGGGCGAGATGTGCACATGCGCAAACACGATGCCGTATCTGTAGTATGTGCATTTCCGTGTACGGCTGCCATATCTCTAGACAGTGCATTTTTTTTTCTTCCTTCATCTAGAGTCAAAAGACCGTAATGCAGGCTCATGTCAGTGTCTCTAATAACCAAATTAAAAATTTATTTTAAACGCCATTCCAAAACAGAAACAAAATGGAAAGCCATTAAGTTGTAAATGATTGTTCAAGAACACGACCACTTTCAACTACTTACAAGATTTAAGTACACAACCCTCCAACAATTGTTGAACATTTCGATCGTGTGCCGTTGTAAAATGTCAACAGTTGATTTGGCCATTAGACGTTTGCAACGGGACGTCAGTGCATAGTCTATAGGCCTATGTTGTACCGATATTCTGATGAGTGTGCTCGCACATCAATGATCAGAATATCACGTAGAACATACTGACGTCCATTAAATGGACAAAATGTGGGCGCCCCGGTGGCTCGTCGGTCTGGGCGCGCGTACCGTGGAGGCTGTGTCCTTCCTGCAGCGACCTGGGTTCGACTCCGGCTCGGGTCGTTTGCTGCATGTCTTCCCCCATTCTTCTCCCCAGCCTTCCTGTCTCTCTACGCTGTATGGCTGTCTAATAAAGGAAAAAATTCCCAAAAAAATAATCTAAAAAAAAAAAGGACAAAATGTAACAGTCACTTATGCCCCATTTCTACTTCGTGATACCAGCTCTACCCGCTTTTTTTTATTGTTTAAGTTGCATGAAAGGGAGTAGCGAGAAGTCATTAAACACTACGTTTTATTTCGCGCATTACATATAGGCCTACAGCCTATATAATTAGTGAAATTCTATTGAAATAAACGAATGTTCCGTGGTGTGAAAGAATGCATGGTAATAATGAACGTTTGTTGGTGTTGATGAATATACATTGTAGTGCAAATTTCCTTGATAAAAATACCGCCTACATAGCCTAAATGATTTTATCCTCGCTAATTATACACTTTTCGGCGCTGATGATTTTTTTCTCTGCTCATAATGAGCGGCAAAAGTTGTAAAACCTTTTAAAACGGTAACTGATATGTTGGTTACGTGGTTAGTGAAGCTCATTGCGCACAAATGCATGATGATTACCATTAAAGTAATGTGTGAAAACACCACTTCAAAAAATGACTGCGATGGCATGATACGTTTGTCTGAGTGGTAAAGAATCAACCGCATCCAAAAAAGGCATACAGATATTTTAAATAGTTTTGTGCTGCTTGCCATTTATGACCAGCTACACTGAGGCAGTACTATCCTCTAATGGAAAACGATCCCCCAGAAAAGTACCTGGCACCAAGGCGTGTGGAGTAGAGTAGAGTAGAGCCGGTACCACGTAGTGGAAATGAGGCATTAAGGCCAAGGTCTCGGGCAAGGAGAAAACTTTTCGGGCAACTAGGAATTCATTTGCTCTTGCCCGCTGGGCTATTTTTTCATTTTAAAATTTTGCGAGCCCTGTTTTAGTATCAGCAAAAGCAACAGAGACATTGTCACCGTCTGTCATTAATGAAAGAGGCTATTCGCCCCGCAGCGGGGTTAAATAGGGGAAAGAGATCGGCTATTTACCCCGCAGCGGGGCGGACAAGACCCAGCCGACACACGAACGACCTTCAACGTTGAAATATGGTTGAAATTATGTCAATTGTCATTTCAACGCTGAAACGCTATTGAAACAACATTTAACTCTGATGGTTGTAAAAAGGTTAACAAAATGATCTCAAATCAACACTGGAATTTGAACAAGATTTGTTTCAACGTTGAAACAACATTGAAACAACGTTGGGTAAAAGTACCACACACAACCTCCAACAAAATTGAAAAAAAAATCACAACTTTTTCGGCTTACCTTAATGTTTAGATACCAAGTGAAATTTTCGGGTGTTAAAAAACGTTGAGTGCACATCCAGTTAAGAGAATTTACACTTTCATTTCTAGAGTGTCTATACATGCAGCAAGCTTATAAAGGTGGCAGCCATGACACTGTTGACCTCACCTTAACCAAACTCATAGGGATGCTATCCCTATACCTAACCTTAACTCTACTCATAAGGAATGCTATCCCTATCCCTATCTCTAACCCCAACCTTAACGCAACTCAGCCACAAACAATGGTTTGTTCTGCTCAAATTATTCTACCCAGGGTCAATGGATCAGCTGACTCATCAGCATGAAACATATCAAAATGGATATTCACAAGATGTCTCCTCATACCAAGACCACAGTGTATGGTGTGTTTGAAATTGCTTTGTCCACAGGTTCCCAGGTTTGAATCCCGCTGCAGACACTAATGTAATGTTTAACTTAACATGTAGTTCACAGCTTCATCGATGGAGGGAAAAAAACATAAAAAAGAAGGTCAGAAGAAGTTGGAGAGATCGTACAAAGAGTGAATGTCAAGAGGGAAGAGCACAGTGGTGGAAACTGGAATTACCCCAAAACTTTTTTTTCCTCGCGCCACATCTACCCCTTCCTTTTAAAATTTTTCCCCCATCATTCTAAACCCACTTCTCACTCATAAAAACCCCCAAAATATTTGTGCCCCCATTTAAAATCGTTCTGGCCAAAAAAAAAAAAAAAAAAAAAAAGGGAGGTTGTGTATGGTACTCATGCCCAACGTTGAAAAAAATGTTGCGAATGAAATCAACGTTGATTCATCTTTCAAAATCAAAACATAATTCAACGGTGATTCAACTATGATCCATGACGTTGATTCAACTGTGAAAAAATGTTAAAATGCCAGCTGGGGAGAAGCAGCATGGCTATCTGCCCACAGCGGGGCGGACAAGAGGAGCAGCACTGCTATTTGCCCCGCAGCTGGACCAATAGTAGATTTCATTTTATAATCCACCCCACTCTTGTAACGTACGTGCCAAAAGGCTGCGGAGCGAATAACCACTTCCTTAATTTAATCCAAATTTCTTCCATATATCTGACTTGACCGTCAATCGTCAGCCAATCGGAAGCAAGTTTTTTTCACCCTTGCCGGATGTTATTCAAGGGATTATGGTAGAGTTATAATATAATCGAAATAATATTATTTTTGTCTCTTTCTCACATACTGTTTTTCTTACTCGTTTTAATTTTGTCGGCCATTCATCACTGGCGCGTAATTATTGTTTTACTCGCGACCCTAAATTTAATATAGTTTTTTTTTTTTTGATTGCTTGTTTTATCCACAAGTTGTAATGTAATGCAAAGTTCAAATGCAGCCCTGGAAATTCACAATGTTGATTTTTTTTACATCAGGGTATGAATAAAAAATTTTGAACAATATTTAAAAAATGTTTTATTACATTTTTGGAGATTACTGTGTTCCAGTTTCTATAATTTAAGTGATGGTTTACTCGTGTGCTTCGCAGACCCATTGTACTGCAGTATACACTTTTGTTCCCTTGCCACTAGGCAAATGCACTCTTACAATAGCAGTTCGCCAAGGTGCAAGGGAATCTGGCTTTTAAAGGACATGGGAGATGACACTCTGATTGGCTTATTAAGTGATATGCCCAAAACGCGCCTATGATTAATTGAGAGATTAAATACGACCCCTTTGAACCTTGCGCCTTGCATTGCGTCCTGATAACCCTCCAATAATAAAATGGATTTGGAAACGCCCTTTTGCGCCAAACGCTTCAGACTGCGCTCTTAGATCGTGAAAATAGGACCCATTGTGATGTTACCTCCACGTTGGCCTGGAGCAGTATCTCTGTGGCCAGTGATATGTTTCTCCCTCTTCTTGCTTTTTTCGGGTTAAACCCCATGTCATCTATGTAGACAGATTCATGTGGGATTGGTTGAGCATCCATTTGAAAAACTCTGGGGGAAAAAAAAAGAGACTGCATTTTGCAATTCAATATAGGCCAATTCAATATATGGGCCAGGCTGACGAAATGTGCGCCACCCCCCCCGGGTATTTAAAAATAATGAAAGTACCCATAGAGCTGAGCTGTGAGTGGTTTTTTAATCTATAGGTGTTGTGGGATCAGATTCCAAAGCCGTGCGACGGCAACGTTTTTCATTTTTTCATGCTACCTGGTCTAAGTTCGGTCCCTCAACTCATTTTTTGGGCCGGGTTTCTGCCTTAGTTTCAAGACATGCATATCTTCTTAAGCCTCATACATGCATAGAAATAGCTATATATTCTCAAAATGCTCTGATATGTATAGAAGGATAGTATATCTGATGGAAAAATGGTATATAGGTAATATGCTGTTGGGATTGTCAACCCTGCCATGGCCCTGAAGTCGGGGTACGTTTTGCGTGCGGCTGCAAAATTGCTGCACAAGTGCAAACTGCTCTCTAACACAATGTGTAAAATTAATTCAGGCAACCTTATGCTCTCAGTGGTAATTGTATGTGATAAAGGTATATTTCTACTCTCTAAATACCAAATATTATGGTCATTGGTGGAATATTTGGTGAGTTATATGCATTTCCCTATCCCCTTGCTCGTCTAAGTCAGAAACACGAAAACCTACTGTTTGCCTATAATCCATCCAGAGGCCTATAACTAGTGATAATAAAGTTATTTTAGCCTCCAATCAGTGTTATAATTGTATATAAGTGATGTGCAGAGGTATATCACCTGAAATTAGAAAACCTACAGTGATTTTTTTCCCTCGATCCCATTGCTGCTGAAAAAAAGAAATTCTGGTCTGCAAATACCTGAAAAATGTTATAAAAACCTTTATCAAAACTCAAAAATCTCCTAGAAGCACTCCTTATGGCTTAAAAGTATGTAGCCTAGGCAATACCAATACCATGAGCTCAAAATATCGGTATATCGGTCAGAAACCGAATCTAAGTCAGAAACCGCGACTAAGTCAGAAACCCTTCAAGTGTACCAAACTCAACCCGACTGACTTGCTATTGCCATAATATACTACTCAAAATTTGAAAGGAATCATAGGAATTTTTTTGTGAAATGACATGCAAATTTGGTAACTGCCACTGATGAACAATATATTGGATAAATGACATGCAGTCAGACACAAAACACATTTGCAAGTGCATTTAATGACATTAAATGAGCATGCAGCCTCACACTTTTGGCTTTCACGAACACTTCATGGTTTTACCTCTGACATGTAAAGTGAAAACAGACAGTGTTCGTTTGATGTTTCATTATCACAGTTAATGTCAATAACGGGTATGGCCTCCCCTAGCTTGAATGACGGCTTGACAACGTCGGGTCATACTGTCAATCAGAACCCGGATGCTTGCAATTGGAATGTTGTTCCATTCTTCAACAAGAGCATTTCCGAGCTCTTCTAGAGTTGTGGGTTGTGCCCTCACGACCGGAAATGGTGACCTGCAGCATGTTCCACACATGCTCGATAGGGTTTAGGTCCGGCGAACGCGCGGGCCAGTCCATGCGGACAATTGTCTCCTGCTCTAGGAATTGATTCACCACCCTAGCACAATGGGGACAGGCGTTGTCATCCATCAAGATGAAATCAGGGCCAACAGCACCAGCGTATGGTCTTACGTACACATCGAGGATCTCATCCCTGTACCGTACCCCTGTCATCGTCCCTCTCCCCATGACATGCAGGTCCGTTCTGCCGTTCCTGCTTATTCCTCCCCAGACCATAATTGATCCGCCACCATAACGGTCGTGTTCGTTGATGTAGGCATCATTAAATCGCTCACGTTGTCTTCTCCACACCCATTGCCTCCTGTCAGTAAAGTCCAAGCAATAATGGGACTCATCAGTAAAGAGAACTGGAGCCCAATCGTTGTGTGTTCATGTGACATGATCGTGAGCCCAATCCAAACGGTCACGCCTATGACGCACGGTCAGTGGGATTCGAACACATGGCCTTCTTGAGTTGAGGCCGGCAGTATGAAGACGATTCTGTATCGTCTGAGTGGATACCCTGACCCCCGAGGCGTTATAAAGGTCATTTCGTAGGGTGGTGGCTGTCCAGAAAGGATGACGTCGTGCCTGAAGTGTGAGAAAGTGGTCTTGTCGTTGTGTAGTCAATCTCTGACGACCACCCCCATGACGGTAAGCTGCTGTACCAAACGTTTGATGCCGATTCCATGCTCTGTTCACAACGCTTTGGCTGACGTTAAGTACATTAGCAACGTGACGCCAGAGAAGCCAGAGTCAAGCATTCCGATGCATCTTCCCAATTGCTCTGAAGTCAATCGACGTCTAAGACGTTGAGGAGACATTGTTATTGCTAAATGTAATGCAAAAAATTTGGGAACCTCCAAATTTTCACCAACAAGCAACACACACGTCTGAGTTGAAATGGTGAAGTGTTAGTCAAAGCCAAAATGTGAGGCTGCACGCTCATTTAATGTCATGAAATGCACGTGCAAATGTGTTTTGTGTCTGACTGCATGTCATTTATCCAATATATTGTTCATCAGTGGCAGTTACCAAATTTGCATGTCATTTCACAAAAAAATTCCTGTGATCCCTATCAAATTTTGAGTAGTATACTTAACTAGTAGATAGTATAAGAGTCTCAAGTAGGTAATTGATCACTTACCAATTGAAGATGCCACTTGTAGGCTGGTGGACAGGCTGCTTGACGGTTCACTTTTTTTTATTTTGGGTCCCAGGTTCCCCTAGCCTGAGACCCGGGAGTTTTTTATGATGATTGCATGTTTCTGTCTTTTAGTTATTGTTATTTTGTTGTAGGTGTTGTCTGGTGTCCCCGACCACCTATGCATGTTATTTGAACAAGTTTATGACTGATTGGCCACCAATTGCGGCCACAGCGGCCGCCACGCCCCACGTCAGTTTCTGCCTGAGATCCCAGTTTCTGACTGAGAGCGTGGGCGGACGCCACCAATATATTAACGATTAAATTTTCAAAAATACAAGTCGACGCGTTTAGAAAACACAATATATCATGTCCCCGACCACCCATGCATGTTATTTGACCAAGTTTATGACTGATTGGCCACCGATTGCGGCCACAGGGCCCGCCCACGCCCGCCTCAGTTTCTGCCTGAGATCCCGGTTTCTGAATGAGAGCGGCCTCCGACCGACACCATCATTATACGACCCCAATTCCGAAATAGTTGGGACGAAGTGTAAATTGTGAATAAAATCAATGCAATGACTTTTAGATCACGAGCCAATATGTTTATTTCAGAAGTTGAAACTGAGATATTTTAAATTTTATGCACAAAATTAGCTCATTTTGTGGATAAAATTGTAAAATTTATCAGTTTCAACATTTGCTATGTTATCTCTATTCTATTGTGAATAAAATACTGGCTGGTGTGATTTGAAAGTCATTGCGTTTTGATTTTATTCACAATTTACACTTTGTCCCAACTATTTTGGAATTGGGGTTGTATTTTCGATCAAATCGGCTAAAATACACGTTAACATGTCAAACCAACATGGAATATCATGACCACCTGTGTAAGGACTGGGGCCACATTTGGCCGAATACGCCCGGTTTCTGCCTGAGATGCCCGGGTTTCTGACTTAGAAATCTAAGGCAGAAACCCAAAGTCAGAAACCGATCAAAATGCTTTGCGCGCTGTAGCTATGTCGTTATTCAATAAATAATTCATGTAAACAGTGATTTCCACTTTGATTTAGGCCAACAACAATACCTGAATTGCATTTGGCTCTATCTTTTACAGTTTTTTAAAAATACATCTAAGTCAGAAACTTTTCTTAAAAAGGTCATTTTTTTGGGGACACAAAAATCCCAGTCAATCCCTGTAGGTTGGAGGTTTTTTTTTTTTTTTGCCCTAATGCACCATATATTTGCGTCATCCTGAAGGATTATTAGGGTGTAGGGACCTTTTTTTATTTTTCTAGAGTGATAAATGTAAAATCTAAGTCAGAAACCAGTACCTTGTGGACAATTTATTAAATGTCACCGCAATACACAAAACGACGATAGGGACGTATGCCGACTGTAAGACATAGCCTACACATGTCTATTATGCACAGAAAAAAAATATATGTAATAGAACACACTTAAATATAAAAAAACAAAGTGAACTTTTTCACTTTTTACATGGACATCAAAAAAGTGCCATTTTTGGCCACTTCTCCAACTTTAAGGGCAAAAAATACAGGGAAATATTTATTGCAGACTGACAAAAATGGGGTGTTCCAAGTTGCTCTTGGTGAGCTCTATCCATTCATGATGGTTCTGGAATGATCTAAGCAAATTATAAGATTTGCTAGCCTGTGGACACATTTGGGATATACATTTATACATCTAATGTGTTCAGTGCACAATACTGAAGTGAAACTACATTGCTTACCTTCACATAATCATGCCGCAGGTGTTTTATTCTCTGAATTTCCAAATGGCACTCTGTAGGCTAGTTTCATCTGCATGTGATGTTTTTTGAGGATTCGCCTTAGTGTTGAGAGAGAGACCTGTTGGACATTATTGATAATTGTGTGGTCATTGAAGGCGTTTCTTTGAATTTCTTTGGCAAAGTATTGCATTATTGGTCAAAACCATGTTCACGGTAGCCCTCTTGTTCCTCTGAGAAAATGGGGCCTCTCCCTCCTCGACCCACAATTCTATGCAGACCAAACATGTAGAATGTCACAGGATGGCATAGAAGGCATTGTTTAAAACATGGAATGCAGTAAATGGGTACCAGACAGTAGTGATGTTGCACGTGTATTTAAGTAGACTATATTGTTCTGACGTTCCTTTAAACAGCAGAGAGAAGTTGTTTACCCGTGCTCTTGTCATAGTGTCCGAATTACTGTTGCGACAGTGCATCTGCTGAGGTTCGATTGAACTCTCTGTCCAGCCTCTCTCAGTGTCAACTCAACCAGTGTTGTATTTGATAAATTTGGCCCTCGTCCTCCTTGTCTATGTCCTCCTCCAGGTCTACCTCTACCTCTTCCTCTCCCTTCCACTATTCCGCAGTGCACTCCCCCTCTCATCCTCACTGTCCCTCCCTTTTCAACATTGCCAAACATTTTTGTTGAAGATTTGTAGTCTCATCTTGCCTTTTTGTAGTGCTCATGCCTCATTGATGAGTTTACAATTAAGCACCTGAGTGTCTGTACAACTGATGGCAGTTTTTTACTCAGTTTGTTATCAGGTTTGGTATTTTGAAAGGCGGTGCCTTGAAATGGCAAAAACCTGACATCATGTTAGATTTCTGTGTCTAAATGAAGAGAAGAGTATAATGTTTTGCAAAACATGGTGTGTAGCGTTTTGCAAACAGTGTGAAGCTGAGAATGTGCTTATTGTTGTACAGATCTGGGCTGTAGCTTTACTCCTTGAGTGACAGGTTTCATTTACCATGTGTGATTTTTAACTGAAATATGAAAGCAATCATAAAAAACTCCCTCATCTGCGCTGTAAAACCAGATGTTGAAGTTCTGAACAAATGCAAAACACTTTTGTAACACTTTTGTTATAATTTTGCCATGTCTGTTCTGTTTCTGCCATGCCTGTTCTGTTTTTGCCATGCCCTGCTATTCTGCCATGTCTGATCTGTTTTTGCCATGCTCTGTTTAGTTTTTGTTCTTTGCCATGTTTTTGTTTTTGCCATGCTTTGTATTCCCTGCCATTATCCATATTTCTGTTAGATTCCGGCCCATGTCTTTGTTCATGCCCTGCATTGCACTTTGTCTCCCCTGTCTGGTCTTTTGTTAAGCTACAGCTTCTCCCCTAGTCTTGCGTGTCACATGTTTAGGTGATTTCATGGTTTCTGGGTTTCAAACATTCCTTCTAATCTCGTTTGCTTCCTTCGCCTTGCTTTTCTATTTTACTAACCAGTACTAACAGTTTGTTGTTTTGTTAAAAGATACTAACCAAGACTAACATTGTATATAATACTAACTTACTAATGAGCAGCAGGGATTTTATAGCTGCACTTTAGTAATTGATTAACAAGCTCTCAGCACTCGCCCTGTTCTAGTCTCCGCCTCTTGCCTTCTCTTAGTCTTTGCTGCAATTCAGCGGATCCCCCGCACCTGCTCTACTCTGTCCTGCCTCTCATTATCTGTGCACATTAGAACTCCCTAACCGGAGCTGTATGTTTTGTCATAGGCTGTCTCGTGATCCCTGTCCGCGTTTTGGCTTTTGCCAATTTCATGTGGTTAGGTTCTCCCTCGTGTTTGCTCCCACTTAATTAGTCTGATCCAATTCACCTTTCCCTAATCATAGCATGTGACTTCCCTTGTGTGTATTTAAGCAGTCTTTTCACAGCAGTTCCCCGTCAGAATGTTTCCTTTGGCCACGCTTGTTTTCGCCTTGTACTCTATTGTGATTCTCTTCTGACTGGACTGTCCCTGATTATTGATTTTTGCCTCTGATTTGGATTTTCTGCCTGCATCTGTGTACCAAGCCCATTTTGCCTGACCACGATTATTGTGTTTGCTGCCCTGGTTACAATTTGGATTTTGCCCTTTGGATTTTGATTTTTGGATTGTGGACTTTGTACAGTCGCCTCCTGCTCTGCGGGGGTTCGCCCCCCTTTCCAATAAAATCCCTTTTTTTTTTTTTTTTTTTTCCCTCACTGCTCGACTCTCACATCTGGTTCCAGAACCGTACCTAACAACTTTATACAGATGTCACAGGGTTTAGATTCAGTTTAAAAGTGTATTCAACAAATCTGAAAAACCTTGATTGCAGCATTGAATAAACACCTATGTTTTGAATGAGAACACTTTTTACAAAAATAATCACCAGGCATTTAGCCCTTACACACTGGTGTTTAGATTATAAACATGTCACATGTTCCACAGTTTTACAGTGTAAAAGCACAATGTTCATATTTTGCTCTTTATTTAAAAAATGCTCCATAATTCTGAAATCTACAAAGATTGCATTGTGTTGTGCATACTGCAGGAGTCTTGAGCAGGGATGATTTTGCTATCATGGTGCCCGAGGAAATAGAAGCTCTGAGTGGATCCTGTGTGCTGATCCCCTGCACATTTGAATTCCCTTCAGAGTATGACAACGATATGATGACACTGGCGAAAGGACTCTGGAAAAAAGGTGGAACCAATGGACATGTAATATTTGATTCCAGTAACACTGATGGAAACAATGAAATTGCCGGGACACTGGTTGGACAAGTGCACAAGAAGAATTGCACCACAGTTCTGGACAACTTCCCATTATCTTACAGTGACAGTTATTATTTCAGGGTGGAAAATCCATCTGGGCCTCTCAATTTTAATTTACCAAAAGGTGTCAAAATTATGGCACAAGGTACAGAATTTAATCACAAAGTGCTGCAAAGAAGTATTTGTCCCCCTCCCGATGTATACGCTTTTTTGCTTATTTGTCATGTGTCAGGTCATCCAGCTAAATTTAATATTATTATTCAACTAACTGTAAACAGCTTTAAAATGATCATTTTATTTATTGCAAGGAAAGTGTTATTCAAAACCCATATTACCCATGTGAAAAAATAATTGCCTCCAAAGCCTTTTTACCTCATAAAACTCATGGACCCTTATATGGGTCTGTCAAATGCTGCTGTTGCAGTATTCAAACAACTTCAGATCTATTTTAAATTCTAATGGAGATCCCTAGGTTTCACATATATCCCACTGAATTACAGAGAATTATACATTAAATGAAGCACAAGATTTGGCTATTTTCCATTTGATGTAATGCTGTCGCCATAAAAATGACATCCTGCGTTTGAGTAGTTCTTTCAATATGAGTGTGATACAGTTTCAGTGAAGTGCTGTAACCAGCAGAATATGTATGGACATTTTCCTAGATTATGATTTTTTTTCTTCTGACTTTAAACTTACTTAAGGGAAAACCTAAGGTGAAAAGTCAGAATTTCAGAGGTTAACTGGTTGTGCTGCCCTTGGCAGCAACAACTGCAATCAAATGTTTGCGATAACTTGCAATGAGTCTTTTATATTACTGAGGAGGAATATTGGCCCACTCTTCTCTGCAGAATTGTTTAAATTCAGCCACATTGGAGGTTTCTCAAGCATGAGTGTCCTGTTCAGGGTTATACCACAGCATCTTGATTGGATTCGAGTCATTCTTTTGGTAAGGCCACTTCAAAACGTTAATTTTGTTTCTTTTGAATCACTCAAAGAAGGACTTTCTTGAGTTCTTTGGATCATTGCTGCACTCCTTAAACCAACTGCGCTTGAGCATTAGATCACAAACTGATGGCTTGACATTCTCCTTAATGACTTTCTGGTAGAGAGTAGAATTTATGGCTCCATCAGTTATGGCAAGGCTCAGGTCCTGAGGCAGCAAAGCAGCCCCAGACCATGACACTAGCAATAGCATGTTTGACTGCTGGTTTGATGTTCTGACTGTGGAATGTTGTATTAGCTTCACACCAGGTGTAATGAGACCCATGTATTCCAAAAAGTTCCACTTTTGACTCGTCAGACCACAGAATATTATCCAAAAAGTCTTGGGAGTCATCAAGACATTTTTTTTTTGGCAAATGTGAGAGAAGACTGTTCTTTTTGGTCAGCAGTGGTTTTCACCTTAAGGGATACCATTTTTGCCCAGTCTCTTTCCTTTTGTGGACTTGGGGCAGGTGAGGCCAGCAGTTTTTAAGATGTTAGTCTGGGATCTTTCTTGACTTTATAGATGGATTGTCAATGCACTCTTCAAGGATATTTGGTAGACTGGCCACACTAGGGAAGATTCACCACTGTTTAAATTTTTCTCCATTTGTAGATAATGGTTCTCACCTTTGCTGTTATCCAAGAGCCGCACAAGTGGCGTTGTAACCCTTTTCCGACTGACAGATGTCAACGCCTTTGTTTCTAACCTGTTCTTGAATATCTTTACATTGTGGCATCATGTGCTGCTTTTTGCCTACCTCACGTTGCCAGACAGGTCTGTTTAAGTGATCTTTAGATTGAAAAGGGCTGGCAGTAATCATGCCTGGGTGCGTCTAGTGAAATTTATCCCAATTATCAATGAAATTTGTTTAAATGGTAGAATTAGTAACTAAGGGGCGATAACTTTTTCAGATGGGTTTAGGTAGGACTGGATAGCTTTTTTCCTTCAAAAAATAAAATCATCATTTATAAATTTCATTTTGTCTCACAGATTATCTTTGTCTGATAATAATTTAGTTGATGATCAAAAACATTGAAGTGTGTCAAATATGCAAAGATAGAAGAAATCAGGAAGGAGCCAAATACTGTTTCACAGCATTGTATGTTTTTTTTTTTTTTTTCATCGAATGCTATTATGTTGATTTTCAGACCCAGTGATTTTACTGTTAAGTGCGGGAGGACCAAGTGCCGTCCCCAAAGGAAAAAAAAAAAAATGCCCTAGGTGTAGAAGAGCAATTCATGACGTGATATTGATTAGTATTTAAAGTATAACCCATCCTTATGTCTCCATGTCTTCTAGACACTGCACTTAAACCCAGTTTAACCCCAGAGCAGATGGAGGTGACAGAGGGAACCTCTGTGACTTTGAACTGCTCTGCTGCAGCCCCCTGTCCTAAACTCCCCCCAAATCTGACATGGACCCCAAGTCTGGGTGACAGTGTGCATCAACTGCAAGAGAATGAGGATAAGACCAAATATGTGTCTTCAATTCTGACCTTCACTGCTTCTGACCACCACCACGAGCAGAAAATCACCTGCAGGGCACTTTACACGCTGCAGCAAGGAGGCCCTGAGAGGATATCACAAGCCACTCTGACTCTGAAAGTCCTATGTAAGAAAGCTGGATTTGATTTTGTTTTGAGAACATGACCAAAAGAGAATTGATTGCCGCTCCTACCAAATGCAGCAGAACACAATTGATTTATCTGGATTTCTGTCTCTTTGACCCTATGTGTGCCTCTGTAGTGATGTAGTTCCTGAAAGTTACAGAGAAGTAAATTTCAGCAGATGGGCTGCATGGCATCCATTATTTGCTCTATACATTTTAAACCACAGCTTAAACTGAAGAGAAACTTAAAACAAACACTGTTAAACCCAATAGTATATTTCATTTAAAGGTCAAAATTTACAGGTTCCCTACTTTTTCAAGATTATGCTTCCAGGTGAAAGCACGCAGGTCTATCAAGCTACCAAAAAAGTTATTTCACTCTCTATTGTTTGGACCAAAGAAAACGAGAAGAATTACAAATTCGCACACTTTTCCGATCTCGGCCAGATTTTGGGATTTGCTGCATTCTACCGCCAGGTGGCAACGCCCCTGACGTCATTTGCGTTAAATGTTTTCCAGGCCAGCTCCTCTGAAAAGAAATCTTCATATGCCATGAGAATGCAATTGCCCAGTCATCTCTATCTAGTGGCAGGGTGGATCCATTGTTTACAGAAACCTACATGAGATGGATGTATGTTTACAAACGTAAATCAGCCTGGGATATTACTCATATTATTCCCAAACTTTTTATATTGCATTGGCTGCAGTGGACTAGCGAGAACTGAAAATTTGGTGGGGCACAGAACATCCCTTTAAAACAATAATTAGTCCTGACTTGTTCTCAATCATTTCCATAATTAACAATAGCTTCATTCCGAGAACACTCCACACTAGCAGATGTTGCTAGTTCTCCCCGTTTAGGAAAGACAACAATAATTTCTTTTGACGCATAATTTAGTGCATGTAAATTAGCGTGATTCAAAACTGCATACCTGTCAACTCTCACGCATATGGCGTGAGTCTCTTGCTTTTTAGTGGCATATCATGTTCTCACACCGTAGTGAGCAATCTGACAATAACAAAAGTGAAGATTGAAAATTTTAATTCAGCAAACAAAATTATATTGCCGAGTCAAACTTTTTAATAAACTCACACTGTACTGAGAGTTAAAGGAGATATTATATTAGAACGCAGATAAGTCATTATTCAGTCAATGTGCATTTAAGAGATTCTCTTACAGAATTGAAATCCTTATGTATGGAAGTTTTTCAGTTTCACATGCATAACAGTAGATTTCACCACCAGTAGCAGGGAAACTGATTACGACTCCAAACCTCTCAAGCTTTTCTTTTCTCAGAGGTTGGAAGCTATGAAATTGCATACAGACGTTTCAAATGGTCTTTTTTTTTCATTTAAACAATTTAAACGATCACGCAGCACAAGTTACATTGCCTGATGTGCAGAAAAAGTAGCACGGAAGTTTCAGGACAGTTTCTCTTTCACAAAGCGTAGGCCTATTTAAAATTTTTTTTAATTTTTTTTTTTTTTGGCATCTCCAATCCCACCCGAATCTGGAATGCCAAATCCAAGAAATATGTACATTGCTTGCTTGTATGCAACCCCCGTTGCCAGCTCAGGAGAGAGAGACAGTTCATGGCTCTCCTCCGAAGCACGCGCCTGTCAGCCCCTGCATCTTAACACTCATTGGTCGAAGCTATCGCAAGTTCAGAACCAGGGCTGAGGATACCCGAACATGAACAAGCTTAGAATCTCACTGACAAGTGCCCGGCTGGCCAACAGGAGGCACTTGAGCAAAGAATAAGGCAACCATCCTGGCAGTCCCCTCCCAATTTGCATCCCTATAGCGTTTTAGCCAATCATGTGGTGTTCTGAAAAAGCTGCCGACCACTGCTGGTTGGTACGACCGGGGATCAAACCTGCGCCGTGGTAGTCACTACTGCTCCACAAATGCGGCGCTTTAACCGAGTGAGCTAACCCGGCAGCCAGCATAGGCCTATTTTTGAGTAAATAATTTTTCTGTTCTGAATTTAGCCTATTATTGACTCGCTGATGGATTGTATGGAGAGAGAAGCCATGACTTTGATTGCCAATGGATTATTATTATAATTGGAAAATGTTTTAAAAAGCAAAATCATTGAGATCCAGAGAGCCAGGACTAATAATTGATGTGACGGGATGTTATGGGCCCCACCAATTTTCAGTTCTGGCTGAAAGTGTATGCACTCAAAGTTAACCGAATCAGTTATCGGAAAGACGACTTGACAGTTTATGTTTAGTTTGCATAACAGCATTCGTGAAATTTTCATGAAACACCACAGATTGTTTACAAGCTTGACTGTTCTTAAAGCGGTAGCCTATAGCCTGTGTTACGTTCAACAGAAATTTGAAGAAAAAAAAGCGAATTTGGGAGACTGAATATAAAGAAATTTAGATTTTTAAAACTAAAGATGCGAAAAAAACCATTGTTTTTTTGTGTTATCAAAGTGTGACACAAGATTGAGAGTAAGAAGCTCTGTTCAATCTGTTGTCATCAGGTCTCAGTTTGACGCGCGTGACGTGAGGGAGCGATAGTTTCTGAGTAGGCCTGGGAAAAAGGTTGAACTTTTGGAGCTGTGAAATGCCAAACATGTCAAATTACTTTTTTTACCAGAACATATTAGGGTGAAACTTCATGCTTAAAAATGAGTTTGCACCTCCCTGCAGCAAAATTTCATTGTGGTTAAAACCTGTGCATTTGGCCTTAAATGAAGTAAGATTACATAACTTAAACTTGAAAAAAAGCTAAACTCACTCATTCTCAAAAATTGAACCTAACTCAAAAATGAATGGTTGAAGTTATTAGTCAGTTGTTTTGAGTGCCCAATTTCTTTCAGAGCGTTGTTAACATTGGTGATAAAATTCCAACTTGTTAAACTGACTCATTTTTTAGCTCACCTGAACCAAAGGTCTGATGTTAAGGGCCATCTGTCCATCGTTGTCAGATATCTGGGTCAGGCTCATTGGCAAACATGAGACTGGTTTAAACATAGGAGTATGCTATCGACCGCCAGCTTTGGACAAAGTTGTCAATGAAATGCTCTTTAAGAGGATTACGCAAGCTTGTAGAGGAGGAGGGACTATTATTATGGGAGACTTAAATTATCCTGGTATCGATTGGGAAATGGTGAAAGGACAGGGTAGGGGGGAGGAAGAATTTCTAGATGTTATAAATGATAATATTTTGGTGCAGTATGTTAATAAACCTACAAGAGAGAAGGCAATGTTAGACTTAGTGCTCTGTAATGACCCAGATAGAATTAGCAATGTTGAGGTACTGGAGCCACTTGCGACAAGTGATCACTCTACTGTTAATTTTGACGATTCATGGGAAGTTAAAAAGGTGTCTTCAAAAACAAAAATTTTCAATTTTAGGCGAAGCAAACTTTGACAGGATGCGCTCATATCTAAGTGAAATAAAATGGGAGACAATGTGAGTCTGTAAATGAGATGTGGGAAAGATTTAAGGGGGTTTTACTTGATTCACAATGCAAATTAATTCCAAAGGTGTCCAAAAGTAAGCTGAAAAAGCAGAATCCTCAGTGGATGACCACAGCTGTTCGTAGGAGTTTGAGGGAAAAGAGGAAACTTTATAAGATGTACATAAAGGATAACAATGTGAACACTAAGGCTGAATACTGTAAAATGCGGGCTGTGGTCAAAAAAGACCTGAGGAATGCTAGAAGACTGTATGAAAGACAAATTGCAGAGGGGGCAAAAACTAACCCTAAGCGCTTCTTTCAGTACTGTAGTAGAAAAAGGAAAGTCAAAGAGGAGGTTAAGTGCATAAAGAATAAATATGGATCGCTGCTATATGATAACAAGGATATTGCGGATACCTTAAACAGTTACTTTGTTGAGAATTTACCTCAGAGCGGGTTTTTATTCGGTCAGAGGGCATGTCCAATGCTCAAGATTATTTAGCGGGAATTGAGGTTAGGGATAACGAAGTATTAGACAAGTTGCATAAACTAGAGGCAGATAAGGCGGCGGGTCCTGATGGCTTATATCCTAGAGTGCTCAGGGAAGTTAGTGAGATCATCTTTAAGCCGCTATCCGCCATTTTCAGACGGTCTTTAGAAACTGGAGAAATACCAAATGATTGGAAACAGGGCAATATAATACCAATATATAAGAAAGGGGACCGTACTGAGCCAGGAAATTACAGGCCAGTCAGTTTAACTTGCATTGCATGCAAAATACTGGAATCTATCATAAAAGATGAGCTGGACTTATTTCTTGAACGTAATAATATCTTGAGGGATAGACAACATGGTTTCCATAAGGGAAGGTCATGCCTGACAAACCTTCTGGAATTTTTTTTGAAGAGGCCACTAAGACTTATGATCAGAGCAGGGCTTATGACATCATATACTTGGATTTTCAGAAAGCATTTGATACAGTACCGCATAAGAGACTAACTTTTAAAATGAGCTCCATTGGAGTTACAGGAGGTATTCTGAAGTGGATTCAAAACTGGTTACAGAACAGAACACAAAGAGTGGTGGTCAGTGGTATCTCATCTGAGCTAGGTATGGTGGGGAGTGGCGTCCCCTGGGATCGGTGTTGGGACCCCTGCTGTTCCTCATCTACATTAATGACCTTGATAGGAATATTGAGAGCAAATTGGTTAAATTTGCAGATGATACTAAATTGGGAGGTTTGGCAAATAGTTTAGAGTCCACTAAAGTGATTCAGGATGATTTGGAGAGAATCCAGAATTGGGCAGAAATGTGGCAAATGAAATTTAATTTAGCAAAATGTAAAGTTGTACATGTAGGTAATAAAAACATTAGACGGGATTACTTCATGGGAGGTTTAAAACTGGAATGTGCTCCACACGAGAAAGATCTGGGAGTGATTGTTGACCAAACCCTCACAGGCTCTAGCCATTGTGCCATAGCAGTTAAAAAAGCCAGTCGGATGCTGGGATACATTGCCAAAAGTATTGAGTACAAATCCAAGGAGGTGATGCTTCTTTTGTACAACACATTCATCAGACCACATCAGGAGTATTGTGTACAATTCTGGGGATATAGAGGCTCTAGAAAAAGTTCAGAGAAGAGCCACTAAGCTAATTCCGGGTTTAAAAGATGAAAGCTATGAGAAGAGGCTGAAGATCCTTAATCTCTTTAGTCTCAAGAAAAGGAGACTTAAGGGTGATCTTATTGAGGTCTTTAAATATGTTAAAGGGATTAACAAAGTGAATTATGTAGGATTCCTTCGACAAAGTGTTGTTAGTAGAACTCGGGGTCACAATTGGAAGTTGACCAAAGGTAAATTTAGAACCGATATTCGGAAATATTTCTTCACCCAAAGAGTAATTTCGATGTGGAATAGCTTGCTTGACCATATTGTTGAGGCAGAGACCTTGGGAGTTTTCAAGAGCAGGCTTGACTTAAGGCTAGATACCAGTGAGTCATTGAGTATCTGAGGTGATAAACGGCCTGTTCTCGCCATTCATGTTATGTTATGTTATTTGACCTCAAAACTTTGGCCACGCCCACTTTCAAAGGTGTTTACTTAAAACATCTTCTTATCTGAAACCACTGGACTTATGAAGCTGAAACTTGACACATATGTTCCTTCCCATGAGGACACGAAAGTTTATACATGGCATTATCATTTAAAAACCTGTACATGTATAAATAATCCAGGTTAGCAACAGTGCACCTACAGGGGTTGGGAAGGACAGCAAGGCCCATATCTTGTGTCATGGAAAATCAATGGGCCATTTTCAAAATGTGTGGGCCATTCCCAAAATTCAATGCGCCAATAATTTTAACCATAACATATTTTTAATCAAAATATATACTGCATATACATACATACATACATTTTGCTTTGTATGTTTAAAGCTAAAAACATTCAGATACATAAATTTTGCTTTTAATGTTTAGCATTAGAATATTGCTTAAAACAAAAAGAATCGTTACTTAATACATCAAACAAGATTACTCAAATACACAAGAGGGAAATCAGCCGTTTCAGTTTCAATCGTTCAGTAAAACTACTGGCTGTGGCATTAGTCTGCCGATACACTAGCAGTAAGTAACTCTAAGTTGATAGTTTTTTACTTTATCCTCACAGTTCACAAAAATCTTGTAGCAGCACTGGCTGCAGCTCTTCTACATTGACAAGAGTGAATTTTTTTGACACAAAAGTAATCATGTCTAGAGGATGAGCCTATCCCACATGGTGATACGACCCCGTGAAGTTTTCCTAACATACATGTTTTTCAAGTTTTCTCTGGTGAATTACCAGAAAACGTACGACACATCCATGGTTCCAGTACTTATTTGTATATCATCGTTATTAAATTGGTGCAGTGTTGCTATTAAAACTTCCATACTTCCCATGATATTGAAGTTGGTTTCAGAACAAATCTTGTTGAAGAAAATACAGATTTTGGCTTAAGATTGTGACACCGAGAATTGGCATACAATTAATATAATTGCAGTTTTTAACAGGACTCCGATATGTCTTTCAGCTCTGAAAATTTCATTCAGCCATCTTTAATACAAATGAAATTATGAGGGCTCAAAATGCTAGAAAAAATGACGCGAGTTAAAAAGCACAAAATTTCGACCTACTCCAATGTACTTTTAGGGCCTGTACCTCAAAAAAAATCTTAACAAGATCAAGGTAATATTTGGTGAGGATTCATTAAATATATTTAAATTATTGGAATAATCAGCTGATTCTGAGGGGGTCAGGTGGGAAGCACTGGTAGATTTTATATGGAATAATGCAATATGTTATGAATAACAAAGAAATTAGTAGGATGAAGGAAATTCATGCATAATACCTCAAATGGCAAATTAATTGTAATCCTTAGTGAACATTAATGGGTCCCTATCGTAAAAACGTACCCTCCGCGGCCACCTACCGTTTTAAAGCGTCGCCACATTAATAAACAATTAAGTTGCGCAAAAAATGCTATACCTGGGCGCCCCGGTGGCTCATCGGTCTAAGCGCGCATACCATAAAGGCTGTGTCCTTCCCGCAGCAACCTGGGTTCGATTCCGGCTCAGGTCATTTGCTGCATGTCTTCCCCCATTCTTCTCCCCTGCTCTCCTGTCTCTCTACACTCTATAACTGTCAAGTAAAGGAAAAATTCCCAAAAAAATAATCTTAAAAAAAAAAAAAAAAATGCTATACCTGCCCGGTGAATGTTTCGCTACGTGAAGTTTTAAATGGTGTCGTTGCATTATACAAATAAATGACAGCCTCCATGCGAAAGATTCAAGTTTTATTTTGTTCATTGGCTCTAAATTTATCTAACGGATTCGGCTAGTCAGACTGCAGTGACCAGCATCTGTAACCGTGCTTTGAAGGCTGATTTCGGCATAACACCGGCGGGCTTCAGCTCCAAGTTCGCGTTAAGACAGTGGCTATTTTTACGACGGTTGTTAACTTCAAGTTGCATTTGGACTGCTCGCGATATAATGGAGATGCATACATCGATAAATACAGTTTCAAATTAAGTAGTCTATAAATAACGTGGTTCGCATTACTATAGTTAACATAACAACTCAGTCTTAAGCTAGTATCTTACTGAGCGGCAAATGCTTACGAATGTAGCGAATTTCGGATTCGCCAACTTTTCTGAGGAAAGTTGGCGAAAATCAGGATAGACCTAGGTGTCATTAGCGACATTTAGCAACATTTAGCATCAGTTAGCAACATTCGCATAACTGTTTGCGAAAGAATGGGAAATGGCTTTCTAGAATATGAAAATGAACTCCTAAAAACCGTTTGCAAACTCTTTTGCAATCTTGACATAACCTTGATGGTATCCTCACGAAACCCAATATTCGTCTACATTCGTCAGCATTCGTAGCTCTGTTGTATAGTGGTCACTACTTCGCGAAACAAAAAAAAGGACTTTAGCGACACATGTTAGAACCATTTGCAAACGCTTACAACTATTTTACAAACGTCTGCAACTGTTTGTGAGAAAATAAATTCGCAAAGAAATTTTGAACATGCTCAAAATTTCTTTGCGACAAGAAAAACTGTATGCGATCCTAAAAACTTTAAACAAACTGCTTTGCGCCCTTTTATGAACTCTGACGAAACTCAAAATTCGCTACATTCTAAACATTCGCCGCTCAGTGAGATACAAGCTTTAATGTTCACCGATCCGATCAAGGACATAAAAAGCATTAATGCGCGGAAAGAATATTCAGTAAACTCGCTGATCTGCCGTTTTCAATTGTAGCCTGTCATGTTCGTTGTTTAACTGGGTAAGTGAAACTTTGCTTGCAAAATAATTCCAGTTTTATTCGATAGTCTGCGACTGAAAAAGAAATGCTGCAAGCTATTTCTATTTAACATTCTGTTTCAAGGCTATATCGAAATGAGCAATTAAATTAGGCCTATGCCTATATCACTAATCTTAACTGTTGCTTAAAACAAACCACAAGCCACAATTAAAACGCACATTTGTGTGCATATATAAAGAAGGGCATAATGTGGCTATGAGAGGTGTTACACATTAGTTTTACTTATATAAAAAAAATTAGGCTGACTATGAAATGTTGCGTTTATTAGCTCAGATGAATTGTACAAATCAATATTACCTAATTAATTTCAATTTCATAATAATTAATTATTAATTCAGACTAATTTAACTTAAAGATAAATTATTCAGAGTAAACACAGGCCAGGGCTGAGAATGAAGGACTGTCACGGCAATACCCGCCGCGTCCCGAATGGATTATTCTATCATGTTATTTGTGATTGCTCTGCCAAAACAAAAGCGCATCGACCAAACAATCGACCAGACCACTACATGTGGACAGCCGTCGTGGTTTTTCGAAATAAAAGATTACTGTTCGTTTGTTCGATCCAGAATGAATCTGACCTACTTTCTTCTGTCAGAATACCGTACATGATGGTTGAAAGTGAACCCTGAACCTTTTCCGTCAACTGCTGTAAATTTGACAACAAAGTAAACCATCTCTGACTTGGAAAACAATTAAGAAATAGTTTTTAAATACATACCCAATTAGTATTACAACGCTCTGTTCCGAGACTGTCATTCGATGCTGCATATTGATATAAACGCAAAGTGATATCAAAGAACTTTCTCACAAACTCATTCCACTGAGAAATAAACTCCAAATGAATCTTTCATGCGATGGACATTTTCACAGCCTCGCAATGGTGATGGGCCGTCCGTGGGCCTGGGACTAGAATTGATCGAGCATCAGAACGCACTCGATCAACTGCGATCAGAAGAGTTTGTTCGAAGAATTTTGGCATTATATAATAGGAAAAAAAAAATTAGATTTAATTGAGACATGGGCGCATTCTTGGCTCGCTTAGTGGCTTTATAATGCGCCATATTTTTAATTTATGAGCCATTTGCGCATGGCGCATGTCCTCCCAACCCCTGCACATAGCATTTTTTTTTTTTTTTTGAGTTGACTTTTTACCATCACAAAGATACACTGATCAGCTGTAACATTATGACCTCTGACAGGTGACGTGAATAACACTGTTTATCTCTTTACAATGGTGCCTGTTGATGGGTGGCATATACAACCCCAATTCCGAAAAGTGTTGGGACAAAGTGTAAATTGTGAATAAAATCAAAATGCAATGACTTTCAAATCACACCAGCCAGTATTTTATTCACAATAGAACAGAGCTAACATAGCAAATGTTGAAACTGAGAAATTTCTATAATTTTATCCACAAAGTGAGCTCATTTCAAAGTTGATGGTCTCAAAAAAAGTTGGGACAGGGGCCTGTTTACCATGGTGTAGCATCCCCTCTTTTTAAGACAGAGTGGAGGCGTCTGGGCATTGAGGAGTTTCTAGAATTTAGCCATTGGAATTTGATCCCACTCTTGTTTAATACAGACTTCCAGCTGCTGGAGAGTTTTGGGTCTTTTTTGACTGACTTTTAATTATGCGTCAAATGTTCTCAATAGGTGAAAGATCAGGACTGCGGGCAGGCCAGTTCAGCACGCGGACTCTTCTACTACGAAGCCATGCTGTTGTAATAGCTGCAGTATGTGGTTTTGCATTGTCCTGCTGAAATACACAAGGCCTTCCTTGGAATAGATGTTGTCTGGAGGGGAGCATATATTGCTCTAAAACCTTTATATACCTTTCAGCATTCATGGTGCTTTTTAAAACATGCAAGTGTCCCACACCATATGAAATAATGCATCCCCATACCATCAGAGATGCTGGCTTTTGAACTGAACGCTGATAACAAGAGGGGTGGTCTTTCTCCTCTTTAGCCCGGAGGACACAAAGCCCATGATTTCCAACAAGAATGTCAAGTGTGGACTCGTCTGACCACAGGACACTTTGCCACTTTGCTACAGTCCATTTTAAATGAGCCTTGGCCCACAGAACACGGCGGCGCTTCTGGATCATGCTCAACAATGGCTTCCTTTTTGCATGATAGAGTTTTAGGTGGCATCTGTGGATGGGACAGCGGACTGTGTTTACAGACAGTGGTTTCTTGAAGTATTCCTGGGCCCATTTAGTAATGTCAATGACAGAATCATGCCAGTGAGTGATGCAGTGGTGTATGAGGGCCCGAAGATCACGGGCATCCAGGAAAGGTCTTTGGCCTTGTCCCTCAAGCACAGAGATTTTTCCAGTTTCTCTGAATCTTTTGATGATGTTATGCACTGTTGATGATAAGACCTTCAAAGCCTTTGCAATTTGACATTGAGGAACATTGTTTTTAAAGTATTCTACAATTTTTTTACGCCAGCCTTCACAGGGTGTAGAGCCTCTGGCCATCTTTACTTCTGAGAGACTCAGCCTCTCTAAGACATCCCTTTTATAGCCAATCATGTTGCTCACCTGATGCCAGTTAACTTAATTACTTGCTAAATGTTCTTTCAGCTGATATATTAATTGCTTTTTCAGCCCTTTTTTTGCCTGTGTCCCAACTTTTTTGAGACCTGTTGCAGCCAGAAAATTTGAAATAAGCTCATTTTGTGGATAAAAATATAAAATGTCTGTTTCAACATTTAAAATGTTATCTATGTTCTATTTTAAATGACACATTGGCTCATGTGATCTGAAAGTCATTGCATTTTGATTTTATTCACAATTTACACTTCGTCCCAACTATTTTGGAATTGGGGTTGTAATAGGCAGCAAGTGAAGATTTTACCCTTGATGTGTTGGAAGCAGGGAAAATGGGCAAGCGTAAGTACTTAAGCAAATTTTACATGAGCTGAATTGTGATGGCCGGACGACTGGGTGAGAGCATCTCCAAAATTGCTGCTCCCCAGATAGCATACGGATGTGGGCCACATCAGGCAACCATCCGGCACTTTTGGCATTCTTTTGGCCCGAACAAAATAAATGTGAGCCTAAAGTGGCCCATGTGGTAAATGCTGAATTTGGCCCAAATATTAAAAAACAAATATGGCCCACAATTGGCAAATATTTGGCAGAGTGACAATGGTCAGTCTGTAAGTGAACCAAAACTGGCCCACATTTGCTGCATCATATGTTCTTGGCTGACATCTGGCAATGGCTTGGTTGCGGCCAAGTTCTGGCAAACGGGAGCGGAGCGCCTAAGTGCCATAATTCCATGCGGTATGTGGGCCAAATGAATGTGTCAAACGTGTCAGGTGTGGGCCAGATGTGGACCAGAAGAATTTTGCTATCTGGGTCTTGTGGGGTGTTCCCAGTCTTCAGTGGTCAGTGCCTACCTAAAGTGGTCCGAGGAAGGAAAACCGGTGAACTGGTGACAGATTCATGCGCGGCCAAGGTTCACTGATGTGCGACCGGGCGACGGCTTGCCTGTGCGTTCTGATCCAACACTAAACTTGCTTAAAAAGTTAATGCTGGCTCTGATGGAATGGTGCCAGAACACAGTGCATCACAGTTTGTTGTGTATGGGGCTGCGTAGCTGCAGGTCGGTCAGGGTGCCCATGCTGCCCCTTGTCCACTATGGAAAGTGCCTACAATGGGCATGTGAGCATAAGAATTGGAAAATGGAGCAATGGAAGCGGGTGGCCGCTGATGAATCACGTTTTCTTTTACTGTATATCGCATGGATGGTCGGGTGCATGTGCGTTGCTTACCTAAAGAAGACATGGTGCCAGAATGCACTGTGGAAAAAAGGCAAGCTGGTGGAGGCAGTACGATGCTTTGGCCAATATTCTGCTGTGAAACCTTAGGTCCTGCCATTCACATGGATGTTACTTCGACAAATGCCACCCGCCAAAATATTGTTGCAGACCAATTACACCCTTCCATGGAAACGGAATTCCCTCATGGCAGTGCCCCTTACCACACTGCAAAATTGGCTCAGGAATAGTTTTAGGAACACAACAATGAGTCTGAGGTGTTGACTTGGCCTCTAAATTCTTAAAATCTCAATTCCATCAAGCATCTTTCAGCTTAGCTGTACAAACAAGTCCAATCCATGGAGGCCCCACCTCGCAACTTACAGGACTTAAAGGATCTGCTGCTGAGTTTTTTGTCTCAGTTACCAAAGCACACATTCAGAGGTCCAGTGGAATCCATACCTCAACAGGTCAGGGCTGTTTTGGCGGCCAAAGGAGGACCTGTACAGCAGTGGCGGCTGGTGAACTGGCGATAGGGGAAGCTCAAACCCATCCCTTGAAAATAATGATTAGTCATGACCTGTTTTCAATCATTCATTTAAATTATCATTACTGTTTAAATGAAATAAGATCATTGGAAGCAATGGAATTGCATAAAGACATTTCAAATGATCTTATTTCATTTGAACAGTTTAAACGATAATGAAACACATGCATTGCTTCCAACCCCTGAGTAAAGAAAAGCGTGAGAAGTCCGGAGTCATAATCGCACGTGAAACTGATAAACCTCCATGCACAAGGACTTCAATTCTGCGCGAGAATCTCTTTCACATGCGTTGATTGAATAATCGCTGACTACAGCAGGGGAACATAAATATGCTACTAAAACTCACGCAGAATGCGTGAGAGTTCACAGGTGTGCGTTATTAATGAAAACTGGCCACACCTGATAATGTTGAGAGTTTTTGGAGTTTCTGTAATGATAAATTAAATGAATGATTGAAAACAGGTCATGACCAATCATTATTTTCAAGGGATGGGTTTGAGCTTCCCCTATTGCCAGTTCACCAGCTGCTACTGCTGTACAGTATACAGACTGGTGGTCATAATGTTACGGTTGGTTGGGCACCACTGCCCTACGCCATGCCTATTTAGAATATGGATTAGGGTACTGATACACTTTGGCCTCTTGTGGCTGAAATGAATATTATGAGGAAAAAAAATTAACATATACTTATTTCACCTGCCAGAATTTTATTTCACTTATTTTCACCGATGAAAAAAGTAACCTAGCAAAATGATCTTGGCAAAAACATTTTTTCATCTGATCTGAAGTCATTAACTTGGGAGTGAAAACAGTTAGGATCAGACTTAGAATATTGATCACCAAAATTTATTTTTCTGACCTGCCTCTCAGGGCTTCCTGATTATTATCGTAGCTAACTGTCTGATGCTTGTCTAAAAGCCACAGACATGATTCATTTCCACAAAGTTCCTTGCAACCACAAAAGGTCAAAATCTGATGCCAATTTTCAAAAAACCAAATGGAAAAAATGGACCTACAAACTGAAATTATCGATTTCTAATCAGACAATGCTGAAAAAGAAAGTACAAACCTTATTCAGGGTAGACATAAAGACAAATAAGCAATGGGCTGTTGGGGACTAGAAATGTTGTTGGTAAGTTTCAGCTAATTTTTTGTTATGCCTAGACTTTACAGTGTCTTTGTGACTCAAAGATATCAAATTACCTCTTTAATCCTGACAGCTTGAAAAATAGCTCTAATAGTTTAATATGAACAATATATATGTTTGCATACCCCAACCAAAACTGACACCGTGTGTGCTATATTTTGATATCTCATAGATTCTCCTAACAACACCACAATATCGATCAGTCCCTCTGGGCCAGTGTTAGAGGGCAGCAGCCTGACTCTGACCTGCAGTAGTAAAGCCAACCCACCAGTGCAGACCTACACCTGGTATAAAGTGCGGGGGAGAGAGATGGGCACAATCGGAACTGGTCTGACTCTTACGGTCAATGTGACTGAGGCCAGTCGCAGTGAACTGTATCACTGTGAAGCACAGAATGATCAAGGCAAGGAGAACTCCACATCAGTGCAGCTAGATATAATATGTAAGTATACTGTCAACATTTAATAAATGATTGAATTAATCATATGGCTGTTGGATGTGGATGGCTTTGGCATTTGTAATCGTGGCATCCAATGTTCTAACACTGATCAACCCGAAGTATTAGACATAACCTGTGGGGATGGACCAGCCTAGATCAAAGGCCTTTAACAAGTACCTTATCATTCAGTACCATTCATTTGCATCATTAGATTTTAACCATCTCATAACAGTTGAGTGTGCTTGTATATGGATCACAGTATGTCTTGTGTGTAGACAAACCTCAGATCTCTGGCTCTGGGAGCTGCAACAGGACTGCAACACGGATCAGCTGCTCCTGTGAGAGTCATGGGAATCCCTCTCCCAGCATGGAGTGGCATGTGTCTGGATTGAGGGTCACTAACTCTACAGACAGAGTCATCAGGGAGGTGCGACTGGGGAACACAGGCCTGAGGAGCTCCCTCACCATGAACCACTCACAGGGAGTCACCCCTACTCTCCTCTGCCTTAGCACCAACATTGTGGGCTCCTCCAGCCTCCAGCTCCATGTCCCATGCCTACAGCCACTCTTGGGTAAATCTGCTCACTTGTATTATCCACAGTACACCAAAATATGGATGGGCAGGTTTTGATGCATTTGTTCATCTGTTGCCCTTGCTTTTTCAACACAATTCGTCCATCTATCCATCCATCGTCTAATACAGTGGTGACTAACCCCATTCCAGGAGATCAACTATCTTGTAGGTTTTCACTCCAACCCAGATCTGGCATTTTGACTTGATTTTACCTATTAGCAGCTCAACAGGACCTGTAGCTGTTGAATGAGGTGTACTCTGTTGGAGTGAAAACCTACAGGACAGCCTATTTCCAGGAAAGGGGTTTGTTGCCTCAGAGGTAATAGCTTGATCCAGTTCTGGGTAGTAGAGGCAGTTGGGTAAGCAAAGTAGCTCAGACATTCCTCACCCAAATAACTTCTGCAGATTATCCTGGTGGCCCCCAAGGTAATTCCAAGGTAATGGAGAGATGCGGGGAGATAAGAATGAAAAATTATCTTTTTAGAAAAATTAGACATCTTTTCCTCTGATGACGGTGCACAGCTGGATCCAGTACAATTTGATCTGTATAGATTGTCATGCATGTAAAGTGCGGATTAATTGGAAAATGTAATCTTTGTAGTGTTAAACCAGTTCAACTGCCACTGTAGCTTTTTAATACCAGAAACACCATGGGGTAAATTTTACAAATGGCAGTTTTTTCAATTGTCCGTTAATATGTTTTCATAGAGCAATGAAGTCCTCCAGTCTTTGACTCCTCCTAAAATTATCTTGTGTAGCACTTCCTAATGATAAATATGGTCCTGATGAATTCATAGTTAATACATGGGCATTTAGGCTGTTGGCTACCTATACCTTCATCAGGTAAAATTTACCCCCATAAAAATGCACTTACAGTTGCAATAAAAATTATTCAACCCCGTTGCAAATTAGATTTACTGGCAAAATTTACAAACTTTCAGCTATTTGCAATGAACAAATCAAACAAGAAAAATTTAAATGGCTCAACACAACAAATATTAAAAGTGGCTTCCCCAAATTCAACACAAAATGCCACTTTTAATGACTACTGCAGGCTCAAAATTATTCAACCCCTTCATGACAAGCATCTTTAATACTTAGTAGAGCACCCTTTTGCCGCTATGACCTGCTGGAGATGTGATGCATAGGCAGATGTCAGCTTTTGGCAGCATTCCCAAGGAAGCTTAGCCTAGTCCTCATGGACAATGATCCCCGGTTCACTAATATTCCAGGGTTTTCATGCTGCAGCTGTCTTCTTCAAATGTTACCAGAGATTTTTTCTGGGGTTCAAGTGAGGCGACTGTGATGGGCACTCCAGAATCTTCCCAGACTTCTTCTGAAACCAAGCCTTGGTGGATGTTGAGGTATGCTTAGGATCATTGTCCTTTTGGAAGGTCCAATGATGCCCAAGCGTCAGCTTCCCTACAGACGGCATGACATTTTCTCCTTCGATATCCTGGTACTTGACTTCATCCATCTTGCCCTCCACACTTTGCAGGTTTCCAGTGCCAGAGGAAGCAAGGCAGCTGCAGAGCATCAAAAAGCCCCCACAATTCTTCACTGTAGGCAGGGTGTACTTTTCAGCATATGCTTCTTTATTCCTCCTGCAGGCATACCACTGATTCATAAGCCCAAAATATTCCAGTTTTGTTTCATCACTCCACAGAACAGTATCCCAAAACTTCTGTGGCTAATTTATATGGTTTTGAGCATATTGGAGCTTGTGCTTTTGGATCAGTTGTGGTGTATGTCTTGGAGACCAACGTTCAGCATGCGCCCTACTGTGCAAACTGAAACCTCAGTGCCTCCTCCCTCCAAGTCTTGCTGCAGTCACTCGAGGGTTTTTGACCACCCGTCTCTTCGGGAATCTGGTGACAGCCATTGATAGCTTCCTCTTTCTGCCACATCCTGGTACTGTAGCCACTCTTCCTTTTACACTGAACTTGCGAACTATGCATCCAACTTTATCTCTACGAACATTCAGTGCCTGCGCTACCTTTTTGTATCCTTTTCCTTGTTTGTGCCAGGCAACGATCTCCTCTTTTAGCTTTTTGGACAATTCTCTTGACAGCCATATGTCTAATATGCAATTAAATGTCACTGTCAACAAACCCCTAGTGAATGCAAGTATTTGATGTATTCTATCTCAAGCAAACCTGATGCAACTAATTAAGCTCTTGATTAGGTGTGCTTGAGACAACACCTGATTTGCAAATATGCTCTAATGACGGATTCTATTCGGGGGGTTGAATAATTTTGAGACTGCAGTAGTCATTAAAAGTGGCATTTTGTACTAAAATTGGAGAAACCACTTGTAATATTAGTTGTGTTGCGTTATTTAAAATGTTCTTGTTTAATCTGTTTATCACAAACGGCTGAAAGTTTGTTAAGTTTGCCAGTAAACCCAATTTGCAATGGGGGTTGAGTCATTTTGATAGCAACTGTATATATTTTTGAGTGGCATGCACAAGTCATTGTCTCGTCCATTGTAAGCCGTTACAAATAAAGTTTTTCAGCTCCCAACAGAGACGAAATAAAACCTTTGCCAAGTGCTTAAAGTGCAGAAAAGCAGTCAGTGTACAATGCACATTCAAGGTGCTGAAAGTCTGTCAAAAGTATACTTGAGGGACACAGATAATAACGTAAACTAAATTTCTAATTTCTAAGAATGCAGACATCCTCATCATTTTATAAAAAGATTTTGATGGTATAAGATCAAGTCTTCTCTGCTTTCTTTCATTTTTCTCTCTTCATTACTTCCTTACTTTTTTAATCATGTGGACACAGGCCATTTTTTATTATACTGCCTGTTTAAAGGAAGAAGGTATCATGTCTCATATTGCTCTTAAATTTGACAATTGAATACTGAATTTTTTTTTGGCTGTTTTAAGATTTAATTTAATTTAATTTAAACACTGAACATCTTGAATGGTGTTTTCATTTTAGACCACAGGCAAACTTTCCTTGCTTCATATGACTTACTGAGTAAATGTAAAGCAAAGTTGTCTCCTTTTTTATTTATTTACCTGATCTGAAAAACGATCCAATCCGAGGCTCAAAAGCGATAAGGTCCGAGCTGTGAATTTTGTGATCCGTTGCACCCCCACCGCCAGCCTTTTACATAGGTGATTGACATTGTAGCTTTAAACTGAAAGCTCGGGGAAGGCTACTCTTGTGTAACCTCCCTTATAGCCCCTCAGAACTCCCTCCTTGCTTCTCACAGCTTATATAGTGCTCTGAGATGGCCAGCAAGGTGGCGGTTTCAGAACAACTTCTGCTTCAAGCGAGGATCTTGGAGCGAGGAAATATCAAATAAGGCAAGCGAGATGCATCCAAGGTTTCTCCACATGTCCTGGGTCTGCCTCGGGGTCGCCTCTCAGGTGGACACATTAGGAAAACCCCTGAGGGAGGCAACCTTGTAAAATGAAAAAAAACACTGGATATTTGACTCTTCTTAATGCAGCCCTACAATGGCAAATGGCAGTAACTCCAATTGTCATGGATTGGTGTTACTGCCTTTTGCCATTGTAGGGCTGAATGTAGAACAGCAGTGGCACTACCCTAAGGTCCTCCCAAATGTGCAGTGGGTATCCCTGTCGCATGTATAAGAAGATCGTTGTGGGTTCTGGCTTATGGCCTTTTTGTATGAAGTTTGCAGGTTCCTCTCATGTTTGAGTTGGTTGCTTGTGGGTACCTCAATTTCATCCTACAGTTTAAAGACATACATGCCAGGCTGATTCAAGACTCTAAAACGGTGTGCGAGCCTTGTAATGAATTGTCACACTGTCCAGTGAGTGTTCCTGCTTTTCGCCCATAATTGGCTGAATAGGCTCCAGCTTCCCAGCTATCAGTGGTTGGACTTGGAGCAAATTTTCTGCTTGATTAATCGCCAAAATTCATGAGCGATTAATCTATTATTTTTTAGCCTCACCATGACAAACCCATTCCCGGTGGTGTCAGTACAACAATGTAGTGTACTAGGGCTTAAACCTGGGATATCACGGAGCAACAATTAAAATACAGCTCAGAACAAATATTGTTCTGTTGTTGGTTTTATTTAGGCTGAATCATGATGAACAAATGATGTTTTGAAGGACAACTGAGATAAAATTTGTGCCTTCTTCTATGTTCATTGCTCTCACTTGGCTAGCTAAACGTAATTTTTTTTCTGCCATTTTAATTAAATAACATTATATTGACAAATTTAGATATTTATAACACTGTAATTAGATACTTTGATTTTTTTATGACCCAAGAAAAATGTAATCTTGAGACTCTTTATAAGCTTCGGTCGTGTGACTGCTGTGCTCCCCTGGAGGCCAAAACACCATCTGATTATTGAGGTTAATACTGGTCATTCCACAGTGCTGCCACGCAAGCCTGTCATTTCTCATTTGTTTAAATCCACTGAAATTTAGATCATCTTTCTAATTAAGTACAATATGTTAACAATTTCCAAGTTTTGGCACTTGCGATCCACAAACAGCAATCGCAGTAGTAGGTCTATTTCATTAATTAAAGCCAATCCCTTTTGTTTCCCAAGCTTCTGCACTTTTGAGATTTGCACATTTTATATTGCTGGCTATCTGTGAAGAATCTTTTCTCTTAAACTGCCACCAGGATGAATGCGTACAAAAGTACTGATAGTCTATTTTCTATGGGTCAGTTGTGCTGTCGTTTGGGACGTGGTGGACAACAGAAAAATGTTGTCAAAGAAAAAGTGAGAGCTATTTAGCAAGCTACCAAAAATTGATTGTTTTAGTTGTTAAAAGCCACCAGCCGTTCTTTGGTAGCTAGTAACATTAGCAAAAAATCCACAGTTGCCTCCTCTCTCAGATTCTTACATCCACATCAGTCACAGCATCCAATTAACTCATTCCCTACGGCAAGCCGCTGCCACCGGCGCGGCGAATTCTACCATTCCCTACGGTAAGCCGGTGCCAGCGGCATGGATGACGTCATTCGGAGTTCCGTTGAAAACATGCAAAATACATGAGTATCGCATCAATCTGACAAATCTGACAGCAGTAATAGCGACCTCGACCATTCGCAGTCCGATGAAAACACAAAATCAGTTGACGATCGCGGTGATGGGCCACCTGTACTTCAACCACAGGAGGGGAGGGGAGGGGCCACTGCTGAGCCAGGACAGGTCGTGGTTGAGGAGCACATAGTCCAGCACCTAGTCAAGCAGCTGCTCAGCCTCACGTAGCAGGCAACCAAAATGGCAATTGGAATGATGTTACAAATACCCAAAATGACACTGCTAGTTTGACCTTTGCATTTGAACCTGCTAAAAACCTCTATTTTGAAAAAATACAAACGTTTAACTAAACGTGTGTTTATATTGTGTAATTTTCAGGAAAAGTATTCCGTACAAACATTACAATTTTATGTAAAAGTATTCCGTAGGGGATGAGTTAAACAACAACAAACTTTGGCAAAACTTAAAGGATCAGTGTGTAAGATTTAGAGCCATCTAGTGGTCAGATTATAGATTGCAACCAAGTGACCATTCCTTTTCTCAGAAAACCTACGGTAGCCACAAAACTTCCGAAAACTTGAAAGGCATCTCTTGTGTCAATGCTTTATTCATTTACTTTTTTCCCATTCTGGGCTACTGTAGAAAAAATGGCGGCGCAACATAGCAGCCTCCACGGGGGTAAACCCGCTCCCATGTAGGTTTAAAGGGCTTATTCTGAGCGAAATGAAACTCAAAGATTATTGTTTTCACGTGATTATACACAACTAAAAAAGTAGTTATGAATGTTATATTCCATTTCTGCCAAAATATCAATCTAAATTCTACACACTGCTCCTTAAATGGACAGAAGCAGAGGAATCTCTCTTTTGCCCTTCCTCTGGCTTTTCCCATCAGATTGTGACACCACGTTAAAACTATTCATTATAAACAGGACTGCAACATAACCAAACTAGATAAATCGGTCGCCACAGGGACCGAGTCGTGTGTCTCCCCGATCCCCATGAGAGATCACTTGCAAATTTTTACAGCCGCAATGTTACTGTTTTTACTCTTGATATGACATTACTATGCATCCCTGTACATGTATGTATACTATTCAAAAAAAGTAGGGGATATTTTATTTTGAGATCAAAATTTTCACATATACAAAGGGATACGAAACCATGTTGTATAGTTCCTTACTGAGGAAGCATTTCCAAAGAAATTCATCACCCAAACACATCAATGACACTCTCACGATCTGCACGGGATGCTATTGATGATCAAGGGGGTTGTGCCACAAATTTGCATGACTCTGAATTGGAAGGTTAGAGCCACTGTAAAGGAAGATTTTGAAGAGAAAGCATCAGATTATCAGTGGTTGAAGTCGTATTAAACAGAGACCATGCGCCGCCTAACACAGGAGGAGAGGTTACGTGCCCTTGGCATGCTACAGGTTGGCACAAGACAGGTCGTTGTGGCAAGGGCAATGAATGTTTCCCAGTCTGTCATCAGCAGATTATGGTCCAGACATCATGCTACAGGGTCTGTTCAGGATAGACCACGATCCGGTCGTCCAAGGGCAACAACTCAGGCTCAGGACAGATTCATCCGCACTATTGTCTTGAGAAATCGTATGGTAACAGCAAATCAGATAAGGTCTCAACTTCAAAGGGATACTGGCTTGGTAGTGAGTGGCCAGACCATCAGGAATCGTCTGCACAGATTTCACTTGCACGCCCGACGTCCTCGTGTCATTCCCTGTTTGAGGGATCGTCACATTAGGGCCAGACTCCAATGGTGTCGTCATCATCAACACTGGGATAATCGCCGATGGAACAACGTAATGTTCTCAGATGAGTCGAGGTTCACTGTGGACTTCCTTGACAGACGCAGGAGGGTTTGGCGCCGACGTAACGAACGTTTCCATGACGTTAACATCATTAGACATGATCCGTATGGGGGTGGATCTGTAATGGTGTGGGGAGGCATCACTGCTGCCGCAGAACAGACTTGCATGTTCTTGCTGGACGTGTCACAGGGCAGTACTACCGGGACAACATCTTGGCACCCCATGTTGTGCCGTTTGCACGCCGTTATGGCCGCCGTTTCATTTTCCAAGATGACAATGCCAGATGTCATAGGGCCAGGATCGTTACAGATTACCTCCAGCAGCAGAATATCACCACATTACCATGGCCAGCACTCAGTCCAGACCTTTCCCCATCGAGCATGTCTGGGACATGCTTGGACAGCGGCTCGCCAACGTCAACAACCTCCTGCCAATGTCCAAGAACTTGCTGCAGCATTGCAACAGGAATGGAATAACGTTCCCCAAAATGACCTGGGACGTCTCGTTAGGAGTATGCCACGCCGAATTCGAGCTTGTCTAGCCAACCGAGGGGGTTTTACCCGCTACTGACTCTGTTTCACAATGGTGGTAAATTTGCTGTGTGACCCTGTGTTTGTGTCGACCCTTATTCTGGAGAATCTGTCCTTTACTGACTGTACACAGGGTTTCGAATAAATTGACAAATGTTTCCTTAATGTTTTTATGTCATTTGTTTCCTTCCTGACCTCATGATCTGCATTTCATGGTACTTGTAAATCCAATATCCCCTACTTTTTTTGAATAGTATATATATATATATATATATATATGTGTGTGTGTAAATGTGGCTCAAAATGAGCAGAAAAAACAAAATCTGTAAGAAAAAAATGTTTTCGACAAAATGGCCGCCAGCGGCCATATTGAATGTCGGAAATTGCCGAGAATTGATCTTGAGCATTGGCAAATAAACATCTTTGACTCTGCAAATTTAGAGAAAAATCCTATAAACTTTGAAGCCTCCAGAGCCTGGAACAGAAAATCTCTGCGGCGGTGGCCCCGGAACTAAACCATAGTATCTCCCGACTATCGTCATCGGGGAGATAAAATAATTGCACTCTTTTGGCTGAGCTGGCATATTGCCTATTTGTTGTTACTCATAGCTGGACTGAAATATTAATATTTGAAATATTGTCAAAAATTAGGTTTTGACAGGAGTAAAATAGGCTTTTTGTCCATTTTTTTTGTTTGCATGAGAGGTGTCCACTTGGAATGACCTTAAAAATGCGCTGCAAAAAAATTAGTAAGCAGGACAAAAACAAAATCACATAATAAAGGGCAGGAATTTCATTTGTTCCACATCTGGGAATCAGTAGTCATTTTAAAGTCCTTTAATTTGGTGTAAAACTTGCGATATGCTGCCCAGTGCGATCTAGTGCTGGTGTTTATTTATAATGAAGCTAGATAATCAATAACTTATGATTAAGGGAATTGCAATGCAATTCTCTTGGGATTAGTTACCAAGCTTTCAAGGCTTTCTTTGATGAACTTTGTTTCCACGTTTAATTTACATTGTCCAGGACAGTAAGAAAGCATGACTTGTGATGGAGAGGTTTTCGGACTGCCTTGGTATTCATCCCCCAATATTCATTAATTAATGATAATTCCACCTTGAAAATGACTGAACAGTTACTTATTGAAACAGTCAATTTGTAGTACAAATTTAATGATTTTTTTTTTTTGATTAAATGAATACTCCATTTGGATATATTTGGGGAGAATGGGCACAGTGCTTCGCTTCATAGATATTCAGTAGTTTGGAATGTCACTCTCAGATATCGTACACTTATAGGGAAGGATTGTTTGAACTGGGAAGTGGATACACAAACCTCCTAGCCCCTCATGCTTCTTCGTCTTCATTTCAAACTAAATGAGGACGATTTTACTTTTGAATTCAAATGAAGATTCCTTGCATTTGCACATGAAATGAGAAAAGATGCTATGAATAAATGAATGACCTTTGCTGGACTTGTAAATAGTACAAGTGGCTTTCTTCATTGAAGTAATTTCTTTTCAGAAATCTGTTATTTCTCTGGTCAATTTGTGTCTTTGTTTTGTTTTTATTGTTTTTTCTTCATTTCAGTGTACGGCTCTGAGTTTTGTCTTTGTTTCTAATGTCCACGTGCTTTTGTTTACCCGTGGTTTTGTGTTACCTTTTCATCATCTCTGTTAAATGATTTCCCTGAATATAAATTATCTGCATCAGGTTCGATTTTGTTTTGTTAACTGATGCAATTACCATATTACTGTCTCGTGCCTTCCCCTCCCCAAGTTCATTTCTCTCTGCTGTATCCTATTGCATGCTCAATTATCTGTGAGTGTTTATTTCCCTTGTGTTTCCCTGTCTTTTTGCCAACTCATTTGTACTTTCTGTTCTGTGTTGTATGAGCCCTTTTCTGCCTGATTGTTTTCCCAGTTTTTGATCCTGTTTCATCCCGTTTCTAGTTACTGCTTCTGCACTGTAATATTGTTGCAGCCTGCTTGACCAGCTGCCTCGCCAGTATCTTCCCCGCCTACTACTGACTACTGACCATCAGATCATCCCTATTGGCTGCTGTTTAACGAAGTCTGGTTTTTGTCACTATTGTTTCTGCCTGAGTCTTGCATTAATTCAAACAATTTCTCCATTCTCTGTGATTCGAAAGCCTTAAATACAAACCCCAATTCTAATGAAGTTGGGACGTTGCGTAAAACATGAATAAAAACATAATGAAATTATTTGCAAATCCTTTTCGACCAATAATCAATTGAATACACTTCAAAGACAAGATATTTACTGTTCAAACTGATGAACTTCATTGTTTTTTGAAAATAATCACTCATTTTGAATTTGATGCCTGCAACATGTTCCAGAAAAGCTGGGACAGGGGCAACAAAAGACTGTTAAAGTTGAGAAATGCTTAAAAAACGCCTGTTTGGAACATTCTACAGGTAAACAGGTTGAGTGGAAACAGGTGAGTGTCATGATTAGGTATAAAAGGACCATCCCCAAAAGGCTCAGTTGTTCACACAAGCAAGGATGGGGCGAGGTTCAACACTTTGTGAACAACTGCGCGAGCAAATGGTCCAACAGTTTAAGAACAACAAAGAAGAAAAAAAATCCAAGTCCGGGCACTCAGTTGATTCATAAAAAATCCAAAAAGTTTTTATTAATGGGCTACAGCATTAAAAAACACCAACGCATGTCGGCCCTTCAGCCTTCACCAGGGTGTGTCGTGTTTCAACTAAGTTCCCTTCCAAGAGCACCAGTTTTTTCAAAGGACACAAGCAGCGCTCCACCAAACTTTTCTCTTGCAGTTTAAGAACAACGTTTCTCAACGTGCAATTGCAAGGAATGTAGGGATTTCATCACCTACAGTCCATAATTTCATCAAAAGATTCAGAGAATCCAGAGAAATCTCTACACGTAAGCTGCAAGGCCGAAAACCAACACTGAATGCCTGTGACCGTCGGTCCCTCAGGCGGCATTTAAAACTGACATTATTCTGTAAAGGATATTACCATGTGGGCTCAGTAACACTTCAGAAAACCATTGTCAGTTAACACAGTTTGTTGCTACATCTACAAGTGCAAGTTAAAACTCTACCATGCAAAGCGAAAGCCATATATCAACAACACCCAGAAATGCCCCTGGCTTCTCTGGGCCCGAGCTCATCTGAGATGGACTGACGCAAAGTGGAAAAGTGTGCTGTGGTCTGACGAGTTACCACGTTTCAAATTGCTTTTGGAAATCATGGATGTCATGTCCGCTGGGCTAAAGAGGAAAAGGACCATCCAGTTATCACTGCAAAGTTCAAAGGCCAGCATCTGATGGCAACATATGCTGCCATCCAAGCGACGTCTTTTTCAGGGACGTCCCTGCTTCTTTCAGCAAGACAATGCCAAGCCACATTCTGCACGTGTTTCAAAAGTGTGGCTTCATTGTAAAAGAGAGCAGGTAATGGACTGGCCTGCCTGCAGTCCAGACCGGTCTCCCATTGAAAATTTCTGGCACATTATGAAGCATAAAATATGACAACATAGACCCCGGACTGCTGAGCAACTTAAGTCATACATAACGCAAGAATGGGAAAGAATGCTACCTACAAAGCTTCTACAATTTGTGTCCTCAGTTCCAAAATGCTTAGTGAGCATTGTTAAAAGGAAAGGTAATGTAACACAGTGGTAAACATGCCCCCGTCCCAGCTTTTTTGGAACATGATGCAGGCATCAAATTCAAAATTAGTGAATATTTCCAAAAAAAAAAACAATAAAGTTCATTAGTTTGAACATTAAATATCTTGTCTTTGTAGTGTACTCAATTGAATATAGGTCAAAAGGGATTTGCAAATCATTGTATTCTGTTTTTATATATGTTTTACACAATGGCTCAACTTCATTGGAATTGGGGTTTGTACGAGAATGCATAAATAGTCAAAGATTGGTTGATTTGGCATTTGCACAAAGGGTTTAAAATGTGTTTAAGTTGGGACTGTGAAGAGCACAGATTTTTTTCCTACAGATTACTTCTCCTCTGGTCCCCTGCTTGTTGGAGTGTTAGTGGGGACTCTGATGACCAGCTTGCTGTGGTGTGTGGCTCTGTTCCTCAAACAAAAGTATGATGTATTGAGCACTTTTAAACCCCGACATTCAGTCTTCATAATGAGAGAGATCACTTGAAACAAGTCTCTGTCTCACTTTTTGTTCTGTTTGGCTTGTTTTGCTTGTGCCGTTTCCATATAAAAATTGAGGATGTCAAAGAATTTCGCCAAGGATTCACCAGAAGTGCAAAAAAGAAATGTAATGGAGAACCAGATCGACCCAGCTTCAGTACAGAGGGAACCCAAACCGGTAATTATGAACTCCGGAGCTTAAATTATGGGAACCATTCAGCACACAATGACACACACAAATACTGTGTATATATATATGTGTGTGTGTTTTCTCCAGAGTCTTCCGCTGAAGCCCGTTGAAGACATCTATGCAAACCACCCAATGGTGGCAAGTAAGAAAAGAGAAGAAGGACAACGGGAAGACACACATACTCCACGGCTGACCCCCACAATGACCCACGAGCAAGCAGGTGAAGACACCCTGCATTACGCCTCAGTGAAATTCACTGCTCGCAAAACTGACAAGGAGATCGCTGCTCATCCCATTTATGACAATGTGTGATACGATGAACAGATTTGCTCCTCCAAGGAGAATGATCCAACCCCAATCAGTAGAACGACACACAGGTGCTGAGTCCAAATGATGCCTGTCTGTTTGAGCTGTTTGATGCCTGTTTAAGCTCCACCCTCCAGTCCTTTGGCAGTCGGGCCAATGTCACCCCTCCATTGTGTGTTAAAATGTGCTTTTTTGGGACACTATCCTGAAAGTGTAGATGTATGAACTACCAACACAAATGAAAATAAAAATAAAACTGATCAAGTAAACTTGGCATCTAAAGGAAGGAAATACCATGCCGTCCACTTAAATTGGTTGGCTACAGTTTAGGATTAGTCTAAATTCTCATCATCAGACTTGTTAGGGCATTTAAGCCTACACAACTGATACCTTAGCAAATACAACCCCATTTTCAAAAAAGTTGGGATGCTGTGTAAAATGTAAATAAAAACAGAGTGCAATGATTTTCAAATGATTTGAACTTTATATTCATTTGAAAATAGTACAAAAACAATATATGAGATGTTGAAACAGAGATTTTATTGTGTTTTGGAAAGCATGTGCTCATTTTGAATTTGATGCCAGCAATATCTTTCAAAAAAGCTGGTGCAGGGGCATGTACGTATTACCACAGTGTTGCATCACGTCTTCTTCAGTCAACACTCTGTAAACTTTTGCGAACTAAGGAGACCAGCTGCTTTACTTTTGAAAGCAAAATGTTTTCTCATTCTTGCTTTATGTAGGATTTCAGCTGCTCAATACTTTGCAGCCCCCTTTGTCGTATTTTTGTTTCATAATGTGCCATATATTGTCAGTGGGTGACAGGTCTGGACTGCAGGCAGACCACTTTAGAACCCAGACTCAGACTGTGTTCTTAAAAAGTTTTACTTTGCCAAAGTAAGGATTGGTGTTGCAATGTAATCCTGAGGTGATTTTGCTTTTTGGCACAATGGACTGCAATTTGAGGTTTTAAAAGTTCTTTCAAAATAATTAGCTTGAACTTAATTACATATATGGATACCTCGCTGCAAAACTGAAGCAACCCACTAATTCATAGAAATTTAGATAGTAGTCCAGTCATCGGTATTGTAATGTGAAGTACCATGTCAACCAAACAGCATAGGTCTCTATGGCACTGATTTGCAAATAACACTTAAGAGCCATTTTGCAAGAAAATGGCACTTTTTGAAGAAGTTTAGGAGTTGATCCCCCTGGAATTGAATGAAACTTGGCATATAGGTAGATACGGGTGTCTCACGGAAAAAGCCAAATTTTTAGGTCCGTATCTCACTTTGCTTGCCAGTGGCACCACCTGGAAGCCACTAAAGTGGCTCAGTTTTGTTGTTGACACCATATTTTATATGAACTATCATGACTTAAGCGTACACAGTACCAAATATGTTATACTTTTATCATGACCTTTGACACTTCAAGTGTGGTTAGACATCAGTATCATATCAGCGCCAGGCTGGGTAACTATGCTATTGAGCCAGAATTATTTAAGAAATAACAATAAAAATTGAAAATGGAAATGGGAATAAAATAATATCCCAGACATATACCAATCTAGAATGCTTTATTATGCATTTACTCACAACAAGACTATTATTTTCAGTGAATAGTACCTTGGTATCTTGCTGGGCTAGTGCAATGGAGGGCCAGAAAGATGGTCGAAATTGATTTTGGTACATGTCTGCAGGATATTTTCTCAGTAACCCAGATATGTACTGTGGTGGTAAATGCCATTTGTTGTGCTTTTGGAACTCTATTTTAAGGCATACCATGGACTTCTTTGGTAGTATCTACAATTTCAAGCTAGACGGAGCCAAAGTTGGAGGAAAACTCAAAACGGACCATTTCAGAGCAGATTGTGCCCGTGTTTAGGTGGCTTTATTTTGTTTACCCAGCACAAAATCTAATGTTCTCTGGGTACATAGTCTCTTTGGGGTACATTACAGCATTTGTAAAATCTCAATGGTAGTATGTTCAGTGTAGATGATATTCAACATCAAAAGTTGGAAAATTTCACCCCCAGGGGGCGCTGTAGGTTGGATGCAAATACTGGCTATCCCCACCAATGTACTGTAATGTGGGGGGAAAAAAAGCCACTAGATGGCAGTATTGATTTTTTTTTGTTAAGCCCAGTCTGGAGCTAGGTTTTGGGGCATGTCCTGGGCATGCCTCAGAGGTGAATGTCCCAGAGAATTGGAGAAAAGTCTGGAAGGTGGGAGGGGGCTGGAAAAGAGTATATAAGGAGAAAAATTGAGAGAGTGAAAGGTGGTAGGAGAAATTGCAAGGAGAAATTGTGGAAGGATACATTTGATCAGACCTGTCACTCTTTTCAAGACCTGTGAAGCTTTTTGTGGATTTTTGCCTGTGTTGGAGCATTTTCCTGTCCCAGGACATCGCAAGATAGCAGCCCCATCTCAATTACCAAGGGACTGTAAATATCTCATTTTTTTTATTTCAATCTTGGTCTGTAGATGTAAATTGTAGATTAGTTCAAAGTGTGTGTTTAATTAAATCTGTTAAAGTTTTAAAATTTTGTCTGTCATCCCTTGCTGTCCGTGATGCCATAACAAATTGGGGCCATAACAAATTGACGCCATAACAAATTGGGGCCATAACAGTACCAAAGAAATGGTTTTTGAATTGCGATACACACAACTAGTTTTCTCTGAAAATGAAGAGTTTAGCTTGGCACTATGCTGGGTGGATAGCTATCTGACCAAAGGCGGCACTCGAAGGAGCTAAACTTCAACTGACCTAATATTCCATATTCCCAGACATATAGCAAAATTCTGTCTTTTGACATATATAAAGTACATGCACAGTTATACATAAAATTTGTAATCTCTTTGGTATAAAGCTGGGTTGGTTGTAAAGTGGAAAAGAATGCTGGTGGTGATTGTAGCATTGTGTCAACATGCAAGAATCTTACCAGTAGTCAGTACAGTGTACAGTTTTGTAGTGTTGGTGCGTTTTCAGAAAATAACAAATGCTCAGCATTTTTCCTTTGCTATTAGAATTGGTGAGCAGGCTTCAGTGTTAATTCTAGGATATCCCAAGGGCAGGGTGCTTGGGTAAAAAAAAGGGCACAGCAGTCACGTCGAATGAGTAGTTGTCCTGTGTAAGAAAAAAAAGGAAGGAAGGGACAATTCCAATCTTCGAATGAAAAATGGTGTTTATTTCCAGTAAAAACGGCAGTGAACAGGAATACGGGTAACATACTTTGGGTTCAGCGGAGTCAAAGTGAACCCCGAGCTTCCCCAACGTACATTTCTTATACATGAAAAACACTTTGAAGTTGGCCAGACATATTAATTGCATTAATCACTTAGAAAATGCAGATTACAGTCTCTTTGGATGAAACAGCTCTTCAATTGCTCACTCCTGGCCGCTACACTATAATTGATGGCTATGCCAGGTAGGTGCGACAAGTCGTTGTCAGAAATTACCAAGTGTATTGTACTTATGATAAGTGGATCCTGACCATTTGGCCAATGGATGTGTCTGATTCACAGGGTTTGCTACTTGAGTAGATTAGCACAGGAATGCGAATCTTTCACCTGAAAAAGACCACAGAGTTCATAGAAAGCAAGCAGCAGCCTGCCAAGATAAGGGCAGTTCATTTGTAGTGGTAACTTGCATGCCCTCATTCCTAACACCAGCCCATGATGTCTAGCCTACGAGATGCCCACTGGGTGGGAGGGCGGGGTTTCTTTTTCAGACTTCCCATTTTGGTGCGTACCAAGCTGTGGGTGTTGCCACAACTTTTGTGCCATATAGGCTGTAGCCAGCTATTTAATTCAGAGACAGACAAGCTCACTATCAACGGGCTGTAAACGGCCCTGTAGAAACCCAGGATCTAGTGTAATAGGGCTTGACTTGGGCTCAACTGGCTCCAAGAGTAACATCGACCCAGATCGAATGAAGGCCTTGGATAGCTGCTCAGGGGCCAAGGCCAAGGAGCACCTCTGGCACGCACCACCAGGTGCCGCCAACCCACAGTCCAATTCCAAAAACAGACTGAGGGATAGAGCAAGTCACATGCTGGGTTGATGTCATTTCACTTTGGATAGCATGAAAAGTATAAAATTGTTTTAATAGTTTTGTACTTAACATTCTGTTTTCATTTACACAGTTCTGTGACTAAGATTCTTTTTCAGAGTTCAGATCATGGACTGTTATTTTATGTTATTTTTCTTATGGTGATACTCCTTTTGCATTAGTTGTTTTTTGGCATTTATTTTTTGTAATTTTTGGACTGGTCAGGTTTTATAACTTGCTGTACATTTCTGACTGGGCTGTACCCGTACTTGGAAATAATACATGTATTGTGTGTTTGTAATGCTCACAATCACCACCAGTTTACAACCAATAGAGTTTTATGCCAAAGAGATTAAAAATTTTATGTATAACTGTGCATGTACTTCATATATTTCAAAAGGCAGAACTTAGGTATATGTCTGGGAATATGGAATATTAGGTTGGTACAACATTAGCCCTTTAAAGCGCCACCTTTAGTCAGAAAGCCATCTACCCAGCATAGTACCAAACCAACATCTTCATTTTCTCAGAAAACTGTCTGTGTGCATCACAATTCAAAAAAAATTTATTTGGTATATTGCTGGGGATAGCCAGGATCCAGCATACAGCACCCCCTGAGGGTGAAATTTTCCGAATTTTGACGTTGAATATCATCTACACTGAAAATACTACCACTGAGATCTTACTACTGCTGTAATATATATATATATATACTATATATATATAAAGGGACTGTGTATCCAGAGAATTTCAGATCTCTATGTTGCTGGGTAAACAAAATAATGCCACCTGAACATAGGCTCAATCTGCAATGAAATGGTCCGTTTTGAGTTTTCCTCCAACTTTGGTTCTGTCTAGCTTGAAATTGTAGATAGTACCAAAGAAATGATTGGTATTTCAGAAAATAGAGTTCCAAATGCACAACAAATGGCATTTACCACCACAGTACATATCTGGGATACTGAGAAAATATACTGCAAACATGCACCAAAATCAATTTCGACCATCTTTCTGGCCCTCCATTGCACTAACCCAGCAAGATACCAAGGTACTAATCACTAAAAATGATAGTCTTGTTGTGAGTAAAAACATAATAAAGCATTCTAGATTGGTATATATCTGGGATATTATTTATTCCCATTCCCATTTTTAATTTTTACTGTTATTTTTCAAATAATTCTGGCTCAATCACATAGTTACCCAGTTTGGCGCTGACGTGGTTCTGATGTCTATCCAGGCTTGAAGTGTCTAAGGTCATGATAAAAGTATAACATATTTGGTACTGTGTATCCTTAAGTCATGATCGTTGATGTAAAATGTGGTGTTGACAGCAAAACTAAGCCACTTTAATGGCTTCCAAGTGGCGCTACCGGCAGCCAAAGTAAGATACAGACCTAAAAATTTGACTTTTTCCGTGAGACTATCATATCTCCCTATGTACTAAGTTTCATTCAATTCCAGGGGGGTCAACTGTGCACCAAATGTCAATCTCTCGTGGAATGGTTCTTAAAAACACTAACCCACAAAGCCGTTAACAGGCAGATATAATAAAGTCAAAGAGAACTATCAGCTCCTGTCAAAATTTTTAAATGCTGATGTGAACCAACGATTCCACTCTACACTGAGACACAGCTTTCTTGCTTCAGAAACCTTTATATTTGCCGCATAATGCCTATATTACAGGGTTCGCACAGCCTGGGAAAGTCCTTGAATTTTACATGTGATACTGGAAAACTACTTGAATTTGAAAAAGCATCCAAAAGTCCTTGAATAGTGTGGAAAATTTAGCATATGTACTTGAAAGTATGAAAAATATTTGTGAAATTTTTATACTGGGCTAAAACTTACAAAAGGGTCATTCCATCCCAAATCAACCAGAGGTCCCCAGGTCACTGTCTCAGAAAATTCTGAAAAAAATCACAATTGAAGTACTACCTAAGGAATGAATGTGTGCAAAATGTCAGGTCTGTAAGTGCAGCAGTTGCTGAGATATGGCCATTCATATTTTAAGGCATTTTTTAAATTTTTGCACAATGCATTTTTGACCGAATTTGAATGCTTATTTACAGCAAAGTAATGATGCAGCAGGGTTGTAATCTTGCATATGGGGTTGATTTTTCCTTAAGTTTTCATTTTTGGCTTTATAAAAGATGTATCTTCAGTCTCTGATCATCTACTGACCCCCCAAAATGAAGAGAAAGCCGATTTCACTAAATTATGCTGTATCTTTGCAGTGCTGCCGAGGGAGAATGGCTCATTATCTAGATCTCAAGCTTTTCATGATGTCTAAACTGATGTTTATGCATGTGTGCAAGCAGTCAGAAGTTTTAAATAACCATTTCTTCTAGCTCAAGTGCCCTATTTATATTAGAATATTTTACGTTTTTCCAAAAACTAGCCCATATTTCACCATCAAAAACTACTGGATGACAGTGAATGACAGCCTTTAAATTTTTACCACGTATTAGCACATATTTAAGGATAACACATATCAAGTTTCAGCCGTAGTATCAGATTGGTTCTATTTTTAAAGCTGCATTAAATAAAATCAAATGTTTAGACTTAATGATACCATGTACACAATTGTAAATTGGTGGTCAATCTTCTTGAGGCACTTATGTGGGACAGTTCCTTTGCATTGGTTATGATAGCTCATTATTTATAACCTTTCAATGTTCCTTTGAACATTAATGTGGTCTCGGACACAGTTGTGGATGATTAAAATTTGATAACAACAATCTTGCTGTTACCTTGCAAATAGTACCTGGTGTTATATGGATGCTGTAAACTAAGAAATCAGTCTCATTATTTCAATGCCAATAGTATGATCTCAGATCTTTAATTATGCAGTGTCTGTGTACAATTTTGATTCTCATTCGATCTTCAAATGGAAGCTTGTCCAGACTTGATCCTTGAAGTGATGTCATACTCATAACTTGCCCTGCATGACGTCATCATTGAGTGCGTTTACATGCACATCATAATCCGGTAACTGGGAATAATCTGAAAATGGCAATAATCTGATTTGAGGCGTTTACATGCACTTTAATAAACCAATATCTGGAAAAACCCGGTTTATATTATCGTTTTCTTCTTCTGCTGCTCCTGCTTACCCTCCACAGGTCGCACATGCACAGATTTTTTTAAAAAAACGAAAGAAATCAGCTTTTGCTGCAAACATGCACAGAATAAATGGATTATTGGGCAAAAAGCTAGGTGTGTTTACCGAATTTCTCATAAACTGACAACGGCCTTTATCCGATAATGAATATCGGACTTTGCCGTGTACACGACCACTTGAATAATCTGATAACTCCAGTAATCCGATAATAATCGTTTTATTAGTCTGCATGTAAACGTACTCAATATTTAATCCTTGTCATTTACGATATAAAGAGTGACCCAATCTTGAGATAATAATTTCTTTTTCACCAGGAGCCAACTGCACAGTTGGTGAAAAAGTGGGGGATGAGTGTCACAAAACCACTTTGACTAAAAAAAGTGGAATGATCAAACTCAATCAACTTAGTTAAGAAAATAAGGAACTTCTGATGTGGAGGTGTGATATTTCTTTGGAAGATGAAGACACAATTGCCTTCACCACGAAAAGATGTTTTTGTCATATTACGAAAGTCATTAACAATATTGTTGTGACCCTAGGAATGTTCATAAAAAGACGGTTACAAGTAAGTACACTCATTAAAATATTTTCATTAAAATTATCTTTGAAGCCCCATCCATCCATCCATCCATCCATCCATCCATCTTCTTCTGCTTTTCCGGGGCCGGGTTGTGGGGGCAGCAGTCTAAGCAAGGATGCCCAGACTTCCCTCTCCCTGGACACTTCCTCCAGTTCTTCCGGGGGTATCCCGAGGCGTTCCCAGGCCAGCCGAGTGACATAGTCCCTCCAGCGTGTCCTGGGTCTTCCCTGGGGCCTCCTCCCGGTGGGGCATGCCCGGAACACCTTCCCAGGAAGGCGTCCAGGGGGCATCCGATATAGATGCCCAAGCCACCCCAGCTGGCTCCTCTCGACGTGGAGGAGCAGCGGCTCTACTCTGAGCTCCTCCCAGGTAACAGAGCTTCTCACCTTATCTCTAAGGGAGCGCCCCGCCACCCTGCGGAGGAAACCCATTTCAGCCGCTTGTATCCGAGATCTCGTTCTTTCGGTCATGACCTAAAGTTCCTGACCATAGGTGAGGGTAGGAACGTAGATTGACTGGTAAATTGAGAGCTTCGCCTTTCGGCTCAGCTCCTTCTTCACCAATACAGATCGGTACAATGACTGCATTACTGCTGCCGCTGCACCGATTCGTCTGTCAATCTCACGCTCCATCCTTCCCTTACTCGTGAACAAGACCCCAAGATACTTAAACTCCTCCACTTTAGGCAGGAGCTCTCCTCCAACCCGAAGGGGGCTAGCCACCTTTTTCCGGTCGAGAACTATGGCCTCGGACTCAGAGGTGCTGATTCTCATCCCAGCCGCTTCGCACTCAGCTGAAAACTGCCGCAGTACATGCTGAAGGTCCTGGTTCGAAGGAGCCAACAGGACAACGTCATTACAAAAAGCAGAAATGAGATCCTCTGGTCCCCAAACCGGACTCCCTTTGGCCCCTGGCTGCGCCAAGAAATTCCGTCCATAAAAATAATGAACAGAACCGGTGACAAAGGGCAGCCCTACTGGAGTCCAACATGCACCGGAAACAGGTCAGACTTACTGCCGGCAATGCGAACCAAGCTCCTGCTCCGGTCATGCAGAGACCGCATGGCCCTTAGTAGAGGGCCCCGGACTCCATACTTCTGAAGCACCTCCCACAGAATACTATGAGGGACACGGTCGAATGCCTTATCCAAGTCCACAAAACATGTGAACTGGTTGGGCAAACTCCCATGAACCCTCAAGCACCCTGCGGAGGGTATAGAGCTGGTCCAGTGTTCCACGACCAGGACGAAAACCGCATTGTCCCTCCTGAATCCGAGGTATGACTATCGGTCGAATTCTCCTCTCCAGCACCCTGGAATATTTACCCGGAAGGCTGAGGAGTGTCCCCCTATAGTTGGAGCACACCCTCCGGTCCCCCTTCTTAAAAAGAGGGACCACCACCCCGTCTCTTAGTCCAGAGGCACTGTCCCCGACTGCCACGCGATGTTGCAGAGGCGTGTCAACCAAGACAGCCCTACAACATCCAGAGACTTGAGGTACTCAGGCGGATCTCATCCACCCCGGTGCCTTGCCACCGAGGAGCTTCGAACTACCTCAGTGACTTCAGCCCGAGTGATGGATGAATCAGCCTCTGGGTCCCCAGCCTCTGCTTCCTCTATGGAAGGTGTGTCAGTGGGATTGAGGAGATCCTCAAAGTATTCCTTCCACCGGGCGGACAATATCCCCGTCGAAGTCAACAGCTCCCCCACCTCCACTGTAAACAGTGTTGGCAAGGCACTGCTTTCCCCTTCTGAGGCGCCGGACGGTTTGGCAGAATCTCTTCGGGGCCGACCGATAATCCTCTTCCATGGCCTCCCCGAACTTTTCCCTTACCCAAGTTTTTGCTTCCGCCACCCCCCGGGCTGCAGCACGCTTAGCCTGCCGGTACCTGTCAGCTGCCTCAGGAGTCCCATGAGTCAACCAAGCTCAATTGGACTCCTTCTTTAGCTTGACGGCATCCCTTGCTTCCGGTGTCCACCACCGGGTTCGGGGGTTGCCGCTGCGACAGGCGCCGGAAACCTTATGGCCACAGCTCTGAACGGCCGCATCAACAATGGAGGTGGAGAACATGGTCATTCAGACTCAATGTCTCCAGCCTCCCTTGGGATCTGGTCAAAGCTCTCCTGGAGGTGAGAGTTGAAAACCCCTCTGACAGAGGGTTCCGCCAGATGTTCCCAACACACCCTCACAACACGTTTGGGCCTGCCAAGTCTGTCCAGCTTCCTCCTCCGCCAACGGATCCAACTCACCACCAGGTGGTGATCTGTGGACACCTCAGCCCCTCTCTTCACCTGAGTATCTAAGACATACGGCCGAAGGTCAGATGACACGACCACAAAGTCGATCATTGACCTCTGGCCTCAGGCGTCCTCATACCACGTGCACTGATGGACGCCCTTATGTTTGAATATGGTGTTTGTTATGGACAAACTGTGACTAGCACAGAAGTCCAATAACAGAACACCACTCGGGTTCAGATCGGGGAGGCTGTTCCTCCCAATCACGCCCCTCCAGGTAACACTGTCGCTGCCCACGTGGGCATTGAAGTCCCCCAGCAGAACGATAGTCCCCAGTTGGAGCACTTTCCAGTACCCCTCCCAGGGACTCCAAGAAGGCCGGGTACTCTGCACTGCCATTCGGCCCATAAGCCAAAACAACAGTGAGGCACCTGTCCCCGACCCGAAGGCACAGGGCAGCGACCCTCTTGTTCACCGGGGAAAACTCCAACACATGGCGGCTAAGCTGGGGGGCTATAAGCAAACCCACACCAGCCCGCCGCCTCTCACCGCGGGCAACTCCAGAATAGAAGAGAGTCCAGCTCTCTCGAGGAGTTGGGTTCCAGAGCCCAGACTGTGCGTGGAGGTGAGCCCGACTATCTCTAGCCGGTACCGCTCGACCTCCTGCACAAGCTCAGGCTCCTTCCCCCCTAGTGAGGTGACATTCCATGTCCCGAGAACCAGATTCAGTGTCCAGGGATTGGGTCGTCGGGGCCCCCGCCCATGACTGCCACCCAAAACACAAGGCATCGGCCCCTTTTGAACCCTCCCGCGGGTGATGGGCCTACAGGAATCCGGGCCCACGTCGCTCGTTCGGGCTGTGCCCGGCCGGGTCCTATGTGTGGAGACCCGACCACCAGGCGCTCGCCTGCCAGACCCAACCCAAGGCCTGGCTCCAGGGTGGGGTCCCGGTGATGCCAATCCGGGCGACGTGAACGTCCTTGATATGCATTCATTCATTAGAAGGTGTGGAACCGCTCTTAGTCTGACCTGTCACCTAGGACCTGTTTGCCCTGGGAGACCCTACCAGGGGCAATAAGGCCAAGAGAACATAGCTCCTAGGATCATCCAGGTACTCAAACCCCTCCACCTCGATAAGGTGGCGATTCAAGGAGGGGCTTTGAAGCCCCCATTAAACATATACATATATATACTCTGATGGAATTTTTTAAAACTGTATTGTTGTTCATTTTAGAACACCTGCATACTATAGATCAAGAAACAGCAAAAGAATTTACAACCCCAATTCCGAAATAGTTGGGACGAAGTGTAAATTGTGAATAAAATCAAAATGCAATGACTTTCAGATCACGTAAGCCAATGTTATTTACAATAGAACATAGATAACATTTCAAATGTTGAAACTGAGACATTTTACATTTTTATCCACAAAATGAGCTCATTTCAATTTTCTGGCTGCAACAGGTCTCAAAAAAGTTGAGACACAGGCAAAAAAGGGCTGAAAAAGCAATTAATATATAAGAGAATCAGCTGAAACAACATTTAGCAAGTAATTACATTAACTGGCATCAGGTGTGTAACATGATTGGCTATAAAAGGGATGTCTTAGGGAGGCTGAGTCCCTTAGAAGTAAAGATGGCCAGAGGCTCTCCAACCTGTGAAGGCTTGCGTAAAAAAATGTGGAATACTTTAAAACAACGTTCCTCGACGTCAAATTGTAAACGCTTTGAAGGTCTCATCATCGACAGTGCATAACATCATCAAAAGATTCAGAGAAACTGGAAAAATCTCTGTGCGTAAGGGACAAGGCCAAAGACCTTTACTTGATGCCCGTGATCTTCGGACCCTCAGACGCCACTGCATCACTCACCGGCATGATTCTGTCTTTGACATTACTAAATGGGCCCAGGAATACCTCAAGAAACCACTGTCTGTAAACGCAGTCTGCCGTGCCATCCACAGATGCCACCTAAAACTCTATCATGCAAAAAGGAAGCCATTGTTGAGCATGATCCAAAAGCGCCGCCGTGTTCTGTGGGCTAAGGCTCATTTAAATGGACTGTAGCAAAGTGGCAAAGTGTCCTGCGGTCAGACAAGTCCAAATTTGACATTCTTGTTGGATATCATGGGCGTTGTATCCTCCGGGCTTAAGAGGAGAAAGACCACCCCTCCTGTTATCAGCGTTCATTTCAAAAGCCAGCATCTCTGATGGTATGGGGATGCATTAGTGCATGTGGTGTGGGACACTTGCATGTTTTAAAAAGCACCATGAATGCTGAAAGGTATATAAAGGTTTAGAGCAACATATGCTCTCTTCCAGATGACATCTATTCCAGGGAAGGCCCTGTGTATTTCAGCAGGACAATCCAAAACCACATACTGCGGCTATTACAACAGCATGGCTTCGTAGTAGAAGAGTCCGTGTGCTGAACTGGCCTGCCTGTAGTCGTGATCTTTCACGGATTGAGAACATTTGGCGCATAATTAAATGAAAAGTCCGTCAAAGGAGACCCAAAACTCTCCAGCAGCTGGAAACCTGTATTCAAGAAGATTGGGATCAAATTCCAATGGCTAAACTCAAGAAACTTGTCTCCTCAATGCCCAGATGCCTCTGCACTGTGTTAAAAAGAAGAGGGGATGCTACACCATGGTAGACAGGTCCCTGTCCCAACTTTTTTGAGACCTGTAGCAGCCATCAAATTTGAAATGAGCTCATTTTGTGGATAAAATTGTAAAATTTCTCAGTTTCAACATTTGCTATGTTATCTCTGTTCTATTGTGAATAAAATACTGCCTGGTGTGATTTGAAAGTCATTGTGTTTTGATTTTATTCATAATTTACACTTTTTCCCAACTATGTCAGAATTGGGGTTGTATTTTAAGATGATATTTTGTTTCGTACTGATTGAAATAATAACCCGGAATGATTAGGAATCTTATAAGCGAGCTCACGGTTCTGTGTGCTCTTGTCAGGAGAGTTTGTTTCTACTTCCTTGTCAGAGGTAAACACACATAAACGCTGGTATGAATACCATGGCTGCAAACTTACAACGATAAAGCAGGGAAAATAAGTATTGAACATTTTTCTCGGTAAATATATTTCTAATGGGGCTATTGACATGAAATTTTCACCAGATGACAGTAACAACCCAAGTAATCCACACATACAAAGAAATCAAAACAAATAAGTCCATAAATTAAGTTATATGTAATTAAGTGGAATGACACAGGGATAAGTATTGAACACATGAAGAAAAGGAGGCGCAAAAAGGCATGGAAAGCCAAGAAAACAGCTGAAATCTGTCAGTATTTAGAAAGCAATCCTGCCCTATCAGTGCAAATTAATATCAGCTGGTTTAGTCCTAATTGATGGCCTATAAAAGGTTTCTCATTACCAAGGTGTCACACAAGAAGCATCTCATGATGGGTACATGAAAAAGAGCTCTCTCAAGACCTTCGCAACCTTATTGTTGCAAAACATACTGATGGCATTGGTTACAGACGTATTTCTAAACTTCTGAATGTTCCAGTCAGCACCGCTGGGGCCAAAATCCGGAAGTGGAAAGAACATCATTTCACCATAAACTGGCCACGACCAACAGCACTGCATATCACCCGCAAAACACTATGCCAACAGTAAAGTTTGGAGGTGGTACCATCATGGTGCGGGGCTGTTTTTTAGCATATGGTACTGGCAGACTTCATATAATTGAAAGATAGATGAATGGAGAAATGTTCCGAGACATTCTTTTCATACTGTTCTCAAGTCTCCTATAGTGATCCTTTGGGAAGTTTGCCACTCCTCTTGCAGCACCACCTGGAGCGCTTGCACGTTTGTTGGAGGCTGAGGGTGATCCTGAATGCGTCTTTTTCATTGATTCCAGAGGTGTTCGATGAGATTCAAGTCTGGAGAACGTGCAGGCCGGTCTAAATAAGGAACTTCCGCCCTCTGGATGTGCTCAGTGACAATTTGCATACAGTGTCATCCATGAACAGGAAATTAGGGCAATGATGGCAATGAGGAGGCACGACAATTGGTTTCATTATTGTGTTCAGATAGAACTAGCCAGTAATTCGCCCATTCATGATGATTAAATCGGTTTTAAAGTCACTAGACATGCCTGCCCACACCATAACACCACCACCTTCATATCGTTCATGTTTAGCAACTTGATATCAGCGTAACACTCACCCCTCCATCTCCAAACATGCCTCCAACCATCTGATCTGAACAAGTTTAACTTGCTTTCATCTGTAAGGAGCACTGATGACTACTGACGACGTGTCCAGTTGACATGTTGCCTTGCCCACCGCAGCCATTACCTGCAATGTCGGTTAGTCAGGGCTCAGCCTGCAATGGAGGTCAGGCATTCAACCTGTGCTGGCAAGGGAGGTTCCGAATAGTTTGTCTGGACACCTGAGTCGCCTTATCTCTCTGATACGCATCTGCAGTTGTGTGACAGTGACAGTTCGATGATGCATACGCATGAATGTACTGGTCACCGTGGCGGGTTGTTACATGACGATGCCCTCTGCTCTGTCCTTCCTGAACACTGCCAGTCCATATAAAGCCTGTAAGGAGTCGAGAGATGACACTATGACTTACACCAGGCTCTGCAGCTATCTCAACTTTGCAACTTCCTGTTTAGAGTCTGGCCAATGCTAGGTGGCGCTGCTGCATAGTGAGGTGTCTCCAGTTTGGCATTTCAACACAAGTCACTGTATTATCACAGCTGGTCACTCTCTCTTACTGAGAAAAAGCTGCATAAACACTTTTATAGAAATAATCTTCTCCCTGAGTTTTACTCAGCTACCCCCTGTACACAACACTGTGTACTGTCGAAAAACAAATAATGTTGTGCACTCACGGTTGATTAATTCTGAGAGCAATATAAATAATGAATCTCTCGCAGTGAGCTTTAAGGGGTGCCACATACAGAATTTCAGGTATCTTTACAATATCCCTATATTTTTGTGAGCAGTTTATTCACTGAGAAATATGTTGACGCGTTCAATACTTATTTTCCCCACTGTTTTTTTCTCTGTAAAAGAGATAAACTGCAGCGATACTCGTGTGACTGGGCGTGCCTGTCACTAGCAAGGTAAAGGATCTCTTGTGTATGGGGCACAAGTTTTCAATGTGGCACCAAAATCGTGGCAAAACAGGCAAACAGTCATCTACCGCGATGTCATCTAAGTGCGGCTGTTTGCTAAAAAAAGTAACATAGTTCATGTTTGAGAACATCTCTCTTGAGTTTGCGAGATTGACTGACTGAGATGTGGAGAACCATTTCAAATGGGCCTGGATGGAACAAGAGGTCACAGCGAATGGTACACTGTCATCATTAGGCAAGTTTTCATGGAAGGTCGAGGTTCAGGGAAATGCACTGTGCATGTTGTGCTTGGACGTGATAAATTATGCCTCTCCTGGAGCGAAAGCTTTTGAGGAACTGTGCCAAATAAAGAAGCATGTGGACAAGGCTAAAATAAAAGGGATATATTATGTGCTCCCAGGAGATAACGTGGCCAGCAAAAAGCCTTCCACATACTGATTAACGTTACACCCGATGTTGAAGAAACTGGGAGTCCAAAAAGTGCGGACGACAACACGCCCACCACTTGTATCAGTCAACTTCAGGGTATGTATCGACTAATCTTTAAATTGAAGAGTTGTTTGGATCAGTCTTAAGATATAAAGGATCGTACACGAGTGGGTGAGTCATATTAAAGTCATGAAATGAGCAAATTTTTTTTGTTTGTTGCAAGCTGTAGCAAGCTCAACTGAATCACGTAATTTAATGGAAAACAAACGTAATTCCTGTTAGCACCTTATCGCTAATTCCCATTATGTTAACAGTGAGCTAACTCTACCACTGTGATACTCCGTCAGTCCCTGAGTCACGAACAATCGCGTTTGAACTAGCTATGGTTTCCAAATTCACAGTCTACTTAAGAGGTAGGCGTCCTTCCTGGGGGCTCACTGTGTATGCTGGTTTTTGTTCCAACCACAATTAAAATCTCAGGATTTTAAGAGGCTTTAATTTGTATCCATTTCATGCATTCAATGTTTAGAGCAGTTAATTTGCCTTCTTCACCCACATGTTAACAGAAATATGTATTTCGCCATGGAGAATTTAAAAAAAAAACATTCCCACATTACATTGTATTTGGAAAAAATGCATAAAATGAGAGAAAACAATGTATACAATCAAATCAAAGAAGTAGTAGGGTCCTAATTGGTGAAAACTAATTGGAACATTATGAAAAGCAGATGATAGTCAAACCAGTTTTGTATTATGTTAGTCTGAGTTCACATAACGTTTGTTGAAAGAAATTACAACACTTGTGTCCAGAAACCTAATTTGGGGTTTACTGATTTTCCCAGTGTCTAATTTGATCTGTATAAAATGTTAGATTACATGAAATTGCTTGCAATATAGAAATAAACACACTATCTTCAAGGGTATTTTATTCTTCATGGCATGTATGCATGTTTCTATAAAAATTTGGCTGAAGAGAGTATGGAACTGCTCTAAACATGAAACACACCTACTTAAGACTAATTCACAACTTGTTAAAATCATGCGATTACAAGTGTGGTTGGAACAAAAACCAGCATACACAGTGGGCCCTCAGGAACGATGCTGAATACCTCTGGTCTACTAAGTAGCTAGCCAACATAACCTTGCTTGCAAGCAAACTAAACTAATGTTACAATATATGTTGACAATGGATGCACTGAAATGATATTAAATTAAGTTGGTACCTCGTGATTTTGGGTGTAATTTGCCAGTAAGGAAAGTACTTGAGAGCACTTGAGAGGTCCTTGAAAAGTCCTTGAATTTTGTTGGCTCTGGGCTGTATGAACTCTGCATTAAATCTGCTATTTTTTTGAAGCTCATAACTTGTATCAAGAAATAGTTCTGACAGACTGTTATATCATTGATGGCTTTTCTCTTCATGTTGGACTGCGAAATTGAACTGTTCAGCGCTTAGACATCTCAGCAATGAACTTAACAGAAAATTATACATTGAGCATAGTGGTCAACCTTCCTCACAAGCAGTCCCTGACAGCGGACTATACTGCCTGTATCAGTGTTAAGAGCATTAGAAGAATGTTGATGAAAACCCCTTCCATCAGATTCCTGTCTGTGAAACCTGCAATACAGTCACACTCAGCCTGGTTCCATTTAACTAAGGAAACCCCCATGTTTACTTTGGGTTCAGCAATTCTGAGAGGCTGTGAAAACATCCTGGAAGGGTGGTAGTATTTCAATGATGAACGTGTTAATTTCCCACAAAGAAGACTGTTTTTAAACATTGTAAAAAGTGCATGAAGATTGTCATCTTTGAAAGTTAGGTTGTCTTGCCTAATTTGGTAATTTGGTTCGATCAAATTTAATTTCAAAGCGAATTCGTAAAATTCACGTGTCGGTAGCATTTTCTTGAAGGCATGCTCTTTTCATTTGAGCATTGTTACTCTTTAACTTGTGTTTGACCTCTGAAACGGCAGAGACATCAGTGGTTCACAGTTAAATCATGTGACACCTTTGATATCCTAGGCCAAGTATTTGGTAATACATGGAGTGTCTGTTCAGCAGCTGCCACTGCAAGCCTCGTTCTTCAATTCCTTTTTTTTTTTTTTTTGGCCACCACCCCCCTCATTGGAGGACAACTTTACTTTTAATTCCAAATGTTCTTATAAAAAGCCTCTCTGCGGGAGGAGCATAACAATGCAAAACAAATTTCAAAAAAAAAGGAGTAATTCTACAATCAAATGAGGGGGCCCAACATGAAACATACAGGTATAGACAGAGGACAAACATCCAGGCATAGACAGGACATAAATTTCTGAGGCAAAATGCTCTAACATACAAACTGTTGGACAAGACAAGACATTCACACAACAGCCATTAAGAAAATAACACAGGGAAGACAAAAGACTGCAGGCCTCGTAGCAAAATAATTTAAAAATAAATTTTAAAAAAGATTATTAGTTACTAAGTATGTTGTATGTTGGTATGATGATGGTGTGTGCATGTGTAATGTGTATTTTTGTGTGTGCATGTGAGTATTCCAAGTGGGTTTCTTCCCCTCCTCATTTTCTTTGGATGTATGTATTGGTGAGGAAAAAAAATTATGAAAAGTTAAAGTAGTATTAAGAGTGGAGTGGAATTGGGTCATGTTTGTAAAAAGTTTATGAATGATAGCCAGACAGAGTTGTGATCATGAGTATTGACAGAGGAAGGTGTTTTTTTCCATGGAGATAATTCTAAAGCAGGTTTTTCCAGTGTGTGATATTTGTGGAGTTCTTTGATTTCTAGTTCATAAGGATAGTTTTTTTGGCAATAGTTAGCGCCTCAAGGAGTAAACAGCAGTTTGTTTTACTCAGATTTAGAGTTGAAATGCCTCCTAGTAGGCAGAGGAAGGGAGATAATGATATGTGGCAGCCTAGAAAACAGGATAGAGACTCTATGATGCTTTCCCAGAAACTTTTAATGGGTGTGCAGTGCCAAGTGGCGTGAATGTAGCTATCTGTGCAGTTTTGTGTGCAATGTGAACAAAACCCTGATGAAAAGCCCATTTTGAGCATTTTATAGCCGGTGAGGTGAGTTTTCTGGAGTATTTTGTATTGTACAAGTTCTAAGTTGGCACTCTTTGTCACGAAGTCAATGTTTTGCATATTTGGGTTCACAAGTCGGCATCAGGAGCAATTGAGAGATCTTTTACCTATTTTTCTGATGGTATAGATGAAGGGTTGTTTGCATGTGATAGTATTTTGTAAATTTTTGAGAAAAGCTTTATTTGGGAGGCAGTGTTGATAAATGCTGATGCTGATGGAGAAAGTTCTAAGTCTATAGATGTAAGTTTAAGTTTTGTTTGAATGGATGATTTAACTTGAAGGTATTCTGAAAACTGTTTGCTCCCAATGCCATACCTCTGGACCAGGAGGGAGAATGAAACCAACATGTTGTTATGGAAGATGTGTTTGAGGTGTCAATTCCATTTTTTTGTGTGGATCAGATTTGCTTATCATGACAGTTCACATTCATAATTTCAAGTGACCTGTATTTATTCTTAATGTGACCACATCTGCCCTCTGAAATGGTAGGCATGTGCACTTTAATACATTTTTGCATGAGTCATCTGCTTCTTCAACAACAAAACACGTTGTTGGGTCTATTGGCAGCTTAATGAGGGAATTACCTTCACCTGGGTGCGTGACATCATTCCCGGAGTGGGGGGTGTTCCCCAGTAATTAAAGCTGAGCTGTGAACGTGGTCAGTAATGCTCCAGGGAATCAAGAACCCCTTTTTTTACTTCCCCTTTCCCCAAGGTTTTAATATTGTTAATAGTGAATAAATGAAAGTATTTTTGAAACTAAAGAACCGCCAATGATTTTTCCCTGCACCTTACAAACTGGTGCCAAAACCCGGGATATAATCCAACAGAGGATGACCAAGATTGTGTTGGATTAGGAAATTGATTGAAGCTGCGGGGACAAAGAAAAGGAGAAGCATGGCTGAATGCGGTGTGCGAACGAAAAGGATAAGAGGAGCCGTGAGATCTGCCACAACCCGGCTACTGAATAAGATTGATGGGGAACTAATGAGGGAGGAACCAGATCTTTATGTTCTGGAAGAATTCATGGAGCAGTTGATCAGTAAGGAACAAAGTTTAATTGAATATGATAGAGACATTGAAGCAGCAATTGATGAAAACGATTTGGATGAAGAAATAAACACAGCAATTGAGTATATGGATGGCATAAGTGCACGGAATACAAGAATCAGACACGCAATGCGCACGGATGGAGAGTTAAGGTAGCGCAAGTACCTCCGGTCAAAGACACAATGGACAAAGAAACAATACAGTCAAACTCCCCAAACTAGTCATGCCGAAATTTTCTGGGGAAATAAGTGAGTGGCAAGGGTTTTGGGGTCAATATCAAACAGCCATACATGGTAACGAAGGTCTGAGTAAAACAGACAAATTTAGTTACTTGAAGTCATTTTTAACAGGTACCGCTGCGAGCGCAGTAGCAGGCCTTGCATTATCTGATGATAATTATGATAGTGCAATTGACATGCTGAAAAGAAGATTTGGCCGCAAGGACCTGGTGATAAATGCACACATGAATAAGTTACTAAACATGACTCCAGTAAAAAGGGTCACTGATGTAGTGTCTTTGTGCAAATTGTATGATGACTGTGAAGTGCAAGTGTGCAGTCTTGATGCCATGGGTGTTGTATCCGACACTTATGGAAGTCTTTTATGCCCCATATTGTTAAAAATGATTCCTGAGGAAATAGGTCTTGAGTTCACCCGGCAAGAAGCTGATAATGTGCTCAAAGCAAAGGATTTGATGCAGTTTCTGAAACTAGACGTGGAAAGTAGAGAGAGAACAGCAAATCTCAAACAAAAAGGAGAAGGATATCAGCCTGAGGAAAGAAATGCTGGTCGTGAGAAGGAGAGCAAAATAAGAAGACCGTTCACGGGCACCACGGCTTCGGCTGCAGCCTTCCACACATGGAGTCCGAATGAAAATGGTAATTGTTTATTTTGTGGGAGGGGTGATCATAAATCTTCTGAGTGTTCAGAATTCACTGTCGATATCAGAAGAGATAAATTAAAACGATTTGGCAGATGTTTTATATGTCTTGGGCCCAGACCCCTTGCGCGTAATTGTAAGGCGCAAGGCATTGGATGTGATGCATGCGGCAAAAGACATTATAAAACCGTTTGCATGCAACCATCAAAAAATGCATGAGATGATAACGTTAACGAACCCACAGCTGCCGACACAGTAGTGTCAGTTTCCCCGAGTAATTCTGAAGGCAACACTGTATTATTACAAACTGCTACAGTGTGGATAGATGCCCCAAGACAAAGCCAATTAGCAAAATGTTTATTAGATGGGGGGAGCCTACGCAGTTTCATTCAGGAAGACATCTCCAGGGCTCTGGGTTTGCCAATTGTGGGAACAGTAGTTATAAAGTTACATACATTTGGCTCTGTAACTCACAAGAGAGTAATGGCAAGGAAGGTCAAGGCAATTCTGAGAAACTTAAAAATGAATGAAACTGTGGATGTGGAGTTATTGGAAACACCATCTGTATGCTCTTCAAAATTACAAATGGCAGATGAAACATTAAGACGGTCTCTGGAAGACAAGGGTCTACAGGTCGCTGGCACTCCGGTGAGAGGCATGATAAAGGAATGTCTGGGAATCTTAATTGGAGGAGATCAATACTGGAAAGTGGTGTCAGGACGTACGGAGACACTTAATAATGGACTCGTGGCTGGGGAAAGTAAGTCTGGATGGCTGATTCAAGGTGTTGTGTCCATCCCTGTTATGAATGTTACCACAGAACCTGTGGATGTGGATGTTTTGCACCTGAGTGTCGGAGAGGAACAAAACCTGAACAACGAGCTGCGTCGCTTCTGGGAGACGGAGTCGCTGGGGATTCATATGGAAATGGAAACTGAATGGAGCCTCGAGACTGATGCAGTTTGGCGATTCAACGAGGCAGTGAAATATCACCAAGGTAGATATGAAGTTTGTTTGCCTTGGAAGGAAAATAATGTGAAACTGGCTACTAACTACTGCACTGCACTGAATCGATTGAATAGTCTTGCCAGAAGATTTCAGAATAATGCGCAACTGTATGATCAATATAACCAAGTTTTCCAAGAGTATTTGGTTGAGGGAATTATTGAAGAAGTTATCAATGTCCGCACAGAAAATCTAGTATATTATCTCCCGCACCATCCAGTGATCAAAGAAAGTCGAGCTACTACAAAGCCACGAGTAGTGTTTGATGCTTCTTCTCATGAGAAAGGAGTCCCTCGTTAAATGAATGTTTATTAACTGGGCCAAATTTGAATCCCGATTTGTTAAGCATTCTGATTAAATTCCGACAGCACAGAGTTGCAATGATGGCAGACATAAGTAAAGCATTTTTGCGAATTAACGTGAATGAGAAGGACAGAGATGTGCTGCGTTTTTTATGGCTGAAGGAGACCAGCCCCCTTTGAGGAGTTAAAGGTGGTGATTATGAGAACGACGCGCGTGCCATTTCGTGTATCTGCTAGTCCCTTCTTGTTGGCAGCAATGATTAAACATCACCTCAAAAAAAATGAGCACATTTATCCAGATGAAGTAAAGACATTGGATGAGTTTTTATATGTGGATGATTTTATTACTGGAGCAGAGAGTGATGACAAGGCCCTGAAATTGTCTTGGAGGGCCAAGGAAAGCTTTTCAAGTGCAAATATGAAATTATGCAAGTGGAACACCAACTCACCTGTGTTGCAAACAGTGTGGAAACAGGAATATGAAATGGAACAAGTGGAAATCAAGGGTCAAAATCCGCTTAAGGTCCTAGGCTTGACATGGAAAACTGACACGGATGAATTTGTGTTTGAGACTAATGAATTAATTGAATATCTGCAGGACAGAAAGGACACAAAGCGAGGTGTGCTTCAGGCTGCCGCGCGCATCTTTGATCCCATCAGATTGTTGTCTCCATTCATCATTCGTGTCAAGTGTCTTTTCCAGGAGATGTGGGAGAGAGGAATTGCATGGGACCTGATGATCTGGCGGAGAAATGGCATAAATGGTGTTCAGAAATTTCAGGTTTGAGCAACATTGCCATCAACCGACAATATGATGTTGAACTGAACGGTGATGAGTGGGATGCGCATTCAATAGAGGTATGTGAAATCCATGTGTTCACAGATGCCAGTGAAAGGGCTTACTGCGCTGCAGCATACTTGCGGTGCGTAAAATCAGATGGACAATGCACAACAACTTTAGTCGCTTCTAAAACTAAGGTTGCCCCATTGAAAAAAATGACACTTCCCAGATTGGAATTAATGGGAGCACTAATTGGAGCCAGACTTGGAAAATTCATTATGACTAACTTGAATGTTGGAGAAAATAATGTGTATTTTTGGACTGATTCTATGATAACTTTCCATTGGATTCAGAGCAGTTCTAAACAGTGGAAACAATTTGTGGCGAACAGAGTCAGTGAAATTCAGAGTTTGACTGTACCTGGAAACTGGAATCATTGTGCTGGAGAGGAGAACCCAGCGGATTGTGGAACAAGAGGAACGAGTGCGCAGGATCTCAAGGAGGATGATCTGTGGTGGCACGGGCCGGAGTGGCTGAAAGACATGAGTAGCACCACTGAAATGATCATTGAAGAGGATGAAGTTCGTGAATACCTTGTTCAGAATACTGTGACTGAACTAGACTGTACAGTTCAACCTCTTTTTGATTTGAGCAGGTACAGTGAACTCAGTAAATCTTTGAGAATAACAGCTTGGATACAGCGTTTTGTTTTTAACGCACGGAACAGAGAGAGACACCCTGGAGAGCTGTGTATGGAGGAGATACAGCAAGCGGAGAATTACTGGATCAAGCAGACTCAACCTGTCAGCTTTCCAAAGGAGGTGGGTCACTTGTTAACACATACAAGTTTGGACAGACAATCAAAAATCATTACACTGAGGCCGTTTTTGGATGAGTTTGGACTGCTGCGAGTGGGAGGTAGATTACAGGAGGCAAACTGGTCTTACTCCCAGAAGCACCCATGCATTTTGCCAGGTAATGTGACAAGTTTTCTGAACTTTTGATACAAAGAGCCCATAGAGATGTGATGCATTCGGGCTTACAAGCTACTCTCAATCAGCTCAGAGAAACTTATTGGATTCTTCGAGCAAGACAGATGATGAAGAGATGCGTAAAATGTTGTTTGATCTGTAAACGAGCTCGAGTTAAAGCTGGACAGCAGGTTAGTGCGCCGTTGCCAAGGGAACGCATCAACACCACAGCGCAAGCCTTTGAAACAACTGGTGTGGACTTTGCTGGACCATTGTATGTGAAACCAGACAATAAGAAGGTATATATAGCTTTATTTACATGTGCTGTAACACGAGCTGTACATTTGGAACTTGTGACAGATCTATCTACTGATGCTTTCCTGCTTGCTTTTAGAGGATTTATTTCCAGACGTGGCATCTGTAATGTAATTTATTCTGACAATGCAAGAACGTTTAAGAGAGCTGAACAAGATTTAAAGTATCTGTGGACTCTGATGAAGGGTAAGGAAATGCAGGAATTGTTCACAGAGAAGAGGATCTCTTGGAGGTATATTGTGGAGCGGGCCGCCTGATGGGGCGGTATGTGGGAACGCTTGGTAAGATCCGTCAAGACGTGCCTCCGGAAGGTGCTTGGGAGGTCTTACCTTAAACATGAGGAGCTTCAGACATTAATTTGTGAAGTTGAGGCTGTGATAAACTCTCGTCCCTTAACCTATCTTCACACAGAGTAGCGAGCCCTCACCTCTCACATCAGCTCATTTCCTGACCGGACAAAGGATTATTACCCTTCCTTCTTACCCTGCTCGCGACCCCAGTTTGGATAAAACGAACGCCACCCAGCTCAACAGGAGATGGCAGTATCGTCAGAGTAATCGTTTCTGGAATCAAAAAGGTTAACCCCACAAAATCATAAAATAATGTCATATTTACATGCCTATATCCCAACTGCCACAGGGAGTTAGGCAACAGTTTTCCCAGAGGAGCAAGTCCAAGTGTCATTTGATCATTCAAAAAAATAAAATTTCTTGCCGCTCATTTTGGTTTTGACATGGAGCACTTTGATTGACCCCATATCCTTATCCAACGTACTTGTCCGCAAGTATAAGTAGTTGTTTCAAAATGCCAGCTACGGCTGCTGGCAGTGATGAATCCCAGGCCACTATGGCAATAAAATGCAGGTTTTTCAAATTCTCTCCTGCCATTGCATGTGGTGTAATGAAGAAATATCCAAAAGCAAGTACTTGTATTGCACTGAGAAAGCGCGACAAGTCCATTCACCGCCATTTCCGGGGCTGAAAGTTCCTCTTAGACGAGAACATGGAGAGAAGGGCCCACGACTGCCACTGGAGAAGGAGTGTGACCTCATTGCACTGTGTGCTGGGCTATTCCATGCTGTTGATAAGGACATCACTATCTGTCCAGCACATAGATACAAGCTTGGCCTTGACTCGGCGCCGTCACTGAAATGCCAGCACCCCCTCCACCATTCAAGTCGTCGGCTGCGTCAAGAACACGCAATTCAGGCATCGACGTTAAAATAAATTTTTGATATTTGGAACGTTTTACTGCCGATTGGATCAGGTAAGTATTTGCGAATGCACTACCAGTGTAGGCCTTGGCCTAGGCCTATATTTGAACGAATGCAGCACTCAAGGTATTAAAACCTGATTCAAATTGAGGAAATGGACGCATCTTGTAGCGAATGTATGGATGGAATTTTGTCCGGGAGGTAGGCAAACCATTCGTCAGCTAAGTGATGAGGTTGAGAAGGTGAAAAAAAAAGCTGGTTGGCTCACCTTTTAGGTTTTTAACAGTGCTCAGTGCATGCTTAAGAGCAAAAAGCCACATGGACTGTGATTTGAGAGTTCTCATTCATGTCGTGTGGCCACGTATCAGATTTGTATCCATTCTAGAACCACATATAAAAGTGGCTCAATTATGGTATGAAGGTCAGATAAAAGATCTGATTTCTGGGTCCACACAGCCCTGAAAACATCAGATCTGTAGCTGGGTTTATATGGAGACTAAAATTCCAATTAGAATCGGTTTAGAAGCCCAAACCGGATAAAAATACTCCATATAAACGCCTCAATCGGAATAAAAAGGCCTAAACCAAATGGAATTTCATTTTTCAGAGTATCAGAGGGGTAGAATATTCCTTTTCCCAAACTGATCAAAAGTAAATTTTATCATGTAAACGGTGAAACGGAAAGTTGTCTGGCTGCGTTCTTTCTGTGCATGCTCTGTCTTGACATAAATGCGCAGTGACGTTTCTTCACGTGCAAATATGGCAGTTTCCAAGCAGAGCGTGCAGAACTGGTCTACAGCGGAAAGTTTGTTACCTCCGCCAAACGAAGTTGGCAGGAGGTTATGTGATCGGTGCCGTTTGTTTGTCTGTTTGTTATGAACAAGATAACTCAAAAAGTAACGAACAGATATCTCTGAAATTTTGTGGGTGGATTGCTATTACATCAGGGATGGACCCTTTTGATTTTCACCGTGATCAGTCGAACAATATGGCCACGGGGAGCCATCTTGAAATCCTATGACATACGATAACTGAACTTTGCTCCCACTCACCAAGATTTAGACTGTGCTGCCTTGGCGGAGGTTTGCACTCTAGGAGTGCCTCTAGTTTTTAATACAGTTTGGGAAAACATTGCAAAGTACCAATAAAAGTTCCCTCTTCTGTGTGCCGTCTCCTCTTCAGTAGGAGTGCCTTATTATCAAGCTGTTGCTTGAATAAAAGTGTCAAAACAACTGCAACTACTGTGCTTATAGACCTCCATCTTTGATCAATCACGTGATTTTTTCATAAATCTGCGCATGTCACACAGCTGTAAAACGTCTACTCTGATTAAATGTGGTGGCGCATGTAAACACCAGTTCGGAATAGATCATGTCACATTTAAACAGTTGACCTGATATCTTAAATCACAATGATTTCAATCAGAATGAAAAAGTCTGCATGTAAACCTGGCTTGTGTGACATTAATTGAAGGAGCTGTGTCATAATTACTGCGCATGCACACAACTGTGAACAAAGTAAATCTGCTCAACTGTAAGTCAAAATCAAGAAGGTATTTTTCTTCTTCTATGATTATAAGAGATGGCAACCAGCTCACATTCATCGTATCCCTTGGCTAAAGCATAAAATAGCACTTTGAATCCTCAAATTTACTCAGAAAGCGCCTTCAAGGTCCCCTATTATGTCACCAGGTGCACAGCCAATCAGTTATTACAAGCTATTTCAAAATCTTTCCCTTCTTGACATCACTTGGGGAAGTCCCCAACCAAAGGCAAGAGAATCAACTTCAACTTCAGCCAAGCAGTCAATCAGATTTCATTATTCTGGGTGGTCACTCCCCGGCGTGATGTCAGGAAGGGCAGATTTTGAACTGGCTCACAATGGCTAATTAGTTGTGCACCTGGTGGCATAATAGGGGATCTTTAATATAAAAAGCATAATGCCAAAGTAACCAAAATATATAAATACAATGCAAAATGAAGATGGATTGGCAAGGGTGGAATCAGATTATGAGTTGCAGTCAAGCAGATTCACTTTCTTGGGATGCAAATTTTGAGCATGTGCAATAATCGTGACCCAGCTCCTTTAAGGCAAAAAAATCTGATTTGAGTCACTTCAGCCTGATAATGTGAACGCAGCACTCAAGTCGAAAACTTACCATTTTGGGAAAATAGAGTCAGAAAATACAACCACAATTTCTGGGAAGCAGGCACGTCATGGACATTGTAAATGAAATAAAGGACTGATTTGAAAAGTCCTTTCGTCTTCTATTATATTATAACTGCACATCAACTAATTGTTTGATTTTCTAACTTTTGAAAATGTACAAATGTGATGAACGCAACAGAGCCCCAAAAATTTGGCACAATCAACTGTTTACCAGCATGTATCATGTCTTTTCAGTCACTAGGCATTTGAGCACTGAAGAGACCAGTTGGTCAAGTCTAGCAATTTTCCCTCACTCCTCCAATATGCAGGTCTTCAGCTGTTCAATTGGGTCTTAGTAGCTACATATTTTGTTTCATAATGTGACATACATTCTCAGTTGGAGACAGATTAGGACTGAAGGCAGGCCTATGTAGTACCTCTACTGTGCTAACGCAGCCATGCACTTGTAATTTATGGTTTGGCACTGTCTTGCTTGAAAATGCAGGGAAGCTGCCAGTACACACAATATCTGAATTGAAATGTATTGTTCCAAAATTTGTACATATTCTTCTGCATTAATGACAAATGTGCCAGTCACCCATGTCATCTGCACTTCCACATATGATGACCGATGCTGGTTTTTGGATTTGACGCCGGTATCAGCTTGGGTTGTCCTTGTCATCTTTGGTACAGAGAACCAAATGGCTGTTTTTTTTCCAAAAAAACATTGAAATTTTGACTTGACCAACTACAAAACATGCTTCCATTGCATTTCAGTCCTTTCCAGGTGACATTGCGTTCAGACTTGCATAGTAAAGCTTGGACTTGCATCTGTGGATGCAGTGGCTACTGCAGATGACAGACAGGTTCACCAAAGTACTTCAAAGTCCATGTTTTAAGGTCCATTATAGTCGACTGTTCTTAAGAGACTGATGTCTGAAGGGTCAGAGATCACGTGCATTCAGAAATGGCTTTTGGCCCCGCACTTTATGCAGCAAAATTCAAGATTTGTACCATCTTTTAATAACTGAAGACAACTGCAGTCGGTGTAGGGCAGCCAAGACTGGATTATAGACTGGGCCGGTGGGGCCAGTGCACTGGGGCCTCGGACTCCCAAAGGGGCCTCCGAGCCTCAGGCCACACGTGCCATGAGGCCGAAGACTTCTGTGGGAAGTTGAATGCCATGGTCCTCAGTACACAATACATTAACTGACTTATGGCTACTTGTGGCATGAACTAACCACTGGGGGCCCCATTCCACGGTCTTGGCAATGTCAGGCCCCTGGGCCCCTTGGTACTTATAGTGTGAGGCCCCCTGGACTCCTAGTGCTTAGAACTTGAGCTGACCCCTAGGGCCCCTGGTGCTTCAGCACTTACAGTGTTAGAGCCCTAAAGGCCCTCCAGTCAGGGGGATTCCATTGCGGCCGGTGGGGGAGCTTGAATATGAGGCAGGGCCTTTTATCAGATCGTTCTTTCCCCCAGGCGTTGTGTCTCCATTACAAGTGGGACCGTGCTAGGACCCACCAAACTCTGGAGAGAGTGTGAATAGCTACTTGGCTAACATGCTAGCGCTTGCATTGAAAATAAATGTAAGCGCTAGCATCCCGGATGACCCATCCACCATTTTTGAACCAGGAGGCTGGCGTTTTCCTGGAATGCTCTGAAGTCCCTGCCCCGAGGCATAGTGGAAAAGTTAAATGCACTTTCTGATGCATATCCGTCAGATCTGGACATGAACTTTGTCAATGAAATCTTTCTATTTAAGTCTTTCATGTCTGCTGCAAATGAAATGTGCCCATCTCAAATACTTGGCACGTTGCGGGCCCTTAATTTACAGTGAGTGTTCCCAATGTTTACGAGGCACACACATTTTTTTTTTTCACTCAGCCAGTGACAAACTGCCAGGATAAGCGGACATTTTCCCTTTTAGGCAGAATAAAAAATGAGTTGCGGAGTAGTATGTTCCAAACATGTCTCAGCTCTTTATCACTTCTGTCAATTGTGTCAGACCTTGTCAGACATCTAGATTTTGACGATATAATTGATGATTTTGCAAGCAGGAAGGTGGGAAAGGTGCCATTATAGGCAGGGCTGGACTGGTCATTTGGCATACTGCCCAGTGGGCTGATAGATTTTAATGTAATTAGGGGTCCAAGCAGCGATAGCTGGTGATGGGCAGCCTGGCCCACAATGCCTGGGATATTTTTTTGTCTCAGTCCAGTCCCCACTATAAGAAAGTATGTTTGTTTGTTAGGGCGTAGAGTGGCCCTGGGGCCGTGAGGCTAGGGTGGGGGGTGGGGGGGGCCTCCAATAGACATGTGCCCTGGGGCCTCACAGGACCTTGATCCAGACCTGAAGACAGCAGGGTATATCTCTAAAAAGATAGCATTTTCTTCATATGGAAAATTCATAGTCTGGGCTAGTGGTGGTGCTGCAGCAAAGGGTATGGGGTCCAGAAAATCAACAGGGGAACTACTCTAGGCTCCAGGTGTCTTCACAGCAAATTTTACCCAATGCTCATCAGAACTGTTTCACCTGTTACATTTTTGAGAGAGATAAGTTTAGCCTAACAGTGATGCCACAAAGAGGTTGTAGCGTCACCTGAACAGTAAGATTGGTCTTTTATGCATCAAGATGATCACAGCAAATTGATCTGGTTCCCACTAGCACAGGTTGACTAACTGCATTTGGAAATTTAGTTTCACTATTTGGTGAAGCTATAGTAAAAGTATCTGAGCCATAAAAATAAAGAAAAACTTCCTCCACTATCCTCAATGCACTAGCAGTGTTGCCAACCTGGTGGAGCTTGAATTTCTGGAGGTTTAGGAATTGCGAGCGGCGTTAGCCACGAAGCCCTGCTAGGGGTCTGAGGGAATGCCCCCCCAGAAATATTTTCAAAAATAGACATTAAAATATGCATTTTCATGCCATTTGAAGGGGACTTGGATTGAAAATAAAAGTCATGCCAAGTGTGATTATAACAGGCTTTTGCCATTTTTTAAATCAATCTTCCACATTTCAACTTTTGAGCAGACAAGCTGTACAAAAAAGTCCTGCATTCTGATGCAAGAAAAATACTGACAATGTAACATCCTTGACACTGTATCAAAGTGTTGTGACTAGTCCACATTTTTAATTTACAGAGTTCATTATTCATCAAAAATTATTTGTGTGTAATTTATATCAGAAATATAATCAGATAGCAAGCCAGGGGTCATGTTACTTTGTTACTCACTTAGATGTAGCCTAAGACTACTCTGCTATCTGTATAGAACTTCACAGCATGAAGTGAAAAATCCAATTCGCTTGCTGCAAGTTCTACAATCTCTACAGCGAGGACAGCAGCACATAATTCCAGTCGGGGTATAGTGTGGGCTGATCATGGGCTAGCTTTGCCTTTCCAATGACAAACCCAATATGACACACTCCTTCCTCATCAACAGCGCGGAGGTATGCTACTGCTGCTATGGCTTTCACCTGAAAAAATGTGAAGCTCCCTTCGAGCTTTGGAAAGATTTGTTGCAGCATACAGTCTGGGAATTTCTATTTGTCTCAGATCTTGCAAAGAATCTCTCCAAGCTATCCATTCAGCCTCCATTTTTTCAGGAAGAGGGGAATCCCAGTCCAAAGCCTCATTGCTAAGTTCCCTGAGTAGAAATTTTCCCTGAATGGTAATGGGAGCAGTGAACCCAAGAGGATCAAAGAGACTGTTTACAGTCACTAAAACACCTCTGCGTGTAAAGGGTTTCTCAAGGTGTGCTACATGGAAGGTGAATGCATCTCTCCTTAAATCCCAGCTCAGTCCAAGGCTGCGCTGTAGGGGGGTAACATCAACATCCAGGTCCAAATCCTTAAGTCCCTTTTTTTCTTTTGAGGCTGCATGTCAAAAAATTTCCTTCATGTCCCATTTGCGCCCCTGTTGTGTTATTAACTGAGGGGGGAAGACGCTGACGAGTTGGAGTTGCTGGTCTCAGTTCATGTACAATAGGTTCTAAGGGCAGTACTTACGGCTGACTGTCTGGAGGAGGCTTTAAATCTTCTTGTGAACGATGTTCCACATACTCACAAGCATGTTTGGAAATGCCACTCATGACAGAGTCTCCGTCACCAAATTCATTAACAGCTGCAGCCTCCAAAATCTCAGCCTCAACAATGGCTGCTGCCATTTCCTTTTCATGCTCTAGAGCTTCTAGCTGGGCTTCCATACGTGCCTCTGTCACCTTAAGTTGAGCTTTCTCTATCATCACTTCAGATTCTTTTTTGGCAAAATCAGCTCGAGCACGAGCGGCCTCTGCCTTAGCTCGAGCCTTTGCTGCTGCTAAGCTTACTGAGGAATGTCTTGACCTTGATGATGATGATTTGGAGGTGACTGACCTTATTTCAGATGCTTCAGGTGTTTCTTTTGTGTGTTCAGCAACCTGCTGCTTCTCCTCCATCATGTACTGCTGCTTCCGAAGCGTATAAAGCGTGAATGATGGAGGGTTAAACTGAAGAGCTTTTCCTTGAATTACAGTGCCCGCTGTGAGGATGGTTTTTTACTATTCTGTCTTCAGTACGAGTTCCAACTACATACATCTACAGATAGCGAACAGGTTTTGAAAGAAAATCAGACGCTGAGTAAAGTTGAAAGGGATTTACTCATATTCTTTCCTTCCCACTGTAAAACTGCAATTAAAGAAAAGCAATGTATAAATCAATGTATATAGTTCTCTAACACAAGATTACCATTACACATATTGCAGGTCAATGTACCTATTTTAGAAAATGAACCAAAGCCATATGCATGCAAGTTTCATATTTTTGCATTTTTTAATTTGTTTCAACCCTAAATTAAGATACTTATTTTCTTAACACAGAAATGTTATTTATGAATTAACAACACACATATTTGTACAAAATAATCACAAAAGTTACAAAACTAACAACCAGTGACTCTCCAAGGCACAGATGAAAAAGGAAAAGAAAGAAAACAGCCTGTTGTGAAGCACATGTGGCAGCAATGCTGAAGACTTCCGGGTTCAACTTTGACCTGAGTCACATGATCTTAATTGACTAATCACAGAATTAAAGCAAGTGTCAGTACACAAAAAAGAAAAATGCTCATCCTCTGCCACTAGGAGGCTATGTTAACATATAATAAATCACAAAATATGTGCCATGACGACGCATCCAGATGAATGATTGTCGTCTTACCTAATTAGGGAGAACAAGCAGCACCTATTAAGTATGGAGTGCTCTCGGAATGAACCTTTTGTTAATTATGAAAATGACTGAGAACAGGTCAGGACTAATAATTGTTTTAAACGGATGTTTTGTGCACCCAATTCTCAGTTCTGGCTTCACCACTGTAGCCTACTGAATTTAGCCCATGATTTCATCACTGTCAGATCGCATATGGAGAGAAATCGTGTCTTCAGTTGCCAATTACGATAATTGGAAAACGCGTCAATCAAGGAAAATGATTGAGAACTTGCCAGGACTAAAAGGGACGCGTCTGTGCCACCCCAATTCCCAGTTCTAGACCCGCCACTGCACAGTAAACTTTCATATTGTCTCCATCCACCTGCCGCAGCCAGACACTAAATTCCGGGTGTTTCTTCCATGCTGCCATGCAGAAAAGTAACGCAAAATTTCATAGGAGTAGCACAAGCTTCCCATCACATGTAAGCGAATCAGAAGTTCGCAAATCAGAAGTTCGCAGTAATGTAAGCTTATATTACCACGGATAGGCAAAATTGTTCACCCGCTATACATTCGCAGTGGTTTCGACGAGATTCCATGCGACATCAACAAATGTTAAGATTGATCAGTGTTCACGAAGCATCGTAGGCATTATCAAAGTGATTGTCGGAATTTTTTTTTTCTTTAGACATTTTCTGTGATTTTCGGGAGATTCTTGGAGTAATGCGGGATTCGGGAGGAGGGTGGACCTTGCTTTAAATTTTCGGGCGACTCCCGAATGATTCGGGAGGGTTGGCGTCACTGCACTAGAAATGTGGACATCCCATTTGACAGGTTTCCCACTAGAAAAATTTTTGAGTTACTACCTTTTCACATATGAAAAGTTTGGCCTGGTGGTGATGCAACAGGGAAGGTTGTAGAATCGCTCAAATTATCTCTATTCACATGGAACTATAACAGAAGGTTCAGCATGATTCCCATCGCAACTATCGAAGTTAATGTGTTTGTAAGTGTTAAATTTGGACGAGTGGTGGCACTACAGGAAACATTACCCAGCCACCACAATCAATAACTGCCTCCTCTATGCACCAGGAAGACTGACAGCAGATTTCACAAGATTCGCTTTAAGACTGTTTGAGTTATTGCAATTTAAAACAAGAGCTGCATTCAGAGAGTGCAAGTACCTCCGCCAATGTACTCAATGTTATTTTTGCCAGTATTAGCTAGCAACCCTTGTGTTTATGCAGTCCTGTAGTCTTCGCGCACATGTTTTTAATGCGTTTTTGACCTTTTGCATGCCCTTGACCTTGACCTTTGACCTTGACGTCCCAAAATTTAATCACCTCTTCCTTGAACAATACTTAATCATTCCACCAAATCTGAGGAAAATCCATCTGTAACTTTTTGCATAATCCTGCTTACAAACAAACCAACCAACAGACAAACGGTAATGATCACATAACCTTCCTCCACAGTGATGTAAACATTTGATTGTAGTTGCTGCTGCCAAGGGTGCAGGACCAGTTATTAGGTTTTTTTTTGGGCGGGGTGGTTGGGTGGCAATTATTTTTGGGCGATACAGGTTTTGAATAACTTTTTACCTTGAATAAATGAAAAAAATAATTTTAAAAACCTGCATTTTCTGTTTACTCGCATCGGGCCTCATTAATAAACAGTGTGTTAGCACATAAAAGATTTGTTTGCCAGTTTCTTTGCAAAATTTCTGATTCATAAAGACAAACTTCACATTAAAATACATTCAAAATTAATAAGATTATGCACTTTTGAAGAAATTGAAAGTTAATCCTGATTAATTAAATGAAAGCTACTGTACTTGCAGTTTATCTTCCCCACAAATTTATAAATTAGGATCTTTTTTACTATATGCTGCTTTTATTTTTTTGAGCACATGCATTATTCAGGTGTGAAATCCATGCAAATTCTTCTAAATAAGATCCATTGTCTGTGCTGTATATTTAAATTAGTGGGATGATCTGAAATGCTTAGATATGACATATGAGCAAAAATGGAAGAAATGGGGAAGAGGTCAAATACGTTTTCGCACTGCTGCACTACTGTGTTCATGATTTGTGTTTATGCAGATCTGAGTGCAGCCACATCTGGCTAAAGTATTCTAAGTGGATAAAGTACTCCAAAAAAAAAAAAGGTGGCACCTGCAAGTGCAGATGGCCCGAGCCAACTACGCAGCAGGAGTCTGGGGTACTTTCCCCAGAAAATTTTCAATTATTTTGCTATTTGATTGAATTTTCCAATGATTAGAATGATCCACTAGCAGGTGAACGTGCTGCCTCTTTCTGAATGCGCTGTAAGGAAGATGGAAAAAATGCAATTGTGAAAATTAGGCCAGTTAATTTATTCACAAAGTATGGGAAAAATAAATTAATAAACAAACAACTCTGCTTTTTTTTCCCTTCCTCTCCTATTTTAAGCTAATGTGGCCCACCTATTACAGAGCTAGAGCTTACTTACTCTCGCAGAGGCAATTATCATTTTACTCACAATAAAATATCTAGGTTTGTCTCTCCTCTATGCACCGCACTTTGGCGGAGGTTAATTTGGCTGATGAAGACATAGATTGATTTATGCTTGCACATTCACAGGTCTACTGTATGCTGAACTTTGACTGCTTGAAGGAACGGTATTCATTTAATGCCTAATTAAGTTATTTAGTCTCATCACCAGCAAACTGCAGGTTCTAAACTGAAGTCTGAAATGCATTGTTAGGACCTCCTAATTGTAAGTAATGTGCACCTTTGAGTACCCTCCAGTGCATTCCGTTTGGACTTGCGTGCAGGCCGTATTTACACCATACAGTTTATTCTGAGTTTTCAAACTTAAAAGCTTTGGCTTCGAAGGTTGAGCCTCCAGGAAAAGAAAAAAAAAAAATCATCTTGCTTTTAAACAGGGCTAGTCGAAGTGGAATCGCTTTCTGCACATAGCCTACTTAAATGCTTTGGAAACAGGCATGTGCGGGGAGATTTGTAGTCGCGCAATAAGCATCTGGTTGATTATTTAATGCTGCTGGGCAATTGCATTTTGCAGAGGCTCAGAGGCCAAAATTTTTCCCAGAAATTGAGGAAAATGGTGCTTGAAATGAACTGAACAGATGTTCAACTTTGTAGAACAAAGATTGTTTTGGTTGGGATAATGTGGTGAACGTAGTTAAGGTGTATCGAAGGGGACATGCTTTTTCATGTTTTTCCACCATCAAGATAATATGGATTAACCTCACTTTATATCTAGTGAGTAAACTTGTTTCTTATCCAATTCTTTAGTTTTGTAATACCAGTGTCCACACTGACAAGGTGACAATAGCAGAAAATGGCTTGTTCGAAGCATTAGGTTTAAAATTCTATTCAAAGAAACTAGTTTCAGGGCTGTAAGGTCAGTCACAATAAACAAATGTACATACTGCTGTAAAAAAAATCTTTGAATATTCCAAACCATTATTCATACATTTGTCAGAGTTAGTCAGCATTTACCTAAAACATAATCCATTTGTTGCTAATAATGTATCAATCTTGCCTGAGAATGCAATAAAGTTGGTAACGTCAGTCACATGTAACGTCAGTCACAAGTAAACCCGGGACTGTAACACCAGTCACGATTCAACGCAACAAGCTACAACAAAGTTGTGCAGCAAAATACTTGTCTCAGACAAGTAAACAAACAATGTTGTTGCTTATTGTCTTTAGATGGCAGCAGCATCAACATGAATATTCATGATTGTCCAATGATGCATTTCCTCCTCCTGACTTCTTCGAAAGAAACAAGAGACTGCAGAAAAATCTTTTAAATCTACCTCCATTGATAAGCAGATTTGGAAAGTACTCTTTAATTTATCACAGATATCTGCATAACTATTTTTATTATAGTCTGGCTATAGTTTGTAAGGTTATTACCAGCTGATGTAAGTCAATACACTCAAAGAGGATGATCTCATCATGTATACAAAGTACTTGTATACTGTTGATCATGCCACTTGCAAAAGTTTATCAAGCATACCAAGGCAACCTCTGTGCTGCAGAGCAGCCAACAAAAGATGAATTCAGTTAAATAAAAATACCAGGCCTTCTAAATGTCCAGTGCTGAGTTTGGTTCACCTCATGCATAATGGACATTAAAAGTGCAGCAGAATGACTTCATATCGGAATACTGGGCTTTTCAAACTTACCAAACTCTCTTTTTCATCGTGTTTTTTCTCACCATTATTTTGTGGCTTTTTGACCCTGCCAGCCAGTGGTGGTTGGTTGCAATATCAGTTGAGAAGAAGCTTTCATATATATATATATATTTTTTTACTATTTAAAGCTTTATATCAGGCCTGTCAGGCTAGGGAACACCACTCATTAAATCTGTGTCAATACAGTGGGGTGCAAAGATTTGGGCACCCCTGGTTTAAATGTCTGCTACAATTAATCGCCAAGTGATTGAAAGCAAACCTGAACACTAAAGCCGCGTTTCCATCAAGCAGAACGGTTCGGTTTGGTACGGGGCGTGTCAAATTTCAGAGCGTTTCCATTACAAAAGTTGTGGATGGTATGTTTGGAACTGTTCCCATTTTTCGTCACCCCTCCAGTTGGGGTACCAAGGGTTACCATCCGATACTAATGAGGCAGAGCTAAAACATGCCTTCTGTATTGGTCGGGAGTCGTCATCACTGCCGTCTGTTGATTAGCCAACAGAATTCTCACTCTAGCGTGACTTCTATAAGAGGAAACGGCAGGATAACACCCGCCATTTTTAAACGTCTCGCCTACCGTTTTGAGAAAAACATTTTTGGAAATGTCTGTTCGCAACAATGCGCCGTGGAGCAATGAGGAGGTGCAGATGTTCCTCTGCATCATCGGAGAGAAGCAGGTCCAGCGCGAGCTTGACGGAGCTGTCCGGAATGAGAGGGTTTTTCAGCTGGTCACGGCAGCGAATGGCTGCCCACAGCTTGCCCCGCACGTCGGAGCAGTGTAGGACCAAAAGCAAAAAGTTGAGGAGCGACTACCGGAGGATCAAGGACCACAACAGTAGGAGTGGGGTTCAGCGGAAAAACTGGAGGTGGTTTGAGACGATGGACGCCATTTATGGCCACAGGCCGGCAAGCAGAGGAAGAGAGGGGGGAATTTACTCGGCCACGGCTTTGCTGGAGTCCATGGTGGAGGTGGACGGTAAGTCTTCCTGTTGCTAAAGTGCTAACTCTGTATTCTGCCTCACTGTGGCTTGTTTGCTAACGTTAGCCAGTTAGCAAGCAACCTACTTTTAGCCAGGCAAGCTAGCTCAACTAGCGACCTTTCATCGTATGCTGCTGTTCACGTTTTGTTGTTTTGTATAGTATGTATATTGTTGTTGGTGTAATTAACGTGCAATTTGTACACCATTTCTGTTTAAGAGGCCACAAACTCCAGCGACATGGACGCAGGCACCAGCGGTGAAACGCCACCCCTGCCCCCAGCGTGGGCTCAACTGAGCCCAGTTCTCCGGCTGGGACACAGACACCAACACCAGTGGCGTCGTCTACACCGGCGAACCCTCCATCGAAAAACATGATGCCAAGAAAGCAGGGTAAGAAATGACAATCCTGCTTAACTGTTCAGGTTCTTTGTTAAAGTAATAGTGCGAATATGACACTGCTAATATGACACTGTAGTAGTGATGCCAGAGCACACTGTGGTGATTACTCAACTCTGAAAATGTGTGTGAAATCTGTGGAGTATAGTACAGCATTTACCATGTTTTTTTTATGTCGCTGAGCTGTAGTCTGTGCATGTAGTTCAGTAAAGTTCATACATGTTAATAGTAATATGGATAAAAGTGCATTGCTTACTAGCTTTTACTCCTGGCTGTTTTGCTATCTAGGCAAGAGGAAATGGGACCAGCAGGAGCTTTCAGCTGTCCTTCGAGAGGAATCTGATGAGAGACAGCTGGAGCAGAGACAGGTGCAGCGTGATCGACACTTCCAGATCCTGCTGGAAGATGCTCGTGAGGCAAGGCACATGGATTTAGAGGTCACCAGGCAACACATGCAGCAAACAGCAGCCTTCAGTGAAGCATTTCTTGGAACCCTGGGCCAGATTGTGCAGGCGTTGAGCAGCTGGCGATATCCTGCACCTCCATCCCTGGACTAGCACATTTGCACATTTCTGTTAAATATGTATATTGTATATAGTTTGAAGTGTTATTTGTTTGCTGTGCACATGTTTAATGAAGTTCTTATATTACATTTGTTGCTATTTCTATACAGGGTTCAAACACCTTCCGCACTATCAAATCACCTGCTTATATACGTACTCAAGTGGTTCATCACATCGTAGCACAATAACATCTTATTTAGTCAAAGTAATTTTTTGATGGTCTTCTAATAACAGCGCTGGTTTTTAAACTTTCCACTTGACCCTTAAACTGATGTTAGACCACGGACCTCCATTTGATCAGGTTTTTTTCCCCTCAATTAACTTGTTTAGTTTGGTCTATTTTTGTGGTTAAAAAAAAAGTCGTTCAGTGTTTCTCAAAGCCCAAGATGACGTCCTCAGACGTCTCCAGTTTACTGTCAGAGGAGCAAAAAAACCAGAAGCCAATATTAATATGAAAGTGATGTTGAAATTGTTAAACCTTTTAAACAGAGGCAAAAATTAAGTGTGGAAACCGCATTTATTTGTTAATGGCCATAACAATGGTAAGAACACCAACAGCGCTATACAATACGAACATTTGTACAGTATGAAGTATTTTTTTGTGAGCCAGTACCAATTCAGCTGTTCAGGTAGTGCAGCAGACCCTCCCGCACACCCCTGCCCTCCTCCTCTGCACCTCGTGCGTGTGCCACCACAGGTTCTGCCAGGGCCGGAGTGGGACTAATTTTCAGCCCTGGAGTTTCATGCCTCAGACCGGCCGACTTTAGATCATGACCTATTATATTAAAATAATGTAATAACAACCTTATATGTTAAGTCTGTTCTCTAACGCCTCATAATTCTGTGTATTTTTCTAAAATATAATTTCCAATCCAGAGCAAATAAGGTTTACTTCACATTGTAGATTTATTTGAACATGAGTTTAAGTGCAAATTTTCAACATATCCAAACCTTAAAAATGAAAGAATAAAAATAAGAAATATTAAATGAAAAAATAAAAGCATTGCACTTTCTAATGACACTGTAATCTCTTTCTCCTCGTAAGGAAACAGTTCCATCACAACTTAGATTGATTTTCACAAATATGAGGACACGAGTTAAAGGGCAAATCTCAAGCACTATTCTTTACAACATCAGAATGGCCTTGTCTGCTATATCAGAATCTGTATTCTGTGCAAATTAGTGTTCAAACATATCCAATCCTTAAACTTGAATTTAAAATATATATATATATATATATATATATATATATATATATATATATACACACACAGTAAGTGTTGCATTGTTCTTGGCAAGTTTGTTATTCACAGTACAACGTAACTTTGTAATGATGCCATCATCTCTTTTTGCTGTGCATAAGAGTAGTTTCAAGAAAATATGGCCAACCCTAAAACATTAATAAACGCCTGAGCAGTGCACTGGTCTCTGCGACTTTGTTTATTATAGTATCACTGTCCAAAGACATGAGAATTTCTTTCTCAGTGCACATGAGCATGAAGGCCTCAAGTTTCTTCTGGGTCAAAGTGCTCCTCAGTCTGTTTTTTATGAACTTCACTGTTGAGAAACTTCTCTCACAGGCAACTTGTGTGATGGACAGTGTTAATAGCAACTTGTAGGCCAGTCCAATCACATGGTAGGCGTCAGTTAGCAGATTGTACTGAGAGAAGGTGAGGTGAACACAAATGACACAATTTTTACAAGAGGAACAAGTTTTACTCTCTAGTTCAACATCCTGCTGGTCCATGGAAGGATCCTTCTCACTTCCTTGTGGCATTTCACTAGCTGTCTTGACAGTGTAACCCTCCAGAGGGGACATCTTTAATCTGTCCCACTGAAACGCAAGGCTGTAGAGCTCACCAGATAATGTGCAAACTGTAGCTCTATTATCAAACTTGAGCAGACATTTGCTTATTTCTTCCAGAGCTGAGCTGGGGAGTCCATTTTCCCTTACATGAGCAAAGTTTCTAGGGTTTAGACAGGCAAAATCTGAGCAAAGTTTTGCATTGGCAGAAAACCGTCTATGGATACTATCTGTCAGTGTGTCCACAATGACATTGTGTACTTTGACCTTGAAGTCAGTATCAGCTGATGCCAGCTGCTCATCTTCCATAAGCTCCCCTGGCATTATTTTCTTTTTTCTGACCCTTCTCTCAGGAAGAGCAGTCTGCACTAACAGCTCACACTCTTCTTCCTCTTGCAACTTTCCATTTGCCCCCCTCACAAACTCATCTGCTGCACACTTAACTCCTTCAAAGTCCCTAGCACACTCCCTGAGACCCTCCTCTGTCCCCTCAACCAGACGTTGCGCTGTCATGATATCCATTCCCCTTGTCTGTAGGTATTAAGAAATGGGGGATGTCAGCTCAAAAATGCGAAGGAAAATTTGAGCAGTGAGCACCGTCTCATACCTCAAAAGGCCTTCCATGAATCCCTTTGCCTTAGCCCTCACAGTTGGCTTTTGTGCACTGTCATCTTTAATGGTGCGTAAAGTCATAAGCACTTCGAGAAACAAGGCTCCCTGAGGATTCCCAAAGCACCCAAACACTTTACTTAGTGCCTGATCCTTAGCCCACCAACTAGTTGGCCCTATTGGGCAGAGTCGTCTGTGATGCTTGTCCTGACTCATCTCTTCCCACTTTTGCATGCGCTTGTATGACTCTCTTAGGAAAACTGCTATATCATTAAGCAGCGAAAAGAGGGGTGCACTTTCCACAACACTGCCTGTTGTGTCTGCCAGTACAAGATTCAAAAGATGTGCATAACACCATATATGAATCTGATTGGGGGACTGCTGAGAGAGGAGTGTAGAAAACCCCTGATACTGTCCCTGCATATTAGCTGCACCATCTGTGGAGTTGCCCACACATGTGCTAATGTCAATATCAAGCTGCAGTAGCACTTTTTTCAGGAGCTCTGCAAAATGCTGCCCTGTAGATGACTCACAGTCCACCATAGCAATCAGTCTTTCATGAATGGAATCTGCAACATATCTTAGGATGATGGAACACTGGTCTTTGCAGCTGATATCTTGCGTGGTGTCAATTTGGACTGAAAACATGCCAGCTTGTTTAACTTCTTCTGCTATAGTCGCTTTTATCAGTTGGCTGATGACATCCACAACTTTGTTGAATGTGTCTTTTGACAGCAGTGTAACGAGAGGCCCTCTCCCTTTGGCGCCAGTTTCATGCTGCTTCTTGCTGTTTTCAATGCAAGTGTTTACATGCTGTTGTAGGCAAATGTCATATCTACTCAAGAGTAGAATCAACTCTAGGATGTTACCATGATTAACAGCAGTGTTTTCTAAGCTGTAACCCCCCTCCTCATCTCCCCTGTAACTAAGGCCACATTTGCCAATGACTTTAATAACATCCACTATGTGCTCCATCACCTGACGTTTCTGTTTGACTTGCTCAGCATGTAATGACATTTGGTTGCCAGTCAACACGCTTTTCACATCTGCCTTTTGCACATTCAGAAAGTAAGCATCTGCACTATCTGTGTGTGTCTTACTTTTTTCATGTTCCACTATTCTTTGGTGAATGTGTTTCCAGTCTTTCATGCCTCCCTTTATGAAAGGGCCATCACTAACCACAGGTGCAAATGCCAGACAAACAGAACAGTACAGTGATTGATTTTTTTCACAGTAAGTCAGCCACTTGCGGTTGGTTCCATCTTTGCTGTTGAAAACTTTTGGTATAGCAAGATTTGGGGTTTGTTGAGGATGATAAGAAAAAAATGTATGTATATCCTGTGACTGAGGGCGAGCAAAGTAATCAAAACTATCAATAGACTCATCATCATTTGTCTCGTTCCTAACTTGTGGGTCAGGGTTCCTGCTGCAGAGCTGCTGCCTCTGTAGTCAGTCCCTGAGTAGACTCTGCTCTCCCTTTCACACGTCCTCCAGTTTCCCTAGACTCAACTGCATCTGTATCATAAAAAATAATAATCTGTAAGGCTTTAGCACATTTGATATGGAAAATACATTTTGACTGAAACAATTCAGATTGTTTCAATGGCAAAATATGGAGGCTTATATCATATTACTTTCATCCTATTCCCTTTCAAATGTGGGCTTTATATATTTACAAGGGTGGGCCTATTGGCTATGAACCCAGTCATGATATTTCCTGCCACAGCAGTTAAAGTGACATCTCTAAAGTAGTTAGGAAGTTAAATGAAACAATTTTGGAATTAAAATTTGATTTATCAAAAAACAAGATTACTTCAGGAAGTAGGGTGATATTTTCACTCTAAACGGGCACAAAGGTAATGTGGTAATATGCATCAGTGCAATAAGTTAAATGCTAATTTAACATGCCAGAATTTAATCCCCCTGTCCAGATTTTGTTATTGTTTTTAACTTGTGACATTTAACTTATATTTTAAAAACACTTTTTTTAATTTGATCTATTGATGAAATAGTAAACCTGCATAGCTATATGTCACTTTCATTAATCTCTGAGGGGGGGATAAATTTTGTCCCCACCAGGCATAAAAATATTTCAGCAGAGACAGGGTTAGATACAGCAGAGGGTGGGGAGGGGGGGAATCTAGCCTGGAATCCATATTTATCAAGTGCTGGTCGCTCCCAACGGTCACTAACTGATCAGTCTGGCCTCAGCGTTTAGCCCTTACGTCGCTAATGAAGTGAATATATGAATATTCATGTTTTCTGCTCTTGGCTGATTGGGCAACCTTTTGGCAAGAACCATCAATTGAATATGAGTTAGCTGGCCAGCAATGGCATTCGTAAATGTTATTTGACATGAGCTTAAAAATTAGATTGTGGCTTGCTTGCGTTTACTCTTGGAGTGGTTGTTAGGTTTTGAACAGGATAATGTTTGGCCATAACTGCATTTTGTTTATTTCAGTGGGATTCCCCGGTTTAATAAAGGCTAAATTAAATAATACTCAAATTACATAACTTATTTCACTGTAATTGGCATTAGCTATAGCTCGAAGGGCATGATTGCATCAGCTAGGTTAAAGTGATACGCCACCCAAAAACTATCATTTGTATATCAATTACTCACCATTAGATGTCTTGAACGGACAAAGTTGTTCTTCACCTGGCGCAACTTTATGGCCACTGGAGAGTTTTGAAAAATTATCCAAATTCCTTTTTTGCTGGAAGCAAATGGGGTCACCCAGTAGCAATGGGAAAACTCTACAAAACGTCCGCTGACAAACTTTCAAACCATCGTCCAACGCATCATCCAGTATAATCCAAGTCTGCTTTGTCCACTCGTATCCTCACAACTCTAGAAACGCGGTTATTTTTCACTAAAAATAATAAAATACCACAGTTATGCTTCAAGTAAGCTCGGGCATTCAACAAAGTCCCGCCTCCCAGCTCGTTCATTGCCCAGAGACTCTGCTGCCACTCAGATGAATACTCGTATAAACACGAGCCGGGAGGTGGGACTTCCGCTGAATGCAGAACTGTGGTATTTTATTTATTTTTAAGTCTGTCTAAAGGGGCGGGGCACCCTTGCGACTGCGAGCCAATCACAGATCTCGCGTGGATTTTGTGCGAATATTTGAAAGTCAAACGCTGGTCTACCGACTGAGGCCAAACATACAAGCAAGTGACCGTTGGGAGCGACTAAAGCTTGATATGGATGGATTCCAGGCTAGGGGGGATCTACTTCTCAGCACAAATCTCCTCTTTTCACAAAGCTTAAATTCAAGCCAGTTTCATTAATGTAGAGCTGAATCATCTAGCATCACTGTTTATCTCAGGGCATTTTTCATATAGAGCAAGTCTACACCATATTCTTCATGATGTTAGATCTAAATATAGGGCACTGGCAGACCCAGAAGCTCCCGCCGTTTGCTCACGTGAAATTTGTGAACTATGTTTGGTATGACAAAATACGCATGGCAACATACATGGTCAATACTATCAGCCTGTATTGTGTTATTTCAGAGTGGTGATCTGTAAAGGAGGTCCAGGACACCAGTAAGATTGTCATACATAAAAAAAGAATACCTACACTTCTATTAGACACAGTGTACTCAGTAATATTTCAATAAAATGATACTATTAGATTTCAAATGTGTATGTGTATTAAAAAGTCATCATTATAACAAATTAATATTAAAAGTATATCTTTTATTCGTTTATATTTGAACAGTACAATCAACATGCATTACAGACAGGCAGTCTATTTCTTAGTCACTGATTTGTACAGACTAATTTGATAACAATTTGCATTATATTAGAGAGAAAACAGACAATTTTTAGACATGGCGGACTACTGGATTACTGCAAACTTCGAACCCTGTTATTCATTGGGCACAAAACTTGTTTCAACAAGATCAATCACCGGAATTTAGTTAATAAAGAGTGACTGGTGATCTTGGGTGATATTATGTTTATCGTGATGATACATTTTTGAAGAAATTGCAGAGTGGGTGCGCATGATTACCTTGCTCGCGGTCATCACAGCAGGGAGGAGCAATCATGTCTTACAGCTTCAACATGTGGACAGACTCCACAAGAATAGAGAGGGGCTTACTTACATATTTTGCAGTGTCCAGCGGATTCCTCTGGACCAATCCAGTAAATCCACCACAATCGAACGGTGGCTTCAGTCGGCATGTTTTGAAAAAAAAATTTTAAAAACCACTTGGCCCTGAACTCGAAGGCAGACGACTTGTTTTCCACTGTGCATTCAACTGCGCATTTTGACTGTGTAGCGCCGCTTACGGAAGACGACGGTCTTTTTCAACATTGATTGCGTCTTGGAGAAAATATTAGTGCAATGTCGTGAATTTAGGTTTTGAATTAAATGCTTTTTGCGGTATTTTTTGTATTGCAGCCTAAGCGATGCAAGGCGAGATTTGCATCGCTGTGAGGGAGATTTGTGGCGCAATTTGCGATGCGATACCGGGGAAACATTCCCTGCAGTCCTTGATCATTATTACAACTCCTTACTTGTGTCAAATAAACAGAACTCATGCAACTTAATCATTTACCTTCTGCATTATTTTTGAATGATGAAGCTGTTTGATCAGTTCAGTCCTTGATCATTCTTAAAACCCCTTTCTTGGGTCAAATAAACAGAACTCACGAACAAGCAATTTCACCATATTCAGTGTTAGCAAAAATGACATATTTAGTCCTTTAATACTGTGCCAGAATTTCCATGTTATTTTGCTATTCAGAAGGATGAAAATCTCACAGAATTTGTTTGCATCTTGAGTGTCTGCGATGATTCCAGTTCTAAAGAGACTCATCTTCAAAGAAACAGATATTTTCCTGCTAACACTATACACAGCAGCAGCAGCAAAATGTATGATTTGTGTACAGCTGAAAATGATAGTAGTTCATTATCATGATATACCACAACCTTGTGAGACTAATATAACAATAATTAATGCTGGTATCTTGATAATTTTGTGAATGCTAGCGCGCTGGTTTTTACTTTTACTGAGGGCTGTACTGTAGTTGATAAGATAAAGCAAAATGTTGAAGTTTTTAGTGATATTTTTAGGCCAGTGACCTTGAAAAAATAGGCCAAGGTCACCTTTAGGCACATCATTTGTAGGCCTTCATGAGATGCATGTTCAGTGAAAATTACAAGCCTGTAACTGAAATAGCTGATGAGATAAAGCAAAATGTTGAAGTTCATGGTGATATTTTTAGGCCAGTGACCTTGAAAAAATAGGCCAAGGTCACCTTTAGGCACGTCATTTATAGGCCTTTATGAGATGTATGTCCAGTGAAAATTACGAGCCTGTAACTGAAATAGTTGATGAGATAAAGAAATATGTCAAAGTTTTTGTTGACGGACGCACGCACGCATGGACAGAGCCCAATCTTATAATGTCCACTCAATGAACAATCCTACCTGCCTACTCAGGAGTTCTCGGCTCATAGCTGGTGCTTGGCTCATTGCTAGCAAACTGGAGTGCTGGCTGCTGCTGCTGCTGAGGGGCAATAGACAAAGACGTTTACCTGTTAAGTTATGTGGCGTCGCATCATACAATTATTTAAATCATATAACGTTATGTTATAATGCCACACAATTCATAAACTCGGAGGGTGGTTTGCAGGCAACGTTATATTTTGTTTTGGCAGTGTATATTTTGCCGTGAACCGTTTTTACATTTCTACCGCTATTTGGCCGCGATCTCCGGTACACATGCGCAGTTGTATTATTTTTGAACTTAAGACAGAAATCAATGGAGCATCTTTGGCCAACGTTAGCGTAAAAAGTCGGTAGCTAGCGAACAACTAATCAGCCTCGTCACTGCATAACTGACCTAGCTACACAGCTAATGTGAAATAATTGCGATTCACTGTTTTTATTGATTTATATGCACCGCAAATAGATAGCTGAGCAGGCGAACTAGCTTGCTAGCCTAGCGTGCTCGCTAGTTTGTTGGTTTCTTAGTCAATGTTAAGATGCAAACGAAAACATAAATGTGCAGGAAATTCCTGAAATTGAACATTCCTTGCCCTGCGAAGATATCTGGGTCAGGCTCACTGGCAAACACGAGACTGGTTTAAACACAGGTGTATGCTATCGACCACCAGCTTTGGACAGTACAGTCAATGAAATGCTCTTTAAGAGGATTACGCAAGCTGGTAGAGGAGGAGGGACTATTATTATGGGAGACTTAAATTATCCTGGTATTGATTGGGAAATGGTGAAAGGACAGGGGAGGGGGGAGGAAGAATTTCTAGATGTCATAAATGATAATTTTTTGGTGCAGTATGTTAATAAACCTACAAGAGAGAAGGCAATTTTAGACTTAGTGCTCTGTAATGACTTTCATGGGAAGTTAAAAAGGTGTCTCCAAAAACAAAAATTTTCAATTTTAGGCGAGCAAACTTTGACAGGATGCGCTCATATCTAAGTGAAATAAAATGGGAGACACTCCTGGACTGTGAGTCTGTAACTGAGATGTGGGAAAGATTTAAGGGGGTTTTACTTGATTCACAATGCAAATTCATTCCAAAGGTGTCCAAAAGTAAGCTGAAAAAGCAGAATCCTCGGTGGATGACCGCAGCTATTCGTAGGAGTTTGAGGGAAAAGAGGAATCTTTATAAGATGTACATAGAGGATAACAATGAGATTACTAAGGCCGAATACTGTAAAATGCGGGCTGTGGTCAAAAAGAGCTGAGGAATGCTAGAAGACTGTATGAAAGACAAATTGCAGAGGGGGCAAAAACTAACCCTAAGCGCTTCTTTCAGTACTGTAGTAGAAAAAGGAAAGTCAAAGAACAGGTTAAGTGCATAAAGAATAAAAATGGATCACTGCTATATAATAACAAGGATATTGCGGACACCTTAAACGGTTACTTTGTCGAGAATTTTACCTTAGAGCGGTCTTTATTCGCCAGAGGGCATGTCCAATGCTCAAGATTATTTAGCGGAAATTGAGGTTAGGGATAACGTAGTATTAGACAAGTTGCATAAACTAAAGGCAGATAAGGGGGCGGGTCCTGATGGCTTATATCCTAGAGTGCTCAGGGAAGTTAGTGAGATCATCTTTAAGCCGCTATCCGCCATCTTTAGACGATCTTTAGAAACTGGAGAAATACCAAATGATTGGAAACAGGGTAATATAATACCAATATATAAGAAAGGGGACCGTACTGAGCCAGGTAATTACAGGCCAGTCAGTTTAACTTGCATTGCGTGCAAAATATTGGAATCTATCATAAAAGATGAGCTGGACTTACTTCTTGAACGTAACAATATCTTGAGGGATAGCCAACATGGTTTCCGTAAAGGAAGGTCATGCCTGACAAACCTTCTGGAATTTTTTGAAGAGGCCACCAAGACTTATGACCAGAGCAGGGCTTATGACATCATATATTTGGATTTTCAGAAAGCATTTGACACAGTACCGCATAAGAGACTAATTTTTAAAATGAGCTCCATTGGAGTTACAGGAGGTATTCTGAAGTGGATTCAAAACTGGTTGCAGGACAGAACACAAAGAGTGGTGGTCAGTGGTATCTCATCTGAGCTAGGTCTGGTGGGGAGTGGGGGATCGGTGTTGGGACCCCTGGTTCTCATCTACATTAATGACCTTGATAGGAATTTTGAGAGCAGATTAGTGAAATTTGCAGATCTACATTAAATTTTGGAATTTTGAGAGCAGATTAGTGAAATTTGCAATGATACCAAAACCAAAACCAGTGACAGGATGGGGGGCACGTTGTGATAAATCAGAATAAAAACAGAATACAATGATTTGCAAATCCTTTTCAACCTACATTCAATTGAATACACTGCAAAGACAAGTTACTTAATGTTTAATTTTGTAATTTTTGCAAATATTAAAATTGGAATTTGATGCCTGCAAAATGATTTTCAAAAAAAGATGGCAAAATGGCAAAAAAGACTGAAGATCAGGAATGCTCATCAAACACTTATTTGGAACATCCCACAAACCTGAACGGGCTAATTGGGAACAGGTGGGTGCCATGATTGGGTTAAAAGCAATTTCCCATGGAAATGCTCTAGTCATTCAAACTACAAACAAAGGATGGGGCGTCACCAAAGTGAACAAATCAATGAGCTGATTGTTTTGTTTTTAGTTTTGAACTCAGGGAGGTTTGGCTGGCTAACAATCCAGAATTGTTAAAAAAAACAGGGAAATTCAATCGAGCTATTGCGACAAAAATTTCAAATCTGGAGAAATCCAAACCATCATTGAATGCCGTGACCTTTCCTCCAAAAAGGTTCTGAAAACTGGAGACATCAGTGTGTAAAAAAGACATCACCAAAAAACCCAACATTGAATGCCCGTGACTTCACCAAAACCACTGTCCCTCACACATTCTGCATCAAAAACCAAAGGGACATCAGTGTAAAAGTAGATCTGGTCACAAAATGGGCTCAAAGGGAACCATTACCACTGTCAGTAAAGCCCAAGTTCATCTACATCTGGACAAGAGCAAGTTAAAAACTGAAAAGTGTTCTGTGGTTTGTTAGTCCACACCCAGAAACCCAAACTGTCATCTAAGATGGACTGATTGATCCTCTGGAATCGGTTTAATTGGAAAAAGAAACTGTGAGCATCCCGGACTTATAGGCTGAAAAAAGTTTCAAAAGCCAGCATCTGTGATGGTATGGGGTGTATTAGTGCCCAAGGCATGGGCAAACACATATGTGAAGGCACCATTAATGCTGAAAGGTACATACAGGTTTTGGAGCAACATATGTTGCCATCCAAGCAACGTCTTTTCATGGACGCCCCTGCTTATTTCAGCAAGACAATGCCAAGCCACATTCTGCGCGTGTTACAACAGCATGGCTCCGTAAAAAGAGTGTAGGTACTAGACTGGCCTGCCTGTAGTCCAGACCTGTCTCCCATTGAAAATGTGTGGCGCATTATGAAGCGTAAACTTCGACAAATGGAGACCCGGACTGTTGAACAACTTAAGCTGTACATCAAGCAAGAATGGGAAAGAGTTCCACCTGAAAAGCTTCAAAATTGGTCTCCTCAAAACGTTAACTGAGTGTCATTAAAAGGAAGGTGATGTAACACAGTGGTAAAAAGGCCCTGTGCCAACTTTTTTTGCAATGTGTTGCTGCCTTTAAATTCTAAGTTAATGATTATTTGCAAAAAAAAAAAAAAAAAAAAGTTCTCAGTTTGAACATTAAACATCTTGTCTTTGCAGTGTATTCAATTGAATATAAGTTGAAAAGGATTTGCAAATCATTGTATTCTGTTTTTATCTCGATTTACATAACGTGCCAACTTCACTGGTTTTGGGTTTTTTTGTAAATTGGGAGGTTTAACAAATAGTTTAGAGTCCACTAAAGTGATTCAGGATGATTTGGATAGAATCCAGAATTGGGCAGAAATGTGGCAAATGAAATTTAATGTAGCGAAATGTAAAGTAGTACATGTAGGTAATAAAAACATTAGACGGGATTACTTCATGGGAGGTTTTAAACTGGAATGTGCTCCACAAGAGAAAGATCTGGGAGTGATTGTTGACCAAACCCTCACAGGCTCTAGCCATTGTGCTGTAGCAGTTAAAAAAGCCAATCGGATGCTGGGATACATTGCCAAAAGTATTGAGTTCAAATCCAAGGAGGTGATGCTTCTTTTGTACAACACATTCGTCAGACCACATCTAGAGTATTGTGTACAGTTCTGGGGACCATACTTTAAGAAAGACATAGAGGCTTTAGAGAAAGTTCAGAGAAGAGCCACAAAGCTAATTCCGGGTATTAAAGATGAAAACTATGAGAAAAGGCTGAAGATCCTCCTTATCTCTTTAGTCTTAGGAAAAGGAGACTAAGGGGTGATCTGATTGAGGTCTTTAAATATGTTAAAGGGATTAACAAAGTGAATTATGTAGGATTCCTTCAACCAAGTGTTGTTGTTGTTAGTAGAACTCAGGGGTCACAAATGGAAGCTGACCAAAGGTAAATTTAGCACTGATATTCGGAAATATTTCTTCACCCAAAAGTAATTTCGGTTGTGGAACAGCTTGCCTGACCATATTGTTGAGGCAGAGACCTTGGGAGTTTTCAAGAGCAGGCTTGACTTAAAGTTAGATACCATTGAGTCATTGAGTATCTGAAGTGATATATTCACGATAGTACAAAGAAACTGGCGAGCCTAGTTGGGCTGAACGGCCTGTTCTCGCCATTCATGTTATGTTATGCTTTCAAACCGGACGCGAAACGAATTTTTCACACGACAGATTACATTCAAAGTCAATGCAAAGACGCGCGTGTATTCGCGTCTTTGCATTGACTTTGAATGTAATCTGCCTTGAGAAAAATTCGTTTCGCATCCGGTGCGAAAGCGGCTTTAGCTGGCAACCTTTTTATTTGGCGCATTTTAATGCCAGCTAACAGACTAAATGCTCGCGGTGCAATTACAGCCAAATTGGTTAATAATAATAATTAATAATAATAATAATAATAATATTATTAGTTAATAATATGGCTATACGCATTTTAAATTGAATAAATTTAATTGCATGAAATATAACGTTAGCTAGCTACCAAGAGAGCCTTTATGCCAACTTAGCTAGCTTTATTTAATGTATGTATATGCGAGCTAGGTGCCTAAATGGCGAAGTTATAACTTCACTATTATCCATTGATTTCTATGAGCAAGTCTAAAAATAATACAACTGCGCATGTGTACCAACAGGGAACGGTGAAAGAGCCGTTGAAATGTAAAAACGGCTCACGGCAAAATATACACTTTGTTTTATTTTACATCTTGCCTTACCCATTTCATCCTCTCCATCTGGAGTTTCTTTTTCATCCCACGAGCTCGTCTTGATGAAAAAGTTACTAAGTTTGGCACATGTGGCCGCGTCAGGCTGTAATGCTTTTCTTTTTTTAATTCTTGCCTTTTCAGCGCCACCCTTGCACTTCTTACTGTCCATTTTCTCGTATGTGTACTTGCGCTCTCATGATCCTCTGACAAGCACTGCTGCGTGTGTGCGTGCACAGACGTGTTGTCAAGGTAACGGCCGGCTGCGTATGAGAAAAAAAAGAGCTGCCAGCGCAGGCGGCCCAGCGACAGCGTTAGCAGCTTCTGCGATTTCAACTCAGTGTCATGATTGGACACCAGCCCTTGCGGCCCCAAATCCGACCGGCCCACCTGGAATTGTCCAGATCCTCCCGATTAGCCACTCTGGGCCTGGGTTCTGCTGCCGCTACAGGTGCATCCCACTCATCCTGGTAGTCCTCTCCATGGCTTTCACAGAGGTTGTGGAGAGCACAGCAGGTCACTACCATGGATTTCACAAGTTCGATGTCGCCGTCGTTCCTCTTCATAAGGCACCGCCACCTTCCCTTCAGCATCCCAAAGGCATTCTCCTCCACCACGCGTGCCCTGCTCACTTTCCTGTGATACAGCTGCTGCTCAGCCGTCAGCCACCCGTTGTCGGAGAAAGGTTTTAGTAGTCAGTTCTGAAGAGGATAGGCAGAGTCTCCCAGGATGTAAAAACCCACATTCGTCCCACCAATGCACCTGGTGTGAGCTGGAAACAGGCTGCCTCGCTCAATCAACTCCCACAACGTGGACAGTCTCCGAACCCGGGTGTTGTGAAGACTCCCAGCAATTCCGGCATAAATGCTCCAGAACAGTCCCTTCCTATCCACAACCCCTTGGAGAATGATGGAATGCCAGCCTTTCTAGTTGAAGTAGTCGCTGTGGTATTCTTGTGGTGGCAAAATGTGGATGTGGGATCCATCTATGGCACCGATGCACTGCGGAAGCCCCCACCTGTTCTCGATGTAGGCAGCCATTTCTTTCAGCTTCTCCCAGTCAGGAAAACAGATCTGCTCTGGAACCAGCAACTTGCTTGCAGCATTGCAGAAATCTTGGACACACCGGCACACAGTTGTTTTGCTCACTCCGAAAAGATGGCCAATTCTTCTGTACTCGCTGTTGGTTGCGAGCTTCCAGTGCGATGGCAACTCTTTTCTTCAAGGGCACACACTCACGGAAGTTTGTGTCCTTCTCCATCGCTGGACGCAGCTTGTTGCACAAGTACAGAAAGGTTTCTTCAGACATCCTGAAGTTCTGCACCCACAGTGTGCTCGAGAAGCCAGGAACAATAACGTCCCACCACTTGGAGGCCCGGGTAAAGGTTCAAACTGTTGGTCTGCGGCGGCGATTGTTCAAATAAATGATCTAAAAAACACATGTGAAGCACTTGTACTTTAATATACAATAGCAGTGGTAGTGGTTCGAACTCATGATCATGCTAAACATACCCCAAATCCATTTTACACCGGATATCCCCTTTAAGTTACTAACACATAAAAACAAAGGGCATAGCAGTTAGCCTAGGTGAGCTTACCATCTTGCACTGTATTCTTTGTTTTGCCAACGAGTCGTCCTCCTCGTCTGAGCTCTGGACCATTTCCCAAAGTCGCTTGGTTTTATCGGCAGTATTTCTCCTTGCTGCCCACAGTCTTCTCTCAAACAAAGCTTGTCTTCTTGTTGTAACGAACAGCCACAAAACAAGAAGAAAAAACACAATGCACTCTGCATCCTCCATTGTCTCCCTCGGTTTGAGTTTACCGCGTCGCATGTTTTTGTCGCGCTAATATGATATCACGCTGACGCAGCTTTACCATTCGGTAAAAAAACCCCGCCTACATTTAAGGGTACTGTCTGCAGTGGAAACGCAAACCAGATCTAGGGGTTTGGTACCAAAGGTACGGTTCCAAGGGTACTTTGCCGAAAGTACCCCAATGGAAACACTGTATAAATGCTACAAAGTTAAACATGACACATTTCATCAAATTTTAAAGCAAGAATAATTTTTAACTTTTTACAGTTTCAAAATAATAAAACAAGGAAAAAGGCCTTGTGCAAAAGTTTGGGAACCCTGTCAGCTAGTACTTTGTAACTCCTCCTCGGGCAGCTATAACAGCTTGCAAACGCTTCCTGTAGCCAGCTGAGAGTCTTTCAATTCTAGTCTTTGGAATTTTTCCCCACTCTTCCTGACAAAACACCTCTAGCTCTGAAATATTCTTCAGCCTTCTTGTATGCACGGCATTTCGAGGTCTCTCCACAGATTTTCAATAATATTCAAGTCTGGAGACTGTGATGGCCATTCCAAAACCTATATCTGTCTTTCCTGGAGGTACTTTATGGTGGATTTTGAGGTATGCTTCGGTCATTGTCTTGCTGGAATACCCAACGTCTCTTCAACTTTAATTTCTGTACTGAGCTTTGAACATTAGCCTCCTGAATGTCTTGATATTTGGTGGAATCCATTCTTCCTTCCACCCACGCAATATTGCCTGTGCCCCCAGCTGCTACACAACCCCTAAGCATAATGGATCGACCTCTATCTTAACAGTTAGCAACGTGTTCTTCTCTACAAATGTTTCACCCTTTTTTCTCCAAAAAGTTCAATTTTGGTTTTGTCAGTCCAAAGCACATTGTTCCAATAGACTTGGGGTTTCTCAAGGTTTTCTTTTGCATACATCAGACGCTTAATTTTATATTGAGCTCAGAGGAAAGGCTTCTTTCTTGCAACTCTGCCATGTAGGTCTTTGTTCTTTAAGGTACGCTGTATTGTTGTCCTGTGCACAACTAGACCTGTGTCTGCTACTTTTTTTTGCAGCTTTTTTGCAGTGATGTGTGGGTTCTTCTGAGCATTTCTCACCAGATCTCAGGCCATTCTATTTGAAATTTTTCTTGGTCTTCCAGATCTTGCCCTGACTTCAATTGTTCCATTTATTTTCCATTTTCTTACGATGTTTCTGACAGTAGAAATGGGTAGTTTGAAACGTTGCAAGAGTTTTTTTGTGGCCCTCTCCTTGTTGGTGGAAGTGAATTAGAGGAACTGTTTAGAGGAACACATGATTTTTAAACACCAGACACAACAGCCACCTCAGTCAGATACTTTAGAAGGCATGGAGTGTCTTCAGAATATATGGTTCAATCCTGGAATTATACTCACCTGACTCATTGAAGCCCTAACGAGTATGTAAGAGACCAGAGCAGAGAGGCAATGAGGGCGCAGGTGGTGTTGTTCCAAAAAGCGAAACATTTATTTTTTTAACCTTATTATAAAAGCATAATTAACATAATGAAAATCAAAGTAAATATGAATGTTCTCGGCCTAGGAAACAGAACTCAAAAGCACAAAGTGCTCAAATCAAAGGAGAACCGAACTCAAAGACTGAACTTCCAAAAATGAGACAGATGGAGAACATTTAAACCAGCTGGCTACAACCAAAAAACACACCAGGGGAGACAAGACTAATTACTTACTACAAAAACCAAAGACATAAAGACGAGGCCAGTTCAGTTAAAAAAAAAAGGTAAATAAAGAATATTTGCAAAATCAAAAATAATTATAAATAATATATTTAAATAATAAACTCAAATCATTAAACTAATCAAAACTTCCCCTCCCCCCCATGACGTATCCAGCTGGATGGGCACTTACGAAGGACTCTAATTGTGGCAAGATCCATCTGCGCACCTTTTTGCCGGAAGGAGGGAGAAGTTGCTGCTGCAGCCACACATAATTATCAGAAATTTTGATCAAAGGGAATTCACCATGGGCTAAAGCTAAATAAAAGTGACACTATCGTTCACACCTCAATAAACTGTTTGTCAATCTCACCGCCTGTGGTCGTGCTAGCGGCAAATTTGATTGATTGATTGATTGATTGATTGTGATGAGAATCGAGCATCACTCACTATTCAATCCCTCCTGAGCTTCGCTTATCCTGGAGTAAAAAAAACAGGTCTTTCTGACTGGATTTTGTTCAGGCAGCTGCAGAACAAGTGTACTACTATGAGTAGAAAAGCAATCTGCATTTTATCGAAATTCATTTAATGAGAAGGTTTAACTTTTTACCTTGTATGTCAATAATTTGGTCTCTTGAAAATGGCTGTAAGGTGCACTTTTATGCGGACAATACAGGGTATTACTTTGCTGCTTTTTCATTGGATGAGGCGTTATCTGCCTTGCAGACGGACTTTGATTCCTTTCAGCACAACTTCTTGAGCTTAAACTAGTTTTAACTGTGGCAAAAACTAAATGTATACTTTTTCTAGATCCCATTCATTCAGAGGGAAAAAACTGAATTTGTACTTGGGATGGTTTTGAAATTGAGCGAGTGCTATTACCTTGGGATATTTATCAATAAAAAGCTGTCTTCTAAAATGCACATTGATGAACTGGCAAGGAAGTTAAGGCGTAAAATTGGTTTTTTTTTAAAGGATTTGATTGTGTTTCTTACCTGATGACTGGAAGCTTTTAATTCACTCTACCCTTTTGCCCGTGCTTGATTATGTTGATGTTATCTACATGCATGCCGCCCCTACCACCTTAAAGAGCTTAGGACATGAAATTCAGTTCTGTTTTTTATGTGATAAAATGCTACAAAGTACCTATCTTGAACAATTAGTGATGGTTTTAATATCGCGTACTTTACGCAGTGTTTAAAAAAACCGCATTTTATCTGCTAAATTATCCACTTCAGGAAACGCCCCCTTTGCCTCAATCGAGAACATTTGCGCTAGGCCAGCTCAGCCACGTGACTTCATAAGTTGTACACGGATTATGTCTAGGTGGTTAGCCGTAGTTTACGACTCTGGTCTGGACGGAGAATATCTTAAAGAATGGACCAACAAAAATCACTGAGGGTGAACGGAAAGCGATGTGTAGTGTGGGGATGCAGTGCAACGCATGCATATGGTCATGGAATGTTTCTGTGGCCGAAAGATGCAGAGATATCGAGAATATGGACAAAACAAGTGAAACATACTAGTGCCGACTTTGCTGGCCCAGGCAAGCCCGGGTCACTGAAACCTACGATATGCGGCCAACATTTCGAGTATTTATGTTTTTACATATCGTTATTATTATTATTTGCGGAACCCAAATTGTTTCTCTGCACTGCCTGTTCAATAGCCAGCCAACTCGCTGTTCAGTGTGATCTAGCCAGCTAAGTAGTGAAATGATACTATGCACGGCGCTCTATTTATTTCTGAGCACTGTGTGCTTGCTAGCTTACTACCTAATAATAGCAAGCTGCAAGATATGGTTTGCACATCTTGTGATATCATTCATGGCTCTATATTTCTGCGCACTGCGTTTTTGCTCGCTAACTAGCTAATAATAGCAAGCTGCGAGGCACGTCACTTACGCATTGTTTCGAGAGCTCACGAAACAGTGCACAGAAATGAGTAGAGCCGCGAACATTATCATTTCACTACTGGCTAGATCAGGCGTGAGTTCAGCCACCACTTAGCCTAATATATTATGGTCTTGTTAGGTAAGGTAACCAAACATCAGGTCTATTGAACTCACTTAAGGTTGAAAAGTGAGTAGGCTGGTTATCCAACACGCAGTGCACAGAAACAATTGTAGAACTGGAATAATAATCATTCCGCTACTGACAATGAGACACTGACAATTAGCTGTCTTCATTGCTCGAGTACTCAGGCTGGAATCTGTATGGTTTTATGGTTCTGAATCCCATGTTAAGCTGCTTTCACACCGGACGCAAAACAAATTTTTCACACAACAGATTACAAAGTCAATGCAAAGACGCGAATACACGCGAAACGTATTCGCGTCTTTGCATTGACTTTGAATGTAATCTGTCGTGCGAAAAAATTCGATTCGCATCCGGTGTGAAAGCAGCATTATGTTGAGTTCCTCATCTTCCATAAAAAAGTACTCTTCTTCATCAAAATGGACAGATTCAATTGAAAATTCTGAGGAACTATCGGAATCTGACTTGGATGCCAATGTTGTTGGACGCACAATTGCCCACCGTGTGCTACTTATGACGTGACCACACAGGGGACTGCCAGAATCGCTTTTCTGTGTAGCTCAGAATGTTTGTTAATGAGGGAGGTGGGGCAAGTAACAAAAAATTGTGATTTTAAAAAAAAATCATTTTCTACATTTTTTTTTTAGGCAGACGGTGGGAATTCTTTTAATTGTACCCCTTTATATTCATAAACTTGCTCAGTGCATGTCCTATGCTCTTTAAAGCATGATACAATCTATCATTCTGCACTTCGGTTTATTACTGGGCATCATTTCAGAACCCATCATTGTTCTCCATATAAGACTGTGGGCTGGCCATCCCTATATCTTAGGGAAGCAGCAGTGGTTTACTTTCATTTACAAGCAATCCGACAAAGGTTACCAAATTATCTTACATCCTTCATCAAATTGCGCTCTTAGGCATTACCAAGCCAGGTCTCAGGGCCAGTTGATTCTCAAGGTCCTGTGTCTTAAAACTGAGCTAGGAAAAAACAGATTCTTACTACTTTGCTCCAGGGACATGGAGCAGGTTTCAAAACTCCTTTAAACTGCAAAAATTAATCTCATTACAGAAATTCAAAAGGTGATGAAGAAGAAGGTGTGCCCCTATGTACAGCTATGTACAGCAAAGGTGAAGAATTTCGAGATTGTGGACTGTGATTGTTTTAATTAATGTTAGCAAAAAAGTATCGCTGTCTCATGATTTTTGTTAATTGTCCATATTTTATTATGTATTTTTCAGTTAACAGGGCACCATTGCAAATGAAACTGTCTCAGTGGGTTTCCCTGTATAAAGGTTAAATAAATAAATTAATCAATAAAAGCACGTTTGCTACAATCAACATCATTACATTGCCCCTGACAGGTGTCATTTTGGCACAGCTTCCAGGTAAATCGAGGTAATCGATGCTAATACTACATTCCATGTACTTGCATGCTGCTGTGTGGCTAAAAAAATGTTTTCTACAGGAGGCTTTGCAGCCTTAAATCTGGTCAGGTCAACGCTGTTCAAATATTCACTACCTGAGGTCATGGGGAATATTCAACACGAACAGATCAGCTACTCTGGCAAGTAGAGAATTTTTTGCTGCTGCTCTCTCCACCAATGGCTTTTCATGTTCATGTATGGAAGGGCAGGGAGGTTTTTAGCTCCCACTGCTTATTGTCTTTTCACACATGCGCGTGGAAGGGCGGGAGGTCATCTGTCATGGTAACTTTGGTTTTTCGCCTGCCATGATTGTTTTTTTTTGGGGGGGGGTTGCTGTTGCTCTCTCTGCCTTTGGCTTCTCACATGTATGCATGGAGGGGCAGGGATGTTTTTGGCTCTCCCTGCCTTTTGGCTTTTCATGCATGCAGGTGGAAGGGGAGCGAGGTTGCCTGGCATGGCGACTTCGGTTTTGCTTGAGGAGGTTCTTGCTGCTGCTCTCTCTGCCATTGACTTTTCATGTGTATGCATCGAACAGCAGGAAACATTTTATTTTGGCTTTTTTTGCTTTTGGCTTTTCATGCATGCACGCGGAAGGGCAGGGAGGTCACCTGGAATGGCGACTCGGATTTCTTGCGTGGTATGGTTGTTTTGGGGGGGTTTGCTGCTGCTCTCTCTGCCAATAGCTTTCACGCATATGCATGGAAGGGCAGGTTTTTGGCTCTCCCTGCCTACTTGCTTTTTATGCCTACGTGTGGTAGGGCGGGGAGGCCCCAGAACAGAGCCATGCCGCCAAATTCAAATATTGCAAATAAATTCGCTGCAAATGATAATATAATTTAGGGTTTTTTTTCAAAGTGGATCTGGCTGAAATTGAGCACAGCGGTAGTTCAGGCAGGCCATGGAGTCACGCCTAGCTCACAAGACTGTCTTTATTAGTGATGGTACAAATTGCAAGCCAAGCCCACATCAGCTGACAGCTCAGCTGATTCCTTTAAGGGTCTCAATTGGCAAATCTTAAACAAGGCAATCTATTTAAAGATGCTCTGCCTGTCTAAAATTGCTGATTTCTCTGCTCATTTTGCAACCCACCTCCATCCCCAGGTCCTCCTTTACATGTTTTTCTGACTTATTCAATGACGACGCAAGTTATTGACGCTTGCTTTGTTCTGTATCCCTGGGGGTTTGTTGCTGCTCTCTCTGCCAGTGGCTTTCACATGTATGCATGGAAGGGCAGGTTTTTGGTTCTCCCTGCCTGACTTTTCATGCATACGCGTGGTAGGGCGGGTAGGCCCCGGAACAGAGCGATGCTGCCGCATTCAAATATTGGTAATAAATTTGCTGCAAATGATAATATAATTTAGGGTTTTGACAAAGCGGACCTGACTGAACTGTGGTAATGGGAGCAAACAGACGTGGTTCGATTCTTTGGACTGTGACAGGCCAACACAAACTCAGTGATCAGGCGAGGTGCGAGCTTGGATGCAACAAAGTCAAAAGAGGTCCTCTTTGTGTGCATATAGTACAATATCGGCATATGCTTCAACCATCAGTGCAACTATTCAACAGCTTATTGACCCTCTCATTACTGAAAGGTGCTGACGCGAAGGAACTTCTTGTAGGCCCAAGTTGGTAGATTGTTGCCAGCCCTTGTTGATCTGATTAGCCTAAAATGTTTCAATTGTCAGTCCAGGCCTGGAGGTTATGATCACGACTCCTGATGGACAACATGCATCCTCCTTGAGTGATCAGCAGCCCTGCCTTAGTGCCATATTGTCTGGGATTAGGCTTGGGTGACCCCATCAACATGTTTGCGATCCGGAAGGGTTGGGACAGTTGCTTGTGACCCCTGATCAACTACTCTCTGCACTACATATCCCCCCTTTTTTTTCAAGGGTAAGGCGGTGTTTGGTTGTCCTTGGAAAAACACAGAGAGTCAGTCAACAATCCTGGGCAGTTGGTATTGAGTTACCTAATTTAACTCTGGTATCCAGAGACTGAACTCACTTTTAGATACATCAGTGTGAGGCGATCTATGTTTACACAAGAAAATAAAAAAAATATCAAATCAGCAATAATAATAACATAATCATGTCAAGTTTCACCATATAGTATAATTTGATTTTGCAGAGACCTAACCTTGAGTATTTTGGGCTGCGTGGCATTCACATCCAGTTAAATACACATCTGGTCCCCGCTCCATTCACTAAACGATTTGCCCTTGCTTTACCATGCTTTTTGTGCCAATCTTTTTGATGCCATACAATGTCACATTATTTGTGTCAGCATGCAGCACAATTATCAAACCCTCTAAATGTGACAGTTGAAGGGTCCTGTCACTAGAAATGCCTCCTATTAAGTACGCGCCCTGGCTACCTTGCCAACGAGCCTGGCTCTTTGGCGATGTGGTCAGCGCGTTTGACTCTTACCCGGGAGCCTGGGGTTTAATTCCCCACCCGGGCCCTCCTTCGGCCTGCCACATTCTGGCGTAATCGGCTGGATCTGTGGGATCCTAATGGATGGCAGCATGCATAAAACATGACGCGTGAGGACACGCTCCCGAAAGAGGGGGAGAGATTTGACAGTTGAAGGGTCCTGTCACTAGAAATGCCTCCTAATAAGTACGCACCCTGGCTACCTTGCCAACGAGCCTGGCTCTTTGGCAATGTGGTCAGCGCATTTGACTCTTACCCGGGATTGTGGGGTTCAATTTCCCGCCCGGGCCCTCCTTTGGCCTGCCACATTCAGTTTACATTCCCCTCAGCGCTTTTATAGTTCCAACCAGCAGAATATATGGATCTTAAGCACTCGTAATACGCAGCGCCTCGTGCGTGGCCTGCTTGAGCTGATGAGCTGCAGTAACAGTGGCAAATGGATCAGTGCACTTTAATTGCTGGTTAACCAACGTATCACACAAGCGTTTATAGTCATCAGACCCGCGTGCTTCGACGCTATATGAATTTATGGACTGCCCTTGCAATAGTTTTTCTTATTGGCGTCACTTTCTCAGCTGAAGATACATCAGGCATGAATTTCAGAGAGTCATAAATGTCTTTAATGTATGTATCAATATTTTGATTACGTACTGAGGGATAAAATTTCTCAATGTTGCAGATCTCATCTGACCAGTGATGTAGGTCTTGAGACCAGGTCTCAGTCTCAAAACCATATCGAGACCTGTTTTGGTTGGTCTCCGTCTCGAACCTCAAAGTCTTGGTCTCGATCTTGAATGTCATGGTCTTGGGTCTTGGCTGTCGTGACCAGTCGGGATCACAGATAATTTAAGAAATTTTACCTCTCATTGTATCTCTTTTTTGGTAGTCCACGGGTGATTGATCCTGATTTATAGTCATTATATGAAGAGTTTGTTTCCAAAACACAATATATCCATTTTACTCATTTTGAGTAAATCAGCTTTTTCTATGTTGGCGCCTATTGCATTTTATGGAAAAACACAAACATTGACCATGAAAAAATACACCTTATAGTGTGAATTTCTGAAAACGTTTTTTTGCGCCATGTGTAAGAGGCACAGGGCTATCGCTCTATGGTATTATCTCAATATTTGTAATTTTGGCACTTATTGCGTTTTGGAAACAACTCTTTATATGTAAGGCCAGCTTTGCTGATTGCACTCAAACGGCCTGTAGTTAGGGAATGGAGGAAATTATATCCATGTGTGGGGGAGCAAGTCCCGGCTGATGAGACCCTACCCCAAGATCAGGCAGCTGGCTGGACAGACATCCTGGCACCAGTGTCCACTGTGGCCACTTGATGAACAGCTGTTTGGGGTCTGCAACGGTCAATCCCTATTTATTTATTATCCTTTACACCCATTGACTGACATGGTCAGTGGGATGGGTGTGTATTGTGTCATATTTCAAAGGCAGTCCCTGAAAAGTGGGAGATTGATGTCCTCTCAACACAGGACTCTGGCTGAGAGCACATCTGCGCGATCTGCAACTGATAACAGTTTGTATGGAAGCATATAGTTAACAAAATTAAAATGAAAATGCAATGTCAGAAATGCATTTTCATTTTCAAGATACAAGCGCATTATTTGTATCATAATGAAAATTCAAATGTAATCCTCCACTTTGCATTTTCATTTTCAAGTCCATGTATGCAATTTTTATAACAATTGGAAAATTAAAATACATTCCTCATTTACATTTGCATTTTTCGAAGTGCCCTGCAATATCACTTACAAAACGAAAACGAAAACGCTTGAATTGAATAAAACAAATACATTCTCGGAAATGCTTTTTCGTTTTTAAAGCAGCGCGTTATTTGTATCATCACGAAAATGCTAAAGTAATCATCCACTTTACGTTTGCATTTTCAAGTCCATGTAGGCACTGTTTTCATTTGCAAGAAGTGCCCCGTAATATCACTAACAAAACGAAATCGAAAACGCTAATCTCATAAAGCAAATACATTCTCGGAAATGCTTTTTCTTTTTCAAGAAGCAGACGCAATATCTGTCTCATAATTAAATCGCTAACGCAGTTCGCCACTTTTCTTTTTCATTTTTTAGTAAAGACTGCCCTGCCTAACTTTGCATTTTTCGATTTCCGGGTCCTCTCGCTTTTTTCTAACAAAATTAAAAAGAAAATACCCTCCCTAGTTGGGTGTGGCCTGTCGGTGAGAAGGCGGGACGTCCTCCACAATTTCGTATGGATTGGATATTAACAAATACAAGCGATCTCGGTGGTTATCAATCAGAGAGAAACTCCTGCTGCACGCACTTTTATGTCAAAGCACGAATGGCAACTTATGTAGATGGAGCCACTGACTGTGCATGGACGCTCTCCTGGACATTGCGGAGTTTGATTGAGAGTATAGCTAAGTTTTTCCCCCGAAAGACACTGCTCTCGCACTCACTTACCCCCGTGTGCGCTTGGATTAGCGCTGCTTCCACTGAAATTGTGTTTACACTCAGATCTGTCGATCTTCGGACGGGTTATCTGCGCATCATCTGTTTAGTTGTTCAGTCGGTTACAAAGCAAGTTCATACGCTCCTGCTCTCTTGGGCTTCATGTACTTCCATTACTTTCTTCACGAATTTGGAGTGAAAGGACAGTTCGTTTTAATACATCAGTGCCTATACGTCTCTTTACCTTAATAGCTGGCTACATACAATGGTAGCCGTGTAACACGTCGACCTGCAGTTCTCTATTATGCGAGTCTGTGGATGAATCGCAGAGGTAGACTGAGCTAAGAAAGGGACAGATTCATGTGTTCGCTTGCATCCTGCTGGTGCAGAAGAAAGGCTTGCGAAATCCATAGATTTCTCTTATTATACCGTAAAGTCGCTTGTAATAATATGCTGTCGCTGGCCATAGCCAGATGTCGACACAGTGATATGTTTCGGCCAATCGATGTGTTTTTCATGAACGGTCACATCGTTAGACTAAAATTGCAGTGATCCTGCTCTCGCACTCAATTAGCCCCTGCGTGCGCTTGGATTATACCTGCTTCCACTCAAACCGTGTGCTTACACTCGATCAATCAGTGGTTGAACAGATTATCTGCACGCTATCTTTTGCAGGTTCATATGGTCCTGCTCACCGGGGCTGCACAGGTAGCTACTTCCGTGGCTTTCTTCACGGAATAAAAGGACTGCTTACATATTAATACATCGGTGTCCATACTTTTCTTATACTTTAGTTGCTGCTACATATAAGAGTTGCCGGGTAACAAACACATCGGCTTCCAGTTGGTGTGCCTCACTGCAATTTTGTGGATGAATGGCAGGGGTGCACTGAGCTGCGGGAGAGAGACGCATCCTGTTGCAAGCATAGTGTTACCACATAAAAACAGGCGTCGCGAAACTGATCGCAATCTGGTCAAGTTAAATGGACTGGAAGCAAGTTTTATGCAACAGTTGTTCGTAATGTTCGTCATCTTGCAGGAAAGTAGTTAGCTAGCTTATTAACATCGCGTTAGTCTAACGATGTGACTGTTCATGAAAAACACATCGATTGGCCGAAACATATCACTGTGTCGACTGGCTATGGCCAGCGACAGCATATTATTACAAGCGACTTTACAGTATAATAAGCGAAATCATAGATCTATGGATTTCGCAAGCCTTTCTGCTGCAGCAGCAGGATGCAAGCGAACAGATGAATCTGTCCCTTTCTTAGCTCAGCCTACCTCCGCGATTCATCCACAGACTCGCATAATAGAGAACTGCAGGTCGACGTGTTACACGGCCACCATTGTATGTAGCCAGCTATTAAGGTAAAGAGACGTATAGGCACTGGTGTATTAATATGAACTGTCCTTTCCCTCCAAATTCGTGAAGAAAGCAATGGGAGTACATGAAGCCCAAGAGAGCAGGAGCGAATGAACTTGCTTTGTAACAGACTGTACTACTAAACAGATGATGCGCAGATAACCCGTCCGAAGATCGACAGATCTGAGTGTAGGCGCAATACAATTTCAGTGGAAGCAGCGCTCATCCAAGCGCACACGGGGGTAATTGAGTGCGAGAGCAGTGTCTTTGGGGGAAAACCTTATCTATACTCTCAAACTCCGCAATGTCCAGGGGGGCGTCCATGCACAGTCAGTGGCTCCAACTATGTAAGTTGCCATTTGTGCTTTGACATAAAAGTGCGTGCAGCAGGAGTTTCTCTCTGATTGATAACCACCGAGATCGCTTGTATTTGTTAATATCCAATCCATACGAAATTGTGGAGGACGTCCCGCCTTCTCACCGACAGGCCACACCCAACTAGGGAGGGTATTTTCTTTTTAATTTTGTTAGGAAAAGCGCGTAGGACCTCGAAATCGAAAATGCAAAGTTAGGCAGGGCAGTCTTTCACGAAAATGAAAAAAAGAAAAGTGGCGAACTCGTTAGCGATTTAATTATGAGACAGATATTGCGTCTGCTTCTTGAAAAAGAAAAAAAGCATTTCCGAGAATGTATTTGCTTTATGAGATTAGCGTTTTTTGATTTCGTTTTGTTAGTGATATTACGGGGCACTTCTTGCAAATGAAAACAGTGCCTACATGGACTTGAAAATGCAAACGTAAAGTGGATGATTACTTTAGCATTTTCGTGATGATACAAATAATGCGTTTTCTAAAAAACGAAAAAGCATTTCCGAGAATGTATTTGCTTTTATTCAATTAAGCGTTTTCGTTTTTTCGTTTTGTTAGTGATATTGCAGGGCACTTCTCGAAAATGCAAATGTAAATGAGGAATGTATTTTAATTTTCCAGTTGTTATAAAAATTGCATACATGGACTTGAAAATGAAAATGCAAAGTGGAGGATTACATTTGAATTTTCATTATGATACAAATAATGCGCTTGTATCTTGAAAATGAAAATGCATTTCTGACATTGCATTTTCATTTTAATTTTGTTAACTATATGCTTCCATAAGTTTGATTACCGGTAGATGTGTAGTTATTTCTATTTCTCCAAACTTAAGATTTTGACATCAATCATTTTTTATGGTCTTCATTTTTATTCTGTTTTGATCTGAATGTATCTATTAAAAATAGTCATTTACATTAATCTAATGTAAATGAAAGACAATTATGACATTTTCAGCAATCTTTTAACAATCAGAGAATTATGTCTTGAAAATAACTGGAGCATCAGTTTTTATATGAAATGCCAATGCGTTATTAATTTATAGTCGTGGACTCTTACTTTGGCAGAGGCATGTTCAGTGGATAACTCACCTTTGTCAGGACCCTTATCACAAGAATGCTAGCGTTCTCTCCACAGCCCTGATACCTGACAATCATTAAATAGTACCCTTAGCCTAAATAAAGGAGCTTACCACATGAGTCATGTGGGTGACGCTGCAAATGAGGTTTAATTGCTGTTTATTAGCCTGGTTAGCCAAGTTATAGTGAATGCTACATATCCCCACTCAAAAGTGATATTTGTCTTCAAACTTTGTCAGTCCTCAATCTGACAGTTAAGGAGGGACTCACGCTGGCTATGAGCTTGTAGCAACTCAGGCCATTTGTTTTAATTTGCAATTAAATGTGGTATGTGCTAGGTCATTCATTCATATTTTGCACAAGGTCTCAGTCTCGGGAAGCTTGGTCTTGGTAAAGTAGGTCTCGGTCTCAGTCTCGGTCTTGGATGGACAGGTCTCGGTCTCTGTGTCGATCTTGGACTTGCAGGTCTCACCTTTATCACTGTATCTGACAAAGACACGAGTTAGAAAAAGGGTGTGAGGGGAAGTAGGTTTCTTCCCAACGCAGGGAATGAGCCACCACCCAGTTTGTTCTAACTCTGGTACTGATCGAAGACAGGGATGGGGACCAACTAGCAACGGCACGAACATCTCTTTGCCCTTCCTGCCCACTAGTTCATAGCTTTGACGGAGGTTCACCAAAGTCACCTCTTAACTGAGCAATTCCTGCCTAAGAGACTCAACTTCCAACATTATTAATTAGTTTTATCTTTCTAATACCTGACCTCATTGAGGTGTTGATCTCTGTCTTTACTCTCCTTATTTCGCTAATATAGCACTTTGAGCTGCTTGCGACATTCCCAACCTCTAACGAGGCTTTACAAAGTTTAAATTAAAGGTCATTTTTCTCATGATGAACCACAATACATAGCCACCTGGACGGTTTCAGGTCTTATTCCAACATGTTTACTTCCGCCAGCTGTGGCGCTTAATTCTGTGGCCTGCGCTGTCACCAGCTGAGGTTGTAGCCAAATCAGTGCTCTGTCCACAGACCATGGCCACTAATACGGACAATTGGTTACAACCACTCGGGGCGTTGAAGCCAGTGGTTCAGACCACTGAAGGTTGTGGTCCAGAATAGTTAGTTTATGTTCTGTGGGCTGGTCTCTATGGTCCTAATCTATCTTCTTCCTTCTCTAGCCATGTTGGCTATGCTGTAAGCAGAATACATTTCACATATCACAATCCTTTGAGGCCTTTGATATATTTCCTGATCTATTATCGATTATGCCTATATTCTTACTGTTGCACTAAATATTACAGTTTATGTCATTACATCTATCTATTCATCTATCCATCCATTCATTTGTCTGTTTTACTACTCTTAATTAACCTCTTCCACTCCAGAGTTGCCATTGGAGGGATGCTGGCGCTGCTCTCACCATGCCTTAACCTCTAAAGCCCTGAGACTCTAGCTTGAAAATGACATGGCCAAAATGAAATCAGTATATCTCTGCAACTACTTGGTCCATTTGGATAACCTTTGTATCATAATAAAGGTAACACCTCGGAGATTTATGTCATGTTGTAAAAATCAATACATATGTCACTGAGTCAGAGAAAAAAAAGATGGAACATAGCATAAATGAAAGATCTCATTTCCGCCTAACAAAGTTTTACTTATATCCTTTTTGAAATTATTTAATTGCAGTCTGATACCTCTAAAAAATCAGAGCACAGAATCTCACCAATGTCTGTGCCAAAGTTTATTCTGATCAAGTAAATCAGAGCAAAATTAGAGAGGTTTTAGTTCAGGAATGTCTAGGTGGCGTTTCCTAAGTGGCAATTTGGGCACCTTTTTGGACACTGTGTGCCATTTCAGATTTCTCAGGTACCAAATTGTAAAACTCATTTAATTTCACTTATACATCACTACAGGCATACATTCCATCTGAATTAATTTTTTTTTTTAAATTGATCAGCAGATTTGACAGACCCAGGAGGCATCCGGAGGTATGTAATTTTAATTTATTGCATCAAATCTGTTTCAAAATGAAGCTTTTATGGCTGTCGCAGGATGATTTATCTCATGCACACACACACACGCACACAAAAAACAGAGCGGAACGCGCCTCAACTGAGGCATTAACATGTCCAACTAATCCACGTCAAGAGTGCTGACAATTTCTTTGATTAGTGGATTTCGCAGGTTTACTAACGCACAACAGAGCTGCATCAGGACTTTGGCGGAATTCCGGGCGTGAGAAGGAATCCGCTGAAGAATCCCGAACTCCTTGAGCCTGCCAATTGCCCTCTTGACATGGATATGATTCATAGCAATCTCCTTTGTTGCTTTCACTTCACTCTTGGTGAATTTTCCCTCATTGGGGGGGGCGTTCACCGTGACACCCTCAGGCAGATGTCTGATATCAGGAACCCCTTATCTGCCAAATTGAGGTTGCCAGGAACTAAATGCTCCAGAATGCCAGACTGCTGCACAATGCACTTGTCAGACACTGAGCTGGGGAATAATGGATTGCAAAAATTTAGGACACCATTGTGGACTACCAAGATGAGCACTTTGAAAGAATGCATCCCTCTGTACTTTGAATACGCCAAATTTGCTTGATCCATCTGGCTGGGGGTGGGAATTTGTACTTCTGTGCAGTCCACTATCATACTGCAGTTGAAGGCAGTTAAGGTCATCAATGATGCTGGCATGCTCTGTTGATTTTTTTTGGCGACTAGGCACAGTGGTCATTATCATCTAGAACAGCAGCTTGTGGAGCAGATGGATCTTAGTAGTGACCACATTGCTGACTGTTGCAATACTATACTGAAACAGCTGTACCAGGCGCACGTGAGGGTAGTCTTGACAGCTTTTCGTTAAGGTCATGAAGACCTTGTCCTCTGGTGATATGCCCTCCACTTTCCACCCTCGAAAATACCTGGTGGACCCCTCAATGCGTTCTACTAACCCTACAACCTTTTTAAACTTGGCTATACCTGGAAGCCCTGTTTCCATTCATCACACCTCATCAGTGAACCATGCTGCTGAGTATTTACCTGGGCCTCTTCTATCTGCAACAGGCCCACACTGCAGGATGTCATCCCCTTCCGGTTCAGCTTGTACGCCAGATATTCCAAGTCCAGGGTCAGAGTCGGCCGACTTGAGGTACTTGGGCACTTTGGCATAGCTGTGGTCAGAGTGCTGATTTATCAAGTGTAAGCTTTCTTTATTTGTTTTGGTCCACTCCAATAAACATGGCCCTTTTACCCTGCCATTGGGGAAATGACAGCTGCATATTGTATTCTCGCGTTTTCATCTGGCTCCCCATCTGCTCATCTGCAATGAGATAACAAGACAATCAGAGATTGCGAACCCTCGCCCCTTTGACATTTTTTTCATTTTCTGACATGTCGTTGTTTTTGTTTTGCATTGCAAATTTATATTTTCACAGTGGGGGAAGCGGCCACAAATTGAAATGGCACTGACCATGCGTATGACGTCACTGTCATTGACTTTTGGATTCCAAGGGTCAGAGGCAAATGGCATTGATAATTTGTTGTGGGGGGAGGAGAGGGGGGTTATATCTTACGGCAGCTCCACCAAATGATGTATGTGTCCATAGTAATATAGGTAGGCCTATTTGAGATTCTTGACTTTATTTCCTCAAGCATGAAATGGAGAGACGAGGGAGGGAGGGATGCATGTACGGCAGACCACGGACGAAACATCACGACAATTAGACAGTTTGGGCTTGGAAGGTATGGTACAGACATAGCCACTGCGCTCTGGTATACTATCCAATATACCGTTGCTGTCTGAACCCATTCACTCCAATGACAAATGCATGGCTCCAAGTTCTCTTTGAAATATACGTATCATTTGACATGCAGGTTCTCAGAACATACTTGCTATATTCTGGTAGCCATCACTGAGGGCGACACAGCCCCAACTTCACCAGCTTTCTCAGCAAGATCTGATCCGGATCATCTATCAGCTGTTGATAAGCAATGGTACTGTGCTTCTAACCTGAATATTTCAAGGTAGTATCTTTATTCCAGGCACAATTTATTGTAAAATATGTAAGTTAAATGGGATTTTCAATGATAAATTGAAATGGCCACCAAATCTGCAGTCTGGATCAGATCCGGATGAAACTTGGTCTGATGATAGATATTTCCACCCTATATACAGTGCTGTGAAGAAGTATTTGCCCCCTTCCTGATTTCTTATTTTTTTGCATATTTGTCACTCTTAAGTGTTTTAGATCATCAAACAAATTTTAATATTAGACAAAGATAACTCAATTAAATACAAAATGCAGTTCTTAAATGATGATTTCTTTTATTGAGGGAAAAAGTGATCCAAACTTACTTGGCCCTGTGTGAAAAAGTAATTGCCCCCTAAACCCAATAACTGGTTGTGCCACCTTCGGCAAGAACTAGAGCATTCAAGCGTTTGCAAAAACTGCCAGTGAGTCTTTCACATCGCTGCAGAGGAATTTTGGCCCACTCTTCTTTGCAGAATTGTTTTAATTCAGCCACATTGGAGGGTTTTTGAGCATGAACAGCCTGTTCTAGGTCATGCCACAGCATCTCAATTGGATTTAAGTCCGGACGTCGACTAGGCCACTCCAAAACCTTCATTTTGTTTTTTTAAGCCATTCAGAGGTGGACTTTCTGGTGTGTTTCAGATCATTGTCCTGCTGCATAACCCAAGTGTGCTTGAGCTTGATGTCACAAACTGATAGTCGGACATTCTCCTTCAGGATTTTCTGGTAGAGAGCAAATTCATGGTTCCATCAATCATGGCAAGTCGTCCAGGTCCTGAAGCAGCAAAGCGGCCCCAGACCATCACACTACCATTCCCATGTTTGACTGTTGATATAATGTTCTTTTTATGAAATGCTGTGTTAGTTTTACGCCAGCTGTAACGGTACACAGGCCTTCCAAAAAGTTCAACTTGTGTCTCATTCAGTCCACAGAATATTTTTCCAAAAGTCATGGGGATCATCAAGATGTTTTTTGGCAAATGTGAGATGAGTCTTTGTGTTCTTTTTGGTCAGGAGTGTTTTTCGCCTTGGAAATCTCCCATGGATGCCATTTTTGCCCAGTCTCTTTCTTATTGTTGAATCATGAATACTGACTTTAACTGAGACAAGTGAGGCCTGCAGTTCTTTAAATGTTTAAATGACTCCTGGATGAGTCGTCGATGCACTCTTGGATTAATTTTGGTAGGCCGGCCACTCTGGGAAGGTTCACTATTGTTCCAAGTTTTCTTCATTTGTGGATAATGGCTTTCACCGTGGTTTGCTGGTGTCCCAAAGCCTTAGAAATGGCTCTGTAACCCTTTCGAGACTGATAGATGTCAATGACTTTGTTTCTCAAATGTTCTTGAATTTCTTTAGTTCGCGGCATGATGTGTTGCTTTTTGAGATCTTTTAGTCTACTTCACTTTGTCAGATTGGTTCTATTTAAGTGATTTCTTGATTCATCACGCCTGGCAGTAATCAGGCCTGGGTGTGGCTAGTGAAATTGAACTCAAAAATGTGGTTAATCAGAGTTAATTCATGATTTAACAAGGCGGGGCAAGTACTTTTTCACATAGGGCCAGGTAGGTTTGGATAGCCTTTTTCCCTTAATAAATGAAATCATCATTTAAAAACTGCATTTTGTGTTTACTCGGGTTATCTGTGTCTAATATTAAAATTTGTTTGATGATCTGAAACATTTAAGTGTAACAAATATGCAAAAAAATAAGAAATCAGAAAGGGGGCAAATACTTTTTCACAGCACTTATGTGTATCAAATTTCAAGTCATTTCGATAAGTTTTGGTGGATATATGATTTTTTGAAATTTCGCCCCATGTTAAAGATAGGAAGTTTTGCGATTTTCGCAATTTTTTGTGACTTTGATTTTTGACCTAGCAGTCTGACGTTAGAGGAGGACCAAGCCACGGGTAGGACCTTTCTACTTTCAAAGTTTTATGTAAATCGTGCCATTAGTTTGTAAGATACAGTGCCGTGAAAAAGTATTTTCCCCCTTCCTGATTTCTTCTTTTTTTTTGCATATTTCTCACACTTAAATGTTTCAGATCAGCAAATAAATTTTAATATTAGACAACGACAACCCGGGTAAATACAAAATACAATTTTTAAATGATGATTTAATTTATTAAGGGGAAAAAGCTATCCAAACCTACCTGGCCTGGTGTGAAAAGGTAATTGCCCCCTAAACAGGGCTCTCAAGTTTTGAATGCAGGCTAGAGTGAGATTTTCTTCGGGGGGGTGCATGATACTCCCGTTTTCAAAGGTGCATAGTAATGAAGTACATGCACTTCATTAACTTTATGCACGCAGTTACAATATTCTATCAGTAGATGACACACCAGGATCAGTTATTGAAAATTCACAACTGCCAGTAAACTCAAAGAAGAAGAAGTGAGTCTTCATGCATCCATCCATCTCCATCCCCCCATCTTATATCCTCTTATATCTGCATGTTGCATGTATGTTTCCTTTTACTTTCTTACATCAAGCCTTTTACAACACAGCTTACAGCTGATCTCAGCATCACGAATATAAGTTAGCTGGCCAGCTACGGCATTTGCAAATGTTATTTGACATGAGCTTAAAAATTTGATTTCAACTTGCTAGCGTTTACTCTTGGAGTAGTTGTTAGGTTTTGAACAAGATCATGTTTAGCCATATCTGTACTTTTTTAATTTCAATGGGACTCCCCAGTATAATAAAGGCTAAATTAAATAATTCTCTTGTGTATTTGTATCGTTTTGTCTGTCACTATTATAGCGTCAATTTGTTATGGCGTCAATTTGTTATGGCCCCAATTTGTTATGGCATAGTGGACAGCAAGGGATGACAGACAAAATTTGAAAACTTTAACAGATTTAATTAAACACACACTTTGAACTAATCTAAAATCTACTCTACTGACCAAGATTGAAATAAACAAAAAAAAAAAGATATTTACAGTCCCTTGGTAATTGAGATGGGCTGCTATGTTGCGACGTCCTGGGACAGGAAAATGCTCCAACACAGGCAAAAATCCACAAAAAGCTTCACAGGTCTTGAAAAGAGTGACAGGTCTGGTGAAATGTATCCTTCCACAATTTCTCCTTGCAATTTCTCCTACTACCTTTCACTCTCTCAATTTTTCCCCTTATATACTCTTTTCCAGCCCCCTCTGAGGCATGCCCAGGACATGCCCCAAAACCTAGCTCCAGACTGGGCTTAACAAAAAATGTCAATACTGCCATCTAGTGGCTTTTTTTTTTCCACATTACACCTCCATTCCAAAAGGGAAAAATTTTGACTCATAAAGGCAAAATTTTTCTTTTCAATCTAAAAAATGGTTAAGTAGACACTTGTATATATATACATATAATACAATATGCTAATAAACACATGTGATATATATACACATACTCAAACACGGGATAAGCAATCAGCAATTACATTGTCAGTACCCTTTACATGCTTAATTTGCAAGTCAAACTCCTGTAAAATCAAACTCCAATTCAACAATCTCCGATTCTTGTTTTTCATCTTACTCAAAAACATTAACGGATTGTGGTCAGTGTATACAATCATTGGCTTTTGCCTTGTACAACCATAAACCTCAAAGTGTTGTAAGGATAGAACCAGAGCCAACAGCTCCTTCTCAATTGTGGAATAGTTCTTTTGGTGGTGACTGAACTTCCTGGAGAAGTATGCCACGAATGCTCAATGTCATCAGAGTCACTTCTCTGTAGGAGCACAGATCCACAAGCTTGGTCGCTAGCATCGACCGCCATGGAGAACGGTTTGTTGAAGTCAGGAGATTTGAGCACGGGGACGTGACACAGCAGAGACTTCAGGCGATCGAAGGCTCTTTGGCATGCTTCATCCCAAGTGAACTTTACACCTTTCTTCAGTTGGTTGGTGAGACTGAGAGCAATCTCAGCAAAGTTCTTGCAGAACTTGCGGTAGTACCCGATCATTCCAAGGAAGCGGCGCAAAGCTTTTTTGTTGTCAGGAACTGGAAAGTCCATGATGGCTTGGACTTCAGCATTAATGGGTGCCACCTTACCCTGGCCTATGACGTAGCCAAGATACGTGACAGTAGCACAACCAAAGTCACTCTTGTTCAGGTTAACAGTCAGGTTAGCCTGGGTCAAGCACTGGAACAACGTCTCTACATCTTTCAGATGTTCTTCCCAGGAGTCACTCCATGTGATCAGGACGTCGATGTACGCACCCGTGTGTGGCAATCCGGCGATTGTAGACTGTATCATCCTTTGGAACGTGGCTGGGGCATTTTTCATGCCAAAGGGTAGGACTTCATACTGGCATAACCCAGATGGTGTGGCATAAGCAGAAATGCTCTTGGCCCTCTCAGTTAAAGGCACACACCAATAACCCTTCAATAAATCAATCTTGGTCAGAAACTTTGCTTGCCCTACTCTATCGATACAGTCATCAATCCTAGGTATTGGAAACACATCATTTCAAGTTACAGCAATGACTTTGCGATAATCTGTACAGAATCTAGAACTTCCATCAGGTTTTGGAACTAGAACACAGGGTGAACTCCAATCTGAGTTAGAGGGTCTGATAATATCATGTTCTAACATGTACTCAACCTCTTTCTCAGCAATCTTTCTCTTTTCAGGATTCATCCGGTATGGATGCTGTTTTATTGGTTTGGCATCACCAACATCTACATCATGAGAGGCTATAGAAACTCTCTTTGGAACATCAGGAAATAGATCTTTATATTTCTTGATCAACCTCTCAAACTGATCTTTCTGTGAGGGTTCTAAGTGCTGGAGTTTTACATCAAGATTTTGCAAAACTTCAGAATTTGACAATTTACATGAAAGAACTTCAGCTTTAATTCTAGGTTCATCATCTTGAAACTCCCCTCATCTTCACAAGTCTCGGCCATAGGAGGATCTAAAAGTGACAGCTGCAACCCTAGCATTCCTATCATGATAAGGCTTCAGCATGTTAATGTGACACAACTGTTTTGGCTTTCTCCTGTCTGGAGTCTTCACAATGTAATTGAGATCATTGAGTTTTGTCAGAATTTCATAAGGACCATGAAATCTAGCCTGCAATGGATTGGACTGCAAGGGAAACAACACAAGGACCTTGTCTCCTAGTTTAAACTCACGGCTTCTAGCCTTATGATCATACCAAGTTTTCATTTTTCCCTGACTTGATTTCAAGTTCTCTTTGGCTAGGTCACAAGCTGCACGCAGTCTTTCCTTGAACTTGCTAACATAGTCTAACAGACTGATATGCGCCTCTTTCTCTTGCCATTGTTCACTCAACACTAGCAAAGGTCCTCTCACTTCATGGCCAAACACTAGCTCAAACGGACTGAATCCAGTAGACTCCTGCACTGCTTCTCTAGCTGCAAACAACAGCAAATGAACACCTTCATCCCAGTCTTTCTCATGGTCATAACAATAAGTCTTGAGAGTGAAATGAAACCACTCTAAGGCACCCTGACTCTCTGGATGATAGGCACTGGAAAGAATCTGCTTCGCACCTAGTTCATACACAACCTGCTGAAAAAATCCGGAAGTGAAATTGCTACCTTAATCTGGCTGAATTTCCCTGGGAAGGCCAAACAACGTGAAGAACTTTATCAAAGCCTTCGAGATTGCAGTTGCCTTGATGTTGCATAGAGGTATAGCTTCAGGGAATCTGGTAGATGCGCACATGATTGTCAACAAGTACTGATTTCCAGATCTAGTCTTGGGTAATGGACCAACGCAATCAACGATGACCTTGGAGAAGGGCTCCCCAAATGCTGGGATAGGCTGCAATGGAGCTACAGGTGGGTCTAACTGGTGTTTTCAAACTACCTGACAAGTGTGACAGGTTTTGCAAAAGTTGGAAACATCTTTCCGAAGTCCAGGCCAGAAGAAGTGTTTCATGATCTTGTCAACAGTCTTGTTAACACCAAGATGACCTCCTAAAGGCAAACTATGAGCCATTGTTAAGATTTTATTCCTGTAGACCTTCGGAACAACAATTTGCTTGACCACTGCCCAATCTGCATTGGCAGGGATATCAGGAGGGCGCCACTTCCGCATCAACACTCCATCCTTGAGATAATACCCAACTGGAACTGCGTCTATTTCTTCATCAGGAAGGGCTCTCTTCTTTAGTACACAAATTTCAGGATCATTGGTTTGCTCCTGAATCAACCGCTTTCTGGACAGAGACAAGTCTCCAGACACATCAGAATCACCAGACCCATCTGGCTGGCTGAACAGAGAACTGATAAAAGTGTCTGATAAGTCCTCAAATGGAGAAACCATAGTAGGCTGAACAGAGTCATGAGGCGAACCACCTGAGTCATGACTATTCAATGTGCTGGACGGCACCACATCATCGTCTTCTTGAGCCTTCTTGGCCATAGCACGGGTCACTGCACAGGAAGGATACAGAGATGGGTCTTCATCGCCATCTTCAGTGCTCAGCTGTGAAGTAAGATGAACAGGGGGAACTACATTGCCCCCAGCCAGGTCATTACCTAGCAACAGAGAAACACCCTTGATAGGTAGACTTGACGTAAGTCCCACCTTTACCTGTCCTGTAACTAAATCTGACTTCAAGAATACAGAGTGCAGGGGTACAGATACAGTCCTCTCTTCAATACTTTGTACAAGTATGAAATCCCCAGAAGCAGTCTCATCATGTCACTCCAAGGAGTCCATCAACAAAAGTGACTGAGAAGCTCCGGTATCCCTTAGGATATATATGGGTACAGGAGGAGAATGCTCATTCAGAGCCACAAATCCCCCTGACACAAATGGAAGAAATTCCTCCTTCACAAAGTCAGCAGTATCAGGCTTCTTAGCCTCACAAGGAGCAGGCAATTTAGTAGATTGGTCATCTACTACAGGGGTTTCTAACCTTGTCTTCACAAAGGCATTGGGTTTGGTATCCTTTTCTTTTTCTTTTTTAGCTTTAAGGAACCAACAGTTAGTTGTAACATGACCAGATTTCTTGCAATAATTGCAAACTAGACCACTTTTGACACTGTCAGCTTTCACACTTTGATCAGACCTTTGACTGGATTTCTGAGCACCATCACCAGATTTGTCTTTGTCTTTGGGTGAGGAATCTTGGGTATCACTGTTACCTTTCTTCTGAAATTGGGACCATCTATTGTTACTGCTGGACTGAAATTTGGACTTATGTGTGAGAACATATTCGTCTGCAAACTTGGCCGCTGATTGCAAATTCAGTGCTGGCTTCTCATTAAGGTAGGTCTTAATATCATCCTTGACACAGTTCTTGAATTCTTCAACTAACACCATCTCTTTTAGTGAGTTGAAATCATCCTTGACCTCCATAGAAGTACACCAGCACTCAAAGCAAACCTTCTTCTCGTTAGCAAATTCCACATAAGTCTGATTGTCAGATTTCTTCAGACCTCTGAATTTCTGTCGGTAAGCCTCTGGAACCAACTCATAAGCTGTCAAAATAACCTTTTTGACAACCTCATAATCAGAGGAATCATCTGCAGACAAAGCCAAATAGGCTTGTTGAGCTTTACCCTTGAGGACAGTTTGCAACATCAGAGGCCAGTGTTCCTTTGGCCACTGACAACTCTTAGCTACCTTCTCGAAGCACTGGAAATACTTATCAACCTCCTTCTCCGAGAATGGAAGCACCAGCTTTACCTCCTGGCTAGCATGAAATTTGTTTTCAGCTTCCATTTTGATTTTTAGTTGCTCCATTTGGAGCCTTTCTTCTCTTTCTAACTTCTGTAAATCAAAATCTCTGTCTCTGTCTCTCTCTTTCTGCTCTTTCCTCTTTCTCTCTTTTTTCTCTTCTCTTGCTAATTTTTCTAACTCAAACTGCCTTTCTTTCTCTCTTTCTGCTCTCTCGAATGCTCTTTCCTCTCTTTCAATCTCTAGCATTTTTAATTTAAGTTCCATTTCTACATTTGGATTTTCCACTGGAAACTGTTCCAGATCTCCTAGTGCAAACACATTTTCATCAATGTAACATTCAACAATCTCTCTAGCCAGTCTTGCTTTTTGCATGGCTGGTTTTACATCTGTCAGCTCTAACTGTCTGCATATTTCTAGCAGTTCTGTCTTTTTAAAAGACTTCAAATCCTCTGCGGTTGGTGATGCCAAGAAATCATCCATTGCTGTTGATCTGTCAATATATATCTAGGAAAATTCAAAAAACAATTTCACAATTTGAAATTTTAGATTTTTCAATAAATGACTCACACAATGGTCTATCCCGGACGAGCCCCCAATTTGTTATGGCGTCAATTTGTTATGGCATAGCGGACAGCAAGGGATGACAGACAAAATTTTAAAACTTTAACAGATTTAATTAAACACACACTTTGAACTAATCTAAAATCTACTCTACTGACCAAGATTGAAATAAACAAAAAAAAGAGAGATATTTACAGTCCCTTGGTAATTGAGATGGGCTGCTATGTTGCGATGTCCTGGGACAGGAAAATGCTCCAACACAGGCAAAAATCCACAAAAAGCTTCACAGGTCTTGAAAAGAGTTACAGGTCTGGTGAAATGTATCCTTCCACAATTTCTCCTTGCAATTTCTCCTACTGCCTTTCACTCTCTCAATTTTTCCCCTTATATACTCTTTTCCAGCCCCCCTCTGAGGCATGCCCAGGACATGTCCCCAAACCTAGCTCCAGACTGGGCTTCACAAAAAAATGTCAATACTGCCATCTAGTGGCAATCTCATTACAGTCACAAACAAGAGATGTTGCGGTACCACCTCTGACACCGGATTGGAGCAGGGTTTGTTTTTAGCCAAAATACACTACATGGAGGGTAGAGAGCCCCCACTCTCCCCATAACAAGTTACAAATCAATTCATCAAACCATAGCCGTCCAAAGCTGTTAAACTGAGGTAAAAAATGATCCATCAAGCAAATATCCTGCATAGTTCCCCGACTTTAATAAGCAGCTATTGTAAAAAAAAAAAAACATTAAGTGATGAAGTGATTTCCTGATTTCGGGCTTCTACTTCCAGCACACAATAGCTGCATTCCCGTGCGTGTAGAAGACGTGATTGCGGCGCTGCTATTTCACCTGGCAACAAGTAATACTATTTTCTGATTAGCTGATAGGTTGCTGATTCAAGCAGAACAGTCTGCCTTCGCCTCATCCATTCATAGATCACTAATCTCTTTTATATACAGTCTATATTACTAATGTGCGGCGAGTTTTATCACTTCTCAGCGTGAGAAATGTCATGTGTGGCGTGTGAGCGTGTGAACTTATTAAAATGCGTGTGTCTCACGCTCAATGCGTGAGACTTGAGAGCCCTGCCCCTAAACCTAATAACTGGTTCTGCCACCCTCTGCGACAACAACTGCAATCAAGTGTTTGCGATAACTGGCAATGAGTCTTTCACATCGCTGTGGAGGAATTGTGGCCCACTCTTCTTTGCAGAATGTTTTAATTCGGCCACATTGGAGAGTTTTTAAGCATGAACGGCCTGTTTAAGGTCATGCCACAGCATCACAATCAGATTTAAGTCCGGACTTTGCTTAGGCCGCTCCAAAACCTTCAGTTTGTTTTTTTTAAGCCATTCAGAGGTGGACTTGCTAGTGTGTTTCAGATCATTGTCCTGCTGCATAACCCAAGTGCGCTTGAGCTTGCGGTCACCAACTGATGGTTGGACATTCTCCTTCAGGATTTTCCGGTAGAGAACAGAATTCATAGTTCCATCAATTACAACAAGTCATCCAGGTCCTGAAGCAGCAAAGCAGCCCCAAACCATCACACTACCACCACCTTGTTTGACTTTTGGTATGATGTTCTTCTTATGAAGTGATATGTTTGTTTTACGCCGGATGTAACGGGACGCACACCTTCCAAAAAGTTCAACTTTTGTCTTGTCAGTCCACAGAATATTTTCCCAAAAGTCTTGGGGATCATCAAGATGTATTTTGGCAAATGTGAGATGAGCCCTTGTGTTCTTTTTGGTCAGCAGTAGTTTTTGCCTTGGAACCCTCCCATGGATGCCATTTTTGCCCAGTCTCTTTCTTATTGTTGAATCATGAATACTGACTTGAAATGAGGCAAGTGAGGCCTGCAGTTCTTTAGCTGTTGTTCTGGGTTCTTTTGTGACCTCCTGGATGAGTCGTCGATGTGCTTTTGGAGTAATTCTGGTGGGCCGGCCATTCCTGGGAAGGTTCACCACTGTTCCAAGTTTTCTCCATTTGTGGATAATGGCTTTCACCCTGATTTGCCAGAGTCCCAAAGCCTTAGAAATGGCTTTGCCACCCTTTCCAGACTGATAGATGTCAATTTCTTTGTTTCTCATCTGTTCTTGAATTTTGTTAGTTCGCAGCATGACATGTTGCTTTTTGAGATCTTTTAGCCTACTTCACTTTGTCAAACAGGTTCTATTTAAGTGATTTCTTGATTCAACAGGTTTGGCAGTAATCAGGCCTGGGTGTGGCTGTGAAATTGGACTCAAAAAATGTGGTTAATCACAGTTAATTCATGATTTAACAGGGGGGGCAATTTCTTTTTCCACATTGGGCCAGGTAGGTTTGGATAGCTTTTTCCCCTTAATAAATGAAATCATCATTTCAAAACTGCATTTTGTATTTACTCGGGTTATCTTTGTCTTACATTAAAATTTGTTTGATGATCTGAAACGTTTGAGTGTGAAAAATGTGCAAAAAAGTAAGAAATCAGGAAGGGGGCAAATAGTTTTTCACGGCACTGTATACTTCCGAACAGACAGACAGACAAACAAATGGACCCGATTACAATACCCTCGCTCCCCCTTTGGGGGCAAGGGTAATTATGATTATGTAATGAATGGTAAAATCCAGCCAAATAGTTCCTCATACTCAAAGTTTCTTGTTGGAGGAGCCTTCTTTCGAGATCACCCCCCCGGGAAGTTTCTCAAGTTTTTCAATGCCAACATAACTCAATGCACTGACATTATGACCCGCTTGTTTAAAATGTGTGGCCACAGGATTGCGTTCATCTCCAGCTCTAATGTTACTTCAAAGCTTTTTGCAGTAATATAGTGATTAACTATGACCCCTATGATGTTTATGCTTAAAATTAGTGCTTATTCTTAGACCTTCAAACTGAAGGAGCCTCAAGACCATGATGAGGTGACGGGTCCCCTTGAGGAATAACTACCATGCTATCGTGCCTATTTAACATATGATATATTTGATACACATTTGACTAGATTTCGCACAAATTAAATAATCTATTTACAATTTTTCACAGATTTGAATTTGGCTGTTTGTGGCTGCATCTTTGTGACTGGTGGTAGAGGTATCCAAGATAATACAGGATGCTGGCCACATGGGCACACATTTCGGTAGTATGCTTACCTGTTGGGCAAATACAATAATAATCCTTGAGTGGATCATCCTCATCAGAAGAGTTGTATTCAATCCAGACATTATATCTAGTCTGAGACCGATGCCTGGAGTGAATCTGACCTCTGATAAGGTTTGGTGTATACTGTTACACCCACACCTCAAAGTCTCCATCAGGGGTGAGATGTTCTGAGACATAACCTGGTGCCTGCCTGAGCTGGTATACCCCACATGTGACTGTCTTCAGGCACTCCTACTGCAAGAGAGGAAAATGTATATCGGTGTTCAAGTTAATTTACGCTTGCTTTTAACTAAAGCAGAAGGCAGGTAGGGTTACATCTACAAAGCCACAAAGCAAGGAAGGTGACAGGTGTCAGGAATTAAGGCATGCAAGTTACCACTACAAATGAACTGCCCTTACTTGGCAGGCTGCTGCTTGCTTGCTATGACCTCTGCCCTTTTTCAGGACAACCACTCGCTCGATGCAACTGCTGGGCCCTTTTTCATACCCAAGCACCATGCACTAAGGAAATCCTAAAATTAACACTGTCTACGTGCTGTTTATTGTTTTATACCAGCGCTTTATTTAAAGGAACCCCGCTTCTTGTAATACATTGTTACTGCAGCAAAAGCCCAGAGTCTGTATTACTAATAGTGCGAAGAAACCTTGTTTCCATTTTGTTTTGTAATGCAACGTTTGTGCCTTCTGTTGTGCAGTAGGCATAATAAATACAACCAAGTCCATCCTTGCACCTAAGTCCAGTCCTTAACTTCCTGCAAATGCAAAAACTGCACATGAATAATCTCTTCAATATTCTGATTGATGCAGGCGTCTACTTGAAAGTTTTGCTCATATATATTTGTTCATAAGGGCAGTCACAGGTTTCTGTAAGTTCACTTGAGTAGGAAAATTCAAATCCAGGAGGTGCAAGTCTGCCCCAGTATTTTGTTCTAATCACCTGGATTTGTCAATCAGCACAATTTTTCATTTGGAAACCAGAACTACTCAGAAAAATCAGCAGGCTGAATCATGTATGCAAGAAACACATGAGGTATTACAGTTTCTTTCCAAGGAACATTAAATGTCTGGAACTTTCCATCAGCATGGTTGCAGAAATGCCCATACATCTGCTTTAGTTTTGGCTTGCGTAGCCCTGACCTTTTTGTTCAGTAAGTCTCAAATCTGCTCAATTTTAATTCACTTGTTGGAAAATTGAAATAATTTGCCTGTCTGTTCAATTTGCCAAATATGTTTTTTTTTTATTCCGTAATTTTGGACAATAATTCATGCGAAGTTACCGTATGTCACCATTAGTCATTTGAGATTATAGTTGTATACAACTTTAATTTAACCAAAACAGATGATTACAACACAGGTAAAGTGTTTCCGAACTTTTGGTTCCGTATCAATAGACACATATCTGAAGAACATCCAAGTATCATTATATTATTACACTTATCAAGTGTAAACATGGAAATGTTGGTCCTTCAGTGAAATTTTGTACCTGCATTTTATATATTAAAAGTGTAATTAAATGCACCAAAGAGAAGAGGTCCAGTTACTGCAGCCCTTCTCTAATTTTTTTTGCATATTTGTTTATCGAGTCAAGATGATTTGTATTGTAAGTCATAAAATATACGCTGTGACTGGCATTGTTTTTTCATGGCTGGTTTCTTTCATCTGAATTTGTGCTGGAAAGAGGAAGTTTATTTTTCATTTGCATATCAGCCTGATAAAGGCCATGGGTTTATATTTCATCTGGTGTACAGCAACTGCACCTCATAAAAACAGTTCTTAGATTATCTTTAGCTCTGGTGTGGTAGTCAGGGAAAAAGTCTCAAATGCAGCAAAAGAGGAGTCGCACACTGATGAGGAAGCTTCAGACACAAATTTTGACCGTAGATATTTCTTATTAAATACATTACAGGGCTGTGCAGGCAATAAAACAATGGGACCAGATTTTACCCCAGTGTGAATATAAATATATTTTTCTCCTTAAACACTGCATCCCAGTGGTTTTAATGAAGAATTGGATATGACCTGTCCTCTGTAACTTTTTCCAAACTAGTGGGTCCCACTGTCAATATATACATATAAACATTTGCTTTTATATCTGTGTGTGTATGAGGATTCAGCCAATACCAAATAATTCTACTCCTCCGATTTGTCTGGTGTTTTGGCCTGCTGGTAACTGGCTTCATTTGTGGTTAAACAAGTCCTAGCTCATTGACAAGCTGCACCTGTAGAGCAACCTTCAAATGAAGTGGCTCATTATGCTTCATTCAGCACTTGAGATGCACTTCACGGTGAATCTTACACGGTTGCACCTTAGAGTCCACCTAAATGCAGAATCGAGAAGAAGTTTCATGCTGTTTATTGTCAGCTAGCTACTTGGTTAAGGACCCAGGTAGTTCGTCCGTGAGCCAACTTGCAAGACAGCGAGCTTTGTGGCAGGCTGAGTTAGTTTTCAAGCTTGGTAGGTCACTAGCTAACTGCCTCGCTATTTGAGCAATTCATGCAAAACTACTTGGCACCAAGCTGATTGGATATGGTGTTTGCACGAGGTTCTCGCAAATTGATGTCTGATAGGCACAATCCAATATGTCTAACACTCCAATCAAAGGCTAGGGGTGGTGTTCCCCAGGAAGTCTCAAGAACTAGCACTGTAGTGGCGGAAAGGTTTTTACGGTTACCTGAGAAACATGAAGATTTTATCAGCAGTCTGAATATGGATGTCATTAGTGAAATAACAAGGGAAGTTGATATGGCATTAGATGAGGTAGTGGATCAAGAGCTAATGGATAATATTGCTCACAAGCTTAAAAGCATTTATAAGAATGCTGCTGATAATTGTGGAATGGCTGAGCCCCTTAAGAAGCCTGTTAATTATTCTAGGGGTAAAAAATAAGCCCTGGTTTGATGTTGTCTGTAGAATGGAGAGAAAGAGCTACATGAAGTCCAAGAAAACATTGAAGAAAATTCCTTCTGAGGTCAATATGGTGTTAATGTATGAAACAAAAAGGCATTGTATGAAGGTTATTAAATGAAGTCAAGTGAGATATGAAAAGCAGTTGAACATCAGATTAGCACAACTGAAAAGTTTGAATGCCAAGGACTACTGGAACATTATAAATAGCAAATCCTCTCTGCAGGGCAATGGTGGAGAAATTTCCAAGGAAAATCTATACAAACATTTTAAAAGTCTTAGTCACATTGAATTGAACACCAGCCATGATGGCTATGACAGCAAGGACCCCAGATCAATATTACACTCAGTCAACGAGTACCTTAACAACCTCTCCACTGAGGAAGAAGTAAGCACTCAGATAAAACAGCTTAAAAAGAACAAAGCCAGTGGTTGTGACAAGGTGTTAAATGAGTTTATAAAAGCCGGTCCAAAGGAACTGATGTCCTTACTAACTAAAGCATTCAACCTAGTTCTGTATACAGGAGTCATTCCAACAGATTGGTCCATTGGGCTTATTATGCCCCTGTATAAGGGGAAAGGAGACAAGTTAGATGCTGACAACTATGGAGGCAGCACGCTTCTTAACTGTTTAGGCAAATTGTTGACTTCAACAATTAATGAGCATTTATCATCATATCTAAGTAATGTAGGTGCATTGGGTGATGAGCAGGCAGGTTTTAGGGGGGTTTCTACACTATAGATCACGTATTCACCCTGCATAGTATCATTGAACTGTATATCCATCACAAAAAACGAGCCTTCTTTGCCTTTATTGATTATAAAAAGGCGTTTGATTTGGTTGACAGGAGCTCACTATGGAGCAAACTTATTGCTTTGAATATCAACGGCAGAATTTTGACTGTAATTTACAACATCTACCAAAATGCAAAGTCATGTGTCCCAGTTAGAGGCGATTGCACTGAGATGTTCTTTTGTAATGTTGGTGTTAGGCAGGGTGAAAATCTGTCACCGTTACTTTGTCCCATAGGAGGATGGAGTAGCTTGAAAGGAACTTGATTCCAATCCTGATGACCGTTGATGGATTGGGAGCTTGTTGCTAACATACTGGACAGAGCAACAGACTTAGAAGGGTTAATGAGAACGTGGTCCCAATCCCAGACCTGATTTGGTTTGGGAGCTTGTTCCACTTAGACTGGACAGATAAAGTTAACCCAACCAAAGTCAGTTTAACAAGGTCCCAAACCTGGACCCTAAGCAGGCTTGGAAGCTTGTTTGAGTTAACTGAGTAAAGAGGAAAGCTTCCACAAATTGCTGTCATTAAAGGTTACTTTACTCTTGATAAAAACAAAGATTTTTTACTACTAGAAATACTGACTGGCTCTCAGCACAAATAGCTAATTACAATCTAGCAACTTGCAACCTAAAGCAGGGGGTTTAAATACGCGTGACAGGGACATCAGGAAATAACAATGAGATGAGACACAGCCGGGCAGGGGAATGCATGCGAGATGTAAACCAATGAGAAGAGACATACTCCTAATAGACACGCAGGTTGCTGAATAGGATGAGAAATGTAAGACATTCACACGAGGGTTGTGATGCAGTGCTAGGGTATTACAGTTAACAAAATATCCCCAATTAAATCAGTCCAGAGAATGCAGTCCAGAGCGCGCTTCTCCTGATTCCAGGTTATAGTGCACACATCATAAATGCTCTGTGAAAGATGTACCGAAAAAACTTTTTTTAAAAATAATAATAATTAGAATAAATTAATGAAAATATGTTATTTGTAATCACAAATAGCATTGATGTGTTACCACTATAATTGTTCCTCTGCCGAGCTGTGTTTCAGTTTCGGGTATTGCTTTGAAATGATTTCATGTGCATTTTCTGGCTGCTGAAACACAAACCAAGTCATTGCCAAGAACATTAAAATATCCTTCACTGAACACAAACTTTGCAGGCAAATCGCAAACATAAATGACATATTCTTGCAAATGTCAGTAAATTGAGTGTTTGATGATTAGTTATTACCTCAATATATACGTTAGGCCTGTGGACACAATTTCAGGGTAAAACAATTAGCCAGACATTGCAGAAACTGCATTTGACACAGTGCTTTCGGCAACATAACCTATAGCACTAAGCTGGATGTATTGCCAAGACTACAAAAAGAAAATAAAAAGCATGAACCTCTGTATCAGAATACAAAATATAGGGCACTGGCGGCCCCAGAAGCTCCCGGCATTATGATAAACAAAATGTCAAAGTTTTTGTTGACGGACACATGCATGGACGGACACACGCACGGATGGAGCCCGATACCATAGCTCCCGTGCCACTCGGGTGGCAGGAGCTAATTAGGAGCCTGTAACTGAAATAGGTGATGAGATAAAGCAAAATGTCAAAGTTTTTGGTGATATTACATAAGAATTTCTTAGAACATAAGAAATTGCCTTCCGGTTGAGTGAACGCTGGCGCGACTGGCTGCCGCTACTCTCCGGTAATTTTTAAGTGTTTTTATGGTTTTATGGCCTCAACGTGGCCTGAGTGGACTATTGTGATAGCACTTTGTGGGAGTTGAAGCGTCTACCTGCGTTTGAATACCGATCCATCTACCGCTCCTATGTTTTTATGTGCTCGCTAGCTAACACTAGCCTACCTGCTGGAAGTTAGCACCTGGCCACAGACACGATGTGGGCCAGCAAGCTTCTCATCTGGTCTGCTCTTACCTGGACTTTCCTGTTGTTTTGCCACCACCCGATGGCAGAACCGCTCCGGTATACAGCTGCAGAGCTTCTCTGGATCTGCTGGCATCTGCCCGTGCCTCCATCGCTGCCGCCGGTACTGCACCACCACCTGGACATCGCTCTCCTCCCCCGCCGGAGATACATCCATCATGGGTCTCGCAGGAACTTCAATCATGACAACTCCTCCACAGCAATAAAATCCTTCTGGTCCACTACTCGTCGTCCTCTCAGAAACTCTGGCCGGGTTGCGGATAGCCGTGCATTAGCTAGCCTGGCTAGGTCGGCTAATACTAAAGCTACCGTCAAGCATGACAACACCACTGTTTGCTTCGGTCTGCTCAACATCCGCTCTCTTACGAGCAAGGGTCATCTCCTCCAAGATCTCCTCACTGACCGTAAGCTTGATTTTCTTTGTTTAACTGAAACGTGGCAACAGCCAAATGACTTTTCTCTGCTTAATGAATCCACTCCTACTGGATTTGTTTACATCTGTCATCCCCGTGGCAGCGGTCACAAGGAGGTCTCGCGGTAATTCACATGAGAAGTGGAAAGTCCTGCCTGTGTCAGTCTCTGCACTCAGTTCATTTGAATGCACTGTGTTTATGCTGCCTGGACCCTCTCCCACTGTCGTCGCCACCATTTACCGACCCCCTAAGCCCCACACTGATTTTTTAACTGACTTTGCCACTCTTCTTACACAACTTTCCACTCTGTCACCTAACATAATACTTCTGGGAGATTTCAACATACACATTGACAATAAAAATCTGCCCCTCACCAGAGACTTTTTATCATGCCTTGACAGTTTTGGACTCCATCAGTACATTGACTTTCTGAAACATAACAAAGGACATACTCTGGATTTACTCTGCTGCTCTGGCCTCATCCCCTCCAACTGCACCTCCGACAAACTTCCCATAACGGACCATTTCCTCCTCACATTCAGTGTTCCACTCTGCCTCTCTGCAATCAAACCTCCACATCTCATCTCATTCAGGAATTTAAAGGACATTAATGTTGACACTCTCTGCTCCAAAATTGACAGTATCTCTATCCCGGATTTTCTTTCCAGCCCTGATGATCTTACAGCGCTCTACAACAATGGTTTAAAAGATATCCTCAACTCTCTTGCCCCACTGAAAACTCGGACTGTTTTCTTTTCATCATCTGCACCCTGGTACACCCCTGAACTCCAGACAATGAAAACTAAAGGACGCCAACTGGAATGGCTCTATAAAAAACTGGACTCATAATACACAAAAACATGTACAAAACCCACATTCTTCATTACAAAGACTCCATTGCACACAGTAAATCTGCTTACTACTCCGGTCTCATCACTTCCAACGAAGGAAATACCAAATCACTTTTTTCGCTACTCAACAAGATTCTCCAGCCTCCCCACTCCTTAACCCCCTACCTTCACTCTATTGATATCTGTAACTCCCTGATGCTATTCTTTAATGATAAAATCAACTCCATTCACTAGCACCTCTGTTCGCACGCTCCTCCTCTTTCCACACCCGAACCCTTCCTCTACAGTCAGCCCTTTTCCTCCTTTGAACTCCCTAATGCCTCTGAAATATCTGACCTCATCCGCAAATCTAAGCCCTCCACATGCCTGCTGGACCCTATCCCCACAACCCTGGTCAAATCCTGCCTCTCATCTCTGCTTCCCCTCATTTCTGCCATTATCCATTCTTCACTGTCCACCGGTATTGTCCCTTCAGCTTTCAAAACTGCTGCTGTCACCCCAATCCTGAAAAGACCTGGTTCAGATCCCAACGACTTCAATAATCTCCGCCCCATCTCCAACTTACCTTTCATCTCCAAAACTCTTGAAAAAATAGTCTCCTCCCAACTTCACGCACATCTCACTCTAAACAGTTTGTGTGAACCCTTCCAGTCTGGTTTCCGTCCACGTCACAGCACTGAAACTGCACTTATCAAAATCACCAATGATCTCCTCACTGCAGCTGACACCGGTTCACTCTCCATTCTCATCCTCCTCGACCTGAGTGCGGCCTTTGACACCATCTCACACCCCATCCTCCTCAGTAGACTCTCCTCAATTGGCATCACCCACACCCCCCTTCACTGGTTCCATTCTTATCTTACAGACCACACTCAGTTCATACAGCTTAAGTCTTTCTTCTCCGACCCCTCTCCAGTCATCACAGGTGTGCCCCAGGGCTCTGTCCTGGGGCCCCTCCTCTTCATAACCTACCTCCTCCCCCTCGGCCATATCTTCCGTAAATTTAACATTTATTTCCACTGCTTCGCGGATGACACCCAGCTCTACCTCTCTTGCAAACCTAACTCCACACTCCCACCCCCCTCCCTCACCTCCTGTCTTTCTGAAATAAAATCATGGTTCACCTCTAACTTTTTAAAATTAAACAGCAATAAGACTGAATTCTTACTCATTGGCACCAAGTCCACCCTATCTAAAGTTGACACCTTCTCTCTCTCCATTGACAGCTCCTTAGTCTCCCCTTCCCCTCAGGTTAAGAGTCTGGGTGTCACCCTCGACAGTACACTATCTTTTCAATCTCACATTAATAACATCACCCGGTCTGCTTACTTCCACCTGCGCTCTATCAATCGTCTCCGCCCCTCCCTCACCCCCTCACACCACAGCCATCCTCGTCCATAGCCTTGTCACCTCCCACCTTGACTATTGTAATTCACTCCTCTTCGGCCTCCCTCATAAGTCCCTCCATAAACTTCAGCTGGTTCAGAACTCTGCTGCCCGGATCATCACCAAAACCCCCTCATCCCACCACATCACCCCCGTCCTTCAGCAACTCCACTGGCTCCCAGTAAATCAAAGAATCACTTACAAAATCCTTTTGCACACCTACAAGTCTATCCATAACCTCGCCCCTCCTTATGTCTCTGATCTCCTGCACGTTGTCACTCCATCCCGTGCCCTCAGATCTTCTTCCTCCCTCCATCTCACTGTTCCCACTGCCCGCCTTAGCTCTATGGGGAGCAGAGCTTTCAGCCGCTCTGCTCCCAAACTCTGGAACTCACTGCCACCTGACCTCCGTGACTCTGCCACCCTGCCCATCTTCAAATCTAAACTCAAAACTTATCTGTTCAGACTTGCTTACTCTCTCTAAACTGCTTCACACAGTCCCCCCTCCCTATTTATTGTATGTTGTCTTTTATCTTGTATTTTATATTTTGTTTTTTATATTTCTGTACAGTGACCTTGGGTGTCCTGAAAGGCGCTTTCAAATAAAATGTATTATTATTATTATTATTATTATTTTCAGGCCAGTGACCTTGAAAAATAGCCAATGGTCACCTCTAGGCACGTCATTTGTGGGCCTTAATGAGATGCATGTCCAGTAAAAATTAGGAGCCTGTAACTGAAATAATTGATGAGATAAAGCAAAATGTTGAAGTTTTTGGTGATATTTTTAGGCCAGTGACCTTGAAAAAAATACGCCAAGGTCAAATTTAGGCACGTCATTTGTAGGCCTTAATGAGATGCATGTCCAGGAAAAATTAGGAGCCTGAAACTGAAAGAGTTGATGAGATAAAGCAAAATGTCGAAGTTTTTGGTGATATTTTGAGGCCAGTGACCTTGAAAAAATAGGTCAAGCTCACCTTTAGGCATGTCATTTGTAGGCCTTTATGAGATGCATGTCCAGTAAAAATTAGGAGCCTGTAACTGAAAGAGTTGCTGAGATAAAGCAAAATGTTGAAGTTTTTGGTGATATTTTGAGGCCAGTGACCTTGAAAAAATATGCCAAGGTCACTTTTAGGCACGGCATTTGTAGGCCTTAATGAGATGCATGTCCAGTAAAAATTAGGAGCCTATAACTGAAATAGTTGATCAGATACAGCAAAATTTCAAAGTTTTTGGTGATATTTTTAGGGAGGTGACCTTGAAAAAATAGGTCAAGTTCACCTTTTTAGGCATGTCATTTGTAGGCCTTTATGAGATGCATGTCCAGTAAAAATTAGGAGCCTGAAACTGAAAGAGTTGATGAGATAAAGCAAAATGTCGAAGTTTTTGGTGATATTTTGAGGCCAGTGACCTTGAAAAAATAGGTCAAGGTCACCTTTATGCATGTCAATTGTAGGCCTTTATGAGATGCATGTCCAGCAAAAATTAGAAGCCTGTAACTGAAATAATTGATGAGCTACAGCAAAATGTTGAAGTTTTTGGTGATATTTTTAGGCCAGTGGCCTTGAAAAATAGGCGAAGGTCACCTTTAGGCATGGCATTTGTAGGGCTTTATGAGATGCATGTTCAGTAAAAATTTGGAGCCTGTAACTGAAATTGTTGATGAGATAAAGCAAAATGTGTTGATGGACACGCACACGCACGCACACACGCACGCACGCACACACGCACGGAGCCAAATACCATAGCTCCCGCACCGCGAGCGGCGGGAGCTAATAAACTTTGGATTTTCTTTCTTGGAACACATATTAAGTTTAAAATTCCTCAATGAGCCAAAAACAATAGCTGCTGCATCACTGCCTTCAAACAAACAAACAAGAAAACAAATAAAACAAACAATGGAACAAATAAATAAATAAATGAACGAACTGCCCTGAAATGGACAAAGTTGAAATGAAAAGGGGTGGCGCTCAAAGAACCGGTCGCACTGACATCAGAAAATCATTTTGAGATGCTAGACATTGGTATTTCAGATGCTGCTCAACAGTGCCTGGCTTCCTCATCTTCCCTCTCTGCTCTGAAACAGGTGTTCACCTGCTGACCATCTACTCTGGCAATAAGGTAAATTATGAATAATGACCGCCATAGTAAGGTTAAGATATTATTTTGACACATCCAGAGTTTACACTCTCATTAGATCAGACTCAACAAATTGATGGGTTGAGATGAGCCAAACTGAAAATTTAGTTTCCTCACAGTTTTCTGGGCACTATGTACAGGGGCTCCTGTCTTGTAGTGTTGTTCTATCATGCAATTGATTCAGTTTTGACCGTGTGAGGCTGTTCATATATCTTGAGATAACATCAGTGTTTTAAAAAAATGTTTCAAACGGCGTGATGGCGAGCATGTGCTAACAATGATGTGATTTATTACTTTCACTGTGTGCCATTAGCTAAAATCAAAATTGTGAAGCTCCAAACTAGGGCATGATAATAATAAAAACTCTCATTCTTCAGCTTCGTCTTAATCTATGGTTATTTTCAAAATATTTTACTGATAAGTGCCAGAAAAACCCAAGTGCAGGAAGAACAACAGGGGGAGAGAGAGAGAGACAGAGAGAGAGAGATGGCTTTTTGAAGGTTGGCGGTTTGAACTTTTAATATTTTAACATTTTACTGCTTCTTTCAATTTCTGCACATTTAAAAAAAATTTAAAAGTAGTGTGATTCAACACTAATTTCAAATTATTTAAACTTCAAATTATAGAGGATTGTGTAATCTTGTTACTGGTCTAAAAAGGAAACAGTTGTGAAAAACAGTATTTTTTTGCTACTGCTGTACAATTGATGTGTAAGTTAAGTACACAGATGATTGGACTGAGTTTGAGGGCAATCGTGGACCTTCATTTCATTGTTGTTAGGAAATAAGCTATAGCCATTGATTATATTCTCATTTCGGAGGACATTGCCTCTAATTGCAGTGCTTTTCCAACTGTTTCAGCAGCGCTGACAGTCTCTGTATCTCCCTGACACATCAACATGACTGTCACAAAGTGGTTCATCCTCATTGGCTGCCTCCTGCAAGGTAAGACTACGAAGGGTGGAGCTTTATGGACCCAAGAGGTTTATGCATACCCATTGGTAATTCTTCTCTCATCTACATGCACAATGTTATTTGTTTTCTGCTATTTAAATTCTTGGAAGTTTGAAAAATACTCCATAGATCCGAACCCTGCAAAGATTCTGTTTGGCTTGCCAACATCTCCTTGTATTGTCTCGTGCACTCTGTAGGAGCCCAGGGCGGAAGATTCCCTACTAAGATGCCTGGGAGTATAAAAGCTCTGAGCGGATCCTGTGTGCTGATTCCCTGCACATTTGATTTCCCTTCACAATATAACAATGATATGAAACCCACGGCCAGAGGACTCTGGAAAAGAGGTGGACACGGAGGAGACGTAATATTTGATTCCAGTAAAAGCAATGAAGATAATGAAATTGCAGGGACACTGGTTGGAAAAGTGCATGAGAAGAACTGTGCCACAGTTCTGGACAACTTCAGTTTATCTTACAATGACATATATTTCTTCAGGGTGGAAAGTCTTAAGCTCAATTTTAATACGGAACCAGGTGTCCAAATTAATGCACAAGGTACAAAATTTACTCTCATGCCTTTTTCATTGAGTGCTATTATGTTCAGGGTTCCCGCGGTCATGAAATTCCTGGAAAAGTTATGAAATTTGAAAAACCTGTTTTCCAGTCTGGAAAAGTTATGGAATTAACCAACGGTTTTGGAAAAGTTTGGAAAAATACACTGTTTGCCTAATGCTTATAATATGTTCGCTAAATCCCCAAAAGATGTCTAGAGTTTACCGCAAAACTACAAGCTATTTAAAATCTAACGCGGCACCGTTGAAACTAGAATGACGTTTCGTGATACGCGTAGGTTACATATGCAGCTAGTTGGCTGGCAGCGATTTTTTTTCCCCCACCGGACTCCTTAATTCCAATTTATCTCATTAGCTTACAGCCAAAAAGAATCAAGCACATGCTTTTGTTTGCCTTTTGACGTGCATGCTGTACCCTCTATGCACATGGTTACTTGGTACGCTGTTCGCCGGAATTTAAAGGGCAGTAATTGTACAGTAAAGCTAAGCTGTGCCCACCCAAAAATTTGGCTTGCACAGCGCCCCTGAAGGGCACCGTTTTTCTAATAACACCAGTTGAATTTTCCTACTGCCTCGCTTCAAATTAGTGTAATAATACCATCAATGTCAATCAGAATAATGAATGAAATAACGTGAATACAATAAGATTTCAATACAAACACACAACTTTATTTAAATTTATGCTCGACGTCCTTCTATGGCCCAGTTGGTTTCTCTCCAAGTCATTTTCCTGCATTATACACTGTTCAAAAATATTTCATTTCCATCCTGGCATTTTTTTTTTGTTTGATTACCCAGGTTCGCTTGCGAAACTCAATGATTTTTTTTCAGCTCGATGAACACGTCATGCACGTAAATTGATTAGACCGCAAAGAAACCCGATTCCCGATTGTGGCAGAAAAAAAAAAAAAAAAAATATCTTCACTATTTGCTTCGAAATTCTCCTGCAAGTTCTCTCATTCCAAATAACATATTTTTTATATTTTTAAAGCGTGTCTGTTTCGACATTATTAAGCGATGCATGTTCGTATAAACGCCGATTTTTGATTTTCTAAGAAAATGGGACCAAAAGTAAAGGAAAGGACCCCAATTCTGGCTTAAAACACATTATTAATTTTTTCACTAATCACGCAAAATTTCAAAATAGTAATTCTTAACGAACATGCGCAACATCTTAAACAATGTACACTTTGGTTCATGACTGTGGCATTTGTTACGTTTTGAGAAAACTTGCACAAAGTGATTTTGATGATCTTGGGGGAACCTCATTAACTCCACCAATTTGCGTTTTTTTTTTTTTCAAATTTCCTTTTCATATTATGTAGCAATACAGCATTCGTCATTGACAGATAGCTTAATTTGATAGGACTCGCCCACACAACTGAATAATAGGCCGATGTTATTCGCAGACTTATGCGTGTGGCCAATGCTGAATTTTTTTTTTTTCTTGGCCACACTTATAAGTGCGCCAGTTGATGACCATTCCAGTTTTTAGAAAAAGTACCGCTTAAAAATAAGTTTGGCCAAGAAAAAAATTAGCTTTGGACACACTTAAAATAAGTGTGGGCAATGGAGCATGTGCATCTTAGCCACACGCCTAACGCGAATTTCGATCAATTTTTTTGTGCTTGGACGCACTTAAATAAGTGCGAATGGTCACTTCGATAGTAATATCAAGTTTAGCGGCTACTGTGGTGTCAGAAGGTGGACGTCGACCTTAACTTTCTCTCTACATGTAGGCTACACTGAAAGCTTCCATTTCACCGTGTTCACCAGAAAAGTAGCCTATACGTTATGCCGTAATAAAAACCTGGATCCTTTATTGTCACTTCGTAAAAACTCTCTGAGGGCAGTTCAAGTATTTTTCCATCAGAACAAGTATGATTTGCAGATATTATAAAATGAAAATATTCTCAAAAAAGTATGTGCACATTAATGAGAACAATTAGTTTGCAGCTTTGTAAGAAACATTTTTTTTCTGCAGCCTACTGCGATAAGCACTGGGCTTCCTACAGACGAATGCACTGACAATTTTGCATATCGCTCATACGAAAAGAAAATCTCACAAAAGACAGCTATTCTATGAAACTTTTCCTCCGTTAGCTTTTCTATGAAACCTTTCCTCGGTTACAGTCTTTAATGGTTACATGTCATGTCAGCGTCATTTACAGCGTCAACTTGGCTAACTCGACGACGTCCCCCAGATTCTGCGAACAATGCATGCAAACAAGAATAATACACTCTAAATTAGGGTTTAGTATGCGGGCTCTTATCTCGAACCCGCATACTGTAGATTTAGTTGCGTCACTTGCATTTTAGTCATTCATTTTTGGAAATTCTTTAGCGTCATTCGGCGCACAATAAAAAATACTTCAATTTGCGTTCATATGAAAGGAATTAACACCGTCTTTAAAGTCATTTGGAGCAATCAGCGAGCATTAAAGTGCATTTAACACTTTTATCACACCGTTTGACTTTCAATAGCATTTCTGGACCGCGTTCGTGCGGATAACACAAAGATGCACGCAATTGTACAAACGTTCTTAACATTCAATTCACAAAAATCTTTTTTCAACCTAACAGTAGCCTACATCTGGCTCATTATTCCATCGTCAGTGTGGTGTAAGATTAGGTATGCTCTCAATTTGATAATTACTGTGCAACAATGAGCAAAATGTGGGCTAACTGTTCAATTGAAAAAAAAAAGATTTTTGTGGATTGAATGTTAAGAACGTTCAATTGTTTGTACAGTCGCGTGAATATTTGTGTTATCCGCACTAACACGGTCCAGAAATGGTATTGATAGTCAAACGGTGTGATAAAAATGTTAAATGCACTTTAGTGTTCGTTGATTGTCGCAAATGACTTTAAAGACGGTGTTAATGCCTTTCATATTCACGCAAATGAAAGTATTTTTGCTGTATTGTGTGCCGAATGACGCTAAAGATTGTCCAAAAAGGAGTGATTAAAATGCCAATGACGTTACTGAATCTGCTGCAGAAGTGGAAAATCCAGGGGTCGGAAAGTAAAAATCCAGCTCGGTTTTTCTCCCTCCCACAGAATGAGCTGATCACTCATATTGGCTCTATCTCCTGTCAAAAGTAAATCCAGGCGGTTGGAACAAAGTTCTGGGGAGGATTTTTACTTTCTGTGCGTGGACTTTTTCCGGTACGCGCAAATGTTCGATTTTTGGCGCTGATGAATGTTTCTCGGTGAAATTGGTCGCCATTTCACACAAATGAATGCGTATTTTCTCGTACTGAACAGCAAAAGGTGTACAACTAATATTACAATATACTAGGCCTATTATAAAATATATAGGCCTTCTATTATTATTACAAATATATACTACTATTATTACTATTAGGCCTATTAATTATTACAGCCAATTTTAATATGTTAGTTTTTTTTTTTTTTTTTTTTCTTATCAAGCACGTCTCCTATGCTTATAATAAATCTGCCAGATCATCATCTGAGGATCATGGTAAGGTAAGGGGGGGGCGTTTGCTCAAAAAAGGTTGAGAACCACTGCTCTAAATAATAATTTGTAATTGTTCAACATTTGTCTCAGAAAATTTTAAATGCCATCTGTTTGTTACCTCTTCAATGTTTTTGCCTTCTTGAGCATTTAAATGTAGCACTTGGTAATTCATTCTGCCCTACAAAGCCTAAGTGCAGTTACTACATATTGGGTAAAATGTGAGTGACTCAGTTTTGGGCCTGAAAGTATATTGAGGTCAGGATTTATTTGGACAGAAATTATACCATGGTAAATCAGTTAATCATAATCTGTCATAGAAGTGCTGACTATTTTTGTTGGGACAGCAAACAAACTCTAAAGCCATTTTTTACTGTTTAATTTATTGCGTAGTTACTGCACTTAGCCTTTGTAGGGCAGTATTGTTGTTTGTTTGTTTGTTTGTTTGTTTGTTAAATATAATCGAGAAAATACAAGAATGGTGCCATAGGCCCTTATGCCATTGTGTGATGCCCTAGGATAGGTGGTAGATAGACACAACTTCCCTTCCATTCTCCATGCTACATTTGTGCTACACTGCTTAGGGCATAGCACACTGTAGAAGCTCATAATGGTGCTCTTTGTTCGCTATTATAGGCCTTACCTATTTTAAACTAAGTCATGGAAATTAGGTAAAATATTATGGAAAAGTTTTGAAAAATCACTGGTAAAAAAGTGTGGGAACCCTGTATGTTGATTTTGAGACCCAATGATGTTATTGTTAAGTGCAGGAGCCCCAAGTGCAGTCCCCAGAGAGAAAAACATCTTGGATGTACAACCCCAATTCCGAAATAGTTGGGACAAAGTGTAAATTCTGAATAAAATCAAAATGCAATGACTTTCAGATCACATGAGCCAATATGTTATTTACAGTAGAACATAGATAACATTTCAAATGTTGAAACTGAGACATTTTTATCCAGAAAGTGAGCTCATTGCAAATTTTCTGGCTGCAACAGGTCTCAAAAACGTTGGGACACAGGCAAAAAAGGGCTGAAAAAGCCATTAATATATAAAAGAATCGGCTAAAAGAATATTTAGCAAGTAATTACATTAACTGGTATCAGGTGCGTAACATGATTGGCTATAAAAGGGATGTCTTAGAGAGGTTGAGTCTCTCAGAAGTAAAGATGGCCAGAAGCTCTCCAACCTGTGAAGGCTCGCGAAAAAAAAATTGTGGAATACTTTAAAAGCAATGTTCCTCAACGTCAAATTGGAAAGGCTTTGAAGGTCTCATCATCGACAGTGCGTAAAATCATCAAAAGATTCGAGAAACTGGAAAAATCTCTGTGCGTAAGGGACAGAGTAAGTAAGGGTAAGACCTTTACTGGATGCCCGTGATCTTCGGGCCCTCAGACGCCACTGCATCACTCATCGGCATGATTCTGTCATTGACATTACTAAATGGGCCCAGGAATACTTCAAGAAACACACTGTAAACACAGTCCTCCATGCCATCCACAGATGCCACCTAAAACTCCATCATGCAAAAGGGAAGCTATTGTTGAGCATGATCCAGAAGCGCCGCTGTGTTCTGTGGGCCAAGGCTCATTTAAAATGGACTGTAGCAAAGTAGCAAAGTGTCCTGTGGTCAGATGAGTCCAAATTTGACATTCTTGTTGGAAATCATGGGCGTTGTGTCCTCCGGGCTAAAGAGGAGAAAGACCACCCCTCCTGTTATCAGCATTCAGTTCAAAAGCCAGCATCTCTGATGGTATGGGGATACATTAATGCATATGGTGTGGGACACTTGCATGTTTTAAAAACCACCATGAATGCTGCAAGGTATATAAAGGTTTTAGAGCAACATGTGCTCCCCTCCAGGCAACATCTATTCCGGGGAAGGCCTTGTGTATTTCAGCAGGACAATGCAATACCACATACTGAAGCTATTACAACAGCATGGCTTCGTAGTAGAAGCGTCCGTGTGCTGAACTGGCCTGCCTGCAGTCCTGATCTTTCATCAATTGAGAACCTGGGGCACATAATTAAACGAAAAGTCCGTCAAAGGAGACCCAAAACTCTCCAGCAGCTGGAAGCCTGTATTAAACAAGAGTGGGATCAAATTCCAATGGCTAAACTCAAGAAACTTGTCTCCTCAATGCCCCAATTCCTCAACTCTGCGTAAAAAAGAAGAGGGGATGCTACACCATGCTAAACAGGCCCCTGTCCCAACTTTTTTGAGACCTGTAGCAGCCACAAAATTTGAAATGAGCTCATTTTGTGGATAAAATTGTAAAATTTCTCAGTTTCAACATTTGCTATGTTATTTCTGTTCTATTGTGAATAAACTACTGGCTGGTGTGATTTGAAAGTCATTGCATTTTGATTTTATTCACAATTTACACTTTGTCCCAACTATTTTGGAATAGGGGTTGTACAAGAGCAGCTAATGGAATGACATATGACCAGATTTGATATGATTAGTGTTTCACAATGTGACACATTCTCATGTCTCTACCTCCCCTAGCCTCTCCACCTAAACCCAGTTTATCCCCTGTGGAGGTGGAGGTGAAAGAGGGGACCCCCGTGAGTTTGAGCTGCTCTGCTGCAGCCCCCTGTCCTAAACTCCCCCCAAATCTGACATGGACCCCCAGTTGGGGTGAAAGTGTGGATCAACTGCAAGAGAATGAGGATAAAACCAAATATGTATCCTCTGTTCTGAACTTCACTGCTTCTCACCACCACCACGGGCAGAAAATCACCTGCAGGGCACTTTACACACTGCAGCTAGGAGGCTCTCAGATGGAATCTGAGGCCAGTCTGACTCCTACAGTTCTATGTAAGCAATCTGGAATTAATAATGTAGCAAGAGTCCGACCTGGAGAAAATTGATTAGGATCTTTAGAAAAAGTGCAGGGACACCATTATTTTACTAGATTTCTGACGTTATCTGTGTCTCAGAAAATCCTATAGTTCCCTAAACTAAAGGAATGACCATATTCTGTGGGTAACCTGCTTTATTCCTCTAACTCATGCTATGAATTCCATACATTAGCTTAAAATTAAGCCAAACTCCATACACATTTTCCCATTTTGGAAGAACAGCTATAATACTTCTGCTATCTTTATTTAGCACCATAATTTTCTAATGCAAGACAAATTTTTTCCAATTATCTTTTTTATTATACATCTTTCAGTCAACATTGAATATTGGAGGACTGCATACTTGGCCTGAAATATTTGGCAGTTAGCTTGATCATTTTCAAACAAGGCTGGTGCATAATCCAGAGATTTACAATAATTACAGGCTGTTCTGCCTCAGTTTCTCATTTGCTTATTGTTAGCATAGCCAGCTTGCTGAAATCTGACACAAACCTCTGGCATGATTCAGAGCCAAAAAAGCTCCATAAAACCACAAATTCTGACATTAAGTTTTCAAAAGCAAAATCATAAAATGGAGCTATGAATTGAAATTACTGCATTTGCTTTTAACAATACTAAAAAAGACAGTAAACAGTATCGATCACAAACAAGATAGAAATTAAGGCAGATAAGCAGAAAGTTGTTGGTCAGGTTTGGCCAAGGCTGGATTATAGGCTACTTATAGCATGGGCTAACCACTGGAGGCTCCAATCCACAGTCTTGGCAATGTCAGGCCCCTGGGCCCTTTGGTGCTTACAATGTAAGAACCCGCAGACCCCTGGTGATTAGAACTTGAGCTGACCCCTCGGGCCCCTGGTGCTTCAGCACTTACAGTGTTAGAGCCCTAAAGGCCCCTCCAGTCGGGGGTTTCCATTGCGGGCGGTGGGAGAACTTAAGTACGATGCAGGGCCTTTTATCAGATCGTCCCAACCCCCCAGCCCTTTGTGCATCGTATCTCCATTACTAGTGGGACCCCGGTAGGACCCACCAAACTCAGGAGAGAGTGTGAATAGGTAATTGGCTAAAATGCTAGCACTTGCATTGAAAATAAATGTAAGCGTTAGCATCCCAGATGACCTGTCCACCATAGTTGCACCAGGAGGCTGGCATCTTCTGGGAATGCTCTGAAGTCCCTGCCCCGAGGCAAGGACTAAAATCGTTCCTGAAAAAAAAAAAAGTCCCGAGACCACTTCTACAGGGCCGTTCCTGCTGGTGTAGACATGCAAAATAACCTGATTCTTGTTGAAAAGGTTCCAGAGCTAGTTGTAATGAAGACCCAAGTGTCAGGGCCCTGAGGGCCCCTTGTCATTTAAAGAGTTAACTGACCACTAGGAGCCCTAGGGGGCCTCTAGGCACATAGGGCTCTATCTTTCACACTGCCTTACCCGTTGCCACTACCCGTAACCCATGAATTACGCATTTAGCAGCTTCCACTATCCCTAAACGATATCTTGCGGCCACACTACCCGCTATGTATTATGCCGAATCCTTTATTTGCGCCTGGAGGTGTGCCCGTGGGCGTGTTTATGCGCTTTCCCTACAATTGCTATCTTGACCACACACGTTAGGGAAAGCGTATAGCGGGTCCTAAAACCACCCGCTACCCGCATTTGGGCTTTCACAAGAGCGCTATGCACTAGCACTCAGCAACGGAAATTTTTTTTCCAGCGAGAGCGGCATTTCAGAACTCTCTTGCGAATGAAGGTAATTTCGGCAACAAGTTGCTATGTGCACCTGTTTTTGCAGCACAGTCATGCAACTTGCTGTAAAAAAAATAGACAGCTGTCCGATTGGAAAATGTAAACAGACGAAACCACGTACTTGTCACCAGAATTACCTTCATTCGCTGAAGAGTTCTGAAATGCCGCTCTTGCCGGGGGAAAAAAAAGTTACGTCGCTGAGTGCTAGTGCATATACCTAACTTTATTTTTCTAAAATGGGATTTTGTTCTATGCTTCATTTCAGACAAGAGAGGGAGTTGGAAGTGCATGGCGAAACACTTTTTTTTTTTTTTGAAGTTTCCATCACAAAAGTACGGAAGCTTATTGCTGCCAATGGAAAAAAAAAATTCGATTTTTTTTTTTTCCCACAGCTTATTGCTGCCAACAGGGGGGAAAAATTAAAAAAAAAAAATTTTTCCACAGCTTATTGCTGCCAACGGGGGAATTCCACAAAATATTCTCCTGACTTACTAAACATCCAAATTTGCAAACCCTCGCTTTGCACTGAATTCACTTCTTGAGCACCCAGTGACTGGAAAACAAAAGATTCAGTTGCCATCTCCTGCCACAGCTGAAAGCCATCTCACTGGAACTGCATGTGCAGAGAACCACGAGTAACCAGCTGGGATTAGTTTCAGTAAAATGGAAAACTTTTGTTTCTTCTGTAAAATAGAATACATGCTACCTTTATTTCTTTTCTCATTGCTTGCCACACACCCAACATATTGGACAGTTCATGGTCAAACATAATGAATAATGAGGATCAATCAACAGCACTCCTTTCTTATGGTAGAGAAGTACAGTACCATAAAATGGGGTAATAAGGGACGGCCGGGTAACAAGGGACAATTTTCTTGGAAAGTTTTCAAACGCAAATTCAAATTTTTTTTCAACACTCCCTGTCATGATACATTATTTTTATGATACCTTGGTAGGTACTTGAAAATTGCAAGGTGAGTTGGATATGATTCTATTGTTCTTTTATGATTGACAGCAATAAACAGATTTGACACATACGTGTCCAGGATGCTTTGGGAGGAATCAAAAAAAGTATCTCAAAAGTGTCTCTTATTACCCCATTTTACGGTATATTGCAAAATGTTCGTGGTGACTATTTGGTCTGGGCATCTTTTTCATTAAGGCTAGACCTCTTAATTCTGCTGAAGGAAAATCTTAATGCTGTATCAATCAATCACATACCAGATTATTTTATGCTTCGAGCTGTTTGGGGAAGGCCTTTTCTTGTCACAGCATTACTGCAGTGCTCAGAATGAGGTGCATATGTGGTTTGCTGCCATCACTATGAAAACTCTTAAATGCTTTTGCGGATGGAATGGTGACAAATATCCAGCGATGCTTTAACATCTAGTGGGAAAGGCTTCCCAGAAGAGTCTGTCGTAGCAGCAAATGGGGGACCAACTCCTTCTTAATGCCCACAATTTTGGAATGAGACGTTGGATGAGCAGATTTCCCCATTCTTTCATGTGGCATGCGTAATGTGCGGCCATATTTTGCCACCAGGTGAACCTTTTTTTTTTTTTTCAATCACGAATGTTGCTGCCAGGTGTAAAAAAAAAAAAATTTTTTTTTTTCATCCATGAATGTTGCTGCCAGGTGAAAAAAAATTTTTTTTTCCAATCACGAATGTTGCTGCCAGGTGAAAAAAAAAATTTAGCTTAGCAACCGAGTAAGCTAATTTTTTTTTTTTCACTTTCAGTGTTACTATATTTAGAAACAGGGCCATGGCCCTCTAGTGAGTCAGCTGAGTACAGTATTGTTACGGTCTGAAAGGCAACCACGTCTTATGCTTGTTTAGCAATAGCTAGTGATGATAGCGAGTTTTGAAAATGTTATGTGTTAAAATGTACGGCGCTTTCGTGCATCTGAACTGTACTTTCAGGTATCTGGGATGCTTTGCTAGTGAGGTTAGGGCAAAAACCAAATGATGTCGCTAAACTACGACGATTATTTACAAAGATTTTCCCTAAATACCGTAAGCTAGTTAGCAAGATGGCCATATAGTCTGAAGAGAAAGGTAATACGCGATTGCATACGCTAGCTACATAGCTCAGCTGCAATTAGCAATGAAATATAGGTCTCAGCCCGAACTGCCTGCTTGCTCCGCAGTTAACAGAACCTGTTAATCAAGCCTGAAGCAGAGCCATGCATAGAAGTTATATGGCTATATGGCTTTGGGTTGAAGGAGGTTGTGTGGGTGTTGAACCTTGATGAACGGCTTTTGTCAACTGAAGAGCATGAAGACAGTTTGAGCTGAGACTGTATAATTGCAGCCGCGTTTCAGCGTTTGAATAATCGTCGTATTTAAGCGATATTATTTGGGTTTTGCCCTAATCTCACCAGCTAGCTAGCTGTAACCGTGATTGCTCTTAAGATAGCTTGCTAGCAAGGTAGCCAACGATGTGCTCGCTCTGGGGAGGCATAATGATGAAGTCATGGTGACTGGACTGCGCTCCTCCAGCTGTAATCATAGACAGTAAAGGCTGTAATAGGCACGACCATCTCTGATATGTTTTGGGGCGCTTTCATACTTCTGAACTGAACTTCCAGAAATTCAGGACGTTGCCTACCCTGCTAGCAAGCTAGCTCAAGACCAGCCTCGGTTACAGCTAGCTAGCTGATGATATTAGGGCAAAAATCAAATGCTATCGCTTAAATAGGACTATTATCCAAGCGCTGTAATGCAGTTGAAATTAGCGATGCAATTATACAGTCTCAGCTCAAACTGTCTACAAACATGCTCTTCAGTCGACAAAAGCCGTTCATCAAGGTTCAAGGAGGTAGTGTGAGTGGTGAGAGCCATAGCTAACTTCACTTTAAACGGTCACTGAGACGCGAACTAGGGATTCGCGAACCAGATAGCTAGCTTGCTATGGGAGAAGTTTTACCGATCCTGACCGGTCACATTCAACACCCACACAACCTCCTTCAACCCACAGCCATACAACTTCTATGCATGGCTCTGCTTCAGACTTGATTAACAGGTTTTGTTAACTGCGGAGCAAGCAGGCAGTTCGGGCTGAGACATATTATTTCATTGCTAATTGCAGCTGCGCTATATAGCCTATGCAATCGCGTATTACCTTTCTCTTCAGACTATATGGCCAGCTTGCTAACTAGCTTATGGTATTTTGGGGAAATCTTTGTAAATAATCGTCATAGTTAAGCGATATCATTTGGGTTTTGCCCTTATCTCACCAGCTAGCTAGCAGTAACCGTGATTGCTCTTAAGATAGCTTGCTAGCAAGGTAGCCAACGACGTGCTCGCCCTGGGGAGGCATAATGATGAAGTCATGGTGACTGGACTGCGCTCCTCCAGCTGTAATCATAGACAGTAAAGGCTGTAATAGGCACGACCTTCTCTGATATGTTTTGGGGCGCTTTAATACTTCTGAACTGAACTTCCAGACAATCGGGACTTTGCCTACCCTGCCAGCAAGCTGGCTCAAGACCAGCCTCGGTTACAGCTAGCTAGCTGATGATGTTAGGGCAAAAATCAAATGATATTGCTTAAATAGGACTATTAGCCAAGCACTGTAACGCAGTTGAAATTAGCGATTCAATAATACAGTCTCGGCTCAAACTGTCTATATGCTCTTTAGTCGACAGAAGCCATTAATCGAGATTCAAGGAGGTCGTGTGGGTGGTGAGAACCGTAGCAAACTTCACGTTAAACGGTCACTGAGACGCGAACCAGGTATTTGCGAACCAGATAGCTAGCTAGCTAGCTAGCTATGGGAGAAGTTCTACTGACCCTGATTGGTCATTTTCAACACCCACACAACCTCCTTCAACCCAAAGCCATATAGCCATATAACTTCTATGCATGGCTCTGCTTCAGGCTTGAGACATGACGTAATTAGTAATACAATGTCTTGAAGAAAAGTTTATGTTCAGAAAGGAATATTTTGATATTCATGTTGCCTTTGAGTCATCTCTGTCTTTGTGCATATCTCAGTGATTATTGTTGCACATTGATTTTTGTACTTAGGAAAGGAGGAGTAAATCTAGAACCATGGTTTTCAATGCTGGGACCCAAGCAATGAACAATGTTCTTTAGGACTATCTGAGAGCAGCCTGATTTTGGTAATCAAGGGCTTTGTCATTAGGTGATCGGCACATCTTGTGTGTTAGCGCTGAGTAAGAATAGAAATGTGCACCTCATTCTGGCCCGAGGCATGCAATTTGAAACCACTAGTGTATTAATACACTGAATTGACGAAAGAATGGGGAAATCTGCTCATCCAACGTCTCATTCCAAAATTGTGGGCATTAAGAAGGAGTTGGTCCCCCATTTGCTGCTACGACAGACTCTTCTGGGAAGCCTTTGCCACTAGATGTTAAAGCATCGCTGGATATTTGTCACCATTCCATCCGCAAAAGCATTTAAGAGTTTTCATAGTGATGGCAGCAAACCACATATGCACCTCATTCTGAGCACTGCAGTAATGCTGTGACAAGAAAAGGCCTTCCCCAAACAGCTCGAAGCATAAAATAATCTGGTATGTGATTGATTGATACAGCATTAAGATTTTCCTTCAGCAGAATTAAGAGGTCTAGCCTTAATGAAAAAGATGCCCAGACCAAATAGTCACCACGAACATTTGGCAATATACCGTAAAATGGGGTAATAAGAGACACTTTTGAGATACTTTTTTTGATTCCTCCCAAAGCATCCTGGCCACGTATGTGTCAAATCTGTTTATTGCTGTCAATCATAAAAGAACAATAGAATCATATCCAACTCACCTTGCAATTTTCAAGTACCTACCAAGGTATCATAAAAATAATGTATCATGACACAAAAAATAAAGGGAGTGTTGAAAAAAATTTGAATTTGCGTTTGAAAAAACTTTCCAAGAAAATTGTCCCTTGTTACCCGGCCGTCCTTATTACCCCATTTTATGGTACTGTACTTCTCTACCATAAGAAAGGAGTGCTGTTGATTGATCCTCATTATTCATTATGTTTGACCATGAACCGTCCAATATGTTGGGTGTGTGGCAAGCAATGAGAAAAGAAATAAAGGTAGCATGTATTCTATTTTACAGAAGAAACAAAAGTTTTCCATTTTACTGAAACTAATCCCAGCTGGTTACTCGTGGTTCTCTGCACATGCAGTTCCAGTGAGATGGCTTTCAGCTGTGGCAGGAGATGGCAACTGAATCTGTTGTTTTCCAGTGACTGGGTGCTCAAGAAGTGAATTCAGTGCAAAGCGAGGGTTTGCAAATTTGGATATTAAGTAAGTCAGGAGAATATTTTGTGGAATTTCTTTTTTTTTTTTTTTTTTTCCCCATTGGCAGCAATAAGCTGTGGAAAAATTTTTAAAAAAATTTAAATTTCCCCCCCTGTTGACAGCAATAAGCTGTGGAAAAAAAAAAAAATCTAATTTTTTATTTTTTTTTCATTGGCAGCAATAAGCTTCCGTACCTAAAGGGGTGGGCTTGATTTTTTTTTTTTTTTACTACATACTAAACATTAAACTATATGTCAATGTCAAATAATAATAATAATAATAATAATAATATAATTCATGATTAACTTAACAAAAACAGATCCTCCCCTGACTGGATTTGACCTCATGCACGGGCAATTTAACTTCGTCAACGGAGAAACGTGGCAACCTTCCTCTCTCCATCATGGATTTCGGTTTGAGGATTTGGGATAGCGCAGCCTGCTCCGATAGGCAGTGGCACCTGGCGCACTGATTGGTTTAACTGGCGTAACGCCCAAACCACGCCTATGCATAATGTAACGGGTAGCACTGGTGTTTTAGGGATATAGGCAGATGTGCAAGATAACAACTTTCGCGGGGGAACGCCTCTTACGCAATGCGAAATCCCCAAATAACGGGTTTAGGGACTCTGGCGTAAGATAGGGCCCTTAGCGTGCGAGGGATGGAGGCTAAAACATGCAAGCCATTTGCTGTAGTGGTTGTTTTTTCCCCTTTAAAAACCTGCACTATCTTCCGCACAGCAAAATGGCGAGCAAATTTCACCCAATTAAATTTCACTTTGGGAGAATCTTATTTAGGTGAGAACTAGCTTAGCTATAGGGTGGTAGAGAGTAGGGTGGGCAGCCGGTGTTCATAGGGCCGTTGGGAGGGGTGGGGAGCCTCCAACAGACATGTGCCCCGGGGCCTCACAGGACCTTGATCCTGCCCTGGTTTTGACAGATTTTTTTGTTGGGCCTAAACCTTTCAACATCTTTTTAGCTCAAAGATATCAAAATTTCTCTTTAGTTCTGGCAGATTGAAAAACATTAATTGGTGAAGAGAAATATACATATGCATTCAAACATGAACTGAAATTGAGACCAAAGGAAAGGAAACTGTATGAGTGCTACATCTTTTAGATCCTCCTAAGAACACCGCAGTATCCATCAGTCCCTCTCGATCAGTGTTAGTGGGCAGCACTGTGACTCTGATCTGCAGCAGTAATGCCAACCCACCAGTGCAGACCTACACCTGGTACAAAGAGAAGAGGACAGAGCTGACCACTGTAAGAACTGGAGAGACTCTCATGGTCAATGTTACTGAGTCCAGTCACAGTGAACAGTATTACTGTCAAGCACAGAATGAACATGGCAAGGAGAACTCCACATCAGTACAGTTAGATATAATGTGTAAGTATACTATTTGCCTTTATTGCCTTTGTTACATGGCTTTGTTCCATCACGCTTAGAATACTGTAATTCTTTGTTTGTTGGTCTTGATCAGTCATCTCTGCGCCATTTACAAGTAGTTCAAAATGCAGCTGCCCGCCTGTTGACAGGAAAGAAACGGTGTGATCATATTACTCCTGTCCTTGCATCTCTGCACTGGCTTCCTGTTAATTTTAGGATCCAGTTGAAAGTTTTATTATTTGTTTTTAAATGTTTAAATGGCTTGGCGCCATCTTATTTATCAGAGTTTTCACAGCCTCACACTACTGGCAGGGCACTTAGGTCATCAAACCAGCAGCTTCTGACAGTACCTCGGTCTAGGCTCGCTACTCGAGGAGGTAGAGCCTTTTCAGTGGTGGCCACGAAGCTGTGGAACAGCCCATCTTATCAGGTTAGAGCTGCACAGTCCTTTTTCCTCAACATTTCAAGGGTCTCTTTTTCGGTTTTGCTTCCACCATGCTTCACTCTGCCGCATCGTTAGTGCCACTGCCAGTTCCTTTCGTTGCTCAGTCCCACCCACTTGTTGGGCATGAGCACGGAACTGGTGCAGAAGACCCAACCCTGCCCTCCGATTCGTTGGAACACTTTTGTTGATGTTTGGGGACGCGGGTAGGTCCCCACGAGTTTGTGTATCTTTCTCAGTGTCTACCTGGCTGTAGGTGGCCTACAGAGACCGGAGTTTATCACCGCCCACTCATGAGAGGAGTTGCTAACAGTTCGTGAGGAAAAATCTCCTGTACGTGACAAATTATGATTTTGCTCAGAATCGCTGATACAACCTTTAAATGGCTTGGCGCCATCTTATTTATCAGAGTTTTCACAGCCTCACACTACTGGCAGGGCACTTAGGTCATCAAACCAGCTGCTTCTGACAGTACCTAGGTCTAGGCTCTCTAATTGAGGAGACAGAGCCTTTTCAGTGGAGGCCCCTAAGCTGTGGAGCTGCCCATCTTATCAGGTTAGAGCTGCACAGTCTCTTGAGCACTTTAAAACACTGCTGAAAACTCCTCTCATTGGCATTCAGTCCCAGCTAGACAAGTAACCTTGGCTTTTTTACTTTCTTTGTTTTATTCTTTTACTTTTTTCTTCATTTTATTCTTTTACCATAATCTTATTGTTCCTTTTATTTTTAAATTTTTTTTTTTTTATATGCATATGGTGATTATTTTAATATCTTAATTACTGTACAGCACTTTGGTCAACTGAGATTGTTTTAAATGCGCTATATAAATAAACTTTGATTGATTGATTGATTTATTAACTTCCTAAAGCCGCACATCCCCCTAGCAGTAACGCCGGCGCTACAGGATTTTCAAATGACTTGCAGTGAGCCTCTGACCCTAAAATGCATAATTGCTTTTAAGTTGTTCCTTTTCCTGTGATCACTTGATAATCACACAATTTATTTACTGTAAAAATTCAAGACCAATATACAAGTTTGTAATTATTGAGAAAGTATTAAGAAATGACAGGTCACTGAAGGGCTACATTGACAACTGACTAGTGATACTGTATGCATAAAAAATAATTATAATTAATTAACCTCATGCTTTTCCTGGATTTCATCTCCCGTTCTAGGATTTCTTTCAGCAGTGCAACCTAATTTATTTTAAGACTGCGGGGAAGCGTAGGTGCACACTGGTTGCAAAGCAAAGTGATAATAATTAATTGAATAAATTACCGATGCTTCTTGCGTTGAAGCGTTGTTAATTGAATAATGCAGTAAATTGGTTATTATTGCATCCTCAAAAGTTCAATAAATGGCATACATTTAAAATCATTTAAAATGCATGCCATGCGTTGAACAATCAAGGTAGCGAAATCATTCATGCGGTCTTAATACTCCAGCTTCTGGGAAAGTTGTAGGATGGCTATAATATAAGATTGTATGAACGGAAATTATCTAATTAATTAATTAGAAACAAAATCTAAAACTTATCTTCATATCATCTTTGGCAGCATTTACTATATATTATTTTACTTTACTCAGTTAATTGCCGTCCATGCAATCTCATATTGTAGCCTTTTTTGACGCAAAGCTGTACGTCTTCATCGATAATTGCAATGCAGCTTTAGGCTATTGAAAGCCTATTTGCTCAGTAAATTAAGTCAATTAATCCTCCGAGTCTTACTCGGAAACAGGCTGAGGCCTCTATCCCAGTGCGGGCGCAAAATGTAGCGCAACTGTCTTTGATATTCTATGACCAATGAAAATACTAATTTCCCGTCCGGCGCCCACAATGCATAAATAGCTAATTCATTTGCACCAAATTGAACGCCCATGGGCGTGTTGGTCATAAAATAAGGTGTGGTCAGGCGCACTGCTATCTTGAGACCAAAAAAAGTGATCACGCTGTTGACCAACAAAAAGCTGGTCGAAAGTTAGTGGTCAGTTTTCGACTACTCATTTCAGGGGGCATAGTCAAATAAGTGTCATCCGTCTTTGCAGGTGAGTGCACAACACAGGTACACTCTGCTTGTTACATAATAGCCATGAAAGTACGAGCAGCAGTGTATTCAACCGATTAAACATAAAGAGATCACGATGTGAAAAATTTTTGTCAAGATATTTCATAAATGCATGCCAGAATGATTAGTGCAACCGACGTACACACATGAGGGCATGCTGTGATACAGGCTATTTAATTCGTCACTGAACCTATTCCATCAGGTAATTTGCGATTCAACATGAGCGGTTGTGCATGTAGGTGTTCGCAAATTCTTCTGGATAAAGCCGCGACTCCTTGATATTGGCGAGCTCTGTCATTCTTGCTGCTCTCCAAGATCCCTCCTGGAGGGTGGCGGTCAGGGACAATCATTACATGACACATCGTCTAAAACAGGACCTCGATTTTCCTTCCATCCCAAAAAAAAAAACCTTGAACAGAACGAAACATTTCAACATCTTTTGAAAAAAGATTCAAATCTTTCTCTAAGTTCTGCAAGGGGACCCATTAATTGCAGTTATCTGAAATCAATTTTGAATCCGACCTATTCATGAATACAGTTCCTTCAAGCCATCTGTCTGAGTTCTATAATCAAATACAAAACCTAAGAATTTCATTTGAAATCAGTCCCTTATTATTGTTAGTTTGGCTGCAAAAAATGACTCATGATCTGCAGCAGTTTGGCTGAAAAAAAAAAAAAGTGCAAACTTTTACCTGGTACAAAAAGCAAGAGGAACATTCTCACCGCTTCAATCCGAATTTCTTCCGTATCTGACTTGACCTTCAATGAGTCAGTCAATCGGACAGTTTTTCTCTCTTAGTAGACAGTACATTCAAGGGAACTCCACATCATTGGAGTTAGATCAAAATAACATTATTTCCGTCTCTTTCTTGCATGGCTTTTTTCCATCACGTTTTAATTTCTGTAATTCTTTGTTTGTTGGTCTAGATCAGTAATCTATTGTTTTTACCCGTGACCCAAAATTAGTATTGGTTTTTTTTTTTCGTTTGCTTGATTTATTCTCAAGTCCTAATGTCAAGTTAAAATGCAGCCTGTTAATTTTGGTCCGTTGATTTTTTAACATCAGTTTTGAATAAATTTAAAAATGGCTTTTAAAAATGTTTTTATTACTTTTTTATCAATGTTTTCATCAGATTTTAACATCAGAGTATGAATAAGACAATTTAAAACAATAATTTAAAAATGTTTTTATTACATTTTGGCAGGGCACCTACTGTCATCAAACCACACTTTAAGTAATGGTTTACTTGCTTCCCAGGCCTTTTCATCTGCAGCATAAACTCTCCCCAAACCCCCCCAATCTTAGGCAGGCAAGTGCTTATAATAGCAGTTTGTCAACGTGTAAGGGTCTCTGGGTTTTAAGAACATAGGAAATGACACTCTGATTAGCTTATTTCCTTTCGTTGCTCAAAATACGCCTGTGATCAATTAAGGTGCACTATGCAAGTTTGTTTACTTTCTCTGGAAAACTTTTTGTATTTTTGTCTCAATTAAATGACATTCTCTCCTCAGTGTCTACCTGGCTGTCTGTGGCCTAAATTCACTGTAAAAAAAACCGCCCAATCACTGAGAGGAGTTGCTACAGTTATGGAGGAAAAATCTCCTGAGGGACAAATTATGATTTTGCTCTAGAATCGCTGATACAACCTTTAAATCGTTTGCGCCATCTCATTTACAAGAGTTTTCACAGCCTCACACTACTGGCAGGGCACTTTTAAAACCAGCTATTCTGAGGGAGTACCTAGGTCTAAACTCTCTTTGAGGAGTTAGAATGTCAACAGAAGGAGAGTAAACAAACTTGCATAGTGCCCATTTATCAGATTAGAGCTGCAACCTCTTGAGCCTTTAAAACACTGCTGAAAACTCCTCTCATTGGCATTCAGTCCCAAGACAATGGTTTTATTTACTCAATGCATTCTTTTACTTTTTTCTTTTTTATTCTTTTACCATAATCTTAAACTTCATTTTGGTTTTAATGTTTTTTTTTTATATGCAGATGTTTTATTTTAATAAATAGTGTACATACTTTGATCATGAGTTGTTTTAAAATCGCATATTTGGCAGTTTGATTGATTGATTGATTTATTAACTTATCAAAGTAGACATCCCCAAAAATAGTCCATCTGGATTTGCAAATGAATTGCAGTGAGCCTCTGACCTAAAATGCATAATTGCTTTTAAGTTGTTCCTTTTCCTGTGATCACTTGATAATCATATAATTTATTTATGTAAAAATTCAAGACCAATTTAATTCTTTAATTATTCAAGATTTAAGCTTCATACAGGTCACTGAATATGGCTCAACTGAGACAAGTGACACTTGCAGCAAAATTTAGTATTCCCTCATATTTTCAGTTTATCTTTCTAGGATTTTGGTTCAGAAAAGGCTGCAAACATAAAAATCTTCATGTAAATTCTGCATTGAAATTATATTTAAAAATAAATTACTGAGGATTGAAAAAATGGCTGGGGGTTGAACAATACCTTTCTGGGATTAATTAGAATAATGCAGTCATCTTCATTGGTTATTATTGCATCCTCAAAAGTTCAATAAATGGCATACATTTAAAATCATTTAAAATGCATGCCATCGTTGAACAATCAAAATGCAAAATCATTCAAATCTTAATACTCCATTCTCAAAAGTTTGGATGGCTATAATATAATATTTTGAATCAAATTATCTAATTAATTCAATATGAATTAAAACTTTTCTTCATATCATCTTTGCATTAGTTTATCAATATAGGTTTAGCTGGACATCAGTGGTCACAAGTAACCTCTCAAAACTAAAAACATACCTTTTTCTGTGATAAAGTTCACAGTTTCATCCATTTTCTTAAAAACCGCATTAGGCTAGCAACATACTCATTAAAGACAGTGCTTATTTTAAGTCAGAATGTTCCTCAGACGGAAAGCTTACTGTTCACAATTCCGATCATCCCAATCTTGAAGCAAAATGTAACAATGCTTTTCTCATTCTATAAGGACCATGTATAAAATACTAATAGTTGTTAGCATTTTAAATGAGTAAATAGTCCAATTCATTTGCATTTCATTGAATGCCCATAAGTTCTAAAACAGATCGCCACATTAAGCAAACTGCCAGCACACTGCAGTATTGACTACTCTTGTTGCCCAATGTGACAAACTAGCTCTGTGATCACGGTGGTAAACCGAAAATAAGAAATAGCCGGCTAGGTAGCTAGCTGGCTAGAAGTAAGATAGAGCTACACCATACAAAAACAGATTTACTGACACTTCTCTCTCCATCATGGAACTGGTCCTCAAAATTATCAATGCTGTCAGCCCTCCAGTCTGTTCTATTCAGAATAACTGCCATTTTCCATCTCAGATTCGCATTTCCATCCTGCAAAGATAAGCTCAACACTCCAGAGTCTGATTTGGAAGTCTTTTTTCCCATGCAATCACATCATTCTCAGCTGCGCAAAGTTGAGAATACAACCTAACTTCTATTACACAAGTGTTTAAATACATTTCTGAAGGTCCAATCAATGTCTTTCAATTACGGAGGAAAGCTTAAACTGTCTGAAACTGGATAAAAATCATGTCAATCAATAGGTAATTACCAGGATAGGTTCACGTGGGCATGAACTGTAGCTGGGATTTTACGCAGATACTAGTGAATAAACATTGAAGTGATTGTATTTCCGTGAGAACCTGTATGAGGCTCCAAAAGACTGCTGAATTCTTCGACGGTGGAATCTACGCGTAAATCCAGGAAATTACGCATTTTTAATATGTGATGACTATAATTGATAATAGAATGACATAGTATCAATACCATGGCAAATTTTTGCTTCAGAAAACAGATTTTTTAAACTACTTAATTGGGATACCCTTGGCTCACAATAGCTGAAGTACTTGTGATAAAGGACAATGATTTTTCTGTTGCAAGAGATCATTGTTTTAAACTGCTGGATAGATACTATGGGCAAGTACACTGAACAAAAATATAAACGCCCCATGTCAAATTTTTGAGTTTTTATTAACAAAAAACTGGAACCGGGATTCGTCTGTGAATAGCACTCTTCTCCAGCGTGCAAAGGCCATCGAGCGTGTCGCGTTTGCCCATCGCGTCGTTCGGCGCTGGACAGCGGTGAGATCCAGACCACGGTGAGGACGCCCGGCGTGCAAGTTGGCTTCTCGCAGGCGGTTACGGACTGTCTGTGGTGTGATCGTCTGTTGTGCAGACCAACGGTCTCATCCGCTGTCGCGTGTCGCTGATCTGAGCCGATCCGCAGGTGGACGAGCGGATGTAGCAATCTTGTGCTGGTGTGGTCACGTGGCGGCGTGGATGAGGTCGATTTGCAGTACTGCCCATCTGTCGGAAATGAACTCTCAAACGGCCTATCGTCCGATAGTTAACATTCAGCTGCACAGCGACCGCTCTGGTGGACATCCTGTATCCAGCATGCCAATGGCACATTCCCCGCATGACCTGAGACATCTGAGGCATGATGACTTTTGACAAAATTTGACATTTTGGGGTGGCCTTTTATTGTCCCCAGTATAAGGAGTGTCTGGGTACTGCTCATTCTGTCTGATTACCGTCTGGAAATGCCACACCCATGTACTGAGTGAAATCACTGCATCACTGAGCAAATGCTCACTGACAGAGAGATGGATTAAAAAATGGTACACAAATCAAGAGAAATATCCCTATTGTACAAGTAAAAGTCAGCATATGCTCACTTAGAGTTGTTAACTGCATGTGGGATCAATATTTGACATGGGGCGTTTATATTTTTGTTCAGTGTATATTGAGCAGTTTGCACATCCGGCTTGGCTGAGGAGTTCAATTCATGCAACTCCTGGGAAACAGGGATGGAACATAACTCATCCATATTTTAAATATGTTCGAGCTCGGTTTGCTTGTGAATATTCAATAACTAATCTGGGTGTGCCATCTAGTGATAGAGTAGTGTAACTGCGTGCATAAATTGAGCAGTTCCATGTCCGCTGGCGTCTACATCTGTACAAAGGGGTTAATGTGGATAGGAATATTCTTGATAATTATAAAAATGATTAATCATACAAGCTGAGGGGAAATGGACACAGATTGATCCTCGCAGCTGAACAAATTAATGCTTAGTTGCTAATTAGGAAACCTAAATGAGAACGGGTTTGGATACGTAATGTGCTTTAAGGCGAGGTGAGAGCAGTAATAAAGTCCCTCCAATGGCCAATCCAGAGTGGACAAGGTTAAATGGTTGCATTAATAATAATTTTTGGATGTTTATGCCTTTGCTGTTTGTAATTGTGGCATCCTATGTACTAGCTAACATTGATCAACCCCAGATATAAGAAATAAGCTGTGGGGACAAACCAGTCTTAATATTAGGCCTTTAACAAGTATCACTCCGTACAATTTGTTTACATAATAAGACTGTATCAAAAACAGCTTTGTGTGTTCCTCAAATGCATAACTCGCAGTATCTCCTGTTCTCAGACATGCCTCAGATCTCTGGCTCTGGGAGCTGCAACAGGACTGCAGCACAGATCAGCTGCTCCTGTGAGACTCGTGGGAATCCCTCTCCCAACATGGAGTGGCATGTGTCTGGACTGCGGGTCACTAACTCTACAGACAGAGTCATCAGGGAGGAGCGACTGGGGAACACAGGCCTGAGGAGCTCCCTCACCATGAACCACTCACAGGGAGTCACCCCTATTCTCCTCTGCCTTAGCACCAACACTGTGGGCTCCTCCAGCCTCCAGCTCCATATTCCGTCTCTACAGCAATCCCTGGGTAAATCTGCTCACAAGAATTATCCATAGCTCACTGATATACAGACAAGCATGTTTGTATTTGTACTTCTACAGCACCAATTTTCTTAACAACATCCATCCAGCCATCATCAAACCCAGTGGTGACCAACCTTGTTCCGGGAGATCTACCGTCCTGTATTTTTTCACTCCAACCCAAATCTGGCACGCCTGATTTTAATAGTTAGCTGCTCAACAGGATCTTTAGATGTTGAATGAGATGTGGTCTGCTAGTGTTGGAGTGAAAACCTACAGGGCAGTAGAACTCCAGAAACAGGGTTGTTCACCACTGAGCTAACCACTTAATACCAGTCAGGGAAGTGGTTGTACGTGGGCAGACTAGTTAAAGAATTTCTCACCGAGGCAACTTCTGCAGCTCATCCCGGTGGCCCGATTTTAACGATCTAAGTCCACAGTCTGAAGCACGTGGCCCAAGTGCATTTAGGGCATGTACCAATCCATATTCGCTACTTCAACGGCTGGTAATTGGAGTGCATGGTAATTTGCATGGTTCAAAGGGGTTGTACTTAATCACTTTATTTATCATAGGTGTGTTTTGGGCATAACATGAAATAAGCCAATCAGAGTGTCATCTCTCATTCCCTTAAAAAGCTGTAATAATGGTGCATTTGCCAATTAGCAGGATAAAATGCTTCTCTGCAGGGGAAACGGGGCTGCTTGTACATAAAGTGAAAGTGCGCAAGCAAACCATTACTGAAAGTATGGAAACTTGATCACAGCAATCTCCAAAATAGTTGACATTGAGTATTTTCCACTATTGTTCAAAATTTTGTTTATCATATCCACATGTAAAAAACACCACACACTGTAAATCATGGGGTCACATTTGACAGTGTGCATAAAATGAGGAAAAGAAAAACGTTTGAATTCTGGGTTGGGGGTAAAAAGTACTTATTTGCAGGCGAGCCATGATCGAGAGAAATTAAAATTTGTGAGAAAGGAACAAAATAATGTTATTACACCACTGTAACCCCTTGAATAATACCTGGCAGGAGTGAAATGAACTTGCTCCTGCTTTATTGAGAGTGTGGCTGGGGAAGAAATGGATCCACCCGGATAACAAGAACAAAAAGAACTGCTGGTGAATATCAGATTGTTGAAATCTCATCCTTCATGGGCCAGCCAGATGTATGGAAGAAATTTGGATACATGGTGATCCGTCACTTTGCTGTCTCTTAAAAGTGCCACCTTTTAAGCAGTAGGGCTTCATTTGTCGCCCAAACTGTATATTAGAACAAACATATTTAAACCGAAATTCATAATTCATAGTTGTGTATTTGATAATAAAAGTGGGACGGACGGGTTGCACGTGTAGCACGAATGGATCAAGTCAGATTCAATATTGATTTTGAGATAATTGCGGCTAATGGTTCGACACATGCAGGACGCTGACCTGACTTGTCCAAATGCCTGAAGCGCTCCAAACATTCTTTCTATTTTTGACTGCCATTTCTCCGGGGGGGGTCCCCTATAAGACTGCTGGAATGAAAGAGTTGAAATGATGAAATCACAAATTACCTGGCTGCTTAAAGGGTACCTCTGGAGGTCAGCAATGTATATCTCAACACAACCTCTGTGGAGCAAAAACATGTTTTTTGTTTTACTTAATCATGGAAAGTTTTATCAAAGCAACGTACGGATGGTAAACATTGTTTGTCTCAAATTAGAAATCCGCCATGACGGACCTGATCCGGGCACTACGTGACGCCAGCAAGTTGATTCCTGCCTGTAACCCTTCCTAGTAGGCTACTCTTATCGGTCAAGACTCTATGCTGTACGGATGCTGTACAGAGTGCCCGGGCGCTCGGATCCTGAAGATGCTTTCAAGTGAACAGAGTTTATTTTTCATGCTGACGTGACTCAGGACATTATTAATGTCTCAAACAAAATGCGTGAGAATTGGCAACCCTGCAATATGCACACATTTTCTGAAGTGTTGTTTCTGAGAGGCCAGACAAAAACCAATATCTTGTTACTTTTCATTAATTTCATAGCTGGGAAATGGTAAAAATTGTCTGCAATACCTATAGTCATAGTGTAACTTGAGCCGCTTCAATATTTTGCTCACACCACAAACGTCCTGAAAATGGTAACGTTGCTTGACAATTTGCCGCTCTAGCTAGCTAGCTAGCTTCATCTGCCAGTTACCACAATGGTAAACTTCAATTCGTAATCGGATCATCATTTAAAGAAAATATCCGAGCATTTTACATCCTGTTATTAAACATGTCAGCTTTTAATCCATTTCGCCCAGCCTTGCTATCTGCCGATTACTCCCCACCTGTGCTGTCTGATACATGATACATGTCTGATACTTGGAGATTCATGGAATAATTTGTGAGTAGTTACATTCATGTGGTTATCACAGAACATTATACCATGGTCTGGGTGAATACTCTTTTCTGATTGGCTGGCAGGTATACATTAAAACCGTGGAACCGCACGGGTAGTTTGGCCTATGGTAGTTTCACCATTCGAAATTCATCCGCTCTCAACCTGTGACCATAGCAACAGTAGAGCACTGGCATTTGGCTGGGTATAACAGAAACCTACTCATTTATCTCCAGTAAATTGGCGGCGTCAGATAAATTGCGTCCTGTGGGGTGGCTAACAGTTGGTACTCCAGTGATAATGACTGTGAATATTAAAGCAGCGAAGTAATCGCACCTTATTCATTAAACGATTGTAATTGTGTATGGTTACAATGGAAGCTAACATGTTCACTTCATGTATCAGCGACTGTTGACAGTTTGCTCACTACGTGCTATGACAACAGACTGATTTCAGCTCGCTGGCTGTGTAGAAACAGTCATTAGTTCATTGTAACTGCGGGTAAAGTTAGCAAGTTAGCTACAGTCTGCATAATCGCGCATAATGTTGTGTTATGCATAATCTCAGTTTCAGCTGGAATCTGTTACCAAATCATTGGCTGGTAAAAGGATGTTGGTGTGCGCAAAAAATATTTCTCCATGAAGGTAAGTTGAACCGAATTAGCTGGTTAAGTTTAGCTTGGCCTATAGTATCGACTATGAGAAGGCGCGGGCGCCTGTTTAATGATTACCAGCTCATTTTTAAAGCGCAAAACTTTGACCATAAATTTCTGAATGCTTTGATTTGATATTGCTGGAAAATGACCATGGTATACGCGTCGGGTGGTTATTCGCCTCTGCATCGTGCCTTGTTACAACTGATAATGTAATAAATTATTGATAATGTAATAACGCCTGATAATGTAATAAATTATTACACTATCCGGATGTAATGTAAGAATTGACCGATAATGTAATAACAATTCTAACCGATAATGTAATACCATTTTGACCGATAGTGTAATAAAGTAGCTACGCCGACCGATAATGTAATGAACTTTTGACCGATAATGTAATAAAGTCAGAAGAGGGCAAACATCTGCCTTGGCTTAAAGGCGGGGGGAGGGGGGATTGTCTCGTATTTGGCTCAATTTTCCCTGCCCCTAACGCTTACCGGTACGCACTTTTGTCCCGTATTTTTATTTTTTTCCAATTTTTAACAAACAAATATATATATATATACACACACGCACGGAATATAATTATATAATATCTCGACGAAAAATCTAAGGAGATTCAATTTTTCAACTTTTGTTAAGGCCCAGCGCGCGCTACTGCAGGGTTCTGCCAATGCTGGTCGGCGCTGCAATTTTCCCTCTCGTAAATGATTTCCATTTGAAACGGTCGATGCCATATCCCTGAACGATCGATGCCATTTTGGACGGTCCATGCTATATTCGAGCGCCTGGTCTTGCATTCCGAATGCTCATGAAGTTTACGTCATATTTCGAAATTCTCAGAATTGGCTAGCTGACTTTTAACTACTTCCACAGTCTGGTTCAAACTAAGCTTTTGGGAACTGCACCCCTGAACTGGTATTTAGTTTGCTTTAATGCTTTTGCGTACGCGAATGCGCAAATAATATACAATCAATACAATCGCTTAACGAAAAGTGTTCCCCGCTTTCATATGAACGCAGGCACTTAAAACGGTACAATTTCATTTTTCCAGTAATGTGGATAAATCAAAAAATTTTTCAACATGATAATTTAAAACTGTGCTTTATTTGAAGAATGTATTGTCTTGACTACTTGTAAAGTAAATTTTGGCAGGATTCAATGGTTTTTGGCAGTGCAGTAACCTATACAAATTAAGGTTAAAAAACAGGCTATTTTTAACATAAATGTGTGAAAAAAATTGCAGTGGTTTTTCTACACCTAAAATAATAAGTAAACAGTTCTTTAATTGGCAATAATAAAATACACACCTTAATTTTTAACAAAAGTGTTCCGTTTTTCGTGACTTTGCTCAAATATGTTTCCATGGTTTGGTTTGGGTTTATTTACGTATTATAACCTACACAAAAATGAAGAAAAAAGAGAAAAATATGCAAAGTATAATACAAAATACAGATAATCAAAAGATACGGCTGGTAGCCCATATACAGCTGCAACGATTATTAATCCATCGAGGGACAGCGCTCGATCGCAAGTAGGGTTTAATTAGGCCTACTTGTATCTGGACTTCATTTTTATTGTCCAGTTGGATACATATTGGAAATTAATAGTGACGTTGGCTTCAGAATTTCCCTTGCTGAGATTAAACGAAGTCAAATATAGTACCGCAGTTAATTAACATAATTTTATTTTTCCAGAAAATGACATGCAGGCTATATTATATATATATTGCAATTATTATGCAATTACTGTATATCTCTTAAACTTGTTCATGAAAAAAAGCCCATTGACATTGACAACTTGTCTTTTGTCACCCTGTCTGTATTATGTTTATGACGCAATAGCCGATTTAATGAATAAGCCTAATGCCAACTTTCGTGAAATTTTCTGGACTTGAATATTAATTCCTATATGGATTCAGCTTCTAAACCTGCAACTGCAATCGTGGACGGCTTGCATTAGCCCTATTTTTTTTTTTTTTTAAAAAGTCCCGCATTGCTTTAATCAGTAGCTTATGCTTCAGTTTAGTGCTGAGGTTATATCGGCTTTTAACTTGCATCTTGTTTATATGCACCATTTATCTACAGCATGTGCCGCACCTGCACTTTATATTTTACAAAATTGAATCTTGGGAAAATTCTGTAGGCCTTTATCGACAACTTGTAGGCATATCCACCTGGACAACGAAAATGAGGTCAAGATACAACTAATTAAATTCATGCGACAGAGCACCGTTCTTCAATGGAAACGTAGGGGAGAGCTGGTACGAAAGTTACATTTTTCACATGGACGTCATTTTAAAAGATAACGTTACAGACCGAAACAAAATTTCAGAGCGATTAACTACTTTCGTGTGTGCTCTGTCAATATCAGGTGCTAAATCATCACCATATGTATTGACTTCGGCATAGTTTGACGTCGAACGGAAGTTGCGGATTGCTTCTTTCAACCCATCCAGCCGGGATGAAAGTAATGCACGGGCAGGGCAAAAGTAACGTGATCAAATTTACTGGAATCTTTTTTAAATTTCTCGTTAAAACGGAAGCAAAAACAGCCAGGCATTTGTTTTAAACATTTTAATTGGCTTCAAATGTTCCAAAAGTGACCATGAACATGTTTAATGTGCAAGGTCTATTTATAAAAATTATCCCAGAGAGCAAGCACCTCTGCTCCGGATCTGCCCGGCTCTGTGCCGACTCCAGCTGATCCGGCTCAGAGCCAGGGCAGATCCGGAGCGGAGGAGCTTGCTATCTGGGATGAAATTACTCATCACAGTTGTGACAGATATAATGAGTGGCACCCTCAGTGCATGCCTCATGCGACCACAGCAGACAAAAGATGCACCGCACCCACACTTCTCCAGGCAAAGATGAGGCAAATGTCTCCCCACAAACAAGACATTCCTCATCCTTGCCCCGAGAAACTGTGGTTGCAGTGTGTCTACTAAGCCTCGTTTTCTTTGGGAGTTTTGAAGAGGACTGTTTTCTCTGGCCCCTCTGCCAACTCTCCTCCTCCAAAGCAGCTTTCACCGGGGTGTCGGTCAGTATTGCTGTTGACCTGCAACATTCAATGAGATAATAGTCAGAATCAGCTTGTTTTTATACAAGCAAGAGAACCAAGACGAGTTAAAAATGACACTATGCTCACCTCTTCCGGCCTCTCCTTTTATTTTCTTTCCTCGAGCCTGCCTTTGGATATAGGTGAAGCTTTTCTGGGCTGAACCTCTGTACTGGCGTGCCACTAGATGTTCCTGGAACCACTAGCATACCTGGATAGATGGTATGCGCTGGCGATGGAGCTGGCGCTGGTGATGAAGGGGGCGCTGGTGATGGAGCTGGCCCTGGCACTGGGGATGGAGCTGGTGCTGGTGCAGGACGGTCGGTCACATAAGCTGGAGCAAAGTCTTCCTCACTGAAAATATCTGGATTCAAGGGCCAGATACCGGTACACTCGAAACCAGACGAAATGCTGCTTGGTGTCGCAGCTTGAGGCAGAGCTTTAGCCAAAAGACTCGGGATGTTGTAGATGGTCAAAGTTCTTCCAGGGTTCATTCGCATCCAATTGTCTGCTGCACTGTTAATGTAGTGCTTCAGAGGGCCAAAACGCTCGGTCTAGCGGCTGAAGACGGTGGGAGCAGTGGGGTGGAAATGACAGGAGTACAATGCCCTGTGACTTGCAAAAGTCAATAGCTACCACGGAGAGATGTGATGCATGATTGTCTAAGAGTAGCAGCAACTTTGACTCTGGGGTCACGCGGGTGTGTCTTGCAAAATGCTGTAAAAAGGCCAAAAAATCTGTCTCCTCCATCCACCCCGATCCATTGGCAGAACCAGTGGAGCCAGGGGGACCATCCTGGATGAAGTGGTCATGGAACTTCTTCCTTGGGAAGATAAAGTAAGGGGGAACAAAGTTGCCTTGTGCGTTGGCAGCAAAGGCAACGGTCACCAATGTCCCTCTTTCCCCGGAGGTCACAGCACCGACCTGGCGCTGGCCCTTGGTGGCAATGACTTTGTCTGGCACTTGAACCGTTGTGGTACCTGAAATAATCAGTGAAATGAATTATTGCTGGTGCAAATCACTGGTGCTTTTAAATTTATCATCCAAATATACATTTTTACCTGTTTCATCCATGTTCCAGATGTCATTTGCCTCAAAATTATAGCGGGTGAGGACAGTCTTTAGGTTGTTAAAAAAACGCGTCACGTTGGTCTTATTGAAGCTGGTGGAACGGACATGCTGGTGGCTTGAGATCGACGGATGGACAGGGTTCTGTTGCGCTCGTGGAAGGAGGTGAGCCAATCCTTCCCTGCCATCTGGTTTTTCTTCCATGAACATGGAGTTTTGAGGCCAATATTTTCGGCCAGCTCATATGCAAACTTTCGCACCTAAAAAAGCATAAAAAAGAGGTTAATTCCCAGATAGCAAGCACCTCCGCTCTGGATCTGCCCCGGCTCCAGCTGATCCAGCTCAGAGCCGTGGCAGATCCAGAGCGGAGGTGCTTGCTATATGGCGGTAGTGGTGTAGCTCTATCTGCGGTGTTACTCGCACCTCTTTAGGAGTCAGGCCAAAATATATATCGGCTGCTCTCTTTATATATGCCTGCAGTCTCTTCTCCTGTTCTTCTGTGAAGACTTTGTTGTGAGCCCTGTACCCCGGGGCCCTGGTCTGCTGCCCTCTTGCCTCTGCCCTCCTCTTGCAGTACCTGAACAGGGTGACATGACAAACGCCATGCACCGCTGCTGCCCTCCTTATACTATCGCTTCTTCCGGACATCAAAAAGGCCCTTCGCGTAAACCTCTGGGTCAACCGTTCCTCTCTGGGTAGTTCTGACCCTAAATCTGGGCATTTTCTGTCGGTAAAACATAACACACATTTTATGGAGCTTTTAAACACAAAATACGGCCGCATTAGCAGAGAGGGACGAACGTAACTGTTGCTACTTCAGTCCCGACGGTGACTCCTGACATTTGAACGAGGATTACTTCCAAAGTGGAAAAATTCTGACATTTCAAACTGCACCATATGTTGCGGAACTAAATCACCGATCATTTCATCATAAATATGACACCCGGAGCGATAAAGACAATCTTTAAATCGAAAAAGTTTAGCATTCGTCTGAATTTACTCACCGCTGTGGAAAACAGTCTTCTCAGTCTTGTGCCGCGAGGAAGACTGGACGCCTCAAGAATGTTCGCGGTTCTGGAGAGGGGCACGAGCTGCACATGCTGACCTAGTATGACGCATCGAAGTGCGGATGGCTGTGAGTAAATCGCCATGTTACTTTCGTCCAGAGTTACTTTCGCACCGGCGCTCCCCTATATGAAAGTGGGGAACACTTTTCATTTGGCAATTGTATATTATTTAGCCTATTGTGTATTATTTGCGATTTCACGTACGCAAAAGCATTTAAGCAAACTAATGAACATTTACAGTAACAGTTCAGGAGTACAGTTCCCAAAAGCTTAGTTTGAACCAGACTGTGGAAGTAGTTAAAAGAGTTAGCTAGCTAGCTAATTCTGAGAATTCTGAAATATGACGAAGACTTCACAAGCATTCCACGAGCATTCGGAATGCAAGATCGGGCGCTCGGATATGGCATCGACCGTCCAAAATGGCATCGACCGTTCAGCGATATGGCATCGACCGTTTCAAATGGCAACGACCGTTTACGAGAGGGAAAATTGCAGCGCCGACCTGCATCAGCAAAACCCTGCAGTAGCGCGCTGGGCCTTAACAGAAGTTGACAAATTGAATCTTCGATATATATATAATTTGTTTGGTCAAAATTGTAAAAAAATAAATAAATAAAAATACGGGACAAAAGTGCGTACCGGTAAGGGTTGATACGGGGCACGGGACAAATAAGCCAAATACGAGACAATCCTGCATAATACGGGACGTCTGGTCACCTTGTCTGACCCCCCCTTTAGGCCATGGCAGGGTAGATGTTTGCCCTCTTTCGATTTTATTACATTAAAGGTCAAAAGCTTATTACATTATCGGTCGACGTACTTTATTACACTATTGGTCAAAATGGTATTACATTATCAGTTAGAAATTGTTATTACATTATCGGTCAATTCTTAAATTATCGGCCGCATAGTGTAATAATTTATTACATTATCAGGCGTTATTACATTATCGGTAATTTATTACATTATCAGTTGTATAATGTAAACCATGTAATGCACACCTACGAGTTGATTATTCCTTAGATACAACAGTGCTGTGAAAAACGAAAGAAAATGCGGCTGCGATATTTCAAAGTGCGGGATGCAAAAGTTTGGCAGCTCAAATTATGAGAAAGATACATTTTCGTGGAATGAGGCAGTGGACAGCAAAATCGGCCAAAAATGCAAGGGAGAAAGAATTCCATATTCAACATCCACCAATATCCAATGTAATCAGTACCTTTTTGGCTTACCTTGATATTTGGGTACCCAGAGAAAGATTCAGGTGAGTAAAAACAGCAAACAGCCAGTCAAGAAAATGTAGAGTTTATTTTCTCGTCCTCGTTTCTCGTGCACTAATAAAACCCCCAAAATATATTGCCGCCTCCTTTAAAAATTGTACTGGTAAATAATCCGCTATCGTCGGATTCATCACTATTCTCTTCGTTCTGCACAAGATTTGGATAATCTGATTTATCAGGTTCATACATGTAGCCAGAGGAACCACGATCATGGTCAGAATCTTCCATATTCCACAGTTTTTCGAGTGTAAACACAGCTGGAATGCCTATGACCGCCTTTGACCAGTGTTTGACTGGAGTGAACATAATCAAGTCGCTGACGTCAGAACCTGCCCCAGAATGGCACCCGCCAGGCAAAACTTACGGGCTCAGCCAGCGTTTCAATTTTAGCTATATTTTGTCACCATGTTAACAAAGTGCTGCAAAACTGATTTTTAATTTCTATTTCTGCAAGGAAATCAAATATTTTGAAATTGAATTGAGCCGGAGGTACCCTTTAAGGAATTACCGGTAATTCTCTGACAAATCAAATACATCAGAAAATTCTGTGATGGGGCATGTAGTTGCATGGGCGTGCAATCCATCACACATATCATTATGACACATATTTTTTAAGTAATTTGATTTACACAATGCTAATCTTTTTTGTAGCAATTTTTTTATTTTTCATAGTTTCCTTGTGTGTAACAAGCGGTATGTATGCGAGTTTGTATACTCGCCAAAAAATGTGCATAATACTATTTTAAGAATGTGCCCTTAAAATAGTAGTCAATTAGATTGCGGACTGTGCTATATACCCCCTCAGAACACCTTACAGGTTGAGTGTGGCCAATCTTTGGCCAAGAAAAAATTTGATCAAAATCGGACCGATGACCTTGACATTAAACAGACTTCTGGGAACACCCAATATGATGATGATGATGAAATACTTCATTAATCCCCAAGGGGGAAACTGAATGTCACCATTTTACATTGGATAGACAATAGGCCAGGAAAACACATATATGACTCAGGCAGTACAAGAATCTCAGGCAGTTTGTATTACCTGTTTGAATTTGAGCGCTGCCCCAACAACGGTTCACCGGCTATAGCAGTAACAATCAATGGGAAGACAGACGGATGAACGGATGGACAGACAGAGAGCAGAGGAGACAACAATACTCCACTGGAAAAAATCACTGAGGGGGTAAAAATTGACTTTAGACCAGGTCATTCACTAGATTCACTATAGGACTAAGAAACTGGCGAGCGTAGTTGGGCTGAAAGGCCTGTTCTCCCCACTCATGTCATGCTATGTCATGTTATTTAGTCGTGCAATCACTTTCCGCTGCCTCAAGATAGCAGCACACCAAAAATGCACTTGACCACGCCTTATTTTAAGACCTATGTGCCTGGGCGTTCAATTTGGCGCAAATACATTTGCTATTTAAGCTACGTGAATGCTGGATGGGAAAATGGTAACGATGTTGGTCATAAACTAGCAAAGACACTTCGATCGTGCTCAGCGCCGAGTAGGGCCCCATGATCTTTGCACATGTTCTGGGTTTGCCCCTGGGTCGCCTCTCAGATGGCTGTGCCTGGATGGCCCCTTTGGGAGGTGACCTTATCTAAGGACAAAACCACCTCCTCTGACTTGTCTTGATGTGGAAGAGCATTCTGCGGTCCTCCAAAATGGTGCAGTGGGTAAGACTTTTTACCTTGCAAGGCAGCTGGATTTGCAAGATCATGTAATGACGCCAGAATCCACCTTGACAGGCTTCAAGTTATCTGCTTGTGTCCGAACTACAGTGGTTCGGGCCAATCACCGGTCTGTAAGGCGTTTAGATGTGAAGAAAGCGAGAAGCAACTTTTTATTCCAAAATAGCAATGACGGCTCCTCAAGAGTTGACCATATATGCTGCTATAGCATCAGCGATATCAGGCTGGATAGGCACCAACAGATTGTTGCAGCTGGCAAAACCTGTCCTCATGCAGGCCAGTGAGCACCCCCTGGTACCTCAGAGCTTGAATCAGGCTTGACATCTCAGCTGGTTCGGTTTCTGGCTGGACTTTACTATTATGATTCTGACAATGAACCAGATGCAGAGACAGAGTACAATCCAATAGTAGGGTTTATTGATAGGAATACAAAAATTACAGGTAGGGACAAAGCCCTGAGTTGAATGCACAATCCAGTTCAGATGGTAATGAACTTGAGTTGGGGGTTTGTCCCTGCCTCGCAAGTGGCGTCCTGGGGCAGAAGCTAGATGGAAATCACCCTTGCCACAGCAGAACTGTCAGATGGCAGGTTTGGACAATTTATCAGGAACACAGTCTCAATCCTGATGACAGCCGAAGGCTAGGAAGGCATTCCTAATAAATTGGGGAGAAGGACAGACAGAAAAGGCAGGTTAACAGGAATGTGGTCCTAATCCTGGAGACCTGTAAATAGGCTGGGGAGCATGTTTCTATTAATTAGACTAAGAAGCGTGCTTCCATATTTCACTATCATTAAAGGCTAGGATAATTTCCGAAGATGATAGATTAACAAACTGGGAAGATAATTGACTGGTTGCTTTGGGCATTAGCAAGCGACAATACAGCAACTTGACAGACTCAAGGTAAGGGAATATATATGCCACAGAAACATGCAGGAATGTGGGAACAGAAATGCGCACAACTGATGGGGGAGGCACACAAGATGTAAAACCAATCAAAGGAGACAATACATCAAAAAGACAAGTTGCTGGATGAAGTAGAACAATGGGAATTCACACATAGGTTGTGACCATTTCCAGTGTTATTACTCAATTTTGGAAATATTCTTAGTAATTCTGACTATTGGAGAGCAATCTACTGAGTGTCACCTTTCAGAAGAGACCATGCCTGAAGTGAAAGTGGTTCAAGACTGTAAACACATTAGTTTGGGAGGAAATTTGCTCAAAATATGGGGAATCATTAATGACCTCAGCTAGTATTGTGAATGGTACAAGTGTCTTTCTTCTTTTATATTATTTTCTTTATCTCTGAGATGCTAAAGCCTTAAATAAGGGGATGCATAAATAATCAAAGATTGATAGATTTGGAATTTGCATAAAGGGTTTTAAATGAGTCTATGTTAAGATTATGAACCTCCTCAATCAAACTGTATTTTCCCACAGATCCCTTCTCCCCTCTTACCCTGCTCATTGGAGTGTTAGTGGGGGCTCTGATGATCAGCTTGCTGTGGTGTTTGGTCCTGTTCCTCAAACAAAAGTATGATGGTTTTAAACCCTGCCGTTCACCCTACACAATCAGAAAGATCACCTGAAATGAGTCTCTATCTCACTTCTTTGTTATGTTGGCTTGGTTTGCTTATGTCCTACTTCTAAATGAAGATGGAGGATGTCCAAGAGGAACTGTGCCAACGATTTGCAGGAAGTGCCAGCAAGAAATCCAATGGAGAAACTGACCAATCCAGCACCAATACAGGATGAACTCAAACCAGCTTCGGTAATTATGATATTATTCAAACAGTGTGTAACTCCGTAGCAAGGGTTATGGAAACCCTTTTGCGCACAAAACACACTGAAATATATTTGTTTCTCCAGGGTCCTCCTTTGAAGCCCATTGAAGACCTCTATGTAAACCACCCCATGGTGGCATGGACCCAAAAGCAAGAGGGCAAAGACACCCTGCATTATGCCACACTGAAATTCACGGCATGCAAAACCAACAAGGCACCCCCTGCTGCAAACAGTACCATCTATGACAATGTATTATGTGACGAAAGCAGAAAGAATTGATCCTCTATTGAGACTAATCCAGCCCCAGCCAGCAGAACTACACACTGAGGCTAATTGCCCAATTGTATTGTCAGTTAGCCCTGGGTTAGCTTGGCATCAGTTTAGAATGGTTCAACATAAAACGGTACTTTAACTAGTTTAACCTGCAGCTGCATGTTCAACGTGACTGTTCTGTACAAACAAGCATGGGTTCAACTGAGCCACTGCTACATTGGCTGGAAACCCGAAGCCATCTGGGCACTGGAATAGGATATACACAGAGCAAGCAATTTAGAGGAATTCCACATAGGCCTAGTGACATAATTTATGATTCTTTGCATTTAGATCCTCGCAAATACCAATATTATATTACTAATGTGAATTCCGTTTGTACTTTCAATACAGTTGAAATCACATCCACCAGCAAATGTAAGACTGTTTTGTTTTTTTTTTTTTTTTTTAAATCAATGCTTAGAGAACTGTTATAGCGTCTTTATTGTGCTAGGGCTTGATAATCTCAATCTGCTCATAGTCAGAGCAATCAATCAAATTTTTAACCTTTTAGTCCACAACGGAAAGTAAGCAATGACTAAATTGTCATCCTCATTGGTTTATTTCTTAATACTTTACATTTTAAGCAAGCTACAGTGTAGCCCTCTGTGTAATAAACCAGTCAATAAATAAATCCTAGGCATAACAAACGCTATTTGTTTGCCAACACGGAAGTGGAGTGTAAGTGAGTTGACAATTCTGTCTGCAGTATCAGAAATAAGGGAAAAAACTGGACGACCTCGGAAACAAATCAGGTTGTCCACAAGAATTTTTCCGTTGTACGGTGTATTGTCAATAGTATTAAAAATTTAAGTATTACAAATGACAAGAATTGAAAAAAATAACCTTTGCTATTTATTTAACTATTTTTTTTTAAAGCCATCGTGGAAATTAAAAAAGGGCCTTGTCATGGGCCTTATCATGTAAAGCTGATCTGTCAACTGCTATTTGAGAAAGTTGGAACCAGCTTGATGGTAAATATTGTTACCTCTGCCAAACAAAGTTGGCAGGAGGTTATGTGATCGGTGCCGTTTGTTTGTTTGTTTGTCTGTCTGTTAGTTTGCGAACAAGATAACTCAAAATGTCTTGAACGGATATTTCTGAAATTTTGTAGGTGGGTCGCTATTGCATCAGGGACGGACCCTATTGATTTTCACGCGATAACTGAACTTTGCTCTCACTCACCAAGATTTGGACTGTGCTGGCTTGGCGGAGGTTTGCACTCCAGGAGTGCCTCTAGTTTTTCATGAGTAAAGTCCATGCCTCAAAGAATTCAGGCTGTCATGAAAGCCCGAGGGGGATCAACGAAGTTCTAATTCAGATTTTTTGTTGATAGTTCCATAATTTTTTCCTCAACATTGAGTGATTCCAGTTTTTTCCTCTGCTTGAACATGAAAAATGTGTGCCATAATAAACATAATTTAATCCAAATTGTTTGAGGTGTTTCAAGAAGCCTGAATGTTAAGATAATAAACAAAAATAGTTTTGTGTCGAATCTGTAATTTGTTTAAGTACAGGCTAAGAAGTAAAAGAGCTGGATAAACATCCTCTTTGTCCAGTGATTCTATAATTTTTGTAAAAAGAGTACTTTTTGAAAGTGTTGAGGATCATATTTCAGTATTTCTCATCATATTCATCAGTAAATCAATGACCATAATTAATAACCATAATCAATAATCATAATCAGTAACCATATTATGTAAGCAGCAGTAACACACACACAAGCAGTTGTATGCATGGGCAGTACACACTCACACAAAAGCAGTTGGCTTCTGTGGCTTTGATTGATATCTGTTCAGTTGATTCAGGCAATATCTATTCATTCATCAGCATTATTCACCATCATTCACGAGAAATCATATGGTTATTCATGCTCCAATATTACACTGGAAGAGGGTTGTTATCTTTTGGTTGCAGTTTTCAAGGCAAACTGGCAGTGTTTTGGTTTGCCTGTCTCTGGGACGACCTGTGACCCTACTAAAAGTCCTCTTAAACAATGAAGTTGCCTTGAAGGAGTTATTTTTCAAAGAATGCCCACCAAAAAGAAAAGAGAAAAACAAGTAACATGCGGACATCACGTTATTGTACCATTGAAAATATAATATAAAAGATACTTCTGTGATAGAGGTATAAAAATTGGGTGTGAAAAGCAGAGTGTCAGTTCTTGCGCAAAAGAACTCGGCTTTATATTCATCAATATGCCTCAATAAAGCCTAATTTTCCGAAGAATCTATCTCCAATTGCTTGAGGATGGGGGAACCTCATAATATGAAAACATTTCTAAATGAAAACCACAACAAAAGTTGCTCTGAAAATACATTGACCTATGGTGTAAGACGGGAAATCCAGCTGTGACTGTGTCTATGGAAGACTGTGGGGGGTTTATGACGGCCCAGGACAATCAGCAGAACTCTGGCGACGTGAGGGGGGTAACTATCACAGTCCCCCCCCCCTTTAACCTCATCCCCGGCCCTGACCATGTGTTTCATGAAACTGGGGTTTAAACTCATCTGCTTACATTTTCTGACACTGTAGTAATGACAAACCCTTCTCCTATATTCCATATACTATTATGCAATACTTATGGGCTCATAACCAAAATTGGCTTATACCATAATCCAGTTTAAGCGCTTTTCATAACAACTGCATCATATTAGTACATATTCATAACATGTTTGGTCTTGTTATTCTCGGGGGAATCCAAGCAGTTGAGTGGAGTATGTTTCATTCTTATTGAAATTATGGTTCATTCCCTTTTGGAAACTCCTGAAAATTGGTCAGAATTCTCTCGGGTAATCATCCTGTTCTCTTCTCTGTGCTAAATTGGTTTATTACATCCTCCAAATGGTGGAAACCCAAAAACCAGATTCGACCCCCCTTCCAGGTCGTTTATGGCCAGGCCGCCTGGATCAAAGACGTGATTTGGCTTAAAGCAAAGAGAAACAAGCCATTCTAGAAGATCGCAGCCAACTTCCCACATGTGCATATCTATGCCGTGTGTAGTAGCCTTTTTACCATATAGTCAGGGAAGATTGTATCCGATCTCTCCCCGCGCACATCAGTGCGTGAGTAGCCCCTGTAATCATGGAAGATCGCAGACGACTTCCCACACGTGGGTCCGTGCGTTATTTCCAGCTGAGTGAAGCTTCGCAATTAGAACTTCTCGCACGCTTGCTCCGTGTGTAGCCTTTTTCGCCAGGTATGACTTCACTCTCATTTTCTAAATTGTTTGTAACTTGTAATTGGTTTAACTTTGATTTGTTTGATTTGAGCTCTTGCCTACCTGGTGAATAACTTATTGTTATTCCTTTAAAGTTGCGTGGTCTCTGACTCCTAATCCTTTTATTCTTTCTAGCCCTGTTGCGACGGATACCTAGGGGTTTAATCCCAACCGAGGAACGACTGGCCAGCGGCCTGGTATGGGAATTGGTTTTATTAAGTTGGAGAGACAATCATGATGTACTTACATAAAGGGTTTATGTATTGCCGGTTCTGTGATTTTAACCTTAAGGAAACCCATGGACAAAAAGTCAGTTATCTGTTAAAATAAAATGAGCGTACATAGATCTGGGTTCGCTGTAGTCACGCCAAAAGATGCTTTTGCAGTGATGGTTGACTTCCATCCTCTAATATAATCGACAAACCTAGAATCCGGTAACAATGCTAATACCTGGGAGTGTATGTTTAGTGACGGTGGTTGTCTCCGAAGAGTTCAGGGTATAGTCACTTCGAGACTCACGCATGTTGTCCCTAAACTATAAATTCTAATTCTAATTTGGAGTCAGATATTTAACGAGGGTATAACTAAATTTGGTATTCTAAATTTATTATGGAGTCAGATTAATTGTAACCGTTGTGCTTTTGTGCCCCGTTCTTTGAACGGAGAAAATATACCCATTTTATTGTGATTCGCACCAGCCAGGAGGTCGCGCGTGCTAATACCAGCCCAAGGAACACGTGGAGCCTTCGCCCCCTGCAATTTCCGTTGTTGGTATTGTTTTGTGGGTTCTACAGTTGGTGATCCTGACGTGATGGCTTTCGAGTATTATACCGTAATATGTCGTTTTGGGAACCTTTGCATTTTGCGGCGTGATGGCTTGTGTTCCACACCGGCATGATCCATTTAATCGGGAGTGCATGGTTCTATTTCCCGACGCGCTCCGAGGTGTTTCCGCGTTGTGCTGGCTGCTGTGGACATCTCCACATCCGATGTGATCCTGGTTTCTTACGTGATCTGGTCGGCTTCATCAGTAGTCATCCATATGTGGTAAGTAGTGGCGTTTTCTACTTTGTAGGATTCAGGGAAAGTTAGAATTCACTGCATTGAGACCGTTGCTAAGGGATCGACATCCTCAAATAGGCCTGGGACCGTAGAAACCAGGCACAAGTTTAAATTCTATCTTTTTCGAGATTAGAGAATGAAGTGCAAGTTGTAGGAATGTTTGCATGAGCGTACTTTGTTTTTCTGTTATCTCTTTAGACTGCTCTGTCTTCAGATTAATCCGTGCCAGTTGATATTTTCATGCTTTTGTGCAGAGGGTTTAAGGGCAAGTTGGAGATGATTGGGTTTCTGTGTGCAGTCGGGGGTTTTCGGCATTCTTTAAGTGGATGCAGATATCTGTTGTTGCTTGGCACATTGGGCTGTGCTCCTCTTAAACCGTAAGTTGTTTGTATTATTTTTACCTAGGCTGTATGGATGGGGGGGCGCGCCTCGTGGCCATGCAATGGCAGAGATAACGCGTGCCACTGAAAATGTTGAATACTCTTGGCCTGAGTTTGAAACCGGAAAATATTGTATATTGCGTTCGAAGGTTTGCGTATAGGTACCTAAAGTAATTGGCAGTTGTATGTTTTTGATGTATTTGGTGCAAGGTTCTGCGGTAACCGTGCAGAGAATCTTGCCCAAATACTAAACGGAGTGTGTGTTGAGGACAGAATGGCGTGGAAATATCACTGGGTTAACATGTTTTATAGTTATAGCAATTGTACGGTGGTGGCAAGTATGTTCATTAGTGCTCTTACCCGCCTCATTGGTTCGGCTCGAGTTGGCTAATGTTTCCATCCTTTTGTCTTGTTAAACTTTGTGTAAAGGTAATACAGTTTCACGGCCCAGTGTGTGCGCTCTTTTGATCAGCGCCCTGAGAGAGCTGCAAAACGGCATTCGGAAAATTGACATAATTTGGACTCAAAGTTTCAGTAGGGTGCATTCTCCACCATTGGGTTTTCGCAGTTGGACGAATTCGGCAGAAGTTTTTGTGCCGGCAGTCTTTCGGGACACGGACAGTGATTAGATTAATTCGTGATTGGGTTTGTGATACGGTTTTTTCGCAAGCAGAATGTTCAGCAATTTAGGTGTGGGCTAAGGTTTGTTGGTGTTGCGTGACATGTGGGCTTCTCAGACTGCAGGTTATTTGTGCTTCAGGCGCCTTGGCTGTGCGGTTTGGGTATGTGTCCTGGACATAGCAATGGGAAAGCTTATCACTGAAAGTGTTGAATATTGTTGCATTGCGCGTAAAATTGGGGAAACTGCCATTATAACAGCTCTAAAATGGCGGCAATCGCCTTGCATTTGAGCTTATTCAAAGTGCGCATTGAAGCTGCCATGTTACCTTTGCACAAAGGATTATCAAGTTGAACGGCCTGCCATTTTTGGCTCGCTTTGTTGGGGAATATAACTTGGTTTCATCAGGAAGCAGCCATTGGTTGAGTTGGCATGTGGGTTGGTGCTTCCTCCAAGAGGGGGGAAGTCTTAGCCAGCACATTGGGTCACGTGACTGTTCGCTGGTGAGCAGATTGGCTGATACAGCCCCCAGGTCAATCCGGGTAATATGGTGGCGTGGCCCGTTGCCGGCGAGCTGGTTGGGTGACACAGTCCTCATCATAAATGCGAGTCAAATGGCGCTCTTCAAATCGGCCAATCACTGCCACGTTTTAATGCTGGTTTCCGGTCTTCCTTCCGAGAAGGAGAAGGAGAAGGCGGAACCAACACTAAGTTGCATGCTACACATCCAGTTGCATGCTGGTAACCACCATCTTGAGTGTGGCTATTCACTAACAACTTACTTGCCTTCTAACCTTTATATTTGAAGCAAACTGCCTGGTCTAATTGCGTTTTGTGTGGATTTCACTAACCACCAAATGCACTTATTGGAATTAATGTTTGTTTGACCATTTGTTGTTTACAGTCATTGCCACTGTGCATCAAATAACATCTGAACTCTAACTGCCTAGTGGGACATTGGGTCTGTGTTGTCTGCCCCAGCAGGGGGGGCAGTTTACAGCCTCATGGAAGTAGGTAATTAGATTTTGGAATGCCTACAATGAATTACCTTTTGGGAGAAGGATTTTCCTCCCATGTCCTAAAGTTCATTCTTTTTTATTTGTATTCATCCCAAGGTATTGGAGCCAGATGGTTTTGGTCACTCTTGGCAAAGATTGGTATATTCCTATTCTTGCTTGCCTTGTTTTCTCACAGCATGCCATTCCTCCGCTTATGCCCTCTCTCTGATCCGATTCACCCTTTGTCAGAGTCAACTGTATGTTCCACAAGAACATATTGAACCTAAAGTTTGTGCCTGCGTTCTGCCAGAGCGCATGATTTAATTTATCTTTGATGTTTTTGTTTTTAACTTGGGCGTAACTATTTCAGGTTTGAAACTATGCAGACATTCACCCTGCATAGTTTATTCTTTTACAGCCGTCACACCTGAGAACCTCGGCTTTACAGCAGATGTCAGGAGCTGACATCCACTCAGGGGGTGGGGGAACTTCCTAGTTGCGGGGCCATAAAACCTCCACTCACGGTAATAGGCCCCCGCAGAGCCAATTTTACAATCCCCATACATAGACACACACTCACTCACTCACTCACTCACTCGCACACACACACTCACACATTCGCACACACACACACGCACACACACACATCTTGCATTTCTTCATGTTCGTCTGTGTTTTATCCTGATACGAGCGGAAAGCCATAAAGCATTTTTTAATTTAAACTGTGGTACTAACTGCATCTGTTCTTTCTTTCTGAAAACAGGGGTGATGGAATCTCCAACAGTGCCATTCACATATCCTCAGTCACTGTCCTCTTTGAGGTGTCGTAAGGTTACCCCGACGGCTGGAACATGTGAATTGTAGGGTAATTGCATGCACTGTTTTAACGCTTTCCTTTCATTGTTTTCCGCAGAAACAGTTACTGGCTCAGGGAGACCCCAACTGATCCTGAGTGTCTCATTTCAAAATGCTTCCAATTAACTTTCACTTTTTCTGATTCCTGCAGGTTGAGTTATAATAGATAACCTCGGTCATGTCTTGTCTTGATCTACCTTGTTGTTGTCAATTTGGCAGGGTGCTGTTTCTAAAATTTTCTATACAGGCATCAAGGATTCAAGGACCTGACTTAGCCATTCACACCTGAGGGAACAGAAGCTCCATTCATATGCTTTTGGCTGATTTGGGTGTCAGGATTTCATCACAAACCCGCAACATGGGAGTGAATGCCAGGGTGAGACCGCAACCAGGGCACAATAATCCCTGTCCACCCTTCTGGCTCCTGGGAGCCATTTCCTCTGATAAGCAACTCACTAAGGACACACATTCAAATTCCAGCTGATATGTGCACCAACGCGGGCGACCGCTGGACCTCGGACAACATCTCTACATCAACCGGATTCATACAAGAAAAAGGACATTTCATATGGACAAACTGCAGTTATGTTTGTGATTGTGATTTGTGAATTACATGTAAAGGGTGTGGGTTGATACAAAAATAGGTTGAGAGGAATCAATTAAATCCTATTTTATAATGCGGCGGTTAAAGGACTGGAGCATATAGGTTCCTTACACTGAAGGCCAAACGTAGTGTGCCTTAAAAGTTCATAAAGTAAGGTAGAACTACATATGCTTTAATCCAGACAAGCCTAATTTACCTTTATAATATTTTTCAGAATTAAATTGGGAGGTCCTACGAGACAGCTTCTGACCAGCCTATTATGTGTATCAGCCCCACTCTCTCAATTAATCTCCAGATCATATCATGTGACAAATTGCTGAATGTCTTGATGTATACTGACCAAAAAAGGAAACGAAATTTTCTATTTCTTTATTCTATCGAGTGTAACTGTTATTAATCAAAACTTCATTGATATCAAATGAAAGAGGGAATCTCAGACAATAGATATAACAGAAAATCAGGTTGGAATATCGCCATGTTGGCTTTTATTTAACAAGGTGAAGTTTGACATTACGAAACACAAATTACGCTATCAGTATCTCGTATGTCCCCCGTTAGCGTTGCGCACGGCAGTACACCTACATCTCATAGACATCACCAGACTTCTGATTGTTGCTTGTGGAATGCTGTTCCACTCTTCGGTCAGTGCTTGTCTTAGCTGACGTACTGTAGCTGGCAGTGGTTGACCTCTCCGGATCGCTCTATCCAGAATGTCCCACAAGTGTTCTACAGGTGAAAGGTCTGGAGAAAGCACCGGCTAGGGAAGGATTTGCACGTTTTCGGCCCGAAGGAACTCCATACAGATACGTGCCATGTGCGGACGCACGTTGTCCTGTTGGAAAGTCAGTCGGTGACGTCGGACAAACAGAAGGACAACTGGACGGAGAATTTCATCCCGGTAATGGACGGCGTTGAGGTTTCCTTCAACAAAATGAAGGTTGGTTTGCTGTGTAGCAGACGGTCGGTCGTGATACGACAGTCAGACGCTGAAGTCGCAACACGTGGCCTACCAGATCTGGGGCGATCGGCCGTATGTCCAGTGGCATTAAACCTGTTTCTGAGGCGACTAATTGTCGCGGAATGCATGCCGAATTGACGGGCAACTCTATCTACCTGACTTCTGGCCTGTAGCATCCAAATTGCGCGTTCTCGTTGAATTTCCAGTAGTCGTGGCATTATAACCCGTCTGATTTTTACTCTTTTTCGGTCAGACTTTTATAGGCCCCGGCGTCTACGAGGAACTCAAAACACAAATAGGAGAGTAAGGACAATAGTGGTACTCGAACCCAAGCACTTCCGATTGTTTGGTTCTGGACGAAAGGCGGCTCCAGAATACGCGCTGTGACTGCGAAAATTTTTATGGTAGAAGTACTCGCCTCCAAAATTAACTCAGAGCAAAAGCATCTTTCTCAATGGGTTTGTCGAAATTTGGCGCCAGATTACGTAATTGCATTTCTTTTTTTGGTCAGTATATGAATATAACAATTTCCCATATTTCATCATATCACTTCAAAATTTACCTCATGTAAATATTCTATTGTTGTTATTTGTTATTATTTATTTGTTATTCTATTGTTGTTATTTGTTATGCACAGTTATTTGTAACTGTGTATTTTTTAGTTTCACTTTAAATCAAACGCATAAATAATTTGATATTGTAACCTCCATTGGATTATTTCCCTCTGGGGTTTTTTTCCAGTTGGTTGGTTACATAGTTAGAGGCATATACAATCTTTTTGCTTTCCCTAGTCAAGTGTGGGAAGGTTTTTGGTTTATGTGCTGGTTTGTTCTGACTTCTATTGTCACTGATTTTAGAAAAATTACTTTTCAAACCATCGGTCCATTGGCATAATAAAATTTGTCCAACTGGTACACCACCTAACTTCAGATAATAGACTCATAGAACAAACCTAGATAGCATACTTTTACTTTAATTTTTTGTTTTTGTCTTTCTTTTAAGTTTTCCCATGTTTTATGTTGTTAATCAAATGGTTGTCTCTCTTTCTTTTAACTTCCCAAATCACACTTCTCTAAATTTTTAATTATATTACCCTGAGAGGAAACAATCCATTTTTGCCATTTTTATCATGTCATGCAACTATCATGAAAAACTCAACTACTCATAAATCTGTAATTTCTCATCAATATTCCTTCCATAATCTCAGCAAGAATTCCCTGATGCTATTTATGACCCCGTGGGTGGAGCTCTAGTCCTTTCACGGGCCCAGGGGGTGGACTGTAAGACAGGAAATCCAGCTGTGACTGTGTCTGTGGAAGACTGTGGGGGGTTTATGACGGCCCAGGACGATCAGCAGAACTCTGGCGACGTGAGGGGGGTAACTATCACAGTCCCCCCTCCCTTTAACCTCATCCCCGGCCCTGACCATGTGTTTCATGAAACTGGGGTTTAAACTCATCTGCTTACATTTTCTGACACTGTAGTAATGACAAACCCTTCTCCTATATTCCATATACTATTATGCAATACTTATGGGCTCATAACCAAAATTGGCTTATACCATAATCCAGTTTAAGAGCTTTTCATGACAACTGCATCATATTAGCACATATTCATAACATGTTTGGTCTTGTTATTCTTGGGGGAATCCAAGCAGTTGAGTGGAGTATGTTTCATTCTTATTGAAATTATGGTTCATTCCCTTTTGGAAACTCCTGAAAATTGGTCAGAATTCTCTCGGGTAATCATCCTGTTCTCTTCTCTGTGCTAAATTGTTTTATTACATCCTCCAAATGGTGGAAACCCAAAAACCAGATTCGACCCCCCCTTCCAGGTCGTTTATGGCCAGGCCGCCTGGATCAAAGACGTGATTTGGCTTAAAGCAAAGAGAAACAAGCCATTCTAGAAGATCACAGCCAACTTCCCACATGTGCATATCTATGCCGTGTATAGTAGCCTTTTTACCATATAGTCAGGGAAGATTGTATCCGATCTCTCCCCGCGCACATCAGAGCATGAGTAGCCCCTGTAATTATGGAAGATCGCAAACGACTTCCCACACGTGGGTCCGTGCGTTATTCCCAGCTGAGTGAAGCTTCGTAATTGGAACTTCCCGCACACTTGCTCCGTGTGTAGCCTTTTTCGCCAGGTATGACTTCACTCTCATTTTCTAAACTGTTTGTAACTTGTAATTGGTTTAACTTTGATTTGTTTGATTTAAGCTCTTGCCTACCTGGTGAATAACTTATTGTTATTCCTTTAAAGTTGCGTGGTCTCTGACTCCTAATCCTTTTATTCTTTCTAGCCCGTTATGCGACGGATACCTAGGGTTTAATCCCAACCGAGGAAACGACTGGCCAGCGGCCTGGTATGGGAATTGGTTTTATTAAGTTGGAGAGACAATCATGATGTACTTACATAAAGGGTTTATGTATTGCTGGTTCTGGGATTTTAACCTTAAGGAAACCCATGGACGAAAAGTCGGTTATCTGTTAAAATTCCCTGAAGGAACCCATGGGCGTACATAGATCTGGGTTCGCTGTAGTCACGCCAAAAGATGCTGCTGCAGTGATGGTTGACTTCCATCCTTTAATATAATCGACGAACCTAGGATCCACTAACAATGCTAATACCTGGGAGTGTATGTTTAGTGACGGTGGTTGTCTCCGAAGAGTTCGAGGTATAGTTACTTCGAGATTCACGCATGTTGTCCCTAAACTATAAATTCTAATTCTAATTTGGAGTCAGATATTTAACGAGGGTATAACTAAATTTGGTATTCTAAATTTATTATGGAGTCAGATTAATTGTAAACGTTGTGCTTTTGTGCCCCGTTCTTTGAACGGAGAAAATGTATCCATTTTATTGTGATTCGCACCAGCCAGGAGGTCGCGCGTGCTAATACCAGCCCAAGGAACACGTGGAGCCTTCGCCCCCTGCAATTTCCATTGTTGGTATTGTTTTGTGGGTTGTACAATGGGATTACAGCAAGCGATTCGATAAGAAATACGAAGTTATTTAATGCTAAATTAAGCTTAAATTTATCGCTCATGGGATATTAGAACAATGCGATCAAATATAAAATGGCAAATTCTGGTGTCAAGCTGAATGACTGTTAACCAGGCCCACTCTTCTACAACTAAATAACTTGGTTCAGTTGCGTGCTGTTTCTTTAATATTTCTGAGCCTCCTCATCCATCACAATTTCAGGCAAAGACAGGCGTGTCCTCCAGATGAGAACATTTCCTTTTCTTATCAGACTCAAAATTAGCAAGCAATTTGCATAGCAACATATCATACCCATTCGACATGGCTAGAAATGAGTGAGGAGAGAGATACAAAGACTAAGTATTTGATAACATCGTCGCCCTAAACGCAATCTAAAGATTCCAGCTTCTTATTGTGGTGTTTACGTTCATATCTGGCCATTTTTAGATGACTAAATGAAAGTGAATACTCATGATATTTGATGTGTACCTTCTAAAATATTTATATTTCACAACATCCCACTCGGAGAAAAAGAGCTGCAAAGCTTCCTGCTAGAGGAAACCCCAAATGCCTCAAAGAAGGAGTGGCTGACCTTGAAACAATGCTAAATAGACTGGCAGCGCTTGGACACAGTTCCGCTATGATTTTTTTTTTTATACATACACTGTAGTAATTTTTATTAAACACTAAATACGAATACAATACATGAACCTTCATAATATGAGCATATGCAATTCACCACAAACAAAGATATTGTGGCGACTTCCGAAGTAAGCGGACTCAGAGTCAGGGATCTGCGTTTTCGAATCGCTCCTTTTGAGCTTCGTTTTATTGCATCAGCGTTCAACATTTTCAACAGCAGTCAAACAGCAGGCAAAGTACAGCTTTTCCCTTCTTGAGTGTTCACATTAAGGCTAACTCAAAGCTCTATAGCCCTCTACTTATATTCCCGCTCAGGGTTTTCTGATTAGACAATTCTCTGGGGCACGTGAGCCAATCACAGCAGCTCAGGCCAATTCATGCAAATTAGCCAGGAGCAGTTGACACCGACATTCAACTCATCCACCAAAGCGGCAGGAACGCCACACAGCCCTCACCTAAGCGGTCTTGGTCCCCTGACGACGCCGTAATAAAGAAGGAACCCCCTATATACACACAAACCCGCTATGTAAACACAAATAACCCCCCCCCAGCACAATTAAAAACAACTATGTACACAATAAATTTTTTACATTCAAGTAACTTTTTACAACAAAAGTCCACCAAGTGCTTTGGCATCTGGCATTGCCGAGTTGGGCGACTGGGGCCCGGCGGAGGAGGCACTGGACCCGCCAGCGGTGAGGCGGGTAGTTGGGGAGGCAAACTCGTTACCTCCGCGGCAGCGGCATTGGAGAGGAGGGGGCGGTATGGGGTGAGCCGGTTCCGGTGTAGCACCGCCGTCTTCCTGCTGTGCGTCATCTGCACCTTGTAGACGACCTCCCCCAGGCGGCTCACAGCCAGTGGTGCTGGAGCTTCGGAGACAGGCCCCTTTTTTGGATCAGGCAGTCGACCCACACCCGGTCCCCTCCCGCAAAGGCCTGCCCCCTGCATCTCAGGTCGTAGCTACGCTTCTGTCATAGCCCGGCCCTTTCCTGAGCCTGTCGGGAGAACTGGTGGACCACCCGCAGCCGCTCCAAAAGTCACCAGTAGTGGTCTACCTCTCCTATCGCTGGTTCTTCAGGTTCGGGTGGGGCCCCAAACACCAAATACACCGGTGTACGGAGCTCCCGCCCGAACATCAAAGCTGCAGGGGTGCACAGGCTCGACTCCTGCACGGCTGAGCAGTACGCCCGCAGGACCAGGGGCACGTGATGGTCCCAGTCACGCTGATGTTGGCTGGCAAGGATGGCAAGCTAAGTGGTAAGCGTATGGTTGAACCGCTCAACCAAACCGTCGCTCTGTGGATGGAGGGGAGTTGTGCGGGTCTTGGTCGCCCCCAGCCGCTTGCAGATCACCGCCAACGCTTGCGCCTCGAAATTTCGCCCCTGGTCGCTGTGCAGCTCTTCGGGCGTGCCGAACCTGGCGAACATCTCCTCGACCAGGCACTGCGCGGTCATCTCTACGCTTTGGTTGGGTACAGGGTACGCCTCAGGCCACTTTGTGAAGTAGTCCATCGCCACCAGGATGTAGCGATTCCCAGCATCGATGACGGGAAATGGCCCAAGGACGTCCACCCCAACCCGCTCCATCGGGGTGCTGACAAAGTACCGCTGCAGGGGGCGTGTGATGTTCGGCTGGGCCCCTTCTGAGCCGTGCACAAGTCACAGCAGTTCACATGGAGCTCTATGTCGCAGCAACAACCCGGCCAGTAGAATCGCCCCCGCAGGCAACGCAGGTTTTTTGTCACTCCAAAGTGGCCCGCCCCCACCGAGCCATGCACCAGCTCGAGGACCAAGGGGTGCAGCTTGTGAGACACCAGGAGCTGGAGTATGTCGTGCCCCTGGCCGGGTGCCTGCCACCGCCGTTGAGCCAGCCCGTCCAGCAACTCCAAGTGCTGGAATTGGCTCCGATAAGCCTTCAAGCTCCTGACCTTCTGCCGTGACCTCAGCCCATGCTGGTGGCATGCCCGACTCCAGCCACTCCCTCACCTTCCGCAGAGCGTCGTCCGCCTCCTGCTCCTCTTGCAGCTGCTGACGCTCCATCGGCACTCGCCCCCCCTCTGCTTCTGTTGCTACGGTAGCCGCCACCTTGAGAGCTGGCTGGTCCCGCTTGTCCAGCTGCTGGCAGTACCTGCACTCCTGCACAGCAGACGGCCGCCAGGACAGGGCATCAGCATTTCCGTGGTGGCACCCCGGCCGGTGCTCGATGGTAAAGTCGTAGCCTTGCAGGATCTCTAGTCAGCGCGCCACTTGACCCTCGGGGCTGCGGAAGTTCAGCAGCCAGGTGAGGGAGGCGTGGTCAGTGCGCAGGCGGAAGGTGGCGCCTTGCAAGTAGGGGCGGAAATGGCGGAGCACCCTGACGACGGCCAGCAGTTCCCTTCGAGTGGTGCAGTAGTTGCGCTCCGCTCGGCTCAGGGTGAGGCTGTAGTAGGTGATCACCTTCTCCCCTTCCGCGTCCTTCTGGGTACAGCACGGCCCCCACCCCGCTGTCGCTGGCGTCGGTGTCCACGATGAAGGGTCGCTGCACATCAGGATAGGCCTGCACTGGGGCCTGTGTGAGAGCCGCCCTGAGCCGAGCAAATGCAGCCGTGCACTCCTCAGTCCACTCGAAGGCCCACTTCTTGTCCGTGAGGCAATGCAGTGGGCTAGCGATAGATGCAAAGTCCCACACAAACAGTCAGTAGTAGCTTGCCAGCCCCAGGATACTGCGCAGCTCGCCCACGTCTGCCGGCATCAGCCACTCACGCACTGCGGCCACCTTTGCTGGGTCAGTGGCTACCCCCTGCCCACTCACTACGTGCCCCAAGAATGCTGTCTCACGCCAAAATAGCTGGCACCTCTTTGGGTTGCGTCGGAGCCCTGCCCGCTGGATAGCAGCAAGCACCTCTCGTAGGTTGGAGAGGGCGCCCTCGAAACTGCTGGCATGCACCAGCAGGTCGTCAAGGTACACAATGCAGCAATCCTGGGGAACAGCTGACAGGACCCTCTCCATCAGTCGCTCGAAGGTCGCGGGGGCATCGCACAACCCGAATGGCATGACCCGGAATGGTGAATGCGGTCTTCAACTTGGCGTCGTCGGACATGCGCACCTGCCAGTAGCCGATGCGGAGATCGAGTGAGCAGAACCAGCTGGAGCCCGCTAGGTGGTCGAGTGCCTCGTCGATGCGTGGAAGGGGATGGGCATCTTTCTGGGTTACTGCATTCAGGCGCCAGTAGTCGACGCAGAACCTCCACTTGCCGTTCTTTTTCGGCACCAGGATGGCAGGGGCTGCCCACGGACTGTCGGAGGGCTCAATTATGCCCGCCGCAGCCATCTCCTTCACCTTCTCTTCTGCGACTCGTCATCTGGCGAGGGAGAGGCGGTGTGGCCGCAGGCGAATGGGCACGGCATCCCCGGTGTCGATGGTGTGCTGCACTAGGTCCGTTTGGGTGCACTCCTCGTCACGGACTGCGATGAGGTTCACGTTGTTTATCAGCAGGGCTTTCAGCTGCTGGCTTAAAGAGGGGTTGAGGCCGCTGCAGCTGTGCTGCCACAGCTCATGGACGGTGTTCGTTTTGTCGACTGGGGGTGAGCAGGGTTGTGGCGAAGGGGCCGGGCAGACGGGTGCGCGTTGTAGCTTGTGTTGATTGGCTGGGGCGGCGAACTGGCTGGTTAGGCTGAAACCATGGCATGTGGGTGGGCTCTCCTCATGGTTTGTTTCCCCGCCATTGACTGAAGATCGTAGGTGGTTGTACCAATGACGAGAGCGGGGCGGGCAATGTCTACCGTGGCACCCCAGCGCGCCAACAGGTCTAGGCCCACGATGCAATCGTCCCAGATCTCGGCCAGCCAGAACTGGTGGTCGAGCCGACGATCCCCCATGGCCACACTCACCCGCTTCCAGCCCTTCATGCCCATTTTCTGGCCAGTTATTGACTGCAGCTACGTGTTGGTGGGCTCCCAATGAGCACTATGCAGGATTCCTGGGCGCACTAGGGAGATGGTGGTGCTCGTGTTGACCAGCGCTGTGCAGGGTTGCCCATCCAGCCAGCGCTGTAGGTACAGCCCACCACCCGTGCCCAGCCGGCCTGCTCAAGGGAGAGCTACCCTCTTCCGCCTTGAGAAAAAATGCGAATTTTGCCCTCCCGCCTTGAAAAAGGCAGGGTAATGGATCGTTTGCTCATTAGCCTTTACAAAGGCGGTTGGACTGGAATTCTGCCTGTCTGCCTTTAAAAAGGCACTTTTGCTCAGGTTGGGCGTGGCGGGCTTAAGCTCAGGGCGGTGGGTACTGACCGGACTGGGGAGGATGTGTTCCTGGGGTGGCAGTCTCCTCACAGCGCCACCCCTGGTTCGTTTCCCGACGGCTGGGGTCCTTGATGCTTCGGTGTTGGGGCGGGGCAATAGCGGGCGATGTGCCCTGGCTCACCGTAGCGGTACCAATGACGCTGCTGATTTGACTCGGCGTGCGTCAAGCGCATCTACTCCGCCTCTTCGCTGAAGTTCGCTGTACAGATCCGAGGGCAAGGTCTGTTCTGTTCGGCTGGTTGGGTCTCCCCCAAGACGTCCGCCGCTCACTCAGCCTCCTGCAGTGCCTCGTCTAAGGCGCCAGGCGCCGCCAAGATGACGTGGTGCATAAGTCTCTCAGGTATGAAAGACTGTAGGAAGGCATGCAGCGCCAGCTCGTCCCGCCCCCTGGACCCGAGGTTTGGATACCCCAGGTGGGCGTGGTGTCTCATGTCGGCTGCCACGGCTCCCCAATCCTCCCTGGGTTGGCGGCGGCGACATGTCAACTTCTTCCAGTGTAGTTCGGCGGATTTTGCGGCGCCCGTAGCGTCGGTCGAGTGCGGTGACCAGCGCCTGTAGGCCACTCTGCTCGTCAGCATCTAGGTCTAGCAGAATCTGCCGTGCTAACCCCTCTAAGACTGTCACCAGGCGCATCGCCATCTCTGCCTCCGTCCACCCGCTGTGCTGCGGGATTAGCTTCACCTGCGCGCGATATGGCTCCCATTGTGAGGAACCATCAAAGCACGGCAGCTTCGCTTCCTGCTGCATGCCCGCTGAGACTGGTATGTCCGCCGCTAGCGACAGCACTCTTTGCCCTATCGACAGACCCATAGCTGGGGTTTGGCTTCCCTCGGTCAGGATCCCAGCTGCACTGCTCCACTACCCTTGGCTTGCCAACTCTGCCTCTAGTCGCCGGATCTCCTGCTGTAGCTCATCGCATCCCACTTCTGACAACAGTGTGGCGACTTCCAAAGTAAGCGGACGCGGAGTCGGGGATCTGTGTTTCGAATTGCTCCTTTTGAGCTTCATTTTATTGTATCAGCGTTCAACATCTTCAACAGCAGCCAAATACAGCTTTTCCCTTCTTGAGTGTTCACATTAAGACTAACTCAAAGCTCTATAGCCCTCTACTTATATACCTGCTAGGGGTTTTTTGATTAGACAATTATCTGGGGCCCGTGAGCCAATCACAGCAGCTCAGGCCAATTCATGCAAATTAGCAAGGAGAAGTTGACACCGACATTCAACTCATCCACCGAAGCGGCAGGAATGCCACAATATTGATTGTCACATTTACCAATCGAACCCACCTTAAACTGTTTACTTTTACTGCGCAATTGAGTCGTTCGTGCCATTTTTCATTTGCTAGATCTCCCAAGCCCGGATCGAGGTGCGCATTTGATTTCTAGAGCATTGTTTGATGCGCAGAGCAGAGCCTTCTCTGCCGTAGCATGTTATAGCACAGCTGATGGGAGGGCAGGATAAAAAGGGCTGAGAGACGGGAAGAGCAGCATTGCTGCACTGCTGTGTGGGTAGCATGGGTGGGCGTGGAGTGCGCGGTTGCTGTTGCAACAGTGGCATAGTCAAACTCGCTCACATAAGCTCGTAAAATTAAACCACCGTCACTGAGGATCGGACTTGCGATCTTCAGCGTAGGGGGTTCTGAGCTTACTGTTGAGTTAGGACTGTTGTTTAAATGCAGACTGGCGTGCTTTGCCTTTCATCTGCGTGTAACAGAGGACTCAGGTATGTGGGGAATACGTGTCGTAACAGTCGCAGAAAACTCAGTGGAGACAGGCAAACTGTTTAAAAAGGAACTGCTTCTTAACACAAGGGGAGTGGCCCTGAAAAGGACCGACATGAGAAGTCGGACACATATCCCCTGTTGGCAGTAATTGCCTCCTCTGCTTCCGCGGCGGTTCGGCCGGGGGGTTCGTCCACTTGCATGCAGGGCGAAGATTATGCATGCCGGGACAAGAGGCACGGGGAGGCACAGTAGCGGGAGGTGTTGGCTGTACGGTGAGGGGATGGTGGGAAGCAGTCTGAAACACATGGGCAGTAGGGGCTACCGGGTGCCGCTGCAGAGAGCGATTTTCTCTCCAATCTTGCCAAAAACCATGAGTGCGCTGTGGGCGAATATTCACTCGACCCCACTGAGTGCACTTCTTCACGCTCTCCGCTTTGTCGATCGCCTCTCTTCTTGCGGGAAACGTTGGTTGGTGGAGAGTGTGCAGAGAAATAGCTGCAGAACGCTCAAGGGAGAGGGGGCAAACTCTTTTCTCTGAAGCTGCCTCTTATTGTGAGGTAGCCACACATTTCTCACAGCTCCTTGAAGCTTCTTGTGTTTTATTGGCAGTTCAGCCGGTGGGCTAGACCGGAAACACACTGGCCGGCGTAGGGGGGCGCGGCCAGGTTGAGCCAACGCCGCATTAAACTCTTGCGTGGCGAGATCCGCCAATTGCAGGACACGGAGTCCTGGAACGTGGACTTCAGGCCCCACCTGCAGCGATTCACTAGCAACACGTTGATAAAACGGCAAGAAAGGGATGTTCGCAAAAGCGGGGCACCCTGCTCGCCGAACTCCAAGTCTTCCAGTGGGAAGAGGGAAGCACTAGTACAAGCAGTAATGAAGGGAGTAGAATTATCGAATTTTTGCCCTTCATGCTCCTCCGCCTCTCTACCGTATGATGGACCCAATCTCACATTAGCTTCCTCAATATCTACGAGACTTGCAATATCGGGCATAAATGCGTCACCCTGTCGCTGCAGCTCCCACGAAGGTAGGAGGGCACAAAACGAGCAGAAAGCTTGAAGCATCAAGGCTAGCCTGGCATGTTCAGTGCCGAGGCACGTTTCGCAGCGTGAGTGAGGGTCATATGGCATGATGTAGCAGTTGCCACACTCTGGGCAGAGGCGTACCGCCCTTCGAGAAATACTCATCTTTAGAACAGCATCATTCAATTTCTTGCACTGAAGAAAAAGTGGGAGCTGAACTCAGGTCACGCGAATGTAATATACCGTGGATGCAGACCTGATTGGGGCCATCGTGCAGGACAATGGCGAGAAAGAAAATCTTCAGAGCTGCGCATGCACAGAGGGATAAACCCAATCGCGACAGCCTTAAAGGGCGAAGCTCATACGAAATAGAACTAAACCTCTTCGCATCCACTGACAGTGAAGCAGCTGCTGATTTCAATGGGTTTTCGGACGTGCCTCACGCTGAAGGCGGGAGTGATTTAAAGTACCACGGTATTTTTGCTCATTAGGACTGCAAGTATAGCACTCAGTGGAAATCAAAAAACCGAATGTTTATGCAGTCACGCACGAAGGAGATGTCCATTTCCCATCCAAATAACCTGGCAGATCCGGTCCTATAAGCCATGACGCTACCCCCGAGGTAACTAGGTGATCTGGTAGTGGGAAAGGGCTAGTCAAGACTAGCTTTACATCGTATAGCTAAGCTTGATTATCTAAAGCCAATAATCTCCATTGTTCGAGCCAAAAATAATTTACATTTGAAAGGTTAAGTCGACAACTTTCCCTCTCCTGTGGCTGCAATTTACGGTGACACAGTGGTCAGGCATTCAGAGAAAAATTTCTGGAAAGAAGCATCCACTTTGCTGCACATTGCTGTATTGGACACCTGTCACAAGATGACAACCAGACTTGCATACTGAAATCGTAACATGGCGCCTCTAGTATATATAGCTCGTTGGTTGATAGTCTATTGCTCTTTGAAATTGAAATGTTTCCCATAAGTAATGAATTACCCTAAATAGCGTAGGCAACAGCCTGCCGTACATTCACAACAAGAAGTAGTAATGAATTATAATGCCCTGCTGCTTCAAGCACGCTGATTTGCAGCAACATGGTTACCCCTCTCCACTTGCGCTGGAGGTGGACGTCCTCTTTGTCCCAGAGGTCATCACCTGCTGCACTGTCCTGCACAACATCTGTCTCAGCAATGGGGACCTGTTGGAGGCAGATGATGTTGTGGAGGGAGCAGCAGGGGTCCACCCTGAACAGGCACCTCCAGGCGCCACCTGTGGAGCAGAGGAGAGGCACAGGATGGCAATGATGTGTTTTGCACCAGAACACGATTACCTCTGAATTATTCAGTGGGCCACTGTCCATTCCGCACTGAATGCAAAAAGCGTGCAATTCGACTGCATTTTGCCATTTGATGTAAATTGTTTAGCAGAATTAATTAAGAACTTTTAAGCATCAAATTTGGCTTTTAAATTATGTTCAACTGCTCTTATATGCATTTCTTTTAGTGCTCTTTCCACGTGATTTTCATGTTTTCTGTGGAACACTTAGATTTCCTGGTTATTGAAGTGAGTTATATTAAGGAATGTTCATTAACTTGCCTTGCCATGTGTGTGAACATTGTTATGGTGACTGGTTGAAAATGTACAGTAAAAAAAAATGACAGCAGATTTCATTTTTAAATTATTTATCAACAAATTTTTCTAAAATAGCCAGAAGGCGCTCCTCCCGTGCAGCAAGTTCCCTGTCTCTCCTCTCTCTCTCTCTCTCTCATCTCCCTAAAAAACCTCTCCTCCCTCTCCACAGCCTCCCGTTGCCTCCTCTCTGCCCTCTCAGCTGCCTCTGTGGCTCTTCTCTGCTCTCTCTCTCTCTCTCTATAGCTTTCTCCTCCATCTCTCTCAACTCCAGCCCATATCTCTCCTCTTTCTCCTGCATCTCTTTTAACAGCTCCATGACATCCACCCGCCGCCTTTTTGGGGTGGATTCATGGAGGCTGTGGCTGTGTCCCGTTCTGGGGTCAGCACAGAGGGGGGTTCGATCACCGCCACATCCTGTGAGCAAGAGGCAATGAGGACAGGCGGTGTTACGGACGGCCTGCCCCCAATTGCCTCATCCATCATTGTGTACCACTTCCAAGATGCGGCAGCGGTCTCACCCCCCTCAGTGCTGACCCCAGTTTTTGGGAACTTAAGGTCCTGTGGAGGACGGACAACAAAAAAACAGAAACGCTGCCATTTTAAGATGCAACATTTGAAATGCCTTGCCTTGCAGTAGCCACCATTTCTCCTTTGATATTTGTTCATCAGCAGAACTGTTGTGCTACACTAAATAGGCCAAGAGGTATGACAATACCTAAGTGATATAAAATCATCCTCAGTTAATTAGTCTCATGAGCACTATAAACTGAGAGTGCACCAAACACAAGGCCTAGTGAGCCATGAAATTAATTAATTAATTAATTCTGTTCAGATGGTCTGCCACTGCTGATGAATGGATATATGGGCATTGATAAAGTATTACAAAACTTAGGTGTACTAACTGCTTGAAACAGAGAAACATTAAATAATTACAGTAATTGTGAACATGACAGTATCCATATAACTGGTGTATCATGAATGCAGAGGTAGAGTAACAGTTTACAGTTAGCTCATGAACTCATACAATAACTAACTTTTCAGTTTTAGGGCTGATTACCTCACAGTGAGTGAGTGAGTGATGTGTGAAATACTCAAAAAACCAGTCAACCAACCTTGTATTTTTGCTTGAGGTTTTCCCATTTTTTCTTTAGGAAAGCTGGAGTCACCCTCCCCTCCAGTCTCCGGGCAGCGCTGTACATTCTGATTGACTTGTGATTGTAATAAGAACTATGAAATGACACACCATGCACTAACGTCAATAGTGATGGAAGAAAGGCTTCATATGACCAGGGGTGAAAGTAAGCCGGAACACAGTGGTACGCCATACCGGGAAGAGATATACAGTCCTCTACAGCCGGTACGCAGGGGTACGCCTGGGAAGAGCAACTTTCACCCCTGCGCACAACGCGAGCCCTTTCAATTTTCAAGCGAATTTCTCCGAAATAAATGTAAATTTGATGAATGAATAGGCTACTCGCTTACCGTGATATGTTGTAACTTGTGGGCAGTCTACATTCTGCATTGTAACGTTAATCCAATGGTAGTGACTCGAGTGCTGTGGATTTTTGCAGACAGCAGTGAGCAGTCGTTTTTGCAAAAAAACAAAAGAAAAATCCCCAAGTAATAAATTGTGAGGTTTCATGATTAACAATCTAAATCATGAATGACTCTCTGTCATCTTGGCGAGTAGTCCACCACTCACTTCCATAAACGAACACATGCGGAAAGTGGGAACACTCAATGCATTCTTTTGATTGTATGCTGGTTGCCTAAGTGATGCAAGGCTGGGTGCTGGGGGTCGCGTGCATCCTTTTGACAGGGAACGGTAAAACCATAGACTGTATAAAAAGATGGATGCAGCACCCTGGTGTGAAAAATGAAGCCCATGCGGAAGTACCGTAAAATGGCATTCTATTTAATGGCCAGCAGATGGTGACATTGGTGGTTGCAGAAAGAAGTTCAATGCTATAGAAGTCTGTGAGAAAATGACCCTGCTTTCCCACCTGATTTTTCATTTAAATAATGATTTTTCACATTATTTTGTGGTAGCTATAGCAAGTTTCAAGTCTCCTTCAATATATCATGATGTTCATTTTTGAAAATTATGGTCCCATATAGACTAGAATAAAGGATAAAGCCAGAATATGCTTTAGGGGCGTGGTTATCCTCTGGTCCTTGTCCGATACGGTCAGATCTGGAGCCACGGTCCTCCCCGGATCTTCAGTACACGCTCTTGTCCAATAGAAATCACATCCGGTTTCAAAATGACAACATGGCGCAATTCAAATTACAAAATCGAGGCTTCCTTTATGGTATGCTGAAACCAATGGGTGACGTCTGACGACGGCCTCTTCTATCTGCAACAGGCCCACACTGCAGGCTGTCGTCCCCTCCCGGTTCAGCTTGTACACCAGAGATTCCAAGTCCAGGGTCAGAGTCTGCCGACTGGAGGTACTGGGGCATTTTGGCATAGCTGTGGTCAGAGTGCTGATTTATCGAGTGTAAGCTTTCCTTATTTGCTTTGGTCCACTCAAATAAACATGGCCCTTTTCCCCTGCCATTGGGGAAATGACAGCTGCATACTGTATTCTCACGTTTTCATCTGGCTCCCCGTCTGCTCGTCTGCAATGAGAAAATTATGTAATGAATGGTAAAATCCAGCCAAATAGTCCCTCGTACTCAAAGTTTCTTGTTGGAGGAGCTTTCTTTTGAGATCCCCCGACGTCCCCCCCCCGGGAAGTTCCTCAACTTTTCCAATGCCAACATAACTCATTGCACTGACATTATGACACGCTTGTTTAAAATGTGTGGCCACAGGATTGCGTTTATCTCCAGCTCTAATGTTACTTCAAAGTTTTTTTGCAGTAATATAGTTATTAGCTGTATGATCCTTATGATGTTTATGCTTAAAATTATTACCTATTCTTAGACCTTCAAACTGAAGGAGCCTCAAGACCATGATGAGGTGACAGGTCCCCTTGAGGAATAACTACCATGCTATCATGCCTATTTAACATATGATATATTTGATGCACATTTGGCTGTTTGTGGCTCCATCTTTGTTTGTGACTGGTGGTAGGGGTATCCAAGATAATATAGGATGCTGGCCACCTGGGCAGACGTTCCGATAGTATGCTTACCTGTTGGGCAAATACAATAATAATCCTTGAGTGGATCATCCTCATCAGAAGAATCGTATTCAATCCAGACATTATATTTAGTCTGAGACTGATATCTGGAATGAATCTGACCTCTGATAAGGTTTGGTGTATACTGGCACACCCACACCTCAAAGTCTCCATCAGGGGTGAGATGTTCTGAGACATAACCTGGTGCCTGCTTGAACTGGAATACCCCGCATGTGACTCTTCAGGTACTCGAACTGCAAGATAGGAAACTGTATATCGGTGTTCAAGTTAATTTACGCTTGCTTTTAACTAAAGCAGAAGGCAGGTAGGGTTACATCTACAAAGCCACAAAGCAAGGAAGGTGACAGGTGTCAGGAATTAAGGCATGCAAGTTACCACTACAAATGAACTGCCCTTACTTGGCAGGCTGCTGCTTGCTTGCTGCGACCTCTGCCCTTTTTCAGGACAACCACTCGCTCGATGCAACTGCTGTGCCCTTTTTCATACCCAAGCACCATGCACTAAGGAAATCCTAATATTAACACTGTCTACGTGCTGTTTATTGTTTTATACCAGAGCTTTATTTAAAGGAACCCCGCTTCTAGTAATACATTGTTACTGCAGCAAAAGCCCAGAGTCTGTATTACTAATAGTGCTAATGAACATCGTTTCCATTTTGTTTTGTAATGCAACGTTTGTGCCTTCTGTTGTGCAGTAGGCATAATAAATACAACCAAGTCCATCCTCGCACCTGAGTCCAGTCCTTAACTTCCTGTCCCCCATTCATCTGAATTGTGCATGAAGCACAACCGTTACAACAACACTCGTTTTTCCTGTGGAGTCTTCATATGTGAATAACAAGGATGATGATTATAATTCTTACTGCTTTACAAATTGAAGACTTAGCCGACTGAAAGACATAGAGAAGCGTGTGATTGAAAATGCAAAAACTGCACATGAATAATCTCTTCAATATTCTGATTGATGCAGGCTTCTACTTGAAAGTTCCAGGTGAAACCATACATTTCACTCTTCACAATTAGAGAAAAAAATCTCAATATTTTTTCTCCATGTCCAAAACCTCATCATAAAACCAGTCGAAAATGCAATACACAGTAAGCTTTTCTTTATGGTTTGTTTGAAATGAACAGTCTGAAAACTAAGCTGTATGAATATCTTTTAAATTTAGTCCACATTCAAGCTGAAGCTCTCCATTGTTTCCTGTCAGAGTTGACATCAGTGATGTGGAAGTCCAAGAAGGTCGGTAAATAATATGTACAATGTGCCTTTTCATACCCAGCCAGCCGTCTTCTGGGTGCATTCATTTATAGAAAGAAAGCATTTCAAAAATAAAAAGAACAGCGGGGATAGGGAAAAACACTGGAGCACACGGATACCAAAAAAGCCTTTCACAGTTCGAATCAGGAAAAAAAACTGACACGTTTTGACGCTACCATGTCTTCATCAGAGTCAAACAGTTCAGAAAGAGAGTATCATTTAAAAGTTTACAAACAGCGGGGGATATTGTGATCTCACAGTACTCGTGATCAAATGCCATGGTGCATGCGGACATTGGCCTGAACTGTGGGTACAGACAGTGAATGAACCTTTATTACACTGTGCGCCAGAATTAAAGTGTAAACATGTTGTATTGGTTGTCTGGTTCAATATCTGCTAATTTAAATGTCATCTTTCATCATGTGATAGACAAACCCCAATTCCAATGAAGTCGGGATGTTGTGTAAAACGTGACTAAAAACAGAATACAATGACTTGCAAATCCTTTTCAAGCTATATTCAATTGAGTACACTACAAAGACAATACATTTAATGTTCAAACCGATAAACTTCAATGTTTTTTTTGGAAATATTCACTCATTTTGAATTTGATGCCTGCAACACATTCCAAAAAGCTGGGACAGGGGCAACAAAAGACTGGGAAAGTAAAGGAATGCTCAAAAAATACCCGTTTGGAACATTCCACAGGTGCCCAGCAAGGTAGTAAATATATTTTTTTTTCATGAGGGCTGTTTTCAAGATCTGGAGAAAAAAATAGCCCTCGTGAAAATTCTCACAGGGGCTATTTTAGGACTCACTGTGGCCATTTTTTTTCTTTAGTTTTTCTTTGCATTTACGCAAATAGTTTACAATGGAGTAGTGTTGCATGAATTTGCATACCTTATTGCTTACTACATTTGGCTCAAAACTCATTACAAATGATGAACTTCATTAAACAATGAAATTTAAAGCAACAAATACCTGCTTTTCCATTCCTGTCCTCATTGAGTTCTAGTCTTCAATTTAATAAGATTCAACACAACTGATTAGTAAATATCAGATTTTATCACCATTATCACATTCAATCACCACAATCTTTGCACATAATTGTACAATACTTCCCAATTAAACCTAGTAATAATGTAACGTGTGTCCATTTTCGTTCATTTTTGTATTTACCGTATGTATTCTCATCTACCATGCCAACTATAGATACAAGCCCCTGCAGATTGCAATTACATCGTAAAAGCCACACACTTGGCATAGTCATTAATAGACCTAATGAATAATGAAAAAAAGCCGCACGTAATTTGAAAAACGGCTCGCTTTTCTACCCCTACCCAGTTTTTTTTTTTCCCAAGATAGGATTGTCTTCTCCTTCTTGACAACTTTTTCTTTTTTTTTTTTCTTGTCTACAACTTCGGTAGTTGTTGGTGCTTTTGAGGTCCTGGGCGTGAGATTTTTTTCCCTACGAACTTCTTGTCCTCATTTGCATATGCGCATGCGTGCTCTAGTCAATCATCCACTGCCGCAATCGGACAATCTGACAGTGACAATGGAAGAACTCGACCGTGAGAATTTTCTCACTCGGGAAGCACACCTCAGAACGAATGCTAAACCCACCCAACTATACACCGAAAAATGTTTACCAAAACTTTGGCTCTTTATCAGTTTATTTGTTTTAGCTCATCATATTGATCTTCAGCAGTTAACCCTGAGTTAGCCCAAGATCATCAGTAAATGCACTCGCTAATTTCTAGCGTTTCTTCAGCGTAGTAAATAATGCTAACGTTAGTTACGATTGAGTCACCTTTTCTCCAAATCGGTATGTGTGAATGTATTTAGCTGGCGAGCCTACACGTTTAAGCTCGTGGGCTTCAAGTGTAACGTTATATTCAGTCAAAATCTAAATAATTAGATAGAGCTGTTCAGAACTTAAACTTAAACTTCATATGGCTTAATGGTTCAGAATACCTGGAGTCACAAAATGATGACATAACCGCGAGGAGAAGAGACTGCAATTTATCCAGTAGGAGTTGCTGCTGAAACTGGTCCAAGAAATATTCAGTTTTGGGAGCGGTACTTCACGCACATGCAAATTCACTCATGCACGAAAATATGCAGTTAAGAGTATGGGGATATGCTCTCAGCTGAAATACGATGCCAACACGGATTTACGTATTATGTGCACATGGTTCTGTGGTTGCATATTAAACGCCCCAGGTTCATTTATAGCTGGCTAGCTATATCCGACAAATCATCTACAGCATTCACGGACACATGAAATGCAATGTAAATTCGGTGGCTCCTCGGAATTCAGTACTTTCTACTGGTCATCGGCAATGTCACTAGTTCGGTCTCTAACAGCATCTTTACAGTGAGTGAGCAATGTCCGAGATCTGCGTTTTTTACTTCAGCATATATGCTGAACAGTGGCGGCCGGTGAAGAGAGAACAAGGAGGGCAATAAACATGTCTTTAAAGGGAGTTCCCGATAACATAGGTTAATGTACAAGGCCACTCCCAATGCGTCACCCGATTCGTTCTGACGCCTATAAATACCTCTTACATTCCCACAAACTCCTCTCGTCTCGTTTCTACGTCCCACCCTCACTTCCCCTCTTCAAGAAGGAAGCAAGAAACAGCCGCCAACTGGGACTCCGGGGGGCTTAGGAGCTAGGAGCAAGAGACGTGAGCCCCACCGTGAGCCTCGCCACCTGTGGACGCTCAATGTTCGCACAATCACAAACCGAGCCCTAGATCACATTCGCCCCTACTCCCTACCCGCAGTTCCACCCAAGACTCTTCTCCACTTTGGGAGTGGTCCAGAATTAATTAAACTGCTTATTAGTCTTGATCTGTTTTCAGTCAATTTTTCTGATAAGAGACACTTTAACTCTCCCCTCTCAGGTGTAGCTAATTGTCTTCGTTAAGACGAGAAATCAAACGCATCAGTTGAACGCAAAAAAGAGCGCATTTCAATCTTTTTCAATTAAACAATCATTACGCGCAGGTTTGACGACTTGCTTAGGAGGTGACAAAATTTAACGCGGAAAATCCGCAGTGGTTTTTTCGTGAAGAGTTGCCTATTAAGGCATGTAAATTAAACACTTTTATAGAATTTATTATTCACTCACCTAAACATTTCATTGTAAGGGAAATTGAGTACTTAACCACCAAAGGATTATTCATATTATTGGAAAACATGTTGAACAAGAGCAATGATTGAAATCGGGTCCTTAATCTCATCCGTTTCAAGGGATGTTTTCCACCCCCTCGATTTTCCATCCACCGGCCGCCAGTGATGCTGAATATATTCCTTCAGAGTTTTGTGAAGGGGGCTAGATAATCTACTGTAGATTATCACTCACTGTAAAGATGCTGCCAGAGACCGAACTAGTGACATTGCCGATGACCAGTAGAAAGTACTGAATTCCGAGGAGCCACCGAATTTACATTGCATTTCATGTGTCCGTGAATGCTGTAGATGATTTGTCGGATATTGCTAGCCAGCTATAAATGAACCTTGGGCATTTAATATGCAACCACAGAACCATGTGCACACAATACATAAATTATTTTCGAATTTTCGTAATACGCATCGAATTATTTAGATTTTGACTGAATATAACGTTACACTTGAAGCCCACGAGCTTAAACGTGTAGGCTCGCCAGCTAAATACATTCACACATACCGATTGGGAGAAAAGGTGGCTTAACCCTTTCGCAGGCAAATTTTGGCCCAGATGCATACCCCCACGGACGGATTAATTTTGGGTTTTTACCAAAATATGATTGTTATTCAAAATAACAATAAAATAACACCAAATCTCATAATAAGTTTCCCATAACTGATGTTTTTATGTTTTAATCCTCTCCAGAATCGCTAAAATCGTTTGGATCCAAGTCACTCCCGTCTCTGGATATTCAAACTCACCGTCAGAGTCATTCAACGCAAAAACTTCATCCACGTTGTATTTTTTAGAAACACGGCTAGAATGCCGCTATTTGAAGCCATGTTCACGCTACCGAAATAGTCTCAGATTTAGCGTTTTTAGGAAATCCCATGCCTGCATTTACAGTGATGACCTGAGAGACAGCCAATGGTAATGAGCGTAACTAACAAGGAATTCCCGAATCGGGAATTTAAAGAAGACTTTATAAAAACACGGACAAAAATTTTAAAAGGGTTAACAGCTGAAGATTAATATGATGAGCTAAAACAAATAAACTGATAAAGAGCCGAAGTTTTGGTAACGTTTTTCGATGTATTATTTGGTGGGTATAGAATTCGTTCTGAGGTGCGCTCAGAGTGGCCTCAGATCCCAAACACTTATTGAGTGTTGTTAAAAGGAAAGGTGATTTAACACAATGGTAAACATGCCCCTGTCCCAGCTTTTTTGGAACGTGTTGCAGGCAAAAAATTCAAAATGAGTGAATATTTCCGAAAAATAAAAAAGTTTATTAGTTTGAACATTAAATACCTTGTCTTTGTAGTGTACTCAAATGAATATAGGTCGAAAAGGATTTGCAAATCAATGTATTCTGTTTTTACCCCTCAGCTGACTTCGGCCAGAGGGGTATTGCCGTCACCTGTGTGTCTGTCTGTCGTCTGTCCATGACTTTGTCTGGGCCAGTACTCAGCAACTAATGATTGCAGCTTTGCCAAATTTGGTATGGTAACTCACTATGACCCATAGATGTGCAAGGTCAGGTTTTTTGCTGGATTTGACCTTTGACGTTAGTGCTGTGACCTTGACCCTGGAAATCTTGTCCGGCCAAGTACAAAGCAACTATTGCTTTGTCAAATTTGGTATGGTAACTCACCGTGACCCATACATGTGCAAAGCAGGCCGAGGGGTATTCAGCAACGCGTTATGTTTATTCACGTTTTAAACAACGTCCCAACTTCATTGGAATTGGGGTTTGTCCCATGTAAACAATCTATTGACGCAGCGTCAAAATGAGAGAGAGGATCCAAATGTGAAGATTCAATGACCTTTAATTAGGCTGATCAATGGTCAGAGCATCTGGAACATACAGACTTATATAGATACAAACAGACAGAATAACTAGACTGTTACACAATTTTACAAAACTATGAATCTGCAAAGCTACACAGGACATTAAACTAAGGCTTTGTGTCGAGGAACTAAAAGAGGGGTTTAACCTCTTAAGCCCTGAGCCTCTGGTTTGAAAATGGCATGCCCAAAATGAAATGAGTATATCTCTGCAACTGCTTGGTCCATTTGAATGATCTTGGTATCATAATAAAGGTAACACCATTTGAGATTTCTGTCGTAGTGTAAAAATCAGTTTTTATGTCACTGGGTCAGAGTAAATGAAAATGGAACATTGCATCAATGAAAGATCTCATTTTGTGCCTAACAAAGTTTTACTTCCATGCCTTGTGAACTTATTTAGTTGCACTCTGAAACCTCTAAAAATTACAGCACAGAATCTCATCATTTTCTGTGCCAGAGTTTATTCTAATCAAGTTAATCAGAGCAAAATTACAGAGGAATGTCTAGGTGGCTTCTCCAAATTGGCAGTTCGGGTACCTTGTGTGCCATTTCAGATTTCTTTGGAACCAGGTATAAAACTCATTTAATTTCACTAATATGTCACTACAGGCATACATATCATCCAAATACAACCACTTTTTAGCTTACCGGCCCTATGGGCTGATAAGCTATTGCCGTGGTGTGGCATCCGTCGTCCGGAACATTTTTTATCTTTTTTTTGGCCTGATGAATTTTTGTGTAAATTTGCAATAACATACTACTACACCATATCTCCAGACCTTTTTCTCGGATTTTTGATTGAATCATTTTTGTCCATTTTATGGGCCCTTGAAATTTTGGCTCCAATGTTAAAGATAGGACTGAGAAATTTTGAAAAATTATTTCTCAAAAACTGCGTGATAAATTTTTTTCTAAATCAGGCAATCAACTTACCTTGGTACCGTCAATATACAGTGCAGGCGCCATTTTGATTGAATCAACGGAAGTGGGTCTATTGGGGGCGCTGTACTTTATGAATATGCAAGATGGCCTGTGGAGGCCAAATGGTTGCAGATAGAGATTAAGTTTGTATTATCAACATATAGGAAGTCATATATGACCTATATTTTGGCAATATTAAATTTGACCACAGATGACTTTGAAAGGTCAAACTCGAGGTCAGGGAATGTATTAACAATGTTAAAAGATATGACTTGAAATTTCAAAAAATTATTTCTCAAAAACTGTCGGATACCTTTTTTTTATAAATCTGGCAATCAACTCACCTTGATACACTATATGTACAGTGCGAGTGCCATTTTGATTGAATCGACGGAAGTGGGTCTAGTGGGGGCGCTGTACTTTAACATTGGGTCTTATGAAGAATGGGCCAAATCGCTTGTGGAAGCTAAATGCTTGCAGATAGAGATTAGGTTTGTATTACTGACATATAGTAATATATGACCCATATTTTGGCTGTGTTAAAGTTGATCTCAGATGACCTTGAAAGGTCAATTTTGAGGTCAAGCAAAATGTTACAATTTTCAAAGGTTTCTAGGCTTGAAAATATTGGATTGGGAACATATGTGCATTGAACACTTATTGGAAGTCATGTATGAACTTTCATTTGGTGGCCTTGAACTTGACCTTCCGCGACCTTCGAAGGTCAAACTTCACACAGTGAAATTTCAATGACTTCCATCACCAAAACTATTACAGATAGCGCTTAGGTTTGTATTGCGGGCATATAGGAAGTCATGTATGAAGTTTCATTTGGTGACATTGAACTTGACCTTCAGTGACCTTAAATGCCCAAACTTCATAGTGAAATTTCAATGACTTATATCAGCAAAATGGTTACAGATAGTTTCGGTTTGTATTGGAGATGTATAGGAAGTCATAAATGAACTTTCATTTGGTGGCCTTGAACTTGACCTACGGTGACCTTCGAAGGTCAAACTTCACATAGTGATATTTCAGTGACTTCTATCACCAAAACTATTATAGATAGAGCTTAGGTTTGTATTGTGGCCATATAGGAAGTCATGTATGAAGTTTCATTGGGTGACCTTGAATTTGACCTTCAGTGACCTTCAACGGCCAAACTATACAGTGATATTTCAATGACCCATATCAGCAAAATCGCTACAGATTGAGAGTAGGTTTGTATTGGAGACGTATTGGAAGTCTTGTATGAATTTTCATTTGGTGACCTTCATATTGACCTTCGAAGGTCTAACTTGACCTAGAGAAAATTCAATGACTTCTGTCACTGAAAAGGCCGCAATTGGAGCCTCGGTTTGTGTTACTGACATAGGAAGTCACATATGAACTTTCATTTGGTGACATTCAGCTTGACTGTTGATGACATTTGAAGGTCAAACTTGCCATATTACAATTACAATGACTTGTATTGCCAAAACGGTCACAGATGGAGTCTAGGTTTGTATTAGAGACATATAGGAAGTCATATATGAACTTTCATTTGGTGACCTTCGTATTGACCTTCAAAGGTTAAATGTGACCTAGTGAAAATTCAATTACTTGTATTATTAAAATGGTCACAGATAGAGCCTAGGTTTGTGTTACTGACTTCTAGGAAGTCACATATGAACTTTCATTTGGTGACATTCAACTTGACTGTCAGTGACCTTTGAGGGTCAAACTCGGCAGTGAAATTACAATGATTGTATCACCAAAATGGTCACAGATTGAGCCAAGGTTTGTATAGAGACATTTAGAAAGTCATGTATGAAGTCCATTTGCTGACGGCAACTTGACATTCCGTGACCTTTAAAGTTCACAATTGACATATTGTATACATATTGTTGACATATCATAATGACTTGTATCAGCAAAACTGCATCAGAGCTTAGGATTACAGAAGGTCTTATAAATGTATGTGAACTTTTATTTAGTGGAGAAGAGAATAAAAGTCCGCACACTGTTTGAGTTGCTCCCAGGTTTATTCCTCATTTGAACTCACCTGACGGCGGCCACGCCGGGTCGAAACGAGTTCATGAATAAAGTCTTCTGGGAGCAACTCAAACAGTGTGCAGACTTTTATTCTTCTTTTTTTTTTTTTTGGGTCCTGCACCTGTGATATTTGATTTTGGATGTGCATGCATTTATTCTATTTTAACTTTTATTTAGTGACCATGAAATTGATTTTCATTGATTCAAATGTCAAACTTCACATGAAATTTTCATAACTTGTATCATCGCTGTAAGACTGCTTGCCGGTAAGCTACAGGACCCATGGTCCTATTTTTAAATTTTTAAAAATTTTAAATATTTTTTAAATAATAATTTCTGCCAGTCCTGTATACATTTTCCCATTCAAAGAAAATGCATACAAAGACAATGAGGTTTGATTCCACCGGAGCAGATTCATTTAAAAAAATAAAAAATAAAATAAATAATTAAACAAGCAAATAAACAAAATTATACAACCTGAATTCCGAAATAGTTGGGACAAAGTGTAAATTGTGAATAAAATCAAAACACAATGACTTTCAAATCACACCAGCCAGTATTTTATTCACAATAGAACAGAGATAACATAGCTAATATTGAAACTGAGAAATTTTACAATTTTATCCACAAAATGTGCTCATTTCAAATTTGATGGCTGCTACAGGTCTCAAAAAAGTTGGGACAGGGGCCTGTTTACCATGGTGTAGCATCCCCTCTTCTTTTTAACACAGAGTGGAGGTGTCTGGGCATTGAGGAAACAAGTTTCTTGAGTTTAGCCATTGGAATTTGATCCCACTCTTGTTTAATATAGGCTTCCAGCTGCTGGAGAGTTTTGGGTCTCCTTTGACGGACTTTACGTTTAATTATGCGCCAAATGTTCTCAATCGGTGAAAGATCAGGACTGCAGACAGGCCAGTTCAGCACATGGACTCTTCTACTACGAAGCCATGCTGTTGTAATAGCTGCAGTATGTGGTTTTGCATTGTCCTGGAATAGATGTCATCTGGAGGAGAACATATGTTGCTCTAAAACCTTTATATACCTTTCAGCATTCATGGTGCTTTTTAAAACATGAGTGTTGCACACTGTATGCACTAATGCATCCCCATACCATCAGAGCTGCTGGCTTTTGAACTGAATGCTGATAACAGGAGGGGTGGTCTTTCTCCTCTTTAGCCTGGAGGACACAACGCCCATGATTTCCAACAAGAATGTCAAATTTGGACTCGTCTGACCACAGGACACTTTTCCACTTTGCCACAGTCCATTTTGAAAGGGCCTTGGCCCACAGAACACGGCGGCGCTTTTGGATCATGCTCAACAATGGCTTCCTTTTTGCATAATAGAGTTTTAGGTGGCATCTGTGGATGGCACGGCGGCCTGTGTTTACAGACAGTGGTTTCTTGAAGTATTCTTGGGCCCATTTAGTAATGTCAATGACAGAATCATGCCGGTGAGTGATGCAGTGGCGTCTGAGGGCCCGAAGATCACAGGCATCCAGTTAAGGTCTTCGGCCTTGTCCCTTACGCACAAAGATTTTTCCAGTTTCTCTGAATCTTTTGATAGTGTTATGCACTGTCGATGATGAGACCTTCAAAGCCTTTGCAATTTGAGGTTGAGGAACATTGTTTTTAAAGTATTCCACAATTTTTTTACGCGAGCCTTTACAGGTTGGAGAGCCGCTGGCCATCTTTACTTCAGAGAGCCTCAGCCTCTCTAAGACATCCCTTTTATAGCCGATCATGCTACACACTTGATGCCAGTTAACCTAATTACTTGCTAAATGTTCTTTCAGCTGATTCTCTTCTATATTATTTGCTTTTTTCAGCCCTTTTTTGCCTCTGTCCCAACTTTTTTGAGACCTGTTGCAGCCAGAAAACTTGAAATAAGCTCATTTTGAGGATAAAAATGTAAAATGCCTCAGTTTCAACATTTGACATGTTATCTATGTTCTATTGTTAATAACATATTGGCTCATGTGATCTGAAAGTCATTGCATTTTGATTTTATTCACAATTTACATTTCGTCCCACCTATTTCAGAATTGGGGCTGTAAATAAGAACAACAACCCCAGCAATTATTTATACAAGAATAATGATTTTACTGTCAAAATAGGTAAATGCCATCTCAGGACTTGGACCCTGGTTTTCCAAGCCATAGCACTTTGCTTTAACCACTAGGCTACATCAACTGACTAATTTCATGTGGTCAAATTGCGATATAAAGAGTGAGTCGAGAAAACATGTCATGCACCCCAGTTTAGTGTTTGTACTACTGTTTGTCTTAGTGCTTGTGCTTAATGGCACAAGGATTCTCTGTCAGAAAAGACTTTGAAAACGACTGATGAATATTTAGCGAATAATCATACTGAAAATACTACAAACAAACCAGTTAAGCGTTTATATTGTTGCGCTCTTTAAAGCTGCTGTAACTGATTAGGTCGTTTTCATAGCTGCTTGTCCGAAGCCTATGTAAGCAGTCCCCGCCCCCCATCCACAAGCCAGGCTCAGGGACGCGCATCGGTTTCCGACAGAGGCATTGGAGAGTAGCAACTCAGTTACAATATAAGTACAATATATACAGACACTCTCAGTGATTATCGTCTGAAAGCCACACTGAAAACGTGGACCAAGGGCACATTACATCCATGCAGGAACTTCGGTATGAATGGCTATTTGAAGGTATTGGCTAAAAATAGCTAGTGTCCTATAGCCACATATGCTATCGTTACACAGCTAAGCAAGCTGTAGTCGGCAACAAATGATGACGGTTCATCTATAAACTGACATTAGCAGGATTAAAAACCACCAACAGGACTATCCGAGACTGATAAAACTGCATAACTAGCAACAAAAGAGTAAAACAAAGCTTACTTGTCCAGTAGCAGCAAGGCTAGCTGTGCATCACTTTTTAATCCCTTTATTTCCTTCAGTTTTCCCCACTGAAAGCTGCACCGATATAAATACAGCTCTTGGCCATCTCACGTTTTTCCTCCTTAATTCTATTTGTTCCTCTACCGTTCTTTGGCGCTTTGGCTGTTTAATTGTGCACGCCATCTCCCGTAGCGCTGGGATCGGAAGCTTCATCTGTTCTGCTGTGGCCAACAACACAGATTTTTTTCGAATGAGTTTTCCGGCAGATGGCGCACTAACAACGCAGATTCAGCTCTGCGTGTTCACAAGCAGTAAGAAACGCGTCTTTATGGCGTTCTCTCACCTGATTGGATAGAGGCAGTCGGCGACTCCAGAATGTTATTTACTGCTTTATTGCAGAAGACGGTGACTGAGACACTTGTGTCATCGACCAGATACTCTAAATGAATGCTCTCTGTCGGAATGTGGAGCTATTTAACAGAAAACAAAAAAATCACATACAGCAGCTTTAAGTACATGTAAATGGCCCATGGACTCAGCTTCACGCACCGGGAATGCAAGGCTTTATCTCAGGCTAGGTTTGTGCGATTAAGGTGGCTTGGAGCTCGTTGGAAACGGCAGAGCCCGTAGAATCAAATGGTCACTCGCAAAGTCCTTTGACACAGTGCCCCAGAAAAAAAAAGACATGCATGGAGACTGGAAGACCTAGTTTCGGTATAACACGGACACATTGGGCTAACAATAGCAAGCGCAGATTTACCCGCAAACAGTTTTTTATTACAAAATATCAAGGGCGTAGGTTTAATGTTAGAATTGGTAGGGACACATTTGTGATGCGAGTGCGCATATCGTGCGAGCTGGAAAATTTTTTCGAAATCTGAATGCAGATACTGCCATTACTGTATACAGGGATTGTCCGAATGAGTAATTCTCTGTTTTTTTCCCCTCAGCCGACTTCGGCCAGAGGGGTATTGTCATTACCAGCGTGTCTGTCTGTTGTCTGTCCATGACTTTGTCCAGGCCAGTACTTAGCAACTAATGATCGCAGCTTCACCAAATTTGGTATAGTAACTCACTATGACCCATAGATGTGCAACATCAGGTTTTTTGCTGGATTTGACCTTTGACCTTAGCGCTGTGACCTTGACCCTGGAAATTTTGTCCGGCCCAGTACAAAGTAACTATTGGTTGTAGCTTCGTCAAATTTGGTATGGTAACTCACCGTGACCCATATATGTGCAATGCAGGCTGAGGGGTATTCAGCAACGCGTTAAGTTTTTAATTAGGCTATATAAATAATAATAATAATAATAATAATAATAATAATATACTAACTTTATTAGCTCTACGACCCCTTTAGAGGTAAGAGAGCACAGTAAAATTACCAGGAAAACAAAAAAAAAAAATACATTGCTATAAAACACATACAAATTTTAAAAGCCACAAAAGGCAAAACCACGTACTAAGATTAAGACATTGATACAAAATGCAGAAAGACTCGCAAAAGAAAAATGCACTCAGGCACAAAAAAGACCAAAAATCATAAAACAAACTAATTAAACTTAGACATAATAAGTTTGGTGAATTTGGCTAGACATGAAATTTCGGAGAGATTCCTGCTGTTGAAAAGTTTCTCAAACTTCAAAGTGTTTGGCCTTTTACAATAATAACTCTTCAGGTATTGTTTCCTCTCATCTTTTAGGGCTGAGCATACAAGAACATAATGCATTTCGTCACCTATTTCGCCACTGTTACAAAGAGGACATAAATTACAAGTGGCATCATTTTGGTAACGATATGATATAGGGAGCTTATGATTTCCACAGCGAAATTTTGTGAGACTAATTCTGTCAGTAGTGTTAAGCTTACAAAGGTAGTTTTCAAAGATGCATTCATTCTTAAAAATACGATAGTTTATACACAAAATTATTATTTTGAACCTCACTGAGCCAATGTTGGATGCTTATATCTTTGATCCTCAGCTCTAAACTATGTTTCAGCCATTTCATGTTTACATTTTTGTTGTCATACCAAATGTTTGAGAAACCACACTTGTCAAGAATGCTTTTGATTTTTACAATCCAGGCTGACTTAAAGGAGTTTCTATCATGCATGGACTTTAGAAGTCTAAACATAGTACAAGATAATTTACTCTCCTTTGAGCTTATTAGGTGTATCCAGAAGTTAATCATTCTTTTTTCGATAGTTCCATCGATACTGGTTTTACCCAATTCTCCGTACACCATACACTTTGCAGTTCTAGTGTTAACCCTTAAAAGACTTTTCAAAATTTTTTTATAAAACATATTAATTTGCTTTACATTTTGATAACCCCAAATTTCACTCCCGTACAGGAGTATTGGTGTGACAAAAACATCAAATAATTCACACTGGATATCTATTGGGAGGTTGAGCCGTTGAGGTTTTGTCTTCAGACTAAACATGGCTCGTCTGGCCTGGGTGATTTGTTTAGTAATTGCTTTTGTAAACTTCCCATTGTAATTAAAAATTGTACCAAGGTACGTATACTCGCTACAGATTTCTATTTGATCCTCACCAAAAGTAAAATTGTAGTTGTTTTTAACCTTACCCTTCGAAAAAATTACAATCTTTGTTTTCTTAATGTTAACTGTAAGATGCCAATTATTACAATAAGTATGGACAGAATTGAGAGTTTTTTGCAACTCTTCAGCAGATTCCGCAAGTATAATTGTATCGTCAGCATATAATAAAACATATAAATGCAAAAACACTTCAACATCTTCGTCACTAAGTAAAGAGCAAAAATCGTTTGAAAGCTGGTCTAAGCCTCTATAACTTCTACTAATTGAGTACTCAAAATCATTTAGATAAATGGTAAATAACAGGGGTGACAAATTCTCTCCTTGTCTTACACCAACATTACAAGTGAATAACTCTGAAAAGGTCCCACAATTTTTTATACAAGATTTGGCATTTTCATACATATTGTAAATTACATTCATTACCCTACCGTTGATGCCATGGCTTATAAGCTTTTTCCAAAGTGAGGCTCTGTCAATCAGGTCAAAGGCTTTTTTGTAATCGATAAAAGCACAAAAAACCTGTTTGCGACGAAATAAATACAAATCTATAATGCTTTGAAGTACAAAAATGTGATCCATTGTATTATAACCTTCCCTAAAACCAGCCTGTTCTTCGCCGAGCATACCTGTGCTCTCAATGTACCAACGTAGACGGGCATTAAGAACAGACGCAAACAATTTCCCAAGGCAACTAAGCAATTTGTATCCAAAGAATACTTTCAGAAAATGTCTTCTCAAAAATAGTAACGTGCTTGAAATAACGATCTCGTACCAGAATGCCAAGGCCATGAATGCCGCCATACTTTTTGTGGTAACATTTTTTTCTCATAGGAATATACTTAAAACCAGGGAAAATATCGTCCTCAATTGTGTCAGTTTTTGTTTCACTAATACTTATGGAATCAAAGTCCTGAATATAAGTGTCAATGATACCAAGCTGGATTTTTGTTCGAAGTCCACAGACGTTTATACTTGAAAAATTGACTCTACCCTGAGGGCTGTTGGCATACGTATAGTCATGTTGAATTGCACGTTTGATGTCTTTAAAGGGGTCGAGCCTGTCCTAGGCTTTGAGATATAAATTTAACTCATTAATTTTACTTTCAGACAATCCTAACTTGAATAGATCGTCTGGATTTTCAATAACATACTTTCTTTCTTGCCCATTCTCATTCAATTTACAGTAAATTGTACCTCCGATTGTCCATACTTTGCTTTTAAGTCTTTCATCTTTCTTCAGCTCGCGCACTATTTTATTCCTCAGGGGAGTAAGATCGTCCTCTATATAAACAGTTTTCCTATTAGGAAGGTCCTTCAGTTTCCGTTTATTCTTCATCAGCTTGGTTTTAACATCTCTTCTCACAAACTTGACTATGATGGGTCTTGATTTCGATTGATTTTGGCTTGTATTGCGTCTCGTACTTGGCAGTCGGTGGCTGTTACTGATGTCATCTGACTGCAGGTGCACACCAATTTCAGCTGCTAGGGCCATCATTAGTTGATTTGTATCTTCTTTGGGAGACTCTGGTATACCATGTACTCGAATGGAATCTTTTCGGTTTTGCTGATCAAGTTTGTCCAGGTCAAATTTATGTAACTGTACTTCATTCCTAAGCTTCGCATGTGGCTCTTGAGTAGACTTCAGCTCATGATTACAGTTTTGCTCGGCAGAAGTTTATGTGTCTAACAACTGCTTCGTTGAAGCGTTGACTGCAGCTGTGACCACTGAGATGAGTAACGGCTGTAGAGATTGTGGCGCCCCTGCCCCAACAGTCTGCGCCACTTGGGTGGGGAACCCCGGAGGGGGCTGCCCCACGCGACCACGCAAGCGCTACCCCTTGGGGGAAGTTTGGGAAGGCGTATATTTCCCCAGGGAAGTGACGGGCCGTTCAGCACCCTGGAGAGCGGCAGCTCTCCCTGTCAGGCTAGACCACTCTACCTGACCTTCAGCACCTCAGACAGGGCACGTGAGTGGAATGTAACTGACGCACCTGTACCTTTTTCCCTCTGATGAGCCAGGAGAGGATATAAGGCGCAGTCACTGCCCCAGCAGACAGAATGCGTGCCTGAGCTGGAGGAGAAGGAGCAACCTGAGCAAGGCGGTATAGTGGACAAACTCGGCTTGGGCAGGACTGAGAAGAAAGGGCGCTGGCCTGGACAGGCGGCCACGGCAACCACGACAGCCGCCTGTTCCAAGCTGACTCTGGCCTCAGGAGTGCCTGGAGCCCCCAGAGACGTGAGCACTGCACCTCAGCAACCCTCACCTAACTACCTGTTCTTCTTTCTCCCCCAACAGAGGCAACAGGAAGGAGAAGAGAAAGGAGACCCCGACCTAATACCCCGAACCGGGAGGAACCTTAAGTTTGATTTTGCCAGAACGGCCCTTTTCTTTATCCGTTTCCCCAACCCCCAACCAGAGGCAGACGAAAGCCTTAATAAAACCTGTGATTCTGGGTATTACTGACTCCAAGTGTCTGGTTTACAGCAACGGCCTGGCCCCTACACTCTTGAGCGAACCCCGAGGGGCCACAAGATGCAATCACTTGTCTGACAATTTCTGCTATCATTGTGCTATCGGTTCCAACTGTCTTGGCATTACTCTGAGGGGTGTTGCTGCGCAAGGTGCCTCCAAAATTTTCATACAAAGATGCCACATACATAAACTTGCTAGTGCCACAACCTTAACTGACTGCTGCAAACAATCTCAGTGCACTCATGAAACCCGTTCAGATCTAGTAGCCTGGACATTGATACCAAGTGAGTGGATATACAACGATGTTAGCAAGCCAGCTCGCAATCCTCTCTAGTAAGCATCTTAATATGCGGTAACCCAATTGCAGCCGAAATAAACACTTCAAAATGGACCACCGACTATAAATTGGACAAGCCGCAAACCGAGCGTTAATCGGACTGGATCATGTTAATCAGACTGGATCAGGACCGTAAAAAGAAAAAAATAAGTAAATAAAAAGAAAAGAGAAAAAGACAAAAACAGGTGGATATGCACATTTTTCAAACAATTATGAAAAAAAGAAATAGCAAAAAACAAAGGCCTCTCTCTATCTTACACCCTGCGCAAAGCATAAGGTGCGTATTTTGGCTACGTTCTGACCAATGCAAATACCATTAACCCGACCAGCGTCCAGTCTGCCTAAGTAGGGAATGCATTTGCGCCAAATTGAGCGCCCATGGGCGTGTTGGTCTTAAAATGAGGTGTGGTCAAGCACATTGCTATCTTGAGACCGTGAAAAGCGATCGCGCTATCAACCAAAAAAATCTGGTCTAAAGTCAATGGTCAGTTTTGACTGCTCATATGAGGGCGGATAGTCAGATAGTATGAAGCGTCTTTGTAGGCGAGTGCACAAAGCACGTACACTCTGCTTGTTACACACTACCCATGCAGGGATGAGCAGCAGTGCCCACTCATGCAACTGATAAAAAATAAAGAGATTACCATGTTCAGGATTTTTTCAAGATATTTTTAAAAAAATGTGTGTCAGAATGGTTAGTGCGACCGACATCGGACATCAGGGCAAGCTGTGATACAGGCTATTTAATTTGTACGTGACCCCGTTCAATCAGGTAATTTGGGACTAAACATGTGAGGTTATGCATGTAGGTGTTCGCAAATTCTTCTGGATGAAGCCAGGACTTCTAGATATCGGTGAGCTCTGTCATTCCTGATGTTCTCCAGAAGATCCCTTGGGTCGGCAGTTTGAGGACAATGGTTTGCCTTTGTATTCATTACATGACACATCGTCTAAAACAGTGCGTGGATTTTCCCTCCATCACACAAAACACAAACTATAACAGAACGAATGTTCGAAGTGCTGAAAATATTCTGGATTTGTCATGCATGGGACAACCCATTATCCTCAGTTATCTGAAAAATCAATTTTGAATCTGACCTGATTCATTAATACAGTGCCTGCAACCCATATGTCCCGCTTTTTGTATATACTACTCAAAATTTGATAGGGATCATAGGAATTTTTTTGTGAAATGACATGCAAATTTGGTAACTGCCACTGATGAACAATATATTGGATAAATGACATGCAGTCAGACACAAAAGACATTTGCAAGTGCATTTAACGACATTAAATGAGCGTGCAGCCTCACACTTTTGGCTTTCACGAACACTTCATGGTTTCACCTCTGACATGTAAAGTGAAAACAGACAGTGTTCGTTTGATGTTTCATTACCACAGTTAATGTCAATAACGGGTATGGCCTCCCCTAGCTTGAATGACGGCTTGACAACGTCGGGTCATACTGTCAATCAGAGCCCGGATGCTTGCAATTGGAATGTTGTTTCATTCTTCAACAAGGGCATTTCCGAGCTCTTTTAGAGTTATGGGTTGTGCCCTATGACCGGAAATGGCGACCTGCAGCATGTTCCACACATGCTCGATAAGGTTTAGGTCCGGCGAACGCGCGGGCCAGTCCATGCGGACAATTGTCTCCTGCTCTAGGAATTGATTCACCACCCTAGCACGATGGGGATGGGCGTTGTCATCCATCAAGATGAAATCAGGGCCAACAGCACCAGCGTATGGTCTTATGTACACATTGAGGATCTCATCCCTGTACCGTACCCCTGTCATCGTCCCTCTCCCCATGACATGCAGGTCCGTTCAGCCGTTCCTGCTTATTCCTCCCCAGACCATAATTGATCCGCCACCATAACGGTCGTGTTCGTTGATGTAGGCATCATTAAATCGCTCACGTTGTCTTCGCCACACCCGTTGCCTCCTGTCAGTAAAGTCCAAGCAATATCGGGACTCATCAGTAAAGAGAACTGGAGCCCAATCGTTGTGTGTCCATGTGACATGATCGTGAGCCCAATCCAAACGGTCACGCCTATGACGCACGGTCAGTGGGATTCGAACACATGGCCTTCTTGAATTGAGGCCGGCAGTATGCAGACGAATTCGTATCGTCTGAGTGGATACCCTGACCCCCAAGGCGTTATGAAGGTCATTTCGTAGCGAGGTGGCTGTCCAGAAAGGATGACATTGTGCCTGAAGTGTGAGAAAGTGGTCTTGTCGTTGTGTAGTCGATCTCTGACGACCACCCCCATGACGGTGTGCTGCTGTACCAAACGTTTGATGCCGGTTCCATGCTCTGTTCTACAACGCTTTGGCTGACGTTAAGTGCATTAGCAACGTGACGTTGTGAGAAGCCAGAGTCAAGCATTCCGATGCATCTTCCCAATTGCTCTGAAGTCAATCGACGTCTAAGACGTTGAGGAGACATTGTTATTGCTAAATGTAATGCAAAAAATTTGGGAACTTCCAAATTTTCACCAACAAACAACACACACGCCTGAGTTGAAATGGTGAAGTGTTAGTCAAAGCCAAAATGTGAGGCTGCACGCTCATTTAATGTCATGAAATGCATGTGCAAATGTGTTTTGTGTCTGACTGCATGTCATTTATCCAATATATTTTTCATCAGTGGCAGTTACCAAATTTGCATGTCATTTCACAAAAAAATTCCTATGATCCCCATCAAATTTTGAGTAGTATATTATCAAATACAAAACCCTGCATTTCATTTGAAATGTCTCCATTATTATTTGGATTAAAAACAAAATGGCCACAAAAAACGACCCTTTTATAGCAGCAAAAGCAACGGCGACATTGTCATCATCTTACTGTTATCCGAATTTCTTCCATGTATCTGACTTCACCTTCAATCATCAGCCAATTGGAAGCAAGTTCTTTTCACTCCTATTGGATATTATTCAAGGGGTTACGGTGGCGTAATCAAAATAACATTATTTTTGTCTCTTTCTCACTGGCTGTTTTTCTCACTCATTTTAATTTCTGTCCGTCGTTCCCCACTTGCACGTATTTTTTTGTTTTTACCCGCAACCCTGAATTAATATAGTTTTTTTTTTGTTTGCTTGTTTCATCCGTAAGTTTACTATGATGATTTTAAACATCAAGATAGGAATAAAACAATTTTGAACAATATTTTAAAAATGTTTTTATTACATTTTTGGAGATTGCTGTGTTCCAGTTTCCATACTTTAAGTAATGGTTTACTCGTGTGCTTCGCAGACCCTTTCATCTGCAGTGTACACGGTTTCCCCTGCTACAAGGCAAGTGCGCCCTAATAATAGCAATTTGCCAAGGTGCAAGGGCATCTAGCTTTTAAAGGACATGGGAGATGACACTGATTGGCTTATGTCGTGTTACGGCCAAAACACGGCTTTGATTAATTAACAGATTAAGTACGACCTCTTTGAACCTTGCGCCTTGCACTGCGCCCGGATAACCCGCCATTAAACTAGCAAAAATGGATTTGGACACGCCCTAAATGCACTTGCGCCACGCGCATCAGACTGTGCACTTAGATCGTTAAAATAGGGCCCAAAATCTTAAATCCATCAAGTTATCCACCATTTGTAACAATAATTGCTAAGTATGCTCATATATATTTGTTCATAAGGGCAGTCACAGTATAACCCACTTTTGGTAATTACACTGAATGGCTAGGTTTGAAAAGAGCTCAATTACCATAGACCTAAACAGCCAAACAATGAACAACACCAACCACAAGATAGATTCTAAAGGTAAACTCTTTTAGTGAGTATTGGATATGAAATTGTACAATATTTATATAAACAGTGGTATGGAAAATAATAAAGAAATAAAATGGCGCCTTTAAAATAATGAGTCTTAGTTCTCTTAGTACCGGTACTGTTTTGTTTGTGTTTTTTTTTTCCAAATGTTCCTCAAATCAGTCCCTGCGTATCAATCCTGCCAACTGGGTTGGCCCTACCACCAATTGGGTTAGTCACGAAGAATCAATCCAGCTTCTTTAAGATCTTTGGGAGGCTCGCCATCTATAAATCACTGGATGATCCCGAATCACTCCACCTATGGCTCTGGATCCTCTCCAACAGACTGGATGTTATTATGGAGACTATGGGTCTCCAAAAGACCTGGGGCCTGTCTCACGAAGCTGGATTAACATACCCGGGGTTTCCCTCAGTTACCCAGCTGCACTTAACCAGACATCCGCGGTCTTGATTATCGGTCTCCACGGCCGGTTATCAACTCATTAAGTGAACCCAGGAGTTTCAATCTAGATCTGTGCTCGTGCACATAAAAGGGCCGGTGTTAACTCCATTTGACCAATTGCGCACCATGGAGAAGCCGCAGAGAGCAACTTATTTCTCGACGGAGGAGCAAACAATAATTCTAAGGATGTATGAAGACTATAAAGACATCATTCAGGCAAAAAGCAACACTGTTGCAGCTGCCAGAAGCCGCAAGGAATCTTGGCAAAAAATTGCCGACTCTGTCAATGCGCAAGTTACTGGGATTGTAATATTAAATCACCACTGTGTGTCTCTCAAATGTATGTGCCTGTTTCGATTTTCTTTTATTCTTTTTGACAATTTATCCTCATTTCAGTTGCAACCCCAGTGGAGCCAAAAGGACTTGGGAGCAAGAAAAAAAATCAAATACAAGAACATAGTTTAAAGCGGTCAGTAAGTTTATTTTAATATCTTCCAGGCTACATATGATGTGAACAATATACACACATAGTCTACACTACAACATGCACAAAGCTTTACCTTTTATGCCGTCCCTTTGAAGAATGATCACAATGGACCTGATTTGATTTTGTGTGCAGCTCACAGGAAAAAATGTGACAAAAAGACGGGAGGGGGTCCTCCTACATAACCGTACACTCCTGCAGAGGAGTTGGCCTTATCTTATAATAAGGATCGCCCCATAACGGAGGGTGTGGAAGGGGAGTCTCATCAGACCCTGGCGGAGGTAGCAGCTCACAAAGCACGGCATATGTACATGGTATGTTTCAGCGCGCCAAATGTTAAAACACTGGGCTGCTTTTAAAACACAATTGTCCTTTTATTGTGAAAGTAGCTTAAGTAACATGTACTTGTTTTTTTTTTTTTTTTTTGCAGTGGATAGTAAGACCCTCACTTTCACGCTGCTACCTCCACCCACACAAATGCCGTCCTTGATAAAGGCAACAGTAAATTCAAACTGTCATATACATTTACAAGCAATCTGTTGCTGCTGATCATACATTAGAGAAAAAAAAAATCTTTTGCCACTTCCCATGTATGCCACTCTCTCCCGAGCGCTCCTCTCACTATCCGTGCGGTTTCCTCCATGGGATTCTCAAGAAATGGGCTGGCCATTTTTCCAAGACAATGATTGGCCAGTGGGTGGTTTTATGTACCCGCTGAGATCTAATCCTGAACTTAACCTGCTCCGGAGCAGGTTAGGCGTTCAGCGTAAGTTACCGCGGCAACGTACCCCGCTAAGAAGTGACCCAGCTCCGTGATACAGAAAACCCAGGGTTAATCCATAAGTTACTCGCAAAACCGAAATCCAGCTTCGTGAGACAGGCCCCTGGCCTGTTTAATTTAATAAACAGAACCTATAAGTAAACAAATCTAACTGTTGTACAACAATATCACTAAAGTGTAATGACAATGTTATCTTTAACATTCTGGCCTTGCATTACACTAAAGCTCAATAACTTCAATTCTAGAAATCAAGTGTTCTTCCATGAATCATTGGGTAACAATTCAAAACAACAACATCAGAAATTGTGATTCAAATTATGAGCAAAATATATTCATCATAACATGAATTTCTGTAACAGGGATCATGAACTTAACCCCTAACTCAAAACTAAGCAAGAAAATTCCTTCACATTACAATTTGCATCACAAAACAATTAACTTATTCCCCTATATTTATTAACATATTTCCATATAGCTAACCCGTTCAGCATATGAGTAGTAGTAGCTAACAGATATCAAAAAACACCAAAAATATCACTTTCACCGATGTGACAGTTCACTACAGTATATTTCCACATAGCTAACCCGTTCAGCATGAGTAGCAGCAGCAGCTAACAGATGTCAAAAAACACCGAAAAATATCACTCTCACCGATGCGTTTTTTCAGTGCTGAGCGTCATCGGGTCTCAGCTCTCACACAACGAAAGACGGTTTGCTGATGTAATCACTTGAGCACCGTGTTCAACTGTAATGAAGAAACTAGTTTGAGCTAACATTAACTCAAATGATTTGCGGTAGCTTTGCTACAATTAATATCTTACCGCTTCTGCTCAACAAATTTGATGCCAACGGCTTTTTCGAAAAGTACTGTGTACAAACTTGTCTGCCACTCAATAGGCTGAACGTGCATGCTAAGTGGTTGCCAGAGACTACCTGACTTTCATTTGGCTATATGTGAACGTGAGTACTGCGTTCAAGTGCAGTTGGAAATTTGTTGCTTTCAAGTGAAATCATAAAACGTGTTGCTTTCAAGTGCAATCAAAAACATTAAAGATGTTTTAACACAAGAACAACTAATAAGACATTTTCCTTTTCAGGTTAAGCTTAGGGTTTAGTTAACCAGGTTGTGCACCAGGGTTACAACAGGTTTCTGTGAGTTCACTTGAGTAGGAAAATTCAAATCCAGGAGGTGCAAGTCTGCCCCAGTATTTCGTTCTAATCGCCTGGATTTGTCAATCAGCACAATTGAAGATCTGGGTGCAAGAAGTACTTTAGTCACAAAATAACACTTTTGAGATATTAAGGGTCAAAGTTTTGAAAACATGCTGTAGATACTTTTTTAAAAGATAACATTCAGTGGCGCCTGCTGCTAGTCCCAGGGGTTATACAAAGTAGACAGACACGTTTTTGTGGAAAAATAATGCTTTATTACGAAAAAAAAAAAACCAAGAAAATCAGTTTCGGACTTTGGTACTTCTTACCATAAAATGCCTGGACTTCGGTACTTATGGCCATAAAATGCATGGACTTCGGTACTTTTTCCACACAAATGCCGTTTCAATCATTTTCTGATTGCCAAACAGTCATTTTTGCTGCGCTTGTCACATGACACATACTAGCAGCTGATTGGACAGTCATGGGCTTAGGCACTTGTTCCTGATGACGTCAAGGACTTGAGTATTTCTTGCACAAAAATTCAGTATATTCAGGGAAGGCCATATATCAGTATTGAGGACTTGAGTACTTATATTTGGAATTTTTTGGTTTTACATGATGCACATGACACTCTACTTTATGGTAGTAGTGTCAGCTCATTTTTTGGAAAATGTGACTTAAGTACTTCTTGCACCCAGGTCTTCAATTTTTCATTTGGAAACCAGAACTACTCAGAAAATCAGCAGGCTGAATCATGTACAACCCCAATTCCAAAATAGTTGGGACGAAGTGTAAATTGGGAATAAAATCAAAATGCAATGACTTTCAGGTCACATGAGCCAATATGTTATTTACAAAAGATTTCAAATGTTGAAACTGAGACATTTTACAATTTTATCCACAAAATGAGCTCATTTCAAATTTTCTGGTTGCAACAGGTCTCAAAAAAGTTGGGACACAGGCAAAAAAAGGGCTGAAAAAACAATTAATATATAAGAAAATCAGCTGAAAGAATATTTAGCAAGTAATTAGATTAATTGGCATCAGGTGTGTAACATGATTGGCTACAAAAGGAATGTCTTAGAGAGGCTGAGTCTCTCAGAAGTAAAGATGGCCAGAGGCTCTCCAATCCGTGAAGGCTTGCGTAAAAAAAATTATGGAATACTTTTAAAACAATGGTCCTCAACGTCAAATTGCAAAGGCTTTGAAGGTCTCATCATCGACAGTGTGTAACATCATCAAAAGATTCAGAGAAACTGGAAAAATCTCTGTGCGTAAGGGACAAGACCCTTTACTGGATGCCCGTGATCTTCGGGCCCTCAGACGCCACTGCATCACTCACCGGCATGATTCTGTCATTGACATTACTAAATGGGCCCAGGAATACTTTGAGAAACCACTGTCTGTAAACACAGTCCGCCGTGCCATCCACAGATGCCACCTAAAACTCTATCAAGCAAAAGAGAAGCCATTGTTGAGCAAGATCCAGAAGCGCCGCTGTGTTCTGTGGGCCAAGGCTCATTTAAAATGGACTGTAGCAAAGTGGCAAAGTATCCTGTGGTCAGACGAGTCCAAATTTGACATTCTTGTCGGAAATCATGGGCGTTGTGTCCTCCAGGCTAAAGAGGAGAAAGACCACCTCTCCTGTTATCAGCGTTCAGTTCAAAGGCCAGCATCTCTGATGGTATGGGGATGCATTAGTGCATATGGAGTGGGACACTTGCATGTTTTAAAAAGCACCATGAATGATGAAAGGTATATAAAGATTTAAGAGCAACATATGCTCCCCTCCAGACGACATCTATTCCAAGGAAGGCCTTGTGTATTTCAGCAGGACAATGCAAAGCCACATACTGCAGCTATTACAACAGCATGGCTTTGTAGTAGAAGAGTCCGTGTGCTGAACTGGCCTGCCTGCAGTCCTGATCTTTCACCGATTGAGAACATTTGGCGCATAGTTAAATGAAAAGTCCGTCAAAGGAGACCCAAAACTCTCGAGCAGCTGGAAGTCTGTATTAAACAAGAGTGGGATCAAATTCCAATGGCTAAACTCAAGAAACTTGTCTCCTCAATGCCCAGACGCCTCCACTCTGTGTTAAAAAAGAAGAGGGATGCTACACCATGGTAAACAGGCCCCTGTCCCAACTTTTTTGAGACCTGTAGCAGCCATCAAATTTGAAATGGGCTCATTTTGTGGATAAAATTGTAAAATTTCTCAATTTCAACATTTGCTGTGTTATCTCCGTTCTATTGTGAATAAAATACTGGCTGATGTGATTTGAAAGTCAATGCGTTTTGATTTTATTCACAATTTACACTTTGTCCCAACTATTTCAGAATTGGGGTTGTATGTAAGAAACAAATGACTGGTATTTCACTTTCTCTCCAAGGAACTTTACATATCTGGAACTTTCCATCAGCATGGTTGCAGAAATGCCCATACGTCTTCTTCAGTTTTGGCTTGCTTAGCCCCGACCTTTTTGTTCAGTAAGTCCCAAATCTGCTCAATTTTAATTCACTTGTTGGAAAATTTATATAATTTGTCTGTCTGTTCAATTTGCCAAATATGTTTTGTTTTTTTTTTTAAATTCCGTAATTTTGGACAATATTTCATGTGAAGTTACCATATGTCACCATTAGTCATTTGAGATTATAGTTATATACAACTTGAATTTAACCAAAACAGATTACTACAACACAGGTAAAGTGTTTCCAAACTTTTGGTTCCGTACCTATGGACACGACTGAAGAACATTCAAGTATCATTATATTATTACATTTATCAAGTGTAAACATGGAAATGTTGGTCCTTCAGTAAAATTGTGTACCTCCTTTTTATAAAAAAAGAGTAAGTAAATGCACCAAGGAGAAGAGGTCCAGTTACTGCAGCCCTTCTCCATTTTTTTTTTTACATATTTATTTATCGAGTCAAGATGATTTGTACTGTAAGTCATAAAATATACGCTGTGACTGGCACTGTTTTTTCATGGCTGGTGTGTTTCATCTGAATTTGTGCTGGAAAGAGGAAGTTTATTTTTCATTTGCATATCAGCCTGATAAAGGCCATGGGTTTATATTTCATCTGGTGTACAGCAACTGCACCTCATAAAAACAGTTCTTAGATTATCTTTAGCTCTGGTGTGGTAGTCAGGGAAAAAGTCTCAAATGCAGCAAAAGAGGAGTCGCACACTGATGAGGAAGCTTCAGACACAAATTTTGACTGTAGATATTTCTTATTAAATACATTACAGGGCTGTGCAGGCAATAAAACAATGGACCAGATTTTACCCCAGTGTGAATATAAATATATTTTTCTCCTTAAACACTGCATCCCAGTGGTTTTAATGAAGAATTGGATATGACCTGTCCTCTGTAACTTTTTCCATACTGGTGGGTCCCACTGTCAATATATACATATAAACATTTGCTTTTATATCTGTGTGTGTCTGAGGATTCAGCCAATACCAAATAATTCTACTCCTCCGATTTGTCTGGTGTTTTGGCCTGCTGGTAACTGGCTTCATTTGTGGTTAAGCAAGTCCTAGCTCATTGACAAGCTGCACCTGTAGAGCAACCTTCAAATGAAGTGGCTCATTATGCTTCATTCAGCACTTGAGATGCACTTCACGGTGAATCTTACACGGTTGCACCTTAGAGTCCACCTAAATACAGAATCAAGAAGTTTTATGCTGTTTATTGTCAGTTAGCTACTTGGTTAAGGACCCAGGTAGTTCATTTGTGAGCCAACTTGCGAGACAGCGAGCTTCATGGCAGGCTTGGTAGCTCACTAGCTAACTGTCACGCTATTTGATCAATATACACAAAACTACTTGGCACCAAGCTGATTGGATATGGCATTTGCACGAGGTTCTAGCTTTACTGCACTGGAAGAAAATGACCAACTAGAAGATGAGAGAGAAGCCAAAATCTCTTTCAAGATATCCCACCTTGTTGAAAAAGCGTTAGAGCATGTCCCGGCTTGGAAAAGCAAAGGCGATCAGTTCTTTATTGAGGACATTTTGAAAGGAGTTGTTGGCGTGATGATGCCGCTGATCACGGAGGCAGTTCAGAAAGCAATTGCTGGACATACGTGTGGGGATAAAGAGAAGGTGCAGGCCGCCTTGCAGAAGCACGATGACCGCATAGACGAACTAGAGCAATACTCGAGACAATATCATCGTCAGAGGCATCCCGGAGGAGGATGGGGAGGACGCTAACGACAGAGTTAAAAAGGTTGCGGAGGCCATCGGAGTGAAGGTCGAGGATATCGACATTAGTGTCACAGGGTCGGTCGTGCACAGAATAGCAAGCCGAGGTCAATCGTACCTCGATTTGTGAGAAGGGACGTTCATACGAAAGTGATGACGGCCTAGAAAAACCTGCGAGGTAACAGGGAATACAAAGGAGTGTTTATTGATGATCGTCTGACCCCAATACGGTCCAAGCTGTTCAACGTAGTGAAAAATGATGCAGATACCGAGAAAGCGCGGATTGTCGAGGGTAAGGTCTGCTGTTTCAGGAAAGGGGGTGATGGCAGGAAACTATTTGACCTCACCAGATGACTTGTTTACCCAGCTGGGCTGGAATGAAGGGTGGCTAGCGAACTCTGGGCTGTTCTCAGTCAACATCTAGGACAGGCAAGACCCCTTATTTCCTTTGGACAAACTGTCGAGGGAAACTGCGCCAGATGCTATTAAGCTACTGCGTCTAAACGTGTGTGGCATGCACAAAAAACTCAGGTATGAAATTCTACAGACTAAGACTCTATCTCTTGTGATACTCTTGGCAATTTTGTGACATTTTGTGCCCCTAAAAAAGGGTCAAACTCACCATATGGGGGTACACATGGTCTGGCCATGCTTGTTAACTTCAGAATTGCAAAGTGGTGTAAGGTGATTGTAGATGAAAAGTTTGAGTGTAACAACATAATGTGGATGACTGTTGGACCACAGGTTATGGGTCTTGAAGTTATAGTGGGTTCAGTATACATTCCCCACGAGGGCTGGCGTCCTGTTCCTGTCTTCATGTTGGCACGTGTCCTATGCGTTTTCAGTAGCACCTGTAGTGCTGAGCGTTTCTATCCTTCAAATTTTCCTGTTAATATTAAGTTAGGTTTTTAAAACTTGTAAACCTAATCTGCGAGTTTTTCTGCCTTCGACGGAATACAATCGCAAATTTCGCGCTGATCGACGGCCTGCCCTTCTGCAAGACGCCTGTGAGGTGAACCTTTGACTTGGGCTACGCCGGCATCTTGCTAACGTAAGTTTCCAACCATGATTGCTTCTCCTTGTTCGCCGACCTCTTTTCCCGTCTTATGCTCTTAATGTAATATGTTTTGTTATGACTCCTCTGCTCATAGTGGCACTTTTACTTGCAAGAAATGTACCTCATATGCTAGCTTAGCTGAAAAGGTTTTACAGCTGGAAGCTCGCATTGAAACGCTGCAAAACATTAGGTTGAATGAGGAGTTAATTGATTCCTTCTCTGTCCAGCCTGAAACTAGTGTTAATGACAGTTCTCTTTCTGTTTCCAATTCCTTACCTGCTGCAGCAGCTTCTTCACAGCATGATGTATTTGTAACAGTTCGAGGTAAATGTAGGGGAAAGAAACCTGCACAACCATCCAGTCCCTCTCCCTTTAAATAGTTTCATTCATTTGCCCTTCTTGAAGAATTGCAGGCAGATGAAGGAGTACCGGAAAAGTCACTAATTATCGGGGATTCCATAGTTGGAAATGTAAGGGTGTTTAAACCAGCTACCACAGTGAACTGTATTCCTGGTGCTCGCCTGACTGATATCGAGGCGAATCTGAAATGACTTGATCAGGGCAAAAGCAAGTTATCCATGCTGGTACAAATGATATTAGATTACGACAATCAGAGACCACCAAGAGCAGTTTTAAGTCGGCCTGCGCCCAAGCTCTAAAGATTTCACGGTCAGTGACTTTCTCTGGCCTGTACCTGATCCGATGTAGTGATGAAATGTGCAGTAGATCAGACTCGCTCAATCTCTGGTAGTCTGAGTGATGCGCAGATAATAACATTGGTTTCGTGGATAATTGGCGAGCTTTCTGGTGAAGACCTGGTCTTTTGAGGATGGACGGCGTTCACCCATCTCGAGAGGGCACTGCCCTCCTTGTTGAGAAATCTGGCCTACGATTTAAATTATTGTAGTTGACTGCCGAGAGCTAAATCTAAATTTCTGACATTCAGCATTGATAAACGGTTGATTAGGTCAAACCGTATAGAGATTGTGTCTGTTCCCCGAATCCCAATGAAATTAAGAAGGAAGAATCATAAAATACATCATAAAAACTTGATTTGCATAAACACTAACTGTATCAATCCATCTACAAATAAATATTCTTCTCTCAAAATTGGCCCATTAAATATTAGATCCTTGAACTCCAAAGCAGCGCTTGCGAAGGAATTAATCTCTGATTGTTCTCTTGATGTACTGTGTCTCACAGAAACATGGCTGAGACCAGATGAAAACTTTTCTTTGAATGATTTCTCTAAACCTGGTTTTATATACACTCAAAACTAGGGATGTCCCGATCCGATCATTTGGATCGGATCGGCATGCCGATTTAGCATATTTTGTTAGATCGGTGATCCGCCGATCTGCGTTCAAAATCCCCGATCCGATCTTGAAATATATCAATAACGTTATACATTTATAGTCCTCAGTGTATAAATGAGAGGCGCATTTCTGCCCTCTACTAGTCATCACTGCCGTGCTCCGAACGGACGTGACGTATTGAGGTTGAAGGTTTCCGCCCGGCCGCATATGTCTCCACATTTGTAAACAAAACAACTATGTCAGCCGTGTGGCGATTCTACGAGTTGGAAGACCAATGCAGACCCGCAGCAAATTGCAAAGTCTGCAAGCTAATGGTTTCACGTGGTGGCAGCAACAGAGCTTCCTGTAACACAACTAATTTAATTCGGCATCTCCAGAAACACAAAGCAGAATATAAGGAATACAGCGCTGCTACCGAATCAAAAGCTGGTTTGAAGCAGCAGACGCTGCTCGCTAGTTTAAGAAAAGACAAGGTTCCTCGCGGTGGAGAGAAGGCCAGGATGATTACCCAAAGGCTCACAGAGTTTATTGCTTTAGACGACCAGCCCATTTCCGTGGTAGAGAACACCGGCTTTCGTCAGCTTTTGGAATTCTTGGAGCCACGCTACGAGCTACTGTTTAGGCACTTCATAACGAGCACAGCAATACCGGAGCTTTATAACAAAGTTCGGACTCACATACGGGATCTTCTGTCGGATGGGGCGGCCGTCTCATTCACAACAGACCTTTGGACTTCCGACGTCTGCCCGATGTCCCTTCTCAGCCTCACAGCGCACTGGATTAATGCAACTTTTGAGATGAAGCAAGCTGTTCTGCATGCTAACGAATTCCGCGGTGGACACACGGCAGATAACGTGCGTCAGGCAATCAGTGACATGTTGCAGGAGTGGGGGCTTGAGAAACAGCGAGTCCACGTAATATTGCGCGATAATGCGCGCGAAATGAAAAAGGCGATGGATGGCATGGGGGTGCTAAGCCTTGGTTGTGTTCTTTACACACTCCAACTAATTGTTTATCTTTACAAAGTTTACAATGTATTTACTGAGCAAAGAGTGAAGTCATCACCAAGCTCCGAATGCACTTTGAAAATGAATGTACTTATTTGATAAGCACAATTTTACATAATTTTTTTTAATTTCATTTATATGTTTTATATAGTATGCTCACTGTGGTGTTCGATTTGTAAAATAAGCAAAACAGTGAGGAAAAGCAAAGCATGGATTGATCATTGAAGCAAACAATCCAATTTATTTTGCAATGCATCAAGAGAAAAATCTGAATCCAATGGATTCAGTTTATTCAAGGCAAGAAAAAAGATCGGATCGGGAAAAAATCGGGATCGGCAATTACTCATCATTAAAAAATCGGGATCGGATCGGGACCAAAAAAATGTGATCGGGACATCCCTATTCAAAACACTCGCCTGGGCCGGAGAGGTGGAGGGTGTTGCTGCTATTTATAGTGAATCCATTCACTCAGTGCCTAAACTACAGTATAAATTTGATACATTTGAGGTTTTAGTGATGAACTTTTCGGTGCTGGATGCAGGTGTCAGCCCTGTCTCTGATCGGCCTTTTGCTCCGGTGACAGTCTACAGGCCCCCTGGCCTTTACCCTGGCTTAATTCAAGATTTTTCAGAATTCCTTTCAGACTTAGTTTTAAGCTATGATAGAATAGTTATATTGGGTGACTTTAACCTGCACTTTGAGAGGGCAGATGATTCTCTAACATCTGCTTTCACTCACATTTTGGAGTCAGTCGGCTTCGCGCAGAGTGTTGTTGGCCCAACTCATTTTCATGGTCATACTTTAGACCTGATCTTAAGCTTTGGCATTAATATCGGGCAGGTCAAGATTCATTCACATAATCCCAGTTTGTCTGACCATTTTCTTATCACATTCTGTTTACAATTGGCCCACCCTGTATCGTTAGAAACTAGAATGTACACTGGTCGTACTTTTACTGCAACAACAACTACAAAATTCATTGAGGTTTTCCCATCTTATTTTGAGCGTCCAGTCAGCCCCCTCTGCATTGACGATACAGCAGAAAAGTTTGCTGATGCTCTCCGTAGTACCCTTCATGTACTCGCGCCACTGAAATATAAAAAGGTTACTCAGAAGAAGAGGCCAGCCCCATGGTACACTGACCAGACACAGACTCTAAAGCAAAAATCTTGTCAATTAGAACGTGAATGGTGCTCCACTGAACTCCAGGTATTCCATGGTGCTTGGAAAGAGACCCTTGTTGCATATAAGCATGCTCTCTCTTGTGCAAGGTCCTGTTATTTTGCAAATCTCATACAGGAAAACAAAAATAATTCCCGATTTTTGTTCAAAACCGTGACCAAATTAACCAACAATCATGCTGCAAGTAACCCTCAAATTCCAGTCTCTTGCAGCAGTGATGATTTTTTAAATTACTTTAGTGGCATAATTATTGGAATTAGAGAGAAGATCACTGCTTCCCTACCAGTTTGCGATGGCGTTTCTGATTATATGGAGTGTTCCACAATACACAAAAACCAGTTTGAATCTCTTTCTCCTATATCTCTGAGTGAACTAGCCAAATTAGTTTCTAGTTCCAAATCATCTACTTGTATCTTGGATACCATCCCCACAAAGTTAATGAAGGAGCTCCTGCCCATCCTTGGCGGTCCAATTCCTCACATAATTAATTCTTCTCTGATTTCAGGTTTTGTTCCCACTTCATTTAAGACGGCAGAAATCAAGCCGCTGCTTAAAAAACCCAATTTGGATCCCACAGTCCTAGCCAATTATAGGCCAATCTCAAACCTCCCATTTTTATCCAAGATCCTTGAAAAATGTGTCGCTCAACAGCTCTCTTCTTTCCTGCAAACTAATGAGGTATTTTACAGTTTTCAGTCTGCATATAGAAAGCATCATAGCACTGAAACAGCTCTCACTGTTGTAGTAAATGATCTACTTCTCTCCATGGATAGTGGCTGCATCTCTGTTCTCGTCCTTCTCAATTTAAGTGCTGCCTTTGTTACTGTAGACCACCAAATTCTTCTTCGTAGGTTAGAAAAATTAGTTGGTATTTCTGGATTTGTCCTTTCATGATTTAAGTCTTATCTGTCTTATAGATCTCAGTTTGTCCGGGTAAATAACAAATGTTCAAAGTATTCCAAGGTAAACTTTGGAATACCTTAAGGATCTGCTCTGGGCCCTTTGCTTTTTTCTCTATGCATGCTTCCCCTTGGAAATATCGTAAGTAGACATGATGTTAAATACCATTGTTATGCAGACGACTCGCAGCTCTACATATCCTTTAAGCCGGGTGAAAATGATCCGGTAACTAGATTAGAGATGTGTCTTAAAGCGGTTAAAGCTTGGATGACACAAAATTTTCTTTCACTAAACCCAGATAAGACTGAAATATTGGTACTGGGTCCTAAATCTCTTAGAGACTCATTCATTAAGTTCTCTTAACTTAGATGGCCTCTGTTTCTGCCAAAGCTGTTGTTAAAAACCTTGGCGTGACCCTTGATTCAGAACTCTCTTTCCAGGCTCACTTCAACAATATCATTCAAGTGGCTTTTCTCCATCTTAGAAACATATGTAAACTCAGAAAAATGTTGTCCCTTCAGGACGCTGAATAAATGGTTCACGCATTCGTGTCCTCTCGGCTGGACTATTGTAATGTCTTACTATCTGGTTGCACTAGCTTGGCCATGAAACGTCTTCAATTAGTGCGGAATGCTGCAGCTAGGGTTCTGACTAGGACTAAGAAATATGAACAGATTAGCCTGGTGCTAAAAATCTGCATTAGCTGGCTGTAAAATTTAGAATCGAGTACAAAATACTACTACTAACTTACAGAGCTTTAAATGACTTGGCCCCGGAATATCTTTGCAGTCTTCTCATTCCTTACTCCGCGCCAAGATTACTTTTTTCACAAGGTGCTGAGTACTTGAAAACTCCAAATATACCTAGAATTACAATTGGAGGCAGAGCATTCTCTTACAAAGCGCCAATTTTATGGAACAATCTCCCAAGACGAATTTGGGCTTCAGACACACTCTGTCTTCAAGAGTAGGCTGAAAACTTAACTTTTTAGTCAAGCCTATGATTAGTTCATTATTAGTTATGTACAACCCCAATTCCGAAATAGTTGGGACAAAGAGTAAATTGTGAATAAAATCAAAACGCAGTGACTTTCAAATCACACCAGCCAGTATTTTATTCACAATAGAACAGAGATAACATAGCAAATGTTGAAACTGAGAAATTTTACAATTTTATGCACAAAATGAGCCCATTTCAAATTTGATGGCTGCTACAGGTCTCAAAAAAGTTGGGACAGGGGCCTGTTTACTATGGTGTAGCATCCCCTCTTCTTCCAGGCCTTCCCTGGAATAGATGTCATCTGGAGGGGAGCATATGTTGCTCTAAAACCTTTATATACCTTTCAGCATTCATGGTGCTCTTTAAAACATGCAAGTGTCCCAACCCATATGTACTAATGCATCCCCATACCATCAGAGATGCTGGCTTTTGAACTGAACGCTGATAACAGGAGGGGTGGTCTTTCTCCTGTTTAGCCCAGAGGACACGACACCCATGATTTCCAACAAGAATGTCAAATTTGGACTCGTCTGACCACAGGACACTTTGCCACTTTGCTACAGTCCATTTTAAATGAGCCTTGGCCCACAGAACACGGTGGCGCTTCTGGATCATGCTCAACAATGGCTTCCTTTTTGCATGATAGAGTTTTAGGTGGCATCTGTGGATGGCACGGCGGACTGTGTTTACAGGCAGTGGTTTCTTGAAGTATTCCTGGGCCCATTTAGTAATGTCAATGACAGAATCATGCCGGTGAGTGATGCAGTGGCGTCTGAGGGTCCGAAGATCACGGGTATCCAGTAAAGGTCTTCGGCTTTGTCCGTTATGCACAGAGATTTTTCCACTTTCTCTGAATCTTTTGATGATGTTATGCACTGTCGATGATGAGACCTTCAAAGCCTTTGCAATTTGACGTTGAGGAACATTGTTTTTAAAGTGTTCCACAATTTTTTTACACAAGCGTTCACAGGTTGGAGAGCCTCTGGCCATCCTTACTTCTGCGAGACTCAGCCTCTCTAAGACCTCCCTTTTATAGCCAATCATGTTACACACCTGATGCCATTTAACTTAATTACTTCCTAAATGTTCTTTCAGCAGATTCTCTTATATATTTATTGCTTTTTCAGCCCTTTTTTGCCCGTGTCCCAACTTTTTTGAGACCTGTTGCAGCCAGAAAATTTGAAATAAGCTCATTTTGTGGATAAAAATATAAAATGTCTCAGTTTCAACATTTGAAATGTCATGTATGTTCTATTTTAAATAACATTGGCTCATGCAATCTGAAAGTCATTGCATTTTGATTTTATTCACAATTTCCACTTTGTCCCAACTATTTCGGAATTGGGGTTGTATGAACATTTATTTGGCTCTGGTGGGACTGACTACAACCTAGTTTTATGATAGGTTCACAAGATATTGGAAGAGTTAAGTCAATCCACGTGGAACCAGTGGCACTGAGCATGCAGTAACGGTGCCAGTGGGGCTTGCTACAGCCTTCGTCACTGGGGAGGTCCTTATAGTACTGGTGGTAGTGTTTAGCAAATCCATGTGGAACCGATGGCACTGAGCATGCATTAACGGTGCCAGTGGGGCTTGCCACAGCCTTAGTCACCGGGGAGGTCCATATGGTAGTGGTAGTAGTGTTAAGCAAATCCATGTGGAACCGGTGGCACTGAGCATGCATTAACGGTGCCAGTAGGGCTTGCTACAGCCTTAGTCACTGGGGAGGTCCATATGGTACTAGTGTTTAGAAAATCAAAGTGATCTTGCAGCCTGGTGTAAGTGTAGGGCCTCTGTGCGGCAAGAAGTGGATGGAGGGGTGTTGACTGTTTCCTGACCAGTCTGCTCCTAAATTCTTAATTGGCACATGACACAGGACAGTATTTTTATTAATATTCAGTAGTTTAATCCAGTGCCTCACCCCCCTTTTTTCTGTGTCTCTTTCCGAGGATCTTTCCGTCCACTACGCTGAGTCCTGGACCATCCGAGCCCAGTCCTTCACCATGAGCGCTGGCTGCTGCCGTTCTGCTGTTCTGATCCGGTCCTGATCCAGTTCTGCACCATCCTCGACCAACCGATGCCACTGTTTTGATGGACTTTAATGGAACTCTATTGCTATTTTATTCTATTATTACTTTATTTTGTTATTAATTAGCTAGGCCGCGGAGGATGGGCTTCCCCACTATGGCTGAGTTCCTCCTGAGATTTCTTCCCACTGGGGAGTTTTTTCTCATCACTGTTTGAGGGTTTTTCTCCCTACTCGGAGTTTTTTGCCTCATTTGCTATAGTGGGGAATAGGCTGGGCACTGCCCTTTCATTTATTTAATCTCTCACTGTAAAGCATCTTTGTGACGGTCTATCTGTAAAAAGCGCTATACAAATAAATTGAATTGAATTGAGTTGATGTTATGGTTCTGCCTCATGTGTGCTGTCTTCTTCATATTGCTTATTACTTTTATATTTGTGCTTGTGCTTTTTCTCCCGTGCCTCACTCTCGATTTATTTTTCAGCTTTCATTCTCGCCGTCTGACGATTGATTCACTCTTGCCCAAACTCCTGTGATGTCGTTCGACAGCCTTCATAATGCCTGCATCTCGTTGTCCAATCACGTTTCCTCATCCGGAATCGGCTGTGGTATTTCATTTATTACTTCCACCTGTGCTTAATTCTGGGTCTCGCAAAACTCTGAGTGAATGCGTTCTCTGATAGGATAAATACTACCCCGTACTAACCAGCACTTATTTGAGGGTGTTTGTATATATACTGAACAAAAATATAAATGCAACAGTTTAGTCCTTTCAATATTCTGCATAATTATTTCTGATGTTGGCTTAGTTGGGTTTATTTATGTGACTAAGGTTGTGTGCCACTGGTCTGTGTGCATTTCAGTCACCTTCTCCATATCACTGTCAAGTTCATGCCCTTTGTCAAAATTGGCCTGTCAGACAGGTGGGGCATGATCCAGAGCTACTGAAATCAGGTACAGTCAGCCCAGGCACATCCTGTACTCTGGTCAATAAAAGGCCACCTCAAAAGTCCCAGTTCTGCCATTGTTAAAAATACCATAAATGACTCAAGCCCTCGGGGAGCACGCTCAATGCAGGAATGTTTCTCAGGGATGTTGAAAGGGCTCTTAATGTCCATGTTTCAATGATAAGTCGCATAAAACACCTTTTTGAGGAATAAGGAGAGACAGCACACTGCCCACATGCATCACGACCATGTGTGACAACCCCCACCGAAGACCGCCATATCTGGATTCTCCATCTCTGTGATCGTTTGAGGCCAGTAACTCCCACTGCAGATGAGACAGCTGGTCCCCACCATCACCCCATTTTTTGCCGAAACCGTGAAAAATAATCTCCAGAAAGTCCATATCTTTATGTCTTTTGCCCTTTGTGGATTGGACCTCTCCAGCTCGATGAAAAAATTTATTCGACTGAGTGAGTAAACACGTTTGATGGCCAATGGTAAAATGAAGGACTGCTTTCTTTACAGATAAGTCACGTTTCCAACTTCACAGAGCGGATGGACGGGGGATCGTTATTCTGACATCGTGGTGGTGCGCGCGGTGGCACATAGTGGTGGAGCGCTGGTTTGGGTGGGAATATTCTAAGGACATTGCACCCAACTGCAGTTCATGAACAGCAACTTGAATGCAGTGTGATTTCACGATGAGATGCTGCTGCCTATCGTCCTACCATTCATCCATTCAAGCAATAACGATCCAGCATGACCATGCCAGACCCAAGTCACCTGTGTATGCACAGAATTCCTTGAGCCTGAAAACATTTGTGTGCATGAATGGCTGGCTTATTCCTTGGATTTGTCCCCCTTCCAGCATCTTTGGGATGTCCACAAGCAACGAGTTCATCATTGGTTCCCATTTTCGGCCAATAGCCGCCAACTCCGCACTGCTCTTGAAGAGAAGTGGGAACATGTCCCCCAAGTCACCATTGACCATTTGTTACAGTCCACAGCAGAGATGTGTAGCAATGCAGCAGGCCAAAGATGGACATACCCAATATTGATTTGTGAAATTTGGACCATAGACCCCATCCCCTTTATCATCACGCCATTGCGAGATTCTTGTTTGTCTTTTTAAATTATTGATCGAAATTTATTGCAATATGGTCATACAATCTGTCAACACTCAATGAAAGTACAATGAGCTTCTATAAATGGTCCTATTCCTCACAATAAGAAGTGTTGCGTTTATATTTTTGTTCAGTGTATTTTGTCACATAGTATTAACCTTAATTAACTCATTAGCGAGTGCGAGTGTTTCTAGCTTTTGTAATTCCTTCCTAAGATTTCCCTAATTAACGGCGTTTAAAGCTATGCTTTCCTTTGCTTCTCTCGTGGTGCTTTTATACTTGTCACATTTAGATTACCTTTATCTAAACCGTCTAGTTTGATTGATTGTCTCAGCGTCTTGTCTCGAGTCATTACTGTTAACCCGGTTCACGTGAATTTGTTTATTATTCCCATGTGTTTCTGTTTCCATCCGAGATTGCCTTCCTAGTCCCCCCGTGGGTATTTCAGTGGGCAGGAGTGAAGCTATAGTCAGACGGAACTTTGCTAGACTATTCGCTCCATTGTGAAATCTCAGCTCCTGTGCCTTCTCGAGTATTATCTTTGTGTGATTCCCGAGCCTTGTGTTTTGCTGTGCCCACATCTTGTCTACCCTTTGTCTAAGTCTCCCAGTGTTTCTGTCAGTCTGGTTAGGTCAAGTTTTTGTTTTTTCTAGTTTAGCCACTCATTGAGTGTGTACCTTTGTTTCCCCCTTCCTTGGGGAGGGTACCTTAGTTTTCCCATTGGTTCACTGCATGTGCACGGTGTTTTATTTCTGGCTTGTTGCCTACCTTTCTCATTTACTGTTTAGTGTTTCAATAAACACTTTTGGATCCTGCATCTGGTGTCCCCCCAACCTCTTCTTAACAATTGAATTGAGGGCTATATTTTTTTACGACAGGAACATATTCAAGGAGATTACAGATGAAAACATGAGCATTCTAGCTGAGTATAATGCCTCTGTATGTTTAATTGGTGACTTCAACTCAAGAACAGGTGCACTCGATGATTTTGTGGATAATGATGTTGATATTATGAGCAACAAACTCTGTATTACCCTATCCCAGCACTACAAAAGTAACTCAAAAAGTGAATCGGAGGTGCTTGGCATTTGTACAAAAAGATACAATCAAGATAGCATAGTAAACAATAATGGAAAATTGCCAATAGAAATGTGCCAAACTTTAGATTTGAATATTACTTATGGCAGATTTGGGGAGGATTCGGGCACTGGAAAAACAATTTTGATGACAAGAGTACCATAGATTATGCCTTATTGTCATCTTCACTCATGCCATATGTCCAGGGATTTGACAAATTGACATATAGGCACAATCCTATATGTCTAACATTCCAATCAAAGGCTAGAGGTGGTGTTCCCTAGGAAGTCTCAAGAACTAGCACTGTAGTGGAAGGAAAGGTTTTATGGTTACCTGAGAAAAATGAAGATTTTATCAGCAGTCTGAATATGGATGTCATTAGTGAAATAACAAGATAAGTTGACATGGCGTTAGATGAGGTAGTAGATCAGGAGCTAATGGATAGTATTGCTCATTTATAAGAGTGCTGCTGATAATTGTGGAATGGCTAAGCCCCGTAAGAAGCATGTTAATCATTCTAGGGGTAAAAATCAGCCCTGGTTTGATGTTGTCTGTAGAATGGAGAGAAAGAGTTACATGAAGTCCAAGAATACATTCAAGAAAATGCCTTCTGAGGTCAATATGGTGTTAATGTATGAAGCAAAAAGGTGTTATATGAAGGTTATTAAACAAAGTTAAGTGAGACATGAAAGGCAGTTGAACATCGGATTAGCACAACTGAAAAGTTCAAATGCCAAGGACTATTGGAACATTATAAATAGCAAATCCTCTCTGCAGGGCAATGGTGAGGAAATTTCCATGGAAAATCTATACAAACATTTTACATCAAAGTCTCAGTCAGGTTGAATTGAACACCAGCAATGATGGCTCTGACAAGCAAGGACCCCAGATCAATATTACACTCAGTCAACGAGTACAACCCCAATTCCGAAATAGTTGAGACGAAGTGTAAATTGTGAATAAAATCAAAATGCAATGACTTTCAGATCACCTGAGCCAATATTATTTACAATAGAACATAGATAACATTTCAAATGTTGAAACTGAGACATCAGCCATCAAATTTGAAATGAGCTCATTTTGTGGATAAAATTGTAAAATTTCTCAGTTTCAACATTAGCTATGTTATCTCTGTTCTATTGTGAATAAAATACTGGCTGGTGTGATTTGAAAGTCATTGCGTTTTGATTTTATTCACAATTTACACTTTGTCCCAACTATTTCAGAATTGGGGTTGTACATTAACAGCCTCTTCACTGAGGAAGAAGTGAGCACTCAGATAAAATGGCTTAAAAACAACAAAGCCAGTGGTTGTGACAAGGTGTTCATAAAAGCCGGCTCAAAGGAACTGGTGTCCTTACTCACTAAAGCATTTAACTTAGTTCTGCATACAGGAGTCATTCCAACAGATTGGTCCTTTGGGCTTATTATGCGGCTGTATAAGGGGAAAGGGGACAAGTTAAATGCTGACAACTATAGAGGCATTACACTTCTTAGCTGTTTAGGCAAATTGTTCACTTCAACAATTAATGAGCATTTATCATCATATCTAAGTAATGTAGGTGCATTGGGTGATGAGCTGGCAGGTTTTAGAGGGGGTTTCTCCACTATAAATCATGCATTCATCCTGCACAGTATCATTGAACTGTATCTCCCTTGCAAAAAAATGAGTCTTCTGTGCCTTTATCAATTATAAAAAGGCGTTTGGTTTTGTTGACAGGAGCTCACTGTGGAGCAAACTTATTGCTTTGAATATAAAGGGCAGAATTTTGAAGTCATGTGTCTCAGTTAGAGGCGATTGCACTGAGATGTGCTTTTGTAATGTTGGTGTTAGGCAGGGTGAAAATCTGTCACCGTTACTTTGTCCCATAGGAGGTTGGAGTAGCTTGAAGGGAGCTTGATTCCAATTCTGATGACCGTTGATGGATTGGGAGCTTGTGTCATGGTTTTTGGAGGCTGGCGAGCTTTCTTTGTTACTCTCGGCCGGGACGATATCGTTTTGCCCACAATCGGATTCTTTGGCCAGCTGGCATTAATTGTGGGCGGCGCCCGGACTCTGTTTAAGCCCAAGTTCCGCCTCGCCACCTTTGCTAGAGTGTCAGTGTTACCATTGCACTGTAGCCCGCAAGATCTCTAGCTGGAGAAGTGTTGAGGAATTAGTTGCAAAAAAGGAAAGTGTTAGTTAGTAAGGGAATCTTTCTCTTCCTTTTCCTCTTTCTGTGCACCGTCTGGTGCTTTGTCTTTTTATCTCAGTTTCCGAGATTTTTCCTTTGTTTCATACAGTCTAGCTCGTGCTGCTTCCTTATTTCACTCTGACTAGATTTATGTCCTTTGGAAGCGCGAGTCTCTCTCTCCTATCTTGTCTTTGTTTGTCTCTCTTACATTCCTGTACTTCCTTTCGTTCCGGCCACCGCATTTGGCGTCTCGAAACACCAGCCATCACAGTACACTCTAGCCAACATGGAGACGTCAGCTGTGGCCGAGATTGAAAAGGTTGTCAACAGACAGCATGCTATGCTTTCTGGTCTCGGCAAGGGGCTCTCCAGCCTGGGCAACCAGCAGGCTGGTTTGGCTGAGAGACTCCGCCTTCAGGAGAATTTGTTGCAAAAGCAGGAGAGCGTTCTGTTAAGCTTGACCGAGAGTATCAGATCCCTGTCTACACAAGTTTCACAAAATGTTGCACAAGCATCGCCCACACACCTTCCTCGAGAACCAAACTTACAATTGCCCCAGAGATATAGCGGCGAGGCTAGAAAATGTAGGGATTTCATTGCCCAATGTGAGATATTTTTTAAGGCTCAGCCATCACAATTTGTTAATGAGGATTCTCGGGTGGCATTTATATTATCCCTGTTGGCTGGCACAGCAGTCACTTGGGTTGGCCCACTTATCAGATCTAATTCACCGGTCGTAAATTCTGTGGAGGCTCTTTTTAGGGAGATGGTGTCAGTTTTTGATCAGGATGTTTGTGGTCAGGACGCGGCTACGCGTTTGATGCATCTGAAACAGGGCAAAGAAAGTACCGCAGAGTTTTCTATTTCGCTCCCTGGCAACAGAGACAGGCTGGCCGGAGGCTCTTCTTATGGCTGTGTGCAGTCATGCTCTCACTGAGGAGGTAAAAGATGCGCTGGCTACATTGGAGCCCTGTTCGACTTTCGATTCTTTGGTTCGCACTGCGGTGCGAATTGACAATTGCATCCGCGAACGTAACAGGGAGAAACTAAACAGATTGCTGCTTGCTGACAATGGGGCCAAGGCTGCTAGTGGCAAGTGTGCGGTTCCTATTCCACCCATTGAAAATTCCACTCAGGTTGAAGCCATGCAAGTTGATAGCTCGCTTGAGAGTCGGACTCACAAACCTGCTCGCAGAAGAATAATCTGCTTTAATTGTAATAAACCGGGTCATACCCGTTCACGTTGCCCGAAGCTTCAGGGAAACGGGAAATCCCTCTAGCGGTATGGGGGGTGCTAGAGGGGCAGACCCAATTTCCCTTCTGAACACTTATCCCTGTTGAACTGACTGTGGGGAGCAAGACAGTTATTATTAAAGCGTTCGTGGATTCGGGCGCCGTGAATTGTTTTATGGATGTTGAGTGGGCTGAGAGGCACTCCGTTCCTACCTGTCCTCTTTCACAGCCCCGCTCTGTAAGAACTTTGGACGGTCGCCCACTGGGAACGGGATTTATAACCAAAGTTTCTGAACCGCTAAATATGATAATTTCTTTTGGTGGTCGTTCTGAGAAGGTTTGGTTTTTTATGATCAGTTCCCCTGCTTTTCCCATTGTTTTAGGGCATTCTTGGCTACGGGAGCATAGGCCTTGCATCACTTGGGGGGAACAAAATAATCCTATCGTCCACTGGGGTACCAATTGTAGGTCCCATTGTAGGGCGAATGTGACTTGTTTTCCCGGACATCAAGCTATGGGGCAGACTGATGCCTGGAGCGAGTGTGAGGAGGTTGTCTCACCGTACCCTCCTAAACTAGAAAAAGGGGCAGAGGAGGGGTTGGAATGGGATCCTCAATTTGATTGGCGTCAGCCAGAGGACGATTACCTTTTAGAGGATTTTTCCGATTATAAATCAGTCACCGAGACGTTAGGTTCTGAACAGGGTGAGGAATTGGGGGCCACCCTGAACTTTGGTTTGCCTTCTAATGTTCCTAATGATTATGCTGATCTCGCCGAGGTTTTTAGTAAACAACGAGCCTCAACTTTACCTCCTCATCGCCCGTACGATTGTGAGATCAATCTCTACCCTGGTACTTCTCCTCCTAGGGGTTCGCTAAACTCGCTGTTAGGGCCTGAGCGTAAGACCATGCGAGAATATATTCAGGAAGCTCTTGCTAATGGTTTTATTCGGCTGTCCACGGCTCCTGCCGGAGCAGGGTTTTTTTCTGTGGAAAAAAAGGATGGCGGTTTGAGACCCTGTATTGATTAAAGGGGTTTGAATAAAATCACCATTAAAAACCGATACCCCCTTCCGTTGATGAATTCCGGGTTTGAACGTCTGCAGGAGGCATCATTTTTTACCAAGCTAGATCTCCGTAATGCTTATAACTTAGTTCGCATTTGGGAGGGGGACGAATGGAAAACGGCATTTAACACTCACGAAGGGCACTACGAATATTTGGTCTTGCTGTTCGGATTGGTTAACGCCCCCTCGGTGTTTCAGGCTCTCGTTAATGACGTCCTCCGAGAGATGTTGGAGAAATTCGTCTTTGTTTATCTTGACGACATTTTGATTTTTTCTTCAACACTCTCAGAGCATAAAAAACATGTCAGATGTGTGCTTGAGGCCCTCCTTAATGCTTAGCTTTTTGTCAAGGCTGAGAAATGTGTCTTTCACGCCTAAACTGTCTCGTTTCTTGGCTTTATCGTTTCCAAGGGGTCGGTCCGCATGGACTCGGTTAAGGTGGCTGCGGTCTGGAATTGGCCTGCCCCTCAAAGTGTTAAGGAGGTCCAACGCTTCTTGGGCTTTGCTAATTTTTATCGGAGGTTTATCCGTAATTTTGGCGCAGTTGCTGCCCCCATTATTGCGCTCACCAGGAAGAATACCTCCTAAACATTTTTTTGGTCTCCAGCGGCGGATGCTGCCTTTCAAGAATTAAAGAAACGCTTTAGCTCAGAGCCCATTCTGGTTTTGCCCAATCCCTCCCTCCCATTTGTGGTGGAGGTGGATGCTTCAGAGGTTGGTGTGGGTGCTATTTTGTCCCACCGCCCTCTTTGGGATAATAAGCTACACCCATGCGCAGACTTCTCCCGGTCTTTGTCCGCCGTGGAACGGAATTACAGCATTGGTGACCGGGAATTATTGGCGGTCAAGTTGGCGCTTGAAGAGTGGCGCCACTGGTTGGAGGGAGCTGAACACCCTTTTGTGGTATGGACAGACTATGAAAATCTCCAGGATATTCAGCAAGCTAAGCGACGTAATTCCTGGCAGGCGCGGTGGTCATTGTTCTTTAACCGCTTTAATTTCACACTAACTTAACGCCCTGGCTCTAAAAACATCAAGCCTGATGCCTTGTCGTGGATTTACAACCGCTCTGATCGCGATCCTACCCCGGAGCCAGTTATTCCGGCTGCTCAGATTGTGGTGCCCATTCAATGAGAGATTCAGGCAGTGGTTCAGGAGGCTTGAAGACTAATCCCGGTCCTGGAGGGGGAGCCTCCTGGCTGTTTGTTTGTCCCGCCTAGGGTTAGGCCACAGGTCCTCCAATGGGGACACTCTTCCCGCTTGGCAGGGCACCTGGGAGCCCATTGGACCAAGCAGTTCCTGGCCCGACGTTTTTGGTGGCCCGGTATGATGAGGGACATTCAGGAATTTGTTGCTGCCTGTGGCATATGCTCCAGGAACGAGACTTCCCACCTCCCTCCCTCTGGTCTGCTGTGACCATTGCCCGTTCCCAGGCGCCCTTGAACGTATATCGCGCTGGATTTCATTACTGGGCTGCCTGTGTCTGAAGGCATCATCCTGGTCGTGGTTGACCGTTTTTCTAAGGCCGTTCATTTTGTCGCGCTACCCAAGCTGCCTTCAGCACGGGAGATGGCCCTTCTTGTGGTTAACCATGTGTTCCGGCTGCATGGGCTTCCGCAAGATATTGTCTCTGACCGAGGCCCTCAGTTTATGGCCAGATTCTGGCGGGCGTTTTGCAAACAGTTGGGGGCCACTGTGAGTCTCTCCTCTGGGTTCCACCCAGAGAGCGACAGGCAGACTGAGCGTACTAATCAGTCTTTGGAAAACACTCTTCGATGTTTAGCGGCGGATAATCCATCCTCTTGGAGTCGATTATTAGCATGGGCCGAGTATTCCCATAACTCACTGAGTAATTCCTCCATGGGTCTTTCCCCGTTTGAAGCTCAGGTGGGTTACCAACCCACACTGTTTCCTGAGACTGAGAACGTTTCTGATGTTCCCTCGGTCAACCATTTCATTCGTCGCTGTCGGTCGGTTTGGACCAGGGTCCGTTCTTCTCTGTTGCGCTGGGGGCTCAAACAAAAATCCGCCGCTGATAGAAGGTGTCGTTTGGCTCCATCTTATCGGGTCGGTCAGAGAGTTTGGTTGTCTACCTGGGACCTCCCCTTGCAGGTAGAATCCCGAAAACTGGCGCCCCGCTATATTGGCCCATTCAAGATAGCGTGGAAGATCAATCCGGTCACTGTCCAGTTAAAGCTCTCTAGATCTTTACGCATCCATCCCTCATTCCATGTCTCTCGGATTAAGCCAGTTAGCACTAGCGTCCTGGCACCTGCCGACACACCCATGCTGCCACCGCGAATGGTTGAGGGGGGGCCGGTTTACACCGTGCGCCGCATTCTTGCCGAGAGGCGTGTTGGTCGTGGGGTCCAGTTTCTTGTTGACTGGGAGGGATATGGTCCTGAGGAGCGCTGCTGGGTCCCTTCTCGGGATATTCTGGATCCCACGCTTATTTCTGAGTTCTGCGCACGGGGTTCCCTCGGGATTTCTGGAGCTGTCCCTTAGAGGGGGGGGTCCTGTCATAGTTTTTGGAGGTTGGCGAGCTTTCTTTGTTACTCTCGTCCGGGACGATATCGTTTTGCCCACAATTGGATTCTTTGGCCAGATGGCATTCATTGTGGGCGGCGCCAGGACTCTATTTAAGCCCAAGTTCCGCCTCTCCACCTTTGCTAGAGTGTCAGTGTTACCACTGCACTGCAGCTCGCAAGATCTCTAGCTAGAGAAGTGTTGAGGAATTAGTTGCAAAAAAGGAAAGTGTTAGTTAGTAAAGGGAATCTTTCTCTTCCTTTTCCTCTTTCTATGCACCGTCTGGTGCTTTGTCTTTTTATCTTGGTTTCCGAGATTTTTCCTTTGTTTCGTACAGTCTAGCTCGCGCTGCTTCCTTATTTCACTCGGACTAGATTTATGTCATTTGGAAGCGCGAGTCTCTCTCTCTATTTTGTCTGTTTGTCTCTCTTACATTCCTGTACTTCCTTTCGTTCTGGCTACTGCATTTGGCATCTCGAAACACCAGCCATCACAGTTTGTTGCTAACATACTGGACAGAGCAACAGACTTCGAGGGGTTAATAAGAATGTGGTCCCAATCCTGGACCTTATTTGTTTTGGGAGCTTGTTCCACTTAAACTGGACAAATAAACTGACTTGGGTTAGGTTAACTTTAACAAGGTCCCAATCCTGGACCCTAAGCAGGCTTGGAAGCTTGTTTGAGTTAACTGAGTAAAGAGGAAAGCTTCCGCAAATTGTTGTCATTAAAGGTTACTTTACACTTGATAAAGACAAAGAGTTTTTCCTAGAAATACTGACTGGTTCTCAGCACAAATAGCAAATTACAATCCAGCAACTTGCAACCTAAAGCATGGGGTTTAAATACACGTGACAGGGACATCAGGAAATAACAATGAGATGAGACACAGCCGGGCAGGGGAATGCATGCGAGACGTAAACCAACGAAAAGAGACATACTCCTAATAGACATGTATGTTGCTGAATAGGATGAGAAATGTAAGACATTCACACGAGGGTTGTGATGCAGTGCTAGGGTATTACAGTTAACAAAATATCCCCAATGAAATAAGTCCAGAGAATTCCTGATTCCAGGTTATAGTGCACACATCATAAATGTGAAAGATGTACTGAAAAAAACTAAAAAAAAGAATGTAATTAGAATAAATGAATATGTTATTTGTGTTAAAATATGTTATTTGTAATCCCAGATAGCATGAATATGTTACCACTATGTTCCTCTGCAGAGCTATGTTTCAGTTTCAAGTATTGCTTTGAAATAATTTTATGTGCATTTTCTGGCTGCTGAAACACAAAGCAAGTCATTGCCAAGAACATTAAAATATCCTGCACTGAACACAAACTTTGCAGGCAAATCGCAAACATAAATGACATATTCTTGCAAATGTCAGTAAATTCAGTGTTTGTTGATTAGTTAGTATCTCACTATATTCAGAAGTTAGGACTGGACACAATTTCAGGGTAAAACGATTAGCCAGACATTGCAGAAACTCCATTTGACAGTGATTTTGGTAACATAACCTAAAGCGCTAAGCTGGATGAATTGCCAAGACTACAAAAAGAAAATAAAAAGCATGAACCTCTGTATCAGAATACAAATAAACTTTGGATTTTCTTTCTTGTAACACATATTAAGTTTAAAATTCCTCAATGAGCCAAAAACAATAGCTGCTGCATCACTGCCTTCAAACAAACAAACAAGAAAACAAATAAAACAAACAATGGAACTAATAAATAAATAAACGAACGAACTGCCCTGAAATGGACAAAGTTGAAATGAAAAGGGGTGGAGCTCAAAGAACCGGTCGCACTGACATCAGAAAATCATTTTGAGATGCTAGACATTGGTATTTCAGATGCTGCTCAACAGTGCCTGGCTTCCTCATCTTCCCTCTCTGCTCTGAAACGGGTGTTCACCTGCTGACCATCTACTCTGGCAATAAGGTAAATTATGAATAATGACCGCCATAGTAAGGTTAAGATATTATTTTGACACATCCAGAGTTTACAGACTCATTAGATCAGACTCAACAAAATGATGGGTTGAGATGAGCAAAACTAAAAATTTAGTTTCCTCACAGTTTTCTGGGCACTATGTACAGAGGCTCCTGTCTTGTAGTGTTGTTCTATCATGCAATTGATTCAGTTTTGACCGTGTGAGGCTGTTCATATATCTTGAGATAACGTCAGTGTTTAAAAAAAATGTTTCAAACGGCGTGATGGCGAGCATGTGCTAACAATGATGTGATTTATTACTTTCACTGTGTACTATTAGCAGCTTCATCTTATTCTGTGGTTATTACCTTTAACAAAGTTGGGGCAGAGGTTATGTTTTCGCCCCTATTTGTATGTCTGTCTGTCTGTTTGTGAACAACATAACTCAAAAAGTAATGCACGGATTTGTCTGAAATTTTGTGGGTGGATTGCTATTACAACAAGGATGGATCCTATTGATTTTGACCGTGATAAGTGAAACAATATGGCCGCCACGGCAGCCATCTTGAAATCCTATGACACGCGATAACTCAACTTTGCTCCCACTCATGCACATTTGGATTGTGCTGCTTTAGCGGAGGTTTACACTCTGAGTGCCTCTAGTTTTCAAAATGTTTTACTGATCAAGTACCAGAAAAACCCAAGTGCAGGAAGAACAACAGGGAGGGAGGGAGAGAGAGAGAGAGAGAGGACGGCTTTTTGAAGGTTGGAGGTTTGAACTTTTAACATTTTACTGCTTCTTTCAATTTCTGTCCATTTAAAAAAAATTAAAAGTAGTGTGATTCAACACTAATTTCAAATTATTTAAACTTTAAATTATAAAGGATTGCGTAATCTTGTTATTGGTCTAAACAGGAAACAGTTCTGAAAAACAGTATTTTTTGCTACTCTTGTACAATTGATTTGAAGTTAAGTACACAGATGATTGGACAGAGTTTGAGGTCAATCGTGGACCTTCATTTCATTGTTGTTCGGAAATGAGCTATAGCCAATGATGATATTCTCATTTCAGAGGACATTGCCTCTAATTGCAGTGCTTCTCAAACTGTTTCAGCAGCGCTGACAGTCTCTGTATCTCCCTGACACATCAACATGACTGTCACTGAGTGGTTCATCCTCATTGGCTGCCTCCTGCAAGGTACGACTATGAAGGGTGGAGTACTGTGGACCCAAGAGGTTTATGCATACCCATTGATAATTCTTCTCTCATCTACATGCACAATGTTTTTTGTTTTCTGCCATTTAAATTCTTGAAAGTTTTAAAAATACTCCATAGATCTGAAGCCTGCAAAGATTCTGTTTGGCTTGCCAACATCTCTTGTATTGTCTTGTTCACTCTGTAGGAGCCCAGGGCAGTGAATTCACTACTAAGATGTCTGGGAGTATAAAAGCTCTGAGCGGATCCTGTGTGCTGATTCCCTGCACATTTGATTTCCCTTCACAATATGACAAGGATATGACACCCACGGCCAGAGGACTCTGGAAAAGAGGAGGACACGGAGGAGTCTTAATATTTGATTCCAGTAAAAACGATGAAGAAAATGAAATTGCAGGGACACTGGTTGGAAAAGTGCATGAGAAGAACTGTGCCACAGTTCTGGACAACTTCAGATTATTTCACAATGACGTATATTTCTTCAGGGTGGAAAGTCCTAGGCTCAGGTTTAATACGGAACCAGGTGTCCAAATTAATGCACAAGGTACAAAATTTACTCTCATGCCTTTTTCATTGAGTGCTATTATGTTGATTTTGAGACCCAATGATGTTATTGTTAAGTGCAGGAGCCTCAAGTGCAGTCCCCAGAAAGAAAAAACATCTTGGATGTATAAGAGCAGTTAATGGAATGATATACAGTGAGAGTAAAAAGTATTTGATCCCTTGCTGATTTTGTTGGTTTGCCCACTAATAAAGACATGATCATTCTATACTTTTAATGGTAGATGTATTCTAACATGGAGAGACAGAATATCAAAACGAAAATCCAGAAAATAACTTTAAAGAATCTATTTTAATTCATTTGTTTTTCATTGAGGGAAATAAGTATTTGATCCCCTAGTATGCATTAGGAGTTCTGGCTTTCACAGACCAGTTAGACACTCCCAATCAACTTGTTACCTGAATTGAAGACACCTGTTCTAACTAATCACCTGTATGAAAGACACCTGTTCACAGAATCAGACAATCAGACAGATTCCAAACTCTCCAACATGGGTAAGACCAAAGAACTCTCTCAGGACCTCAGAGACAGGATTGTTGACCTGCACAAATCTGGAATGGGCTACAAAAACATTAGCAAGATGCTGGGTATTAAAGTAACAACCATTGGTGCAATTGTGAGAAAATTTAAGAAGTATAACATGACCATCAATAGACCTCGGTCTGGTGCTCCACAGAAGATTTCACCTCGTGGGGTGGCAATGATCATGAGAACAGTGAGAAATCGGCCTGCAACCACACAGCGGGGAGTTAGTGAATGACCTCAAGGCAGCTGGGACCACAGTCACCAGGAAAACAATTGGCAACACTTTGCGCCGCAATGGATTAAAATCCTGCAGTGCCCGAAAGGTACCCCTGCTTAAGAAGGCACATGTGGAGGCTCGCCTAAAGTATGCCAATGATCACCTCAAAGATGCACAAAGTGATTGGGAGAAGGTTCTGTGGTCAGACGAGACCAAAATTGAACTATTTGACCTAAACTCTACTCGTCATGTGTGGAGGAAGAAAAAATGCTGCCTATGATCCCAGGAACACTGTGCCCACCGTCAAGCATGGAGGTGGAAACATTATGTTTTGGGGGGTGTTTCTCTGCCAAGGGCACAGGGCTACTTCACCGCATCAGTGGGAAGATGGATGGAGCCATGTACCGTGCAGTCCTGAGGGACAACCTCCTCCCCTCTGCTAGGAAGCTGAAAATGGGCCGTGACTGGGTCTTCCAACATGACAACGACCCGAAGCATACAGCAAAGGCAACAAAGGAGTGGCTCAAGAAGAACCATATTAAGGTCATGGAGTGGCCCAGCCAGTCTCCGGACCTCAATCCAATCGAAAATCTATGGAGAGAGCTGAAGGTCCGAGTTGCCAAACGACAGCCCACCTTAATGATTTAGAGAGGATCTGCAAAGAAGAGTGGGCCAAAATTCCCCCTGATATGTGTGCTAACCTTGTGGTTAACTACAACAAACGTTTGACCGCTGTGCTTGCAAACAAAGGCTTTGCCACCAAGTATTAAGTGTTTTTGGATAGAGGGATCAAATACTTACTTCCCTCAATGAAAAACAAATGAATTAAAATAAATTCTTTAAAGTTATTTTCTGGATTTTCGTTTTGATATTCTGTCTCTCCATGTTAGAATGCATCTACCATTAAAAGTATAGAATGATCATGTCTTTATTAGTGGGCAAACCAACAAAATCAGCAAGGGATCAAATACTTTTTACTCTCACTGTATGACCAGATTTGATCTGATTAGTGTTTTACAATGTGACACATTCTCATGTCTCTATGTCCCCTAGCCTCTCCACCTAAACCCACTTTATCCCCTGTGGAGGTGGAGGTGAAAGAGGGGACCCCCGTGAGTTTGAGCTGCTCTGCTGCAGCCCCCTGTCCTAAACTCCCCCCAGATCTGACATGGACCCCAAGTCTGGCTGACAGTGTGGATCAACTGCAAGAGAATGAGGACCAAACCAAATATGTATCCTCTGTTCTGATCTTCACTGCTTCTCACCACCACCACGGGCAGAAAATCACCTGCAGGGCACTTTACACACTGCAGCTAGGAGGCTCTCAGATGAAATCTGAGGCCAGTCTGACTCCCAAGGTTCTATGTAAGAAATCTGGAATTAATAATGTAGCAAGAGTCTGACTTGGAGAAAATTGATTAGGATCTTTAGAAAAAGTGCAGGGACACCATTATTTTACTAGATTTCTGACGTTATCTGTGTCTCAGAAAATCCTATAGTTCCCTAAACTAAGGGAGTGACCATATTCTGTAGGTGACCTGCTTTATTCCTCTAACTCATACTATAAATTCAATATATTAGCTTAAAATTAAGCCAAACTCCATACACATTTTCCCATTTTGGAAGAACAGCTATACTACTTCTGCTATCTTTATTTAGCACCATATTTTTCTAGTGCAAGACTATTTTTTTCCAATTATCTTTTTTATTATACATCTTTCAGTCAACATTGAATATTGGAGGACTGCATACTTGGCCTGAAATATTTTATCGTTTTCAAACAAGGCTGGTGCATAATCCAGAGATTTACAATAATTACAGGCTGTTTTGCCTCAGTTTCTCATGTGATTATTGTTAGCATAGCCTGCTCGCTGAAATCTGACACGAACCTCTGGCATGATTCAGAGCCAAAAAAGCCCCATAAAACCACAAATACTGTCATTAATTTTCAAAAGCAAAATCATAAAATGGAGCTATGAATTGAAATTACTGCATTTGTATTTAACAATACTAAAAAAGACAGTTAACAGTATCGATCACAAACAAGATAGAAATTAAGGCAGATAAGCATAAAGTTGTTGGTCAGGTTTGACCAAGGCTGGATTATAAGCTACTTATAGCGTGAGCTAACCACTGGAGGCTCCAATCCACAGTCTTGGCAATGTCAGGCCCCTGGGCCCCTTGGTGCTTACAATATGAGGCCCCCCAGACCCCTGGTGCTTAGAACTTAAGCTGACCCCTCGGGCCCCTGGTGCTTCAGCACTTACAGTGTTAGAGCCCTAAAGGCCCCTCCAGTCGGGGGGTTTCCATTGCGGGCCGTGGGGGAACTCAAGTATGAGGCAGGGCCTTTTATTAGATCGTCCCAACCCCCCGGCCCTTTGTGCATCGTGTCTCCATTACTAGTGGGATCCCGGTAGGACCCACCAAACTCTGGAGAGAGTGTGAATAGGTAGTTGGCTAAAATGCTAGCGCTTGCATTGAAAATAAATGTAAGCGCTAGCATCCCAGATGACCCGTCCACCATAGTCGCACCAGGAGGCTGGCGTTTTATGGGAATGCTCTGAAGTCCCTGCCCCGAGGCAAGGACTAAAATCGTTCCTGGAAAAAATTCCCGAGACCACTCCTACAGGGCCGTTCCTGCTAGTGTAGACATGCAAAATAACCTGATTCTTTTTTTTTTTTAAGATTTTTTTTTGGGGAATTTTTTCCTTTATTTGATGGTTATACAGTGTAGAGAGACAGGAAAGTTGGGGAGAAGAGTGGGGGAAGACATGCAGCAAATGACCTGCGCCAGAATTGAACCCAGGTCGCTGCGGGAAGGACACAGCCTTTATTGTGCGCGCTTAGACCGATGAGCCACCGGGGCACAAAATAACCTGATTCTTGTTGAAAAGGTTCCAGAACTAGTTGTAATGAAGACCCAAGTGACAGGGCCCTGAGGGGCCCTTGGCATTTAAAGAGTTAACTGACCACTAGGAGCCCTAGGGGGCCTCTTGGCACTTAGCTTGCGAGGGATGGAGGCTAAAACATGCAAGCCATTTGCTGTAGTGGTTGTTTTTTCCCCTTTAAAAACCTGCACTATCTTCCGCACAGCAAAATGGCGAGCAAATTTCACCCAATTAAATTTCACTTTGGGAGAATCTTATTTAGTGAGCAAGCTCTAATTTCACCCAATTAAATTTCACTTTGGGAGAATCTTATTTAGGTGAGAACTAGTTTAGCTATAGGGTGGTAGAGAGTAGGGTGGGCAGCCGGTGTTCATAGGGCCGTTGGGGGGGTGGGGGAGCCTCCAACAGACATGTGCCCCGGGGCCTCACAGGACCTTGATCCCGCCCTGGTTTTGACAGATTTTTTTGTTGGGCCTAAACATTTCAACATCTTTTTAGCTCAAAGATATCAAAATTTCTCTTTAGTTCTGGCAGATTGAAAAACATTAATTGGTGAAGAGAAATATACATATGCGTTCAAATATGAACTGAAATTGAGACCAAAGGAAAGGAAACTGTATGAGTGCTACATTTTTATATCTCTTAGATCCTCCTAAGAACACCACAGTATCCATCAGTCCCTCTCGGTCAGTGTTAGTGGGCAGCACTGTGACTCTGACCTGCAGCAGTAATGCCAACCCACCAGTGCAGACCTACACCTGGTACAAAGAGAAGAGGACAGAGATGACCACTGTAAGAACTGGAGAGACTCTCATGGTCAATATTACTGAGTCCAGTCACAGTGAACAGTATTACTGTGAAGCACAGAATGAACATGGCAAGGAGAACTCCACATCAGTACAGTTAGATATAATGTATAAGTATACTATTTACCTTTATTCCCTTTGTTACATGGCTTTGTTTCATCACGCTTAGACTACTGTAATTCTTTGTTTGTTGGTCTTTTTCAGTCATCTCTGCACCATTTACAAGTAGTTCAAAATGCAGCTGCCATTTGGAATTTGATGCCTGCCTGTTGAACAACTGGGGCAAAGAAACTGAGAGTGTGATCATATTTGGACTCCTGTCCTTGCATCTCTGCACTGGCTTTCTGTTAATTTTAGGATCCAGTTTTATTATTTGTTTTTAAATGTTTAAATGGATTGGCGCCATCTTATTTATCAGAGTTTTCACAGCCTCACACTACTGGCAGGGCACTTAGGTCATCAAACCAGCTGCTTCTGACAGTACCTCGGTCTAGGCTCTCTACTCAAGGAGATAGAGCCTTTTCAGTGGTGGCCGCTAAGCTGTGGAATAGCCTACTTTATCAGGTTAGAGCTGCACAGTCACTTGAGCACTTTAAAACACAGCTGAAAACTCATCTCTTCTCATTGGTGTTCAGTCCCAGCAAGAAAAATAACCTTGGCTTTTTTACTTTCTTTGTTTTATTCTTTTACTTTTTACTTCATTTTAGTGTTTTACCATAATCTAATTGTTCCTTTTATTTATTTATTTATTTTATTTTATATGTGTATGGTGATTATTTTGAATCTTAATTACTGTACAGCACTTGTACAGGTCAACTGAGGTTGTTTTAAATGTGCTATATAAATAAACTTTGATTGATTGATTTATTAACTTCCTAAAGCCGCACATCCCCCTAGCAGTAACACTGGCGCTATGGGATTTTCAAATGACTTGCAGTGAGCCTCTGACCCTTAAACGCATAATTGCTTTCAAGTTGTTCCTGTTCCTGTGATCACTTGATAAATAATCACACAATTTATTTACTGAAAATTCAAGACCAATATACAAGCTTGTAATTATTGAGAAAGTATTAAGAAATGACAGGTCACTGAAGGGCTACATTGACAACTGACTAGTGATACTGTTTGCATAAAAAATAATTATAATTAATTAACCCCATGCTTTTCCTGGATTTCATCTCCCGTTCTAGGATTTCTTTCAGCAGTGCAACCTAATTTATTTTAAGACTGCGGGGAAGCGTGGGTGCACACTGGTTGTAGAGCAATTACTTTACTAAATTACCAATGCTTCTTGCGTTGAAGCGTTATTAATTGAATTATGCAGTAAATTGGTTATTAGTGCATCCTGAAAGTTCAACAAATGGCATGCATTTAAAATAATTTAAAATGCATGCCATGCGTTGAACAATCAAGGTAGCGAAATCATTCATGAGGTCTTAATACTCCAGCTTCTGGGAAAGTTGTAGGAAGGCTATAATATAAGATCGTATGAACGGCAATTATTTAATTAATTAATTAGAAACTAAATTTAAACCTTCATATCATCTTCGGCAGCATTTACTATATATTAGTTTACTTCTATTTCGAGAAATTTACATTTTTGGAGATTATTGTGCTCCGGTTTCCATACTTCAAGTAATGGTTTACTCAAGGGCGTAGGTTTGTATATTTTGGGAAGCCAGATTGTCCCTACCAATATTTCAGCTTATCATCTTTCCAGACAAGCCACATAAGACCCAATTGTGGAGGATACGTCTCAAAAACAATCTATTTATGCATTCTAGCATGTGATTGGTTGAAAGGGCGGGGCTATCTGAAGGCTAAAAGTCAAGAGTAAACTGACCACTCTATTCAGGTCGTGAATATTCATTTTTGTCCAAAGCGGGGCTTGAGACGTGCAACTGGATCGCAGGCTTTGATTACACGTGTTCACAATGGCTTACCCATCGAAAAAAACTGTAATTTGGTGTTTGTTCCAGATTTTTGTTCATCGCGTAACTATCGCACTTTTCCCATGGCCCAACTCATGACATAACATTGATATTACCTTAGGTACGTATCACTTTTGTGGAAATTTCATTGTCTGAGAGTGTGAGGAAAAAAAAAAGTCGCTCCATGTCAAGTCATGCTACTAATATTTCGCCAAACTGAATGCCAAGTGTAATGTTGGTTGAATAAGTGATCTAACTAGTCAGAAAAAGATAGTTATTTAAAGTGAAAACTTGCTACCTACCTTAAGTTATTTTTTACCGGAAAATAATGTCAATGAATGTTAATTAAACATGTTCGCTAGTTTCAACTAGCGAACTAAACCTGGTTTCTGTCAGATGTCGGTTAGTAATCGGGTAGCTTGCATTAGTTAACTACACGATATGTCAAATTATGAGGTAAATTTCAGTGGAGAAATCCTGCAAAGGTGCCATTATTAATTAATAATTTCATATGCAGGAACCACAGCAGCAAGCTAGTGAAACAGCGCAAGCTGTTGAGGATACAGGTGTATCAGGGCTTCAGGTGAGGTCATAATTATGACTTGTTCTGTGAAATTGTAGGGAACGCATTAAAGTTAGTCTCATGATGTTCAGGAAATATAACCTTTGAAAGTCAAAATGTCCCAACCAACTTTGGCTCAGTGGGGGAAATGAAAGAAACACGATCCATCCAAATCCAGTCCGATTAACGCTCGGTTTGCGGCTTGTCCGATTTATAGTCGGTGGTCCATTTTGAAGTGTTTATCGTGGCTGCAATAGGAGCGATCTGATATAGTGCAAAACTGTCGCATTTCGGAAGATGAGATGAAGGAAGGGGATTTTTTGTCGACATCTGCACTTTCGGTAATAAGACCAGCTTCGCTAAACCAATGCATGCATGATGAAATGCGATGAGCAGTCGAATACCATCGTGGATACACAGATATGAACATGGAAATACCGCAAAATTCAAATTTAGAACGAAACGCTATAAATCGCCATTATATTAGCTAGCGTTCGACCGTGCGCGGATATGAGCGGAAGTTCACTCGTCGACATTTTCACATTTGTGTATGTATGTGTGTATATATATATATAATTTTTTTTTAAATTAATTTTTATTATGTTTTATTCCAGCTTAAAACTTGTTATTCCTTTAATCTGAAATTGTTGTTTGCGACTTTTGTGTATTTTATGTGTGCTGTTTGTCTTTAACCTTCCATTGTAATTGTTTTATTGTAATCAGGACTCCCCTGCAAAAGAGACCTCTGTCTCAGTGGGACTTCCCTGCAAGAAAGGTTATTGATTGATTGATTATTGATTTGACCCATGATTTTCTGCCGTCATATCCGCCTGGCGATGTGCCGTATTGTATATCAGATCGCTCCTATTGCATTACGGCATATTAGGATGCTTAGAGGGGATTGCGTAGTTGTATATCCACTCACTTGGTATCAATGTCCAGGTTACTAGATCTGAACGGGTTTCATGAGTGCGCTGAGATGGTTTGCAGCTGTCAGTTAAGGTTGTGGCACAGGCAAGTTTATGTATGTGGCATCTTTGTATGAAAATTTTGGAGGCACCTTGCATAGCATAATTAAAAAAACGGAGAAACAATCATTCGGATAATCCCTGTATACAGTAAAGGCAGTATCTGCACTCAGATTTAGAAAAATTTTCCAGCTTGCGCGATATGCACATTCGCATCACAAATGTGTCCCAACCAATTCTCACATTAAACGTACGCCCTTGGATTTACTCGCGCGCTTCCAAGGCCTTTTCATCTGCAGCGTGAACTCCCCACGCTACTAAGCCGGCAAGTGCTTATAAAAGCAGTTCCCCAACGTGTAAGGGCATCTGGCTTTTAAAGGACATGGGAAATGACACTCTGATTAGCTTATTTCCTGTTACGCCCAAAACACGCCTGTGATCACTTAAGAGATAAAGTACAACCCCTTTGAAGCTTCTGCCTTGCATTGCGCTCTGATAACCCGCCATTAAACTAGCAAAAATGGATTTGGATACGCCCTCAATGCACTTGGGCTTAGATTGTTAAAATAGGGCCCTGAGTGTTAACCTGCATAATGGTAATGTCAGTGGTTGAAGACAGAGTTTTATTTTACATGAGCAAACTTAATACTTGGACGTGAGTTGGCAAAGGCGCATTTTTAGCAACATTTGCTTAGGCATATCGAGCTTATCAGACGCAGACATGGAAAAAAATATCCATCTGTGAGCTGCAGGAATTCAGAAGCTTCGTAAGACTGACGTTTTATGTTACCATTAACCCCTTAGCGCGGAAGCGAAATATGCCCATTTGTGTTACCCTATTTAATGCTTTATAATTCAAAGTTGAAGCTTCATAGAGAGACCAAATATGGCTCAACTGAGACAAGACACTTGCAGCATTTAGTATTCCATCGTATTTCAGTTTATTTTTATGATTTTGGTTGAGAAAAGGGGCGGCAAACATAAAAAATCTTCATGAAAATTATGCATTGAAATTATTAAAAAAAAAAAAAAACACTGAGGATTGAAAAATGGCTGGGGATAAAACAATACCTTTCTGGGATCATTAACTCCTAGACCACAAGTATTCTTCATCTTCATGGCTTCGAAAGAGGAAGCCAAATAAGACAGCTCTTCAGGTGGCTTCCCAAACACTCACAGCACTCAAAATGGTGCACTGTCAAATCATAATCATATTTTTAATCAAGTTTTGACTCATGAAATTCAATATCAATTAAAGCTGCAAGCAGCGTTGAAAGGGCCCTCGCTCCCCTCGTGAACGTTGGGGGTGGTGGCGAGATCCTGACGGGTGCAGGTTTGCATTCACATCCATTGGACAGTGCTAGACTGTGTACAATGTTATTTCCTGAGTGGAGTGCAAACAGCATTCCTGAAATCAATAGGTGGAGTACATTAAAGTATGACCCCTGTTAATGAAAAAAAAAGTTGAAATTTCTATTCAAAATAACAGACTTCCTGTTGGGTTCGAATCATGGCACAATGTAAATCTTTTTTTTTTTTTTTTAAGTCTTAGCATGTTTCATGTCTCCATAAAATTTTGTTCATGTAGGTGAACTGAACCATGAGACCCGTTTTGTTGAAATTTTCTGGGGGGGCGCTATGGTTCCATTTTGACATGCCTGTATGCAAAACCTTTATCATACTAACTGGAATACCGGGCTCCACGAGTATGTTGATTTTTGTAAGTTTTCAAACATATTGAGACCCTGAAAAGGACAATTTTTTAAAAAAATGATTAGGGGGCGCTATAGAGCCATTGTGCCACACTAAATGTCAATTCTCATATCAAATCGAAGACCATGAGATACTTAAAATTTGTGCAGCGTTTTGCAAGTTTTGGAATATCCTAAGGCATTTAAATGTGTGTTTGTAAAATTTGGAAAAACGCAGGAAATGGCTCATAGATCACTTCCCGTTTGGCCAAAAGATTTCTAAAAGATTACCATAACCCTGTAGACAAATTCATTGATCACACCAAATTTCATGAACATTCAAGCACTTTTATCTTAACATGGCTGTGGCTAGAGGGAGTTGTGGAGCCACCTGGCCACACCCGATCTAATATCAGCATATGTTTATACTTGGGAGGAGACTGTTATCAAGCTTGTAAAGTTTAGAGAAAATCTAACAAAGTATGTGGGAGTAAAACCAACCGAGCTGCAAATTCAATTAAAAATGGCAGACTTCCTGTTGAGTCTAGGTCATGGCACCAAGTGACTTTTTTTTAGGTCTTGGCATAATCCACATGTCCACCAAATTTCATACATGTAGGTAAAACCGGCTGCGGGGGCTGCTTTATTGAAATTTTCCAGGGGGCGCTATAATTCCATTTTGCCATGCTCATCTGTAGGCCCTTAATCATAGTAATAGGCATGACTGGCTAAAGACCTGTGCAAAATTTTGTGAGTTTTCAAGCACGTTGAGACCTCAAAGGGCAATTCTTTTAAAAAAATGCTTGGAGGCGCTATGGAGCCATTGTGCCACATTAAGTGCCAATTGGTGTATTATATTGAAGACGATAAGACATTTACAATTTTTGCAACGTTTTGCAAGTTTTGGAGTATTCTAAGGCCTTCAAACGTGTGTTAGTAAAATTTGGAAAAATGCAGGAAATGGCTCATAGCTCACTTCCTGTTTGGCTAGAAAATTTTGAAAAAATTATAATAACCCGGCTTGACAAATTCAATGATCACATCAAATTTCATTAACATTCAAGCACTTTTATCTTAACATGGCCGTGATTAGAGGGCGCTGTGGAGCCACCTGGCCACTCCCAATGTAATATTAGCATATTTTTATACTTGGGAGGAGACTTTTATCAAGCTTGTAAAGTTTCAGGCAAATCTCACAAAGTATGTGGGAGTAAAACCAACTTCCTGTTTCATGGCAGAACATCGAAATTCGCCGCAACGCCACGGATACATCGTTCGATGAATCCAAAAAAGCTTCGCAATTTAACATCGGCAAGGTCTATAGATATCATACAACAAATTTTAAGTTGATCAGATAAAATCTCTAGGAGGAGTTTGCTAAAGTACGATGCCTGTTAATGGCAAAAAATCAAAAAAAGTTGCAATTTCAATTAAAAATGGCGTACTTCCTGTTTAGTCTAGGTCATGGCACCAAGAGACTTTTTTTTAGGTCTCGGCATAGTCCACATGGACGCCGAACTTCGTACACGCAGTTTAAATGGCTGCGAGGGCTGCTTCATTGTAATTTTCTAGGGGGCGCTATTATGCCATTTTGCCCCACCGATCCGTTAAACCTATATCATAGTAAAACATATGACCAGCTTAATATGTGTGCAAAGTTTTGTGAGTTTTCGAGCATGCTGAGGCCCTCAAAAATGCAATTATGTATTAGGGGGCGCTATAGAGCCATAATGTCACAGCCAGTGCCAAATGGTAGTGTTGTAGTGAAGACCACCTAATCCGAGACCAAGACATTACCAAGACCGGAGTGTATCGAGACCGAGTCAAGACCAAGACTTTTAGAGGCCGAGACCGAGTCAAGACCAAGATCGGACCAATGCAAATCCCATGTGGCGTGGGACACTTATGATGAAATGTAGAACATGCAAACCATAGGCACTCCTTAAATTGATCTGCAATATCCACCTTCTGATAAAAGCACCCACATTAAACAAATGAAAATTCCTCTTCTTTGACCTCTTTTATTGCCATTCACTGCATATGCATGTGTCAGTGTACTACAAGAAATCTGTTGAAATTCACCTCTGCAATGCCTTTTGATTATTTTATGTGTGGGAATATTCCTTCATTTTCTATTAGCAAACAAATCCAAACACACACTGAGGAGCTGAAAACAACTTCATATTTAATCAACATTCCTTTTCCATGTTTTACCATCCACATAACAACACAATTTTTTTGTGCGAGCATCAGGTTTTCTGAGTGACTGCTCTCTTCACCCAGAAACCATCATACAGAAGGCATAAAACAATTTAATACTTAAGTCTTCACTCTCCCTCTTTTTTTAACATAGTAAGTTTTTTTTACCTTTAACTTACTTCAACAGTTTTTAAACCAACTACAACAGGGGCGGATCCAGGAATTTTGGAAAGGGGCGAGCCCATCCATAATGAAGGCGCTGAAGAGCCTGGCGAAGCCTAGGGACCCACTGTGATGGCTGGTATTTCGAGACGCCAAATGCAGTGGCCGGAACGAAAGGAAGTACAGCAAAATGACGAACACAGACAAAGTAAGAGAGACAGGCTCGCGCTTCCAAAGGACATAAATCCAGTCCGAGTAAAAATAAGGAAGCAATGCGAGCTAGACTGAACGAAATAAAGGAAAAATCTCGGGCACCGAGATAAAAAGATTAAGCACCCAGACGGTGCACAGACAGAGGAAAAGAGAGAGAAAGATTCCCTTACTAACACTTTCCTCTTTGCAACTAATTCCTCGCCAACTTTCTAGCTAGAGAACTTACGGGCTATAGTGCAATCGAAACACTGACACTCTAGCAAAGGTGGCGAGGCGGAACTTGGGCTTAAATAGAGTCTGGGCGCCGCCCACAATTGATGCCAGCTGGCCAAAGAATCCGATTGTGGGCAAAATGATATCGTCCTGGACGAGAGCAACAGAGAAAGCTCCCAAGCAAACGCCAGCCTCCAGAACCGTGACACCCTGCCCCAGAAAAATTTGAAAATTAAAGTGCCAAATATGCGTTTTCCTGGCATCTGGGAACAAAATTCAAGGTCTTACAGTTCGCTGAAAAAAGCATTTTTTTCATTAACAATCATCTCTATTTAAGGTATAAGTTTGCACTTGACTCTGCAAACACAATCAAAACAAAGAGACTTAGGTCCTATTCCGATAGAAACGGACGAACTGTGAAAATGATCAAAGCATCCATCAGGATACATCATGGATTAAACATTTAAAACACGACACTAAAGTTGTTTTCTTTCATGGAGAATGGTATTTAATTCACTTTGAAGTGAATTTTCTTCTTGCACATTAGGCATATTCAGTAGGCATGCAGAGTTACAAAATCATCTTTTGGAAATTTTTAATTCTCACTGAATGGGTTGATGAAGAGCATTCTTCGGGGGTATCTACGGGCTTACATATCGATCACTTTGTCATAATCAAGTTTAAGATCCAGTTGCACTGGCACAAACGTTACTCTAAGATATAGCGCTGTTATTACTACTTAAACTTTATAGCTCGTCTTATAGTTAATACATATAGAATTGCATACAACAGACAGTGTACAGTTGTCAGAGTTGAATAGTCACTTGCTATTTTACACATTCAGCTATAAAAATCATTAGTATTGAAGAGGCCTAGTTGTCCCGTGTTAAAATATAGCATTTAAACTGTAGTGCAATAAATACTCAGAGGATTAACTTAACTAAAAGTGTCAATATCACAATGTAAATGCTTTAATAAAAGCAGAAATCCTGCATTTAAATTGGGAGTGAACTCATCCATAAAACCGTGTTTCAGCTTGGCTTGCATGTGGATATTCAATAACTGATCCTGGTGTGCCATCTAGTGATAGAATATTGTAACTGCGCGCATAAATTTGCAGCTTCATGTCCGCTGGCATCTGTACAAAGATACGCTGCCGAGCACCGTTGTTCTTGAACGCGCCAAATCCAGATAATCCTTATGATGAATTACATTCATATTTTAATTTGTAACGAGAACGAAGTGGCCAGTGTAGGCTACTGTTCGTTATTATACACCTCTGACCATTACAAAGTGCACTAGGACGCAACATGTTTTTTGGACGACCCCCCGGTAATTTTATTTTTCCTGGCATGGGACTTTTTCGAGCTTTAAGCCCTGTGTGTAATGTGTGAAAAAGGCTGTCTTCGAAAAGTCATTCTGCAGAAATAAGAGGGGGCGCGCGCCGCGTGCGGCCCGGCCCCCCCCCCCCCAAATCTGCCTATGAACTACAAGCTTTGTATAAATGTACAGCTGTCAAGTTAACGTTATTGGTCGCATTTGAAGCAGAAGGTTTTGCATCCAATCACAGCAATGATGTCAAAAATAAATCAGACAATTCACAGGCAAATTAGTGATATGCTCGCAGGTGTGGTCTTGACCGGTCTTGAAAAAAAATCCCGAGTCCGCTTTGTCCGAGACCGAGACAAGACCGAGTAAAACTGCAGTCGATTCCGCGACGAGGCCGAGACATTCAAAAAATGGTCTCAAGACCGGTCTCGAGTACTACAACACTACCAAATGGGATATCAAATCGAAGAGTTTCATATTTTTAACCTCTGAGCAAAGTTTGGCGAGTTTTCGAGTATGCTAAAGCCCTCAAAAATGTATTCGTAAAATCTGGAAAAATGCAGGAAATGGCTCATAGCTCACTTCCTGTAAGGCAAAAAAATTTACAAAAAACTTCATTATGATTACTATGGCCCCACCAAATTCTGTGAGAATCCGAGCAACTGCTTTCCAAAATGGCCACGTGTTTGGTGGCACTTTAGAGCCACCGGGGCACGCCCAAGCTGAAGAACAACAATAGTTTGTAATTTCTCGCACGCCTGATGAATATGCACATTTTTGTGAGTTTTCGTGCATGGCAAAGCCCTCCAAAACTCGTTCTCGCAGCAGAATAATAATAAGAAGAAGAAAAAGAAGAAGAAGAAGAAAACTCCCATCAAAAACAATAGGTTCCTCGCACCTTCGGTGCCAGGACCTGTTCCGGGCCATGGCACCGGTCGGTGCTCGGGCCCTAATAATATAAATCCCATCAAAAACAGTGGGTTCCTCGCTCAGTCGGCGCTCGGGCCCTAATTAATGATTTTCTGGGTGAATTTTGCATTAGTTTATCAATATAGGCGCAGCTGGACATCAGTGGTCACAAGTAACCTCTCAAAAATAAAAACATACCTTTTCTCCATGATAAAGTTCATAGTTTCACCCATTTTTCTTCAAAGCCGCATCAGCAAGCACATATACTCATTAAAGCCACTGCTTATTTTACGGTCAGAACGTTCACTCAGACGGAAAGCTTGCTGTTTACAATTCCAATCATCCAAGCGAAATGCAATCTTGTACCAATGCTTTCCTCACCCTATAAGGACCAAGTATTACTCACAACACAGTAATAGTTGTTAGCATTTTAAATGAGCGAAAGTCCAAGGCATTCTATTTCATTGAATGCGGTATAAATTCTAAAACTGATCACCACATTAAGCAAACTGCCAGCACACTGCAGTATTGACTACTCTTGTTGCTCAATGTGACAAACTAGCTCAGTGATCACGGTGGTAAACCAAAAATAAGAAATAGCTGGCCAGTTAGCTAGCTGGCTAGAAGTAAGATAAAGCTACACCATACAAAAACAGATTTACTGACACTTCTCTCTCATTCATTGAACTGCTCCTCAAAATTATCAATGCTGTCAGCCCTCCAGTCTGTTCCATTCAGAACTAGAAAAGCACTCAGAGAGCGCAGACCTCCGCCAGGTGGCAGCAAAACCCAAAAGCACGGCGACTGGAACTCCGGCCCATTGGAAAGACTTGAAATCTTGAACTTTGGCGTGTATGTCAGCTGTACTTTGGCCTAGATATGCCAAAATCTAATCACCTGTTCCTTGTCCTAATACCCACCTTGTCTGAAAATTTCATCAAAATCCATTCATAACTTTTTGAGTTATTTTGCAAACAAACAAACAGACAAACAAACAAACGCCGGCGATCACATAACCTCCTTGGCGGAGATAATAACTGCCATTTTCCATCTCAGAATCATATTTTCATCCTGCAAAGATAATCTCAACACTCCAGGGTCTGATCTGGAAGTCTTTTTTTCATGGAATCACATCATTCTCAGCTGCGCAAAGTTGACAATACAACCTAACTTCTATTATGCAAGTGTTTAAATACGTATCTGAAGGTCCAATCAATGTCCTTTAATTACTGAGGAAAGCTTAAACTGTCTGGAATTGGATAAAAATCATGTCAATCAATAGGTAATTACCAGGAGAGTTTCACGTGGGCGTGAACTGTAGCTGAGATTTTACGCAGATACCATTGAATAAACATTGAAGTGATTGTATTTCCGTGAGAACCAGTATGAGGCTCCAAAAGACTGCTGAATTCTTCGACTGTGGAATCTACGCGTAAATCCAGGAAATTACGCGTTTTTAATATGTGATGACTATAAGTGATAGTAGAATGACATAGTATCAATACCATGGCAAATTTTTGCTTCAGAAAACAGATTTTTTTAAACTACTTAATTGGGATACCATTGGCTCACTTTAGCTGAAGTAGTTGTGACAAAGGACGGCGATTTTTTCTGTTGCAAGAGATCATTTTTTTAAACTGCTGGATAGATACTATGGGCAAGTATATTGAGCAGTTTGCACATCAGGCTTGGCTGAGGAGTTTAATTCATGAAACTCCTGGGAAACAGAGATGGAACACAACTCGTCCATTTTTAAAACGTGTTCGAGCTCGGTTTGCTAGTGAATATTCAATAACTGATCCGGGTGTGTCATCTAGTGATAGAGTAGTGTAACTGCGTGCATAAATCGAGCAGTTCCATGTCCGCTGGTGTCTACATCTGTACAAAGGGGTTAATGTGGATAGGAATATTCTTGATAATTATTAAAATGATTAATAATACAAGTTGAGGGGAAATGGATACTGATTGATCCTTGCAACTGAACAAATTAACACTCAGTTGCTAATTAGGAAACCTAAATGAGAACGGGTTTGGAGATGTAATGCCTTTACTGTTTGTAATTGTGGCATCCTATGTACTAGCTAACATTGATCAACCCCAGATATAAGAAATAAGCTGTGGGGACAAACCAGTCTTGATATTAGGCCTTTAAAAAGTATCACACCGTACAATTTGTTTGCATAATAAGACTGTATCTAAAACAGCTTTGTATGCTCCTCAAATGCATAACTTGCAGTATCTCCTGTTCTCAGACATGCCTCAGATATCTGGCTCTGGGAGCTGCAACAGGACTGCAGCACAGATCAGCTGCTCCTGTGAGACTCATGGGAATCCCTCTCCCAGCATGGAGTGGCATGTGTCTGGACTGCGGGTCACTAACTCTACAGACAGAGTCATCAGGGAGGAGCAACTGGGGAACACAGGCCTGAGGAGCTCCCTCACCATGAACCACTCACAGGGAGTCACCCCTATTCTCCTCTGCCTTAGCACCAACATTGTGGGCTCTTCCAGCCACCAGCTCCATATCCCGTCTCTACAGCAATCCCTGGGTAAATCTGCTCACAAATATTATCCATAGCTCACTGATATACAGACAAGCATGTTTGTATTTGTACTCCTACAGCACCAGTTTTCTTAACAACATCCATCCAGCCATCATCAAACCCAGTGGTGACCAACCTTGTTCCGGGAGATCTACCGTCCTGTAGATTTTCACTCCAACCCAAATCTGGTACGCCTGATTTTACTAGTTAGCTGCTCAACAGGATCTTTAGATGTTGAATGAGATGTGGTCTGCTAGTGTTGGAGTGAAAACCTACAGGGCAGTAGATCTCCTGAAACAGGGTTGTTTACCACTGAGCTAACCACTTAATACAGGTCAGGGAAGTGGTTGTAAGTGGGCAGAGTAGTTGAAGCATTTCTCACCGAGGCAACTTCTGCAGCCTCCGGTGGCCCTATTTTAACGATCTAAGTCCACAGTCTGAAGCACATGGCCCAAGTGCATTTAGGGCAGGGGTGGGCAATTCCAGTCCTGGAGGGCCGGTGTGTATGCAGGTTTTTATTTTTATCAATTACCCTGACTAATTGACTTAATTGGTTGCATACACAAATATAGATTTGTCCAATGATTAGATCAAAGAAAAATGTTTTATGAAGGAGACAAGAACAGTCTTTGGTGGTCATTCATGATAATTTTAATAAATGTGCCTGAAATGTCAGATTTCATCAATGGTTTGGCTAATTTAGACAATCAACTAATTAAAGGCAAGAAGTTGGTGTGAAAACCAGGGACAGATACGGCCCTCGTTGCGCACCTCTGATTTAGGGCGTGTCGCAATCCATGTTCGCTATTTCAATGGCTGGTAATTGGAGTGCATGGTAGTTTGCATGGTTCAAAGGGGTTGTACTTAATCACTTTATTTATCATAGGCGTGTTTTGGGCATAACATGAAATAAGCCAATCAGAGTCTCATCTCTCATTCCCTTAAAAAGCTTTAATAATGGTGGATTTGCCAATTAGCAGGATAAAATGCTTCTCTGCAGGGGAAACGGGGCTGCTTGTACATAAAGTGAAAGTGCGCAAGCAAACCATTACTAAAAGTATGGAAACTTGAACACAGCAAGCACCAAAATATTTGATATTGAGTATTTTCAACAATTGTTCAAAATTTTGTTTATCATATCCAGATGTAAAAATCACCATACACAGTAAATTGTGGGGTCACATTTGACTGTGTGCATAAAATGAGGAAAAGAAAAGAAAAACATTTGAATTCAGGGTGGAGGGTAAAAAGTACTTATTTGCAGGTGAGCCATGATCGAGAGAAATTAAAATTTATGAGAAAAAAACAGGGAGAAAGAAACAAAATAATGTTATTACACCACTGTAACCCCTTGAATAATACCTGGCAAGAGTGAAATGAACTTGCTCCTGCTTTATTGAGAGTGTGGCTGGGGAAGAAATGGATCCACCCGGATAACAAGAACAAAAAGAACTGCTGGTGAATATCAGATTGTTAAAATCTCATCCTTCATGGGCCAGCCAGATGTATGGAAGAAATTTGGATACATGGTGACAACAATGTGATCCGTCACTTTGCTGTCTCTTAAAAGTGCCACTTTTTAAGCAGTAGGGCTTCATTTGTAGCCCAAACTGTATATTATAACAAACATATTTCAACCGAAATTCATAGTTGTGTATTTGATAATAAAAGTGGGACGGACGGGTTGCACGTGTAGTGTGAATGGATCAAGTCAGATTCAATATTGATTTTGAGATAATTGCGGCTAATGGTTCGACACATGCAGGATGCTGACCTGACTTGTCCAAATGTCTGAAGCGCTCCAAACATTCTTTCTATTTCTGACTGCCATTTCTCCGGGGGGGGGGGGGTCCCCTATAAGACTGCTGGAATGAAAGAGTTGAAATGATGAAATCACAAATTACCTGGCTGCTTAAAGGGTACCTCCGGAGGTCAGCAATGTATATCTCAACACAACCTCTGTGGAGCAAAAACATATTTTTTTGTTTTATTTAATCACAGAAAGTTTTATCAAAGCCATGCACGGATGGTAAACAGTTTGTGTCAAATTAGAAATCAGCCATGACGGACCTGATCCGGGCACTACATGATGTCAGCAAGTTAATTCCTGCCTGTAACCCTTCCTAGTACTCTTAACAGTCAGGACTCTATGCTGTACGGATGCTGTACAGAGTGCCCGGGAGCTCGGATCTTGAAGATGCATTCAAGTGAATAGAATTTATTTTTCATGCTGACATGCCTCAGGACATAATTAGTGTCTCACACAATGCATGAGAATCGACAACCCTGTAATATGCACACATTCTATGAAGTGTTGTTTCTGAGAGGCCAGACAAAAACCAAAATCTTGTTACTTTTCATTAATTAATTTTATAGCTGGGAAATGGTAAAAATAGTCTGCAATACCAATAGTCATAGTCACTCTGGCTAGCTAGCTTCATCTGCCAGTTACGACAATGGTAAACTTCAATTCGTAATTGGATCATCATTTAAAGAAAATATCCAAGCATTTTACATCCTGTTATTAAACATGTCAGCTTTGAATCCATTTCGCCCAGCCTTGTTATCTGCCGATTACTCCCCACCTGTGCTGTCTGACACGATACATGACACGTCTGATACTCCGAGATTCATGGAATAATTTGTGAGTAGTTACATTCGTGTGGTTATCACAGAACATTATACCATGGTCTGGGTGAATACTCCTTTGATTGGCTGGCAGGTATGCATTAAAACTGTGGAACCGCGCGGGTAGTTCGGCCTACGGTAGTTTCACCGTTCGAAATTCATCCGCTAGCCAACCTGTGACCACAGCAACAGTAGAGCACTGGCATTTGGCTGGGTATTACAGAAACATACTCATTTATCTCCAGTAAATTGGCGGCGTCAGATAAGTTGCGTCCTGCGAGGTGGTTAACAGTAGGCACTCCAGCGATAATGACCGTGAATATTAAAGCAGCGAAGTAATCGCGCTTTATTCATGAAACGATAGTAATTGTGTATGGTTACAAAGGAAGCTAACATGTCCACTTCATGTATCAGCAACAGTTGACAGTTCGCTAGCTACGTGCTATGGCAACAGACTGATTTCAGCTCGCTAGCTCTATGGAAACAGTCATAAGTTCATTGTAATTGCGAGTAGCAAGTTACAGTCTGCATAATCGCGCATAATGATGTGTTATGCATAATCTCCATTTCAACTGGAATCTGTTACCAAATCATTGGCTGGTGAAAGGATGCTAGAGTGCGAAAAAATATTTTTCCATGAAGGTAAGCTGAACCAAGTTAGCTGGTTCAGTTTAGCTTGGCCTATAGTAGCGACTATGAGAAGGCGCGGGTATGGGGGGCCGTTTGTAAAATAGGGTGTGTTGTTTTATACGGTACAGTTTTTAACATTTAGCGTCAAAAACCGAGAAAAAAGATTGTTGCCATTTTAAACCGTCTCTTTTTCACACATTTACACGCAAATATGTGTAAACTGGTGTAGAAAAGGTGATATCGTTTTTTGTAGTATAACTTTTTGTAGAAGGAAAAAGAGGACATTAAATACTAAATCTAAACATTAAATATAAATCAAATTGCTAAATATAAATCTAAATTATATATATATATATATATATATATACAGTCACGCCAAAAATTATTCATACCCCTACCAATTTTTGGTTTTTTTTTAGATATTTTTTGACCACTCAAATTTATTCTTGCTCAAATGACACAGTAAGTTGACATAAGGCTGTAAGAAGCACAGTAAACAATTTTTCAAGAAAACAATACTTTTTGGTATTTTATTTGACAGATTTACAAAAAATGCCATGTCCAGAATTATTCATACCCTTTTCTCAGTAATTGATGGCAAAGCCTTTATTCACGATTACAGCCTCCAAACGCTTCCTGTGGTTGATCACAAGGTTTCTACATCCACGGGGATTTTGGCCCACTCCTCTTTGGCAAACTTCTCCAGATCCTTAAGGTTTGAGGGTTTCCTTGCCATGATCTTGGTCTTCAGTTCCCTCCACAGATTCTCAATAGGATTGAGGTCGGTGCTCTGGCTTGGCCACTCCAAATCGTTCACTTTGTTGTCCACTAACCCTTCCTTGACAGATTTGGCTGAGTGTTTAGGATCATGATCCTGTTGGAAGATCCATTCCTGCCCAAGACCAAGTTTTTCGGCGGATTGCTTAATGTTTTCACTGAGGATATGGATATACTGGTCCTGTTTCATGATGCCATTAACTTTAACAAGGTTTCTGGGTCCATTAGCTGAAAAGCAACCCAAGAGCAGAATACTCCCGCCACTGTATTTGACCGTTGGGACTGTGTTTTTCAGATTGAACACTTCACCTTTCTCACGCCACTTACACTTCTCCAACCCAGACACACAAGAGCTCGTCTAGCCAGCAAAAGCTCACCTGGATGAAGAAACAAGCTTCTGGCTGTAAATGTTATGGATGGATGAAACAAAGATGGAGCTGTTTAGGCACAGAGATGGAGCGTTTGTTTGGCGTAAGAAAGGTGAAGCGTTCAACCTGAAAAACATGGTCCCAACGGTCAAACAAGGTGGCGGAGTATCATTCTTGGGGTTGCTTTTTCAGCTAATGGGCCCGACACCTTGTTAAAGTTAATGGCGTCATGAAATAAGACCAGTATATCCAGATCCTCAGTGAAAACATTAAGCAATCTGCCGAAGAACTTGGTCTTGGGAAGGAATGGATCTTCCAACAAGATCATGATCCTAAATACACAGCCAAATCTGTCAAGAAATGGTTAGTGGACAACAAAGTGAACATTTTGGAGTGGCCAAGCCAGAGCACCGACCTCAATCCTATCAAAAATCTGTGGAGGGAACACAGATCCAGTGCAGCCCGCGCAGTGGTAATTTCGTGCAGTGCAACACCGTGTGCAGCCACTTTGGCAATTTGGTAGACGGACGTGCGCCGAATGGGTGTGGCGGCGTAGTAGGGGAGGTGTCACATATTCATCAAGACGCAGTGACAATTTCAGAGAAAAAAGTCTCCGCTGAAGCTGCGCAGAAAGCTCGCCAGCTCCAACCTGGTTTACTTTCTGTGCAGTGGTAATTTGGCTGACCGGCGCACAGTGCGCACACGTCACTGAAACCTCACAGGCAGGTTTCCAGAATGTCAGGTACATTTCAATGCAATAAATAATTACAGCAACCACTATTTAATGTAACTATCTGAATCAGGACATAAATTATAGTATCTATATCGATTGTCCTGATGTCAGATTAAAAAGCAGTTGGCACGCCGTAATGGAAACTCTTCCTGGCTTAATCAACGCAGCTGAATCTGTGATGCAAACTAACAACTTCACATCTTTCTCAGCCAATCACAAACTGCCTTATATATATATATATATATATATATATATATATATATATATATATATATAGGGCCTATATAATGCTTATGTTCTATGCTCAGTGAAGCCACTTGCACACTGGATGCGAAACGAATTTTTCGCACAACTGATTACAGTCAAAGTCAATGCAAAGACGCGCATACACGCATGTATTCGCGTCTTTGCATTGACTTTCAATGTACGCAGTGTCTACGTGTCCGAAAGTCGGACAGAGTTTTAATATATCTCCATGTCCGACAGTCGGATGGTTTCAGTATAACTCCGTGTCCGACAGTTGATTATTGTTTTTAAATTTCTTCAAATCTACTGAATCTTTTAGATATTAAACGTGAATGTTTTGATAAGAGGGCTCAGTTCTTCAAGATGAGTACCGAGAATTTCAATCAATGTTTCTGTTTAAGCTCTGCTCAATAAAGTGAGTCGACATTGGCGCGGGAAAATGTACAATGCCTGTCGAACATTAAATGTAAAATATCCCGTGTCTGACAGGCAAAAAATAGAGGATGATTAGAACAGATTAATAACGAAATAAAGAATAAAAAGAAATATTTTAACAACAAACAGAACATCCAATGAACACTGCGATTTATTTATTTGCGGGCCATCTTTTTTGGATGTTCTGTTTGTTGGTGATATATTTTTAATCTGTTCTCATATCAATACTTTTACTTTTTGTTTAATGATTACCAGCTCGTTTTTAAAGCGCAAAACTTTCACCATAAATTTCTGAATGCTTTGATTTGATATTGCTGGCAAATGACCATGGTATATGCGTCAGGTAGTTATTCGCCTCTGCATCATGCCTTAAAACTGCGTAATACACACCTACGACTTGATTATCCCTTACATAGAACAGTGCCGTGAAAAACTAAAGAAAATGCGGCTGCGATATTTCAAAGTGCGGTACGCGATGCGAAAGCATGGCGGCTCAAGTTATGAGAAAGATACATTTTCGTGGAATGAGGCAGTGGACAGCAAAATCGGCCAAAAATGCAAGGGAGAAAGAATTCCATATTCAACATCCACCAATATCCAATGTAATCAGTACTTTTTTGGTTTACCTTAATGTTTGGGTTCCCAGAGAAAAATTCAGGTGAGTAAAAACAGCAAACAGCCAGTCAAGAAAATTTAGAGTTTAATTTCTCATTCTTGTTTCTCGTGCACAAATAAAACCCCCAAAATATATTGGCGCCTCCTTTAAAAATTGTACTGGTAAATAATCCGCTATCGTCGGATTCATCGCTGTTCTCCTTGTCCTGCACAAGATTTGGATAATCTGATTTATCAGGTTCATGTAGTACATGTAGCCAGAGGAACCACGATCATGGTCAGAATCTTCCATATTCCACAGTTTTTCGAGTGTAAACACAGCTGGAATGCCTATGACCGCCTTTGACCAGTGTTTGACTGGAGTGAACATAATCAACTCGCTGACGTCAGAGCCTGCCCCAGAATGGCGCCCGCCAGGCAAAACTTACGGGCTCAGCTGGCGTTTCAATTTTAGCTATATTTTGTCACATGTTAACATAAAGCGCTGCAAAACTGATTCTTAATTTCTATTTCTGCAAGGAAATCAAATATTTTGAAATCGATTTGAACCGGAGGTACCCTTTAAGGAATTAATTCTCTGACAAATCAAATACATCAGAAAATTCTGTGATGGGGCATGTAGTTGTATGAGCGTGCAATCCATCACACACATCATTATGACGGAAATTTTTTAAGTAATTTGATTTACACAATGCTAATCTTTTTTGTGGCAATTTTTAAATTTTTCATAGTTTGCATGTGTGAACGCTGCTGGTCATCCTGGTGTGTAACATGCAGTGTGTATGCGAGTTTGTATACTCGCCAAAAAAAACGTGCATAATACTATTTTAAGAATGTGCCCTTAAAATAGTGGTCTACTAGATTGCGGACTGTGCTATACACCCCCTCGAAACACCTTACAGGTGAGTGTGGCCAATCTTTGGCCAAGAAAATATTTAATCAAAATCGGACCGATGATCTTGACATTAAATAGACGTCTGGGAACACCCAATATGATGATGATGATGATGATGATGAAATACTTCATTAATCCCCAAGGGGGAAACTGAATGTCACCATTTTACATTGGATAGACAATAAGCCAGGAAAACACATATAGGACTCAGGCAGTACAAGAATCTCAGGCAGTATGTATTACCTGTTTGAATTTGAGAGCTGCCCCAACAATGGTTCACCAGCTATAGCAGTAACAATCAATGGGAAGACAGACAGATGAAGGGATGGACAGACAGACAGCAGAGGGGACAACAATACTCCACTGGAAAAAAATCATTGAGGGGGTAAAAATTTGACTTTGGACCAGGTCATTCATTAGAGTCACTATAGTACTAAGAAACTGACGAGCGTAGTTGGGCTGAACGGCCTGTTCTCCCCACTCATGTCATGTCATGTCATGTTATTTAGTCGTGCAATCACTTTCTGCTGCCTCAAGATAGCAGCACACCAAAAATGCACTTGACTACACCTTATTTTAAGACTAATGTGCCTGGGCGTTCAATTTGTTGCAAATGCATTTGCTATTTAAGGTACTTGAATGCTGGATGGGAAAATGCGAACAAGGTTGGTCATAAACTAGCAAAGACACTTCCATCGTGCTTGGCGCTGCTCAGCGCCAAGTCACTGCACATGTCCTGGGTTTGCCCCTGGGTCACCTCTCAGATGGCTGTGCCTGGATGGCCCCTTTGGGAGGTGACCTTATCTAAGGACAAAACCACCTCCTCTGACTTGTCTTGATGTGGAAGAGCATTCTGCGGTCCTGCCAAATGGTGCAGTTGGTAAGACTCTCTACCTTGCGAGGCAGCTGGATTTTCAAGATCATGTAATGACGCCAGAATCCACCTTGACAGGCTTCAAGTTATCTGCTTGTGTCCGAGCTACAGTGGTTCGGGCCAATCACCGCTCTATAAACCTGGATTTATGGTTCTGCGTGGAACCGACGCCATCGCTACACAGAGCCTCTGCGGTGACGTGAACCCCCACCGCAGAGCCTCTGTGTCGCCTGCCGTGCACCTCCAAAATTTTCTAACTGCACGTCAAAGCGACGCGGACCGCAAGGGCACTGATTGGTCCGCTCTACTCGAGTCTAACGTGATTTCACGACAGGTCCTTCGGAAACCTGACGCCACCTATCGGTTTGTCAGTGAATTGCTTCGCGGCACAGCAAGACGCAAACGACCTCAACGCAGAACTTCAAAAGGTCCACGACGGCGTCGAGGCGACGGCGTGCCCTTTGCATGGAGTCGACGCAGAACCATAAATCCAGCTTAAGGCGTTTAGATGTGAAGAAAGCGAGAAGCAACTTTTTATTCCAAAATAGCATTGACGGCTCCTCAAGAGTTTTGCATATATGCTGCTATAGCATCAGCGATATCAGGCTGGATAGGCAGCAACAGATTGTTGCAGCTGGCAAAGCCTCTCCTCATGCCGGCCAGTGAGCACCCCTTGCACTCAAAAAAATGAAACCTTATGAAATGTTAGATTTACTTAATAATGTTATGTCAACTGGTTCCAAGCAATAGCTTTGCGTAACCTTTATTTGACTTCTAACATTTTTGGCCAGTTTAATTAATTGCATTGAGTGGAATGTACTTAACTAAGTTTTGTGGAACCAGTTGACATAACATTATTAAGTAAATCTAACATTTCATAAGGTTTCATTTTTTTGAGTGTGGCACCTCAGGGCGTGAACCAGGCTTGACATCTCTGCTGGTTCGGTTTCTGGCCGGACTGTACTATTATGATCCAGACAATGAACCAGATGCAGAGACAGAGTACAATCCAATAGGAGGGTTTATTGATAGGAATACAGAAATGACAGGTAGGGACAAAGCCCTGAGTTGAATGTCACAATCCAGTTCAGATGGTAATGAACTTGAGTTAGGGGCTTGTCCTTGCCTAGCCAGTGGCACCCAGGCAGAAGCTAGATGGAAATCACCCTTGCCACAGCGGAACTGTCAGATGGCAGGTTTTGACAATTTATCAGGAACACAGTCTCAATCCTGATGACAGCAGACGGCTAGGAAGGCGTTCCTAATAAATTTGGGAGAAGGACAGACAGAAAAGGCGGGTTAACAGGAATGTGGTCCCAATCCTGGAGACCTGTAAATAGGCAAGGGAGCATGTTTCTATTAATTAGACTAAGAAGCGTACTTCCATATTTCACTATCATTAAAGGCTAGGATAATTTCCGAAGATGATAGATTAACAAACTGGGAAGATAACTGACGGGTTGCTTTGGGCATTAGCAAGTGACAATCCAGCAACTTGACAGACTCAAGGTAAGGGAATATATATGCCACAGAAACATGCAGGAATGTGGGAACAGAAATTCGCACAACTGATGGGGGAGGCACACAAGACGTTAAACCAATCAAAGGAGACAATACATCGAAAAGACACAAGTTGCTGGATGGAAGTAGAACAATGGGAATTCACACAAAGGTTGTGACAATTTCCAGTGTTATTACTCAATTTTGGTAATATTCTTAGTAATTCTGACTATTGGAGAGCAATCTACTGATTGTCACTTTTCAGAAGAGACCATTCCTGAAGTGGTTCAAGAGCTGTAAACACATTAGTTTGGGAGGAAATTTGCTCAAAATAGGGCGGATCATTAATGACCTAAGCTAGTATGGTGAATGGTGCAAGTGTCTTTCTTCATTTAAATGATTTTCTTTATCTCTGAGATGCTAAAGCCTTAAATAAGGGGATGCATAAATAATCAAAGATTGGTCGATTTGGAATTTGCATAAAGGGTTTTAAACGAGTCTAAGTTAAGATTATGAACCTCCTCAATCAAACTGTATTTTCCCACAGATCCCTTCTCCCCTCTTACCCTGCTGATTGGAGTGTTAGTGGGGGCTCTGATGATCAGCTTGCTGTGGTGTTTCGTCCTGTTCCTCAAACAAAAGTATGATGGTCTTAAACCCTGCCGTTCACCCTACACAATCAGAAAGATCACCTGAAATGAGTCTCTAGCTCACTTCTTTGTTATGTTGTCTTGGTTTGCTTATGTCCTACTTCTAAATGGAAGAACATAAACCAGCTTCGGTAATTATGACATTATTCAAACAGTGAGTAACTCCATAGCAAGGGTTCTGGAAACCCTTCTGCGCACAAAACACACTGAAATATATTTGTTTCTCCAGGGTCCTCCATTGAAGCCCATTGAAGACCTCTATGTAAACCACCCCATGGTGGCATGGACCCAAAAGCAAGAGGGCAAAGACACCCTGCATTATGCCACACTGGAATTCACTGCATGCAAAACCGACAAGGCGCCCCCTGCTGCAAACAGTACCATCTCTGACAATGTGTTATCTGACGAAAGCAGAAAGAATTGATCCTCAAGTGAGACTGATCCAGCCCCAGCCAGCAGAACTACACACTGAGGCTAATTTCCCTATTGTATTGTCAGTTAGCCCTGGGTTAGCTTAGCATTGGTTTAGAATGGTTCAACCCAAAACGGTACTTTAACTAGTTTAACTTGCAGCTGCTTGTTCAACATGACTGTTCTGTACAAACAAGAATGGGTTCACCTGAGCCACTGCTACATTGTCTGGAAAACCCGAAGCCTTCTGGGCACTGGAATAGGATATACACAGAGCAAGCAATTTAGAGGAATCCACATTGGCCTAGTGACATAATTTATGATTCTTTGCATTTAGATCCTTGCAAATATCAATATTATATTACTAATGTTAATTACGTTTGTACTTTCAATACAGTTAAAATCACATCCGCCAGCAAATGTAAGACTGTTTTGTTTTTTTGTTTTTTTTTTTAATCAATGCTTAGAGAACTGTTGTAGTGTCTTTACTGTGCTTGGGTTTGATAATCTCAATCTGCTCGTAGTCAGGGCAATCAATCAAATTTTTTACCTTTTAGTCAGCAACGGAAATTAAGCTACGACTAATTTGTCATCCTCATTGATTTATTTCTTAATACTTTACATTTTAAGCAAGCTACAGTGCAGCCCTCTGTCTAAGTAAATCAGTAAATAAATAAATCTAAGGCATATCAAACGCTTTTTGTTTGCCAACATGGAAATGCAGGGTAAGTGAGTTGACAATTCCGTCTGCAGTGTCAGAAATAAGGGAAAACAACTGGACGACCTCAGAAACAAATCAGGCTGTCCACAAGAATTTATCGGTTGTACGGTGTATTGTAAATAGCATTAGAAATGTAAGTATTACAAATGACAAGGATTGAAAAAAATAACCATTGCTATTTATTTAACCATTTCTATTTAAAAGCCATCATGGAAATAAAAAAAGGCCCCTGATAAGGCCCAATCCTGTAAAGCTGATCTGTCAACTGCTATGTGAGAAAGTTGGAATCAGCTTGATGGTAAATATTGGTATATTTACCAATATTTATACCAATATAAATATAATATATGGTAAAGTTGGCAGGAGGTTATGTGTTCGGTGCCGTTTGTTTTTCTGTTACTTTGCGAACAAGATAACTCAAAAAGTCATGAACGGATATTTCTGAAATTTTGTGGGTGGGTCGCTATTACATAAGGACCCTGTTGATTTTCACTGCAATCAGTCCAACAATATGGCCGCCACGGCAGCCATGTTGAAATCCTATGACACGCAATAACTGAACTTTGCTCCTACTGACCAAGATTTGGACTGCGCTGGCTTGGCGGAGGTTTCCACTCCAGGAGTGCCTCTAGTTTTTCATGAGTAAAATCCATGCCTCAAAGAATTCAGGCTGTCATGAAAGCCCGAAGGGGATCAACAAAGTTCTAATTCAGATTTTTTTTTGATAGTTCCATAATTTTTTCCTCAACATTGAGTGATTCCATATTTTTTTCCTCTGCTTGACCATGAAAAAAATTTGCCATAAGAAAAATAATTTAATACAAATTGTTTGAGGTGTTTCAAGAAGCCTAAATGTTAAGATAATAAACAAAAATAGTTTTGTATCATATCTGTGATTTGTTTACGTACAGGCTAAGAAGTAAAAGAGCTGGATAAACATCCTCTTTGTCCAGTGATTCTATAATTTTTGCCAGGGGTTGTAAAAAAAGTACTTTTTGAAAGTGTTGAGGATCATATTTCAGTATTTCTCATCATATTCGTCAGTAAATCAATGACCATAATAAATAACCATAATCAATAATCATAATCAGTGACCATATTATGTAAGCAGCAGTAACACACAAACACAGAGGCACACGCACACGCACGCACACACACACATGCGCGTGCGCCCACACACACACACATACAAGCAGTTCACACACGCATTAGCAGTACACACTCACACAAAAGTAGTTGGCTTCTGTGGCTTTGATTGATATCTGTTCAGTTGATTCAGGCAATATCTGTTCATTCATCAGCATTATTCACCATCATTCATCAGAAATCATATGGTTATTCATGCTCCAGTATTACACTGAAAGAGGGCTGTTATCTAGTGGTTGCAGTTTTCAAAGCAAGCTGGCAGTGTTTTGGTTTGCTTGTCTCTGGGACAACCTGTGACCCAACTAAAAGTCCTCTTAAACAATGAAGTTGCCTTGAAGGAGTTATTTTTCAAAGGATGCCAACCAAAAAGAAAAGAGAAAAACAAGTAACATGCAGACATCACGTTATTGTACCACTGAAAATATAATATAAAAGATATTTCCTGTGATAAAGGTATAAAAATTGGGTGTGAAAAGCAGAGTGTCAGTTCTTCTTGCGCAAAAGAACTCGGCTTTATATTCATCAATATGCCTCAATAAAGCCTACTTTTCCGAAGAATCTGTCTCTCTCCAATTGCTTGAGGATGAGGGAACCTCATAATATGAAAATATTTCTGAATGAAAATCAACACAAAAGTTGCTCTTAAAATACATTGACCTATGGGATTACAGCAAGCAATTCGAGAAGAAATATGAAGTGATTTGATGCTAAATAAAGCTTAACTTTATCGCTCATGGGATATTAGATCAATGCGATCAAATATAAAATGGTAAATTCTGGTGTCAAGCTGAACGACTGTTAACCAGGCCCACTCTTCCTCAACTGAACAGCTTGGTTCAGTTGCATGCTGTTTCTTTAATATTTCTGAGCCTCCTCATCCATCACAATTTCAGGCAAAGACAGGCGTGTCCTCCAGATGAGAACATTTCCCTTTCTTATCAGACTCAACATTAGCTAGCTATATGCATAGCAACATAGCATACCCATTCGACATGGCTTGAAATGAGTGAGGAGAGAGATACAAAGACTAAGTATTTGATAACATCGTCGCCCTAAACGCAATCTAAAGATTCCAGCTTCTTAGTGTTGTTTACGTTCATATCTGGCCATTTTTAGATGACGAAATGAAAGTGAATACTCATGATATTTGATGTGTACCTTCTAAAATATGCATAATTTCACAACATCCCGCTCGGTGAAAAAGTGCTGTAAAGTTTCCTGCTAGAGGAAACCCCAAATGCCTCAAAGAAGGAGTGGCTGACCTTGAAACAATGCGAAACAGACTGGCAGCACTTGGACAGAGTTCCACCATGATTTTTTTTATATATATATATATATATATATATATATATATACACACTGCCCTCAATAATTATTGGCACCCCTGGTTAAGATGTGTTCTTTAGCTTCTAATAAATTCAGTTTTTTTCTAAATAATATAGGACCACAATGGGAAAAAAGAGGAAAATCCAACCTTTAATTCAAGTGCATTTATTCAGTGGGAAAAAAATCCCACATTAAGAAATAATTCTTTTACATCAAATCATGTGTGCCACAATTATTAGCACCATTGATGTTAATACTTTGTACAACCTCCTTTTTCCAACAAAACAGCACCTAATCTTCTCCTATAATGTTTCACAAGATGGGAGAATACAGAAAGAGGGATCTTCGACCATTCCTCTTTGCACAATCTCTCTAAATGAGCCCTTAAGAACCATACTGGGCCAACCCATGTTGGGGAACTTTTGAGAAAATGGGACTTAAAGTTGCCAGCCTCCTGTGTCACCTAGAGTAACTGGGAACTAGAAACACTGCTTATGTTAAAAACTCATGATATGTTCAATTACGTAATGCACTTCTTTTGCAGGTTTTGGATGCCCTTCTGTTTCGTTTAAAGTGAAAGGTACCTCCTTCTGAAGCGGAATCATCATCTTCTGATTAATTTGGGACAAACTCTGGGTCTCCATTATCTTACACTTCACCATCATCATCAATCATAGCAAGCAGTTCCTCATCAGTGAGATACCTAGCCGCCATGTCTGCAATGAATTATGGGAAGGTTCTGGGATGGCCTATTATGGATAAGGCAGTGCAGTGCATATGTACAGGGGCAGAGAGGACGTTTGCTTGTATGAACAATCCATGTGGGTGGATTGGGTTGGCTCATTTAGGAAATGTAGATCTTAGTTTTCTGCACATGCTGACTACCTCAACTCTATTTCGCCAAAAGTGCGGGATGGCCCGGTATGGTTCTTAGGGGCTCAAATCATCCAGCGACCTGGGTCCTCTCCTCTGCACTCTCCTCTTCAGCTCACTCCACAGGTTTTCAATGGGGTTGAGGTCTGGGGACTGAGATGGCCATGGGAGGAGCTTGATTCTGTGTCTGGTGAACCATTTCTGTGTAGATTTGGCCACATGTTTAGGGTCATTATCTTGCTGAAAGACCCAGTGACGACCCATCTTCAGCTTTTGGGAAGAGGCCACCAGATTTTGATTTAAAATGTCCTGGTATTTCAAAGCGTTCATGATGCCATGCACCCTAACAAGGTTCCCAGGGCCTCTGGAGAGAAACAGGCCCTCAGCATCACCAATCCTCCCCCATACTTCACAGTGGGCATGAGGTGCTTTTCTGCATACTCATCTTTTGTGTTCCGCCAGACCCACTTAGAGTGTTTGTTGCCAAAAAGCTCTATCTTGGTCTCATCTGACCAAAGCACACGGTCCCAGTTGAAGTCCCAGTACCGCTTAGCGAACTCCAGACGTTTGCGTTTATGATTGTGAGTGAGAAAAGGTTTTTTCCGTGCATGCCTCCCAAACAGCTTGTTGGCATGTAGATAGCGCCTGATGGTTGTTTTGGAGACTTTGTGACCCCAAGATGCTACCATTTGTTGCAATTCTTTAACAGTGAGCTTTGGAGAACTTTTTATTTCTCTTACCATCCTCCTCACTGTGCGTGGTGGCAAAATAACCTTGCGTCCTCGTCCAGGCTTGTTTACCACTGTTCCAGTTGTTTTAAACTTCTTAATGATTCCTCTGACAGTAGATATGGGCAGGTGCAGGCGAGTGGCTATTTTCTTGTAGCCATTGCCTGACTTGTGAAGTCTGACTCACATCTACCTTACTTGAATGTTGTGTTCCTTTGTCTTTCCCATGTTGGAGAGTGGATAAGAGAAATGGCCTCTGTGTCACGTCATATTTATACCCCAGGGAAACAGGAAGTGATGAATTACTAATTAAATGTTCCTAGATACTCTGATCAACTTTGTAAACTACTGTAGAAATGACAGAAATACTTCAATTACATTTATTTCCTAGGAATTGTTAGGGGTGCCAATAATTGTGGAACGGGTGATTTTATGAAAAATAATTATTTCTTAGTCAGGAAATTTTTTTTTCCCTTAAAATTCACTTGAGTTGAAGGTTACATTTTTTCTACAATTTTCAGTGTGAGAGTATGCTTCTGCAATAAAAATTGAATTTATTTTAGGGCTTTTAACACATCTTAACCAGGGGTGCCAATAATTATGGAGGGCGCTGTATATATATATATATATATATATATACTGCAGTAATTTTTATTAAACACTAAATATGAATACAATACATGAACCTTCATAATATGAGCATATACAATTCACTGCAAATAAAGATTTTGATTGTCACATTTACCAATCAAACCCACCTTAAATTGTTTACTTTTACTGCACAATTGAGTCGTTCATTCCATTTTTCATTTGCTAGATCTCCCAAGCCTTGATCGAGGTGCGCATTTGATTTCTAGATCATTGTTTGATGCGGTACCAAAAAAAAAAAAAATCACATTCTTGCGTGTAAGAGATGAGTGCAACTTATGGTCCGAGGGCCTTAAATATGAACAAATTGGGCGCGCCAATAGAAGAGGGAAGTAAACAAACTTTCAGCATTTTTAAACTAATACAACTGCCGGGATTTTCTGTCATCCCACCGGCAGAACCGGCCTGACAAATAAACGAGCTAAGCAGCTGCTTTGGGCCCCTGCAGCCACTAGGGGGGCCCAAAGAATGCTTGAAATGTCCTAGAAATGTTTTCCTTCTTTTGTAATATTATGTCATTGGTATTGCTAATCATAAACAAATTGTATGTGCTGGTTAAAAATATTGTACTTCTGTTTTTAATAAATTCCGGCTGCTGGTGTTGGAGCGGAGGTCACAACGCCACCTTCACGTTCAGCATGCTCATGCTGCATGTCATGTGAAATGTCAACGAACCTCATCTACAACAAAACTTACTGAATAGCTAAGAATTGCCTACTTGAGTAAGTTTACAATCATCATAAAAATAAACACTGCTTTTTGAAAAAGCTAAAAAAAGTAACTGTGTTGCTACAAAGCACATATCCCTCCAGCGCAGAGAATAAAAAAGAAGAAAAAAAAATAGGACCAAGGGTTCAATAGCTTACCGACGAGCAATCTTATAGTGAAGATATAAGTTATGAAAATTTCATGTGAAGTTTAAACTTTGAATCATTGAAGGTCAATGTCAAGGTCATGAAATAAAAGTTCACATACATTTATAAGACCTCCTGTAATACAATCCTAAGCTCTTGAAGCAGTTTTGGTGATGCAAGTCATTGAAAATTCAATACGTCAATTGTGAACTTTAAAGGTCACAGAAGGTCAAGCTGAGATCAGCAAATGGACTTCATACGTATAACTTTCTAAATGTCCCTATACAAGTCTTGGCTTCATCTGTGACCATTTTGGTGACACAAGTCATTGTAATTTCGCTGTTGAGTTTGACCCTCAATGGTCACTGACAGTCAAGTTATATGTCGCCAAATGAAAGTTCATATGTGACTTCCTAGATGTCAGTAACGCATACCTAGGCTCCATCTACGACCATTTTGGCAATACAAGTCATTTTAATTGTATTATGTCAAGTTTGACCTTCAAAAGTCACCAACAGTCAAGTTGAATGTCACCAAACGAAAGTTCATGTTTGACTTCCTTTCAGTCTGTTTTACAAATTTTGGCTCCACCTGTGATCTTTTTAGTGATAGAAGAATTTTCCCTAGGTCCAGTTTGAGCTTTGGGGGTCAATATGAAGGTCACCAAATTAAAGTTCATATATGACTTCCTACACGTCTCCAATACAAACCTACGCTCTATCTGTCTCGATTTTGCTGATGTACAGTGCTGTGAAAAGGTATGTGCCCCCTTCCTGGTTTCTTGTTTTTTTTCATATTTGTCACACTTAAATGTTTCAGATCTTCAAACAGAAATATCAGATAAGGCTAACCTGAGTAACTACAAAATGCAGTTTTTAAATGATGATTTCATTTATTAAGGGGAAAAAGCTATCCAAATCTATCTCACCCTATATGAAAAAGTAATTGTCCCCCTTGTTAAATCATGTATTAACTCTGATTAACCACATTTTTTTAGTTCAGTTTCACTAGCCACACCCAGGCCTGATTACTGCTAGACCTGTTGAATCAAGAAATCACTTAAATTGAACCTGTCTGACAAAGTGAAGTAGGCTAAAAGATCTCAAAAAGCAACACATCATACTGCAATCTAAAGAAATTCAAGAACAGATGAGAAACAGAGTCATTTACCTCTGTCAGTCTTGAAGGGGTCACAAAGCCAATTCTAAGACTTTGGGACTCCAGCAAACCACGGTGACAGCCATTATCCATAAATGGAGAAAACTTGGAGCGGTGGTGAACCTTCCCAGGAGAGGCCGGCCTACCAAAATTACTCCAAGAGCGCATCGACGACTCATCCAGGAGGTCACAAAAGAACCCAGAACAACATCTAAAGAACTGCAGGCCTCACTTGCCTCAGTTAAAGTAAGTGTTCGTGATTCAACAATAAGAAAGAGGCTGGGCAAAAATAGCATCCATGGGAGAGTTCCAAGATGAAAACCACTGCTGACCAAAAACAACACAAAGGCTCGTCTCACATTTACCAAAAAACATCTTGATGATCCCCGAGACTTTTGGGAAATTATTCTGTGGACTGATGAGACAAAAGTTGAACTTTTTGGTAGGTGTGTGTCCCGTTACATCTGGCGTAAAACTAGCATAGCATTTCATAAAAAGAACATTTTACCAACAATTAAATATGGTGGTGATCGTGTGATGGTCTGGGGCTGCTTTGCTGCTTCAGGACCTGGACGACTTGCCATAATTAATGGAACCATGAATTCCGCTCTCTACCAGAAAATGCTGAAGAATGTCCGACCATCAGTTTGCGACCTCAAGCTCAAGCGCACTTCGGTTGTGCAGCAGGACAATGATCTGAAAAACACCAGCAAGTCCACCTCTGAATGGCTAAAAAGAAACAAAATGAAGGTTTTGGAGTGGCTCGTCAAAGTCCGGACTTAAATCCAATTGAGATGCTGTGGTATGACCTTGAGCAGGCCACTCATGCTCGAAAACCCTGAAATCTGGCTGAATTAAAATAATTCTGCAAAGAAGAGTGTGCCAAAATTCCTCCACAGCAATGTAAAAGACTCATCGCCTGTTATCGCAAATGTTTGATTGCAGTTTTTTTGCCGAGGTTGGCACAGCCTGTTTACCAATTTTGGGGCAATGACTTCTTCACATAGGGCCAGGTAGGTTTGGATAGCTTTTTCCCCCAATAAATGAAATCATCATTTAAAAACTGCTTTTTGTATTTACTCGGGTCATCTTTGTCTACTAAAATTTGTTTGATGATATGAAACATTTAAGTGTGACAAATATGCAAAAAAAAAGAAGAAATCATGAAGATTTTCTTTTCACAGCGCTGTAAGTCATTGTAATTTCACTGTAAAGTTTGGCTGTTGAAGGTCATTGAAGGTCAAGTTCAAGGTCACCAAATGAAACATCATATATGACTTCCTATATGCCCACAATTCAAACCTAAGCTCTATCTCTAATAGTTTTGGTGATAGAAGTCACAGAAATTTCACGATATGAAGTTTGATCTTTGACAGTCACCAAAGGTCAAGTTCAAGGCCAGCAAATGAAAGTTCCTGTATGACTTCCAATAAGTGTTCAATAAACATAAGTTCCCAATCTTCAATATTTTCAAGACTAGAAGCCTTTGAACATTGTAATATTTTGCTTGACCTCAAGTTTGACCTTAAATCCTGTTGTTATGACTATGTACTTCCGTATATTCCTGAATACTTTCCTGAAGATCTCTGCGCTTTTCGCATTCAATTTTCACCCGCGGTCAGGACCATTTGCTTTCTACGAGGTCGAAGCGGCCGAAAGTTGAGGACGTACTGCAAAAGTCTGGCAGCTCAAGCAGGAATTTGCTATCGGCTACAGTTTGCTACAGCGACAGTGGAAGCAACATTCTTTAAGTGTCTGAAAGGGCAATGCACAGTTCCATTAGGTGGTTCATAACAAAGGCAGACACATCTTATGAGACCAGAGGCAAACTGTCACCCTCCTGCAGCATCACAGGACATTGAATGATCTGTCGCTGGGACGTCTGATATGACCCCTGTTTGGATTACGATTTGGATTACGGACTGGAAAGAGGACTTGCAGCTAGTTGCCGACTAGCAACTAGCCACTAAACTGACAGCTGACGGCTGTTAGCGAACAGCTGATTACACCAAACAACCGGTGAAACACGGCTACATGGGTCCCAAGAGGTTGTTAGGGGCTGAGGAAGTCGAGGAAATTAAAAAAATCACTCAACTTTCTGTCAGAGGAAGTTGCTGCTGTCAGGCTGCAGCAAAAGAGTATTTTAGACATGGTCACGGAGGTAAAAGCACTGCGTATCCAGAACGCGGAGAGGGACAAGCGGATAGCTTTCCTGGAGATCAGATTGGCGGAAATGGAGCAGTACAGTAGGATGAATGACGTGATCGTCACCGGGCTGCATGTAAAACCCCGGTCCTATGCTCGGGCTATGACCACCAACATTGCAGAGGAGCCTGGGGAGTTGGATGCTAGCTCCATGGAGCAACAGGTTGCTGCCTTCTTGCAGTCCAAGGGCATTGAGATGGACTACAGTGCCTGACAAAAGTCTTGTCGCATAAGGACATAGTAACTAAAAATAGCATATAACTTTATTTCTAACCAATCAATTGTTACAATAAATGGTCCATTTTAATGTCAAGGGCTTTCACATTAATAATTTGGTGCAAAATGAAACCGTCAAAAAGTGTTCTGATGTTCACAGCTTGGCTAAGCCCATAACATCTGTTTTTGCTAGGACAAAAGTCTTGTCGTCTCTTCAGATGATGCAACAAATCGCAGATTAGAGTTTAACCTATGACAAATACTGTAATTAACACATTCCCAGATGTGTATAGAAATAACCCCAGCACACCAGACTGTCACATGAGGTGCGACTAGACCTCTGACAACATACCAAAGATTCAACCACAGACCAAAGTGCTGATCATCAAGAGCCTAAAGACTGAGTCTGCTGCTGAGGTGGCAGACATCTTTAATGTATCCAAATGTCAAATGGAGGGGATGAGAAAAAGATTTGAAGAAACTGGTGACGTTCATGGCAAGCGCAGGTCAGACAGACCCCGGTATGACAACTGTTTGAAAGGACCATTTGTTGCTTCAACTGTACAAGGCTAGCCCTTCTTCAACTACAGCCAAGCTACATGAGGAAATGTCACCAAAAATCCCGGTATCTACAAGAAGAGTATGTCAAATTCTCTCTCAAAGTGGTTTTCATAGCCAAATTAGTACACAGAAGTCAGCATTAAACAGAAAACAAAAAACCTGCATTGCATTTGCCAAGGCCCACAGCTCGCAGAAAGGATTGATACTGGAAAAGTGGCTGAAAGTTTATTTTTCTGGTGAATCATCCATTGAACTGCATGCCAGTCGCCGTAAAAAAGACCTGTTGGAACCCTCATGGACCCAAGATTCTCTCAGAAAACAATCATGTTTGGTGGAGGAAAAAATCATGGTTTGTTGTTACATCCAGCATGGGGGTGTGAGAAAGATCTGCAGAGTGGATGGCAACATCAACAGTCTGAAATATCAAGAAGTTCTTGCTGCCCTACTTATACTGCTGCTCCTTCTCATTCTTCTGTCTCCATGTCACAGTTCCTGAAAGCGAAGAAGGTGAAGGTACTCCAGGATTGGCCAACCCAGTCACCTGACATGAACATTATTGAGCATTTCAGGGGTAAGATGAAGGAGGAGGCTTGGAAGATGAAACCATAGAATCTTGATGAACTCTGGGAGTCCTGCAAGACTGCTTTCTATGCCATTCCAGATGATTTCATCATCAAGTTATCTCAGTCATTGCCAAGACGTATGGATGCAGTCCTCCAAGCTCATGGGAGTCATATGCAATATTAATTATTTTTTCCAAGGCACCATGGCTTTATGTTCTGATATTATAGTGGCATATTTGTGTATTCAAAATAAAGTGTATGTATAATTTCCACATTTTTTTTTCAATGCGACAAGACTTTTGTCCAAACAAAATCTGACCTTTCTGTACAAATTAAATTATATAACTCAATCAATGACACAAAACTCTATTTTGGTATATTTCGCATAATCTAGAGGGCTTTGCCTTTCATATAAGCCATTTTTGATTCCAATTGATCAACTATAAGTCAGGTTATTATTTGTTGTTCCTACAACTTGGATAAGTGACAAGACTTTTGTCAGGCACTGTACAATAACATCGAGGCATGCCACCCTCTGCCCAGGAGGAACGCAAACGATAAGCCAGCCTTCATTATCAGGTTTGCCAATAGGAAACATAAAACTGCGTTACTAAAACAAGGGAGGAAGCTGAAAGGAACGAACGTTTTCATAAATGAGCACCTCACAAAACAAAATGGGGAGATAGCCAGAAAAGCATGCTACTTAAAGAAACAAAGGAAAATTCAAAACACCTTTATTACAAACTGTAAAACTTTCATCAAACTTAACGGATCACCCGAGGAAGCTAACGTGCTGGTAATCAGAAACATAGAGGAGCTGGACAAATATCATTGATAATCACGAACTGGACCATAATCAAGGTAACATGCACCGTTACACATCACCATGACCAGCATTGACAGTAATGACTCACCTACACCTGGAAACATCAATAACATAACTCTGAGCATCAGTGAGCATGATCAACCTGAACTAAAAATCTTTGAATATACTGACCATAATGCCCAACATTTAGAATATGAAATAGACCCAGACAATAATTTCTTTTCATCTATCAACAATACCTGCTGTTATTACACTGAGGAACAGTACAACCTGAACATTAAGATAGTAGACAAATTATCAATCATTCACTTCAACAGTAGAGGCCTGTATGCTAATTTCAATCATATCAAGGATTATTTACTTCAGTGTTCACAACCATTCACCATCATTGCAATATCTGAAACCTGGTTCAGCGAGGATAAAGGTGTGGATTTTGAGCTGGAGGACTATGAGCTCAGGTATACAAATAGACAAAATAAGGGAGGAGGAGGGACGGCAGTGTTCATACACAAAACTTTAAAATTTACAGTGTCGGACAGGATGACAACTGTGGTTAGCAACATACTTGAATGCATTACTGTTGAAATTTGTAAAGAAAATTGTAAAAATGTAATCATCAGCTGTATATACAGAGCACCAGGCACTAATATCGAGGTATTTAACAACTGGCTTGAGGAAACCTTCTCAAAGGACATTCATGAATCAGTTTTCATTTGTGGAGATTTTAACATTGACCTACTAAATCCTAACAACCACAAAATGACAAATGATTTCATCAATACAATGTATAGTATGGGCTTATATCCAAACATCATTAGACCTAGTCGAATCACATCACACTGTACCACTCTCATTGACAATATATTTTCAAATTACATAGAAAACAATACAGTAAGCGGACTATTGACTAATGATACCAGTGATCACCTTCCAGTGTTTACATTTTACGAGAGAAACTACAGATATAATAATATAAACAATGAAAAACAATACAGGCGAATTATAACAGAAGAATCACTGAATGCATTAAAAAATGACTTACTTGCTCAGAATTGGAACGTTATATACCAGGCAAAAGACACCAACAAAGCTTATGAAGAATTTCTCAAAGTATTTTCATCACTTTATAATAAGAACTGTCCAATAAAACACTATAGGAGGAAGCTTAAATATACAGAATGCCCATGGATCACAAAAGGTTTACAGAATGCTTGTAAAAAGAAAAACGCTCTATACAGAGAATTTATAAGGCTGAAGACTAAAGAGGCAGAAAAAAAAAAAAAAAAGTATAAAAATAAGTTAACAAATATTATAAGGGCTTGTAAAAAAGACCACTATAAGAATTTATTAGATTATAACAAACACAATATTAGAGGAATATGGGGCATACTAAACAGTATTATAAGAAAGGGAAAGAAACAAAATTGTTATCCTGCATATTTCATTGATGATAATAATGAGAATCATAATATGAATGATATTGTTAACCGTTTTAATGAGTTCTTTGTAAGTGTGGGTCCAGATCTTGCTGAAAAAATCTCATATCCTGGGACAATGGACAGTTGGAATGATGGGTTGATAAATAGAAATCCTAGTTCAATGTTTCTTACTGCAGTGACTGAAAAAGAACTATTAGATATTGTCAATAAATATCCAAATAAAAAATCAGCTGATTGTGATGACATTAATATGGAACTAGTAAAAAAGGTAATTGAGGGTATTTCTAGACCATTAACATACATATGCAACTTATCATTCCAATCCGGTTCATTTCCAAACAGAATGAAAATAGCAAAAGTTATACCACTGTACAAGCCTGGGAACAAGCATCAATTCAAAAACTACAGGCCTGTCTCGTTACTCCCACAATTCTCAAAAATACTAGAAAAACTATTCAATAACAGATTGGAAAAGTTCATTGAAAAGCACAATTTACTTTCAGATAGTCAGTACGGGTTCAGAACAAACAGATCAACAGCACTTGCATTAATAGAATCAATTGAAGAAATCACAAATTCTATAGAACAAAAAAAGCATACAGTTGGGCTGTTTATTGATTTAAAAAAAGCATTTGACACAATCGATCACAATATTCTAATCTACAAATTGGAACGGTATGGTATCAGGGGGGTAGTATTAAACTGGATAAGGAGTTATTTGAGTGACAGGCAGCAGTTTGTGAAGTTGGGTGATCTTTGTTCTTCTTGTCTACATGTTACTTGTGGTGTCCCCCAGGGGTCTGTGTTGGGACCCAAATTGTTTATTTTATATATCAATGATATCTGTAATGTCTCAAATATATTGAAATTGGTATTGTTTGCCGATGACATGAATATTTTTTGCTCTGGGGAGGATCTGCATAAGTTATCAGGGGATATCACCATAGAAATGAAGAAAATGAGAGCATGGTTTGACATAAATAAATTATCATTAAATTTAAGTAAAACTAAGATTGTTATTTAGTAACTGCAAAAGGAACACACAAGTAGAGGTTCACATTGATGAAATCAAAATTGAACAAGTCTCTGTAAATAAATTCTTGGGTATAATAATTGACGATAAACTAAACTGGAAATTTCACATTAAACATGTACAATCAAAACTGTCAAAAAGCTTATCCATCCTCAGTAAAGTAAAGCATGTTCTGGATCATCGATCACTCCACATTCTTTACTGTTCTCTGGTATACCGTATTTACATTACTGTTCAGTGGTCTGGGGCAATAATTACAAAAGTTCATTGCATCCAATAATTATACTACAAAAAAGAGCAGTAAGAATCATTCATAATGCTAGATATCGAGACCACTCCAATTCACTTTTTCTGCAATCAAAATTACTAAAATTTACTGATATTGTACAGTTTCAAACTGCACAAATAGTTTTTAAAGCAAAAAACAAAATTCTGCCGAGAAACATACAAAAATTGTTTAGGGATCGAGAGGGGGGATATAATCTCAGGGAAAAATTAAACCTAAAAGTTCAGCCTATGAGGACTACCAGGAAAGGTTTCTGCATTTCCATATGTGGAGTAAGACTCTGGAATGGTTTGAATGTGGAGCATAAAATGTGTCAGAATTTACAGCAATTCAAAGCCAAATATAAGGACATTATTTTACTGAGGTACAGTAATGTAGATAGTTTAAAACTCACGAGATGGTTGCAGGGACCTGCTGTTTAATAATCATCATTATCATTATTCTTACTATTATTATTACTCTTATTATTGTTGTTGTTGTCTGGCTTACCTTATGTAAATCTGATATTTTGTTATTTATGTAAAGATGTGTATATGTGCTCTTAGACTCAAGGATGCTCTCATGTATGTACAGTTATGTGCATAAGGGCATATGTATTTGTACAGTAATATGTTATGAAAATTCTTATTATTGAAAAAGTTAAATAATGTACAAGGTGTATGTAGTTAGGGAACTGACAAGATGATTATGATTAATTACTGATGGAGAAGGGGTGGGGTACAATAAGTTTTTACTTCTTCCCACTCCCTTTCGAATGTATAAATTGAACTCGATATTGTATAAACTTTCTTTTTTTCTCTCAATCTTTCTGTTTTGAATATATATTGACTCTTCTGTACTTGTCTTTTTTTATTATATATTCAAAATAAACTTTCAAAATCAAATTTGAAACCCCTTTGCGCAGAAGCCAAATCTGGCCATTTTGTGTTACCTTATTTAAGGCTTTATACTTCAAGATTGCAGCTTCACAGAGAGGAAGAGAATGGCTCAACTGAGTCAAGACACTTGAAGCATTTAGAATTCCATCGTATTGAGTTTATGTCCATGATTTTGGGAGAGAAAAAGGCTGCAAACATAAAAAATCTTCATGAAAATTCAGCATTATGGTTGTAAAAAAAATAAGACTGAGAATTGAAAAATTGGCTGGGGTTTAAAACCATGCATTTCTGGGATCATAAACTCCTTGACCACAAGTATGATTCATCTGAACATTACATTGTAAATTTCTTACTCTCTAGGAGCCAAATAAGACAGCAATCCAGGTGGCTCCCCAAACTCTAAGATCCCTGAAAATGGTGCACTGTCAAATCATAAAATAATCATATATTTAACACAAATCAACTTTTGACGCATAAAATTCAATATGAATTAATGATTTTTTGGCTGAATTTAGCATAAGTTTATCAATATAGGTGCAGTTGGACATCAGTGGTCACCAGTAACCTCTCCAAACACAAAACATGCCTTTTCTCCATGATAAAGTTTAGAATTTTTTCGATGTTTCTTCAGTCCCACAAGCCAGCGCACATACTCATTAAAGGAACTGCTTATTTTACTGTCAGAACATTCACCGTGCAATGAAAAGCCAGCAGTTCCCAATTCTGAGCTCGCACCCTTATATAATCGCTTTCCACACCTTATAGGAACAAGTATAACTCACTAACTCAGTAATATGTGAAATATACCTTATTAAAACAGAACAGACATTCCACTATCAGAAAAAGTCAGGCAATATTCTACCCTAGATTGAACAGAATGGTGCAATGAACGTACCAGGGGGTCTTCCGAAGGCCTTGTTACAGTTGGCAAAACATCCAAGCCAAAACATTGGCATTTGATTTCATTAAATACGGTATAAATTCAGCATTGAATCCCTCCTCCAGAGAAAGATGTATCTGGTAGAAGGAACCCTCCAGTCCTGTTTCACTGATAACAAGGCAATCAGAGATGGCAGACTTCACCCCATTCAGGCAAATATTGGCAAGTGCGGAAACACAAACAAACACGCAGAGCCACTAGATGGCAGACTTCACCCATTCACGCAAATATTGGCAAGTGCGGACAAACACAAACAGACAGACAAACAAACACACAGAGTCACTAAAAACGGTACTGCACGCCCACTCCGTGGGGTGAAATAATAATTTCCATTGACCACGTCCATACCTCATTAAAATCCCGTAAATGTAACTGAACACTTCAGACCGGTTTTGGAAGTCTTTTTTTCAGCTGCGCAACTGTGCCCAACGTTAACAGAACACAGCCTACTTTGCTCTTACGCAAGGGCTTTTATACTCCTCTCATAGTCCAATCAGTGTCTTTCAGTCACTGTGGAAAGTTTAAACACTCAGCCATTGGAAAAGAAATGAGTCAATCAAGACATCATTGCCAGGGAAGCTTCAAGGGGGCGTGACCTATAAGCGTGCAGTTACACAGATGAGCCGAAGTAAATAATTGAGTGATTGGCTATTAACATGAGTACTTAGGAGGATATTAAGGAGCGCTGAATTTGTCGATGGAGGAATCTACGCGTAAATTCACAGTAGGGAACTACGTGTTTTTGATATGTGATGACTATAATTGATAGTAGAATGACATAGAGGCAATACCATATCGAATTTTTGCTTCAGAAAACCTATTTTTCTTAACTACTAGTTAGGATACCATTGGCTCACCGTAGCTGCAGTTCTTGCTACAAAGAAAAACAACTTTTTTTCCTGTAGCAAGAGATCATTTTTTTGAACTGCTGGATAGATACTATGGGCAAGTATATTGAGCAGTTTGCACATCAGTATTAGCTGAGGAGTTTAATTCATGTAACCCCTGAGAAACAGGGATGGGACTGAACTCGTCCATATTTTTAACAGTGTTCCAGCTTGGCTTGCTTGGGAATATTCAGTAACTTATGCGGGTGTGTCATCTAGTGATAGAATATTGTAACTGTGTGCATAAATTTGCAGCTCCATGTCCGCGGGCGGACAAATCTGCACAAAGGGGTTAATGGTCATCTGAGGTCAACTTTAACACAACCACAATACAGATCATATATAACTTCCTATATTTCAATAATAAAAAATTAATCTCTATCTGCAACCATTTTGTAGCTTCCACTGGCAATTTTTCCCATTGTCCATAAGACCCAATCTTTAAGTAGAGTTGGTCCCACTAGACCAACTACCATCAATTCAATCAAAATGGCACTCACACTGTACACAAAGTGTATCAAGGTGAGTCATTTGCCAGATTTAGAAAAAACTTACACAGTTTTTGAGAAATAATTGTCTGAAATTTCAAGTCCTGTCTTTCAACTGTAGTGGTTTTCATCCAGATGTATTTTCAGATTATGAGGTTCCCCCATCCCCAAGCAATTGGAGAGAGACAGATTCTTCAGACGATTAGGCTTTATTGAGGCATATTGATAAATGTAAAGCCGAGTTCTTTTTGCGCAAGAAGAACTCGGAGAAAGCAATACGATTTCATGTGGAATTTTCTTAATTTGTTTAACAAGAATAAGTTCTGCCCAGCAAAGGAGTCATGTAAAGGATCAATGCTATAACAAATGAGGTGAACAAATGTGACTGAAAGCTTTCCTGACCGAAGAAATGCAATTAATAAATTCATGATCTTTTCTCTGTTTTTGAACAGGGGTGGACCAACAATTCAAGGAGACGAATTGACTAATAAACTTTCCCTGATTTTTACTTTTACAGGAAAGGATCCTGGCGAGAGGAAAAGCAGCAAAATTATGATGATTGAGTTCATTGTTTGCATCTAACTCAATCTATTGAAACTTTTCCACAGAGTGTGCACTCCAGAAGGGAAAAGATTAAAATGACCTTGAGGGAAAATAAGCTGGCCAGCTAAGAATTCAACTGCAGGGTTGCAACATTAAAAGTTTACCTTCTAAAATAAATTTGGGGAAATCCAATTCGGAGTATTAACACAAGACTAAGACTAAATTCAAAAGGTGGACCACCATATAAGTGAAAAAGTCGACTAATAAAGTGATCACATTATTTTTCTTCCCGTTCTAAATTTAATTTTGATTAGGCATGACAAAATCTTTTCCTTCTAGTAGTGAGAAAGACAAGGACTTTCAAATAAAAAGTACTGACTGACTGACTGAGCTGACCAAATTTGGGACGATTGTTTACCTTTATGTACTGGGAGCCCAACAGAAAAACAATTTTACAGTTGAATATTCAATATATGCCCATTTTTGAGAATAAAAACAAAAAAATTGCATATTGTAACACGGTCTAAAGCAACTCCACCCGGTTCTGCTGATGACATGGGGAGTTGCTATGGCTGGGGCTAATAAGCCCTGACTGTGCGTCTCCTCCATGCTCTTAGTGGAACCCTAGATTGAGGTGGGTTGCTAAATCAAAATTCATTGAAAAAAAAAAAAAAAAAACACTTTGAAAAGAAAGATATTATTGTTACTGTCCCACTTTTGACCCAGAATATGCTGAAACATAAAATTATGAATATACTGCCAAAAAATATTGATTTAAAATTGATAGGAGCTCAGTAGTGAGGGTGAGCAATTTGGGTACTTATGAATTTTTGAATAATATTAATTTATCAGGGTGGCACATCGACAACTCATTGTATTCCAAATAATTAAGGTGACATTAATGACTTTGTAAAGCACATTCAGACTGAGGGGACAAAATACACAAGACAAATTTCTTGAATTGGGACTTATTTGGCTGGTTAAAGAAGAATCTGAGTGTCAGAACTCTCTTGCAGCATCTGTTTCAAATTGTTATTGATGAGTTGTAACTTTAATTGTTTCATCCATTATGCCCAGAAAGTGGCAGCAATAGCCCCAATTCAACTGGAATGCTCTCATAACTATCCCATTATGAGGGGTGAGGAAACTTACCCCCTCATGAGTACAGAGCTCAATGCAGAACACCTGAGTGTGTGTTGTGACTCACTCCAGAGACGGGTAAGATCTCCTATCAAGGAGACAACCTAAGGCAGGGGTGAGTCGACCCCCAGGTCATTGTTGAAATCAGTCTTTTGGGAGATTATTATTATGGGCTATTGCATGAAGGTGCTATGGCATTCCAAACGTAGATCCTTGGAAAGGCCTGGATGAAACTGTTTTTAAAAATATTCTGACACAAAAGTGTCTGCGTAGTCTTTACAGCAAAAGTAAATATTATAAAATCTGGTACATCTAAGACTTAAAGTTAAATTATGCAGGTGCAGATGACCCTCGTTCTGTATGTGCTGAGTGCTTAGTGGATCTGCATGTGCATGTGTCTGTGTCTGTGCCTGTGTTTGTATTTTATTTTCTCACTCCAGTGACGGGCGGGTGGCAGTTTAGCGTACCAGCCGGTCAAGGCCCGCTCCTTCCTGGAGTCTCCCTGAAGTTTTGAACAAATATACTGAGACAGTGATTCCAGTCATGAAGGCTCGTTCACCAAAACAATCAGATGGAAAAATCACAAATCAATGTTGAATATGGACTTGGACTTTGGACTAACTTTGGACTGATTACCTGCAATAAGCAACATTACTGGATTCAAGTGGGACATTAGACTGGGACTTTATTTACCACAGCAACGAAAAGAAACCTTGACCTTAAAAACAACTGGAGTTCACATGCTGGCGTACATGACAGACTGTTTTTACTCAAAGTGTTACAGTCGGAAAGGACCAACAAAGGACCAACAAATGATTTTATGTTCGGGCTCATAAGAAATTCACTTGTGTGTAGGATGAGGGTCATAGACCAGGGGTAGACAATGCTGTGCCCTTTTTCCACCATGATTAATGTGAGGCCATGATTGGGATGGCCTCAACGGGAGGAATGTTGAGGATTATATTTCAATATTTCTCATCATATTCATCAGTAGATTAATTGCCATGTTGAATAACCATAATCAATAATCATAATCAATAACCATATTATGTAAGCAGCAGTAACACACACACACACACACACATAACATAACACACACACACATACAAGTAGTTCACATACGCATAGGGAGGGGATGAGCAGTGCAAACACAGACACATACACATACACATAAAACACACACACACACACACACACACAAGCAGTTCACACACACGAGCAGTGCACACAGACACATGTAGTTCACACATACACACGCAGCACACGTACACATGCGCACGCACACATACAAGCAGTTCACACACAGACACACACACATACAAGCAATTCAATTCACACATGCATGAGCAGCTCACACACATAAGCAGCGCGCTTCTGTAGCTTTGATTAGTAAGCAGGCTTCTGTTTAGTTGATTCAAAAACATAATCAGGTGATGCATTTGATTTCTGTAGCTTTGATCAATATTTGTTCAGTAAAATCATTAGTTGTTACTGAAAAAAACAATTGAATCATTTATGTATCCACTTGTATCCTATTCCTTTGTCTGTACTTTTCATCTCTTGAGTGGAACTTTACACTCCTATTTAGTGATGTGCAGCTCATCTTTGCTTTGAATTCCTGAAGGATTAGGTAGTGGCGTTTTGGTTTGGCTGGCCAATTGTAGCGCGAGAATGAGAATGCGGAAAGACCATATTTGGAAGATATTTCCTGTGATAAAGGTATAAAAGCTGGGTGTGAAAAGTAAGAGATCAGTTCTTCTTGCGCAAAAAGAACTCAGCTTTATATTCATCAACATGCCACAATAAAGCCTAATCGTCTGAAGAATCTGTCTCTCTCCAATTGCTTGGGGATGGGGGAACCTCATAATCTGAAAATATGTCTGGATGAAAACCACAACACAACATTGATAATATTTTCCTTAACCTCGAGTGTGACCTTTCAAAGTCATCTTTGGTCAAATTTAATACTGCCAAAATATAGGTCACATATGACTTCCTATATGTCGATAATACAAACTTAATCTCTACCTGAAACCATTTGGCCTCGACGGGCCGTCTTGCATATTCTCCATAAGACCCCATTTTACAGTACAGCGCCCCCGCTGGGCCCAGTTCCATCCATTCAATCAAAATGGTGCTCACACTGTACATTGACGGTACCAAGGTAACTTGATTGCCTGATTTAGAAAAAAATTTATCACACAGTTTTTGAGAAATAATTATTTTTTTTTTTTTTTTAAGATTAGTTTTTTGGGAATTTTTTCCTTTATTTTACAGTTATACAGTGTAGAGAGGCAGGAAGGTTGGGGAGAAGAATGGGGGAAGACATGCAGCAAATGACCTGGGCCGGAGTCGAGCCCAGGTCGCTGTGGGAAGGAGACAGCCTTTATGGTACTCGCGCTTAGACCGATGAGCCACCGGGGCGCCCCCGAGAAATCATTTTTTTTTAAATTTTTTCAGTCCTATCTTTAAAATTGGGGCCAAAATTTGAAGGGCCCATAAAATGGACAATCAATCAAAAATCTGAAAAAGGCGAGCTGCCGGGTTAGCTCACTTGGTTAAGGCACCGCATTTGCGGAGCAGTAGTGACTACCATGGCGCGGGTTCGATCCCCGGTCGTACCAACCGGCATTGATAAGCAGCTTTTTCAGAGCAGTGCATGATTGGCTACGCGTTGCAGGGACACAAATTGGGAAGGGACTGCCGGGACGGGATACAAAAATAATTGCTTTGTTCGTTACTCAAGCGCCTCCTGTTAGCCTGCCGGCCGTTCCTCAGTAAGATTCTAAGCTTGCTCATGTTCGGGTATCCTCCACCCTCGTTCTGAACTTGCGAAGTTTGGTCCAATGAGTGTAAAGAAGCAGCGGCTGACAGGTGCGTGCTTCGGAGGAGAGCCGTGAACTGTCTTCGCTCTCCCGAGTTGGCAACATGGGATCGCATACGAGCAAGCCTTGTACATAGTTCTCGAATTGGGTATTCCAGATTCAGGTGGGATTGGAGATGCCAAATTTAAAAAAAAATCTGAAAAAATGTGTGGAGATATGGTCTAGTAGTATGTTATGGCAAATTTACATGAAAATTCATCAGGCCGAAAAAAAGATAAAAAACGTATTGGACAACAGACGACGGACGACAGAGGACAGACGCCACACCACGACAATGGCTTATTGGCTCATAAGGCCGGTAAGCTAAAAACAGAAGAGCAGCCTAGAAATGTAGCCTACTTAGGCTGCAGCCTACGCTTTGAGAACCAGCCAATAACGCAAGCACTCTTTATCAAGAACATACTGTTAAAGGTTAGAAAGATTTTTTCAGCGGCACTTTTCGTTGTATTTGTCTGAATTCTGCAAACAGCCCCTTCACAATCAATAAATGAAATAGTTTAAAATAAAAACAAAAGAAAATCAGGTATCTGCAGTGGGTTGCAGGACTGTTATGAAGTCAATCCAATCATTTCATTCAGTCCAATAAGTGGACGGCCCACTTGCCTGTTCATTTATCCAATTTACACGCATCTGAGCACCCTGCTCTTGCACTCATTACGCATGCGTGGAAAAGGCTAGCAAAGCCTTCGCACTTGGCACGATTGTTCCGTACTGTGCCACAGTACGATTGGTCCCTCTATCCCCCCACCGCTGGTCAGCTTTCACACTACCAATGTTGTTCCGTACCCGATTACAGCTGCTTTTGTCAAAGTTCCGATGCAGTAGGTGGCTGTATGCACCTAGGTGGTTTTGAAGTAGAGAGATACACACAAAGAAGTAGAAGCCAAGGAAATTTATCTTTTTCATCACTTGAGCTGCCAGATTTTCACGCTTCGTTCCGCACTTTTAAGATATTGCAGCCGCATTTCTTTAGTTTGTCATGGCACTGTTCTATGGTTCTGCGATAACCAAAAAAATGCAAATACTCGCAAATAATTCCATGAATCTCCATTTTCTGTGTGTAGTATCCAGTTATGATTGTATGTTTTCATCTGCCCAAATTTCAAGCAACCATTTAATTTCTTCGTTTGACCACAGAGATCCTTTTGCCGCTATGTTTGTTAGAACAAGATTCGAATAGTTAAGATGTCACATAGCAGTCTATTCCCACGCTCAAGAACAGTTGCTTTCCTGTTTGGTATGAGTACAGATGAACCGTGCCCGAGACCACCTCTTCCAAGCAGACTTATGAGGCCGTTTGAAAGAGAATTCATACTTGCTTTCACATGTAATAACATACTGTCACACAAACACCATCATTCTCTCACACATACACCATCATTCTCTCACGCACACGCTATTATACTCTCACACACACCATCATACTCACACACACACCATCATTGTCACACACACACACCATCATTCTCTCAGCAAACACTATCATTGTCTGACACACACACTATCATTCTCTCACGCACACATATCATTCTGTCACGCACACACCATCATTCTCTCTCACACACACCATCATTCTCACTCGCACACATTATCATTGTCTCACAGACACTATCATTCTCTCACACACACACCATTATACTCTCACGCACACACCATCATTCTCTCTCACACACACCATCACTCTCTCATGCACATACCATCATTCTCTCACGCACAAACCATTATACTCTCACACAAACTTAAACTTGTCAAAGTGACAAAATGACAGTGAATGTAAAACAGAATGATAGTGTATGTGAATGAGAATAGGTGATTGTGTGAGAGTTTGATTGAAACGGAAGTTAGTTTGATTGAAACGGATGTAGCATTAAATTCTCAGTTCCTGATTGGTTATAATTGAAATCTTTGAAAATTTAGTAAGAAGTGGGATTTCACGGACATATCCCACCCTCCTGTTCGACAAGGAAGCATGGTGAAAAAACTGCATGCTCGTTGCGGGAGCAGCATGTCATTCCAAATCCATTTGAAACGTGAAGTGTTGCTCGTTATTCATCCCAATTCCGTCCGTAAAGTGGAGTATAGGACCAAAGTGAAGTATATCATACTATAAAATTGAAGTAGGCCTATAGCTCGTTATTCTTTCCAATTCCATTTGAAAAGCAGAGTATAGCACCAGAAGTGAAGTATACTTGATTGCACCAAAAGCGAAGTGTCGCTCGTCTATCATCCTAATTATTCAAAAAAGTGAAATATAGCGCCAGAAGAGAAGCACAGAACATCATTCATTGCAATTCCATTCCAAAAGTGAAGTATAGTTTTAATATTGCTACTTAACGGACTGGGGGAAAAACGGGTCTCATGTTTCAATTACTTGCGAAGGCAATATTCATTTCAGAGTTTAAATAATCTATGTAATTGCGTCGCAACAAAACATCAGCATGACACGTAGGCTCATAGCCTACTAGCTATAACGAACGCAAATTGCACCTAGCTGGTTTACTCCAGGACTTTGCTTTTTATGGATCTAAAGGCCCGTTATGTAGCCGAGTAAATAATGAAATTTATATGGTTTGAGCAAATGTGTTGGGCAAAACTTATTACAATAATAGTAAAAGGAAAATTGAAATGAGGTCCCGTAAATTTATAAGTGCTGGAATCTCACAGCACTTCTATCAATGGTTTGGTTTAGCAATAGAATATACGCAAAACGGGGCTCTAGGCTGTGCAAGCGTATAGCTTACGAGAAGTTACAAGGGACTATGGTAAAGCTATGGCATTATATACCGGCTGCTATCACCCAGCGGAAACAAGGAACAGATGGTTCCAGTTGACTGATGCAATAGCAGCGCTCCAGGTCTTAATTGGCCGGCGCATGTGCTGGACCGTAGAAACCGAGAACCTGACGGGACAGTGGTGGGACACGATTAAAAAAATAAACTAATTAATTAGAGGCTTTGTAATTAGTTAACTGATATCGATTAATCGCATTTTTACCCCTCAGCAGACGAAAGTCGTGGAGGGGTATTGTCGTGGCGAGCGGCGTCCGTCTGTCCGCCCGTCTGTCCGTTAACTTCTCGTTTCCGGCCGATAGCTGAAAACTCCTTGGCCAAATGCTCTCATTTTCTGGTGGTATGTTGGGGGTGGTTAGAGGAAGCTCCCTATCGATTTCTGTCCCACTGCGATAATCAATATGGCTGCCATGGCAGGGCAAGCGCAAGGCTGAGGGGTCCTGCTCGCGAAAGCGCACTATTTTTATCAAATAGAAATATTTACACAATAAGCAAAGTTTTTCAACTCAAATAAATTTTGATTGATGACTGAATCAATGAATGGACATTTATATCGAGGGCTGACTGCAATAAACAATTATGTCCCATGTAAAACATCTGGGCATAACTGTTTATTGCAGTCAGCGCTCGATATGTTAACTTAAACAACAAAAAATGTTACGCTGGTAACACTGATGCACACACTTCTGCCCGGTGGATGGCGGTAATGCTGCACCTAAAGTCTTAAAATGTTGACTTTAATGGCTACAATTGCACTTTAACTTTGCATTAATCTGTGAATGCAGTAGACAGATGAAAAATGAACAGATAAATATAGATGAAAATTTTTTGTTGTTTAAGTTTACATATATGTCCATTCATTGATTCAGCCGTCAATCAAAATTTATTTGAGTTGAAAAACTTTGCTTATTGTGTCAAATATTGCTATTATATAAAAATGTGATTAATCGATATCAGTTAATTAATTACAAAGCCTCTTATCAATTAGATTGTTTTTTTAATCATGTCCCACCACTAATATATTGTCCCGTCAGGTTCTTGGTTTCTACGGTCCAGCACATGCACCGGCCAATTAAGACCTGGAGCACTGCTATTGCATCAGTCAACTGGAACCATCTGTTCCTTGTTTCCGCTGGGTGATAGCAGCCGGTATATAATGCTATAGCTTTGCCATAGTCCCTTGTAACTTCTCGTAAGCTACACGCTTGCACAGCCTAGAGCCTCATTTTGCGTATTTCCTATTGCTAAACCAAACCTTTGATAGAAGTGCTGTGAGATTCCAGCACTTATAAATTTACGGGACCTCGTTTCAATTTTCCTTTTACTATTATTGTAATATAAGTGTAGCCTAATACATTCGCTCAAACCTTTTAAATTTCATTATTTACTCGGCTACATAACGGGGCTTTAGATCCATAAAAAGCAAAGTCCTGGAGTAAACCAGCTGGGTGCAATTTGTGTTCGTTATAGCTAGTAGGCTATGAGCCCAAGTATCATGCTGATGTTTTGTTGCGACGCAATTACATAGATTATTGAAACTCTGAAATGGATATTGCCTTCGCAAGTAATTGTACACGAGACCCGTTTTTCCCCCAGTCCGTTAAGTAGCAATATTAAAAACTATACTTCACTTTTGGAATGGAATTGCAATGAATGATGTTCTGTGCTTCTCTTCTGGAGCTATATTTAATTTTTTGAATAATTGGGATGATAGACGAGCGACACTTCGCTTTTGGTGCAATCAGGTATACTTCACTTCTGGTGCAATACTCTGCTTTTCGAATGGAATTGGAAAGAATAACGAGCTATACATGGAGGTTACGGGGCGAGTGTTTGTGGCGAATTGGAATTTCGGAACGAGGTGGGCCGCGGAGGGATTTTTACCGTGCGAGACCGAAGGTCGAGTGTGGTGAACATCCCTCTGCGGCCCAACTCGATCCGAAATTCCCCAGATGCTACAAACACCAGCACGGTAAACTATATATTATATGCGCCATTTTTTGGATTCATTTGTGAGACAATCACAGAATACTTAACACGTTGACTGCCAACTACGAGATAACTCGTAATGGCGGGTCAGGGCCGGCGCTAGACTTGAAAATTCGGCGGAAATTATCCATCCCTTTATTGAAAACAATTAGTCCTGGCTAATTCTAGATGGTTTCCTTTATAAACACGTTTTTCCAATTCAAGAATAATCAAGTGGCAATTGAAGACTGCGATCTAACAGCAAATAATGGGCTACATTCAGTAGAAAAATAATAAAATTATAATTAGGTCTATGCACTGGCACTCAGCAACGTTAATTTTTTTTCCAGCGAGAGCGGCATTTCAGAACTCTTCAGCGAATGAAGGTAATTCTGGTGTCAAGTATACGTGGTTTCGTCCGTTTACATTTTCCAGTCTGACAGCTGTCTATTTTTTACAGCAAGTTGCGTGACGGTGGGGCAGAAACACCTGTAGGTACTTGCCGAAATTACCTTCATTTGCAAATGAGTTCTGAAATGCCGCCCCTCACTGGAAAAAAAAAACGTTTGAGAGTGCCAGTGCATAGACCTAATTATAATTAAATTATTTTCTCTACTGAATGTAGCCCATTATTTGCTGTTAGATCGCATGGGGGAGAGAAGCCGTGTCTTCAATTGCCACTTGATTATTCTTGAATTGGAAAACGTGTTTATAAAAAATAATTATGTAAAATTGTGCTTATAAAGTAAGTACATTCATTTTCAAAGTGCATTCGGAGCTTGGTGATGACTTCACTCTTTGCTCAGTAAATACAATGTAAACTTTGTAAAGATAAACAATTAGTTGGAGTGTGTGCGCAACACATCCAAGGCTTGGCACCCCCATGCCATCCATCGCCTTTTTCATGTTACGCGCATTATCACGCAATATTACGTGGACTCGCTGTTTCTCAAGCCCCCACTCCTGCAACATGTCACTGATTGCCTGACGCACGTTATCTGCCGTGTGTGCACCGCGGAATTCGTTAGCATGCGGAACAGCTTGCTTCATCTCAAACGTTGCATTAATCCAGTACGCTGTGTGGCTGAGAAGGGAAATCGGGCAGACATCGGAAGTCCAAAGGTCTGTTGTGAATGAGACGGCCGCCCCATCCGACAGAAGATCCCGTATGTGAGTCCGAACTTTGTTATTAAGCTCCGGTATTGCTGTGCTCGTAATAACGTGCCTATACGGTAGCTCGTAGCGTAGCTCCAAAAATTCCAAAAGCCGACGAAAGCCGGTGTTCTCTACCACGGAAATGGGCTGGTCGTCTGAAGCAATGAACTCTGTGAGCCTTTGGGTAATCATCCTGGCCCTCTCTCCACCGCGTGGAACCTTGTCTTTTCTTAAACTAGCGAGCAGCGTCTGCTGCTTCAAACCAGCTTTTGATTCGGTAGCAGCGCTGTATTCCTTATATTCAGCTTCGTGTTTCTGGAGATGCGGAATTAAATTAGTTGTGTTATAGGAAGCTCTGTTGCTGCCACCACGTGAAACCATTAGCTTGCAGACTTTGCAATTTGCTGCGGGTCTGCATTTGTCTTCCAACTCGTAGAATCGCCACACGGCCGACATAGTTGTTTTGTTTACAAATGTGGAGACATATGCGGCCGGGCGGAAACCTTCAACCTCAATACGTCACGTCCGTTCGGAGCACGGCAGTGCTGACTAGTAGAGGGCAGAAATGCGCCTCTTATTTATACACTGCGGACTATAAATGTATAATGTTAGTGATATATTTCAAGATCGGATCGGGGATTTTGAACGCAGATCGGCGGATCACCGATCTAATAAAATATGCTAAATCGGCATGCCGATCCGATCCAAATGATCGGATCGGGACATCCCTAATTGAAACGTGTGACCTTGTCAAAAGCGACTGGAGAATATTGATGTAGCTTTCAATGACCAGCTAGAGAAGGAGAGAGTGAGGATGGTGTTAAACAAAAATGAGTATGGGTCTGTCTTTGGAAATACCCAAACAGAGACTGTGATTTCAGAGTCATCACAAGAAATTAGTATTAACTCAAGCACCAACAGTAGATCCTCTAATAAACGTGCGGACGCAGAAGCAGACCTTGTTGCCAAATTAGAGCAGGCAAAAGCTGTACAAACGCTGCATGCTTAACAAATAAGACTTGACAGATTGAAGAGTGAATGGAAAACCAAGGAAAATCAGATGCTGGCAGAGTTCAAGCAAAAGGAGTCTGAAATGAAATTAAAACTAGAGGAGGAGGAAACAAAGTTACAACAGCTACAAGCAGACAACGAAGTAAAGGTAGCAGCAGCTCGGGTCAGGGCATACAATAATTTTGATGTGTTTGAGAATTGTGAAAAAGAAATGGAGTATAAATTTCTGCATGACAGTCAAAACACCGAATATAGAACTTTAAATTCACAAGCTACACCATTCCAGCCCCATCCTGCATCGCCCAATATTCCAAAAAGTCAAGAGGAAGTCAGTCTCACCCAGGCAATTGCAAGTTCGCTCACCTTAAGCCGTCTGCCTGTTCCAGAACCAGCAATATTCACTGGCAACCCTTTAGAGCAGGGCTTCTCAAAGTCCGGACTCCGGTCCGCATCCGGACCGAACGGCAAGTCAGTGGGGACCCAGGCCGTATCTTGTGTTATGAATGCAAAACGTGACAACGTTTTTTTGTTTTTTTTAAACTGCTCAATAAATTGTTAGTAATGTTGAATGCACTGTGACTGGGGATCATACATGTCGATCCAGCGAAGAGAACTCATTAACTTTACTAGGCTCGTTGTCTCTCCTCTCCTCTTCTGCGTTTCAGCAGGGGCGCGCTGCTGAGACACAGGGGAGCACCCCCACAGAAGAGGAGAGAGCAGAGCGCTACCATGAATGACAGCAACTAGTAGCCAACTGGTACACGCTAACACGGTTTCGTTAGCGTTAGAACCAATCGAAGGCAGAGTAGGGCGGGACAAACACTCCATCATTCACCCCCCTCACAGTACACGAAAAGTCCGTTCTGTAGTAATTAAACATAATGCGAATCTTCTGACTTTGTCATTCGCGATGAGTTTTGCGGCCAGTGACCGAAGGAACTATAAAAACTGTTGTAATGCTATTTAAAGAAGTGGGACAGTCGCGCGCCACCACGTCAGTAATGAAGCACGACAACACATCTTATTTATAATATTCCGTCTAGGGCACAAGCCGCTGGGGTTATCATCCAGAAAATATAGCTATGCTTCAACATCGCAGAGCTTCTTGGGGAAAGCTAACGTCAATTGTTGGCAAGCAGCGATTAAGCTGGCTGTAATTAATGCCGACGTATCTTATAAATTCAGTCAATAACGGTAACACTCTTGAGAATGGATTACTTCATGGTCACTTGCCTATATTGGTTTCATACGGCATTACGCTTTATAAATCTAATTTTGTATAATCGCGGTGGTCAAAGTAACAACGTAACTTGCTACGCATCTCGTGCATCACGTCAGTCAGTCTCGTCTGCGAGCATCAGAATGCTCACTCAGTTCACTTAACGGCCTTAAAGTAGCCAAAAAATATGGTTTCATAAAAAACTGCCGAAGTGGGTCTGGGTTGTCAACTGCAACCTTGGCTACCTAAGCAGTAGTCTGGGGAACACTGTGACCCATACTAAGCTGAGCAGAAGGCGAGAAAAAGGAACTCAAAGAGAGCTGTCTTGACATTGTGTCAGCAATTGCAAGTGCGCTGCAGATCTGTCAGTGAGTCGATCAGTTCAAGCCTAAAATGGCAATCTCGCGTATCGAGGACCGCAGCAGCTTGACCAATGAACATTTGGACAGAGGTGTATAAAGTACTCGAGAGAAGAAAAAAAAACTAAGTAAAAGTAGAAGTACCATAACTGAAAGTTACTTTGGTAAAAGTTGAAGTCACCCATAAGAAAATTACGTGAGTAAAAGTCTTAAAGTAGCTCACATTAAATATACTTATGTACCAAAAGTATCTTGTGAAAATTAAAAATACTTTGTCCTTGTACTCGCACTTTTGATACTTAAAAGTGTGAGTACAAGGACAAAGTATTTTTCATAGTATGTATAGAAAAAAGCAAAACAACCACACATTGTCATCTCCATGTTCTTTTTAATCAACTTTCAGGTGAATGAAGGTATTCAAAAAACAAATAGGCAGTCTCTGCTTTATATACTTCTACCTCTTCTTCTTTGAGTTTACTGGCGGTTTAAAAAAAAACACTATAATTGACTATAATTAATAGGAGAATGACACAGGTTCAATACCATGTCAAATTTTTGCTTCAGAAAACTGATTTTTCTTAACTACTAATTGGGATACCATTGGCTCTCTGTAGCTGAAGTGGTTGCTACCGAGGACAACGATTGTTTCTGTAGCAAGAGATTTTTTTTTTTTTAACTGCTGGATAGATACTATGGGCAAGTATATTGAGCTGTTGGCACATCAGGCTTAGCTGAGGAGATAAATTCAGGCAGCTCCTGAAAAACAGGGATTGGAGTGAACTCGTCCATATTCTAAGCCGCGTTCCAGCTCGGCTTGCTTGTGAATATTCAATAACTGATCCGGGTGCGCCATCTAGTGATAGAATATTGTAACTGCATGCATAAATTTGCAGCTCCATGTCCGCTGGCGGACACATCTGCACAAAGATACCCCGCCGAGCACTGTCGTTCTTCTCGAACGCGCCAGATCATCCTTAAAGGATGAATTGCGTTCATATTTTAATTGTAACAAGTAATGAAGTGGCCAGTGTCAAAGAAACGAAGTAAAAGTATACTTTTCATGTTTTAAATGTAGTAGAGTAAAAGTGAAAGGCCCGGTTAAAAAAAAAAAAACTCGAGTAAAGTTCAAATTAAGTACTGTAACAAAGTAGCCTGACTCCGCCAGCCTTCGTACTTCCGCTTAATTTCATTTCGCTTCAGTACTCAGTCTGGTCACTCGGAGCTCTGCCTTGTTTACCATGGCAGAAAATACGCCGGACCAACCAACGAACAGAAGGCGTGACCGAGAGCCATGACGTCGCTGCTGCGCCAAGTTTGAAATTGTAGTATCCAAAATCCACAATGGCCACGGACATAGATACATGGGAGATCATTCGCTCTGTTGTGGAGAAAATCCCCGGTATCAGCGACTTATAGCCACATCAGGATGAATGTTTGGTTAGTTTTTTTTGAATGGAAATGATGTTGTAGCACTACTCCCTACAGGTTTTGAGAAAAGTTGTCATATCTACTTAATATCCATCATGAAACATATAAAATAGGCACCGTGTTCATCTCTGTGAGACAGCCGAACCACCTCAGCTAGCTTGTAGCTTCTAGTGTAATATTGCTCGCGAATTTCACACTATTTAAATTAGCAGCGAACTTTTTAAAAGTCGTGTTTTTGTTCATGTCACAAGACCTATTCGCTGTCTCAGTGTTATGTTGTCATTATCCATGAATGAAATGGCTGTCTGAGACAGACAAACGCTTAGAGCCAAACTATGTCACTATAAAGTTAGATAGCGAGCTGGGTATGATGTTAGCGCAAGTATGGTTAATGGTTCAGTTTTCTTGTCAACGCAGATTTCGTCCTAATGTAAATAATGCGTTATTTTTGCCGATTCTGCCGTTGGTTTCGGGTCTCTTATGTTTTTTTTTTTTTTTTTCAATAGCAGCAGTATCTGCAGGAAAAATGATAGCTCAACATTTTGTTTCTTGTAAGGAGAACAGACAGAGCACCTTTGGTTCTTTTAAGTGAATGAGTGAAGGCTAAAATTTGGTAGATGGGCATATGTATGGGTACAGTATTAACTTTAATGTACTGTTCAGTTTGTTTTCGCTGCATTCCTGGTATGAAGGACTGTGTTTCCAGCGGAAGTACTAGGCAGCCGAGCTGGCGCATAACATACGTCATCGCCAAACATTAGTGATTAGTTTACGGGTACACCAATGATTTCAAACTTCTGACAAGCACCCACCCACCAGGAAGTAAACATTTGTCAATGACGAGTGTCCAGACTCTATGTATGAAGCGAAGCGAAGTAGCAGAGTCTGGTTTTACCAGGCTAGCAACAAAGTACTTCGTTACTATACACCTCTGCATTTGGACCAATGTCTCCGGCTGGCAATCACACCTTTTGTGCCAAGGTTCAAGCAATTGATTGCAGACAAACAGTGCCATTTCTCCCACTACGCTTGGAAGTATTTTGACTGTGTTGATTATTATGATGTTTGTATGTCACTTAAAAGTAATAAGTGTGTTGAAAAAAGTCAAATGTGATAAAAAAAAAGTTAGTGGCCAGAAAGTGTTGTGCTGACCATGTTCAGGTCTCCATGTTCAGTTCTGCATTTTCCACAATTAATACGTTGAAGAGCTCATACCACAGCAGTTTGACTAATAAACATTTATTTTGTATGTTCCTTAGACATGTGTATGTTTGTGTGTTGCTTAAATGTGAAAAATGAGTTGGAAAAAAGTTACTTGAGTAAAAAAGTAAATCTTATTATGTTCTGGACCTCTGACCTTAAACGATCATAAAATATGGACCTTTGAGAAATAAGTTTGAGAACCCCTGCTTTAGAGTTTACAGACTGGAAGGTATCCTTCATGGCCCTTATTGGAGAGAAGCCCCTCCCAACTAGTGAAAAGATGCTTGTAATGTGGGGGGGGGGGAGCCACTAGATGGCAGTATTGACATTTTTTTGTTAAGCCCAGTCTGGAGCTAGGTTTTGGGGCATGTCCTGGGCATGCCTCAGAGGGGAATGTCCCAGAGAATTGGAGAAAAGTCTGGAAGGTGGGAGGGGGCTGGAAAAGAGTATATAAGGAGAAAAATTTAGAGAGTGAAAGGTAGTAGGAGAAATTGCAAGGAGAAATTGTGGAAGGATACATTTGACCAGACCTATCACTCTTTTCAAGACCTGTGAAGCTTTTTGTGGATTTTTGCCTGTGTTGGAGCATTTTCCTGTCCCAGGACATCGCAACATAGCAGCCCATCTCAATTACCAAGGGACTGTAAATATCTCATTTTTTTTATTTCAATCTTGGTCAGTAGATGTAGATTGTAGATTAGTTCAAAGTGTGTGTTTAATTAAATAAGTTAAAGTTTTAAAATTTTGTCTGTCATCCCTTGCTGTCCGTGACGCCATAACAAATTGGGGCCATAACAAAGTGGGGGCTCGTCCGGGAGAGACCATTGTGTGAGTCATTTATTGAAAATCTAAAATTTCAAATTGTAAAATTGTTTTTTGAATTTTTCTAGATATATATTGGCAGATCAACAGCAATGGATGATTTCTTGGCATCACCAACTGTAGAGGTTTTGAAGTCTTTTAAAAAGACAGAACTGCTAGAAATAAGCAGACAGTTAGAGCTGGCAGATGTAAAACCAGCCATGCGAAAAGCAAGACTGGCTAGAGAGATTGTTGAATATTACATTGATGAAAATGTGTTTGCACCAGGAGATCTGGAACAGTTTCCAGTGGAAAGTCCAAATGTAGAAATGGAACTTAAATTAAAAATGCTTGAGATTGAAAGGGAAGAAAAAGAAAAACAAAGAGTTTGAGAGAGCAGAAAGAGAGAAAGAAAGGCAGTTTGAGAGAGAAAGAGGAAAGAGCAGAAAGAGAGAGACAGAGACAGAGATTTCGATTTAGAAAAATTAGACAGAGAAGAAAGGCTCCAAATGGAGCAACTAAAAATCAAAATGGAAGCTGAAAACAAATTTCATGCTAGCCAGGAGGTAAAGCTGGTGCCTCCATTCTCGGAGAAGGAGGTTGATAAGTATTTCCAGTGCTTCGAGAAAGTAGCTAAGAGTTGTCAGTGGCCAAAGGAACACGCCTCTGATGTTGCAAACTGTCCTCAAGGGTAAAGCTCAACAAGCCTATTCGGCTTTGTCTGCAGATGATTCCTCTGATTATGAGGTTGTCAAAAAGGTTATTTTGACAGCTTATGAGTTGGTTCCAGAGGCTTACCGACAGAAATTCAGAGGTCTGAAGAAATCTGACAATCAGACTTATGTGGAATTTGCTAACGAGAAGAAGGTTTGCTTTGAGCGCTGGTGTACTTCTATGGAGGTCAAGGATGATTTCAACTCACTAAAAGAGATGGTGTTAGTTGAAGAATTCAAGAACTGGGTCAAGGGTGATATTAAGACCTACCTTAATGAGAAGCAAGCACTGAATTTGCAATCATCTGCCAAGTTTGCAGACGAATATGTTCTCACACATAAGTCCAAATTTCAGTCCAGCAGCAACAGTAGATGGTCCCAATTTCAGAAGAAAGGTAACGGTGATACCCAAGATTCCTCACCCAAAGACAAAGACAAATCTGGTGATGGTGCTCAGAAATCCAGTCAAAGGTCTGATCAAAGTGTGAAAGCTGACAGGGACAAAAGTGGTCTAGTTTGCAATTATTGCAAGAAATCTGGTCATGTTACAACTAACTGTTGGTTCCTTAAAGCTAAGAAAGAAAAAGAAAAGGATGCCAAACCCAATGCCTTTGTGAAGACAAGGTTAGAAACCCTGTAGTAGATGACTGATCTGCTAAATTGCCTGCTCCTTGTGAGGCTAAGAAGCCTGATACTGCTGACATTGTGAGGGAGGAATTTATTCCATTTGTGTCAGAGGGATTTGTGGCTCTGAATGAGCATTCTCCTCCTGTACCCATATATATCCTAAGGGATACCGGAGCTTCTCAGTCACTTTTGTTGATGGACTCCTTGGAGTTACGTGATGAGACTGCTTCTGGGGATTCCATACTTGTACAAGGTATTGAAGGGAGGACTGTATCTGCACCCCAGCGCTCTGTATTCTTGAAGTCAGATTTAGTTACAGGACAGGTAAAGGTGGGACTTATGTCAAGTCTACCTATCAAGGGTGTTTCTCTGTTGCTAGGCAATGGCCTGGCTGGGGGCAATGTAGTTCCCCCTGTTCATCTTACTTCACAGCCGAGCACTGAAGATGGCGATGAAGACCCATCTCTGTATCCTTCCTGTGCAGTGACCCGTGCTATGGCCAAGAAGGCTCAAGAAGAAGATGATGTGGTGCCTTCCAGCACATTGAATAGTCATGACTCAGGTGGTTCGCCTCATGACTCTGTTCAGCCTACTATGGTTTCTCCGTTTGAGGACTTATCAGACACTTTTATCAGTTCTCTGTTCAGCCAGCCAGATGGATCTGGTGATTCTGATGTGTCTGAAGACTTGTCTCTGTCCAGAAAGCGGTTGATTCAGGAGCAAACCAATGATCCTGAAATTTGTGTACTAAAGAAGAGAGCCCTTCCTGATGAAGAAATAGATGCAGTTCCAGTTGGGTATTATCTCAAGGATGGAGTGTTGATGCGGAAGTGGCGCCCTCCTGATATCCCTGCCAATGCAGATTGGGCAGTGGTCAAGCAAATTGTTGTTCCGAAGGTCTATAGGAATGAGATCTTAACAATGGCTCACAGTTTACCTTTAGGAGGTCATCTTGGTGTTAACAAGACTGTTGACAAGATCATGAAACACTTCTTCTGGCCTGGACTTCGGAAAGATGTTTCCAACTTTTGCAAAACCTGTCACACTTGTCAGGTAGTTGGAAAACACCAGTTAGACCCACCTGTAGCTCCATTGCAGCCCATCCCAGCATTTGGGGAGCCCTTCTCCAAGGTCATCGTTGATTGTGTTGGTCCATTACCCAAGACTAGATCTGGAAATCAGTACTTGTTGACAATCATGTGTGCATCTACCAGATTCCCTGAAGCCATACCTCTACGCAAACATCAAGGCAACTGCAATCTCGAAGGCTTTGATAAAGTTCTTCACGTTGTTTGGCCTTCCCAGGGAAATTCAGTCAGATCAAGGTAGCAATTTCACTTCCGGAATGTTTCAGCAGGTTGTGTGTGAACTAGGTTCGAAGCAGATTCTTTCCAGTGCCTATCATCCAGAGAGTCAGGGTGCCTTAGAGCGGTTTCATTCCACTCTCAAGACAATGATGAGGACTTATTGTTATGACCATGAGAAAGACTGGGATGAAGGTGTTCATTTGCTGTTGTTTGCAGCTAGAGAAGCAGTGCAGGAGTCTACTGGATTCAGTCCGTTTGAGCTAGTGTTTGGCTATGAAGTGAGAGGACCTTTGCTATTATTGAGTGAACAATGGCAAGAGAAAGAGCCGCATATCAGTCTGTTAGACTATGTTGGCAAGTTCAAGGAAAGACTGCGTGCAGCTTGTGACCTAGCCAAAGAGAACTTGAAATCAAGTCAGGGAAAAATAAAAACTTGGTATGATCATAAGGCTAGAAGCCGTGAGTTTAAACCAGGAGACAAGGTCCTTGTGTTGTTTCCCTTGCAGTTCAATCCATTGCAGGCTAGATTTCCTGGTCCTTATGAAATTCTGACAAAACTCGATCTCAATTACATTGTGAAGACTCCAGATAGGAGAAAGCCAAAACAGTTATGTCATATTAACATGCTGAAGCCTTATCATGATAGGAATGCAAGGGTTGCAGCTGTCACTTCAGATCCTCCTATGGCCGAGACTTGTGAAGATGAGGGGGAGTTTCAAGATGATGAACCTAGAATTAAAGCTGAAGTTCTTTCATGTAAATTGTCAAAGTCTGAAGTGTTGCAAAATCTTGATGTAAAACTCCAGCACTTAGAACCCTCACAGAAAGATCAGTTTGAGAGGTTGATCAAGAAATATAAAAATCTATTTCCTGATGTTCCAAAGAGAGTTTCTATAGCCTCTCATGATGTAGATGTTGGTGATGCCAAACCAATAAAACAGCATCCGTACCGGATGAATCCTGAAAAGAGAAAGATTGCTGAGAAAGAGGTTGAGTACATGTTAGAACATGATATTATCAGACCCTCTAACTCAGATTGGAGTTCACCCTGTGTTCTAGTTCCAAAACCTGATGGAAGTACTAGATTCTGTACAGATTCTCGCAAAGTCAATACTGTAACTAGAACTGATGTGTTTCCAATACGTAGGATTGATGATTGTATCGATAGAGTAGGGCAAGCAAAGTTTCTGACCAAGATTGATTTATTGAAGGGTTATTAGTGTGTGCCTTTAACTGAGAGGGCCAAGAGCATCTCTGCTTTTGCCACACCATCTGGGTTATACCAGTATGAAGTCCTACCCTTTGGCATGAAAAATGCCCCAGCCACGTTCCAAAGGATGATACAGTCTACAATCGCCGGATTGCCACACACGGGTGCGTACATCGACGACCTGATCACATGGAGTGACTCCTGGGAAGAACATCTGAAAGATGTAGAGACGTTGTTTCAGCGCTTGACCCAGGCTAACCTGACTGTTAACCTGAACAAGAGTGACTTTGGTTGTACTACTGTCAGGTATCTTGGCTACGTCATAGGCCAGGGTAAGGTGGCACCCATAAATGTAAAAAGTCCAAGCCATCATGGACTTTCCAGTTCCTGACAACAAAAAAGCTTTGCGCTGCTTCCTTGGAATGATCGGGTACTACCGCAAGTTCTGCAAGAACTTTGCTGAGATTGCTCTCAGTCTCACCAACCAACTGAAGAAAGGCGTAAAGTTCACTTGGGATGAAGCATGCCAAAGAGCCTTCGATCGCCTGAAGTCTCTGCTGTGTCACTTCCCCGTGCTCAAATCTCCTGACTTCAACAAACCGTTCTCCATGGCGGTCGATGCTAGCGACCAAGCTTGTGGATCAGTGCTCCTACAGAGAAGTGACTCTGATGACATTGAGCATCCCGTGGCATACTTCTCCAGGAAGTTCAATCGCCACCAAAAGAACTATTCCACAATTGAGAAGGAGCTGTTGGCTCTGGTTCTATCCTTACAACACTTTGAGGTTTATGTTTGTACAAGGCAAAAGCCAATGATTGTATATACTGACCACAATCCGTTAATGTTTTTGAGTAGGATGAAAAACAAGAATCGGAGATTGTTGAATTGGAGTTTGATTTTACAGGAGTTTGACTTGGAAATTAAGCATGTAAAGGGTACTGACAATGTAATTGCTGATTGCTTATCCCGTGTTTGAGTATGTGTATATATATCACGTGTTTATTAGCATATTGTATTATATTTATATATATACAAGTGTTTACTTAACCATTTTTGTATTGAAAAGAAACATTTTGCCTTTATGAGTCAAAATTTTTCCCTTTTGGAATGGAGGTGTAATGTGGAAAAAAAAAAAAAAGCCACTGGATGGCAGTATTGACATTTTTTTGTTAAGCCCAGTCTGGAGCTAGGTTTTGGGGCATGTCCTGGGCATGCCTCAGAGGGGAATGTCCCAGAGAATTGGAGAAAAGTCTGGAAGGTGGGAGAGGGCTGGAAAAGAGTATATAAGGAGAAAAATTTAGAGAGTGAAAGGTAGTAGGAGAAATTGCAAGGAGAAATTGTGGAAGGATACATTTGACCAGACCTATCACTCTTTTCAAGACCTGTGAAGCTTTTTGTGGATTTTTGCCTCTGTTTGAGCATTTTCCTGTCCCAGGACATCGCAACATAGCAGCCCATCTCAATTACCAAGGGACTGTAAATATCTCATTTTTTTAAATTTCAATCTTGGTCAGTAGATGTAGATTGTAGATTAGTTCAAAGTGTGTGTTTAATTAAATCTGTTAAAGTTTTAAAATTTTGTCTGTCATCCCTTGCTGTCCGTGACGCCATAACAAATTGACGCCATAACAAATTGGGGCCATAACATGCTCTACCTTAAAAGTTATCTTGCTGGGGAGGCACGGAAGGCTTTAGAAGGATTCTTCTATCGTAACTCAGAAGATGCAAATCAGGGCACCTGGGCTGTGCTTCAAGACCGGTATGGAAGTCCATTCGTTGTGCAAAAAGCCTTTAGAGATAAGCTCATGAAGTGGTCCAAGGTTGCTGCAAATGATCCCATAGCACTCTGAGACTTTGCAGATTTCCTCCAAGGATGTGTTGAGGCTATTCCCCATGTTAAAGGCCTGGCCATTCTAAATGATTGTGAAGAAAATCACAAGCTCCTTAAAAAAACTGCCTGAGTGGATGGTGCGCAGATGGAATCATATCGTTGTGGAAGAGTTGGATACATGTGGAGATTATACAACTTTTGTTAAGTTCGCAGAGTTTACGCAGAGGGAAGCCAAAATAGCTTGAAACCCCATTACCTCCCCCCTTCTGATGAACTTTAAAACCACTGAAGAGAGGTTTCCAAAGAGAGCCAAAACACTTAAAACCGATGTTCAAATGGGAAGCTCTACCTTCAAAGCAGATTATTTGAAGCCAAAGCCACCGTGCCTTGTCTGTAAAGATGAAATGCATAGTGTTGCAAGATGTCCGACCTTTGCTGAAAAGACTATGGCGGAGAAGAAAGCTTTCATTTATGCAAATTATCTTTGCTTTGGGTATTTAAGGAAGGGGCATTTAACCAAAGACTGCAAAGGGCGGAACACCTGCAACACGTGGGCGACGTCATCCAACCTGCTTGCATGTAGAGAAGAATGGAATCCCTGCGGAAACAAGTAAGGATACTGCAGCTTCATCAGAACATGAAAGCACAGAAATTCACAAGGTAATAGCCTATGCATTGACTCGGCAGGCTTGTGCTACTTCTAGTATTGTACCAGTTTTCGTGTCATCAACAACAGAGCCCCAGAATACGCCGTACTGGATACGCAGAGTGACTCAACCTTCATTTTGGAGGATTTAGCTGCTGAATTACAGGTGAACGCGCAATCAGTGCAGCTTAAACTCAGTACACTGATAGCCGTTAACACAGTAATAGCAAGCAAAATGGCGAGTGGTCTACAAATACGAGGATTCAACTCTGACCTCTATGTCCAGATAAAGCAGGCCTACACACGGGATTTCATTCCAGTTGATAAGTCTCAAATTCCAACCAGAAGTACAGCACTCCAGTGGGCCCATCTCAAACATCTGAGAGATAAGTTACCACCACTCCAGGATTGTGAGCTTGGACTGCTAGTTGGATATGACTGCTCGTCAGCACTTGCTCCTTTGGAGGTCATCACGGGTAATGAAAGTGAACCTTTCGCCCAAAGGACTGCACTAGGCTGGAGCATTATCGAGTCAGTAAAACTGCACTTGGACAGACAGGGAAACCAGAGCTATGTGCATCAAGTTTCAGTGAAGGAAGTACCATTGCCACCAGCTTCAGATGTGCTGAAAGTCCTGGAATCAGACTGTAATGAAAAGAGCAATGGAGACAAGTTGGTGTCTCAAGATGATGTTCACTTCATACATCTCCTGAGCGACACCATCAGGCAGAAAGAAGACGGACATTTTGAAATGCCCCTCCTCTTTACAGGCAGTGGTCCACCATCGTTGCCAAACAATAAGAAGCTGGCTACTGTTCGTCTGCAGCACCTAAAGAAGAAGTTAAAGGCCAACCAGCAATATTATGACCATTACACAGCCTTCATGGAAGAGATAATCAGGAGAGGTGACGCAGAGCCAGTCCTTCTAGCTGCTGACGAAGAGACTGTTCGGTATATCCCGCATCACGGGGTGTACCACCCCAGGAAGCCAGACAAACTACGAGATTGTTCAGCAAAATTTCGTGGAATCTCTCTGAATGACGTTTTGCTGACGGGCCCGGACCCAGGATGTCTTGACCCGTCTGAGTCAGTTTTCCACTTGGACAAAGCTTGTTAAGACTGTAGCAAGAATCAGAAGACTGGGGACAAAGGATCATGGTGACCTTGTGACTGTCGAGGAACGTAGGAGGGCTGCTGAGGTGGTAATTAGTCTTGTCCAACAGCAAGCCTTCTCCCAAGAGTTTAAGATACTGCAGAAGAATCCTCAGGGAGGCAGTATTCCTAGCTCAAGCCCTCTCTACAGCCTTGACGTTGTTCTGGTTGAAGGGCCTCTTCGTGTTGGTGGAAGATTGAAAGAGTCAACCCTCAGCCCTGAACTGAAACACCCTATTATTCTCCCAAAAGACTGCCACATTACTAAGCTGATTTTGTTGCACTACCATGCCCAGATCTGTCACCAGCGTCGGTGCCAAACCTTAATGGAACTTCAAGCTAATGGATTCTGGGTTATTAGTGGGAGCAAGGCAGTGGTTAAATTGATACACAAATGTGTGCAGTGCCGGAGGCTCAGACGATCAGCTGAGGAGCAAGAAATGTCAGACCTTCCCCCCAGAACGTTGTGAAGTATCAGCCCCTTTCACTTTTTGTGGCATGGATTGCTTTGGCCCATTTGTTGTCAAGCGGGGTCGAAAGGAATACAAGAGATATGGACTCATTTTCACATGCCTGTCTTCTCGAGCTGTCCACATTGAGACGTTGGAAGATATGACCACAGATGCTTTTATTTTTGCTTTAAGATACTTTGTTAGCCTCAGAGGAGCGGTTAATCAACTCCATTGTGATCAGGGCACAAACTTTGAGGGTGCAAAAAATGAGTTTAAGGAAGCTCTCAAGCAATGTGACATCAAGGCACTGGAAGCTTTCTTGGCGGATAGGCAGTGCGAGTTTGTTTTCAATGCTCCTTCATCAAGTCATACAGGTGGCATCTGGGAGCGTCAAATTCAAACCATTCACAACGTACTGGATGTTACAATTGCGCAGTATCCAGGTTGACTAGATGATGCCTCGCTTAGAACGCTGTTGTACGAAGCTATAGCTATTGTGAATAGTCGCCCGTTGAACATCGATGGGATCAGTGATCCCAAATCGTTGAAGCCCTTGACTCCAAACCACCTTATTTTGATGAAGTCTAAGGTTGCCTTACCACCCCCTGGGAAATTTGTGAAGGAAGATGTGTATGCCACAAAAGGTGCCATCGGGTACAGTACCTGATTGAGCAATTTTGGAGTCGTTGGAAGAAAGAGTACCTCCTGAATGCTTCTTTAAGACAAATGTGGCATGCACCTCGTCGTGATCTGAAAGTGAATGATGTGGTTATCATCAAGGAGGACACAATTCCAAAGAATGAGTGGCACCTGGGACGAGTAGTTGAAACTATGGAAGGGACCGACGGTCTAATTCGACGTGTCAAGGTTCAAGTAGGGGAGCGAAAGTCAAAGATAGGGAAGGAGCGTTCTTCCAAATTTTCAATCATTGAACGGCCAGTCCAAAAGCTGGTGCTCCTGCTTGAAAATGACGAATTGTTACCTTTTAAGGATACATTTACACTTACATCAGACATGCTGGTTCCGCTGATTTGCTAATGATGACAAAGAGGAAAGGTTATTTGTATGTATTGCACCCAACGTTCATTCATTCCTTTATTTATGGCCATTCTATTACAGACTGGAAATCATGTATGATTCATTCCCTTGTTAAGTTGTTCATCATAATATGATTTGGTGGGAGTGTAGATGGCCGCAAGAGCCGTCAATCACTTTGTAGCCCGGAATGAAGAATTAAACCCAAATTACCGCCACCGTGGAGTTTGTTTGCACCTTTGGTCGGCAGAGCGAGGTATGTGCAATTATTTGATTGCTCCGTCTATGTTATTGATAATAAACTGCTGTGAATGGCGATTTTTGGTTGGGATAATTGTTGGGGAAAATGTGTAGCGGGGTTTTCCTTTTCTCGGCGGCCTCTCTCTTTGTTGTTCGATTGCCCTCAAGATGGCAATATAAATGCAATATTCAAAACTTTTGTTATATTTGCTGCATTTATTTTTCGCCATCCTTATTATTCTCACTTCGCTGTGCATCATGTCTAATAATGCTCTGTGGCTGTGTCAGCGTTTGTAATATGAAGTGGATTCAAGTGACTTGTTGCTTTATGAGCCTCCCGGACTAATTTGCGCAGATTAGTGCCGTTTCATGAGCTGTGTGGGCTCAGAGTTTATGGAGACATGTTTTTGCGTTGTCGTTTGTGTGCGGAGGAAAATGCCTCAATTTTGTACTGCAATGTATAATAACGTCACGGAATATAAATCTGTCTGTCGTTTTACCTGTGAGTCTGAGCAACTGCTGCTAGTTGGGGAAGGTGAACCGTGGGAGGTTTGAGATGTTGCGCATTGATGGGTGGGTTTTCCGAGGGCCTTTGTTGCTGCCGACAAACTGCAGTTGTGTTTTAAAATATAGTCAACTCAATTCAAAAGAATATGTGCGTGTTTTTGGATTGGGTTATACTTTGTATAAATACATAAAGTGCGAGTGTTTTATATGTGAATATAAATTTATATAAGGTTGTTTTATTTTTAAAGTTTGTGACTGTAACAATGGGTTTTGTCTAGTTTCACGGTGCAGAATTGAGGAATAAAGAAGTTGCACCCGTCAGAGACTCTCTGCACTTATTTCGCGAGGCCGAGGGCTGCTACACTCTTAATGAAAGACTGAAGTGCCTTGGCGCTGTTGACAGAAGCCGCCATCTAGGTTGTTTATTAATTTTTTTGCAGGAATATAGTTTTTCACACAATTATACTATTTTTTACACGTATTTTCAGCTTTGAAACTGCCCGAGGTGGCACGGAAACGTCCGACTTTGAAGTAGTTCTGACCATTTCAGCCCCGTATGGCATACGGCGAACATTATGGCACGGGTGTACTGGTACTGTCAGCGAGACACGCACGTATAATACTTCAATTTTATAGTATGATATACTTCACTTTGGTGCTATACTCCACTTTCCAGACGGAATTGGGATGAATAACGAGCAACACTTCGCGTTTCAAATGGATTTGGAATGACATGCTGCTCCCGGGACGAGCATGCAGTTTTTTCTCCATGCTTCCTTGTTGAACGGGAGGGTGGGATATGTCCGTGAAATCCCGCTTTTTACTTAATTTTCAAAGATTTAAATTATAATCGATCAGGAACTGAGATTTTAATGCTACATCCGTTTCAATCAAACTAACTTCCGTTTCAGTCAAACTCTCTCACACAATCACCTATTCTCATTCACAAACACTGTCATTCTGTTTTACATTCACTGTCATTTTGTCACTTTAACAAGTTTAAGTTTGTGTGAGAGTATAATGGTGTGTGCGTGAGAGAAAGATGGTGTGTATGTGAGAGAGAATGATGGTGTGTGCGTGAGAGTATAATGAAGTGTGTGAGAGAATGATAGCGTGTGCGTGAGAGAATGATGTGTGTGCGTGAGAGAATGATGGTGTGCGTGTGAGAGTATAATGGTGTGTGTGAGAGAGAATGATGGTGTGTGTGAGAGAAAATGATGGTGTGTGCGTGAGGGTATAATGGTGTGTGTGCGTGAGAGAATGATGGAGTGTGTGAGAGAGAATGATGGTGTGTGCGTGAGAGTATAATGGTGTGTGTGTGAGAGAATGATAGTATGTGTGTTAGACAATGATGATGTGTGCGTGAGAGAATGATGGTGTGTGTGTGAGAGAGAATGATGGTTTGTGAGAGATTGATGGTGTGTGCGTGAGAGAATGATAGTGTGTGTGTGACAATGATGGTGTGTGTGTGTGTGCGCGTGTGAGTATGATGGTGTGTGTGAGAGTATAATAGCGTGTGCATGAGAGAATGATGGTGTGTGTATGAGAGAATAATGGTGTTTGTGTGACAGTATGATATTACATGTGAAAGCAACTATGAATTCTCTCTCAAATGGCCTCTCATACAGACTCGCGTACCGTCTTTGTGCACAGCGCGCTTGTGTTCACCCTTACCAAATAAACAGGACTTTGGGGTCAAGTGTACTCGGATCTGTGCCGGAGTCCCTTGTGTGAAAGCACCCAAAGTCTATGAAGCGACTCGGTCACGCGGTAACGGAATTTCAGTTTCACTACTAATATGGCTACCACTCAGCTAAGACATACTCAACATGCTATTGTAATACATGTGCAGGAATGTCTCTTTGAACACTTTAATGACACAGAACAATGATATTGAGATTTTTTTTTTCTTTTATCTCTGAGCATAACTAATCAGTAATGTCCCATAACATGCTGTTCTTTTATAGAAATGAAGACCACAAAGGAAAAATGATCAGAGTCCAAATTTTGCATTTTTGTATATTTTATATATTATTTTAAAATTAATAATATTATATAATAATATTATATGATTATATTATTTTATATATTCTATTTTTTTCATGTTTTTTCAGTGCTTTGTTTCTAAGATCGTTTTGAATTTTAAATTCATCATTTCTCCACAACGTGAAAATGGGACTCTGATCATTTTTCCGTTGTGGTCTTCAAATGCTTTTATGGTGAATGTTATATTGTTTTAGGGTTACTTGACCATATAATCACCAAATATGGGCGCTGTTTCCATAATACTTCTATATGAAAAAAAAGAAAGTTTGATGCCTCATAACGGAATTTCAAATGTCTATTTGAGTTTTATATCCATGCATGGTTCCTTTCTGACCTGAATACTTGCTCTATCACACTTTATTACAATCATAGTAATCCTATTTAACTTTTGCTGGTTAATAGACCATTTATCTGTGTCTCAGTGGGAGCATTTTTAATTATCTTGTCTGAATAAAGTGGTCATAAAAAAGTGGCATGAAAATGACCGTATTGTGACTGCCTGGTGGCATCCTTGGTACTATCAATCAAATTGTAAGACCACGCCTCCAGCCTTCAAACTCACCGTTCTATCAAGACCCTGGCCACATTCTTCAGCTCCACAATCACTGCATGCACTTGTTGTTCATTTCCACTGTGTGGTAGTGTTGTGCTATTTAAGACCGAGCCTCGCACCCATTCAGGGTGAAGTCTCGTAAACTACGTAAGCCTCACAGACTTAGTCCCCACATATAGCGTATTTTTAATTGTCCTGGAGCCTGATTCCATGTTGTCTATTTGTATTGTGGTTAGTCTTGTTTAGGCTTATCTCCTGCATTTGCATGTCCCACTGATTGTCCCAAAACCTTGATTCTGTGTTTTGTATTGCATCGTATGTACCTTGCTGCTGCGCAGAGGGCATAATAAATACAACCTTGTGTAAGTAGGTATCAATATGCTTTCTTTTGGATAATATCAGCTTTCTTGCCAAAAATGGTTTTCTGTGACAAGAAAAAAAAGATAATTTTGGTAACGGAATTTCAACATTATAGATTTTCTTTTTCCATTAAAACCAACATTTTTTCAATTCAATGACTATGCCACTATTAAAGTTATTAAATCATCACATATGGATTTTATAACCACAAAGAAACATACTCCTATGTTTATACTTATATAACATGACTTGTCCAAGACTAAAATTTTCCATAAATTCAATTTGTAATACAACTCCAATTCCGAAATAGTTGGGACAAAGTGTAAATTGTGAATAAAATCAAAACGCAATGACTTTCAAATCACACCAGCCATTATTTTATTCACAATAAAACAGAGATAAAATAGCAAATGTTGAAACAGAAATTTTACAATTTTATCCACAAAAAAAGCTCAGTTCAATTTTGATGGCTGCTACAGGTCTCAAAAAAGTTGGGACAGGGGCCTGTTTACCATGGTGGAGCATCCCCTTTTCTTTTTAACACAGAGTGGAGGCGTCTGGGCATTGAGGAGACACGTTTCTTGAGTTTAGCCATTGGAATTTCATCCCACTCTTGTTTAATACAGGCTTCCAGCTGCTGGAGAGTTTTGGGTCTCCTTTGATGGACTTTTCTTTTAATTATGTGCCAAATGTTCTCAATCGGTGAAAGATCAGGACTGCAGGCAGGCCAGTTCAGCACACGGACTCTTCTACTATGAAGCCATGCTGTTGTAATAGCTGCAGTATGTGGTTTTGCATTGTCCTGCTGAAATACACAAGGCCTTCCCTGGAATAGATTTCGTCTGGAGGGGAGCATATGTTGCTTTAAAACCTTTATTTACCTTTCAGCATTCATGGTGCTTTTTAAAACATGCAAGTGTCCCACACCATATGCGTTACGCATCCCCATACCATCAGAGATGCTGGCTTTTGAACTGAACGCTGATAACAGGAGGGGTGGTCTTTCTCCTGTTTAGCCCGGAGGACATGATGCCCATGATTTCCAACTCATCTGACCACAGGACAGTTTGCCACTTTGCTACAGTCCATTTTAAATGAGCCTTGGCCCACAGAACATGGCAGCGCTTCTGGATCATGCTCAACAATGGCTTCCTTTTTGCATGATAGAGTTTTAGGTGGCATCTGTGGATGGCACGGCGGACTGTGTTTACTGACAGTGGTTTCTTGAAGTATTCCTGGGCCCATTTAGTAATATCAGTGACAGAATCATGCTGGTGAGTGATGCTGTGGCGTCTGAGGGTACGAGGATCACGGGCATCCAGTAAAGGTCTTTGACCTTGTCCCTCACGCACAGAGATTTTTCCAGTTTCTCTGAATCTTTTGATGATGTTATGCACTGTCGATGATGAGACCTTCAAAGCCTTTGCAATTTGACATTGAGGAACATCGTTTTTAAAGTACTCCACAATTTTTTTACGCAAGCCTTCACAGGTTGGAGAACCTCTGGTCATCTTTACTTCTGAGAGACTCAGCCTCTCTAAGACATCCCTTTTATATCCAATCATGTTACACACCTGATGTCAATTAACTTAAAGGAGACCTATTTTGCTATATTTCCAAATTTATATTTTGATCTTGGACTCCCCCTAGAGTACTCCTGATCGTTCAAAGTCCAAAACAGGGTCCTTGTTTAGCTCATACTGCCATCCTCAAAAAAACCCATTTGTAGTCCATTTTAGTCTCTGCCTGAAATGCCTCGTTGGGGTGGCTCTTCCGCTATAGCCCCCACTCCCCGTGTGCCCACTTTCTTCTGACTGGCCAGCTCTGTGGAGGGCGGACTTGGGCGGGACGAGGCAGCAGAACGCAGTTTTCCGGGTCCTCCTCCCCAGAGTGAAATGTGAGACACTGCTGCCATCTGATAAGGAAGCGGCGGGAAAATTCCGCAATCTAACGCAGTACATGTGTATAGATCTAATGAAATGAACTTGTTCTAATAAACGCAGCAACGAAAGCGGAGGACGCAGTGTGAAAGTCTGGCAGCTCAAGCACGAATTTGCTATTGGCTACAGTTTGCTACGGCAACAGTGGTGAGTACAGCGGTTTTTCTATTCTAGCTATGATGCAGGGAAAGCTAGAATCCACCCCATCTAGACACATTTGTAGAACGAGTTGACATGCCCAAGTGTAGACCGGAGACCATAGAAATCCGGTGGGTCTGAGTTTAGAGGGAAACATGGACAGTGAGGAGCAGCTAAAAGTGGACCAACAGCTTATGGACTGCTTCGGTGTGTATTAGGACCTGCTGGTTCGTGTGCACAGGTGTGGTATGTTGTTAGCGTGGAGAAACGAACAGCTTCTGCGCTGGTATATGACGGAGGGGCGAAAGCTCCAGGCTAAATGGCCTTTTCGGAATTTGCCCGTGGTAATGGTTTACTTATTGCTTCGGAATGACCAGCTTTTCCTCGCGGAAAATGGGCGCCTTATGGATAGTGTGCGAGAGCTAGATTGAGCTCCGGTTATGTCATGAACATGATGCAGGTTTTACAGACCGTAAGTTCCGTTTGCGTTAACCATTGCTTATGTGGAGCTCGTGAATCGATCACTTTTACAGGAAAGAATTTGATATTCAATCGACGGCAATGCAGAGAAATCGTTTGTTATACCGGACACGTTATAGCCTGTGCGCTTCCCTAATGCTTTCACCGGTAGCATCAGGGAGCTTGCCCAGACATTGGAGATGTATCAGGCTGACCCCGGTCATGGATAAAGCGATTGTTTCACAAGCACCCAAAAACGCACCTCAAGCTCTGCAAAACCTACATCTGGTCTAACTGCAGCCCAACTCGGCAGACATATACAGCACCTCTCCGGTTAGCTTCAACTGTAGTGGCTACAATCAGGCAACGTTATGATGAAACTGTCACATTGATGCTTACCGAAGTAACACAAGCATACCGATCATAATTGCTGCATATAAGTTAACCGGGACCATTTTTAATTAGCAGAGCATGCGAACTAACATGCAGTAGCTGATAAGCGGTCATGACTTTGAATGTAATCTGTCACACGAAAAATTTGTTTCGCGTCCGGTGTGAAAGCTGCTTAACGCCCCCATAACGTGTGTATTCGCGTCTTTCCATTGACTTTGAATGAAGCTAATCTGTCGCGCAAAAAATTAGTTTCGCGTCCGGTGTGAAAGCTGCTTAAAGCGCCCATAACGCCTGTATTCGCGTCTTTGCATTGAATTTGAATGTAGCTAATCTGTTGCGCGAAAAATTTGTTTCGCGTTCGGTGTGAAAGCGGCTTGAAGTGCCCATAACGCTTGTATTCGCATTTTTGCATTGACTTTGAATGTAATCAGTCGCACAAAAAATTAGTTTCGCGTCCGGTGTGAAAGCTGCTTAACGCGCCCATAACTGTGACTGTGACTGTGCCATTGACCTCAAGCCAGGCACCACATCCCCTAGAGGAAGACTGTTCTCCCTCTTCAGACCTGAGACTGAAGCTATGGAGAAGTACCTCAATGAAGCACTGGCTGCTGGCATCATCTGTTCTTCATCTTCACCTGCCAGGGCTGGTTTCTTCTTTGTGAGAAAGAAGGATGGTTCCCTCGGCCAGTGCATTGACTACAGGGGTCTTTTCTACATCACCCAGAAGAACTGCTATCCTCTCCCTCTAATGTCCTCGGCGTTCAAGCTCCTACAAGGGGCCAACATCATCATGAAACTGGATTTACAGAATGCCTACCATCTGGTCTGTGTAAGGAAAGGGTATGAGTGGAAGACGGCTTTTAACACCCCCACGGGGCACTGGGAGTACCTGGTCATGCCATGTGGGCTTACCAACGCCACAGCCATCTTCCAGGCTCTAGTCAACGACGTCCTGAGGGACATGATTAACAAGTTTGTTTTTGTCTACCTGGATGACATCCTGATTTTTTTCCTGAAGCAAAGAAGAAAAAACTATACACATCCGCCTAGTTCTTAAAAGACTTCTGGAGAATCGTCTTTTTGTCAAGGCCGAAAAGTGCGAGTTTGCTGTTACTTCCGTCTCCTTCCTGGGATTCATCATCTCACCTGGCAGCATCCAGATGTACTCGGCGGAGGTCGAAGCCGTCACTCACTGGCTGAGATTGGAAGACAGGAAGGCTCTCCAAAGGTTTCTGGGTTTCGCCAATTTCTCACAACGATTCATCAAGAATTATAGTACCATCGCAGCCCCCCTCAGTGCTCTCACCTCCAACAAGCTAAAGTTTACTTGGAATGACAACGCTGAAACCGCTTTCAACAGACTTAAAGCTACCTTCACCTCCGCTCCCATTCTAGTCCAGCCTGATCCAGAAGCCCAATTCATTGTGGAGGTTGATGCATCCAACACTGGGGTAGGGGCTATCCTCTCACAAAGATCCACAAAAGACAAAGTTCATCCTTGTTCCTTCTTCTCCCATTGTCTCCCCATCTCCGAACAAAACTATGACATTGGCAACCGAGAGCTGCTCGCCATCAAGATGGCACTGGAAGAATGGAGGCACTGGCTTGAGTGCGCCCAAGTTCTGTTCCTTGTCTGGACTGACCATAAGAACCTGAAGTACTTGCAAACCGCCAAGAGGGACCCCCTACAATGAGACAGATGGCACTCACCCTGAACCTCAAGTCTCAACTCCCTAAGCTTTGGAAGCCTTTTCCTGTTCCTTATTTTTAATGTACTGGATATTAAGCTTCCCAATTGTGTGGTCTTTGGTTGTGACAAAAATGGAAATGCAGTGTTTGAATATGATTACTTCACATTTTTGTTGTTGTAATTTTTCATGTTTTTTCAGATGGCTCCTACCAACTTGAGCCAACAATTGTTTTCTCCTCTCCACATCACTGGGGGAATTAATATTTGCACTCCCCTTTCCCAGAAATTTCCTTTGCCTCTCAGTTTCCAAGCACCTTCATTTTATAAGCTAACCTCTTCAACTTTTCACGCTGAAGCAAGCACACAAATTTTCTTCATAAAATTTAACCTTTTCTAGTTATTATTAATATTAAAAATAATATATATATATATTTTTTTTGCTGGGTGGTGAATGTTGGAAAAAATAGTTGGCAGGTTATGTTTAGTCCAGAAACGTTAATGAATTGTAATCACACTTTTCCTCAGATTAGTTTAGCTCAGTAGGCGCTTCCTTTCTGCAGAAAATAAACATAGGCTAATTTAAGGCAGAGGGCTGAAACTATTCCCTGGCAGAAAGATGAAATGTAGTTTCATGAATGTGTTAAAATTGCATTTTAATTGCAACTTCATGTAGGCCTAATTCATTTGAAAATTTGGTGGCCACAGCAGCCGGGTTAGCTCACTCGGTTAAGGCGCCCAATTTGCGGAGCAGTGGTGACTACCATGGCACGGGTTCGATCCCCAGTCGTACCATCAGGCAGTAGCCGGCAGCTTTTTCAAGGCAGTTCACGATTGGCTATAGCGCTGTGGGTACGCAAATTGGGAGGAGACTGCCGGGAAGGGATATTAAAAATGGTTGCCTTGTTCGTTGCACAAGCGCCTCCTGTTCCTCCTGGCTCCTGGCCAGCCGGGCGCTTGACAGTGAGATTCTAAGCTTGCTCATGTTCGTGTATCCTCCGCCCTCGTTCTGAACTTACGAAACCACCAATGAGTATAAAGATGCAGGGGCTGACAGGCGCGAGCTTCGGAGGAGAGCCGCAAACTGTCTCTCTCTCCTGAGCTGGCAACAGGGGGTCGTATAGGAACAAGGCTTGTACAAAGTTCTTGAATTGGGCATTCCAGATTCGGGTGGGATTGCAGATGCCAAATTTTTATTTGAAAAAAAAAAAAAAAAAAAGATCCGTTTCTGAAAAAAAAAAACCCCATGAAGATTAGAGGTGGCTTGCTAATCCATATTATAGGCTTTGTAACAACAACTGTCACACTAACTAAGTTGCGAGGTTAGTCCAGTTCCATTTCTGATGGACAGTGACAATACTCTGTAGCGTAGTTCAAACACCAGTCCCCCTTGACAGTCTAAACATAGGCTGTTTATCCTATGCTTTGAAGGATTGAATGGTAAAACCATGAGGTCACTTTCCACTTTCTTCTTGAAGCCAAATTACATTTTGGCAACAGCCACGGCATTTTCTAATGAATTACATGGAACAGGAAAAAAAAAAATCCATTTTAATTATAAAATAATTAGGCTACATGACACTCTTCCACCTGGGTGTAGTTATTGTCTTCTACTTAAAATTGCATTTCTATGCTGCAGAAAGAAAGCTGAACAATCTACTTAGAATAACAGGCAACCACAAAGTGTGATTAGGATTCATTACAGTCCATGAGCCAGACCAGATATTGGTACCACCTGGGATGGCAAAATCTCCATGTAATTTCTTGAAAGCCACATACCCATAGATGAAGAAAAAGTGTGAAGCCAAGCTTGGAACAGTAGCTTTCTGTATGAAATCGCAACTTTAACATGGAGTCTTGGCCCCAAATGGAGACCCAATTTTATGGGGTAGGGGAAATATAAATGGCAATAATCTCTGAACTACTGGGGCAATTTTGTCAAATGACACCTCAAAATTGGTATTTGGTTGGTATTTGGATGTTCTACACAGCTACAGGGATTGCCTTTTGATTAGTCTATTATGTTGGTCACCAGAGGTCAAAAGGTCATGAAATTTGACCCCTGCCTAAAATTCGACCATCCTGCCAAAATGATGCCATAGCTACTCTATGAATGTGAGCTAGTCAGTCAAATTAGGCTAGAATTGAAGTCATTTAGCGTACAAATCAAATTAAAGATGAAAAATGTGTTTTTTACTTGGATTTGAGTTGTGGTAAACAATGGAATTTAATGCATCGCAAAAAAATTGCTGTATGAAGCATTACAACGCCTTGCTAAGAAAGGCTTCACAGAAAAGTGTGAATATGATAGCTCAGGGTTAAAAGATTTTGTCAACAAATTTTCCCAGGACATTTGCCAGAAGTCCTTCACAGAGACCCTAGGAAGTACAGAATTCATATCAATAGCAGAGGGATTTGAGTCATACAAAGTAAATCTGCAAAAGGAGGGAGGGGCACTTGCATCATTTCGGATGTCATACTTGGATTTGGTAGAACTCATGTTGAACATGATACGTGCTTCTAGAGAGGGTGATTGGGAACTTCGCCTCTCTACTGTCCATGACATGATACCATGGTGTTTTACCTACGATAAGCTGAACTATGCCCGGGACCTTAGTACTTACTACACTGAAATGGTGGACCTGTCCGAAGAGCACCCAGACGCCTTAGTACACCTCCAGAATGGTGGGTTTTCTGTTCAGTGGTCACCCGATAATCCATTCGGAAGAATTTCTGTTGATCAAGCCATTGAGGAGATGGTAAATAAAGACACACAGACGCCAGGAGGGACAAAGGATTTCAGCCTCAAGCCAAATGGAGTACACAGGTACTACCTCACTGCCGAGTACCGGAGCTCATTTCTGGATATATTGAGAAATACACTTGGGAATGAAAGATCTTTCTGTCACCCTGACCTCACTGCACCACGGATTAGGAGAGACAAAAGTTCTCTAAGGCTCAGAAAATCCACATCCCTTCTACCCAATGTTAATACTGAACGTCTTAAGCTGAGCTTTTTTAATAGATTGTATTTTCAGTATAATGTACTTTTGTAAATATGTACATAACGATTTTTCTTGTAAAGTGACAAGCATGTTTTTTGCAAGTTTTAATAAAGACATATCATTATCATCGAAAGGGATGTTTCGTCACTAGTAGGAATGTTGGAAGAAAATTGGACAAATCCATTTGATGCCCCATCTGAGCTCACAAGTCTCTCAACAGGAATGGTTGCACCAGAGAACATTTCCCAAGACCTCCTAGGAGCCAGAGAAGAGGGCACTGCAGCATTCAAAGAATTTTCTGCTGAAAGGCTTCACGTAGGTGCATCCAAAGGTTCTTTGACCAGCTAAAAAAACTAAAGCTGAAGACATTCAGTGATATCAAAGTGAAGCATCCAGTCAAAATACAGGGACGGAACACTATCATGAAGGCTGACAGGAACCTGTTTGGTAAAATGATCCTTATTAGACAAACCAGGAAACTTGACATGAAAATTGTATTATCCTATCGCCTGGGTCCGATACCTTGGGCTTTAGCCAATCCTGATGGCACCCTTCGTAAGACAGACAAGTCAACTCTCTCCAAGTGCCTCAGAAAGGACATTTCACCAGCCGATACAGTCCCCTCTAACTCCGCTTGCATCATGGACGGAATGGCTGTTGTGCAGAAAGTAATGGCAAATGCTACAAATGTTTCATTTGGAGAGGCATCTGAATCCATTTTGTCCGCGGTACTTAGAGAAGGGAAAGCCAACTGAAGGATTGATGTGGTCTTTGATGTTTTCAGAGAAAACTCCATCAAAAATGCTGAAAGGATAATAAGAGGGTCAGAGACGGCAATGACATTTGGTAATATTTTGTCTGGCCACAGTTTGAAACAATAGAAAAATTTTCTACTAAGTGGAAGCAACAAGACCCAGTTGATAGACTTTCTAGTAAATGAATGGAGCAATGATCAGCAATTACGTGACAAACAACGAGGGAAAGCACTTTTCTTCACACAAGGAGACAAGTGCAAGAGAGTCACAAAAACATCAGTATCACAGGTTCCTGAGCTACAGAGTTCCCAGGAGGAGGCAGACAGCCATGTGCTGCTGCATGCTGAGCATTGTGGAAAGTCTGGACTGGCAGCTGCTGAGATCGTTTCACTAGACACTGACGTCTTCATCTTGTCAATGGCATTTAAATCACGGTTAAAGTGTCAACTTCTATTCAAGGTTGAATCCAAGTCACACACTCAATACATTGACATCAAGAAAGTTGCAGATACCCTTGGCTCCGAAAAGTGTGCCTGCCTACTAGAACTCCATTCATTTACAGGTTGTGATATGTCAGCAGTTTTGCTGGCCGGGGCAAAGTTTCAGCTATTCGGCTCCTAAAAAACAAAGACCACAGGGACACTTTGCAGTCATTGGGCGAGTCATGGAACATTTCAGGTGAACTTCTAAAGTGGCTCGAGGCTATGACCTGTTCCCTCTACCAAAACAGGGAAGCAATGAAAATTGTCAATGAATTATGCTTCAGCATCTTTTGCGCAAAGAAAGGCGAAGCTGAGTCATGGCTACGTCCTCCCTGTACATCATCGCTGCAAAATCACTGCAGGAGGGCAAATTACCAGTGTTCGATCTGGAAAAGATGTCTAGACAGGAATCCAGAAATTCCCTCTCCAGTCGGCCATGGATGGAAGGAAGGCAATGGAGATCTGGTGATTGACTGGGGTGATGCCCCACCAGCCCCTGAAGCGGTCATGGAGTTGATAGCTTGCAACTGTCCAAATCAATGTGTTCAAGATAGATGTTCTTGCTTTCAGAATCATATGCGATGTACATACCTTTGCAAGATACAGACCTGTAACAACATGCAAGAGCAGGTACAGGAGGAAGAAGAGGTATCTATGACATAACTGACTTTGACGACTCAACAGATGATGATGACTATAGTGACTGATTGAGATACTATGTTTCACCAAACTCATCTACAAGAACTTTTCTATGAGTGTGCTGGTTAGGGAGCTCGTCAATATTCTGAACAGTGAATGCGTTCATTTTTGAACGGACGCCTATTCATTTTTGGATGCGTTCGAGGCTGCAAACCTGGTCACTGCGTTCGATAATGAACACCCTTCTGTCATTTTCTGGTGCGTTCATTCTCCGATGCCTGCCCAAGGCCTGATGCGTTCATATATGTGTGAAGTGAGCGTTTAGATTATGGGCGCGGATATTCTTTTGTGAACGACGACTGAATATGGATGACAAATTATATAAAAGCTTGGCCAGGCCTATTTTAAATTCTCAGTTCCTTAAAGTGAAATAGTTCTCATTGTCATGGTTAGTTTTTTTTCATATACTGGGTATAACCCGCCTGCTAAAGATCATTTGCCAATTTAGGTGACGCTTCAGGAATGGGATTATATGCGACCTACTCCTGTTCTTTGAACAAAAACATATTCCGGTTATCTGGCTGGCTGCTGTGCTTGGCTGTACCTCTTGGCTGTGCTGTAGAGCTGTTCGTTGGTGTTCATTCTGCTTGAGTTGAGACAGAGGAAGACGTGGAGTGATCGAAGCTGAAGATTTACTATTGTGCAAACGGGGTTTTCTGAAAATATTTCGTGTGTTAAAGCTCAAACATTAATAGAGATTAGACGATTTGCTCCCGAGGTATAACCTTTGTCGCAGTCGGGGCAGGGAGAATCTTCCCCCCGTCTTCTTTTTCCCCTTTTTCCCCCTTGTAACGACTCAGTGAGCAAACAGTCAAATTTAGTCGCTAATCTGGTCAAACAAAGGCGACGGGTTTTTTGGGGTTTTTTTGGGGGGTTTCAGTCTCCCGGGAGCAAAGTAAGGTAAAGTAAAATAAATTTAAACGCTAAATTTAAAGAATAAATTAAATGCTAAATAACTGTCTAACTAAGTGAATTGTGTGATATACAAAGTGAAACAGAGTTGTTTTCAAGGACTGAGGTACTGTCGCCTGCTTTTTCTGTAGCTGATTTAGCTAACGAACCTTAGTAAGCTCTCAACGCCAAGAATATATCAAATTACCGGGATATCTAACTATAACCCGGCTTGGTTTCATACTTGGTCACTTGCCTTTCATACAGTCTTCTAGCCAATAAATATTGACGTTCACCAGGGTTTTTTTTAGTCCCCTTCGTTCTCTATCCTGACCGCGTTACCGCATAAACGCATTGCCAAGCTTGAATATTAACGCGAACCGGGGTTTTTGTCTTTTTCGCATTTTATTATTATCGAAGGGCTCTTCTGATTAAACACATTGCAAATTACGTTATCTTTGTATTTTCCTCCAGTTGCCTTGATCAGCTGATTAAAGTTTAACTGCTTGTTTGAGTGCTTAGCGACAGCTTGTTGGGGGAGATACTGTGTTTAGTTCGCTCACAAAGTAAATGACTTGTTTATTCGGTCCGTTTTAATTAAAGGGAACCGAGGCTTTACTCTTACCCTTGGTTGTATTTGTGGCTAGCTAGCTAGATAGTTACTGTTTGCATTTTTGGCTGGGGATCTGAGATTTAGTATTTAGTTAGTAGGGCAGCAGTCACTTGAGTCGTCCATTCGGTTAGGTTGGAATTTAAACGAAAGCTTTATCGAGTGCTCCGCCTCCTCCCTCCTCCAGTTTCTCCTGGGCGTTGTAGCCAGTCTTTTTTATCTGGGTTCTCAGCTAAGCCCTGTGATATTTTTAGGTTAGTATATTAATAGTACCGGGACTAGATAAACTCAAGTTGGCTTATTAGGAGTGCTTATTATCTAAAGTTTCTCAATTTGGTATTTCATTTCTGTTAACTGAAACTAAGCCCCTGTTAAAAGAGGCTTATTATCCATTCACGGTGTTTCCCCACGGTTTCTATTGTGACTGCTGCTTAGGGCTTCTCAGGTTAATAAATTAATAAATTGTGGTTCCTGAGCTTTTGTCTTGGCACTTAGTATTTTTCTTTTATCTAAGGTGAGCGAGGTCATTAGGTAGGGGGTTCAAAATGTGGCCAAAACTATGTGACGGTTGCAGGATGATCGCACTTTTGGAAAGAGATTTCCAGGGTGGGTTTGTCTGTCACCGGTGGCAGCTAATTGAGCATCTGGAGAGCAAGATCCTTGATCTTCAGGGCCAGTTGGCGGCGCGACATAGTTCGCAATCGGTAGAGTTCCTAGAGGAACTAAGTAGGATGTCGTTTAGAGAAATGGTTTGTATGCCAAAGCAGGGTGGCGTGGGGACCCCAGAGCAGGCAGGGAGAGAAAGTTGGGTAACGGCAGGACGTCAGCGCAGGAAAGGGCGTGCACACCGTACAGCAACAGCTCCTCCAGTGGTTGAGGTGTCCAACTGATTCCGGCCCTTGCAGGAACTCGAATTGGCCCCTGACCCTGAGAGTGAGGGGACTGATGAGCAGCAGGGCACCCTGTTGGCCTCTACCCCTCAGAAAAGAGAGTTATTGATAGTGGGGGACTCAATAATTAGAGGAATAGACAGTTTAGTCTGTTCGCACGACAAGGAGTCTCGTACGGTGTGTTGCCTGGCTGGTGCCCAGGTAGGAGACCTCCTGGAGCGTGTGGACAAGCTCCTGGCCAGAGCGGGGAGGGATCCAGTTGTCATGGTCCATGTTGGGACAAATGACATAGGTAAGGGTAGGTTTGAGGTTCTGCAAGGCAAATTTGTTGAATTAGCTGAAAAGCTTAGGAGCAGATCCTCCACGGTAGTGTCCTCCGGGATTCTACCGGTACCACGTCTTGAGCAGAGGGAAGCAGAATTTTATCTGGAGGTTTAACACGTGGCTCTGAACCTGGTGTAGGAAAAGAGGGGTATAGGTTTATGGGGCACTGGAACTACTTCTGGGACAGGGGTGACCTGTTCAAGCCGGATGGGCTACACCTGAACCGGAGGGGTACCTTTGCACTGGGTCAGCGTATGTTGAGGGTAGCAGAGAGTTATTAAAACTAGGGACTTGGGGGCAGGGAGGTTAGAGAGTGTTACACAGAGGGAGATGCAGACTGCCCTGATGGAAGCTGACAGCGTTACATGCACTATTGATGATATATTTTTAAAGCAAAAAAGCGTAGTGAGGGGCTTTGAGCAGCGGGCACATGGGAAATCGAAGGGGAAGAGCGTTCGTGATAACCTGAAATGTTTTTATCTAAATGCAAGAAGCATTAAAAATAAATTTCGAGAACTTGAGGCCGTTATGATTAGTGAAGGCTATGACATAGTTGGGATTACAGAGACATGGCTTAGTGAAGAGAATGGAGATGAATATAATATAGAAGGTTATAAGCTCTTTAGGAAGGAGAGATGCAATAGGCGAGGAGGGGGTGTAGCACTCTATGTGAATGAAAACATAAATGTGCAGGAAATTCCTGAAATTGAACATTCCTTGCCCTGCGAAGATATCTGGGTCAGGCTCACTGGCAAACACGAGACTTGTTTAAACATAGGTGTATGCTATCAACCACCAGCTTTGGACAGTACAGTCAATGAAATGCTCTTTAAGAGGATTACGCAAGCTTGTAGAGGAAGAGGGACTATTAGTATGGGAGACTTAAATTATCCTGGTATTGATTGGGAAATGGTGAAAGGACAGGGTAGGGGGAGGAAGAATTTCTAGATGTCATAAATGATAATTTTTTGGTGCAGTATGTTAATAAACCTACAAGAGAGAAGGCAATTTTAGACTTAGTGCTCTGTAATGACCCAGATAGAATTAGCAATGTTGAGGTACGGGAGCCACTTGGGACAAGTGATCAGTCTACTGTTAATTTTGAGGTTTCATGGGAAGTTAAAAAAGTGTCTCCAAAAACAAAAATTTTCAATTTTAGGCGAGCAAACTTTGACAGGATGCGCTCATATCTAAGTGAAATAAAATGGGAGACACTCCTGGACTGTGAGTCTGTAACTGAGATGTGGGAAAGATTTAAGGGGGTTTTACTTGATTCAGAATGCAAATTCATTCCAAAGGTGTCCAAAAGTAAGCTGAAAAAGCAGAATCCCCAGTGGATGACTGCAGCTATTCGTGGGAGTTTGAGGGAAAAGAGGAATCTTTATAAGATGTACATAGAGGATAACAATGAGATTACTAAGGCTGAATACTGTAAAATGCGGGTTGTGGTAAAAAAGAGCTGAGGAATGCTGGAAGACTGTATGAAAGACAAATTGCAGCGGGGGCAAAAACTAACCCTAAGCGCTTCTTTCAGTACTGTCGCAGAAAAAGGAAAGTCAAAGAGCAGGTTAAGTGCATAAAGAATGAAAATGGATCGCTGCTATATGATAACAAGGATATTGCGGATACCTTAAACGGTTACTTTGTTGAGAATTTTACCTTAGAGCGGGTCTTTATTCGGCCAGAGGGCATGTCCAATGCTCAAGATTATTGAGCGGAAATTGAGGTTAGGGCTAACGAAGTATTAGACAAGTTGCATAAACTAAAGGCAGATAAGGCGGCGGGTCCTGATGGCTTATATCCTAGAGTGCTCAGGGAAGTTAGTGAGATCATCTTTAAGCCACTATCTGCCATCTTTAGACGGTCTTTATAAACTGGAGAAATACCAAATGATTGGAAACAGGGCAATATAATACTAATATACTTTTGTATAAGAAAGGGGACCGTACTGAGCCAGGTAATTACAGGCCAGTCAGTTTAACTTGCATTGCGTGCAAAATATTGGAATCTATCATAAAAGATGAGCTGGACTTATTTCTTGAACGTAACAATATCTTGAGGGATAGCCAACATGGTTTCCGTAAAGGAAGGTCATGCCTGACAAACCTTCTGGAATTTTTTGAAGAGGCCACCAAGAGACTAATAAGAGACTAATTTTTAAAATGAGCTCCATTGGAGTTACAGGAGGTATTCTGAAGTGGATTCAAAACTAGTTGCAGGACAGAACACAAAGAGTGGTAGTCAGTGGTATCTCATCTGAGCTAGGTATGGTGGGGAGTGGCGTCCCCCAGGGATCGGTGTTGGGACCCCTGCTGTTCCTCATCTACATTAATGACCTTGATAGGAATATTGAGAGCAGATTAGTTTAATTTGTAGATGATACCAAATTGGGAGGTTTGGCAAATAGTTTAGAGTCCACTAAAGTGATTCAGGGTGATTTGGATAGAATCCAGAATTGGGCAGAAATGTGGCAAATGAAATTTAATGTAGCGAAATGTAAAGATGTACATGTAGGTAATAAAAACATTAGACGGGATTACTTCATGGGAGGTTTTAAACTGGAATGTGCTCCACACGAGAAAGATCTGGGAGTGATTGTTGACCAAACCCTCACAGGCTCTAGCCATTGTGCCGTAGCAGTTAAAAAAGCCAATCGGATGCTGGGATACATTGCCAAAAGTATTGAGTTCAAATCCAAGGAGGTGATGCTTCTTTTGTACAACACATTCGTCAGACCACATCTAGAGTATTGTGTACAGTTCTGGGGACCATACTTTAAGAAAGACATAGAAGCTTTAGAGAAAGTTCAGAGAAGAGCCACGAAGCTAATTCCGGGTATAAAAGATGAAAGCTATGAGAAAAGGCTGAAGATCCTTAATCTCTTTAGTCTTGGGAAAAGGAGACTAAGGGGTGATCTGATTGAGGTCTTTAAATATGTTAAAGGGATTAACAAAGTGAATTATGTAGGATTCCTTCAACCAAGTGTTGTTAGTAGAACTCGGGGTCTGGAAGCTGACCAAAGGTAAATTTAGCACTGATATTCGGAAATATTTCTTCACCCAAAGAGTAATTTCGGTGTGGAACAGCTTGCCTGACCATATTGTTGAGGCAGAGACCTTGGGAGTTTTCAAGAGCAGGCTTGACTTAAAGCTAGATACCATTGAGTCATTGAGTATCTGAAGTGATATATTCACGATAGTATAAAGAAACTGGCGAGCCTAGTTGGGCTGAACGGCCTGTTCTCACCATTCATGTTATGTTATCTACACAAAAACATATTAAACTTAGTTGACTGAACAAATTCAGTATTAATCGTGCACATCATCCAAAAGTCTTGTCATCGGTATTCCAGCGTGTCGCATGAATTCAGGTCTCACTCCGTGATCTCGTATACTTGAACCAGCTAATCCCCATGGCATCACACGACTAGGCTACTTAGTTGCTTATCTTGCAATCAAGCTTATTCATTAATTGAACTGATAACACCCTTATAATAAGGGTTATATTCATAAAGGGGGAAGGGGGGGGATAAATATTTATTAACATTCAGACATGCTGATTTTATAATACTGTGCACATGCAGAGGTTTTACTTTGCTCTTCTGCTTGTCTAGTTCTGGACTTGTCGACGGCAGCTCCCACAGAGCGGCGGTTTCATGTGTTGTGACTTCAATCTGAAAAAAATACTGTACAATAAATTAGAACAATATATAATATGACAAATAGTAGCCAACAAAATCTGTGACAATCAATGGACCAAAATCTGAATATCATTGCAGAACTCATCGTGTACATAGTGGGCTGTAAAGTGTGGCATTTTTTTTTTGGCTTGCGCGTTCACGGGTTTAAAAAGAAAGGATTGGATTCCAACAATATGTTGCGTGTGGTACAAGGACAGATAACATTTTATATAAGTGTTATGGGAACATCAGGGGGGCCTACACTGCCAGAGCGAGGCCTCCACTCGGCACCTCTGACCATAAAACTGTTCATCTCCTCCCGACATACCGTTCTGTTTTTAAATCTAATAAACCGACGAAGAAGACAGTGTATGTATGGTCCAATGATGCAACTGAGGAGCTAAAAGGATGCTTCCTATGTACCGACTGGGACATCAAATTCGAGGATGCAGACATTAATGTAGCCACTGAGTCTATTACCGCCTATATTTCCTTCTGTGTAGATCTGATAATTCCACAAAAAACTATAATAAGGTATCCAAATAATAGACAATATTTCACAAAGGAAATTATGGAGTGCATATATAGGAAAAAAGTGGCCTTCAGAACAGGAGATACGGTGGCTCTGAAGGCTGCACAGAGAGAACTGAATAAACAAATGAAAGACTCCAGAAGGAAATATAAAGAGTGTGCGGAACAGGACTTGGCCAACTCGAACACTAAAAGGCTATGGAACTCCATTAGGGAAATGACAAACATGAAGTCTGAGAGAAAGCCTATTGTTGGTCTAGATGAGAGCACTAAGGCGAACGAGCTAAATAATTTCTTTATGCGTTTTGAAACTGACACTTCTCAGGCTTGCTATGATGTAATTAATGATCTGAACTGTAATGATTATAGTGACAGGATGGTAATAGATCTGGACAGTGTATGCAAAGTGTTTAAAACCATTAAAACTAACAAGGCAACAGGGCCTGATGGAATGCATGCTTCCTTATTAAAAACATGTGCTGAGGAACTAGCCCCAGCCTGGCACAGGCTCTTTGAGCTATCATTAGATTCACACATAGTGCCAGAGCTCTGGAAGAAATCAGTTATAGTCCCAGTCCCGAAGAAAACTTGTCCACTTGAGAATAATGACTACAGGCCTGTGGCCATAACATCAAATGTAGTAAAATCATTGGAGAGGATTTTGACAGAGACACTTAGCAAGAGGTAGCACCTCAATTAGACCAGTATCAATTTGCTTATTCAAGAAATCGCAGTACGTGTGATGCTATACCTACAGTAGCACATTTTATTCTGAAACATCTGGAAAATACTGTAGCGTATGCCAGGCTGCTTTTCATTGATTTTAGCTCAGCCTTTAATTTGATACACTCAGATATTTTGCTACGTAAACTAGCTCAGTTAGGTGTGAATCCTTTTATAATCAGGTGGTATTTTTCTTTTCTGTCTAAGAGACCACAGAGGGTCAGATTTAACACAGTGCTCTCCGAGGAGACACTTAGTAGTACAGGGGTACCCCAAGGAACAGTTAGTTCCTCTTTCCTCTTTACTATATAAAACGACTATGTCAGCTCATTTCCCAATCAATCTGTAATCAAGTTTTCAGATGACACCGTGATTCTCAGTCTGCTCACAAGCAATTCTAACATTCTCAGCCATACATCTGGCGTGGACAGATTTGCTGAATGGTGCAATCTGAATCACTTAAAGATAAATTTAAAAAAAAACAGAGGAGATCAGTATAGATCCCAGATCCATAGGAGACCACATCGTGATAAGTGTTCACAACAATAACATCAAACAAGTTTCCTCTTATAAATATCTGGGAGTGCAAATTGATCAGGATATGAGCTGGTGCGCACATGTCACAGCCTGTTGTGCAAAAATACATCAGCGTCTACACTTCCTCCGGAGACTGAGGCTCTTTGGAGTCAGTGTAAACATTATGTTTCTTTTCAATAGAGCTAGCATAGAATCCATCTTGAGGTATGGTATTTCCAGTTGGTTTGGCAACCTGACTGTTAAATATAAATCTCAAATAGCTTATCTTGCAAAAATGGCTGGGAAAATCATGGGCATGTCCACGCCCCCGATTACCCCCCAAGCCATTTTTGAGCAAGTAATAATAAGACAAGCTCAGAACATAATTTCTGATCCCTTGCGTGTTCTAAATCCAGAGTACGAGTTACTGAAATCTGGTAGAAGATACAGAACTCCGAAATGTAGATATAATAGGTACAAACACTCATTCGTTCCTCTCTCAGTCAAATTCCTTAATGAGAACTAGATGCACTTAGACATGGCGCGGGGATGTATAAGGGTGTATGTTTTTTTGTTTTTTTTTTTTTTTTGTCTATTGTGAATGTATGTGTGCAGCTGGTCCTGTCTCCAAGACAAATTTCTCCCAAGGGAGACAAATTAAGTAAACCTTGACCTTAACTTTGATTAATATCGCGGATAATTTTGCAATTTGATATGAGCGGGACTAAGTTATCCTAGTTCTTATACTCACAGAATAGAAGAATTAAACTTGGGCTGTCGCGCAGATGATGTGATATAATGCGTAAACTATAATTTTAATGTATTTAATTTATTTACAATCTTTTGCATACAAATTGCCTAGCAGTCACATCATGATTTGGAATTCTAAAATGCTTTTTTATATAAGAAGGAAAAAGTGGCATACTGATACCACACGGAAGCGATGTTCATTCCAGTAAAGTATTCACACAGCAACATTTGAATGTTTTGGCTGACTGAACATACCCGGGCACTATTGAATCACAATTTATCTCCGGTCTTGAGTGTGGAATGTGTTAAAGCATCTTATCGAACTTGATGAGAAGTGTAAGCGTATAGCGGAAGATTGACGATCGGTAAAGATATAATCTCGAATCTGGAGATTTGGTAGGATTTTTTAGTCAACGTAAAAACTGTCGTTTAATAGGCATGTACCTAACAATATATCTCTAAATTCCGCAGGATGGGAGACGGGGAATTTTTTTCTCGTATGAAGGAAATATTTACGCATGTTGGTGTAAATTTTGCGAAATGGAGAGCAGATTCATTTTATAACGCGAGAGAGGGTGGCTGCGTTCGTTTTTGGATGCCGTCCAGTCAAAAATGAAAGCATGCTTGTTCATTTTTGAACGCAAAATGAACGTATGCTCGTTCATTTTTGAACACTCTGCCATTCGTTTTTAGCTGAACACGAACGGAGACTTCGTTTTGAGCCTGCTCAAATTTGAATGCGTTCAGTACATTGACAAGCTCCCTTAGGCTTATGTTTCCTTGTGTATTTGTAAAGAAGGTACATACATAGTTTACGCAGGAACAGAAGGTCAGTCACCTTGACCTTGACTTCAGGCTATATTTACCGAAGTGTCACATCCTAAAACAATACTGCAGTATAGGCGACATAGAAACGTCCACACTGGAGGAAAAAAGAAATATCAAGAAAATTTTAATTGTGAGTTCAAAGAAACATCAGATTTTGACGCAAAAATGCTTGTTTTCAAACGATGTGTTGATTTCCATTGTTTACTATTACATGTGTCCAAATAAAAACCACATATTTGATCTTCAAATGGATTTGTGCACTTAATTACTTAAATTCTAGCCCAGTTTGACTGACTAGCAACATTCATAGAGTAGCTATGGCATCAATTTGGCAGGATGGTGGAATTTTAGGTAGGGGTCAAATTTTATGACCTTTTGACCTCTGGTGACCTACATAATAGGCCCATCAAATAGCGATCCCTATAGCTGTGTAGAACATCCAAATACCAACATTTTGAGGTGTCATTTGACAAAATTGCCCCAGTAGTTCGGAAATTATTGCCATTTATTTTTCCCCTACCCCATAAAATTGTGTCTCCATTTGGGGCCAAGACTCCATGTTAAAGTTGTGATTTCTCATAGAAAGCTACTCCTCCAAGCTTGGCTTCACACTTTTTCTTCATCTATGGGTATGTGGCCTTCAAGAAATCACATGAAGATTTTGCCACCCCAGGTGGTACCAATTCATGCAAATTTGGGGTTTGGCTCATGGACTATTAACATTGCTTGCCAAATCCCAACTTTTTCAAAGTTCACTTGCTAGGCTTGATATTAAAAAAAAAAGACCTGTTCAGAGCATTCATATTTCCGCTAATAATCTAACACTATTTCAGTTATTCTTTTTTTGTATTCATCTGGTTTTGTTAAGTGTCATTGGCTAGCTTATTTACGTATCTGCCTAATTAGTAAAGTGCAGGGGCCTGTATCAGTCTTGTGTACTGTACAGTGCTGCCGCAGGACAGTGGCCTACCAGTGTAGTAACTGTCCTACTCCAGTAGTGCACTTGCTCGAGGCACTGTGAACCACTCTCTCAAGGCACTCACTGCCTAATTAGAAGTGCAGGCAGTCACCTGTCTACCTAGCCATTTACGATGGTGTCATGTAAGGTTTTTATGCTTTTGTGAAAATACCAGCTCAAAATGAATCATCCTGAGTGTTGCTCAATTGTTCAAAACACTTCAAGGTGGTAAAATGCGCTGATTACAATTGATGCGACAATGCTGCAGCACGCCAATTGTAGCCTTCTGTAGCCTATTAATTAGGCAGATCAATAAGCTGGCTAATGACTTTAACAAAACTAGACAAGTAGCCTATAGAATAAACATAACTGAGAAAGCAGACTTCTTAATTAAAATACAAATGATCTCAACAGATTAATTTCATCTATCTTAACTATTGATCTTTGAAATATAGTTGGCAGGTTATGATTGGGCCAAGAACATTAATAAATTCTAATAACATGTTTCAGTCGGAGTTCATCTCAGTAGATTGTGGCACTTCTATTCTGCAGCACAGAAAGATAATTTTAGGCAGAGGACTGCTTTACCTTGGGAGAAGGATGAAATATAGTCTTATGATTATATGAATAAAATTGAGTTTTAATTACAACTCAGTGAAAGCCAATTTATTTGAAAATGCGGAGAACATTTCCAAAAAAGAAAAAAAAAACACCATGAAAACAAAAGGTGGCTCGTTAAAGAGTCACAATCAGCTGAGGTGGAAGATGGCAATTCAATAAAACCATCACATGATAAATTATTCCCTATTTGTGTAAATCAGTAAATTCTGTTTGGTGGCCTTAATTTAAATATTCAAGAGACAGGACAGACAGTTAGAGCACCATCAATGAAGCCCTGAATGAAGGAAAGAAAATAAAAATTCAGGGGCCACTTATTTCAGTGCTTGGCAAGCGTCACAATCCTCAGGTAGCCATGTACTTGGCTGGATATTTTTACCAATTTAGTCCAAATTGCAATAACTATTTGCTTACATTTTAAATGGGTTTCAAAGCTATTGAGCCACACAGAACCACAGCACCTATGGCTCATAATAAAAAAAAAAATCTTCTCAAAAATTCCCTTGTACGTGTTAGTGTGTCCATGAAACCTATCAGTGTGATGCCCGAGGGTATTTTCCACAGGCATCAGTGACTGCTCCATAATGTATACACGGTAGTGTTTTCATTCGAATGTACTGAAGTTAGAGAGTCTTGTCTCTGCTCATTAGTAGTCAGGCTTTTTAGAATCTAAGTCCAGAAAAAAGTCCACCCCAATCCATCAAAAAATAACATACATAATTTATAGCACTTAAATGACAATGATTAGGAGGCCCGTGACATCTGCATTTCCAGGAAATCTTCCCATATATTGCTTGCTGTCTGCGTCATCATTTCTTGTAGAAGAAGGCAGTAGTGGCGGCAGGTAAGTTTTTTTTAAAGTATCTGTCAAAATCACTAATGTACAAATGATGTGACGTGTGTTAGTATAAACGCAGCATTCAGTTGATTGAAATGAATCATTATGTGTACCGACTTCTGAGAAATAGGAAGCGAGTTGAAAGTGGGTAAATAAACACCAAAAACAAGTAACCCCTGGGAGCTCAGTGCGGATCAGATTCTCGTGTTTCTGACAGACTCTGTGATTTGAGCATTATAATTTGACGGATTCTAATGTGCGTTATAATTCTGACTCATTTAACATGTCATTTAACACATGCAAGCAGTCACATCTTTGGTGAAAAGTTACTTTTAAAAAAAACTGGGGATATTACTATTTTTTTTTTTACCAAATTAATTTTGTTCAGTAGTTCAGCTTTTATAAAACCATCAGAAAATAAATGATTTAAGAATTCTATATTTTGACGTTAAAGGGGACCTATTATGCTGATCCTTCTTTTAATACATATTAGTAATGTTATAATGTTAGTTGTCCATACTCAATCTATGAAAAGTTTCTAAACATAAGCTACAGGGGTTTTGCCGTAATCCAAGAACGTGATTTTGTGAACGTGATTTCCTCTCTGAACAGCTCCTCCCGAGATCTTTGCGAGATCTGGGCAAAACCTGACGACAGATTGTGCCGTCCAATTATTAGCCAATCACGGCGCTGGACCTGCTCACACTGGAAACTATTCTAGCAGGCACTAACAACGGCAGATCATACTATGCCTTAGTAGCGTTGACACTTTTGGAAATACAAAAGAAGAACCGCAGATCATTTGAGGTGCAGTTTTGTCTGTATGTCTCCCTAAGCTGCATGTCCATTTACTTTTGGATGCGAAGAAAAACACTTATTTCTCTTCCAAAAGAGGATGCCACCAGAAATCAGTGGGTAGCTTTTTTTGTTTGCTGGCAGCAAACAGCCACGGCCAAAGGGAACGTTAGCTGCTTGTGCTCAGCATTTCACCAAAGACAGCTTTATAGATAAAGGATAATTCGACACAGGATAAGCGATTCAGCTGCTTCTCAAACCTGAAGCAGCTGCATCGATCAAGCGCTCGGAGCCACAAGCTGTAAGTAACGATATAACAGCAAATAATGTAAGTGAAGCTAACGTGTTACGGGTGGCTAGCAAGACCGCTAGCGATAGTTAGCACCAACAACTGGCCTCAAACGCAGGCTTTGTAAAATATTTGAAGATAAAGCCTGTATCGGTCGCGACTGTCCGTGACTCACAGACACAGAAGCTGTAAGTTGCTTTTACTGCATAAGCCAACCAGACATGACAGCCAGTTGATTGTGGCTGTAGTTACTGTTGCTAATGTTTGTGTCCTAAATATGCAAGAGTGATATCAGGGGAAATCCTACAGAAGGTGTGTGTGAACATAAATCTCATTTGAAGCTAACTTTTAATACTTGTTTGTAATTTGGATGCTTGGTACAACTGTTCACAGTAACAGAACTTGCTGTCTGTAAAACCTGTATTGCAAGGGTTTGTCTCTGTGGTTATGACCGTTCAGTTACCAGCTACTGCATGTTAGTTTGCGTGCCATGCTAATTAAAAATGCTCCTGGTTAACTTATATGCAGTAATTCTGATCGGTATGCTTGTGTTACTTCGGTAAGCATCAGTGTGGCAGTTTCATCATAACGTTGCCCGATTGTAGCCACTACAGTTAGTGATCGCTTCACTTATCCATGACCGGGATCAGCCGGATACTTCACAAATGTCTGAGCAAGCTCTCTGGTGCTACCGTGAAAGCAATGCGAAACGCAGAAGCTCTACCGGTATAACAAATGATTTCTCTGCACTACCTTGACATAATTTCATCCCCCTTTAGAAATTGTTGTGGCTAATAAAAAGCTGAAAAAGGCGGAGATTAAATAGGTAATTCTTTCCTGTAGAAGTGATTGATTCGCTAGCTCCGCATAAGCAACTTGTCCGCGCTAACGGAACTTACGGTCTGTAAAACCTGTATTATGTTCATAACATAACCGAGTTCTCTCTAGCTGTCGCGTACTATCCATAAAGCTGCTTTCACATCGGACACGAAACAAATTTTTCGCGGGACAGATTAGCCTACATTCAAAGTCAATGCAAAGACGCGAATACACACGTTATGGGCGCGTTAAGCAGCTTTCACACCGGACGCGAAACGAATTTTTCGCGCGACGGATTAGCTACAGTCAAAGTCAATGCAAAGACGCGAATACAGGCGTTATGGGCGCGTTAAGCAGCTTTCACACCAGACGCGAAACAAATTTTTCACGCGACAGATTACATTCAAAGTCATGACCGCTTATCAGCTACTGCATGTTAGTTCGCGTGCTCTGCTAATTAAAAATGCTCCTGGTTAACTTATATGCAGCAATTATGATCGGTATGCTTGTGTTACTTCAGTAAGCATCAATGTGACAGTTTCATCGTAACGTTCCCTGATTGTAGCCACTACAGTTGAAGCTAACCGGAGAGGTGCTGTATGTGTCTGCCGAGTTGGGCTGCAGTTAGACCAGACGTAGGTTTTGCAGAGCTTGAGGTGCGTTTTTGGGTGCTTGTGAAACAATCGCTTTACTTATCCATGACCGGGGTCAGCCTGATACATCTCCAATGTCTGGGCAAGCTCTCTGATGCTACCAGTGAAAGCAATAGGGAAGTGCGCAGGCTATAATGTGTCCGGTATAACAAACGATTTCTCTGCATTGCCATCGATTGAATATTAAATTCTTTCCTGTAAAAGTGATCGATTCGCTAGCTCCACATAAGCAACGGTTCACGCAAATGGAACTTATGGTCTGTAAAACCTGTATTATGTTCATGACATAACCGGAGCTCTATCTAGCTCTCGCACACTATCCATAACGCGCCCATTTTCCGCGAGGAAAAGCTGGTCATTCCGAAGCAATAAGTAAACCATTACCACGGGCAATTTCCGAAAAGGCTGTTTAGCCTGGAGCTTTCGCCCCTCCGTCATACCAGCGCAGAAGCTGTTCGTTTCTCCACGCTAACAACACACCACAGCTATGCACACGAACCAGCAGGTCCTAATACACATCGAAGCAGTCCATAAGCTGTTGGTCCACTTTTAGCTGCTCCTCACTGTCCATGTTTCCCTCTAAACTCACACCCACCAGATTTCTACGGTCTCCGGTCTATACTTGGGCATGTCGACCCGTTCTACAAATGTGTCTATATGGGGTGGATTCTAGCTTTCCCTGCATCCTAGCTAGAGTAGAAAAACCACTGTACCACCACTGTTGCCATAGCAAACTGTAGCCGAACAAGTTCTTTTCATTAGATCTATACACATGTACTGCGGAATACGCCCGCTGCTTCCTTATCAGATGGCAGCAGTGTCTCACATTTCACTCTGGGGAGGAGGACCCGGAAAACTGCGTTCTGCTGCCTCGTCCCGCCTAGATCCGCCCTCCACAGAGCTGGCCAGTCAGAAGAAAGTGGTCACACGGGGAGTGGGGGCTATAGCGGAAGAGCCACCCCAATGAGGCGTTTCAGGCAGAGACTACAATGGACTACAAATGGGTTTTTTTTGAGGATGGCAGTATGAGCCAAACAAGGACCCTGTTTTGGACTTTGAACAATCAGGAGTACTCTAGGGGGAGTCCAAGATCAAAATATAAATTTGGAAATATAGCAAAATAGGTCTCCTTTAATGTGACAATTTATTACACCTTAGCTGATTGTGACTCTAATCAATTTGATAAGCATGGTAATAACAACAATCACACTTGGTAATTAACACTAACCCAAGTTATTCACGGCTAATCGGGGCCGATTTTCCGTACTGTGAGCTTTGGCAAGTAGACCTAGATATTTAGGCTATATTAAAGTCATGAGGTGAGTTCAGTCCCTTTTCTGATGGAGAATGACAATAGCCTTCCACAGAGCTCAAACACCCACCCCCCTAGACAGTCTAAACATGTTTTAACTTTGCTCGGAAGGATTGAATGGTAAAACCATGAAATCTCTTGCAGTGTCTTCGCTGAAGCCAAATTGCTCTGTGGATATGGCCACTACATTTTCAAATGAATTACACAGAGTTGTAATCAAAACTAAATTTAAATTATGTTGTATAAAATCATTGGGCAACATCCTCCCACCTGGGAATAGTTATATCCTTCAACTTAAAATTTTGTTTATGCTGCAGAAAGAAAGCAAAACGATCCACTGAGATAAACAGCTGACTGAAAAGTGTGATTTGAATTCATTAATATTATATTCGCTCAATCAAAAACTGCCAACTATTTTTTTAAAGTGTAATAGCTGTATATGGGTGTACACCAAATCTCCCGCATGGATCGGCATTTATTAATCTGAACGTGAGCGAACGGTCCGCAAAAATCTCACGCCAGGTCTGACCAGGTGTACGCTCATCGTACAACATGCAGGAACGAGTGCAGCTGTCAAAATGATGAATAAACCATATGCAGCGATTTGGACGTCATGCTGTTGTTGCTTTTATTAGTAAAATGAATAAATAGGCTAAATAAATAAATAAATAAGACACCTGTGTTGAGAAATTAATTAAACTTATATTTTGAGACAACCTGCTTGTTAGGCCAGACAGCTGACAATTACAATCAATTTGATTAAGCGCAATGCGTGGCTTGACTGGTATGTCAGATGCTCATCCATTCAGATATATATACTGAACAACAAAAGAAACGCAACTTAAATAAAGGCAGACTGGAAAATAAGTTTGCGTGTCATTAATTAAGAAAATCAAATTTATTACTAGTGCGTGCACATTTACACTCGTTTCATCAAACCTTTCTTTATTTTGCCGTCACTTTGACTGAGTAACCATAAGAGTACATTAACTAAATAGCATGCGCTTCTCGAATGGTGACAGCTGGAGATTCGAGTCTGGTTGGCCTCCACCGGTCCGTGCACTGCTGCGCCTGAGCGCAGCAACCGGTTTTTTGGGGGCGATTTTAAAATCGGACCACTTTTTCTTACCTACATGTAAAGCATTTGGATTGTCAGTAATGTAGGCTGTATAACATGAAATATCATGGATCTATAAACTGAATATGTTCATGAATTAAATCAAACCTCTGCTTCACTCTGGTTTTCCACCCCAACAGTGTTTACCGCAGCAGCAATAGTTTTCATAACTGCAGCCTTCTGGGCTCCCTTTATGCCACTCTTAAGGCTTCCAAATAAAATTATTTTGATTTTGTTTTTCTCCACCTCAGACGTGATAATTTATATTTCCTCCTCAGTGAAGTTATTTCTTCTTTGCCATCTTTCCAGAGTTCATGTCATAAAGTGGGCAGGACTATGCCTCCCGGAGCATGAATTTATAGGGGCGTGTCATGTAAATTACGATGGTTTCAGCTGCCAGATTTATCAACACCACGCCAGTTCTACACCGAAATCAGCGACGTACACACTTTAAGTAAATCAGACGTGACACCTGGCGAACGTTGATATTTACACTAGAATCTACATCAGATCCTACGCAAGTTTGATAAATGAGGGCCATTGACTTTCAAATCACACCAGCCAGTATTTTATTCACAATAGAACAGAGATAACATAGCAAATGTTGAAACTGAGAAATTTTACAATTTTATCCACAAAATGAGCTCATTTCAAATTTGATGGCTGCTACAGGTCTCAAAAAAGTTGGGAAAGGGGCCTGTTTACCATGGTGTAGCATCCCCTTTTCTTTTTAACACATAGTGGAGGCGTCTGGGCATTGAGGAGACACGTTTCTTGAGTTCAGCCGTTGGAATTTGATCCCTCTCTTGATTAATACAGGCTTCCAGCTGCTAGAGAGTTCTGGGTCTCCTTTGACGGACTTTTCGTTTGCAGGCAGGCCAGTTCAGCACACGGACTCTTCTATTACGAAGCCATGCTGTTGTAATAGCTGCAGTATGTGGTTTTGCATTGTCCTGCTGAAATACACAAGGCTTTCCCTGGAATAGATGTCGTCTGGAGGGGAGCATATGTTGCTCTAAAACCTTTTATATACCTTTCAGCATTCATGGTGCTTTTTAAAACATGCAAGTGTCCCACACCATATGCACTAATGCATCCCCATACCATCAGAGATGCTGGCTTTTGAACTGAACACTGATAACAGGAGAGGTGGTCTTTCTCCTCTTCAGCCCGGAGGACACGACGCCATGATTTCCAACAAGAATGTCAAATTTGGACTCGTCTGACCACAGGACAGTTTTCCACTTTGCTACAGTCCATTTTCCATGAGCCTTGGCCCACAGAACACAGCGGCGCTTCTGGATCATGCTCAACAATGGCTTCCTTTTTGCATGATAGAGTTATAGATGGCATCTGTGGATGGCACGGCAGACTGTGTGTACAGGCAGTGGTTTCTTTAAGCATTCCTGGGCCCATTTAGTAATGTCAATGACAGAATCATGCAGGTGAGTGATGCAGTGGCGTGAGGGCCCGAAGATCACGGGCATCCAGTAAAGGTCCTCGGCCTTGTCCCTTATGCACAGATATTTTTCCAGTTTCTCTGAATCTTTTGATGATGTTACGCACTGTCGATGATGAGACCTTCAAAGCCTTTGCAATTTGACGTTGAGGAACATTGCTTTTAAAGTATTCCAAATTTTTTTCATGCAAGTCTTCACAGGTTGGAGAGTCTCTGGCCATCTTTACTTCTGAGAGACTCAGCCTCTCTAAGACATCCCTTTTCAAGTTACACACCTGATGCCAGTAAACTTAATTACTTGCTAAATGTTCTTTCAGCTGACCCTCTTATATATTAACTGCTTTTCCAGCCCTTTTTTACCTGTGTCCCAACTTGTTGAGACCTGTTGCAGCCAGAAAATTTGAAATAAGCTCATTTCGTGGATAAAAATGTAAAATGTCTCAGTTTCAACATTTGAAATGTTATCTATGTTCTATTGTAAATAACATATTGGCTCATGTGATCTGAAAGTCATTGCATTTTGATTTTTGTAAATTTGATTCACAATTTACACTTTGTCCCAACTATTTTGGAATTGGGGTTGTACATCTTGGAGAAGTACCTGAATGAACTTGAGAAATAACAAAAGCCGATCTTACTAAAACGACGGCGAGTCGCACCCATGCTCATACCTTGGAAATGTTGCAAGTGCATCTTGTGCCGCTTTGCGGCGCATTATCATCTTCAGTGTATCAGGGATTTCATGACATAATTTTTAAAAACATACAATGTGGACAAAATGATTACAAAATGACCAACAAGGACTATCCACTGCAATGTAAGACAGTTGAACATACAGCGCCAGGCACTGAAGACCAAATATCTGACTAGCTAAACCACTTACGCCGAGGACTTGCCATCTGAGTTACTTAGAGCCCTGCTCTTACCTCACCTGAAAGTGCTTTACTTCTCCAAACCCGTTCCCATTTACGTTTCCTAATTATCAACTAAATGATTTGTTCAGGTTTGAGGATCAGTCTGTTGAATTACAGGCCATTTCTCATCAGCTGCCATTACTGTTCATTCCAATACTTATCAAGCATTTTCCTATTCACACTAATGGTGACATAAAACACCAATGCCTTTTGAAGCTTCTGAATTCCTGTAGCTCACAAAACGGAGCATAAATTTTTTTCTGTGTCAATGTCTGATCAAAGAGATACTGAAAATGCTTTCAAAAATGTGGTTTTACCAACTCAGGTCCGGTTGTTTGCTCTGAGTAAGAATTAAACTCTGTATGCAACCAGCAACATTACCATAATGCAGGTCAACTCTCGACCTGTTTTCAATTTGGAATTGGACAATTAATTAAATCAATGTACTAAGAAAATATTCTAACAATTAGCTGCGTTGCCAATAATGATTACATTTAGCCTTGTGTTAAAAAGAAAGGCTACAATATGAGATTGCATTGACGGCAATTAATTGAAATTTTTTGAAATTCCATCTTCTAGTAGAATGTTATGTAGCAAATGCTGCTGAGTAGGGGTGGGCGATATGGCAAAAATATCATATCCCGATTTTCTTATGGCTAGATCATGATCTCGATTTTACCACGGTTCTTTCATTTGTCATATTGGTTAAAACTATTTTACAAGTCACAGCAAATGCAGTCTGAGAAGTACGACTGAGGAAGGCGCTACATGTTTGCTGTGATTGGTTTATCTGCGTGTGTCTAGGGGAACGGAGTAGCAAACTGATTTGGTTGCGAAAAAAATGGTCGCACATATGAGCAGGGTTGTAGTGCTATTTTTTTAAGAAGTGGGGTAGCGCGCGCCTGAAGTCCCAACCAACTTTGTGGCTTTTTACCGGACAAAGAAAATATGAACATATTGGGCTCTAATTTCTTGGTGCAGCGCAGGGTGGCGCAGTGTGGTGCAGCCCAAGCAGTGGTAATTTTGTCCGGTGCAGCCCGCGCAATGGTAATTTCGTGCGGTGCAACACCGTGCGCAGCCACTTTGGCAATTTGGTAGACGGACGTGCGCCGAGATGGGTGTGGCGGTGTAGTAGGGGGAGGTGTCACATATTCATCAGGACACAGTGACAATTTCGTGGCAAGAGGCTCCGCTGAAAGAGCGCAGAGAGCTCGCCAGCTCCAACCTGGTTTACTTTCTGTGCAGTGGTAATTTGGCTGACCGGCGCACATTGCGCACACGTCACCGAAACCTCAGGCAGGTTTCCAGAATGTCCGGCACATTTCAATGCAATAAATAATCACAGCAACCACTATTTAATGTAACTATCTGAATCAGGACATATATTATAGTATCTATAACGATTGTCGTGATGTCAGATCAAAGGCGGTTGGCACGCATATTGTAAACTCGACCTGGCTTAATCAACGCAGCTGAATCTGTGATGCAAACTAACGACTTCGCATCTTTCTTAGCCAACCACAAACTGCCTCGGCATCAGGTAGTACGTATATATAAATAAATAATGCTTGCATTCTATGCTCTGTAAAGCCGCTTGCACACTGGACGCGAAACAAATTTTTTGCACGACTGATTACATTCGAAGTCTTTGCATTGACTTTGAATGTAATCTGTCATGTGAAAAATTCGTTTCGCGTCCAGTGTGCAAGCGGCTTAATACTATTATTGTCACTTAGGTTTTATTGTTTTTAGTGGGGGAAATTAATACAGCCTGATTGCTATGATCTCGGACTGAGATAGCATATTGAAAAAAAATGTGGAACATATCTTGCATAGTTGTCCATGCATGTTAATCCCAAAATTTTATGCAGCAACAGGGTGTAATAATAGGAACACGCTATCCATCGTTTCTCTTCCCAATGATGCAGGCAGAAGAAATAAAATGAGCAACCGTCATATTTCATTCCAACTTCATAAGTTGGAATGATCTGACGTGGCTTCGTTTTGAAATTCCATTCAAGTTCGCTAATGGTAATAATTCGCGAATGCCCTACCTAGCCAGCTAACTCATATTCGTAATGCTTAATATAGACGTAAGCGGTGCAGAAAACATGCCTGAAGCAGCAAAGTAAAATGCAACATTAACGCATCATGCAGATATTGGACAGAGGCTTCTTTATTCCAACAATTGAAAGGTGAGGAGAGGAGCTCATTTGATTGGTGAAGATTTGACTCGGCTGTGTTAAACCCATTCACCCCTTCTCTCCTCCCTCTTTGCCACTTGCGCCGGCAGGAGGGACAGAGGCGGGACAGAGGAGTACTTGCGCCGGGCACGAAATAGCAAAATACGCCTGGATACACCCCGTTGGCACGGTGCTCCCCCCATTCGCCGCACCTGCGCCTGGTCAACCAATTTAGAGCCCATTGTCATAAATGTATGTATGGTCCATAAACTGGTACTTGAAGCAAACCAAATAGTACAATATTTAATTAGGCCTAAATCAATTCAAGAGGAATAAGGGTGAAATAAAAACACAGTAATGAATCCCCGTCATGTAAAAAAAAAAAAAAAAAAAAAAAAAAACTGGCAATGGAGCGATTTGAACGTGCAGTAGTTAATAATTAACAGAGATGCGTCCATAACCCGGTGCTTTGAAAGCATAGGATGGCGCAACAGGGATAGTACTACGAACACCTTTCTATAGAATCCGTTTCGTTACTCCGAAAATTTTATGTGCATCTCCAGTCAAGCTCATCTTACTCCTATCATCAGATATTACCAATGAGTTTTGGATTAAGTCATTGTTCTCAAGAGACTGCCATACCCATTCTGTATATTAAAGTTAGCCGACAATATAAAGGTCAATTTGATTATGATGAGAAATTAGCGCATGAATACAGTGAACCAGTGGCGTAGCCAGCGAAGGTGCTAAGAGACGTCCCTTTTTGACTGCAATTAGTAGTTCTCAATCATTTTACTTTATTGACGCGTTTTCCAATTATCGTAATTGGCAACCGAAGACACGGTTTCTCTCCATATGCGATCTAACAGCGATTAAATCATGGGCTAAATTTAGTACAGTTGCGGAACAAGAACAGAGAGTTGGGTTGCACAAAACTTCCGTTTCAAACAATTATTAGTCCTGGCCTGTTCTCAGTCATTTTCATAATTAACAGAAGGTTCACTCCGAGAGCACTCCACAGTTAACAGCAGCACCTGTTGAACTGAGAGTTGCATTTGAAGCCATAACGTAAGTAATGAAGCGTGGCAACACATCCTATTTATAATATTCCGTCTAAGGCACAAACCGCTGGGGTTACCATCCAGAAAATACAGCTATGCTCTGACAATGCAGAGCCTCTCGGTGAAAGCTGACGTTATTGTTTGATTAACAGCGACTACTGAAGCTCGCTGAATTTAAATGATGGGTTAACGTTAATTGCAGTCAATGCATTATGCCACGGTAACCACTCTTGAGAACTGATTACTTCGCCGTCACTTGCCTATATTTAGTCGCTCACGCTATTACGCTCTATAGCCTAAATCTAATTTTCAAAAACCGAGTTAGTCAAAGTGGGTGTGGGTTGTCGGTTGCGACCTTGGCTACTTTATTTAAGACTGATGATTGCTTAAGTTCAGAAACGATGGCGATCTCGCATTGTTTGGCTGATCGCATTTGATTTTGGCGCACTATAAACGACACTCCATACTGTCTCTGGTGGAATACTGCCCAGTACCTGCCCGAATGCCCGCCCCCCAAAGAAAAAGATTGACAACTTGACACCCAATCACGAAATATCATGAACACACAGTACGTAAGAGGACAATTTCATGAATCTGATAAGTTGGCAAGCTGTCAATCGGTCAAGCAGCAGATCAAATCTTTTTTATATACATTTTGAAAAGTGGGAGAGCGCAGCTCCCTCGCAGACCCCCTCCACTGCACCCCTGTGAGGCGCCGAATTGGACAAAAGCCAGGCAAAAAATGCGAGAGGAAATGAATGTATGCGTGAGCAAGGTTGAAGCTGCGCGAGAGAGACTGAAAGTGCGCAAGGGAGACTGAAAGTATGCACGAGAGGTTAAAGTGCGCACGAGAGAGGTTGAAATGGCGCAAGGGGAAATAAATGTATGCGCGAGCGAGGTTGAAACTGCGCAAGAGAGATTGAAAGTACGCGCAAGAGGTTAAAGTGCGCGCGAGAGAGGTTGAAACAGCGCAAGAGAGATTGAAAGTACGCACAAGAGATTGAGCGTGCGTGCAAGAGGTTAAAGTGCGCGCGAGAGAGATTGAGTGAGTGACTCCGCGAGAGACCGAGTTCTGTGTGTAAATGCAGCCGTTTTTTGGATTTATTTTGAAATACGTGGTATTATTTTTAAAATGAGGAAAACAGGAAGTAGTGCCGGTTAGCTCCGTAAGCTTCACACAGAGACCGAGAAGCACCTATAGCCAGGGCCGCCTTGATGCACAGGCTCACCTGGGCTGAAGCCCCAGGGCCTACTAGGATCAGGGGCCTATCATGAGCAGATAATTTAAAAAAAAAAAAAAAAAAAAACATTGTTTTGTAATTGACAAATTTTCTGTCCATCACTTGATATTCGTCCTTGTTGCTGCTGATTGGTCAAATTTGGAGTAACCCACGGGGGCCCAGTGACACAACAACCTATCAGAATGTAGAGGGATAGTTTTGGCATGTGACATATTCAAATGTAGGTGTACCAATTTTTCGTGATCGCGGAATCGCGGACGAAGTCATGGAATTGGCATTCACAAACGGAATCCCAGGTAATGCACGAAAATTCTGCCGATGGGGAAATGATGTTGCAAACAAATGTCTTTTTTTTTCTCTGAAAACCATGCCAAACCTCCTTCGCAAAATTTATAGAGATTTGTCAGAGACAGGCGTCCAAACACTCTTTAGTCGGTAACAGCCTTAATTTAAGATTAAAGACTGTTGTTCTATTTGCACAGCTAGCCGAGTACCTTGCTGCCCTCCCCATTCATTCCCGGCACATTAGGAACTTTTAACTGCCGTACAGTAGCGTGCCAAATTAGATAAAATATTGAACTTTGAAACACTAACCTCTACCAAAAACAACTTTGTTATTGATGTTTATGGCTGAAATTGATGTGTGGAATATGCCCACCCTTAAAACACGACTCGATCATAGCTGCCATCTTAACAGAGCCCTGTTGCCACCCGTAGTCTCTCGCATGATTGAATGATATTTTATCCCATTAATGATCAAGAATTGGTCTACGACAGCCATGTCATACATGTTTGTTCTTACACACATGTAATCCATCTTTCTTGCTTCGCGATTGGACAGATTACATTCATAGGCAAACTTCAGCCAATATCTACGCCACGGTAAGGCTACCAGTCTTGCTGGTTACCGTTTCTAACTGGCGGTCTGTTCAAGTCAATGCAATGAATAATTCGCCAGCTAACATGGGAACGCTTTTCCCTATAAGAGTAATAAGTTAAACTTGTAACAGTTGTTGTAGAAACTTTAATTAATTCAATGGCAAGAAGCGTTAGCATGCTAGCTAGCATATTATTTATCGCATTGACAGGCCTTTTTATGAAAGGCGCGCAATTGCTACGCGCCTTTGCGCGCCTAAAATTGCATTTTAGCTGCGCAAATAAATGCGCTCGTATCCATTAAAAACGTTCCATTTTTGCGCGCCCAGCTATCCAAACTGCCGCACCATCTAAACATTTCCAAACTCTTTCGCATAGCGTGCAACGGCTCATGAGTAACAGTGTGGACACGTGTTTATCATTGGTGGATTCTCAGCCATGCGAGACTCCTTCACCCAATGGAACCCCGCGTTGCCCCAACCAGTAAAGATGGCGAAGCAGGCTGCGCATATCGCCCAGCATTTCAACCGTTAAAACACTGATGCGGAAACTTGGGGCATAAAACCCGTAAAAAATTGTCAAAAAGGACGGTAAGGTGTGGGTTACGGAAGTATGCATCTTTTTATACAAAGTAAGAAGGTTTTCATTGCTCCCTTTTTTTTTTCCGGATGGTGAAAGTTGGTGCAAACATTTCTGCTAATTATGTCGCCAGATCGGCTTTATTCTCATCTCGACCTCAGTTTTCACGTTGATTTGATTAATATATTATTAGGGCTGTCCCCGACTAAAACAAATCTCGGTCGACTAACAGTCGGTCGTTTTTTCATTTGTTCAAAATTTCTGAACTCCGTTCAGAGCCCTTCTAGATTCTGCTATGCTATTGCACGTGAGAGGTCAAAGTATGACTACTCAATGGACTGATGCTCGTATTTGACCTAACCACAAAACATTCCACTTCTTAAGTTATGTTTTATTTCATAGACCTGGTTCATCTAGTCCCAATATCGTTTCATTGTTAGCTGTAGCAATCATGCAGTTGAAAATTCTCTTCGACGCCGATAGTGACTCTCAAATAGACACAAACTGGAAATAACATTAATTAAAGAATTGAGTTGAATCAGAGTTATTTTTGTATTCATTTCTGCTATTAATTGTCAACGATTTATTTGTTGGTTTTTTATTTGTGCTTACGGAGGACCATTCCAACAGACTACAACAACGGAGACTTTGCTTTTCCTCATTATTTGAAACCGCAATAGGCCTGCTAAATAAACCAGTGGAGGGTCTCTCTGAGTCAAGCAATATTAAGTATATATTATTTATAACTTAACTATATGACTAATCTAAGAAATTACTGAGGAAATAAATAGATGGCAAATTCACCTATAATGTCTTAAATCGCAACTTGCTAACTGCAATGCTGAGTGAACGTAAACAGTGTTCAGGGAACTTACCCAACTCGGCCACTTTAACAGTTACATTGTGCTAAAATGCCTCACATGCCTGGTGAATTATCCGCGACGTAAAGTTTGATACGGCGTAATCTCATTCCGCTAATAAACGAAATAAGCAAATGGGCAAGTTTTTTCGGTCAGTCTTCTTATGGTTTACGTTAGTCAGACTGGCTTCGGTCACAAGAGGATCAGTTATCGCGCTCTCATTTTCGAAGACACTGGCTTGCTATATGTCTGTTAAACCTGAAAGCTGCAGTACTGCGTTGCTCGCCATGTCGTGGCGATGCACATTTTAATTCTGTTTCAAATTAATTAGCCTAAATAACTATTGGTTTACATTACTAATGGCTGACATATAACAGCTCAATCTTAATATTCACCGATTAAACAGATAAAACACGTGTATATGTGGAGAGAATACAAAGTAGGCTGATGTAGGCTACCGTTTTCAAGTGGTACGTGGTCGTTGCTGAGCAGGGTAAGCGAAACTTCGCTAATATATTTATTCCAGTTTTTCGATTATCTGCAACTTAAACGAAATGCTCCCAAGCTCCTGATTTTTGTCGTTTATTTCAAGTTCCAAGGCCATATCGAAGCGAGCAACTAAAGTGAACTTGTATTTCACCATCACTAATCTTAACTGTAGCCCGGGCAGATCTTAAACTACAATTACAACGCACATTTGCGTGCCTGTAGAAGAAGGATGTAATGTAGGAATGAGAGCTGTTACCCAAGTCAGTTTAACATGGTAAGATATTATGGTAATATGTCGCTTGTTGTATTAGCTTAATATCACCTTTACTTTTTCGCAGTGTCTAGAGACACGGCAGTTTTTATTGGTACGGCAATCGATTTCAAGGGATTAGGATTAGGATTCGGGATTATGGTTAGGGGAAGGGTTAGGGGTTAGGGTTAGGTTTGGGCAGGGCTTGAAATGGGGACTGCCGTACCTCTCCACATTGAAATGCATTGAAAAACTGCCGTACCCGTAGCAACTGCCTTACTTTTTTTGACGCACCTAAAATAGCATTTAAGCTTCGTTAAAAAAAAAAAAAAAAAAGTACCAAAGGCTGAAAATTAAAGTTTGGGGGCGCAAATGTTTGCGCATCTAAAGATTTTTCAAGAAAAGGCCTGCATTGACTTTAATAGACCGCCAACTAGAAGCATACGCTGTATTTCACTCGCTGACATTTAAGGGATAAATTGGATCTCAAATAGGAGCCCGAGATATCACATTTATGAGAATCAAGTTGTGATTTTTATTTCTTTCTCACTGATGGGCTCATTTTACTGTAATAAATAAATAAATAAATAAATTTTAAATAATTGAAAAGAAATACAGTTAAAAACCCAAATTAAATCATAAGTGGAATTTTATCTTTTTTTGACGGAAATGGCCATTTTCATAAACTGTGACTTGTTATTTATATGTTACGGAGTGGAATAAAACTTTCATGCATCTTGATTGTATAATCAAACCGTTTACGCTTTTACTTATGAGTCGCTGTGTGTGTGGTTTTTATAAAAAGTGTTCGGTCTAAGACTGACATTTGAGTTCATTTTGCGTTTATAATTTGAGCCTGAGTAAGTTGGTCATCTGTTAATATGAATATTACGGCGTTTTCCGGCTCAGAAAAGGAAACTAGTACATTTTGCACTGTAGATAAACACAGCTACGGGGGGCCTATAGAGCCTCTCAGCCCCAGGGCTTAGCGGCAGGTTAAGGCGGGACTGCCTGTAGCGGTGATGTTACCTGCTAGTTTGTTTTTTTTTTTACCCCATACTTCGTGGTGTTTGCTACAAGTGTGTGAATGTGGTTTAATGAGAGGTGTAAGTTGAAGAATCGTATATTTTGACTGAAGACTGCGGTTGAGAAGCAGGCTAAAGTGGTCAGTATTACCCATTCACTCATTACCCTATGTATTCTTTATCGGTATTAGCTACAATGCTAAGCAATGCTATCTCTTAAATGATTGTAATAACTAATGTTGTCTTTTATTTTTTCTACCTGAACTTTAGTTCTACGGTGTTAAGGTGTTAATAAAGCCTAGAAATCTAGACGTACCCTAGCGGTAGCAAATAGTTTTGCTCAGGCGGTACATCTAGCCACAAGCCATAGGGCCCCAGTACTACCAAGTGATTGGTCCGACCAAGGTATGGTCGGACCAATCACAACGCTCTATGTTTGTAGAGAGTCGTTGGGCTGGTTTAGTACGATGACGACAACGCTCTGCGATGATGCAAAACAACTGAGATGGCTGTGGCAAAGGAACACCAGTCGTCTGAATCGGCTTTGGCATTGATTTAGGAAGAGTTAGACTTGGGCTTTTCTTTGAAAGATGAGCAGGAAAAGGCACTCAATTCATTCGTTTCAAAGACTGATATATGTGCTGTTTTGCCGACGGGATACGGCAAAAGTTCAATTTACCAGCTGGCTCCGCTGGTAGCGAAACGAATGGGAGTCAGTGAGTGACTGCGTTTACATGCACACCATATTCCAATGAAGGTCCATATTCAGGTGAAGGTAATATTCCAAATAAGCTGTTTATATGCGCTGAGCGATCGGAATATTCCGTTTACATGATAATTAGCATATCCACCACTTTGGTCCAATCTCAACACCGGGTTTTTAGCAAATATAACGCTCGAAAGTAATCGTCATGGCTTTGGTTGCCTTCTGTTCGAGCTTCAAGCCAACATCGACTCCACTCTCTTGGCCATTGCCATCGCCAGCGGTCTCTGTCCCAGAATTTCATCCATGACCGCGACATAAATGAAACTGGCCGGATTAAGGTTTTTTTTTTGTTTTTAGGCTGTGGCTATTTTTACGCCAGTCGTGAGCTTACTGTAATTTGCTATTCTTACGAACTTCCACATCCGCATGCACAATAGGAAATTTGGCCACAGAAAAAACTGCTACTCAGCTGGGTTGAGAACGTCCCGCTTTCGCTGCGTGCCTTGTGGTTATCATGACTAGACTGGCTAGGCGGCTTATTTACTTTAAGTTACAGTCAGGATGTCCTCTACTCAAGTTAGGTAGGGTTAGTTATTAGCCAGCTAACTTTGCCAGCTTGCCATCTAACTCATTAGCCAACTTGTACTCTAAAATTTCTTGCAAGGACAAACTTTGTGCAGCTATCAGCTCTTCAACACGACACAAATCACTACTGACTATTGATTGTGGAGAGTGACGACCTGACAGTTCCCCAAATATTAGCGAGCAAACGTTGAACCTAAAATTACACTCTCATAACTACCTAACCCGTTAGATAAGTTAAGCAGCTAGAAAACATAAGTAATGTTGCAGCTGTCCCGCTGGCTAACGTCAGCTGATACATTATAGTCAATGCCGTGGTATAAACATAGACTGTATAAATCAGTCTATGGGTTCAAGTCCAGATTTCCTACATTGTGCATGAACATACTGAAGCTCGTAAGAATAGCAAATTGGAGTAAGATTACTACTGAGAGAGTGATGTGTATGTAGGGGAAGGGGGGGGTTCTTATTTGTTACATATTTATTGTATTATTTATTCTTTTTAAAGCACTGATCAGGAGTGGCACCTTGAATTTCGTTGTGTTAATACACTGTATTTAATGCAATGACAATAAAGCTTCTATTCTATTCTTTTCTGGCATAAAAATAGCCACTGCCTGTATTTTTTTTCCGCTTTGGAATATGCTGCCTTCAGAGTTTTCCAGCGATGCTTAACTTGGTTGGCAGTTCACACAAAACCAGCCTCTGTCCACTTTTTGCACACCTTAAACATGTCGTTGTTACGGTGCTTTCTCCCATCGATATATTCCATTATATTCATGTCTTTCATTATCTGAATGTACACAGTCGTTTCCTCTTCCCTCCAAAAATGCTAATTCCTTGCAAATTGAACAGGCGCAGACGTAATTGAATGTTCTGTTCGGGGGCATTTTCCGATTAAGGTGTATACATGACCCAATATTCCGATTAAAACAGGCATATGCCAGGGGTCTTATTCGGAGTATTTCGAATCAGAAAATTATTGTTAGTCGGGTTATTGCACGCGTTTACATGACAGGTACGCAATCGGAGTATTCTCATATTCCAATTAATACAGGAATATGGTGTGCATGTAAATGCAGTAAGTGAAAACCCACTGGTGGTTGTAGTCTCGCTGTTGATCGCCCATATGGAGGACCAGGTCACAGAGGCGACCAAATTTGGACTCTAGGCCATGCAACTTGGTGTACATAAATTGAAGGAAATTCGAAATAGCCATTGTCAGTTGGTCTTCGGTAGTCCTGAAGCCTGGCTCATGCAGAGGAAGTGGCGCGACATGTTAGCTACCAAGGTCTTCCGAGATAACCTCCTAGGAATCGTGGTGGATGAGGTACACCTCATTTACAAATGGTAATAGGCATCAAGTAAACTACGTAATAGCGATAGTCTATATTCAATATTTACAAGTAATGTGAACTGAATGTACAGCCAGTTGTGTTACCCATGGCCCCATTGTGATATTCTAATCACAGCTGACTGAAAGTCGGAAAGCTCTTCTTTTATCCTCCTCTGCTGTCGGTGTTAAACTTTCTTAAGTAGCTTATATATTAGGACCACGGGGATGGACGCTAGTGTAGATGGATAGTTTCATCAGACCTAATTGCTTTGTGTTGTTGAATGTATTGCCATATTGATGTAGTCATTAATGTTGTCACAGTGGTTATCTTTTAACATTAAAATATACGCTGTCTTCATCAAAATCTTCTCCAAAACAAGCCGTATCCCTTCTATGTTTACTCCCCCGATGACTCTCTTCCATCGCTCTGAATACGTCACCTTGTTCGTTGCTCTGATTGATCGTAGCGCTATCCTATTGCGTGCAGAGGCAATTTGAAAGACGACCGGTGATTCCGCCCCTAGGACTGAGCCCTGTCTATCAGTCGTGGCCAGACTATGCATTTTGATGTTATAGTCTGGCTTGTCAGGCTAGTGTTAATAAACATCTGTGAGAGGAACCGGAGTCTCGTATCCAATCAATGGGCGGCATACTGTGTGTATTGGAACTTAGTAGAACATAGTTTTAGACTTCTATACTTTATTTGATCTTATCTTCTTTCATTTACTTGGCAGCCAAAGCCAATAGCAAGCAACAGGAAGTGATGTAAGAGGAAGCTGGTTTGTTTACCAATGCCACAATAAGAGTTTGATATTGTCATGGCAACGAAAGGGATGACAACTGAAAATGCTCCATCTTTATATTAAGTTAGTTACATTTGACACTTGACAGTTAATGTAATATACTGTATTGTTTAGTTTGAGTTCTATTTCTAATGTGCTACTTCATTACTTTCCTGATTACTTCTGTCAAATTCAGGATTTACATAATTTGAATCATATGTAGATCTACAAATATTAGACTGTTCCTTCTAGCTATGACAAGCTATTCTGTTTTTTTAATTATCATTATTATTATTATTATTAATGAATGGGCCATAAGCTAATTGTATATATGACAGCTATTCTGTATTGTTTATTAATTAATGTTTTTCTGTATTTTTATGTCAAATAGTTTCAGTTTCACACTTTCTTGAAATAAATCCTGACTTACTACAACACCTGCCTGTTCCTTGGAGGATATGTTGCAGGGGAGAGTTTAACTGTCTGTGAATCTCACTACACAAGAGTCATGTTGGGTGCAACAGCACACTGCGTGAGAGGCTGAACAGCACCTCAGGGTTTATGCTGAACGAGATATTTGATATATTCAGCATAAATATGATTTTACATCTATTTTACAGCCTTACTCTTTAGAATGTGTCCTCGATAAATCATTGTTATAAATCATTATCATTATTGTTATTATTATAAAAATAGTATGTTCCCAACATCCCAGTATATCAAATGACATATCACTGTAACACTTCTGAGATTTTTTGTGTATAATGCTCATTTTTGCAACATAAATTCAAGATTAAAGCTGCTTTGCAGCAATATCGGAGCCAGGCAAATTTAGGCCATTCTGAGCAACAAGAGGCAAAAAATGGAGGATAACAAGAAAGGTGGGATTACATCGTACATTTTGCATTGGTTGACATTTGAACTAGTAATCTCTGACACCAAATAGCCTTGTATCCTTCGTCTCACTGAGCTAATTAGCAAGTAACTTTTAAGAGTTACATGCATTTCAAACTTCTTCTAGCGCATTTAGGACTAAAATAAGAAATGAAGCAGCAAAGATTTGTCAATAAATCAGTTATTTAAATACATAATAGTTAATACACAACTATTTTCATAATGGATTGATTATTTCAGGCATGAATATTCTCAGTTGAGGATATCCCTCTCTTTGACGTCAACATGACAGGAAGATGCTTCCTGCGACAACAAAAGGGCTCTCTAGTCTCGTGCATTGGGCATGAGACACACACTCACACACCACACATGACAATCTCACTTTGAGAAGTGATGAAACCTCAGAGGCCAAGACAGGTTTTTCTGCTTAGTCCATCCATACAGCTGTCTTGAATTAGCGAGCTGTTAGCCAATCAGAAAATAATATTTCTTGTTGCTGGGTCTGAAGGTTTGCAGTGAGTTTAAGTTGACGAAAGTTTCTAAAGTATTGGGGCTACATTTTGGTGAAAGTTGCAAAACTGTAGCACGTACGGTTGGTTTGGTAGGAATTTTCAAAGTTTTTAAATTTAAATGCTTATTGAGGAAAACAATAAGTTCCTAAATAGGCAAATGACAAAAACATCAATACTACAATGTCCATTCTGCCGTAGCTAGGACTTGAACTCACGACCTCTGACACCAAGAACCAACTCCCAACTCATTTAGCTAATTGGCTAGAAGGGACAACAGGTGTGTGGCTTCATTAATCGACTCAGGGAGTCACCAGCCAGGCAGCAGTTGTCAAGGAAGATTTCAAAAATTGTCAAAATGTCAAAATTTCTGTTATCAAGACAAAAATCTTATAATACATATATTGCAGCTTGACAGCATAGAAGTGTTGATTTGTTTTTAGTAATAAGTGTTTTGCTCTATAAGAGAAAATCTAATGTTTAAAAATTCCATTCTTACATTGACTCCAATTGTTCCACGAGAGCAGAATTCAAAATGGTTTCAAAAATTCAGATATTTGGCAAACTTCATCGACCATGACTCTAAAATATTATCTTTTTTTTTTTCAGGAAGATTGAAAATGTATTTATCAAGAATTGGCTGGTATATGTTTACAGTACTGTTTACAGTCAAACGTTTTCATGCACTGAAGGCTCAATTTTTCAAATATCAAAACGCTGGGTGGTATTTTTGTGGAGGACAATCTGAAGATTCCGTACAGTAAATTTGGTGACAATTGAGCAAAAATTGTGGGGCAAGAAAAGTTTTATTAGTTTTACAGTTTTTGAAAAAAAAAAAAAAAACAGTGATAGACTTCATAATTTGTACTGAGTTTAATTGGACAAAAGTTTCTTAAGTATTGGGGCTACATTTTGGTGAAAGTTGTAAATCTGTTGCACATATGGTTGATTTGTTGTGAATTTTCAAAATTTTGAATTTTAGAGGCTTGCTGTAGTGCCACCATCAGGACTATTGGCCTGTTTTTGCAGCTGAAGCAATCTGGCATTGGACTGGACCTTTGTGCAAAGTTTAGTGATTTTTCATGTATGGGAAGTAGGATTTCCTAGGAAGAAGAAGAAGAATACTGGCAAAAACAATAGGTTCCTGGCAGCTTTCGCTGCCTGGCCCCTAACAAGACAACAAGAAAGTTGGATGACGGAGAAGAGGGCAACAAGCATTAGAGTCCAATTTTGGAAGTAAAAACCTTTATATGTTACTTCATTTTCAAAATTAAGTGGATTCAGGACACTATATTTAGACTTGCTTGACCCTCTGTTACAACTTTGGCACTAATACAGTATTTAGTACAAGTGCACTCAAACCTCGACTATTCACATTTACTCACAGAAAAACATTAAAATATTTATTCCTATTTACCTTACTGTGTATTCAACTAAGGTTTCCCCTAGAAACTTTAATTTCCTGAAACACCTTTCTCAGGTAAACAAAACAAAAACCAAAAAAGTCCAGACAAAAATATGCTTAGACAAACTCATAAAATGAAGTACAATAACAAACAGTCATTGTTGCAATAACCTCTGAAGGTCCCAATCAATCATTACGTTGGAAGAAGTCATACCTTAACAGATGTGAGGCACGGAGTATGGGTAAATATTAATTTGGTCTAGTGAACGCCCAAAGACCTGACGATTCTTTTAACTGTGTCGAAATGATGTGTGAAAGTCTGACAAAAGCAGCTCCTAATAAACTCCATGAAAATTCCATGAATTTTCAAAGACATTCCAGGAATTTGTCAAAGTATTTCTAAGATTTGCTTCTTTACTGGATTATTAACAATTTTTACAGTTTAAAAAAACAACAACACGAAATTAATAAACATTTTTACCAGCTATTAGGCTTTATGTAGAAGGAAAACAGCTGAAACATAATCTCTTCTGTCAAAAAACTTCCAAACTCTATCCTTTTATTAGGAGCTTGTCATGATCCAATAACTTCAGATATTCCCTGAGTATCAGTTCCTCTAAGAGTATGAATGAAGCGTTTATGTAGAAGAAAACATCTGAAAATATAACCTAATCTGTCAAAAAAACTTCTCAAATCTACAATTTTATATGGAGTTTATAATGATTCAATAACTTCAGTTCCCTGAGTATCAGCTCCTCTTAGAGTATTTCAAATGTCCTGATAATCACTGCCATTAACATACCATGAATTTGTCAAAGTACTTCTAGGATGAACGATGATGTTTTCCTTTTTTTTCTTTAACCCCACAAAATTAATAAACACTGTTCACCTGCCATTAGGCTTTATGTACAAGCTGTAGAAACAGCTGAAAATGTAATCTATTCTGTCAAAAATCTCCCACAAACACATCCTTTAATATGGAGTTTGTTATAATCCAATAACTTCAGATATTCCCCGAGATATTATTCCTCCTCTAAGAGTATTTTAAATGTCCTAATTATCACTGTCAGGATACCAATAAACATCCCACAATATTCCAGAAAAGTCCTTTTTTTTTTTAGAAAAGGAGAACACTGACTGACAGTCTTCTGGGAGAGTGGTTGTCTATATTTATTTGTCATATTTGCAGTGGAGTGATGTAACTAGAGCTTACCAGATGTAACTAATATTTAATGACGCAAAAGTTTATATGTTTATATGTCAGTTTATAATGATCTTTTACTTTATTTAAAGAACCCACAGGTCTCACTTCAAGAAACTTTCAATATCATCAACAGATTCTCCCATGTCTCAGATTACACGATCAACTGGAATAAATCAATTTTGCTACCCCTCTTGGACGATGTATGGGATTCTGGAGCTCAGGACACTCCCCTCCACCTTCACACAGGCAACATCAAGTACCTAGGGATTCAGATTTCCCCCAGGCTGTCAGAGCTTTTTACCCTCAACTATACTTCCCTCCTTAAGAAAATTGAAGACTGATTCAAACGCTGGTCTAAACACCCGCTCACACTCATCGGAAGAATAGCTGCAGCCAAAATGAAAACCCTACCCCAAAATAACTACCTTTTTTCTATGATCCCCATCACTCAACTCAACTTTATTTATATAGCACTTTAAGAACAACCACAGCTGAAAACAAAGTGCTGTACATGAATAGGCAAAACAATAGACATAAAATAATTAAAAGCAATAAAATAAATCAGGAATAAACACTAAAATAGTTGTTTTATTGTTTGTAAAACAATTAAAAACAATAAATAAAAACAAACCATAGAACACTAAAACAAGAGAGTCCTACAGACAAATGGTTCAAAACTCTCAATTCATGAACAACACAATTTCATTGGAAAAACTAAAAACCCTAAATATCACTCTCAACACTACAAAATAAAAAATGACATGGTGAGCTTGAGGCACCAAACTTCCATCATTACTTCCTAGCAAATCAATTACAGTACTTAGTTAAATGGTTTGTGGCTGGAACTAGAACAAAACCTTGCCACATCAAACACTGGACAAATGTAATCTCATAATCAATACATATCAATGGAAAAACACAATGCACACGGAAAGAAGCAAATATCAGCCTTTGAAGACACACACGGTAAAAATCCCAGTGTTAATTCAACTCCAATAGAGTTTATTTGAGTCCAAGATGGATGGGTTGGTCTCATATAAACTCTACTGGAGTTGAATTAACACTGGGATTTTTGCTGTGGCATGGTCCCCATTTTTAAATTCAACATCACTACAAGCCGTGTATTATCTTCATCTTATCATTTCCTTACTTTTGTATTTTTATTATACTATTTATACCATATTGCACATACTAATACCATTCCCTCTGTCTTTGCAGAGTACACGCTCACACACAAACCCCTACCTATACACATATCATTGTAACTTTTTGCTGTTTGATGTTGTTGTTGGTTCTGTCTGTCCACTGTCTGTTTTGTAAGTCCAGTTTGTTTCGGTGTAATGTATCTGTCCTCTATGTCGCTTTATCTGTTGTAATAATAATAAAAAAAAATTTTTAAAAAATGACGCAAAAGTACACTACTGTCCCTAGATAACACTGCAACAGAACAGGTCTTGAGAACAAAACACAACAAAACAGGTAAGTAAATAAACTTACACTTTCCCGAACCCCATTGACCCTCTAACTGCCTCAACTAGGATGTCTGCTAGCGATTCTTCGCTCCAGACACCCCTGGGCAGATAGAGGGTCAATGAGCAAGTGGAGGCGTATGGAAAATGCCTGCTGCCACCCTCTTGTTTGTAAAAGCGGATTTCCATCTTCTGAGGGAAACCCAGAGAGGGAACGGCATCGGCCCCCATCCAAAAAATGAGGAGTTCCTCAAATGTCAAAGGGCTTCTTTTTTCTGAGAGAACAAATATAAAGACATTTTTTCTTTAACAATATTAAAGTAGCATGGCATACCAGAGCATGGATGTACATATCATACTCAATGTCTGAAGACTGTGAAAGTAAGTACTTCATAGAGATACAAATACTAAGTTAAAATTACAAGGTAAGACAACAAGCACCCTCAATTGTGTTGAGGAGACTCTCAAAAGAGAACAAGGTATCCTCTTCTGCATCCCTCTCGTTTGATCCAGAGTCGCTCAACTGGACCTGGTAGACGGCCTTGTACTAGGACCTTGTCATCATCTTCACCTCACTGGTAAAGACAGGCTGGAGGACTTTCCAGTGCTGTGAAATAGTCCCCCACAGGCGACTGCAGGCATTAAGACCATTTATGTATTCGTTAATCATGTTTTTTGGTCTAGAAATTAAAGGGACAATGGCTGTTGTTAATACGGATGGATGGGCATCAGAAAACAGACTACACAGAAAAGCATCCATCATTTACAGTTATACTGAAACAAAACATTTTTTGAGTTCGGTTATTTTAGTTAGTGGGGTGGCTGTGGATCAGGAGATAGAGTGGTCGTCCATCAGTTGGAAGATTGGAAGTTGGATTCCCGGCTCCTCCAGTCCATGTCTATGTTCTTGATCAAGATACGTAACCCCAAAATTGTTCTCAATGCTGTGCCAACGGTGTGGGAATGTGTATGAATGATTAGCTTCCCTCCTTATGAGCACGTTGGCACCCTGTGTGGGAGCCCGTCATCTGTGTGTGAATGGGTGAACGAGATATAGTGTAAAAGCACTCTGATTGGTATACAGACTAGAAAAGTGCTATGTAAGTTCAGTCCATTTACTATTTAGTCAGAAAATGAAAACAGAAATAAGTAATAGGTTACAGTCTCCAAAAAAAAAAGCTTAGAGGGAAAAAAGGATCAAATTATTTGTGCTTCCGTGTAGCATGTTCCTGGACCTTGATTAAATGAACCAAATGAGAACATATGTAAAGCTGTGTATTACACTTATTATACATGGAACAGTTCTGTGAACCAAAATAACATTACAGCCAACCAATTCATGTATGATGTCAGGGGCAGTAGTGAAACATGTACCACATGGTTGGCTACAGTAACTACACAAACCTTTTCCATTTTTCAATTTGAGCACTGTTTTCATTAATAATTATAACCTGCCATAGCCTATTGTATCCCAAATCTCAACTTTTCAAAATGGCAGGTAGCTAGAGATTTCAATTTGAATTTCAACTATTCTGATGATTCAGATGTAAAAATCAACTTGTTTAAATGTTGTCTTGCTATCTGGGAACAGTCCTGTAGTTACTGACTTTATTCTCAAAACTTCAATCAGTAATTCTGTAATATCATCCGCCCCAAAGAAGATAACGTATCCTTAAATATGTCTTTTGAAAATACGTAGATATTTCTAAAAAACCAAATGTACCACTCAGCCCTTGTAAGTTACTGAGGGGAGAAAATAAAGTTTGAACACCTTTATATGCGTTTCCGCGCAAATTTCAAATTAAACCATGGTGACTCACGAGCTGAGTCGCATTAAATTTAATTAATTATGTAACTAGAGTGGAAAAACTTACCGATGTCTCCTCATGTTGACGACTCCTCTGGAAGCCAATCCCCCGAAGTTGCGGGAAAACTGAAATGCAGGTCTTTGCCCGCCAATGCTAACAGTACTACTTGAACCTGGTAGATTAAACAGCTGTCGAGTTTCCTTGGCGGAGTTGCGGTAGTGTTTGTCCTGGTATTGGTAAGGGCACTGTCGATAGCTTGTAGCATCAACGGGTTGTTTAATAGACTATCAATTACTTGCCTTGCGTTAGCCATGACTTCCTAGTAACTATTGCTCAGTCCATGATAGAGAGCTCTGCTGTGATTGGCTTTTGCGTCATCTCACTGATGACGCTCCACAGCAGACAAGGCAAGGGCTCTCTCCTGTGGACTAATATGGTACTATAAGTACCCAACAACAAGCAAAATTTGAAAACTTTAAGAGCAAAGTTTAGGAGTAAATTTCAGCAGAAATGATTGTTATAGGCCTACAGACAAAGAGACGTAAAATTACAGAAAAAAATTAATGCCAAGAGATGAAAGTATAGATAATCATAATAATCTAGAGCAATTTAAAATACAGAAAAGGAATATGAATTGCATGGGTTTTTTCTTAAAGTTAAACTACAGCAATAATGCAATATATTTTCCTAAATCTAAAACCTTTACGTTGACAGATAGTCATACTTGAAGATTAATCTTAATGGCAAAATATACCTGCTTTCGTTGGCGTAGCTGGCCAAAACGTTACATATACTTCCAACTTTTCTAAATTACATTGCATTCTATAGAGAGGTACACTGACTTGCCTTTTCCTTCTTTTGGTTTAAAGATAAAATTATAGCAATATCCACGAAAGTAGTAGTGGCTTAACACAAGACCAGCCACAATGGTTTGAGTAATTATAATGTTAATAACTAAACAACAAGCACACCAATAAGGTAGCCCATAAGGTGCTAAAATAAGTTAATTTTTTATACCTCTGATCACTGCCAGTCATACAGACTGTTGCTGTGGTTCTAGTGTTAATTCCTGAAACAGGCAACATACACGTGCACCTTATCACACCTCAAATGTCCGGTGGCGACATAGCATTTTATGTATACTGCTGCCTCTCTGTGGTGGAGGTACAGCATAAGAAAAGCGGCTTACAGAGCTTACAGTTGCCTATAATGACACTATGAGGCTGTTGTTGCAGATACCCAGATGGTTCTGTGCCAGTTACTTGTTTGCTTTCTCCAGTGCGCCATCATGTGAGGCAGTCCTGAGAAATTTAATGTACAAATTTAGAACATAGAAAACAATGAAGAGACAGGCCAATGATCTCATTTCCTAGAAGGACACAACTCTGTATTAAAAATTGCAGGAGGAACAAGTAGCAGATGCCGTAATTACCCTGAGTGACCTCCAGAATTTCCTCATAGAAATGTATAGTGCAACTGATCTACTTCTCCGACCCCCCGTCATGTCAAGGCTTCATTTGCATCTTACTGGGACCCAGGCGAGACCAAGTTGGTACTGTAATTGTTTATATGTACTTTATATATGAGAGAGAGAGATTTATGTTTTTTATGGTAAATGTTTAACTTTTGCTGAATTTCAAACCAACACTATTTTGATGTTGAGTGCTATTTGTCAAAGTTCTTTACATTTTTTATAGTGTCAATTGTGATGTAGTTGCATGCAGGTTTGTTCTCACTGAGGATCAAATAACACAACTGAGAGAGACTAGCATGTCATGGACATCGATTGCTTTTTGGCTGGGGGTCAGCACCCGTACACTTCGAAGGCGACGACTCCTATTGGGACTAACTAACAATTACGACCCCATCTCTGATGGAGACCTTGATGCCCTTATCAGGAACATTATTGCAGAGACACCAAATGCTGGTGCTACACTTGTCCAAGGTGAATAAGCACATCATTGCTTTTTAATAGACATTTAATTTCACTTTATCCTATGACTTTACCGCACTGATTACACATGCAGCAATGGCATACATTAAGAATCTAATACATATATAATGCTATAGAAAGCCTTCGAAGTAGAGATATGTCTATTCAAAGACGACGTGTGCGGGAACGGTTATCCATTGTGGACCCTGTTGGCACTAAGATGAGAAGGCGACATGCCATCAGGAGAAGCGTGAAAAATGTTCGCGGACCTAATCATCTCTGGTGAGTTTCAGGCCTCAGTGTGAAATTACCTCAGCTTCTGTTGAGTCCTTTGTTGTTTACAAAAACAACACAATGCATCAGTAAACCCAAAGAATAAAATAGAGTTTAAAATGCTAGTTTTACTCTTTATATTCTCAGTAAACCTTAATGGTGATAAATGAATGATGGTGAGGTGTGTTTTTATCAAATAAAGAAAATGCCTTCTAAACAGATTTAGAGAACTGTATAGAGAGGATTTCAATTATGTCCAAAGGAAGTTCTTCACTCAAGCAGTATTGTATATGTTAAATAATTAAGGCATGCTATATTTACTAACTGGATCCATTTTTTTCCAAGGCACATTGATTCCAACCACAAACTGATAGGATGGAGATTTGTATTCCACGGATGCATTGATGGATACAGTCGCACCATCATTTATTTGCAATGCTGCAACAATAACCGGGCTGCTTCAGTGTTGACCTTTTTTCCAGCAGGGTGTGCCACAATTTGGACTGCCTTTGAGAGTTCGAGGTGACAGAGGAACAGAAAATGTTGATGTGGCAAGGATGTTAATTAATCTTAGAGGAACAGGTCGAGGGAGTTTTATTGTTGGTCGAAGTGTCCACAATCAAAGAATTGAGCGTCTGTGGGCTGATGTTAATAAAGTGGTGTCAGATTTTTACAAACAACTATTTGAACACATGGAGCAGGCAGGGATCTTAGATTCCACAAATGAAGGTCACATATGGGCTCTCCATTATGTGTTCTTGGAGCAGATTCAGCAATCTGCCAATGAATTTGTGCAGCAGTGGAATCACCATAGCCTAAGTTCAGCCCAGTCCTCCTCGCCATTGGCACTGTGGCACACAGGCATGATTTTGCAATCCAATTTGACCGAAGTACAAGTGGACACTTCCCACTATGGTGTTGAATACTGCATTCCTATTACAGGGGATAATTCTGTCAGCATTAATGTTTCTGAGAGCAACATCTTACTCAGCCCTGAACAATTTTCAGAATTAAGAGGTCACTGTAACCCATCTGTTGATAATGGCAATTTTGGGATCACTCATTTTATTGTTGCAACTGCTTGGCTGTCAAGAATACAAGGTTTACATTTATGAATTTACCCAATCCCCTCCCCTCAAGTAAATTTTTATTTTTTTGTTCAATTTTTTGGTATTAGAGTGAGCAAGGACACAAACATAACAATTCAGCATACATTTGTCATTGCTTATAAGCATTTATTGTACAAATTATATCTGCTTAATTTGCGTGACCACTGCCTTCCATACAATCACAATCATGTCAGGGGGAATTTTCACCCACCAAATTATGCACAGAGTAAAACAGACATTAAATTGCAAGCACACACCCTGGCACACAGACACACACGTACAGACAAAAGCACAGAACTAATTAAAATAACAAATAACCAATAGATTAACAATAAAACAGCAAAAACACACACGTAAAAACACAAAACCAACAAAGACAAAAAAAAACAAAAAAACAAAGTGAAAGTCCCCAAAAGGCTCCTTTGATTTAATAGTAATAGATAATTTGTGATTCATGTGTCTGCCACTCCTCTGATGCTTCAAAGAATCATAGGCTAAAGTTCATAGTCTTTGGGAAATTTTGTCTTTGTTTTTATGGTCCCATACAGTTGTCTCAATGTTCAGTATGTCATTAATATTTCAAAATGTTGAATAGTATGCATTTCTGTGTTTTCTCAAATTATGTTGTTATGATTTCTTATGAACTAAAGATGTCAAGAAATAATTTTCCATCCAGTTGCTTATTTTTACCCCTTTGATTTATAATTTCCTCTGTCTCTATTTCTGATGTCAAAGTTGTGTTGTTCTACATGTGTATGTGTTACATAAGATCTATTTTTGGCCAAATATTTTTTTCAAGCATTCAGTGTTTATTTAATTTAAAAAAAAACTTTTTTCTTGGAAAAAAAGCTTGAATTCAATCTTTTTCTTGCAATTGATGGTTCGTCATCTGTCATCCTCATCCTCAACTAGCCTATTTAATCAATATAAAACATTTGAGGTGTCCGGGCAGGAAAAAGCAATAGTAGGTTGAATTAATATCGTTAGTGGTGTCAATTTACTTTTGCCAACATTATATTGGACAGTACTTATTTCAGGGCAGCATTTGACGGACAGCGACGTCACTGGGAATGCTGAACCGCCCATAAGCGGCCAGACCGGGGGAAGCGTATTGTCTGCAGGCGATGACGCGCCGGACCAGTGTAAATCCACCGTAATGCATTTTCCATTGATTTCCTAAGGTATTACTTTTTCCACGTTTCTCATGTTTGTGGCAGCCATAACTTTTTTATTTATCATTGAAAATCAATGAAATTTGGGCTGCAGGTACTTTACTTCATTAGAAATGCAATGACATAGGGAAATTTTGCCTGTTACATACTTTGAATATTTTGAGTATTCGTCAGATTCTGCACAAAATAACTTCAAAATTTGAGTAAAATGCCCCAAAATCACAAAACTGATAAATTAGGCAAAGAATGGCTATGCCATTGCATTTGGATAAGCAATGGCTTTTAAATGATGAAAGAAAAACTGAATTCTATCATAGAGTTAAAGAGGAATTGGTGCCAGAAGTTTTCTGCAAATTTAATGAGCTTGCTCGGTTACCATGGCAACCGCATAAACAGAAAAATGCCTACTTGTATCTTTTTTGGTGGTTTTTACATATACCTCTTTAGATTAATTCTGAGTTGTTTCCTGGTGTCATTTTTCATTTAACCCCAGATCACCCCTTAAAGCGACCACGGATGCTTTCAGCCGCTCCTGCAATGCACTAAGCCTCACGCTTAGTGCTCAGATGACACAGCTTCTTTCACAACTCTCCTGACAAGATACATATGAGGCAGCAACCAGAGATTACAATTGGGAAGAAATGCCATAGCTCCAGTGATAATTTTGCATATCTTGGTAGTTACCTGTCAGTATGGCAGATCAAGATGCCGAAATTCAAATCCACCCTAAGTCAGCTAGTGGTGGCTTTGAACAACTTAGAGCATGAGTGTTTGGTATTGGAGACATCTCCACCAACACCGAGATAAAGGTCTACAAAGCCATAATCCTGCCAACCTTGCTATTTGGCTCAGAAGCCTGGACCACATTTAGTCACTACCTCAAAAGCCTTGAGAATTATCATCGGCGATGTCTCCGCCGTACACTCATTATCAAATGGCAGGAAAGATGAACCAGCAGCAGTGTTTTGGAAGAGGCAGTTGTTCTAAGCATTGAGACCACTATCATGAGGAACTAACTTTGCTGGGCTAGTCATGTTGTCCATATGCCCAGATCCAAACTTCCCAAAAAAAATCTTTGATGTTGAGCTGACTATTGGGAATTGAAATCAAGGTGGGCAATGGAAACGTAACTTGAAACAATTTGTTTATAGACATAGAGGACTGGGAGGAAGAAGTCTGCAACAATCCTTGCTGGAGTCTTTCCGTTCACATCGGTGCAGCTCATTATGAGCAACAGAGGAAGGAGCACAATGAGAGACTCCGGACAACAAGGAAAGCGAGACAAGAGGTCTCTACATTTCAAACCTCTACGCAGTTTTGATGCTCGGTCTGTCTATGGATCTGCCTTTCAAGGGTCGTATACCATAGTCACCTACAAACTCAAACAATGAACACTGACTAAAACTGACAACAAACTCATACATAAATGCACAATGAATAACGATTTCCAAGCAGAAATCTTACTCGTTAGAGGGATTGCCAATTACCAGGTTAATTTTAGTGTTAACAAATTGATGCCAAGCAGTGGCAGCTGGTGAACTAAAAATTGGTGAACCACAGAGTATCCCTTGAAAATAATGACTGGTCTTGACCTGTTTTCTATAATTTATTGAAATTGACATTACGTGAACTCCGAAAATACTTGAGACCTGCATGTGTAGCCAGTTTTCCACACTGAGATGAGGAGAGAACTAATAAGTCTTGATCTATTTTCAATCATTTTACTTCATTAATACATTTTCCAATGCTAAGAATAAGCCAATATCAGCAGATATAAACAGTGTCCTTCTTTATACAATATTGCAATGATTAAAGAGAAAATATTTTGTTCAATTCACAAAAAAGGTAAACTACTTTGTTAACTTCCATATTTGCTTATAGCACATCCTATATTATATAATCTTAGCTTCATGACTGTTTAATTACGACAATAAAAGCAATAATTGGCAACAAATATATGCAAATGAAAATGCTGATTGAAATGCCATTTTGTACCAAAACAACATTTTTTGTGTTGCCTGTACTACGAACGCTGGTCAGTTCTGATAGTGTTTGGTGTTTTCAGAGTTTAAATAATGTAAATTTACAACCCCAATTCTGAAATAGTTGGGGCAAAATATAAATTGTGAATAAAATGAAAACACAATGACTTTCAAATCACATCAGCCAGTATTTTATTCACAATAGAACAGAGATAACATAGCAGATATTGAAACTGAGAAATTTTACAATTTTATCCGCAAAATGAGCTCATTTCAAATTTGTTGGCTGCTACAGGTCTCAAAAAAAAGGGGCCTGTTTTCCATGATGTAGCAACCCCTCTTCTTTTTAACACAGAGTGCAGGCGTCTGCATGGGCGTAGGAACCGGCCCGGCAGAACCGGCAATCGCCGGACCAATATTTTCCCGAATACGCCCCTCCCCCTCCCCTCTCTCCCTCAAGTCATGTCAAGTCAACTTAGAACGTCTCGCCGATCCCGGCTGCTTATCACCTATCAGGTTAATGCACTGCCGCGAGACCAGTGTCATTAGCGTTCGTCAGCGATACTGCATACTCTCATAAATTATAATCCAGTGCAAAAAACATTCTTATTTATTATTCGTTATTAATTTACGCGTGATTTTAGCATTACAGGGCTTTTGTTGGTGACCTCACACGCTTGTTTAATGCAAACAATTTGCATCGAGAGTGATGGTTTACTCATTTATTTAGACAGTTTTGTCCCTGAGATAAGGGGCTTGTCTGTGTCAAGTCGTCCTGTTTGTATTGTATCATTATCTAACATTTTCTAGTATTTTATTGTTTTAATTCTTGCAGTTTCTTGCACAATTGATGCTGTAGCCTACAGCTGAGTAATTGGATTTATAGGCTATATTAATTGTGGATATTTGACTGTAGCTGACTGTGATTACCACGCCGCCACTCGTTGGGGTATTGTGCTACCTGAGAAGGCTTACCTGGCTTACCTGGTGACTCAATAGCGATCTCATCGGAACATCTTGACTCCAATCCTCTCTCTGCCCGGGTCCGGATTGACCATCTGCGGTTGATTATTGTCCCCTGGACAACTAGCTCCTAGCTTCAGACAGTGTGGGCCTATCGGCTCTGGTATCTATCTTCAAGCACCCGACCAGTGTTTGACGGCCTGTCTCGTTACTACCGGTGACCGGCTCTGCGCGTTTACGTGGCTGGAACGGAGAAGCTGTACTCACTGGGGCTTTGCGCGTCTCTATGCGCAGAGCGGCAGATCTACTGGGGTGCTATGCGTGGGCCTGGGAAAATGGCTTCTTTCGTGATTTTGCTGTGTTTCCTGACTGTATTGGACAATGCCGAATTCTCTCATCTTGAGAATCCGACTGGACTCGAGTCTGTACTACTGCTCGCAGTGAGTGTTCCTGGCAAAGGATCGGATGTGTTTCATGAACGCTTTCCCCCATTGCTATCCGAGCCTATCAGCTCGGTGAAATATGTTTATTTCATTGTCCGCTATGATGGTTCTCCAAGACTGCTTCATGAGTTCTGATCACTCTTTTTCGGATGTTACTAATTATGTGAAAGTAAAGGACGATTTATGTGTGTCAACAAAGCGAGGAAGATGTTTGATTTTCTTGTTATTATTATTATCAGGAAATGTACAACCGAACCCAGGACCGCCCAGTAGCTGTGAAATTCCGACTCCTGCAGATTTTAAATCTAGGTCCGGCTTGGGCTTCATTCATCTAAATGTGCGCAGTCTTTTATCTAAACTAGATTTTGTTTGTATTTGGGCAGATTCGACTGGCGCTGATGTTATTGTCTTATCAGAAACGTGGCTAAATAAATCTGTCTCAAATGCTGATATCTCCCTAATTGGCTATAATGTGTTTCGCACCGACCGGCCACAGAAAGGTGGCGGCATTGCCATTTATGTGAGAAATACGTTCTGTGTATCCACACTGATTTCCAAATCCATTTCCAAGCAATTCGAAATTATAGCCCTAAACATTGAAGTATCGAAGGGACAACAGGTCACAGTGGTCGGCTGTTACAGACCCCCGTCAGCTGTCAAGGAGACTTTATCTTCACTTGCAAAGCTTTTATCTCAACTTGACTTCAAGGAAATGGTTATGCTTGGTGATCTCAATTGGGACTGGTTAACTACCGTGTCTGATGATTTTAAGAACCTGTGTGTATCTTTGAATATTACCCAGATTGTAGATAGTCCTACTCGCCCTAATATGAAGACCCCCAGTAATTCTTCTCTAATTGATCTTATTCTCACAAATGCGCCCCATAGGTATCCAGCAGTGGGAGTATTTGCGAATGATGTGAGTGATCATTGCGTTGTAGCAACGATTAGGGACACAAAGGTCCTAAAGAGTAAACCTCGCGTCATTATTAAGCGGGATATTAAACATTTCAGTGAACAGGGCTTTTTACATGATTTGTTTCTCTTTGACTGGGGTAAAATTGATCTGATAGACGATGTTGAAACTGCATGGTCTTATTTTTATCTTGGTTTAAAGGGAATTGTTGATAGACATGCACCCCTGCGTAAATTCAGAGTGAAGGGCCGTGATAATTCTTGGTTCTCAGCTGAATTATCTCGTCTCCTACATGAAAGAAACAAGGCCTGGGCTAAGGCTAGGGCATCTGGCTCAGAGGTAGACTGGCTTCGCCTTAGGCAGTTAAGAAGTAAATTTGTATCTCAAGTCAAAAGTGCCAAGTCTAAGTATTATCTGTCAGTTACCACTGAAAACCTGAGTAATCCGAGAAAATTTTGGAAAGCCATTAAATCGCTATCTGCCAGTGAAATCTCGAATGAGTTACCCCCTTGCCTCACTACAACTTCTGGCACTACTATATCCGACAAGGCTACAATGTTAAATTGTTTTAACGAGCACTTTGTGTCAGGGGCGGATCTACAGGAGGGCAGAGGGGGGCAACTGCCCCCCCACTGTCGAGCCTTGCCCCCCTAGCTGCCCCCCTAACTTTAAAGTTCTTAAAACTATACTTGTAAAACAAATCACCACTATGTCCAAAAGCCCCTCAAAGCATCCAAATAAAAGATGAATTTGCACAAAAAAAAAATATATATTAATGTAAATATTATATTTGGCTCCTCAAATACTTAGCTCCGGTCCTGCATCAAACGCGCGGAGTCTGCGTGACGAGCCTCCTGCTCCGCGCCGGCGTGTGTCAGTTGTCATGGACACATGTTGGAGTCTGCGTGCAGCGCAGCAGAGTGGAGCCACTTAGCCACGCAACTTTCTCCAAGTGAAGTCAGTTTCCCCCGGTGAATAAAGTTAAGTTAAATTTGTAATAGATGGAATGTACGCTAAAGGTGATGGTTCAATGCATTCATTAATCGCTTGTCAAAAGTGACTTACTCCCGTGTGATTCGTTGGAGCATTTTTCTCTTCGGTTAGTTTTGATTATAGCAAAAACGAGAACAGTTTATGATGCATTTAGCTAGATATCAAAAACAGGAATGTTTGAATCCAGAGGGTTGCTGTTAAGTTTCAGTGTTACGTGATCAATATCACAGCAATGAGGCTGCATAATAAAACCAGTTCCTTACTGTCAGGGCAGTGGCTACGGGCACGGACCCGTATCTCTAGCCTGTATGCTAAAGGTAAGGCAGCGGTATTATTTGCCTCTCGTTTCATTCTATCACAGGTAAAGGTACGGGCGGGTCCGTACCGACTACCATTAGCCCTTTTTTGCAAACATACGGATGGTATGTCCTAATGAATTTGGCATGTGTCAGCCGAACCAGGCAAAATTTCTAAAATTCCATTTAAACTTGAAATATAATTGTTATTATTTTACCGTATATATGTTTGTATAGATCTAGCAATTCCGTTTCTTGACGCAGCTCATAAGTACTCGCGGCAGGAGCAATATCCGACTTGGCGGAAGTTCCACCACATGACTAGAGGTCTATGTAGCCTGACAATCATCAGACGATCGTCTTAGAAATCTAGCTGTTCACAGAATTGAAACAGCGTGCAAAACAGCTAGATTTGGATGTGTTTGTGAGACGTTTTGCTGCAGAGCACAACAATTGTCGTCTGAAGCTCTCTTAAAAGAGATGGCCAATATCAGTCCTGGACTGTGACTTAAGTACTTATGCTGTATTGATTTTGAGGTACTTTTATTTCATTAGGCCTAAATATTCACTCTGCTACATCTAGGAAGGCATAATAATACAGTGCATCTGGAAAAAAGGAAACTGGGAATAAAATGAGAAGTATTCTGTTGAAACTTAGTATCTATAAAACTAATTAGGACTATTAATTACACAACTGTGTACTTTTTCACATCATACAAAGAACACAAAATTAGTCAGGCATCGTTGTCAGAACTCATTGTTCTGTTGTCAGCTGCATGATTTGTGCCCGTCATGCAGCTAGTGGGGTTTACTTTTAAAGCAGTACACACTACACTACCTAAAGCACTAATGGCCCCCACAATGAAAAGTTGAAACTGATCATCCAGGTTCATCCGTGTTTAGGCCTGTCATCATTTTATGTAATCTGGTGCAAAGTGGTTACTGACTTACTCCAAAAGTGTCATTGTTGTTCAGTTGAGTGTAGCAAAAGCTCCACTTACTTGACATTATTAGATACAAGAGTTATATAACACCAAATGCCATTTTTAATCAAAGAATGTTAAGTAATTTTTATAGAATTAACCATTTATTCTTGGTTTCCTTTTTTTTGATGACACACTGTACAATAAGTACATTGAAGAATATTTTTCTGAAATTGTTCCCCAATTTTTAGACGCAGTGTTTTTGCAGATTGGTGAACCTCTGCCTGTCTTTACTTACAACATCTGATATGTTGTCTGTGCTCTATTGTGAATAAAATATGGGTTTATGAGATTTGCAAATCATTGTATTCTGTCTCTATGCACGTTTTACACAATGTCCCAACTTCATTGGAATTGGGGATTTCCTAATACCGCACTGAGGACGTCCCATGCCACCCCTCCCAGACCTCTTGCCACCCCTTTGCCACCCCATGTAAAATTTTCTAGATCCACCACTGCTTTGTATCCTGTGGCTTGTTTGATTCTGTTCATAACCCTACTTGTGTTAACACTGTAGCTTGTGACTCTGTACATTATGATTGCCCTGAAGAAAATCTCTTTACTTTTTCTCCATTCACTGTGCATGTTGTTCATGACCCTAAGAAATCAGCTGGTTCGGACAATTTGGAGCCTTTCTTTTTAAAATTAGCAGCTGATTTTATTGCGGCTCCCCATACCTCACTTTTTAACCTTACCCTTAGCACAAACACCATTCCTAAGGTTTGGAAGTCAGCACTTGTTCTGCCCCTGCTAAAAGGAGGTGAGCCCACTTTATTAAATAATTATAGGCCCATCTCTAAATTGTCAGCCTTAGCTAAGATTCTTGAGGGCCTAGTGAGTGAACAGATACGGGAGTACTGTATGAATATGACATCCTATCTAAGTTTCAGTCTGGCTTCAGGAAAAAACATAGGACCATTACTGCAACAATGAAAGTGGTGAATGACATTATGGGCTTCCTAGACAAAAAGCAGAGTTGTGCAGCGCTGTTCATTGATTTGTCCAAGGCCTTCGATACTGTAGACCATCACATTCTAAAGCGTAGACTGACTAGTATCGGAGTATCTGACGAGGCAGTTGGGTGGTTTGAGAATTATCTTTCAGAAAGGTCTCAATGTGTGCAATTAAATGGAATTACCTCTGAGTGTTTAAATGTCACAAATGGTATTCCTCAGGGTTCCGTCTTAGGCCCGCTATTATTTTCCATCTACATAAATAGTATTGGACATAATGTGAGTGGAGCTAATTTCCATTTTTATGCGGATGATACCGTGATGTATTGTGCAGGTCCCTCCATTAAGGAAGCTGTAGATCAGCTGCAGGCTGTCTTTGATATTATTCAGAACCAGCTTTCGAACCTAAAGCTTCTTCTAAATGCTGGCAAAACCAAAATGATGCTGTTCTCAAATGCCAAAAAGAGACCAGAAACCACCATGGATATTGTCACTACACAGGGAGAGACTTTAGAAGTGGTCTCTAGTTATAAATACCTTGGTATCTGGCTTGATGATAGCCTCTCTTTTAAACCTCAAGTAGATAATCTTCTTAAAAAGCTGAGATTGAAGTTAGGGTTCTTTTTCCGGAACAAGTCCTGCTTCTCTTTTGAGGCCAAAAAAAGACTAGTCTCTGCAACTTTTTTGCCAGTGCTGGACTATGGTGACCTTCTTTACCGAAATGCACCTGGTCATTATCTGCAGAAGCTTGATGCCGCCTATCACAGTGCATTGAGATTTATTACAAATTGCAAAGCACTAACCCATCACTGTACCCTGTACACAAGAGTAGGTTGGCCCTCACTGACCTTAAGGAGACTTGGCCACTGGTACATTTTCATTTATAAAGCCATGTTAGGCAAACTCCCACCTTACGTCTGCTCTCTGATCATATAGAGAGCTATGGGCAGCTATAGTTTAAGGTCCCAGGATGTGGTTCTGTTAGAGGTACCAAGAGCAAGGACTGACCTTGGTTAGAAAGCCTTCATGTGTGCTGCTCCCTCTATGTGGAACAATCTGCAAAAGGACTTAAAACTAAGCAAACTGGTCCCACTGCCTACTTTTAAAGTTTACATAGCTGCTATAATGAATGACTCTATTGGTACTTGTCATTGTCTGTAAGTGTTATGATGCCTTGACTTGAAATGCCCTATTTTATTTATTTATTTAATTATTTAATTATTTAATTTTTTAAATTATTTTTATTTTCCTTGTTATATGTTATGTCTGCAACTCTTTGCTGCCATTATTGGCCAGGTCTACCTTGTAAAAGAGATCTGTGATCTCAATGGTACTATCTGGTAAAATAAAGGTTAATAAATAAGGACCATGCTTGAAGGGCTGTCAGTTTCTCGGGGATTGCCTAAAATTGCTGAACTGCCATCCTCACATTGCAGCAGACAATCACTGCAGTGCAATGTTATTTTAATTCGAATGTAATGGTTTATTTACCAGACCTAAGCAGCGCAAACTATCTTTATCCCCATATTTGCATTTAACTGCTTGATCTGGATGAACTTCGTTGTATGAAGAGCTCCCTTTCAATTCTTTTAATTAAAATTTTAAATAAATTTTTTTATGACAAATCCTCCACCAAACGCTGACTGGCATCTGTGTTTGGCGTATGCCGCTCAGATCTTTTCAAATTGCTGGCAATCACGGGTGCGCACAGAAAACCGAATGCTTTGGAGGGCGCCTTGCTTTTAGAAGGGCCACGTGTCCGAAAGAAATTATTTCTTTACTCGACCCCAAGCTTGGTGGAGGGCGCGAGTGAGATGGGGCTTGTGTGCTGAAGCAGTGTATTCTAAGTGCGTCTAAGAAAGCTCACGAAATCCTGTCTCGTTTCATACAAACTAATTGTTGCTAACACGTTTTTAACAGTTCGTAGCCTACTGTGTTTGTGGGTATCCACCTTCCGAGTTCATATAGTTATCATCAGGTGCACGCCCTGGTTTGTGCCCCTACATTCCCAGTAAGATTTCAGTCGGCACAATATTAATGTAGCTTATGTCTGTGTTTTTACTTCGTATTTCTAGAGCGAGGGGTTAGTAACGTGCGTGCGTATTGCATGTCCACATATGATCTGAATTAGCCTATGACGGGATTTACCTGTTCTTGGTAATCTTGTGTCAGTGTTTTATTTTTTTTTTCTTAGATAGGTGGCCTAATTGCATTATATGGAATGAAATAAATAAGGTAAATCAGATAAATCAGTAAATGTGCAAAAGCAAGGGACAAAAAGAACATAAGGAAACTGACAGTCAGTTTCTATGGGTGGATAACCCTGACACCATTACTCTGGACGTCACCTTCTTTTATATATCTCAATTTATAAGGTATTCTATAAGCCTCCAATTCATTGCATGAACACTGTCTCAAAGGTTTATATCAAGTTCATGGATGAAACGCTTCAAACTGCTAATGCTGGAAAGCGCATGCTATAGACCACAGACTGAACTAATCTGCTGTTGTGAACGTGAAGAAACACCACCCAAAAGTTGAAACTGTTGAGGCTAAATATGAGTCTCGATGCAACCACAGCTAACCAAATCAATCCCCAGTTTCAAAACATTTTCTAATAATGGAAGGGGGGACACCCCCCTTCCATACCATCCCCCCGGCGCCGTCTGCCGGACCAATATGACTCCGCTTCCTACGCCCCTGGTCTGGGCATTGAGGAGACAAGTTTCTTGAGTTTAGCCATTGGAATTTGATCCCACTCTTGTTTAATACAGGCTTCCAGCTGCTGGAGAGTTTTGGGTCTCCTTTGATGGACTTTTCATTTAATTATGCGCCAAATGTTCTCAATCAGTGAAAGATCAGGACTGCAGGCAGGCCAGTTCAGCACACGGACTCTTCTACTACGAAACCATGTTGTTGTAATAGCTGCAGTGTTTTGAGCATGAACGGTCTGTTTAAGGTCATGCCACTGCATCTCAATAGGATTAAAGCCCGGACTTTGACAAGGCTACTCCAAAATCTTCGTTTTGTTTTTTAAAGCCATTCAGAGGTGGACTTGCTGGTGTGTTTCAGATCATTGTCCTGCTGCATAACCTAAGTGCGCTTGAGCTTGAGAGCACAATCTGAGGGTTGGACATTCTCCTTCAGGATTTTCCGGTAGAGAGCAGAATTCATAATTCCATCAATTAGGACAAGTCGTACAGTTCCTGAAGCAGCAAAGCAGCTCCAAGCCATCACAATACCACCACCATGTTTGACTTTTGGTATGATGTTCTTTTTATGAAATGCTGTGTTAGTTTTATGCCTGATGTAATGGGACGCACACCTTCCAAAAAGTTCAACTTGTATCTCGTCATTCCACAGAATATTTTCCCAAAAGTCTTAGGGATCATCAAGATGTTTTTTGGCAAATGTGTTCGTGTTCTTTTTGGTCAGCAGTAGTTTTCGCCTTGGAACTCTCCCATGGATGCCATTTTTTTCCCAGTCTCTATCTTATTGTTGAATCATGAACACTGACTGTTACTGAGGCAAGCGAGGCCTGCAGTTCTTCAGATGTTGTTATGGATTTTTTTTGTGACCTTCTGGATGAGTAGTTGATGCGCTCTTGGAGTAATTTTGGTAGGCCAGCCACTCCTGGGAAGGTTCACCACTGTTCCAAGTTTTCTCCATTTGTGGATAATGGCTCTCTCCGTGATTCGCCGGAGTCCCAAAGCCTTAGAAATGGCTTTGCAACCCTTTCCAGACTGATAGATGTCAATCTCTTTGTTTCTCATCTGTTCTTGAATTTCTTTAGTTCGTGGCATGACATGTTACTTTTTGAGATCTTTTAGCCTACTTAACTTTGTCAGACAGGTTCTATTTAAGGATTTCTTGATTCAACAGGTCTGACAGTAATCAGGCCTGGGTGTGGCTCGTGAAACTGGACTCAAAAAAAGTGGTTAATCACGGTTAATTCATGATTTAACAAGGGGGGGGGGGTTACTTTTTCACATAGGGCCAGGTAGGTTTGGATAGCTTTTTTCCCTCAATAAATGAAATCATCATTTCAAAACTGCATTTTGTATCTTTTTCTTAAATTAAAATTTGTTTGATGATCTGAAACATTTCAGTGTGAAAAAATTTGCAAAAAAGTAAGAAATCAGGAAGGGGGCAAATACTTTTTAACGGTACTGTAGATGTCGTCTGGAGGGGAGCATACGTTGCTCTAAAACCTTTGTATACCTTTCAGCATTCATGGTGCTTTTTAAGACATGCAAGTGTCCCACACCATATGCACTAATGCATCCCCATACCATCAGAGATGCTGGCTTTTGAACTGAATGCTGATAACAGGAGGGGTGGCCTTTCTCCTCTTTAGCCCGGAGGACACGACGCCCATGATTTCCAACAAGAATGTCAAATTTGGACTCGTTTGACCACAGGACACTGTGCTACTTTGCTACAGTCCATTTTCCATGAGCCTTGGCCCACAGAACACGGCGGCGCTTCTGGATCATGCTTAACAATGGCTTCCTTTTTGCATGAGAGAGTTTTGGATGTGGATGGCACGGTGGCCTGTGTTTACGGACAGTGGTTTCTTTAAGTATTCCTGGGCCCATTTAGTGATGTTAATGACAGAATCATGCCGGTGAGTGATGCAGTGGCGTCTGAGGGCCCGAAGATCACGGGCATCCAGTAAAGGTCTTCGGCCTTGTCCCTTACGCACAGAGATTTTTCCAGTTTCTCTGAATCTTTTCGTGATGTTATGCACTGTCGATGATGAGACCTTCAAAGCCTTTGCAATTTGACGTTGAGGAACATTGTTTTAAAAGTATTCCACATTTTTTTATGCAAGCCTTCACAGGTTGGAGAGCCTCTGGCCATCTTTAAATCTGAGAGACTCAGTCTCTCTAAGACATCCCTTTTATAGCCAATCATGTTACACACCTGATGCCAGTTAACTGAATTACTTGCTAAATGTTCTTTCAGCTGATTCTCTTACATATTAATTGCTTTTTCAGCCTTTTTTTTGCCTGTGTCCCAACTGTTTTGAGACCTGTTGCAGCCAGAAAATTTGAAATGAGCTCATTTTGTGGATTAAAATGTGAGATGTCTCAGTTTCAACATTTGAAATGTTATCTATGTTCTATTGTAAATAACATATTGGCTCATACAATCTGAAAGTCATTGCATTTTAATTTTATTCACAATTTACACTTCATCCCAACTATTTCAGAATTGGTTCTAAATGATTGTTTGAAAATGGGACAAAACCAATCATTTTCATGGAATGTTCTGTTCCAGCCACCACTGATGTCTAGGACATTAACAGTCATTGTCAAAATAGAGGAAATTACCCTGCGCGTTCTCAAGTTTTATTTGGCCATAGTAAGGAGATGTGCTGCAATGTCGTCCTGCTGAAATTTCGCTTTTCTGGCACCACCTGCAATCCTGTAATCTGCCACTGAGTGGAATGAGCTTTAGAACTAATTTCAAATTGTAAGGGCTATTGCAGAGTGCTTTTGGCTTGAAAGACCAGATTTTAGTAAAAGGGGAGAGTGGCTGTGATATTTGTATCCCCCAAAAAACTCTGACGAATTGTCTGGTGTGGAAAGAAAGCCATTGCCATGTCTTTCGTGAAGATTTTGGCATCATCGCAGGAGAGAAAAAATAATTCATGGATTTCATTCATTTTTGGCACATAACTACAGTAGATGGGAGCCTTAACCAGAACATGTTTGATAAACTAGGTGATTCAAGCCTTTTTCTGGGCGTGGGTAGGGCTAAATAGGCCCAAAAATTGTTCAAAATGTTAATTTCTTATTGTAGCTTGCTTATTTTTGGTGCTCCATCCTAACACCTCCAGTAAGCGATGGCTCATCTCAGCTCATCAGTCCGACCCCTGGATGGACCCCTTTGGTTAAGTTAGGCAATGGGGGGGGAGTGGTTGCTGAAGAGGAATAGGATGCATGTCAGGGCATAGATTTGTACTTCGGTGGTACTTTGCATGAGTGCTCTAGTTGGCAAATAAGGTTGGATGAATAAAAATTAGGTAAAAAGTGGGTAGGCCCTGTAATTATCCATTTCTAAAAAAACTGATGACCACAACTGCTGTATGAATTTGTTATACAATTTGATGCATATTTTGCAGAATGATGCTATAGCTTTATTTTGCAGCAGACTCTCCCCAGGCCTCACCCATCAACAATCTAACCTACTGGTGGTGGAGCCCAATGACAGCAATCCCTCCACCTGCTGCAGTATCCTGGCCCAGTATTCGATAGTCTTCAAATTACAACCATCCTCATTCCCTGCTTAATGCTCTAGAGTGGCTTATATCATCAATTGCCTTTCCAGATGTGCCACCTGTTGGGAAGCACAGGATCCTGCAGTGAGGAAGTGAGGAAGGTGTTTGATGGTTCTGCTCCAGCCATGTTGCTGCCTAGAAGTTGCTCCAGCTGCACCACGACAGTCTGTCATTTTTTGAATATTCTATTTATTTCCAAACTCTGGCTGTCACCACGTGCTGGAACTCCTGGGTGCTTTATGACACCTATTTATTCAGCTTGGCGGAGCAAGTCCAGGAAGAACTGACCATGTTTGTCCTTCCCTCACATCTGGACAGCCTCATTAGCCTGGCACTCAGAATATGTGCCTGACTTCACGAGATGCGACTGGATCGGGAGGCGAGATTACAGGCACCTGCTCCGTCTAAGTGTCTAGATGCTTTGTCTGGAGCCAGTCCCCCTTTGACTCCCTGGGCATTTATGGCCATCAGCTGGCCCCCGCTTCACAAGCTGCCCCCAGAGGAACAGCTGTGCAAAATAAAGCAGGGCCTTTGCCTGTTTTTTGGAAGTCCTAACCACCTTATTGCTGAATGCCCAGTTTGGCATTCTCAAGCAATGCCAGTGAGAGAGCTGCATTAAGGAGCTGCTATCTCATGTTCACGCCCACTTCTACCTATTTCCCTGACCTTGCAGGATCGTCCCGTCTCAACGGTTTACCAGGTCGACTCAGGGGCAGAGGGGAACTTTATCCATCCTGATCTCCTTTGCCGCCTTAGGGTCTCGACTGAACCACTGCCAACACCCCTCCTGTCCCAAGGTCTCACAGGGATAGTCTTTCATGACATCATGGAGGTAACCGAACCAGTGTGCACGCTGTCCTCTGGTAGCCTTTCCAATGAGTTGGCTTTTCTCATCAGGGACTCATCACATGCCCAGGTGGTGTTGAGAAGGCATTAGCTTGAGTGGCCCAACCCTTGTATGAACCAGCCCTCCAGATCCATCCTGGAGAGGTGTTTGTCATGCTCTCAGTCCTGCCTTTGATCTGCTTCAAGCCCTACTGCACCTCCTCCTTCTAACCACCAGGAGGTGCTGCTGATCCTGAAGCGAGTTCTTCAGATCTATCATAATCTTCATCTAGCATTAAGCAAAGCTCAAGCAATGTTGCTTCCTCCAAACACACCATAATTGTGCCACCCAGCTGTTTCCCAGAACATCGCCCCATAGGGGTTAGCTGAATTCCCAAACTACACAGGGATCCCAGGCTATGGAAGAGTGCATACATCCATCCACAGTTTCTGGGATAATTGGACCTTCTTTGTCACAAGCTAGAGCTGGTTTCTTCTTCGTGGCCAAAAAAGAAGGGTAGATTATCTGGGACTTGTGCAACGGTTATCACCTTGTGCATAGGCGGGAAGGAGATGAATGGAAAACAGCATTTAACACCCTCTTTGGCACTATGAATACCTGGTAAAGTCATTTGGGCTCGCTAATGCCCCCGCTGTGTTGCTGAATCTCATAAATGATTTCCTGACACATAGTCTCCCAGTTCATCTATGTTTATTTCAAAGATATACAGGTGTTCTCCCCAACCCTGGAAGACCATATGCACCATGTCCTCCTGGTCATTCAAAGACTGCTGAGGAATCAACTCTGTTCTAAACTAGGGAAGAGCAAACACCTCTGTCTCCCTCTTGGGCTTCACTGTGATGCAGAATGCTTTGAAGATGGATCACCAGAAAGTACAGGCTGTGCTGGATTTGCTAGACCCTAAATACTGTAAGGAGCTACAGAGGTTCCTTGGGTTTGCCAATTTCTGCAATGGATTCATTCAAGGGTACTCCACATAGCAGCCTCATTGCGCTCATGTCCATCAACACTCCTGTAGCCTGGACCCCCCCAATGTCAATGTCAGCTTTATTTATATAGCGCTTTAAAACAGCCAGTGGCCTACCAAAGCGCTTCACAGTAAAATAAGCAGAAACAATAAAGCAATAAAAAACAGTAACACCATATAACATACAAGAACACAAAACAACAATATGGAAAGCATAACAAATAAAAGACCCAATAAAAGAGACTATACTCTGCCAAAGGCCAAAGTGAACAAGTGCGTCTTAAGTAAAGTTTTAAAAGTGGAAAGGCTATTCGCAGTCCGCACAGGCAAAGGTAATGTGTTCCAGAGAGTGGGAGCCACAACTGCAAAGGCTCGATCTCCTCTAGATTTAAAAAAAAATCGAGGAACGTCTAAGACCACCTGATCAGCTGACCTAAGGGCTCTGGACGGCTGATGCAGCTTAATAAGGTCAGACAGGTATTCCGGGGCTGGCCCATTCAGAGACTTAAAAACAAATAAAAAATCTTAAAATCAATCCTGTACCTAACCGGCAGCCAGTGAAGTGCAGAAAGTACTGGAGTTATGTGCTTGCGTTTCTTTGTCCCGGTTAGGAGACGAGCTGCTGCATTCTGAACGAGCTGCAGGCGGTTGAGCTCTGACTGGTGAATGCCGACATACAGGGAGTTACAATAGTCCAAACGAGATGTAGTAAAAGCATGGGTAACTTTTTCAAGATCTTTCTGGCTCAGTTATGGTTTAACTTTGGCTAAAGGCCTCAGCTGAAAAAAGCTAGACTTGACCACTGAGCTGACCTGTTTATCCAGTTTAAAGGCACCATCAATAATCACACCAAGATTCCTGGCATGGGATCTGATGTAAGGTGCCAGTGAGCCAAGGGAGCTGGCAAGGACCTGAACCCAGTCGGGGCGACTGAACAGGACAACCTCTGTTTTGTTTTCGTTTAATTTTAAGAAGTTTAGATCCATCCATGTTTTTACATCATTCATGCAGTTCAGCACGGCCTGAAGGGAATCTTTAGTAGGGACCTTTAACGGCAAATACACCTGCACATCATCAGCAAAGCAATGAAAAGGAACACCATGCTTCCTAAAAAATCAACCCCAGGGGTAGCATATAAAGGGAGAACAACAGAGGGCCCAGAACTGACCCCTGGGGGACCCCGCATGTCAGAGGGGCCACTGTGGAGGAAAACTGGCCCATGTGCACGGAGAATGATCTCTCAGACAGGTACGATCTGAACCAGCCTAAAGCAGTGCCTTGGATGCCTACACAGTGTTCAAGACGCGATAGGAGGATTGTATGATCCACCGTGTCAAATGCCGCTGTCAGGTCCAGAAGAATTAAAAAGGCACAGTTACCAGAATCCAGGTTTAACAAAAGATCATTAAAAACTTTTAAAAGAGCAGTTTCAGTGCTGTGAAGAGACTTAAAACCAGACTGAAACAATTCACAAACGCTGGCTCTTTGTAAAAATCCTTGGAGTTGGTTAAAAACTACTTTCTCTAAAACCTTGGAAATAAAAGGGAGTTTGGAAATTGGCCTAAAATGAGATTAAACCAAGGGATCCAAATTTTTCTTTTTCAAAAGCGGGTACACCATGGCATGTTTGAAGGACGCAAGTGTTCCACTATTTCAGTGAGAGCAGGGAGAGAAACGGGCTCAAACTGCTGAAAAACAGCTGAGCTTCCTGTAGGAACAGAGGGGTCCTGAGCAGACTGAGGGAGCGGGGACCTAACAGCAGAAATCATATTGATAAAAAACTGCAGGAAATCCTCACACAGAGAAGCAGAAGGCTCAATGCAGACAGCATCACAGGGATTCACATGAGTCAAATACATTAAAAAGAACCTGTGGTTTGCGAGCATTTGCAGAGACAAGTGAGGAAAAATATTCAGATTTAGCAGCTTTCACAGCCTGCTGATAAATAAGGAGACAGTCACGTAGGAGATCCCTAGAAATTTGGAGTTTGTCCTTTTTCCATTTTTTTTCCTCCTGTCTACATGCGCGTTTGAGAGTACGAGTGGACTCATTCAGCCAAGGCTCCGTCTGTGGCTTTACATGCCTTAAAGTCATGGGAGCAATGGAGTCCAAAATCTCAGTGCAGAGTGAATTAAACATAGTCAAATAGACATCCACACTGACATCGCCAAAATCCTCCAGAGAATACAAATAAGAGTTTTTAAAAGCAGCGGAGAACTGCAAAGAAGTTGAAGCATTAAAAACATGGAGACGGCGAACGGGGGCGGAGTTCGTGGTTGAGGGTGCAGGCAGTAACAGGGAAAATAAAACAGGAAGATGGTCAGATAAGGGTGTGTGACAGATTTCGGTTATCTGTACATCCAATCCATATGACAGCACAAGATCCAAAATGTGACCTTTTTCATGCGTCGGCTCCGAAACAGACTGCGTGAGATTAAAAGAGTCAATGAGATTGAGAAAGTCTCTGACCAGAAGTCTAGTCTCACAGCAGGTGTGCACGTTAAAATCGCCAACAATTAAAAAGTGATCATATTTAAGAGTAATACCTGACACAAAGTCTGCAAAGTCACGTATAAAGCCTTTGTTAAATTTCGGTGGTCGATAGACCACCGCACAGAGAACAGTCATGGGGAAATTCACCTCAAACAGTTGGAGCTCGAAGCTGGAGAAGTTGACAGCTGGAGACTGCTGGCAGTGAAAGGTGGATTTGAAGATGGATGCCAGTCCTCCACCTTTGCCGGTGGTGCGAGGAGAGCTGAAAAAACTACATCCAGGGGGAAGGAGCTCCGAAAAAAGAGCGAGTTCACTTTCACATAGCCAGGTCTCCGTTAAGAACATAAAATCCAGGTTACGTGAGGTAAAGAAGTTATTGAGCAGAAAAGTTTTGTTGGTGACAGATCTCACATTCAACAAAGTCAAATGAAGATCCAAAGTGTCTGATGAGGATAAAACACGCTTCAGTGAGCGGAGATTCCGATGCACCACACTGCGTCTCCCAGAATGAACACGCCAGCGAGAAGGAGGCAGCAACAGCTGATCGGGGTCCAGTGAACAGCTGACGCTGTCAAAGCCGCCGACGTCAGGGAACACCGGTCGGATCCATTGGCCTCTCGTTCTCCTGGAGCACCGGGCATAGGGAACTTCCAGAAAGTGCAGATCCCAGCGATCAGACACACGGACAGACCTCAGGAGAGCCTCAAGCCAAACCCGGAGGCCTCCGCGTTTACCACGTCTTCTCCGGCGTCTCTGTGGGACAGGATAGAGAGGAGGACGCCTCAGAAACGCCGGGATATCCTCCAGGTATAGTGGAGAGCCCAACAACTTGTCATATTTGAGCTGATCGAAGAAGCCTCCAATCTCAAGCAGAGTTTGACGATCATAGGTGAGGAGAGACGATACCTCTTGACAGATCAGGTAAAACACTAAACACACAGAAAACACAGAGCAGAGCAACAGACGGCCAGCCGAGCACCCTGGGCACCTTGAGTTTTTCATCTGAAGAGCAAAACGGCCCCAGGTGGCCTACGTCTTTAACCATCTCAAAGAGTTTTTCAGCTCCGCTTTTGTCTTCATGCTCCTTCGCTCCCAGTGCCAGTTCGTTGCTGAGTCCATGCCTCCAATGTGAGTGCTTGGGCTGTCATCTGTCTGCAAACAGACATTAGCAGGATACATCTATGTACCTACTTCTCTTGTTGGCTGACTACTGCTGTGAGGAATTACTCCAGCAGCGACCGGGAGCTTTCAGCATTGAAGTTCACCTTTGAAGAGTGGAGGCACTGGCTGGAGGAATCCAGTCTTCCCTTTCTCGTTCGGATGGACCATTGCAACTTGGAGCACCTCTCGACTGCTAAGAGGCTGTTGGTCCTCCTGCATTTTTCCCCCCAGGATACTGAGGAGATAGTGAGAGAAGCACCAAAATCCCCAAGAATCACTATGATGGAATTGCAGGGCTTGGTGGCATCTTGAGTCACCATCAGGCACCGCCTCCAAAACAATAGGCTCTTTGGAAGGGTTACCAGAAGAAAGCATCTTCTGACCAAAAGCGAGTGCTTGAAGTTTGCCACACATGATTTAAATTATGACTGGAACAAAGTGCTTCGGTCAGATGAGACCAAAATTTCACATTTCAGTCAGATACAGCATCGGCATGTTTGACATAGAAACAGAGATGCACAGAAGCAGAGAAGCACCTCATACCCATGGTGAAATTTGATGGTGCGTCAGTCATTTTTTGGGCTGTTTTAATTCAAGAGGTCCTGGGGCACTGGTTCAGATTAATGGCATAATGAATTCCACCAAGCATCAGGATATTTTGGCTGAAATCTGGTTGCCTCCACCCGAAGGCTGGGACTTAGCTGTAGGTAGACTTTCCAACAAGACAATGACTCAAAGCATACCTCAAGATCCGCACAGAAATGGTTCCATGACAACAAAATCAACATTCTGCAATGGCCACGTTACGTTGTATTACGTTACGTTGTATTATGAAACCCTAATTTTTTAAAATTAATTTTGTATTCAATGATTGTTGTCATTTTGGTTGTTTCCATCAAAACATTAAATGGGTAAAATGGCGAAATCCTGCCTGTTTTTGACAACTGTGACAAAAAGCCCTGTATCTCAAAGATTATAAATGCCAGAAATGTGGTTCAAAGCTTATTTTAAACTTGAGATCTGCATCTTTATGTCTTTACAGTCCAGTTCAATCAAACTCCTGTTACCAACATCTTGTGTGGACAGAATTTCCAAAAACAAAGATTCAAAATTCGAATTCAAAATATGGAGATTTGTTGTAGATGACCAAAACAGATATGGTGGAACTGATACAACAAACCCCAATTCCAATGAAGTTGAGACATTGTGTAAAATGTGAATAAAAACAGAATACAATGATTTGCAAATCCTTTTTGACCTATATTCAATTGATTACACTATAAAGACAAGATATTTAATATTCAAACTGACACACTTTATTGTGTCTTAGGAAATATTCGCTCATTTTGAATTTGATGCCTGCAACGCGTTCCAAAAAAGCTGGGACAGGGGCAACAAAAGGCTGGGAAAGTTGAGGAATGTTCAAGAAACACTTGTTTGGAACATTCTACAGGTTAACAGGTTCATTGGATACAGGTGAGTGTCATGATTAGGTATGAAAGGAGTAACCCCGAAAGGCTCAGTCGTTCAGAAGCAAGGATGGGGCGAGGTTCACCACTTTGTGAACAACTGCATGAGCAAATAGTCCAACAGTTTAAGACTAACATTTCTCAACATGCAATTGCAAGGAATTTAGGGTTTTCATCATCTACAGTGCATAATATCATCAAAAGATTCAGAGAATCTAGAGAAATCTCTACACGTAAGCGGCGAGGCCAAAAACTAACATTAAATGCCTGTGACCGTCGGTCCCTCAGGCGGCACTGCATTAAAAACCGACATCATTCAGTAAAGGATATTACCATGAGGGCTCAGGAACACTTCGGAAAACCATTGTAAGTTATCATAGTTCGTTGCTACATCTACAAGTGCAAGTTAAAACTCTACCATGCAAAAGCAAAAGCCATATATCAGCAGCACCCATAAACGCTGCCGGCTTCTCTGGGCCCGAGCTCATGTGAGATGGACTGACGCAAAGTGGAAAAGTGTCCTGTGGTCTGATGAGTCCACATTTCAAACTGTTTTTGGAAATCACGGACGTCGTGTCCTCCGGGCTACAGAGGAAAAGGAAAAGGACCATCTGGATTTTCAGCGCAAAGTTCAAAAGCCAGCATCTGTGATGATTTGGGGATGTGTTAGTGCCCATGGCATGGGTAACTTGCACATCTGTAAGGGCACCATTAATACTGAAAGGTACATACAGGTCTTGGAGCAACATATGCTGCCATCCAAGTGACGTCTTTTTCAGAGATGTCCCTGCTTATTTCAGCAAGACAATGACAAGCCACATTCTGCACATGTTACAACAGCGTGGCTTCGTAGTAAAAGAGTGTGGGTAATAGACTGGCCTGCCTGCAGTCCAGACCTGTCTCCCATTGAAAATGTGTGGCGCATTATGAGGCGTAAATTACGCCAAAGGAGACCCTGCACTGTAGAGCAAGTGAAGTCGTACATCAAGCAAGAATGGGAAAGAATTCCAACCACAAAGCTTCTACAATTAGTGTCCTCAGTTCCCAAATGCTTATTGAGTGTTGTTAAAAGGAAAGGTGATGTAACACAGTGGTAAACATGCCCCCATCCCAGCTTTTTTGGAACTTGTTGCAGGCATCAAATTCAAAATGAGTGAATATTTCCAAAAAAACAATTAAGTTTTTCAGTTTGAACATTAAATATCTTGTCTTTGTTGTGCACTCAATTGAATATAGGTTGAAAAGGACTTGCAATCATTGTATTCTGTTTTTATTACCCCTCGGCCGACTCTGGCCAGAGGGGTATTGTTGTCACCTGCGTGTCTGTCTGTCGTCCGTCGTCTGTCGTCCGTCCATGATTTTGTCTGGGCCAGTACTCGGCAACTAATGATTGCAGCTTCACCAAATTTGATATGGTAACTCACTATGACCCATAGATGTGCAACGTCAGGTTTTTTGCTGGATTTGACTTTTGACTTTAGCGCTGTGACCTTGACCCTGGAAATCTTGTCCGGGTCAGTACTCGGCAACTAATTATCGCAGCTTCACCAAATTTGGTATAGTAAGTCACCATGACCCATAGATGTGCAACATCAGGTTTTTTGCTGGATTTGACCTTTGAGCTTAGCGCTGTGGCCTTGACCCTGGAAATCTTGTCTGGGTGACATTGTCCAGGCCAGTACTCAGCAACTTATGATCACAGTTCCACCAAATTTGGTATGATAACTCACTATGACCCATAGATGTGCAATGTCAGGTTTTTTGCTGGATTTGACCTTTGACCTTAGCTCTGTGACCTTGACCCTGGAAATCTTGTCCGGGTCAGTACTCGGCAATTAATTCTCACAGCTCCACCAAATTTGGTATGGTAACTCACTATGACCCATAGATGTGCAAAGTCAGGTTTTTTTGCTGGATTTGACCTTTGACCGTAGTGCTGTGACCATGACCCTGGAAATATTATCCGGGTCAGTACTCGGCAATTAATTCTCACAGCTTCACCAAATTTGGTATGGTGACTCACAATGACCCATAGATGTGCAACGTCAGGTTTTTTTGCTGGATTTGACCTTTGACCTTAGTGCTGTGACCATGACCCTGGAAATATTGTCCGGGTCAGTACTCGGCAATTAATTCTCACAGCTTCACCAAATTTGGCATGGTAACTCACTATGACCCATAGATGTGCAACGTCAGGTTTTTTGCTGGATTTGACCTTTGACCTTAGTGCTGTGACCTTGACCCTGGAAATCTTGTACGGGTCAGTACTCGGCAACTAATTATCGCAGCTTCACCAAATTTGGTATGGTAACTCACTGTAACACATAGATGTGCAACGTCATGTTTTTGCTGGATTTTTGCTCCAGAGCAGAACCGCCGCCAATATACAATGTAATGCTTATACCCATGAATAAATTGTTCTATTTTATTGAAACGTGAGTTTTCCTGACTGAAATGAATATAGATGGATCAATAATGAAACTGACATATTATAAGCCATTTCTCAAACATCAGCCTTTATTTCACACGTAGCAAATGCTGTCACTTCCAGCAGTGAGGAGAGGCTTTCCAAACCTACAGTTCGAAGTCCATTTATAATCCAAACAAAACCACAGTGCACACAAAAAAGACCTATATTCAAATGCGAACATAAATATGAGCAGAGTTCCCCGCACAGAAATACAGCAGATTTTCTAACAGTAATACTGAATATACTCTAACGGTTTATTATCACTCTTCTCCATGAAATGAGAGACTTTCCAACCCTGCAGGTCGAAGCCCCTTTATAATCCAAACAAACCCACAAAGTGCATGTAAAGGCCTACATTCAAATAAGAACACAAATACGAGCAGAGTTCGCCGCATAAAAATACAGCAGATTTTCAAACTGTAGTATGTACTCTTGCGGTTTATCATCTATCTCCATGAAATGAGAGGCTTTCCAAACCTACAAGAGGAGTGATGTCGGATTCCCCAGGTTAGATTGGTTGCCTTATCAGGAGCATGCGCAGACACTGCACTGCTTGCATCGCTGCTTGAGGTGGTCCAACATGTTATTCAGGTCATGTGATTTTGTTGATTCGACCCCATGCCTAAACATCTTCTGCAAGACTCAAACTCAGACTTTTCTGGCCTAAACCCTATCAGTGTACATGATCAAACCTTATTTTATCTGTAATTATTTGAATAAATCTTCATAGTCAAACCACTTCAATTACATTACATTCAATTACATACTTTGTGTGAGCAGTATATTATGTTCTGTAGATGATGAAATTCTCTATTTCTTTGCAATGTTACATTGAGAGACATCATTCTTAAATTATTGAACTACGTAGTACTCGCCCAAGCAGTTTTTCACTAAACATCTTTGCCCCTGCTGCAGCCTCTTTGTGATGCTCGTTTTATATAACCAATCATGTTACTGACCTTTTTCCCCACTTTAACTCTTTCAACCCCAGATATTCTAGCATCACTATACCCTTCAACCCCACAGCCCTCTGTAGAGGGCTGGTCATTATCTGGACATTGTATCTTACTGTTATCTCTGGAATCCCATTAAATGTAACCTGATATGTTCCAATCAATTAGTCAGATTGTTTGAATTTTCCCTACAGGAATTTGGGGTTGAAGGAAATGTTGGTCAGCCCTCTGTAGAGGGCTGTGGGGTTGAAGGACTTAACAAGCTGCGAGATGTTCCATCAGGTGTACTCTTTTAGCCTCATACAACTTTCCCTGTCTGTTGTTGCCCCAGTCCCAACTTTTGGGTTAAATGTTGCTGGCATCAAATTTAAATGAGCATATATTTTTCCAAAAAACAATGTAATTTCTCAGTTACCACATTTTGTCTGGATGCAATTTTCAATTAAATTTCAATTGAATATAGGGTTTAAATGATTCACAATCATTGTGTTGCAGAGATGCCAAGTCTCACGTATTCGGCGTAGGTCTCGCGCACTTTTTAGGCTTATTCACCGTAGTCCGCAATTATTCACTGAATGCTTCATGAGATTCTCACGCGGAATTAAAATCCTTGTGCATTGAAGTTTCCGCTTCACTTGCGTAAAGGTGCACCTCATCACAAGTAACATGGAAAGCGATTATGACTCTGGACTTCCTGTGCTTCTCTTTACTCAGGGATTGGAAACAATGCATGTGTTTCATGATTGTTTAAATTGTTTAAATTAAATGAGACCATTTGAAACGTCTTTATGCAACTCCATTGCTTTCAATCCCTCAGTAAAGACAAAGCGTGAGAATTCCCGAGTCATAAACGATTTCCTAGTCACTAGTGGGGAAATCCACCGTAATGCACGTGAAACTGATTAACTTAATGCACAATGACTTAAATTCCGCAAGTGAATTTCTTCAGTGCGTGTTGATTGAATAATTGCTGACTACGGCACAGGAACGTGAATGCCACTAAGAGGCGAGAGACTCACGCCTAATGCGTGAGACTTGGCATCTCTGGTGTTGTTTTAATTTACATTCTACACAGCATTCCAACTGTTCTGGAAACGGGGTTGCATGCTGCAACACCGGAAAGTAATCAATAATATAATGTAACTGTCAGTTTGAATTCATGCATGTCATTTTCTGCTTTTGTGATTTTCTTTTTTTAAGCACTGCTAAACATGCATCCCCACATGTAATCCACCTCACTTGGTTTCTTGGTTTTAAAGTGGTTGGTGAAGCCAAGAACCAGCCTACCACATGGCTCTCCAGGTCCAGGGTTAGCCATCCTTCACATAAATGGCTTTTCGCCACTGACCTCTGTTACAAGGCAATTAATAATTCAGTGTAGCTCATTTTTCATGGAAAAGTCGTGGTTTGTGTTGAGAATCCACTCACTGAGGCCGAGGCATAATCCTGTTTTAATTGCCCGCATTCGTCACTATAATGCTTATCATTCGGAGCTAAAATGCATGCCGAATTTGAAAGTTTTCTTTTTTTCCTTTTTTTTTTTTTAAATGGGTGTCCCCTCCATATCTCAACAGTTGCTGAGATATATGTCTGCTACCCCGGTGAGAGAGACTTACCTTGCTCTCACCAATTTGAAAGTTTTCATCAGTGGTGATTAAATACTTCTCTCAAAAATGTATGACTTGTCATTCTGAAATATTTCTGAGTAAATGATATAAATAATGCGTGTATGCATAATGTGATGGCTGGACAGGAGGAATGTAGGCTGCTGTCCACTCCAGGACAGCATCCAGCAGGGCCTCAACATTGATGACTTTAAAGTTGGACTCCATATTGCACGGGTGTCCAGTCTTATCCAATATGGGCCAGTGGGGGCACAGTCTGTTGTCAGCACTAACACACCTGATTCTGTTTCTCAACATCTTGATTGAAGTCTTGGAGTTTTTTCTCAGTGAAAATAAAAGGAAAAAAATTGAAGGAAAACTGCACATTTGATTTTTTCCCCTTTGACATTGTTTTTTCGTGAATGGAGGTTTGTCTCATGGTTTGGCAACCCCTCTTAGAGTGTTGGGTTTTGGTATTTCAGCAAATGGCCAGTGGCATAATATTTAATTGACTATGAGAATTTTTTTGCTCTGTATTTTCACCAAAGTTGTGCATTGGTTAACCCCAACCCAGCACTGGAATTTGTATGTGCTTACCTCCTAACCTGGATAAAACTGAGGCGTGCCTGCGCAGAGCGTAGCTGTCTTCACACCACTTGATGGACAAAATTTCAAGGTGAGTCAAAACCGCAGCAGGGTATGAAGGGAGTTCTTAATGGGGTCTGGAGGCAAATTAGGAAAATTAAAAGATGATGGGGTCCAGGCAGGTGTTTGCTAAGTTAAGGGGCTTTCACATACGTTGTTTCATTTTAACGTACAATTTTCTCGAGTCAACGACAGAAGGGACTGACGCACATTTTGGAGAGGAGAATTTGAAGGTTGCATAGTAGCGATTGCATAAAAATATGTGTCAAACTACCGTCATAGGAAAATATGTCATAAAAAATCTCAAGACTTCCATGCAACTGATGTGTGATCGTTCGAATAACTCATTATAGTTGGAGCATGGAGGTACAATGGTGGAATATTCGTTGGACTGTTGTGGGTTGAACGAAGGACGACCGTAGGTCTATCATAGGAAATTCCAAAGATAATGAGGACCTCAGATGACCCAAAAAATCTAACGAAATTAGTAGGTCTAGCATGACACAGTCCAACACAGCACGACAGATCTACGAAATGGGTCTGACACAGAAAATTACCTACGATGCCAAAAAACTTTAAACATGTTAAAAATTCCACAACGAGGGTCTACGACTGCCTTTTGCACCATAGAATACACAATATTTTGTAGGACATACTCCCGAGCATCTCACAACTTACTCCACATTTCTGTTGTAGACCTGTTGTATACCCATTGTGCAAACGTACAATGTATACGAAAGCCCCTACGAGGAGAACCTCCAAGGGGGGCTGGACCCCTGCAATCAGCCCATTAAGTGTGAGAAGTTGCAAGGCAGGAAACAGATAACTAACATAAGCAGGGTGCCAATGACCCTCTGCTGCTTCCTTCTGCTGATCCATAGTAGGGCGTACAGGAGGCGCATGGAGTTCAGGTAGCAAAAGGCGCAAATCAGGAAGGGCACTAAGAAGAAGCTGAAGAAGAAATGTCACCGCACGGAGAGGGGGACCTACACCTGTCATGCCCTGAAGTTCTCATAGCAAACAGAGGCACTGGCTGAGCTGTTCCCCAGCAGCAAGTGCTCTACAAAGAATACTTCGCTGCCTAACATGGAGCTGTAGACCCACATCACAGCATAGACCCACATTTTTTTTTTTTTTTTTTTTTGGACCCTCCGTATGCTTCTGAGGCTCTTCAAGTAAAGATGGAATTAATTAGCTGGTCCCTGAATGCGATTGACAGAATTTTTTCACCAAGAAGCGGAGCACCTGGCGAACCGCGCTGCCCTGACGCGACTTTTGCTGCTAGCTACATTCGGGACGCATGGTCGAGATGGCAAGTTCTTCGTCTGGCGGCACTATCCCTTGAAGACGTGGAGGATGTTTACCTATTTGGATTTATGGTGACGGGATTTCTCCTAATTGGCATGGGAGTTGCTCTGATGTACCGCAAAGTGTGCGAGCTGGGAGCGAGGAAAATGCCCAACGCGCTGCCTAGCACCAAAATTATTATGGAGCGCCTCAGTGGAGTAACGAGTGAACGGGCGATAAATTTACATCGGCGGGCATCAGAGAATGCAGAGCTGCTCAAAAAGACTCTGGGATCATCTGCAGAAATGCATAGGAAGATGGACGCTGTTCTGAGTCTGAGTCAGTGGGGAGTTTGTGCATTTGACTGTGAATTTGGGCAAGAGACAGGATGAGATGATGGGTGAACTTGTGGCCCTGAAGCGCGAAGTACAAAATTTACAAAATGGAGAGCGGATCAATCGAAATTGCTTCTTCCACCTGAAATTGAATAGAATTCGGCACCCCCCGTCTCCCCTCTGTCTGCCTCAGCCTCACACGGACCGGTCCTCAGCAACAACATTCCCTTATCCCTCCTCTGGCAAGGACAGAATATTCTGCCCCTGATAAGAACTTCTGGACTCTGCATTCCACCCCCCCCTCTGCCACAGGCTGCCTCCGCATTTTTCATTTTTAATCAACCCCTTCTTCCCCCACCTCCCATCCTCCCCCCATTCCTATGAAAAAATTCCTACGCGTTTCCAGCGTGTCGTGTTATAAACCTGATGTGTATTATGTCTGATGTCATCAATATGTGTTATAAATGTAACCGCAACCTTAATTTTCGAAGAAAAGCGGAGTTGGCGGCGCGACGCACGTTGCTGCGGCCCAGAGCACTTTCTCTCCAAACGTAAATCTCGTTGTGATTCTGTAACAATGACAATAAAGTAAATCAAAAATAAAGTAAATCTGTACATCAAAATACTGCTGGCAATGCCATAAATGGGCTTGCGCAGTTGTCTGTTGTGGATTGGGAAGGTCAAGCCCCAGGTGCGGTCTGCACTGACGGCAATGAGCTGGAGGGAGCTGATGTAGATGGTGGAGAAAAAGAAGGAGGTGATGCTGCACAGGAGGTAGAGGAAGTCCCGGTGCATGCCGGATGCCGTCTCATGCATCTTCAGTGGCAGAAAAAGGAAGAAGAGGAGGTCCGACACTGTTAGGCTGAGAAGCAGTATGTCAGTGAATGCAGCTTTATTCTGCACTTTAATGCTGAAGGTGCCGAGGAACAGAAAGTTGAAAGGAAGGCCAATTAGGAACATCAGGATGTAGAGGGAGAGTGTCTGCACGTGATTAACCGTTGTCCTTGAGATCATTAGCAGGAGACCCGTGAGAAAGACCCACTAATAACAATTTGTTAGTTTAAGGTGCAGATTAGTTAGGTTTAGTATTGTGCAGTAGTGCTACTTTTCAGTGTTCTTACACTTTATAAACAGTGGATAAAAATTTCTATTCTTGGAATTGCATCTTTTCAAAATGTCAGAAATAACAACAAAAATATCCGTTTGACCATAAAACTGAGGAAAATCAAGAGGAAATACAAATATGCTGTCTTTATGTGATCGTGTAAGCTCCTAATGCTTGGAAATCATAACAATGTCATGTCTGGCATTCTGGGGCTCCTGGCCAGAAATACAGGTAAAAAATAAAAATCAATGCCTGGTGGAAGCATATTTTTCTCCTGCCTAACAAGTCCAAAGCCGCTTGCTCGCTAGATCTAACAGTAAAAATAGATTTAAGACAATATTAAACACTTAGTATTACTGCCTCAAAATGGTAATATATCTATGATTATTCCTGTAAACTATTGTGATTTCTGCCATTGTGATCTGGCTCCATGCCTCAACTGCGTGATAACTGGGGAACTTAATGTCAGTTTACCGCCACTGCTGATAAAGTCGTTGGGCCCCTTTCATGTACACTAAACTAGTAAATACAATATTTTCTACTCCAGGTGAAAGCTGTGTCACTGTTCCATCAACACCAAAATTATTTGCCATGGCTGCTTTTCATAATCCTTGTGAGACTTTAAGCTGTCCTGGTGGGAACAAACAGCACCTATGCTGCCGAAAAATAGAGTACGTGATGCCATATTCTTAAAATTATTGCGCACTCTGTCGTCATTGGCCTAACAACAACAGGGCCCAATGGGAATCATCCCTGCTCTTTGAATAATCCACTCCAAGCCTAGTTGTTATTTATTCCCTTATTAGCAGGACTTGTTTTCTTGCTCAGAGCGACCCTATATTAGAACCATTCTCAATAGGTTCGGCAGAAGAGTGCATTCGTCTCGGGTGTACAGGAGCAGTTGATGATTCGTTACAGCAGGCTAAGTATGTAATTTTTTTTTATTCCAGCTTTGTCTGGCATTCGATTTAACTGTGCTGTAATTCTACCTGTTGCTAGTTTTGATGTTTGCCTCTTTGACAATAATTTAATTATAGGTTGCATTGCCTCAGCCAGGTATTGTGGTAGTTTGTTTCATTTAAGATGACAGAATTGGTTGCATCGTCTGCATAAGTTGCTTGATTGTTAGCTGCTGTTGATTCAAGTAATAACTTACTGTCTCCTCACTTGGAGCATCCTTATATTTTTAAGTTTATTTTCACAGCTGAGGACTAAGGATGGAACATTGAGGCAAGTTTTAGCCCCTTCGTTTGCTTTGGGGCAGTAATGATACCATTTGCTTTTACAAGAAGGGCACTGCCCTTTTCTGCCAAAAACATTTTTTCATGGCTCAAATGGACTCACGCCAAGGGTGGTGCCAAGAATTAGACAAGTATTTTATCAGTATAAAGCAGGGATCATCAAGTCACGGTCCTCAAGGTCCAATAATTTCTGGTCTTCCTCCCTCCCTATACCTGGGAGTCGGGTGTGAAGACAGTCTGGATACACTACAGATACACGCAGATACACTAATTGTTCAGTTGATTGGTTAATTACCTCGCTGAAAAGAAAAACAAGACTGGATTTGGATTGGAGGTCCAGATTTGGCGATCCACAGTGTAGAGGTTCCAGTCAGAAACAAAGCAACATGGGCCCCAACCCCACTGAAACCCTTTCCTGTATGATTCAGCTGTTTTTCTGTTACGTTCCTGGTATAAAGGCTTAAAGGGGTACTGAAATAAAAATGGAAGTATATTTGATATAAATCATGTGCTATCAGTGATGTTCTGGCCCAGAACTAAAAAGTACCAAAGCGCGTTTTACGGGAGAAAACTATGAGTGAAGTGAGTGAAAACTGTGAGGGGCCGCCATTAGTAAGTTCCATGAGCAGTTTTGTCGCCGGAATGGGAGAGTATATTTAATTCTATAGCAGTGAACTATAAATCAGAGATCTCCTGAATAGACTCTCTGCAAACCAGCAAACAATGTGAAGAGAGTGAAAGAATGACATTAAAGATTGAAAATGAATTATATAATCAAACCAATTTTATTTGAACAAATGTATTAGGAAGTTGCCAGCAACTAAAATGTATTTCAGGTGAATACAGTGGCGTTAAAGACCCCGCAATGCGTTTTCGTAGTTGGCAATTTACAAATACATTTCTTGGGCTGAGAATTAACTGGACCTATCTCCACTTTTTACTAAATGAAGAAAATGGGATGTGAAATTTTGCTGCATCATAATTTCTCACTCCAAGCATACTTTTCAGACATTTATATTCAGGTGAGTTGTTGGGACTGAAAGGTATAATATCATGCAGTTATACCTTGAGTAGAATGATTTTAGATAGGGGATCTAGGAAAATGTAAATGGAGATAGAACTTTGGAATTTTCAAAATGTCATCAATTTTGCGGCTATATGGTTCTATCTCCCAGATAGCTCCTTGAATTTCCAGAAATGTTTAGCCACAAAGTTCTGTCTTGCCTTTGTTTTTTTAAAAAAGAACAAAACAATGTGATTCCACCCAAATCTGCAAATTACATGTTCATGGTAAAAGGTAATACAGAATTTGAAAGAAAAACAGAGTATCTGACAATAATAATCACAAAAAATGGGCAGCCACGTCCTGTCTGAAAATGAATAGGAAACAAACCTTGTAACACTGAAATGTGCTATGGAGTCTCGAGGGTGTTCAGTGTCAACTGCTCCTATCTCTATAGCCAGTACAAGTTCATCTGAGTGCATTTAATGCAGACATGATGCACACTACATAGTAAACAAACTCTGTCCTTGGGCTTGGTTTCAACAAGTAGTATGTCCATCATATTGTACTTGTTCTTGTGCATACACATGCATCTTGCAATGCATAAAATATAAGATTGAAAATCAAGTAGTACTATCTTAAATGGACCCCTGGAATACGACAAATGAAGGGCTTTAAGACATAGACGCTTCATTCAAGTGTTGTAGTGCCTACCTATCTAAAATATGCCAGATTTCATCATATTACAACCTTCAATTTGGTATATCAGAGGGATTTTGCTTCGAAATGGTAGAGTGGATAGAACCTTTGCTCAGCGATCTTGTCATCCTGATCAGGTGACCCTATATCCAGCTCCCTGATTGGACAATGTGGACATAGAACTTTTTAAACTGAAGTGGACTGAAAATTCATACAAAGTACTATGCACTTTCTGGATGTTTCTCCCAGCTGCCATCTATCATTAAAAAAATTACATCAGGACATAGTACCTGTTAATACTGAGATTATTTCTATGGTAGAACATAATTTTTGATGAAAAGTGGAGTTAATCCTCAGCCCACGATTTGTTCAAAAAATATTGGTTCCATTATTTATCTTAGGAGTCGATTATCTAATTCATATTTCAAACTTTTAATGTCCTCCTCTGACTCTCTTTACATTTCTTGCTGGTTTTTTGGAAATCCATTTTGGAAACTGCTGATTTATAGCTCAATGCTGTAGAAATGAAAGTGACAGTATCAAACACTTCTGAGTCCCTTGTGACAAAACAGCAAACTTCACTTAGAGTTTTCTCCCCTTTGAAGCGCTTTAGCACTTTTTAGTGCTGTACCCAAATAACACTGGTAGTGTGTCATTAATACCATGAATACTTCAGTTTTAATTTCCATTCCACGAAGGTCCAGTGCACATACCACATGTAAAATCAAGCTAAATGGCTTAAATGTGATTATACATAATTCTTGCTCAGACATTGTATATTCTATTCAAATCAGGGAGTGGTCCATTATGGCCACTTTCTTTAATATTTGTCTAGCCAAGGTTAAAATTTCTGTTGGACTGATTTTTTGGTAACTTAGGCATTAAAAACCCACATGGGCTGGGCAGAAATGTGACAGACTGAAAAGAGATGAACCTGTCCTGTAAGTGCAGCTGGTACTGACAAGCCAAAAGTGAACGCATTCTTCTAAAATTGCCTCCATAGTACATTATTTTGTAAAGTCCAGAGCCAGTGCTAAGAAGCTTGAGTTCATTTGTGATTCTATGCATGATATGTATTCTCACATTTAGCATGAAAAACTAATTTGGGCTGGGCAGAAATGTGACTGGCTAAATCCAGTAGGCCCCATCCTGGAAGTCAGACTCGGATTATGACTGGCACAAAGCGAATTAATTCTCTAAATGTTGACCCATCTTATTTGTATAAATACCATTCACCTTTTAATCCAGAGCTGTAAATAAGATCCTGCATTATACTAATCTGTGCCAAGCACAATTCACATTGTTTGCAGACAGCGATTCCAGTAACTTGTGGCCTGGGATGAATTTGCCGTTTCAAACTCGCTCTGAATAGGCCAGAAAATTTCTGGAAAAAGGGAGATGGTCCAGGAAATATGAATGAAAAGCTCTGAATAAGAAAGCAATGTAAATCGTATGCTAAGTGCCTGTTTTCTGTCGCCAGTTGACCCCAGCTTGGTTTGGTTCCTCTGTGAATCCACCAGTCACAGGTTTTGCTGTTTTCCTCACTTGGCTAAAATTGCGCTGTACTTACTTTATCAGGCAGGTAGTACAGTTGTGATCAATTAAAAAAAATTATAAAATACAGGGCTCATTTACTGAATAAATTTATGTCAGGTTCTTCTGCTTCACTTCATACACGAACAATAATAAAACATAAACCACACACATTTCAAAAGTAAATGCTTATTTTGGGGAAAAAATTTTAAAGCCGAGCACTTTTACTATTCTTATTCGTTTTAGTCGAAGCAGCTGGCAGCACCTTCCCATGTGAGGTGGTTTTGAGTATGGTATGAAGTGTCCAAACTTTTTATATGGGTCATTCTCAAAATATGGTGAAACAAATTGTGTCAAAATGTTCAAATTTGAAATTATGTTTTCTTCCACAGAGGATGATGTTTAATACTAATTAACACTTTGGTACAACAAATAATGATGTGGGACAGCTAAATTATTGATCTCAGTTTATGTGTTTTATAAAATTTTGCATGAAAATTTCGCCTATCAGATGTTTTTTTCGAGTCTTAAGCCCTGTTGTTTTGGTGATCATGTTCCCTCGGTAGCCTCAACCTCCTGTTCTTAGTTGAAATGAGTAGAACTCAGCTTAGTTTCCAGCCGTTGAATTGATGTGTTCTTGTTTTCAAAGATGCCCTCAGCACTGTCATAAATAGCTCTGTTACAGCACTGTTATTAATAGCTCTGGGTAGGAATGCTCATAACATTGCTATACCTGTGCATCATGACGCATTAGTGACTGTATGAAGATTGTGACTGTGATAAAATTCTTTTTCAAAGAACCCATATTCTTGATCTTCAATGAAGTGTAATTACTGTAAGTTACTGCTGTTAATGGTAACTAGTATTACGAACACAGGCTGTTATACTTCCAAGCAGACTCGCGTACCGTGCCCATGCATGGTGCACTTGTGTTCACACTTGCCAAATAAGCCGGACTTTAGGGTCAAGTGTACTCAGATCCATGCCCTAGTCCCTAGTGTGAAAGCACCCTTAGTGATCAGGTGCCCTGAAATATGGACTATGGGGAATAAGAGGCATGTGAAGACGTCCATGCTAGCCCATCAGTTCTGGACGGTTCTTACTCTATGTGGTTTGGTGGCGTATGTAAGCAAGATGTTATCATTACTGATTAGCAAGGTAGTGACAAACCCAGAGGTGTTGTTTGTTGTGGTTACTGGTGAAGTAGTAAATAGACCACTGGAATAATTTTTCTTGTTAAGTCATGGCTAATGAAACGTACTTAAATTCAGAGTGTATTGGAGATGGCTGATGATCATTGGAGAAGTCATAGCAAGTTAGCAAGCACATAGTCGTAGATTTGGGTAGGGATGGTCGGGACATTTCCCTACCAACTTTCAGACAAATTAAAAATATCCCAATCAACTTTACATCAGGGAGGAAAAATAAAATAATGCAGAATTCTAAATTCAACATAATCCAGTAACAGTAGTGGAAAGTGAAAGAAATTGAAACATAGTTGGTATTCAACTTTTTCATAATCAGTGGTGGGAACATCGGAGCTGTAACGTCTTCCGAGCTCCCCTGCAATGGGAATTAGTTTAATCTCTTTAGAGCAGGGGTGTCCAATCTTATCCACAAAGGGCCGGTGTTGGTGCAGGGTTTTGTTCTAGCCCTGTGCTTCCACACCTGATTCCACTAATTAACTGATCAGGGAGTTAAATCAGGACCTCAATGTGTAGAATCAGATGTGTTAAGATTGGGCTGTAACAAAATCAGCACCCGCACTGGCCCTTTGTGGATTAGATTGGACACCCCTGCTTTAGAGATATACACCGTGGGCCAAGCAGTGAAAATCCCTCTCGTTTTTTCATTTTTGTGACCCACATCCGGTAACTACTTTAACATTTGTTTGATAGCAGATAAAGAAATCACTGAACAAGAATTTACAACTCGGCAAGGCCAAAACTTCCACACTAATTATTATTTTTAATCAGTATTAATAATCCAGATGAAGAGCGCCCTCTTTTGTCAATAAATGAAGAATCATGTGCAAACCTATGGAAAGTAGGCATAATATAAACATATGACAACACTGTCCTGATAAGAGTATTCAACACATACACAACCACACACACACATACACTCAATCACACATGTGCATATTTCTACCCAATTTTCTTTTCAAAGGAATCAATGACACATTTCCGTGAAATGGACGTCTTCTCACACTTGCGACTTTTATCTCAAATCTGACGCGATACCTACTCTTGTACATAGGCTACTGCTTATAGAGCAGTCAGCCATGCAGACATAAATATGTACCATTTCTTCACCATGTGAAGAATGCAATAATGCTTATTAAACATAAACTGCGGAGTCATCAAGCTGATTAGTCTTGCGCTAAGAGAATCACGCCTTACATATTGGCTTGCGATGGCATGGCTCTGCGGTAGCTTAAACAACTGTCTCAAATAAGTATTATTCTACAAACAGCATATGATAGATGAAATAAATCCTGTGATCACTAGATTTTCTTTCTCATGGTTGTCAGGGCAGAATCTTACTGCAAATCATTAATTTTCAGCTAAATGCATGGAAACAAAGTTTTCCTTAAGTTTTTTCCTTCATCCTTGCTGTGAAAACGCCTTAATGTGACCTTGTGTTGAAGTATTTCCTGGTGCAGTGGTTTTCAAACTTTTCATGCCTAAGGCACACCAAAGTGCAAGCCAAAATCTCAAGGCACACCTGTATTCATATCTGCACAAAACAGCCTCCATAACACGTTTTCACTCTTATCATTCTGTTGATGTTTATATTTATTAAGTTATGCCAAATAAAATGTGAAAACAACTACTGTCTATTATTCATGAAACATTTAGACCTATAACAAAATGATTCAATGATTTGCATTATAAAATTGCATCAAAGCAGCAATACACCCGTTCAAACCAGGCTAATCACAAATCGTTATCGTTTCACTTGGAGTGTCGAATGCTCAGTTTATCACGCCAAAGCTACAACCCTATTAAAGGTGACCTATTATGCTATTTTTTCAAGTTTATATTTTGGTCTTTGACTCCCCTAGAGTACTCCTGATCGCACAAAGTAAAAAAAAAAGGGTACTTATTTCGCTCATACTGCCATCCTCAAAAAACCGCATTTGTAGTCCATAGTAGTCTCTGCCTGAAACGCCTCATTGGGGTGGCTCTTCCGCTATGGCCCCCACTCCCCGTGTGCCCACTTTCTTCTGACTGGCCAGCTCTGTGGAGGGCGGATCTAGGCGGGACGAGGCAGCTGAACGCAGTTTTCCCGGTCCGGCTCCAGAGTGAAACTGACGCGTCTCCCGAAGGAATTGACGGGCATATTCTGCAATCTAACGCAGTACATGTGTATAGATCTAATGAAATTAACTTGTTCTAATAAATGCAACGGCGAAAGTGGAGGACGCAGTGCGAAAGTCTTGCAGCTCAAGCACGAATTTGCTATTGGCAACAGTGGTGAGTACAGCGGTTTTTCTACTCTGTAGCTAGGATGCTGGGAAAGCTAGAATCCACCCATATAGACACATTTGTAGAACGGGTCGACATGCCCAAGTGTTGACCGGAGACCGGTGGGTCTGAGTTTAGAGGGAAACATGGACAGTGAAGAGCAGCTAAAAGTGGACCAACAGCTTATGGACTGCTTCGGTGTGTATTAGGACCTGCTGGTTCGTGTGCATAGCTGTGGTGTGTTGTTAGCGTGGAGAAACGAACAGCTTCCGTGCTGGTATATGACAGAGGGGGCAAAAGCTCCAGGCTAAACGGCCTTTTTTACGGAAATTCCGGCTCCCGTGGTAATGGTTTTTACTTACTGCTTGCGAATGACCAGCTTTTCCTCGCGGAAAATGGGCGCCCATTATGGATAGTGTGCGGAGAGCTAGATAGAGCTCCACATTGATGGTTATGTCATGAACATAATACAGGTTTTACAGACCGTAAGTTCCGATCTCATGTGAACCGTTGCTTATGTGGAGCTAGCGAATCGATCACTTTTACAGGAAAAAATTCAATATTCAATCGATGGCAATGCAGAGAAATATTTTGTTATACCGGACACGTTATAGCCTGTCCTGCGAAAAAAAAATTCCCTATTGCTTCCACCAGTAGCCACCAGTAGCATCAGAGAGCTTGCCCACACATTGGAGATGTATGAGGCTGACCCCGGTCATGGATAAGTAAAGCAATCACTAACTGTAGTGGCTACAATTGGGAAATGTTATGATGAAACTGCCACATTGATGCTTACCGAAGTAACACAAGCATACCGATCAGAATTTCTGCATATAAGTTAACCAGGAGCATGTTTAATTAGCACGGCACGCAAACTAACATGCTGTAGCTGGTAACCGAGCGGTCATAACCACAGAGACAAACCCTTGCAATACAGGTTTTACAGACAGCAAGTTCTGTTACTGTGAACAGTTGTACCAAGCATCAAAATTACAAACAAGTATTAAAAGTTAGCTTCAAATGAGGTTTATGTTCACACACACCTTCTGTAGAATTTCCCTTGATATCACTCTTGCATATTTAGGACACAAACATTAGCAACAGTAACTTGGCTACGTAAGCCGCTGTGCTACAACCACAATCAACTGGCTATCAGGTCAGGTTGGCTTATACAGTAAAAGCAACTTGCAGCTTCTGTGTCTGTGAGTCACGGACAGTCGCGACCGATACAGGCTTTATCTTCAGATATTTTATAAAGCCTGCGTTTGAGGTCAGTTGTTAGTGCTAACTATCGCTAGCGGTCCTGCTAGCCACCCGTAACACGTTAGCTTCACTAACATTATTTGCTGTTATATTGTTACTTACAGCTTGTGCCTCCGAGCGCTTGATTGATGTAACTGCTTCAGGTTTGAGAAGCAGCTGAAATGCTTATCCTGTGTCCAGTTATCCTTTATTAACAAAGCTGTCTTTGGTGAAATGCTGAGCACAATCAGCTAACGTTCCCTTCGGCCATGGCTGTTTGCTGCCAGCAAACAAAAAAAGCTACCCACTGATTTCTGGTGGCATCGTCTTTTCGAAGAGAAATATTTCTTTTTCTTCGCGTCCAAAAGTAAATGGACAAGCAGCTTTGGGAGAGATACTGACAAAATTGCACCTCAAATGATCTGCGGTTCTTCTTTTGTATTTCCAAAAGTGTAGATGCTACTAAGGCATAGTATGATCTGCCGTTGTTAGTGCCTGCTAGAATAGTTTCCGGTGTGGGCAGGTCCAGCGCAGTGGTTGGCTCTGGCTAGGTCTGTACTAATTGGACGGCACAACCTGATGTCAGGTTTTGCCCAGATCTCGTGAAGATCTCGGGAGGAGCTGTTCAGAGAGGAACTCACGATCACGAAATCACATTCTTGGATTACGGCAAAACCCCTGTATCTTATGTTTAGAAACTTTTCAGAGGTTGAGCATGGACAACCAACATTATAACATTACTAATATGTATTAAAAGAAAGATCAGCATAATAGGTCCCCTTTAAGCACTCATTTTCTAAATAAAAATCAATTCAAAAAAACCTTCCCATCTTCTTCCTTCCCCCAGTTGCAGAAGCACCTAATCCCTTGTTAAATTGGCATGTTTAATTGTTACTTCATATTCTGTTGTTGTCACAGAATCCCATGGCATACCTGTTTGCTAGTGTCACTTTGTCGAAACAAATCGTCTGATTGGCTGTTGTTTATGGGATATTCTGACGCGTTTATAGAAAGGCCGCTGTGATTGGGTAGTTTTTCGGAGTTCTTTATTGAAATTATTGAGGTTTTTTCATCTTTTTAAAATATTTGTGGATTTCTGAGATTGCCGAGTTATATGGTAAGCTTTCAAGTATGTTTCTGGACAACATCGATTCAAGATGTATTAGTTACTCGATGTGGGTCACGGAAGTTACGAATTCTGACCCCCGGCCCGTGGTCAAATAAGATCAATGTGGTAATCTGGTAAAATGCAACCCATAGCAACTACAATTATCTGAGAGATTGTACTAATATGATGAACCGTACAACAACCCCAATTCCGAAATAGTTGGAACAAAGTGTAAATTGAGAAAAAAATCAAAATGCAATGACTTTCAAATCACACCAGCCAGTATTTTATTCACAATTGAACAGAGATAACATAGCAAATGTTGAAACTGAGAAATTTTACAATTTTATCCACAAAATGAGCTCATTTCAAATTTGATGGCTGCTACAGGTCTCAAAAAAGTTGGGACAGGGGCCTGTTTACCATGGTGTAGCATCCCCTCTTCTTTTTAACACAGAGTGGAGGCGTCTGGGCATTGAGGAGACAAGTTTCTTGAGTTTAGCCATTGGAATTTGATCCCACTCTTGTTTAATACAGGCTTCCAGCTGCTGGAGACTTTTGGGTCTCCTTTTGACGGACTTTTTGTTTAATTATGCGCCAAATGTTCTCAATCAGTGAAAGATCAGGACTGCAGGCAGGCCAGTTCAGCACACAGACTCTTCTACTATGAAGCCATACTGTTGTAATAGCTGCAGTATGTGGTTTTGCCTTGTCCTGCTGAAATACACAAGGACTTCCCTGGAATAGATGTCGTCTGGAGGGGAGCATAGGTTGCTCTAAAACCTTTATATACCTTTCAGCTTTCATGGTGCTTTTTAAAACATGCAAGTGTCCCACACCATATGCACTAATGCATCCACATACCATCAGAGATGCTGGCTTTTGAACTGAACGCTGATAACAGGAGGGGTGGTCTTTCTCCTCTTTAGTCCATAGGACACGACGTCCATGATTTCCAACAAGAATGTCAAATTTGGACTCGTCTGACCACAGGACACTTTGCCACTTTGCTACAGTCCATTTTAAATGAGCCTTGGCCCACAGAACACGGCGGCGCTTCTGGATCATGCTCAACAATGGCTTCCTTTTGGCATGATAGAGTTTTAGGTGGTATTTGTGGATGCCATGGCGGACTGTGTTTACAGATAGCGGTTTCTTGAAGTATTCCTGGGCCCATTTAGTAATATCAATGACAGAATCATGCCGGTGAGTGATGCAATGGCGTCTGAGGGCCTGAAGATCACAGGCATCCAGTAAAGGTCTTAGGCCTCTTCCCTTACGCACAGAGATTTTTCCAGTTTCTCTGGATCTTTTGATGATGTTATGCACTGTCGATGATGAGACCTTCAAAGCCTTTGCAATTTGACGTTGAGGAACATTGTTTTTAAAGTATTCCACAATCTTTTTACGCAAGTCTTCACAGGTTGGAGAGCCTCTGGCCATCTTTACTTTGAGAGACTCAGCCTCTTTAAGACATCCCTTTTATAGCCAATCATGTTACACACCTGATGCCAGTTAACTTAATTACTTGCTAAATATTCTTTCAGCTGATTCTCTCATATATTAATTGCTTTTTCAGCCCTTTTTTGCCTGTGTCCCAACTGTTTTGAGACCTGTTGCAGCCAGAAAATTTGAAATAAGCTCATTTTGTGGATAAATTTGTAAAATGTCTCAGTTTAAACATTTGAAATGTTATCTATGTTCTACTGTAAATAACATATTGGCTCATGTGACCTGAAAGTCATTGCGTTTTCATTTTATTCACAATTTACACTCCGTCCCAACTATTTCGGAATTGGGGTTGTACATGCAGGAGGATGAGATGCTTTAGTAATGTAAATGAGAGCAAAGTCAAATAACTCTCAGTTGTGGAAAGTAACATTCTTGAATTTCAATATGTTTAAGTTCAATAATCATGTAAACATTAACATTAGATAATTGAATATTTTATTGAAATTGATGGTGGATTTGTTTCAAATTATCTTTTTATATTATGGAAAATATCCTTCCACTTGCTTTCCTTATGTGGGATTCATGGGAAATATAATCGAATCGACTTCTTCGAAAATGCATTCATCAACAAACAAACACAAAAATGGGAGGAAAAAAAATGTAGAGAGGAAGATGAGGCAACAGTAATATTGCCTGAAGTAAATTCCTATATTTGTCTCGTTGTGCGATGTGAAGCAATGGGACATCTGAGGAAAATGAAACGGCGTTACCTTAGCCACGATGCTAACTGGCTTCTCAGCTAAATAACCCACTCTTGTCCTTTGGCGTGGGACATAAGCTTACATGCGGCTGGCTCATTGTTTCGTCTATGCAAGACAGCTGGCAACTGGATCTGAGTACCTGGTAAACACCCACAGGCCTCTTGATGACCCGAGGTCTCGGGTCAAATACGCACGAAATCAATATTTGACGCACAATAGAAAACTGAGAGTCCGAGCGGCGCACGAATATTTAAGAGCTTTGATCCCTCATCCTGAATAAATGATACACAGTAGTTTCCAGTGTTGTGGCCATCATGAAATGATGCTCAAAATTGTTTGACCAGCAAGAGTGGGGAAAGGATGCATAGCAATACAGCGCCGTCGAAGTATATCCCGATTCCACGAGCTCAAATAAAAGTTAATTTAAGCAGCATAGTCATCCTGTGTGGCGTCTTTCAATCCTGACGTCATAATGCAGCATGACCGGCACATGGTTATGTTTTGATACTTCAGTCAATCATGAGCCTCCACAGCTTCCACTCCCCGCCCACTCTCTTCACTAGCCTGTATGAAATCTAGTCTAGAGAGTCTAAATCAAGTGGTTTGGTTATTTCTACACATAGTTTTCATTGTTGTCTCACCTTTTCCAGCTTCTTCTATTCTGAAATCGCCAGTTGGTAGCATAAGGGCCTGTTTCCAGTCAGCGGTTTTTGTTTGTTTGTTTGTGTTTTGAGCTGGAAGCGCCCATAACCTCATTTTCAGAGGGCTCCCCTCCAGCGCTTATTGTTGCCAAGTTAGAAGAACTGTCTTCTCGGCACTTCCGCTCTCCGTCGTTGCAAATGTCTAGTCTCAGTGTAGCGTCACGGTACTTTAGAAAGGTGCACTAATACGATTAAAAGACATCGCGTATAGTCAGCAACTGAGCCAATGAATGTTCATTTCACAAAAGCGTTACTAGAACTGTCTTCAGTCGCTGTATGATTTAAACCATGTGGCTGCATTGCTAACGTGGCTCACAACTATGCCACGGGAAACTTAGTTAGCTACCTAACCTAATCCGAGAGAAACTGTGAAATTTCTTGAGCTAGGTAATCATATTTGTACATCCAGTCGTGGCAGCCTTGAAGGGACGCAAACTACATACGTCTGCAACGTAGGCTAGTTAGCTGCCCCAGTCAAAATAAATGGGAACCCATGCGATAACAATATACCTCGCTACAGCTGTTGGACTGTAGTAGCAAACGTTGTTTTAGAAAACATTAATACTAACTAACTAGCAAGCAAACCCAGAGCTCCCTTAAACAGAGAACCTTAAGCAAACCTAACTGTCCCTAATTTATCTGAAACACCATAGCTGTTGATATTATAAGGCCCTTCCTCTTCTTGATTTTGATTTGATGGTAAGAGAGAGGTGACTGACGAGTTCAGTGCTTTTCCAAAAAGCGCCGTGGACGGAGAGAAAAAAAAGCTGAAAGTTCACTGCGTTCTTGTGTCAAGAACACTGAGCACTGTCGACGCTGAACTTCATAGAATTTGTACAGAAAACAGACGCTTCTAGCTTCCTGTGGACACAGGCCCTAAAAACCCAGAGACCCACATCTCAATTCTACTTTTTTGAATGGATAAATTCAGAATGTGATTTACTGATACTGGATGGAATATACAACTATCAATGATGAAGATTTTTTTCATGATCTAATAATGCAACTCTGTTATACGGACTTGAAATGTGGGTTTTGGCTCTATTGGTTAGGGTTATAGGGAACCTCATCCTGTGAGCCCACTGAGTGACATTAATATTTACCTGATCACCAGTAATCCAAAGATGCATCAGTGTGGGACAGGAAAAGTGCCAAAATTCAACACAACAACAATTGAAATGCAACATTAGTTTTGGTAATGGTTAGTTGCTGGAGTTATTTAAATCTTTAAGCAAACCAATGCTAAACCCAAGTCCAGCTTCAATAATTCCGTTTTAGCCGCTACAGTGTGTAACAGAGTGGTCAGTCACACTCTTACTCTTGAATTGACCTTGAAGTTGTATTCGGGTTAATTGTGAAAGCAAAGCACATGCAAAAGCAAAGCAAAGTGCAATAGAAGTGAGGAAATATGTATGAAGAGAGAGGGATAAGTGCTTCCATATTTGACCCCTGAAAAGTTGTGAATAAACATTTATGACCCCTGAGTTCAGAGGGTTGACCCCTGAAAAAAAGTCACAGGAGTCACTTGACTCCAAAAAAACAGTGAGAGCCCTGCACCCAGTTTTTTTTTTTTAAGCTAAAATGGGCACTGAATTAAAGATTTAAGAACTAGGCTCCAATATAGAAAATTTTGAGTTTCATGCTTTGAGCTATTGAATTGGGACGGTCTGAGAAAAAGGTTCTTCAAAAAGATTCCTATTGTTAAAATTGTAATCTAACTGAAGTACAGTGATATGGGATGTTGGGCTACACAGAAACCGAGCTAGGCATTTCCAAGTCTGGGTTCTGTTTCACAAAGACCTTGCAAAAACATTAGTGATGCGAGGGCTTAACAAAGCTATTGCGATCAAGCAATTTTAGCAAAGCAAGGAATTCACAAAAGGCTTTGCTAACTATCCGCAAAAGCGTCGCTTTTAGCAAAGTTGTAATTCAGGTGTGGCCTCATCTCCCTACAATTTTTCAGCCCAGTCTCATCCCAACGCGTCATATACTGATGTGATGGGCGGTCATAGGACGCCAGGTGCCACGACCAGTGAGAGAAAACAAAGAGCAGCTCAGCTAAGAGGCAAACACAAAAGAGGTACACACCTCCAGAAAAAGCTCGCGCTTCCAAAGACGAATAAATGTCCGCAACACGGAAGTATTGCGAGAGAAAAAACAACAAGAGAGAAGAGAGAAAATTTCTAAAAGAAGCAATTCCTAAAAATAAATAGAATAGAACAAATCACTAGGAAATCAGACTAGAGATTTTCTCTGGCCGAAGTGCTAAAAACAATCAGACACTCTAGCAATAGGCGTGGTGAACCCCCGGCCATAGATATAGAGTCTGGAAAACTTCGCCCCAGCTCAATCAGCCAGCTGGGTCAGGAATTCGATGGAAAAGAAACTCGATATCGTCCCGGACGACAGAACAAAGAAAGGTCCAACAAACGCACGCCTAAACCATGACAACTGAGGCTACCAGACCAAGCGTTGATATATGATGCAAAGGACGCTTTTGGCGACCTCATTTGATGCCAGTTTAAAATGAACCCTATCCCCTAACCCTTAACTTGAACCCTAACCCTAAGCGTCAAATAATGACGCCAAAAGCTTCCTTTTGCGTCGCATATCAACGCTTGGTCAAGTAGTGTCAATGTATGATGAGTCGGGGCGAGAACGTGTTGTCACATCACACCCATTTAATGTGTTAATTTAAAGTGCATATCCTTGCTGATTTAAAACATAAAATGCACCCAATTTTGAGATACTATATAGGATGTTTAGTCACTTTACACATTTTTGCCAATATAACACATCGTTCAGTGTCAGATATACCGGGTTTAATATCAGTATTTTAGGCAGAATTCGTCTGGTGTGAAAAAAGCTTGCGATTTGAATTTCCCAGGGAAAATGACGTTCTCTGTCGTCACGTGTGGTTCCCGCAGCCCGTAGGCGAAGCTGGTCATTCTGTTGATAGTGGATATACTCGGAGGTTGCGTTATTGTTTATTGTGTTTATTTTTGCGATTTTGGGCATCATTTGAAGTATTTGGCCGGAATGGTCAACAGGTGTGTTGTGGGAGGGTGCAGTAACACCAACTGTGATGGTATTAGTACCCACAGATTCCCCAAAGACAAGACTGTGAGGGAAAAATGATCCATGCAGGCACTGGGTCTCTCAGCGCCCTGGATATGGGGGAACCGCAGGTGATATCACAAATCTGGATCAATATGGCTAAGGACTCCCTGGGGATTTTTCCAGACACTTTTTCAAAAATTGTTCTATACACGGACCACCCTTGGCATAATAACCCTTAAGATTTGGTGTATAAAGGCACAATCTTTTAGGAAAAAAAGATGAATTTGGTCCAGGATATGCACTTTACATGATGCAGATAGAGTACCTGCAACAAGCCAACAAAACTCGGCTCAGTCCTAACATAGATGGGGTTGTGGTCGCTTATATGATGGTGCAACAGTTGGTGATAAAATTGATGAATTTGAGCTCACAAATGCTAATCCCTAGTCCATTAATCGCATTTGGGACGGTCTCTTTGTAGCAAGAGGGCTGCCATCAATATAACTAATGATGTTTGGTATATGCCAACACCATTCATCTAAATTCCCCTCCTTTATTTCTTGCAGATCATGTTCCTGCAGGAACTTAAAGAAAAAGATGCACCTTCCTCATCTATGCAGTAAATACACGTAGTATTACGTGAGACACCGACGCCCAGAGCCATGAGCATCGGTCTCACCGGGTATTTTTGGCTTAGGTATGAGCCTCATATAGATTTTCTAAAGTTCGCAGAGTAATAGCTGCGAAGATTGAAAAATGCCCAAACAGAATGTCGACCCGTCACAAATGACCCTCGTAAAATCTCATACATGCCATGTAAGTGCCTTGCATTTTTTTAGGGGAAGTGTATTTGTAACCACCATGCAAGAGAATAAGAGCTGCGTGTGAGCCACATAAGAGCCGAATAAGGCACATAAATGCACGAAACTGCTTGGTATTAGCTGCACTTTATCTGCAAAGTTTACCCAAAATTCTTGGGACCTCCAACTCCTATAATAAAAGGGGTGTTTTCAACAATGCACCATCATTTTGCATCATGGCTAGCTATGCTGCAGTTGATGTGAACACGTCGCAGTTGTAGGCAGGAATGACGGACTGAGGTCTGGGCACGTCACAGTGTCGTAGACACCAGGCTAGTAACCCAAGAGACACTATTATGCAGCCAATACGCAGTGAGTTCACAGCACATGCGCAGCAGGTTCACGACATGTTAGCAGTGCATACGCAGCATATACTTTGCATAGTCCCAGCGATGACGTGTCGACCTGGCCTGGATAACTGATCTTGCTATGGCCTCGTAGTAGAATAATTATGCATGTACTAGCCCCGTAGCCACTAGATATGTTACGAACTATCCTCACTTTTCAGTAGCTTGCGAATTAAAAAAAAAAATTGGACACAGTGAAATTTCCACCGCGTAAAAATCGACCCTGCAAACTCTAAAGAACTGCTGGTTAAACTGTACATAACTCACCTCACATTATCCTTGTACACTAGAGTGAACATCTTCACAGGTAACAAGCTAATCATTTGACTCACCTGTGCTGGGGCGGGCAGAGCTCTAAAATATGCAGGAGAAGTAGTGCTCCAGGAGAGGTTTGAAATGCACTAATGCAGATGATAAAATTGCTATTGTTCAATGTTATGCGCATGCAATAGACGTAAGCACTAGCTAGCTGCGCAGCGGAAGTGTATTAGTCTCGGAAGTGTGAGAAATTTTGGCAAAAAAAAAGCTAAATCCGGAAATTTTTTTTTTTGTATTGACGAAAAATTTCATGAGGTCTTTGTGTGATCACGACAAAATCTGGCGGGCGCTTGGAGATGCGATTGCATTTACCGATTTTAGTGAGCTCTTTGCAACCTGTGAGCGATCCGTGGTCTTTGTGAATTACAGAATTAGCAATGAGAGAACTTTGTGTGTTTGCAAAATTTGCGAGGTTTTTGTGAAACTGCTCCCTAATTTGTACAGCAGTTCATTGTGTGACTGCCATCAGAACATTACTAATATTAGATCACTAGATCAGCTTGCCAGGTATAGCTAGCAAATAAATTACCGTATAATGATTGTAACATTCGCTAAGTATACAACATACCATCTTGTAATTAAGTAACTTTTAAATTGAGAAAAGTATTTCAATTGTTTGATATTGTCAAGCTTCATAATAAATGTAATAAATGTTCATAACATAAATAACAGTTGTTGATTTGTATTAAAAAACCAGATAAAAAGTATTTGGACACAAAATAGAAAAAATAAGCTTATGAATATGGCATCTATGAAAATTATGGAGGCACCTTAGCATCATAAAAAAACAAAAACCCTCATTTGGATAGTCTTTGTAGGAAAAGGCATTATTACGCTCAGATTATTGCAAAAAAATTTTCAGCTCACGCTGGAAATCCATGTGGCTTGGTAAGTTGTAATTTTGTTTGAGCTGACAAGAAAAAAAATATCATGTGTATCATGTGACTCGTCTGCACATCATATGACGGGTCTGCACGTTGTGATTGGTGGAGCACGTGTAATATTGCAGCAGGTGGCCCCCACACGGTGAGTAACTTCCTCGCATCACGTGAAAATATCTAGCATGCTAAATACACTGCTGCGCTGTCATGCGAGGAAGTTACCCAGGAAAAACCATCCCCACACAGTGCAACATTGCCTGATGCAGTATACATGCATGTCACTTGCCTCAGGCAAAGTTGCACCGTCTGGGGCAGGCTTAAGATACTGAAGGACAAGATGCTTTCATCTGTGAAAAGTCTCAAGCTACCACTCAGTTGGACTTTTCAACAAGACAATCACCCAAAATTCTCAGCAGTTAAATCCAAACATCGGTTTCAGTCAAGGAGAATAAAGGTTTTAGAATGGCCCAGTCAGTCACTTGACCTCAACCTGATAGAATACCTGTGGAAGGGCTAAAAATTTGAGTTTACCAGAGGAACACACAGAATTTGATGGAACTCAAGGAAAGTTGTCCGCAGGAATGGGACAGCATTGCTGCTGATAACTCACCACAACATACACCAAGCGTCTCAAAAAAGTAATGCAAAAAGGAAGGATTTGCCAAAAAGTACAGACAACTTTCATATTTATGTTTCCAATAGTTTTGGATGGGGCTATTTTAGGAATTTTTAAATAAAATTTTCTATGGGTTAAAAAAACTTCCTTTTTTCTAACATACACATATTCCACTCCAAAGCATTTGTTACCTTTATAGCATATTTTAGATTTATTGATGTGCTAAAAGTTTAAATTCTAAAAAACCTTCCTGTACTCAATACTTTTGTGTAGCGAGCTATATAAACTAGAGGCGCTATGCTATCCATTCAAGATCAGCCAATGTATGTTGATCTGGCCTCCATCTTAGGATGGGTGTACCTCTCGCTGGAACCTATGTAAACAACTGCACTTTGGTTAAAATTTTGGTTTATAATGATATTCATTCAGCGGTGCTTTTGATATTCGGCCTTTTTCTGACCGAAAACAAGAGAAGCGTTAGCTTGAAGCGGCATTTCTGTCTATTATCACCCATACATAGCAGTAATCACTAGTGTGCCTCAGTCATCATAGAGTTTTATAATTCTTTGTGGTGAGCTGGCATGTGTTTCAGATGTTTGGCAGTCCAAACAGGGAATTGAACAGTAAATCCCGACATCTGTCTCTTCCCGTAGCTCCCTCTGGCCTCCTATGATGAGATTGCAGGTTACCGATCTCTGAGCGTGGTTGTGTTTTTTCCTTCCGTTTGAATGCATTGCAGGTCAGCTGTGGGGTGCATTGAAGGGGAGGGGATGGCGGATTATACTCGAGATATAGATGTGGCGAGCCGGGAGGGAGAGAGCCGGGCAGCTGCGCGGCATGGTAAATCGAGCTGTAGCTAAACTCAATCTCTCTGTCACACATGGTATCTTTCAGACATGCTCGGGAGCACCCCTTTTCACTTCACACATACAGTTTATCGCAGAGCCTCACACCAACCCTCCTAATAATCATATTCATTCACGGTAGAACAGTGGTTAGCAATGCCGCCTCACAGCAAGAAGCTTATGGGTTTGAATCCGGCCTGGGGCCTTTGTGTGTGGAGTCTGCATGTTCTCCCCGTGTTCGTGTGGGTTTCCTCCGGGTACTCCGGCTTCCCCCACTAAGAGAAACATGCATTATAGGAACACTCCTACCAGTACTTCTGACCAAGGAACTGGCTTTCTAACTGGAGTTGGTCCCTGGGCGCTGCTCTGTGGCTGCCCACTGCTCCTAACTTTATGATGGGTTAAATGCAGAAGATAGACTACCCCACGGGGTTCAATAAAGTGTATCTTAATCATAAAAGTGAACTATCGCTCTTGCTTGACAAGATCTTAAAACAAACTCTCCACTTACGTGGTTGACTTGGCTTTTGCCATCTGGTAACAACCCCACCTACATTGAAGAGTTCTGTCTGCAGGAAATGCAAACAAGTACTAGGGTTGAGGTACTGGTCTGCTCAGGTTACCTACTGGTTCTAGGAGTACTACACTGAGAGTCTTTGGCAGTAACACAGGTCTACCTACTGATGTTAATTAAAATTCAGATTTCTAGCAAAGTGGCCCCATTGTTCACACAAGGCTTGATAAATACAGTTAAAAAAAAAAAAAAAACTAAACATCAACACCACACACGCACACACACACACACAAAACCCTTTATACTTTTTCACATTGGTTGTGGTTTACTATGGAAGCCCATAGTGGACAATATTCAAATGAAAATGTAATCCCACTATTGCATTATAATTTTCCACTTATGAATGAGTTATTTGAGACAATATTAAATTGAAAATGCGTTAATCCAATTATCACTTTCATTTTCACATACACATATGGGAAATCTATGACTATATTCAAATGATCATGAAATGCTGATTGACATTTAATTTTCAAAGTCTTATCCTGCAATACATGGGACAATATTCAAACGCAGTAAGGGAAACAGCGCCTCCCGGTCCATTGCATTTTCAAATACATGTCACCACGCTCTTTTTGGGACACAATGAAAATTAAAATGCAATCTGTCAGCGTCTCATCAAGGCGGGTCTTCCGCTAGGACGTCACTTATTAGGGGCGCGAGCTGAAGCCATGTTCCTTATTTGCATACCAACCAATCAGCTTCTGGGTAGCGCTTGCACGCACGGAGGCTGACTGATAATGTCGTGATGGCTAGGCTGCTATGTATTGTGTTCCATCGTGCATTAGGCTATGTTGCGCTTTGGATGTAGCCATCTTGGCAGCTAGTATGCTAGCTAACGTTAACTAAGGAAAATATTTGTAAATGATCATCACATTAAAGCGATATGATTTGATTTTTGCCCCAACTCTATTAACTGAGCTAGCTGTAATATGCATGAACTTATCCGAGGCTTCGCGGCAGTGTTGTGCAACTGCAACCCAAGTGTGCTTGCAGATTTCAGAGACGTTAGCTAGCTTGCTAGTGAGACTAAAAGCAATCGCTTAGGTACAGCTAGCTAGCTGTGATGCCTACTGGAGAAGCTCTTACAGCCCTGATTTGTCACTATAAACGCCATCTCGCACACACGACCTCTTTCACCATTGATTAGCAGCTTCTTTTCCCTAAAGAACGAACTGACAATTCAGCCTGAGACGTGTTATCTCATAGCTAGTTAAAGCAGCATTATCCTTCCATGCGTGCTATAGCGTATTACATTTCTCCAAATAAAATGCTATCCGTCTTCCGACCCTGCTGACAATAGTTAGGGGAAATGTTTGTCATCATTTTTATACTTAATCGCTGTGATTCGGTTTTTGCTAGCTGACGATTGCTCTTGTGCTTGCCGAGTTGCAAGTTCGCCACTCCTGAAACATGCTCAATGTATGCATCATGCAGAACGGTCCGATTAACGGCCAGCAGTCAGGCTGCCGCTGTTCCTAATTTAATCGCGATTCCCAAGCCACGTAGCAATGGGAGAAGTTTTGATGACTGGCTGAAAACAATGTTCCTCACTTGCTAACTTAACCTGCTGAAATTTGAACTTCTTTGATATATTTGGCAGCACTTTTGTACGTCCCAAGAGTACTATCAGATTTCTGGGAGATTTAAATGGATAGCTCATTACCTGGCTAGCTCAAGAACAATCTGCAAGCACAAGAGCAATCGCTGTCGGCTAGGTAGCCTGTGAAGCTAGGGCAAAAACCGAATCACAGCGATTAAGTATAAAAATGATGACAAACACTTCCCCTAACTAGCGTCAGCAGGGTGGGAAGACGAATAGCGTTTTATCTGGAGTAATGTAATACGCTACAGCACGCATGGAAGGATAATGCTGCTTTAACTAGCTATGAGATAACATGTCTCAGGCTGAACTGTCAGTTTGTTCTTTAGGTAAAAGAAGCTGCTAATCAACGGTGAAAGAGGTCGTGTGTGTGAGATGGCGTTTAAAGTGACAAATCAGGGCTGTAAGAGCTTCTCCAGTAGGCATCATAGCTAGCTAGCTGTACCTAAGCTTTTGCTTTTAGACTCCCTAGCAAGCTAGCTAACGCCTCTGAAGTCTGCAAGCACACTTGGGTTGCAGTTGCACAACACTGCCGCGAAGCCTCGGATAAGTTTATGCATATTACAGCTAGCTCAGTTAATAGAGTTGGGGCAAAAATCAAATCATATCGCTTTAATGTGATGATCATTTACAAATATTTTCCTTAGTTAACGTTAGCTACCATACTAGCTGCCAAGATGGCTGCATCCAAGGCGCAACATAGCCTAATGCGCGATGGCACACAATACATGGCAGCCTAGCCATCATGACATTATCAGTAAGCCTCCGTGCGTGCAAGCGCTACCCAGAAGCTGATTGGTTGGTATGCAAATAAGGAACATGGTTTCCGCTCGCGCCCCTAATAAGTGACGTCCTAGCGGAAGACCCGCCTTGGTGAGACGCTGACAGATTGCATTTTAATTTTCATTGTGTCCCAAAGAGAGCGTGATGACATGTATTTGAAGATGCAATGGACCGGGAAGCGCTGTTTCCCTTACTGCGTTTGAATATTGTCCCATGTATTACAGGATAAGTCTTTGAAAATGAAATGTCAAATGTCGTCATCATTATTATATCATTATTATTTCCAAGTGATTAGAAAACAGCATTTTCATTATCATGTTGACCCTAAAAGAGCGTGATGACATGTAAATGTAAATGCAATAGGCTGGGGGTGCTGTTTTGCTTATTGCATTTGAATATTGTCCACTGTATTGCAGAGCATGACTTTGAAAATTAAATGTCAATCGGCATTTCATGATCATTTGAATATAGTCATAGATTTCCCATATGTGTATGTGAAAATGAAAGTGATAATTGGATTAACGCATTTTCAATTTAATATTGTCTCAAATAACTCATTCATAAGTGGAAAATTATAATGCAATAGTGGGATTACATTTTCATTTGAATATTGTCCACTATGGGCTTCCATAGTGTACAACGCACTGTATACAAGACTGCCCTAAGCAGATAACATGCTGAGCAACAAAAGAAATGCAAGTCAATACAAGGCTGACCCAAAACCAAGAAGGTGTGAAATCATTATAAAAGTCATTTTTATCAGCACATGCACATTCACACTCATTTTACAAACATTTTTTGTTTTTTGCTGGTCACTGCGACTGGGTGACTGACACAAACCAGGTGCAGAACTCAAGCACAGACAAGTTTTTTTAGACGTTTTCTCCTCTTCATAAATCCTCCTTTTAACTGATTAATAAAGCAGATCTGCAAAAGAAGCAGATATGTCACAATGCTCGATAAACAAATTTAAAAAAAAAGGTATGAAAGGTGAGAGGTAAAAAAATGAGGTGTTTCAGTAAGGTTGTGGACAGAGGAGGAGACTGCAAGGTAAAATTCCGCAGACAAACTAATAAACCAGCACCTACAGCAGTGATCAGAGTTCCCATGGAGGAGTAAAGATAATAATGGTTATTCACTGCAATCTGATGTCTCAAGTTTTACTGTCTGGTTTGTGCTGAGAAAATAAAATATATATTTCCCTTTAATCCACACAGATAACTCTGGGGGTTTTGCGCCATGAGCTGAGGGATCCCAGGTAGAAAGCAGAGTTGTTTTTTTCATAAAACTTCAAACCATTTAATGAAATTGTCACAACCCTCGTGTGAATTTCTTTCGTGTCTCTTCCTACTCAGCAACTTGCATGTCTATTAGAAGTATGTCTCCTTTGATTGGTTTATGCCTTGCCTGTTTGCCACTCCTCGGCTGTGTCTCATTAACTGTACGTAAAGATGGGCAATATGGCAGCTCTCAAAAAGTGAGGCCAAAACATCCTGATTGCCATTCAGTGGCTAGCTGCTGTATAAGTTATAAGCCCGCCCCCTCCATGTAAGGGGATGGGACATGGGCCTCACTGAAATATTTAAGTATGTGTCAAATAAGTCTTTTCCAAAGATTTTTTCTGTCATTTTAACTAGTTCTTACCATGCTCACCATTTTAGTTAAATGATACTGTAATAAGGGTGCATAAGGTCATTATTAACTGCTTTGATTGGCAGCTTCTCTTCAAGAAGTTGTCGCCTGTTGATTTACATCTGGGAATTGTACGCAGCTCGAGTGCGACCATCAAGTAGAGAAATAGGCCTCTATCTTACACCAAGAGTACAGCATAACGCAAGTGTTTTTGCTACTATACAGTCGACAGATAAACCACAAGATAAATTATACTTGTGGTCAAGGAGTTTATGATCTCAGAAATGTATAGATTTAAGACCCAGCAGTTTTTCAATTCTCAGTATTATTTTTTTTTTTTGCAATTTCAATGTTGAATTTTCATGAAGATGTTTTGTGTTTGCAGCCCCTTTTCTCTACCAAAATCATGAAAATAAACTGAAATACGATGGGAGTCTAAACGCTTCAAGTGTCTAGACTCAGTTCAGCCACATCTTTCCTGTCTGTGAAGCTGCTATCTTGAATTATAAAGCCTTAAATAAGGTAACCCCCCAAATAGCCAGATTTGGCTTCTGCGCAAAGGGGTTAAGCTCTCCCAGATTTAGGAGCTACTTTAAGGCCTAAAATGCTTTGTGAATAACACTTAGTAAAAATAATTAGGAGTCCTATGTTTACGACTGACACGCCCATTTTTTTAGGAGTTTCTCTTAAATCCGGCAATTAGGACCTACTTTTAGGCTGAGATGCTTTGTGAATACGGGCCCTGGTCTAAAGTCAGCAATCAGTTTTTTACTGATATCTTAAGGGCGCATAACTAAGACATGCAAATGATTAAAAATTTAAAAAATGCAATGTGAAAGGTTATTATTGTGTGAATCAAGATAAGTAAAAAATAGATGTTATAATGGCGAGTTCAAAGGCTCTGATTAATTTAAATTGTGAGAGAACATAGTCTATCAACATCCATGTGATTTGCGATTCAGCATGCAAGATTAGACATTTTAGGTATAGGCAAATTACTCAGGATGAAGCCATGACTCCTTTATATCAACAAGCTCTGCCATTCTTGCAGTGTTCGAGGTGATCCCCCACGAAGGGATAGCTGTTAGGAGACTATGGCATATCATGCCTAAAACTATGAATTTCCATTCAATCAAAAATATGATTTTCAAGTTGGTAAATGTACTCACATGGTCACCAAGTAGAAGTAACTGCATAACAAAGAAATGTACAAAGAAATAAAAAGTTGACTGCAAAACAAAGAAGTTAGTGTAAATGAGCATGAGCTAATAATAATTAGGATTTTTTATAATAATTACACTGGTTGTTCATTTCTGGTCAGTCTAGTATTAATGTTTGTTTCCTTTGTTGCTCAGGATAGAGAGAATGTTTGGAGCGCTTCAGATTTTTGGGTAAGTTCGACACAGATCTACCTGTTACTCGCAATTATCTCAAAATCAATTTTGAACTGAACTGACGCACAAAAATAATACCTGAAACCCACTATTGATATCAAATACACAACACCACATTTAGTTTGAAATGTGCTCATTATACCCCCGAAATACTAGTTTCGGGATGTCATGGTTTCGCCCCACCCACCGCCGCGTCCGCAGATTTTAGCCGTTAGCGCGATAACTCAAAAAATATTTCATATTGGCTTCTCATTTTTAGCATATTGGTAGATATGGTAGAGAGGATGAACTGATTAGATTTTGGGCAAGTATGCACCCCTAGGTTTGCCACCAGATGGTGCTCTATATTGAAAAAAAATCAGTTTTTTAACCGTATCTCTGGAACAATTACTTACACAGACCTCAAATTTGCCTCATATTGTTGGTCTAGTAAAGGGAAATCTAATAAAGGGGGCTTCGAGGATTGGGGAATTTCGGGGAAATACCCCTTGCTCTCGGCCGCCGACAGCGTAGGCCTAGTTTTAATTTACAGTTAGGCTGACAAACAAAGCAACCATAAAATTCAAAACTTTGAGTATTAACCTCTTAAGCCCTGAGCCTCTGGTTCGAAAATGGCATGCCCAAATGAAATGAGTATATCTCTGCAACCACTTGGTCCATTTGAATAATCTTGGTATCATAATAAAGGTACCACCATTTGGGATTTCTGTCATGGTGAAAAAATCAGTATATATGTCACTGAGTCAGAGTAAATGAAGATGGAAAATTGCATAAATGAACAATGTCATTTTGCGCCTAACAAAGCTTTACTTCTATGCCTTTTGAACTTATTTAGTTGCAGTATGAAACCTCAAAAAAATTACAGCACAAAAATCTCATCAGTTTATTCTAATCAAGTAAATCAGAGCAAAATTAGAGGGGAATGTCTAGGTGGCTTCTCCAAATTGGCAGTTCGAGTACCTTGTGTGCCATTTCAGATTTCTTTGGTACCAGACTGTAAAACTAATTTAATTTCACTTATATGTCACTACAGGCATACATTCCATCCAAATACAACCACTTTTTAAATTTAAAAATATTTTTAAAAAACTATTATTGCTATCAGTCCTGTATACATTTTCCCATTCAAAGAAACTGCATATGAAGAAAATGAAGTTTGACTCCACTGGAGCAGATTTATTTTAACAAAAATTACATAAATGAAAAATTTAAAAAAAACAAGCAAATAAACAAAATTATAAATACAAAGAAAAAAAACCCTAGCAACTATTTATCCAAGAACAATGCTTTTACTGTCAAATAGGTGCCCGCCATCGTGGGACTTGATCCCTGGTAATCCAAACCGCAGCACTTTGTTTTAACCACTAGGCTATATCAACTGACTAATTTCCTGCTGTCAAAGGACATGTCCTGTTTTCCTATCATTCCAGCCCACTTTCGTAAACTTGCCCAAAGTTCTTCCAATTTTGAGTTAGAATGAGCAATACATGTTGAAAGATCATATTTTGACTTTTTTCGTCTCTTACAAAGTGTGATAAAGAATGAGAGACAGTGAAAGACACCCCTTTTTAGCAGATCTCATGTCAGTTGAAACTCTCCAAAAAAACCTCATTAGAATTATCCCACTTTCTTACCTATTATTGCAATAACGTACCAAAACTCATATGGAAATATCTACACATAATAAACAATGAAAAATAGGCAAAAGTATCACATTTTATTATATGACTTTTGACCTAGATACAGTTAACAGCAGCCTACATTACTATCAGAAGTCACTTCATCGTGCACTTTCAAAGTTAAAAACATCAACCTTGCTCTCTTCTCGGATTCTATTCCTTGAAATAATATTTTAGATATGATAAGTATGGACAACATATATCAAAGATTAGAATCCTGGAGGAGGGCAAGTTAATGCATTGGGGCTAGAATACAGGAGTAAGAAATCTTGATAGTTTTATTGATATACAAAATATTTACAGTAGTAATGATGACCTAAGAATTTCTCATATTTATTAAAATGAAATATCGGCTTGTTGGGATAAAAAAAATGTACCGTATATACCATTCTTTGATGTCTTTATTATTATATCTGACAATTCTTTGAATAAATAAGAAATTATATATTTATCGTCATACAAATCTATTACTGTTCTATTCTACTAAAACTTTATTTTTTGGGTCATTTTCATCATTTTCTCTTCAGTTTGTGACTTTAATCAAAAAAAGCTAAATCATAGCCCTACCAAAATCTTGTTTTTTAAAAGACAAACCAGCACTACACAGTGTTGTTCAGGAGCTGGAGCCATCCAACACCAAGAATAACCTTTCACCCTGACACCAAGCATTACATTTTACTCTGACACCAAGCATTAGGTCTGAGAGCACAATGATAATCTACTTCTATGTCAAAAATCATGGTTAAAGAATTAATGGTTTTTGAGTTATCAAGCTCACAAGAAAACTGAAGACAGACTCACATACACACAGACATTTTCACATATACAAGCCCTGTTGCGCTGTTATGCAGGGAAAATTATTTTTTAACCATGAACAGATAATATTCCAACATATAAACATATATACAGATGATAAACCGAAAGTGGGCTGAAATGATAGGAAAACAGGTCCTTGTCGATATAGTGAGTCGAGAAAACACGTCATGCACCCCAGTTTAGTGTTTGTACGGCTGCCTGTCTTATTGCTTGTGCTAAATAGCACAAGGATTCTCTGTCAGAAAAGACTTTGAAAACAACTGTTGACTATTTAGCGGATAATCATACCGAAAATACTATAAACAAACCAGTTAAGCGTTTATATTGTCACGCTCTTTAAGTACATGTAAATGGCCCAATGACTCAGCTTGACGCACTGGGAATGCAAGGCTCTATCTCAGGCTAGGTTTGTGCGATTAAGCTGGTTTAGGGCTTGTTGGAAACATCAGGGCCCGCAGAATCAAATGCAGGGCTTTCTTTCTGGGGGGTTTGCATGATACTCCCGTTTTCAAAGTTTTAAGTAACAAAGTACATGTACTTCGTTACAGTACTTAAGTAGTTTTTTTGAGGATTTGTCCTTTACTTAAGATTTTTTTTTAAACCCGGACTTTTACTTTACTGTACTACATTTAAAAGATAAAAAGTATACTTTCACTTAGTTACTTTGACACTGGCAACTTAGTTATTCGTTTCAAATTAAAATATTAATTAATTCATCATTTACGGATTATCTGGATTTGGCGTGCTCGAGAAGAACTACGGTGTATCTTTGTGCAGATGTGTCCGCCAGAGTACGTGGAGCTGCAAATTTATGCATGCAGTTACAATATTCTGTCACTAGATGGCACAACAGGATCAGTTATTGAATATTCACACTTTCAGTAAACTCAAAGAAGAAGTGACTCTTCAAACCCCCCCAATTGTAAGAAATTGGTCACACTTCCTGTCTCCTAAGTGGGCGCGGTCATGGAAGTTTTGTGTGCGTTGTAGGCTATTTTCAGAATAAATGCTTACCAGGTTATCCATCGCATCTTGTTGTCAGAAGTGGTAGCTCAAGTAGGCGAGCAATTAAACATTGGGATATAAAGAATCTATCTTATATCTGCATGTTGCATGTATATTTCCTTTTACTTCGCAACATCAGGCATTTTGCAACACAGCTAACAGCTGTACTCAGCATCACGAATATGAGTTAGCTGGCCAGCTGTGGATTCACAAATGTTATTTTACATGAGCTTAAAAATTTGATTTCAACTTACTAGTGTTTACTCTTGGAGTAGTTGTTAGGTTTTGAACAAGATAATGTTTAGCTATATCACAAACAAAAGAAAGTCTTTCTGCAAAGTCTCACTGACAGCATCACAAGCCCAACACAGAGAGGAAAATACATTGGGGTCTATTCTCCTATGCGCGTAAGTCGAAAAAAAGCACGTAGCTACATGCTTTTCAGCCTACACGTATTCTCCCCTTGACTTAAGTCTGTGCATTACGCGCCCCGAAGGCAGTTACGCACTTCGGGCGGAGCAAGGCCAAAATCTGGGCGTTTCTCAGGCAAATAACACTCACGCGTATTCTCCCCCTGGCTTATGCGCTTTTTCTGTTAAGCACTTTTGGGGCTGTATTAAGGTCAAGCACCAATATGAGGCGAAATAGAATATTACATTTGATGTCGGTTATAGGCCGAATTTTAACATTTATTTTATTTTATTTAACATGGTAAAGGTTGAGACATTCAATATTCGATTGTTCATCCTTATTTCTAAACTACATTTTCAAAACCATAATAAATTATCAAGCAAAATCATCACGATATTACGCAACAGCCTGTTCTCCATCATTCTACCATGCCCTCAAACCAAAATGCCAGTCCTGCATTTGCTTGCACTCTTGTGTGAGTGGGAAAGAGAAAGAGGAGCGTGCCGAGCTTGAAGACGACCACGCATATATCGGCCTCGTTCGGACATCCTGGGACTAACAGACACCGAGTGCATTCAGTGCTTTCGTCTGGACCGTGAGGCAATCATCTATCTTTGCCGACTTCTGGATGAACAGCTATCCAGCCGCAGTAATCATCCACAAAACATAGCTACTCGTGGTCATCAAGGTCACAACTGCGCTGTCGGTCCTGGCATCTGGGTCGTTCCAGTGAGTGGCTGGTGATGTCATGCACATATCACAGGCGTCTGTGTCAAGGTGTCTGACACAGTTCGTTGACGCTATGCTGCACCACATCAGCCGCTTCATAAAGTTCCCCGAAACACCCGCTGAAAGACAGAGAGTTAAGGGGGGGTTCTACCGGGTCGCCGGGTTCCCCAGTGTTGTGGGAGCCATTGATTGTACTCACGCTGCAATCAGAACCCCTTCCACTAATGAGACTGTGTACAGAGACCGTAGACGTCGGCACGGCATTAATGGTCAGGTTGTGTGCGATCATGATACGCGCATAATAAGCATCTGCGCCAAATTCCCTGGCTTGGCCCATGACGCCTATGTACTGCGCAACTGCTTGAAATGCCAAAAAATACAATAAATGTTTGAAACCATATTATGCTTGTTTCCAGTATTTATCACAATGATACTTTGAATATAGGCGAATAAAAATGACCATTTTACGTAACCCTCCTTCATCCGTATCCACTCCAAGTTCTTCTCCATGCACTTCCACTGCAGAAAGAGTGGATGCCACCTCCTCCTCCAGTGCAGTGAAATGCACAGGGGATGATGGTTGCCACCATCTGTTGCATGCACACTTCTCTGGTGTGCATACAGCCTGGCTTTTACAGCACCCCGCAGATCTCTCCATTTATGCTTTAAATCAGGGATACTGCGCTTACATCTCCCCACCGTAGCCACATCCAGACCGATTTGCAGCTTTCTTCCTCGGATCAGCCTTCAGTGCCTCCTTGCCATACAGCACCTCGTGGTGCCTCTTCACTGATTTCACCAATACCTCTAACTCCTCATCTGTGATATTTGGTTTTCGGCTTCGGCTCGACGTCGCCATCGTTGTTTTCATGTTCTACTAACAAATGTGACTGCCCTATATGTTCGTGATAATCTAAAAAGTTGTGATATTCTCACTAGGGAGGAGATTGATTTTCTAATTGAGGATATCTGTATTAACTAACCTGTGTCTATGTAAATATGGTTTTTAATTATTTATTTATTTTATTTTTTAACCATTGATAATACTGTGTATTTTAATGCATGAATAAAGATATTATTAAATACTATAGATTTAGCCATACCCTGGCCAATACCAAAGCACTACCCATTTGTTAATCAATTTTAGCCAAAAAAGAATAGCCAACATGGGAAGAATCATTATCAGTAAATGGGATAAATGATTATAATAAAGTACTAGGCACGAGTTAAAGTGAATGTGTCGCTCAAATCAAATGTGGGACATAATAGGCTACGGATATGGAATTGTGTGATTGTTGAGGCGGTTTTGGGGCGGGGGGGGTGACCGCGTGCGGGGTAAGAATCCTTTGTTTGTTAAAGCGTTGCCATGTCCCTTAGTTGCAAACCTGACATCAGAGTAGTTTTGAGATTTCAAGTGCGCAATTTCTAAATGAGATCATATAAACTGTCTTTGATTGTTATTTTTGTACGACTAGAATGTTCTCTTGATTTGTCTTCTTCCCTGTCTTCAACGGAACAAACAAGCTAGTGTAGGAGGGGGACATTTTCAGTGCTCTGATTGCGCTGGTTGAGAAGCGCTAAATTCTTTATTTGTTATTTCATTATCGCGGCAATTTGTTTGTTTGCATAGCTTTAATGTCATGGTGGCTAGAATAAGAAATAAAAAGATGTCTGCATTACTTCTTGTAACTGGCACAGACATACAAAGGCCTACTATTACAGCGGCATATCGTCGGCCTGCTGATAAAACCTTGTATCTTAAAAATGATAAACTTCACAGGAAAATAAAAAATTAAAATAAAATTTAAAAATATATGTATAAATTATAATATTATTTAAAATATAAATAAAATACAAAATGTTTAATTTTGCATGTAAGAATAGTGGACATACGAGTTTTTGTTTCTTATCAATTTGGAGATACGAGGTTTTATCAGCAGGCCGACAATATTCAAATTTAAAGTCTGGTTTGCATTTTCCATGGACTACAACTGCATTTTCATGGTTAATCAGAAAATCCTTGTTCCATGTTTTCCTGATAGCCATAATCAATGAGCTTGGTACAGAGGCTGCCTCTCTTTTGGATTAGTCACACCTCTTTCATAAGGCCGCCTACATTCTGAAGTTAAGCGCTGCGGGAGTGATCGAAGCGCATAGGGGAGAATACGCATAACTCAAATACGCGTAACTCGAATTGCGTAAAAAAGGACTTGCGTGCAAATGGGAGAATAGACCCCATTGTGAGCAAGCCGAATGCTTAAGACCTGAAATCCTTTGACACAGTGCCCCAGAAAAAAAACATATATGGAGACCGGCAGATCTAGTTTCGATATAACACAAACACATTGGGCTAACAATAGCAAGTGCAGATTTACCCTCTAACAGTTTTTTATTACAAAATATCAAAGGTAAGCAATATTTTTTCCTCATCTCTGTAGAATGTAAAGTGTATGGCAGCTGTTCTTTGAGTGTGGTGTCGATTTAAAATGACAGTGACAGATATCACTGGATTCTGTGGACTTTCCTCTTTCATTTGATGCATGGTTTGTATGCCTAGCACAAATTCAGTAGAAACGCTAGCAATTGGGCACTGATATTATTTTATCTTATGTTTTGCTACATGCTTATTTACTTGCTTGGTGCTTGAATTGTGTTCGGTTGAGGTAAAAATGGTCAACACAAGGTTTTTGCAGAGTTTCTTTCCGTTAAGTGGATATACCGCATGATGATGTTGCTATTAGGACACTGTATTTATGATGCGTCATGATCGCGTTTGGGTTTAAGAGGTTAAAGTGATGGATGAAATAGTTGTCACCGTCTATAATTAATCCAGATTTCTTCCATGCATCCAATTTGGGCTTCAAGGATGAGATGTCAATAATCTACTATTCACCAACAGCTTTTTTTTTTGTTCTTATGTCATCTAGGTTGATTCATTTCTTTCCATCCCCACTGTCAATAGAGCAGAATTAAGTTCATTTTACTCCTGCTGAATATTATTCAAGGGGTTACAGTAGCGGAATCAAAATAACATTATTTTATTTCTTTCTCCCAAGCTGTTACTTTCCCTGCTCATTTTAATTTCTCTTGGTCATTGCCTCGTCCGCGCATAATTATGTTTTTACCCGCAACCTTGAATTTAAAGTTTTTTATTTCGGTTCCTTGTTTAATGGTCAGGCAGAACAATCACAAAATTACATTTTGCCGATGACATTGACGCCCTCGCAGGAAAAGATGAGGAGCGTGTTAGGTTTGTGGAACACTTGGACAAGGCATCAACAGCATACGCAATGGAGGTCAGTGCAGAGAAGACCAAGCTGATGACTATTACAACACCAAGGGTATCAGCACAGATATCAAAATTAATGGCCAGAAACTAGAGACCGTGCAGAGCTTCAAGTACTTAGGGTTAATTGTGACTGATGAAAGATCAAAGCAAGAAATACTGTCCAGGATTGCCCAAACAACTGGGGTGCTGGCCAAGCTGAACAACATATGGAATGATAAGAACATTGTACTCACCTTCAAGATCAGACTGATGCATTCTTAGTCATCTCCATCTTCCTGTACGCATGTGAAACGTGGACCCTCATGGCAGAGTTAGAAAAGAGGATACAGGGCACAGAAATGAGGTGCTAACAAACACTCTTGGGCATCATGTACAGAGATCACATAACCAACAAGGAAGTGAGGAACAGAATCAAGCAAGCCATCGGGCCCTATGAAGATCTTCTCACCACTCTGAAGAAATGCAAATTGAGGTGGTATTGGCACATCATAAGATCAACAGGAATTGCAAAGACGATCCTGCAGGGCACTGTACAAGGAGGGAGAAGGAGAGGCAGACAGAAAAAGAGATGGGAAGACGACATCCCAGAATGGACAGGTCTGAGGCTGAGCGAATAGACAGGTCTGAGGCTCAGCGAGGCCCTTAGGGAAGCAGAAAACAGAGAGGGATGGATGACGATGCTTGACAGGTTATCTGTGGTGGCCCAACGGTCTAAGGGACAAGTGAAACAAGTGAAATGAAGAAGTTTTATGCTCTCTTTCAAATATGACCCTGGGAATCACAGTGTATGAAGATTTTTTTCACTGGAATATGATTAAAACAGTTTCAGCAGTGCTTCGCACGTGTGCCATCACTTCGTGCACAAGTTGACCTGTTTTTTCTACTATTTGGGAAAGCTGCCCTTATGAAAGCAGTTTGCCAAGATGCAAGGACATCCTGGCTTATAAAGGGCATGAAAGATGACACTGTGATTGGTTTATTCCATGTTACCCCCGAAACATGCATATGATTAGTTAAGAAATTAAGTACAACCCCTTTGAACCTTGTGCCTTCCTTTGTGCCCTGATGGCCCACCATTAAACTCGCAAAATGGATTTAGACATGCCCTAAATCCACTTACGCCACATGAACTGTGTGCTTAATCATTAAAATAGAGCCCATAATGTTAACATTATACGTGCATAAGTTGCTCAGTCCTAGTACTACGGAATATAACCCATAGTGATTTGCGCCCTGACGAAAATTGATTGTAAACGGTCTTAGCTTTGAGTATAGCATCATAAACTGTTTGCAGTGATGCTACTGTCGAAAGGTGTAGCAAGCTAACTAGTTTAGCAACATTTTATAATAGGTTACCAGTGATAACAATTGAAATCAGTGGAAAAAGATCCTTTACTTTGAACATAGCGTGATGTAGCTTCTGTTCGCAGCAATTTTATGTTCAGAGCAAAGGGCTCTCTACAGTCAATTTCTGTTGCTGGCATAAGTGACCCAAAAATGATAGCTAGCCAACTAGCTACCTGACTAACGTTAGCACAAACCCCAATTGCAATGAAGTTGGGACGTTCTGTAAAACGTGAATAAAAACAGAATACATTGATTTGCAATTTTTTTTTTACCTTTATTTAATTGAGTACACTGCAAAGACAAGATATTTATGTTCAAACTGTTTTTGTGGAATTATTCACCCATTTTGAATTTGATGCCTGCAACATGCTTCATGGTTCTCTTATATCTTGTTTCATGGTTATTTCACTTTGTGCTGCAAGTTGCTGTATTGTAATTTGCCCTTTATGCTTAGAACCAGTCAGTATTTCTAATAAAAGTTCTTTGTCTTAATTAAGAGTAATATGTAATTTGATGACTGCTATTCCCGGATGCTTTCCTGTTTACTCGGTTCACTCAACAAGCTTCCTACCCAACTCAAGGTCCAGGATTGGAATCATTTTCAAGTTAACCCAGCTGAAGTCGGTTCATCTGTTCAGTTTAACCCCTTTGCGCAGAAGCCAAATTTGGCTGTTTATGTGTTACATTATTTAAAGCTTTATAATTCGAGACTGCAGCTTCACAGACAGGAAAGGAATGGCTCAACTGAGTCAGGACACTTGAAGAATTTAGAATTTCATTGTATTTCAGTTTATTTTCATGATTTTGGTAGAGAAAAAGTAGCCTGGTAATACCAGACTATGCTACTTCCCTTTGCTTCGTACACAGAGTCTGGGCAGTCGTGATTGACAAATGTTAACTTCCTGGTCGGTGGGCGCTTGCCTGAAGTTTAAAATGATTGGTGTACCCGTAAAGGCTTGGCGATGACGTATGTTATGCGCCGGCTCAGCCGTCCAGTAGGGGAGACTGGGATCCGATGAGCCATGGGGACCAATGAGCCATATCACTATTTTGTGATCAATCGATGCCAAAGGTGTTTAAAATAGGCAAAAATATGGCTCATTTATCCCCATGACTCATCAGTCAATGGTCAACTATTTTGCATATTTTAAGCAGCTCTCTCATCGATTGATCACAAAATAGTGATATGGCTCATATGGTGCCCATGGCTCATTGGACCCCAGTCTCCCCTACTTCCACTGTAAACGCAGTCCAACCAAGAATGCAGCGAAAACAAACTGACCAGTTCATTAAAGTTAATTCTGTACTCATACATATGCCCATCCAGAGCCGTCGCATGGGCTGTGCGACGTGTGCGACCGCACAGGGCCTCGCGCCTTTAGGGGGCCTCACGGCTGGTATGTGATTTATTTATTTATTTATTTTTTAATAAATTAATACATATTTTGCATCACTGCACTTGACTCATCATGCTCCTAAAATGACAATTCTCTGTGTCAGTTTCATTATTTACCATTTCATCTCGATAAAAGCTTACCCAGATTTAAAAAAACACTTTTTTTTATGTCGTCATACGTAACATGCTCTGTCTCGCTGCTCACTCGCCTTTCCTAACTGTGAGATTGCTCTCAGGGACTTATTGACGATATCAATAATTGGCATTGGGGCAGCGAAGCTTTTCAAAGTTAAAACTAATTTAAAACTATTTTCGGACCTCCATGTCGCAGGAGAGACTATGCGGGCTCGCCCTTCTGTCTATCGAAAAAGACGTTCCATCCAGGCTGGATTATAAGAATTTAATTGCTGAGTTTGCGGCCCAAAAGGCAAGGAAAGTGACCATCACCTAATCAATGAATGGTGAGCATCTGATGTTTTAAAGTTATACTGCAGCAGAGCGTTTGTGACTGACTAGTATGAGAAAATATACTGCATTGCAGTGGCGGGCGGTGGATGGAAAACTGGGGGGACGGAAAACATCCCTTGAAACGGATGAGATTAGTGACCCGATTTCAATCATTTTTCTTGGTCAACATGTTAGTTTCCCTTATAATGAAATTTTTAAGCGAGTGAATAATAAATTCGATAAAATATTTAATTCACATGCCTTAATAGGCAACTCTTCACGAAAAAACCACCGTGGATTTTCCGCGTTAAATTTTGTCACATACTAAGCAAGTCGTCAAACCTGCGCGTAATGATTGTTTAATTGAAAAAGATTGAAATGCGCTCTTTTTTGCGTTCAACTAGTGCGTTTGATTTCTCGTCTTAACGAAGACAATTAGCTACACCTGAGAGGGGAGAGTTCAAGTGTCTTTTACCAGGGAAATTGACTGAAAACAGATCAAGACTAATGAGCAGTTTAAAGACATGTTTATCACCCTCCTTGTTCTCTGTCCACTGTCCGCCACTGCTTAAAAAATGTTAAACTGTCGCGGGTGTCAGCGGATACTACGCCTTTGTTAATCTGAGATTGTTCCATAGAAATGAGTCAAAATAAGCGATTGTCACCAGTGAGTGTGAGCCATTAGGTATTAGTGTTTGTTGAATTGTAATCCGTGACGCACTGTCATACTTCAACATTCCAATATAAAGTGACAGCTGAGCTGATTTGATGATAAAAGCCATTCGTTGTGCAGTTGATTTTTTTCATTTGAAAGATTATGATATCCAAAAAAATTATAGTTGAAATTATTGCCACAATAATGCTGTTTTAGTCTAAAAATGCATGTCATTTCACCACGTATAACTACAACAGCTATGTGCTTGCAGCCTGACGTGCAGGGCCTCACGCATCAAGTCGGCACAGGGCCTCGCACCCCCCTGCGACAGCCCTGTGCCCATCTTACCACATTTTAGCCTTCACTCATTCATTTAGAAGAACCAAAAGTGCTCTTTCTGTTCTCCTTACAAGAAACAAACTGTTGAGCTATCAATTTTCCTGTTGATACTGCTGCTATTCAAAAAAAAACAAAAAAAAAAAAAAAAGAGACCAAAAACCAACGGCAGAATCGGCGAGAATAACGCATCATTTACATTAGGACAAAATCTGCGTCGACACGGAAACTGAACCATTAACCATACATACGTTAACATCATACTAAGCGCGCTATCTAACTTTATAGTAACATAGTTTGGCTCTAAGTGTTTGGCTGTCTCAGCCATTTAATTCATGGATAATGATAACATAATACTGAGACAGCGAATGGGTCTTGTGACATGAACAAAAACTCAGCTTTTAAAAAGTTCGCTGCTAACTTAAATAGTGTGAAATTCGCGGGCAATGTAACACTAGAAGCTACAAGCTTGCTGAGGTGGTTCGGCTGTCTCTCACAGAGATGAACAGGGTGCCTATTTCATGTTTCATGATGGATACTAAGCAGATATGACAACTTTTTCCGAAACCTGATGGGAGTAGTGCTACAACATCATTTCCATTCAAAAAACTAACCAAACTTTCATCTTGTTGTGGCTTTAAGTCACTGATACCGGGGATTTTCTCCATGACAGAGCGAATGGCCTCCCGCATATCTGTGTCCGTCGCCATTGTTGATTTTGGAGACTACAATTTCAAACTTGGCACAGCAGCTACGTCATGGCTCTCGGCCACACCTTCTGTTCGTTGGTTGGTCCGGTGTCTTCGCTGCCGAGGTAAACTAGGCAGAGCTCTTTGTGATCAGATGAAGTGGTGAAGCAAAATTAAATTGAGCGGAAGTACGTAGAGGCTGGCGGAGTCAGGCTAGAGAAAAAGGTCTGCAAACACAAAAAATCTTCATGAAAATTCAGCATTTAAATTGTAAAAAAAATCATACAGAGTATTGAAAAACTGCTGGGGCTTAAAACTATACATTTCTGGGATCATAAACTCCTTGACCACAAGTGCAAGTCATCTTAGCATTGAATTCTAAATTACCTACTGTCTAGGACCCAAATAAGACAGCTATCCAGGTGGCTCCCCAAAGTCTAAGATCCCTCAAAATGGCGCACTGTCAAATCATAAAATAATCATATATTTAACACAAATCAACTTTTGACACATGAAATTCAGTATGATGTAAGGATTTTCTCGTTGAATTTTGCATGAGTTTAGCAATATAGGTGCAGTTGGACATCAATGTGGCGACCCGCTGCTTCCCTGGTGCCACTGTTCCGGTAATCCTAGGTAAACTACCTGGGCTACTCTCCTCACTCCCGCCTTCTGTTAAGAGGATTATTGTTCATGTGGGGACTAATGATACCACTCGTCGGGAGTCGGAATGTACAAAAAAAATTTTTAACCTCCTTTTTTTACTTCTTAAAAACTGTGGAAAGTCTGTTTTTATTTCTGGTCCCATCCCCACTATCGGTCGTGGCATTGACCGTTTTAGCAGACTACTTAGTCTGCACACTTGGCTTCAATTCGCCGCTAGATCTCATAATATGGGATTTATTGACTATTTTAACTTATTTAGGAACCGTTCACCTTTTTTTTAAATCGGACGGGATACATCCCAACAAATTAGGCAGCCAAATGCTCTCGGCCAACATGCACCATGCAGTGTTGTCCTTCCCTCGGGACTGACTGTTTACTTCCTGTACACACAGGCCGGACCTTCCTTCGCCTTCTTCCTCACTGGTGCGTCCCCGACCTACTGTCTCTCGTAGGAGCTCCCCCTGGTGTCCGGCTGTCGTTGCATATTATAGTGGACTTGGTCTATCTTTTGGCTTTTTAAATATCCCTTGCAGCGCTAGAAATTGTGTTTCATTTTCTGAGAGAACTGGTATAACTGCACAGCCTATTCCGAAAGTCGCTCGCACACGCCTGCCACGGCAGAAATACAGACCCAGTGGTGTTTCTGTCACTAACCTGTCACAAGTCCATATTCAGTCGCCTGATGTTATTTTAACTGTATCTCCTGTTGTTTTTACTCCAGCAGCATTTCAATCTCGGAAATGTGGTCTTGGTATTCTGTGTCTTAATGTAAGGAGTTTGTTGACGAAAATGGATTGTATTAGGGCTTTGGTTCTTCAAAGTAATCCTGATATATTTCTTGCAACTGAATCCTGGTTGAATGCTTCTGTGTCAGACCTTGATATAGCATTGGCTGGTTATAGTGTTTTTAGGTGTGACAGGAGTAAGAGAGGAGGAGGTGTAGTGATTTTTGTAAAATCCTCTCTCACTGTTAATGTTTTATTATCCTCCTCTATGCCTGAGCAATTTGAGTGTCTTGTTCTTAAAATAGCTTTGGTTAGTGGAAGTATTATACTAGCAGGTGTGTATAAGCCACCGAGCGCTTTCCTCCTCCATAATCAATCTCTCTAAAATCTTGTCTGTTTATGCACACACTGAATTAGTTGTTGCGGGCGATTTCAATATCGACTGGCTATCGCCATCCTCAAACCATTTCAAAGAAGTCTGCGATGAACTGATTCTGTCGCAACTTATCTCAGAGCCTACGCGACCAAATTTTAAAGATTTATCCCGGTCAACTTTAATTGATCTAATTTTAACAAATAGACCGCACAAGTACGCTCTGAGCGGCGTCTTTCCCCTGGATGTTAGTGATCACTGCCCAGTAGCGTGTATTAGGGATATGAAAGTTTCAAAGACACCCCCATGTTTTATTACTAAAAGAAATTTTAAACATTTCTGTGAACAGGCCTTCCTCCACGATATTTTCTGGAGTGATTTAAGCTTTGCAGGTTTTATTCCAGACCCTGACCTAGCGTTAGCTCATTTTACTTCTGTGTTTAATCGTGCTGTTGATAAGCATGCTCCGGTCAAGAGATTCCGAGTAAAAAACAGAAGAAATCCTTGGTTTTCGGTTGCTTTATCCAATGATCTTCGCGTAAGGGATGAAGCTTGGGTTAAAGCTAGGGAAACTCAGACACTCACAGACTGGCAGGTTTTCAGAAAACTAAGAAATAAATGCTGCTTACTGATAAAAAAGGCAAAATCTGAATATTTCATTTTAGTCATTGGCTAAATGTCAAGGTAATCCGGCAAAATTTTGGAAAATTGTCAAGTCCCTGAATCATAGTCCTTCTTCTTCATTACCTCATTCTATCCACACGGATTCTGGTCCTATTACTGATAAGCACAAAATTTGTGACTTTTTTAATGAACATTTTATAGCGGCCAGAAACCTTTTTGAAAATTTTAATAATCAATCCACTATAGGAGATATGTCTGACCTTAGCTCTAGTGCATTTACTAATTCCCAAAATCCTAGAGTATTGTTTTCTTTCAGGGAATAAAGTGTGAATGAGGTCATTCTAGAATTAAATCGTATAGATGTAAATAATTCCACTGGAGAGGATCACTTAGTCCCGAGTCTTTTTCGCGCCTTTGCAGCCCCACTGATTGCACATTCAATAACTAATATTTTTAACTTGTCATTATCGACCGGGTCTATTCCCAGTATATGGAAAGCGGCTCATGTTTTTCATTTATTTAAGGGGGGTGATCCCAGTTCAGTAAACAGCTATTGGCCCATCTCAAAATTGCCATGCCTGGCTAAGATTTTAGAATCTCTTGTAAAACAACAACTTTGCAATTTCTTAACTTCCAACAACATTTTAACATCACAGCAATCTGGTTTTGGGCCTGGACATAGCACCATTACAGCAGCTTCATTGGTTATAAATGATTTAGTAACAGCTTTGGATAGTAAACAAAAATGTGCGGCCCTATTTATTGATTTAGCAAAAGCGTTTGACACAGTAGACCATAATATCTTATTAAATAAGTTGTTCTCCATTGGTCTTGGTTACAGAGCATGCTCATGATTCCAGGACTACCTCTCAAATAGAACACAAGCTATTATTTCTGGGGATGCGCAGTTTCAATTTTTAAAGGTGACAAAAGGTGTACCCCAAGGTTCCATTCTTGGTCCAGTTTTATTCACAATTTATATAAATGACATTGCTCGTAATGTAACGAATTGCAAGGTTCATTTTTATGCTGACGACAAAGTGCTTTATTCCTCTGCTCCAACATGCTTACAGGTCCTCACATATTTACAATCTGCTTTTAACGTTATACAGCATGCTCTAGCTGATCTTAAACTGGTTTTAAACGCTGATAAAACAAAGTTCATGATCTTTTCAGCACAGAATGCAATTATGTCAGGTGACTCCATTTTCTCAGTGACTGGTGCTCAAATTGAGCAGGTTCAGTCTTACAAATATCTGGGTCTCTGGTTGGATCATGACTTTTCTTTTAAGACGCATGTGTCCAACCTGTCCAAGAAACTTAGAATAAAAATCGGGTTTCTTTACAGAAACAGGTCCTGTTTTTCTTTGGACAATAGGAAGAGGATTGTAGAGGCAACAATATTACCCATACTTGATTACGGAGATGTCCTCTACAGGCATGCCTCTATTAGTACGTTAAGATCCTTGGATGCAATCTATCATGGCGTATTGCGCTTCATCACAGGTGATGGTTTCCGAACCCATCACTGTGCTTTATATAATTCTGTGGGGTGGTTTTCCCTTCATTTTAGAAGGCTACATTGTATTTTATTTATTTATAAAGCCTTGCTAGGCAAACTTCCCTTATATCTTACTAAGCTCTTATCCATCAAAATCAGAAGTCAGCATACCAGATCACAAGAATGGTTTTTGTTAGAGGCTCCTAGGACTAGAAAAAATTTGGGAGGTACCTCTTTTAGTGCATTCGCTCCTTGTATGTGGAATAATTTCCAGGACACCTTGAAGCTAGACTGCCTTATCCCCTTCGTGTCTTTCAAGAAATTAGTGTTGGATATATTGCTTCTGGAGGCCAGATGTATTTGCTTTTAGTTTATGGTAGGATTTGCTCATTTATTTTTCTCTGTCCTATGTTGTTATACATTTATTTATATGTATGTATGTGTGTATGTATGTATGTGTATATATATATATATATATAAATATATATATATATACATATATTTATATGTGTATGTGTTTGTGTATGTGTGTGTGTATATATATATATATATATATATATATATATATATATTTTTTTTTAATTAATTTTTATTACGTTTTATTCCAGCTTAAAACTTGTTATTCCTTTAATCTGAAATTGTTGTTTGCGACTTTTGTGTATTTAATGTGTGCTGTTTGTCTTTAACCTTCCATTGTAATTGTTTTATTGTAATCAGGGCTCCCCTGCAAAAGAGACCTCTGTCTCAGTGGGACTTCCCTGCAATAAAGGTTATTGATTGATTGAATGGTCAACAGTAACTTCTCCAAACACAGAACATGCATTTTTTGCATGATGTAGTTTAGAATTTTGTCACTTTTTCTTCGGAGTCCCACTAGCCAGCGTGCATACTTATTAAAAGAACTGCTTATTTAATGGTAAGAACATTCACCCTGTAATGAAAAGCTAGCAGTTGTTACTTCCAAGCTCACGACCTTATATAAACACTTACCACACCTTACAAGGAACAAGTATTACTCACTTACTCAGTAATATCTGAAATATAGCTTATTTTAAAACCCCTTAACACTCCGAAGGCCTGCCTTCGGGCCCATCAGGGAAGTTAAAACAAGAACAGATTTCAATTTACCTTGAGTACGTCCTTTACAGGCATTTTAAGAAAATGTTACCGGAGTGGTTTAACAGAATAGACATTCAAATATCAGGAATAATCAGGAAATTTTCTACCCAAATTGAACAGCATGGTCCAATGAACTTACCAGGGGGTCTACTGGACTGCACGAGCTGCTTGCATTTTGGAGAAACGAAAACCTGGGCATTCGATTTCGTTGAACACGGTATAAATTCTAAAACAAAAAGCCACATTGAGCAAAATGCAAACAGAGTAGAAGTATAACCTTTCTTCATTGAATCCCTCCTCCAGAGACAGATATATTGGGTAGAAGGAACCCTCGAGTCCTGTTTCATTTGGAATAATTCCCATTGACCATGTCCGTACCACATTTAAATCCCGTAAATGTAACTGAACACTTCAAGCCAGTTTTGGATGTCTTTTTTTCTTTGAAATCATATCATTTTCAGATGCGCAGCCATGCCCAACATTGGGAGAATACAACCTTACTTTTACGCACAGGTTTGTGTACCATTTTTATTGTCCAATCAATGTCTTTCAGTTACTGTGGAAAGTTGTAGAAGCTCTCTGGAATTGGATAAGAAACTAGTCAATCAATACTTTATTACCGTGGAAGTTTCACATAGGCATGAAGTATAATTGTGCATTACGCAGAAAAGCCTTAGTAAATAATTGAGTTATTGGCTATCAACATGAGTACTTACAAGGGTATAAGGGAGTTCTGAATTCGTCAATGGAGGAGTCTACGCGTAAATATATGGTAGGGAACTGCACGTTTTTCGTATGTGATGACAGTAATTGATAGCAGAATGACATAGTATCAAAACCATGTCTAATTTTTGCTTCAGAAAACTGATTTTTCTTTACTACTAATTGGGATACCATTGGCTCACTGTAGCTGAAGTGGCTGCTACAGAAGACAACGATTTTTCTGTAGCAAGAGATCATTTTTTTGAACTGCTGGATAGATACTACGGGCAATTATATTGAGCAGTTTGCACATCTGGCTTAGCTGAGGAATTTAATTCAGGCAACTCCTGAAAAAAAGGGATTGGAGTGAACTCGTCCATATTCTAAACCATGTTCGAGCTCGGCTTGCTTGTGAATATTCAATAACTGATCCGAGTGTGCCATCTAGTGATGGAATAACTGCATGCATAAATTTGTAGCTTCATACCCATGGGCGGACACATCTGCACAAAGAGGTTAAGAGGAACAAGCTCCGAAGCCCAATCAGGGTCCAGGATTGGGATCAGGTTCTTATTAACCCTTCCAAGTCTGTTCCACTGTCTGGTTTGTTAGGAACAAGCTCCCAATCCTTCAACAATCATCAGGATTGGAACCAAGATCCCGTCAAGCTACTCCATCCTCCTATTGGACAGTGCTGGTGAAGTGTGTACTCCACAGAGCTGTTATCCTGGAAGACACTGGCCAACAATTAACAGCGCAGCTTCGTCCACAACATCTGAACTAAACTCTGCTATCCTTATTTGGGTTTTCTGCCCCAAATTACGGTATAAGCTGAAAATCAAATTACGTGTTGGATTGTACTCTGCCTCAGCACTTGATTCCTGGTCTAGAAACACATTGTGATTAAGCAGAAATAATCACAGCATACTGGAATAAGCTTCAAAGATTCTTCAAACGGTTAAATCTGAGCTATATGACGCAAACACAAGGCACTGTGAATGCCGTAAGCACGTAATTAGAGTCTTAGGGGGATGTTTTGAACATGGTCTGGTGATGAATTCTGGGTCTTGTCATGTCATGTCACATTCCTCCTACCACTACTGCCTTCTCTCATCACCTAGTTAGGTAAGCCTGTTAAGTATTGACATTATGCTTTTATTGTTGGGTCTTTTTCCCAGGTCTCCTGCTGATGATGTAAAATACAATGGCAAATCACATGGTGATACTGACCGTGTATATCCTTACATTCCTCATTGGCCTTCCTGCCAATGTCTTGTCCCTCTGTGCTTTAAGTTTTAAAGTACAGCACAAAACAACACCCACTGGTATCCTCCTGCTGAACCTAACAGTGTCGGACCTCCTATTCCTGCTCTTCCTGCCTCCAAAGATGCACGAGGCAGCATCTGGTATGCGGTGGGACCTCCCTTACATCCTGTGCAGCATCACCTCGTTCTTCTTCTTCTCCACCATCTACACTAGCTCCCTCCTGCTAATGGCTGTCAGTGTGGACCGCTACCTGGGCGTGGCCTTTCCCATCCACTACAAGGAGCTGCGCAAACCCATCTATAGTGTGGTTGGTGGAGCTATCGCCTTCGCCTTGGGCTCTAGCAGTTGCACTATCGTCTTCTTAACTCACCTTGTGCCTGGAAACAGTTCAGCCAACGCCTCTGTCTGCTATGAGAGCTTCACACCGAGGCAGATGGAGGTCCTTCTTCCCGTAAGGCTGTACTTGTTTGCCTTCCTCTTCCTAGTGCCGCTCCTGATTTGTGCCTTCTGCTACCTGAACTGCATCCGACTCCTATACGCCCTGCCACGGATCAGCAAGAAGAAGAGGCAGAAGGCTGTGGGTATGGCCCTCAGCACCCTCCTGGTGTTCATTGTCTGCTTCCTGCCTTACAACCTCTCACACCTGCTGGGCTACCTGCAGGAGTCCAGCCTCACCTGGAGATATTATGTCCTTCTCCTCAGCACTGCAAACACCTGCCTGGATCCCATCATCTTCTACTCCTCCTCCTCTGCCTTCCAGGCCAACATAAAGAACTCCCTTCTAACCTTACTGGGCTGCTGTCATCACACAAAATCATTAACAAAGGATGCAGTCCGAGCTGAGATGTCAAAGCAGAGTGTGAACTCCTATATTGTGTTAACTAATGATAAACCTGAAGGTTAACTCCAAATTCTCCCGCAGGCAAAAAGAAAAGTACGACCCTCATTAGAAAGAAAAAGAATTGCTTGATTGTGAATGATCCAATCATACTATATTGACAATATAGTGCATCATATTTCCTAGTGTACAAGTACCCTTATGTGAAATAATTGTAAAGCAGGTACTCTGCTCATCCTCTGCTCATTCCTTCTGCACTATCGAGCAGATACTTTTCCAGTGAGCAACTCCACAATCTCAACACTGAAAATTCTGTTATTAAAACAAAAGAACATTTTATCACTGTGGCAGGGGCGAATCCGGGCTTGAGATCAGAAGGGTACTGGCCCAAGTTGAAATTCAATTGGCTCATGAAGTTCCCTTGTTCTGTCACTGGTCATTTGACTCTCATCAGAGAAATTCATTGGTTTAATTTTGAAAGAGCATAAATATCACAGTTCCAACACACAAAATTTGCTTCAAATTCATTCTTACACCAAAGCTGTTTTTTTTTTTTTTTTTTTGTTTTTGCAAGGATGCCGACGGCATGACCTGCCTTATTATTTCTTTGCTTGGCTTTTCTTGATATATGCCCCCTTTAAAAAATTAAGAACAGAGTGAATCCCTGGTTTTCCCCAGATATTTCTGAGCTGTTAAAGGCTGGGGAAAAAAGTGTGTGTTTCTGGGTTGTGTTCTGACTGGCAGCATTTTTGTTACCTTCGCAATAAAAGCCAAATTGTCGTATTATTTCTCTAACTTATCAAACTTATCCTTTAACTTATCATTTGGGACATTTTTAAGTCTTTGCCTCAGTACCCCTCCGCGGCTTCACCGAGTAGGATTACCAAGGATTCTGTTATTATTTCAGATAAGGGGAAACTTTGTGATATTTTCAAAGAGCATTTTGTTAATGCGGGCCATCTCTTTGGAAAATTTAGGGTTATTGCCGGCTGTTTTTAGCTGTGAAAACAGGCCCTCTGTACCTGCACCTCATAGCTCATAGTTTTTCCTTGCATCCTTTTTCTGAAGGGGAAGTACTTGAAGCTCTTTGCAGCATTGACCCTAAGCAATCCACTGGGGCAGATAAATTAAAACCAAGACTTTCATTGCTAACTTCACCCTTGATTGTTAATATCTTGACACACATTTTTAATTTAACCCTGTTGACAGGTTTGATTCCTGTCTTGTGGAAAACAATCTTTGTTCTTCCCTTGCATAAAAGTGGCTCTTTAGATGATCTGAATAACTATTGGCCAATTTCAAAGCTGCTGTGCTTAGCTAAGGTCTTAGAGAGGCTGGTCAATAATCAACCATGCTATCCTGAATGTGTTTCAGTCAGGCTTCAGACTGGGTCATAGCACTGTGTCAGCTGCAACTAGGGTGTTAAATGATATTGTTTCAGCTTTATACAATAAAGCAGGATTGCGCTGCCCTTTTTATCAACGGCATTTGACACAGTCGACCATTCTATACTCTTAAAGCGGCTAAGGGCCAGTGGGTTTGATATTAAATCTCTAAATTGGTTTAAAAATTATTTAACCAGTAGGTGTCAAGCAGTTGTGGCTAATGGCTATCAATTTAACTATATTTATCCAAGCAAAGCAGTTCCACAAGGTTCTATTTTGGGGCCTTTGCTATTTGCACTTTTTATTAATGATTTTGGTGCTAATTTTGTCAATAGTATGATCCATCTTTGTGCAGATGATACAGTCATCTACTCAGCTGCTCCATCTGCGGAGCTAGCACTTAAAAATTTACAGTCAGATTTTCAAATCTTCCAACAGGCTCTTTTAGACCTTAAACTATTATTAAACTCTGGGAAGACTAAATGCATGCTATTCTCTCAGAAACCGGCTGCTATATTGTATAATGGTAGCATTACTACAACAAGTGGAATACACATTGAAAAAGTTCCCTGCTACATATACCTGGGACCTCATTTATAAATGGTGCGTAGGCACAAAAAAAAGATAAGTACGTCACTTTCTTTGCAGATTTCTGATTTATAAAAACAAACTTGACATTAAAAAAGAGAAATTATTAAGATTATGCACATTGTCAATGAATTCCAAGTCCATCCTGATTAAATAAATGAAAACTCCATGCAGCTCATTTTACCCATAGGTTTATAAATTAGGTTATTTTCCACAAAATGTCATTTTTATTTTTTTGTGCGTACATATTACTTAGGTATGAAATCCATGCAAATTTTTATAAATAAGCCCCCTGGGCATTTGGGTTGATGACAAACTTAATTTTAGGTAGCATATTGATGAGCTAATTAAGAATTTGAAAGTTAAATTGGTTATGCTTTGTAGGAATAAAGCCAGCCTTCCGAGGAGTTGCAGAAGGCAGATTGCTCAGGCAACTATTCTCTCTAGAATAGATTATGGTAACATCATTTATACTCTGCTCCCTCATCGCTGAAGCTGCTTGACACAGTATACCATGCTGCCTTAATGTTCATAACAGGAGATGGCTTCAGAACGCACCACTGTAGTCTTTATTTGAAGGTTGGTTGGTCTTCGCTGGCCATGAAAAGGAAGCAACATTGTTGCCCTTTTGTATATAAGGCATTGTTTGGTAAACTGCCTGACTATATCACCAGTTTGCTTAATTTAAGAAGGGGGAAGTATCATCTTCATGCTCTTGACTATGGGGTGTTAGACATCCCGAGGGTTCATACTGAACTGGGTAAAACTTCTTTTCGGTATTATGCCCCACAGAAATGATATGGGCTTCAACAGTTTCTAAAATTGGAAAAACGTATTTCATTTGATTGTTTTAAATGTCTTTCATTGGCTGCCATGAAGCAGGAATGTATATGTGTACTGCGGCTCTTTTGTGTTGTTTTTATTTATCGTTGTACTTGGATGTTTTACTATGGTTCACAACTGGGCTCCTTTGCAAAAGAGAGCTTGCTCTCAATCGGACTACCAGTATAAATAAATAAAAATTAAAAAAAAATTCTTACTCTCCCAGTCTCACTCCTCATGCCTATCCTAATACCGTTAACACACTATCAAGAGTGATGGCAAACGATACTATTGTGCTGCTGAATATAAGTATGAACCAAAGCCAAACCAAAGACCAAAGCGTTATGATTCTTGAGCCCAATAACATATTGCGAACTACAAAACCAAACAAAAATCGAAACAAAACCGCTATCATTACGATGTTGCTCTGTCATGGGAGCAGAATGGACGTGCTATTAAGAAGATTGCTTTATGTCATCTCTATAGAAACTTCCTAATCCCTCACTACGTGGACAAACAATTTTGTGGTCGGTCATATGATCTGAAGCACGTCTGTGGCACTCTAGTCACTTTCATGTTGATACACCAAAACTATTTCGCTATAACGTGTTGCAATATGAAAATAGACTACCTCAGGAGCAGGAATCACTTATTGCTTTATTGTTACGCTTTCATTTCATATTGAGCGAGACACACCAACATTTCAGAACACAATAACATTTCATATCGTATTGAGAGAGCTATAAATTTGCAGTTTCAATGGTATAACCAAACCAAGAAACAAAGGCAACAAGCACTAGCCAATCAGAGGCAGGGTACAGCAGGTCATGCCTTTGCCATCCAAGGGAAAAAAGTACCATTCCAAACATGCTTCTGTGCTAATGCTGCAAAAATAAAACCAACTGTAATTTATGGTGACCAGAAAACAATGTAGGCCATGTTTCTGCTTATATCAGAAGTCAATTACTCCTTGAAGTGTGCAAGGACTCTTTGAGTGTCGTAGATGCCATTTGTCCGGTAGTGTCATATCAGTTTGGGCGCCTCTAGTGGTGAATCCGTAAACTGTCAAGGGAGGCGATCATGTTCGAATCAAATTGCCATAGCTCTCCGCGAACGCAGTGCAGGCTGTTCACAAACCTGTTCAGCTACAAGGCCCATAGAGTCATGGAATTTTTTCCTAAAGTAAATAATTTAATCTAAAAGATAATAGCACCTAACAAAGTATGTGGACTGTCATAGATTAAAATATTGGGTAAAATTATACAAAATAGCCCATCATACTTATATAACCAAAGTCCATGTCTCTACACTAATCTGATCTGAGTTTTTAAGCAAACCAGCATAAATTAATCTCCCACAATTCAGCATTTTTTATGTGAATGAAGCCACTGAGAATTACCCACAATTAACTCATTTCTTCGACAGTGGGCTTCTCTGCAGAAAGTGACAGATTCTGTGAATTTAATGCGCAGATCATGTGATCAGACGTTACATCATGTGTTATAATTGGCTGCAGGTCGCCAGTGCCGTCTACGCAATCTAAGTTAACACTGTTCACTTCTAGGAGTAACAGACTTCTGCTTATATATACAGTACCTATGTTTGCTTTTATCTACCTATTCTAGCACCAGCTTGCTTGAGATTTTTCTGCCTATTAAGAAGCTTTTTTAACATCAGTGGTCTTAGCTAATCACATCACTATTTTATTTTATGAAAATGGTGCACCATAGTTACTTCCACTGGAAAAAGCAGTGGCAGAACTATTGTTCAGCATCAGGTAGGCTTATTCAATTAACAATAATAATTATACCTCTGCAGCAGCTACCGAGGATGGCATGGCATTGATTTAATAGTGTAACATACTTTAATATAGTGATGATCACTTGCTTATCCTACTATCATAACCTCAAGCTGAACTAATTATGTTGCAAGCGGCAACTTATCAGATGAGGTTAATCAGTGAAGCTCTTGGGTAAATTGCAGTCATACTGTATAAATTAGCCAGTTACATGCATTTACAAAGGAAGAAGTTTTCTACATTTCATTCCAGGAAGCACAGGGAACCAAGATGGAAATACAGCCCTTAAACATTCATCTCTGGAGATGCACGTGGTTAACATAATTGTAGTTAAATGTATCCATTCGATGGTGATTGTGACTTGTTTGTCATTTTATGTAAAGATTTTTAGAAGCAGTGTTCTTTTGACAATTTTATGCAGGCACCACGATATATGGTGGGCACAGAGAGAATATCTGAATCCAGTAGAAACATGAGAGGGTGTTAAGAACAGAATAAAAAGGTATTTTCATTCAAATTGAACTGTGGAAGCATGAATTCCAAGCCACTTTTTAACGTCGGGTCAGAGCAATTTTTCTATATTTGGTTTACCTGGTATCCTTGGATAATAATGCTTGCAGTGAACGTCAAATCAATTTTTTGACTGGTTGTCCACGGACAAGCTCTTCAATGAAAATCAGTTGCCCGTCTGGAATGGTGGTTGTCCGGAATGGTTCTGCGGTACATTCCTATCAAAAATTGCCAACCAGTAAAATGCCAGGTTCCGTGTTGACCAATGAAATTATCACTGCCTCGCTGCAGGCCCCATAGATTCATATAAAAAAACTAGATCTCTCATTGGCTCATCCCGGATACGTCTTTACCGCCGCCATATTGGGGAGGTCAAAACAACATGACGCGAGGAAGGCTGTGGAACGACCGGTCGGCATAAACTGACTGAAAATGCCTCAACATTGTGCTGCCTATGACTGTAAAAACCAGTGAACGGTTGAGTCCAGACAACAAGGAATCGCATTTCACAAGTAAGTTGCCTCGTTTGTGAAAAATAGGCCGGCTATATAGCGTGATGATCCAGCGTTAAGTGAGTGAGTAGGCTGGCCCTTGCCCTGCAATAACTTTCCGTTATTGACGCGTTTTCCAATTATCATAATTCATAGTTTTCAGTCACGTGGTTTCTGCGTACCTCTGGAGGGCAAAACACTGTTTCATTATTGCTGGTAATATTTGACATTCCACGGAGCAGCCTCACAATTCTGTCATTTTCTATTTTATTTGTTTCAACCCCCAGATATATACATTGCCTCTCAAAAGAAGAGCAATATGTTAAGGAACATCATGTTATAGGCATTTGTAATCCATCTGCAGCGCCTGCCACAGTAGGCCAAAGCCTATTTAAAAACAGTTAACCAAGTCCCTAACGTTACCCTGGCTCCACTTTAGCAATTTTCACATTTTATATAGCCAGCTATCTTGTGGAGAGCCTTTCCTGTTAAACTGACGCCAGGATTAATGCATACTAAAGTACAGATACAGTAAAACTAGCATATTATGGATTCACTTGGACCAGCTCATTTTGTCCGTTATGAGTGAAATCCGCCATATGCATCAAACGGACAAAATCCGTTATACTCAAAAGGCAGATTATATCTGCTATATGCCTGTAACAGATTATATCCGTTATACACATTTATGAATTTGTATGTAGCCTATGCTTTGTGTATAAAGATCGGAACAACTTCATTCTGAAGTGCGCGTACCGGTACCTACAACCCCAATTCCGAAATAGTTGGGACAAAGTGTGAATTGTGAATAAAATCAAAACGCAATGACTTTAAAATCACACCAGCCAGTATTTTATTCACAATAGAACAAAGATAACATAGCAAATGTTGAAACTGAGAAATTTTACAATTTTTTTTCCACAAAATGAGCTGATTTCAAATTTGATGGCTGCTACAGGTCTCTAAAAAGTTGGGACAGGGGCCTGTTTACCATGGTGTAGCATCCCCTCTTCTTTTTAACACAGAGTTGAGGCGTCTGGGCATTGAGGAGACAAGTTTCTTGAGTTTAGCCGTTGGAATTTGATCCCACTCTTGTTTAATACAGGCTTCCAGCTGCTGGAGAGTTTTGGGTCTCCTTTGACGAACTTTTTGTTTAATTATGTGCCAAATGTTTGCAATTGGTGAAAGATCAGGACTGCAGGCAGGCCACTCCAGCACACAGACTCTTCTACTACGAAGCCATGCTGTTGTAATAGCTGCAGTATGTGGTTTTGCATTGTTCTGCTGAAATACACAAGGCCTTCCCTGGAATCGATGTCGTCTGGAGGGGAGCATATGTTGCTCTAAAACCTTTATATACCCTTCAGCATTCATGGTGCTTTTTAAAACACGCAAGTGTCCCACACCATATGCAATAATGCATCCCCATACCATCAGAGATGCTGGCTTTTGAACTGGTAACATTTTGATAACAGCTGATAATCCTCTTTAGTCCGGAGGACACGACGCCCATGATTTCCGATAAAAATGTCAAATTTGGACTCGTCTGACCACAGGACACTTTTCCACTTTGCTACAGTCCATTTGGCCCCAGAACACGGTGGCGCTTTTGGATCATGCCCAACAATGGCTTCCTTTTTGCAAGATAGAGTTTTATATGGCATCTGTGGATGGCACGGCGGACTGTGTTTACTGACGGTGGTTTCTTGAAGTATTTTTGGGCCCATTTAGTAATGTTAATGACAGAATCATGCCGGTGAGTGATGTAGTGGCGTCTGAGGGCCCCACGATCATGGACATCCAGTAAAGGTCTTCGGCCTTGTCCCTTAGGCACAGAGATTTTTCCAGTTTCTCTGAATCTTTTCATGATGTTATGCACTATCGATGATGAGAGCTTCAAAGCTTTTGCCATTTGGCGTTGAGGAACATTTTTTTAAAGTATTCCACAATTTTTTTACGTAAGCCTTCACAGGTTGGAGAGCCTCTAGCCATCTTTACTTCTGAGAGACTCAGCCTCTCTAAGACATCCCTTTTATAGTCAATCATGTTACACACCTGATACCAGTTAGCTTAATTACTTGCTTAATGTTCTTTCAGCTGATTCACTTATATATTAATTGCTTTTTCAGCCCTTTTTGCCTGTGTCCCAACTTTTTTGAGACCTGTTGCTGCCTGAAAATTTGAAATAAGCTCATTTTGTGGATAAAAATGTAAAATACCCCAGCTTCAACATTTGAAATGTTATCTATGTTCTATTGTAAATAACATATTGGCTCATGTGATCTGAAAGTCATTGCATTTTGATTTTATTCACAATTTACACTTCGTCCCAACTATTTCGAAATTGGGGTTTTACTTGTTGTCTTCATTTAGTCCGTCTTTGCCCTGATAAAATCGATAACAGGATGATCCTGCTCTTTGCTCCAACTGGGATCAATGGATAAGACAAAAAAACCTAAGTATGTAAAGGAAACCGGCAGTTTCTCCGCATGCACTGTTATAAACTTGCACCTTTTTGCCAGTAATTTTATCCGTAATTTAACAATAAGTTTACAACAGAGTTCCGTCCATGTTAAGTGTAACCCACGGTTAAATGCGCACAGGACTCCACTTACAGTTAAAATAACAAGGAGACAATGCGTTAATTTAACTGTTAAATTATGTCACTTAACCCTGTCGGAAAGCCGAACTTCATTTCATTGCTCTGTTGCAAATGCGTATGTGCCTGGTGCAAACCATTGACATAATAATACAAATTGCTACGAGCTGCATTACAAGCATAGCTTGGGATAAACGGCAAACATTACAGGGAACTGCAAGGCAATAATGGTGAAAGATCTACACCTTCTGCTGAGAGTCAATGGATTTAAAAACCACTCTGTCACACTAATGTTAACTGTGGAAAATTCTGTTTAAGCTATATGATTTGATTTGGCCATGACTTTACAATCTTAGCTAGCGTTTGTGCATCCAAACTGCATTTTCACATTTTTGGGACATTGGCTAGCTAGCAAGCTAGCTCAAAAGCAATCACTGGTACTGCAAACTAGCTAGTGAAGTTAAGGCAAAAACAAATGACACCGCTTAATTGTGACGATTATTAACAAAGATTCTCCATGGTTAACGTTAGCAAGCTAGCTAGATGGCTACATATTCTACAGAGTAACATATTTTCACAAGCGGTTGCGCATTTGCAGCATAACCGCAGATTCTACAGTATCTTCGGAGTGGGTCTGTGTAAACATCACCGCCCCCCACGGTACACTATATGAAGTTAAACGAATGGGCCTGCAGCAAGGCAGTGATAATTTCATTGGTCAACACGGTACCTGGCATTCTATTGGTTGCAATTTTTGATAGAAATGTACCGCAGAAAAAAAGTGGTTGTCCGACGGGCAACTGATTTTTCGTTTTTACTTGTCCGCGTGAAAAACTGATTGTCCCGGGCGCCCGGGCAACCGATTTGTTGTTCACTGGCTTTTATAACCTCAACCCAGTGATCCACAATCAAGTAATATACATTCTTATTTTCAGGACAACCGGGGATATCAGAATTAGTATGCTGCAGTAATGTCACATGAATATATAAATATCTATGACCAAAAATGTAAAAGAAAGAGATAAACAGAAATAGAAATTTTATCCAAATCACACACACAACCAGAATGAACAAGATATTTGACTTTGGAAAATTATTCTGTCACATGTTGGAAATCAAGTGGCAAAAAAAAGGCAACTTACATCAAAAAATATTAACATTTTTCCCCAAGAAATCCTTTCATTTTTCCATCTATTTTCTCCAGTCAGATGTGCCATGCCCCCCGCTCTGAATCCTGTAGTGCAAGCCTATTGTACACACTCTGTGTATAGCCACAACCTACTGAATTGGTTGTGTAACTAATAGCCTACCTGGAGACAATGGAGCCTCCCTAACCCAACACACTATATGAAACAGGCAACCAGGCAAAACCCCTCAGAGTCACCATCATTAACAACTGCAATGTGGTAAATAGCCACTAGATGGCAGTATTGACTTTTTTTGTGAAGCCCAGTCTGGGCATGCCTCAGAGGGGGCTGGAAAAGAGTATATAAGGAGAAAAATCGAGAGAGTGTAGTAGTAGGAGAAATTGCAAGAAGGATACATTTGACCAGACCTGTCACTCTTTTCAAGACCTGTTAAGCTTTTTGTGGATTTTTGCCTGTGTTGGAGCATTTTCCTGTCCCAGGACATCACAACATAGCAGCCCATCTCCATTACAGGGAATTGTAAATAGCTCATTTTTTTATTTTCTTTTCAATCTTGGTCAGTAGTGTAGGGTCTAGATTAGTTCTATGTGTTTAATTAAATCTGTTGAACTTAAAGGATTTTGTCTGTCATCCCTTGCTGTCCGTGACGCCATAACAAATTGGGGCCATAACAAATTGGGGGCTTGTCCGGGATAGACCATTGTGCGAGTCATTTATTGAAAATCTAAAATTTCAAATAGTGAAATTGTTTTTTGAATTTTCCTAGATATATATTGGCAGATCAACAGCAATGGATGATTTCTTGGCATCACCAACCGTAGAGGTTTTGAAGTCTTTTAAAAAGACAGAACTGCTAGAAATATGCAGACAGTTAGAGTTGACAGATGTAAAACCAGCCATGCGACAAGCAAGACTGGTGAGAGAGATTGTTGAATATTACATTGATGAAAATGTGTTTGCACCAGGAGATCTGGAACAGTTTCCGGTGGAAAATCCAAATGTAGAATTGGAACTTAAATTAAAAATGCTAGAAATTGAAGAAAAAGAAAGGCAGTTTGAGTTAGAAAAATTAGCAAGAGAAGAGGAAAGAGCAGAAAGAGAGAGACAGAGACAGAGAGATTTCGATTTAGAAAAATTAGACAGAGAAGGAAGGGATCCAAATGGAGCAACTAAAAATTAAAATAGAAGCCGAAAACAAATTTCGGGCTAGCCAGGAGGTAAAGCTGGTGTCTCCATTTTCAGAGAAGGGGGTTGATAAGTATTTCCAGTGCTTCGAGAAGGTAGCTAAGAGTTGTCAGTGGCCAAAGGAACACTGGCCTCTGATGTTGCAAACTGTCCTCAAGGTAAAGCTCAACAAGCCTATTCGGCTTTGTCTGCAGATGATTCCTCTGATTATGAGGTTGTCAAAAAGGTTATTTTGCCAGCTTATGAGTTGGTTCCAGAGGCTTACCGACAGAAATTCAGAGGTCTGAAGAAATCTGACAATCAGACTTATGTTGAATTTGGTAACGAGAAGAAGGTTTGCTTTGAGCGCTGGTGTACTTCTATGGAGGTCAAGGATGATTTCAACTCACTAAAAGAGATGGTGTTAGTTAAAGAATTCAAGAACTGTGTCAAGGATGATATTAAGACCTACCTTAATGAGAAGCAAGCACTGAATTTGCAATCAGCTGCCAAGTTTGCAGACGAATATGTTCTCACGCATAAGTCCAAATTTCAGTCTAGCAGTAACAATAGAAGGTCCCAATTTCAGAAGAAGGGTAACGGTGATACCCAAGATTCCTCACCCAAAGACAAAGACAAATCTGGTGATGGTGCTCAGAAATCCAGTAAAAGGTCTGATCAAAGTGTTAAAGCTGACAGTGACAAAAGTGGTCTAGTTTGCAATTATTGCAAGAAATCTGGTCATGTTACAACTAACTGTTGGTTCCTTAAAGCTAAGAAAGAAAAAGAAAAGAATACCAAACCCAATGCCTTTGTGAAGACAAGGTTAGAAACCCCTGTAGTAGATGACCGATCTGCTAAATTGCCTGCTCCTTGTGAGGCTAAGAAGCCTGATACTGCTGACTTTGTGAGGGAGGAATTTCATCCATTTGTGTCAGAGGGATTTGTGGCTCTGAATGAGCATTCTCCTCCTGTCCCCATATATATCCTAAGGGATACCGGAGCTTCTCAATCGCTTTTGTTGATGGACTCCTTGGAGTTACGTGATGAGACCGCTTCTGGGGATTTCATACTTGTACAAGGTATTGAAGGGAGGACTGTATCTGTACCCCTGCGCTCTGTATTCTTGAAGTCAGATTTAGTTACAGGACAGGTAAAGGTGGGACTTATGTCAAGTCTACCTATCAAGGGTGTTTCTCTGTTGCTAGGCAATGACCTGGCTGGGGGCGATGTAGTTCCCCCTGTTCATCTTACTTCACAGCCGAGCACTGAAGATGGCGATGAAGACCCATCTCTGTATCCTTCCTGTGCAGTGACTCGTGCTATGGCCAAGAAGGCTCAAGAAGAAGATGATGTGGTGCCGTCCAGCACCTTGAATAGTCATGACTCAGGTGGTTCGCCTCATGACTCTGTTCAGCCTACTATGGTTTCTCCGTTTGAGGACTTATCAGACACTTTTATCAGTTCTCTATTCAGCCAGCCAGATGGGTCTGGTGATTCTGATGTGTCTGGAGACTTGTCTCTGTCCAGAAAGCGGTTGATTCAGGAGCAAAACAATGATCCTGAAATTTGTGTACTAAAGAAGAGAGCCCTTCCTAATGAAGAAATAGACACAGTTCCAGTTGGGTATTATTTCAAGGATGGAGTGTTGATGCAGAAGTGGCGCCCTCCTGATATCCCTGCCAATGCAGATTGGGCAGTGGTCAAGCAAATTGTTGTTCCGAAGGTCTATAGGAATGAGATCTTAACAATGGCTCATAGTTTGCCCTTAGGAGGTCATCTTGGTGTTAACAAGACTGTTGACAAGATCATGAAACACTTCTTCTGGCCTGGACTTCGGAAAGATGTTTCCAACTTTTGCAAAACCTGTCACACTTGTCAGGTAGTTGGAAAACACCAGTTAGACCCACCTGTAGCTCCACTGCAGCCTATCCCAGCATTTGGGGAGCCCTTCTCCAAGGTCATTGTTGATTGTGTTGGTCCATTACCCAAGACTAGATCTGGAAATCAGTACTTGTTGACAATCATGTGTGCATCTACCAGATTCTCTGAAGCCATACCTCTACGCAACATCAAGGCAACTGCAATTTCGAAGGCTTTGATAAAGTTCTTCACGTTGTTTGGCCTTCCCAGGGAAATTCAGTCAGATCAAGGTAGCAATTTCACTTCCGGATTGTTTCAGCAGGTTGTGTATGAACTAGGTGCGAAGCAGATTCTTTCCAGTGCCTATCATCCAGAGAGTCAGGGTGCCTTAGAGCGGTTTCATTCCACTCTCAAGACAATGATGAGGACTTATTGTTATGACCATGAGAAAGACTGGGATGAAGGTGTTCATTTGCTGTTGTTTGCAGCTAGGGAAGCAGTGCAGGAGTCTACAGGATTCAGTCCGTTTGAGTTAGTGTTTGGCCATGAAGTGAGAGGACCTTTGCTATTGTTGAGTGAACAATGGCAAGAGAAAGAGCCGCATATCAGTCTGTTAGACTATGTTAGCAAGTTCAAGGAAAGACTGCGTGCAGCTTGTGACCTAGCCAAAGAGAACTTGAAATCAAGTCAGGGAAAAATTAAAAGTTGGTATGATCATAAGGCTAGAAGCCGTGAGTTTAAACCAGGAGACAAGGTCCTTGCGTTGTTTCCCTTGCAGTCCAATCCATTGCAGGCTAGATTTCATGGTCCTTATGAAATTCTGACAAAACTCAATGATCTCAATTACATTGTGAAGACTCCAGATAGGAGAAAGCCAAAACAGTTGTGTTACATTAACATGCTGAAGCCTTATCATGATAGGAATGCTAGGGTTGCAGCTGTCACTTCAGATCCTCCTAGGGCTGAGACTTGTGAAGATGAGGGGGAGTGTCAAGATGATGAACCTAGAATTAAAGCTGAAGTTCTTTCATGCAAATTGTCAAATTCTGAAGTGTTGCAAAATCTTGATGTAAAACTCCAGCACTTAGAACCCTCACAGAAAGATCAGTTTGAGAGGTTGATCAAGAAATATAAAGATCTATTTCCTGATGTTCCAAAGAGAGTTTCTATAGCCTCTCATGATGTAGATGTTGGTGATGCCAAACCAATAAAACAGCATCCATACTGGATGAATCCTGAAAAGAGAAAGATTGCTGAGAAAGAGGTTGAGTACATGTTAGAACATGATATTATCAGACCCTCTAACTCAGATTGGAGTTCACCCTGTGTTCTAGTTCCAAAACCTGATGGAAGCACTAGATTCTGTACAGATTATCGCAAAGTCAATGCTGTAACTAGAACTGATGTGTTTCCAATACCCAGGATTGATGATTGTATCGATAGAGTAGGGCAAGCAAAGTTTCTGACCAAGATTGATTTATTGAAGGGTTATTGGTGTGTGCCTTTAACTGAGAGGGCCAAGAGCATCTCTTCTTTTGCCACACCATCTGGGTTATACCAGTATGAAGTCCTACCCTTTGGCATGAAAAATGCCCCAGCCACATTCCAAAGGATGATACAGTCTACAATCGCTGGATTGCCACACACGGGTGCGTACATCGACGACCTGATCACATGGAGTGACTCCTGGGAAGAACATCTGAAAGATGTAGAGACGTTGTTCCAGCGCTTGACCCAGGCTAACCTGACTGTTAACCTGAACAAGAGTGACTTTGGTTGTGCTACTGTCACGTATCTTGGCTACGTCATAGGCCAGGGTAAGGTGGCACCCATAAATGCTAAAGTCCAAGCCATCATGGACTTTCCAGTTCCTGACAACAAAAAGCTTTTGCGCCGCTTCCTTGGAATGATCGGGTACTACCGCAAGTTCTGCAAGAACTTTGCTGAGATTGCTCTCAGTCTCACCAACCAACTGAAGAAAGGCGTAAAGTTCACTTGGGATGAAGCATGCCAAAGAGCCTTCGATCGCCTGAAGTCTCTGCTGTGTCACTTCCCCGTGCTCAAATCTCCTGACTTCAACAAACCGTTCTCCATAGCGGTTGATGCTAGCGACCAAGCTTGTGGATCTGTGCTCCTACAGAGAAGTGACTCTGATGACATTGAGCATCCCGTGGCATACTTCTCCAGGAAGTTCAATCGCCACCAAAAGAACTATTCCACAATTGAGAAGGAGCTGTTGGCTCTGGTTCTATCCTTACAACACTTTGAGGTCTATGTTTGTACGGGGCAAAAGCCAATGATTGTATATACTGACCACAATCCGTTAATGTTTTTGAGTAAGATTAAAAACAAAAATCGGAGATTGTTGAATTGGAGTTTGATTTTACAAGAGTTTGACTTGGAAATTAAGCATGTAAAGGGTGCTGACAATGTAATTGCCGATTGCTTATCCCGTGTTTGAATATGTGCATATATATCACCTGTGTTTATTAGCATATTGTATTATATGTATGTATATACAAGTGTCAACTTAACCATTTTTGTATTGAAAAGAAAAATTTTGCCTTTATGAGTCAAAATTTTCCCCTTTTGGAATGGAGGTGTAATGTGGTAAATAGCCACTAGATGGCAGTATTGACCTTTTTTTTGTGAAGCCCAGTCTGGGCATGCCTCAGAGGGGGCTGGAAAAGAGTATATAAGGAGAAAAATCGAGAGAGTGTAGTAGTAGGAGAAATTGCAAGAAGGATACATTTGACCAGACCTGTCACTCTTTTCAAGACCTGTTAAGCTTTTTGTGGATTTTTGCCTGTGTTGGAGCATTTTCCTGTCTCAGGACATCACAACATAGCAGCCCATCTCCATTACAGGGAATTGTAAATAGCTCATTTTTTTTTAAATTTTCTTTTCAATCTTGGTCAGTAGTGTAGGGTGTAGATTAGTTCTATGTGTTTAATTAAATCTGTTGAACTTAAAGGATTTTGTCTGTCATCCCTTGCTGTCCGTGACGCCATAACAAATTGGGGCCATAACACAACTTCCTACAATCTCACACTATACAATAAAGTGGAATAAATCAACTGTATTACCACTGTCTGAAAATGCCTGGGATTCTGCCAAACCTCCCTCTCAACTCTACACGGGTAATATAAAATATTTGGGCATCAATGTTTCCTCCAGACTGTCAGAGTTATTCAACCTCAGTTGCACCCCTTTGCTCAAAAAAAAAAAGAAGATGATCTCTAACGCTGGTCTAAACTCCCACTTAATCTCATAAGCGGAATAGCTACAATTAAAACTAGAAAAAGAAAGCATTTCCTGCAGAAAATGCGTGTGAATGCTGAAAGCAGCTGAACACTATTGCAGAAGCAATGCTGAATGAGCTGAAGAATGGCCGACATGATAAACAATAACTAGAAAAGTGCAGTTCCAGGGGAAACTGCGTGGGCAAGCTGGAAGCAGGCGATAATGTTAAGTTCGGATTGCTGACAATATGAGGTTAAAGCTGCTGGAAATGAGTTTAAAGCTTCTTAAAATTAAAATTATTTATAACAGTGCGATATTGTATCGTTTAAAGGGATAGTTCAGATTTTTTGACATGAAGTTGTATGAAAACTGTTATGGTTCTGCCTCATGTGTGCTGCTTTGTCATTGTGCTTGTGCTTTTTCTCCCGTGCCTTACTTTCGTTTTATTTTTCAGCTTTCATTCCTGCCGTCTGACATTCGATTCTCTCTTGCCCAAATTCCAGTGGTGTCGTGTGACAGCCTTCATCATGCCTGCGTCTCGTTGTCGAATCACGTTTCCTCTTTCGGTTTCTGCTGTGGTATTTCATTCATTGCTTCCACCTGTGCTTAATTCTGGGTCTCGCGAAACTCTGAGTGAATGCGTTCTCTGATAGGATAATTACTAACCCATACTAACCAGCACTTATTTGAGGGTGATTGTAAATATTTCGTCACGTAGTATTAACCTAATTAACTCATTAGCGAGTGCGAGTGTTTCTAGCTTTTGTTATTCCTGCCTAAGCTTTCCCTGATTAACTGCATTTAAGCCTATGCTTTCCTTTGCTTCTCTCATGGTGCTTTTTACTCGTCACGTTTAGATTACCTTAATCTAAACTGTTTAGCTTGATTGTCTCAGTGTCTTGTCTCGAGTCATTATTGTAAACCCGGTTCTCGTGTAATTGTTTTATTAATCCCATGTGTTTCTGTTTCCTTTCGAGATTGCGTTCCGAGTCCCCGCCTCTTCCCGTGTCTATATCTGTGGGCAGGAGAAAGGAGACGTCAGACGGAACTTTGTTAGACTCTGCTCTGCATGGTGAAATCTCAGCTCTTTGTGCCTTCCGAGTATTTCCTTTGTATGATTCCCGAGTCTTGTATTTTGCTGCGCCCCCCTCTTGTCTGCCCTTTGTTTAAGTCTCCCAGTGTGTCCGTCAGTCTAGTTAGGTCCAGTTTTTGTTTTTTCTAGTTTATCCACTCTTGGAGTGAGTATTTCTGTTTCCCCCTGCCCTGGGCAGTGTACCTTAGTTTTCCCAATCGTTCAGTGCATGTGCACGGTGTTTTGTTTCTGGCCTGTGTGCCAATTTTCTCCTAGTGTTTTGTGTTTCAATAAACACTTCAGTTCCTGCATCTGGTGTTCCCCTGTCTACGTCTTAACAGAAAGCACTTATTTAGGAAGACCCCCCCAAGACGCAACGTTACGACACATCAAACCAACTTCATGTATTTATTTGACAGAAATTGTTGATGTTGCCTGCTTAAACATTGCCATAAAAATACACATGCTCCATAAGAAAAATATTACATGAGAACGAAGTAGTCTATTTATCGCAAAATTACATCAAAATTATATTTACACGTATTGCTGAAGATTATGGGAATTGCAACATAAAAAAATGCAACATAAAAAAATGAAGTGGCTATTCACCCCGCTACGGAGTGAATTGAGGGAAAGAAATTGGCTATCTGCCCCGCAGGAGGGCCGTCAAGAGAAGCAGTTCTGCCATTTTCCCAGCAGCTGGGCCAATAAGAGATTTAATTTTGTAATCCGCCCACTTTTTGAAGTTTCGCGCGGAAGTGCTGCAGGGCGAATAGCCTCTTCCTAAAAAAAAAAAAAACACGCCAAATAAAAGGCCACACGTTTTTCGGCTTTTCCAACGAGTTTATTAATTTTCCATTCAATAGGAAGCAGAACTCCTTTTAAGATCAAAAGCACATTTTAAATTGAAGAAAGGTTTACCGCTACAGAATCATCATGCCCAATAAATATTTTGACCAATGTCATTAACTGGCATATATTTATGTATATATAAATGATTACATCAATTTATTTTAGGTAAGGTTATAGCTTAGGTAGGCAAAATGACCAGAACAACGAGCAGCACTGTAAATTGGGGTGTCATCGTTTATCAATAGAATCTTCCGTAAAGTGATTGGTCTCGTGTTCTAGCAAGAGTCAAGCGATAATTTAAAAAGTAGGCCTAATAATAATAATAATTATTATTATTTTTCTTCTTATTATTATTTTTTAGCAAATAACGTTAGATCTGTGCATTGATTATGGAAGGCCAAACTACTAGGTGCTACTGCGCTGTTATCAATGGATTTCATTTATCAGTTAATTTAACGCACTGTCTCCTTGTTATTTTAACTGTAAGCTGAGTCCTGCACGCATGTAACTGTGGTTTACAATTAACATTCTCAGAAGCTCTGTTATGAACTGATCGTAAAATTGTAGTTAAATAAGTGGCAAAAAATGTGCCAGTTAAAATAACTGGCAAAAAAGGTGTGAGTTTATAACAGTGTGCTTACTCCAGCCTTAAACCAAGCTATTTTAAAACTCGGGAAAAAATCATATCAAGCGATGAACCAATAGCGACTGGGAACATCACTTTCATTTCTTTGTACTTAACTAGCTCTGTTTTGATACCAATATTGCCTATTTTAGATACGACCATAAATATATTTAGCTAATGCAAACAGTTGCTGGTAGCTATATGCTGGAATAGGATCTCGAGCTATTGTTTTTTCTACTTTGCCATTTTTACTGTAACGTGTCGTCTTGGACGCACCCAGCAAAAAGACCGTTCTTCCCGGCACTCAATGTGCTTCCGCTGGAGGCGAAATTTTTTTTTCCCACTAGACCAACAGAAACTCATTTGCGTACAGCCAATCGGCGACCTTGTGCCGGACTTCTGAAGGAGTGTCTCGAGACAGTTAATTTTTTTCTCTTCAACTGGCCTTGCACTAATAATGTAAAAATAACCGAGATTGCTTCAGCTTATTCTAGAAAATTTGAATGCTCTGAACAGATGGTTTTTATCAATCCTAGATGGAAACATTAAAAATGATTAGCAGGATTGGAAACGGCCACCGCATTTCCAAATGAAGGACAAGAAGATTTCGCGTCCTTGAGCTGGTTTCAGTGACTGTATCAACTACTATACCGGAAATTCTTTCACTGAGTTTGACGCAGAATTATTTTTTTACAGTCATATCTATCTCTGTCTCTGAAAAACGACAATGTTGAGGTCTGGAAAAAGGCCAGCAGAGGGCAGGCGTTTCTTACATATTACGACTTCTAACTCAAAGATGGAAAGTCCAATCTAGAAAATGGAGATACCATACGAAAGAGGAGAGTCTGCTGAGTAATATATGTCAAAATTGTGTTCGTAGTGCCAAAAATATGGAAACACGAGCAAGTTAGAAAACTGTGCGTTTAGCCTTTGCAACCTGCATTTTCTTGTTGCATTAACATTGGAGTTAATGGAGCTTCGGTGAGCGGTCCCGTCGCATTTCGGCTCATACAGCCAAGACCGTTTGTCCAATCGGTTCCATAGTTACATTTTCGTGACCAGCACAACTTTTGCTACAACTTGGATATAAAAATATTTATGCAGAGTGAAAACTGTGGGAATTAGAGCAAGTTTAAGAGAAGACTTCTGGACCGTTTTGCTGTGTTCGTCACTCTAGCCGTGATGTCTTCACTCTTAAGTTCCCAGAATTAATTGTAAAAAAAAAAATTAAAAAATTATAATTAGAAAATTATAGAAGTTACAAAAAAGTTGAATGGTAAATAAATTATCCAAGCTTAGCTTAACATTTTACAGTTTGAATGACGTTTCTAGCTAAAAGTACGACAGAGTAAAAAATAGCTGAAAATAGCTACATTTTAAAAAATCTGTTTCATTGTTTCCTATGGGACAAAAAAATAAGAAAAAGTGAAATATTTTAAAAAGTGTAAATAGTATGAAAGAGAAGATAAATACTATGAAAGAGAAGAGATATAGCAATAATGTCCAGAAAAAGCTGCACGTTTTGATATTTGAATTGTTGAAATAGCGCAAAGTATGTAGGACTAGTTTAATAGCGTAGAACGGCAGAAGAAGTAAGAATAATAATAAGTATAAAGAAAATGGCCGACATGAAAAACAATAGTGTGAATGCTGCATTCACACTAATGATAACCTTGCCTCATATAAATTACTTATTTTCAATGATTCCTTTGACCCCCACAGACAAATTGTTCAAAACAATGGACTCATTAACTACTAACTTTTATTGGAACTATAAAAAACCCAGAATCTCTTTTTCAACTCTTCAAAATGCAAAATCACGTGGCAGCTTGGAAGCTCCAATTTTTTTAACACTATTTCTTGGCAAATCAGCTGAGGTATTTATATCAATGAACAAAGAAACAACCACAACAATTCCTGGCTAGAATTAGAACAAATCAATATAAAACAACCCCGGTCGCAGACCTTCCCTTACTACTGCAATCAGTTAAAAACCTTAACACTTGTAAAATTACAACAATCCACAAAACTCTGACAGCTTGGTGGAAAGCAAACAAAATCACTAAATCACTACTTGCACCATGTAGATATAGCCCAATCTGGCACAACCCGGACTTTCAACTGCACAACACCCCCATTTACTTTCCATCTTGGCAACAAAAAGGAATTACTCATCTCCATCACCTTTTCCAAAATAACCAATTCCTATCCTTTAACACCTTGATCCAGAAGTAAGGGGCTGGAGAGGACCAGTCCCTTCACTATCAACGATTAAAATCTGTAATCAAATCTAAAATTAATTTCTATCTATAAAGCAAGAAGTATCTGTCTGTGTATCTGTCTGTCTGATTGTCTGTCCGTGTGTCTGTCTGTGGCTCACATATCTCTCTGACTGTTCGTCAGATCGGCTTAAGCTTTTGGATATGGCTTGCGCATGGCCCGATGGTGTGCATCCTTCATTTTTCAGGTCTTTGCATAAATTTTCACTCCCCCTACGGGCACTTGTACTACTTGGATGAAAAAGCCAACTGACCCTTGACTTGACGAGTTCATGTGTTCACCAAAAGATGTCGCCATTGTGCTTTACAATGAAGCATGTTACCTGTCACCAGAGCGGAAGATAACTCAGAGTGGCACCAACTTCTTGCTGGTCCAGTGCAAGCACCGATTACGTGGGGCGGACTTTGACCAACAAGACCAGCGCGATCGCGTAAGTATTTTGAGCGTTCTGCCCGCAGTAAATGTTGGAATAAAGAAGCATCTCTACTATATCTGCATGATGCGTTAATATTGCATTTTACTTTGCTGCTTCAAGCATGTTTTCGTACAAAGGTTACGTTTATATTAAGCATTATGAATATGACTTAGCTGGCTAGCTGGGGCATTCGCAAATTATTACCATTAGCGAACTTGAATGGCATTTCAAAACGAAACTACCTTAGATCTTTCAAACTTATGAAGTTGGAATGAAATACAACGGTTGCTCATTTCTTTCTTCTGCCTGCATCCTTGGGAAGAGAAACGATGGATTGTGTGTTCCTATTATTACACCCTGTTGCTGCTGAAGATTTTGGGATTAACATGCATGGACGACAACAACGCAAGATACGTTACACATTTATTTTCAATATGTGATCTTAACTCAGTACGAGATCAAAGCAATCAGGCTGTATTCCTATCCCTAAAACTAAGAACGATAAAACCTAACTGCCAATAATAGTAAACTGGACGCGAAACAAATTTTTCGCAGGACAGATTACATTCAAAGTCAATTCAAAGACGCAAATACACGCGTGTATTCGCATCTTTGCATTGACTTTGAATGTAATCTGTCCTGCGAAAAATTCGTTTCGCGTCCAGTGTGCAAGCTGCTTTAGAAAATAAGCATTATTTCAGTTTTTCATTTCTATTCGTGCTTTCCCGCAGTCCATACTGTAGCCTATTGCCAGATGTTACGAGAGCGCTGCCGAGAGACACACAGATCTCGAACGAAGTTTATTTTCTCCTGGTCTGTTGGTCTTTAATTACAGTGACGTAATCGCGTGGCTCTGATTAGGCTCCTCGCCCACGGGAAAACAAACAGGTTCTTAGGAGGTTTGCAAGTTGAACCAACTAAGCACTGGCACTAGCACCAGCATGGCTCGAGCACCAGGTTCTTTTTGCTGGAAAAGGGGTATCATCGACTTTGTTGCTACACTGCTCACGTGGTTCGTGGGCTATAGTTCCAAACAAGCGCCGCGCTGTCATGATCTCCTATGGGACATGGTGTGCATCCTTCATTTTGCAGGTTTTTGCATAAATTTTCACTCCCCCTACTGGCACTTGCACTAGTCACTAACAATTCATGGCAACCATCTGAACTTAGCAAAGAAATAATGAAAATCACAAATTCAAAAAAATTATCTCCAAATTTATGAACTTATATCCATGTTAGTCATCCCAAACAGCAAATGGGAAGATGACTTTGCTCTCCCTCCCAACCCCGACTACTGGATTCAAATCAATAACAACATCTACTTTATGACTATTAACACCAATTTACAACTTATACAATACAAAACCATCCACAGATTCCACATCACCCAGAGTAAATTGTTTAAAATGGGACTGATAGTCACAATGTACTCTGGGTAGCACGGACAATTATTGATGCCCCTACACACTTATTCAAAATCAAGCAGGAATCAATTCGTGCAACATTCGGGTGGGAATTTCAAATTGACCAAAATTCTTATAGCTTTGAAAGAATGCCGTTTGAATACTTAGAATGCGCTTCGAACCCGCCGCAAATGATTCTTGCACATTCTGGGTGTATCAGCTCTTGAATGCAGCTTGAATGTAGTTGGAACACAGTAGGAATATTTAGAATGCTGTTAGAATGCAGTCAGAATATTTAGATTCTGTAACGTATTTTTTGATGCAAGGTAGAGTTTTGCACATATTTAGCAAGTTGTGAGGTGATGTGAAATGACCCTAGAAACCCGAAGTGGGGTCAAAATCTTGACATCCAGCTATTTTAGCCAAAATAACAATCTGATTGCACTAAATTTTATATTGTTGGAATCAGTGACCAAAGGCCTTTCATTGAGCCAGTTTTGAAAAATTTGATAAAAAATTATTTTGCATCCGGTAGGTGACTGTTAGTGCAAACCTCTCTTGTAAAGGGTTACAACAACTCCTGTAAGAAATCAGTGCCCAACACCTCCTATAAAGCCTTAAAGACCTCCTGACAGGCAATCTATTCCAGGAGGATGGTAATTTGTCATACCCTGCAGCTGGCAAAGAGCTCTAATGATGCCAGGTTCCCCGTTAGCCTCCATGGGCACCTGTGGTACACACTAACTAACGTGCTGTGCTATCTCATCCACCTCCACTTACAGGCACGCAGCACAGTGTAAAACTGAGCAGCCTTCTCCCTGCATGTCTACTTCTCATCTGTCCATAATGAAGAAACATTAAGGAGCTTCTTGTTATGATCCATGCAAGGAACCAGATGCAGATGAAGGGTACGATCAGGTAAGGGTCTTTACTGACAGGAATACACTAAAAACAGGGAAGGGGCTGAAGCCCAGAATTAGATAAGCACAGTCCAGCTTAGGTGGTATGACATGGTGAGGGTAGTGGCTATGTCCGTGCCTGACGAGTGGCATCCCAGAACAGAAGCCTGGTGGTTTTAACCTTCGCCGAAGCAGGACTGTCAGACAGGAGGTCCAAAGAGTTTAATAAGAACACAGTTTCAATCCTGGGGAACGATGAAGGTTTGTGAGGCATTCCTAATAAACCAGGCAAAGGAAAAAAGTGGAAAAGCAGGTTAAGAGGACCACAGTCCCAATCCTGGAGACTAACAATAAGGCTTGGGAGTTAGTTCCTATTAATGAAGTTTTGAAGAGCGATTACATATTTCACTGTCATAAAGGTTATGATTGTATCCAAAGACACTAATACGAGTCTAAACTAGAAGATATAAACTGACTAGTAGCTGAAGGGCTTAAAGTGAGACAACCCAGCTACTCTTTAACACAGAACTAAGGCTTATTTACACCAGAGGAACGCAAGGGAATTGGAGCATATGATTGGATTACACCTGGAAAGGGGAGATACGCCAAACACTAAATCAACTGAGGGGACAATACCTGGAAATGGAGCAGAGACAATTAAGGGGAAATGAGGGTTGTGACACTGCTAAGCTCAGTATAGGCAGTGCTTTACGGTGCAGAGTAACCACTACAGCAATGGATCGAAACCCTTGTCGTGCCAATGCGGATTGTGGCCAGAAACTTTGTGAAAGCAGCACGTAATTGGATTCGTGCTGCTCAGGGAAGGATACTGTCAGTTGGGGCTATCATTGTTCGTTTCTCAAGAGCCTCCTGCTGGCAATCTGGGCGCTCATCAGTTGCATTCTGAGCAGGCACATGTTCGGCTTTCTTCTTCCTTGGCTCTGTGAATGCCAGGTCTGATTCTACTAGTGTAAAGCAGCGGCGGTTGACGAGCATGTGTTTCGGAGGAAAACCAAAAACTGCCTCACTCTTCCGAGTTGGCAATAAGACTCCAGAACGAGCATACTTGTTCATAATTTGCTGATTGGACATTTGAGATTTGGGTGGGATTGGAGATGCCAAATTTTTAAAAAAAGAAAGAAAAAATGGAGAACCATTTGAAATTACCACTTTTTTCATGAATTAACTAGGGGGAAATGGGAATAAACGGGCCTTTTAACACAAAAGTGGTGTCAAAGTTTTTCACTAGGTCAAGGAAATGTACAATGGCACTGTTTGTTCTTGAAGCTGACGTAATACGTGCAACTCTCACCCCATTCTGCCTGGTAAGATGTTCAAACCCCATGCTCCCTCTCTCAACCCAAGAAAAATAGGACCATGGGTCCTGTAGCTTACTGGCAAGCAATCTTATAGTGACGATGCAATTTATGAAAATTTTATGTGAAGTTTGACCTTTGAACAATCAAAGGTCAATGTCAAGGTCACGAAATGAAAGTTAACATACATTTACAAGACCTCCTACATGCCAGCAATACAGTCCTAAGCTCTTAAGCAGTTTTGGTAATAAATGTAGGTGCAACAGCTTAATAGGGCATTAAAATGGCTATCAAATGTAATCAATAACTAATAAAATTAGTTATTAATTATTTATTAAAACTCTAATAAAAATAATATGAAAGTTCGTCACACGAGGCACCAAAATATGTAGAGGAATATGCCTTTACGATACATGAGATGGCGAGGATGGATAATCATGACGTTTCGTCTTAATAATCCTTCCTGCGCGATTACCATTTGATTCAGCAGGAAACCTGAATTTAGTACCCAGTCTCATAAAATTACTGATGTAACCAAAAATACAGAATTTTAATTAATAATTAAAATAACCAATATTAATGATTAAAGAAAACAATAATTAAATCAAAGATTTAATTAATAATCTGAAGGATTTTTGGAGTTCTACATAGGCTATTTTCACTCAGACTTCCCCGCATTACAGCATCCAACATGCACCAGGTTTAATAAATGAATTTATTAAACAAGCAAACACAGAACACACATGGGCTAATCTACGGAAGGACTACATACGAGCTAGATAGAGTATCAATGGTGTGTGTACATGCGAGTTACTGTGCATGTATGTGCAGATGCGTGTGCAGGCACATGTGTGCCTGTAGGCGTGTGCGCGCTTTTGGGAGTGGGCAGGCGCGTCTGCGCGCGTGGCAGATGCACATATGTGCTCGTGGGCACGAGTTCCTGAATGTCTGTATCACAAACTTAGGCTCCATCTGTGACCATTTTGGTGATACAAGTCATTGAATTTTCACTAGGTCACATTTGACATTCGAAGGTCTATGACGGTCACCAAATGAAAGTTCATATAAGACTTCCTGTATGTCTTTTATATAAAGCTAGGCTCCATCTGTGACTCTTTTGGCGATAAAGATCATGGTAATTGTATTTTGTCAAGTTTGACCTTCAAAGGTCACCAACAGTCATGTTGAATATCACCAAATGAAAGTGCATGTGTGACTTCCTGTAGGTCTGTAATACAAACTTAGGCTCTATCTCTGACCTCTTAAGTGATACAAGTCATTGAATTTTCACTAAGTCAAGTTTGACCGTCGAAGCTCAATTAAGACTTCCTATATGTCCCTAATACAAACCTTGGCTCTATCCAGGGTCTCTGCAGGTTTCAACAAGCCAAATTTAAGACTTTTTAAGACTTTTTTAAGACCATAATGAATACAATTTAAGACCCATTTCACATCGATATCGGCAAAAAAGTACAAAAGACTTGAAGGAAAATTGGAGGCCCGGAATTACTTGCAAAGTATATGAATTTATTCACAGCTCTTTCACATTGCAATACAAAATGCTTAACCTAACTAAAAACACCAGAAATTTCTCTGTTGTGAACCAAGATTTGTAAACTCTACAGCCAATGGCCATTGTGTGTGTGTGCCTGCGTGTGCATGCACACAAGAACTATCTGAGCTCTTGTCCCGTGGCTGCAATCTCCTCCACAATATTCTTGAGCTCTGCTAATTTTTCCTTGTAGCTCCTCCTCAGAGCATTCGACTTTGTGATGAGCTGGGCCATCTGAGTGCCCGCCTTGCCCTCCGCCTCTTCTGCAAGCCTGTCTGCATCTCTGGCCAGACTTTCAGAAACCTCTTGGACAGTTTTCCTTTTCTTTTTAAGTTCTTCCAGGTGATCCTCTAAAGCCTTTCTCTTCTTTCCCTGTTCATCAGACTCCTTCTTCCCTCTCTCTTGATCAAGGTAGACACGGTACTTGGACCTGGCTGATGCCGCAAAAGTCAAGAGCTCTTTCGTGATGGGAACTTTGGTCACCCCGCCATGTTGATTGACATAATCACACACAAGCCTGTGCGCAACAACAGTGTCCTCCTGCATGTTACACGTTTCAACTTCCTTGTTTACAGAAAAACCTCTCTCCACAGTGGCCTGTCCATGAGATAAAATAAGCAGCTTCTGGCAAAATGTCCAAAGTTCCGGATAGGGCCTTCGAAGGAAACCGCACAAGAAGGTGTCTAGCCTCTCTTGCATGGGTTGAAAGGAGGGGAATTCTTCGCTTCTGCTCTCAAGGGACAGGAAGGCCTCAAATTGTTGGAGAATGATATCACCTATATAACAAATCAGATACCAGAAAAGGGGACAAGAAAATGGGAGTAGATAAATCATTACATTATATCAACATCCTGTAATGGTTATAATGGTGAAGAAAGTCAATGTTCTAAATTTGGTTATAATGGTGTACAATGTCAAGGCTTATTCCAATACAACACATGAGCAAATGCACACAGAACAGGTGCAAGGCCATGTGGAGAAAGAATAACAAAAAGTAAGAGATCCAGTAGAGAAAAAAAAAGCGCACAGAAAATTATAGGTCAACTGAAAATAGAGAAACTTGTAGAAATAGTACTACAATTGATTATGTCAATTTATGTCTATGATTGGCCTGTTACTAATAAATTACTTGTCAATTTAAAAGTGTAGGAGGAAAGTCTGGCTGTAACACACAGACTATTTACTGTTCACTATGCTAGTGTCAACCTCTTACTTTTGTTCAAAACCAGAACTAAAATTCCACAACTATTCCTACCAGCAGAAACACCTCCTGTCAGCTGTTTGTCTTGCAGAAATGTCTGAACAAGACATTTCATCTGCCTCTTGCACCTGTCTGGGTGTCTGAAAATGGCAGAGGGGTCCAGACACACCATGTGCCTAACTGTTGGATATTTCAGGGGGCTCTTCTCCTGCACTTTACTGACAATGGTTGACAGTCCCTGTATGCAGTCCATTCTAAATTGAAGGACTCTGAGCTCTGAACTGTTGCTGCTCTGAAGGGGAATAAGATGTAAATAGTATTTTTAATAAAATGATATGTGCTGTTGCATCCTGACTACAATTTATAAAATTATCTTTCCAAATGATCATACTACCTTGAGGGCTGACTCAGCACCCAAGCCGATGTCGATGTGCTTTGGCTGGTGCCAGTTTTTTTTATCAGCTACATCTAGTTTGGTTAGCTGCAGAGTGCTGATGTCTTGCAGGACCTCTCGCTTGACAAAGCGCCTGAGTAGACTCTGTCAAAAGAGAATCTCAAAAGTAGTCCCCCATATCCACAATGCATCATTATCAAAATTCTAATGCAAGAACAAAAACTGACAAATGTATCTGTATCTATTCTTCAACAACACAGTGAACACATCAATTAGCTAGGTCTTATCTATAGTGACAAGAATGCTGTGATGATCATGTGGTGTGCTTTCCATATAAATCATTACCTTGATCAGTTCAGCCAAGTCTTTGCTGAAGAAAGGCATCACTGGCTCATCTGTTTGATACCTCTTCAAAAAGGGATTGAATGTCCTGGCAACAGTCATGTAGAACTCTAACTTGGCCAAGATGAGTGGATCTTTCAGAGCTGCTTCGATTGTGTCAAAGGATGCTGTCCCCGGGTTTGTGAGTTTCTTTCTTCTCACTGCATCCATATACTGCTGAAGTGATGGCCAGACTTCAATAGCCCTCTCTACCACAGGCAAGTTCTCTATCCACCGATGACCACAAAACGGTAAGGGGAAGATGGTGGATTTTGTGACAGCCCTGTAATCTTCTGTCCTTGCTGGTACGTTGGGGAATAGGTTGTGCATGGCTCTCAAAAGTTTGTCCAGCTGCCACATGGTGAATCCACTTTTAAAAGCATTATGCAACGTGTGCAGTCCACAGCTACCCACGGAAACAAGCTGAGCACCTCCATTCAGTTCTGCATACTCTTGTTGGAAAAGTTCCAAAAATTTGAAATTCACATTGGGCCCATCCATGGAGAAGGACACTAGGTTCCTGAGGTTAAGTTGGTCCACACACTCCTGAGATTAAAATAAATAAATAAATACATTAAATCTGACCATTGCAATTTTATAGTTCAAGTTATTGTCTAAGTCTTTTTCTCTTACTTCTGGTCATCAATCAATCAATCAATCTTTATTTATATGGCACTTTTCATACACTGGATAGCACAAAGTGCCTCACAGAGGATACAAAACAACAAAGAGAAACAAGAAAATCGAGAAAACCTGACCCTCCCACCCCCACATATATGCATACACGAGATACATAAATACATACATTCACATACACACTCACACACAGATACACACACATACACACAGACCCACACATAGACCCCCCCACACACACAAGCTGTCACTAGAGGGGTATTTTTATCTAGTATGTCCTGATGATAAGAAAAAAAAATTATGAAAAAAAATTATGCAATGCTATGTTACTTACCTTGACATGTTTCAGTAAGTCCTGAGCCGTCGATGCCCCATAAACTGGGACCCCAGGTACCTTGACTGGACTCGCTCCGCCTTCCCAAAAACGCACATGCAGGTCCAGCTGCTTGGTCTTGTTCGTTTGATTTAGGCTTTCGTCGAACATCAGCACGAACGGGCCCTTAACTTTGGAGATGAGGTCTCTCTTGATGTAATCGGCTAATCCAAATCGCGCTATGTACGCCGTCTTGTCTTTTTCCACACTTAAACGTTTTTGCTATCTCTGAATCCGGGAACATAATCTGGAACAGCTCATCAATGTTCTCATTACCAGTATATGACTGGTGCTTAGTTACCGTATGAAAAGTCCATAGCACCTCCGCTTTTAGTGTCGGCGTAGACCCAAACGCTGTCCGAGGTCGACTGGAGTTGCAGCAGACTGGGTCGCTGGACCTCGATGTCCGCCTCTGATGTGGAGCAATAGTGGCTGATTGACGGCGTTTGTTGCTGGCATTTTATGACCGCCTTGTGCTTTTCCGATTTGCAATGGGATTCCAGTGCCTTGATGCCCAATGTTCCAAGTTTTAAAGTTTTCTTGCACAAAGTGCAATGTGCTTCGTATGCGTTTCCCTCCACCGCTTCAACCATGCACTGAACTGTTCGTCCTGAAGCCACAAATCATTAAACTTGCACTTACCCATGGATGCAAGTACTGTAATTCGGTTCTGTTTAAAGTTTTCTCCGCTGTTATGCTAACTAAGCTGTCAACACACAACTGCGCGCGCACAGCAATAGCTGGTGGTGTTCGATAAATTCTGACAGGGCAGCACAGGTAGTTCCGCTTTGTAGTTCCGTTATAAGCGTCCTCAAAAAATCGAAACATTTAAAAAGCGAGACTGAAGTTTATGCAGGTTTTAAATAAAAGTAACGTCAATAGATTTTAAGACCGTTCAAAATCGTATTTAAGACCGTTTATGAGATTTTAGGAGAATTTTAGACATTTTAAGGCCTTAAATTCAAATTATTGGATTTAAGACTTTTTTAGACTTTTTAAGACCCCGCGGATACCCTGCTATCTGTAATGATTTTGATGATACAATACATTGAAATTTCACTGTAAAGTAAAAGCCTTTAATGGTCACAGAAGGTCAAATTCAAGGTGACGAAATGAAACTTCATATATGACCTCCTATATGAGTCTAATACAAACCTACGCTCTGTCTTGAAATTTCACTATGTGAAGTTTGATCTTTGAAGGTCACCAAAGGTCAAGTTCAAGGTTACCAAATTAAAGTTTGTATTTGACTTCCCATTAGTGTTCAATACACATATATTCTCTATCTTCAATATGTTCAAGCTTGGAAGCCTTTGAAAATTTAAAATTTTCCCAGATAGCAAAATTCTTCTGGTCCATATCTGGCCCACACCTGACACGTTTGACACGTTCATTTGGCTCACATACCGCATGGAATGATGGCACTTGGGTGCTCCGCTCCCGTTTGCCAGAACTTGGCCACAACCAAGCCATTACAATGCCAGATGTCAGCCAAGAACATATGATGCAGCAAATGTGGGCCAGTTTTGGTTCACTGACAGACTGATCATTGTCACTCTGCCAAATATTTGCCAATTGTGGGCCATATTTGTTTTGTGATATTCGGGCCAAATTCAGCATTTACCACATGGGCCACTTTAGGCTCACATCCATTTTGTTCAGGCCAAAAGAATGCCAAAAGTGCCGGATCGTTGCCTGATGTGGCCCACATCCGTATGCTATCTGGGTTGCTTGACCTCGAGTTTGACCTTTCAAGGTCATCTGAGGTCAACTTTTACACTGCCAAAATATAGTTCATATGTGACTTCCTACATGTTGATAATGCAAATTTAATTTCTATCCGCAACCATTTCGCTTCCACAGGCCATTTTGCCTATTCTCCATTAAACCCAATGTTAAAGCACAGCACCCCCAGTAGACCCACTTCTGTCGATACAATCAAAATGGCACTAGCACTGTACATTAAGTGTACCAAGGTGATTTGATAGCCCGATTTAGAAAAATTTATCTTAAAATGTTTGAGAAATAATTTTTTTGAAATTTCAAGTCCTGTCTTCTAACATTCTTAATATTTTCCTTGACCTGAAGTTTGACCTTTCAAAGTTATCTGAGGCCAACTTTAACATTGTCAAATTAAAGATCACATGCTGTGTGGCTTCCTATATGTCAATAATACAAACTTAAAGGAACTACAGGGTGAAATTTCACAAACAGGCTCTCTTTATGTAATTTTTCATCCAGAAAAAAAAACATGGCAGTCATTTCCCATAATATCAAACCGTTTTGGAGTAATTAGTAACTTTCTACTTGCCCTGGGAACGCCCCTTTTTAATCGCTACAATCGATAATGCCACCCTCTCTTAGCGTGACGTCATATAAAGAACTCAGGACCAATTCACTGCATAGCCGGTATGTACAACTGCATGTAAAAATATCATTTTGATCACTTCATTACATGTTTTTGTCGCTCCGGCGCTTAGTAACTTCAAATCTGATATGATTTACACTATGAGCAAAAGAAAAATTGGCAATATATATATTTTTTATTTAATCTTTAATCTGGTTTTCTTAACGGGCAATCAGACGCGCTAAATGGGCTAGGGAGCCGTGGTTCACTCGCGTTCACCGTCTGCGAAAGCTACTGCTAAACGCATTATCCAGGTGTTTGGTTCTCCATTTATAACGACATAAGTACTGCGTTTTTAAAGCGTATGACCCAGATTTCTTTTCTTTTTTTTTTTTAGAGATTTTTTTTTTGGGAATTTTTCCTTTATTTGATAGTTATACAGTGTAGAGAGACAGGAGGGTTGGGGAGAAGAATGGGGGATGACATGCAGCAAATGACCCGAGCCGGATTCGAACCCAGGTCGCTGCGGGAAGGACAAAGCCTTTATGGTACGCGCACTTGGACCGATGAGCCACCGGGGCGCCCCATGACCTAGGGTTCTGTTATGAAAATCTAATTCCTCGATCAGCTGTTTGCGAGTTTGCCAAACTGCGTGCTACACTTTGATGTAGATTTGACTTTTTTCATTATGCTCTCCTGAGCTGACATCCAACAATCTCGTTAGATTATGTACCGCATTTGGTCAGGCTAGAGTAAAACAATAATATGATCTAGGCATGGGCAACGCTCTGCATAAACTCTAATGGAATGCGTAACAGCTGAACTGGGGCGGTAAGCAAGCCTCAGAAAACTTATAAAAAAATGACGTAAATACCATTTTCATACAAAAAGAACACCATGGTTTGATTAAAAGCAACCTTTTCAATAGGATACCTGCATATCATACATGAACTCTGCGTATTACGGCCAAAAAACGCGATTTGAAGAGAGCTATCGTTTGCCCGTTGGATGAATGCGTGACCTCAATTTGCGCCATGTTTACAAATTTTCAAGTGCACGGCGTGGCAAAAATAACCATTTAGGAGGTAGATTTCAAAAGCCTGCGCCGACATCTTATTCCAGCTACGGCCCTGATTTGCTTACAGCCATCTATTTTGAGAAATTACGAGTCTGTTCGTCTAGGCTAGACGTCCAGGGGATGTGAAATAAGTTCAACAGAAGTTGGTGAAGTTCGTCGCGAGTTCGCCGTCATTTCATCTCAACAATGGAAATGAAGGTGAGCGTATTTTTACTCTACCCTACATAGTTTGTTGACAGAATATCCTGTGACCCTATTTGTGAAGTTTCAGTAAAATATACCAAGGAATAAACCGGCGCCAGGCCTTTGAAGCCCACCGGTCACAAGATTCATTCACGTATACGCTTCAATTTGAGACTGCAATGATGGAAATCTGAATAAACAATTAGGGAAAATTCTCGGCTCTCGGAATTCTGAATATCGTTTAAACATTTTGTTAATCGGATTATGAAAGAAGACTGAAAATAAGCGCCCGCTTTTTGTTTGATGTAAAAGCACGTATTTAAAGGAGAATACATTGTATACTGATTAAGCATTGAACTCTGCATAAGTCGAACTGTTTTGATATTTGTTGATGACATTGCTACAGCTTCCTGGAAGCAATTACATGCAAATCTGCGGTCTAGTGAGCATTTCAGGTTCGATGTACTGAGTAATAACGCCGCGGAAACTTTAAACTGGCCCGTCATTCTGCCGAATAGTCTTACTAAACTAGTTAATCGTCTGATTGCTAATCAAGCAAAGGGGAGGTTTCTGCCTCACCAAACTAACCTCCGACTGCACGTCACTGTATTTTACTATGAATTCTTCACAGTACCTCATTGAAACTATCATGGGAGGAGGGTATATGGACATAGTAAAAAACAGTGCAAAGTTTTTTTTTTTAAATCACCACAGGTTATTGAAGGGGGAACGTTTGATTCATTTCGTAGCAGTGGGAGGGCAAACAACTGCCGGCATCAGCGACTTCACTGCATTTTATATAGTAATGGACGAGTAGCGTTAATGTTTGCCCTCCCACCGAAAATTTTGACATTTTTGCAGGCCATTAATCCAAAAAAACTTCACAGGCAACCCATTCAGACCATTTTTTTTATATCAATGCAAAACCTAATGTTTGTTGAACATAATGGGGTGAAATTCAATGCATTTTCCATTAAAAAGGGCCTAGGGGGCGCTGCTGTACTTCTGAAAAGGGGTAGATGACTTTAGCATCAATTATTTCTGTTAGGGTACCCTAATGGATAATTTGACCTGGTTTATTTCTGAATAGACTGTATTTTCTAAAATGCCCTCAGGCTTCACCCCCCAATTTTCACAATGGATTTTGTTGAAAAATGCTGAAATCAGCCATTTTTGGGACCCTGTGGCTCTGAGACCCTTTCCTGTAAAGGCGTTGGACTTGTGGCAAACTCTTCATCTGTGTCTTCTGTACTCACCTGCAAAAAATCATTAGAAAATAAAAAACTTTGTTCTCAGCAACTCAAGAAATGTTGTCATTTTCATTTGTATTGCCCATGCCTATATGATCTGACAAAGAGAAAAAGATTAGAACATGAGACAAGAGTCAAGACACAGCGGCAGCATGCAACTAGACGCGCAGCAGCAGCTAGGGGGAAGCGCTTTCACACTGGACGCAAAACAAATTTTTAGTACGACAGATTACATTCAAAGTCAATGCAAAGACGCGAATACACGCGTTTCGCGTCCGTTGTGAAAGCAGCTTAATAGAGCGCTGGCAAAGAGAAGGCGTTAAATGTGTGGAATGCAAGCCAAAGCCTGCTAAGTGCTAGCCGCAGCCAGCGCTCTATTAAGCTCTATTGTGTCTATAACGAAAGCCCTGCTGAAGCGCTGGCGTAGCTAACGCGTTATAATTGTTCATTAGCAGCCTACCTTCATTTTCTTCCGTTTTTCAGTGCCCGATCTGCTCTTCTTTCTCCCCTTTTCCTCGGTGCTTCTCTCCTCGAATGGACTTCTGATTTTCGGGATAGCATCTGGCTTGATTTTTCTCCTCTTTTTCATGGTGAACTCAAACCAAAACCTTTAATCCTCGAAGCCAGAATCGTTGAAGTGGTCGCTACAAATCACACTATTGTCGCTTGGTCCTTGCCATTTTGCCCGAGTCAGTTTCACCCGAGACGCCCAAATTTTCTTATTTTTTCATCTTTTGGAAATCGATGAAGGCTGACTCCTTCTTTGGATACGTTACTACAACTTGCTACAATGCATCTGGTAGGCATTTGCTCTGCCGTTTCCCGAAATTTCGCGAGAATATAACGATTTTATAAACCTTCTGCAGTTCGTGTCCCATAGGCAGTATAGAAAAACGAGCTCGACTGAGCTCGTCTTGTTCTTTATATGACGTCAGCAGGTTGATGTGTCAATCCTGCGGATTTTGGACCTAATTGTGGGCGGGGCAGAAGCTGGCTGAAAATCAAGGTCTGCCATCAGAAAACAAGCCTAAAATTATTACTGTGTGTATTTTCACGGGAATTTTGGTCGCAGACATAGTTTACAAGTACAGAACTATGGAATTAGTGTCAAAGTACCCGGTAATAGAGAGTTCCTTTAATCTCCATCTGCAGCCATTTTGGGCCATTTTGCATATTCTCCATAAAACCCAATGTTAAAGTACAGCGCCTCCACTAGACCCACTTCCTTCGATTCAATCAAAATGATGCTCGCACTGTGCATTCAGGGTACCAAGGTGAGTTGATTGCCTGATTAAGAAAAAAATATAACCCCCAGTTTTTGAGAAATGATTTTTTGAATTTTTTTTTTAAGTCTTAAAATAGACAAAAATGATTCAATCAAAAATCCAGAAAAAAATGTCAAGAGATATGGTCTATTAGTATGTTATGGCAAATTTACAGGAAAATTCATCGGGCCAAAAAAAAAATAAAAAATGTTTCGAGGACGGACAACAGACCCCAAACCACAACAATAGCTTATCGGCCCATAGAGCCAGTACGCTAAAAACTGCTGGAAGATGCCCAACACCCCACCAAATCTAAACCAATAAATCTAATAAAACTGCCACAGTGAAAGGGACAAAGAGTCACTGCCTGACAGACATCTGAGGGGAGGAGCTCACTGTAATCCTTAGTTAAAACAGTTAAAAATAGATGTTAAAACTATACAAAAGAGGACAAAGAGACAAAGTTTATTTTACCCCGATGGAACTTCAGATGAAGTGGCAGGCTTTGTGAAAAAGAAACACAGAGAGCATTTACATACATTTTATCTTATAACTTCACAAATATATCACGGTTATATTCCAGAATTACATTACAATTACCACAAAACATTCTGTCAAACTAAATTATATACTGCTCAAAAAAATGGAATACTTAACCACTTGTTTCCCGTGTATTTACATTACCGCAACTCAGGCCTGCATGATCTCTGATCAGTTGGCTTATCGAACTTTCCCGGAAACGTGTGTACTCGTATTACTACCGACCGGCTCAAGTCCCGGAGCCGTCTTATAGCGTTGCTCGCTTTGCATCTAAACACGCAGAACTGTCATCATGAATGCTTTTTGCTTTGCATCTAAACACAGACAATGGTTTGAGTTCATGTGACACTATGATTGGTCTTGGGTGATATAAGAAGTAACGCGCATACATTCCATTACTTTCAGTTTGTAAATTTTGTTTCATTCATTTTCACCGTGATCACATAGTGACCGTCAAACGAACTGATGCTGGTCCTGCTGTGGCAGGACAAAAAACTTGTGAAGATGCTGTAAACCCGCGGGCCACATGTGCAAAACAGTGAAGAGGAATCGTCAGGGTGAGCGAATGGTGAAACCACGTTGTATTGTTGATAGCATCTACGGTATGAGTGGTGTTGATCGCAGTGATCAACTGGCTAGTTTGCACCCGCCGACTGCGAAAAAGTTGAGACTGTGTGAATCTTGTGGAGTTTGCGCCAAGAACAGTGTAAGGAAAGAGTCACGCTACACGTGCGCGAGTTATGAGATTCCATTATGTGTAAAACCGAGCTTCCAAACTTACCATACTGTCAAGAATTTTTTAATTACCAGTAAGTTTTTTTTTTCATGTCGCCATCGTTCTATCACCTCGCAATCTGTTTCTTTGTAAGTAAAAGATGTGTATAGCATAATTGATTGCATCCTTATCGTATATCGCATGAACTCAAGTCAGTGTTTGGATGGTTTAGATGCTAAACAGCACAGTTCTTATCACCCATTAACGACCATCAGTGAAAATAATTCGGGCCAGTGTGCAAGGCAGCACTCACTGCTGCCCTGTTAAACACGACTCGCATGAGCTATCGTTCATAGATGGATCCGGGACTCAAGCCCGGCGATTGTTCGCGAGTAAACACGGCTCTGAGCGCGAAGTGGTGAAGCATCCTAGTATAACACCAAGGCAGTTAATCTTCAGGGATATTAATCTGTCCATTTAGGAAGCACAATTGATTGTGAATCAATTTCACTTGCTTTGGTGCAAATAAAATTGACAACAGGTGCAATGGAGAGGCCATGACAATCCCAAAAAAAGGAATGGTTGTGCTTATGGTGCACACAGACAATTGCTCTCTCCTTGTCCTTCCTGACAGATTATTCTCTAATTTTGCATTTGAGTAGTGTACATGTCACAACCGCATGAGGCGGTACCTGCAGCAGGACCGAAATCTGCTTCTTTAAGTGAGAAAGAATAGGAGGAACACTGCCAGAGCCCTACAAAATTACCTCCAGCAGGCTACTGGTGTGAATTTTTATGACCAAACTGTCAGAAACCGACTTCATGAGGGTGGCATGAGGGCCCCACGTGAAGTGGGACCTATGCTGACAGCTCAATTGGCATTCGCCAGAGAACACCAGAATTGGCAGGCCCAAGGGTAACACTGAAAACATCAAATTTTTTTCAAAAATTTAAAGATATCACAATTTTTTTTTACTCTTACATAGCATGAATGCGTATTTGAAGTCTCATTCCATGATTATTGATGCTAAAAAAAAAGTTTGAACTGGTTTGAGGCAATATTATTCAGCAAAATTAGCTCTGATGGTCAGTTGTTCCAGTATATTAGGTGACATGAACTTAGAGCTGTGTCACAGTGTTAAACATAATGGAACAACGGAAGGAGCTCTCTGAGATTGTTCGTAGCTGCATTGTGCCCCAACATAATGCTGGTTGCAGTGGCAGGACTAGAACTGGGAATTGGGGTGGCACAGACACGTCCCTTAACAATTAGTCCTGGCTAGTTCTCAATCATTTTCCTTTATTGACACGTTTTCCAACTATCATAATTGGCAACTGAAGACACTGTTTCTCTCCATATGCGATCTAACAGCCATGAAATCATGGGCTAAATTCAGTACAGAAAAATAATTTACTCATTAATTGGCCAATGCTTCGCGTTGAGTGAACTGGTCCACGTTCCAATTAAATATCGCCTTTCACTTTCGGTATTACGTGGGTTGATTAAAAAAAAGTGGCACTCGGCAGTTAAATAGGCTATAAAAAGCATGCGGCTCAAGCTATTTGCGTGAGAGTCGACAGGTATGCAATTTTGAATAACGTTGATTTAAATACAGCAAATAGTGTCCAGATGAATGATTGCAGCACCTTTTAAGTCTGGAGTGCTCTTGGAATGAACCTTTTGTTAATTATGAAAATGACTGAGAGCAGGTCAGGACTAATAATTGTTTTAAATGGATGTTTTGTGCACCCCAGTTCTCAGTCCTGGTTCCGCCACTGTACTGAATTTAGCCTATGATTTCATCGCTGTTAGATTGCATATGGAGAGAAACCATGTCTTCATTTGCCAGTTACGATAATTGGAAAACGCGTCAATAAAGGAAAATTGTTGTCATAAAGGGACGTGTCTGTGCCACCCCGATTCCCAGTTCTAGCCCTGCCACTTGCTGGTTGGTCACTTATAAAAATTTCTGAAGACATTAAATGCTGCCATGGCACGGTAAGAAACACCATCAAAAATTTCAAACACACCAGTTTGCTGAAAACTAATGACAAAATAGGTGCAAAACGGCAGTTAAATGCCTCTGATGTTCGTTATTTCGGTATGACAAGTACAAAAAAACTGTCGGTTGACAGCACGACAACTCTGTGATGATCTTAATAGTGCCAGAGGTGAAGAGATGAAAATATCAAGATCAACTATTTCCAGACGCCTGTGTGAAAATGGTCTGATTGGTCATATTGCTGCCAAGAGTTGGCAACATCAAAAAAAAACTTGATTCAAGGATTGGACACCAATGGACCTGGAACAAGTCCTTTGGACTGATGAATGAAAATTCAAAATTTCCCCATCGAAATGCTGAAGATATGTGCTCCGTAGAGTTGGAGACCATTTCAAAAATGACTTTTTGACCCCTTCAGTGAAACATGGAGGTGTTAATAATATGGTTTGGGGTTCAGTATGCTGAAAAGCAGCTGGTGATCTCATAAAAATTGACAGAATCATGGAGTAAAAGAACTATCACAACATCCTTGTGAGGCACGCATTGCCATCTGGAAAGAGACTGGTTGGTCAGAAATTTTATTTTCAACAGGATAATGGCCCTAAACACACTTATAAGTAGTGCAAGAATTAGCTCAGTCGGAATTAATCATCTGGTGACATACAAATTATAATCTGGCCCGCTCAAACACACGTCCAAATTGGCGTCACATGTTTTACCACACATTTTGAACCCTTTCTCAGAATTTTTACCTACTGAGAAACAATAATGGGTGTAAGTATAAAGGGTGACTAAATAGGTATCCCAGAAGAGCCCAATCAATATCCAGTATCATTTCATTAACTCTATGGAACCCAGTAAATGTCTGCAAATGTCATGTGTGTTACCATGGAATTGCCCAAATATATGAATAGTACTGCTTTATCTTAATTTTGTCAAGTGTATTATCATCACTGCACTCCACTGTACAATGTACAAGAGAAAAGATTTTCAATTTGAATAATTCGTTCATCAAGATCTGATATGTGATTTAAGTGTTTCTTTAATTTTTAGAGCAGTTTTACATCACAAACTAGATCAGGAAATGCCAATGCATGCAAAGCAATGATGCACAACGTTGGCTGTGTCACTATACTTCAACCACAGCCAAAGAAATAGGCGAAAATGCATTCTGTGCAATGAGATTACAATATGACACATCTCACTCTCTCCTAATTGACCTGAGGTTTGTGCCCTAATAAAAGTGGGGTGGACTATGCTAATAACATCCTAAACATTAGAGGTCCCCAGTTATTCTGTATTTAGTTGTTTAAAATATGTCCAATGGGTCTTTAAAATAATGTTAAGAATTCAGTTACAAAAAAAAAAAAACCCACACACATCCAGGCCAAGTGAGACCTCTCACCCTGTCTGTGCCGGCCTGAAACGCAAGCCGTTTTGAGTGGGTGGGGAGGCTATGCTAATGAGGCTCTGCTCTGATTGGCTGCCTGGCCGCTTCGATTCCGGGGGAGGGTGCAGACCCGGAAAACCAGGAAACCAAGATGGCAGGTATTTCAGGACAGCTTTCTGCGGCATCTATTGCTGCAAGACCGTACTTGTTTGATCTCGAATCCGACGCCGAACGGGAGGAAGAAGCAATTGAAGTATTGCAGCAACGTTTACAGCAAGATGTCGATGAGCGGCAAGTTGAAATTTTATTGTTTTGCTCGTACTGTCTCGCCTTTCATGCATGTGATTGTAGCTATACTGTTACATAGTCATGTTATATACCCACTCAGCTATCCGGAGGAAACTTTGCTAAAAGCTTCTATTAACCATTTCTACCAAAACGAAAGACAATTTGGACACCAAGCTACCAAATGAGTTCGTAGCAAAAATACAAATGGCGTAAGCATTGCTTATGTGGAGGTAGCAAATCAATAACTTCTACCGGAAATATGAATCCGACCTCCACTTCTTTTTTTCGGCTTTTTATTTGCCAGAACAATTTTCAAAGGTGGATGAAATTCCGCAACGGCAATGCAGAGAAATCGTTTGTTATACCATGCGCGTTATAGTGCGTTTTGCGATTGCTTTCACCGCGGTAGGATCAGAGAGCTAGCCCACACCACGGCAAAGTGCCCGGCTGACCCCGGTTATGGATGAGTAAAACAATCGTTTCACAGCAGCAGTGCACAAACCCAAACATGTAACCTAAGCTCTGCAAAACATACGTCTTGTCTAACTGCAGCCTTATCAGCCCAACTTTGCAGACACGCACAACACCTCTCCGGTTAGCTTCAACTTTAGCGGCTCCAGTCAGGTAACGTTATGATGAAACTAACACCTTGATGCTAACCGAAGTAACACAAACATACCAATCTGAATTACTGCATATAAGTTCACCAGGAGCATTTTTTAAGTAGCACGGAACGCGAACTAACATGCGGTAGTAACCGAGCAGTCATCATAACGACAGAGGCAAACATTACCCTGCAATACAGGTTTTACAGACAGTAAGTTCTGTTACCGTGAACAGTTGTACCAAGCATCCAAATTACAAACAAGTACAACCCCAATTCCGAAATAGTTGGGACAAAGTGTAAATTGTGAATAAAATCAAAACGCATTGACTTTCAAATCACACCAGCCAGTATTTTATTCACAATAAAACAGAGATAACATAGCAAATGTTGAAAGTGAGAAATTTTACAATTTTATCCACAAAATGAGCTCATTTCAAATTTGATGGCTGCTACAGGTCTCAAAAAAGTTGGGACAGGGGCCTGTTTACCATGGTGTAGCATCCCCCCCTCTTTTTAATACAGAGTGGAGGCTTCTGGGCATTGAGGAGACAAGTTTCTTGAGTTTAGCCATTGGAATTTGATCCCACTCTTGTTTAATACAGGCTTCCAGCTGCTGGAGAGTTTTGGGTCTCCTTTGACGGACTTTTCATTTAATTATGTGCCAAATGTTCTCAATCGGTGAAAGATCAGGACTGCAGCCAGACCAGTTCAGCACACGGACTCTTTTACTTTGAAGCCATGCTGTTGTAATAGCTGCAGTATGTGGTTTTGCATTGTCCTGCTGAAATACACAAGGCCTTCCCTGGAATAGATGTCGTCTGGAGGGGAGCATATGTTGCTCTAAAACCTTTATGTATCTTTCAGCATTCACGGTGCTTTTTAGAACATGTAAGTGTCCCACACCATATGCACTAATGCATCCCCATGCCATCAGAGATGCTGGCTTTCGAACTGAACGCTGATAACAGGAGGGGTGGTCTTTCTCCTGTTTAGTGCAGAGGACACAACGCCCTTGATTTCCAACAAGAATATCAAATTTGGACTCGTCTGACCACAGGACACTTTGCTACAGTCCATTTTAAATGAACCTTGGCCCACAGAAGACGGCGGCGCTTCTGGAGCATGCTCAACAATGGCTTCCTTTTTGCATGATAGAGTTTTAGGTGGCACCTGTGGATGGCACGGCAGACTGTGTTTACAGACAGTGGTCTCTTGAAGTATTCCTGGGCTCATTTAGTAATGTCAATAACAGAATCATGCCGGTGAGTGATGCAGTGGCGTCTGAGGGCCCGAAGATCACGGGCATCCAGTAAAGTTCTTCTGCCTTGTCCCTAAGGCACAGAGATTTCTCCAGTTTCTCTGAATCTTTTGATGATGTTATGCACTGTCAATGATGAGACCTTCAAAGCCTTTGCAATTTGACGTTGAGGAACATTGTTTTTAAAATATTACACAATTTTTTTTATGCAAGCTTTCACAGGTTGGAGAGCCTCTGGCCATTTTTACTTCTGAGAGACTCAGTCTTTCAAAGACATCCCTTTTATAGCCAATCATGTTACACACCTGATGCCAGTTAACTTAATTACTTGCTAAATGTTCTTTCAGCTGATTCTCTTATATATTAATTGCTTTTTCAGCCCTTTTTTTGACTGTGTCCCAACTTTTTTGAGACCTATTGCAGCCAGAAAATTTGAAATAAGCTCATTTTGTGGATGAAAATGTAAAATGTTTCAGTTTCAACATTTGAAATATTATCTATGTTCTATTGTAAGTAACATATTGGCTCATGTGATCTGAAAGTCATTGCATTTTGATTTCATTCACAATTTACACTTTGTCCCAACTATTTCGGAATTGGGGTTGTATAAAAAATTAGCTTCAAATGAGGTTTTATGTTCACACACCTTCTGTTGAATCTCTCCTTGATATTATTAACTCTGGCATATTTAGGACATGAACATTAGGAACAGTAACTTAGCTATGTTAGCCGCAGTGCTACAGCCACATTCAACAGGCTATCACGTTAGGTAGGCTTATGCAGTAAAACAACACAAAATGATAAAAACTTACTGCTTCTGCGTCTGTGAGTGGTTATGTGGAGCTAGCAAATCGATAGCTTCTACAGGAAAGAATTCTGGATGCGATCTCCACCTTTTTCGGCTTTTTAGTAGCCAGAAAAATTTTAAAGGGGGATAAAATTTCGCCACAGCAATGCAGAGAAATCGTTTGTTATACCAGACATGTTATAGTATGTTTCACGATTGCTTTCACCGTGGTAGCCTCAGAGAGCTAGCCCACACAATGGCAAAGTACCCGGCTGACCCCAGTCATGGATAAGTAAAACGTTTGTTTCACAGTAGCAGTAAACAAACCCAAACACATATCCCAAGCTCTGAAAAACCTATGTCTGGTCTAACTGCAGCCTTTTCAGCCCAACTTTGCAGACACATATAACACCTCTCCAGTTAGTTTCAACTGTAGTGGCTACAATTAGGAAACTGCCACATTGACGCTGACCAAAGTAGCTCAAGCATACCAATCAGAATTACTGCATATAAGTTAACCAGGAGCATTTTTCTAAGTAGCACGGCATGCAAACTAACATGCAGTAACTAGTAACTAAGCGTTAATAACAACCACAGAGACAAACATTACCCTGCAATACAGGTTTTACAGACAGTAAGTTCCGTTACCGTGAACAGTTGTACCAAGCATCCAAATTACAAACAAGTATAAAAAGTTAGCTTCAAATGAGGTTTGTGTCCACACACCTTCTGTTGAATGTCCCCTGATACTACTCTTACATATTTAGGACAAAAACATTAGCAACAATAACTTAGCTACGTTAGCCTCATTGCTACAGCCACATTCAACAGGCTATCAAGTTAGGTAGGTTTATGTAGTAAAGCAACCCAAAATGGTAAAACTTACTTCCTCCGCGTCTGTGAGTCACAGACAGTTGCTACCGATCCAGGCTTTATCTTCAGATATTTTACAAAGCCTGCATTTGAGGCTAGTTATAAGTGCTAACTATTTTTGTTGTTGTTCGATGCATATCCAGCGTCGAATTATCCTTTATTGACAAAGCTGTCTCAGTGAAATGCAGAGCACAAACAGCTAACGTTCCCTTGGAGTGTGGCTGTTTGCCACCAGCAAACAAACAAGTTACCCACTGATTTCTGGTGGCATTGCCTTTTGGAAGAGAAAATAGTTGTGCTTTTTTTTCACAACCAAAAAAAACACGTACAAACAGCTTTGGGTGACATACTGATAAATCTACACGTTCAATGATTTGGGTTCGGTTTGTGTCTGATAGAATAAATTCCGGGGTGGGCAGGTCTAGCGCCGTGATTGGCTCTGGCCAGGTCTGTCCTGATTGGACACAACAACCTGACGTCAGGTTTTGCCCAGATCTCATGAAGATCTCGGGACGAGCGGTTCACAGAGGAAATCACGTTCAGGAAATCACGCTCTTGGATTACGGCCAAACCCCTGTATCTCGTGTTTAGAAACTTTGCAGAGCTTGAATATGGACATTCAACATTATAACATTACTTGTATGTATTAAAAGAAGGATCAACATAATAGGGGACCTTTAAGACAAACATGTCCTGTGGTCATGATTTGCACCACTGACTCAGTAACAATACTTTAAAGCCACTCAATACTGTCCTACCACAGACAGTGACCCCCTCACCTCCCATAGGAGTGCAGAAGAAAACACAAGAATCCACTTCAGTATTGGGGCAAGCATTAAATTTGCAGAGATGTATGGTCCAGATTCTACCCTACTTTGAAAATGTACTGAAAAAATACAGTGAAAATTCAACAATTAAGAAAATTGATGTGACACCTCTATTCATGAATTGCAACCCAAATTCCAAAAAAGTTGGGACGCTTTGTAAATTGTAAATAAAAACAGAATGCAATGATTAGCAAATCTCATTAACCTACAGTACCAGTCCAAAGTTTGGACACACTTTGCTCATGTCACACTCTGTTTTTTGAGTTTTTTAATGGCTTAACTTTTCTATATAATCTCAAATGGAATCTTGTGAGAGATAAAAAGTCAGAAATATAAAGAGAATAATTTACTTGTTTGAATGGAGTTCAAAGTTTTGGAATTCTCAAAGAAGCCATATTTTGCAAAGTAATCAGACAGGCAAGCTCTTTCCATTTTCCAACCGGCGAAATAAAGTCAAGCTGTTTTGGGACTTATTGGGCAAAAAAGGTCGATGAAAATCAAACCGCAAGTGCAGCACATCTATAGGAACTTAGACAGGGCCATGCGGCAGCAAACTCATTATAGCCATAAGACTGCCCTTATTAAAAAGCATTGTGAGTATGCTCAGCACATAGGACAAGTGCTCGTTAGTTTGATGGATTTAAGAATTAGATATTTTTTCCAAAATAATGTGTGCTTATTTCTTTATTTAACAAGTATAATGAGAAAAATGTGGGTATGTCTAAACTTTTGACTGGTACTGTACATTTTATTCACAATAGAACATAGACAACCAGTAGTGGAGCTACAGGGGGGGCAAAGACACGTCCCTTTTAGTCCTGGCTAGATCTCAATCATTTTACTTTATTGACGTCTTTTCCAATTATCGTAATTGGCAACTGAAGACACGGTTTCTCACCGTACGCGATCTAACAGCGATGAAATCATGGGCTAAATTCAGTGCAGAAAAATAATTTACTTATTATTTGGCCAATGCTTCGCGTGATTGAACTGGTCCGTGTTCCAATGAAACACGGACTTTTACTCTCGGTATTTCGTGGGTTGATTTAAAAAAAAAAGACAAAAAAAAACAGTGGCACTCGGCAGTTAAATAGCCTAGGTTATAAAAAGCGTGCAGCTCAAGCCATTTGCGTGAGATTCGACAGGTAGGCTATGCAATTTTGAATAACGTAGATTTAAATACAGCAAATACGCGACCAGATGAATGATTGTCGTCTTACCTAATCGGGGAGAACAAGCAGCACCTGTTAAGTGCGGAGCGCTCTTGGAGTGAACCTTTTGTTAATCATGAAGATAACTGAGAACAGGTCAGGATTTATAATCGTTTTAAACGGCTGTTTAATTGCAACCCAATTCTCTGTTCCGCCACTGTACTGAATTTAACCCGCGATTTAATCGCTGTTAGATCACATGTGGAGAGAAACCGTGTCTTCAGTTGCCAATTACAATAATTGGAAAAGACGTCAATAAAGGAAAATGATTGAGATCTAGCCAGGACTAAAAGGGACGTGTCTTTGCCCCCCCTGTAGCTCCGCCACTGTAGACAACATAGCAGATGTTGAAAGTGAGACATTTTACCACTTCATGAAAAATACTAGCTCATTTTGAATTTGATGGCAGCAACACATCTCAAAAAAGTTGGGAGAGGGAAAACAAAAGGCTAGAAAAGTAAGGGGCACTAATTAAAAAAAAAACAGGTGAAGAGGTATTTTGCAACTAATTAGGTTAATTGGCAACAGGTCAGTAACATGACTGGGTATAATAAGAGCATTTTAGAGAGGCAGAGTCTCTCAGAAGTAAAGATGGATAGAGATTCACCAATCTGCAAAAAAACAGCTTCTAAAAATTGAGGAACAATTTCAGGAAATGTTCCTCAATGTAAAATTGCGAAGACTTTGAATCTACAGTTCATAATATCATCAAAAGATATCTCCGTGTGCAAGGGACAAGTCCGAAGGTAAATATTGCTTCGGGCCCTCGGGCAGCACTGCATTAAAAACAAGCATGATTCTGCATTGGAATACACTGCATGGGCTCAGGAACACTTCCAGAAATCATTGTCTGTGAACACAGTTTGCCGTGCAATTTACAAATGCAAGCTAAAGCTGTATCATGCGAAGAAGAAGCCATATGTGAACATGATCCAGAAACGCCGCCGTCTTCTCTGGGCCAAAGCTCATTCAAAATGGACTGAGGAAGAATGGAAAACTGTTCTGTGGTCAGATAAATCAAAATTTGAAATTATTTTTTGGAAACCATGGGTGCCGTGTCATGTGGTCTAAAGAGGAGAGGGACCATCCAGCTTGTTATCAGCCCACAGTTCAAAAGCCTGCATCTCTGGTGGTATCACATTAGTGCCTATGGTGTGGGGAGCTTACAGATCTGGAAAGGCATTATCAATGCTGAAAAGTATATAGAGGTTTTACAACAACATATGCTTCCATCCAGACAACGTCTCTTTCAGGGAAGGGCTTGCATATTTCAGCAAACCACATACTGCATCCATCACAACAGCATGGCCTCGCAGCAGAAGAGTCTGAGTGCTGAAATGACATACCTGCAGTTCATACCATACCATTGGAATCCTACATCTGACAAGAGTGGGACAACATTCCTTTCCCAAAACTTCAGCAATTAGAGCAATAGTCAATTCACAAAAAAAATAACCGGATCTAGCTTTTTCGCCAAAATTTCTTACGCTTCCAAGACTATCACACTTCCCGGTGCGCAGCTTGCTAGAGCTTAGGTCTATTGTATGTGCACAGTGGTGGACAAAGTACACAACTTCATTACTTGAATCAAAAGTATAGATACTCCTGGTCAAATATTCCTCCAATAAAAGTAAAAGTTTTGCAGTCAGATTATTACTTGAGTTTAAGTACTGGAGTACATGCTTTTAAAAATATTTAAGTATTCAAAGTACTTTTCAAAAATCTCAAAATGTATTTTCACAGTGCATGAGTGCAGTAAAGAACACAGGGGTGTACATTTGGCTATGTTGTGTTTATTTTGACAACATTTACAGTTTTTATCTCACATGCCACAGATTTGCAGCTCCAAAATAGCCTCCTTCTCCCCAATAAAACCCCCCAAAATATTCTGGCGCCCCCTTTTAAAATTATTTCGGCAAGTTCCCCCGTGACCCTAGTGAGGAATAAGCAGGTATAGACAATGAATGAATGTAATGTTACAGCCCAGGAACCAGAAGCAAGCAGTGGTAGAGAAAATCGAAATCCTTTATTCAGTCCGAGTCCAAGCCAGAGATCACTAAAGTACAGGGCCAAAAAACACAATCCAAAACTCAGGGTCGTGGGACAGGCAGAGTTTGGTAATAGTGGGTCAGAATGGCTAAGGTACATATGCGGCAGGCAAAAATCAGAGTCGATAATCCGAGATCCAAAGATCCAAAAACCAGGGCAGCAAAAACCAGAAATTGTGGTCAGGCAGGCAGGGTAAAACCAGAGCAATAAACAGATGAATACGAAGGGCACAGGCAGAAAATGGTAGTCGGGCAAAGGGTGTCTCAGATCTCACAGATCTTCTGGCGCACAGGTCTCTCAGCACAGAACAAAAATGATCAACATTCTGACAGCGAAGGAACAGAAATGCAGGGCTTAAATGCACCAAACAGAAGTCACATGCTGCAGGGAAACAGGTGAGGGGAGTAAAAGATAATGAACAATGAAGGTGAGCACACGAGGGAGCCCTAACACAATAATTGGCAAAAGCCAAGACACGGACTGGGAACACACTGTAAGCCGCGGTGGAAAGCAGAACTCTGGCGAACAGACCCTTATTGTCTTAAGGGCCCCAGCACCTGGCAGAGACCTCTGCGGTCATGAGAGCAGATGCAGTTAGGGTCTGTATGGCGTCACTTGGTCTGCTCAACTTAGGTCACAACAGCCGGAGTGGCCCTCTGCCTTGGGGTTAATGGACAGTTTCTGGGGTAAAGGTCAGCGTTGAACGTCTTGCAAGCCACCCAAAAATGACTGAGACAACTTAGGCAGAGAGAATGCCGCAGTGCCATAAACTGGACTTTTCAGAGATTTCACCAGCAAAATGATTCACATTACCTCCCGTAATGTTGCAAATCCAATGTGTATTTTTGTTATACGACATAAGCTGATTGTTAACATTAATACCAGTTATCTTTATAATTCTGGACTGTAACTGATGGCAAACCGTAGTGCAAGCTTATCGTGTTTGGTATCATTTTACTCCACTAAGATTCCGAAATCGCATGGTGCATATTTCGAAGGGATCAAAATTGTACTGAACCCTCATTCAATAAGTATGACAAGAAATCTACTTCTGCTTCTCATGGTAATGCCCCCTCCCAAACCCCCTCTGAGGAGGGGTTGCCTTCTTGATTACCCAAATTGATTTATGACCCTGCTGTAGGAAGTGCTTCTGGAGTTTGGGCTTAAAAGGGAGCGAAACAAAGGATTCGGGGAAGACCGCACCCGGTTTCCCATGCGTGCATCTCCATGCCGTATGTAGCCAATAGTAGTTATGGAAGACCGCACCCGGTCTCCCATGCGTGCATCTCCATGCCGTGATGTAGCCAATGGTAGTTATGGGGGATCGCCTTCCCACACGTGCATCTGTATGTGTGTAGCCGGTATCACAATGGAACATTGCATTCAACTTCCCCCAAGTGCATTTCTATGCCGTGATTAGCTTTAATCTAGTCATGGAAGATCTTGGGCGATTTGACGTGATATTGCTATGGAAGCTTGTATCCATCCTTCCCTCATATACTTTGTGTATATGTGTAGTTTTGAGCTGCGCCAGGTATGATATGACTTCTACTTTCACCTTTCTGTAACGATGTAATTGGTTTGTGTGATGTAAGCTTGGGCCTGCCTGGCAAAATAAATTGATAATTGTATTGTATTTTGTTGTGGGATTCTGATTTGGATGAACATATTCCCCTCCAGCTCGAAGCCCCGTCTCCTTCTTGGGTAACGTAGGACTGTAAGTGCGATGCCTGATCAACACGCTTGGTCTGCGTTATTAGTGGATTTTCCACGCTGTGATTGGTCTTATTATGATTAGGCTTCGAGGAGATTCCGTTATACCGAGTCGGCTTGGTCCCTGAACAGAAATCTTTCAAACACGAAGTCCCTGAACTGATAATGTCACACTTCGGAGTTTCTCGCTTTGGGCCCCGGTAATCCCTAGTCATAGCTATTTTCTATGTCAAATTACTGTGCATAATAATACCGCCAGCCTCTGAGTTAATCCACCGAAGTGGGTTGTACAGATGCTTCTGGTCCGGAGGAGTAAGGTGTAGACCAGTTCTGGGTCCGATGCACAACATAGCTCCCAATTCATAAATTGGAGTCAAGTCAATATTTCTGCAAACGCATGGTAACCGCGATTGGGTATAACTAAATTTTATATCCTAAATTTCATATGGAGTCAGATGAATTGCAACCACTACGACATGAGGACTGCAGCATCCGCCAGGCACGTTTCAGGCCATTCGAAAGCAGAACGTGAAAGACGTCATCACGTTTGGCCTGAGGCAGTGGTTTAGTGCTGAAGCTGTAGCCAGACCCCATTATTATAATGAAGACCATTAAGACTTTCTTTTCCCTGGCTGTTAAGGAAAACACGCTGAGACCTTCCGCCTCAGCTAGGACCCTCCTTGGCCTAGTTGCATGGTGTTTACAACATGGACAACCTATGACAGATAAACTGCTCCGGTTAAGGAGTTCTACGTGCACAGATAAAAGAGTGCAGGATAGCAATTAAGCACATGCGAGAGGTTTTGCGGAAACAAAGGAAGATACAGGGAAAGCAAAGGAAGGGGCGGAGATTAGAACGGGGCGAGTGCTGAGATTAAATTTGTAGTAATTAGTAGCGGTGTAATTTTACAAATTAATCCAAGTTCTCATTAGTTAGTCGATAATATGTACACGGGTTAGTCAAGTTAGTAACTATAAGACAAAATATAAACGTTAGTATTATTAGTAATCAGAGAAAGCAGAGCGAAGGAAGTAAATGAGAATTGAATTAATTATGTGAAACACCAGAAACCACTGAAATCACCCGAAGCATGTAGGCACGCAGACTGGGGAGAAAAGAACTTACCACACTGATCACAAGACAAGGGTAGACAATGGTGCACAGAACAGAAAATAAACAAAATGGCAAAATAAAAGCTGGGATGCAGACTGATCATAAATAATAGATAATGAAAAACAAGAGCACTCAGAGAGTGCAGCACCTCCGCCACGCCAAGGCAACTCTGTGCATTAGTTATTTTCGTTGGCTGATGTATGGTGTTGTTGCATTCCACCGCCAGGTGGCAGCAAAACCCAAAAGCACGCCGATTGGAAATCCGGCCCATTAGAAAGACTTCAAATCTCTGCCAGCATAGTTGGATTTGAACTTTGGCCTATATCTCAGCTGCACTTTGGCCTAGATATGCCAAAATTTAATCACTTGTTCCTTTTGTGCTACTCTAAGATCGTGCAAAGTTTGGTTAAAATCTATGTGGCCATTTTTGAGATATCCTGCTAACAGACAGACAGACGCCGGCAAAAACATACACCTCCTTGGCGGAGGTGAATAACAAAAACAGGTAACAGGACTGGCAGAATCATAAAACAAATAAAAAGATGAAAAAAGGTGGAGGTTGGATACGGAATTCTTTCCAGCTAAGTTACTTCAAGCATAGGCAACTTCGTTTAAAATTTCCATATGGAATAAAACAGATATTTATACCTCTTCTTCTTCTTCTTCTTCTTCTTCTTCTTCTTGCTTTCCGGCAGTATAGACACTGCAAGGCGTATTACTGCCCTCCTCCGGTCATGTCAAAGCTATATTCTTACATATAATCCCGTATTATGCAGAAACTTAAAGACTGCCTTTGATATCATTTGGTGGTTCTCTCTTTGACCAAACACGGTTTTAATGGCAACTACCCCAACTCCAAGCTCTAAAATTTGTCTGTATAGTGTTTCTCTCTCGTTGTTATATAAATTGCATTCTAAGAATGCATGCTTTACTGTTTCTGGACTTCCGCACTGACATAACCCACATTCATGCTTTCCCATGATGTACAAGGTCTGGTTTAGTCCACAGTGTCCTAGTCTTAATCTACACAATTTAACTGAATCTCTTCGAGAATAGGAGGTGCATAAGCACATTTTATTGTCTTGAGGTTGCACGCTATAGTAGTGTCTTCCCTTTTCCTCCTTCTCCCACCCTATCTACCATTCTTTAGTTAGGCCCTCTTTAATTATTCCCTTTAGTTCCACTCTCCCTAAGGGTATGTGCATATATTTATAGCTCGACATGCTCTCTAAGGTTGGACGGCAAATTCTTGTAGGCCGTGATGAAATTCTCGCCCAATAACCTGAGCAGTTAAAACGATACGAATCATTCTTCATTTCAAAAACCTCAAACATGGGCTTGAGATATGGCCATGGGAGCTCGGGGGGGGAAATCTTCATCTTTCTTTCCCGGAGCCATCACACTTGCATGCATAACACCATTAAATGAGCTATCTGATGTGAGTGAGGTTTAGTATACGTTCAACCATGGAGACGCCCGACGTTCAGGTACGGCAACACCACTTAAACAAACCACACGCGGAACTATGGAAACATAGGCTATGTTGTCTTGAATTTTAGGGGGAAAAATCATCAGCTGATTTCAGAGCAAAAGTAAAGAGTAACAAGAACATTCGTAGGAATGTAGTGGAGTTAAAAGTACTATATTTGTCTTTCAAATGCAGTGGAGTAAAAGTAATAAGTTTCCCCAAAAAATGTACTCAAGTAAAGTACAAATACTCAAAAAATGTACTTAAGTACAGTACTTAAGTCAATTTACTTTGTTACTGTCCACCCATGCATGTGCATAATAACAATGAATGATAGCAATATTATCATCTACATCAGCGCTATTCAAACCTCTCCTGGAGTACCACTTCACCTGCATGTTTTAGAGCTCTGCCTGCACCAGCATGGGTGAGTCAAATTATCACATTACTCATGAAGATGCTTGATAATGAGTGAATCAATAGAATCATCTGTGCTGGCGGGGAGAGATTTAAAACAAGCGGGAGAGGTGCTATTCCAGGATAGGTTTGAGAAACACTGATCTACATCATCTGTGATTGTTGACAACAAAAAATTATCCTAGAAATTATATTAATCACCTGAATAGCACCATGGAAGGCCCTTCTCGAAATTTTGAGAAAATGACTGTTCCCCAGCTGATAGCTTCTTAATATGGCTTCTATGCTCGGTATCTTACGGTCAAGTATCCGTAACCACGCAAGCTAAAGTAACTTTCCGCAGCTCTGCGAGACGGGAATTGACTCGGCCACCGAACTTTCCCATAAAGCATCAGAAATGGGGCGTGTCTGCAACATCAGGGCGTTTTTTTGTATTGACAATTGCTCAAATTGGTCTTCTCACTTCCCAGACATTTATTGACTGTTGTTAAAAGAAGGGATACTAAGCAATGGTAAACATGGCCCTATCCCAACTTTTTTGGGATGTGTTGCTACCATCAAATTCAAAATGACCTAATATTTTTCATGAAATGGTAAAATGTCTCACTTTCAATATCTGATATGTTGTTTATGCTCTATTGTGAAAAAATGGTCAGTTGATAAGATTTGCAAATCACTGCATTCTGTTTTTAATTACATTTTACACTGCATCCCGACTTTTTTATGTTCCCCGCAAATGTTGAGGAGAACATAATGTTTTACCCTCCATCCGTCCGTCCTTCCGTCCTTCCGAGCAAGTTTGTCCGGGCCATAACTTTTAAACCGTTCAATATTTTTTCACAAAATCTGGTATATCATTAGATCCCATGGTGTAGATGTGCCTTTTGATATTTTGGTTCTTTTTTTTTTTTTGGTTCTTTAGAAAATTTTTTTTTTTTTCCAGTTTCCATGGTAACAAGTTCAACTTAATGCATATTGAGGGTGGGGACCTTGTCCGGACCACAACTCTTAAACCGTTCAATATTTTTTCAGAACATTTGGTATATCATTAGACCCCATGGTGTAGATGTGCCTTTTGATATTTTGGTTCTTTAGAAATTTTTTTTTTTCCAGTTTCCATGGTAACAAGTTCAACTTAGTGCATATTGAGGGTGGGGACCTTGTCCGGACCACAACTCTTAAACCGCTCAATATTTTTTTCACAAAATCTGGTATATCATTAGATCCCATGGTGTAGATGTGCCTTTTGATATTTTGGTTCTTTAGAAATTTTTCTTTTTTCCAGTTTCCATGGTAACAAGTTCAACTTAGTGCATATTGGGGGTGGGGACCTTGTCCGGACCACAACTCTTAAACCGTTCAATATTTTTACACAACATTTGGTATATCATTAGATCCCATGGTGTAGATGTGCCTTTTGATATTTTGGTTCTTTAGAAATTTTTTTTTTCCAGTTTCCATGGTAACAAGTTCAACTTAGTGCATATTGAGGGTGGGGACCTTGTCCGGACCACAACTCTTAAACCGTTCAATTTTTTTTCACATTTGGTATATCATTAGATCCCATGGTGTAGATGTGCCTTTTGATATTTTGCTTGTTCAGAAATTTTTATTTTTTCCAGTTTCCATGGTAACAAGTTCAACTTAGTGCATATTGAGGGTGGGGACCTTGTCCGGACCACAACTCTTCAACTATGACAGATTTCTCCACCAAACTTGGCATATATTTAGATCACATGGTGTAGATGTGCCTTTTAATAGTTTGCTCATTCGGAAATTTTTAATTTTTTAGTTTCCATGGTAACAAGTTGAACTTACTGCATAATGAGGTTGGGAACCTTGTCCGGACCACAACTCATAAACTATGAGAGATTTCTCTACCAAACTTGGTATAGTGTTAGACCACATGGTGTAGATGTGCCTTTTGATATTTTGTTTGTTCAGAAATTTTTCTTTTTTCCGATTTCCATGGTAACCTTTTCAACTTAGTGCGTATTGAGAGTGTGGACCTTGTCCAAACCAAAACTCCAAAACACTTTTTTCTCAACCAAACTAGGCATATTGTTATATTACATGGTACAGATGTGCCTTTTCATAGTTCTCTCTTCAAAATGTGCAACCAAATATATATAATGGCGGGGAACATCATAGTGCTTCACAAGCACAGATTCTAGTTTGAAATTGGGGTTGTAAATTTTATTAAAGAACTCTCAAATTGGAGCATTTACATTACATGGAGAGAAAGAGCCATTAGATAATGACAGATAGATGTAAAGAGAGAGAGAAAGATGAGAAGTAGTGGATTATGGAAGTTGCAGCAGGTACACTACATATGATAAAAGTCCATGGAGAGTGCTACCAAGAGACAGGGAGCCAATGAATTGGGACAGGCTTCAGTGGAACACAGGCCCATTATGATGCCATAAAGCTCAATACAGGCACATTCTGATGTCAAAGCCCAATGCAAAGTCTAACACCGTGTCCTAATTGGATGCGACGAGAGCGAGCGCTAGCTACAAAATCAGCTGTTTTCTATTGGAATGTCCTAACTGGCCGCGCACAACGCAGCGCTACGCAGTGCGACGCGACGCGCCGTTTAGAGCCGGACGCCTGGTTTCTATTTTAACTGTCGCTCGCGTCGCGTTGACAGCGCCATGGATGAGGAGCAGCTAATTCATTTGGCCAACTGGTCTCATAGTCATAACTGACGTGAATGACCCTCGCTAATAACAACCAACTTGCTGTTGGCGATATTATATGCCAATAAATATCTAAATATCACAATATTAAACTTGTTTTCTGTTTAAAAAGTACAAACATAGGAAGCAAGTACTCACCCATCTTTTAACCGAGTAGTTATGTCTCCTGATGTCGAGCGCACAGCTGATGTGTTTCCATGACAAAAGACGCACATATTCAACGGATTCAGTGTGGACAGAGAGCGTCAGATGTGACGCGATTGTCGTACCCTCGCTCGCGTCGCATCCAGTTAGGACACGGTGTAAGGGGAAATGTTAAATCGTTTATCCTAAATAGCTGAAAAATTATTAATTTCCAAGACCTATGTAACAGAGTTGGAATGGAGTTTCTACTTTAAACAGTTCAAGCGGAATTATTTGCAGAAGTTGGTTAGAAGAAGAACCAATAATAATAATAAAAATCCTAGGAATAACAAGCTTTGCATGCACTGTAATTAATTATAAATCACATGTAGCCTACTAGCAGTTTATGAGACATAATGTACAAGGATGAGGATCACTTGGAGCTTCAGTGCACTTCTATTGGTCAGGGATGGATCAGTCTCATTGAAGGATCAATTCTGCTCCTGTCACATGACCCACTGTCACAGAACTGACTGGCTGCTGCAGTGGTCTCCTAGTCGATTTTTCGTGCTATGAACTTCACTGAGGCGTAATGCAGGGTGTCTTCGCCTGCTTGTTTTTGGGTCCGTGTGGGGATCTGCCGTGGAGAATCTGTGACGTCTTGTCCTTGCTGTTCGCTGCTCCTCCTCACCACCATGAAGTGGTTAGCATAGAGGTCTTCAATGGACATCAGCGGAGGACCCTGGAGAAACAAATATATTTCAGTCTGTTTTTTGTGTGCTGAAGGGTTTCCATTATCTCTGCACTGTGTGAATAACGCAAGTTACCGAAGAGGATTTGGGTTCACACTGTACTGGAGCAAGATTGGTCTGTTTCCCCATCACATTTCTTGCCTGCGCTTCCTGCAAATTGTTGGCACATTTCTTCTTGAACATTCTTGATTTTCAATCGGAAACGGGACATATGCAAAACAAGCCAAACGGAACAAAGAAGAGAAGCAGAGACTCGTGTCAGGTGATCTCTCTCATCGTGTAAGCTGAATTGCAGGGTTTAAAAGTGCTCAAGGCATCGTACTTTTGTTTGAGGAACAGAGCCACACACCACAGCAAGCTGATCATCAGCACCCCCACTAACGCTCCAATGAGCATTGGACCAGCGTAGGAGTGATCTGCTGGAAAAAAAAAAAAAACCTAAAAAGAAAAAAAACAGTGCAAATGAGGAGGTTCATAGCAAGCAAATGCCGAACTGGACCAATCACTGCTAATTAATGTAATCCCTATTTAAAAACTTTAATCTCAAGATTTGAGTAACACACAGACTGGGACAATGAGTTAAATGAAGCAAGTTGTATCATATACTGTAGACCTTTCTGACACCCAGCTTTTGTTTTAGGTCAGTTTACATATTTACAACAATTTTGGCCCTCAGAAAGTGCAAAAACAAAGGATTTTTATTTAAAACTGACCTTGTTGTCTTTTAGTTTGTTATGAAATACTGAGCATAAGACAAGATTTGCCAGCAACACATTTCCCCTCCGGAAATAGCTCCTTTACCACAAGTGTGCCACATCCGAAAGTGGCACTCAGAACTAATGAATATCTGTTGACCCAAAAATAAGCAGTGTACCTGGCATCTCCAGTTTTCCCAAAAATATATACATTTTGGATTTATGTGAATCATAAGATAATCATGCAGTTAACAAGTAATCATTCTGACTCATGACACTTACTTTTGCATCATGTGTAAGGGATATCATTCTATTTAACCTGTTCAAAAGTTAAATTGGGGGGGAGTAGCAGTTATAAAGCATCTGTCCTTTGTGCCCATGCCAGAAAATAAAAGATGTGCTTTTTTGCTATACTCCAAAGGATGTTATCATTAACTGAATTGGAACAGTATCTGGTCAATGTAAGAGGCGATGAATTTTTATCTGGCGTGTAATATTATGCATGTACCCTCAAGGATGACTGGGTTATCAAGTGCAAGAGTTGGCCAGAGTCATAGGCGGCCTTACCTTTGTTTCAACCATTTCAGTTGAAACGGGCTTCGCCCTACAGGGGGCCCCCAACTGCCAGGCAAGAACTAACATCCTGAACGTTGACTGTATGAAAACATGCAGAGGCGCACCGCCAGGAAAGGCAAACCGGACAAATATTTGAGCCCCCCCGAAAAGACAAATGTTTGGGATCCCCGACAGCCACTGAAATTGGCGCATTTTGCAATCACTTATAAAAACCCCATTAAGCCTTCTATAAGGGCATTATAGAGCACCCCCGGCTGGTGCCTCGAAAGCCCCCTAAATGGGGCCCGTTCTCAGAGTTGCGGAGCGCAGAATACACGGCTCTTCGTGGTCTGAGCTGTTGGTTTTCTCCGACGGATTATATTAGTAGACACTGAGCTGGCTAAGAAGTGTAGTAATTATTCTTCGTCTACAAATGATGGCAGCAAAAGACCTATGGTAGCTGATACTCTGGGAATTTCGGAAATACAGTCGTCACCTTTGCCAGTGTTGCAAATGCCTCGGACTTATCAGTTAGCATGTGAACAAAAAAAAAAGTAATTCGCTTGCTGCGTTCCGGGGGTGTTTAATATTTTATATAACGGTGAGCTTTGATGTATACATTCTAAAGCACTATCTAGCAATTTGATGTTTTTTTATTCTTTAAATTTGACATCTCCAATCCCTCCCGAATTTGGAATGCCCAATCCGAGAACTATGTACAAGGCTTGCTTGTATGCAACCCCTTATTGCCAGCTCAGGAGAGAGAGACAGTTTGCAGCTCTCCTCCGAAGCACGCGCCTGGCAGCCCCTGCATCTTTACACTCATTGGTCAAAACTATCGCAAGTTCAGAATGAGGGCGGAGGATACCCGAACATGAGCAAGCTTAGAATCTCACTGACAAGCGCCCGGCTGGCCAACAGGAGGCGCTTGAGCAACGGACAAGGCAATCATTTTTAATTTCCCTTCCGAGCTGTCCATTCCCAATTTGCATCCCTACAGCGCTTAAGCCAATCGTGCGCTATTCTGAAAAAGCTGCTGACCACTGCTGGTTGGTACGACCGGGGATCGAACCCGCACCGTAGTAGTCACTACTGCATTGCAATTGCGGCGCCTTAACCCAGTGAGCTAACTCGGCAGCTAATTTTATGTGTCTTTTAACGCATTATATTATCCATGAATGTTATGGACATTTCTGGATTCTGGCCAGGTCACGGTCCGGAAGCCTCCGGAACCGGCCCAGTCAAAATAGTTTCTTACCAGTAAAATGCGACGATTTTTCGCAAAATTTGAGTTGCGATATTAAAGAACTCGTCTGCTTAGCTTTTATTAGTGTCTCATCAGCATTTGACGGAAATTTGGCACCTTGAAAAGGAGCGTATGCTTCCAACCTTTTCTCAAAACGGATAACATGCGCAAAATTAAGAGTTATGGTTGTAGGGTCACTTCTGGCTTCTCTATACCCAAGGAGTTTCAGGACATAACCCCACCAAAGCCAACGAGAAGCAAGTTTTCTGGGACAAGTCGGAACTCAGGCATCTTCACGCAGAAACAGCAATCGGGCAGGAAATTACTGGCGCGTACCTGTTCGATTTTCGCATATCTGTTATCAGTGCATAACATTAACGTTACATACTATGCTGCGTTTTAATATAACGTCAGCTAAATGTACTTTGAGCGAAAAAACATGCTCCTTAATTCACATGGCATCATGACTGAATGAAAACAATAATACGGTGAACAAGCTGAAAATGTATTGATGGTTTTGTATACATTATCATGGCTATGGCAAAGGCAGCCTCATTCTCTGACAAAGCAGAGGGATACTGCATCACCTAGTGTTGTGTAATTGTTATGGTTCTGTGTTTTGATGTTATGCCATGTGTTCATTTTCATGTCTTTTCTTTATTCTTTTTGCTTATTATACATTCTGGTTTTCTGTTTATGCCATTTCAGGTTTCATTGCACTTGTCACCCCTGTCTTGTGATCAGTTTGGTTCAGTCCGTCTTCCCAGTCTGTGTGCCTACATGCTTCAGGTGATTTCAACGGTTTCTGGTGTTTCATATTATTACTTAAATTCTCGTTTACTTCCTTCACCTTGCTTTCCTAGATTTCTAATAATACTAACATTTATATTTTGTATCATAGTTTTTTTGATTTTGATTTGTTTTTATTTCGGCATGATTGTATACTCATTTCATGACAATTTCAATACAACATGTATCATAACCGAAAGGGTCGCGGGAGAAGCGAGATCGCTTGTCAAAGTCCCGCCCCCAACTTCCAGAAAAACAGTTTGATTATGGTTAAGATATCATAGAGATTCATAAATCACAACAGAGCTGAGCGCCCATTTACACTACGATTTAAGCGCTACAAAATAAGATAATAAAGAGTTGTGAACATCATGAAGAGTTTTAATCGCAATATAGCTGAGTGTCTATGCAAGTTTAGATTTGAGAGTCACTCTTGATTTAATCCATTAGACTTGGTCCAGAGAAACCTGAACTCCTTTCTTCATCAGTTGGTTTGTTCCTAGTGATTTGGAATAGGTGGAAGGTGCAATAATACCGGATCTTTGCATGGATCTCTTAGTTAGTCATCATCTCCGTCGACTTGGTTCACCCTTGCCTTGTCGGATTTAATGACCCCTCGCAGTATGTTTAGTCCGTCCTTGCCTTCCTTGACGTCAAATCCAATTTTATTGAGCTTTATGTCGAGGATAACCATGCTTTTCAAAGTTTTCTTTATCCTATGGTCGATCAAAAACAGACCGAGCCCCAATGATAGCAGGCCCGCTATCATAAATCCAACTAGATAGACGTCCTCTACATCCTCGATGTCCAGGACTGCCAAACACAGCGAACGCCCACTTTCCCCATGCATCCATGGTGTAACCAGCCGAATGTCCCATCCGGCATTTCGGTTCTCCAGAACCTGTCCGCCTCGTGGAAATAATTTTGTCAATTGCATTTAACGACCAGTTTATAAGGTCCATGTTGGTTACAGCTGTCTGTATTAATGTGCTGTGACGGTTTGTTTAGACAGGTGGCCTGGTGTGTTCAGCAGATGCAATGGAACAGATTTAACAATAGCAGTCCACATATTTAGTCTAAACAACCCCTATTGTTTTTGCCCGTTATGGTTCCGTTTAGTTTATCCAATGTCATTTTGTTGGATAAGTTTATAGTTGTTCAAACATGCACATTTCAAAAGATACTTAAAGACCTTCAAACTGTCTGCCATTCTAATACCGTCTTCAAGTATATTCCATGCACTGACTCCAGCCACAGATAAGGAGTGCTCACTCCGAGTCGACTTGACCCTTCTCTTCTGCAACAACATTCTGCCTCTTAGATCATGGGTACATTCACGTTCCAAAAATAGGCATTGTATATTTCTAGGCAATTCTTTGTGGTATCCTAAATATACAATTTGCAAGGAGTTGAATTTTATTATATCCTGTAATTTAAGAAACCTTGCCTTAATAAACAAATCGTTTGTATGAGTTCCATAAGGAGCGTAATGAATAATTCTAAGGGCCTTTTTTTGGAGTTTAAACAATGATTCTATTGTATTATATAAGTGTGTCCCCATACTTCAGCGCAGTAATGTAAGTGGGGTGCTATGAGTGCTGAATAGATTATTTTAAGAGACTTGTGTTTTAATAATTTCTGCATTTTCCAGAGAATAGACACGCTTTTAGCTAACTTTCTTTGAACCAAGTTTACATGCAGTTTCCAGCTCAAGAGATTATCTAACATAACTCCCATGACTTTATATTCGTTTACCCTTTCAATGCTGGTACCATTTACCTTTAAGTCTATGTCATCCTTCAGGCCTTTTTTCCCAAACATCATAAATTTGGTCTTTGTAAGATTTAGTGATAATTTGTTTACATTGAACCACGTGTGAAGTTTAGACATTTCGTTATTAGCCAATTTTACAAATTTTTTAAGATCGACACCTGAGCAAAAAATAGTTTTACTAAAAAAATTAGTTTACTAACCTAACTAATCCATGTATATATTACTAACTTACAAATTAACCCTAGTGCTCGTTAGTAATTACCACTAATTCAATCTCAGCTATCGCCCTGTTCTAGTCTCCGCCTCTTGCTTTGCTTTCCCTGCATCTTGCTGTGTTTCCGCGAGATCTCTCACACGTGCAGTGGCGTAACGTGATCCGCGTGGGCCCGAGAGCAGACCTAATGACACGGGCCCCCCGATTATATGCAGCTGCACTTGTGTTTTTTCTACATGGATGAAGGCGTTTAATGTCGCAATATTGCACTTTTGCACGCCCCTCTAAGTTTAATAGGGCCTACGTACAACACACACTAAGGGTTACTATACTATTTCATTTTATAATATAAAGTTTCCTATTTATTTCTTAACATTATTATCTTAATAATGGTCATCATCAGGAACAATAAGGCATAATGAGCAAATGAACGACACATTAACATAACTTTATTGGGATGATCTGAAATTTTGAGAACAGCAAGGAATTGTGGGAACAATAATCAGTGAGTGAGTGGACATCGTAAAAACAGTTGATCTGTGCTCACGCTCATGCAGAAAAGGGGAGAGCGGCTTTTAAGCTATGAAACCAAATGTGCTTAATTTCGGCACCTTGGCCAACCTTTCCTCCTGCTCCTTACGCTCTTGCCGCTTCCTGCATAAATACTTCGTTTGTAGCCTATCTTGCATGCAAGATTAAACCATAGACTGTCCTTGGATTAAACGATTGGACCGTGACATTGTCATGTGGGTGGTCAATGGAATGTTGTACATTACCCAGAAACACTTGCTGTCTCAATGACGATATCAACAGCAGAATAAACTTATCATTGTTTGTTTTATTAAGCATTTTCCAGAAAGAAATCTAAATTATTTCATGTTATAATGACTTTTGTTCAGTTAAAATGATAAATAATGTACCATGATGACATCGACTTGCCAGCACCATGACTGAGAAGTGAATGCAGTTGCAGTGGTATAAATATCCAGTAGCATCTCATTTGGTACTATTACTTGTAGGTTTACAGTAGTATGAGAGTTTTATCAGCGAAGACAGCTATGCTGATGTCTTTCGGGGCCCGGGGGTGCCCATTAACGGGCCCAAGTGCCATTGCACTCTCTGCACCCCCTATTGTTACGCCACTGCGCACGTGCTTAATTGATATCCTGCCCTCTTTGTCTGTGCACTTAGAACTCCTTGACCGGAGCTGTTTATCTGTCATAGGTTGTCTGTGTGGATCCTGTCCGTGTCTTGGCTTTTGCCAATTGTTGTGGTTTAGGACTTCCCCAAGTGTGCTTACCTCTGTAATTAGTTCTTATCCATTTCACCTGTTCCCTTCATAGCATGTGACTTCGCTCTTGTCTATTTAAAGTCTTCACTGCAGTTCATTCTCTGTCAGAATATTGATCAGTATTCATTTGTGCAGAGCTCCTCGTATGCAATTTGTCTATTGCTTCTTCACAACTGTTTCGCCCGACCTTGAGATTGCCTTGCCCTACTATTCCTGTTTTGTCTTTTTGGATTTTGACCTGTTTTTGTACGACCACGATTTCTGTTTTGGATGCCCTGTGTATGACCTACCTCTCTGGATTTCAACTACGATTTTTGGCTTACTGTCTATGTACCGTTGCACATCTGCCTTACTAGTTTTGACCACTGCCTATCTAGTCGACTTCGCTTTTTGGATATTGTTTTTGGCTTGGCAATTCTTGTGTCTTCTGGTCCCGACCCTTTTTGCAATAAAAGCTTACGATTTTTGGAATTCCTGTTCTCGCGAATGGTTCCTGAACGCACCGTCACAGTAATGTTTATAGTTATGCAAATTTGAATTAAGGTCTGGCAATACTAGTCATCTAGTGCTTCTAAACCTAGTCCACTCAAGCGACATTAAATTATATTAATGGGATTTCTAGGTTTATATTGCATCCAAATTTTACCTTTTCATTATCCCAGTGAGTATGTTGTGGAGCTATCCCGTAACCGTGTCCTCTCCGAAGAAAACAAAGTATAAGGGCTCTTCGCATCGTTTGTATTTAAACCTGAGGCATTTTTCGGCGGAAACTTTTTTTTTTTTTTTTACTTATTCAGTGACGCATAAAGTACACAAAGACGTCTGCAGTTTGCAATGCTTTTTGGGGTGAGTTGCACATTTCAGTTTTTGAGAAATGTACCACATTTACACATGCATATATTTTATTGCCAATATTTTAATAAATCATCACAAATAAACATCATGTTTCAGCCAGAAAAGTTGAAATTTCACTGGATAGGCTAAGGCGTAAGCTTTCATCCAGTAAAATGATGAAGCTCTTATGTTTTATAGGGCACCACATTTGCTTTTGAAAAGGGCCCCCAGATGCTTAAGGCCGCCACTGGTCAGAGTATTAAGAGTTTTACTTTTAAATGTCACAAGCAGTGCAAACACATCATTTGCCACAGTTGCCTCAACTGTATACTCTTTTATATTTTAGGTCACCCAACAGTTAACTACGCCCCGAAAAATGGCAAAATTACGTAATAGGACCAGCAAAAAAAAAAACGGAGAAAAAGACAATTTAAGCTTAATAAGTGGTTCAAATCCCTGCTTACTTTTTTCCTGAGTGTAATAATTCCTTGGAAGAAAACATTCCATGAATACACTTGATAAATCTCCGGACTAAGTCAGGCCCATGAACAATCATTTGAGAGGACCTCAGAGTAGACTCCCTATTCTTCTGCATTAAGAGGATTCACTAGGTATGGTTTGGGCATTTAATAGTAGCCTTCTCTTTCGCCTCTCAGGGCGAGATTCAGGAGACTTTGATAAAGCTATGTCACCCAGTTGGTCTGGGATTGCCTTGGGATTTGACAAGATGAGTTGACTGGAGGGTGAAAAAGCTTTTGGCTGCTTTCCCTGTTGCTACTGCAACCCTGAACTGAATTGAGCGGTCAGATGATGGATGGATGGTGTTACAAAATCAGGTGCTACAGATAAACAAATGCTTCAAAACATACTTGTCTGTATATCAGTGTACTATGGACAATACCATGTGAGCAGATTTATCCTGGGGCAGCCTGAGGGGTGAAGAGGGAACACGGAGCTGGAGGCTAGAGGAGCCCACAGTGTTTGTGCTAAGGCAGAGGACAGTGGGGGTGACTCTCTTTGTGTAGTACATGGTGAGGGAGCTCCTCAGGCTTGTGTTCCCCATTCGCTCCTCACTGATGACTCTGTCTGTAGAGTTAGTGACCCGCAGTCCAGACACATGCCACTCCATGCTGGGAGAGGGATTCCCATGAGTCTCACAGGAGCAGCTGATCTGTGCTGCAGTCCTGTTGCAGCTCCCAAAGCCAGAGATCTGCGGCATGTCTAAAGACAAGAGATACTGTGTGTTATACATGTATAGTCATCACTAGAAAATGGTCTGTGGAGAAGTTGTTTTTTTAAATACTGGAACTGGAGCTCCAAGAGATGTTCATTTTTCAAATGCCATTGATTGGAGGAGGCCTTTTACACCACTGCAGCAATGGATATAAACTATGTATTCAAGCTAACGTGTATACGCATAGCCTAAATGCATGTCCAATATCTACCTATATATTCTAAACAAAATATCTATTTAACCCTTTTGGCGCTGTTTTTTTTCCCATCATTTACAGCGCTGAAAATTTATTCACTGTGGGCTTGAAACATCAGCAATTATTCAATCAACGCATAAGCAAGAGACTCCTTGGAAGCAATGCATGTGTTTCATGATCGTTTACATTGTTCAAATGAAATGAGATCATTTGAAACATCGTCAAGCAATTCCATTGCTTCCAACCCCTGAGTAAAGAAAAGCGTGAGAAGTCTGGAGTCATAATTGGTTTTCATATTACTAGTGGTGAAATCCACCATAACGCACGTGAAACTGAAAAACCTCCATACACAAGGAGTTCAATTCCGCGCGAGAATCTCTTAGATACATGTTGATTGAATAATTGCTGACTACAGCAGGGGAATGTAAATATGCCACTAAAATTCACGCCGAATGTGTGAGAGTTGACAGATATGCGTTATTAATGAAAACTGGTTACACCTGATAATGTTGGGAATTTTTGGAGTTTCTGTAATGGTTATTTAAATGAATGATTGAAAACAGGTCAAGAATTAGGCTATTTGTCATCATTTTAACTTACAAGGAGTACTGGCAACACCTGATGGTCGTTAGAATTTTTGGAGTCAAGTGAAGTCAATTTTATTAAAATTGGAATGGAGTTACACACCAGGCGATGCTGCCATCTGCGAATGAAAACGAAAGCTTGAAAATGTCGACTACCGTTTCTAACCACACTCCACCAAGGAGTCGACTACAGTCGCTAACCGCGCTAAAAGGGTTAACTAACTAAATTAACAAAATGTCTCTCAAATTTGATCACCAATCACATGTTGTCTTGGTCAAGCACTAAACTCTCAACAAACATTCAAACCTTATTATGGTGCGTACGGAATTTTTTTCCCGGCATGGACGCTTCTCGGTTACATGACTGAAGTGTCATAATGGTACAGTAAACCTGTGTGGAGACCGGAATTGTAAAACATGTTTGAAACGGATCAAAACTGAGCATCGAAATCCCATCACCACTGTTACCTTGAATTTGAACGATTGTTGGGACTTCTGAATGACTCAGGAAGCAGAAAACAACTTCTATGTGGGCACAATCAGTAGGTGAACAGTCTGTCAGTCAGAAAGTTTCCCGACGATTCCAGTTGAAGATTTACTGTAATGGGGTACTCAGTATTTCTGTTCATATCTCCCTAGGCTTAATATTTGCTCCATTGAGGCAATTTGTTTTTTTTTTAAATTTTGCTCTATTTGATGAGCAAAACATTTTAGAAGTTAACCAAATGCTGTGGTCAAACAAGGATAGAAAACTAAAAAAATCTGTCAAAAATGTAGAAAATTTGGAGGTAGGCAAGTGGGTTGGGGTCGTGTTTCGCCATTGACTGTCAGCAGACTTCCGTACTGCTCTGCTCGCATCTGGTTCTCCCCTATTGTCATGGTTTTCAATGGTGTACTGATGATCTGAGTGGAGTGCACTAGAGCTCTAGGTTCCCCCACTCTCCCTGACACTGGTAGACTCCTGTCACGAAGGAACTGCTGTAATTAATCTCTTCTCCAAAGGCAGACATTTTCATAAGCTGCCTCCGTACTGCATTGCATATGCTCAATACTGAGAGTATGCAAATGTTTAAGTGCTTTGATCTTTGACATCACTCAGCAGCCCCCGCGGTCCTTAAACTCCTAAAAGGATAATCCCCCCCCTCTTCGGCAGACATCCATATTATTCATGACATTTGTGGATACTAACCCTCGTCCAACCAAGGGGGGGGGTTGGTAACAGATTTTTTACTGTCGCACAAAAACGTTAACAGATATGATCTAATGCTTCTAGGCAATTGTCTATTCATCATTTGCGCTCATTTTTATGAAAGAATGACGAGGGTACCTCACCCCCCGGGGGTAGGGTAGGCCGTCAAAGTCGAAGGGTGGGGGGGGTGGTTGCCACCAGCGTCAATTTTTGCCTGTTTTTGATACAAAATATGCTTACAAATTAGTTGCCAATAGTATGCTATTATTATGTTTCATTCTCAATGAACTTTGTAGACCACACTGATTGTCATCCTTATTGATTTATTGATGTAGCTTGTCCTTGTATTAGTAAATCTGGGAATTACAATGACCAGCAGTGACCAGTAACCTTGAAGTGATCTTCACCTAATAATATTAGAAGTGCATGACCGACATACTTTTACTTGTGTGTTTGACTGGTTACTGTACTGTACACTATTTTTATACTGTGCTATAGGTTTACTATTATACAAGTTCATAGAATTGTTCATAAAGTTGTTCTCATAATTCATAGATAAACCTTTTATGCAAGTGTGTTCTATTATAGGGAAAAACAAAGTAAAGAAAATGTGAAAAATGTTCAGAAAACTATTTGTTTTCCTTTTGTGTGTGCTTTTCCCAAAATGAGTTATTTATGACATCATAGTAATGTCAAATTTATGTTACTCATGAGTTTATAACATTTAGAATAATACTAAAATATTAATTGTAGAATCAGTAGTTCTAGAGGTTACAGAAAGTTACTTATTTTCAGCTAAAACTAATAAAAATATTTAAAAAAAAAGGATTTTTGTCATTTTGATGTTTTTTCCTAATATGGTGTTAGTTATGACGTCATAATGTTGAAATGTGTTTTTTTTGTACTTTATTTGAAGAGAGGACATCTGTAGCTGTACATTGATACCAAACAAGATGATGTTTATCGCTTAATTTTGAAATAATCGGGCGGGCCCGGTCAGGGTTGTACAGTGCCTGACAAAAGTCTTGTCACTTATCCAAGTTGTAGGAACAACAAATAATAACCTGACTTGTAGTTGATCAATTGGAATCAAAAATGGCTTATATGAAAGGCAAAGCCCTCTAGATTATGCGAAATATACCAAAATAGAGTTTCGTGTCATTGATTGAGTTTTATAATTTAATTTGTACAGAAAGGTCAGATTTTGCTTGGACAAAAGTCTTGTCGCATTGAAAAAAAATGTGGAAATTATACATACACTTTATTTTGAATACACAAATATGCCACTATAATATCAGAACATAAAGCCATGGTGCCTTGGAAAAAAAGAATTAATATTGCGTATGACTCCATGAGCTTGGAGGACTGCATCCATACGTCTTGGCAATGACTGAGATAGCTTGATGATGAAATCATCTGGAATGGCACAGAAAGCAGTCTTGCAGGACTCCCAGAGATCATCAAGATTCTATGGTTTCATCTTCCAAGCCTCCTCCTTCATCTTACCCCTGAAATGCTCAATAATGTTCATGTCAGGTGACTGGGTTGGCCAATCCTGGAGTACCTTCACCTTCTTCGCTTTCAGGAACTGTGACATGGAGGCAGAAGAATGAGAAGGAGCACCAGTATAAGTAGGGCAGCAAGAACTTCTTGATATTTCAGGCTGTTGATGTTGCCATCCACTCTGCAGATCTTTCTCACACCCCTATGCTGGATGTAACAACAAACCATGATTTTTTCTCCACCAAACATGATTGTTTTCTGGGAGAATCTTGGGTCCATGAGGGTTCCAACAGGTCTTGTACGGCGACTGGCATGCAGTTCAATGGATGATTCACCAGAAAAATAAACTTTCAGCCACTTTTCCAGTATCAATCCTTTCTGTGAGCTGCGGGCCTTGGCAAATGCAATGCAGGTTTTTTGTTTTCTGTTTAATGCAGACTTCTGTGTACTAATTTGGCTTTGAAAACCACTTTGAGAGAGAATTTGACAAACTCTTCTTGTAGATACCGGGATTTTTGGTGACATTTCCTCATGTAGCTTCACTGTAGTTGAAGAAGGGCTAGCCTTGTACAGTTGAAGCAACAAACGGTCCTTTCAAACAATTGTCATACCGGGGTCTGTCTGACCTGCGCTTGCCATGAACGTCACCAGTTTCTTCAAATCTTTTTCTCATCCCCTCCACTTGACATTTGGATACATTAAAGATGTCTGCCACCTCAGCAGCAGACTCAGTCTTCAGGCTCTTGATGATCAGCACTTTGGTCTGTGGTTGAATCTTTGGTATGTTGTCAGAGGTCTAGTCGCACCTCATATGAAAGTCTGGTGTGCTGAGGTTATTTCTATACACATCTGGGAATGTGTTAATTATTACAGTATTTGTCATAGGTTTAACTCTAATCTGCGATTTGTTGCATCATCTGAAGAGACGACAAGACTTTTGTCCTAGCAAAAACAGATGTTATGGGCTTAGCCAAGCTGTGAACATCAGAACACTTTTTTACGGTTTCATTTTGCACCAAATTATTAATGTGAAAGCCCTTGACATTAAAATGGACCATTTATTGTAACAATTGATTGGTTAGAAATAAAGTTATATGCTATTTTTAGTTACTATGTCCTTATGCGACAAGACTTTTGTCAGGCACTGTAGTAGAAAAACCCTTGGTTGGATGAGGGTTAACTCTTCAAACATAAATTGCAGGTGTGTAAATAAAAACTATTTCCAGTTATGCTCTCAATGACAGGTAGTTCGGGGCAATTCTTTCTGGGTTATTTTTGAGAGCTCTGTTTTAAGTTATTTGAGAGCTGTGGACTTATTTTGAATGAAACAACAAATTTTGACAGTCACTATGGGTGACAAAAAGTTAATTATGACAGTGAAGTGAGAAGTTGACTGGAACATTTACTAATTGTTTAATGAGGCTGAAATGGTGACTGCTAGCTATTTACATATGGCTTATTACAGTATCAAATGGGCCTTATGGCACACAGTATTATATGAAGCATTTTAAGAAAGTTATTTGAAAAAATACCTGATTTTAGAGATGGGACATAGAGCTGGAGGCTGGAGGAGCCCACACTGTTGGTGCTAAGGCAGAGGAGAGTAGGGGTGACTCCCTGTGAGTGGTTCATGGTGAGGGAGCTCCTCAGGCCTGTGTTCCCCAGTCGCTCCTCCCTGATAACTCTGTCTGTGGAGTTAGTGACCCTCAATCCAGACACATGCCACTCCATGCTGGGAGAGGGATTCCCAAGAGTCTCACAGGAGCAGCTGATCTGTGCTGCAGTCCTGTTGCAGTTCCCAGAGCCAGAGATCTGAGGCATGTCTGACAACAGGAGGTATTGTGTGTTATACATATGAAGGGTTCAGGGCAAAATTAGACCTTTCCCATTTCCCACTATGAGATTGTCTCGTTTTGCCCTGAAACCCATCAGTCTTGCTGCAGCTCTCAGAGCCAGAGATCTGAGGCATGTTTGAGAACAGGAGAAAGGCCTGCTGTGTCTTGTACATAAACAGGCACAATGAGGTGTTACTGATCTTGGACAATCTCATTCTGCAGACAAATTGCACCAAGTGATACTTGCTAAAGGTTTTTGCCCTAAACTTGTCCTCACAGGTTGTGTTTTATACCTAGGATTAATCAATGTTAGGACATAGGATGGCACAATTACAAACACCAAAGGCATATACATTAAAATTTATTTGATTTATGCAATCATTTACTGAATGCAAATAGAATATGTACATATTATACATCTAGCTGTACTTTTGTGGAGTTATCCTGTTCTGGTTGGTCGCCACAGTTGGCATATACCAGGGGTTGAGCCATGTTTGAAAACAAAATGCCACAGCTACTAAAACTAAAGCTATTCAAATACAACAACAATATGATAAATGCAATCATTGACCAAATGTAAACAGTGTACATACACATTACATTCAGCTCTACTGGTGTACATCTCCCCTTGCCATGTTTATTCTGTGCTTCTCAGTAATAATATTCACTGTGACTGGACTCAGTAACTTTGAAGGTGAGAGTCACTCTAATTCCTAGAGTATCCATCTCTCTGCCGTTCAGTTTATATTAGGTGACGTTCTCCACTGGTGGGTTGGCTTTACTGTTGCAGAGCAGTCACAGAAGACTCTGCAGCTGCTTTTAGATTCTAATAAAACAAAAAGCATGATTTTTTTCCTCCAGACGTACTCAGGTTCAGGCATTCTCCATCGTTAGTCTTGATGGCATTCCTATTCAGTTTGTTGATAACTATAAATATTTGGGAATTAGGTTAGACAAAAGTCTAAATTTTAAAGACCACATTGCCCAGCTTGCAAAGAAACTAAAATTTACTCTTGGATTCTTGTGTAGGTTAAAGTCCTGTTTTTCTATGGCCTCAAAAAAACACTTAGACACAGGCTTCTTTCTGTCTCAGATTGATTTTGGTGATACTATTTACAGGCTTGCTTCACGGTCTACTTCGTCCAAGCTTGATCCCCTGAATCAATCAGCCCTTAGGTATGTCACTTACTCGAGTTTCAGAACCCATCACTGTATTTTATATAGCATGGTGGGTTGGTCATCCCTCAGTTTGCGTAGGCGTGAACACTTGTACATTTTAATCCACCAGATAGTCTTGGACAAACATCCTGTATACTTAAGTCAAAGGTTTTCATTCTTGCGAAACATTCATAATCTTAGATCGCAAAAATGGCTTCTATTTAAGATACCTTTTATCAGGCTTGAGGCTGGCAAATCAAGTCTGTTCTTTTATGGTCTTTGGTCCTGGAATGCTCTTCAGGCCAAGCTCAAACTCCAGACCCTCATCTCTTTAAAAGATTTCAAGCATAGATTAAGGGAAGTGGTTATGAATAGCTGCAACTGTTTTAGATAATTGATCAAACATGTTTAATTTGTTTCATTTTGTATGCAATGTACTTTTAATGTATTTCTTGTATTTATTTTGTTAATATTGTGATTTGATGTTGTTGTTCTGTTTTGTGTTTGTTGCTGCTATTTGACCCTGTCTTACTGCAGTTCTGTGAAAAGTTATTTGACCCCTTCCTGATTTCTTATGTTTTTGCATATTTATCACACATAATTGTTTCAGATCATCAAAGAAATTTTAATATCAGACAAAGATAACTCGACTAAATACAAAATACAGTTTTTAAATTATGCTAATATTTATTAAGGGAAAAAGCTTTCCAAACATTCCTGACCCTATGTGAAAAAGTAATTGCCCCCCTTCTTAAATCATGAATGAACTGTGATTAACCATATTTTTTTAGTTCAATTTCACTAGCCACACCCAGGCCTGATTACTGCCAGACCTGTTGAATCAAGAAATCACTTAAATAGAACCTGTCTGACAAAGTGAAGTAGGCTAAAAGATCTGAGAAAGCAACACATCATGCTGTGATCTAGAGAAATTCAACAACAGATGAGAAACAAAGTCATTGAAATCTGTTAGTCTAGAAAGGGTTACAAAGCCATTTCTAAGGCTTTGGGTCTCCAGCGAACCACAGCAAGAGCCATTATCCACAAATGGAGAAAACTTCGAACAGTGGTGAACCTTGCCAGGAGTGGCCGGTGTACCAAAATTACTCCAAGAGTGCATCGACAACTCATCCAGGAGGTCACACAAGAACCTAGAACAAAGCCTCACTTGCCTCAGTTAAAGTCAGTATTCATGATTCAACAATAAGAAAGAGAGTGGGCAAAAATGGCATCCATGGGAGGGTTCCAAGGCGAAAACTACTGCTGACCAAAAAGAACACAAAGGCTCATCTCACATTTTTCAAAAAAACATCCTGATGATCCCCAAGACTTTTGGGAAAATACTCTGTGAACTGACGAGACAAAAGTTGAACTTTTTGGAAGGTGTGCATCCAGTTACATCTCACGTAAAACTAACACAGCATTTCATAAAAAGAACATCATACCAACAGTCAAACATGGTGGTGGTAGTGAGATGGTCTTGGGCTGCTATGCTGCTTCAGGACCTGGATGACTTACAGTAATTGATGGGACGATGAATTCTGCTCTCTACCAGAAAATCCTGAAGGAGAATGTCTGACCATCAGTTCGTGACCTCAAGCTCAAGCGCACTTGGATTATGCAGCAGGACAATGATCCAAAACACATAGGCCAGTCCACCTCTGAATGGCTCAAAAAAACAAAATGAAGGTTTTGGAGTGGGCCTAGTCAACATCCGGACTTAAATCCGATTAAGATGCTGTGGCATGACCTTAAACAGGCAGTACATGCTGGAAAACCCTCCAATGTGGCTGAATTAAAAGTATTCCGCAAAGAAGAGAGGGCCAAAATTCCTCCACAGCGATGTGAAAGACTCATTGCCAGTTATCGCAGACACTTGATTGCAGTTGTTGTCGCCGAGGATGGCACTACCAGTTATTAGATTTAGGGGGCAGTGACTTTTTCACATAGGGCTAGGTAAGTTTGGATAGCTTTTTTAGCCTCAATAAATGAAATAATAATTTAAAACTGCATTTTGTATTTAGTCGGGTTATCTTTGTGTAATATTCAAATTTGTTTGAAGATCTGAAACATTTAAGTGTGACAAATATGCAAAAAATAAAAAATCAGGAAGGGGGCAAATACTTTTTCACAGCACTGTAGGTCTCACTTGTAAATGAGATTGTAATCTCAATGTGACTTCCTAGTTAAACAAAGGTTATGATGGTGATGAGAGCTGCTCTCTAACACTGACCCAGAGGGACCGATGGAAACTGCATTGTTCTTAGGAGGATCTAGGAGATGTAAAAATATAGCACTTTTTCAATATCCTTCAGTTTTTCCATGTGGTTTAATACATTGCATCCATTATGTAAGCACCTGAAAACCAAGAGGAATTTGGATATCCTAAATTCATTCAGATACTGAAAAGCAAAGGCTTAATTGTCACATCTTGGGTCTCCTAGCACCAGTTTTGTTCCCCGTTTTCCAAGTCACATTTATTCGGTTTATTCATGCATATTGTCTCATCAGGGTTTTCAACTGTTCCAAATTCCCTGTGACATTCCCTGAACCTGATTACAATTGCCTCCTTATTACCCCAATGGGGTGGTACGGTAGCATAGTTGCTTAGCTAGCAGCTAAAAAGTTGCTAGTTCAAGCCTGTGATGGGGCTGGAGACTCTGACTTCATCTGGAGAGATAAAATTGGGAGAGGCTCCGCCAGTGGGCCTTCAAGGAAGGCCCTACACCCAAAATCACTGCAGGGGCTTTACCCCTGTTTCTCTCTATCCCTCCTCACTTGCAACGGTTCTATCTGGAAATTCTCCCAGTGCATCCTTGGAAAAGCAAAATTTGTTCTCAATGGAATATCTCTGGTAAGATAAAGGTTAAAAAATGTATTAAATCTGTGAACTCCTCCCAGCTTTCCATCAGGCAATGTGCCATATGACACAACATCATGAGTTCATATAAAACAAGGGTTCAGCTCTTAGTTCCCCCTTCTCTCACCGGCTTTCTTTTGATGGCTTTCTGACCTTTGGACAGAGGTCCGCTCCACCATGCGGCCAACACACACAGCCACCCACCTTACTCTTTTCTTACGGCAGTAACACAAGGGTCTGCATAAGACAACTTATTTCAGCGCCAGCTTCTAGAACACAAAGCCTGCCAGATTTTTCTTACAGCTGCACACAGCAGGTTAGCATCAAGTTGCTAACTCTGCAAAGACACAAAAGACTGGTTTTTCTCCTTCCTGAACCCCAGCAACACTGCACAGCAAGGACTTTCTGATGACATCCACACTACAACATTTTCCAGCCGTGCTCATTAATGGATTTGCAAGCAAACCAAGCCGCTCATCAAGGATGCTTCTCCCTCCAAAAGACTGGTAATATTTACCCTCAAGAGCATGAAAACCCTAGGGGATAGTAGGCAATCATTATATGATAGAGAATTACTCAAAGATCGCGAAACTTCTTTATTTTTTACAAAAGTCGGTCGCAGATCGCTGCAAATTAAATTTATTGATCACCTCCGGCGGAACATGCCGACCCCGGCCTAAGCGCACCCGAAGTAAGCATGACATCAGCGCTAGAATATAAACAGGCAAGGTCAACATGGCGTCATACAGTTTAAGTGAATCTAGCGGGAATTCCGACCAGATTACGACTGGAGTGATGAGGAATCAGGAGACACAGAATTAGTTCTTGATGTGGCAGATACGGAGGAATACAATGATCCTCAACCCTACATTTATAAGCCACCAGCAAGGCAAGAAATCCAGGACCAAGCAGGACATGCAGCTGATGCCGTTCCTGAGGATTCTGTATTATTACAAGATCGCGTTGGCAATACGACTTGGTATGTTCTTTTCCTATAGTTTGAATTACGGTAACTTTTATTTGAAAACAATAGTAAATTAATCAAGTGTATTAGGAATGACTTGACACAATTTAACATCCCCGATCTCTGCAAATATATTGGACTATTAGCTGCATACAGTGGCGTGCCGTCAGATGTCTGGAAGGCCTTCAATAACATCACCCTTTCCCGCATACTTGCTCTTAAACTGTTTGCGATCAAGTTTGCCTGATTAACAATCAAGCAATTTATTAACTGAACAACCACCATCAATGCATGACACGTAATGATAAAGAAATGCTAATGACAAAGCCGGTGTTCTGACAATTTGTGCTGCCTTGTCAAAAAATGCTACTGTAATGCAAAGTGATCGTAAAATCTTTTTTTTGCCGTAATATTGCAATATGAATCAGTGTACAGTAGTAACTTTGTCATTTGTTATCTTATTATAACATAAGCAGATGTTATAATGAGTTGGATAAGTTTGTTTAAAGATATATGCCCATATATGCCGTTATCATCCAATCTCTGCATTTTCAGGAAAACCCAGCATGTCCATGCAGACATATATATATAAGGTTGAAGGGCACACCGAAAAAAGACAAGATTTTAGGTTTGCGCAAGCGCAAAACCGCGAGGTAGCATTTTTTGATAGGTAGCAAAAATTGACAGAACACCGGCTATGTTGATATAATTGATGTAACGCCGCAAGGATGACAATCTGCAGAAAATCCTAAACTTTCGCTGACTTTGCAGCAATTATTTTCGCCATCACTCAGCTGTGCTTCGTACCTAACAAAGCACTTTAGCTGTCTCTACATCCAGACTATAGAACGGATTCTCATGGCTTATTGCTCAATGAGCCTCGCAAACTAATTTACCAGCTACACGAGCGCATAAATTATAACAACTTGATATTTTTCGTTGTCATTGATGTGCGGAAGAAAATGCTGTGTAATTTCATAGTGCAATGTATAATGAGGCTTTCAAAAATAAATTAGACTCTCGTCGGTTCTACCAATTAGTCTGAGGAACTGTTGCTAATCGGGAGAGGTAGACTGCCAGAGGGAATACTATGTCAGAGTAGGGAATACTTTGTGAATACTATGTTCAGTTTTATCAGAATTTCCACAGAATTTGACAACACAACGCTGAACCATCGTCAGAAAGCTAGATAAAGAATCAAAACAATGCGAGTCAATGGCTGAATGCAAATTATGGCTGTTCATGTGCGCCTGGTGCCGCCTGCACGCTGATTTGTGTTCTAGAGCTGATGTCACATGCCTCTAACAAGAGCGCTGTCCTATTTTTAGCAAGGCAACCAGGCAGTGCGAAATGGTGATTTTCAAACCTTGGTGACACGGCAACAAAGGACCACTGGGTGGAACAGGTGTCTCCAAAATGGTTTTGGGTGTGTACTCAAACAAAACATGAAAGCAGAGCGATAGTGAAGGAAGGGTTTCCATGCTCTTTAATTGACAAACTGGCTATCTTTTGTCTTCGAATATTGGTGCCCCAAGGTGTCTAATGTAAATTAAGTTCTGTGTATAAATGTATTATCAAATATTTCTGGTAATCATTAATTATTGCTGATAGTCAAATATAATCTAATTGGCCTAAAATGGAGAAGCGCCCCTCACATTTCGGCATCTTTAATAATATTTTCCCCTCAACATAGACACGTGGAAACATAGTGAGAGAGGAAAAAGAAAGAGACAGGATGAACTAAAAAGGACATGAACAGGAACATCAGATGTTAAAACCTAAAATAGTTCATGAATACTGACAGTAATCCCCCAGCAGGCAGTCTATCAGTCCTCCGGGGTATTTCTGGTGAAAGTCTCTGATAGGTGTGGGCTCTAGAATGTCTCTGGATGGAACCTCAGAACGTTTCACAGGCCTGGCCCCCTCTTAGTCGAGCAGGTATTGGAGACTTCGTCCATGGCGCCTAATGTTCAGAAGGTGCTGGTACATGAAAGTTTCTGCTCCCTCAATAAAGCAGGGGGGAGGGGTTGCTATGGGGGTGGGGGCCAGAGGTGATTTTGCATTCATTACCCTTTCAGATGCTGATTAGCTGGTTGGTGTTTCAGAGGTCTAATTTCATGAAGATCATGGCTTCTTGGAGAGACTCAAAAGCAGAACACATCAGCGGTAGGGGGTAGTCGATACATGGCTGGAGACCACCATGTTTCTTTCCCATGAAGAAGAGGCCACCTGCAGCGAGTCAGGAAGAGGGTCAAATAATACCGGCTGCACATGGAGTCTTAAATGTACTTCTCTATTGCCTTGGTCTCAGGACGTGACAAGGAGAACAGGTGTCCCTGAGGATGGGAAGTTCCTGGCAGTAGATTGGTGGCGCAGTCATAAAGTCAGTGGTGACATTCCATGTCAACTGGATTGATTTTTAGGAGGTTCAGAACTTGACCACTTCAAAAAATATTTTAAAAATTCATGGCGGTTTATCATGAGTACCTTTAGCAAAATATTAGGTCAACATAAGCAATTGTACCTGTGTTTCGACCCTTAAAATTATAGGAGTCAAAGGTCATTAGCAAGTGGCACGCTACTTTATGGTAATGTTCAACCATGCGTCTCTCAAATAATCCAACAACTTTCACTACCACTTATTACAAAGTATTTGTGGAAACAGGGCAAGAATGTTTTTTTCATCAACTGAGCTAAGGCTGCATTATTGTCCATCATGATCAAGTGTGGGAGCTTGATGTAATTTATAGCAGGGAATATAGGTCAAGCTGTACTTTGTTTTACTGATAAGATAAGGTAATGGGACTGCTAGATATACTAAACAATGGGCTAATTTGCTGAGCTGGCTGATAATATGTTGCAGGAAATATTTAGTAAAAGTGGGGAAAATGGGTTAAGCATTGCAGTCTGTTATCAGTATAAGGTTAAATGTTTTACTTGCTTACTCAAAATGGTTGTGTCTTTAAAAACAAGGATCGAGTTGTTAAAAATACTCCAGCAATGAATATCCAAGGAGGGTATGTACATTATATATTACTGTACATGTATATGCATAGCACATTTACAATGTGGCCACAAAATGTGGAACAAAAACGTGAAAATTTTAAATGAAGAAGACCAGCCAAAGTTGGTTTTTCTACAATTTAAGTGATTAAACATGGTGAATGTTTCAGTGAAAATTTCAGAATTTTTTCTCGCGTCTCCATGTGGTCAAAATGGCAGGGGCATACAGGCTACTTTTGGTGATCACTGTTCTAGCCAGGATTTTTCCTCAGAGTGGTGCTACTCAAGTGTTCTAGCAGTCGCGACTCGCAAGCAGTGTTGTGCTAGTTACTGAAAAATATTAGTTACAGTTACTAGTTACTTCATTCAAAAAGTAACTCAATTACTTTGTTGATGACTTACACCAAAAAGTAATGCATTACTGTTAAAAGTAACTTTTTAGTTACTTTTTTTAAAAAACCCCTCTAACAGGCACACTATGAAATACATTTTCACAAAATTATTTATTGGTAAAATTGTGTTCCTGACTCCATATTTAGCAACTATTCAGTTTTTTTTTTTTTTTTTCCCAGATGACCCAATCAGATGGCAGATACGCTAGTCAACCAGCTGGTTGACTTGCCCAGTTAGGGTAACTTTAGGCTTGAACTAACAAGCATTAGGCATCAATGGAATTTTTTCATTTGTGCAACTGAAGTTGAAGTTTTTTCACTAAAAAAATTATTGACCGCTGAATATGTGTATAAAATTAATCAATTTATTGATAATGTGTGATATATATGCGCAGACACAAATATATATGCTGTAAAAAGTGCAACAGTCAACATAATGTAATAGTAACCTAAAAATAAAAGTAATTTGATGAAATAAACAGACCAGACGATGCACTTAGATAAGAGACAGAGGTTACTAAAGCAAATACAACGTGGCTATCTAGATGCATCCCATCAATTCAAACCTACACAGAAAACAAGAGACTGAAATTCATGTTTACTGTGCTACATAATATCCATCCCTTCAATTACAGCCTCATATATTTACCACAGTAAAATGTAATGTTTATAGTTAGCTACCCATCTAGATAGCTGTAACAATGACTACTCAATGCACAGCAGAGGAGTAGCCAGAACTTCGAATTGCGTTTGCACGGCACATCCCTTTGCAACAATTATTGGTCCTGACTTGCTCTCAATAATTTCCCTTTAGTAACACGTTAGCCAATAAGAATCATCCATTGGCAATTAAAGACACATGTTCTTTCTTGATGCGATATAATGAGCTGAATTTGGTTCGGAAAAATAATGTACTCTTACGTAGGTATTCGCTTTTCGAATGGTAAACTGCTCTCAAACTTCCGCGCTATCTTTTTGGCATATCAAGCGGCCTAACCTGCATTTTATGATTGGTCTAATTTAAACAATTGACACAAACAAAAAGATTTGAAACACCTTTACACAATTTTGAATAAGCGTAACCTAATTGAAACGCTCCAATTGCGCGTTATGAATGGTTGTCGTCTTGCTCAATAAGGAGAATAACCAACACTTGATAGTATGGTGCGCTCTCAGCGTGAATGTACTGTTAATTAAGAAAAACGACAGAGAATTAGTCAGTACTTATTGTCGTAATGGCATGTTTCGTGCGTACACATTTTGAAGTTCTGGTTACGCCTCTTATGCACAGTGTTATTCAATATGGCTCAGCTACGATGGTTATGACAAAATAAATGAGCACTAGCTTATCATTTTTCTTATTATGTAAAGATCTCATTATTATCAATATTATATTATTATTTAAACAGTAAATGGCTTTATAGATATGCCGATCTGAAGGTAAAACATGAACAATGCAGTCTAGCAAGGAAATTGGCAGATTACATTTTTTATCTTGACTGTGTGTTTATACGCCAAGTCGGCATCAGCTTCAGTTTACCATGACTGGGCAACTCGACCGAGTGGTCGAGCACTTTTTCCAGGGTGCCACAGCGATTAATTTTATTGAAACATTTCTGCCATTCAACAAAAATATAATCGTTGGCATATTTCATGTTCCTGACACCCTAAGATTTTTTTCTTGCCTCAGTTTTCAGCGTCATTTGAGGCCAAAACTTGGGGCTATCTTCGTCACCAAACAACTTCAGGTTTTCACGGAGCTTTCAGACAAGGATGGATGTCTCTTTACAACATTGCCACCCATTGGATGTAATTGGCATTACATACTTTATGCATTAATTTACTGAGTAACGGACAAATGCACCATATTTTAACGGTGACTGAGTTTATTTATTTAAAAAGTAATGCGTTAGAGTATTAGTTACAGTCAAAAGTAACAGCATTACAGTAACGCGTTACTAATGTCCAGGGGAAGGCCCCCCCAGGACATTGTGATAAAATGGAAGTGATTTGGTGCATTTTGGTGAAGTATTTTGCATGAAATCCTTTACCAGAATCTCCTTTTGTCAAATGAGTTTTCCTGATACATAAAGTCAATCTAAGCCAACATGTTCAGAAGTCGTTTTTTTCGTGTGCCATACAGCCTTGCAGACTTTTACCTCATTTTCGCGTTGTATTTCTTCACAAATGCCAGAAAAACACTGTTGCTAAAGGAAACAATGTAACCAACGCCAGAATTGGCAAGAATAACATGCACATTATTTACATTACCACAAAATCTGTGTGGACATGAAAACTGAACAGGTAACCATTGGCGCCACAACATATTCATGTGGGCTGAGACTGACTTTACTATCCGATCATGCGACAGTGATGAGGTCTAAGTAACGTTATAGTTATTTTTAGGCTTGCAAGGGCTACTTTAAAGTGCTGTGATATACGTGCGCTTTTACCTCTAGACCTCCTTTTCTTCTTCTTCATGTCTTCTTCTTATTCTTCTTGATTACAGACTAATTTACAATTGTAATCCAGTAATCCCCCTGTTTTACAGAATGTAACTGTAATTAAATTACATCTTTTTTGTGAGTAACCTTAACGGAATACAGTTACATTTTTTTGTATCCTAATTACATATTGCCGTTACCTGTATTCCGTTACTCCCCAAGCCTGGTTATTTTTAGAGCAAGTACATCCATGCTCATTCGTAGGGCTGGGCGATTAATTGATCGCGATAACTTTAAGCACAATAATAATAACTCCCGCAGCAGGGCGAGCGAATGAGCTCGCTCTTTTTGCTTTACAAATGATAACGGATGCGGTGTCGACTCTTGACCAAAATGCAGCCAAAAATCAAAGCCACATAGAGTGCTTCTGGGCGCAATGTGCTTAACAAAGCAACGTCAAGGTTTGCAGAATTATCACTGTCTAACCAGCATTAGCTCTCACCTTGGTTCTGTTTAGTTTGCTCAATTGGCAATCAAGCACTTGATTCGCACAATTGCAAATTTGAGTGGGAAGACGGTCCAATTTATTTTAATATTGTTTTTGCAGTCGCATTTTGAGATTCAAGTGACCAGGAAACTGCACAGATTCGCCTGTGTGCGTTTGCCAGATTATTTCTATGGGCTTACATCTGACGGTTTGATGTGAATACAAAATTAAATCATACCTCACGGTCCATACTCTTAATGAAATACTTTCCACATTGCGTCGGCCTATATTTTTATATTTCTAGAAACCAGAGCCATATTAAAATGATTTTTTTTAATGATTATTGCCACTCTTTCAATCCTACATGGAAGCCTTGTTCAGTCACTTGGCACTGCTTGATTTTTAGCTCAGCAAAGCACTGAGGAGTAGAATAGGCCTACATAGGCTAATTATGCCAAGGTGGTGGAAGTTGCCCAACCTCGCTAGTAATTAGCTGACTTCAAAACAATGGAAGCATTTAAAATGGCCTCTGATGTCTGATAGCCATTTGGCAGGAGTTATTAAAATTGCGCTTAATATGATCGCAATCAATTAATCGTCCAACCCGGTCAGCTACCTACCTTGTTTGAATTCACTCAATCAACTTTATCCGTGTTTATAGAAAGAGTCTCCATAATCTGCTTTGAATCAAGGCATATTTCAATCTAAATATTCAACTTAAGTAAACTTTTTCGATGTCAGAGCGGGATTGTCCGGCAAGAATCGCTGACCCATGAATGCTGCAGGAGCTGAATGTCCATTCTTGGCGCGCGTCAAGCATAAACAATATGTAGATTATGTGAACAAAAAATTCAAACTCCGCCAATACCAGTGCAACTGGCACCACTGAAAAGTTCTTTAAAAACACTTCAAAATGACACCATAACCATTCATATTGGTTGAGTATAAAGAAAATGTTACGGGTTATCGTTAGACCATTGATATCCGTTATCGGCTAGTCAGACTGGAGCATGAATATTACCCAATGAGTGAACATTGACATTACCCCTGATGTTGGCGCACTGACCGGCATTCAGATACTCAGTTGAATAAAAAGCCTCCGCTGGACACGAGCGTCTGACATTCTTTGTAGTATTCTGCTACAAACAGAAAAGCTCACACAATTTATAATAGGTAATTAGACTTTATTCTTTGAATGGGAATGATTTATGATTTTGAGACCAAAATTGAACTTTTCCATAGAAAATGTCTTTTTTCCTTATAAATGGCTAATTATTTCAAGCACTTGCCCACTATCGGATAGATCTGTAAGTGGTGGAGATCGAATAGTCTCGTGTAATTCCATCGCGCAATTCCCTACAAATCAGTGATTTAAACAAGCATGGTTGCCAGTCGAATACGGCCTCTAATTGCTCTAAAGCAGTGTTTCCCAAACCTCTCGTGGAGGCCCACCTGTGCTGCATGTTTTAGATCTCTCCCTGCTCCAGCACAGGTGATTCAAATGATCAGCTCGTTAATCACCCCCTAAAGCTGATTGATGACAACCTGATCATTTGAATCACCTGTGCTGAAGCAGGGAGAGATCTAAAACATGCAGGACAGTAAAGAACACACAGCTGCCAGTCTACGGACAGTGGATTGTAATTGGACGAAAATACCTGTTTTCAGCGTGGGAAATTAGATATACTGCAATACGTAACTAACGATGTTAGATATAACATTGCGGATTTATTATGGAAAATTTCTATTAAGACACTCGAGTTTGGGGTGCCCCGGTGGCTCATCGGTCTAAGCGCGCGTACCATAAAGGCTGAGTCCTTCCCGCAGCGACGTGGGTTCAATTCCGTCTCAGGTCATTTGCTGCATGTCTTCCCCCATTCTTCTCCCCAACTTTCCTGTCTCTCTACACTGTATAACTGTCAAATAAAGGAAAATTCCCAAAAAAATCTTTAAAAAAAGACACTTGAGTTTAAGGTTGGATTACGAAGCTTCTGAAAGGGATATGAACGCATGGGTGCTATCGTTGAAACGGGGCAAAACTTGCTTCTAAGGCAAAAAGTAAGCAATTCGCATGTAGCATCCCGGGGATTTTGAATATTTAATAGAGGCCAACGGCGAGCTTTTATGTCTTGTATGACATCGTCAACCCTAGGTGTCCTTTTCAAAGTATTGTCTAGCTAGCTTATGCAATTTTTGCCGCATTAAATTACCCGCGAAAATAATGATTTCGGGATTCGGTCATGGTTCGGTAGCCTCCGGAACAGAGTGGGTCAAAAAGTTTCTGATAAAATGCGATGAAATTTCACCAAATTTAAACTGAAATATTTAAGATCATGTCTATTTTGTTATTAACGGTGTCTGATCAGTAGCCTATTCAGCATAAATTATACACTTTCAAAACGAACGTATACTTCCAGCTGTTCATCGAAACAGATAATGTGCGAAGATCTTTAAAATTCAAAGACTAAGCTAAAAAGGCAGTTTCCAGCTACTCTATATTCAAGTAGTTCCAGGGAATACCCCGACAAAAGCTGACAAGGAGCGAGTAGCTCTGGGCATGAACAGCATTTGGGAAGAAAATAACTGATGCGCACCATGCGGATTTTCACATAGCTACAATAAGGCAGCTTCCATGCCATGTGGTCATTCGAGAAAAGCAGCGTGTTTTGGCCAAAAAAAAAAAGTTTGTGTATATGGTTATATAAATGGTAAAACGGATGGATGGTAACCATCATAACGAATTACTGATCCTAGAAAGCAAACACCTCACCCTATTTTTGAGTTTTCTCAGTGCGGCGGGATGAAATCTTAGCGTGGCGGAGCCCCGTGAGCGCCGCGGCTGGCCAGAACCCTGCTGATTTTAGACAGTTGTAATTTTGTAAAAAAAAAAAAAAAAAAAAAAAAAAGTGATGAACATTAGTGGATGATTGTGTACAAAGAACTTAAACTCCTCTTGATGTACCCTCAATATCACATCCTCAGGATGAATTAGGCAATCTGTGCATGGCCCTCCATTTTGGAGAGAAAGTTCAGCATGGTCAAATTTATCATTTTGACTGGCTCCTATCTCTGAAGTGCAATGAAATAGTATGCCACTCATGAATGACCTTTTACCCCATATAATTTGAAGGGCCACAACTCGATGAACAATGTGGATATTGTATATTGACCAAATATTCAGGAAAATGTCCTATCTCATGATGAGAAACAGCCATGAATTTTTTTTGAATTTTTGAGGGGGTCGAGTTCTGAGCATTGGTGGAGTTGACATAGAATGACCCAGAGAGGACGTAGCAAGGGGGCTTGGGATTTGGTAAGACATTCAGGAAATCACAATACTTGATTGGAACCTCAGACAGGTCTGGTATCTCTTCCTGGGTCCCCGACTCCTCTGTTTCGGTGGGGGGTGTACAGGCATTGAGGAGGAGGTGACTGAAGCAGAGTGGGCTCCATTCTAGTATGTGATAATTGGGCTAGTCCACCCAAGAGCTGTATATGGCCATCCATGGGTTGTTCAGGACAATAGGGGCTCTGGGAGAGTCAGTAAAATGCAAGGAGATTTATTTGTGGTGATTCCTTGAGAGTAGCAGTCTGACTTGGGCAGTGAGATGAGTGAGATTCATGAGAGGATCCTCCCTCAAGTCAAGTGCAGGTAAAGAGGATGATGGGGTAACTGCGGTTGATCTGCCGAATGGGTGTCCATAAAGTTGCCTTGGCCTCCTGATTCAATAAGAGCTGTGACAGACTGTTGGCTCTCAGGGGTCAGAATGAGGACTAGAAGCTGGGAACAAAGGTCAGGGAAATGGCTAATGTGGGTTTTGCTCACCAGTAATCCCCTGGCTACTGGTCAGCGCTGTCCTTTTTTTAAAATTATTTTATAATTAAATTTAGCATCTCCAATCCCACCCGAATCTGGAATGCCCAATTGGGGAACTATGTACAACACTTGCTCGTATGCGACCCCTTGTTGCCAATTCAGGAGAGTGAAGACAGTTCGCAGCTCTCCTCCTGTCAGCCACTGCCTCTTATACACTCATTGGTTGAATTCTCGCAAGTTCAGGACGAGGGCGTAGGATACCCGAACATGAACACGCTTAGAATCTTCCTGACGAGCGCCGGACTGGCCAACAGGAGGCTGTTAAGCAATGAACAAAGCAACCATTTTATATAACGTTTCCCGGCAGACCCTTCCCAATTTGCATCCCTGTAGTGCAATGGTCAATTGTGCGCTACTCTGAAAAAGCTGCCAACCACTGCCGGTTGGTACGACCGAGGCTTGAACCCGCGCCGTGATAGTCACATCTGCTTCGCAATGCGGTGCTTTAACCGAGTGAGCTATCCGACAGCTCAGTGCTGGCCTTTAACAGGCATGTGGTGATGAAGAACTCCAGGTTCCTGCGGTACAGACCTATGTGCGTCATTATGAGACATTGGCATTTGGCTGGGGTTCACAAGTCCAAATGATCTGCTTGAGCTCGGGAGGATCAGAAGGTGGAAGTGAAGCTGAGACATCAGGAATGGTTGCAGATGGTAGCGGTAGTGTTGGAGGTCTCCTCCTTCAGAGGCTTCAGTTCATCTCCCTGCATCTAAATGCCAGTGTGAGGTACAGTTCAGGAACCACACGCAAGAGATGGAAATCCAAAAAACGTATGTCTTTAATGGGGTCCGAGTCAAAGCCAAGAAACACAATAATTGCCAAGCCACAATACGAAATACAAAAACAGAGTTGACTGGACAGGCAGGGGTCAGAACCAGGAAGACAGATGAGCAAAGGTACAAAACGGTAAGCAAAAAGTCATAGTCGATGAACAAAGCGAAGGGTCATACACAGGGCATCCAAACACAGAAATCGTGGTCATACAAAAATGGGTCGAAATCCAAAAAGACAAAACAATACAAGAAGGGCTATGGCAAGAATCGTAGTCGGACAAACCAGTCGAAGAAAAACAATACTCTATGGCATACAAGGCGCTCTGCACAAAGAAATATTGATCAACGTTCTGACCAGGAGCTGGCTGTGAAAAGACTGCTTAAATAGACACTAGGGAAGTCACCTGCAATGATTAGGGACAGGTGAATTGGATCAGACTAATTACGAAGGAGCAAACACAAGGGGAAGCCTAATCACGTGAAATTGGCAAAAGCCAAAACGTGGACAGGGATCACGAGACAGCCTATTGACAAACACACAGCTCCGGTTAGGGAGTTCTAACGTGCACAGATAATGAGGCAGAACAGAGTTGAGCAGGTGCGGAGGATCCGCTGAAACGCAGCAAAGATTAAGAGAAGGCAAGAGGCGGAGACTAGAACAGGGCGAGTGCTGAGAGCTTGTTAATCAATTAGTAAGGTGCAGCTATACAATCCCTGGTGCTCATTAGTAAGTTAGTATTATATACATTGTTAGTTCTGGTTAGTAACTTTAACAAAATAACAAACTGTTAGTACTTGTTAGTAAAATAGAAAAGCAAGGCGAAGGAAGCAAACGAGACTAGAAGGAATGGTTGGAAACCCAGAAACCATGAAATCACCTAAACATGTGACACGCAGTACTTAGGGAGAAGCTGTAGCTTAACAAAAGACCAGACAGGGGAGACAAAGTGCAATGCAGGGCATGGGCAAAGACATGGACCGGATTGTAACAGAAATGTGGATCTGGCATGGCAAAAACAAAAACATGGCAATGAACTAAAACTAAGCAGAACATGGCAAAAACAGAACAGGCATGGCAGAATCATAACAGCCAGTCGCTGGACAACACGGGTCGCTGGACACCTCGCCAACCCTCCACTCGTTCACCTCCGACCAAGCATTAATCACTCTCTGAGGTCCAGTATTTGTTGGATTTTCCTCCCCTCTCTCACGCCTGACCGGCTCGAAATTATATTTTTGCGGCCCATCATAAATTTCTGCAGTGTTTCTTGTAACCTCCTCATGCTCCCAATCACTCGCTATGGTAAGCTGAGGCTACTTTCCTTCACGACTCCTTTACGTGACGTTGTTACCAGGTTATGTTAAAAAAAAACCAGCTACTACAGAAACAGACAAAAAGTGTCATTTAATGGCATTTGTAGATAGTTTTAGAAATACAGAAATACTGTATGTACATTTTGAAGGCTTTATGTACACGAGTCGAGAGTAGTGTTTAATCTGCAATATACACTTTATCCCAAAACCGACAGAAACATCAAATGCAAAAACCTAAAATTATTAACAAACACTGACACTTACACAGAACTGTTAGAGTCAGACTGGTCTTTGATATCTCCTGAGAGTCTCCTTGCTGCAGTTTGTAAAGGGCAGAGCAGGTAATCTTCTGCCCATGGTGCTGGTGAGAAGCAGTGAAGGTCAGAACAGAGGATACATATTTGGTTTTATCCTCATTCTCTTGAAGTTGATCCACACTGTCACCCAGACTGGGGGTCCATGTCAGATTTGGGGGGAGTTTAGGACAGGGGGCTGCAGCAGAGCAGCTCAAACTCACAGGGGTCCCCTCTGTCACCTCCACCTCCTCTGGGGCTAAACTGGGTTTTCGTGGAGAGACTAGGAGACATGGAGAGCTGAGGCTGGGTTACTGCTCATTTTAGGATTATAGAGCACTTAGAACACAAACTAATCACCACATAAATAGCATTTGACTAGTAGCATATACAATTTATAATCAGTATTTACAATGCAGACCATTTTGTTCTTTAATATTTTACATTAAATGGGCCTCATTCACCAACCATTCATAAGGGGTAATTGAAGACTTATGTGCAAGAAATACTTAAGTCACATTTTGCAAAAAATGAGCTGACGCCAGTATTAAAAGCCATAATGGCCAGAGCATCATCTGATACCAAAGATTTCTGCAAAGAAGCGCTCAAGTCTTGGGTGTTGGTGCATTTCCACTGTTCATTGTCATGATCTGCAACATGTTTTGAAAACTTTGACCCCCAAAATCTCAAAAGTATTATTTTGTGACTTAGGTACTTCTTGCACACAGGTCTTCAATTTCTTCTTAAAACCCTCTTACACACTTTTTACAAAGATTCTGACATTCACCCATGTTTTCTTCTTTGGAATCTGTTCTTAGGTAAGAACAGAATCTATGCACACTGAAGAGCACTCTTAGGCGCATTCAAGTGCCGACATATGTGAGCAAAATAAGTGGTTATCAGATTGTATTCTGTTCTACAGTTGTGTAATATTATATTATTTGAATTATAATAATATTTTTGTAATTTATAATGCAGTTTCAATAAAAATTATTCATCCCCCCGTTGCTAATTAGGTTTACCGGCAAAATTTACAAACTCTCAGCTGTTTGCAATGAACAGATTAAACAAGAACAATTTAAATAGCTCAACACAACAAATATTACAAGTGGCTTCTCCAAATTCAACACAAAATACCACTTTTAATAACTACTGCAGGCTCAAAATTATTCAACTCCTTCTCAACAAGCATCTTTAATACTTAGTAGAACACCTTTTTGCCACTATGACCTGCTGGAGATGTGATACATAGGCAGACGCCAGCTTTTGGCAGCATTCCCAAGGAATCTTAGCCCAGTCCTCATGGACAATGGCTTCCAGTTCACTTATATTGTAGGGTTTGCATGCTGCAACTGTCTTCTCCAAATGCTACCAGAGATTTTTTATGGGTTCAAGTGAAGCAACTGTGATGGGCACTGTAGAATCTTCCCAGACTTCTTCTTAAACTAAACCTTGGTGGATGTTGAGGTATGCTTAGGATCATTGTCCTGTTGGAAGGTCCGATGATGCCTAAGCGTCAGCTTCCCTACAGACAACATTTTCTCCTTGGATATCCTGGTACTTGACTGAATCCATCTTGCCCTCCACTTTGCAGGTTTCCAATGCCAGAGGAAGCAAGGCAGCCGCAGAACATCAAAAAGCCCCCACAATTCTTCACTGTAGGCAGGGTGTACTTTTCAGCATATGCTTCTTTATTCCTCCTGCAGACATGCCACTGATTCATAAGCTCGAAATATTTCAGTTTTGTTTCATCACTCCACAGAACACTATCCCAAAACTTCTGTGGCTTATTACCGCATTGATCCGAATATAAGATGATATTTTTTCCCTTGAGAAATGCCTGAAAATGATGCCTCGTCTTATATTCAGGGTCTAAGGAGTTACCCATGTAAAACAATACGTGGCGCCATATGAGCGCTTTTCTCTCTGTCAGTGTTTAGAGCAGTGTGACCCTAGTGTGATCCTGTAAACAAGTCGGCTGGATTGGGTGTGTTAGCCTACATTTGCATAAGTTACTGAATGACAGAAAGATGCAGCCAGGGCACAGAGATCCACTTGAAAAAAGTGCTTCCTAAGTCGGTCAGGTGAATAAAAATCAGAGGAGAAGTTATGATGCGAATTTTAAACTTATGGTTGTAAACGATGCTGAGAGAACGAACAACGTGTGGGCAGGAAAAAGATATGATGTGACAGAGTGCAACGTAATTATCGTAATTGGCAACCGAAGACACGGTTTCTCTCCATATGCGATCTAACAGCGATTAAATCTTGGGCTAAATTCAGTACAGTTGCGGAACAAGAACAGAGAGTTGGCTTGCACAAAACTTCCGTTTAAAACAATTATTAGTCCTGACCTGTTCTCAGTCATTTTCATAATTAACAGAAGGTTCCCTCCGAGAGCACTCCACACTTAACAGGTGATGCTTGTTCTCCCCGATTAGGTAAGATGACAGTCATTCATTTGGACGCGTATTTGCTGTATTTAAATCAACATCATTCAAAATGAATGTGGAAAAAACTGTTCGTGGTGTTTTTTGGATGTTAATGCTCTTACATTTTGCAGACTGTTCTGACACTGTTTGTCAAGCAAATGCGCGCCTTTTATTGCTCAAGTTAGGCCAGTAGGCCTATGCCCGTTTTATTGCACTGTTTTCATGGCATAGAACCGTGAAGTGCGTTCTGCGCTTTGCCTATTTGCGGGGCTATAGACGATTTTATGATTTTTTCCCCCATGATAAACACCAAAGATGTTGAAATGTACAAGGAAAACAATGAAATGTTTTTTATGCAAATGAGATTTTGTTCAAATAAAAAGTATTTTTCCAAATAAGGGTCTTGAAAAAGAGGGGTCGTCTTATATTCAGGGTCGTCTTATATTCGGGTCAATACGGTAGCTCCTGCCGCTCGCGGTGCAGGAGCTATGGTATCGGGCTCCGTCCGTGTGTGCGTGCATGCGTCCGTCAACACATTTTGCTTTATCTCATCAACGATTTCAGTTACAGGCTCTTAATTTTTACTGGACATGCATCTCATACAGTCCTACAAATGACGTACCTAAAGGTGACCTTGGCCTATTTTTCCAAGGTCATTGGCCTAAAAATATCACCAAAAACTTCGACAATTTGCTTTTTCATATCAACATTTTCCGTTACAGGCTCCTAATTAGCTCCCGGCGCCCGAGTGGCACGGGAGCTATGGTATCAGGCTCCATCCGTGCGTGCGTTCGTCCATGCGTGCATCCGTCAACAAAAACTTCAACATTTTGTTTATCTTAACGGTGGGAGCTTCCAGGGCCGCCGGTGCCCTATATTTTATATGGTTTTGAGCGTATTTGAGCTTGTGCTTTTGGATCAGTTGTGTTTATGTCTCGGAGTTCAGGCATGAAGACCTTCAGTGTTTAGTATGCGCCCTATTGTGCAAACTGAAACCTCAGTGCTTCCTGTCTCCAAGTCTTGCTGCGGGTCTCCTGCAGTCATTTAAGGGTTTTTGACCACCTGTCTCCTCAGGGATCTGGTGACAGCCATTGAAAGCTTCCTCTTTCTGCCACATCCTGGTAGTGTAGTCACTCTTCCTTTAACTCTGAACTTGCGAACTATGCATACAACTTTATTCGTACGAACATTCAGTGCCTGTCCTACCTTTTTGTATCCTTTTCCTTGTTTGTGCCAGGCAGTGATCTCCTCTATTAGCTTTTTGGACAATTATCTTGACAGCCATATTTCTAATATGCAATCAAGTGTCACTGTCAACAAACCCCTAGTGAGTGTAAGTATTTGATGTGTTCTATCTCAAGCAAACCTGATGCAACTAATTAAGCCCTTGATTAGCTGCATTAGGTGTGCTTGAGACAACACCTGATTTGCAATTATGCTCTTATGACGGATTCTGTTTGGGGGGTTGAATAATTTTGAGAATGTAGTGGTCATTAAAAGAGGCATTTTGAGTTAAATTTGGAGTAACCACTTGTAATACTAGTTGTGTTGAGCTATTCAAAATGTTATTGTTTAATCTGTTTCTCACATACAGCTGAAAGTTCGTAAATTTTGCCAGTAAACCAAATTTGCAATGGGAATTGAATGATTTTGATTGCAACTGTATGTTTCAATAACTGTTGTTGTTTTTCAAAGAATCACGGTCTTTCAATATGAATATGAACGTTACACCAAACTTCAACTTATATCAATCCTGTTAAATGGGAACCATATACCATCCATTAGTGAGTGATTGTCACCCCATTTATTGGGCAACAAGAAGGACTTCTACACCCTGCTCACACAATGGCATATTTACTGCTACTGCAAGATAATGCAGATGGTGCCCTATGGAGGGAATGAATTTTCCATGACCATATAGATGTATTTGCTGAGAGTGGGAGTTATTGGGAATCTTTAGGCTACTCAGAGCTGTCCTCTTGGACTTTTGCGATCATTTGGAGCCTGTACTTCGGAGCCATACAAGACAGTCTAACCCTGTGGCACCGCAATGTGAAGGTGTTCTCCATCTTGGGTTTTTTAGCCACCGAGAACTTACAGCGGGAGCTGGGAGACTGCTGTATGGAGGCACTGACTGCGGTGAGTTGGACTGCGAGGTTCCAGGTTGCGCCTCAGAGGGTGGTTGGCTCAGGACTTCATCGGTTGATAATTGATAAAACACTGCAGTGACCTTTATCTGTGATTGTTAAACAGGCCCAATGGTCTTAATTTCGAATACAAGCAAGCATTCTTTTTACACACGTTGTTGCAAGTTAGACTTGCCTTTGGGACACACTCGTTATAAATTATATTAACAGAGAAAAATAGCTTGCCCTCTGATTTCTCTTGGATAGGAGATGCACAGATGCACAAGGAGCAGGTGAAGACACTCACTCAGGGCCCAGGTCTGTGTCCAGACACTCAGCTGATGGCACACCTGATAGTGCAATCTTTCCGATGATGGCCCCGATGCGCTGGGCCAGCTCAGAGAATTCTTTGCCTGCTACCCCCCCGCCCCTAGTGCTGTGCATCTCTCATCTGAATTTTGAATTTATTAATTTTATTAGCTCCCGCAGCTCGCGGTGCGGGAGTTATGGTATCGGGCTCCGTGCCTGCGTCCATCAACACATTTAGCTTTATCTCATCAACGATTTCAGTTACTGGCTCCTAAGTTTTGCTGGACATGCATCTCATAAAGCCCTACAAATGACGTGCCTAAAGGTGACCTTGGCCTATTTTTTCCAAGGTCACTGGCCTAAAAATATCACCATAAACTTCGACATTTTGTTTCATCTCATCAACTATTTCAGTTACAGCCTCCTAATTCTTACTGGACATGCATCTCATGAAGGCCTACAAATAACGTGCCTAAAGGTGACCTTGGCCTATTTTTCAAGGTAGCTGGCCTAAAAATATCACCGAAAATTTCAACATTTTTCTTTAACTCATCAACTATTTAAGTTACAGGCTCCTAATTTTTGCTGGACATGCATCTCATAAAGGCCTACAAATGATGTGCCTAAAGATGACCTTGGCCTATTTTTTCCAAGGTCACTGGCCTAAAAATATCACCATAAACTTCGACATTTTGTTTTATCTCAACTATTTCAGTTACAGCCTCCTAATTCTTACTGGACATGCATCTCATAAAGGCCTACAAATGACGTGCCTAAAGGTGACTTTGGCCTATTTTTCAAGGTCACTGGCCTAAAAATATCACCTAAAATTTCGACATTTTGGTTTATCTCATCAACTATTTCAGTTACTGGCTCCTAATTTTTACTGGACATGCATCTCATAAAGGCCTACAAATGACGTGCCTAAAGGTGACCTTGGCCTATTTTTCAAGGTCGCTGGCCTAAAAATATCACCGAAAATTTCAACATTTTGCTTTAACTCATCAACTATTTAAGTTACAAGCTCCTAATTATTACTGGACATGCACCTCATAAAGGCCTACAAATGACGTGCCTAAAGGTGAACTTGGCCCATTTTTTCAAGGTCACTGGCCTAAAAACATCACCATAAACTTCAACATTTTGCTTTATCTTATCAACTATTTCAGATACAGGCTCCTAATTTTTATTGGACATGCATCTCATAAAGTCCAATAAATGACGTGCCTGATGGTGACCTTGGCCTATTTTTTCAAGGTCACTGGCCTAAAAATATCACCAAAAACTCTGACAATTTGCTTTATCTTATCAAAATTTTCAGTTACAGGCTCCTAATTAGCTCCCGCCACTCAATTGGCACAGGAGCTATGATATCAGGCTCCGTGCATGCGTCCATCTGTGCGTGCGTCCGTCAACAGAAACTTCGACATTTTGTTTATCTTAACGGCGAGAGCTTCTGGGGCCGCCAGTGCCCTATATTTTATATATTTATTTATTTTTAGTGTCAGATTTCGAGTCAAAGCACTTCTTTTTAACCTCATCCATTGTGCGCCCCTCTGCAGATAAAACATTTAAAGAAAGAGTGACTGCATCCCATGCATCTTTTTTGAGTGTGATTTTATATCCAGAATTGACACCACTAAATATCTTGGTTTGTTTGCGGTTCACTTCCTGTATCAGTACCTCCACTTCAGACCTACTATTTGCCTTTTAATTCTGGTGCTCCGTTTTTAGATTTCCATTTTGGCATTTTCTCTACTTTCCCTCAAGGAATCTCTTTGTGACATCTGTCTATGTCTGTACACGGCTCTTCCGTTTCATGCTCTTTTAAGGGAATTTGTGGGCGGTTACTTATGCTAATTAGGGACAACTGGTACGCACTTTCAATTTATGACGAGAATGGCATTCATCAATCTAGGAACACAAGTGCGAACAATTCTGCGGGTTAAGAACACAATCATGAATCTGATGTAGAGTTTTCTCAAGAACTTCCTTAAAAACAATTTAAGAAGGAATTTAAGTAAATACTTAGGAAGATATTGGTGAATGAGGCCCAATGTGCTTTTATTTTGGAGCACAGAATTTCTACCTCATGCTCCTTGTCTTAAGAAATCAGGGTTTCTGAATCAACCCAAATGCCACATATAAAAATGGCATAACAGTAACTCCTGTACCTAGTGCATTCAGTTGGACACTTTCTGCAAAATTATACTTGAGTTTTGGGAACTCCACTCTGAAGAAATAACTGTCACTGTGGGATGACGGGAAGTTGTCCAGAATTGTGCTGCAGTTCTTCATCTGAAGTTTCCCAATTAATGTCCCATTAATTTCATTCAGTTGAGGAGCCTGACGAGAATCAAACACAATTCTCTTCTTGCCTTTTTTCCAGATTCCATCTGCCCTAGCTATCACATGTTTGTCGAATTCAGGTAGGACACTAAATGTGCAAGGGATCAGTACACAGGATCTACTCAGAACTTCTATACTGTTAGGCATCCAGGCTGCCCAATCACTTCCCATGGCTCCTACAAATGACAAAACACAGTACACTACTGTAAACACATAATGTACAGATATACAGTGGGCTCCAAATTTGGCACCCCTGACTGGTAATGCACAAACAATGCTTTAAGAAATTCTAAAAAGAACTATATTTCTTGAGAAACTCCAAATGACAATATGTGAGAAATGCATATTGTACTGTTCCAGTGGAACCAGCCAAAGTTATTTCCTGATTTCATTAGAAATCAGTTTCCTCCAAATCAAGGTTTCACAATTAATGGCATCCTTAAAGATTATTGTGAATAATATCTACCAAAATTAAACCAGATATTAAATTCCACTTATTTTTTAAGTTGTATCTAAGAGTGAAGAAACTATATAGCCCAGTTTGGCTTAAGCGTGATCTGGGCTGCGCGCATACTCTTTGCAGACTATGCATGGCAGAAGATGCACAAATCGCATTGAAAAAGGGGGTAATATTAAGTTCTTTTGCTTTCCCCCTGGTAAAAGGCAGCGTACAGCATAGATTCGGGCAATAAACAGGAAGAATTTTTGTTCCTAAGGAACATTCCAGGGTGCACAGAGTACATTTTATGTCCGGATGGCTCGATTTTGTAGACCCTGATGAGCAAAGAATTCTGTATTCAACCTCCAGCAATATTGAAAGAAATAATTGCATAATAATAATTTTTTGGCTTACCTTAATGTTTGGGTCCCACAGAAACATTCCAATCTGTAAAAACGTCAAGCGTATATCCAGTCGAGAAAATTTTGAGTTTAATTTCTAGTGCTGCAATTGGCCTACACGGTAGTAGCATACAATGACAGCAGCCATGTAACTGATGACACACTGGGTAGCTGGGGCATGCACACCATATGCATTTGCGATATTACATATTGACATCAGTAGCTGTCTGTCAGCGGTAACGAAGGCCTTCTATAACCTCACCTTTCTATGTTTAATTGCCTAATCCTCTCGCAGTTTACTTTGCCTAATCAGCAACAGTTGCTAAGACAGATCGGTGGGATGACAGTCAAATTTATTTTTGATAGCATTGTTGCACATTTCATTAAGAACTTTTCTTCTGCACATAAATGACAATGTAAAATGTCCATGTGCCTTAATAAATTCTGAAGTAATGCAAAGTCAGCTCACGAAATGGCTCAGATTTGCATATATTGGTTTGCTAGGCTCATTTAACAATAAGGTAGAAGAATTCACTCAATACTCTGAATATTATTATCACTACTTCTATTTGAGTGATGTCTGTGTCTGTCTCCCTCTGTCAGCAGTGCGTAGCGCACAACGTACGTCACTCATCGTACGTCATTACGTTACTGTGAGATGAACGCTGGCCTTATCATTTCTCTTCGCTTCACACAGGCTCGATTCAGCCTCGCTTCGTTTCACACAGCCAAACCCCAAGTTTGCAGTAATGGCTTCAGTCAGTCTGGAGCTAACTCAAAAGCCAAGGTGATCTTTCGCTACAAATCTGAGCACATTATGACATTAACTATGAACACCCCCGACTAAGTTAACCGCATTCGCTAGCGAAATGCTTGCATCCAGAGTTCGTACCAGGTCCTTGAAGTGCTTGAATTTGGCACTCAGCAAATTTAAGTACTGGAATACCTTGAAAATGTGCTTAAGTGCTTGAAAAGTCCTTGGAAAAATTTGTCACCATATAAAACCCGTCATATTCGCCCTGGTTTTATTAATCAAATTATAAGGCTACGTAGGTTTTATATTTTTTCCAGAATCGCCTTTTTATCCACTATCTACCACGTGCCCCTCCCCCTCTTTTTAATTAGCTACTTCACGACAGAAGAATCGTGAAAGTTATGTTAGCCAACGTTCTGGATGCTGAAAACCACACGTGTTAACAATGCCAGGAAAGTGTAAATTTAACCCAGTATGGCTGGAAATGGGCATTTACTGTAGTTGGCTATTGTCTGACAAGACCAACATTCATCGTGCAAGATGCAAAAAATGCATGAAAGACTTTGACCTGTCGAGTATGGGCGAGTCTGCCCTAAAGAGCCATATGAAATCATGGAAGCATCAGACAGCAACCGCCAGTGTATCTTCAGTCCAACAGTTTTTTGTGCCCCAAACGGTACAAAATGAACAGGTAAGAACTTAATTTACTAATATAATCATCCTGATTCCATAAATTAATGATAGCTGGCTAAATTTATTGTTGGGAGAGGCCAGGCTAAGCTACCAATTAGTAGCTGGCAGCAGGTTAGCTAACATTAGCAATATCATCAGCCCTAATTCGGGCCATTGTGGGTTTATTTGAGTGCAATCCTTTTTTCACAGCGAAATGTTCAATCAATCTAGTCATAGACCGTTTGAAAGCTGAAAACTAATGAATCAATGTATTCGCTTGCTAGATTTTACAGTACCTCATTTTGTAACGAGTAGGCCTAGCTATGTTGTCCTAGAAGAATTGGACCTTGCTAGCTAATGCTGAACGTATCTTGAAACCGAGAAGCAAATCAATTAGCCAATTGAGCGAATGGAAGTAAAGAAATTTGTTTTATTTGTATAGCAAAGCTGCACACAATTTATAGACATATGTCGATTTATGTAGCTAGCTACCTATCGTTTTTCTCCGAATTCTCACTCTTATGGTAGAGCAAGCTAACTAGATACCCACCAATGTGCAGGTATTAAACAACTGGGGAAGCGCTGGTTTTGTTATTGCTGATTATGCTGAAAGCTAATGCGGTAATTTAATCTCCTGAAAACGATATGAAAAAGCTGTTATTTTCCAATTGATTCGTCAGATTGGTCAGATTCGGACGTTTGTTAATAAAGCCGGGTGCGTGAAAAAAGGTCGAAAATTATGACTAGTTCTAAAGGAAATGTTTTTGCATGAGTTAACATTCATGATGCATTGTAAAACTATTACTTTCGACAGCTGTATTCACGTTTTCTAAAGACTATAAAACAGGATGTGCATATCTGCAAAGTTTACTTTGCTTGTATATTTAATAATGCAGAGCTTTAATGTAAACACTGTCCCCCTCCATCTGGACCGCTACTACAATGGACTTTTATTCTGTGTACAGCAGGAGGAATGCTATTGTAGTGACGACAGCGCAACATTTTAGCTAATGTAGCTAATTAATTACGTTTCTAAAGGTATACAGTTTTCTATTAAACGGATAGGGGAAATCTCACTGGCCGCTGTTTTATCACGGCTATTTGGCTACAGTTCTATTTCAATAGCTCTCACTCCGCAAAAATATGCGTTCGCTGCATGAAACAAGTGGGTGACAGTGGAGTCGGGCGACAGCATCAATCTCACAGAAATTTAATGCTTGTCAAGTGAGATAGACTTTGTGCGGGCGCGTGCGAGTCACTGATAGTCTGAGGGAGCGCTGTGTGCTGCCTAACATTATAGGTTGATCAGCCCTGAGGGGACGCTGTACAGCTAGATTATGAATAATTTGATTGCCAGTCTGATACGTTTTTGTGTGTGTTTAAAATAGCCTTGATATTGTTTATTGTGATAATCTGTATTTCAAATAGATTTTGACTTGAGTAGTGATTTTTAGGTAAAGTGGTAACGCCCTATTTGGACGTAAATTTGTCAAACTCAACTTAAGGATGCATTTTTATGAAAGACTGTATGATACTATGGCTCATTTAGGTATAAACTGTCATGCCTGTCACTCAGGCTTTGTTTCACTGATTTTCTAGTTCTTGTGTCATTGTTTTCATAGCATTTTCATGTAGAACGTCCTAATAGTAAATAAATTAGATTCAATGTTGACATCCACATAAGTAAATTAATTATGAAAATTTATTAGAACCCTGAACATTGATAATATTTCCCCTGAAAACAATAGCTTTTTGACAGAGAATGAGAATATATTTGTCCTGAAATGATTGTTTAAAAATAAAGATGGCATTGAAAATTTGTCATATTTGTTTCGTGTGGAGTCCTTGAAAATTAAAGAGTAGTGCTTGAAAATGTACTTGAAAGTCCTTGAATTTCATTTTGTAATGTTAGAATGAACCCTGTGCATCGGCTACACTCAAATTATATAACGCCACCGTTCATCTGTACATAATAATACGAATACGTGCACATTCCCAGGTATCACAGAAGTAAAGCCAAGTTGATCTTTCGCTACAAATCCGGCCACATTATGAGATTAACTATGAACACCCCGGCTAACTTCACCGCATTCGGTATCATAGAAGTAAAGCCAAGGTGATCTTTCGCTACAAATCCGAGCACATTATGAGATTTACTACGAACACCCCGGCTAAGTTCACCGCAATCGCTAGTATTGTGTATTATTATATAATATAGTCGCGGCTAAAGGGCGCAGTGAGGCACGACAAATGAAAAAATCCAAGAGAGATTAACGTTGGTGAAAGTTTTGGATTTTTTGCAGTTATTGCCATCTTTGTACTGCCACATTAGTTGTATCAACATAGTCCATAGGCAGTCGGTTTGAAGTTAGCATTTTTTAATCTTTACGGCCGGATCATGTTTTGGTCTTGGTTGTTCAGTTAATAAACTGTCTGATGGTTAATCATGTAAACCTCACTGCGAACAGTTTAAGAGCAATTATGCGTTTAAGGGTGATGTTACTGAAGGCATTCCTAGAAAAGAAAGCGAAGCCTGCACTCTTACTCCATGCCACAAGAACTTTATGAAATACTGACGTTTCGGTCCGATTTGGATCTTCGTCAGGTCATCATATTTAAAAATAGAAAACATACCCATATTGATCCATTGTCCACACCAATAGGCTGACAGGATCAATTATAATACAACCCCAATTCCGAAATAGTTGGGACGAATTGTAAATTGTGAATAAAATAAAAATGCAATGATTTTCAGATCACATGAGCCAATATGTGATTTAGAATAGAACATAGATAACATTTCGAATGTTGAAACTGAGAAATTTTACATTTTTATCCACAAAATGAGCTTATTTCAAATTTTCTGGCTGCAACAGGTCTAAAAAAAGTTGGGACACAGGCAAAAAAGGGCTGTCAAAGCAATTAATATATAAGAGAATCAGTTGAAAGAACATTTAGCAAGTAATTAAGTTAACTGGCATCAGGTGTGTAACATGATTGGCTATAAAAGGGATGTCTTAAATCTTGATTCCACAGGGAGCATCTTGGCCGCGTTACTGCCGCGACGTGGTTCCTGGAGTTGATCCGTGGCCATTCTAGACAATGGTTGTGATTCCAGCAGCCGTGGCGCAGCACGTCTCGGCAGCGTCCCAGAAGCGGCTCTCCGCACCGCTCTGCCGAAGATACGCGGCGAGTCTATTTCTGCCGCTGGCGAGCCGCAGTCGCGCTAATCTGAATATAGCAAGGATACGTTTCCCATAGTTCGACCATATATATTTATTGGATTCAACTACGTTAGTATTTGTGCTAATTGGAATCGCACACCAGATCGTGACAGGCAGGAAGTAACTATCAAGGGGAATACACTTTTAACTAAAAGAAACCAGCCACAAATCTTTGATATAAAATTTGTTTATAACTTACTTTTCAAAGTTGTGATTTTGTTTTAACTAAAAGACGAGCACAGTCCCCCCCCCCCCACCGAATCTATGGCGTTCACGGCTGGACTGTGGTAGGTTCTACAGCACAACAAAGACGGAAATGACATTGAAGGCAATTACAGCAGAAAAAATAACAGAGAGCATTTAAGGTCGTTGCACAAATATGCCGGTAAAAATGATGAAATATGTGAAATCTGAGCAAGTCGATTGTATCAGCTGGCAGGACGCTGCGCTGACATTCTGCGTTCAGAGGAACATGAAGTCCCGTACAAGACGCAGCAAAACAGCATTGCTCACGTCACGCTGCAAATACGCGTCCGGTGGAATCCAGGGGTTAGAGAGGCTGAGTCTATCAGAAGTGAAGATGGCCAGAGGCTCTCCAACCTGTGAAGGCTTGGGTAAAGAAATTGTGGAATACTTTAAAAACAATGTTCCTCAATGTCAAATGGCAAAGGCTTTGAAGGTCTCATCATTGACAGTGCATAACATCATCAAAAGATTCAGAGAAACTGGAAAAATCTCTGTGCGTAAGAAGCAAGGCCAAAGACCTTTACTGGATGCCCTTGATCTTCCGGCCCTCAGACGCCGATGCATCACTCATGTCAATGACAGAATCATGCCGGTTACTAAATGGGCCCAGGAATACTTAAAGAGACCACTGTCTGTAAACACAGTCTGCCGTGCCATCCACAGATGCCACCTCAAACTATCATGCAAAAAGGAAGCCATTGTTGGTTATGATCCAGAAGCGCCGCCGCGTTCTGTGGGCCAAGGCTAATTCAAAATCGACTGTAGCAAAATGGCAATGTGTCCTGTGGTCAGACGAGTCCAAATTTGACATTCTTATTGGAAATCATGGGCATCGTGTCCTCCAGGCTAAAGAGGAGAAAGACCACCCCTCCTGTTATCAGCGTTCAGTCCAAAAGTCAGCATCTCTGATGGTATTGGGATCCATTAGTGCATATGGTGTGGGACACTTGCATGTTTTAAAAAGTACCATGAATGCTGAAAGGTATATAAAGGTTTTAGAGCAACATATGCTCCCCTCCAGTCGACTTCTATTCCAGGGAAGGCTTTGTGTATTTCAGCAGAACAATGCAAAACCACATACTGTAGCTATTACAACAGCATGGCTTCGTAGTAGAAGAGTCAGTGCGCTGAACTGGCCTGCCTGCAGTCCTGATCTTGCACCAATTGAGGACATTTGGCGCATAATTAAAGGAAAAGTCCATCAAAGGAGACCCAAAACTCTCCGGCAGCTGGAAGCCTGTATTAAACAAGAGTGGGCTCAAATTCCAATGACTAAACTCAAGAAACTTGTCTCCTCAATGCCCAGATGCCTCCACTATGTGTTAAAAAGAAGAGGGGATGTGTTACGGCCCTGGCCGTATTTTGGTTTTATCCTGTTGCTTGCCATTGTAAAGTGGAGCTCCTACCCCAATATTCCAGTAGTCTGCCAATTGACAGGTACCGAGTCCAGAGCAGATTGGCTGAGCTGCTGTGGTGTGGATGTCGAAGATTGGCTGTCTCTGGGGGCTTGGCTATTTAACTCCTGGATCCGCCAGAAGAAAGAATCAACGCAGGCGGCTTGGCTTTTGGTGCTCCTCATCATTCGGTTTTTTTGTTATTTCAATCACGGAGACTTCGGATTTAAGAAAAGGACATTTATTTAACAATGCAGTGACATGAAATAAATTCAGAATTTGGTGATGACTCCATCCTCAAGGACCCTCAAGCGAGGTGGGGCGCTGATCTGGCTGGGTAGCAGGCAGGGGCGAAGCCATCCCCCGTTAGACAGAAGGGCCATACGGATGAAGTAGATGCTGAAGAGGCCAGAGTCAGAAGTTGGTGGTGGTGGGGAGGCGGTGGGCGATGCGGAATCTCTGAAACAGCAAACAGGAACACGTCACAAGCCTATTTATAAAGAAGACCGAAGGCGCCGATTGGGTAAGTGCAAGTGCTTGGGAATCCTACGTCTCGTGATTGAACTGTCATTTACACCCCCATTTCAATCACGGACACTTCGGATTTAAGAAAAGGAGATTTATTTAACAATGCAATGACATGAAATGAAATAAATTCACAATTTGGCGATGACTCCATCCTCGAGGACCCTCAAGCGAGGTGGGGTGCTGATCTGCCTGGGTAGTACGTAGGGGCGGAGCCATCCCCAAGGAGGATCTGTTGGACTGAGTCATCATAAAGCTGAACAGGCCTGGAAGACAAAATATGCATTAGAATAAACAAAAAAGCATTTTGCACAGGCTAATTGCGGGTGAGAGGTGACAAGGCTAGTAGATGAGAGGCAGAAACTAGCAAAGTATCTGAGAAAGTGCCACTAGGAGTCGTGCTTCTATACCAAGGTGCTAGCTTTGTGCCATGAAATGACCGCAGCTAGCGGTCGTGCAGTGGGTAAGTCGCATGTATTTGCGGATACTAATCCATATTGGCACTTAACGCTGGAGCAATGGTTTAGCATGAACGTGCCACTGAGAGTAGCCGTGAAGTGGACGCGCGTAGTATCCGTGAATGTTTGCCGGCGAGGCAAAGTGAACCCATAACTGAAGTGCTAGCAAAGCGCTAGTGAGTTGCACCACAGCGAGTGGCTGTGAGGTGGATACGCGTCAAGTATCCGTGAATGTTTGTCGGCGAGGCAAAGTGCATCCATGACCGAAGCGCTAGCGAGCGACGCCGCTGCGAGTGGTTGTGAGGTGGATACGCGTGAAGTATCCGTGAATGTTTGCCGGTGAGGCAAAATGCACCCATGACAGAGCGATAGCGAAGCACAAGTGAGCTGTGCCACTGCGAGTGGCCATGAAGTGGATACACCTGCAGTATCCGTGAATGTGTGCCGGCGAAGCACAAGTGCACCCAAAACCAAGCGAGCAAAGTGCTAGACCAGTGAGCTGTGCTACTGCAAGTGGCCATGAGGTGGATACGCGTGCAGATCCGTGAAGGCTGGCCAGTGAGGGAGCCTGTGAGGTGAGCATTGCCGCGAATAGTCAAGAACATGTCAGTCATCATTACAACAATACTTACTGAACAAACCTATCGAACCCAAATGACACTCATATCCCACGCCAACCAGGAGACAGTTCCCATGCGCATGTCGCTTCACGCCAAATATGCTGATGATTCGAGAAATAACACGTGAAAAACCACCACCAACCTGGAAGTACGTGGAAACATCATTTTAATGACGCCATGGAGAGCTGCGTGTCGATTATGGTGGATACGGACATATGATACGGACATATGTAGAGAATGCGGATGACGACCAACGCCCCAGAACTTGCAGAGTTGGGGCGTTCAATCCACGTTGGGCTGCCGTAGTTGCTGCTCCGATCCTAAACGAATGTCCGGAGAAGCGTCCCGGAGGAATTCCACGTTTCTTGAGATCTGCACTGAGGTGGGAGGTAAACCAGTGGCGGCTGACTGGTGATCCGGATGATGTCAAAAACAAAGGCTTATTTTTAGCAGTAGGAGGTCTTATACAAAGATAAGTAATCATGGACAAATACAGACAGTATACAGAATCAGTACGAGCCATGATAACATTAACTCCATTACCTGCGGAATCAGCTTTGGAGTGCTTTAGGAAAAGGCGATAGTGATTGGAATAAAAGGATATGTCTGAAAAACAGAGGTCACGTGAAGGAAGAAAGGAATTTGAATAAGTAGTGAATTCACCACAACGTAAAAATCTGTAAAATGCCAGAAAAAAAACAGACTCTAGTAGAGTGTCCGTGTGGTTCGAAAAACACCCCATAAGAAGAACAGTTAAAAGACGGTGTAACATGTCAAGTGAAATGGGTAGTCTACTATCAGGAGAAGAAGGACAAGTTTTTTGAATACCCTTTAACAATAATTAAAGGCCGGATTAGAAAATAGACTCCCAAAATTAGGGTCATAGCACCGACAGTGAAATTGGATTCCCGCCACCAGACTGCATAGGTAAGAAGGTTGAACATGACCAACATCGAATTAATACACAATAAATGCACAGACAGTAGAAATATGAACAGGAGATAATGGAATGCTTTGAGAAAAACAAAAAAAGCAAAATAATCTCCAAGCCGTGTCATACACTTTTAAAGTGGAACTGGCTAAACCTTTTCTCATATATTTTTTCGCAGAGTCAATTAATGCAGTCATGTTAGTGTTCAGTAGAGGAGCAGTTCTGAAAGAGGAGGGACTGGTAGTGGCTTCGGATTGGCTGAAGGACAAAGTCGCCGAAAATCCTGGAACCGGAATCGGGATAAAGAATCAGCCAATTTATTCCTGCAATCTGGGATGGGCACAGCTCTGAATATAAAATTATTTGTCACTGAGAGCCAGGTCAAGTGCCGAATCAAGGGCATAATGACGCTAGATTTAGACCGCCCTTATTTATTATTTCGACCACTGCCTCATTATCGCAACGAAATAAAAATTTTTTCCGACACCAAAGGGGGCGCCACACATAGCCAGCAATAACAATTGGATAAAACTCAAATAGAGCAATAGACGATTTGTCAGCAAAATATAGAAATTCTGATGACCATTCACTTGCGAACCATTCACCTTGAAAAAACCCTCCGAAGCCGACGGATGGAGCCGCATCAGTAAAAAGCTGAAGAGACTCAGACGATTCTTCATCATCATTGTAAAAGAAGGAAATTCCATTCCAACTATCCAGTAAGGAAAACCAGAAACGGATGTCAGAACGGCAACCATCATCCAAACTAATGACATCAGACAGGGAATTCACCGATTTACTCAAATCCAGCAGCCGCGATATAAAAGACCTCCCTTGAGGAATTATACGCATCGCGAAAATTCAAATGACCCAACAAGGAAAGCAACTCGCCCTTTGTAATGTACATCGAATTTAAGAAATTTCTTGCAACGTCCTTAATATGGTCCACTTTTTCCGAAGGAAGCGAGGCTTGTTGAGAAACACTATCCAACCGTATGCCAAGGAATTCTAGGGAAGTTGCTGGACCGATAGTTTTAGCGTCAGATAGGGGGACACCCAATACCCGGAAAGTGCACTTTAACGTTTCAAGCATGGGACTCGGTCGTACAGACGGGAAATCGATTAGAAGGAAATCATCCAGTAAATGCAGCACGAAAGGAAGGCGGTCATTTTTCAGCAAAATCCAGCACAGCGCGTCCGATAAGTGATTAAATATTTTAGGGCTACTCCTGCATCCGAAAGTAAGCCTGACAGCGAAATAAAATTCACCATCCCAAAAACGCCTAATATAGACCATTCAGACGGATGAATGGGCATTACTTTAAACGCGTCAGTTATGTCAGCTTTAGCCAACCAGGCACTGTGGCCAGCGAGTTTTATTTGATGAATGGCATGATCGACCGTAGCATAATGCATAGAGAAAGGTTCGAGGGGAATTAAGCTATTGACGCTTGCATTCGCACCAAAACGTGGATGAGACACGTCAAAAATTTATCGCCTCTTACCGGAGAATTTCCGTGTTGCAATGCCAATGGGGCTAGTGCGAAAAACGGAGAAGGGATGAGATTTGAAGGGGCTAATAACATAACCTTTATTCATTTCCCTTTGAAGGAGCTCCCTAACAATGTCAGGTTCGATCATAGCAGAGTGCAAATTTTTACAGACGAAAGATTTATCAGGCGGGGCAAGGACTCCAACCCGAAAACCTTGGGTGAGACCAGAGAGCAAATAATCAACGAACACGGGATCAGGATGAGAAGACAGCGCTAAAGATAAAGCTGACACATTAATAGGAGTGGAAGAATGTGCTCTTAGGTCTATGGTTGCTGTTTGAAGCTTCTCTTCTGTTGCGGATCCCGACGACCGCGACGAGGACACACCAATTTCGGATGGGCGTCCTTGCAAAAACTGCAAATATGAGAAAATTTACATTTAGGCAAACACCTTCATTAAAATTATTACATATGGGATTACCATTAAAGTAAAAGACCTTTCGCCCCTTTGAATCAAACATGAATGATGCAGAGGACTCTTGCGTAGGTTCGTGAGACCGAGATGGCACGGAAGCCTGAATCACTGTCTTTGGGCAAAGTTCAGCAGTATGTCCAATAGCGCTGCACACTGCGCATGTGATCACCCAGTGACCCCCAAAATGGCGAATGAGCAGTTCGATGTCGAGACACGACCAATCTAAGTGAACGTTAAACTGAGACAGCTGCAAAGCAGCCTTCGCTGAAAACGATTTGTGATACTCGTAGGACAACGCGCCCCCATAACGCAGGTGCTAATCGCAAACAATAGCGAGATAAGAGTCCAGTTCCTGACGCCGCTCAAGATAAACAGAACAAATAATATCACAAAATATACCAAAGGCCACAACAAACTCGCCAATGGAAAGAGATCGCTGCAGCCGCGGGTCGGCAGACTTCAATAATACCCCCACAGTCCAAAACCTGTTTGTCGCATTCGGGAGAGGGCAGCAGGAATGAAACCAAATTAACGTCCTTACCAAGCAGAACTTGCTTACAAAGCTGAGGAGTGATGGTAGATGCAGGGGAAACGTAAGGCCTACCGCATGAAGTCACAGGAATGGCAGAGGCCAGTGAGAATTTGGACGGCACGTCGGAGACGACAGAACGAAGCACCGGTTCCGTAGCACCAGACTGCTGAAGCTGCTGAGCTGAAACTTCCACTGCACGGATCCGCCATTCGAGGCTACCCACGGTTAGCACCAAGCTCTGAACGCCGCCAGGACCAGCTCGGTGACGTCAGCACCAGAGGATCTGGAATCACCACGCGGGGCTTTCCCAGGGCGGCCGGCACATGCAGGGGAAGATTTCGCCAGCCTCTTCTTGCCCCACCCACTAGGACGGGACGCGGAAGGCAAGCTGCCTTAGACGGGTGTCGGAGGGGCGTGGTCATCCTCAGCGCCAGACGTAACAGACACAGGAGCTGCGCCGGCACTTGTTAGGGAGGCAAGCAGCTCCAGCAGCTCCGAACGAGGGAGCTCGGGGCTGACAAGGATGCCGAGATCTGCCAGGGCTGCAAGGAGGCGCTCATCACTGTAATAATCATATTCCGAAGAGGTAGCCACCGCGGCCAAACGCCTACTCCTGCGAGGATTGAGGCCGGAAGATTCGCCAGCCAGGGAATCATCCTGCACAGCAGTAGGCACTTTGAGAGGATGGAGCTGACCCGGATTCTGACATGACGTACGGAAAATGGGATGCGGAATCTCTGAAACAGCAAACAGGAACACGTCACAAGCCTATATATAAAGAAGACCGAAGGCGCCGATTGGGTAAGTGGAATTGCTTGGGAATCCTATGTCTCGTGATTTAACTTTCGTTTACACTCCCATTATTTGAGTGCAAACTATGAAATGTTTCTGACCCGATCTCGTAAACCTGTCTCCGGTAGTAGGCCTGCTTGTTGTTTCATTATGTATGGTAGCCGCATTTCTGTTGATCTGAAAAATCCCGAAATTGCTGACTGCATTGTTGTTAACATGTAAACTTGTGTTATGAGACCTCCGTCGTTTACACTGTTGTTTCGCTGTAGTAAAGTTGAAGGAGTGAGCTGCCATTTATTTTGAAGAATCTTTTCTCCTGTTTATTGGCCAGATCAGGGAGTCTGACTAATGTATGCATTTTTTTTGTTTCTTTCGCGCAATAGAATCCGAATCGGGAAATTAGTTTCTATTTTTTTTGTTTGTCATGTTGGCCTGGGCTCACTCTGGAGCTATGCCTCATTGATTATTGAAAAGTGCCAGTGAGAAAAAAAAACGCGCCTTTTGCTTTCACATTGTGGTCATATTCTTTTATGTTGCGTCCGCCTTCTCCTAGATTGGGGCGTAACAGGATGCTACACCATGGTAAACAGGCCCCTGTCCCAACTTTTTTGAGACCTGTAGCAGCCATAAAATTTGAAATGAGCTCATTTTGTGGATAAAATTGTAAAATGTCTCAGTTATAACATTTGCTATGTTATCTCTGTTTTACTGTGAATAAAATACTGGCTGGTGTGATTTGAAAGTCATTGCGTTTTGATTTTATAAACAATTTACACTTTGTCCCAACTATTTTGGAATTGGGGTTGTAGGTGTGGTTAACCGTCCAAAAAACCAACAATGGTGAAAAGCCGATGGATTCAATGTACTCTATAAAAGGAATACACAGAGGAAGAAAGAAATACAAACAGCAATTAAACAGTGGTGTCTTATACATCAACATATGGAAAGAATGCAAACCACAGACCATATATTAAAGTACAATGCAGCTGCACTGAAGGAATAAAATAAAAATAGGAAGGAATCTTATATAAACATTGTAAGACTTGTAGCCATAGTACAATGCAGCACAATGCAGCAGATCATAAAGCAATCGTGGGAACACGCATACCGTACATGAAATTTAGAAATAAAAATTTACACCTCATTAATGTCAAGTATTTGTATCAAGGTATAACTACCTGATATGTGTAGGGAAAGCCACTACAAAACTTACTACCATTTATGAATAATGTATCAATTAAAGAAAATGTTTAATTTTGTATTCTTGATTCGGACCTCTAGGTGTCAGAGTCTGAAGAATAAAAATATAGAAACTTTCTTTTTTGAGCAAGAGGGTATTTATTTTGCCACCTTTTCTAGGAATTTTGACATGCTCGATGCCAATGTATCTATTGACATATCTCTTTTCTATTGACGCGTTCTACTTAGTTGCCTTGCGCCTATACGTGATGTGTGTAGAATTTTCCTTTCCTCTCGCTGAAGGCATTCCTAACATCTGATGGCGCGCCACTGATTGATAGTAAATTTTAAACTCCCTTCTCACTAATTAAACCCCCTCAAAATATATTGGCGCCCCCTTTAAAATCATTCCGGCAATTAAAAATCCAAAAAAACATGGAGATTGGATATTCTTTCCCCCTGACGATGTAGACTAAGCACCATTAGTTGTTATGTTATGGTTTTCTTTATAGTTCACATTTTCATGAAGTTTTATTTTCTCTTTTGTATTTTGTTATTTTTATTACCATTGCCAGTTCCTTGCACCCTGTTATGTTGTGTCATCTGTGTATTTATGCCAGTGCACTTCTCTGTCTGTGAGCTGTCACATTTCGGGTGATTTTGGAAGTTTTCCGGTGTTTCAAGAACTTCCTTCACTTCTCGTTTAGCTTCCTTCAACACTAATTACTAATTAAGCACTAATCCAACGAACACTCTGTGTTGTCAAGTTTATTTACTAATCCTTACTAATATACTAATCCTGTAAATAACTAATACACTAAATCGCACCATTTGGGTAATATTATTATCGCACAAACTTCTAACTTTACTATTTGATTCTCTCCACTTTCCACACTAATCTGTAACTCCGCCTGATTTGCTCTCCCAGTCCTTTGTCGTAGTTTCTGCAGATACTTTGCAATCTCTTCTGCTAATCTGTTTCTCCCATCTCTCTTCACTTAGGTACTCATTGAATGGAGCTGTTATGTTTTAAGAATGTCCCGTGAAACTAGTCTTTGTCATTGTTTCCAATTTTGTATTGTTAATTACCTTGTGTACTTTCCTCTCTCAGTTGATGTTTAGATTATCCCTCACACCTGTTGCCCTGCCTAGCTTGTTACCTCTCTTGTGTATACGTATATAGTTCCACTCTGCAGTCTGTCCCTTGTCAGAACGTTGATCTACTTCATTCAGAGCCGAGCACCCAGTACTCCTGCTTGTATTTAGAGATTCTGTGACACCCTTCTGCCTGACTTCGATATTTTGCCTGCCCCTTTGGATTTGTCTACCCTTCTGACATACTGGTTCCGATCTCTGCTTTTTTTTTTGACTTTTGAATTTTTGCCTACTGTTCGGATTTGTCGCCCTGTGATCTTCCGGTTCTGACCCTGCCTGAATAAAGACAACGATTCTGCTTTTTCCCTGGCTCGCATCTGGTCCTTTTTGCCTGACCGTCACATTGTCTTCTCCGGCCAACTAAAACCATTGACTCCTACAGTGCAACGTAGACTTGAAAGGCTATATCGGGGAGATATTGTCAAGGTAAGTCCTCGATGTTGTTGTTGTTGTTTTCAGCACAAATGTGAATCTGAAATCAAATCTGTTGCTTACAGTCTAGCAGTAAAGGTGTTGTTGTTTTGGTATGTCTTGGCCTGGTATTTTACATGTGTGCCTGTGCAGTTATCCATGTTGAGAAGAGGTTAGGATCATGTGTGCTTACCGGTTGTTTTGAACAGTGCGTCCCAGGAACACTGTAGCTATCATTAACTCATGTCCGCAAAACTAACTGGCAAGCAAATTCAACTATAGCAAGTAATTATGTAATCGAAATCACAAAGAAACCAAATGATTATTGCAAGAAATCTGTGCTGAAATAGCTGATATGAAAACCATGTCAACCTAGTTTTCGGGCATTTTAAGTGACACAATCATCGTGATGGTTGAGAATGAGCGGGCTGTAAATGAGGATGTTTAGCCTGTCGTGTGCAAATGTTTGTTTTGACAGCAGATGTTTTTCAATTAATGTTTCAGCTCCCTTTTTGAGCTTTGACTGTGGTGCATCCAAATCTTTGCATATCTGTCTCAATTCACGAACTCTGAGTCAAGAGATTACTCTCCTCTCGCTGACTGCAGGTTTGTTAACTGTCTCCAGTTCTTCTGCCATGGACAATGTCCAATGCTCATGGACTCTCCAAATGTCGCTTTTTCACGCCCTTAAACCGAAAGGGTCAATTGAGCCATTACATCTCTTCCCTTTTTACTAGGGTATAAAAATGAGGTAAAACCATGGACTGTATAAAATATGGACGACACATCTCCATTTACTCCCATTCAACAAAAATGGAGCCAAAATATCCTTGATACGAGCGCTGCCATGTTGCAAATTTGGAGCCTGAGTCGGTGCAATAGTGATCGGGGGGAAGAGCCGCGCTATCAAATCCCGCCCACACACCCACCCGAACAGCCCCCTGAACTTCTAACCTGGTCTGGCAGCTACGCCATTAACGTAAGTGCCCGTCATAGCCAGCTCTCACACGGCCAGCTCTCACACATGGTAAAGTGAAAGGACCCAACTGCTGGCAGCATAACTATTTGGTCGTTAATAAGGTAAATAGACTCTATGGCTAAACAGACCCCACCCCACAGTCATCTGGCTATTTATGATATCTTATCACTGAATCTTGCTTAACAAGCTAGGTATGTAACTAATTACATTAAGTAACGCAGGTGTCAGATTTTTGCCACTTCTCGGCCACATAGCTAGCTCCAGTCAATGTTCTCAACTGTCACTTACCCAATGTTGCAAGTGGCGAGCATATTTCAGCCGACTTTCGTTGTATTTTCTAAATCACGTTCCGCCGGGACACAATCCAAAGATTGACAAAGCTCGGCAATATGTCAACAGTGTGATGGCTACCTTTGTTTTGTCTATTGGTGGAGATATCTTGCATCATCCTCAGATAAAGCATAGAGATCCTGGCCAATTTTTGCATGATGGAGTTTATTTCACCCCTATGGGAAATTATATATTTTTAAATAACATTGCGGCTGTGTCTGAAAGACCAAATCTAATAGGCTGATGCTGGATTTGGATTTTCAACATCAGCTATGGGCGCAAAAAAAAGTCATAGTTTGTTTGCTTTATGTGATGTTTGATGCGCTTTTTATTCATTTATTTATTTAATTTATACTAGGGTGGTAGCCACCATACTTATTGTTTTCCCGGCTCTTCCTCTCCATCCACCTTCCTTTCTCTCTTCCTCTTCAATCTTTTCTCCAAACCATTTGCTTTCCCCCAGCCTTTCCACCTGATGGACTTCCTTAATGTTTCCCCACAGCAAAAGTAGCCAGAGTTGTCTTTGGGCCACACAAAACTCCGCGCTGTGTGTAGTTTTTGTTTAAATAAATATTTTTTATTTTATTGCATGCCTCTGATTTACTGCAGCAGAGGACATAGTATATGTGAAAGAATTCCAGAGTGATGTTTTTGCTCAACATAAATGTAAAGACCTTTATTGTACATTACAGGTTTAATTTATTACCATAACAGAAAATGTACATTGAATTACAAAACATTTCTCATGTACTCCCAGTCCAAGGACAGATGACTAGAGTCTTTGTTGGAAAACCGACGGCTTAGAAGTCAAGATGAATGGCTTTTGAATGTATTATTAAACAAACAAACAAAAAAGAATGACAGTTTATGGCAATATTTGAAGACGACATAAGGAAGATGACACGGACGGAACAAGCATACATAAGAGAAGCCAGTTACATGTCCACTATTATTCAATCAACATGGACTTGTCTACCTCCAAGTGTAAATTAGTCTAACAGAACCATGGCAAGTGTCAGTGACAGTGCATAGTTGAGCAGTTTTGACAAGCATTTTCATCAGTTTTTCATTTACAAGTTACTTCAGAAGTATTCTCCAGCAATAAAACAAAAGAATTGCTTGTAGCATCCTCCAAGTCTTCACTGGACCTGGGTGACCTCAGTGTTACCCAGTGGTTTGGCGGCTTCCGTAATCACATGATAAAAAAAAGAAAACATATCTAATTATTTGTGAAGCTGTCAGAAACCTGAAGTGCAGTCTGCCCTACCATGACAGCAGTAAAATTGACTTGCACATTTCAACCCACACATCTGGCAATTTTTCAAATGGCAGGTTTGACATACAAAAAAAAAAAAAAAAAAAAACTAGAATAGAGATATATGCTATATGAAGCTTAGCAAAAGTTCAGTCAGGAAAACTCTCTCGCGCACTTAAACTCCGTTTATTTTCTTTTCATTCACTTGCATGCTCACTCAAATCTCCGCAGTCAATCTCTGCGGCTGTCAATTGAGCAGTCAGCTGATGTAGCAGCTGATCTCTTCTATCCAACCGTGGCACACCACAGCCGCATTGCTAGCCAATTGTTATGTTTCTTTCTTTTTGTCATTTTTCTCTGCCCTTGTTCGTTCATGCTGCTGTTCGCTGGGATTAGCTCCGCTCTTGCAATCGATGCTCGCCTCCATTTCTCGCATACGCACTGGCTGCATAATCCAGACCATGCTTCGGCCATTCCTGCTCCACGCGCATTAACTCCAGTGCCAGCTCCCCAGCTTTCTGCTTCAGCTCAAGCCCCTTTTACCACAGGCTGATCGCCTCCGTGGCACGTCGCATTGCTGCAGTAATTCATGCAAATAGAGCCCCGACCACGTATTGAGTGCTGTACATGTTCATACTTACAGTAGTCCATTATTTCAGCGTTTAAAAAATCCTTTTCTTTTATTGGTCTTAAATAATGTTCTGTTTTCTGAGATGCTGAATTTCGGGTTTTCTTTGGCTGTCGGTTGTGATCATCAGAGTTGAAAAGGTGGACACTTGAAATGGTCGGTCTGCGGGTTAAGAATCTGTATAGTACAAGTTCCGCTTTTTGAGTCGAGTAACTGTGATTAATTGCTTTTTTTTGATGATGTTCTGGTTCGTCGAGTTGCACCTGCATAACACCGGAAAATAACATGCATGGAGGCTGACGGTTTCAAGTTTCTAAATAAAACCGACACATTCGGCAAAAAAAAAAAAAAAAAAAAAATCATATATATAGCCTGCGCAGATTTACGAACAGTTTTATTCGAAATGAGCCAATCAAAGTAAAAAATAAATAAATAAAATAAAATTATAGTAATGCTCATTGTTGTAGTATGCAAAAAATGCAGGCCTGGTGTTCATTGAGTGCGCCATTGGTTTTAAATGGCAAGCCTTATATTGCCGGATTCTGTGGGTTTCCTCTTTCATTTGACGTATCATTTGTATACGTAGCTCAGATCCAGTGGAAATGCTAGAGATAGAGCTCTAATATTATATTATCCTATGTTTTGCTAGATGCTTATGTACTTGATTGGTGCTTGGATTGTGTTCAGTTTTGGAAAAACTGCCTCAATGAGTTCTATCAGAATTCATCCCTTGAGGATATGCCAAATGAAGTTGTTGCTATTAGGAAATATGCTGCATTTTTATGCATATTGATTGCCCTTGGTCTGGGGGCGTATGGTCATAAGATGTTGCTATTGTTTTGAATACATCTATTCATCCGATTCGTGTATTTCCCCAAAGTCACGCGTTCAATTCCCATCTGCTGCGTTCGGCCTCGTCTGTCTGTGCCGAAACTGCATTACGTCATTTCCCTGGATGAGGGCTGCCGCTCCGATTTGAAATTCTGGTCGAGACAATTGACTCATTGGATTGGCATGATGTTTTCTATTATCTGTTTATTCCTCCAATTCTCTTCAGTTTTATCGATGCTGCCCTTCCATTGGGTTGGATGGTTATTTTCAAGGTCACTGGTTCGCATGTAAATGGCCTTGGTCTTTGCCTAAGCTCAAATCCTCAGCAGTGCACGAAGTTTAACCATTGCCGTAGCCGCTGAATTTGGATTTTTTGCATGTTCTGGCATCGCAACGTATCGCAGTACTGTGCACAATGAAGCCGTAGTAAGCATTATTTACAAAGGTCAGGGCGGCACAGTGGTTAGCTCTGCTGCCTCACAGCAAGAAGATTGTGGGTTTGAATCCGGCGGGGCCTTCCCGTGTGGAGTTTGCATGTTCTCCCCGTCTTCGCGTGGGTTTCCTCTGGGTACTCCAGTCCCCTCTATAGTTTCAGCTTTCCCTGCTGCCTTATTTAGATTCCGCTAGGTCCTACATGAGAAAGGGTCTCGCTCTCTCTGCCCTAAAACTGCATGATTTGTTGGAGATGTTGTGTTTCTCTGCTTTTGCCACTAAAACCTGTTCCAGTCAGTGCCGTCTGCTCATCTATTACAATCATTTGTGTATTTGTAATTTTAATATGTCTGTCTGTCTGCTCGCGTAACTCAACAACCACTGATCGGATCATCTTGAATTTTTATTGGTGATGGGTGTCTACCGTTTCTAGGTCCCCTCTGAGATGATCCAGATCCAGATCGGGATTTGGGAACCATTTTCTGAATTTTCTCCATATGTCTATCGTCAGCTCGTATTACCCCAAAAAAAAAAAAAAAAAATTTACACATCAGTTTCTTTTGCAATTTGTCATTGTTACCACTGCTATGCCTTAAAGGGCGAGGGTCTGCATCTTTGATTGTCTTGTTTTAACATCAAACTCCACTATATATGAGGTCTGTAGCTGGGGTTCAGTTTGGTGCTAGATGTTCTGACCCATCTTTTCCAAGCCTATTTCTAATAGCCCCCAAGCAATACCTGGAGCATTTGTTCAGAGTAAGTGCCGTTCTTCAGCGGCTATGCAAGGTATAGACACGGCCTCTCTAACAACTAGGTCGCTGGTCATCTTCAGCATATGCATCCTACGTGCGCCCCGAAGCATCTACAATCATCGAACCCCAAAGATCCCTGAAGCCTTTACAGTCCAGGGTGATGAGTGTCTACCGTTTCTCGGCCTCTGAGATGATCTGGATGAGGATCCAGATTTGGATTTGGGAGCTGTTTTCTGAAAAAAATTTTTTTCCCCAAATGCTTATTCGTCAGCTCGTTTAACTTATTTAAAAGAAAAAAAAAAATTGTATATCAGTTTAACTTGAAAATTTTTACGCATTGTAACCACTGCTAATGCTTTAAGGGGCGAGGGTCTGCAATCTTTGATTTTCTTGTTTGTCATTGGTTGATGTTCATCACTTCAAACTCCAGCATATATGAGGTGTACAGCTGGGGTTCAGTTTGGTGCTAGATGTTCTGACCCAACTTTTCCAAGCCTATTTCTAATAGCCCCAAGCAATACCTGGATCATTTGTTCAGAATAGGTGCCGCTCTTCAGCGGCTATGCAAGGTATATCTACGGCCTCTCTAACAACTAGGCCTCTGGTCATCTTCAGCAAACGCATCCTACGTGCGCCCCGAAGCATCTGTAATCATCAAAGCTAAAAGATCCCTGAAGTCTTTTCAGTCCAGGGTAAGCTTGCAAATAACTGGTGGTTGGTGGTTGGCGTTTATCTGTATTTCTGCAGTCGCTTGCTAATTGCATGCAGGGCTCTGCACCCCTAGCCATTGCTGGCAATCATCATGTGAAAAAAAAAAAAAAAAAATGCTGCAATTGCTGGCTATCATCATGTGTTAAAAAAAAAATAAAATTCAGAGCTTCGCAGCCCCTAGCCATTGTTTGCTAATGTCCGAATTGTATAGTTCTTTAGACCTCATTCGTGTTCCTTGTCATGCTTATCACATTTTCTTCTCTCAGCAGCCCGTGCTTCTCAGTCATTATGTTGTTCCTGCTTGGTGAGTATTCCTTCCTTTGGGGGATTCAACAGGCTGTGTTTTTGGGGGGCTTCCGCCCCCTATTTTTGGGGGATTTTCCAGCTGCTGCTCTGAGCAGTGCTCCTGCTCTACGAGTCTTCCCGAAGAGTCCAAGCGCCAAAGACTTGTCTGATTTAAAGCACGTTAATTCTGACTGCTGTCTTCCTGCTGTCCTGATCCTCTCATCCCTAATTTACCATCGATTAATTAGCCAGCCAGCGGAGGATGGGCTTCCCCACAATAGCCATTTTCCTCCTGAGATTTCTTCCCACTGGGGAGTTTTTTCTTACCATTGTTCAAGGCTTTTTCTCCTGACAGGGAGTTTTCTTGCCTGCTATTTGGGGATTAGGAATTAGCCTGGGCTAATTGAATTGAATTCTACTTATGCTCAACGCATAATAAAATTTTCCTGATTTCACTTGAGTCTCTCCTGATTGAAGTATACTTTGAAACTAGATTCTTTCTGCAACCAATTTACATTCCTTTTTATCTGGGGTCACATGCACCTATTCCGACTTACAAAAGTATTTGAAATGTGTTTCAGACATAGACTGTATATGAAGAGATATCAAATTTCAAAATAACTTCCTATAATTTTCAAGAAATTATAAAGCTGATCAAGGAAAATATTATTTTGTCATTGTGCAATGCCCAAACTCAGCTCTGACCCTCTAAATTAAGATACTGAAAGCATTATCTTAACAGAGTGGCTGAATTAATTAATCATTAATTGCCATGTGCAAGGCAATATGTGAGTTAACGTTAACTGAAGTCAGCTAGCTTGCTAGTTAATGTTAAGGTCACTCGATAGCAAATGCAGCAATAATTAATGAAATGACTATTTGCACTTATTTAAGTGCATCCAAGCACAAAAATTGATGGAAATTCGCTTTAGACGCACTTATAAGTGCGGCCAAGATGCACATTGCTCCATTGCCCACACTTATTTTTAGTGTGTCCAAAGCTAAAATTTTTTTTTGGCCAAACTTATTTTAAGTGGCACTGGAATGGTCATCAACTGGCGCACTTATAAGTGTGGCCAAGAAAAAAAATTCAGCATTGGCCACGTGTAAGTACAAATAACATCGGCCATAATTAATGTATTATTTAGTAGCGCAACAACTATCACGCTATAAACAATTTTTAAATGGTATTCTTCCCAGTTTACACCACTCCCTCATTTACAGTTAGTGCCCATCTCCTTCCAGGCAAAACTCGAAATGTTGTCAGCTTTTCCCCTACACTTCGTCCGATCAATCTTTTAAGAGTTACCCCGTTACCTAGCCAATTCCACTTAAGTAGATGCATTGATTCCAGCCATAATTTCATCAGAAACCTGTCGAATCTACATTGAAATTATTGATGAATTGAATCTGCTTTCGGTATGTTTCATTTTTGTCATATTGTCATTGGTAAAATAATCTGTACCTCCTCGATCCAATTAGTTTTTCTTGCAGTTTTAGCTGCTGTCTGTAAGGTTGCAACATATGGTTGGACTTTTGCCGTGTTACCTGCTGAAAAACAAGAAGTTGGCTTGCTGATGCTTATGGAAACATTTGAACCTAGGGGCTTGTCTACTGAACAAGCTTTCTACATTGTTTACCCTACTTTAATAGCCTAAGCGACTTCAATCAGCTACAAGAAAAGTTGAAGAAATTAGCCAGCTATTTGCAAGGTTATAACGTTGATTCCCTGGGTAAGCAGAATTCCTACCGGGCCAAGTGACTTGCAATCTGTGTTCGTTCTAAATTTCCGAGATACAGACTGCAGAACTGGAAGCTAAAGGCAGAAACTACTGCAGCACTGGCCTAATATTTCAAGTTCAAGTTCATAAGAACAACATTTCATGACACAGTGCCGTTAACTTCATTCAAATGCTTACCTTAATAGGTATTCTCTAGAATTAAAAATGTATATTTTGCCAGTTATGTATGGCTACCGATCACCATTTTCCCCCATATTAATCCTAAATGTTTGCTTCTTTGCTTGCTGTCTCAACGTAGCCAAGGTAGCTAGCTAACTTGGTAATAACTTAACTGACTGTTTAACTTCAACAAAAAAAAAATAAACTTACCGAAAAAACTGCAAAGATCCTTCCGATCGGTCTGGTCGGTTAGTACAATTCACAGCAGAGCAACTCATTTCATCGTTTTTTTGTTGAAATCTGTCCTGCTTGAAGCACAATCGCTGTTAGCTAGCCCTATGAAGAATTTCAGATAACATTAAGTCTCCTGTCGATGTTCCTACTCCAGCTCTACGTAAAATTACTATTCACAAAACGAAATCCGCAGGGTGCTGGGGCTATCGGGACTCCGTCCACGCACTGCGGTTGTCAATCACTGCTGTTTATTATGACTACACGACCCTTTTGCATAATATGAAATAAAAAGTTTGCAGTAAACTTATCAGAAAAATTGACGCTAGAATATAGATCAGCATGGTAACGACTTTTAAAAAAGGAAGAAACCATCTTCAGAAAAAAAAAAAATTTTCATGTACGCAATTTTGTCTGTGTGGCATTTCTCCCCTCCACTAACATGGAGGGGGCGGGGTTATAATTTGTACTGCAGCCTGCCAGTAGTTGGCAATCGAGACATTTGGCTTCACTTTTCAGGAGACATTCGGCGGTCCATATTTTATACAATCCTTGGGTAAAACACATGCAAAATCCCTTTGTCATTTAACACCATGAAAAAAACAACTGTCAGTTCAAAAGAGGCAGATGATCATAGACCTTCATAAATCTGGTCATGGCTACAAGAAGATTCACAAACGATTGAATATGCCACTGAGTACTGTCTGGGCAATTATTTAAAAATTCCAAAGATATGGAACTATTGAAAACCTTGAGGGTAGATGAAACTTCTGCATTTTGCCTCCCAGGATGCTGAGGAGGATGGTGAAAGAGGCAACAAAGTCCCCAAAGATTATTGTGAAGGAACTGAAAGCCTTACTGGCATCTTGTGATCACTGGTTTCAAAAAGCACCATCAGGCGCTACCTCCGCAACCACAGGCTCTTTGGAAGGGTAGCCAGAAGAAAGCCTTTTCTGACCAAAAGACACAGAAGGAAGCACTTGGAGTTTGCCAAACGTCATTAACATTATGACTGGAACAAGGTTCTTAGGTCAGTTGAGACCAAAATTGCACAGATACAAGATCAGCATGTTTGGCGTTGAAACAGAGATGCATACAAGGAAAAGCATGCCATACCCACGGTGAAATATGATAGTGGGTCAGTCGTATTTTGGGCCTGTTTTAATTCAAGAGGTCCAGGGGCACTGGTTAAAATTAAAGGCATAATGAATTCCACCAAGCATCAGGATATTTTGGCTGAAAATCTGGTTACCTCCGCCGGAGCGCTGGGACTTGGCCAAAGGTGGACTTTCCAACAAGACAAAGACCCAAAGCATACCTCAAGATCACCACAGGATTGGTTCCTTGGCAACAAAATCAACATTCTGCAATGGCCGTCTCTGCCACGAGACCTCAATCCAACTGAAAACCTGTGAGCTGAGTGGAAGAGGACAGTTGATAAACGCAACCCCAAGAATGTGAAGGATCTGCTGAAAGAAAAGGTCCAATATCCCCCCAACTTTGTGTCTTAACACTGTCAGAAACTACAGGAAAAGATTCCTTGCTATTATCCTTGCCAGAGGTGGTTGCACTGAGTACAAAATGAAGGGTGCCAGTTATTATGAAACATTGATTTTTGTTTTATTGAATTAAATGATTTGTATGATTTTTGGTTGTTTCCATCAAAACATTAATAAAGAAAAGTATTTCACACATTGGTATATTCCGTTTCTTTATAATTATATTGTTAATATTTTTTGTGCATTGCCAGTAATTTTGGAGCCCACTGTAGGTGTGCCTCACAGAAACTGCAGAACTATGGAGTATTTAAAAACAAAATTTGAAAATTAAGTGAAAGAAAAAGCACTGCACATGAAGATGAGTGGAATCATTTAATGGTATTAAAAAACTCCTGGTCTGTGATGCTACACCCTTTAAAGTCATACCTTGCAGCAAACAGCCAATGAGGATCAGCCTCTCACTGCCAGTCATGTTGCTGTATCGAGAGATGCAGAGGCAGCAAGTGTAGCTGAAACAGGGCAAACACAGCGGTTAAAGACAACCTTCTCCAAGATAAGGATATGTTACATACAGCCTGGTTCATAAGTATTTTGGACTGTGACACCATTTTTTTTTTTCATTTCGGCTCTGTGCACCACCCCAATGGGTTTGAAATGAGGCAGTCAAGACGTGCCAGAAGAGAAGACTGTGAGCTTTAAAAGGGCACTATCACAACATGCACATGCACAAATCTTTGCTCCAATATTGAAATTGTTACCCTTAAGTTTTCAATAGTGTTATGGTCCAGACCAGGAATCAAGTGCAGAGGAAGTGTACAAACCAACAGGTAATTTATGGATGGCTTACATGGCAATAGGAAGGATGGAACCCCTGAAGAAAAGGCGAGGATGAAACCCCAAATAATTATAGCACAGTTAAGTACAGATGTTAGACACAAAGCTTGAGCTGTCAGTCACTGCCAGTGGCTGCCAGGATTACAGCCTGTTGTGTGCTGACTTTGCTATCCCCCAGTATTGAGTGTTATTGTTGCAATATTTGCACTCTAGAACATTTCAGCTGTTTTATTTAGATAGATTTGTGTTTCATATATCTGAACTTATTTTTGTTTCAGAGTCTGAGCATGTTTGTTTACTCTAATTGTTTGCTTATAATTTTGAGCTCTTGTAAGTTAATTTATTGGATGAAGAGCTATTGCAAACAGGACTCTGAGTCAATAAAAACCCAGAGTTTTGATTTTTTTCAGTTTTGATGTGGTATTACAATGACAATTTTTTTTCCTTTAGACAGGGATCCCTGATTGCTTTGACCTGTTCTCTTTGTAGAACAAGTGCTCTCACACTTGCTAGAGATCACAACGAGGGCTGACTGCAATCAACAGTTATGTCCAATATATAACATCTGGACATAACTGTTTATTGCAGTCAGCCCTCGACAAGTTCCCTGAGGTAATATCTTTTGTTAGTTTTAGCTTTGCTAGGAAGAAAGCTAAAACAGCAAATTTTACAGCAATGAAAAGAACTTTACCAGAGTTTTCTCTTCTGGAATTGTTTCTTCATTAGTTTGAAGTAAATCTGAATCATTTTCTTATTATCATTATTATTAATATTATAGTTAAGGAAAGCTGAGAAGCAAAACACTTCCAAATCCTTTCAAACACACAGTTCAAAATATCAACAAGATTCTCCCAGTAAATCTTTGAGTTTGTAGCCTATTATGACATGCAAATGCATGAGCTTAATGAAAGTGCTCCATTAATTTACAGACCTCGTCAAAAATCAAAAATATTACTGTGCAGTAATTACAGCCACCCTTATATATAGTGTTATGATCCAGACCCAGTTAGGATTAGGGCAAAATGATTGTTGTTATGATACAGACCAGGATCTATCTTATTTCAGCAAAAAAGCTAAGAGAGGGGCAAGGAGCAGCAGGTAGCTGGGAAGCAGGAGGGGAGTTCCAGAAGTAATAGTCTGAAATGTTTTCATTTAAATGCTTAAAGCATAGAAAATACATTATCTGAACTCGAGGCTGTTTTGATTAGTGGTGGCTATTACGTAGTTGGGATTACAGAGACATGGCTTGGTGAAGAGGATGGAAATGAATATATACAGTGCGTGTCAAAAAAGAAAAAAGAAGTAATCCAACTTCAGCAGGTTAATACACCACGCTTATATTGTTTCACCATTTCAATGCAATTTGCCAAGGAAGAGGATGTCCTTAGGTCTTCATGGATACCACTGACTGCAACATTATTGTTACGCATGACTGATTAAATGACCTTTGCAAATGGTGGATTAGAATTTCATTTTTACAAGTTTTGGTAATGCATGAAAGACATTCAGAAACCGACACATTACTTGATTTTCATTTGGGGACATTTGAAAAACAAAGTGTTTGTGACTCCTCCCAGAGACGAACTGCAAGAGCGCATTCAAGATGAAGTTCAGGTTTTGCGAAATGATCCGGCTATGGTGAGATGTGCAGTAGAGGACATGCTCTGTCGTTGTCAGCTTTACGTCGAAAGGGGAGGTGGACATGTTGAAGGAGTTGGTGCATAGGCAGAGGGCAGTGTGTTGACTTTCACTGACTTTCATGGACTCTTTTTTTTCCGACTTCCATCGATAAACAAAACTTGGAAAAATGAAATTTGAATCTGCCATTTTCAAAGGTCATTTAATGAGTCATGCGCAACAGTAAAGTTGCAGTTGGTGGTATCCATAAAAAGCTAAGGACGTCCTCTTCCTTGGCAAATTGCATAGAAATGGTGAAACGATATACAGTGCTGTGAGGAAGTATTTGCCCCCTTCCTGATTTCTTACTATTTTGCATATGTTTCTCGTTTCATGTTTCAGGTCATTAAACAAATTTTAATATCAGAAAAAGATAACCCGAGTAAATGCAAAATGTAGCTTTTAAATTATGATTTTGTTTATTAAGGGAAAAAAGCTATCCAAACCTACCTGGCCCTATGTGAAAAAGAAATGCCCCCCCTTAAATCATCAATTAACTGTGATTAACCACATTTTTTTTTAAGTTCAATTTTACTTGCCACACCCAGGTTTGATTACTGCCAGACCTGTTGAATCAAGAAATCACTTCAATTGAACCTGTTTCACAAAGTGAAGTAGGCTAAAAGATCTCAAAAAGCAACACGTCTTGTCACGAACTAAAGAAATTCGAGAACAGATGAGAAACAAAAAAATTGACATCTATCAGTCTGGAAAGGGTTGCAAAGCCATTTCTAAGGCTTTGGGACTCCAGCGAACCACAGTGAAAGCCATTATCCACAAATGGAGAAAACTTGGAACAGTGGTGAACCTTCTCAGGAGTGGCCGGCCTACCAAAATTACTCCAAGAGTGCATCGATGACTCATCCAGGAGGTCACAAAAGAACCTAGAACAACATCTGAAGAACTGCAGGCCTCACTTGCCTCAGTTAAAGTCAGTATTCATGATTCAACAATAAGACAGAGACTGGGCAAAAATGGCATCCATAGGAGAGTTCCAAGGTGAAAACCACTGCTGGCCAAAAAGAACACAAAGGCGCGTCTCACATTTGCCAAAATACATCTTGATGATCCCCAAGACTTTTGGAAAAATATTCTCTGGACTGAAAAGATAAAAGTTGAACTTTTTGGAAGGTGTGCGTCCTGTTACATCAGGCATAAAACTAACACAGCATTTCATAAGAAGAACATCATACCAAAAGTGAAACATGATGGTGGTAGTGTGATGGTTTGGGGCTGCTTTGCTGCTTCTGGAAGACTTGGAAGACTTGTCGTAATTGATAGAACTATGAATTCTCCTCTCTACTGGAAAGTCCTGAAGGAGAATGTCCAACCATCAGTTTGTGACCTCAAGCTCAAGCGCACTTGGGTTATGCATCAGGACAATGATCAGAAACACACTAGCAAGTCCACCTCTGAATGGCTTAAAAAAAACAAAATGAAGATTTTGGAGTGGCCTAGTCGAAGTCCGGACTTAAATCCGCTTGAGATGCAATGGCATGACCTTAAATAGGCTGTTCATGCTCAAAAACCCTCCAATGTGGCTGAATTAAAACAATTCTGCAAAGAAGAGTGGACTAAAATTTTTCCATGGTGATGTGAAAGACTAATTGCCAGTTATCGCAAATGTTTGATTGCAGTTGTTGTCGCCGAGGGTGGCACAAGCAGTTATTAGGATTTAGGGGGCAATTACTTTTTCACATAGGGCCATGTAGGTTTGGATAGCTTTTTCCCCTTAATAAATGAAATCATCATTTAAAAATTGCATTTTGTATTTACTCGGGTTGTCTTTGTCTAATATTAAAATTTGTTGGATGATCTGAAACAGTTAAGTGTGACAGATATGCAAAAAAATAAGAAATCAGGAAGGGGGAAAATACTTTTTCACGGCACTGTAAATGTGGTATACTAACCCGCTGAAGTTGGATTATCTTTTTTTGATACGCACTGTATAGAAGCTTACAAGCTCATAAGGAAGGATAGATCCAATAGGAGGGGAGGAGATGTAGCACTATCTGAGTAAAACTCTTAATGTGCAGAAAATTCATAAAACCAATTATTTTTGCCGTTTGAAGATATTTGGGTGAGGCTCATGGGGGAACATGAGACAGATCCAAATATAAGAAAGAGTGTGCTAGGGACTGCCAGCTTCAGATGGTACTGTAAATGCTTATTGAGAAGGTTACACAAACTTGTAGAGGAGGACGGACTATTATCATGGGTGACTTCAGTTGCCCTGCCATTGATTGGGAAATGTAATGTTACAGCCCAGGAACCAGAAGCAAGCAGTAGTAGTGAAAGTCAAAATCCTTTATTCGGTCAGAGTTCAAGCCAGAGATTGCAGAAGTATAGAGCCACAAAACACAATCCAAAACTCCGGGTCATGGGACAGCAGAGTTCGGTAACAGTGGGTCAGAATGGCAACAGTACATAAATGGCAGGCAAAAGATCAGAGTCGATAAAAAGAGATCCACAAAACCAGGACAGCAAAAATAGTAATCGTGGTCAGGCAGGCAGGGTCAAAACCAGAACAACAAACAGAATAAACAGAAGGGCACAGGCAGAAAACGGTAGTCGGGCAAAGGGTGTCTCAAATCTCTCAGATCTACTGGCGTACGGGTCTCTCGGCATAGAAGAAAAGATCAACGTTCCAGCCGGGAAGGAACAGAAATGCAGGGCTTAAATGCACCAGACAGAAGTCACATGCTGCAGGGAAACAGATGAGGGGAGTAAAAGATAATGAGCAGAGAAGGTGAGCACACAAGGAAGCCCTAATACAATAATTGGCAAAAGCCAAGACGCGGACTGGGAATACATAGACAACCTACGACAGATAAACGACTCTGGTTAAGGAGTTCTACGTGCACAGATAAAAGAGTGCAGGATAGCAATTAAGCACGTGTGAGAGATTTTGCGGAAACACAGGAAGATACAGGGAAAGTAGAGCAAGGGATGGAGATTAGAATAGAGCTAGTGCTGAGATTACCTTAGTAGTAGTTAGCAGCGGTGCAACTTTAAAATTAGCCAAAGTGCACGTTAGTTAGTAATATGTACACGGGTAAGTTAGTATGATACAGAATATAAATGTTAGTATAATTAGTAATCAGAGAAAGCAGAGCGAAGGAAGTAAACGAGAATTGAAGTAATTAAGTGAAACACCAGAAACCACTGAAATCACCCGAAGCATGTAAAATCACGAACAAATAATGAGCAAATAATTACAGCAACCACTATTTAATGTAACTATCTGAATCAACACAAAAATTATAGTATCTATATCGATTGTCCTGATGTCAGATCAAAGGCGTGTATTCGCGTCTTTGCATTGACTTTGAATGTAATCTGTCGTGCGAAAAATTTGTTTCGCGTCCACTGTGCAAGCGGCTTAATACTGGCCTTTCTTTTAAAATCCATGTGGATAATCTTTTAAAGAAACTTAAAATAAAATTGAGTTTCTTTTTCAGGAACAAATCCTGTTTTTTATTTGCTGCACGGAAATGCCTGGTTGCTGCCACATTCTTGCCTCTCTTGGATTACGGCGATGTCCTGTATATGTATGCCCCCGCTAGCTGTCTCCAACTTCTTGATGCTGCCTATCATGGCGCATTGCGATTTATTACAGGCTGCAAACCTCTCACTCATCATTGTGTCTGTATTCATTAGTCAACCGGTCATCTCTCTCCATGCGCCAAACCCTTCATTGATACATTTTCATTTACAAATCCATCCTTGGTTTTTTGCATTCTTATTTAAATACTTATTTTTTCACGTAAACAATCCGGCTACAACCTTCGTATACAGGACTTCATAACCTACTCCACCCCCTCAGTCCGAACCGAGAAAGGCAAGAAGGCGTTTTCCTATGCGGCCCCTTCCTCCTGGAACACGTTACAGCTTAGCCTGAAGCTGTCAGATTTGATCCCTCTTAATAGTTTTAAATTGTTACTGAGGAATATTGAGATCACTTCAAAGATCTGCTCCTGTACTCCAAGTTGACCCTCTCTCCCTTTTTAGTATTTTACCCTGATGTCCTTGCAAGTACCTTAATGGTAAATTTGTGTATCTGTTTTTACATTTTAGTGTTGCCATTTTGAGTTTGTCTTGTTATTATTTTTTCGTTTGTCTTGTTTGATACAGGTCGCACTTGTAAATGAGTCCCTGGGACTCAATGTGATTTACCTGTTTAAATAAAGGCTTATATATATACAGTGATCAAATTAGGCGGATTCGCATCGCAAAATGCGAACCAAATTTCAGCAGTTTTGAAGAAATGCTAATCATCGTAACAATCCATTCGCAAAAAAAAATGCAACTCAAAAAATCTTAATGAGATTTCATGGTTTCCGACTCACTGGCCTGCAAACTTCTGAATTCCTGAGCCACATAGCAATAGAATTTTTCACGACTTTGAACGGCTGGAAAATGATGTTCCTCGTTTGCATACCAACAAATCAGCTTCTGGGGAGCGCATGCATGCTCTTGGGATTCGGGAGGCTTTCTGGTCTGGTACAGTCATACGCTCTATAATTTTTGGTCATGACGGCTGGACTCTGCTATGTGAACCATTCGGAGCCATCGCGTATTAAATTACGTTGCTCTTTGAATATAGCCACCTTGTTGGCTCGTAAGGCAACTAACGTTAACAAAGGTAAATCTTTGTAAATGATCATCATATCAAGGCGATATGATTTGTTTCTTGCCCCAACTTTACTAACTTCGCCAGCTGTCATAGGCATGAACTTACCTGAGGCTACGCAGCAGTTTCGTGTGACCCAACTGAACTTTCACATTTTTGGGACGTTAGCTAGTTTGCTGGCGAGTTCAAAAGCAATGTTTTAGGTACAGATAGCTGGCTAGTGTACCTATGGTAGCTATGATGCCTATTGGAGAAGTTTTTATAGCTCTGATTTGTCACTTTCAACGCCATTGCACGCAGACGATTTCTTTCAACATTGATGACGCGCTTATTTTACCTAATGAGCAAACAGACAGTTCGGGCCTGAGACGTGTTTTTTCATGGCTAGTTTTAACGGCATTATTTTGTTATGCGTGCAATCGCGTATTACGTTACTCTTCAGATTATAAAGCCATCAATCTTCCCATCTTGCTGACGCAAGTTAAAGGCAATCTTTGTAATCATTGTTATACCAAATCGATGTGATTTGGTTTTAGCCCTAATAAAAATAATTCTGGATCAGACCTCCCCTTTTGGCTTTAACTCTGAATCGCCTTGACTGGATGTACGCTTTAAGTTTTTACACATCCGAATGTTCCTCCAGCCACCCAAACATCACGGTAAGCTGATCAAAGTCAGTAAAACTTGTCCCATTGCTATGTGGTTTAGGGAATCGCAAGTTCGCCAGCCTGTCTCGAAACATGCACAATGATCTCTAATCATTCTAATACATGATGTTGTGCTGTCAAAATGTGATTGAGTTGGAGAGTGCCTTGTGTGACAGGATTTTAATGGGAATGGATCCTTTCACATCTCTGATCAGGCGTTAAACAACATTATGCTACAGTAAAGTAGGCTATAGATAAGACAGCTGTACTGCCGGTTACAAGTAGTTTACAGAAATTTCACTGGGAAACGGAAGTGTGCTGTATTAAATTATGATTGTTCAGGGTAAAATTGATGCCTTTTGGAAATAATTTGTTTTGCTTTCAGAGTGGAGCTGTATTTCTCTTGTAATTGTAATTTGTCATTAGGAAAGAATAAAAAAGCCCTTTTGTCATTTAAAATCTGACATAATGTTTTCTCATTTTTGCTAATAGTTTTTCAGATGTGCTAAACAATTGCTAATCATTTGGAATAATGATTAGCAAAAAATACTAATCTTTTTTTTCCCCTTAATCTGATCACTGATATAATACTATTATTGTCACTTAGGTTTTATCGTTTTTAGTGGGGGAAAGGAATACAGCCTGATTGCTATGATCTTGTACTGAGTTAAGATCACATATTGAAAATAAATGTGTAACGTATTTTGCATTGTTGTCCATGCATGTTAATCCCAAAATTTTAAGCAGCAACAAGGTGTAATAATAGGAACACGCTATCCATCGTTTCTCTTCCCAATGATGCAGGCAGAAGAAATATATGAGCAACCGTCGTATTTCATTCTAACTTCATAAGTTTGAATGATCTGACGTAGTTTCGTTTTGAAATTCCATTCAAGTTCGCTAATGGAAATAATTTGCGAATGCCCTAGCTAGCCAGCTAACTCATATTCGTAATGCTTAATATAGACGTAAGCGGTGCAGAAAACATGCTTGAAGTAGCAAAGTAAAATGCAACATTAACGCATCATGCAGATATAGGACAGAGGCTTCTTTATTCCAACATCTTAAAGGTGAGGAGAGGAGCTCATTTGATTGGTGAAGATTTGACTCGGTTGTGTTAAACCCACTCACGCCTTCTCTCCTCCCTCTTTGCCACTTGCGCTGGCAGGAGGGACAGAGGCGGGACAGAGGAGTACTTGCGCCTGGCTGCCCGGGGCACGAAATTGCAAAATACGCCTGGATACACCCCGTTGGCGCGGCACTCCCCCCATTCACCGCGCCTGGTCAACGAATTTAGAGCCCCATGTGTAAAGATTCCCATCAATGGCACAAAAATGCTGAAAACAGTTTACCCTTCAAGTTCAGTGTATCCTTCAAAATGTATGCATGTATGAAACAGTCCAAAAAAATGTGTTACCCTGAAATTTATCACAAACTAAAGACCAGTGCAGTTAGAAAATCTGTGTCAAAGAAATAAAAAATTTCAGGGTTATAAAAAACACTCTCTTAATCTTAATTACAAGACGAAGGAAAACAATTTCATAACGCACAGTAGAAGTGTAACACTTGTGCTCTCTTATTCTCTCTGGGCTACTCAAAAAGAGAAAATTAACTACATGATGTCCATCTCAAACAATGGCAAGTTAAGTTACTGTAAAGGCAGTATCCATCTTTCAATAGCTGAAAGGTACATTTTGGTCAGTCTCTTCTCCCCAAGTATTCAGTATTAACTTTGCTTATGCTTATGCTAAATTCAAGAAACTGTAAAGCAGCAAGTTAAAAATAACAGCAGAATGTTATGATTCTGCTGTTGCCTGACCATGTTTTTGTAATCACCCTGATTCCAAGCCATGTTTTCTGAAATAGTCCATGCCATGTTTTGTATTTTGCCAATATTTCTTTGTTATGTCCTTTGCCTGCCATTTCCCATATTCACAGTTTAGATTATCATTCTGGATTTTGTATTTCTCATGCCCTGCATTGCACATTGTATCCCCAGTCTTGTTATGTGATTCTGAGACAGTTTTATTCCCCAGTCTTGTGTGCCACGCTTTCAGGTGATTTCATGGTTTCTGGGTTTCCAAACATTCCTTCCAGTCTCGTTTGCTTCCTTCGCCTTACTGTTCTATCTTTACTAACATTACTAACAGCTCATTATTTTAGATAAATTACTAACACTAACTAACATTGTTTATAGTACTAACTTTCTAACAAGCACTAGGGATTGTATAGCTGCACATTACTAATTGACTAACGAGCTCTCAGCACTCACTCTGCTCTAGTCTCCGCCCCTTGCCTTCACTCATTTTACTTTGCTGTGCTTCAGCGGATTCTCCGCACCATGTTAATCACTGTTCTGCCTCTCACTCTGTGCACTTTAGAACTCCCTAACCGGAGTCGTCTGTTTGTCATAGGTTGTCTGTGTAATCCCTGTCCGCGTTTTGGCTTTCGCCAATTTCATGTGGTTAGGCACTTCCTCTTGTTCACTCCCTTGTTAATTAGTCTGATCCAGCTCACCTGTTCCCTATTATAGCATGTGACTTCCCGTATGTGTATTTAAGCAGTCATTTCACAACCAGCTCTTGTCAGAACGTTTTCCCTGTGCTGTGATCGTTTATGCCTTGTACTCTTAGGGCCCTATCTTACGCCAGAGTCCCTAAACCCGTTATTTGGGGATTTAGCATTGCGTAAGAGGCGTTCCCCCGCAAAAGAAGCTATCTTGCACACCTGCCTATATCCCTAAAACACCTGCGCTACCCGTTATATTATGCATAGGCATGGTTTGGGCGTTACGCCAGTTAAACCAATCAGTGTACCAGGTGCCATTGCCTTTAGGAGCAGGCTGCTCTATCCCAAATCCTCAAACCGAAACCCTTGATGGAGAGAGGAAGGTCGCCACGTTTCTCCGAAGACGAAGTTAAATTGCTCGTGCATGAGGTCAAATCCAGACAGGGGAGGATCTGTTTTTGTTAAGTTAATCATGAATTGTATTATTATTATTTAAAAAAAATTTTTTTTTTTTTTGACATTGACATATTGTTTAATGTTTGTTATGTAATAAAAAAAAAAAAAACATCAAGCCTACCCCTTTTGTGATGGAACCTTCAAAAAAAAAAAAAAAAAAAAAAATGCGTTTCGCCATGATTGGGTCATGCCTCCGATTGAGCTGAGTGGGTGTTGGAATGACCCACTAGCATAGAAAAATAGTGCCACAGTAACCCTAACAGCAACGGGCAAGGCATACGGACAGCTGGCAGCGATGTATACATCATCTGCAACCAGGTGACATAATTCCGTCACTGCCTGACGGGAGAGGCGCAGTTTTGTCACGCATTCTCGTTCTGTGGGAAATAATACTCAGGCCGGCGCTAGACCTGAAAATTTGGGAGAAAATATCCATCCCTTTATTGCCTACAATTAGTCCTGGCTAATTCTAGATGGTTTTCCCTTATTAACACGTTTTCCAATTCAAGAATAATCAAGTGGCAATTGAAGACACGCCTTCTCTCCCCCATGCGATCTAACAGCGACAAAATAATGGGCTACATTCAGTAGAGAAAAATGATCTAATTATAAATAGGTCTATGCAATGGCACTCAGCAATGGTAATTTTTTTTTCCAGCGAGAGCGGAATTTCAGAACTCTTTTTCGAATGAAGGTAATTTCGGCGACAAGAACGCACACCTGTTTTTGCAGCACGGTCACGCAACTTGCTGTAAAAAAAAATAGACAGCTGTTCGATTGGAAAATGTAAACGGACGAAACCACGTACTTGTCGCCAGAATTACCTTCATTAAGCTGAAGAGTTCTGAAATGCCGCTCGCTGGAAAAAAAAAGTTACGTCGCTGAGTGCCAGTGCGTAGACCTAATTATAATTAATTATTTTTCTGAACTGAATGTAGCCCATTTGTCGCTGTTAGATTGCATAAGGGGAGAGAAGCCGTGTCTTCAATTGCCAAATGGGTAGCGGGTGGTTTGAGGACCCGCTATACGCTTTCCCTAACCTGTGTGGTCAAGATAGCAATTGTAGGGAAAGCGCATAAACACGCCCACGGGCACACCTCCAGGCGCAAATAAAGGATTCGGCATAATGTATAGCGGGTAGTGTGGCCGCAAGATACCGTTTAGGGATAGTGGAAGCTGCTAAATGCATAATTCACTGGTAGCGGGTAGTGGCAACGGGTAGGGCAGTGTGAAAGATAGAGCCCGTAGTGTTATACTTCTGACTGGAACGTCCCGGATTTTGATTTTGGCTTTACCTTTGATATTCCTGTGCCCGTGTACCGTACCTGTTTTGCCCGACCCTGAGTTTTGTATTTGCTGCCCTGTTTACGAACTGGATTACGTCTACTGGATTTTGGCTTTGGCTTCGTCTCTGATATTCCTGTGCCCGTGTACCGAACCTGCTTTGCCTGACCCTGAGTTTTGTGTTTGCTGCCCTGTTTACGAATTGGATTACAACTACTGGATTCTGATTTTGGATTGTGGACTCTGTTCCGTTTACTGCCCTGCAGGGGTCTCCACCCCAGAACCAATAGAGTAAGTTTATTGGATATTTTTGGTCTCGCTTCTGGTTCCTGAACGCTACCTCACACAGAACAGAGGGCTTGGCTTTAAACAAGCTTTGAGCACATGGGAAACTGCAAGTAAACCCCATCCCAGTTCAAATACACATGCCCTTCCAGATGATCAGGTTGCTTTCACACCCCTCTTTTTCAATTGATACAGCAAATGATTGATGAAACTTGCCAGAAATGTGCCAGATGGCCTTGAAAATGGCTGGTCATTGCTGTGGTCAACCATTGCAGTCAACCCTAAATGACCAGCAAAATACGCAACACAACCAATCTAATGTGCCATCATGAAATCAATTTTGTATAAGTCCGTTTAAAAAAAAAAAAGGGGAAAAAATAATAACTACTGAAGGTGGCCATTGTTGGTCTTGTTTTACCGTTGAATTTACGGGATTACAGTCTGCTTGTTTTGGTTCGGATGCCATTTTATTCCTCTTTTTTTTTCTTTTACTAAAAAAAAAAAAATTTTGTTTATTGTCAAAAATGTGGTTTTTGCATTTGCAGTCCAGTTTATGGTCCACTTTTGCAAACTACATATCCAAAACACAAACGCGCGAGTAGCCCGTGATTTGTTCCTGGCCACGAACGTTCGCCTTGACAGAAGGCGATTAGTGACATGAATTGCCATTGGCTATCTCCAGGAAACCGATAGACCTGCCACTAAGCAAAGTTATTACACAGCTGGCTAGCTATTAAACAACTAAATGAGAATGTAAAAGTTACGTCTGCTGGCCATGCAAGGACGGCAGTAACATTCCTACAAAATTCAACATGCATTCGCCATTTGAAGGTCACATACGTAGAATGGTTGAACGGGGTATTTATCCTTGCTCTATGATGTGACATATACACAACAAAATTTTAGTTGGATCTGTAATGCCTCAGAAGCTTCCTAAAAACCTCTCTCAAAAAGCTATGTTAGGGTGGGGTATTTTGACCACGTTGTTTTGCACCTATTTGGCGACCTTTCAAGCTTAACTGGCAACCTCATTATGAAATGCAAGCACTTGACACTGATTGGCTGGCTTTGCTGCCACTCAAAAGAATGTAACTTCGCCCAGAGCGTTAGGGAAAATGGAAAACACTCGCCGGCTTCGGAACACGGACAGACCAACTTTATGCAGCTATGGCATATTCAGAGATTCAGCCTTATATGTTTGAGCCCGAATCGGATGAGGACACTGAATTGGAGGAAGAACCAGTCCAGCAAAGGCTGGATTTAAACGTTTCTGAATGCTAAGTATTTTTGAATGTTTTTTTTTTTTTTTCAAACGTAATAACCAGAGCTGCCAAGACTTATGCATTCGGAGTGAGTCTCTCGCATTGACGTTCCTGTGCCGTAGTCAGCAAGTATTCAATCAAAGCGCACTGAAGAAATTCATTTGTGGAATTTAAGTCCTTGTCCAATAAGCTAATCCGTTTAACGTGCATTACGGTGAATTTCCCCACTAGTGACACAGAAATTCGATTATGACTCTGGAATTCTCATGCTTGTCTTGACTGAGGGATTGGAAGCAATGGAATTGCATAAAGACGTGTATGCAAATTATTTTGAAGGGGAGGAAACGGAAGGAGAGTGGGGGGGCAGTGAGATACACGTGACATCATATGTATCTGAAGTTCAGATTGGCCCGTTTTTTTGGCAGTTGTACATGTACAACCGCAAATGGAATAAAAAACCACAAATGTTATAAAGCCCTATTTTCTTGAAAAATCACACCATTTGTTGTTCCAGGATGATGAATATACTGCATAATCAACTGATTTGGCCAATGTCACCAATATCTATGGCTATTATAACAACAGTCATTTTATGTAACTTGTAGTCAAAGTCACCAGCCTGTCAGAGCAATCCGAGAAATCCATAAATGTAATGAAGTCATTTTTCTTAGACAAATGACCACTTATCATTTCAGGAAGATGATTAACATGTTCAAAACTATTGGATCTGTCTATATGCTGGTGTTTTGTCAAAATTTTCAAGTTTATTAATTTGTGGTTATTGTTACATTTGCGGCAACACATGTACAACCGCAAATGTAATAAAAACCCACAAATGTAATAAAGTCACATTTTCCTGAAAAATCATTCACTTGTTGTTCTGGGATCATGAATACACTGCATAATCAACTGATTTGGCCAATGTCACCAATATCTATTATAACAATACTCATCTTTATTTAACTTGTAGCCTAGTCAAATATGCCTGCTTGTTAGAAACATCGAAGAAATCCATAAATGTAATATAGTAAATTTTCTTGGAAAAAGGATCCGTAATTACAACCCCACTTCTGAAATAGTTGGGACAAAGTGTAAATTGTGAATAAAATCAAAATGCAATAACTTTCAGATCACATGAGCCAATACGTTATTTACAATAGAACATAGTTTCAACATTTGAAATGTTATCTGAGACTTTTTACATTTTTATCCACAAAATGAGCTTATTTCAAATTTTCTGGCTGCAACAGATCTTAAAAAAGTTGGGACACAGGCAAAAAAAAGGCTGAAAAAGCAATTAATATATAAGAGAATCAGCTGAAAGAACATTCAGCAAGTAATTAGGTTAACTGGCATCAGGTGTATAACATGATTGGCTATAAAAGGGATGTCTTAGAGAGGCTGAGTCTCTCAGAAGTATAGATGGCCAGAGGCTCTCCAACCTGTGAAGGCTTGCGTAAAAAAAAATTGTGGAATACTTTAAAAACAATGTTCCTCAACGTCAAATTGCAAAGGCTTTGAAGGTCTCATCATCGACAGTGCATAACATCAAAAGATTCAGAGAAACTGGAAAAATCTCTGTGCGTAAGGGACAAGCCCGAAGACCTTCACTGGATGCCTGTGATCTTTGGGCCCTCGGACGCCACTGCATCACTCACCAGCATGATTCTGTCATTGACATTACTAAATGGGGCCAAAAAGGAAAAAAGATTGTTGCGCTCAAGTCAACAAAATGAACTGATGAGTACTACAGGTGCGTAGAGCTGATATAGTAGAAAAAAAAAAAAAAATGCTGACCGCACACTGTGAGAAAGAAAAACATCAGTCTGGCCTGAAAAAAGCATGTTTATGGCAGCTCACATACCAGTGACAAAAAGTGTTACAGGTGCACAAAAACAAAATAAAAATAAAATTAAAAAAAAAGTGAAAAACCAAACGTTTTGGTCCTGAGCAGACCATCATCAGCGCTAAAAGTGCAGCAGTCACACGCACATAAATTAAGAAATGCCAATGGGTGTGTCCTCTCAAGCTAAAAAGCAATCACCTGTGCCAGAGGCAGACAATTAAACAATTAGTAGAATTCTACATTGGAATTCCCGATCTGACAGGTTAGGATGCAAATGGATTTGTTCGTTATCACATCTTCATCTAAATTACATGCTTGTAAAATTGAAAATGTATATAAAGAATACTCTGGAGAGGAACATGTTCATAATTGGAATTAGAATATGTCTTGAGCCTTTGAGTATGCAATTAAGCAAGGAGATCACACCCTTAAACATCTGAGAACAAGGATGACAGAAATATTAAAGCCTATTGAAAAGATAAATTCACTTGGTAAGACATTAAAAAATTGTCTCAAGAATATTCAAAAGTCTAACCCAATATACAGTATAATTGTAATATCAGCTAATGAAGACAAGTCAATACAACATGACTGGAGATGGCTTACAAAAAACATGATAAATTATGGTCCTCGTTCATCCCACCTGGAAATAAAGACTGAAGTCAAAAACATAAAAGGCTTCCCTTTGGAGTAACCTAACCTCTAGGTTACCACCTCTACGATGAGGCATAACCTTCTCAATAGCGAAAAAATACAAATCTGAAATACCATGATTTGCCTGTTTAAAATGACGAAATACAGGAGATTCATTTTAAACAGGCAAATCATGGTATTTCAGATTTGTTTATTAAGGTTATTATGAAACATTGGCATATTTTACAGTGACCCAGCCCTCAAACAAATATGTGCCGAGCCTCCCTTAATCTCCTTCAGAAGATCTCGTTCGCTTAAGGACAGTGGTGCATTCTGTAATGCCTTCCCCCTCCCCTAAATCTACATGGCTGCCCCCCCACCGATAGGTTTCTATAGATGTGGGCACTGCGCTCACTGCTCCAATTCTTCGGACTCGAAATATTTTTCTCATCCACATACAGGCATGAAATACAAAATTGATTCATTTATAAACTGTAACACAACACATGTCATTTACATTCTCAAATGTCCATGTGGGTTGGTCTACGTAGGCCAAACAAAACGTGTCCTCAAACTCCGCATTGCCGAACACAAGGCTGCTATTCGTAATCAGAATATGGACTGCGCAATAGCAAAGCACTATGCCCAAGCAAATCATGGTTCGGCAGCATCTCTTAAATTTTGGGGTATTGAGAAAATTGTTCCCTTCCAGAGGGGTGGGGATATTATTAACAGACTGCTCAAAAGAGGAGCATATTGGATTTACACATTGAACACTATGGAACCACATGGACTGAATGAAGAATTAAATCTTTCCTGTTTTCTGTAAATGTATATATGTGTAATTTATGTCCTGTATATACATGATGGCTGAAATTTGTGTTAACGGGAGGAAATGATGGTATTTAAGATTACACCCACTCACTGAGCGCTATCACAGTATTGGTTCATTATGGATACCTCCCAACTTAACGGTTTTCCAATAGGAGGTCATTCTCTGTGTGGAGGAAGTTATTTAACTGTCCCAACTTCACCAATACTAGTTTGACTCTGAGGAAGACGCTGTGCGTCGAAACGTTAGTCTTGGCATCTCAATAAACTGATGCAAGCGATTCGAGTGCTCCAGTCTGTTCCTTCATTTGTTCTGAATTTGTCTTTTTCTGTGAGCACCGACCTCTGGCAAGAGAGGGGCTGAAGCGCAAGGGGTTCCTTTATTTTGTGATAAATGTATATATCTTCACTTTATTTATTCAAAATTACAATATGTTTGCTCATCTCCTTCACTATTAAATCATGTTATCTAATATAGGCGTTTTGGGGTAAAAACGCCCATTATTATCCCCTTTGTTCTGCAACTAGAAGTTCTAAATATACAGCGCCTACTCATAAACACAAGTCACATCATTTCCTAAGATAATATGACATCTGACATGATGTTGCATTCCCTCCCTAGGATTTCCCAGGTATTGCATCAGCTTCCATGTATTGCATCATCTTCCGTGGGTATTGCATCATCTCTGGTTAAAACAATAGGGTAGCTAATTAATGAATTCACTGAAGCTTCAGTATGGCTTCTAACAGGGGCAAAATTAGGATTTCCATGGATGAGGATGTATGTTTGTATGTATGTTTGTTGCATTCCTCGTCCAAGGAAATCCCAATTTTGACAAGATGTTCTGAAAGCCTGGTCCCAAGTTACTCTGGGTCGCAATATTCAGCCCATAACTATGATTTGTTCCAAAGATATTGGCCTCCAAAATCCCTATAAATTAACGTTTGCGATTTGCTTAGGCAAAACGGGGGTGTGACTCCAGATTTTTGGGGGGCCATATCTCAGAAACCCCTTGGAGTAGGAGCCTAAAATTTTGCATGTGTTCATTATGAATATAGAAGTACTTCCAAAATAAATTTGAGCCAAATCTGAGTCGGTGACCGTGAAAGATTCTTGTATTTTGGTTGAGTTCATATAGAATGACTCCTGTGACACTCAGTAAATCCTGTCAACTTGCTTGTAAATGGCTTACATATCCATTATAAAATAAAGCCCAAAGGATCACAAAAATTCCAGAACTGAAATTCATTCATGAATGCTTAATAATCAAGTAATACTGCAATGTATGCAAGTATTTGCCCACACATTGGGACAGGTAAGGCAGTCATGAGGGAATTAATTTCCTTGTGGCTCTTAAATGAAACTTAAATTACTTTTACCAGTATTGCAGGCTGATAAGACAGAGATTCAAGGATGTTTTGAACATTGATTTTCTTGCAAAAAGGCATGAGAAAGCCACAGATTTCTGCAACAATATTCATTTTCGTTTTAACATAAAATCATACTTCCACGTCCAAAAACTGAAGACAACACCATGAGTTATTAACACCAGAATGTACAAGTAGACTCCTGAGAAATAATCTCAGCAATTAAATTTATAGTACCCAAATTATTGACAACCCCACTATTTTCAGTCATATTATTAGGCTGATATAAGCCACACAGCCTGGTAAATAAAAATTCCAGAATTTTTCTAGAACAAGTCGGAAACACGAGATTAATTTTCTACTGTTTATTGCCCTAATATAAAAGCTGCTCCACAGATTTTCTCAGATATTTCTGGTGTGTCCACATGACCAAATCATGCCTTGAATTTAGGCATTTTTGTGCATTTTTTTATTATAAGCATTTTCAGATGGAAGTTACTCCTAAACTAGAGACAAGAGATTGGATTGGATCTAAGGGGCCAGGGTTCTTTGCCGTTGTTATTTTTATATTTAATATCTTTGTTAGTGGACACCTAGCTAGGTGGTTGCATTATAACAGAAACAAACATCGGAAACATAAGTATATGATGACAAAGTAATTTCAAATGACAACATGTATTATGTTATCTCTCCAGAAGTTGACCTTTTGTCTACAATGCGAGCACAAACACATATGTTATGTAATAACGGTGGCTGACTATCTACCTAGCTAGTGCCGGACATTGGTATGAGAGCTAAGCAATGACCTGCCAAGAATGAGGAAAGCAGCAAATGTATTTAAAACATACAACTCTCCTTAGATACAAATCCGAGCGCGCTAACCTTTTGACAAGTCTTCAGAGTGGAACAGGTCTCGAGTAGCTGTACAAGAGGCAGCGCTGTATGGTAACACTGAAGCAGCCACCCAGGATATATGAATATACAGGGGATGTGCTTGCAACCTCTAAGTGGAGTGGGTGTATGGGCTGGACCTTGATACCATGGCTCAGCCTCCTGATCACTTCTGCGCAGATTCTGACTCCAAATGTGGAAGATGGCAGCCTCCATACAAAGGATATTTTGGCCCCATTTTTGTACAGCGCTAAGAAGTGGAGATGTGTCGTCCATTTTTACAAACAATCTATGGATCACAATGGTACCATGGTTGCAAAATCTAAACACGGCGTGTAAAATATCCACATCGACTCAAAACTGCCCGCAAAGATGTAAAAATATCCCCAACAGTATATATGTACGTATATCGGCAATGGATGCAATTTTTTTTTTGTGATCAGCGGGAAAAATAAGTAAAAATAGCAATTTCTCTGGAAAATAGGAGTAAATAGGAATTTGGCACCCTGTGGGAGGTAACACAAGGCAGAGCGCGAACAGTAGTGATCGGCGGGATCTCATTTCAGCAAGAAATTGTGGAGTGGAGTCACTCAGGGATCTGTGTGGGGACCCCTGCTCTTCGTCATCTGTGCAGATTTAGATGCTAGTGTCCGTAAATTCCGAAATTTCATTGCTAAATAATTCTGTAATTAAATTTCCAAATGTCTTGCTACACTCAAATAATTTTCCACAGTCTCTGTGACACAGACACTGATTTATAAAGCCTTAAATATCCTCATGTACAACACGAAAAATTGGTGATATAAGTATTCTGCGTTAAGGGGTTAATGACCTTGATGGGAAAATTGAAAGAAAGTAAGTTAAATTTGTGGATGGTAGTAAATTGGGAGGCTTTGTGAATAGTTTAGAGTCTAAAAATGTGATTCAGGATGATTTAGATAGAATTCAGATTTGGACACCAACGTTGCAAAAGAAATTTAATATTTCTACATGCAAAGATCCACATGTTGGACATAAAAAACATATTGGACGGGATTATTTTATGGGAGGTTTAAAACTGTAACTTGCTCTACTTAAAAAAAGATCTGGGAATGATTGTTGGCCTGATCTTTATTGATTATAGCCACTGTGCTTTAGCAGAAGGTCAACAGGATGCTGGGATATATGACATAAAGTATTGCACGGTGCTCCCCAGGAATTTTTGAAAGCAGGGTGCTGGATATGTTTGTTGATTTTATTTTGGCTTGTATTGGAATTCCTTTTCTTTTAACAACAATTCCACAATTCCTTTTTCTTTTAACAACAGCTCACAGATATTTTAGATCCCTTTCATACATGCAAGCTATCAGATGTTTTCAAGCGACTCCTGGCGGTCAAGACAAGCAAAGCGCCCGGCCCAGACAGTATTCCTCTAAAGCTGCTACGAGAGTTTGCCTGTGAACTCAGCACACCTTTCTGCCATATCCTTAACACCTCTTTTGCGGACGGCCTTGTGCCTGGACAGTGGAAAGAAGCAGTTGTTGTTCCCATTCCAAAATCCCAGCCACCCACACTAGACCAATTAAGACCAATTTCCCTTACCTCTCAGTTTTCCAAGATTGCCGAATACTTTGCATTGAAATGGATTTTAAACGACATCGAATTCGACAAACGACAGTTTGGAAGCTTGAAAGGGCGCTCAACTGTACATGCCCTTGTCAGCCTGGTCGACAGTCTTTGCAAGGCAACGGATAAACCATCCACTACCTGTTCAATCTTGGCTACGGATTTTTCCAAAGCGTTCGATAGAGTGCACCACAACACAGTGATCACGAAACTGTTAGATAAGGGCCTGAGACCTGAACTGGTGCCCTGGATATGCGACTTTATCACCAGGAGGCGACAAGTTGTACGTTACCGTGGGGCCCTATCCGGATGGGAGTACCTGTCATGCGGAGTGGCACAAGGAACACTGCTCGGACCCATACTATTCCTGGTGTTAATTGATGATGCTTGTTATGACGCCAATAGTCCCGTTTGGAAGTATGTTGACGACATGAACCTGCTAGAAACAAGGACCCTCCATCAGCCATCCACGCTACAGAATGATCTAGACGAGTTAAACACCTGGTCTAAAAGTAATTATATGCTTTTGAATAGTAGTAAATGTTTCGTGATGCATGTAAACTTTTGCCGGAATCCACCGTTGTTGCCACCACTTCAAATTGACGATACGTCTCTACCTGTTGTTCCCAGTTTGAAACTACTCGGTGTGATTGTCCAAAACAACCTTCACTGGGACAAACAAGTCAACCACATGGTGGGTGGAGCATCTAGAAAGCTTTACTTCCTAAAACGACTCAAAAGGTTTAACGTCTCCCACAGTGACCTCACAACCATCTACACAGGATATATTAGACCGATCCTGGAGTATGCAGCCCCTGCCTGGACCCCTGGCCTCACTAAAACCCAGGAACGTAACCTTGAGCGGGTCCAAAGGCGGGCTTGCCGCATCATCCTGGGAAACACCTATACAGGATATGACCACGCACTTCAACGTCTCAGATTGTCACCACTATCCGAGAGAAGAGAACTATTGTGTATTAAGTTTGCTAGGACACTCATGAATTCAGAGTACAGAGACTGGCTACCTCTGCAGAGATTACAAATAACTGGCTGCAGTGCTAGAAACAGTGTGAAGCTAGACTGCCCGAGAGCACGAACTAACAGATATAAGAACTCGCCCATACCGTACATGTGCCAATTGATCAATAATTATGGACTGAAACCCTGACAGCTGATTGTGTTTTTGTATCCATTGTCAACAATGTAAACGCTACAAAATCATTTATCTTTTAATCTGTATTTACTGAATCTTTTTTATTTTAATCTTCGTTTAAGTTTTTAAGCAAACTTTTGCATTTTTAACCTATGATCTTATGGTATTCTCATAGTATTGTTGTGTCATTTTGTTATATTGATCGTAATTCAGTGCCATGAATGACACTGCGAGGATTCAATAAACTCATCTCTCTCATCTCTCTCATTTTTGTCTTCACTTTTAACGCAAAAAATTACACTTGAGCAATATGATCGGGCACACTCTTTACGGTGCCTAAATCCTTAACTAGAGATAACACCATAATTCGAATTACAGGGTAGCCAAGGAGAGCTCGGCTCCCCCAAAGAAGACGCGAACTCCCCTGAAAACTTCTCTTGAGACGTTAAGGGGAAGCCCTTCAAATCATCCACTTTTGTGTGATATATATTTTTTCCGCCCCATGCAAAGTTTCCTCAGTGTCGGCGTAATTACAACCCCAATTCTGAAATAGTTGGGACAAAGTGTAAGTTGTGAATAAAATCAAAATGCAGTGACTTACAAATCACACCAGCCAGTACTTTATTCACAATAGAACAGAGATAACATAGCAAATGTTTAAAGTGAGAAATTTAACAATTTAATCCACAAAATGAGCTCATTTAAAATTTTAGGGGTGATCTGGGGTTAAATGAAAAATGACACCAGGAAACAACTCAGAATTAATTTAAAGAGGTATATGTAATAACCACCAAAACAGATACAAGTTGGCATTTTTCTGTTTATTTGGTTGCCATGGTAACCGAGCAAGCTCATTAAATATGCAGAAAACTTCTGGCACCAATTCCTCTTTAACTCTATGATAGAATTCAGTTGTTCTTTCATCATTTAAAAGCCATTGCTTATCCAAATGCAATGACATAGCCATTCTTTGCCCAATTTATCAGTTTTGTGATTTTGGGGCATTTTACTCAAATTTTGAAATTATTTTGCGCAGAATCCGACAAATACTCATGATATTCAAAGTATGTAACAAATAGGCTAAATTTCCCTAAGTCATTGCATTTCTAATGAAGTAGAGTACCTGCAGCACAAATTTCATTGATTTTCTATGATAAATAAAAAAGTTATGGCTGCCACAAACATGAGAAACGTGGAAAAGGTAATACCTTAAGAAATCAATGGAAAATGCATTAGACCGCATTGAAAAGTTGAGTTCAGTTTTTAATCCATGTAGCAATTAGTGATTATTAAAAGTGGGTTATTATAGAACATTTTTATTCAAAAAAAATTTTTTTGAAAAATAATCCAATTTTGCCCATTTAACCCCAGATCACCCCTAAATGGCTGCTACAGGTCTCAAAAAAGTTGGGACAGGGGCCTATGTATCATGGTGTAGCATCCCCTCTTCTTAACACAGAGTGGAGGCGTCTGGGCATTGGGAAGACAAGTTTCTTCAGTTTAGCCATTGGAATTTGATCCCACTCTTGTTTAATACAGGCTTCCAGCTGCTGGAGAGTTTTGGGTCTCCTTTAACGGACTCGTTTAATTATGCACCAAATGTTCTCAATCGGTGAAAGATCAGGACTGCAGGCAGGCCATTTCAGCACACGGACTCTTCTACTACGAAGCCATGCTGTTGTAATAGCTGCAGTATGTGGTTTTGCATTGTCCTGCTGAAATACACAAGGCCTTCCCTGGAATAGATGTCGTCTGGAGGGGAGCATATGTTGCTCTAAAACCTTTATACACCTTTCAGCATTCAGCATTTTTAAAACATGCAAGTGTCCCACCCCATATTCACTAATGCATCCCCATACCATCAGAGATGCTGGCTTTTGAACTGAACGCTGATAACAGGAGGGATGGTCTTTCTCCTCTTTAGCCTGGAGGACATGATGCCCTTGATTTCCAACAAGAATGTCAAATTTGGACTCGTCTGATCTGAGAACGCTTTGCCACTATGCTACAGTCCATTTTAAATTAGCCTTGGCCCAAAGAACACGGCGGCGCTTCTGGATCATGCTCAACAATGGCTTCGTTTTTGCATGATAGAGTTTTAGGTGGCATCTGTGGATGGCACGGCAGACTGTGTTTACAGGCAGTGGTTTCTTGAAGTAGTCCTGGGCCCATTTAGTAATGTCAATGACAGAATCATGCCGGTGAGTGATGCAGTGGCGTCTGAGGGCCCGAAGATCACAGGCATCCAGTAAAGGTCTTCGGCCTTGTCCCTTACGCAGAGATTTTTCCAGTTTCTTCCCTGAAGATTCTCTGAATCTTTTGATGATTTTATGCACTGTCGATGATAAGACCTTCAAAGCCTTTGCAATTTGACGTTGAGGGACATTGTTTTTAAAGTATTCCACAATTTTTTTTACGCAAGCCTTCACAGGTTGGAGAGCCTCTGGCCATCTTTACTTCTGAGAGAGTCAGCCTCTCTAAGACATCCCTTTTATAGCCAATCATGTTACACACCTGATGCCAGTTAACTAAATTACTTGCTAGAATGTTCTTTCAGCTGATTCTCTTATATATTAATTGCTTTTTCGGCCCTTTTTTGCCTGTGTCCCAACTTTTTTGAGACCTGTTACAGCCAGAAAATTTGAAATAAGCTCATTTTTGGATAAAAATGTAAAATGTCTCAGTTTCAACATTTGAAATGTTATCTATGTTCTACTGTAAATAACATATTGGTTAATGTGATCTGAAAGTCATTGCATTTTGATTTTATTCACAATTTACACTTCGTCCCAACTATTTCGAAATTGGGGTTGTATAAGCACTTCAGCCGCGGAGAGTAAAGTGATCTTTTTGTAGCCACATCCTTCACAGACCAATTGCCTTGAAAGCCAGCCTTGCGCGTATTACAATGTACTATCATAATACCGATTGTAAGAAGCACGTGAATTCTCACAAACATCTCTAAGGTTGTCTTTATATAAACCCTCATGAAGCTAAACTCATCTCTATCACGGTTTTTTTTTAACAATAATTAATACTATTTTATAACAAAGTTACATGCTTATCCTACACCTTTTAAAACAATTAATGAAACTAACAATTTTCTTATTTTCTTTGATATTTTTCTTACATTCTGATATGCAAATATATCAAGGTGATTGCTGGGTAATGTGTTGTTCAATGTCAAGTCTCTATTTGATTTGATCATATGACCAAATATTAACCTGTATCATCTGATAGTTCAAGCGAAAAATCTGAGAATAAGACTGACTAACAAATTTGCTAACTAAAGAACAGTCAATCCATTTAAACATAAAAGAGGTAGTCAAAAAAGAGAAGAAAAGAAAGAGCAGGAGGAGAAGGTAGCAAAGCTACCAAAAGAAAGTTTATGTGGTTTGCTTACAAGCAGTTGCCGGCCCACAGATGACCCCCCCCAAGCAGCAATGCAGCCAGCAGGTAACAGAATAAGCTAGATATAGGTTAAGCCAACGTTTGACCCAAAATGATAACGTTCGGCTATTGTATAAATTTCAAGATATGCTGAGGATTTTGCTCAAAGGAAAGCTCGCCATTCAAATAGGTGAGTAGGCCTACAAGTGACTTTCCCTATAGTCCAGAGTCGATTTATATTTATAGGATATTATGGCAGAAATAAGGCTGTTTGATCATTGATCATTTTAGGGGGTTTATGCTGACAGTGTTTTGCTGGGCAATTTATGGGACATGTTGGCATTGTTTTAAATATATTGAAATATTGTTAAACTAGCACTCTGCCCATGGGGATCCACGGGTTCTATTTTATGTAACTTCGTGCAGCATTATGATGTCATCACATGCACCTCTATGATGTCATCACGTTGCTATGGTGTTGCTATGGCGTTTCCATAAACACCAAGGTGGCTGTCACGCGATCGATGTTTTTATAGTAACTAAAACTAAGTAACCATCAAGGGAAATACGCTGCGCTGACATTCCGCGCTCAGTGGAACACGAAGTCGCCTGCAAGACGGAGCATAACAGCGTTGCTCACGTTATGCTGCAGATTACGCGCTACTTTCTTTTGCGGCCTGGCATCTGTTTTTTGGGATTCGCGACTCCTGTGGATGAATTGGCTTGGGTTCAAAAGGGGGAATCCCCAGGAGAGGACATACAGGGGGAATCCCCAGGAGAGGACAAAGGGGGAATCCCCCTGCATGTCTATATTATAATAGCGTTGCTCACGTTATGCTGCAGATATGCGCCTGGCGGAGTCTAGCACCGATTGGCCGGACACAGTCGCCTGCAAGAAGGAGCCAAACAGCGTCGCTCCCGCTATGCTGCAGATACGCGCCCGGTGGAATCGAGCACTGAGTGGCCGGACACACACACACGCACACAAACAGAGGCCACTCGGCTATTATAATATAGATATTGCAGCTTTCATCCAACTCATGTACTTTTTAACCTGTTAACTGTCACTGGGCCCTAATTAGGGCCCTACGGAATTTTCAAACAAATTTTGAATCCTTCATTTGTAAACTATGACTTAAATCCACAACCAATCCAGGCAAACGATACACCATTTGAAAGCTTAGATGCTCAGGATTTCATTTCTACCCACCTTTTTGCCCTATGTCAGTCATAACAAATGCAATAAATCAATTTCTAAACATAGACACCACATACTTGAGTGCAATGAAACTGTCAGTCCTCATCATCATCAAAGTTGTGTTGTGACGGTCAAACCATGTATTATCCGTTCCATTTGGTCTCGTTCGAAAGCTAAGAGCCTGTGCAATCAATATGTCCACGTTGTATGTCCCAAAATTGAAGATTAAGCCGTATATTTTATGTAAATACCAATAACAGCAACAACAGACACACAGTATTTTGTGTAATAGAACCATTTAAGTGGGAGCAGTGAGCATTTGTAATGTGGTATACCAATCCGGGCCAAATGTGAGCAAATGCAGGTGACAGTTAAGAAGTTAAAGTTACTATCATGCCCTGCCTTTATGTCAAATAAGAATGCACTAGAGAGGTAGCTGCATAAAAATGCCATTTGTTAAAGGCAGTCATCACTTCAGCACCACAGTGAAATCAACGACAGCTCCTCTCTCTCTCTCGTCTTTTATTGCATGTTTAGGAAAGCGATCTTGAACAAGTTACACAAAATCATTCCTGTAAACTATCTGCGCAGAAACTACCGAAATGAGAACCATGTTGACCAATTATTCGGTTGTTTTAAATGACCCAGTTATCGCTGTAAAAGAGAAAGAGCGGGCAATTGACCACTCTTCATATTCAGATCATGATTATTCATTTTCGTCCAAACTTAGGCTTGAGACACGCAACTGAATTGCCGGCTTTGTCTGCATGATGTTTGCAATGGCTTGCCCATAGAAGAGAACCGCGATTTGGCATTTGTTCTTCATTACGTAACTATAGCACTTTTCCCATGGCCCAACCCATGACATATTTTTGATATTACCTCGGGTACATATCACTTTGCGGACATTTCATTGGTTGAGAGCATGAAAAAAAAAATCGCTCCATGTTAAGTCATGCTGTTAATATTTAGCCAAACTGAATGCCAAGTGCAATGTTGGTTACATTGGAATGACTTAGTACTGCAGCAGGCTAGCTAAGTGCCACTCTCATAACATAGTTAATGTTACTTAGCCGGTGTGGTCACAGTACCTTTCCATAACGATTATGTAACATCAGTTTGTTAGCTTGCCACTCAGTTGACAGTGGAAGAAAACTGTGATTGGGCATTTGTTCCATATTTCTCTCAATTATTTAACTGTAGTACTTTTCCCATAGCCCAACTCATGACGTGAAAGTGAGCAATACAAACTGTTGCTCCTTCAAACGCGAAAGTGATATCTTGACCACATTGTAAGTTAGCAGAATGATGCCACTGCTATTCTGGCACTTATGGAAATTACAGCGCTTTTCTATTTAATTGTGCAATTTAGTTACGTAATAAACAGCATCTTATGCCCTTAGTCGTGACCTGATCAGGCCACCGCTAATGCCTCGGTAAATAGAACCACTAAAAATGTGTATCGCAATCATAAAGCCCCTGCAGTTCTGGCCCTTCATCTCTCCTAACAAAGATAATCTCTCGGAAAATGATGAAAAATAAGATCAATATGCAATCTAGTATCTAGTGCAATGTGGGACACAACAGTGAAACGCTGGTTGGGACACAGGCATTCTTAGTTTTGCTAGTCAAGCCTCTTTTTGGCATTGGAATGATTGGTATGCAAAGAATTTAAGAGTGGTCAATAAATGAGGATGGTTAGCGCGTCATGTACAAATTTCATTGATCGATGCATGTTTGGATAAATTTAGGCCATATTCATAAAGCTAATTAACAATTTCGTTCTCGTTTTCTTCCCAGAAATTTAACGTTCACTTGTGCCTTCATCAAATATTACTGGCAGTACAGTGGTATCAGTACAATGTTTTTCGCAGTAACTATTTATGCAAGTACAAACGTTTTGGCAGTGGTGCACACTGGAAAATGGGGCCTCGTCCACATGGAGATGGAGATTTTCGAAAATAGTCTTTTTTTTGTCGTCACTAAAAAATCTCCCGTCCACACGGCATCGTTTCTAAAAATGTCTGCGTCCACACGGAGATGCCTAAAACGACCCAAAACGCTGTAGTAAATATTCTAGGCCTGTGTGTGGCGCTTTATGGCACTGTGGCCTTTTCTACGGAAATAGACCAAAAAACGGAGAAGGTGCATGCTCTCACCTTCTCTATTTTTGGTCTATTTTCGTAGAAACGCTACAGCATCACACAGCACCACACACAGGCCTGGGGGCTGGGATGGGGGCTATTACGTCATCATTTTCTAAAAAACCCATTTTGGTTGTCCACACGAAACATTGAGGTGGCATTTTCAGATTTTGTCATTCTGGAACCTGTTTTCAAAAAATACCGTTTTGGGGCTGCGTTTTTGCCATCTCTGTGTGGACGCAAGACCGAAACGATAAAATATTTATACGTTTTCAAAAAATTGTTCTCGCGTGGACTGGCCCTGGGTCTCACCCCCGAAAGCCACTGTGTAATTTGAACCCTGGGTAACACATAAAAACACCCAAATATTTATCTCATACTTTCATTAAGAAACCTAATTTTGTGTCCAATACTTCCATTAAAAACAAACCAAATAAATAAATAAAAACAGGCAGTTATATGGAAGCCCAAAACTACCAAATAACAAAAAAGAAAAAATAAATATATACACATAAATAAATGAAACAAAAATCCGAAAAAAAGAGTCTAAGGCACTCTGGTTGTGGATAAAAAAGTAAAAAGCCTTTATTAAATGGCTAATGCATCGGGCAAGATTAAAAAAGCGCACCTACAGCGTTAAATAATACAGGCCTTCATCAGGGTGACTAACCCGTTTGTGAATCAAAACGCCATTCATATAGATTAGGAAAGGAAATGACATCATGAGAAAAACAGGTAAAACAGGTAAAACAGGATATATAAACCTGATAAACAAAAATAAAGGACACAATATCGCATATACTAAGGCAAGGAAAAATAACAAATACAAAAAACTCACATGAATGTGTGTACCACCCAGAAAACAAACATATATTATAAAAAATGGAGAATAGTCTATTTCTTCATTTAAACCTGAAATTCCATGGCCTTGAGCTGGAAAATCCAAAACATCTCCTGTTGTAGGAGACGTTGAAGATGATCACCCCCCCTCCGAGATCTATGGACCACCTCAATAACCATAGCTTTCAAAGAATTTGGGTTTTCATGGCCAGCCAACCTATAATGTTTAGCCATGGGATATTTGTCGTTCGCTGTTCTGATAGCATAAACATGTTCGATATCCTATCCTCAGTCTCCGCTTAGTACGGCCTATAAAAGCACCCACATACACACTCCAACCTGTACACGACAAAAGTGGTGATGCAAAATGAGTTTAATGAGTTGCACCAACACGAGAACCAACGCTTTTTTTAGATTTAACTATGTATTGACATTGATTGCAGTTCCCACACCTAGTTGCCGAAGGGTTTGAAAAGCCAAGTGGGTTTGGTTTTGGGTGCCAAATCACTGTGTACCAATTTATGTTTCAGGAGGGATCCTGAAAGAGAAGGCTAGGGCTTGAAAACAGCGTTTAAAGTGGAGTCACTCTCAATAATACTCCAGTTTTATAATGTCCCTAATTTGAGCTGCCTCTCACTATATTGTGTGACAAAATAAACTTGTTTGGATTTTTGAGCTTACGCCTGTTTTAAACACTCACTCCAACGTTAGCATTTTTAAGAGACTGATTTAACAGACTTTTGTATCCCCTTTGCTGAAAACGAGCATTTAAAGCCTTCTGTGTTCTCTCCACATTGCAGTTCCCAAATTGTCCAAAAGGTATGCTATTGATCAAACCAGGGGATGAAAACTGTCAGCCCTAAGAATAGTATTGGTTCTGTTCCAAAGTAGTGTGGAATTGACCATTTTCAGTTAATGAAATTTTCAAACCAGGAAATTTATATTAGTTCTGCTGTACTCCATGCTCAACCTTAGATTCTGATTAAGGAATTGACATATGTATGAAACTGTAGAAGTTCTTCTTCAGAACCTGAAAAAACATCAAAATGTCATCTATATATGGATACCATTTTATCATCCCATAAAAAGGGTTGTCAGAACAGAGTATATACATTTCTTCCCACAAACCCAAATACAAATTGGCATTTTAGGAGCAAAAACATGCACCCATAGCAGTGCCTTTCTGTTGGCGATAAAAGCTTGTCCTGGAAAAGAAACACATTATTTTTTAATGTCCACTCAGTCAGTTGCATATTGTGTGACAAAATAGTAAACTTGTTTGGATTTTTTGTGACAATGATTCCACATCCATGGTTGTTTAGCAAGATGCCACATCAGTCTCTCCAACAGTTTTTAGTGTCTTGGAGAAATGAAGGCAGTTGGAACACAAAAGGTTTAATATAATAGTCCACATACTTAGAAGCTGGCTCTGAAATAGTATTATGATTACTAATAATGGGCCTTCCGGGAGGGTTGATAGGATCTTTATGCACTTTGGGCAACATGTAAAAAACTGCCCATCTGGGATGAGCTGGATGAAGAAAGTCACGTTCCTGCTTTGAAATCCACTTTTGTTCCAAGGACTTATCTAAAAACGTGCCCAATTCATGTTTCATGGATTCCAAGGGATTTGTAGACAAAGGTAGATAATAGTCAGTATTCTCAAGTTGTCTATAGGCCTCAATCTCATATTTTTCTCTGTCCCATACCACAACAGCTCCCCCTTTATCAGCACAGCGTACAATCAAATTGTCATTATCAGATAGCCACTTTATGGCTTCATTCTCAGATTTAGACAGATTGCTTCTGTGTGGTTTTTTTCTATTTTCAAACATTCTGTCTACATCATGAGAAACTTTTTTTGTAAACGCGTTAAGGCAAGCATTATTCATTATAGGGTAAAAGGTAGACTTAGGTTTGAACTTAAATCGGGGGGTGGCATTTTGCTCATGAGATGCCGAGCTTTCTAAAGAAGACAAAGAATTTTGCTTGTACCACACCTTCAGGTGTAAGTTTCTGTAAAATTTAAACAAATCAATTCTAGTTTGGAACTGGTTGGCGCTATAAGTGGACGCAAAAGACAAACCTTTTGACAGCGCTGACACGCACTCCTTGGAAAGGGGCGTGTCCGAGATATTCATTATCGTGTCTGATTCGAGCGCGTCTGTGGTGTTTGTTGGTCTTGGGAGCGCAGAGAATAAGCTGGACGCCTTTCGTTTCTTTTTGAAACGCAAGAAAGTGGAGAAGTTTCACAGGGATACCGAGGACTACAAAGGCAGTGCATCAGTCTATACGTGGACCAACAGCAGTGCGATGCGTGGATCTCGCTTCCCACACATACGCTCCCGGTCCGTGTCCTTCAACCTCCCTAGCAGTGACGAAGAGGAATCCTGCAATCGACATGAAATTGCGTCCACTGGTTTTTTAGACAATTCACAGAGAGGAAGAGGAGGAAAACGCGGAGGGGAAGAAACGAAGGCGCCCAGCTTATTCTCTGCGCTCCCAAGACCAACAAACACCACAGACGCAATCAGACACGATAATGAATATCTCGGACACGCCTTTTCCAAGGAGTGCGTGTCAGTGCTATCAAAAGGTTTGTCTTTTGTGTCCACTTATAGCGCCAACCAGTTCCAAACTAGAATGGATTTGTTTAAATTTTACAGAAACTTACACCTGAAGGTGTGGTACAAGCAAAATTCTTTGTCTTCTTTAGAAAGCTCGCATCTCATGAGCAAAATGCCACCCCGATTTAAGTTCAAACCTAAGTCTACCTTTTACCCTATAATGAATAATGCTTGCCTTAACGCGTTTACAAAAAAAGTTTCTCATGATGTAGACAGAATGTTTGAAAATAGAAAAAAACCACACAGAAGCAATCTGTCTAAATCTGAGAATGAAGCCATAAAGTGGCTATCTGATAATGACAATTTGATTGTACGCTGTGCTGATAAAGGGGGAGCTGTTGTGGTATGGGACAGAGAAAAATATGAGATTGAGGCCTATAGACAACTTGGAGAATACTGACTATTATCTACCTTTGTCTACAAATCCCTTTGGAATCCATGAAACATGAATTGGGCACGTTTTTAGATAAGTCCTTGGAACAAAAGTGGATTTCAAAGCAGGAACGTGACTTTCTTCATCCAGCTCATCCCAGATGGGCAGTTTTTTACATGTTGCCCAAAGTGCATAAAGATCCTATCAACCCTCCCGGAAGGCCCATTATTAGTAATCATAATACTATTTCAGAGCCAGCTTCTAAGTATGTGGACTATTATATTAAACCTTTTGTGTTCCAACTGCCTTCATTTCTCCAAGACACTACCCACACTCTTAATAAACTGTCTGAGCTCACTGATGTGGCATCTTGCTATATGGCAACCATGGATGTGGAATCATTGTACACAAATATTCCACACCAAGAGGGCTTACATGCGCTACAGCACTATCTCCAGCTCAGACCAGGCGATGCTGTGCCCCCTACTGACTTTCTTGTGCAACTGACTGAGTGGACATTAAAAAATAATGTGTTTCTTTTCCAGGACAAGCTTTATCGCCAACAGAAAGGCACTGCTATGGGTGCATGTTTTGCTCCTAACTATGCCAATTTGTATTTGGGTTTGTGGGAAGAAATGTATATACTCTGTTCTGACAACCCTTTTTATGGGATGATAAAATGGTATGGGAGATATATAGATGACATTTTGATGTTTTTTTCAGGTTCTGAAGAAGAACTTCTACAGTTTCATACATATGTCAATTCCCTTAATCAGAATCTAAGGTTGAGCATGGAGTACAGCAGAACTAATATAAATTTCCTGGTTTTGAAAATTTCATTAACTGAAAATGGTCAACTCCACACTACTATTTTTAGAAAGAGTACAGACCGCAATACTATTCTTAGGGCTGACAGTTTTCATCCCCCTGGTTTGATCAATAGCATACCTTTTGGACAATTTCAAAGGCTTAAATCGATATGTGACGAAGAGGATGATTTTGACGAGAAGGCTTTGCAGATGTATGCTCGTTTTCAGCAAAGGGATACAAGCCTAGTCTGTTAAATCAGTCTCTTAAAAATGCTAAATCGTTGGAGAGAGAGAGTCTTTTAAAACAGTCACGTAAGCTCAAAAAAATCCAAACAAGTTTATTTTGTCACACAATATAGTCGAGGGCAGCTCAAATTAGGGACATTATAAAACGCAACTGGAGTATTATTGAGAGTGACTCCACTTTAAACGCTGTTTTCACAGAGCCCCTAGCCTTCTCTTTCAGGCGGGCTCCCTCCCTGAAAGATAAATTGGTACACAGTGATTTGGCACCCAAAACCAAACCCACTTGGCTTTTCAAACCCTTCGGCAACTACCCATGTGGGAACTGCAATCAATGTCAATACGTAGTTAAATCTAAAACCTTTACGGATTCTCGTGTTCCCCGTGCACGTACTCATTAAACTCATTTGCGAATTGCCACACCACTTTTGTCGTGTACAGGTTGGAGTGTGTATGTGGGTGCTTTTATATAGGCCGTACTAAACGGAGACTGAGGATAGGATATCCGAACATGTTTATGCTATCAGAACAGCGAACGACAAATATCCCATGGCTAAACATTATAGGTTGGCTGGCCATGAAAAACCCAAATTCTTTTTGAAAGCTATGGGTTATTGAGGTGGTCCATAGATCTCGGAGGGGGTGATCATCTTCAACGCCTCCTACAATGGGAGATGTTTTGGATTTTCCAGCTCAAGGCCATGGAATTCCCAGGTTTAAATGAAGAAATAGACTATTCTCCATTTTTATAATATATGTTTGTGTTTCTGGGTGGTACACACATTCATGTGAGTTTTTGTATTTGTTATTTTTCCTTGCCTTAATATGTGCGATATTGTGTCCTTTATTGTTGTTTATCAGGTTTATATATCCTGTTTTACCTGTTTTTCTCATGATGTCATTTCCTTTCCTAATCTATATGAATGGTGTTTTGATTCACAAACGGGTTAGTCACCCTGATGAAGGCCTGTATGGCCGTAACGCCAGGTGGTGCGCTTTTTAATCTTGCCGATGCATTAGCCATTTAATAAAGGCTTTTTTACTTTTTTTTCCACTACCAGAGTGCCTCAGACTCTTTTTTTCGGATTTTTGTTACATTCTTTGCCCCATTCCTAAGAGCACCTGGCACAGTGATTTTGATTTACTACCCAAGACACGCTCCTTTTCCTGATTCATACATAAATAAATGAATTTATAAGTAAAAATAATGAACAAATGGGTATCCAGGCATATATTAATTTTACTATTTATTTATTTTCTTAATAATTTATATTTTAATTAATGGCCATATTTTTTTATTTCTTGATTTATTTATGTCTTCTTATATTTATTTCTGTATTTAATTATTGATTAATTTATTTCCATATATTTTTTTTTTTCCCGTATTTATTTTTTTTCTTGATTTCTTTGTCTGTATAGTAATGAGGGGTTTGTCAATCAACTACGTCATCGTGTCAGCTCATTCTTATTGGTTGATCCATACCAGGGTGCTTAGATCGACTACACGGGCTGTTACTCCACATCCGCCTCAAGATTGGCAGTGCGAAGTCACCTGCCTCCTGGGCAGTCCCAGCAGCCTTCACAAGTGCCAATGAACAACTTGTCTTGAGTCTCCACAACGATTCATTTATACCGCAACAAAATCACTCGATAATACTGTTAAATAAAATGGCATACAAAGCCATGGCATTGACCATATCAAATTACCCACTATTGTTAGTTGTCATAGCGGTAGATCATTATCAAGCTAAATGCACTTTGCGTTGCTTTCGAAGGAAAACGGTAACAAATACCCCTCTGTATTTAATTGTAAGCAGAGTGAAGCACAACTTGCCAACAGGATAATACAATATAGATAACAATGCAGGAAGCTACAAGTAAGAAAGACTTCATGCCTCTCGAAACAGTAATATGCCACAGTCAGATCTAATCGGCCATGAGAACCGGCCACTAAAATCACTGGGAAGGCTAGCTTTCTGTGGCAGGAAAATCCGCCAGCCAGCGATCCAGGCTATTTAAGGAAATACTGGCCATGGGGAAATGATCAATACTGGGGGGATAATGCGTTACCGTGTTCCTTCGATGGCCAAGCAAAATGCATTTAGCTAATGAACTACGGCTAAAATGACAACTGACAATAGCTGGCTTATATTAAATTATCAAAGACATGGTTAACTCATGCTGGTTATTTTTTAATATAATCACTTGCTGTGAGCTAGATTGCTGTAGCAGGATGTGAAAGCCACACCCCCTCATTACCATATAGACAAAGAAATCAATAAATAAGTAAATAAATTTTATATGGAAATAAATAAATCAAGAAATAAAGAAATATGGAAACAAATCAAGAAATAAACAAATACAGCCATTAATTAATATAGAAATGAATTATTAAGAAAATTTGGTTTCTATTGACAATTTGTTTTTATTTCATTTTATCTCGTTTTTATCATTTTTACTTTTACTCGCTATTCTTGTTTTATTTTGTCTTTTATCTGTTTATCTATGTATCTTTATGACTTTGCTTCTATATCTGGTATTTTTATTAGATTTTTACTGTGAAGCACTTTGTGAATTCTTTCTGCGAAAAGTGCTATATAAATAAAATTAATTATTATTAGTATTATTATAAAATAAATAAATAGTGAACTAAATAAAGGCCTGGATATCCATTTATTTTATGCGTATATGTTTTTATTTTTTGCATTTATATTTATTTATTTACACATTTATTTATTTATTCATATATATATTTACATAGGGCACAGGACACCCCTTGAAAATAGTTACAGTCCTGACTTGTTCTCAGTCATTTTCATAATCAAGATTTTCTCTCCGAGAACACTCCACACTGTCAGGTGTTTCTAATTCTCCCCGTTGACGATAACCATTCAAGTGGACAAGTAATTTGGTGCATTTAAATCAAAATTCAAAATTGCATACCCGTCAACTCTCACGCATGTGGCTTGAGTCTCAAGCTTTTAAGTAACATCTCACGTTCTCACGCCGTAGTCAGAAATCTCACACTTTATCATTTTATTTCGGAAAACAAAATTGTATTTAATTGCTGAGACACACTTCCATCAACCCACGCTGTACCGAGAGTGAAAGATGATATTTCATTCAATCATCGCGTATTTAAGAAATTATCGGGTGGGATTGAAGTCCTTGTGCATGGAAGTTTTTCAGTTTCATGTAGGTTTTGGAAGTTTTTCCTCTAGTAACATGGAAATCAATTATGACTCTGGAATTCTCACGCTTCTCTTTTCTCAGGGGTCAGAAGCTATGAAATTGCATAAAGACGTTTCAAATGGTCTGTTATTTCATTTAAACAATTATAATGATCATGAACCGCAAGTTAAATCACCTGATGTGCGGAAAGGGTAGCGCAGAAGTATCAGAGCAGTTTGTCATTCCTAAAGCGTGGGCCTATTTTTGAGTAAATTATTTTCTTGTACTGAATTTAGCCCATTATTTTGTCGCTGTTAGATCGCATGGGGGAGAGAAGCCATGTCCTCAATTGCCCATGGATTATTTCTATAATTGGAAAACGTGTCAATAAAGGAAGTTGATTGTGAACTGGCCAGGACTAGTTGTTGTTCTGAAGAGATATTCCGTGTGGACACCACTATCTCACCAAGTCAGGCTTCACTAAGGGAAATCAGTGCAAGCTTATGCTGATGGGTAGGTCCAAATTACCCGTTTTGTTGGAGCGACCAACAGCCGCACACAACGGCATTGTGACTAATTCTGTCGCTCAGGTTCTAATAATGATTGGTAATATCAAGCCTTGATCATTTGGCGTAAAATTAAGCTGTAGCAAGAGTGATAATCAAGACTAATTTGTATACACTTAATACTGATCAGCTGATTTTGTTGTGTCCAAGCGTGTCATACCATCCGGGACATTGCCTCATAAAGTATATTTTGATTGGCTAATACATACGGAATGACGACATTCATGAACTTTTGCAAAGGTGGAGTCCCATTAAGGGCGTTTTCTGGCCCAAACCACCGATTTCAAAATAATTTTCAATTGATTAACCACCCCATGGGGTTCATGAATCCACCAGAGAAACCTGCGATATCAATTTTCTTTATGACAAAAAATTATATTTTTTAACATTCTTTAGTTTTTTTTGGGGGGGGGGGGCCGTTCACTTTTGTTATGATTGCTGAGCAGCTCGCGTCTCGCTGAAGCAAGCACGCAATTATAGGAAGCCAAACATCTTAAGTAGGTACATAAAAAAGACTCAGGCAATGAAACGCAATTGGGAAGATTCAATTTAAGCATGTGATCACATATGTGACAGATGCCAAACCAAACAATGAGGACCCCACATGGCCAACACAGAATTACAGTCCTAAAATCCTGATAAAAGGTGCATTCATTAATTCTGGAAAAAAAAAAATGACGTGGAGCGCTGGCATCTCACTGGTGTCAGAAGTAAAAACTCAGATTCATTTCAGCCACAGACATTTTTAAATATTCACTTTTGAAGTTCTTTCTGATATTTCCAAGCCTGTATTTATTTCATTATTTTGTATTTTATCCCCAAATAACTACACAGTATTTTTATCAACTATCATCAATCATAATGTACATTGTTTTAATTTTTGCTTACATGCTAACCCCCTTATCAGTCTTGATGCTCTTGGTTCTCAAACCAAAAGAGGAATAAATTCAATTTGTGCCAAAAAGCTGCCGGCACCATGCTATCATTGAGGCCTAAAGGTGCTTTGTGCAACTTTTTCAAATGGATTAATCACTTTCTATTGCCGATATGTGAATGGACTGTAACTTAAAAATGGACCAAGGCTCTTGTAGTCCAACGGTCAAAGATAGAGAATAGTTATGGATGCTCCATAAGAAATATCAAGTCACTCTGGCTGCTGAGAGTATCGGAGAAGATTTTTGAAAATTTTTGAAATTTTTCACTGAGTGACCTTGAGTTTGACCGTCGTGGTCAAAAGTCATGATACTATATGCAAGCCCTTGAATGACCTCCTATCTGTCGCTCGCCCTCGCTGAATCAAGACTGTCACATGGCAGGTTGAAAGGGTTTAACAGGAAGGCAGTCCTGATTCTGGGGATTGATGAAGGTCTGGGTGGTGTTCCTAATAAACTGAGCAGAGGAACAAACTGAATAGGCAGGTTAACAAGAATGCAGACTCGATCCTGGAGACAGACAATCAGGCTTGGGAGTTTGTTCTTATTAATAAAGTTCTGAAGACTAGTTATTTCAGCATCATAAACTTTACAGTAATTTCCACAGACGATAATACAGTCCTAAACTTGAAGACATAAACCAACTGGTACTGTAAGGGCTTAAAGCATGACAATCCAGCAACTCTGCAACAGAGAACTAAGGCTTACGTACACCACAGGGACACACAGGAACGAGGCATACAAATGTATGATACCTGGAAGGGGGAGGAACGCAATACGCCGAACCAATTTGAGACAATACCTGTAAAAGACAAGCCGATTGCTGGAAAGGGGGAGGAGACAATTAAGGAGACACAAGGGTAATGACGCATTGCATAAGTCAGGGTCAAAAGACCTGTTGTCAGCTGAAACAAATTCATCAATGCAATAGCAATTCAATCATAGGCTCCTATGTACTTGCTTATTTAAATCCAAACAGTGACCTTTTTTTTGGCCAGGCAGTGTAGTTTAATGACCTTTGACATAGTCACCCAGAAAGTAATGCTAACATCACTGAAAACTAGACAAATAGCAATTGATCAAGCTAGGTAGCTAACTAACTAAATGCAGTCAATGTATCTTGCCTCCGTAACGAGAATGAAGAATTTATAGTCGTAATGGGGATGTAGAGCATATTCAACTTTAGTAAATGTTTTCCATTTCGCTGACCCAATACAATTAACCCTGTGTTGCATGTTGTCCAATATTTTAGACATATTTTAAGAGGGGTTTATGAAGTCTTGGCTCATAGCTACCTTGAAAACACATAATGTACATTTTTGTCGATATTTCCAGTTCAGAATTTCCCACATAGGTGCCTCTCTAATAAGTCACGATTTACCGCAAACAATGGCAGCATCCGCAAGTAAGCGGTAAGTTGACAGAAGTCAGAAACGTTCTTACATTGTTTAAGTTTTGATAAAACTTTTTCCTGTTTGAGGAATGAAATACATTATACAGCACACACTGAGAGACATAAGCTTTGTAATGCATGTGCATCTGTTTCAATACACATTTCATGCTCTGTCAAAAATATTTGACATTATGCATGCCAGGCAAGTAGCTCAAATACGTTGTAGGCTGTGTCTGCAATACTGAACATCAATCACCACGTTTTTTTCAACTTCACGTTATTTCTGTCACCCCACGTGCATGATGTATGAAATACTGGACGGCAGTATGCATCCCACAAGCATAATGTCCAAAATAATGAACAAACTGACCACCCACTACTGCCCTCCCAAAACAAAATTGCATCAAATTCTATCAAATGGTACCAAAAGAACATGGGATATCCAGTTTTAACATATTAGAGGCAGTTGTTCATACTCTATGCAATAAAGGGTTAAGTTGCCTTTCAATGCTCAGATCCTCAACCAAGGCTAAAAAGTTCCCAAGTGCAGCAAGCTAGGTAAGATTTATTTGCCTAGGTTATTTTGGCACAGTATTCTTTAATTATTTCATCTTGCACAGAGCAGTGCTCTTAAAAAAGGAACATCATCACTACTTAACTAATTTAATCAGAAAACCACTCCTACACAGTACCTTTGGTCCAGTGAGTCCCAACGTGAAATTTCAGGGCACTGAACCCTCATTGGGACTCACCATGTTGAGACTTTGAGACAATAACCAAGTTTTCAAGTTTAAAGGAGGAGACAGCACCTCGGCAAAGTATATTTCAGCGGAAAGTAGAATACTTGAAGTGTCTAAAACGCATATTTTAATTTGGTAATGATCCTGTGCGACGCATTTTTAAACCAGCGAGTCTTCAAATTGGCTTCAATACCAGGGGCAGACATTTTTAGTTAGGGAATCTTCTGATTTTGAATTTGATCTTTGGAAACCTCACCTTTAAAAATGCTTAATAACCTTAACCTCTCGCACTTTTCATCTCCCGATTAGCCACAGTTGCTCAGACTAATTGGTAAAAACCGACGACAGTCTAATTTACTTTTGATAGCATTGTTATGCATTGCACCACAAAATTATGAGGCGTCTTCTGCGCGTAAATGACGACGTAAAATATCAATATGCCTTCATAATTTCAGCGCTCGTTAAGTGGCACAGATTTGCGGAAATTAGTTTGCAGCTTAGGGAACCCGTTCTTTATTTTGAATGTTGTCACGGCTAAAAGGCGCTGTAAGGTTGCACTGCTGCGTGACAATCCCAAGCACGGTGAAAATGAATGCTGCGAAGTCAGCGAAAGTTTGGATTTACAATGGCATATCAATTATATAAATGTAGGCAATGGGAATTCACATTTCATTACCATTTCTAATTATAGGTCACGTATTGGTCTTGGTCGCTCAGTCGATAAATTGTTTGATTGTTAATCAGGCCAGCTTAATTAAAAACAGCTTGCGGGCAGCCAAGCCGTGAGGGGAGAGCTTACTGAAGGCCCTTTGAACTACTGTATGGCCCGAATGAAAGGAAAGAGAACAACTGACGTCACGTAAGAGAATAACTGACGCACAAGCACCGCGGCACTGGCGTTTGATTAAATAATGCGTTCGAAATGCACACTCACCCACTATATAGGGCACTGTGTAGTGAATGTTCTACATTGAAAACAATATTGAGAGTGAGTGAGCGAGTGGGCAAGCGTGCATTCCGAACGCAGCCTTAGATTCCCCAAGTAAAAATGTCTGCCCCCTGGTATTGACGCCAATTTGAAGACTTTTCGGTTTAAAAAATGCGTCGCACTGGATCTTTACCAAGTTAAAATGTATAAAACTAGCATTTTAGACACTTCAAGAATTCTACTTCCCGCTGCAATATACTTTGCTGGGGTGCTGTCTCCTCTTTTAAATTATAAAATTCCCCGTATTTACCAAACCTTCCCAGGTCTTATTCAATTTCGACCCATTGCGTGCGCACGCGCGTGTGTGCATTTGTGTGTGTTCAAAGAATTCAGTGCCCAAATCGCAGGTGCGCCAACCACAAGGCAGCTAGGGAACAGTTCCAAAAATTATGACTGTATATGTCAAAAATAGCAGCAGCAAAGTGGAACAATGGAACAAGGAACAACAATGAACAGAGTCAAAGTTCTGTAACAAGGACAGACAGACACTTGGTAGGGTAGTTGCTAATACCCACAAAACTCCAGCTCAAAAAATCACCGCAGAATTTAATAAATCCATTTCTGAAACGCTCTCAACAGAAACAATTATGTTGTGAACTTTGCAAAGCTGGCATTTTTGACAGAACCTAGATATAATTTGACCACCGCCTGTTTATGAGATCAAAAACATCACCAATACCTTGCAAAACAGAGCTACACAGAAGTCTCCAATTTACCTTATTGTGATACTACTTTTAACAAATTTTAACTGCCATTATTCTTAAATTAACATTTATTGAGACAGTCATTATTTATCATGTACCTTATTGCCGGAGTAGATGCTCAGCAGATGAACGCATGTCGCTGTTTCCGAGCAGAGTGGGGGGATGAGGAAGTCTGGCACCGTGTTAAATCTGCAACACTTCTTACTACCACCTCAAAATGACTTTTTCATTTCCTGACAATTGGTACTTCAACACTTTTCTTTTTTTTTAAACCCCAGATTTGACTTGTTTCACATGCACATGGTCCAAAAATAATGAATAAATAAAGTTACTACTGCTGTTGATCATCAAGCAATCAATATAATGACATTCATTGCTTCTCATTTTAATAGTAAAACATAAAGGGCCCTCCACTAATATTGGCACCCTCTGCAAATATTTTCGAACATTGTTGTGAATTTCTGCCTTAATTATTTATCCTCTTGACATTAATTTTAAAATATTAACAACAATCCAAAATCTTCCGATCTTAAAAATAATTATAACAAAACAAATATTTTTCTCTGAAATGTGCACCAACATTATTGGTTCCCCTCATATAGGTCCCTGAGAACAAAAGTGGTCTAACTCCATATTTGTCTTTTTTTAAGATCTAGGGCTCTAAATTTGTAGACCAGGCGCAGGCGCAGCGAATGGGGGGAGCGCCGCACCAACGGGGTGTGTCCAGGCGTATTTTGCAATTTCGTGCCCGGTGCAGCCCGGCGCAAGTACTCCTCTGTCCCGCCTCTGTCCCTCCTGCCGGCTTAAGTGGCAAAGAGGGAGGAGAGAAGGCCTGAGTGGGTTTAACACAGCCGAGTCAAATCTTCACCAATCAAATGAGCTCCTCTCCTCACCTTTAAAATTGGAATAAAGAAGCCTCTGTCCAATATCTGCATGATGCGTGAATGATGCATTTTACTTTGCTGCTTCAGGCATGTTTTCTACTCCGCTTACGTCTATATTAAGCATTACGAATATGAATATTACCATTAGCGAACTTGAATGGAATTTCAAAACGAAACTACGTCAGATCATTCAAACTTATGAAGTTGGAATGAAATACGACGGCTGCTCATTTATTTCTTCTGCCTGCATCATTGAGAAGAGGAACGATGGATAGCTTGTTCCTATTATTACACCCTGTTGCTGCTTAAAATTTTGGGATTAACATGCATGGCTAACAATGCAAGATACGTTACACATTTATTTTCAATATGTGATCTTAACTCAGTACGAGATCATAGAAATCAGGCTATATTCCTTTCCCCCACTAAAAACGATAAAAGCTAAGTGACAATAATAGTATTAAGCCGCTTGCACACTGGACGCGAAACAAATTTTTCGCACGACAGATTCCATTCAAAGTCAATGCAAAGATGTGAGTACACTCGTGTATTCGCGTCTTTGCATTGACTTTGAATGTATTCAGTCGTGCGAAAAATTCGTTTCGCGTGCTGTGTGAAAGCAGCTGAAGGACACATACCCGCATAGCCTACACACGCATTAACGCGCCCACATGCACACACATCTCTCTCTCTCTCTCTTTGGTCTGACATCAGGACAATCGATATAGATACTATAATTTATGTGCTGATAGTTACATTAAATAGTGGTTGCTGTCATTATTTATTGCATTGAAATGTGCCTGACATTCTGGAAACCTGCCTGTGAGGTTTCGTGACGATGTCTTGCACTGTCGCCCGTCAGCCAAATTACCGCTGCACAGAAAGTAAACTAGGTTGGAGCTGGCGAGCGCTCTGCGCACTTTCGGCGGGGCCTTTATCCACGAAATTGTCACTGCGTCATGATGAATATGTGACACCTCCCCCTACTACGCCGCCACACCCATCTCGGCGCACGTCCATCTACTAAATTGCCAAAGTGGCTGCGCACGGTGTTGCACCGTACGAAATTACCACTGCGCAGGCTGCACCGGACAAAATTACCACCCTGCGCTGCGCCAAGAAATTAGAGCCCCTAATCTTAAAATGATTCTGAAGTGGTCAATCTATTTAGTGCAATAATGGATTAACTCAGTGTAGTTCCAGTTCTATACAATGCCTGGGGCATATGTTCCACACATCAAAAATGCCTAAAGTACTCAGTGCAACAGGCTTCCAAAATGGAAAATGAAAAAAAAAGAGTTGGTCCACTCTTTTTCTAAGGGGCTCATATAATACTTTGTGCAGCCTCCCTTTGTCAGGTGAACAACGCCGAGTGTTCACCAATAGTGTGTGATTTTAGGAATTCCTTAGTCCAGTCATCCATGCATAATCTCCACGGATCTTGCAAATTCCAAAGTCCTCTTTTATGTACTTCTTCTGCTACAACCACAGAATTTTTTATTGGGTATAGGTCAGAGAACTGGTATAGCCATGACAAAAACTTGACTCTATGGAAGGTGATCCATTTCTGCATTGATTCCAATGCATACTTAAGCTCACTCTCCTGTTGGGCAGTCCAACCATTAACCGGTTACAGCTCTCTGGAAGAGGCAATCAGGTTTTCATTTAAAATTTTCTGAAACTTGATGAAATCCGTGATACCTCAAATCTTAACGAGTTGTCTTGGGTCTTTGGAAGAAAAACAGTCCCATAACATCACATATCCACCACCATATTTCCTAATGGGGATGCAGCTCTTTGCGGAATGGCTATGTTTGTTTTTACGTGGAGCCCACCTATGGCGTTGATTGTTTGAGTTCCAATTTGGTCTCATCTGATCATAGAGCCTGGTCCTTATGGAGTTCTAGTACCATAAGGCAAACTGCTGGTACCTGGGTTTGTTTTTTTTATTATACCCGCGACCCATAAGGGGCGAGGGTATATAGGATATACCAAAGAATTCCATCCGTCCTTCCGTCCTTCTCTCTGCACCAGTTGTCCGACCGATTTCTCACAAACCACTCATCAGATTGTTTTCAAATTGCACTCATGTGTTCTACACTTCATGGAGAGGTGCAGTGCCAAGTTTCCCTTCAGCCCACCCGTCCTTCCATCCGTTGGTCTGCACCAGTCAGTCCGACTGATTTCTCAAAAACCGCTCATCAGATTTTTAGCTAACGATAAGCTATTGTCGTGGTGTAGCGTCCGTTGTCCGTAACATTTTTTATCTTTTTTTTGGCCAGATGAATTTTCCTGTAAATTTGCCATAACATAACTAGACCATATCTCCAGATGTTGTTTTTCGGATTTTTGATTTTGATCATTTTTGTTCATTTTACAGGCCCTTGAAATTTTAGCCCCAATGTTAAAGATAGGACTGAGAAATTTAAAAAAAATATTTCTAAAAAACTGCGCGATAAATGTTTTTCTAAATCAGGCAATCAACTTTCCTTGGTACCGTCAATGTACCGTGTGAGCGCCATTTTGATTGAATCCACAGAAGTGGGTCTAGTGGGGGCGCTGTACTTTATGAATATGCAAGATGGCCTGTGGAGGCCAAATGGTTGCAGATGGAGATTAAGTTTGTATTATTGACATATATGACCTATATTTTGGCTGTGTTAAAGTTGACCTCAGATGACTATGAAAGGTTTTTTTGAAATTTTGAATTTTTTTTTTTGTGAACCAAATTTTGTTGTTTTACAGTGTGTAAAAACTTTTTAGGATCACTCGAGCGGTTTTTATGCATCAATAAAATTGTCAACCGGGTCAATACTGACCCGAGCGAATGTTGTCACTTATTTCATGCTGAAATTCTGATTTTGTCAGCTAATATTGGTTTTCTTTTGCAGGAATGTAAAGAAGTGAACCATGGAAAGTAAAAGAACAAGATATACAACCCAAAATAATAGTCATGCTTTATCTAACTGTGCTTGCAATTATAAAGCTATTTGTGTCAATCAGTTACTATTGATTCATATTCAGTGGATATTATTTTGCTTATTACCTCATTTCATTCAAGCTGAGTTATTGAAAGGATTGTTTAAATGTCTGAGAAAAACAAACGTTTTGTTTAACTTATATGAATAGTAATTTTCATACAATGGTTTGACTGGTATGAGGTGCCAAAATCAGTCAACATCATTACTTTACGTGACTTAAAAATTCAAAAAAAAGAAACTACTTGTTATACTTCTTTTATATTTGGTATGTAATTTCATTATTAGTGTACCAAGCATGAAATAAAGTGTCAACAAGATTGTAATTTCAATGTTTGAGTTATTAAGGAAAATGAATTTTCAGTTTCACACTTTTCTACATATACGGAGAAATGTGAAACTTCCATATGGTTTTAATCCCATTTTTTTCAAGCATACGTAAAAGTAAAGAGTTTATCCTTTCAAATGAGCTATTGATCATTAAAATAGGAGCAGTATTAGATTTTTTGTGAATTTTTTAAAATTCGGGTTGGTTCTGACCCACGTTTTATGCCAACGTAAGTTTTTAGGTTTTACTGATGAGGGTTTAACAGCCAAAGAGCCAAAAAACAATAGAGGAAAAAATAAAATTAAGGAGGAAATACGCGAGATGGCCAAGAGCTGATTTTATATCGGTGCCGCTTTCAATCGGTGGGGAAAACTGAAGGAATCAAAGGGTTTAGAAAGGGATAAGGTAAGGTAAGCTTTTTTTTACTCTGTTGTAATTATGCAGTTTTATCAGTCTTGGATAGTCCTGTTGGTGGTTTTTAATCCTGCTAATGTCAGTTTATAAATGAACCGTTACCATTTGTGGCTGACTACAGCTTACTTAGCTGTGTAACGATAACGTGTGGCTAAAGGACACTAGCTAGTTTTAGCTAATACCTTCAAACAGCCATTCATACCAAAGTTTCTGCATGGATGTAATGTGTCGTAGGTCCATGTTTTTAGTGTGGCTCTCACACGACAATCACTGAGAGTGTCTGTTTATATTGTACTTATATTGCAACGGAGTTGCTACTCTCCACTGCCTCTGTCGGAAACTGATGCGCATTCCTGTGCCTGGCTTGCGGATTGGGGGCAGGGACTGCTTACATAGGCTTCGGACAAGAAGCTATAAAAATGACCAAATCAGTTACAGCAGCTGTAAGTTTTGCAAATTGATAGAGTGCATAGAATATACAAAGTTGAATGCAGTTTGACTGTTCTGATGAAATTTTCAAGGGGTGCTCATGATTGCGACACAGATATTTAGAAAAAAAAAGGCAAGATTCATTTTCTACAAATTCAAGGTAAGATTTAGTCAATATTTTGAATAACAGAATGAGAGGATTAAGATAAGCCGCAGTTTAGGGCAGCCACGAGTGACGATGGCAGCTCAAGAGCGCCACATCTGGTTACAGCCTGTACGTGACAGATTCCGGACAGCAACCAAAACTGATCATGAGATGAGGGTTCCGAGACGATTGAGGGTGAGCGCAAGTACCGTTTGAAGCCGTCCATGTGAGCAACACATGCGTACACACGGGCCCTCCAGAAAACCCAGTTGGCGCGTGCACGCAGTGCGCGTCAGGATTACAATACCACGCGCTTTTCTTTATTTCCTCTTGTGCCTCACTGGAAAAGCAATAAAAATCAATCGATTCTTCAATTTGCCACAAATACAGTACATACCTCACTGGTGCGTTTACCAAGGATGGCGCTCAGTATACCAAGGATTCTGTTTTGATTTTCAAGTGTCCTGTGCCATTTGCCAGGACACTGTGGGGTTTTAACTGTTTCTTGTACCAGGTTTCATAGTTCATGTTCATGCTTACGTTTTTAATGATTTCCATGCCTTGTGTTCTCGCCCAGGTCTTGTTCCCAGTCTGCTCAGACAATCCACCTCTCTAGTGTCTAAGGGCCGGCACTAGAACAGGGAATTGGGGGGGCACAGACACGTCCCTTTATGACAAGAATTAGTCCTAGCAAGTTCTCAATCATTTTCCTTTATTGACACGTTTTCCAATTATCGTAATTGGCAACTGAAGACATGGTTTCTCTTCATATGCCATCTAACTGCGATGAAATCATGGGCTAAATTCGGTACAGAAAAATAATTTACTTATTTACCCAATAGCACTTGGACCGACCGATACTGCCTGAAACTTTCGTTCCCTAGACCGCCTCAAACCGCCCGTGTCACATGATTGCCTAGGATTACACATTGGACTACGTCATCAGCTTGAAATGGCTCAAATCGGCAAGAGGGATTCCCCAGTGACCTAAATTCAAGATAAAACATAGGGGTCGCTATTTCGCTATTTATTGTTCAATCAGTGGTAGAATGCCTAATCCTAGTAAAGTTCATTCATTTTTCTCAAGACAATTTCCATATTACATTGTGCCAAAAACTATGCTTCTGAGTCATGTATCAGACATTTGTTATTGATACTAAATTCAGTATTTTTGTATTATCAATGCACAAAGTGCTCAATTCCTGTTATTTTTAGAATATGTTTTATCATCATATCGTCGGCCTGCGAGGAAGATATGAGATTTTATTAGCAGGCCGATGATATTATATTTAGAGTGATTGTTATTCATTTGCTTGCTTAATTCCTTCAGAAATATATTCAGAAATTGACAATAATTCTGAGTCTGTATAATGGTTTTGGGGGGTGAAGGTCAACATTATGGGGGGTCTATAGTTAACTAATTGTATTTTTAGAAACTAGAGGTAATTGGCTTTAAAATAAATATAATTTGTAATACTTGATTTTCAGTTTATATCGGCCAAAAGTGGACTCCAAAATCCAATGTCAAAAATACGGAAATTACCTGGATTTTTCAGGGAACAGAGGTAATCTATATATAATGAGACTAAGTGCTATTGGGTTAAAAGGCCAATGCTTTGTGTTGATTGAACTGGTCCGCATTCCAATGAAATATCGCCTTTCACTCTCGGTATTGCGTGGATTGACAAAAAAAAAAAGTGGCACTCGGCAGTTAAATGGGCTATAAAAAGCATGCGGCTCAAGCTATTTGCACAGGTATGCAATTTTGAATGACATTGATTTAAATACAGCAAATACGCATCCAGATGAATGATTGTCGTCTTACCTAATCGGGGAGAACAAGCAGCACCTGTTAAGTGTGGAGTGCTCTCGGAGTGAACCTTTTGTAAATCATGAAAATGCCTGAGAACAGGTCAGGACTAATAAGTGTTTTAAACGGATGTTTTGTGCAACCCAATTCTCAGTTCTGGTTCTGCCACTGTACTAAATCTAGCCCATGATTTCATCGCTGTTAGATCGCATATGGAGAGAAACTGTGTCTTCAGATGCCAATTAAGATAATTGGAAAACGCGTCAATAAAGGAAAATGATTGAGAACTTGCCAGGGCTAATTCTTGTCATAAAGGGATGTGTCTGCGCCCCCCAATTCCCTGTTCTAGCGCCGGCCCTGTAGTGTCTGCGTGGCCATATCCGTGTTTTATTCTCGCTCTACATTCGGGAGTAGCTTATGGTTTCAACCTTCCTTCTTACGTTTCTTTCTTCCGGGCTTCCCTAGTCTTCATGCTCGTCAATTATTTTAATTGATTACTAACAAGATACTAATCAGTCATGGGGGGGTGTTTCATTAGAGAGGCACATACTAATCATTACTAATTTAAGTAAGAATTTAACTTGCATGCTTCTTGCTTTCACTATAATTCTTACCTGTGCTTTACTACTTACTAGTTTAACGCTTTTACTCTTCATAGTATCTTACTGGGTTCTTATATGCAGCAACACGCTCATCTCCTTGATGAGCAAATACCTGCTCTTATTGTCTCGTCTCGCTATGCGTGTTTTCCTCTCTCGTCCTCGTGCAGTGTAATCAAGCAATCTTGTGCCTCCCTGTCGTTCGACAGGTGATCCTCGTTGTCTCGTCATTTTCTGAGGTATATCTGGGGAGAGGCTGGAGTTGGCTGGCAGACAGTCTCTCGTTCATGCGCATTGAGTGCTGCGAGTAGTGTGCCTTTGCTTATAGTATTCATAGTATTTTGCTATAGCTCTTCTTTTGTATTTCGCATGTGCTGTGTGCCATTGCTGCCCGTTATTTATTTTTGTTTATTGGAGTTCTTCCTTAGTGGTTCTAGTGGCTTTTGTTGTCTCATTTTGTATTTTTGTTCCTTGCTTTGTGAAGCAATTATAAGTTGGATTTTTGCAACCCTCTGGGCCAAGTTTTTCGTTCAGCCATCAAGCCTGTTTTTTTTATAAAAACCCCCAAACCAAGTCCTGCTGTCTCGCGCCTGGTGTCCACCCATGTCTCGCAACAGATTTTAGTATTACAGTTTTTTTCTGACTGCTTCAGCAATATCTGCGAAACTATTGGCAATTTTTGCAAAACTCTACACATTAATAACAAAACCTCGCATCAAATCGGCAAAACATCATACATCTCTTGCTAAATCAAACAATTTTTGGAAAATTCTTCAAACTCTTAAAACTTGTGTTTTTGCACCAATACATGACACACACACCATCATTTGAATAGACACACAAAGCACCAACGACACACTGGTTATACAAATGAAGAACACTTGTGGCTTTTGTTTCTCTCTATGCAGAGCAGCAGTTTGCAATAAAGTTTTGCAATACATGCAGTAAAAGTACGCATACACACAGGTATCCAAATGTGTAAAGTATGAATGTGTATTCCGAAAGTAAGACAGTCAATACAAGTTAGGGGAAAAAAGTTATTATTTTTTTTCTGAAGGTGTTCTCCTGTAGAACTCTTCAGACAACAACAGCACAGCAGAGGAAAACAAACACAGAACAGAAAAAAATTAAGCAAAAGTTAGTCTTTTTTGTGGGTCTGGCCATACAGTTTTTTGCAAATGCAAAGACACAAAAACTGGTGCTTGTGGCGCAATGATTGAAACCACTAACTCGTGTAGCCGATCTACTGACCAGATATGCTGAACCATAAGCACATTGTCTGCTTTACACTGAGTTTGAAATTTTAAAACACACATTTTGCAAGTGACTTCACACGGTTATCTACATTACATACATCTTTCAAAACTACAGGCCTGTGTGTGTTTTTTTCTAAACAATTCCAGTGAAATACACGCTCAGTTATCAATCATCTGCAAACAGAATTCTACTGTGAAAACACCTGTAACCAATGAGATCACTTGAAAATCAGAACTTCAACACTGTGAATAGGATTCAGGTTTGCTCTTTGGTTTGCATAACAATGGAGGCCCATGTTGGAGAAAGAATCAGAGGCAGAGGTGTTCATGTAAGAGGAGGACAAGGAAGAGAAGCAAGAGGAGAAGGGGGAAGAGTAGGAGGATGAGGAGAAGGAGCGAGAGGAGGTGGACAAAGAGGACGAGGAGTGGCAAGAGGATGAAATAGGACAAATGTCACAAATGAGATCCAGGCATCAGGAGTTTTCCAGATGTAAACAGGTAAGAAATCCTAACCTCATATGATTTACTGTAATGTGATTTTACAGTATTATACAGTATTGTGTTAGACCATAAACTTTTGTGTACTATTTTTGTAGAATTGCAAGGCGACCCCCTGCAGGAGGAAGAAATTGCTTGTTCACATAAGAACAGGAACCACAAATTATCAGCATGGTCATTGCAAACAACAGTAGAGAGTGAAAAAACTGCGCTATGAATATGTGCAAGTAAGTTACATTTTATATATTAGCCCATTACAATAATTAGTACTGTATTCCAGTTTACTGTATCACTGTGCTACATTGTATGGACTGATATCTGTATCCTTTCTGTCATAATGCTTTTTCCTGACTGTTTCAGAGAGTTATGGAGCTAGATGCTGCTGCAGACCCACGTTTTTATATACATTGATGAAGTTGGCTTCAATCTTGCGTGATGGGAACATTACAATGTGGGCTGGAATTGGCCAAAATTGTGTCCCTCACCATCATGCCACTCTTGGCCCGTATAACACCGTTTAAAACATGGACTTCCTTGACAGCCTGCATGGCATCATCCTTGCTAATGAGCAAAGGGATGTGGCAGGGAACTGCATATTTGTTGTCACATGGGACAATGTCAATTTTCATCGATCTGCTGAGGTCCACAAGTGGTTCACCAATCACCCAAGGTTTCAGGTTCTCCCCCTTCCATCATACTCTCCTCTCCTAAATCTTATTGAGGAGTTCTTTTCTGCGTGGCGTTGGAAGGTTAAGGACTTGAAGTTCACAAGCAATCAGTTTCATATTCATATAACACTTACTGTAATTCAATACATTGTACACATTTCCTCCTAGACAACTATTCGGGCTCACAAATGTTTCTTTCTTTATTGTAACCCCTGAAGGTCTATGGCAGACAACCATACCAACGTGCAACTCTCCTCCAGGCAATGGAAGAGGCCTGTGGTGATGTTGATGTGAAGGCATGCCAGGGCTGGATACGCCATTCAACACATTGCTTCCCCCGATGTTTGGCCAGAGAGGACATCCTTTGTGATGTTGTTTAGGTGCTGTGGCCAGATGCACGCAGAACATGGGATAGATAGTAATTGCAACATGCTGTAATTTCAGTTACAGTTTTTCTGAATTGCTAAAACACTAATTCCTGTTGTGTGAATCAATTGCTCAGTTGTCTAAACTCATTCACTGAATCGAACATCCTTTTGACAAAACCATAAACTATCTTCACCCAGTAAAACACTATTTGCAGATCTCAGTCATTCCTTTTGCAAAACTCAAAACAAAACTCTCATGCAATAAAACACAGTTGTCACTGCGATGCACTTGTGATGCATAATGGTAACAACAAGTGGCAAAACATAAATAAAAATGAAACAGGTGTCATCCACTGAACACAAAGATTCAAAATTGATCACACTTGTTTCTCATCATGTCATGACAACATGATAACCAATATAAGCCAGTTTAGAGTGCAAGCAGGTTGGTCCTGCAAGCTCATGACAGCAATGGATCAGAGACACAGAGGACGAGTGTGTGTAAGAGGACGAAGAGGCGGGGGACAAGAAGGAGGCAGAGGAAGAGGAAGAGGAGGGAGAGGAAGACGAAGAGTGGCAATTTCGGACGAAATTTGGGCTACCGTCATTGACCATGTACTGCTGCATGGCATGACCATGAGGGAGGCAGGCCAAAGAGTCCAGCCAAACATCAGTCGATTCTCTGTGTCCACCATAATCCGGAGATTAAGACAAGAGAACAGGTACAGTCTACTTTACTGTGCTGTTTTATCATTGAAAGTTTACAGTACTAATGTATATTTCAGAACATGACAGATATTTTGCACATTCTCTTTTTGCAGAATTGCAAGACTGCCATATGGAGGTGGGAGGACACCCATGTTCACACCCCAGCAGGAGGCCATTGTAGTCGACATTGTACGTCAAAACAATACCATTACACTAAGGGAAATTCAGCAACAAATTATTGAAAACAACACAGACTTTGAGGGAATCAATACTGTAAGCCTCTACACCATAGACCGTATCCTCCATCGCAACAGGATGCGAATGAAACAAGTCTACAGGGTGCCCTTTGAACGTAACTCTGAGAGAGCTAAGGAGCTGCGATTTCAGTATGTACAGGTAAGTGTACAGTTAGTTATAGTACTGTACTATATACATACTATTGTGAAGTTCAATAGCATCACATTACAATGTATGTAAGTGAAGAAAGCATGCATTGTGCTCCACAGCATAGGCCTGTCTCTTTGAAGCACTTGCAAAACTATATCCCCCTGCAGAGAATGTTTGAACTGGACGCCATGGACAGACCGCATGAATTCACTTTTGTTGATGAAGCTGGCTTCAATCTCACCAAGAGAAGAAGGAGAGGCAGGAACATAATTGGCCAGCGGGCCTTTGTTGAAGTCCCCGGCCAGCATGGTGGAAATATAACACTATGTGCTGCTATAAGCAACCGGGGTGTTCTTCACCATAATGCCACTCTAGGGCCATACAATACTCAGCACCTTCTCACCTTTCTTGGTGATCTCAGAGATGTGGTGTCTGCAAATGAACAGCAGGAAACAGATGAATGAGCGGCCTATTTAAGTCATAATTTGAGATAATGTTAGTTTTCACCGTGCTGTCAGAGAATGGTTCAATATGAATCCAAATTTCATTAACCTATACTTGCCACCATACTCTCCTTTCCTCAATGCAATAGAGGAGTTTTTCTCCACTTGGAGGGGGAAGGCGTATGAGAGACAGCCCTACACCAGGGTTAATCCTCTCGAAGCCATGGAGCGAGCCTGTGATGACATTAGTCAGGAGATGTGTCAGGGCTGGATACGGCACACTAGGGGTTTTTTCCCCCGTTGCCTGGCAAGGGCAAATATTGCATGCGATGTGGATGAAGTGCCGTGGCCTGACCCAGCCCAAAGACAGGATGATGCTCAATGAAGCTCAATGATTAACTGTGCAAAGTGGTCGGAGTTTTTTTTTTTAACCTTTTACAGTATATTGTAGGCTGTACACTTTCATTTGTATTTGTCAATTTCAGGATGATTTTTTTTCGCAGTACCTATGTGTCAATGCAGAGTTAATATTGAATCCACTGAGTTCTGAAATCTTTTTTTTTTTTTTTACTTTTGGAGATGCAAAATGCATGTGCTATACTTTAATGTGACCAATAAACATTTCTCCATGAGCAACATGCCTTGATCACTGTGTTTTCCATTTTTTGGTATAGTGTGTAATGACTGCTCAGCAGTTTTTCTATTTTGAACAATTAGTTCAAGAACTGACAACATCGTTCGGTTTTGAGAACAGGTAAAACTATTTTGAGGTGATGGTATGGTTTTGCAAAAGGAATCAGAGGTTTTGTGAATGTAGTGTGAGAAAAGAGTTTTGTGTTTAGAATTCTGAGAAAAGGACAGGATGAATTGAAAAATGTGTTTTAACAATTGTGAAAAACTGTAATATAAATGTGTTTGTTTTTAAAAAAATAAAAACAAATTTGTATTCCCTTTGCATTTGTGTTCATAGTCTTATTTACAGCATGCTACAAATGAAAATGCAAGACTGTTGATAATGGTGTCTTTTACTTGGCACATCAGTGTGCAAATGGCATGTGGGAAAAGCTATTTATTTGCTGTTTGTGTGTGAAGTTGTGATGCAAAAATACCATTTTTAGAAGAGTTTATATAGTTTTGAATGAAGTGTTTGCTTTTGAAAGCAATGTAAGATGTTTTGTATTGAGTTTATGCAGTTTTTAATGAAGTGTTTGCTTTTGAAAGCGATGTAAGATGTTTTGTATTGAGTTTATGTAGTTTTGAATGAAGCGTTTGCTTTTGAAAGCGATGTAAGATGTTTTGTATTGAATTTATGTAGTTTTGAATGAAGTGTTTGCTTTTGATAGACATGTCTGAAATTTTGCATTTTGTGTATGTTTTTGGATTTTGTGCGTTGAGTTTTGACAAAAGGGCCATAGTTTAAAAAATTGTGTTTAAGCAAAGTAAAAAACTGTAATACTTCATCCACATCCCTTGCAATGTTGTCTTTAGCTAGGCAGGGTGGAAAGTATTGCCTAGCGTGACCCCTGATCTATGTCTCCACAAGCCTCCTCCATTGCCTTTAGAAGGGGTATGCGTTGTTGGGGCTGGCAATCATACACCTTCCAACGCCATGCAGAGAAGAATTTTTTCAATTGGATTCAAGAACGGAGAGTATGGGGGGGCACTGAGTGCGGTGAAAAGTGAGTGACCTGGGAACCAATTGCAGACCAAAGCAGTCCTGTGGAAACTAACATTGTCCCAGGTGATAAAATACCTGGATTGCTCTGGCCCCTGGTCGTTATAAATTAGCTTAAGCTCTGATTTGTAAGTGAACTCATTATCTCAAAGTGTTTTCACATTTGTAAATGTGTAAAGGCAATTGGCAATATAGTGTAGCACTGCAGAGACCAGTGTTTACAGTTTTGTTAGTAATGTGTTATTAAATTGCAAACTGAGTGTCAAGTAGTGAGTTGAGCTCACATTTTTGCAAAAACTGTGTTATATAAAAATGCAAACTGAGCGTGAAGCAGGGAATGGGCATTTAGTTTGACACACTTGGTAGATGCATTGGCTACAAGTGTTAGTGGTTTCAGAGATAGTGCTTCAAGAATCACTGTTAGTGAATAAGCATTCAGAAAAAACTGTAATGGGTGGCTCTGTAAATAATCTAAGCAACACTTCTCTTTCTGTTGCTGAATAAGTTATTTGACTTTTTATGTTTTTCGTCCCCCATTGCGGCGCTAGCGTGAGGCGGAGGACATAGTATTCAGTTGCCAACGTATGTCTTTACATACTTTCCGCTTGTTGTTTGCAGGATACCTCAAGAACCGGTTGATGGAATTTCTTCAAATTTGATAGCAAGGCGTGTTAAGGATGAAACAGTCCTCAGTCGGGTTTTGTGACCTTCACCTACTTTTCAAGGTCTTGACAGGCGATTGACTGCTTCTAACCAGACTTATGGTGTAGAATCTAAGGAACATTTTTAATACATTTCACTCATTTTCGGTCTATGCTGATGATATGCAGATGCAAATAAATTATGGTGGCCTTAATGTCATTGTGAAGGTCATTAAGGGCTAAATGTTAATTTTTAATTCTATTAAAAACTAAATTTCTCAAGAATAATGTCACAGATTTCATTCATATTTGGTACCAAGGCCTCTATGGGGAAGCACAGCCCCCATTGGAGCCCAGCGCCATGCATTTGTAATAAGGCTTTTGCCGTTATATCTCAAGCACTATTGATGGGTTCTTTTCATTTTTTATAACAATGTAGGAACAAGTCATTAATTTTGTCTTTACCGCAGGGGATATAATCACATTTGATACAAATAATTGTTTTTTTTAATGTTTTTCCGCAAAGTTTGTGTTCAGTGAAGGGGATATCAATGCATATTACAAAGGTGGGGCATGTGAGTCAGCAGTAGAAAGCAACAACAAAAAAAGTATTCACACAGTAACTCCAAAGTAATTTGATTTGAGAGAATAAGCCCAGATGAAACATTTTCCTGTTGTATTATTTATTATAACAGATATATTTTTTACAAGTTTGTCAATGCTTGTTTCTCAGGTGTCTGGTGTTGTGTGCATGATGACCTGGACTCTGCCTGGGTGCACAAGTGCACAGTTTGGACACTAGGTATATTTTGTTACTGCTAACTGTGATGGCATTGTTCTTTATTTTTGGTTTATCACTGAAAAACAGAGACAGGCATTCTTCCATGTACAGGCACATCAGAGGAAATGCAAACTCATGACCTTTAGCGGGCTCAGAATGCAAAAAAGCAGGCTGATATGCAAAATTTAGAAAAGTGAACTTCCCCTGCCCTATGTAATTTCGAAGAAAACACACCCACCTGGAAAAAACAGTAGTAGTTACAGTGGTTTTATAAAATATCAGACATTATAATTCTGTTCATGAATATTGAGATCAATCATGGATGGGGCAATAAAGATGACATTTCTTGTATTTTATTGTGTAATCATTTACACTTTAAAACATTCAACTGCACTATACAGTGTCACTGAAGGACTAAAACATGCGCATAGTAAATGTAATGATACATTGCCTGTCCATGAAAAAAAGTCACTGTATAGATTTACAACCCCATTCCGAAATAGTTGGGACAAAGTGTAAATTATGAAAAAAATCAAAACACAATGACTTTCAAATCACACCAGCCAGTATTTTTTTCACAATAGAACAGAAATAATATAGCAAATGTTGAAACTGAGAAATTTTACAATTTTATCCACAAAAGGAGCTAATTTCAAATTTGATGGCTGCTACAGGTCTCAAAAAAGTTAGGACAGGGGCCTGTTTACCATGGTGTAGCATCCCCTCTTCTTTTTAACACAGAGTGGCGGCATCTGGGTATCGAGGAGACAAGTTTCTTGACTTTAGCCATTGGAAAATGATCCCGCTCTTGTTTAATACAGGCTTCCAGCTGCTGGAGAGTTTTGGGTCTCCTTTGACGGACTTTTTGTTTAATTATGTGCCAAATGTTCTCAACCAGTGAAAGATCAGGACTGCAGGCAGGCCAGTTCAGCACATGGACTCTTTACTATGAAGCCATGCTGTTGTAATAGCTGCAGTATGTTGGTTTTGCATTGTCCTGCTGAAATACACAAGGCCTTCCCTGGAATAGATGTCATCTGGAGGGCAGCATATGTTGCTCTAAAACCTTTATTTACCTTTCAGCATTCATGGTGCTTTTTAAAACATGCAAGTGTCCCACACCATATGCACTAATGCATCCCCATACCATCAGAGATGCTGGCTTTTGAACTGAATGCTGATAACAGGAGAGGTGGTCTTTCTCCTGTTTAGCCCAGAGGACACGACGCCCATGATTTCCAACAAGAATGTCAAATTTGGACTCATCTGACCACAGGACACTTTGCCACTTTGCTACAGTCCATTTTAAATGAGCCTTGGCCCACAGAGCACGGCGGCACTTCTGGATTATGCTCAACAATGGCTTCCTTTTTGCATGATAGAGTTTTAGGTGGCATCTGTGGATGGCACGGCGGACTGTGTTTACAGACAGTGGTTTCTTGATGTATTCCTGGGCCCATTTAGTAATGTCAATGACAGAATCATGCCGGTGAATGATGCAGTGGCGTCTAAGGGTCCGAAGATCACAGGCATCCAGTAGAGGTCTTCGGCCTTATCCCTTACGCACAGAGATTTTTCCAGTTTCTTTGAATCTTTTGATGATGTTATGCACTGTCGATGATGAGACCTTCAAAGCCTTTGCAATTTGACGTTGAGGAACATTATTTTTGAAGTACCGTAAAGTTCCGTGTATACGGCGCACTTTTTTTACGTCGGGAAATATGAAAAGTTGGGGATGTGCCCTATATACGGGAACAACAGAATCACGGCAAGAGTTCCGACATAATACAAACGTACACCCGATTTTATAAGGTCAAACTGGGGCTATATGCGCACGTGAGTTTGCACAGCTTAATAAATGGAAATAAAATTACCGATTCAACATTTTTTAAATGCAGGTTTTTAATTTTTATCTATGAATGAACTTTTTCACATTTCACTTTCCATGATAACGTTAATGCAAATAACCAGTAGAAGCATGGAGCTACAATGGTTGAATGCAGACAGAGATGGATAGAGGCTTAATTGCGGGATAGAAGTCCTGTCTGACGCGCCATTTACTTGTCTCGAGAAATAAGCTGCTTCGAGCTTACTAAGTGCCCGAGTGCAGCTTTATTGTGCAATGTGGCATTTGTTTACGGCTCAGCACCAGCACGACAGTTGTCCTTTCAAAGTGTTCCTTGCAACTCCGCAAATAACTTCCCAATGCAATGTAAAGTATACGTATCACTCTGATGCATGCAAAAACATGCACGCCGTCTTACAGTCCATTATGTAGCGTGCACGCATCTACGGCGCGAGGCTTTCCAAGCTACCGTCTTACCTTTCACTCACGGTAAATGATTATGAGTTACATTAACTACCATCAATGAACTTACCTTTCGTTGATGGCTATATCCTCTGCATTAACAGTGTCATTTGTTTTATTCTGCTTCTTTGAAAATTGACATGTCTTGACGATAAATGAGAATGTATGAACAGACATGTTCCAATGAATCATTTAAATCGCGCGTTAATCCCTCCCGGCGAAACAATAGAGAATGATTAAGACCTCTTAACGTAAGATCCCTCTGCTATCAACAACTTATTCCTTCAAAGATATTGCCGCCACAAGTTTTTATATGAAAGCCTAGGGGGAAATGATGAGAAGTCACTCTTTACTGAGTTGTCATAGTGAACACATCTCACTTCTACTCAAGATGCTTCGCCAGTCGTTCTCAGCTGCGCTCCAGCTCAAGGTCATCCAAGTCGCCGAATCGGAGGGAAACCGGGTAGATAGTGGCATATGCGTGGGCATATGCGCTGTCGGGTATATTGGTTTATGTCTTATTCTTCCATTTTTTCGCCGATGTCCGATGAATAATCACTTCTCATGGAGGAAGTTGAAAAGGAAAGGAAAAAAAATAGGACAAATACATGCGGCATTCAAGGAAAATTTTGAAGAGAGATAATATGTATGACACACGCAAGATTTGGGTGGAAATTTGTATGATTTTTTTTTTTTTTTTTGACAAGTCCCAAAGTCGGGGTGCACCTTATAAACGGGTGCACCATATACACGGAACTTTACGGTATTCCACATTTTTTTAACGTAAGCCTTCACAGGTTGGAGAGCCTCTGGCCATCTTTACTTCTGAGAGACTCAGCCTCTTTAAGACATCCCTTTTATAGCCAATCATGTTACACAACTTGATGCCAGTTAACTTAATTACTCGCTAAATGTTCTTTCAGCTGATTCTCTTACATATTAATTGCTTTTTCAGCCCTTTTTTTGCCTGTGTCCCAACTTTTTTGAGACCTGTTGCAGCTAGAAAATTTGAAATAAGCTCATTCTATGAATAAAAATGTAAAATGTCTCAGTTTCAACCTTTGAAATGTTATCTACGTTCTATTGTAAATAACATATTGGCTCTTGTGATCTGAAAGTCATTGCATTTTGATTTTATTCACAATTTACACTTCGTCTGAACTATTTCGGAATTGGGGTTGTAAATAAGCAAATACTCAAGAGCCTGTGACTGCATCATTATTTCAGCGACGAATATGTTTCCGCTGGCAATTATTCTTTTAATCCTGACCAATTCAGTGAGCAACTTCTCGTTTCTTAAACATCCATGTCAAAAGAAGAATTTTCTAGTTGCATAGAGGGCAAGTTTGAAAACCACTTATGAGTGGGCATGATCTTGGAGTCGTCAGATGTTACTGTCATGAGAACCATCACACAACTGTACTGGATATCACAACATGCTGATATACTTCAGCAAATCTTTTTCAGTCAAAACCATTCGCCACTGCATCCACAACTGCATGTTAAAGCTTTACTGAGCGAAGAAGGTATTTTTTTTTTTTTTTTTTTAAATTTGGCATCTCCAATCCCACCCGAATCTGGAATGCCCAATTGGTGAACTATATACAAGGCACAAGGCTTGCTCGTATGCAACCCCTTGCTGCCAACTCAGGAGAGTGAAGACAGTTCGCGGCTCTCCTTCTAAGCACACGCCTGTCAGCCACTGCTTCTTATACACTCATTGGTTGAATCTTCACAAGTTCAGAACGAGGGCGGAGGATACCCGGACATGAACAGGCTTAGAATCTTCCTGACAAGCACCTGCCTGGCCAACAGGAGGCGCTTTTTTTTTGAACAAGGCAACTATTATTTTCCTCCCCGGCAGTCCCTTCCCAATTTGCAACCCTATAGCGCAATAGCCAATTGTGCGCTACTCTGAAAAAGCTGCCCGTCACTGCCGGCTGGTACGAGGCGACGTGACCTGCGACGTGATAGTCACTTCTGCTTCGCAACGCGATGCTTTACCGAGTGAGCTATCCGGCAGCCGAAGAAGGTATTTTGATGAAGCTGCTCGCCAGGACTGAAGACTCTGGAGGGTATATTCCTAATCAATAGATAGTTGTTTTTAGCGGAGATATGCCAATGGCAGAGCGTACTGGACACAAAACAATGCATCACCGGAAGAAATGAAGACCAGTAACTTAAATACAAAGGATTGTTATGGCCCCAATTTGTTATGGCGTCACGGACAGCAAGGGATGACAGACAAAATTCTTAAACTTCAGATTTAATTAAACAAACACTTAGAACTAATTGACACTCTACCCTACTGACCAAGATTGAAATCAAATAAAAAAAGAGATATTTTCATTTCCTTTGTAATGGAGATGGGCTGCTATGTTGCAATGTCCTAGGACAGGAAAATGCTCCAACACAGGCAAAAATCCACAAAAAGCTTCATAGGTCTTGAAAAGAGTGACAGGTCTGGTCAAATGTATCCTTCCACAATTTCTCCTTGCAATTTCTCCTACTACTCCACCCTCTCTCGATTTTTCTCCTTATTTACTCTTTTCCAGCCCCCTCTGAGGCATGCCCGGGACATGCCCAAACCTAGTTTTAGATTGCTTAACAAAAAAAGGTCAATACTGCCATCTAGTGGCTTTTTACCACATTACACCTCCATTCCAAAAGGGAAAAATTTTGACTTATAAAGGCAAAATTTTTCTTTTCAATACAAAAATGGTTAAGTAGACACTTGTATATATATACATATAATACAATATGCTAATAAACACAGGTGATATATATATATACACATACTCAAACACGGTATAAGCAATCAGCAATTACATTGTCAGTACCGTTTACATGCTTGATTTCCAAGTCAAACTCTTGCAAAATCAAACTCCAATTCAACAATCTCCGATTCTTGTTTTTCATCTTACTCAAAAACATTAATGGATTGTGGTCAGTATATACAATCATTGGCTTTCGTCCTGTACAAACATAAACCTCAAAGTGTTGTAAGGATAGAACCAGAGCCAACAGCTCCTTCTCAATTGGGAATAGTTCTTTTTGGTGGCGATTGAACTTCCTGGAGAAGTATGCCACGGGATGCTCAATGTCATCAGAGTCACTTCTCTGTAGGAGCACAGATCCACAAGCTTGTCGCTAGCATCGACCGCCATGGAGAACGGTTTGTTGAAGTCAGGTGATTTGAGCATGGGGAAGTGACATAGCAGAGACTTCAGGCGATCGAAGGCTCTTTGGCATGCTTCATCCCAAGTGAATTTTACGCCTTTCTTCAGCTGGTTGGTGAGACTGAGAGCAATCTCAGCAAAGTTCTTGCAGAACTTGCGGTATTCATTCCAAGGAAGCGGCGCAAAGCTTTTTGTTGTCAGGAACTGGAAAGTCCATGATGGCTTGGACTTTATCATTTATGGGTGCCACCTTACCCTGGCCTATGACGTAGCCAAGATACGTGACAGTAGCACAACCAAAGTCACTCTTGTTCAGGTTAACAGTCAGGTTAGCCTGGGTCAAGCGCTGGAACAACGTCTCTACATCTTTCAGATGTTCTTCCCAGGAGTCACCCATGTGATCAGGTCATCGATGTACACACAATCCAGCGATTGTAGACTGTATCATCCTTTGGAACGTGGCTGGGGCATTTTTTCATGCCAAAGGGTAGGACTTCATACTGGTATAACCCAGATGGTGTGGCAAAAGCAGAGATGCTCTTGGCCCTCTCAGTTAAAGGCACACACCAATAACCCTTCAATAAATCAATCTTGGTCAGAAACTTTGCTTGCCCTACTCTATCGATACAATCATCAATCCTAGGTATTGGAAATACATCAGCTCTAGTTACAGCATTGACTTTGCGATAATCTGTACAGAATCTAGTAGTTCCATCAGGTTTTGGAACTAGAACACAGGGTGAACTCCAATCGGAGTTAGAGGGTCTGATAATATCATGTTCTAACATGTACACAACCTCTTTCTCAGCAACCTTTCTCTTTTCAGGATTCATCCGCACGGATGCTGTTTTATTGGTTTGGCATCACCAACGTCTGCATCATGAGAGGCTATAGAAACTCTCTTTGGAACATCAGGAAATAGATCTTTATATTTTTGATCAACCTCTCAAACTGATCTCTGTGAGGGTTCTAAGTGCTGGAGTTTTACATCAAGATTTTGCAACACTTCAGAATTTGACAATTTACATGAAAGAACTTCAGCTTTAATTCTAGGTTCATCATCTTGAAACTCCCCTCATCTTCACAAGTCTCAGCCATAGGAGGATATGAATTTGCAACCCTAGCATTCCTATCATGATAAGGCTTCAGCATGTTAATGTGACACAACTGTTTTGGCTTTCTCCTGTCTGGAGTCTTCACAATGTAATTGAGATCATTGAGTTTTGTCAGAATTTCATAAGGACCATGAAATCTAGCCTGCAAGGGATTGGACTGCAAGGAAACAACACAAGGACCTTGTCTCCTGGTTTAAACTCACGGCTTCTAGCCTTATGATCATACCAAGTTTTCATTTTTCCCTGACTTGATTTCAAGTTGTCTTTTGGCTAGGTCACAAGCTGCACGCAGTCTTTCCTTGAACTTGCTAACATAGTCTAACAGACTGATATGCGCCTCTTTCTCTTGCCATTGTTCACTCAACAATAGCAAAGGTCCTCTCACTTCATGGCCAAACACTAGCTCAAATGGACTGAATCCAGTAGACTCCTGCACTGCTTCTCTAGCTGCAAACAACAGCAAATGAACACCTTCATCCCAGTCTTTCTCATGGTCATAACAACAAGTCCTCATCATTGTCTTGAGAGTGGAATGAAACCGCTCTAAGGCACCCTGACTCTCTGGATGATAGGCACTGGAAAGAATCTGCTTTCTAGTTCATACACAACCTGCTGAAACAATCCGGAAGTGAAATTGCTACCTTGATCTGACTGAATTTCCTGGGAAGGCCAAACAACGTGAAGAACTTTATCAAAGCCTTCAAATTGCAGTTGCCTTGATGTTAAGTGAGAGGTATGGCTTCAGGGAATCTGGTAGATGCACACATGATTGTCAACAAGTACTGATTTCCAGATCTAGTCTTGGGTAATGGACTAACACAATCAACGATGACCTTGGAGAAGGGCTCCCCAAATGTTGGGATAGGCTGCAATGGAGCTACAGGTGGGTCTAACTGGTGTTTTCCAACTACCTGACAAGTGTGACAGGTTTTGCAAAAGTTGAAAACATCTTTCCAAAGTCCAGGCCAGAAGAAGTGTCTCATGATCTTGTCAACAGTCTTGTTAACACCAAGATGACCTCCTAAAGGCAAACTATGAGCCATTGTTAAGATCTCATTCCTGTAGACCTTCGAACAACAATTTGCTTGACCACTGCCCAATCTGCATTGGCAGGGATATCAGGAGGGCGCCACTTCCGCATCAACACTCCATCCTTGAGATAATACCCAACTGAACTGTGTCTATTTCTTCATCAGGAAGGGCTCTCTTTTTAGTACACAAATTTCAGGATCATTGGTTTGCTCCTAAATCAACCGCTTTCTGACAGAGACAAGTCTCCAGACACATCAGAATCACCAGACCCATCTGGCTGGCTGAATAGAGAACTGATAAAAGTGTCTGTTAAGTCCTCAGACGGAGAAACCATAGTAGGCTGAACAGAGTCATGAGGCTGAGTCATGACTATTCAATGTGCTGGACGGCACCACATCATCTTCTTCTTCAGCCTTCTTGGCCATAGCACGAGTCACTGCACAGGAAGGATACAGAGATGGGGCTTCATCGCCATCTTCAGTGCTCGGCTGTGAAGTAAGATGAACAGGGGAACTACATTGCCCCCAGCCAGGTCATTGCCTAGCAACAGAGAAACACCCTTGATAGGTAGACTTGACATAAGTCCCACCTTTACCTGTCCTGTAACTAAATCTGACTTCAAGAATACAGAGCGCAGGGTACAGATACAGTCCTCCCTTCAATACCTTGTACAAGTATGAAATCCCCAGAAGCGGTCTCATCACGTAACTCCAAGGAGTCCATCAACAAAAGTGACTGAGAAGCTCCGGTATCCCTTAGGATATATATGGGGACAGGAGGAGAATGCTCATTCAGAGCCACAAATCCTCTGACACAAATGGAAGAAATTCCTCCCTCACAAAGTCAGCAGTATCAGGCTTTTAGCCTCACAAGGAGCAGGCAATTTAGCAGACCGGTCATCTACTACAGGGGTTTCTAACCTTGTCTTCACAAAGGCATTGGGTTTGGTATCCTTTTCTTGTTCTTTCTTAGCTTTTTAAGGAACCAACAGTTAGTTGTAACATGACCAGATTTCTTGCAATAATTGCAAACTAGACCACTTTTGTCACTGTCAGCTTTCACACTTTGATCAGACCTTTGAAGCACCATCACCAGATTTGTCTTTGTCTTTGGGTGAGGAATCTTGGGTATCACCGTACCTTTCTTCTGAAATTGGGACCATCTATTTTTACTGCTAGACTGAAATTTGGACTTATGTGTGAGAACATATTCGTCTGCAAACTTGGCAGCTGATTGCAAATTCAGTGCTTGCTTCTCATTAAGGTAGGTCTTAATATCATCCTTGACCTCCATAGAAGTACACCAGCTCAAAGCAAACCTTCTTCTCATTAGCAAATTCCACATAAGTCTGATTGTCAGATTTCTTCAGACCTCTGAATTTCTGTCGGTAAGCCTCTGAACCAACTCATAAGCTGTCAAAATAACCTTTTGACAACCTCATAATCAGAGGAATCATCTGCAGACAAAGCCGAATCGGCTTGTTGAGCTTTTTACCCTTGAGGACAGTTTGCAACATCAGAGGCCAGTGTTCCTTTTGGCCACTGACAACTCTTAGCTACCTTCTCGAAGCACTGAAATACTTTATCAACCTCCTTCTCTGAGAATGGAGGCACCAGCTTTTCCTCCTGGCTAGCCCGAAATTTGTTTTCAGCTTGCAGTTTGATTCTTAGTAGCTCCATTTGGAGCCTTTCTTCTCTATCTAATTTTTTCTAAATCGAAATCTCTCTGTCTCTGTCTCTCTCTTTTCTGCTCTTTCCTCTTTCTCTCTCAAATTCTCTTTGTTTTTCTTTTTCCTCAATTTCTTTTCTCTTTCTTTTTTTCTCTTCTCTCTTGCTAATTTTTTCTAACTCAAACTGCCTTTGTTTTTCTTTTTTTTTCTTCAATTTCTAGCATTTTTAATTTAAGTTCCAATTCTACATTTGGATTTTCCACGAAACTGTTCCAGATCTCCTGGTGCAAACACATTTTCATCAATGTAATATTCAACAATCTCTCTAGCCAGTCTTGCTTTTTTACATGGCTGGTTTTACATCTGTCAGCTCTAACTGTCTGCATATTTCTAGCTGTTCTGTCTTTTTAAAAGACTACAAAACCTCTACGGTTGGTGATGCCAAGAAATCATCCATTGCTGTTGATGTGCCAATATATATCTAGAAAATTCAAAAAACAATTTCACTATTTGAAATTTTAGATGTTCAATAAATGACTCAAATCCGGACCCGAGCCCCCAATTTGTTATGGCCCCAATTTGTTATGGCGTCCACGGACAGCAAGGGATGACAGACAAAATTCTTAAACTTCAGATTTAATTAAACAAACACTTAGAACTAATTGACACTCTACCCTACTGACCAAGATTGAAATCAAATAAAAAATGAGATATTTACATTTCCTTTGTAATGGAGATGGGCTGCTATGTTGCAATGTCCTAGGACAGGAAAATGCTCCAACACAGGCAAAAATCCACAAAAAAAGCTTCATAGGTCTTGAAAAGAGTCAGGTCTGGTCAAATGTATCCTTCCACAATTTCTCCTTGCAATTTCTCCTACTACTCCACCCTCTCTCGATTTTTCTCCTTATTTACTCTTTTCCAGCCCCCTCTGAGGCATGCCCGGGACATGCCCAAACCTAGTTTTAGATTGCTTAACAAAAAAAAAGTCAATCCTGCCATCTAGTGGCTTTTTACCACATTACAGGATGACAAGTAACAGTTAGGGTGCGGGTGTCCTACACATGAGAAAGGAATGCAAGAGGAGGGGTAACAAGTGAGACAATAATTAAATAAAAAGAAACAATTCACAAAATTAGACAGAAACTGACATAGACGGCTGGATTTCGAAGGGGGGGGGGGACAATTAACATGGGGGACAGGACGTGACATAACTTGTTTGTAGGCCTGAAATGCACAGTGGAATCTCTTTCATCAGCATCTAACTGTCTAATGTTTTGGCATTGCACAAAAAATTGGGCCATTTCTTCCAGAACAAACCCAACATTTACTGAATTTCACTGTCTATCTAAAGTAATATTTTCATGACTTTGTACAACGTATATTAGGCTTAATTCTTTCCCAACTGGTATATGTTAGGACGAAATGGCTAAGGAAAAACACTGCCACATAAAAAATTCATCAATATATTTTATTTATGTCCAACATGTCTTCATGATACCTCATAAGAAAGCTTGGAACTTGGGCTTTTCCACTAGGAAACTCTTGTGGACTACAGTGCCTGACAAAAGTCTTGTCGCATAAGTAACTAAATAGTAACTAAAAATAGCATATAACTTTATTTTTTACCAATCAATTGTTACAATAAATGGTCCATTTTAATGTCAAGGGCTTTCACATTAATAATTTGGTGCAAAATGAAACTGTCAAAAAGTGTTCTGATGTTCACAGCTTGGCTAAGCCCATAACATCTGTTTTCGCTAGGACAAAAGTCTTGTCGTCTCTTCAGATGATGCAACAAATCGCAGATTAGACTTTAACCTATGACAAATACTGTAATTAACACATTCCCAGATGCGTATAGAAATAACCCCAGCACACCAGACTTTCATATGAGGTGCGACTAGACCTCTGACAACATACCAAAGATTCAACCACAGACCAAAGTGCTGATCATCAAGAGCCTGAAGACTGAGTCTGCTGCTGAGGTGGCAGACATCTTTAATGTATCCAAATGTCAAGTGGAGGGGATGAGAAAAAGATTTGAAGAAACTGGTGACGTTCATTGCAAGTGCAGGTCAGACAGACCCCGGTATGACAACTGTTTGAAAGGACCATTTGTTGCTTCAACTGTACAAGGCTAGCCTTCTTCAACCACAGCAAAGCTACATGAGGAAATGTCACCAAAAATCCCGGTATCTACAAGAAGAGTTTGTCAAATTCTCTCAAAGTGGTTTTCATAGCCAAATTAGTACACAGAAGTCTGCATTAAACAGAAAACAAAAACCTGCATTGCATTTGCCAAGGCCCACAGCTCGCAGAAAGGATTGATACTGGAAAAGTGGCTGAAAGTTTATTTTTCTGGTGAATCATCCATTGAACTGCATGCCAGTCGCCCTACAAGACCTGTTGGAACCCTCATGGACCCAAGATTCTCCCAGAAAACAATCATGTTTGGTGGAGGAAAAATCATGGTTTGTTGTTACATCCAGCATGGGGGTGTGAGAAAGATCTACAGAGTGGATGGCAACATCAACAGCCTGAAATATCAAGAAGTTCTTGCTGCCCTACTTATACTGCTGCTCCTTCTCATACTTCTGCCTCCATGTCACAGTTCCTGAAAGCGAAGAAGGTGAAGGTACTCCAGGATTGGCCAACCCAGTCACCTGACATGAACATTATTGAGCATTTCAGGGGTAAGATGAAGGAGGAGGCTTGGAAGATGAAACCATAGAATCTTGATGAACTCTGGGAGTCCTGCAAGACTGCTTTCTATGCCATTCCAGATGATTTCATCATCAAGTTATCTCAGTCATTGCCAAGACATATGGATGCAGTCCTCCAAGCTCATGGGGAGTCATACGCAATATTAATTCTTTTTCCAAGGCACCATGGCTTTATGTTCTGATATTATAGTGGCATATTTGTGTATTCAAAATAAAGTGTATGTATAATTTCCACATTTTTTTTCAATGCGACAAGACTTTTGTCCAAGCAAAATCTGACCTTTCTGTACAAATTAAATTATAAAACTCAATCAATGACACAAAACTCTATTTTGGTATATTTCGCATAATCTAGAGGGCTTTGCCTTTCATATAAGCCATTTTTGATTCCAACTGATCAACTACAAGTCAGGTTATTATTTGTTGTTCCTACAACTTGGATAAGCGACAAGACTTTTGTCAGGCACTGTACTATTTAGGTCCAAGTCTTCCTCTAGATCCATGACAGATAGCATTCCGGCATCACTTTCTGTCATTTTGATCAATAAATTTTGAGTGACGATGAGCGAAAATGAAATGGGGGCCCAATGTTTCCACAACGTTCGCTGAGCGTGAGCAATCATAAGCAAAGGGTTTTTCTACAAAGTAGGGTCCTGTGCTTCAAGGACCCAAACTGTTCCGACAACAGGGGAATATTTCCATATTTGGGTATCATTGGAAAGCAAAGATTCTCAGGTTTGTTTTTTTCTATAAACAAAATAATCTAATGTAATATGACAAAAATTAGATTGCATTAAATTTAGCATTCAACATCCCATCACACTCTGCTCATGTAAGAAAAAAGTTGCACAGGCCCTGTTCACCTCAGTTTTGGATCATCATGCAAGAGGGATTGTGTCATTGAAAGCAGCTTCAATGACAAGGTACAGATGGTAGGAACTTCAGTCACAAAGACTGCCCAACTGGCTTGTGTTTCTGTAGGGACAACGACTAATGTGACCTTTGAAGGACATAGTAGAGCATTCTTTGGTCAAAAAGGGGAATGTACTTTTAAGAATTCATAAGTCCAAAAACCACAGGCAATAGTCAACAGAAATTCATGAAAAAAGTGACTCATTCTTCACCACGTTTTTGACAAGAGGGGGGTGCATGCGTGGCAGCCACCTAGAGCCTCTGGGAATGTACTTCGATGGCTTCATAGAGGGAAAGGTCAACTCGACTCTGTCGAACAAATCGCAAAGTTTGTTTGCAGTAATTTCTGGGTAGAAAACCCCTGCGTCATATATACAATTTATAGCACAGTGCGCGCAGTGGTGAAGAAAAATGGTTCAGTCTTCTTGTGTTTAAGGGTACTGGGTGATTATAAAGAGTGGAGAAGGATTCAGGTTTTTCAGATTTCCACCTGTGGTTTGGCCACAGACTAAAAAATTACAGATTCAGTGAACGATAGTGGCGGGAGATACTATGGTTTAGTTCCGGGGCCGACGCCGCCGCCACGCCTGCAGAGGTTTTCTGTTCCGGGCTCTGGAAGCAACAATTATAATAGAAATTTTTTCTAATTTTACACAGGCGAAGATATTTATTTGAGAATGCTCAAGATTTTCTGCAATTTTGGACGTTCAATATGGCTGCCGGTGGCCATTTTCTCAGCAATTTAGGGATCGGGGAGATACGCGACTCGGTCCCTGTGGCGACCGAGTTATCTATAGTTACAGTTAATTAAAATTTTATTTTTTGAATTTTACCTAACTATTAAGAATTTTGTGACAACAAAAAACCGTAAAAGAAAAAAATTCATTTTTTAAATAATGGTCATGTTTGTAGGCTGATGTGTGACACCGGTCCAGTGTTTTTCATTTCATTTTATCTAGTCGCAAATACACACGTACAGCGTTTGATTGCGCAATTCCCCCGCCGATTCCTTACACAAGATAGCGGATGCTTCTCACGTTTTGGGGTTGGTTCAGCCAATGATGTTGTCCACTCTAGTGTTTTCTTTAGCTCTGTGGGCGGGACTGGCGCAGAGGTAGGAAAACAATGGGGTCTTTCCACTCGCTACCATGGTTTCAGAGTTGCGATGTTAGGTTATCCATAGTGCGGTGGTGTAGGCTGATCAAGACGATATTAAGAGACCGTAGGAGACCGTTTTTGTTCAAAACTGGACGAAAACTGTTATTCGCATTATCCAAAGACTGTATCGCAAAATATGTGATGGGGATTTCAAAAGAACAATAACTAGTTGCTCCCACTCACTGAAAAACAGGAAAGTAAACTTCAGTCTTTAGATCTCAGTGATAAAGTGTGTTACTCACATTATAGACACTGTTACTCATGTTACATGTTACTCACGTTACAGAATTTGATACAGTTCCACTCAGAGCTTATGAGGGGTTTTCCTTATTTTGTTTCATAAATGTAACTAGAGGTGGTAGAAGAGATGAATACAGGAATCTGACAGTCCTATCTAACAGCAGTGTGAAACGAGGGAAAAGTTAATCATTTTTTGTTCCTCATGTTACGGAAAGAGACTGCACCATTTCTGTCATCCATCCCAAGGAAAATCATCCTTACTTCCAAAATTCAGATGATGCTCCCAACACTCTGACGTCCATACAATCAAACAATAACAATAAATCCTGTGGTATGCTAGAGGCTTGAATGAGGGTGCAAGGAAGAAAAGAGGAGGTTTTGGGTTGAAAAATGCTATTTTTCAGTTGCTGAAATTGGATGTGTAGTAAAAATCCTAAATTTGGTCAAGCTGCTTGAAATCCTTATTTTCCTTACCGTTAGGTAGCCGAAGTACATGACCAAATAGTATTTGAAGTGATATTTCAGTAACACTTCATTTTACAGGTCTGAGAATTTCATGGTAAATAGGTGATAATTTTTGAAATTTGAAATAGGTGATAATTTTTGAAAATTTCCCCAACATTGTTTAATAATTTCATGGTAAGAAAGGAGAGCTGGCCACTAAATTGAAGTGAGTTGTTGCCGCTTCATTTCCAAGTAGTTATTACCAAATTTCTGCTGATCATGCCAGCTTCATGTCCAACTATTTTCTGTGTAACTTCTGCTGGGCAGGCCACTAAATTGAAGTGAGTTGTTGCACCTTTATTTCCAAGTAGTTTCTGCCAAACTTCTTTGCATCATGCCAGCTTAACGTTCAAGTACTTTATGTCAAAGTGCTGCTGAGCGGGCCACTAAATTCAAGTGTGTTGTTGCTGCCTAATTTCCAACTAGTTTCTGTCCAAATTCTGCTCATCATGCCAGGTTAACTTCATACCAGAGCACATCACCAGTTACAAGCATTATCAAGCCCAGCAAAGATTCTTACCAATTACCAGCTCCTCTTGACAAAACCAGCTCCAGCTAATATTCAGGTTATACGAATGTTTCTGGTTTAAAGCTGTTCACAAAGGAAGTACAATGCTGAGTGTCTCAAATATCTTTGAATATGTACTTTAAAGAAAAAAAAAGGCCTTTTCTAACAAGCCTACTTGCAGCAAGACTCATCTTCTGTGTACGATACACTGCGTAATGCTATTTAGAAAAAACAGAAACTGATAAATTCTTTGAAAATCTTTTATTTTGTGTTTCAGTTTTATCGCCATCAAATATCTGAAGTTAAACAAGCAAAACAAACAGGTTTTGGTTGATGTCCATAATTTTTCTGTATTGCATCTACAGGCTTTTGAGTCTTTTTAAAAATTTCTCTTCTGGCAGGTTAGTCTGAAGCCAGTCCTGAAAAGAAAAGGGGAGAAAGACAGAAAGAGAGAGAAGAAATGGAATAATTAAAAGTCATCTAAACCAGTATCTTATTAGTTTGTTTATATATTTAATATCTTCAGCAACAATTTTTAACCAATGAAATTGTAAATAACGCATAAAAATTGGACCAAGGGTCCTGTAGCTTACCGGCAAGCAATCTTATTGTGATGATACAAGTAATGAAAATTTCATGAGAAGCTTGACCTTCGAATCATTGAAGGTCAATGTCAAAATCACTCAATAAAAGTTCACAAACATTTATAAGACCTCCTTTAATACAATCCTAAGCACTGAAGCAGTTTTGGTGATAAAAGTCATTGAAAATTCAATACGTAAATTGTGAACTTTGTCGGTCACAGAAGGTCAAATTGAGGTCAGCAAATGGACTTCATGAACAGCTTTCTAAATGTCTCTATAAAAACCATGGCTCCATCTGTGAACATTTTGGTGATACAAGTCATTGTAATTTCATGATCGAGTTTTACCCTCGAAGGTTACTGAGAATCAAGTTGAATATCACCAAATGAAAGTTCATATGTGACTTTCTAGATGTCTGTATCACTAACCTGGGCTCCATCTGTGACCATTTTAGTTATAGAAGTCATTAAATTTTCACTAAGTCACATTTGACCTTTGAAGGTCAATACGAAGGTCACCAAATGAAATGACTTCCTATATGTCTCCAATACAAACCTACACTGTATCTTGATTTTGTCAAAGTCAAAATTTCACTGTAAAGTTTGGCCGTTTAAGGTCACTAAAACAAATCATAAGCTACGTTTTAATTGACTGATATATATTATATGTTATTAATTGCTTAAGTATTTTGTGCTATCATGACAATATTATGACTATGACTTCTGAAGTACGCGACTTCAAGACTCATTAAAGAGCTAAATGCTAGGTCCGCGACTGTAGTCTGCTTCTTTGAAGAAAGTGAATGCCAATGGTTACTTGTGCATGTGCTGAACTCGGCCAATACAGCTTAAGGTCGGCCAATACAGGTCGGCCAATAAGCCCCTTCGTAATTACCCACAGGAGGTGCGTGACGTCACCTTGTCAAAGGTAATTTGTACATAGAGCCGACCCAAGCTGTACTGAACAGTGTTGGATACCAGATTGTTGTTATTGAAATTCCATTGGAGTAAAATCGAAAATTCTTATGGACTCTTATACTGTCTCTCAAATAGACACAAAGTGGAAAAAACATTCAATAAAGAATTGGGTGTAATCAGAGTTATTTTCTTTTTCATTGTTGCTATTATTTGATTTAATCTGTTGGGCTTTTAATTCGTGTTTAAAGAAAACAGCTGACGTTACAGTCCATTCCAGCAGACTAAGGGATGCTTTGTTTTTCCTTTGAAACCGCTATACAGAATAAACCAGAAGTTGTTCACTTGATTCGAACAATGTTAAGTATCCAGCCTATTCTAAATAACAAAAAAACTAATCAAAGAAATAACTGAAGAAATAAACTGGAGAAAGCGAATGCACATATGACATCTCAAATCGCAATTTACAAATTTCAAAGCTGCGTGAACATAAACGCCATTCACTCAACTTTTCATTCAGCTTTTATTTTTTAATCCCCAGCACTTAAACAATTAAATTGTGCTAAAAATGCCAAACATGCTTAGTGAATGATCCGCAATGTGAAGTTTAATAGCCTATGGTGTAATCCCATTCCGCTAATCAATGAGATGAGCAAAAATGACACGTTTTATTGTGTTTGTTGGCTGTGGCTATATATATATTTTTTTTCTTATGGACCAGGCTAGTCAGGCTCGCTTCGGTAGCAAGAGCATCAGCTATGGTTCTCGTTGTTTTGGGAGACAAAGTTTGCGTTAAACCTGCAAGCTGCAGTAGGACTGCTCACGATGTGATGGAAATGCACCTGTTAATACTGTTTCAAATTTACCTGCTTAAATAACTCAGTTTGCCTTACCAGTAGCGGACAAATACAACATGATCTTAATGTTCGCCTACAAATGAATGCTTGTTGGTGTTAAGGAATACGTAGTAATGCAAACTGACTTAATGAAAATACTTCCAACTTAATTGTCTCCTCGCTTAAATTACTATACTTTCACACTTCTAGTAATGAACAGCAAAAGGTGTAATAAAAAATATTAGATCGCCCTCATTAATTGAATTACCCACATTAATTATGGACATTTACAGCCACTACACCGCTTAAGATGCAAGCATCAAAATGTATACATCTAATCCACTTAATTCTTGAAAACCGTACATTTTACTTTACCAGTATGAAATTCCGAACAAATTCTCGCAAATGATAATCAGGGAAGGAGCTAAGCTCATGTGCAGCGTAATTTTCTGATGCGAAATCAGGAAGGCTCCAGACGCAAGATGCAGGGAATGGGGGTCTTTATTAAACAAAAGAAAACAGGCACGAGGGCCAACGAAAAACTTGGCCCAAAGGGTTGCAAAAATCCAACTAAGAAAAGGCTACACAGAGCTAAGTAACAAAAGATCCAAACGACAACAAAAAACCACTGGAAACTCCAAGGAGAGAAATATAAGCAAAAGAATAATAAGGAATATATATAAACAACAAGAACTAGACTTGGCTAAGAAAAAACACAAAAACTGCACTGAACCTCAAGGGCAAGAAACTAGACACTAAACACAGTGAGAACTAGGCATGGAAACTAGACAATGAAAACTTGGTGATAAACTTGGCATGGAGACTCTGTCTGCCAGCCAACTTCCACCGCCTCCAGATAAAGGGCAGAAATCAGAGCACATGAGGGGCAACACCTGGAGAAGAAACAAGAGGCAAGGCAAGATCGAGACAAAGACAATGATAGGTGGACATGACTTGCTCATTAAGAAAATGAGCGTGCTCAGCTTAAGTACCAGTGAAGCATGTGCATGCAGCATGCAGATTGGAAGGAAGCATAAATGTTAATAGAAAAGCACAGCAAGACCTTGAAATAGCAAAGCAGGAATCATGACAATAAACTCCCTACCTAAATTAGTAGTATTAGTAATGTGCCTGTCTAAGAATTACACCTTCCCGTGACTGTTAGTAAATGTTAGTACTAAAAAACAGTTAATTGCCAATTAAGCTTAGACAGCCCTGAATCCAGCACAGCACAGAAGGAAGGGGGAAATACCAAAAGCCAACCAGAGCTCTGAAGTGTGCAAACACGAAGATACAAGGAACGCAACAAGCGGTGGAGTGGCTGGGCAGACCTGGCAAAACAGAAAACCTGGAAAATAAAAACATGAACATGAACTATGAAATGGGAAATCCTGAGACAAGAAACTGTTAAAACCATAAATATGTCCTGGCCAAAGGCCCAGGACCCTGGAACACAACATTTTCAGAGAGAAACAAGGGAAAGGAACAAAGATGCAACAAGCAGTGGAAACAAAGGCACATACACATAGACTAATTAACTTTACAGAAGACACGTGGGGAGGACTGTAGAAACACAGAAGAGGCAGGCCAAAAGTAAGAAGACACAAAATGTACTAATAAAATATAAATAAAATACAATTAACACGAGACATCCCGTAAAAAAAAAAAAAAAAAAAAAAACGAATGCAAGTGGGCTGAAAATACAGACACTGAACTCAAGAAAATGCAGAAAATAAAACATGAAACAGACAGGATCCTTACAAATTTTAAAAACACCAAATTATTTATGCAACTTATTGAATTTACAGGAATGGCTGACAGGATATTTTGTCAAAAAATAAATTAATAAATAAAAAGACACTACATTTTTTTTTACATGGTTGACCTAAATCTTGTTTTTGATATTTCATAATTAGATATGCTGCTGTCTATCAGAAGGAAGTATTACACCATGAATCACAGTGCATGATAGGGGAACTTAAAAATATATTCTTCCTCTTTCAGAATTGCACTTCTCAGCTTTGGTCTGAGTCCCCTGGTCACTGTGTGTGCAAGTCTTTCATTCATTTGCAGTAATCAACCCTGTATTCCTTACATGGTGCAAATTGATATTATTTAGAGCAGTGGTTCTCAAACTCAGACCTGGTGCCCCTTCATGGATGCAGTCTTATATTTTTCTACATTGCACCCTATATCAGGGAACAACATTTTTAAAACAAATCTGAATAGACACTGAGAAAATCTGTAAACTCCAAATTAGGTTGCTTAACATGAGTGTTTAGAGTTCTTTCAACATAACTTTGTTTTTCCAAGAACAGGTTTGACTCTATCATTCTCTTGCCTTAATGTAACCACAGTTTAATCATGTAGGAACCTATTCATTGTTGACTTTGATTAGTGAAATAGCCTTATACTAGGAACACATGCTCATTCAACAATTTATTTGGCAAGCAAATTATAAAGTTAACCCTGTTCTGGGTCATATTTGTTAAAATGTTCAGCAAATTATTTTGAAAGAACTCTAAACACTTGCGTTCAGCAACCAAATTTGCAGTTTATTGATCGTCTCATAGTGTATTTTGATCTATTTATTTAAAAGTGTTGTTACCTGAAATTGCTTGCAATATAGAAATACAGCATAAACACGATATGTTCAAGGGTTTTTTATTCCTAATAGCAGACATGGATATTTTTGTTAAAACTTGGCTTAAGATGGTAAATAAAGACTATAAACATGAAAGGCATCTAATCAGGATAAATTAACAGCTTATTAAATTCCTACAGTTGCAATTATGGTTGGTATAAAAACCAGCATACACAGGGGGGCACCAGGACCAAGTTTGAGAATCACTGATTTAGAAAATAATTGATCTTAACTACCATTTATTTCTATTTACACCTTACCCCTTTAAAGCTAAATTATGACAGAAGTAGCAATGTATGCCTAAAAACTAAACAAATATCCCAGACCAACATCGGGGTGATTTAAATTGGTCTCACTATGGTGCTGTATGTGTGTTAATGCAAGTGGAATATTCTATATTATGGTGGGAAATGCTGTTTTAATGAAAACACTCACAAATGCTGTTTTAATCAGAACACTCATAAAAATCGTTTTCAATAAAGATAATTTTGAATACGAATATGTTTAGGTAATGGTAATGAATATTTATGCTAATTGGCTTATTCAAATTCAGTTGTAAAGGAAAACACTTTTACTGTGATATGAAGTCAAAGTAGTTTGTCTTCAAAGCAATGATTGTCCAATAATTTCCGTGTTTCAGTATTTCCATGAGCATCATGCATTTAGTAAAGACTTACAAAGGAGAGCAAAATTCAGTCACTTAAATTTGTGTAGCAGCTGCAGAAAAGATGTGGGTATATCATGTGTGGTTGCACATTTTACATGAAGTTAATCAAAAATGGTCACTTGCTCACTTTCTGAGCATGTTTCACAAGAGACCACATGTGAGAAGTTCCTCATTAGTGTGGGTTATTTACAAGTGTTCTGCAACTTGAGGTTCAGTCTACAGTGGAGAGAGACAGGGTAATCCTCTCTTAAACAGTAAGTAAACTTCCATCTCCATAACTTTGGCTCTGTCAGACTAAGTACTATCATTAGGGTGATACTTGCATTGAGATTTACTCAGGATATCATATTTACTGCACTGGAGTTGATTCATGTTTGTGATAACAATACATTTTTGTCCTCAATGTGCATTGGTTGGTAGCAATTCTCTTTTTCATTGACTATTTATTCCTGAATGCATGTCGAAAGTTTACTGCTCCCCATTTTGTTTTACGAGGCCAAACACAGAACTGTTTATTTGGTTGATTTCATAGTTCATTATATAGTACTGTACTTGTTGGGTCTAATTAATACTTAAGATAATAAAAAATAAATAAATACATTTTTAAAGAATCATCATTTTAAGTAATTTTCCTCATAATCACAAAAACAATATTTCAAGACTTATCGAAAATTCATTAGCATCATGTTGCCAGCACCAATTCATTAATACCATCAACTGACATCCACACAAAGGGAAATGAACCAGAGACTCTGGAAGAGAAGGCCCCTTGTGCATCACCTCCACCAGCTGCCACTCCCGAGTTATCAGCATCGCCACCTCCTCCTGAACCAAAAGCCCATGCAAATCAGTCGGACACGTCTAACCCCAGCCAAAACCTAGCATTGTATGATGTCATTTGTCAGCTTATATTGTTGGAACCCATGGTACTTCATCACCATCTGCCCATTAAAAGCCAGCACTCAAGGGTAACTAAGGGAATTCAGGTGAGCGAGGCCCACATCAGCCATTACCCTGACACCCATTCCTTGCTTCCTGCAGTAATGCAGACCTCTGAGAGCCACCAGTCAGTCACGGCCCTGATTGATTCAGGGGCTGGTGGCAACTTCATCAACATCCACTCTGGCCGATCCACTGCAACTTTCCCATTATCTCCTTCACTACCCAATACAGACCCTTGCTATCACTGGAGCACCCCTTGTGAACATCACCCACGTCTCTGTCTCAGCTAACCTGTTGCTCTCAAACGGTCAGGAAATGACATCTGACTTGCAGTATGTAGCGAACCTGGAAGTCTTATTTGGTGTTGCCTGAGGTGTAGCATTGCAAAACAAGCAAACGAGTTTTCTCTGTTAAAACCTTGGGAAGAAAGTACTTTAAATCCAGAGTGTTTTGTATGTGGATGACTAGCGAGAGTAGTTTGATTTGTTAAAACCTTAGAAAGTAGAACATCCTTTAATACAGAGCGTGTTGCAAATGGCAAATGAAAGTGCTTTAATTCAGAACATATTACATTTGCTATCACAAAAGATCTCAAAAGGGGCTATAAGCGCGTGTTGGAGGGAGTCGCTGGAGTACAGTGAATGCTGACTGGAGCCAATGAAGCTGTAGCTTTGCCTGAGGAAAAGCCCAGTGAGATGCAGGGAACAGCTGGTTGTTTTTTTTTTTTTTTTTTAATTTGCTGTCTTGGAAGATGGTCTGTAATCTAGAATGAGGACGGCGTCTGGACTGGAAGCGGAGAATTTTTTGAAATACTTGGTTTGTTTGGACAGTTTAATCAGAGATGAAATCGAGGGTTTGGAGCACAATGGTGATATGTCCAAATTTTGTGATTTTGAGATTTTTACGTCCTGTCACACATTTCTGTCTGCTAATTCTTGGAGCACAATATTTATATGTCCATGAGCCTCAGTTTTAAACAGAATTCACATTTTCATTTTGTGGTAAGTCCAATAAAATCGGCTTATTTGAATTAAACATTGATATTTTGATGAATAAACATGAATAGTATTACAGAATCATCTGTCATTGCAAATAAACTTAACTTCAATCTATCACCATTGTGTTATGTCACATCAAGTGCTAGAATTGTTGGAGCACGGAGGTCATATGTCCTTTTTGGCAATTTTGGCCATGATGTTGTAGTACCACACTTATGAAAACTTACATGTTCAGTATACTTCTGAACCATGCAGTAAAAGAGTGACTGACATAAAAATGATGTAAATGATGTACCTGATTTAATAGAACATTTGCAACCCTAAAAATCAGTTTTTCTCAAAACCTCTAAAATGGACATATAACCATTGTGCTCCAAACCCTCAAAATCAGCAGTTGTTGATTGAGCTGGAGCTCCAAATCCGGAATCCATTATGCTACATCAGTTGAAACTTCGTTCAGCAAACAAGAAAACATGATTACTTTGCAAGAAGCAGCTTGGGGAAAATGCGGTGTGGAGGAATGCTGGTCAGGGAGAATGCGGGTCCGGTAGAATGCTAGTCTGGTAGAACGCCAGTTACGTTACATCAAACGAGACAGACGAGGATTGTAGAATGAAGGCAGTATAAATATGCTGGTGGGTAAGGACGTGGGATTGACATATTTAGGAGTGGTCTGGTTCACTAACCAGCGTTCAGAACTCCATCAGCTGGGACATCAAAGTTTCAGTCAAGGGCAGGTAATTTGTGGCCTAAGATCAGTCCATGGTCATCTGCTAGGTGCTCGAGCAGCTAGGCAGCGCCTGCAGGACTGTGCACTCACTGGAGAACGAGGACTGTGCATTGGGAGGGTCTATCACTATTCTTGAGACCATTAAAGGGAGAGAGTGTCCAAAATAAAAAGTCGCAAGCTGCATTTTCTTCCAATCCGAAGACCGAGCTTAGCGCTCTCCTCAGTGCTAGAACTGGTTAGATTCACACTACCAAGCAGAAGAATCCAGCAAAGAGAGACACAGACAATGCAAGTTATATACATTCAACACCAATCAATGTAAGGGAAAGAAGCACCATGGAAATAAGAGGGGCAGGGAATGAAAGGAGACAATAATAAATCAATTAAGAAAACAACTGGACTGCGGAGCAAACAATCATGGAAACATGCAGGATGTGGCACCAAATCGTTGTTTGGTTTTTTTTTTTTTTCAGAAAAAACCTTCTTCCCTTTTATAAAATATGTTCACCCTGAGTCTGGTGATTCATGGATGCAACATATGCAGAACAGAATAAGCACTTTTAATACATTTTGTTTTGGACATTTTAATCAATATAGTTATTATTCATATTTACAGTCTTGATTTGGTGTCTGTTTATTTAATATAGTAATTATTGTGCATGTCTATTCTCAATCGATCCTTCAATTGAGAATTGCACCATTGGTACTTAGCAAATTGGTTCTCAGACCTTTTCAGGTCAAGAACCCCCAATCAGATATGCAACAAGCCATGGACCCAAATTTGATGGGATATTTGTTCCAGGGACCCCTATCTGAGAGGACAGTAGTTAGACATGGATAAGGCAAGAATTCCGTAACTGTCTACACTGTAGCCGGGGAGATTACTGTAGAGAGAGTGAAAACGCTGATCAGGATAGTCGTTCTTATACACTGTGCTACCATTCAGCGAATAGAATAGTGTAGAGGCATTCCGTGGTATTTGTGACATGGCTACAGAATTTTTTTTTTTTTTTTAGAATTTTTATGAAATACCAGGTGGATATGTTAGTTGCCATCGAAAAGTTTCTGAAAAATGTATTTTGGCTTCATGGATCATTGCACTTATGGCAATAATGTACCGTTGTCGATTTCATGCCTGTCGCTGGCATCAACTGTCAGGTCTCGCTTTCTGCAATCCAGCACGCCCGGCTAATCAAGACCTGGAGCGCAGACCCACCACAAGGAGGATCATCTGTTTACCGTTACCACTTGATTAGCGCTACATGTATTTATACCACAGCTTGTGCAGTAGTACGTCGCTAGATCTCGTAAGCCACAAGCCTGTGCTGTTGCTGCCTGAGCATGCTTTTCTCCGCGTTGCCGCGTCATATAGCAAATCTAATCTAAACCTTCTAATATCGTGTTGCTTAGTTCCAGCACTATTTATAAAAGGAACCTCGCTTCCTTTTTTTTTTTACTATTTTGTAATATTTTGTAATACAAACATTACTTTTTTTTAGCTATTATTTGTATTACTATAGTCTATTATCTTTAAGGAACCTTGTTTCTATTTTGTTTGTATTTTCTTTCTGCATGTGTCTCCCGCTTGCGCGGATGGCCGCAATAAAAATACAAACAAATCCTCCTTTGCACTTGAGTCCAGTCCACGTTTTCCTGACCACTGTGCCTAAATCTTACTGAAGATCTAGCCACTCCAGATGGACTCAGCGAAGGTTCCACTACCCACTTCCACTTGCCGCCCACCCTCCCGACCTCTTCCAACTAGTGGCGGAGCAACAGAGGGAAATCGGCCGCCTAAGTGCTATGATGGATGAACTTGTTCGCGGGGTCCGCAAACTTGCCATCTCCTGTGCTCCACCACCAGTGCCCTCTCCCATCTCTCCTGCGGGACTGCAGCCTGCCCCCTCCTCCTTCCGTGGTGATTCTACTGTGCGCCTCCCCGAACACTACGACCGCAACCCCGCTGCGTGCAGAGGCTTCCTTCTACAGTGTGGGCTATATGTCATGTACCATCCAAGCCTAAGTGATGCCGTGAAGATCGCCGCAGTGGTGACTTGGGGAAGGCCCTAGACTGGCCGACAGCTGTTTGGGAGAGTCAGCTTTCTCCACCTATGCTGACTTCCTTCTGCAGTTTTGCTCCATCTTTCATCATCCCGGAAAGAAGACTGGTGACCAGCTAGTCAAGCTCAGTCGAGAGAACAAGACCGCCGCGGAGTACACCCTCCAGTTCCGCACCTTGGCTGCAGCCAGTGGCTGCAATGAACCGGCCTTATTATCCATCTTCAGGAGGGGGCTATGTCCAGTGCTCCGTACGGAGATGGCCTGCATGGATTTAGAAATGTCCCTGCCAGCCTACATCTCTGCTGCCATGAGCCTGGACCAGCTGCTGCAGGAAAGACGGTGGAGCCAGCCCAGGGGTTTTGAAGCGCCCGTGGCAGAAGGGGTGGTGCCTATGGAGTTGGGACCTGCTAGACCCGCCAAACGTCGCCCAGGGAGAAGAACCGGCCCCTGCTCCTGGAATCAGGGTGGAGAGACCACACCCCCAAAGGTAAAGGTGTCGTCCTCTATCATCACGGGACAACGGTTCCAGATTCCTGTCGAGGTGTCCTTTAACCATCCGACCCTCTGTGCAGAGGCCCTGATAGACTCCGGTGCAGCAGGGAACTTCACCTCCCACCAGCTGGTGCGACGACTTAGTGTCCCGCTCCACCAGCATGGCTCCTTCCTGACAGTGATGGCGATAGATGGGAAACCCCCAGGCAACCACAGCCTGACACATCAAACAGCACCGATCTCCCTCATGATCCAGGAGCACCATCTGCAGGCCATCCTGCTGTTGATACTACAATATTCCAGTCACTAAATCATCTTTGGCTCCTCACACACAATCCCACCATCACACGGAATACACGCAAACTCCACTTCCGGTCAATAGCGTGCCGAAGACACCACGGCCCCCTCACAATGGCCTCAACCACCATCAAGAGCCCCGATCCAGTGGATCAGCTTGAAATTCCCCGGGAATACCATGCCTTAAAGGTGGCTTTCAGTAAGGAGAGAGCTAAGCAGCTGCCCCCACATCGACCATGGGACTGTGTGATCAAGCTGCTACCTGGCGCCACACCACCAAGGAACTGAATCTACCCTTTGTCCGTGACTGAAACACAAGCAATGGAGCAGTACGTGCAGAAAGCCCTGCAACAAGGTTTCATTCGCCCCTCCACTTCACCAGCGTCAGCCAGTTTGTTCTTCATTCAGAGGAAGGACGGATGACATCACGGTGAAGTACTATTACCCACTCCCCCCGGTCCCGAGTGCTGTGGAGCAGCTTCATGGAGCTACAATATTCACAAAGTTACACCTCTGCAGCGCTTCCAACCTGATACGCATCAGAAAAGGAGATGGGTGGAAAACAGCATTCAGTACCTTCGGCAACTACGAGTGCCAGGTGATGCCGTATGGATTGGTCAACGCCCCCTCCGTGTTCCAATTATACATTACTGACATGCTACTGGACACGCTGGGGAGATACGTCATAGCCTGTCTCAACAATATATTTATCTACTCCCGTACTTGTGAGGAGCACGTGAGACGTGAGGATGGTACTTGAGCGTCTGCTACGTCACCAACTCCACATCAAGGCCAAGAAATGCTCATTCCACCAATCCACCATCTCCTTCCTGGGCCACGTCATCGGACAAGTGAGAGTGGCGATGGAGACGTAGAAGGTGCAGGAAGTAGCTGATTGGCCAGTCCCTCAGACCTTCAAAGAGCTCTGAAGATTCATGGACTTTGCCAACTTCTACCACCGTTTCATTAAGAATTTCAGTGCTGTGGCCCATCCTCTGGCACACCTCTTAAAGGGGAAACCCAAGACACCGGGATGGAATTCGGAAGCACAGAATGCATTAAACGCACTCAAAAACCTATTCACCACTGCTCCTGTTCTTAAACTACCGGACCCAGAGAAACCCTTCATAGTAGAAGTTGACGCCTCTAATGAGGGAGTGGGTACTATTCTGTCACAAAGGCATGGCACCCAGGAGAAGCTGTTCCCGTGCGCATACTTTTTATGCTAGCTCTCTCTTGCTGAGGCCAACTACGACGTGAGAAACCGGGAGTTAATAGCGGTGAAGCTGGCACTGGAAGAATGGAGACACTGGCTTGAAGGGGCCCAACATCCGTTCGTAGTGCTAACTGACTATTGCAACTTGGAGTGTCTGAGGAAGGCACAAAGACTGAATCTGCGACAGGCCAGGTGGGCGCTTTTCTTTACTCGTTTCAATTTTTCAGTAACCTATCACCCAGGCTCTAAGAACGTGAAAGCTGATGCCCTCTCCCGAAGACAGAATGCAGAAAAGGATCTGGATTCCGAAGAATTCATCCTGCCGCCCTCCTGCGTTTTCGGACCGATTAAGTGGCAGTTAGATCGGGAGATTGCGGGAGAGACTAAAAAGAATCTGCCTACTTCCCCTGTTCCATCCGGTAAGACGTTCGTCCCCACATTTCTTCGGGGGAGAATCATTCTGTGGGCACATACCTCTCTTTCAGCAGGACATCCTAAAGTCAAACGAATAACCACAATAATCAGCTGGAAATACTGGTGGCCCTAACTGGCCTCCGATGTAGAGGCAGCTGTGCATTCGTGCACCACTTGCGCGATTTCCAAATCACCGCGCCAGCTGCCCATGGGAAAACTAAACCTACTTCCAGTCCCGCAGTGACTCTGGTCACATAAGGCAGTGGATTTTGTTACCAACCTGCTGGATTCAGAAGGTAACACATGTATCCTTGTGATCATTGATCAATTTTCAAAATTCTCTAAATTTGTGCCTTATCCCTCACCACCATCTGCAAGTTGCTACTACAATGTTCGAGCAGGTACTCTCTAACTTTGGCCTTCTGGAGTACATTGTTTCAAACCGTGGGCCACAGTTCACATCCCGTGTGTGGAGAGCATTCTTCCAGAAGCTGGGGGCCACAGTAAGTCTCTCCTTGGGGTACCACCCTCAGACAAATGGGCAGGCAGAGAGAACCATTCAGGATTTAGGGAGGTTCCTCCTGGCCTACTGCCACCAGCGCCAGAGGGATTAGTCACAATACCTGCCCTGGGTGGAATATGCCCAGAATTCTCTGAAGTGCGTGTCCACTGGACTTAGCCCCTTCAAGTGTGTGCTGGGACGGCAACCTCCCCTATGCCCATGGGACCAGAGCCAAACAGCAGTCCCGGCCGTGCACGCCTGGATCTCTGAGGCAGAGAGAGTTTGGGAAACTACCAACATCCAGATCAGGAGGGCGCTCCGCCTTCAGAAGATCCAGGCGGACAAACGACGCCGGGACGCTCCCCAGTACCAGCCAGGTGATAAGCTCTGGCTCTCCACCAGGGACCTGTGCCTCTACCAGCCCCGCAAGAAGCTCTCTGCATGGTTCATCTGCCTCTTCCGTGTCCTCCGGAGGGTCAATGAAACAGCATATTCCATTCTACTGCCGTCCAATTATCAAATCAATAATACTTTTCATGTCTCCTCCTTAGGCTGGTGCGTGCTGGACCCCTGGCAGAGGGAGACCCCCCCAAAGACCATCCCCCTGTCCTGGAGGTGGACGGAGGCCCAGCCTACTGGGTGCGCAGCCTGCTCCAATCCAGACAGCGAGCAGGCAAACTCCAGTACCTGTTAGACTGGGAAGGCTATGGTCCGGAGGAGAGGAGCTGGGTAAACCATGACGACATCTTCAGCTCTTAGCTGAAATTCCGAAAAAATTGTAAGAATCTCTTACAAACACACTGATTGAATAAATGCTGACATACAGCACGGGAACATGAATATGCCACTAAATCTCTCGCCGAATGCAGGAGAGTTGGGAGCCCTGGGTTGGCGATGGCGAATCTTCCCAGCATCTCTCGGAGCACATCATTGATGAAGGACTGGAACACAGAGGGGGCGTTAACAATGCCATATGGCATGACGCAGTACCTGTAGTACCCGAAGGTGGTGCTAAAAGCCGTCTTCCACTTGTCTCCTTCCCTGATATGGATAAGGTTGTATGTGCTGTAGAGGTCGAGTTTCGTGAAGATCTTCATACATCTCAGCTGCTCCACAGCACTGGGGACCGTGGGGAGTGGATAGCGGTACTTCATAATGTCATAAAGGCCTCTGTAGTCTATGCTGGGGCGTAAGCCTCCATCCTTCTGTACAAAGAAGAAGCTGGCAGATGCAGGTGAAGTGGAAGGGTGAATGAAGCCCTGTTGTAGAGCTTCTTGAGCACATTGCTCTATTGCTTGAGTTATTGCCACCGATAGGGGGTCCAATGGCTCCTGGGGGTTGATGTGCTGGACAGGAGCTTAATGGCACAATCCCACAGACAATGAGGTGGTAACTGGGTTGCTTTCGCTTTGTTGAACACCATCTGCAAATCCCAGTACTCTTCGGGAATCTCAGGCTGGTCTCCTTGGTCAGGGCTCTCGACAGTTGTGGAGGCAAAGGAGAGGGGGCTATGAACGACAACTTTTTTCTTCTAATCTAATAAAAACAACAAACATAACATATTTTTATTTAGGTTTATTTATGGATCATATTGCATTTCAGTATATCATTCAGCAAAAATTCTGAAAATGTTCAAATTCAGCATCATTTGGTTTTGATCAAACAAAACAAAACATAATTCATTAAAAATTGTATAAAATGAAAATAAGGATATTTCAGGGAGGTGGGAACACAGCAAAATGGGAAAACTGCTAAAAAGAGTGGTGGTGGTATGTGATGTATGGTCACTGTTTTCTCATGATAAATAACTTTATATGAAAAATTGTTTGACTATGAGAATTAGGGGAGCAGCAGTAGACATTTAGGGGGAAAAAAAATCAACTCTGAAAAACTGGAAACATCCCTGTGCTAAGTCATGGGGTGTTAGGATTGTGAAACATTAACCTTATAAAGCATTGGCGCTCTTGCTTCGGATGAAGTAAAAAGCCCTGAAATTTTAATCAAGTAAAGGACTATAATTTATGATCAAAGAATTAGTAATGTATTTGGGATATATTACACTGTAATAAAATTCTAGCCGTTTAAACTTTCACAGGAAAGTTCAACGGCTGCCATAAAAATGTGAGTTAACTCATCTAGAAGATAAGCTTTGTTTTGACTCACCCCAATGAAGGTCATGGATAACTCTAAGTAAAATTTTGAAAACATATGAAGTTATAAGTAAGCCACATGGTAGATTTACGTGGTTGTGTTATCTGATAAAAATGAAAAAAGTAGAGCTTACATTCCAGAAGCCAATTCCTGCGCAAATGTTTTTTTTTGTTAAAATATATCGTCTGTATTCTCATTTTGTCCTGTGTCTATCAAAAATGCATTGTACTTCACATTAAGGTATATGAAATAATTGTGTTCACATGAAGGGACCTGACAAACAGCAGCAAACACTGCATACAAATGTATTGTTACAAACTATACTTTATTTCACATTGAAAGAGGTCTTTTTCAGGGACATGAATGGAGCAAAGTGCCTCATCCTCATTGGCTGCCTGCTGCATGGTGGGTATTGAAAAGGGGTGGAGATTATCTTGATGCATTAGAAATTTTGAGCTTTTTTCTGTATATACAGACAGGTTTATTAATATTTGCTATTTTCAAGTCTCATCCCTCTCTTTTAAAGGAACAAAGTATTTGGACAATTGGCTACGCAGCAGTTGTTTTGCAATGTTTGTCTCCTTTATGATATCATTTACAAGGAAGCAGATAACAGGACTATTGCTGATTTCCTGTGTGGCATTTGTATTCCCGTCATTTGCCAAAGAGTTCTGAAATGCCACTCACCCTGGAAAAAAAAAATTACTATCGCTGAGTGCCAGTGCATAGACCTAATTATAATTAATTTTTTTTTTTTTTGCACTGAATATAGCCCATTATCTGTCACTGTTAGATTGCATGGGGGAAAGAAGCAGTATCTTCAATTGTCATTTGACTGTTACTATAATTGGAAAAAGTGTTAATGAAGGAAAATGATTAAGAACTAGCTTGGACTAATTGTTGTCATAAAGGGAAGCATCTTTGCCCCCAAATTTTCAGTTCTGGCACCAGCCCTGTCAGGACTACATCTAAATTGAAGTGCAACCTCTTCATAATTTCATGTGGAGGTGCCCAGAAACTGAATAACCTGTCTGTATTTAAAGAAAATAATATTGATAATGTATTGATTGTCTTGTGTTTAATTGTTATTACTTGCATTCAAGCAACATTTGGCATTGATAATTATGTGACTTAACTGTGAAGCCGGGCTGCTGTTTCTCACTGCCACCTTCACCTAACTTCAGGCTCATTTAAGGGGTCAGTTGGATAATATTCAGAATGACCCATCAGTTGTGATATGTGAGACTCATTTTATTATTACAAGTGATGTTATTTGTAAATTCTGGAAATGTGTTTTGGAAGCAATCTACACTTGAAATAATGTCACATACACAACTGCAAGTTCACTGTCACTTCAAATAAGAAATCAGCTGTTTTAGAAAACAAAAAATTAATTTGGAATTTAAGATATCCCTCTGTTTCTATGTTATGTGAATTTTCCTTCTCAAATCCATCCCCATGCTTCATGGAACGCCCTTGAAACAAAGTGTCCACTTGATACCATACTCATGCATCAAAAATTGAACTTATTTTGCCTAAAACCTTTGATTATTTCATATTTATTAATACAGTCATGCACCCAGCAAAATGATAAATAGCATATAGGGGAGAACAGGTATGTCCATAACATGGGACGAACGTAACAGGTGATTTTCTTCAAGCCCATACAAGTCTGATATGCCAATTGCCTCAGCAAATAAAGCATGCAAAATACTTACTGGAACTGCAAAAACTCAAGTGGATGCATCATACTTGTGCAGTTTTGGATCAGAGTAAGTGCATTCACTCAAGCAATATTTTTTTCTCAATTCTTTTTTGAGTGGCAATTTGTGCTTATTTTTTCCTGATCATTTGGCAGATTATTTGGTTCTTTGACAAATACTGATGTTCACTATGTAAGAGTTTTTTCAGTATTGAAGCAAGTCAGGCTGGGCCATAAAGTATAATCCCGCAGCCCCTGCGAGGCGGGGGGGCCCCGCTGTCCAAACCGATCCAATGGGCCCTGCCTGCAAAATTTTTATTTGCAACCAAGTTCCGCACAGAGGACTTTCCTCATTAGCATGCCAGAAAATAACATTGCTCCTGAGATTCCTAAACCATTTATGACAACTCTGATTGGTGACTTTCAACGCGATCACACCCACACGACCTCCTTCAACGTTAACTGAAGAACAAGTAGACAGTTTGAGCTGAGCTGCGCAACATTGTTGTGTATGCGATCATGCATTACGTTACTCTTCAGATTATATTCCCATATTGCCAGCTAGCTAATGCTGTTTAAGGAAAATCTTTGTTCATAATCAACATATTTAAGCGATATCATTTGGTTTTTGCCCTAACTTCGCAAGCTAGCTTGCTGTAACAGCAATAGCTTTTGAGCTAGCCAGCTAGCAAATTAGCCAAAAATGTCCTAAAAATCTAAAAGTACAGTTTGAACATATGAAAGCGCCACAAAATATATCAAAGAAGTTCATGTCAATTACAGCTAGCTAATTTAGCAAAGTTGGGGCAAAACCAAATCATATTGCTTACATTGTCCGCAGTTAACATTAGCTAGCTAGCTGGCTTGATGGCTATATTATCTAATGAGTAACGTAACTTACTACACGATCCTACACATAGCAGAATAATCAAAGGCGGAACAGCATAGGCAGTGTCTGCCACATACCAAATGTATGTTTACTGTTGTGATGTAAATACTTTGGCTTCGGCGTACTTAGTCAACAACCGCAAAGATGACTTATCCGTGGATTTTCCAGAACAAGTACCCTCATTTAAATGCACATTAGCGTTCATCAGAAAGAAAATTGGGCATGGATTAATTCAAGATTTGACGCACACTTGATTTATAAAGCACCACTCCATATTGCCAAGTTATGTAATGGCTGTTAAACTATCCTTACCCCATATTGCCAAAACTAGACAGTCTAGTGCGGGTGATGGGTGTAGCCCCAAAAGCCTGTTAAACCCTCTTTTCTTTATTCCCCAATCTGTGACATGGCAAGTGCAATCGAAGGTCCTGCTCAAAACTAACACAGTCCATACCAAATATGAAGCTGCGATCCAAAATTGCAGCCTGTACTGCCCCTCAAAAATCTGTTTTGCACCCCTTTTGCATATTATTCGGCCAATACTGTCACCATGGCAACCAAAATAGATAGGTGTCATAAGTGAAGTACAACACATGTACATACCAAATATGAAAGTAATCAGTCATAAGTGAAGTGTAACACATGTCCATACCAAATATGAAAGTAATCGGTCAAAAATTGCAGCCTTTATTGCATCCGCAAATAAATTTCAATGTTTTGCCAATAATTTGCATATTATTCCGCCATTACTGTTGCTATGGGAACAAAAATCAATACGTGTTCTAAGTGAAGTGTAGTATGAAAGTAATCGGTCAAAAATTGCTGCCTGTACTGCGTCCACAAGGAAATCTTTGTTTTGCCACTAATTTGCATATTATGTGGCCAATACTATAGCCATGGCAACCAAAATCGATAGGTGTCATAAATGAAGTGTAACACATGTCCATACCAAATATGAAAGTAATCGGTCAAAAATTGCAGCCTGTACTGCGTCCAAAAGGAAATGTTTATGTTTTGGTACCAATTTGCATATTATTCCGCCAATACCGTCGCCTTGGCAATCGAAATCGCTAGGTGTCCTAAGTGACGGATAACACATGTCCATACCAAATATGAAAGGAATCGGCCGAAAATTACAGCTTGTAGAGCGTCCACAAGAAAGTGTCTATGGATGCGGATGCGACGGCGGCGGCAGCGGAGACAACACACGTCAATCCATAGTAGCCGCCCGACTTTGTCTGGGGGCTACAATTAAAACTAATCAACGCATATCTGAGAGGCGCCATGGCACATGAGAAACTGCCACGGCTGGCCGTCCTTAGCAACGAAAATAAACGAGCTCACAGTCTGGACTTGAAGAGAGTGGTGTGGGTTTTTCTCAAAGAAACTCATTTGTATACACGCCTGCAAGCCTGTAAGAAAACTGCGTGCTATTTGAGAAGATGAACATGTTTTTGAGCTTTGTTGCTCTGTATGAAAAAAAATTTAAAAATAATAATTGTGCCTTAAGGACCAACTTTTTCTGTCTGTCTTCACGGTGCAGTTGTGTAACAATCTGAGTTGAGTGGGCAGGTGGGCTTATTACAATAATTTTGACAATGAAATCCAACGCTCTCTGATAATGGGTAGTAATGAGGAGGTGTCGGGTACCTTGGACTGCTCCCGCAATTATGACTGTTGCAAAATCAGCACTTTCACAATGGCTACAACATTTTATTGTTTGTTGTCTTTAAAAGTCCCAACCGTTTAAAATTTAAGCAGCATGAAACAGTTAACTCTATAATCTTTGTCCAGTCTTCTAAAGTTGTCTTTTTGTGCTTTTAAAACATTAAAACTCTAAAATTCGCCAGCTCTGTGCTGCAGCAAATGGGTCCACTAAGGGTAAGCTCTGGGGGGGTCCACGTGTTTGCGTTACGGCGCTGAAGCCTGGTTTAAATGTCAGGTGTCGCTGATGATAGTAACAGATGTTCCTTTCAGCCTTCCACAGTAAAAAAAAACATGCGTATCTGCCACAGCTGTGACAGTGAATAATAAAAAAAATAATTTATGTTGGTAATACAGCAAATGAAATGCGTTATTTTACCCTGTTATATCAATGGTAAGGTCCCACTGACATCCAGATATTGTGATGACTTTGTGGTCATGCGACTGTGGCACTGGACAAAGTTATTGTCATATGCAAGCTTAATGCGGTGTATTGCTACTAATATATGGCGCTGCATGAGGTATCCATACTAGTGCAGTAAATAAACCAGGATATAATTTCCAAACACGGCTGTTGTTGCCTGAGCAAATATGCTGCATTCATTTGATACTTTTTGAAATGACAAAAATGCACCAAAGAAGTATCTTTAATATAACATAAAATGCAATCAATAAAATACTTTATTAAGGTCCACAAAATATTGGTGAGCACCTTAACAAAAGTAAACAGAGTCGATTGAGCTACGTGTGCGCTTTCCTCTTGTGCGCAGGACTATATCAGAGCCCTGATACACAGTCGCAGTATTGGTATTGCTTTGTTTCAGCCTCTTTTGACTGATCACTGGTCCTCTTCATCACGCCGACTTGCTGCTACGGCATTGCATGCGCACAGTTTAAATATACTCAAAAGAACCTCTCCCATTGACAGATCGCAGATGAAGTTGCAATGATCCTTGCATATATTACATGTGCCAGGAAAAATCGAGCCCTTGAAGTTTTAAGTCTGCACTTCAAGCATGTCTTGATTATTTCATTTCAAATCCATTGTGATAGTATACAGAGCAAAAATGATGAAACTGTTTCAAGGTCCAAATCCTCAAGGACTTGACTGGTTATTTACACCACACAATGTTATAATAATAATAATAATAATAATAATAATATTGTTGTGTGTGTGCCATTAAAATGGATAAACAGAGAAAATATTAGTGTATTAAGTTTTGGGCATTGTGTTCAGGTGGTAGTGTGTAACTTGATGTGAAGCTGATCTAAATCCTGATATAATGGCTGTATTTTTGGGCTGTATTTTTGTGTTTATAGAGGCTCTAGGAACTCAGTGGGCAGTCTGGATGCCTCAGAGTATAGAAGCCCTGAGTGGATCTTGTGTGCTGATCCCCTGCACATATGATTTCCCTTCAATACATGAAAAGGATATGACACCCATGGCCAAAGGACTCTGGAAAAGAGGAGGACCCATGGGAGACACAGTATTTGATTCCAGTAAAACCAATGAAGAGAATGGAATTGCAGGGAAATTAATTGGACAGGTGCACTTGAAGAACTGCACCACAGTTCTGGACAACTTCCCATCATCTTACAGTGACAGCTATTTCTTCAGGGTGGAAAATCCTTCTGGGCCTCTTGATTTTAATTTGATACCAGGTGTCCAAATTAATGCACAAGGTACAAAATTTACTTTGATGCCATTTTAATTGAGTGCTATCAAGTTGATGTGACCCAGTGATTTTTCTGTTGAGTTCAGGAGGTCAATTGCATTGCCCTGAGAGAAATATACCCATGAAAGTATAAGAGCAGCTAATGGAATGACATGTGACCAGATTTGATACTGATTGAATATTATTGTTTCCAGTGTAACCCATCCATCCCCATATCTCCATGTTTCCTAGAAACTGCACCCAAACCCAGTTTAACCCCAGTGGAGGTGGAGGTGACAGAGGGAACCTCTGTGAGTTTGAGCTGCTCTGTTGCAGCCCCCTGTCCTAAACTCCCCCAACCTGACATGGATCCCCAGTCTGGGTGACAGTTTGGAGCAACTGCAAGAGAATGAAGATCAAACCAAAATTGTATCCTCTATTCTGAACTTCAGTGCGTCCCATCGCCACAATGAGCAGAAGATCACCTGCAGGGCATTTTATACACTGCAGCAAGGAGACACTCAGAAGATGTCTGAAGCCAGTCTGACTCTCAAAGTTCAGTGTAAGAAAGCTGGAATTGAAAAGAATGAGTCAAAGGTGCACATTTCCTTTCATTAACCTCATAAACCCAAATGCCTCTGGTGCCGGGGCAAGCTGGGTATGGTATCCTATTTGCTCAGTAAATGAATTCAATTGATAGTCTGATTCTTAACTGGAAACAGGTTGAGAGTTGACCTGCATTACGGTAATGTCACAGGTTGTAGACAGAGTTTTATTTTTACATAAACAAACTTAACATGCGGATCTGACTCAGCAAAACCGCATTTTAAAAATGTTTTCTAAGGGGTATCAAGCTGATGGATACTAACGCGAAAAAAAAATTTTTTTTTAAAAAATGTATATTATATATATATATATATATATAAATTAGTTATGTATGTTATTGCCCGCATACAGTAAAAACAGCCTGCCAATATATCTTGTTTTGGCCGACCCGTATTGGCCCACCTGTATTGGCCGAGTTTTATTGGCCGAGTTCAGCATGTAGACAAGTAACCACTGGCAACTGTGGCATTCGCTCTCTTCAGAGAAGCAGACGACAGTCGCGGACCTAGCATCGGCCTCCGGCCTCCGGCCTCGGGCCAATACGGCAACCCTCAGGCCAATAACAAGGCAATACGGAAATAAGCAGTTAATAACATATAATATACAGTTCTGTACAAAAGTCTTAGGCACATTTAAAGCAATTTTGTTGGGCAAATATGCTTGTGAAAATCATGAAATTAAAAGTTTATATTAACTGAGAAATGTACTATACAGAGCTGTGACCTGTTAAAAACTAAATCAAATCAATATTTGGTGTAACTTTCCCTTGCCAAAAAATTTGGGACACTGCCTTGTTTTGCTACAGTTTTATAAAATGATTGGCATTTTGCTTGTTTCAAGCAGAGAGGAAAACTTGCCACCATTCTTCTGCAGACTGACTGTCTCACTTACCTCTATCTGTCCCAATAACTCCGGACAGCCATGATGATGTTGACATCAGGGTTCTGTCGAGGCTATATTATCTGGATCAACTGTTTTTAATGGAATACAAACATTTATTAAATAAACTTTTCTTTAAATTAGCTTTAGGAATTTCCCATTTATCTTTTTATCTTCATAAACTCTAATATGGAAAACAAAAAGTAACGTCTGAAGTAAAAAAAAAAATACAGGGGGCCCTATCTTACGCCAGAGTCCCTAAACCCGTTATTTGGGGATTTGGCATTGCGTAAGAGGCGTTCCCTTACAAAAGCTGCTATCTTGCACACCTGCCTATATCCCTAAAACACCTGCGCTTCCCGTTATTATGCATAGGCATTTGGTTTGGGCGTTACGCCAGTTAAACCAATCAGTGTGCCATGTGCCATTGCCTTTATGAGCAGGCTGCGCTATCCCTAATCCTCAAACCGAAATCCGTGATGGAGAGAGGAGGGTCACCACGTTTCTCCGAAGACGAAGTTAAATTGCTCGTGCATGAGGTCAAATCCAGACAGGGGAGGATCTGTTTTTGTTAAGTTAATCATGAATTGTATTTTTTTTAATTATTATTATTATTGTTTGACATTGACATATTGTTTAATGTTTGGTATGTAATAAAAAAAAAAAAAACCCATCAAGCCTACGCCTTTTGTGATGGAAACGTCAAAAAAAAAGAAAAAGGAAAAAAATGCGTTTCGCCATGCACTTCCAACTCCCTCTCCCGTCTGAAATGAAGCATAGAACAAAATCCCATTTTAGAAAAATAAAATTAGGTCTATGCACTGGCACTCAGCGACGTAACTTTTTTCCAGCGAGAGCGGCATTTCAGAAATCTTCAGCGAATGAAGGTAATTCTGGTGACAAGTACGTGGTTTCGTCTGTTTACATTTTCCAATCGGACAGCTGTCTATTTTTTACAGCGAGTTGCGTGACTGTGCTGCAAAAACTGGTGTGCGTACTTGTCGCTGAAATTACCTTCATTCGCAAAAGAGTTCTGAAATGCCGCTCTCGCTGGAAAAAAAAATTACCGTTGCTGAGTGCCAGTGCATAGACCTATTTATAATTAAATTATTTTTCTGTACTGAATGTAGCCCATTATTTTGTCGCTGTTAGATCGCATGGGGGAGAGAAGCCGTGTCTTCAATTGCCACTTGATTATCTTGAATTGGAAAACGTGTTAATAAAGGAAAACCATCTAGAATTAGCCAGGACTGTAGTCAATAAAGGGATGGATATTTTCCCCCAAATTTTCAGGTCTAGCGCCGGCCCTGATATTATATATAATATCTATCATTAATATATATATTATATATAATAATTATATACTATTATAACAGCGGAAAAAATGATTGATACAAAATACAAACAATGTAGACTTACCTGAAAGGCCCAGGTAGCTGGTGCGCTGGCGGTACACGCAAATTGGTCGTCTTCTATTATTTAACTGGCGATCAAGGCGATTTAGTACTATCTCTGCCATTTTCTCAGGGGTTCAACTGAGGCTAAAAGCAAGGTGGCTTTTATAGGCGAGTTAATTCGGGAAGTGGAGCCAAGATGCGCACGTTCACATGCATCCAAGTGGAAGCCGCCTGGCAGCTCTTGTAAAAGCCCAAATGGGTAGCGGGTGGTTTGAGGACCCCATATACGCTTTCCCTAACATGTGTGGTCAAGATAGCAATTGTAGGGAAAGCGCATAAACACGCCCACGGGCACACCTCCAGGCGCAAATAAGGGAGTCGGCATAATACATAGCTGGTAGTGTGGCCGCAAGATGCCGTTTAGGGATAGTGGAAGCTGCTAAATGCGTAATTCACGGGTAGCGGGTAGTGGCAACAGGTAGGGCAGTGTGAAAGATAGAGCCCAGGGTGCCTAAGACTTTTGTACAGTACTGTGTATATATGAAGAGTTTGGTTCCAAAATGCAATAAGTGCCAAAATTACAAAAATTGAGATAATACCATAAAGCAATAGCCCGGTGCTTCTTACACATGGTGCAAATTTTCATTTTTAGAAATTCATACTATAGAGTGTATTTTTTCATGGTCAAAGTTTGTGTTTGTGTTTGTGAAAAAGTTGATTTACTCAAAGTGAGAAAAATGGATATATTGGGTTGGTGGAAACAAACTCTTCATACACACATATATATGTATGGGCCAGGCTCACGAAATGTACTGAAAAATGATGAAAGTACCCATAGAGCTTAGCTGTGAGTGGTTTTTTTAATCTATAGGTGTTGTGGGATCATATTCCAAAGCCGTGCGACGGCGACGTTTTTCATTTTTTCGTGGTACCTGGTCAAAGTTGGGTCCCTCAACTCATTTTTTGGGCCGGGTTTCTGCCTTAGTTTCAAGACATGCATATCTTCTAAAGCCTCATACATGCATAGATATAGCTATATCTTCTCAAAATGCCCCGATATGTATCGAAGGATAGTATAGCTGATGGAAAAATGGTATATAGGTAATATGCTGTTGGGATTGTCAACCCTGCCATGGCCCTGAAGTCGGGTGCGTTTTTGCGTGTGGCTGCAAAATTGCTGCTTGAGTGCAAACTGCTCTCTAACACAATGTGTAAAATTAATTCAGGCAACCCTATGCTCTCAGTGGTAATAGACCGATCCAGAGTACAGCCCACCCAGGCCTATCCAGCCAATGAGATCCAGGGCTGCAGTCACGTGACCGCACTCAGCTAGCGCTCGCCATAACCTCGGACAAACAAACACTTGTCCGAACTGCTTTCTCTATTAGGAAAAGTACATTTGCGCTTTGTTTTCGCATTTTTGTAATTATAAAATCTCACAATGGCAAAGCGGTGTTACGGTGAGTGTAAATCGGACACGAGATACCCAGACAGGGTCGTAAACACTACTTTCAGGAGGGAGAGGGCTGGATATGGCAATTTATTTGCTAATAATTACTCATTCTGAAAGCTCAACTCGCTTTGTTTACGAACAATAACGCCTCTTGATGGCTTTGCACTGGGCCGTAAAAGGGTCAAGAGGCTGCAGGTTTTCATTCAAACAGAGCAGAAACACACCTGATGTGATTAATGCAGGCTTCATACAGAGCTCCATTTCAATCAAAGACTGTCTTGGGCAATAACACTTGGGTTCTCCGGAAAAGGTTTATGATCTTATCACACCATATGTAAATTGAATGCTACGTACCCTGCTTTGCAAGAGCACTGGCCGTGAACAATGCTTCTCTGTTCCTTGTCGATCGTTCTTATCGATGAATGTGGCTTCTGGTACCTCAGAATTGAGCGATAGCATTTGCATTTCGCTTCAACTTCACGGGCATTTATAACAGAAAATGACACTTCGTGAATATACCCAGATAAAAAATAATTATAATCCTTGTCTTTTGCTTTTTTTTTGCGATGCGATCCGTTTTTAAAAACTCGAGATTGACGTTTTCAGGAAGTGCTTCCAATGAGGTTATAAGGGACATTGGCGCCATCTTCAGCAAAGCTTGACCGAGGTCCGGCCATTGCTATGCGTAGTTAGGGGGTGGGTGGAGCTATGGATCGGTCTATTGTATGTGATAAAGGTATATGTCTACTCTCTGAATACCAAATATCATGGTCATTGGTGGAATATTTGGTGAGTTATAATGCATTTCCTATACCCTTGCTCGTGTAAGTCAGAAACACGAAAAACCTACTGTTTGCCTATAATCCATCCAGAGGCCTATAACTAATGATAATAAAGTTATTTAACCCTCCAATCAGTGTTATAATTGTATATAAGTGATGTCCAGAGGTATATCACCTGAAATTAGAAAACCCTACAGTGATTTTTTTTTTTTTTTCCCTTGGGATCCCGTCGCTACTGAAAAAAAAAGAAATTCTGGTCTGCAAATACCTGAAAAATGTTATAAAAAACCTATATCAAAACTCAAAATCTCTCCTAGAAACACTCCTTATGGCTTAAAAGTATGTAGCCTAGGCAATACCAAGCCAGAACAGGTGTCTATTAGCTCAAAATATCGGTACATCGGTCAGAAACCGAATCTAAGTCAGAAACTGCGACTAAGGCCCGTATTCAGAAACGACACTCACCCTCCACTCACCATACAGTGAGTACGATTGAAATGTAACTGGAGTGTGCGGAAGAGATCGACCTACCACTTACTGAGGGAGCGGTCCCACTCCTCGCCATTTGCTATTCACAAACGCCACTCGAGCATAACTGACAGTAGTGGGCAGTGGGTACCACAGGCGGTGCGTCGGCTGCTGCAAAGGGACGCTCAATCCTCACCCTTTAGTGCTGAATGACCTAAACCTGTCGCAGTTTACTTTTCTTGATTAGAAAGTTTATCAGACTAATTGGTAAAACAATCAAATTTATTTTTGATAGCTTTGTTATACATTGCTTCACAAAATTGAGGCGTTTCTTTCGCACATGAATGATGACGTAAAATATCAGCATGTCTTCATAAATTCTGTGGTCGAGTGGCTCGCGAAAGGCGCAGGACAGCCCGCGAGGCTCACTAAGCAACAAGCTGTGAAACGTGCCAGACATTCCTTCTACATTCAGCAATTAAGAATGTAGAAAAGAATGGACTCTCGTGACTTACAGCTGAATGAGCCTCGCAGACCAATCCACACGGCGCCCCACGAGCCAGCTGAGCGCAGAATTTCCAACCCATGAGTAAAGAAAAGCGCGAGAAATCCGAATGCGTGAGTTGACAGATATGCGTCATTAATAAAAACTGGCCACAGCTGATAATGTTGAGAGTTTTCGGCGTTTCTGCAATGGTAATTTAAATGAGTTGAAAAGAGGGCAATAATTATCGGTGCTCATTTGAACTTAACAAGTAGAACTGGCGACACATGATAATCCTTAGGATTTTTGGAGTTCAAGTCAATAAAATTTTATTAAATGATTGAAAACAGGTCATGTCCAATCATTATTTTTATGGGATGGTTTTTAGCTTCCCCTATTGCCAGTTCACCAGTAGCCACTGGCGGGTACACAAATGCTAACCTCGAGTTCACCACAGTGCAGTTACCGGCATCGTTATCATCATTATAGTTAAAATTTGCGTAATTGCGATTGCGTCGAGCACGTGGCTGTAAATGATCCTGAGTTTCCAATGTTTGTAACCACCTGAAGGCCATGACAACGAAATAGCTGCGCAAGTTAGTGCGGCTCAAGGGAGGTGTTCCCTGCACTCAACCTTCACTCAGAAAGAGACACTATTTTCAGTGTGAGTGAGGTCTCTGAAAGCAAATGAGTGTTAGGGCAACCTCTGACTCATTTAGTATAACCTGACACTAACTAAGTTTTAGTACTCACTCACGCTCAATTAGTGTGAGTGTCGTTTCTGAATACGGGCCTAAGTCAGAAACCCGTCAAAGTGTACCAAACTCAACCCGACTGACTTGCTATTGCCATAATACTTAACTAATAGATAGAATAAGAGTCTCAAGTAGGTAATTGATCACTTACCAATGGAAGATGCCACTTGTAGGCTGGTGGACAGGCTGCTTGACAGTTCTTTTTTTTTTTAATTTTGAGTCCTAGGTTCCCCTAGCCTGAGCCCCGGGAGTTTTTTATGATGATTGCATGTTTCTGTCTTTTAGTTATTGTTATTTTGTTGTAGGTGTTGTCTGGTGTCCCTGACCACCTATGCATGTTATTTGAACAAGTTTATGACTGATTGACCACCAATTGCGGCCACAGCAGCCGCCACGCTCCGCGTCAGTTACTGCCTGAGATCCCGGTTTCTGACTGAGAGCGTGGGCTGACGCCACCAATATTTTTCGATTAAATATTCAAAAATACAAGTTGACATGTTTAGAAAACACAATATATCATGTCCCCGACCACCCATGCATGTTATCTGGCCAAGTTTATGACTGATTGGCCACCGATTGCGACCACAGCGGTCGCCCATGCCCCCTGTCAGATTCTGCCTGAAATCCTGGTATCTGACTGAGAGCGTGGGCCGATCGGTCCGATGTCGGGCCTCCGACCGACGCCACCGTTATAAGGCAGAGTGAAAGATAGAGCCCGATATTCCATGTTGGTTTGACATGTTAACATGTATTTTAGCCGATTTGATCAAAAATACAACCTCAATTCCGGAATAGTTGGGACGAAGTGTAAATTGTGAATAAAATCAAAATGCAATGACTTTTAGATCACGAGCCAATATGTTATTTACAATAGAACATAGATAACATTTTAAAAGTTGAAACTGAGACATTTTACATTTTTAAGCACAAAATGAGCTCATTTTGTGGATGAAATTGTAAAATTTCTCAGTTTCAACATTTGCTATGTTATCTCTGCTCTATTGTGAATAAAATACTGGCATTTGTGATTTGAAAGTCATTGCATCTTGATTTTATTCACAATTTACACTTTGTCCCAACTATTTTGGAATTGGGGTTGTATTTTTGATCAAATCGGCTAAAATACATGTTAACATGTCAAACCAACATGGAATATCGGGCTCTATCTTTCACACTGCCTTACCCGTTGCCACTACTCGCAACCCGTGAATTACGCATTTAGCAGCTTCCACTATCCCTAAACGATATCTTGCGGCCACACTACCTGCTATGCATTATGCCGAATCCTTCATTTGCGCCTGGAGGTGTGCCCGTGCGCGTTTATGTGCTTTACCTACAATTGCTATCTTGACCACACTCGTTAGGGAAAACGTATAGCGGGTCCTAAAACCACCCGCTACCCGCATTTGGGCTTTCACAAGAGCGCTATGCACTAGCACTCAACAACGGAATTTTTTTTTTCCAGCGAGAGCGGCATTTCAGAACTCTCTTGCGAATGAAGGTAATTTCGGCGACAAGTATGTGCACCTGTTTTTGCAGCACGGTCACGCAACTTGCTGTAAAAAACTAGACAGTGGAAAATGTAAACGGACGAAACAACGTACTTGTCACCAGAATTACCTTCATTCGCTGAAGAGTTCTGAAATGCCGCTCTCGCTGGGGAAAAAAAAGTTCGTCGCTGAGTGCCAGTGCATATACCTAATATTATTTTTTTCTAAAATGGGATTTTGTTCTATGCTTCATTTCAGACGGGAGAGGGAGTTGGAAGTGCATGGTGAAACGCATTTTTTTCTTTTTCTTTTTTTTTTGAAGTTTCCATCACAAAAGGGGTAGGCTTGATTTTTTATTTTTACTACATACCAAACATTAAACAATATGTCAATGTCAAATAATAATAATAATAATAATAATAATAATACAATTCATGATTAACTTAACAAAAACAGATCCTCCCCTGACTGGATTTGACCTCATGCACGGGCAATTTAACTTCATCAACGGAGAAACGTGGCGACCTTCCTCTCTCCATCACGGATTTCGGTTTGAGGATTAGGGATAGCGCAGCCTGCTCATAAAGGCAATGGCACATGGCACACTGATTGGTTTAACTGGCGTAACGCCCAAAACCAAATGCCTATGCATAATAACGGGTAGCGCAGGTGTTTTTTTTTGGGATATAGGCAGGTGTGCAAGATAGCAACTTTCGCTGGGGAACGCCTCTTACGCAATGCGAAATCTCCAAATAACGGGTTTAGGGACTCTGGCGTAAGATAGGGCCCATCATGTCCCTGACCACCTGTGTAACGACTGGGGCCACATTTGGCCGAATACGCCCGGTTTCTGCCTGAGATGCCCGGGTTTCTGACTTAGAAATCTAAGGCAGAAACCGTAAGTCAAAAACCGACCAAAAATGCTTTTGCGCGCTGTAGCTATGTCGTTATTCAATAAATAATTGATTTAAACAGTGATTTCCACTTTGATTTAGGCCAACAACAATACCTGAATTGCATTTGGCTATATCTTTTACAGTTTTTCAAAAATATATCTAATTCAGAAACTTTTTCTTAAAAGGTCATTTTTTGGGGACACAAAATCCCACTCAATCCCTGTAGGTTGAAGGGTTTTTTTTTTTTTGCCATAATGCACCATATATTTGCTTCATCCTGAAGGATTATTAGGTGTAGGGACCTTTTTTTTTTTTTTTCTAGAGTGCTAAATGTAAAATCTAAGTCAGAAACCAGTACCTTGTGGACAATTTATTAAATGTCACCGCAATACACAAAAACGACGATAGGGATGTATGCTGACTGTCAGACATTGCCTACACGTCTATTATGCACTGAAAAAAAAAAAAATAGAACACACTTAAATATAAAAAAAACAAAAAGTGAACTATTTCACTTTTTACATGGACATCAAAAAAGTACAATTTTTAGCCACTTTTCCAACTTTAAGGGCAAAAAAGACAAGGAAATATTTATCGCAGACCAACAAAAGTGGGGTGTTCCAAGTGGCTCTTGGTGAGCTCTATCCATTCATGGTGGTTCTGGAATGATCTAAGCAAAATATAAGATTTGCTAGCCTGTGGACACATTTGGGGGTGGCGCACATTTCGTGAGCCTGGCCCATATATATATATATATATATACAGTGCTGTGAAAAAAGTATTTGCCCCCCTTCCTGATTCCTTATTTTTTTTGGCATATTTGTCAAACTTAAATGTTTCTGATCATCAAACAAACTATAATATTAGACAAAGATAACTCAAGTAAATGCAAAATGCAGTTTTTAAATGATGATTTTATTTATTGAGGGAAATAGCAACCAAACCTACCTGACTATGTGAAAAAGTAACTGCCCCCTAAACCAAATGACTTGTTGTGCTGCCCTCGGCAACAACAACTGCAATCAGTGGTTTTCGCCATGGAACTCTCCCATGGATGCCAGTTTTGCCCAGTCTCTTTTTTATTGATGAATCATGAACACTGACTTTAACTGAGGCAAGTGAGGCCTGCAGTTCTTTAGATGTTGTTCTGGGCTCTTTGGTAACCTCCTGGATGAGTCGTCGATCCGCTCTTGGAGTAATTTTGGTTGGCCGGCCACTCCTGGGAAGGTTCACCACTGTTCCAAGTTGATTCAAGAGGTCTGGCAAATCAGGCCTGGGTGTGGCTAGTGAAACTGAACTAAAAAAATGTGGTTAATCACAGTTCATTTATGATATAACAAGGGGGGCGGGGGGATTACCATGGGCTGAAGTTTTGTTTTTTTCCCTTTATTAATGAAATCATCATTTCTGCATTTTATATTTACTTCCATTTAAAATTTGTTTGATGATTTAAGATATTTACCATGGTTTTTTCACAGCACTCTATATAAACATATATACACACACACCATTTTGTGAGCTCTCAAAAGACATTGAGGTGTATTCAAATTAAGTCGAAAATGCTTGATAACTATTTCAATGAACAATAATGCAAGCTAATGGGAAATCGACATGGATTGATCTGAATGAACGATATGCACCCTTTATATTCAAAAGTCATGCGCGTGAGAGCGAATGGTGTCTGAATGGTGTATGCACCCTGCGATGGATTGGTGAGCTGTCCAGGGTGGGTCCCTGCATTTCGCCCGTAGTCAGCTGGGATAGGCTTCAGCTCCCCCTGTGACCCTAGTGAGGAATAAGCAGGTATAAAGAATGGGTTGCTAGATATTCAAAAGTCAGTGTTTTTTAAGTGTTTTGCATCGATTTGCTTATCGTGATAGTTACATCAGCTTTGAAATGTTCAGTAATAAACATTGAAATCACATATTTGTGCTATTGCACTTTAATTCACAAAAATGAAAAAATGTTATTGTATGACCTATGCACTGTAGATGCCTTAAAACGGACACAGTGACTAAAACCAGTAGAAACTGTGCAAGTTCTGCTTTTTTTATATAATTTTCAATCCTACTTAGTACCCTAATATCCATCAGCCCCTCCGGGTTAGTGTTAGTGGGCAGCACTGTCACTCCATTCTACGGCAGTAAAGCCAACCCACTAATGCAGACCTACACCTGGTATAAAGTGAATCAAATAGAATTTTTACTTTACACATTCAAATCAAGTAATTTTGGGGAAAAAGGGGTCTTCAGACTTCATTTAAATTTGATTTTAATATCACAACATATGATTGATGCAATGCAGCCTTTTGAAAAATAGATATGTGAGAAATCTTGCTTGATTACACTCTACCAACAGCATTGAACCATTGGAAATAACAAAAATCCTGGTTTACAAGAGAGAGCTGGTTAGCACCATCAGAGTGCGGTGGTACGCAATGTCGTTTTACCACCTTATAAAAGTGCAGAGTGTAAAAACACTATATGCCCTCTGCTTAGACATGCCTCATGCATTTAAGCCCAGTGCTTAGGTTTTGGGCCACAGCCCAATACCGATTGGTAGGTGCTGCTCCTGGGTAGACAAAACCATTCATCTCTGTCCTGGCATCACAGTAATACATAGTATCTCTTGAGTTTAGACATGCCTCAGATCTCTGGCTCTGGGAACTGCAACAGGATGGCAGCACAGATCAGCTGCTGCTGTGAGACTCATGGGAATCCCTCTCCCAGCATGGAGTGGCATGTGTCTGGACTGCAGGTCACTAACTCTACAGACAGAGTCATCAGGGAGGAGCGACTGGGGAACACAGGCCTGAGGAGCTCCCTCACCATGAACCACTCACAGGGAGTCACCCCCACTGTCCTCTGCCTTAGCACCAACACTGTGGGCTCCTCCAGCCTCCAGCTCCATGTCCTGTCTCTACAATCAGGTATTTTTTCAAATAACTTTTTATAATAATTGATGTAATACTGTCTGCTAGGCTATAATAAGCCATATCTATTGTGCTACAGTATTACCATTCTAGACTCATTAAATGTTGCTGCCAACTTCTCACTTCACTGTTGTAACTATGTGGCAATAATTATTTCTTATTTTATTCCCATAGTTTTCTCTACAGCTTTTGGCAGAAACATCTAATTATTTTACCACTGGGTTGTGTGAAGATATATTTATCCTTTAACTTCTTAAAGGCAATCGCGCCATTTTACTTCTAATGTTGGCATGACTTAGATATTTGGCATGAATGAAGATCTATATATACACATGTGGAAAAACAAAACAATAAAAACACATGGTTACCTTGGAAACCTGGGAGTAACAGTGCTATCATCTTGTGGCCGTCCTGAATCAGCATATAATAAATGAAGCCGCGAAGAATTTGTCTTATTTTGGATTTATTCACCATGGGGAACCATTTACAGGCACCAAAGTAATGTAACAAACATATTTTTTATGAAAATTAAGTTTAATGGGCAGAAATATAGGATCAATAGCCCTTGCATTATGTTTTTTGGTCAACCGGAAATTGCTTATTTAAGCCATTTTTGAGAATTTCCTTGCATAAAATAAAATTCAAAGTTGAAAAACACTTAAAAACTGGCTGAGTGTGTTCAGAAATCTTTTATCCATGATCTGAACACAAAAAAAAAAGGACGGCTTACTGTGAATTTTTTTTTTTACTAGATCACTACATTTGGATGCAAATTACATAAAAATACCTCAAATTTTACACAGATATTACAATGCTCTCAAGCAAGGAAGCTCATTGTACATCCAGCTCTATTTTAAATTTAAACAACCTGCAATCATCAACATAACAGCCCTTTTGCGGCAGCTACAATCGAAGCAGAATAGTTGTAATGCTGCGCAGCCAGGATGCGTATAAACAAATAGCGCGATTGCCTTTAAGTGAATAAATGGAATTTTTGTGCAGAATTCTCTGACTGTAATCAAACACATTGTTCCTAAAGTACTCATATACAGTAGGCTTGAATTTTTGTAAATTGTGAGCCTGATGAGATATTTTAGTATAAGTTTGACATGAACCTGACATAGCCATCATGTCTGAATGTTTCCTTCTTCAGGGTTTCAATGCACTCCACTTCTATATGTTATCATAGCAGCACTGATTTGTCTGAATGTGCTGACTATTGGATTCTGTATCCAGAAAAATAAAAGGTCAGCTCATCCTCATACTTAATTCTAAAACTATACATACCTTTTCCAAAAATGCAAAAAATATATCCAAAGGATAAAATTATTTTTAATGTGCGCAGTTTTAGCATTTTGAACTGGGGTTTTTTGATGACTAAACCTAAATTTCTCAGATTAGCAAAAAAAATAGAGATTAAGAATCTAAATCAGATCTTTAGGATTGTCAAATGAATCATTACTTTTGCTACATTTTTTGAAGTGATTACTTAGTTTTATGTTTCAGCAATATTAATAGTTTAGACATGTGAACAAAATATTGGAATCATAACTTTGAATGAAAGTAAGATATGTTGTAGACTGAATATGTTATTAGACACAGATTGGGTAATTATTATTTAAATTAAAAAAGCACTGAACTAGTGGACTGTCTCATATACTTAATGATTGAGGGTTGTGGTGATTAACTGTGTAAACAAATGCAATAACACATTTTTACTCTTTTCTCTGGTTTTTGTATCTCTAGGGTCTCGAAAAAACTGAAGGTGAGCCTCACTGTCCTCTCCTTTTCTGAAACACTGTGACTGCAGCGGAGTCTGATTTCAGCTGTATTTTGCTTTGGTACCATGCGTGTGACTGTTTCTTTCAAGGGAGGGAGAGATGGTGAGACATATGCCAGTCTGCAGCTCCCTAACATCAGCCCTGACTATGACGAGTTGCAGATGAGTAAGTTAGTGTGATGCATTGAAATGCACAGCAGGGGCGCCACTACCTTAAATAATCATCCTTCATCATATAACTCACTCATCTCTGGTCAGGTCTATTGGGGGGGGGGCTGACCTAGCATACAATGGGCATGAGTAGGATCACACTTAGGACAGTTCGCCAATCACAGTGATCACATACCATTGACTGAGGCCTTCTTACCTATGGGTTATATAGAATCTCAAATTAGCCTCACATGCATGTTTTTGGACTACGGGAGGAAACCAGCATACTCACAGGGGTCACACATGACCATGGGGAGAACACCACACAATGAGTCCCATGGCAGGATTTCATCCCAAAAATTTTCATCCCAAAAATTGCTGTTGTCAAAACTGTCCCACTCCACCATCCCAATTAAATGCATACAAAATACCTCAGTATCAAAAACCTGTGTGGAAAAAATGGGACCAGATCTGTACATTTCATTATTTACTCTGCAGAATCTCTCCTGTCAGACTCCAACTGACAAATGTTTTGGCTTCACACAAAACATTTGGGTTGTTTTTTTTTTCAGAACAAACCCAACATTTATCAAATTCTCTTTTCTAATTTAAGAAGTCATATATGAAGTGTACAGAATTGGGAGCTATTTTGGCCAAATATTACTTTGCGATTAAATGAAATATTTTTAAACTGGACTAATGTGTTTTGTTTGTGTGCTCCTTGTATTAGGCAAGCAACAAACATTAGAGACTGAGAATGCTGAAGAGGATACTACTGACCACCAGCACCAGTCAAGACAGGGTTTTGGAATGGAAAATGTGAATCTCTTCTTGTATTCCAGGACAAATTTTATTTGGCACCATAAAACAACGATTCAATATGCATCAAATAGTAGGCTATTAACAACTGGTCCATCAATGGGGTCCTTCTGTAAGCTCAAGCAAATTTTAACCAAACACATATTTGCGATAGCCTATTAATTTAACGTCAGTCTTACCACTGATGTGTCCCCCTGCAAATGAAAACTGCTTGCCACAAGGATCATCATGGCCAAACAGCTGGTCAATTTTTTTGTATTTGAAAAGCCTGAGCCTCTAATGTCTGTTTACTTTATTATCTAGGCTTTTCTGCATCTCCATTGCTTTCTGACATTTTCGTCTGATGTTGAAGTCATTGAAACACGTTTTTAGACTCTGAATGCAACAGGGGACAAGCAAGGCCATTGGTCAAACCAATTTCCCAGCAAGCCTGCCTTCTTAAACTTTTAGGATGAAAACAACAACATTTAATAAATTGTGCATAGCTTAAGCCCATGAATCATTTTTTATTTGCAAGAATACCGGGTTTTTTTTTTGTCATTCCTATATTATAAAACAAAAATACAACGTATAAATAGATACAAAAAATGGCCATGATGCAAGATAACCGGAATAGTGAAGCAGAACCATTAAAAGTGGTATATAAAACAAGAGTCACTTCTTTATAATTATGGCATGTTAACCATAGAATAAACTGAGTGAAAGCACCAATGCCGTCAATAAACCATGGCTTACCATCACGTAAACCATGGCTTACCATCACGTGTGAAAGTCTGCAGTTTCTTTCCTCCAGTCCGCCCTGAACATCTGACACCTTCAATCTGGGCGTGTTGTGTTTTTTTAAATGCTGCTCTTTTTGAAAATAGCTACTAAAGTTGATGGGTCCTTTTATCCTGATGACAAATGAAAATTACATCCTGAATACATGAGTAGACAAGCACATGCTCCATGCAGATGCCTCCATGCAGGCACACATGATAAAATTAAACAATTAACGCCCTATCACCCTTCAGGAAGCTTTAATCATAGGGTGCAGATGGTAAGAGCTCCAGTCGCTCTTAATGACTGCTTAATTAGCTCGTGTTGCCATAAGACCAGCGACTAATGTGACATATGAAAGACATCAGTGAAGCTTGTTTTGGTCCTGACCACAAATTTACATTTTAGAATTCAGAAGCGCAAAAACCAGAGGTCAACAGAAATATATAGAGAAAAGTGATAAAGTTAGATTAGTTGACAAATTCTTGTATATGACAGCAACATCCTTAAATGGATCCTCCAGTGGCTCAATTTTTACTGAGATGGTTTTGGTCCACTAGTTTTTTTAAATAGTCATGGTGAGCTTGCCTTTTTGATGAATTACAGTGCCTGTCAAAAGTTTGTCGATGGGTAACTAAAAATAGCATATAACTTTATTTCTATCTGCCCATTTTAATGTCAAGAAGACAAAAATGAAACCGTCAAAAAGTGTTCTGATGTTCAATAACATCCTGAATACATGAGTAGACAAGCACATGCTCCATGCAGATTAGAGTCTAAAAAATGTTTTGATGTTTACAGTTGGCTACCTTGTCGACAGCCTCCTATGACAAATATTAATCCACAGATGTGTATAGAATAACCATGCAGGCCAAAGTGCACAAGAGCCTGCATGATAGACATCTTTAATGTAAATGTCAAGTGGAGGGGATGAAAAATTTTGAAGAAACTGGTGACGTTCATATCACCCTTCAACTGTTTGAAAGGACCGTTTAATCATAGGGGAAATGTCAGAAAAATGGTAAAGAAGAGTTTGTTAAAGTCTCTCTCTTAAAGTGGTTTTCATTAAATTAGCTGCATTAAACAGAAAACAAAAAACCTGTTGCATTTAAGACCAGCTCGCAGAAAGGATTGATACTAAAAGTGGCTGAAATATATTTTTCTGAATCCATTGAACATCAGTGAAGACCTGTTTTGGACCCAAGATTCTCCCAGAAAACAAATTTTGGTGGAGGAAAAATCATTTTGTTGTTATCCAGCAAGTGAGAAAAATCCAGATGGCAACATCAACAGCCTGAAATATATAGAGTTCTTGCTGCCCTAAAATGTCACAGTTCCTGAAAGCGAAAAAAGGTGAAGGTAGATTAGCCAACCCAGTCACCTGACAAACATTATTGAGCATTTCAGGGGTAAGATAAGGAGGAGGCTTGAAGATGAAACCATAGAATCTTGATGAACTCTGTCCTGCAAGACTGGCCATTCCAGATGATTTCATCATCAAGTTATCTCAGTCATTGCAAGAACATCCCCAAGCTAAATGCTTGAATCTTTTTTCCAAGGCACCATGGCTTTATGTTCAATGAAGTCCAAAATAAAGTGTATGTATAATTTCTCATTTTTTTTCAATGGAAAGACTTTTGTCCAAGCAAAATGAGATGGTTTTCAATCAATGACACAAAACTCTATTTTGTTGCCTTAATCTAGGGGCTTTGGTCCCCATTTTTGATTCAAATCAACTACATAGTCATGGTTATTAATTGTTGTTCTTAATCCAAAGATTTTTCAGGCACTGTATATCCATGCAGATACCAGTGGTCTCTTCCAGGATGTCAGTGACTGCTTCCACAGGACAGGAGTAGTCACTGAATATTTTATTGAATTTGAAAATAATGTACAACATATTCTGTGGCCTTCACAGTTTTCAGATCTCAATCCAGTTGAACCTATGGGTGATTTTGGACCAATCCGTCAGATCATTGTCACCAAGCCTGTGCCTGGAAATTTAATGACCTTTCGGTTTTCATTCTAGTCTTTTTAAAGCACATCTCATTCAGCAGCAAGAGATTTGTGTTGAGCTACTTATTAGTTGAATCAGTTGTGCTAGATTAGGGTTGGGCAGAAAACCAATTGGATTGTAGATCTCCAGGAATGGGTTGGTGATGACTGTGATGGACAGCGCTCTATTTCAGAATCGAAAATGTTTAATCCTTTCAGTAAATCTCCTGAGAGATTCAGAATGTATGGCAGGGTGTGCTGAGGCCTTTTCTGGTGCATCATGGGGCCCAACACTTTAATAGGACAATGTTTGCTCTTTTTCCCTAATTTGCCGCCCTTCTGTAAATCTCCAAAGGAGAGTTTTATCTATTTTGTTTACATCTAAAATAGAAAAGCAACTCTCACCCATCCTGCCTTTTCTATTCTCTTTGAAAATCATTTCATTTAAAAAACTTTACTCACGAGCACAGTGTTTAATTTTAATCAGTATTCGTGGTTGGGGTCAATAGAATATGGCAGACTTTGAGGACACTAAATTAATTCTGCTGCCTGTTGAATTTTCTTAATTTGATGTGTCATTGTCTGTCTGAATGAAGTTTTCAACATCTATCACTGTGCATGAAAGAAAAATTTAAATTTCCTCTCTTAGATCTGCATTTCTCTGCTTTGGGCTAAATGCCTGATCACTGCATATGTTAGTCTTTCTTTCAACTGCGGTTATAAACCCTGTACCCTGACAAGGGGCAATTTGACCTAAATCAGAAAGTAATATGTGTAAATGGAATTTATTTACTATTGACACCTTACCCCTTTAAAGCCAAATTCTGACAGAAATAGCAATATATGCCCGAAGAGTCAGCAAAGGTCTCACTTTCAATTTGGGAATTAAAATTGGTCAGACTAGCTGTCCGTGTGTGAGTTTTTTCATTCTGATGATTCCGTAAGTGTTGTATAGGACATTCAGAGAATGTTTCCTGGCTTTGTGATTAAAAACAATTGCAATGAAGATTTGTTTCATGGTAATGATTGAGTACTAGTGGGATGGACTTATAAATATATATTAACCAGTGTTGGGGTAGTTACATTACACATTACTAGTTACTTTTTTAAAAAGTAATACCTTACTTCATAACTCACTGCAGAAAGTAAGTAGTTACAATACTAGTACATTACTTTTGGATTACTCAGCACCATCATCTGAAATTCACCACAAGTTAATTAACCATATCATGTTAAAAACTGGCATTTTCCCAGATCAGCACAAATCTTTATTCTAGTAAGCAGTGGTGGAATGCAACGAAGTACAAATACTTTGTTACCGTACTTAAGTATGTTTTTCATATATCTGTACTTTACTCAAGTAAAAATTATAGAGCATACTTTTGACTTTCACTCCATTACATTTTGCAGCTATTATCTGTACTTTCTACTCGACTACATTCCTAAAATGCACCTCTTTACATTTTAAGATCACTCGCCAAAATGTTCCCTTCACAAAACAAATTGGTTGCGTTGCTGCCTCGGAGGTTTAAACTAATCAGGTAGTGCTTTCCCAGCCTCCAGTAACTATGAAAGCAGCAGTTGCATTTGAATAAAATGTTGGTTACGTATTGTAACCCCAGATTCTATGAGTATGACCGTAACCCTTTAAGGCTGTCGCTATTGGGTTTATCCCTCTGCGCATGCGCAGCTCTGAAGATTTTCTTTCCCGCCATTGTCCTGCACGATGGTCCCAATCAGGTCCGCATCCACGGTATATTACATCACGCGACCTGAGTTTGGCTACCAAATAAACAGCCTTTTCTTCAGCTGACAATGGTGGAGCATTTGGGGCGAAAACTTAAAGGGCTACGCTCATACTCATAGAATCTGGGGTTACAATACGTAACCAACGTTCTATTTTGTATGAGCTTCGCCCTTTAAGGCTGTCGCTATTGGGATAAAGGGCGAAGCCGGATGTAGTCTTTGCCCCACTGTTAACACCAGCGTAAAGGCATTTACACACATCCGACTTACACCGCAAGCGCAGGAGTCAGAATAAACTACAACTCCACTGCTAGTCCCCTTTAGCGAAAAAAATATGAGGCAGTGGTTTCAGCATGGACGCTAAATGGAGTTCTCGTGTTTGAGAAACGATCGATTCACCAGCCGGGCTGACCTACTGCGTTGTAATGAATAGATTACATCCGCAATCATTCCATTCACATTACAGACCTGCTGCTGTGACAGAGGGGGATGAAAGTTACACATTGTAACTAGTTCCAAAGAGAGCAGAGCAGGTTTCAGAGGCCCCTGTCTGACTCCCCATGATAACCATCTTATTCTGGGGAGCGAGCGGAGACGAACGTTACGTATTGTGACAGTCCCTTGAGCTCATGCAAATAATTGTAATAGGAGAGTCTTAACATCTGCTAGCTGCAAAGTGCAGACAACAGGAAACATCACAGCCCGTCCCCTTGAGCTCATTGAAATATGCATTGATAATAAAAAACGTATGGGGATGTCCATTAACATCTGCAACTCCTCTAAGGAGAGCTGTGGAGGAGGACAAAGAATGCAGGGTCAACTAGGCAACAGCATCACACAACCAATGAGCCAGGCGCTGTTTTTTCAGAGGCTTCCTTGAGAATGCACCTATAGTGAACAAATAACAGTCTGTCTGATGCTGAATCATTGAAAACTGAAAAAATTTCTTCCTCCTCATTCTTATGTGCTTAAATTCATGACCAAGCGGGCACTACAATGTGGTCAAAATCCATGTTTTTGCTGCTGATCCTGATTATTGTCCTGACCGAACTTGCTCAACATGCCGTCAGTCTTCACTTCTACGCGCACACCAACCTCCTGACTCGGATCACCTACACCCGGGACTTTCTGTTCAACATCGGACTTTCCTCAACGCGTCCTTGTTTCTGGGACACAGTGCTGTTTCCACTCGAGTGTGTGAGAGGCAATAACGTTAAATCAAGGAAACGGGGAAGAAAAGGGGGGATCCGGGAGCAGATTAAAAAGCAACCCTACAGACAAAACCTTCCAACTGTCTTGCTTGGTAATGTCCAGAGCCTGCGGAATGAAGTGGACGAGCTGCGGGCCTGTGCTCAGTATCTTTCGGACTACCGGCAATCCTGCCTTATCTGCCTAACAGAGAGTTGGCTGACGGAGGCGGACCCTGACTCTACAGCTGATTTAGATGGCTTCACGCTGGCGAGGATGGACCGCAATCAAAACTCCAGTAAAAGGGGGGAGGTGTATGTGTGTACATCAATAATAAGTACTGCTTCCCTGCTCACATTACAACGAAATATCAAGTTTGCACAAAGGACATTGAATTATTAGCACTGTGTTTAAGGCCATATCATCTGCCTAGAGAGATACATCAAATTAGACTATTTGTTGTGTATATTGCGCCCTCCGCTGATACACAGGCTGTGGCCACTTTGATCCACGAACTTGTGGCCCAAGCAGAGGCAGAAGCCCCTGATGCCGCTATCTTTGTGATGGGAGATTTTAATCTATGCAGTTTAAAAGAGCACCTTCCTGCATATCAGCAATATGTGACTTGCCCCACTCGCAATACAGCTTGCCTTGATCTGTGCTTTGGAAATATCCAGGACGCCCTCCACTCGAAGGCACTGCCTGGTCTGGGAAATTCGGACCATAATATGATCAAATTGTCGCCAGCATATGTGTCATGGTTGCGGCGTGAAAAACATAAAAAAGTGGAGATAAAAGATTGGATTACTGCCGCGACAGATACACTACGGGACTGTCTAGAATGTACAGACTGGAATGCTTTGGCTGACGGGACTGAAGACATCAATCAAGCAGCGCTGGTTATCTCGGGACACATAACATTCTGTGAGGACACAATAATTCCTAAAAAGACGATCAAAATGTTTCCCAACAATAAGCCCTGGATTACTCCAGAACTCAAACAACTTCTTAACCAAAAAAAGCGACTATTTAAATCTGGTGGAAGTAAGGAAGAGAAAAGAGAACTGCAGAGGAAAATTAAAGGAAAGATTATGGACTGTAAAACGGCATATAAACATAAACTAGAGGGCTTTTTCAGAAATGACACCAAGAAATCATGGCAAGGAGTTCAGGCAATTACTGGATACAAGCCTAAGAGGAATCTGATGGCAGTGGACAATGAACATGACATGGCAAATGACTTGAATGACTTTTATTGCAGATTTGATGAAAAGGATTTTAGTGATGAACAAGATTTGGTTTTTAAGAAAGTCAGTGGCATGAAGTGTATGAACATCAACATTTACATAGAGGATGTTCGATCTCATTTCAAACATGTAAACCCCCACAAGGCTGGTGGACCTGATGATGTTAGTAGCAGAACACTAAAAGTGTGTGCCGATCAGCTGGTGCAGCCCTTCCAGAGGCTGTTCCAGCTGTCACTAGATACTGGGGTGGTACCTACCCTGTGGCAAAAATCCTTCATAGTGCCCGTACCTAAAAATAATAGACCCAGGGAACTAAATGACCTTCGCCCTGTTGCCCTGACATCCACAGCAATGAAGTGTTTTGAAAAAATAATATTGAAACACCTACTCTCTGAGGTAGCACCATTTTTAGACCCAAATCAATTTGCATACCGTGCACAAAGAAGGGTGGAGGACGCATTGCTCACTTTGACAAATAATGTCTATGAGCACCTTGAACAGGCAAAAAGCCTGGTTAAGATTGTTTTTATACACTTTAGCAGTGCTTTTAACACAATCCAACCCCACCTGATGGCAAAAAAGATGGCAGACCTAGGTGTTAACCCTAGACTGATTTTTTGATTCATGACTTTTTAACCAATCGCAGCCAGCAAGTTAGATTTAATTCATCAATCTCATCTCTGAAAACTATCAATACAGGGGCACCACAAGGGTGTGTCCTGTCACCGGTATTATACACCCTATATACTAATAATTGTCAAGCAGCCTCCCTAGATCACACTTATTTTAAGTATGCTGATGACACAGTAATAGTAGGTTTTCTTAAGTCCAATCTCTCATCACTGAAGGGTTTTGAGAGGGAGATAAGAGGTTTTAGCCAATGGTGCATAGACAACTTTCTTGAGGTAAATGTAAAGAAAACAAAAGAGATGATCATTGATTTTAGCAAGAAAGGGATTGTAGTTCCCTCATCTGAGATAAATGGGGAGTTAGTGGAGAGGGTCTGCTCATATAAATATTTAGGTGTTGAAATTGACAACAAGCTCACTTTTAAGGAATGTGCTCAGAATAAGACCAAACAACTGCAGAAAAGGATGTATTTTCTTGGTAAGCTTAAACAGTTTGAGGACGGACCTGTGTATTTTAGAGTTGTTTTATAAAGCCCTCCTACAGAGTGTCCTCTCCTTCAGCCTTATTTGCGTCTTTGGAAACATGTATCTTCAGGACCAGAATAAGCTCCAACGTATGGTCAAAAGGGCCAGCAAGACTATAGGAATTGATCAGGCATCTGCAGCCCAATTATACGATGATCTCATCCTTAAAAAGATAGATCAAATCTTAAACGACCCAAGCCATCCTCTCCATCAGAAATTTCAAAGTAGTAACAGGTCAAGAGATAGAATTCTGCAACGCCCAATCAAAACTTCAAGGTATAGCCAGTCATTTGTGCCTACAGCAATTAGGTCATATAACAATAGACACAAGGAAAACTCTTAAATAAATATTTTTGGGAAATTTATTTATTTATTTATTTATTTATTTACTCAGACAAACTATGGTTAGATGTGATCACTGTATGCTTTTTTGTACTTTATGTCTGTCTTTTGTTTTTGATTTTGATTTTAATACCATAGCTGTAGCAAGGGAGTGTGAGAGTTGACCAAATGAATTTCCCGTGTGGGATAATAAAGTTTAACTTGAACTTGAAAAAAAACCATCCAGAGAGATCCCCTTGAACTAAAAGCACTAGTAATGCTCTTCGGCATGAAAGAAGGATTTGGCCATAAAGAAACGGCACTTCCATCTCCTCTGATGAAGAGACAAGACGAGGAGACTGAAAGTGCACATAAATCGCTCACTCTCTTAACCATGGTTAACGCTAAGAGGAGCGCTGTCTTCCAGGACAGAAATTTAAGTGAGATTTGGGATATAGGCTCAAAAGGAGCTTCTCTTAGAGCGCGTAATACCAGTGGTAAATCCCATTGTTAAGCGCTGCGTGACAGTCCGTTGCCTCCTGACTCCCTTCAGGAAACGCTTAACTAAAGGGTTGCAAAGGCAGATCTCTCTCCGAAACCTTTGTGGCACGATGAAATGGCCCTGGCGTATGTTTTAATAGTCGAAAGGGAGAGATTTCTATCGACTAGTAGCTGGAGGAAAGGCAGTGTTTGTGGCAGAGAGCAGGATGCTGGATCCATACGCCTCTCCTCACACCAGCACTGAAAAGCAGATCATTTTGCTGAGTAACAAGCAGTGGTTGAAGGGGCCCGTGCCCCTTGAATGGTTTAGACAACTCATGGGGCTAGAACAGACAACATGATGGCGGCCAGTCCATTCGTTGACCTATTACAGGGCGGCAATCGACTGATCGCAATGTTCAGCTTCTATAATCGGTCATCCACGTATCAAAGGATTTTCCACGGTTCCCTGGATAACAGTTGTTGCCTGCCCTGAACCATGGCACGCTTTGTGAAGACTTGTGGAACCACCACTATGATTCCAGAGACAAGTCTTCCGCCTGAATCTGTGTCAGGAGGCAAACTCAGAGGATCCAGGGAAAAGCGCAAATCCTTTGGTTCAAGGATGACCTCGATAATAGAATGTGCTTCTGGCAATTTCACAGAATAGGCTCATCGATTATGGGCTTGGCCCCTGGTGGTTCAGGGAGCGACTGCCACCATCATGTTCAGATTAGCCCCATGTTTGTCTATCAGCACCATTCAAGGGGCAAGGTGTTTGAGTGGCTGCACAGACAGGGGAATAGATAACAGGCACCTTCCCTATCGAACTGGGTTGAGGTAAAGGCGAGTGAACCACCTCTGGATTTTTCTCATGTGAAGAAGTCCCAGGGGGTGATCACATGACTGGCTGACATCATGCCCAGTAGGCGCATCACAGTCAGTGCCGTATTCCCTCTGTGAGGCTTGATACGAGGCAGGAGGGGGCTGAGCAATAGTAGTCTGGCTTTGGACAGCTTCGGGTTCATAGAGATTGAATCCTTGTGCACTCCCAAGTAAATTTATAATTTGGATGGGAGGGCGGCGCTCTTTTACCAGTTAATAGCAAAGCACAGATGAGTTAGATGACTGATCAGTTACACAGTGTGAAGCGCGCTACCTCCTTTGAGGCTGCTATAAAAATCAGATTGTCCAGATAAAAAAAGGACTCAGATGCTTTCTCTGCATCACTGATCTAACGCCACCTCTGCGTAATTGGAGAGAATGCATGGCACCAGCGAATAGCCGAAAAGTCGGCGACTATTTAATGAAACTGCACCCTTCTGACAGAGAAACGAATCAGAAACCCTTTCTTGTGTCTGGGAGTGATGGGGACATGGAAAAACACATCCTTTAAGTCAATGGAATTGAGCCAATCGACGTGGCACACACACTTTGATGCATGCTTTATGGTGCGTATGTGAATCTGTCTTTTCACAATTGTCTTGTTGAAAAAGAGCAGATGGTGAATCAGTCTGATTCCGCCTGTCTTTTTCAGCACAAGAGAGCAACGAGAGTAAAATCCTTCGCTCTCCTCGCCTGGGTGAACTGCGGATATTGCTCCCTTCCTCAACAGTTTGGTTAGGTATGAAGTCAGAGCCTCTAACTCTGTCTGAAAAGCCCTGACAATTGACATCACTCCGCTGAACAGCGCAGGCGGGAACGCGAACTGGAGAATACAGCCCCTTTCTATTATTCTCCTCAGCCTTCTTTTTAGAAAAGACTTTGCCACGCTGAGAAGTGCCCAGAGAGCGGGCGTGAAAATGTAAGGGTAGTTTTTACTGGCGTTTCTGTTAGTCAGAGCAGAGCCCTCTCCGCCGTAGCGTGTTGTAGCACAGCTGACGGGAGGGCAGGATAGAAAGGGCTGAGAGATGGGAAGAGCAGCATTACCAATCTCCCCAGACTCAATAGCCTGCACTGCTGTGTGGGTAGCATGGGTTGGGCCTGGAGTGCGCGTAGCTGTTGCAACAGCAGCATAGTCAAGCTCCCTCACCTTAGCTCGTAAAATTAAACCACCATCACTGAGGATCGGACTTGCGATCTTCAGCGTAGGGGGTTCTGAGCTTACCGCTGAGTTAGGACTGTTGTTTAAATGCAGATTGGCGGGCTTTGCCTTTCATCTGCGTGTAACAGAGGACTCAGGTGTGTGGGGAATACATGTCAAAACAGTTGCAGAAAACTCAGTGGAGACAGAGGCAAACTGCTTTAAAAGGAACTGCTTCTCAACACAAGGGGAGTGGCCCTGAAAAGGACCGACATGAGAAGTTGGACACATATCCCCTGTTGGCAGTAATTACCTCCTCTGCTTCCGCAGTGGTGCGGCTGGGGGGTTTGTCCACTTGCATGCAGGGCTAAGATTATGCATGCCGGGACAAGAGGCGCAGGGAGGCGCAGTAGCGAGAGGTGTGGGCTGTACAGTGGTGGGATGGTGGGAAGCGGTCTGAAACACAGGGGCAGCAGGGGCTGCCGGGCGCCATTGCAGTGAGTGATTTTCTCTCCAATCTCGCCAAAAACCGTGAGTGCGCTGTGGGCGAGTATTTACTCGACCGCACTGGGTGAACTTCCTCACCCACTCTGCTTTGTCAATCGCCTCTCTTCCTGCTGGAAATATTGGTTGGTGGAGAGTGTGTGGAGAAATAGCTGCAGAACGCTCAGGGGAGAGGGGGCAAACTGTTTTCTCTTAAGCTGCCTCTTATTGTGAGGTAGCCACACATTTCCCACTGTTCCTCGTAGCTTCCAGTGTTTTATCGGTGGTTCAGTCGGTGGGCTAGACCAGGAACACGCTGGCCGGCGTAGCGGGGCGCAGCCAGGTTGAGCCAACGCCGTGTTAAACTTTTGCGCAGCGAGATCCGTCAATTGCAGGACACGGAGTCCTGGAGCGTGGACTTCAGGCTCTGCCGGCAGTTATTCACTTGCAACACCTTGATAAAGTGGTGAGAAAGGGATGTTCGCAAAAGCGGGGCACCCTGCTCGCCGAACTCCAAGTCTTCCAGTGGGAAATGGGAAGCACTAGAACAAGCAGTAATGAATGGAGTAGAATTATCAAATTTTTGCCCTTCATGATCCTCCGCCTCACCACCGTACGATGGACCCAAATTCACATTAGCTTCCTCAGTATCTATGATACTTGTTATACGGGATATAAATGCGTCAGTCCGCCACTGCAGCTGCCACGAAGGTAGGAGGGGACAAAAAAGCAGAGAGCTTAAGGCGTCAAAGCTAGCCCGGCATGTTCGGCGCCGAGGCACGTTTCGCAGCGTGAGTGAGGGTCATACGGCATAATGTAGCAATTGCCACACTCCGGGCGGAGGCGTACCGCTCTTCGAGAAATGCTCATCTTCAGAACAGCTTCATTCAATTTCTTGTGCTGAAGAAAAAGTAGGAGCTGAACTCAGGTCACGCGAATGTAATATACCGTGGATGCGGACCTGACTGGGGCCATCATGCAGGACAATGGCGGGAAAGAAAATCTTCAGAGCTGCGCATGCGCAGAGGGATAAAGCCAATAGCGACAGCCTTAAAGGGCGAAGCTCATACGAAATAGAACCAGATTCACCAAACATGGATCCAGAGACTGAGCCGCCTGAATAGGGCATTTGCGAGAACCGCGTTGCCCCAGGCAACCTCGGTACCTCTGCCAAACATTCAGTTGCGTGGGTCCACACATGTAGCAGGAAATGGTGAGAATGCACAGAAAAAATCATGTTTTTGGGGTTAAAATACTGGACCTTACCCATCAAATATGATCAGATCAGGAGTGTTAGAAACAACTATGACATCTCAGGATTGAAGACGGTGATTTTCTGCTTTCTGTGTGTACACAGAGTCAAATATTTTGCTCATTTAAATTGTGCTTTGGACACACATTTGAGCAATAATTAGAGAAAATGCCCAGCAGTTGATATTTCCTTTCAATGCTTTTTCTCTGACTCATATTTTATCAGGTAGAATAAAGCATAAGATATCAAATAAAATTGAATGAGTTCCTGTATCACCCATTCATGTGTCACTTTATTAGTGTACTGGGTGACATTTTTTAGCAAGCCTAAAATTGTAAAAAAAAAAATAAATAAAATAAAAAACAATCATCAATGTGTTGAATGATTCCAATCACCCTTTCATTGGATGCATTTTCGGTCTACTGGCGCCATTAAAACGGACAGAACTATCAAAAAGGGAAGATTACTGCGATGTGTTATGCCTCTCTTGTTCTAATAAATGCAGCAGCAAAAGATATCTCCATTCAAACAAAGAAATTCAATGCTTGCTTGAAATGTAGGCGGACGAAAACATACAATCACAACTGGATATGACACGCAAAAACTCGGAGATTTGTGGAATAATTTGTGAGAAGTTTCATTCAGTGGTTATCACAGAACAATAGAGCAGTGCGTTGACAAACTAAAGAAAATGCGGCTGCGATATTTCAAAGTGCGGGACGCCATGCAAGTCTGGCAGCTCAAATTATGAGATAGATACAATTTTGTGATATCAGGCAGTGGACAGCATAATCGGCCAAAACAGCAAGGGCGAAATAATTCCGTATTCAACATCCACCAATGTCGAATGTAATCAGCACATTTTCAGCTTACCTTGATGTTTGGGTACCCCGAGAAAGATTTGGATGTGTAAAAACAGAAAGCATTCAGTCAAGAAAATTTCGAGTTTAGTTTCTAGCGCTGCTATACGTGCTAATCCATGTTACAGATGGCACACCGGGTTGCTATAGGGCACATTTTTAATTTAAGTTCCAATTCTACATTTGGAGCACCTATGTGCATTCCTGGATATTAATATTTTCGATATTATATTCTAAACCCCCTTCTCAATAATACATTTTCGACACCCACGTTTACTGTTTACAGCAGGTTTGCATTTGCCTCATTGGACATTTATACATACACAAGTTTTTGCCTGGAATGCAAACTCTGGATACATTGGCCTTCATTTATCAAACTTGCAATGTCCTGGATCTGGTGTAGATTCTGAAAAGTAAATATCAGCGTTCTCCTGAGCCAGGTGTCAAGGCTGATTTACTAAAAGTGTGTGGACATGCGCTGATTTCGGTGTAGAACTGGCGTGTGGTTGATAAATCTGGCGGCTGAAACCATCGTAATTTACATGACACGCCCCTATAAATTCATGCTCCGGGAGGCACAGTCCTGCCCACTTTCTGACATGGACTCTCGAAAGACGGCAAAGAAGAAAGAACTTCACTGAGGAGGAAATATAAAGTATCACGTCCGAGGTGGAGAAAAACAAAATACTTTTATTTGGAAGCCTTAAGAGTGGCATAAAGGGAGCCCTGAAGGCTGAAGTTTGGAAAACTATTGCTGCTGCGGTAAACACTGTTGGGGTGTCAAACCAGAGTGCAGCAGAAGTTTGATTTAATTCATTAATAAATTCAATTTATAGATCCATGATATTTTATGTTATATAGCCTACATAACTGACAATCCAAATGCTTTACATGTAGGTCAGAAAAAGTGGTCCGATTTTAAGATTGCCACCAAAAAACGGGTTGCTGCGCTTAGGTGCAGCAGCGCACGGACCGGTGGAGGCCAACCAGACTCGAACCTCCAGCTGTCACCATCCGAAGAGCGCGTGGCAGCAGGGCTCCCCCTCCATCATGGGAATACGAGGCGGTGGGAACACGGGCGAGTCCCCACTGCCTCGAAAGGAGCTGCATAAGAGTAATTGTTAAAATAAAGTCTGCAGAGATCACTCTTCATTGTACTTTTATTAGTATTACTCCATGACATTTAATTGTGTGCCACATAAAACGAGCAGCCACTCGTCACTTTCCCCGAGGAGATCTTTTCTGCGCCTAAAGTTCCTCTCACGTCTGATAGAATCGTATTCGTCTAACAATAGAAGATCTGCCATTGTCAAAATGTGATCACTTTATTTAGCTAGTTAGTTAATGTACTCTTATGGTTACTCAGCCAAAGTGACGGCAAAATAAAGAAAAGTTTGATGAAACGTGAGTAAATGTGCACGCGCTAGATATAAATTTGATTTTCTAAAATAATTACGCGCAAACTTATTTTCCAGTCTGCCTTTAATTAAGTTGCGTTTCTTTTGTTGTTCAGTATATATCTGACTGGATGAGCATCTGACATACCACACTGCATATCTTTCAAGCCACGCATTGCGCTTAATCAAATTGATTGTAATTGTCAGCCGTCTGGCCTGACAAACAGGTTATTCTCTCAAAATATAAGTTTAATCAATTTCTCAACGCAGATGTCTCATTTATTTATTTATTTAGCCTAATTATTCATTTTAATAATAAAAGTAACCACAGCATGACGTCCAAATCGCTGCATATTATTAATAATTTTGACAGCTGCCCTCGTTCCCGCATGTTGTTCGCTGGTTTCAAATCTGTGTACACCTGGTCAGACCTGGCGTGAGATTTTTGCGGACCGTTCGCTCACGTTCAGATTGATAAATGCCGATCCTTGCGGGAGATTTGGTGTACACCCATTTTTTTGGTGTACGCACATTTGATAAATGAGGGCCTATGTGTTTTTTTTTTCCTATTATGAAGCAAACAGAGTCTAATGGTTTACATTGAATCAACAATAAAATAAATTATTTGAATATACTATAACCAGTCTTATTTATTGTTTTTTCGTAATGATATTAAATAATGCAGATGTTGCTATTAGTAATACTTATGCCTCTACAGATGCCATTTTTTAGTAATTTTACCAACAACAACTTTTGTTTATTGTAAAGGTTAGCATATTAATTAGACTTACCCTCTGTGATACACTTCACACTTTAATTCTGCAGATTATGTGTTACCTAACAGGGATGATCTAAAGAATTAAAAAGGTACAGCCCCATACAATTTTTAGTTGAAATATAGGCCTAAAAATCAAAAGATAACCTATGGTGCAAGTACTTTTACAACTCCAATTCCAAAACAGTTGGGACAAAGTATAAATTGTGAATAAAATCAAAACGCAATGACTTTCAAATCACACCAGCCAGCATTTTATTCACAATAGAACAGGGATAACATATCAAATTTGAAACTGAGAAATTTTACAATTTTATCCACAAAATGAGCTCATTTCAAATTTGATGGCTGCTACAGGTCTCAAAAAAGTTGGGACAGGGGCCTGTTTACCATGGTGTAGCATCCCCTCTTCTTTCTAACACAGAGTGGAGGCGTCTGGGCATTGAGGAGACAAGTTTCGTGAGTTTAGCCATTGGAATTTGATCCTACGCTTGTTTAATACAGGCTTCCAGCTGCTGGAGAGTTCTGGGTCTCCTTTGACGGTCTTTTCGTTTAATTATGCGCCAAATGTTCTCAATCAGTGAAAAATCAGGACTGCAGGCAGGCCAGTTCAGCACACCGACTCTTCTACCACGAAGCCATGCTGTTGTAATAGCTGCAGTATGTGGTTTTGCATTGTCCTGCTAAAATACACAAGGCCTTCCTTGGAATAAATGTCATCTGGAGGGGAGCATATGTTGCCCTAAAACCTTTATATACCTTTCAGCATTCATGGTGCTTTTTAAAACATGCAAGTGTCCCACACCATATGCACTGATGCATCCCCATACCATCAGAGATGCTGGCTTTTGAACTGAATGCTGATAACAGGAGGGGTGGTCTTTCTCCTCTCAAGCCCGGAGGACACAACGCCCATGATTGCCAACAAGAATGTCAAATTTGGACTAGTCTGACCACAGGACACTTTGCCACTTTGCTACAGTCCATTTTTAATGAGCCTTGGCCCACAGAACACGGCGGCGCTTCTGGGTCATGCTCAACAATGGCTTCCTTTTTGCACGATAGAGTTTTTGGTGGCATCTGTGGATGGCACGATGGACTGTGTTTACAGACAGTGGTTTCTTGAAGTATTCCTGGGCCCATTTAGAAATGTCAATGACAGAATCATGCTGGTGAGTGATGCAGTGGCGTCTGAGGGCCCGAAGATCACGGGCATCCAGTATAGGTCTTTGGCCTTGTCCCTTTCGCACAGAGATTTTTCCAGTTTCTCTGAATCTTTTGATGATGTTATGCACTGTCGATGATGAAACCTTCTTTGTAATTTGACATTGAGGAACATTGTTTTTAAAGTATTCCACAATTTTTTCTATGCAAGCCTTCACGGGTTGGAGAGCCTCTGGCCATCTTCTGAGAGACTCAGCCTCTCTAAGACATCCCTTTTACAGGCAATCATGTTACACATCTGATTCTAGTTAACTTAATTACTTGCTAAATGTTCTTTCAGGTGATTCTCTTATATATTAATTGCTTTTTCAGCCCTTTTTTTTTTTGCCTGTGTCCCAACTTTTTTGAGACCTGTTGCAGCCAGAAAATTTGAAATGAGCTCATTTTAGTGGATAAAAAAGTAAAATGTTTCAGTTTCAACATTTGAAATGTTGAGTGTATCCTTTCTGGGCATCCAAATACCTGGAAGAGATGGTTCCATATGACCCTGGCAGTGGTGGCAGCTGACTGATCTTTTGAAGGGATAGCGATAGCGTACTTGGAAAAGAGGTCAGTCATGACTCGGATATATGGGTAGGGGTTGCATATCCGATTCAATGCTAAATAGTCCATCCCCACGATCTGGAAGGGGAAGCTGGTGTGGATTCATACCATGGGAGCCCTCGTTTCTGGACCAGCTTTGTGGAGGATGCATTGTGGGAACTCCGTTCCCCAAGCTGCCCCATTGGTTGTCATGCCAGGCCAGAAGAAGCTCTTCTTCATGAGTGTTGTCACCTTGTCAGGGTTCAAGTGGCCAGCCTGTTGATGGAACTCCTCCTACAAGGCCTGCGTCTCAGCTCGTGGCGCCAGCCGTTGTAGGTTGGTCATGCCCGTCCCTGGTTCCCTATAATGTCAGATCAGGATGCCGTCTTGCAGCTCCAACCTGCTCCACTCGCACACCCACCTCCACAGTTGCTGGCTTTTTGCCTCACAGCTCCTGTGATGACGAGCGTGTCCCCTGGTTCAGCCACATGGCTAGTTGACATAGGTCTTGGTTGCTATGCTGTTGCTCTTGCCAACTGTGCATTGCCATTCCTCCTAGGTCCACTTGGTCTTCCCCTGCAGCTTGCACCCTTACTTCTCCTGTTTGTGCCCCAGGTAACCTGGAGAGAATACTAGCATTAGTGTTAACTCGACCCAGCCGGTTTTTAATTCCATAATTAAAATTGGCCAATTGGGCCACCCAACGCTGTTCAACAGCACCCAGCTGGGCAGTGTCCAGGTGCAACAAGAGGTTATTATCAGTGTAGACCTCTATCTCCATACCCCAGAGGTAATCTTTGAATTTTTCGGTGATAGCCCTTCATAGCCAGTAGCTCCAGCTTGAATGAACTGTAATTCTGGTCATTTTTTTCTGATGGCTGAGGCTACGGCTATCACCTTCCTGTACTTGGGACAACACCGCCCCCAATCCCTCCAGGCTGGCATCTGTATATAAGCGAAAGGGGAGACTGAAGTCAGCAAATGCAAGTATAGGAGCACTCACCAGGGCATCTTTCAATTTCTGGAAGGCTCCATCACACTCCTTGGTCTAGGTGATTGTGGCATTTTTATTGTTATTCGCCCTCCCCCCGAGGAGGCGATGCAGCGGACCTGCTACCTTGGAAAATCGTTTAATAAAGCAGCGATAGTAGCCCATGAAAGCCGAGGAATGATTGAACTTGACGAACTGTTTGGGGGGCTTCCCACTGTTGGACCACAACTGCCTTTTCCGGGTCTGCCACCACACCCTCATAGTTCACCAAATGGCCCAGGCATACCACTTTCTGTTGAAACAGTTTGCATTTCTTTGGCTGGAGCTTCAGTCCCGTGTCCAGCAAACGGGCAAACACTCTCTCCAGGTCTTGCAGGTGTGTAGCAAAGTCTGGGGAGTACTCAGTCACGTCATCCAAATAAATAAGCAGTTACTCGTTTACCATGCTCCCCAGACAGCGTTCCATCAGACGCTGAAAAGTGGCTGGCGCGTTGCATAGGCCAAAAAACATGCATTCAAATTCTTATAACCCATTGGTGTTGTGAGGACAGTCTTCTCACAGTCAGTGGGGTCCATTTCAACCTGTCAGTAGCCACTGGCCAGGTCCAGCGTGGAAAACCAGCCGGCTCTCTGTAATCCTGTGAGCAACTCCTCAATTCTTGGGAGGGGATAAGCATCGCGATGGGTCATAGCATTCAGTTTATGATAACCGACACAAAAACGCCATGACCCATTCTTCTTCCTCACCAGAATGATGGGTGCTGCCCAAGAGCTTGCACTCTCCCGAATCACTCCACTTTCCAATATTCCTTTGAGGAGGCTACAAAGCTCTGGATAGAGGTTGGGTGGTACTGGCAGGTACCGCTCTCTGCTAGGAAGTGCCTCACCTGTTGGAACACGATGTTGGACCACTCCTGTGCAACCAAAATCTTCATTATGGGCAGCAAACACAGACTTCCATCGATTCAGCATGGCGGTCAACTGCTGTTGTTGTGCTGGGGTGAGTCCATCACCCTTAATAAAAGGGCGGGGTGCTGGTTTTCAGGGCAGGTTGAAACATGGTCGACTACCACTCTGATGGTGTCAGGATTCAATGGTCGTAGTCGCAGTACTTGCTGGCCCTGGACTTCAGTAGTGGATACTTCAGAGACTTCAGCTAACGTGGTGCGTGGCTGAATCTCGATCGGATCTGGATTAGGATTGCAAAGTCGGACTGGAACTTAGCCCCTCCGGCTAAAGACCAGAGCTCTCAGCACTTGCCACTCTTCTTTTTGTTCTGGCAGGGGTTCAACCAACAGCAAGTCTGGTCTGACACTAATTACTTTGACTTAGGTAGGATTGTTAATGCAAAACTTCTACTTTTACTTGAGTATATATTTTGCTGGTTATCTGTACTTTTACTTAAAGTTATATACGTCTGAGAATCAGTTTTGAGACGTTGAGAAAAATTTGAAAAAAAGCATCCTGCCCACACACACACCCCCTCCCCTCTGTACTGAACTTCCCAGACACACCCCTCTACCAGAGCAACAAAGCCGGCCAGCAGTAAACAGACCTCCACCACTGCTAGTATGAGAGTAGATGGCACCAATGTAAGCCATCCGGCTGGATGGCTTACATTGATCTCTTGGAATGGAATTTTTTTTTCGGTTTTTTCTTTTGTGTAATTGTACTATCGGACCATAAACCATCTAAATGAGGTTATTAATAATGATCCAATTCAAATCAGATACCAAGTACTGAACTTCAGTACTTCCTCCACCACTGCTAGTAAGGATGGCACACACAAGATCTCTTGTTTATGCTATAATACTTCTCATATAAATCAGCCCAAGCAGCACTTAGAAAAGTGACTCAAGTACAAGGCTACAGTACTGGCATAAACACGCATGAAAAAGGACGTCTGATTTGTTTTTCTGTCCTTGGTCTCAATCGCCAATACACTCAAAGAAGAAGAAGACGTTTTTCTTGCCTCCTGTCTTGCCGATAGTTGAATAATTTAAAGCAATGCAAGTAACTAGATAATTTGTTAGTAACTATAATCCGATAAAGTTATCAAAGTAATGCATTACATTTCTGCATTACTGATAAATGTAATCAGATTACAGTAATTAGTTACTTTGTAATACGTTACCCCCAACACTGATAACAACCAATTAAGATTTCCTGTTTTGTGGTTCTAACATTGGTCGGTGCCCAGGAAGAAATGGGGCACTGGGTGAGTGAGAAGATGGAAGACCCAAGTGAAGAGGATGTGGTTTATTAACTAAACTAAGTGCTGATAACAATAAATAATAGTAAATACAAAGTATAAACTATGCAGGTTAACTGAAGAAAAAGAAACCAAAACAAAGTGCTCTTAAACTAAAAGGTGTTACAATCTAAAACCCTAGTCACACTAGAGGCGGAATGAGCCGGAATGCCATCGGAATTAAAATTCTTTGTCTATTCCTGGATATTCATAGTGCGTTCTAAAAATTCTGACTGCATTCTGAGCGCATTCCAAATGTTCGGGCCCATTCTTGTGGCTGGCCCGAATGTTTTGCTCATGCTCAAAACTTTCCAGATGTATTCGAAGTGGAGAAATATCGAACGGCATTCGAAGTGTATTCTAACTGCGCTCTGACTGCATTATAAATATTCTTAGGGCATTCCAACAGCATTCAAAAATCTGATTGCATTCGAGGGAGAATTGAAACGGCAAGCCACGTCAAATCCTGCCAGAATGCGCCTCGAATGAGCCAGAATGCACCTCGAATGCATCTCGATTGCTGCTGGAATCTATTTCGATATTAAAACAATTCACCTTGAAAAATAATCCCTAAAAAATAAAGATTGGTCATGACCTGTTTTCAATTGTTCATTTAAATTACCATTACAGAAACTCTGAAAACTCAACATTATCAGGTATGGCCAGTTTTCATTAATAACGCATACCTGTTAACTCTCTTGGCGTCAGTTTTAGTGGCATATTTACGTTCCCCTGCTGTAGTCAGCAATTACTCAATCGACGCGTATGGGACACTTATGTTACATTCTAAGTACATTCTGAGTATTTGAGCTGCATTCTGTTTGAATTCTTGGACGTTCCAACCATATTCGGCAGCCAAACCAGGAGCATTCTGACTGCATTTGAGGCACCTTCCAACCAGACTTCGGGTGGTGTTCAGGCAGCAATTGAACCGCACTCGTACGGCATTCGAAGTGTATTCTAAATATTCTGACTGCATTCTAACAGCATTCTAAATATTCCTACTGTGTTCCAACTACATTTAAGCTGCAATCGAGAACTAATACACTCAGATTGTGCAAGAATCATTTGAGGCAGGTTCGAAGTGCATTCTAAGTATTCGAACGGCATTCTTTCAAAGCTGTAAGAATTTTGGTCAATTTGAAATTCCCGCCCGAATGTTGCGCGAATTCTTCATTCTGGCTGGTTCTGCTTGATTCCTGCTGATTTTGAATAAGTGTGACGGGGGCTTAAGGCTACCAGCCTGGGAGTGGGTGAAAGAGGTTTGAATAAACAGGTAGTGAATAATTAATCTACCAGAACCAGGTGTGAACAATGGGCAGAAGGATAATTGGATCAGGCAGGTTGCTGGAGGGAACAGAGGAAAACAGAAAGGAGGCATCACAGTGGTAAATAATGGCGCTTTCACACTAGGGCCTCTATCTTTCACACTGCCCTACCCATTGCCACTACCCGCTACCCATGAATTACGCATTTAGCAGCTTCCACTATCCCTAAACGGTATCTTGCGGCCACACTACCCGCTATACATTATGCCGACTCCTTTATTTGCGCCTGGAGGTGTGCCTGTGGGCGTTTTTGCGCTTTCCCTACAATTGCTATCTTGACCACACACGTTAGAGAAAGTGTATAACGGGTCCTCAAACCACCTGCTACCCATTTGGGCATTTACAAGAGCGCGCCCAGGCAGCTTCAATGCGCGTCCACTTGGAAACATTTGGTCGTGCACATGCGGCTCCACTTCCCAAATTAACTCACCTATAAAAAGCCACCTTACTTTAGCCTCAGTTGAACCCCTGAGAAAATGGCAGAGATAGTACTAAATCGCCTTGATCGCCAGTTAAATAATAGAAGATGCCCAGAACGCGTGTACTGCCAGCGCACCAGCTACCTGGGCCTTTCAGGTAAGTCTATATTGTTTGTATTTTGTATAAATCATTTTTTCCACTTTTATAATAATATATAATTATATATAATATATATCATTAATATATATTATATATGATAATATTCTAAAATTATAATAATACAAGTATTATTTCCCACAGAATGAGAATGCGTGACAAAACTGCGCCTCTCCCGTCAGGCAGTGATGGAATTATGTCACCTGGTTGCAGATGATGTGGACACTGCTGCCAGCTGTCCGTATGCCTTGCCCTTTGCTGTTAGGGTTACTGTGGCACTATTTTTCTGTGCTAGTGGGTCATTCCAACACCCACTCAGCTCAATTGGAGGCATGACCCAATCTGCCGTAAGCTCGGCTATAACTGCAGTCACTGTCAGCATAGTCCGACATGCCTGTAGGTACATCACTGGCATCCCTGTGACATCCGAGAGACTACGCAGGGTAAAGCGGGATTTTTTGGCAAGATATGGGTTCCCTAGGGTTCTGGGTGCCGTCAACTGCACACACATTCTGATTCGGGCTCTGGCTCTGAACAGTGGCGCCTATGTGAATCGTAAGGGAACCCATTCCATCAACGTCCAGGTGATTTGCGATGCATGGGGTTACATCTTGAATGTATACGCAAATCATCCTGGAGGTAGCCACGACACTTTTATAATGGAGAGGGACCCCCCTCTGGATGGGTGGCTGTTGGGTGACAATGGCTATCCATTAAAGACGTGGTGCATGGTGCCATACATTACGCCAACAAGTGTGCGTGAGTTCACTTTCAATAGAAAACACTCACGCGCATGAGTTGTCATTGAGCGAACATTTGGCGTGCTCAAAATGCGGTTCCGCTGCTTGGACATGTCAGGTGGGGTCTTACAATATGGTCCTCAGAAAGTAGCATCTTTCTTTGTGGCATGTTATGTGCTGCACAACATTGCCCTACGCCATGGAGTGATGCTGGAGTTTGAGGATAGATTATTACCAGACTATAGAAGACGGCAAGCTGAAGTGCAGGTGCCGACTCCAAACGCTGATATAGTGCCAGCAGTAGCAGGGGCAATGAGAGACCAACTGGCAGCGGAGCTGCGACACCGCTAGTCATGTCATCTGCAGCCTGCCTGGTAAGTAATTTGTGCGATCAGTAGGCTACTGATAATGTAATAACAGTGGCGGGGGTGGGCGGAAAACCGAGGGGCGGAAAACATCCCTTGAAACGGATGAGATTAGTGACCCGATTTCAATCATTGTTCTTGGTCAACATGTTAGTTTCCCTTATAATGAAATGTTTAAGCGAGTGAATAATAAATTCTATAAAATGTTTAATTCACATGCCTTAATAGGCAACTCTTCACGAAAAAACCACTGTGGATTTTCCGAGTTAAATTCTGTCACATCCTAAGCAAGTTGTCAAAACTGTGTGTAATGATTGTTTAATTTAAAAAGATTGAAATGCACTCTTTTTTGCGTTCAACTGGTGCATTTGATTTCTCGTCTTAACGAAGACAATTAGCTACACTGGAGAGGGGAGAGTTCAAGTGTCTTTTACCAGGGAAATTAACTGAAAACAGATCAAGACTAATAAGCAGTTTAAAGACATGTTTATCGCCCTCCTTGTTCTCCGTCCACAGCCCGCCACTATGTAATAATACATGTAATTCATATAGCGTTTTATTAAATACTCAAAGTCGCTTTATAAAGAAAAAAGTGTAAATGGTTGCAGTCAATGTAGGCATTTATTTGGCTGAGGGTATTTTCTAAAATGAGATTTTGATCCTCCCCTGTCTGGATTTGACCTCATGCATGAGCAATTTAACTTCGTCTTCGGAGAAACATGCAACCTTCCTCTCTCCATCACGGGTTTCAGTTTGAGGATTTGGGATAGCGCAGCCTGCTCTTAAAGGCAATGGCACCTGGCACACTGATTGGTTTAACTGGCGTAACGCCCAAACCACACCTATGCATAATATAATGGGTAGCGCAGGTGTTTTAGGGATATAGGCAGGTGTGCAAGATAGCAATTTTTGCTGGGGAACGCCTCTTATGCAATGCTAAATCCCCAAATAACGGGTTTAGGGACTCTGGCATAAGATAGGGCCCTAGGTATGATTGTCCCCCCTCCCCTCTCCCCCCGCTGGCCAGCTTACACACTAGTAATGTTGTTCCCTACCCCAAGTACTCTTGCGTATGTCGAAATTCTAATATAGTAGGTGGCAGTATGCACCCAGTTGGTTTTAAATAGGGAAATACAGTATATACAAAGAAGTGGAAGCAAAGATTTGCTTTATGGTGCTGTAGGTGGACTGATGGGTTGCGATTCAATAATGTTTGGCTAACTCGTTTATTTTTGGCCGATCATGCTGCCCATTGCCTCATACCACAGAAATTTATCTTTTTCATCTCTTGAGCTGCCAGACTTTCGCATCATGTCCCGTACTTTGAGATATTGCAGTGGCATTTTTTTTTACTTTGTCATGGCACTGTTCTCTTGTTCTGTGATAACCATACAAATGTTACTACTCATAAATTATTCCATAAATCTCCACATTTTTGTTTGCAGCATCTAGTTGTGATTGCCTGTTTTCAAGCAAGAAATGAATTTGTTTGTTTGTGAGAACAAAATAGTCAAATATTTAAGACGTCATGCAACAGTCCACTTCCGTGTTTGAATATAGTTGCTTTCACATTTGGTATGAGTACAGATGAACTGTGCCTGAAACCACCTTGTTCTTTTTTGGCAATGTACAGTTTTTTTTTTTTTAAACAAAGTCATTCCACATCACGTAAGGAATATTCTGTGAAAAAAAAATCTAACCGATATCTCTAATATTGACCCAGGTGGCCTAACATGTCTTCAATCTAGGCTGATTAGCTTCATAAGACATTCATCTATAAAAGTTATAGATTTTAGATTATTATGTCAGAAATTATTTTGGACATTTCCGAGGTGATGCGACACAATCCATGGAGAAATCCTCACAGCTCTTCTGCCATACAATGACCATCTTTACAATGGTGCGCTTTGATGTGATTGTCTACATTCATTTTCAATGGTAGAAAAGATGTTCCTAAACCGAATGACAATCAAATTATTGGGTGTTAATCTGCCGAAGGTAAATTAAAAGCTGATTGAAACCATGGTTGAAACGAGTCTTGTGGAAACCAACTTCCGGTATTTCTCCATCAAAAAATGTTGACGTTGTGTCAATAAATTTATTAATTTTAATATGTACGATGTTAGAAATTAATTTTTGAACACTATATTTCCAAAAGTTACCAAAGGTTGGCTCACGTACAGCTAAGGCATGTGTCTGGCGCATGACTTTGCATTTTTGGGCTTCTACATTCATTGAAAGACAGCGTAGCAGCCCCAGTCACAGCGTAGCGGCCCAAATTGACAGTGAAATTCGCTGGCAAGAACACTGATATTTCCAAATCACAACATTGTCATGCAGCATATCCACTTTATGCGAAGAAACTCGGCAAAAAGCTCATGTTGACCATTTTTACCTCAACCGAACACAATTCAAGCACCAAGCAAGAAAATAAGCATGGAGCAAAACATAGGATAAAATCATATTAGCGCTGAGTCACTAGAATTTCTCCTGAATTTGTGCTATGGATACAAACAACACCTCAAATGAAAGAGGAAAGTCCACAGAATCCAACGATATACGCCCTGTCATTTTAAACCGACACCACACTCAAAGAACAGCAGGCATACACTTTAAAGTCAACAGAGATGAGCAAAAAATTTTCTTACCTTTGATATTTTGTAATAAAAAACTGTTTGAGGGTAAATCTGCCCTTGCTATTGTAAGCTGAATGTGTCCATGTTATAAAGAAACTATATCTTACAGTTTCCAAGCTTGTTTTTCCTGGGGCATTGCTTCAAAGATCTCAGTTGCTCAGCATTCAGCTTGCTTGCAATGTATTTTCCTCTCTGTGATTGGCTTGTGATGCTGTCAGTAAGACTTGCTGGTAGCCGTTTGATTCTATGGGTACTGACGTTTCTAACAAGCCCTAAACCACCTTAATCGCACAATCTTAACCTGAGAAAGAGCCATGCGTTCCCAGTGCATCAAATCAAGTCCATGGGCCATTCGCATGTACTTAAATAGCGCGACAACATAAACGCTTAACAGGTTTGTTTGTGGTATTTTCTGTATGATTATCCACAAAATATTCAACAGTCATTTTCAAAGTCATTTTCTGATAGAATCTTTCTGCCATTCCGTGTGAATACTGAAGGCACAACAGTACAAACAAGGTGAATGACGTATTTTCTTGATTCATTCTTTATATAGGCAATTTGGCCTAATAGCAGCAGTCAACTGATATAGCCTAGTGGTCAGGGTGTAGCGCCGCAACACAGACGACCGAGGTTTGAGTCCCCGGTCAATTGTGCTTTAGTAAGACTAAATTAGAATTTTTCTGGTATAAATAACTGCTGAGGTTTTTGTTCTTTTTACTTTTTTCCCCTATTTTTTAACCTTTCCTTTGTATTCATAATGCCATTAATTTGCTTTTTTTAAAAATAAATCTGCTCCAGTGGAGTCAAACTTCATTGTCTTTGTATGTATTGTCTTTGAATGGGAAATTGTATAGGCCATAGGACTGCCAGAAATAAAAATTAAAAATAATATTTATAAATTCTAAAAATGAAAAACTGGCCATATTTGGGTGGAATGAATGCCTGTAGTGACATATAAGTGAAATTTGATGAGTTTTACAGTTTAATATCTGAGAAATCTGATTTGGCACACAAGGTACCTGAATTGCCAATTTGGACAACCCACCAAGACATTCCTCCCTAATTTTGCGCTGATTTACTTGATTAAAATAAAATTTGGCACAGATAATGGTGAGATTCTGTGCTGTACATTTTTAGAGGTTTCAGACTGCAGCTAAATAAGTTCACAAGGGATAGAAGTAAAACTTTGTTTGGTGCAAAATGAGATCTTTCATTTACACTGTGTTCCATCTTCATTATTCTGACTCAGTGACATATATACTGATTTTTACACCACAGCAGAAATCCCAAATGGTTTTACCTTTATTATGATACCAGGATTATTCAAATAGACTAAGTAGTAACAGAGATGTACTCATTTCATTTTGGGGTTGCCATTTTCGAAAAAGAGGCTCAGGGCTTAAGGGGTTAATTGGTCTTTATCTAACACCAACCACTGTCATATTTTCTTTTCCTGACCTCTCAATGAACGTTTTCCTCTTTTGAGACTATGGTGAATTTCTTTCTCAGTGGATTGCCAAAAGTGCATGGAAATCCACTTCAATAAACTTGCAGGTAGCCAGGGTCGCTGCCAGAACTTAAAATTTTGGGGCAATGATACATTCCTATATGACAACAAATTAGTCCTAGCTAGTTCTCAATTTTCCTTTCTTCACACATTTTCCAATTTTGACCGCCTTCACAACACCGTTGGGCCTTTATGAGTTCAACAGGTTGCCACAGGGCCTGTGTCACTGGAAATGGTCCTCAGGAGGTTGAGTGTCCACGGCCTGAAATTAGCATAGAAAAAGTGCCTCCTTCTCTGCTGTAGTGTGAGGTTCCTAGGCCACGTAGTAGATGGGAATGGTGTCGCAGTAGATCCCGACAAGGTTAAGGCTATCAGTGATGTGAGCGAAACTGACCTTATGATAGATGATGGAGTTACACCATCCCAGCGGAAAATCAGATCCTTCTTAGTTATGGTTATGTATTACCAGCGTTTCATCCAGAACTGTTCAAGCATCGCTAAGCCTCTCTCTGCACTGAAGGATGCACTATGAGGAAAGAAAGGGAATGCAACAGGTGCTGCGTTGTTCAGGAAGTTAAGCCCTCGTTATTGGAACAAATAGCACAGCGATTCATTCAAACAGCTGAAAGCTGAGCTTTTGGATCCATTGTATTGGCACACCCAGATTTCAGCTGGCCTTTTATTCTTTCGACAGATGCCTTGCTGGATGGATTGGGCGCTCTGTTATCCCAGGTCCCTGAAAGGGAGAGCAAGGCTCGCCCCATTGCCTTCACAAGCAAAGCTCTCACCCATGCTCAGCTTAACTATCCTGCGCACCACTTAGAGTTCTTAGCCCTGAAGTGGTCCTTCAATGGCCAAACTGATCATTTCTGCCACTGGCTTAAAGGTCATCGTTTTACTGTCTGGACAGACAACAATCCAGTAACTTACACTTTAACAAAGCCCAAGCTCGACGCGTGTGAGCAAAGGTGGGTTGCAAAGCTGGCCTCATTTGACCTCAGTATTCAGTATATTCCTGGCAGCAAAAATGTGGCGGCAGATGTCCTAAGTAGACAGCCTTTCATCCATAATCATGTCAGCCAGAGGCTAGTGACAGAGCCTTTTGCAGCGTTACTGGAGGAAGCTGAGCATATCAAAGGAAATGTGATTCAGGACACCTTCAGACTGAGTGCTAACTGCCAGACTATGGAACGCCTTTCTCCATCAGCAGATCTGGAGTGCCACTTATTCAGCTATGGCAAAGTGTCTGCTGTCCTGCCAGGTCATGTGGAGTGGGACGAAGGGCCCAAGGAGAGAGAAACCTCTTGGCTAGCTCAAGATGTGAAGCAACTGATTCCAGCAAGTCAGAGTACACTGCCTGTCTTTTCCCTCAAAGAGCTTCAAGAAGAGCAGCAGGATGATGCTACGCTGTCTTGTGTCCTTTTCTTTGTCACACGTGGGAGAAGGCCTTCATAAAGAGAGAGGGCTAAAGAGACATAGATGGCACATAAGATGCTGAAGCAATGGAAGAAGTTGAAAATTATGGATGGGATACTCTACAGGGCGTGCAAAAACCTCATGACCGGAAAAAAGAGCCACCAGTATATAGTCCCAGTCTTCCTGACTAAGGAGGCTTTGCAGGGAGTCCACGGCAAGGCTGGACACTAAGGCAAAGCCCAAGCACTGTACCTCGCTAGACAGTGATTCTTCTGGGTCAGTTTGGAACATGACATCTATGAATATGTCAAGTGCTGCAAGAGCAGTGTAGTCAGTAAAACACCAAACGTCTGCTAAAAGAGAATAGTAATTTTAATTTAATCCGAGCCTTCAGTATGGACAAAAGTCATTTTAATTTATGAGCCTTTGGTGAGGTAAAAATGAGAATTACTATTCGAGTTTCATTAATTTGGTATGTCTGCAAAGCTCAATCTTCCCATTTTTTGCCACTAGCCAGTCGAGCTTGTGATGGAAAGTCACAAGCCCTCAGAAGATTTTATAAGCCCGACTGAAAAAGACGAATATCATGAAGGCTATCACATGAAATTTAACAGCACATGTACAAACTTTATTAAAACACTTTATATATTGCCCATCTACTAGCACCAATTCTCCAAGCCATGTTCAAAGAGGCACTCTCCCTAGGTACTCTTCCTATGACACTGAGACAGGCATCAATCTCACTATTGGCAAAGAAAGATAATGATCCACTCTTTTGTACATCATATCGTCCCATTTCTCTGCTAAATGTGGACTTTAAAATATTATCCACAGTGTTGGCTCAGCACCGAAAGAGTGTGATCCCCAACATTATTTAGCCTGATCAAACGGGATTCATTCAGGGCTGGCACTTTTACTGAAATTTGAGAAGGCTATTCAATGTTGTCCACTCGGCCCAGTCAACATGCCCTGAGGTAGTAATTTCGCTCAATGCTGAAAAGGCCTTTGACCAAGTTGAGTGGGAACATTTATTTTTCACTCTTCAAAAGTTTGGCTTTAAAGAGGGGTTCATAGACTGGATCATATTGCTTTACTCTTCTCCCCTGGAATCTGTGATCTCTAAAATACTCAGTCTGCTTACTTCCCACTCAGATGGGGGACAAGACAGGAATGTACTCTGTCCCCTCTCTTGTTTGCATTGGCCATTGAGCCCTTGCTTGAGCTTGCATTTCATAATGAGGATGCCAGTTAAGCCCGAAAGGTCGCCAAATAGGTGCAAAACAATGCGTTCAAAATCCCCCACCCTAACATAGCTTTTTGAGAGAGGTTTTTAGGAAGCTTCTGAGGCATTACAGACCCAACCAAAATTTTTTCTATATGTCACATCACAGAACAAGGATTAACACCCCGTTCAACCATTCTATGTCACCTTTAAGCCAAACTGAATATCCGAGAGTAACGCTGGTTGAATCAGTATGGCTCAGTGCTGCAGGAGGCTAGTTAAGCGCCACTGCAGACAGTTTGCACACAATAGTTTTTCAAAAACCAATATTTAACATTAGTTTGTTACCCAGCAAGCTAACATTACCTAGCTGCTCAGTTGACTGAATTTACAAAGTGTTGCTCATTCAGCCTCGAATGTCTGCAACTCAGAGACTGAGTGAGCAGAGCGATGTAATTAGCGCAGTGGGCGCTAAGGGAAATTACATTTGCTTTCCATGAAATTCCGCAATTCAGTTATGTGATAAACAGAATGAGAAAGTTATGAAAGTGGTTGAGTAAATTTTGGGTAACTCACATACGCGAATTTGTCCCATCGTCAATAGAACAATGGAATGTCATCGCCAAATAAATAAAGTAGACTTCCATCGGTTCTAGCAATTAGTCTGATTAACTCTTGCTATATATGAACGTCGTGTTCTTCCCAAATTAAATGCAACAAATTTATGGTGCTGTTGAATGATTGCAATGTTTATTCCAAAATTGTAAAATCATTACAAGGGCTAATGTTTTTTGCCTCGCGGGCAAACATTCACGGATACAACGCGTATCCACCTGACGGCCACTCGCAAACATTCACGGATACTGCACGCGTATCGACCTTACAGCCACCGGCAGTGGCTCAGCTCGCTAGCACTTCGGTTATTGGTGCTCTTTGCCTTGCCGGCAAACATTAACGGATACTACGCACATCCACCTCATGGCCACTCGCATTAGCGCAGCCCACTGGCGCTTTGCTAGCGCTTCAGTTATTGGTGCACTTTGCCTTGTCGGCAAACATCCACGGATACTGCACGAGTATCCACCTTACAGCCACTAGCAGTGGCGCAGCCCACTAGCGCTTCGCTAGCGGTTCAGTTATTGGTGCACTTTGCCTCGTCGGAAAACATCCACAGATACTGCACGAGTATCCACCTTACAGCCACTAGCAGTGGCGCAGCCCACTAGCGCTTTGCTAGCGCTTCGGTTATTGGTGCACTTTGCCTCGCCGGCAAACATTAACAGATACTACGCGTATCCTCCTCACCGCCACTGGCAGCGGCGCAGCCCGCTAACGCTTCGCTAGCGCTTTGGTAATTGGTGCACTTTGCCTCGCTGGCAAACATTTACGGATACTGCACGTATCCTTCTCACGGCCACTCGCAGTGGCAGCCCACTAGCGCTTTGGTTGTTGGTGAACTTCGCCGCGCCGGCAAACATTCACGAAAACTACGCGTCTCCACCTCACGGCCACCCGCAGTGACAAGGTTCACGCTCTCGGCCGACTTTCAGTCCCGCAATCCATCATTCCACATCGCCTGCACACCGTCCATCTGCCGTCTCCACACCCAAGCACGTCGCTCCATGCAATCCGACTGGCCGCTTGCCCAACAGTGGTTAACCCTTTACTGACTGCCCTCCATCTCACCACTCTGATCCGCCTCGCTGGTCGCGGCGCCTGGTTGGCTAAAGCCAATATTGCAAACGCTTAGGACCGTCCCACGCTTTTTTGGGGGTTCCTTTGGTGTTTCTGGGAAGGAGCGCTATTACTTCGCTGTTCGCCTCACCGTATCACATCATCGCTTCCTCCCTCATTCAGGGTCACGAACGGGCCGCCAAATGTATAATCGTACATTATGACAACTGTTATGTATGAGTATTTTATGTACAGCATTATATTTCATTTGTAAATGGAGATATGTTACATGCTGTTTTTGCTGCCTTGCTGGTCAGCTATTTATTTTGTTCTTCAGCACCCTCTGGTGGTGTGTCTGTAGCAAAACATGATCTGATGTAATATCATTTGTAATAGACTAGTGCTTTCTAGAAGCTTCTGGCATCTTCCTGCCAGGGGGGGGGGGATTGCCCAGGAATCCTGTAGATCTTTTCAGAATGTTGCTAGTCTATATAAATGCTGTGATTTTGGTCAGGAGGGGCAGAGTTTTTGTTTTGGCAACAGAGTTACATAGTGGCATTAGAGTGTTATTAGAGGATTGAACAGTGGATTATTTGTAGAAGTTTTTTTTTTTTATCAGTGAAGAATAAATTTGTTTTAGTTGTCATCGCTGGTTTTCTTTGTTGTGATTTTTAAGTCATAACAAATTGGAGGTTCCACTGAGATAAACCATTTATTGGATCAACCATTGGATTCACCAAAGATTAAAGCTGAACTATTATTTTTAAATCTTGTAACTATTTGAAAAACCAGCAATCATGACTTTTGATGTGGAAAGGTTTTTGAAAACCTACAACCCAGGAATTAATTGTGCTGGCAAAGCAGAAGGACTTGCTGCAAATAGCCTCAACCTTTGAATTATCTGATGTGAAATCATCAATGAAGAAACAAGAAATATTCAACATTTTGGTGCAACATTTCATCGATGAAGATATCTTTGGGGAAGAAGCAGCAGAATTGATTAAAGATGTGGAAGTGTCTGCAACAGAGCTGCAAAGACTTGAGATTCAGCTACACCAAAAACAACTAGAGCTGGAAGAAAGAAGGAAGGAGAGAGAACTGGAAGAAAGAAGGAAGGAGAGAGAACTGGAAGAAAGAAGGTTGGAAAGAGAACTGGAAGAAAGAAGGTTGGAGAGGGAGAAAGAACTAGAAGAAAGAAGGTTGGAGAAGGAGAGAGAACTAGAAGAAAGAAGATTGGAGAAAGAACTGGAAGAAAAAAGGATGCAGTACAAATTGGAAATGAAGAAAATAGAAGCAGGTACTGTAGCAAAATCTTTTGGACTTTCTGATCATTTTGATGTGGTTAAACACATCAGACTTGTTCTTCCTTTCCGAGAAAATGATGTAGACCAATAATTTACCCATTTTGAAAAAATTGCTGAAAATTTGAAATGGCCAAAAGAGCATTGGACAATGATGTTACAAAGTGTTCTTACTGGTAAAGCTAGGAAAATCTATAACCAGTTATCTGTCCAACAGTGTTCTGATTATGATTTTGTCAAATCTGCCATTCTGAAGTGTTATGAATTGGTCCCCGAGGCTTACAGGCAAAAATTTAGGAATTCTCGCAAGGAAGCCAGTCAAACTCATGTTGAATTTGGCAGGTTGAAGGAACAGTTGTTTGATCAGTGGTGTAATTCCATGAAAGTTGAGAAAGATTTTGAGAGAATGAGGCAACTTGTTTTGGTTGAGGAATTCAAAAGGTGTATCCAGCCTGATATCAAGACTTTCCTTGAGGAGAAACAAGCCATTACTTTGCAAGATGTTTCTACCCTAGCTGATAGTTATGCATTGACTCATAAGTCTTCTTTTGTCCAAAAATCCATTTTTCTAAATTTCAAGGCAAGTCTCAGTCCAAGACTTCTTCTAATAACACTTCTAATGATTCTAAGGCCACTTCTGAGAGGAAACCTTCCAGTGAGAAGCAATCCTCTGATTCTTTACCTTCTGTGTCTTGCCAATACTGCAAAAAGCAAGGTCTCAAGAAAAAACAACAACGAGAAGAAACCAAGCCAACTGCTTTCACTTAGAGAGAATCTCTTGTAACAATGGTCAGTTCACCTGATCTTCTACCTTCTGTGTCTGATTCGGTTATGGAGGGTTTTGAGCCATTCATCACGGATGGTTTTGTCTCACTTTCACATGATTTTTCCTCATCTGCTCCTGTTCGAATTCAAAGGGATACTGGGTCTTCCCAATCTCTTATTCTTGCAGATATTCTGCCTTTTTCGGAAAAATCGTCTACTCAGGCTAATGTCCTTATTCAAGGAGTAGAATGTGGTTTTACAAGTGTACCTCTCCATAGTGTTCATCTCAAATCAGACTTGGTCTCTGGACCTGTTACTGTTGGTGTTAGGTCTTCTCTTCCTTTCAAAGGTGTTCATTTGCTTCTTGGTAATGATCTTACTGGGGATAAGGTTGTGCCCTACCCTGTTGTAACTGACACTCCTTTGATTGATCAAGAATCTGATTCTATAGAGGAGGAAATTCCAGACCTCTATCCTTCATGTGCAGTTACTCGTTCTATGGCCAAAAAGGCTATTCAAGATGATGCTGACCTGGACTTCAACCTGACTGACACCTTCATTGGGCAGTCTTTTCATCAGGAACCTTCCAGTCCTGAGATGTCTGGGAAATCTTCAGACTTGTCCTTGTCAGGTCATTCTAATGACATTCTGTCTCGGAAACAACTTATTCAGGAGCAACAACAAGCTCGTGATCTAGCGCATCTTCTACCACAGGCTGCAAGTGAACAAGAGGCTACTCAAGTTCCTGGCTGTTTTTACTACAACAATGGTGTGCTTATGAGAAAGTGGCGTCCACCTGATGTTTCTGCAGATGAAGAGAGGATGATCACCCATCAAATTGTTCTTCCAAAGTCTTATCCTCAAGAAACTCTTAGTCTGGCCCATGACAATCCTATGTCAGGTCATTTGGGTATCAAGAAGACCCTTCAACGTGTCAGGAATCATTTCTTCTGGCCTTCCATGAGGTCCGATGTACAGGAGTACTGCAAATCCTGTCATACTTGTCAAATGGTTGGGAAGCCAAACCAGAATATTCCAAAGGTTCGACTTAAGCCCATTCCCGCTTTTGAAGAACCTTTCAGTCAGATCATCATTGACTGTGTAGGACCATTCCCGAAGACTAGGTCTGGTTGTGAGTACTTACTGACTATCATGTGTGGTTCCACTTGGTTTCCTGAGGCAATTCCACTTCGTAACATCAAGGTGAAGACTCTCATCAAGGCTCTTACCAAGTTTTTCTGCTTTGTTAGTCTTCCTAAGTCTATTCAGTCTGATCAAGGGTCAAATTTCATGTCTGGCATACCTCAACAAGTTATGCATGAGCTTAGTATTCAACAATACAGGTCATCAGCTTACCATCCTGAGAGTCAAGGTGCTTTGGAGAGGTTCCATCAAACCCTGAAGAACATGATAAGGACCTACTGCCTCGACACAGAGAAAGACTGGGATGAAGGTGTCCATCTTCTTCTGTTTGCTGCCCGTGAAGCTGTTCAGGAGTCTCTTGTGTTCAGTCCTTTTGAGCTTGTTTTTGGGCATTCAGTCCGTGGACCTCTGAAGCTTTTGAAGGAAAAGTTGCTGGCTGAAGATGATGTCCCAATGAACTTGCTTCAGTATGTCTCTGACTTCCGTAATCGTCTCTCTCAGGCTTGTGACTTTGCTAAGTCTAATCTCAAAGAGGCTCAGGGCAAAATGAAAACCAGATATGACCTTCATTCCCAAGATAGAAGTTTTAAAGCTGGTGACAAAGTCCTTGCACTTTTGCCAGTTCCTAGAAATCCTCTAAGAGCCCAATATTTCGGCCCTTACACTGTCCTCAAAAAGGTCAGTGATCTAAATTATGTAATTTTAACCCCTGGAAGGAGGAAACAAAAACAAATGTGTCACATCAACATGCAGAAAGAATACATTGACAGAGACACTCAGCAAAAGCCAGTCAACGTGGTAAATACAATTGAACTGGAAAATTCTGAAGAAGATTGTGACTGCCCCTTGGATAATGAACCTGGTCCAGCCAAACTCAAAAATTCAGACATTCTTCAAATTATTGACAGCAAGTTGTCTCACCTGGACCCTTTTCAACAACAACAGCTAAAGCAGCTCATATTTGAATATAGTCACATATTCCCTGACGTTCCATCAAGGACTGATATGGTTTACCATGATGTCATCCTACAAGATGATGCTAAGCCTGTAAAACAGCATCCTTACAGAATGAATCCAGAGAAGCAGAAATACCTTAAACAAGAAGTCAAATACCTGCTTGAAAATGACTTTGTTGAATTAAGTAACAGTGACTGGAGTTCTCCATGCATCCTACTTCCGAAACCCAATGGAACATATAGAATGGTGATGGACTACAGGAAAGTGAACGCACTATCAAAAACGGACTTATTTCCTATTCCCAGGATTGATGACTGCATTGACAAAGTTGGACAGTCAAAGTATGTCACCAAATTTGATCTCCTCAAGGGCTTCTGGCAGATCCCTCTAACAGACAGAGCAAAGGAGATCTCTGCCTTCATCACACCAGATGGATTATATCAATACAAGGTCATGCCCTTTGAAATTAAAAATTTTCCAGCCACCTTCCAACGTCTGGTAAACAGAGTGATTGCTGGACTACCAGGATGTGAGGCCTATATTGATGACATTATCATCACCAGCGACAGCTTCCAAGAGCACCTCACGTACATCAGTAACTTCTTTCAGAGAGTGAGTGATGCCAAGCTGACTATCAACCTTGTTAAAAGTGACTTTTGTAAAGCTACAGTTGTTTACTTAGGTCATATTGTAGGACAGGGTCAAGTCAAACCAATTGATGCAAAAGTAAAAGTTATCACTGAATTTCCTGAGCCTACAACTAAAAGACAACTAATGAGATTTATAGGGATGGCTGGCTACTACAGAAAATTTTGTAAAAATTTCTCTATCATTTCTGAACCTTTGACAAATTTACTGAAGAAAAATGCAAAATTTGTTTGGGATGAAAAATGTCAAAATTCATTTGACAAGCTGAAAGCTATCCTCAAAAATACACCAGTTCTCTTATCTCCTCATTTCAAAAAGGAGTTCAAGTTGGCTGTTGATGCCAGTGATATTGATGCAGCGTAGTTTTACTGCAAGAGGACACTGATGGAGTAGATCATCCTGTTTGTTACTTTTCCAAAAAGTTTGGTAAACATCAGAAAAACTATTCAACAATTGAAAAAGAATGTTTGGCACTTGTTTTGGCTTTACAACATTTTGAAGTCTATTTGACTTGTTCAGCTACTTCCATCAAAGTCTTCAGTGATCACAATCCCCTCACATTCTTGCATAAGATCAAAGACAAGAATCAAAGATTACTGAGATGGAGTTTACTTTTGCAAGAGTATGATTTGGATATTTCTCACAACAGGGGAAAAGACAATGTTATCCCAGATACGCTTTCACGCATGTAATTTTATTTCTTTATTTGATTGTGAAAAATGTAATTTTACTTTTCTATTTGATTGTGAAAATTGCACTGATTGTTATGTATATGATTGTTATAATGATCAATGATACTTTTGTGTAAAGTTCAAGATTATACTGATTATAAAACTGTAAATTTTAACAAAAGAAAGCTTTTAGCAAACCTTTATTTTCTTAAAGAGGGGAGGTGTTATGTATGAGTATTTTATGTACAGCATTATATTTCATTTGTAAATGGAGATATGTTACATGCTGTTTTTGCTGCCTTGCTGGTCAGCTATTTATTTTGTTCTTCAGCACCCTCTGGTGGTGTGTCTGTAGCAAAACATGATCTGATGTAATATCATTTGTAATAGACTAGTGCTTTCTAGAAGCTTCTGGCATCTTCCTGCCAGGGGGGTGGGATTGCCCAGGAATCCTGTAGATCTTTCCAGAATGTTGCTAGTCTATATAAATGCTGTGATTTTGGTCAGGAGGGGCAGAGTTTTAGTTTTGGCAACAGAGTTACATAGTGGCATTAGAGTGTTATTAGAGGATTGAACAGTGGATTACTTGTAGAAGTTTTTTTTTTTATCAGTGAAGAATAAATTTGTTTTAGTTGTCATTGCGGGTTTTCTTTGTTGTGATTTTTAAGTCATAACACAACTGACCACAGTAGACACCGTAAACAAAGGCCGTTCCCGGTCCCTCTCGTTCATGCCGTTCCTCAGGAAACTAACCCTAATTTCCAGAAAACACCAGTCCATGCTCAAAGCCGCACATATTCCCAACCATAAAATGCCATCGCTGACGCCCCTCCTCGTTTCTCTCGGCAGAGAATCAGACGCTTAGCAACGCAATTGGGCATTCACCCCACTCCGGTTCCTCCATTTTCCGCGACCGTCGACCTGACACCACAACCCGAGCCATTCGCTGCTTTATCTCGAGATACCATTCTAAACGGGTTTGCTCCACGCTTACTTTTCCCGTACCTTGCAGGACGGAAGCAATTCAAGAAATTCCATTCAGCCCTCTGACTGCCATTCCCGGCACTCAACGTTGTTTGCCTTAGGAGCTTCATTTTGCACATTCACTCCATAAACCACATTCGACCAGCCCCAATACAAGTCTTCCTAAGCGGCATCAACTTCTTCGTCAAATAGGCCACTGGTTATCCGCGCTCGTCTATTTCCCACTCTCACGTGTAAACTGCTGAGAGGTTTATGTAAACAAGAACTTACCGCTCCAACAAAACGTTTACCCCTAACGGCAGTACCTCCTCTCTCACTGCATCCAGACGCTGCGTTCAGGGTACCATTCTCTTTCCACAGATTCCACTCTAGAAGCAGTGTTTCTATTAGCCTTCTTTGGGTTTTTTTTGAGATGTGCCGAGTTTGCTCCGCTCTCCGCTAAATATTATCCTTCTCGTCCCGCCAGCCTAAACGACATCTCATTCTACTCCACTGACTGCCTCATGTTCAAGATAAAGAGTAGTAAACGGATCATTTCGGCATTTCTCAGCCCATATTCCTATTTCGCCTAGACTCTGCCCTCAGTCCGTTCCAGCCAATATCAAACTATGTCCCTCGAGATAACAATAACCACGCTTCTCCTCCGGACCCGTTATTCACGATTGACACCGGGGCCGTAGCCACTCGCCACTGGTTCCTCTACCATTTCCGTCAAGTTTTAATTAGATCCAACATTCCACCCAAATACTCCTCTGGGCACTCTTTCCGCATCGGCCCCGCCACCACAGCATTCAAGCGAGGAGTGCTGGACCACCTGATTAAAATCCTCGGCCACTGGACATCGAACTCGTATGCAAGCTATATTCGCAATAATGTTGACGATGTACATAGAGCCCATCTCTCATTGATACATGAACACTTTTTGGGGCTTGGGAGCCACTAAGACTCCGACAAGAGATGCGAGCCCCACCTTAAGTCTCGCCACCCGGGGGATGCCCAACGTCCACACAATCACAGACCAAGTCCAACACCACACCCGCGCCGATCTCCTATCCGCAATCCCACCCAATACTTTTCTCTACTTTGGGAGTGGTTCAGAATTCATTAAAGGGAGTTCCCGATAACGTAGGTTAATGAACAGGGCCACTCCCAATGTGCCTTCCTATTCGTCCTTACGCCTATATATACCTCCTACATTCCCACAATCCCCACTCGTCTCATTTCTACGTCCCTCCCACCCTTCCCCTCTCCAAGAAGGAAGCAAGAAACAGCCACCACCTGGGACCCCGGGGGGCTTGGGAACCACACAGACTCCGGCAAGAGATGCGAGCCCCACTTTGAGTCTCGCCACCCGGGGGGCGCCCAATGTCCGCACAATCACAGAACAAGTCCAACATCACACCTGCCCCGATCTCCTATCTGCCCAATCTCCGATCCTCAATCCCACCCAATACTCTCCTCTACTTTGGGAGTGGTTCAGAATTCATTAAATAACGAATTTCACACAGCACGGTCGAATGTGAGTACAAATTTTAATATGAGTGATTTCTAATATATGCGGACTTCGTTTCTTACACAATTGCGTGAGGTGACTCTTTTATCTGGCAATACTGAGAAAGTTACTCAGTGAGGCAGTAGGGTCCCCCCAAAATATTATCATTGTCATCAAATTGGTCGGAGGAATTGGTGAAAAAAGCTGAGGAATCAGAATCGCTCTCCATGTTTTCCATTCACATGCTGGCTTTGTTTTGATCACAAGTCCGTTTGATGACGTCACGCTAATTATAGCGCCAGATTGAGGTTCGCTGAATGTGGATTCGGAAAAAAACGCTTGGCAGCAGTGAATAAAAAACTTTTTTTTTTTTTTTTTAACCACAATCACCAATAAAACTTATTTTTCGTATCGGATAAATTTTTTGATGACATGATATGTGTTTCTAATGCATAATTGACTATTTTTGGAATTACAACCTACTGGCACTTTAAAGCATTGTGAATGCTAAGCAGGTTAAGACATGCGGTCAAGTGCTCTCAGGTGTTTTAAGATAATGACTGTCTAAAGTTGTTAATTTCCACTGATATTGCATAAATTCGATGTCATAAGATCACAGACATGTTTGGAACTGTACGTAATGATTGGGTATTCTTTGGTCACGTATAAATAGAATATAAATGGTCTTGGCGATTTCACTTCATTAGCATATCAATTGTGTTCCTTAGGGAGAGAGTTTTTCGGCGTGTGCATGAGTGCCGCTGCTAACATGCCCTTACTACTTATGTGCAGGTATGTTAAGTGTTTTAAACTTGTATTCTGTGGGATCCTTTTTGTACTTCCACTATACAATTGCCATTTCTTCTAAAAGTTTAAACTTACATTTGTTTCATTTCTTCAACTGACTGCTACTAGTTATACATTGCTGTTGCACTCTGCCAACAGTCAGCTATTACAACTGAACAAATAGCTGTCAGTATTGCACAAAACTGAATGTGGCTAGGTATTGAGAGCAGTGAACAATGTAAATTAACATGTTTTAATGCATCTTTTTATTTTCTGAGTATTTTAATTGAAATATTAAGTCCTGAGAAGTAAGGTAAAAAAAAAAAAAAAAAAAGCATTGTGAATGCTAAGCAGGAGAGAGAGCTTTTTTGCATGTGCATGAGTGCCGCTGCTGACGTGCTCTTGCTACTTGCGTGCAGAATAAATCATTTGAGATCCCATGCCACGTCTGATGTTACTGACACTTTGGGTTGGGCGATAGTCATTTGAAGTCTGCTACATGTGCATCCTGGTGCTATGTCTTCTCCAAATAAGCCACACACACACACACACACACACACCTGGCCATTCATATGATGCTCACATGCCTGTTGTAGGTACTTTCAGTGGTGGACAGGGGTCAGCCTGGGCACTGTGACCAGTCTGCAGCTATGAGGCCCCATATGGAAGCTACTGCGATGCACTGCGTTATTTTATACCTTTCCATCAGAACCAGCATGACCTTTTTCGACCATTTGAACTACAGTTGCTCTTCTGATGGATCTGACCACACGGGCCAGCCTTTGCTCCCCACGCTCATTAATGAGCCTTAGCCGCCCATGAATCTGTCGCTGGTTGATCAGTTTCCCTTCCTTGGACCACTTTCGGTAGGTACTGACCTGTGCAGACCGGGAAAACCCTGCAAGAGGTGGAGTTTTGGAGATGCTCTGACCAAGTTGTCTAGCTGTCATACAAACATAAATCCACTGTCCTGAACAGAGTTCAGACTGGAGAAAACCACAGTTTCCAGGAAAGATTCTAGTGCTGAAAGTGCTTAAGTCTCATTTTCACATACTGCGAGATAAATATTGGAAAAGATCTTTGGAAAATATGACCATCCTGTCAGAAAAAAAAATGTCTTGAGTCTGCCAAGCAGTTTTACAGCAAAAGATAGTTGAAAATTTAGGGGTTTTTTTAATACCCCTGACCCATAAGGGGTGGGGGTATATAGTATATACCAGTATACCAACAGTATAATACAAAAGAACTCCGTCCGTCCGTCCGCACCAGTTTGTCCGACCGATTCCTCAAAAACCACTTATCAGATTGTTTTCAAATTGCATTCATGCATTCTACACTTCACGGAGAGGAGCAGTGCCAAGTTTCATGAAAATGTGATGATTTTTTCAAAAATCAAGTTTACCACGGCAGTTATTGTCCAACTGATTTCTCGAAAACTGCCCATCAAATTGTTTTCAAATTTCAGTCAAGCATTCTATACTTCATGCAGAGGTGCAGTGCCAATTTGTATAATAATATGCCATATCTGTCCGTCTGCACCAGTTTGTCTGGCTGATTTCTCAAAAACTGCACGTCAGATTTTTAAAATCTCAGTCATGCATTCTATACTTAATGCAGAGGTGCGGTGCCAATTTATATGAAAATATGCCATATCCATCCTTCCGTCCATCCGTCCGTCCGCACCAGTTTGTCCAACCGACTTCTCAAAAACTGCTGATCAGGGGTGCGTTTCCCGAACAATGACGGAAGTTAGCTTTGAACTAACATGGTACGATGCATCGTTAAACTAACGAACATCAGAAGAACGATGGTTTCCCAAAACCTTTGTACCTTGTTCGTACCACAGTAGTCTGAACCATGTTGGTTTGAACGACGTTAGTTTGAACCATGATGGTTTGAGCGATTGTTGCTTGAACAACGTTACCAGGAGCACGGCGGTCTGATTTTCACCCCGGGAAGCTTAAAAACTTGGTATTTGTGCCTACATACGGCAGTTGCGATCGATATTACAATACTAATTTGTCATTTTGGCATATTATTTTGAGATCATATACAAACTAGCTACAATACAATTTAACATTTAAATGAAAAGACACTTTAGGCAATGATTCTTTGGAAGAAAAAAAAATCTAAAGAACGATTTACCATTTCAATGCATTTAATGAGATGAGCTCCACCAGTGAGTACAAAGTTTTTAAATTCATTAATCATTAACATTCTTAAGTTATACATACATACTAAGTTTCTTTACATAATGTGAATTCTGTGGTGTAGTGGATAAAACCATCAACACGTAATTGCGCAGCCTTCATGCACTGAGGGTTTGACTCCCGCAAAGAGAGCTGGTGTCTTTTTTTCCACGCTGTCTTTTTATTCATGGCAACATGTGCTCCGATGAACAAGTGATCATTAAATTTAGACGATTTGTGTGTCACGTTGTCTCTTTTGATATATGTAGTAAATATTTACTTAAGGTCACCCACCTTATTCATGGGCGTAGAAATACACACAGACAAAAATGGAATATAAAAAGTAAACATTTTTATTCCTTTTTCCTAACTTAAAAATTATTTCACTGACTCAAAGAACAAAAAATGGCATAAGACCACAGAAAAAATATATTCTGAGGGCCACAGATGGAGATGCAGTGCAGAGGATGTGAGGGGGGGAATGGAGGAATTGCCAGCTAGACATTACTAAGGAGAGCAGCAGTTCTCAGGAGTGAGTTACAGAGGACTGGTGGTGGGAGCTCCGGTCTGTTGGCCTCCTCTTACTCCTGAGGAGAGTTTTGTCCATGCTAAGCCCAGAAGTGCTGGCGGGAGTCCCAGGGGTATAGGTATCTGTGGTATGCACGATTCCCTAACATGAGTGTCTTCCCCCCCTCTGCCCACTTCCTCTAAGCCCATTTATGCCTTGTCCCTTGCAGTTTGATTCCCAGGGCCCCCCAACATTGGGCACCCCCATTCAGGACCCCTCAACATTGGCCATCCTCTCACTGGGCCACTCCACATTGGGCCCCCTCTGGCATGGCCTTCTGTGTGTCAGGGCCACTCTTTCCCCTGAGTCTCCAGAATCCACTCAGACAGGCAGTTCGTCTACGTCCTGCACAGCATGGCCGTCACAGCAAATGTCCAGCCCCCTGAAGATGAGGCGATCTCTGTAAAGGATGCTGAAGATGACCGTGCATTAACACGGCATTACATTAACACAGACCACAAGGAATGACAAATTTTATGCAAAAAGACCTCCATCTCCCCCACACCCTTTCTTTTTATCAACACTTTCCCTTCCACTGTCATATATATAGTGATTTCTACCATATTCACAGTTGCAAGTGGGCAAACAACATCCTCTCCTATCGATACATAAAAATACATTAGGTAAACAGCAAGATCATATGTTCTTCCTATGACTAGCAACACGAAGTCACGAGCTTTACAGATTTACTCAACAATACTACCATCTTGAACCATGATCCCGTAAAGTAGGCAAATTAACCACCTCCCGCTCTAATGACAGCGGGAAAAAAAACAAGTGTTGAATTACTAGACTAGAGTAGTTAATCATTGCCGAACATTAAAGTTTCTTTGCTAATGCATGCGAAGGCTACAAGAGATACAATTCCAGAGATCCAACCATAGGCCCACTCATGAACAGAGAAATACAACAAAAAGTGTTTTTCCCGAGTAGCTACTTTTTCAAATCACTGTGTTGATGTTATATATGTTTGTACAGCAAGATCATCGAACATTTTCAGCTACTGACCTTATGTTTACCTTTCGTGGACTGCATTTTCCGACGCAATCACCCGGAACTAAGCTTCTAACTACAGCTGGGGAGCAGTAGTTGGAACTACACAACTTAACGACAGTGCTTGCGAATGTTTGTTCGAACTACGGTTTTGGGGAACACCTGCGTGGATTTAACAATGGTTACTTTTATGTAAGTTACCTTGATAGTTCGAACGATGGTTTTGGGAAACACTGGCGTCGCAACTACATAGTTCAAACTATGTAAGTTGCTAACTTACTTAGCAACTACACTTTTGGGAAACGCACCCCAGATTGTTTTAAAATTTCAGTCATATATTCTACATTTCATTGCAGTGCCAAGTTTCATGAAAATGTGATTTTTTCAAAAATGACTTTAGTTTTCCATAATTTGAACTTAGAAAATTTACCCACGCAAATGTTGTCCTACCAATTTCTCGACAACTGCTTATCAGATTGTTTTCAAATTTCAGTCATGCATTCTATACTTTATGCAGAGGTGCATTGCCAATTTACATGAAAATATGTCCTGAGTGCACAAGGGTCGGGGGTATTAGTGAGCTGTGCTCACTTTTTCACTTATCTTTTGGTAAAACAATAAGTATTGAAATTTCATTTTCCCACCAATATTCTCTCAGTGACTTGTCATATTCTGAAATCCTTGATCGCAGTGATTAGCCTAATCATCTGAAGAGGCATATTACACAAGGTGATTGCAATGTCACTAAAACAAAATATCTGCTGCAGTAAAGTTTATAGAGGTGCACAAGTCAATCGCATATACTTTACCCAAACTGGTGAAAGGTGTAGTTGATCTCTTCCCAATGCGATATCTTGCTCTCTTACGCTACTGAGCTCAGATAGTCTCTCAGTGCTCCTGCTGTATTCACTCCAGAAAGACGCTGCCTTGAAATATTTTTGCAGAATATGACAAACAAGTCACTGTCACAATCTAAAAGATAGATTTTACTGTAATTAAAGTAACCAGGCACATTATCAGGTATTAAGTTTCAGGGGGCTGTTTCTTCATTGTTTCCTCAACCTACCGGTGCACATATATGCAAATTTATCCATTTGTAAACTAGCATAGAATTGGCTTACTTATCAGATTGCAATTCATCTAAGAGCTGCATCAATTAATGTTAGATTATTAGGTACAACGAGCAACACAGCTAGTATAGCTAGGATGTTATTACCATAGGATAAGTGAGCATATTGTCGATTTTTTAAAGAATCTGGAGTTATTAAACCAATGTTATACTATCTTTGCATGCTACAGCAGAGAGAATCGTTATTCTCATTAATTATATAAACCTTCCCAATGTAGATCAGTGCTTCTGCCATTGTCCCTACTCCTGGAATCTGCTAAGTTGCAACATTTTCAGAAAATAAAATGATGTGATTAGCTTGAACCATTGATGTTAAAAAGCTTCCAACCAGGCAGAAAATTATCCTCAAGCTAATTTACTACCGACAGACTCATAACCATGCCCAAATTTTATATGGGCGGATATATTGTAAGAGAATGCATAGCTTAAATTGTTTTCTAGTATCCATAAATTGCAGCTGGCTCTGGTATCATGGCACAAACACAGATATACTGCATTTTTTTTTTTTTTTGTCTTGGGAATGTAAATGCGAAACCTGCTCTATTTTGTCTCTGGCTTATTCTCATTGCCTTCATTAGTTGGGTTAGTTAGGTTAGGTTACGTCTTAAAGGTACCATCCCAGGCGGCTCATTTTTTGGCAAAATTATAAAAATCTGAGTATATCTGGTAAGTATTAGACAGTAATCGATAACATAAGTGATTTGACATATCAATGACGAAATTTTGTCATCTGTGTAAGGAGCAGGGGCCAAAATTAGGCTACCAATCAAATTAATCTCAGACAACTTTATTTGGATGTCCCATCTGTCAGTCAAACTGCCAAATCAACATGCACGCTGTTCTGCGCATGCATTCCAATGTGCACGCACTTTGGCTGTAGCTACATAGCCAGCAATAGCCAGCAAACTAGGCATTCGGACGGAGTCATGGCGCAGCCGAACGAGCAGCCAGTTTTCCGACCTCCAACTGCACCCAGCAGTCAACCACCAGCTAAAAGGGCAAAAACCTTCATTGAAAGTATGCAGGAGAGACAAGAATATGTAAAAATTGCAAATGCAACACGAGAATCCCTTGGCAGAGAAGCATTCCACCACTGGAGAGAACTGAAGACACTGAAAGGTTTTAAAACTGATGCACTCTTAGCAGAGTTTCTCTTAGACTGGTAAGATAGCTTCTTGTCTTTCTTTCTGCGTGAATGCTGTACATAGACAGAAAGTCTATTCTATACAGATTGAGTAGTAAGGTCTAGGCTACTTTTGGTGTTAGCCAAATAACGTTAGCTACAGCCTAGTAATGGGTAGCTAATGTTTGCTTGTTGTTGTATGCCTAGAGACTGGCACTAGCCTAGGAAACTTGTGTGTAGGCTATAATGCCCTGGTTTTGCTGTGAATCCAGTGTTGAAAGATACAGATGTTGTTGTTGTTGGTGGCTTTGTGTGATGTAACGTTAGGTCTGACTGCCAGTGGCCTACTTGTGTGTGGGCTATGATTCCCTGGCTATGCTGTAAATCCTGTGCAACCGCCATCGATATCCACTGCTGCTAATGCTGTCTGTGTTGTAATGTTGTCTCCGGTGCAATCAAAATATGCTACCTCGCAGTTCTGCGCTTGCGCAAACCTAAAATCTTGGGCTCTATTTCTTCACTCACATCTCAAATATCTTCAAAAATTATAAATATACGTCTTTTTTCGGTGCGCCTTTCGACCTTTTAGCGTATTTATGTTTTCATGTACACGCTGGGTTTTCTTGAAAACGCAGAGATTGGATGATTGTGGCGTATAATATATATCTTCAAACAACAAAGAATTATAACAGATCGTTTTAAGATAACAAATACAACGGTAGCATTTTTTGACAGGGTAACAAAGCTTTACAAATTTTACGGTAGCATTTTTTGACAGAACACCAGCCGCACCGGTCAGCTGTTTGTGGTGGAATGAAACATGCACACGAACTGAGTAGTGGGGGCATGGTTTGGGTAATTCCTGATTGGACGGAGGGGTTGGGTGCTTATCCGTTGTGCAATTCGGAAAAAAAAAAATCGTAAGTCCAGCTGCCTGGGATGGTACCTTTAAGGCGTTATACTTATCCTTATACTTTTCAGATTTCAGCTGGGGCTTAGTGTCTCAAAGAAGAAAAGAAGACAATTTTTGTTTTCAGAGCAGAATTTCCCATCTTGAGATTATGGAGTTGAGTAAGTAATTAAGTAATGAGCAGAGGCACCTGCTTGAAGGTTATTTCACGAGGCTGCTCACGTACTAGAAACTATCATGTACTATATTGTAAATACTGTATATAATATAACTGGTTTATTCACACTAAAGCAAATTCTCTTTTTCTTCTTAATAGGGTCTCACTTTTCTCTTTGTCTGCAGAGTTAACCTTCAGGTTTGTCATTAGTTAACACAATATAAGAGTTGGCACTCTGCTTAGACATCTCTGCTCTGGCTGCATCCTTTGCCAATGATTTAGTCTGGCAACAGCACCCTAGCAACCTCTGGAGGACATTCTTTATGGTGGCTTGAAAGGCAGAGGAGGAGGAGTAGAAGATGATCGGGTCCAAGCAGGTGTTGGCAGTGCTGAGGAGAAGTACGTAGTCCCTCCAGGAGGGGCTGGACCCCTGCAGGTAGCCCAGCAGGTGTGAGAGGTTGTAAGGCAGGAAACAGACGATGAAAACCAGCAGGGTGCTGAGGGCCATACCCACAGCCTTCTGCCTCTTCTTCTTGCTGATCCGTGGCAGGGTGTATAGGAGTCGGATGCAGTTCAGGTAGCAGAAGGCGCAAATCAGGAGCGGCACTAGGAAGAGGACGGCAAACAAGTACAGCCTTACGGGAAGGAGGACCTCCATCTGCCTCAGCGTGAAGCTCTGGTAGCAGACGGAAGCGTTGGCGGAATTGTCTCCCGGCAGCAGGTGTTGAGTTAAGAAGACAATACTACAGCTGCTAGAGCCCAAGACAAAGGTGATGGCTCCACCCACCAGACTGTAGACGGGCTTGCGCAGTTCTTTGTAGTGGATGGGAAAGGCCACACCCAGGTAGCGGTCTATGCTGACGGCCATGAGCAAGAGGGAGCTGGTGTAGATGGTGGAGAAGAAGAAGAAGGAGGTGATGCTGCACAGAAAGTAGGGGAGGTCCCAGCGCATGCCATATGCTGCCTCATGCATCTTCAGAGGTAAGAAAATCAAGAAAAGCAGGTCCGATGCCGTTAGGTTCAGCAGGAGGATGCAGGTGGGGGTACTCTTGCTCTGTACTTGAATATTTAAGACACAGAGAGACAGGATGTTGGCGGGAAAGCCAATGAGGAACGTCAGGATGTAGATGGTCAGTATCAGCATGTGATTTGCCATCTTCCTCAAGATCATCAGCAGGAGACCTGGGAGACAGATTCAACAATAGAATCATAAAGTTAGTACTTACCTGAGATAGTTGATGCAAAATGACTCTGAGTAGTGGGAGAAATGTGCTTCGCCATGACCCAGTCTTTACCACCTGACCACGATCAAAACATCCCCCTGGGCCTGGTTGTTCAAAGCTTCGTTAACTTTAACTGGTGGTTGAAGGCAAAGAAAACCCTTTCAGCTCTTACTCAGTATAAGTACACTGCCCCTTATACGTTTATACGTTGCTGGTGGTGCAGCATGTTTGTTAGAATTGGAGTAGCTTGCCGCCTCATCCAGACACCGGAACTCTTGAGCGTGCAGAGATCATAAATTAAGTAAAACCAATGGCATAGCGAGAACTAAAAATTTGGTAGGGCACAGGACGTCCCTTTAAAATAGTTATTAGTCCTGACTTGTTCTCAATCATTTTCATAATTAACAACAGATTCAGTCCAAGAACACTCCATACTATCTGGTGTTGCTAGTTCTCCCCGTTTAGGTAAGACGACAATCATTCATTTGGACGCATAATTTGGTGCATTTAAATTAGTCGTTGTGCGTGGAAGTTTTTCAATTTTGGTGGATTTGGTAGACATTAGTAGCATGGGAACCAATTATAACCATACATGCCAACTCTACCGCTTTTGGCGGTAGACTACCGCTTTCGGGCGTTTACAGCGGCAGCGTTAGACCTGGGCTAATATCCCTTCATTTATTAACATAACATAACATAACATAACATAACATAACATAACATGAATGGCGAGAACAGGCCGTTCAGCCCAACTAGGCTCGCCAGTTTCTTTGTACCATCGTGAATATATCACTTCAGAACAATTAACAATTAGTCCTGGCTAGTTCTAGATGGTTTTCCTTTATTAACACGTTTTCCATTTCAAGAATAATCAAGTGGCAATTGATGACACGGCTTATCTCCCCCATGCGATCTAAAAGTGACAAAATAATGCGCTGCATTCAGTACAGAAATATAATTTAATTGTAATTAGGTCTTTGCACCAGCACTCGGCGATGGCATTTCAGAACTCTTCAGCGAATTAAGGTAATTTTGGTGACTAGTACGTGGTTTCGTCCGTTTACATTTTTCAATCAGACAGCTGTCTATTTTTTACAGCGAGTTGCGTGACCGTGCTGCAAAAACAGATGTACATACTTGTCGCCAAAATTACCGTAATTCGCTGAAGAGTTCTGAAATGCCTTCGCCAAGTGCCGGTGCATAGACCTAATTATAATTAAATTATTTTTCTGTACTGAATGTAGCCCATTATTTTGTCGCCTTTAGATCGCATGGGGGAGAGAAGCCGTGTCTTCAATTGCCACTTGATTATTCTTGAATTGGAAAACGTGTTAATGAAGGAAAACCATCTAGAATTAGCCAGGACAAATTGTTGTCAGTAAAGGGTGGGATAATAGCCAATAATTTTTTTTCTGACACAATTTCTGGGGCATTTCATTCTGAAAAAAACGCCCCAAAAGCGGTAGATAGTTGGCATGTATGTATAACTCCGGAATTCTCACGCTTCTCTTTTCTCAAAGGTCAGAATCTATTAAATTGCATAAAGACATTTCAAATTGACTTTTTTTTTCATTTAAACAATTTAAACGATCATGAAGCAAAAGTTAAATCACCTGATGTGCAGAAAAGGTAGTGTGGAAGTGTCAGAGCAGTTTGTCTTTCGTAAACCATGGGCCTATATTTGAGTAAATTATTTTCCTGTACTGAATTTAGCCCATTACTTCGTGGCTGTTGTGCTAACTTGTGCTAATTAGCTGTATTTCAGAGGTTTGATTACTCGGTTCATAAAAATGGCAAAAATTTGCAAAAAATATTTATGGAATGAGAAGAACGTACTATTTTTTGGGTGCGAGCTGAAAAAAGGGTTTTCTTTGCCTTTAAGTCTAAACCACAGCATCTACATCTCTGAATGAAAGCACAGATATCTGTATGTTTTTGGTGCATTTTGTAGGTTTCCCCTTGATTAAGTAATTTAAGAGCATTCGCAATAATCTCATATAGAGTGGTCATAATATCCGGTGGTTAGCGCTAACTGGCCTTTAAATTAGTGGAACTTTGAACAACCAGGCCCTAACTGGTTAATAGCTCTTTTTTCAACAAATTTGGCATATCCAATCCCACCTGAATCTGGAATGCCCAATAAACTAATGGTGTGCAAAAGCATGCTCGTACACAACCCCACAACCCCATGCCCGGCAGGCCAAAAGGAGGGGCTTAAACAATGAACAAATGCTATGATCCTATTATCCCAAACCAGCATTCCCTCCCAATTTATTTCTTTTTTGCGTAAAACCAATTTTGCACTTCTCTGAAAGGTCAGGAGCCATTGCCGCCACTGGCGCAACCACGGCTAGAACCCAGGTCATGGTGCTCATTACTGCTCCACAAAGCAGCTCTTTGATCAAGTGCGCAACCCGATAGCCAGTTAATAGATCTTTAAGGTGGCAAATTCCAGCAGGCTGTGACCGTTTTCTGACCAATCATATTTTGACGCATCACTCCAATGCGGTTCTGTATTTGCATATTTTACCCTTCAGGTATTCTGGCTTCCCCACAGACAGAGCAGTTAAGTCAGCTTTACTATTCTACAGTGTCAAGATTTTTCCATATGATTACCCATCCTCCCTCAGTTCAACAAATTCTTACAACAGCACTTCAGTTAAAGGGGAACTCAAGGATAATGCATAATACTGCTTTATACAAACAATAATTAGTAAATAAATGTTGTAAAATACAAAAATGTGTAATTTTTTGTTTTCAAAGTCTAGATAAATGAGGTTTATTCCCCCTAATTAGCTGTCGTCTGCTACAACGGTCGCCCTTCGCCCAGAGGTATGCGCTGTTATTGTGTTGGATGGTGTGATTTTCCTAGTCCATTATTGGATGATAAATGATCGTTCAATGTGGCCCATTGGCTAGTTGCACAAGATGGTGTTGAGTACTTTCTGAAATACGCAGGGTTGCTTCAATATTAACGGTTTGCTTCTGTTACTTATCAGTCTATATCAGATGCTGTGCAGATGACAGGTATATCATCCCGGAAATGTGATTTTAGCTATCGCCGATATTCCCAGGTTTTGGCTTAATTAACCGCGAATGATGTTCGCAAGATTTGTCTCGATTACCCGTGACTGATGTTTGTTCGTTGGCACTCTTAATGAGACATCAGCAGCTCCACCGAGAAACGAGAGGGTTTTTAACTAGCATCACATTTCCAGCCGTTCTCACTGATGAGTGATGAACTGGCTTTAAGCGACAGACAACAAATGTGAAAATATCTGGTAATTAATGTGTAAATATTCCATAACGTCGAAATGCCGTTTCATAAATCTAACGTGCGATCAATGCATATTTTAATATTCCCCATCCTTCGTTTACCTTCCTACTGAGCGTCAGTTGCACTCTCACCACAATGCTCGCAGAGGTTGTTGATCAGTCGAAAAGAACGGAAGAATTGGTCGTTGGTCGTGTTTGTCACACATTCACAAAGCGGCAGTGTTAGGGTCGTATATTTTGGGCAAAATTCTTGTGGGTCGTGAACCAGGCGGAAGCTGGTCGTCAAATGTGACAATCCAGACCTAATTACGACCTAATTACCGCCTGACGACTCAAAACCGCTTGACTTCAGACTTTAACTCTGAATCTGGTCGTTTCTTTCTTAACACAGGAAACCGACCACAATCGTCTTGGCAACAAGTGACATTGCCAAGACTGCTGAAATGAACGGAGAGGGCAGGAGGCGGGGCACTGCAGCTTGGTTGTGGCCATGGCAATGCTGGGAGTTACTGACATGAAGTGGCTCCATGGCAACGACGTCACATGATCTAAATACCTTGAATAAATTACAAGTCTGCAAGAGTACCATACAAAACCTCCAATTTTTTTGGCCAGAACAATTTTAAAAGGGGGCACAAATATTTTGGGGGGGGGGTTTATGAATGAGAAGGGGGTTTAGAATCATGGGGGAAAGATTTTAAAAGGAAGGGGCAGATGCGGCGTGAGGGAAAAAAAATTAGCGGGGATTCCTATTTTCACATCTTGACTCGTCCCTCGCGACTGTTGCTCTGTTTACTATCTCTTCAACTTTTTATGTCCTTTTTTACCCTTTTCTTTCTCCTCCACCGATGAAGCTGTGAACAAAGGTTTATTCTTTAAATTAGACATTACATTAGTGTCAACAGCGAGATTTGAACCTAGGAACCTGTAGACAAAGCAATTACAAACACACCACGCACTGTGGTCTTAAAGGGAAAGTTCCCCAAAAATGAAAATTCATTCATCATATACTCACCCCAAGGCTAATTGTAGGGTCGGTTAATTTCTTTTGTCCTCAAAACAGTTTTTGAGTTTTAGGGGAAAACAGCATTGAAGAGAAATCCAAATGAATGGAATTCAATGGTGGCCACTTTTTCAAGCTTAAAAAAAGCAACTTTAAAAACCATAAAATGCCTCCACACTGCTCATGTGACATTTTCTAAGTGTCTGTAAGCCCCGACATTATAATTTGACTCGAAAAGACGTCATTTTCACTATGTTTTTCGCCTAATTGTCCAATGTAGCCACTTAGCCAGTAGCCATGTTTTTTTCCTCGGGAAGAGTGAAGTTCTGTTACACTGGAGGACTCAAAATACGAAGAAGAAGAGAAAACGAAATAGCCTCGAACATGTGTTCACATGCAAGCAGTGAACTATTGCTGCACGCAACATAGAGAACTTTGCTGGAGGTACAGCGATCAAAAGGTGCTTTTGTTGCACTAATAATTACACTCTCGGGTTTTTGTCTGTTATCAAATGGTTTAGCTTCTATGAATTAGGTCTTTCATCTGTTTCCAAACTGTTGCAGCTTCTTTCAATCGTGCCGATTCATAAAGCAATACTTCGAGCAGACAATTGTCAAGTCCCTCCGATCCGAGTCCCAAGCGAGTCCCAAGTCATTTGGTCCAAGTCTCAAGCAAGTCCCAAGTCTTTTCTTTTGTGGGCAAGTCAAGTCAAGTCGAGTCACAAGGCTATGTCAAGTCAAGTCGAGTCGAGTCACCAGTTATGTCAAGTCAGGTCCCTCACCATTGTCCCCCAGCCCACCCACAAAGCACTCAGGTTTATATCTTGAAGAGAAAAACCTAATGTCAATCTCAAAAAAGAGAGTGCAGAGTAGTCTGCATGGCTAAACCAGCATAAAGCCATTCATTTATCCATTACAACGTTACATGTCTGATCATTAAGACCTAGGTAGATGGGAAAGGCTACATTCCATTAAAGAAATGGCATGTTTGATACAAAATATTGTTTATTTTGAACATTTTTCAAAAAAAAAAACATGAAAATTCATCAGCAGCAAATTGCTTTTGTAAAGAGACAAATGCCTTATGGAAACGGTGAAATTTGACTTGAAGAATATCGACACAAAGTTTATACGGTTGATCTCATCGGATTTTTTCTTGATCGGTAAAAGGCTTATGCGATAAATGCTGATGGAAACGTTATTTGCCGAATAAATCTGCGACTGCATCATGACAGTGTTTTGATGTCGTCGTCGCCTTCTGATAATGGTTTGCGATGTTGCTAATAGATGGCGCATACGCACTATTACAACTTGTGCAATTATCATAATTTTTTGGCAGATCCATTTTGGCTAACTAGCTAATTTTGTTGGCTAACACACTACTTTTGTTCACTCTAAGGTTCTGCGATTCAGTGCGAAAATGAATGAAAACAGCTTAAAATGTCATATATCTATTCGATACACCAATTTGATCACATAACAGCAAGTGACGTCATTACGCACAAGTTTTTATTTGCTTTAATGCTGTTAGATGGAAATGCATTTTCACCGCATTTATTCGCATTAATATTTTTGGCGAACTTCAGATAATTCGATTTACAAGTGGATGGAAACATAGCTAGTGAGCAGTGCACCACTATTCTCCTGACTCAATGTAGCTAGCCAATGATAACTAGCTAACGTTAGGTTAACTGACGTTAGCTGGGGTAAACAAAACACAACCGACTATTCCAACACGCGCGCGCGCGCGCACATACACACACACACTTCACGTCACACACACGGCTGCTAGCCATCAGGTTTCACTTACTTGTCATCATGGGTCTTCAGGTGACGGACAGAGTTTGAAGTGGTTCCCTCTTTGTCGCTAATGGTTGTTGAACATGTCTTATATTGAGCAGACCTTCGTTTTCCATCGGAGTAGAAGTTTTTAAAAGCAAATTGAATTATTTTTGGTGTACTAGAACTCGCAGCTGCCATTATTATCCATGCAATCAAGCGCACTGATCATCAAAAGTGCGTGCTCCCGCTTCAGACACAAAAAAAAAAACCGGGAGCCTGTCTGAATCAACCTGCTAGAGCGCGCGCCGTGCACTGCACACAAATGGACCACTCTTGTCATACTAGAAAGAATAATATCAACGTGAAAAAAAAAAAACATACAATGAAAAAAACAAATTGCCCGAGTCATCTTGCCTCAAGTCGAGTCGAGTCTGGAGTCATTGTCTCCTAAGTCCGAGTCGAGTCTCAAGTCTTTGCCTTCCAAGTCCGAGTTGAGTCACAAGTCGTCAAATTTGCGACTCGAGTTGACTCGAGTCCGAGTCCCTATGACTCGAGTCCAATTGCCTGACTTTGAGTGTATGCTTTTCCTGGATGCTTCAACCGAGAGAAGCGTGCAAGATCGGTGACTTTCTACTGACTACCAACACATGACCAATACAGACTACGGCTGTGGCTAATCGCTCTTGGGCTTGATCTCCTCGTCTCCGTTGAATCCCTCAGATTTCTCCAGGTGTGTAGTGAACATTTTCCACTGGAGGATTACCGTCCAAACGTCCCGGGAAGAAAAACAGGAAAACTTTGATATAAGTGTACAGCTGTGCCGACCGCGTCACTACCTGGGACAGAGGTATGTATTTTACAGCATCTTATATATTTATGAGTATGTCTATAGATGTTTTTGACGATTGTGAAAATTACAATATAGACTCATTCAGGAAAAAAATACATAAGCAAACGGTATGAACTTAGATTTACCTGACCAGGGGGCATTTCCCGAAATCACAGATGCTGATATACAACATATTTGCTTAGAACATTACTGTGCTTAGTGCCCTAATCTTTCATAGAATTTGCACTTGGGCCTTCCATTGGACTTGGAACTTGATATTAGTTTATGAAAATAATGCAATGCATAATGTAATTTTTTGATCTTCTGTCTCTGAAAATATGAAATTTGGTTTTAAAAAAAAAAAAAGCTTGGTCACATACCTGTGCTTAGCTGGTGGAAGTATCTGAATAATTGAGTGTATGACTAGGGGATATGAAAATGTTCCACTTGTTTAACAAATTTACACATGGCTAATAATAATGTGGATATAAACAGGTGATATGAAATTTTGAATTATTAAACATCAGTGGTTAATAATGTTTGTATTGCTTCATAGCTAATTTGTCCATTAGCAATTATTGTTTTCTTTTTTTTTTCAGGCAATCCTAGATTCAGTTTGGTGTATCCCACACACACTAAAGAGTGGGTAGCCAAAAAGATCTATATACCAACAACCCAAACGTTCCGTCAGAATCTGGTTTTACAAGTTCTGCAGCGACGCCTAGACCCCACCATCAAGTTCAAGGACAAACTGTCACATGCATCTATTCCCTCACTACTTTCCTACACAGCACAGAAGCCTAAGCCTGGCAAACAAGACGCCATAGAAAAGCATGCATCTCGATTTAGCAAGTAGTGTGTGTACAGCTTCTTTTCTCAGTTTCTCATTAGCAAGATGTAAGTCCAAAATATGTAAAGCAATACAAATACAACTCTTTGTGAAGGCACTTGAATCATAGGTATGCAAATTATCTAAAATATTTCACACCTAGTTGAACTTTCAGTTCATTTTCTTGGATAATTATTTTAACTCAATGTGTTTTCAATTTCATGAAGGCTTGATTCTGTAGCCCCAGCAATATGATCTCCCTTGGAGTAAAAATTGTATATGACTTAATATTAATGGTGGTTGTTATTAACTGCACAAAGCAACAAACAACTTGTTGATTTAATTTTTTTTTTTATAAAAGTGACTCATGCAGCTTTCCGTGACACTCCTCGTCATTTATCATAATGAGGCAATTCCTTGTAGTTCACTGTAGATGTCCCTGCTAAAAATGTTCTAAAACAATCCTATAGGAGAGGTCAATAGAATTTCTATAGAACTTTAGTACCTCAAGTCCTATAGAAAAAAGTTCTATTGAAAATTTTTGTCGGAAACAGTTCCATAGAAAATCTCCATAGAACTTTTTTCTTTTTTTTTTCCCCGGCAGACCCTTCCCAATTTGCATTTCTTTAGCGCAATGGCTAATTGTGCGCTACTCTGAAAAAGCTGCCATCCACAGCCGGCTGGTACAACCGGGGCTCAAACTCACGCTGGGATAGACACTGCTGTTCCGCAATGTGGTGCTTTGACCTAGCGAGCTATCTGGCAGCTCAAACAATCATCGTTAGAAATAACCTTAGAGCAGGTTCTACAGGAAATTTCTATGGAAAAATGCCGATTGTACTTGATCCTGATCAATGTGAATTGCTTTGCTGAACCCAACAGATGGCCTGTTGTTATCGCGTATCTCAGGGTCTGAGGGAATTTGAAAGGAACCGAGTGCCTTCGCTGAAAAGGAACGCCATGTTAGTAATCCTGTTAGGTGACCATGATACATGTATAAAGATGGTGGGAATAAATCTTAGCAGACCTCAAATTGTATTCAAATTAATTCTAAATCTGTATATAATCTGCAATCACATGCATGTGAATGGAAAGGAATAATTTGATTGAATTTTTAAAATTAAGGGAAAAGTTCAAAAGCTCAAACTTTCAACATAATTCTGTCTTCGTAAGCAAAAGAGGAACACTAGTTTTCCATTATAGCAAAATAAGGTTGTAATGCCTTACTTTTATATTTTTGAATTGCTGCCGAGGAAATGGAAAGAGGTCTTGTGGTCGGTGTGGTCAGTCAGTCAATCAATTGTCTGATCAGAGAATCAATGAGTTGGTATGTGCCTGGTACCCCATGTGCTTAAGGTAGGTAGACACTCCCAAATACATTTATTTCTCTTTCATTCATAACAATTTAGCACCAACATCATATGAACAACTACTAAATACAGAATTAAAGTGATGGCTCATTTACATAAATTATGCTAATTAGGTCCCGAGATGGCTACCGCAATGTGGAACTTGATCAAGTACATCAGGCAGGATATCTCTAAAACTTTTTATCACTTTAATCTCAAATTTTCACAGATCATTTATGACTATATAGTGCATGTTCTGAGTAGAGGGTTTTCAGAGGGTTTCCAGAAATAATAATTCTGTGAAAAAATATGGGCATTTTTGTGTTTTTTTTTTCCTTTATTGGGTACCTAATTACCACAAAATCTAGAGCTACACAAATGATTTCTTCAAAATGCCTGATCAGTCCATAGACATGCATCTGGTGAACTTATATTCCAAGTTTCACAATGATAGCATGAGAGAAAGAGGAGAAATGGTTTTTGAAGCAATGCTTGGCAGGTCAAAATCAACTTTTTTAGAAATTGACAAAAAACAACAGATGCCCATATTTTTGATAGTCCTATCAAGTACACACACTATGAACTTACTGAAGGTTATTTAACAAAAATGTCAAAAACAATTTTTTTCAAAAAAACCCCCCCTATTTTGGGAGTGTCTACCTACCTTATCTGGGGTTGAATGAAAAATGACACCAGGAAACAACTCAGAATTAATCTAAAGAGGTATATGCAATAACCACCAAAACGGATACAAGTTGGCATTTTTCTGTTTATGCAGTTGCCATGGTAACCGAGCAAGCACATTAAATATGCAGAAAACTTCTGACACCAATTCCTCTTTAACTATATGATAGAATTCAGTTTTTCTTTCATCATTTAAAAGCCATTGCTTATACATATGCAATGACATAGCCATTCTTTGCCCAGTTTATCAGTGTTGTGATTTTGGGGCATTTTACTCAAATTTTGAAATTATTTTGCGCAGAATCTGACAAATACTCAAAATATTCAAAGTATGTAACAGATAGGTAAATTTTGCCTATGTCATTGCATTTCTAATGAAGTAAAGTACCTGCAGCCCAAATTTCATTGATTTTCAATAATAAATAAAAAAGTTATGGCTGCCACAAACATGAGAAACGTGAAAAAAAGTAATACCTTAGGAAATCAACGGAAAATGCATTAGACCGCATTGAAAAGTTAAGTTCAGTTTTTAATCCTTGTAGCAATTAGTGATTATTAAAGGTGGGTTATTATAGAATATTTTTATTTAAAAAAAATTTTTCAGAAAAATAATCAAATTTTGCCCATTTTACCCCAGATTACCTCTTAAGCACACCTTAAAGTTAAAAGGGACAAGATTTCCTTGCTACTTCAGTATAGTGGATATCCCTGCAGATTGTACATTTTCATACCATTAGTCCAGTCTCTCACTTCTAGAACTGGGGTACACATAAGGTAAATTGACCCTTCGACAGAGCGTTGCACAGAATCATAAGATGTCTTTTTCCATAAAGCTTTTGTTCTATTAGAAGGTCCTAAAGACCATCAAAGTCCTATAGAACAGGTTTTTCAACAAGGGTGTTCTATAGGAAGGTCTTATAGAACAGCAATAATATTATAGGACTTTCTGTTCCATAGAGGTCTTCTATAGGTTTCTATAGCAAATTCCTATGGGGCCATTCCGCGTTACGCGCGTTACAGTTCGGACACACATTTTGATGATAAATATGACTACAATTTTTTATTGCTCAGAGTTTCCATCTTGTTTAAACATTGTTTGTAGTCCTGGGTCAGTACTCTTTCATGGAAAGTAAGAAAAATTTCCCTCCCCTTGCCAACTTTTTTGCTACAGCCTCATTTTCAGCGTTACGTGTGTTACATTCAGAGAAAAATGAAACGTTGTCACTTTTTTCAAATCCTCAAAAGTCTGTGAAGTGTGCCACTGAGTGCATTTCTCTTAGTTATGATTTGAATACCCAGTATATCAAGTTTTCATAGCAGGTATTGTTGGGGATTTTAGAAATACCAAAATCTTTTAATGGTGGAATTTGGGCGTTACATGCGTTACAAAAAAAAGTTACGTGTGTTATGCGTCCAAACTGGGTATGAAGAAATCTATTTCTGGAGCATTTTATGAACATCGAGTGATTTGTTTTTCTTTCTTTAAAACAAATATTTTTCACAAAATGAAGTGGTTTAGGAGTCCTTTCTTTGTGATGGGTTTAGATAGGAAGCCATTTATACCAAGGAAACTGCAAGAAGCCATTCTTGCCGAGACCAGTTTCTGTTGTGAAACCTTGTTGTTTTTCTGCAAGAAGCCATTCTTGTTGAGACCAATTTCTGTTCTGAATCTGAAACCATGTTGTTTTTGAGCAATTTCTTGACACAACTGACAGTGACAGGGTCACCAAGTCTTCTATAAAGGAATAGAGTGGAAAAAGCCCTAGCAGACCAATGTCCTCCATGTAACACAGAGGACCGATTCTCAGGATCACTTACTTTTATTCGGACAAGTAAGTTTCACTCTTTACTGAATTTCCAATTTCTGTTCATGATTCTCACTTTAATTTAAGATATTTGAAGTTTATATTTACCCAGGGCTGTACAGTGTGACAGTTTTGTTCGCATTTGCGATAAAAAAGAAATTATCTTGCGAAGATAAATTTGAAAACACTTGCACACGTGTGAAAGGTTGCATAATCGCTGTTGATCTGCCCCAACTTTGTCTACTGCTAAAGACGAGTGGGTGTGATTGTCTTTAAGATATGAAGGAGCGATGCATCAAGGGAAATGTATTTTGAAGTATCTACCGACCATTTAAATGCTATTGCAAAAAAAAAAACTACATTTCCCGAACAAGAGCGCGCCACACCGTCAAAGGTGGTATGAGGCAGATTTGAATCGCTCGTTCATCCGCCAAACTGACATTACATCAATCAGGTTCCTGTAAACGGCTTCAGCTTACGCGGGCCGTCACTTATTTCCCCAACCCCATACCAACACCCAACCCCTAACCCAAACTCAAGCCCTGAACTCTACCTTAACCCAAATTGTAATCTTGTCTAGATGTTTTGAGAAATCAGGAACCACCAGTTCCAGTAGGTATGGTTGGAGCAGGTGGCAAGGAAGACATTTTCTATGAATTCAATACTGTTGTATAAATCAAATGTCAACATGCACACAAGCAAAAAGCAGGAAAGAAATCACAAAGATTGTCACTCTTTTCTGTGAAAAATGACCTTTAAATTTTCGTAACGCATGTAACGTTACGTGCATTACACATCTTTCAGGCAAATTTCCATTGGGAAAATATGAAAATCTTAGTGATTTCTTTGGTTTATTTTTTTGTTCACCCATTCTACTTTTGCATATGAGAAATGCAGGCCAAATATGGTCAATTGTTTGTTCTACATACATAAAAGGGTAATTTTTGTTACGTGCGCTACACAGACAACTCCCTAAATCTTCATTGGAAATTTTTCAAAAATCGTCAGTAAGTCGGACATTGAGCAATTGTCATTGATTAAAGCATGCCTTTGTTCAGTAAAAGACTGTGTGACTCTGTATTTTTTGTGTTGGAAATGATAAAAAAGTGAGAAAAAATATATCATTGTTTTTACCTTTTTTTCTAATCTTGAAAGTGGCTTATATTTGATGATGTGGCACGGATGGCACACGTGATGAATCAAACCAAAGTTATAATTTCCTACTGGTTTAGATGTCTAAGTTTCCAAAAAAATGTGTCCCATTGACAGAATTCAAAATTTTATTTTTCTGACCCAGGACCACTTTGGCTGGAATGGCCCTATGGAACACACTGAAAATCATATAGAACATGCTGTTCTATTAAAATGTTCAATAGAGTTCCATTGATGTTCTATAGAATTTCATAGAAGTCCTATAGAACATTTTTGCAGGGGTAGTACAATGAGAAAATATGAAAAAGTATGAAGCAAAATAGCGCTCAATTATAATGTCTTTAAATAATTCAAAAGCTTGTTCTGACTCTTTAAATCCCATGTACAGTCCAGTGGGAGAAGGGTAGTTGTGACGGATGGCTGCAACAACACAGGACGGCTAAACTTTCCTGTTGTTGACTTTTCAAGACCCACTCCAACACCACTCGGTATGCCACCAACTGACACTGACTGTGGAAAAAAGTAAATAAATAATATTTTAAATAAATAATATTTTAATTTGGAACTGGGCGCAGCACATGATACGATAGCATTATAATGCAAGTAGCCACCAGACAAGTTGTGTTATGTATTTGGCATACTAGAAAATGGTACTTACTGATAGCGTGCCGTCTGGTCCTGCGGGTCTTGGTTGTTTCTTCCAGTTCATTTTCTCCATAACACCGTGGGATAGTAAACTCTGGATTTCAAGTAATGCAGCGTGGTTCAGCAGCAGTGGTCTCGTTAGTGGAGACATCAGTGGTGGCATTATCAAATCCCATTCCATTCAACAAAGGCTCTCTTTGGTTTGCAATGGTTCACATTTCATACAACTACACTACCAGGTTTCCATTGCCCTCTGTCTGTAGTCTGCAGTAGCCTGTTGGTCTGTTTTAGTTGCGGCTGCCTCTTCCATCTGTCGGAGTTCGTCATCTGTATATTCTGGCTCAAACTAATAAGGCTGAGCAAAGAAACAATGCTGCTCTTCTACAGCGAAGTCCTCTGACATTTTTTTTTGTACGAAAATGTTCAAATTAAACTGTAAACATGATAAGTCACCATGCGCGCAGATCTCCCTATCGCGTGCGGTGATAGTTCACTGCTTGCATGTAAACACGTTCGAGGCTATCCCGTTTTCTCTTCTTCTTCGTTTTTTGAGTCTTCCAGTGTAACGGAACTTCACTCTTCCCGAGGAAAAAAAAAACATGACTACTGGCTACATTGTACATTTAGGCGAAAAACATAGTGAAAATGACATCTTTTTGAGTCAAATTGTAATGTCGGGGCTTACAGACACTTAGAAAATGTCACACGAGCAGTATGGAGGCATTTTATGGTTTTTAAAGTTGCTTTCTTTAAGCTTGAAAAAGTGGCCACCATTGAATTCATTTAGATTTCTCTTCAATGCTGTTTTCCCTTAAAACTCAAAAACTGTTTTGAGGACAAAAGAAATTAACCAACCCTTCAACTATCCTTGGGGTGAATATATGATGAGTGAATTTTCATTTTTGGGTGAACCTTCCCTTTAACCACTAGACCATTGGAGATTTTTGCCAGCTCAGCGCATAAGTATATATATATATATATATATATATATATATATATATATATATATTTTCCTTTTTATTTATTTATTGTTGTCAATGAGGAGACGTCATGTGAATATCTATTTTGACATATTTTATGCTGGTGAGCTGGCTGATCTGTTGATCCTGGGTAGAATAATTTGAGCAGAACAAACCATTGTTTCTGGCAAACTAGGGTTAAGGTTAGGGTTAAGGACAGGGGTAGGGATAGGATTACCTACAAGTTGGGTAAAGGTTAGAGTTAGGGACAGGGATAGGATTCCCTCTGAGTTAGGTTAAGGTTAGGGTTAGGGACAGGGATAGGGATAGTTTAGTTCGTTTGGTAAGTGTGAGCACGAGTGTACCGTGCTTGGGCATGGTACGTGAGTATGGTTGGAAGAGGTGGACTCGGGCACCATCTATCCGTACTCGTATCAAATTTGAAATAACCGTACTTGAGCATGGCAGATTGCCGCTATGTGTCACCGCTGTCTTGTTATAACAAATGCAGCAGCGAAAAGATATCTCCATGAAAACAAAGAAATTCAATGCTTGCTCGAAATGTAGGCGGACGAAAACACAATCACCACTGAGTACTATGCACAAAAACTCGGAGGTTTTTGGAATAATTTCTGAGTAGTTACATTTGCATGGTTATCACATAACAATAGATCAGTGCCACGACAAATTAAAGAAAACTAGCCGAAAACTAGCCAGCATACATACTCATTAAATAAACTGCTGATTAAACGGTCAGAACTTTCACCTTGCAATGAAAGCTAGCAGTTCCCACTTCCGAGCTCACAACCTTATTTCAACACTTTCTACACCTTATAAGGAACAAGTAAAACTCACCAACTCAGTAATATCTGATTTCTGAAATATACCTTATTTTAGCAGAACAGACATTCCACTTTCAGGGAAAATATATGCCTCCCTAGATTCAACAGAATGGTGCAATGAACGTACCAGGGGGTCCACCAAAATGCATGACCAGTTAAGGTTTTAAACAGAAAAAAACCTTGGCATTCAATTTTGTTAAATACGGTATACATTCCAAAACAAAAAGCAAAAGTAGCAGCCTAACCTAATCTTCATTGAATCCTTCCTCCAGAGACCGATGTATCCAGTCGAAGTAACCCTCCGGTCATGTTTCATTCAAAATAATTCCCATTGATCATGTCCTTACCTCATTTAAATCCTGTAAATGTAACTGAACACTTCAGGCCGGTTTTGAGAGTCTTTTTTTTCTATAAATCGCATCAATTTAGCCGCGCAGTGTGCGCAATGTTGAGAGGATACCACCAAGCTTGCTGATACGCAAAGGCTTGTAATACCTTTCTGACTGTCCAATAAACATGTTTCAGTTACTGTGGAAAGTTTAAACATGTGGGAATTGGAAAAGAAACAAGCCAATCAATTTACTGCACTTTAAAAAGTAGACTACATGTAGTGCGAATAGTATTACCCCAGGTGTTTCTTGGGGTATTTTTCAATATGTCTAGCTTATTTTTAAGTTGAGGCTGTTGTTATCTTGTCACAAACAATATACTGGTAGCTGATAATGCTTACTTGCGACCATCCTGTCATCTGTTGCCAAAATACGATTTTGTATTGTTACTGACTAACAGTGGATGTCATACATGCAGCCATATTGGATTTCACCATTAAGTAATAAACTATCATTTCTGAAAATTGTCTCAATTGATTCCCTGACCCTGAAAACCAAGGAAAGGACACCAAATTTGTAACTCTAGACCAAGTACTAAGCAAGTTACAGCTGGCAGCCCCCTTTACGCCGCCATATTGGATTTCACCTTTACCAAATATTGTGATGACCAAAAGCATGGCTTCATTGGATTTCTTGACCCCCAAAACCTAGGAAAAGACACCAAAATTATTTCTCTAGCCCCTTTCCTTGAGGAGTTATGGATGATTTTATGATATGGCAGCCATCTTGGATGCCATGTTGAATTTGACCCCTCCTGCCCGCGATCCAGACCTTCCACCCAAGTTTTTTTTATTTACCTATACTATAATATAAGGTTCAAGAGTCAAAATGAGGGGACATCTGATTGCACACAGGACCCCCCTCAGCCCAAGACTAGAAGGCCTTCCTGACATCTGACGGCACGCCACTGCAGCTAGCTAATAGTCCAATATATTCTTGGAGATCGGGGATGTTAAACTGCGTGAAGTCATTCCTTATACACTTGATCAATTCACTATTGTTTTCAAATAAACGTTACTGTAATTCAAACTACAGGAAAATAACAAACCAAGTCGTATTGCCAACACGATCTTGTAATAATAAGGCATCATCAGGAACGGCATCAGCTGCATGTCCCGCTTGGTCCACTAGATTCATTGAAACTGCATGACGCCATGTTGACCTTGCCTGTTTGTGTTTTAGCGCTGATGTCATGCATACTTCGGGTGCACTCGCGCCATGGTCAGCATACTCTGCCAGAGGTGATCAATAAATTTAATTTGCAGCGAACTGCAATTGACTTTTGTGAAAAAAAAAATAAATTTTGCGATCTTTGAGTAATTCTCTATCATATAATGATTGCTTATCCCCTAGGGTTTTCATGCTCTTTAACTTGCTCTATGCTAGACAATATTCAAATGTAATAAGTCAAACAGCACTCCCAGTCTTGCATTTACATAAACATGTCATCACACTCTTTTTAGGACACAATGAAAATTAAATTGCCTTCTGTCAGGCGTCCTATCAAGGCGGGTCTTCAGCGAGGACGTCACTCATTCGGGGCGTGAACTAAAACAATGTCCCTCATTTGCATACCAACCAATCAGCTTCTGGGCAGCGCATGTACACGCGGCTGCTATCTGTGCCATCGCGTATTAAGTTAAGTTGCTTTTTGGATATAGCCACGGAGACAGCAAGTAAGCAAGCTAACGTTCACTAAAGAAAATCTTTGTAAATGATCATCACATTAAAGCGATATGATTTGGTTTTTGCCCAAACTTTACTATTTTGCTAGCTGAAATATGCATGAACTTATCTGAGGCTTCAGGGCAGTGTTGTGCAAAGCAAGTGTGCTTGCAGATTTTTGAGACATTAGCTAGCTTGCTGGCTGGTTCAAAAGCAATTGCTTAGGTAAAGCTAGCTAGCTAGCTCGTGAAACTTGGTAGCTGTAATGCCTATTGAAGAAGTTTGTACAGCTCTGATTTGTCACTTTCAACAACATCGCACCCACACGATCTCTTTCAACATTGACTACCAGCTTCTTTTACCAAAAGAGGAAACAACATGTCCCAGGCCAAACTGTCTATTTCATAGCTAGTTTTAGCTGCATTATACTTCTCTGCAATTTAATCTCAAATCACTCATTCATAAGTGGAAAATTATAATGCAAAAGTGGAATTAAATTTTTATTTGAAAATTGTACCCTTTGGGCTTCCATATAAACTCATATTCTACCGGTCAAAAGTTATAGAAAGTTTTTTAATAGAAAATTATGCAGTTTAATGTCTCATTGTACTCTGGAATGAAAGCAGAGACATGATAGAACAAATCAACAATCAAACTTAAAAAAGAAATCATGGAATCAATTTATAAACCAAAATGTATTTTAAACTTTTGACTCAAAGTAGCCACCTTTGGCAGATATGACGGCTGAACACACTCGTGGCATTCTTTCTACAATGGAAATCAAATATTCTTCAGAAAGTTCTTCCCAACTCTGTTGCAGAAGTTCCCATAAATGTGTGGCACTTATAGGTTGCTTTGCTTACATCCCAAACCATCTCGATGGGGTTTAAGTCTGGAGACTGTGCTGGCCACTCCATGTTTTCAAGCGTACCATCTTGTTTTTTTTTTTCCTAAGGTAGTTCTGGCAGAGCTTGGACTTATGTTTTGGGTCATTATCTTGCTGTAGGATGAGCCCCTGACCAACTAGGCACATACCAGAGGGTACTGTATGGCGCTGCAGAATGCTGTGGTGGCTGTTTTGGTTCAGGGTGCCTTTCACTCTGTAAGTCACTGACCCTGGATCCAGCAAAACAGCCCCAGACCATCAGGCTTCCTCCACTATGTTTGACAGTTGATGCCACACACTGAGGAACCATCCTTTCTGCTACTTGATGGCGTACAAAAAACCTGGGTAACCTTACCTTTTATTTAAAAATTCTGACAGTTTACCACTTACCTTTGTACCATTTCAAGCTGTTTGTTGGACTGGAACTGCATAATTTTCAATAAAAAACTGGAAAAATTGGGGTGTCCTAAAACTTTTGACCGGCAGTGTAAGCAGCTTTGTTCATTCTCATTTATTTTATTAATTTATTTAGATTTATTTAAGCAGGGGGCCTGACTGAGACCATGTCTCCTTTTCAGCAGGGCCCTGCATTACAAACAATTAAAATAACACAGTTTTCAAGGACATTTGTAGAAAAAAAATGCCACTATTAAAGGGAAAACATTAACTAAAACAACAACAATTCTCTTGATAAAATGATTTGATCAGAGTTTTAAACTGTCCAAAAGGAACCAGTTCTTTCAATTTCAGTTCAGCTTGCAACTGGTTCCAGGTGTGTGGGACATTATAATAAAAAGCTGTCTTACCAAGCTCTGTTCTTACACGAGGAACATTGAGACACAATGAGTTCTGTGACCGTGTCCCATGGCAACCCACTCGCCGCATAAGTAGACTAGCTAGATAAAGAGGGATTTTCATTAAAACACATTTAAAACAAATAAAAACCAGTGGTAGTCTCATCTAGCTTTCAATGACCCCCACCCTACTGACTTGTATAAAACACAATGGTGTGTGCGGAAATCAAGACCAGTGATAAATCTAATAGCAGAATGATAAATACAATCTAAAGGTTTTAAAACAGAAGTAGATGCATTTCTATAAATCACATCACCATAATCAAACATGGGGAGTATTACTGAGTGCACAATCTTCTTTTTATTTTCGAAATTGAAACAAGCCCTATATCTGTATAAGAAGTCTATTTTACTCCTTATCTTTTTTGTTAAATTTTCAATATGCATGTAAAAAGTCAGCTTTTCATCCAGCCAAATGCCCAAGTATTTATAATGGGGTACATGCTCAATTTGGCTACCCTGCAGGGTACAAATATGAAAATCAAGGGGGTCTTTTTTTTCAAGCTTTGCTGAATACCATGAACTTGGTTTTTTCCTCATTTAAGACGAGCTTCAAATCAATTAGAGATCTTTGAATAGAGTTAAAATCATGCTGTAGATTAGATATGGCCTGTTGAACTGAAGAAGCAGTCAAGTAAATTATGGTTTCGTCAGCATATAAGTGCAGTTTACAATTATTTAAAGATAAGCCAATATTATTAATATAGATAGTGAATAACAAAGGGCCAAGAATTGAACCTTGTGGAACTCCTCTGCTGATTTGAGCACTTCGAGACTGAATGTTTTCAAATTAAATATATTGAGTCCTATCCTCAAGATAGTTTTTAAACCAATTACAAGCAGATTTCTCAAGGCCAATGTTTGATAATCTTTTCAAAAGAAGGGCATGATCAACAGTATCAAATGCCTTAGACAGGTCAATGAAAAGGGCTGCACAATGCTGTCTGTTATCTAGTGCTCTTACAATGTCATTTATAACTAAACAAGTAGCAGTAACAGTGCTATGCCCAGACCTGAAACCAGATTGGTGAGTATTCAAAATACAATTTTCAGTTAAAAAAGATTGTAATTGAGAATTAACAAGGGACTCCAGAATCTTAGCCAGGCAAGGCAACTTGGATATTGGACAGTAATTATTTAAATTACTTGCATCTCCCCCTTTTAACAAAGGGAGAACGTTAACAGTTTTCCGTACTGTTGGTATGTTGCTTGCCATAACAGACATATAAAATATATGAGTCAGAGGTTTGGCAATGAGTAAGGCAGAGAGTTTCAAAAGATATGAATCTAACAAGTCATCCCTTGTAGACTTATTTACATACATATATATAAAGTGGGCTCTAAAATTACCGGCAACCCTGACTGGCAATGCACCAACACTACTTTAAAAAAAATACAATACTTAGAAAAATGTAAAAATATATATCTTAATTGAGAAACTCTAAATTATGATGTGAAAAATGCTGTACAATATTAATGTTCCTATGGAACCAACCAAAATAATTTACCGATTTAATTAAAAATCAATTTCCTCCAAATCAAGGTTTCACAATTAATGGCACCCTTAAAGATTATTGTAAATAACATCTACCAAAATTAAACTAGGTTTTAAATTCCACTTATTTAAAGTCCCTGAAAAGGAAAACTAAATATGTTTTATGAGTTTATGATACCACAGAAAAACATGTTATTAATCACTCTGTCAAATATGAAGACCTAAAAAAGTCGCTAAGTATATAGAATTAGGCCTCAAAGTTGTTAAGAAATAAGCAGCATTCTCTGCCCCAGGACGGTGGGGGCGTGTCCCCTGGAGGCATGGAAACCATGCCTCATCGTGGGAGAGGTCCCGCCTCTCTCTAGTTCAAGCATCTGTACCTCCCAGGCATGCGCAGTTGCCACATCACGCTCGCGTATTGGAAAGCGTACAATAATTTCCAAATGTAGTGCCTTACTCTTTAGATAAAGAGTGAACTCGATAAGTGAAGCAAACCGTAAACTTGCTTGTCATTCTTGTGTCATTCCATAAAATTACGTTTTTTTACTCTACATGATTTACCAAATTTACCTTGCTCTTCTCTGGTGGTAAAAAAGGGGAAATGCACGGTCATAGCTGTGAATAACTACAATGCCACGATCAGTGATGAGTGTCATATGAAATGCTTTTGGCATAACAAAGCAGGTTAATTATACCTCAATCATCATAATCAAGCATTGCATGGCATGTCGATAAGAAAAAACGTTACAATTCAAGGCAGTGTAGATATTCATAGCTTGGGCAAGAGTGGGTTAACCCCGGAACTGGTGAGCTAGCGCAAAGTAGGTGCTGCAATCTAGCTTTGAAGGGAGTATGCCTCTCCCATTCCAAAACTGTGCGGTCCCGGTGTCACGACGCTGGCTAATACCTTCAGCTCGCTGGGAGGACTGTGTGGAGGAAGCAGGACATTGACTATCTCGACTTTCAATAATTTCGCCACGGATCAAAGAAATGTATTACAATCATTTTAAACAACATTCATTTCATCTCCCGTGTTTGTGCTTACATAGCACAGGCGAAATCCGTTCAGTCCTTTCCATTGCTAAGAATATGTTGACAGAAAGAATATGCGAGGATCTCTGACATGAATACGCATAGGTTTAGTATAGAAACGTTCGTCATCATTATAAACAGGAGGACATACTTTAACAACACATTCTCATTTTGTCTAAATATATTAATGAAAGGCAATAATCATCGCATATAGAGACCGCCATCAATTTGGCAATACCTGGGTTGATGCTTCAGAGGCTCAAAAAGGGGAATTTGTCAATACGATCAATCATTCCGAACAATGAGGACAAGGAGAAGTTTGTCAAACGGTGCAAAACGAACGCTGTGGTTCAGGCCACCTCGAACTGGCAGGAGAACGGCGCAGCGAGCTCAGTCCTTGGGCTCCTGTTACAGAAGCTCCGGGATGACGGTTGCAACGCTTATTACCTGGAGGGTAAATGTAATGTTACTTAATACACCTATAGACACGATCTACAATTTAATTGAACAAATCGTGATTTTGGCTGGGCTAGCGTGAGCTATCTGATTTCATAATATTACATCTATCGTTATCAAACAATGTAACGTGTATGTTCTGAGTAGCGAACCACATTTCTCTATTGACTTCCTCGTAACGAAGTTTAAGTTAGCCTCACCTCCCATCAAGCTCTAACCACTGGCGCGGGAAGTGGGGGTTGCCGGGGCTGCAGCCCCCCCTCCCTTTGCAGCCCCTCCTGATGTCGGCTGCAGGCTCATCTTAGATGTCACAGTAATTTTAACGGTAAAAATTACAACATAAAAATAAACACATCAATTGGCTTAAAACCGTTTTGTACAGTCTGTCAAAAACCTGTGTTTAAAAAATCTGGGTTGCTATATTTTGAAATGATTCATTATGTATTGAGGAAACGCTTTCTCAAAGAAGCGGAAGGCGCTGACACAAACGCATTGGCAAGCAAAAACGGCGAACAGCAAGCAGAGAGGGTTATCTAATTTTTTTCCTCCAAACAATATTTCAGATAAAACTGAAGTATATGATACAAACTCTTCCGTTACTCATGGAGAGTGATGAAAGAACAGTACAAATGATGGAAGCAACACCACTGTCATCGCAATAGCTATCACCCAGGACTAGCTAGCTTGTCACTCTGGTAGAGAGCATCAGCAGCGGCTCACTCACTTTAGCGCTGCCGTGCACTCGGGATCCTTTCAAGAGAACGTTGTATTTCCTGAAAGCAAATTTGACACGGTTTGATTTGACAGATCGTTTCAATGAGGTTTGTTTGAAAATGGCGATGATTGCATTGTGTTAAAGAAATCGACCTCATTCTTTGTTTTATCTGCACAACCTCAGTGACAATTCGTTTGCTAAAGGGAGATTAAGAAACTGGGAAAAGGCAAAAGAAAGAACTTGGTCAGCATGAGTTGTCAGACATGCACTCTGATTCATTACGTGTGTTAGCGATGCTTTAAGTAACTCCAGTCAGTGCTACGTTTTGGGAGTTTTCAGCTTGGAATCAACATTCTGCAAGGACAGTGTTGTAACATTTATTCAGATCGACTAAATTCCTGGGCCATGAAGGAATACCGCTCAGAGGGCACCATCTTCGCGACACGTACCACAGCAGCTTGTGTGACAGAATGCACTTTTTACTGAAAAGTCGAGAATGGTTTTAACTTATCCGCTGTAAAAAGATGTTAAAAAAAAAAAAAAATTGCCAGTTTGGGAGAATTTTAAGAATGCTGATTATGATCCCAAAGGGAACGATTATTTTCGCCTTTTATGGGATTAGTCTGCTGCCTGGATGTTGGCGAAACTGACAAGCTATTATGAATTAAAATTAAATTAATTAAAAATTATGGCATTTAATGCGATGAATCACTTTATTCAAATGGAGGATTTTGTCCGAGGATTATTTGTTTATTTTTGGGGCTGATGACCTCCTGTAGCTTATAAAACGGCGCATAATAGCTTGGCTTACAAAGTGAAGTCCTTCTGCGCCAATGTTTTATAGAGCGCGACAGGAAGATGTTTCTGTACTAAATGTAAAAAATGCTGAAACAGGAGATGGAATTCAGAGAAAGGGAAATAATTCCGTTTCCAACCTCAACTTTTTAAAGCTTTTTATTTTCCAGAACTAGTTTAAAAGGGGGCTCGCCTTTGTATTTTGGAGGGTTTTATTTGTGAGTAGGGGGTACTTGTCATCCCTATAATTACGTGCGCATTTTCAATGTAGCCTGTCGGTGGTTTCTTGGTCATTTCCTCATTAATAATTTCTTAATCATTATACGATTATGTATTGGTCTTGTTAATTCAAATAATAAATTGTTTGATTGTGAATCAGGTGATATCAAACTGGGAGGGGTTGCGAGCCATCATGTGTGAGACAGGCAAATCCTGGCAGCATTACCAGGAGTTGGGGGTTGAAGAGGTTGAAACAAATAAGGCAACAAAAGCATGATAGCTTTTTAAATGACACATGCGTTCAAAATAAAGGAACTTATTGGAATAAAACGTAGAAAAAAAATTCAGGCCCCAGGACAACAAAACAATTATAAATAATTGTTTTTTGTAATCGGTTATGATTTATATGGCGAGTATTCTTTTATTCCAGTACTCGTTTGCACCCTTAGTTGCTATGACCGCTGTTGCAAAGACCAACATTGTCATAACGCCCTCATGCAGCACTATTTAAAAAAAAAATATATATATATATATATTTATTATTTTTTAAATGACGTCACTCTTCTACTTTCGGTTGGCAGCCCCCCCTAATTCAAACATCTTCCCGCGCGTCTGGCTCTAACAGGATGTTTTCTAGTTGAAAACCAGGGAACTTGGATAGCTAGCAAGTTATTGATCAAATCAGGAACTAGTTGGCACTTAATGCCTGGATCGTCTATGCTTGACTGCAAACATGTTACTGCTCTATTGGCACACTGATGCCATGAACTTCGGTATCCAGAAAACTAACGTTAATGTTAACTTCATTGTCAACGTTATGTCGTTGATTGACCTAATAAGTTAGCCGGGGTCTAATGAATTGTCTACTTTGCCACTACCTAGCTACTTTGGCCGGTGAAGCGTGTGTTTGCTCTCTGTCAAAATGGCTCATAATGGTGAAGTATGAGAATATGGCAAATTTTGTTGCTCCACTGTTTAATGCTAACTTCACATCTAGTTAGCCTGACAAATTTGCCAGTTGCATGTTTACAGTATGGTGGGGAATGACAGAATGTTGTTAGCTTGCTAGATCATTATTGAGCTCGTTTAATTAAGATGGCTTGCTAGCTACATACCTAGCTAGCTAATGTTTAACCCCATAAATCGATTATGTTGCACCATTAAATTCAACTCACACAACCGGGAAAAATACACTTCCGAGATGAGGGCATGGCTAGCAAGCTAAAGAAAAGACAATATCGACTATACTCTGACTCGAAAATGAGCGGGATAACCACTGATTCCAGCATGCCTGAAGTATTTATAATGTTACAGCGGGTGGGAGGAGTTATGCAAGTAGGGGCAGCAGTGCGTAGTGCGGTCCCCTCTTTAACCCCACCCAAAAAAACCTCAAACCACGAAAGCGTAGTGAAACCGTTAAATCGAGATAAAACTCTAACTACGAAATTGAGCAACATACAGAAATGACTCTTTTTGCATGTTGTTAACCATTCGTTTCCAACATTTATTTTATATTTTGAAACAAATCTCAGATTTTTCTTCTCAGGGTCTTTAAGTTTTATATAAGTGTTAAGGAACTATATTGAGCCATTACATCACTTCCTGTTTCACTAGGGTATAAAAATAAGATGACATATGCAACATCCCTTTGTCATCCAACACCATAAAGAAAACAAAACAACTGTCAGTGCAAAAGAGGTAGATGGTCATTGACCTTCTTAAATCTGGTTATGGCTGGAAGAAGATTCACAAACTTGAATATGCCACTGAGCACTGTCAGGGCAATTATTAAGAAGATTCCAAAGAGCTGTTGAAAACCTCAAGAGTAGAGGACACAACTGCATCCCCCCCCCTCCAGGATACTGATGAGGATGGTGAGAGAAACAACTTAATCCCTAAGAATCACTGTGAAGGATTTGCAGGCCTTGGTGGCATCTTGGGGTCACCAGGTTTCAAAAAGTACTGTCAGGCACCACCTCCTCAAACACAGGCTCTTTGGAAGGGTTACCAGGAGAAAACCTTTTCTGATCAGAAGACACCGAAGCAAGCACTTGGAGTTTGTCACATGTAATTTAAATTATGATTGGAACAAGGTGCTTTGGTCAGATGAGGCCAAAATTGTACATTTTGGTCAGATACAGCATAAAAATGTTAGTTGTCAGAACAGAGATGCATACAAGGACAAGCACCTCATACCCATGATGGTGGGTCAATCATGTTTTGGGGCCGTTTTAATTTAAGTGGTCCAGGGGCACTGGTTAAGATTAATGGCATAATGAATTACATTTAGAATCAGAATATTTTGGCTGACAATCCAGTTGACTCTGCCAGAGGGCTGGGTTTTCACTGTAGATGTACTTTCCAACAAGACAATGACCCAAAGCATACCTCAAGCTCCACACAGAAATGGATCCGTGACAACAAAATCAACATTCTGCAATGGCCATCTCAGTTTCCAGACCTCAATCCAATTAAAACTTGTGGGCTGAGTTGAAGATGACAGTTGGTAAATGCAAACCCAAGAATGTGAAGGATCTTGAAAGGACTGGTCCAAAATCTTTCCTAATGTGTGTTAACCCCTCTACGCGGATGTAGACACCAGCGGACATGGAGCTGCTCTATTGATGCATGAGTTACACTATTCTATCACTGGATGGGACGACCAGATCAGTTATTGAATGTTTACAAGCAAGCCGAGCTTGAACAGGGTTTAGAATATGGATAAGTTCAGTGCCTTCCCTGTATCCCAGGGGTTGCATGAATTTAACTCCTCAGCTGAGCCTGATGTGCAAATTGCTCAATATGCTTGCCCATAGTATCTATCCCACAGTTCAAAAAAATGATCTCTTATGACAGAAAAAATCATTGTCTTTTTTAGCAACCACTTCAGCTATAGTGAGCCAATGATATCCCATTTAGGTAGTTAAGTAAAATAAGTTTTCTGAAGCAAAAATTCTACATGGTATTGATACTATGTCATTCTACTATCGATTATAGTCATCACATATCAAAAAGTGTAATTCTCTACTGTGGATTTATGCATTGACGAATTCAGGGCTCCCTTATATCCTCCTTAGTACTCTCATTGATCAGCCAGTCACTCAATTGCTATTTCATCTCGTCATTGGTAAAAAGTCAGGGTAATCCAGCAAAATTTTGGAAAATTGTCAAGTCCCTGATTTACTGATAAGCACAAAATCTGTGATTTTTTAACCAACATTTTATAGCGGCCGGAAACCTTTTTGAAAATTTAAATAATCAATCCACTACAGGAGATATGTCTGACCTTAGCTCTAGTGCATTTACAAATTCTCAAAATCCTATAGTATTGTTTTCTCTCAGGGAATTTAACGTGAATGAGGACCTACTAGAATTAAAACTTAGAGATGTAAATAATTCCACTGGAGAGGATCACTTAGTCCTGAGTCTTTTGCGTCTTGCAGCCCCACTGATTGCACACTCAATAACTAATAGTTTTAACTTGTCATTATCGACCGGGTCTATTCCCAGTGTATGGAAAGCGGCTCATGTTTTTCCTTTATTTAAGGGGGGTGATCCCAGCTCAGTAAACAGCTATCGACCCATCTCAAAATTGCCATGCCTGGCTAAGATTTTAGAATGTCTTGTAAAACAACAACTTTGCGACTTCTTAACTTTCAACAACATTTTAATGTCAGCAATCTGGTTTCAGGCCTGGACATAGCACCATTACAGCAGCTTCATTGGTTATAAATGATTTAGTAACAGCTGTGGATAGTAAACAAAAATGTGCGGCTCTATTTATTGATTTAGCAAAAGCATTTGACACAGTAGACCATTTTATCTTATTAAATAAGTTGTCCTCCATTGGTCTTGGTTACAGAGCGTGCTCATGGTTCCAGGAGTAGCTCTCAAATAGATCACAAGCTATTATTTCTGGGGATGCGCAGTCTCAATTTTTAAAGGTGACGAAAGGAGTACCCCAAGATTCCATTCTTGGGCCAATTTTATTCACAATTTATATAAATGACATTGCTCATAACAAATTGCAAGGTACATTTTTATGCAGATGACACAGTGCTTTATTCCTCTGCTCCAACATGCTTCCAGGCCCTTACATATTTACAGTCTGCTTTTAACATTATACTGCATGCTCTAGCTGATCTTAAACTGGTTTTAAATACTGATAAAACAAAGTTCATGATCTTTTCTACACTGAATGCAATTATGCCAGGTGATTCCATTTTCTCAGTGTCTGGTGCTCAAATGGAGCAGGTTCAGTCTTACAAATATCTGGGTATCTGGTTGGATCATGACTTCTCTTTTAAGACGCATGTGTCCAACCTGTCCAAAAAACTGAAAATCGGGTTTCTTTACAGAAACAGGTCCTGTTTTTCTTTGGACAGTAGGGAGAGGATTGTCCAGGTAACAATATTACCCATATTTGATTACGGAGATTTCCTTTACAGGCATGCCTCTAATAATACCTTAAGACCCTTGGAAGCAATTTATCATAGCACAGTGCGCTTCATCACAGGTGGTGGTTTTAGAACTCATCACTGTGCTTTATATGATTCTAAAGGGTGGTTTTCTTTTAGTTTAAGGTAGGATTTGCACATCATTTTTCTCTGTCCTATGTCCTTATATATATATATCTATTTTTTAAAATTCATTTTTATTATTTTTTATTCTATTTTAAAATTCTTATTCCTTTAATCTTGAATTGTTGTTTGTGAATTTTGTGTACTTTTATCTGTGCTATTTGTCTTTAACCTACCGTTGTAATTGTTCTGTTGTATTCAGGGCTCCCCTGCAAAAGAGACCTCGGTCTCAGTAGGACTTCCCTGCAATAAAGGTTATTCATTGATTGATTGATTGAACTAAGGCACGTCTGCGTAATGCTCAGTTATAGTTCATGTCCACACGAAACTTCCCTGGTAATTATCTACTGATTGACACATTTCTTATCCGATTCCAGAAAGTATAAACTTTCCACAGTAACTGAAAGACATTGATTGGACCATCAGAAAAGTATTTAAACCACTGCGTAACAGCAAATTAGGTCGTTTTCTCTTAATAATGCGCAACTGAAAATGACACGATTGTAATTGTTTGCCACATTGGTTAGTAAGTGTAACCATTAGTTTTTGCTACTAATACTGCATGTGCTGGCATTTTGCTCAATGTGGCTCTTTGTTTGAGTGTATTTGGTTGTTGCGTTTATTCATCTGTGTGTGTGTGTGTGTGTGTGTGTGTGTCTGTTTGCACTCTACAGGCCACTATTCCCGACAGATTGTCTTAAATTTGGTAGGGGCAATCCTTTGGTGGAAGGAAAGAAATGATTCATTTTTGGTGAAGATCCGGATCAAATCCTGGATTCTGGATCAGTTTGAAGATTTCGTTAACACTGGGAGATAGGGCAGACTTTCCACTGCTTATAACTTGAAATTTTGGTTGGAGATAGGCATATAATTACTATTAATCACTAATAGAAAGTTGGGTATGGAGATTCTTTTCCCACCAAATGTTATGACCTTCAGTGATCTTGAAAGGTCAAACTCAAGGTCACCTGTTTCTCAGGCTGCTCTAGGGGCCAAACAGTGGGAGATACAGACATGGTTACTATTAACCAGTAATAGGAAGTCATATATGGGAATCTAATGGCACCGTCACCTTGACCCTCAAGTGACCTTGAAAGGTCCAACTCAGCATCACCACTTTTCCGATTGCTCTAGCAGCCAAACGGTGCAAGATAGACCCATAGTTACTATTGAAGACTAATAGGAAGACATATATGGGGAATAGTAAAGCACCGTCACCTTGACCTTCAAGTGAACTTGAAAGGTCAAAATGGCCAACCTTCATATTTTGTGGCTCTGTCACTGGGAAACTGCCAGAGATAGGCCCTATGTTATGCTCAATCACAAATAGGAAACCATATATGGGGAGACCTATTGCACCATGACATTGACCTTCACGTGGCGTTGAGGGCGTGGGCAGGGGTGATGTGGCTTTCTGGACACACCCTCTAGTTTATCTGTGTGTGTGTGTGTGTGTGTGTGTGTGTGTGTGTGTCTGTTTGCATTCTACAGGCTACAATTCTGGATGGATTGGTTTCAAATTTGGTAGGGACAATCCTTTGGCAGAAGGGAAGAAATGAATAGTTTTTGGTGAAGATCCGGATCAAATCCTGGATTCTGGATCAGTTTGAAGATTTTGTTAACACTGGGAGATAGGGCAGACTTTCCACTGCTTATAACTTGAAATTGGTTGGAGATAGGCATGTAGTTACTATTAATCACTAATAGGAAGTTGGGTATGGAGATTCTTTTCCCCCAAATGTTATGACCTTCAGCGATCTTGAAAGGTCAAACTCAAGGTCACCCATTTCTCAGGCTGCTCTAGGGGTCAAACAGTGGGAGATACAGACATGGTTACTATTAACCAGTAATAGGAAGTCATATATGGGAATCTGATGGCACCGTCACCTTGACCTTCAAGTGACCTTGAAAGGTCAAACTTAGCATCACCACTTTTCCGATTGCTCTAGCAGCCAAATGATGCAAAAAATAGATCCATAGTTACTATTGAAGACTAATAGGAAGTCATGTATGGAGAATCTAATGGCTTCATCATCTTGACCTTCAAGTTACTTTGAAAGGTCAAAATGACCGACCTTCATATTTTGAGGCTCTGTAACTGGGAAACCGCCAGAGATAGGCCTTATTTTATGCTCAATCACAAATAGGAAACCATATATGGGGAGACCTATTGCACCATGACATTGACCTATGACCTTAAGTGACCTTGAAAAGGTCAAACTCAAGGTCACCCCTTTCTCAGGCTGCTCTAGGGGCCAAACAGTGGGAGATAAAGACATGGTTACAATTAACCAGAATAGGAAGTCATATATGGGAATCTAATGGCACCATGACCTTCACCTTCAAGTGAGCTTGAAAGGTCAAACTCAGCATCACCACTTTTCTGAGTGCTCTAGCAGCCAAACAGTGCAAGATAGACCCATAATTACTACTGAAGACAAATAGGAAGTCATATATGGGGAATCTAATGGCACTGCCACCTTGACCTTCAAGTGACCTTGAAAGGTCAAAATGGCCGACCTTCATATTTTGAGGCTCTGTAACTGGGATACCGCCACAGATAGGCCCTATGTTATGCTCAGTCACAAATAGGAAACCATATATGAGGGAGACCAATTGCACCATGCCATTGACCTTCACGTGGCATTGAGGGCGGGGGCGGGGTGATGTGGCCTTCTGGACACACCCTCTTGTTTATCTGTGCATGTGTGTGTGTGTGATTGTTTGCACTCTACAGGCCACAATTCTGGACAGATTGTCTTCAAATTTGTTAGGGACAATCCTTTAGCGGAAGGGAAGAAATAATTAGTTTTTGGTGAAGATCCAGATCAAATCCTGGATTCTGGACCAGTTTGGAGATTTTGTTAACACTGGAAGATAGGGCAGACTTTCCACTGATTATAACTGGAAATTGGTTGGAGATAGGCATGTAGTTACTGTTTATCACTAATAGGTAGTTGGGTATGGAGATTCTTTTACCACCAAATGTTATGACCTTGAGGACCTTGAAAGGTCAAACTCAGCATCACCATGGTTGCTTTTTACTAGGAAGTCATATATGGGAATCTAATGCTCCTTCAAGTGAGCAGCCAAATGGTGCAAGATAGACCCATAGTTACTATTGAAGACTAATAGGAAGTCATATATGGGGAATCCAGTAGCACTGCCACCTTGACCTTCAAGTGACCTTGTAAGGTTAAAATTGCTGACTTTCATATTTTGAGGCTCTGTAACTGGGAAACCGGCAGAGATAGGCCCTATGTTATGCTCAGTCACAAATAGGAAACTATATATGGGGAGACCAATTGCACCATGACATTGACCTTCACGTGGCGTTGAGAGCACAGGCGGGATGATGTGGCCTTCCGCACACACTGTCTAGTTTTTTTTTAAATTGAATTTACGTTGTTACAATCATGCAAAATAATGGCATTATTTATTGATGATTTCATGGAGGCATGATGAATGATGTTTGCTTTGACATGCTTTTGGCACTATCAAGGAAAATACTACTACATGGAGATGTGTCACTTATGCTACCCTCATCGGTGTGGCAGCCTATGTTTGTAATGCCAGTGACCATTAAAACTGGTGACAATTAAGGGCTGCCGGGTAGCTCACTCGGTAAAGCATCGCGTTGCGAAGCAGAGGTGACTATCACGTTGTGGGTTCGATACCTGCCTCGTACCAGCTGGCAGTGGTCGGCAGCTTTCTCAGAGTAGCGCACAATTGGCTATTGCGCTACAGGGTTGCAAATTGGGAAGGGACTGCCGGGTAGGGAAAATAATAATTGCCTTGTTCGTTGCTCAAGCGCCTCCTGTTGGCCAGACGGGCGCTCGTCAGGAAGATTCTAAGCCTGTTCATGTCCGGGTATCCTCCGCCCTCGTTCTGAACTTGCGAAGATTCAACCAATGAGTGTATAAAAAGCAGCAGGCTGACAGGCGTGTGCTTCGGAGAAGAGCTGCGAACTGTCTATACTCTCCTGAATTGGCAGCAAGGGGTCGCATACGAGCAAGCCTTGTACATAGTTCACTAAATGGGCATTCCAGATTCGGGTGGGATTGGAGATGCCAAATTATTAAAAAAAAAAAAAAAAACTTGTGACAAGTAATATCACCTCATTGAAGATCAAGTATATGGGTCATTAAAAAAGAATGTCATCTCACTCACGATCCTCAGACAGTCATTAATGCTATGAACCAGAGATATGGCAATGTTATGTGCAACATAACTGATTATAGCCATTTACAACAATGCTGTACCTAGGGAATCTTTGAACATAAAAACACATCAAACTAACAGCAGCAAACAAAGCTGAGTTCTATTCATTCCAACTATGAACAGGAAGTTAAGACTGCAGTGGGAACACGATCGACAAAATAGCAGGGCTTAAAGATTTGAAAAACATCTGATTAGCAGAATCTTGAAACAAAATTAAGAAAATAGATATCAATAATTTAGGGCTTTATATAATTATTGGTAATATCAAACAAGCCAAAATTTTAACATTTTGCTACAGTTTGCTTCACCGTATTTCGAGAATAACCCATATAAAAAGTATGGACCGTTCATACTGTACTCAACTTCAAACCACCTGACATGGGAAATTGCTGCCAACTGTCTTGAATAGAATAAATAAGAGTTATAGAAAATGCTCACCCACCTGCAAAACTCAGACAGCGGACCAGACTGATGCCCAGGTAAGAGTGCCTGGCCTCAAACCTTTTTCCTGGTGTTGAGCATTTATATTTGTAATGGCTGTGATTTATATTTTTTATTATTAATGTTAGAGTATTAAATGAAATGAAAGAACCTGATACAAATGCATCTGGGAGCATGCATTTATTTTCATTTAACCTTTTTTTCATTGATCGCCAACCACACTATCTGCCTGATAAAGTAAGTACAGAGAAATTTCAAAAGCTGGGGTAATATGGCAAAGCAGAGCCAAAAATGAGTCTAACCCTAACCGTAACCCTAAGCCCCCCTTATACTGACCAAAATTGCTTTGGGCAGGGCAAATATACTTGGCGCCATTAAAAACACATCGTTGAGGTATGTTTTGTTTTTGCTGCAAATTGAAGAATCAATAGGTTTTTATTGTTTTTCTAGGGATTAATGACTGGAAATAAAGAAAAGCCTGTGTTATTGTATTCCCGATGCGCGCCACGTGGATGCACCGAGAACTTCAGTAAATAACAAACATTGAGTTGTTTTTGATGTGTACAGTTATGCTTGACTTTTTCTTTTGAATGTGGTCTATAGCTTACATAAAGCTAACCAAAAAAACTAAAAATGCTATGGCATGAAGGCAATGGCACAGCTTACAACACAAGAGAGCGAAAAAGACCCAGCCACCAAGAAAGGGCATGTCATTTGCACTTTCAATGGTCAAAAATCAGTTGGCAGTCTGTCTCAGAACGGAAAACAGGCCCTGTCGCTGAACGACCCCGCTTATGGCAGCCATGAATGACTACTGTAGCTCAAGAGTGCTACATCTGGTCGCAGAATGCATATGACAGATTCTGGAGCGCAATCTAAACTTGTTGCAAGATGAGGGGTCCAGGACATCCAAGCATGAGCAAAAGAACCAGTGGACGCTGTCTGCGTGAGCAACATTTGCGTGCACTCGTCCCCAAAGAAAACCCATTTGTTACTTGTGCGTAATGACAATGTGCGGGCAACAAGTATATTTTTAAAATCTGATATATGGTGTATCCATGTAAAAAAAAAAAAATCAACAAAAGAGATATTGTGTCTGTACTTAAATTGTGTATTTTCACATTTAGACAATTTAATTTGATTATACATATGATATGTGCCCTGGACCATTAAAGACTTCATACCAGGGTTCTAACAGAAACAGCTGAATCATGCTGGATGCGGTTTCAGAAGACCTGGGGCCCAAGTTTGTTTGTTTCTGAGGGAACCTCTAGACCAACAATCATCAAATCTAGATGTCAAATCCAAATCCAGTTTTTCTTTTCTTCCCCATAGTTAACCAATTAACTGAACAATTAGAGCTTCTGAGTTCTTTAAACTTGACTCCCTGGTAAACATAGGTCGTAAAATGAGCAGTTATCAAACTTTCAGGACCATAATATGATGATCCTTGCTTTATACTAAATGAATATGATGAAATAGTCTGCAGACCAGTTCTTGGTACTACCTTTGCCATAAGTCCATTTGGGCCAGGCAAAAAGAAAGGGCTGAGAAAGTCGGTGTCCTTCCTGTAAAATCTGCCCCAAATCAAATGAAATGGCTGAAATTTGCTACAAAGTTGTGCTGATAGTCCTGGGCTACAAATAAATACAACGTAGTTAAAAGGGACAGGAATCACAAGAAAATGCCGAATAAGTATTGGAGTAATGTTATTTCAAAATATTTTCGGCACTGACAAAAAGCTCTAATCCCCCGTTTATGCGCCTTGTTAATTTCAAATTTGTCGCAAAACGAAGCCCCAGTTTCCGCCGTGCATGGTGACGTCACCGGTTGGACTTATTTCAACATAATTACCTGCCATAGCCGACACTTGCATGACAAAAGGCATGAAATAATCAATTTTAATGACAATGACGGGGACAATAACATTAAAGACCTCACCTTGCCAAAGTATATTTCAGTGGAAAGTAGAATTCTTGAAATGTCTAAAACACATAGTTGAATAAATTTTAATTTGGTAATAATCCAGTGCAACGTATTTTAAAACCAGAGTCTACAAATTGGTGTAAATATCACAGGGCAGACATTTTCCAATGACTGAAAGAATACATTAATAAATAAATAAGTAAACAAACAGTTGGGTGGGCTTAGCCCTACTGTAGCTCTGTCTACATCTGCCCCTGGCACACAGTGTGCATGCTTGGCAGGTTTTCTCAATATTATCACAACTATACAGAGAGAGACCATGACCCAAGGCTCAGCATGGCTCTTCTTGCACATCAGTTAATTTCAAAAATTAAATGAATGCCCTGTACTGTCCAGATAACACAAGGAGGTAAGAAATGTATTGTAACGTTTTTCAATTGTCAATGTAACCAAGAGTGACTGCACAAAAGTAACTTTAATTTGACTTTTGTCAAATTGTAACCAAACTATTGCCAACTATCACATGCAACAAGTTATTACATTACATATAAACTAACCATAGACTGTATAAAAAGATGGACGCAGCACCCCGGTCTGAAAAGTGAGGCCGATGCGCAAATTTTAAAAAAAAATTGCATTATATTTAATGGCCGGCAGATGGCGACGTCGGTGGTTGCAGAAAGAAGTTCAATGCTATTGAAGTCTATGAGAAAATGACCCTACTTTGCCACCTGATTTAGTATTTCATTAATGATTTTCCACATCATTTTATGGTATCTATTGCAAGTTTCAAGTCTCCTTTGATATATCGTGATGTTCATTTTTGTAAATTATGGTCCTAACTAGACTAGAATAAAGGATAAAGCCAGAATATGCTTTAGGGGCGTGGCTATCCTCTGGTCCTCATCTGACACGGTCAGATCCAGAGCCATGGTCCTCCCCGGATCTTCAATTCACGCTCTCATCCAATAGGAATCACATCCGGTTGCAAAATGACAAAATGGCGCAATTCAAATTGCCAAATCGAGGCTTCCTAAATGGTATGCTGAAAGCAATGGGTGACGTCACCGTTGCTTCGTCCATCTTTTTATACAGTCTATGAAACTATCGTTATGTTTCAGTCGTGCCCAATAAATTCATATGCTGCAGGGACATAAGGGGAGACCGGGGTTACTTCGGCCACGGGGTTAGGTCCGTCACCCCAGTTTTTTTCATTCCAAACGCACTGACAGGAAAACGAAAATGTACAAATTATGTGACATCCCAGCGATGTCATCTCTTGGAAAGAAGAAGGATGGTAATGTCATGTTAGTGTTTTCTGCCTAAATAACTGAATTTTGACCCAAATTGTAATCTTTAAGTTTCTGAAAGAAATGCGTCTAGCTTCTTTGAAGACAACGATTTCCACTGTGTTTTTACTGTTTCATAATCTTATGTAACTAGAGTTACTAACATCACATAAGATAAAGGCCTGCTGCGATCATGAGATGAGAGATGCGGCCTGATTTCCAAAATAGCCTTACGGGGCTACACTGGCCAAGCAACATGGGGTTAGTTTGTCAGGGTGCAGTAGCCCCAAGTATGCCGAAGTTGCGCCGCTTGTACACAACTTAGCTGTCAGGAAGCCTCAACCAGCCTCTCTTGCCTGAGCAACGGCCTTCAATGAACACTTAGTTCATGATTTCTTCACCAAGTTGGGTGAGCTGTATGACAAGCACAAATTTGAACACAAAGACATATGGGTGACAGATGAAACCGTTGTTACGACGGTACAACAGCCTGAGTACGTAACCTTGTGAATAAACTGTAATACAAAAATGTTAACCATGCATAAGATGATATTATTATTAATAAATAATAATAATAATAATAGCCTTATAATAGTAACCACTACTACTAATAATAATTATAATACCTAATAATAATGACTACTACTACTAATAATAAAAATAATTATAATAATATTAGCCTAAAAATAACTACTACTGCTCCTACTACTAATAATAATAGTTATTATTATTATAATAATAAGCTTCAGCTTCAGCTGATTGCCAACTATGACAATTTTACCCCACCCATCTGACAAAGTAACCCCAGGTATGGGGTTGCTTCGGCATGTTTGTGATATATCGAAAATTGAATATTGTGACATAAATAATATATGTTATTTTGAGATTGTATCAATACAAGTTTTGTAGGCGACATTCTGCACTACACATATACTGTAAAGGTATTTCTCTAAGTTTTAGCAACAGAGTTATGGAGCCCAATACAAAATCATGACGAGGTAACCCCGGTCTCCCCTATAGCCAACTGTCATTTGCAACAAGTTTGGCTTGCAGCGCGGAGATTCATTCAATCTGCCCTTCTACCCTGTCTTTTAATTCCTTGAAATATTTTCAGTTCCCTATCACAGTTCAGCAAACTTGAAATAGGCGACGGTTTCTTAAAGTGCGGTTAGGTCAATCCTTCGTGTGGGTGATTGACAAACTGATTCACTGCGAACAGAATAATTCTCTGATCCGAAAATTATTGTGCCTGAACGCTTGATAAAGTGTAAAGTGCAGCGGCACTGGAGTCATGCAGGTAAAATACTTGGAATATTGTCTCGAAAATGAATCAAAATCAAACATTTTATTCATTAAGATGGTGCCATTATCCGCTGTTGTCCAAGAACCCTAAAAAGAAGCCTTAGGTAAGATTTATTTTGCATGAGCCATTCTGGTTTTCTGCTCGTTGCCATTCTGTTTCAATGTTTGGTTCAACCACTGACGCCAATCACTACGCAACGCTGTTATGGCGCCTCCCATGAAATTTTAAGGTGGACTTTATTTAATCACCTCGGCAAAATGGTGGGTATTAGGGGATCAAAAATTAATTGGAACTTTAGTTTATGAATGCATCCTTCAGATGCACTGAAAATGTACTGCTGTTGCGTGTCCCCTTTAAGTTTCCAATGAATACTACATACACCATGGCATGCAAAAATCACTTGAATTTACATGAGTGTATGTCCGCTCGACAGTTTAATTTCAGAAACAAATGTTCTTTGCTGAAAAACTTTGAGAAATAGTCTAATATAAGTTGTGAGTGAGATAACAATAACTTAATAAGTGAATCAATAATGAATGATCATCAAACAGTTAATGTAGATAATGTAACTAGTTAGTTTTTGTGAAACAAAGAACGATACCAAACCTGCCTGATGCAATATGTGGAATTAAGTCATAATCAAACAGGTAAACAGCAAAAGTAGCAACAGGTTGAATAATAGAGTATTTAAATCTATGTCAGACAATGCTTGCAATAAAATAAAGACATACTTAGCCTGCTCAAGCGAATCCTCAACAGCTCCAGTACATGCGAGACAAATGCACTCTCATGTCGAGCCTATGGAGAATGGTTCTAATATAGGGTCGCTCCGAGCGAGAAAACAAGCCTTACTAATTATGGAATGAATAACAGCCAGGGTAGGAGTGAGTAATCCAGAGAACTGGGATGATTCCCAGTGGGCTGTGTTGTTGTTGGGCCAGTGACGACAGGATATGCAATAATTTTAAGAACATGGCATCATGTAGGTTATTTTTTGGCAGTACGGGTGCTGCCTGTTCTCAATAGGACTGCTCAGGGCCTCACGGGGGCTACCAAATGACACTCACCCAATTCCCCAAAAAGCAGCCACACCAAAAAACATTGGTGTTGATGGAGGGGATGCTATATTCACAAATTTTTAACTGTTGGGTCCAACGACTTCATCAGTACCCATTGGAAACTGAAACCTGAGTCACCATGCCTTTGAGGCATGTCGCCAAAGCACGATGTAGAACTCACAACATGTCACAGAAATAATCATAGATATATAATCTTTTATGCATTTTGTTACCGTGATACTCAGTATTTAATATGAGTTCCTGAGAGCAAAAGTCTACTATCTGACTTTTCCAAGTTCTGAGAAAATAGTTTTGTTTGAACAGAAAATTACTTTTTTTTGTACAGACAAAATATGCATATTATCATAATGGACTCAAGAAAAGTGTAAAGTGTAAAATAAAATGATTTTTCTGTTCAACTTTTGCTCTCAACTAATCATATGTAAATCGCATTAGATTATTTTTAGACATCAGTTCATCCACACATACACTTGTTAGATCTTGCTAGCAAGCTGCTTTGGACTTGCAAGCTTGGAGAATAATGTAGTTTCCTTGGGCATTGATTTTCCCAAGCTCAAAACTGGAAATTCATCATGATTACTTTAAGACAACAGCATATTTGTTTTTTCCCCTGATTTTACTCACTCAGACAGGCAAATCTCTTATTTTTTAAAATCTTTGACATAGTATTTCAGAGCGTATAATACAATGATAGTTGTGCAGGCGTTTTTATTCACAGTATATAAAGTATAATATACTTTAGGTGAAGTATAGGTGAAGTGTACTTTTAATTAAGGACTGTCACAGCTCCTAAAATTGAGCTCAAGTTTATTAGCCAATAAAACCGAAAATAGCAGAAAAGGGATTCTAACCAGCGGCTTGTGACAGACTTTCTTGTATTTTTGCCCAGCAATCTGTCAGCCCACGACCTGATTTTTGAGGTTATTATAACTCCGTCACAAATTGACTCCATCACGCCTTTGTGTACTGGCAATGCCAGACAATAGACACATATTGAGGGACCTTGTAAAATCATTGCTAGTAAATGCAAGTCAGAAGTGTTCACTCGCACTGGCTAGAGCAATTCAGTTTGACAGTCTTGATTTTCCAGCCCTCCAGCTTGCCTGCTACTAGTACTAGTACTTGTAATACTACTACTACTACTACTACTACTACTACTACTGAATAATAGTAATAATAAAAACAGTAGTAGTAGTAATAGTAGTAGCAGAGGTCATCTCTCCCATACCAACACTAAATTACCTGGCAGGGGGGCAACGAAATGGAATGTGGGCTGTTGAAAACGGTGTAATGACTTTTAAAACAATTCCAAAATAGTTGGGACAAAGTATAAATTGTGAATAAAATCAAAATGCAATAACTTTCAAATCACACCAGCCAGTATATTATTCACAATAGAACAGAGATAACATAGCAAATGTTGAAACTGAGAAATGTTACAATTTTCTCCACAAAATAAGCTCATTTCAAATTTGATGGCTGCTACACGTCTCAAAAAAGTTGGGACAGGGGCCTGTTTATCATGGTGTAGCATCCCCTCTTCTTTTTAACACAAAGTGGAGGCGTCTGGGCATTGAGGAGATAAGTTTCTTGAGTTTAGCCATTGGAATTTGATCCCACTCTTGTTTAATACAGGCTCCCAGCTGCTGGAGAGTTTTGGGTCACCTTTGTTGGACTTTTCGTTTAATTATGCACCAAATGTTCTCAATCGGTGAAGGATCAGGACTGCAGGCAGGCCAGTTCAGCACACGGACTCTTCTACTACGAAGCCATGATGTTGTAAATAGCTGCAGTTTGTGATTTTGCATTGTCCTGCTGAAATACACAAGGCCTTCCCTGGAGGGGAGCATATGTTGCTCTAAAACCTTTATATACCTTTCAGGATTCATGGTGGTTTTTAAAACATGCAGGAGTTCCACACCATATGCACTAATGCATCCCCATACCATCAGAAATGCTGGCTTTTGAACTGAATGCTGATAACAGGAGGGGTGGACTTTCTTCTCTTTAGCCCGGAGGACACGAAGCCCATGATTTCCAATAAAAATGTCAAATTTGGACTCGTCTGACCACAGGACACTTTGCCACTTTGCTACAGTCCATTTTAAGTGAGCCTTGGCCCACAGAACACGGCGGCGCTTCTGGATCATGCTGAACAATGGCTTCCTTTTTGCATGATAAGAGTTTTAGGTGGTGTCTGTGGATGGCACAGTGGACTGTGTTTACAGACAGTAGTTTCTTGAAGTATTCCTGGGCCCATTTAGTAATGTCAATGATAGAATCATGCCGGTGAGTGATGCAGTGGCGTCTGAGGGCCCGAAGATCACGGGCATCCAGTAAAGGTCTTCGGCCTTGTCCCTGACGCACAGAGATTTTTCCAGTTTCTCTAAAACTTTTGATGATGTTATGCACTGTTGATGATGAGACCTTCAAAGCCTTTGCAATTTGACATTGAGGAACATTGTTTTTAAAGTATTCCACAATTTTTTTACGCAAGCCTTCACAGGTTGGAGAGCCTCTGGCCACCTTTACTTCTGAGAGAATTAGCCTCTCTAAGACATCCCTTTTATAGCCAATCATGTTACACACCTGATGCCAGTTAACTTAATTACTCGCTAAATGTTCTTTCAGCTGATTCCCTTATATATTAATTGCTTTTTCAGCCCGTTTTTCGCCTGTGTCCCAACTTTTTTGAGACCTGTTGCAGCCAGAAAATTTGAAATAAGCTCATTTTGTGGATAAAAATATAAAATGTCTTAGTTTCAACATTTGAATTGTTATCTATGTTCTATTGTAAATAACATATTGGCTCATGTGATCTGAAAGTCATTGTATTTTCGTTTTATTCACAATTTACACTTCGTCCCAACTATTTCAGAATTGGGGTTGTACAAAAAATCAATAAAATAATTAGCTATATCAGATATTTTGGATAAAAACCTGCCATCTGACTCCATAAAAGAAGGACTACCAGTTTCCTTTCTCCCCATTATTTCATTTAATGTTTTTTTAGCTGGATTTATTCTAATTTTGCAATAACCCTTTTTAGCTTACCGGCTCTATGGGTGTGGCGTCCATCGTCTGGAACATTTTTTATCTTTTTTTGGCCTGATGAATTTTTCTGTAAAATTGCCATAACATACCACAAGACCATATCTCCAGATGTTTTTTGATTGAATCATTTTTGTCAGTTTTATGGGCCCTTGAAATTTCGGCCCCACTGTTAAAGATAGGACTGAGAAATTTTAAAAAATTATTTCTCAAAAACTGTGTGATTCATTTTTTTCTAAATCAGGCAATCAACTTACCTTGGTACCGTCAATGTACAGTTTTTGATTGAATCGACGGAAGTAGTTCTCGTGGGAGGCCTGTACTTTATGAATATGCAAAATGGCCTGTGGAGGCCAGATGGTTGCAGATAGAGTTTAAGTTTATATTATTGACATATAGGAAGTCATATATGACCTATATATTAGCTTTGTTAAAGTTGACCTCAGATGACCTTGAAAGGTCAAACTCGAGGTCAAGGAAAATATTAATGTTAAATGATAGGACTTGAAATTTCAAAAAAATATTTCTCAAAAACTGTTTGATAACTTCTTTTCTAAATTTGGCAATCAACTCACCTTGATACACTTTATGTACAGTGTGATTGCCATTGTAATTGAATCGGCGGAAGTGGGTCTAGTGAGGGTGCTGTACTTTAACATTGGGTCTTGAGGAGAATTGGCAAAATCGCCTGTGGAAGCTAAATGGTTGCAGATAGAGATTAAGTTTGTATTATCAACATATTGGAAGTTATATATGACCTATATATTGGATGTGTAAAGTGGACCTCAGATGGCCTTGAAAGGCCAAACTTGTGCATAAGCAAAATGTTACAATTTTCAAAGGCTTCTAGGCTTGAAAATGTTGAAGATTGGGAATATATGTGTATTGAATACTTACAGGAAGTCATCTATGACCTTTCATTTGGTGGCGTTGAACTTGACCTTAAGTGATCTTTGAAGGTCAAACTTCACATGATGAAATTTGAATGACTTCTATCACCAAAACTATTACAGATAGAGCTTAGGTTTGTATTGTGGGCATATTGGAAGTCATGAATGAAGTTTCATTTGGTGACCTTGAACTTGACCATCGGTAATCTTCAACAGCCGAACTTTTCAGTGAAATTTCAATGACTTATATCAGCAAAATTGTTACAGATAGAGCGTAGGTTTGTATTGAAGACGTATAGGAAGTCATATATGAACTTTATTATTTTGGTGACCTTCATATTGACCTTCGAAGGTAAAACCGATTGAAAATTCAATGACTTCTATCACTAAAAAGGTCACAGATGGAGCCTAAGTTTGTATCACAGGCTTAAAGGAAGTCACACATGAACTTTCATTTGGTGACATTCAACTTGAGTGTTGGTGACCTTTGAAGGTCAAACTTGACATAACACAATTACAATGACCTGTATTGCCCAAGTGGTCACAGATGGAGCTTAGGTTTGTATTGGAGACATATAGGAAGTCATATATGAACATTCATTTGGTGACCTTTGTATTGACCTTCAAAGGTCAAATGTGACCAAGGGAATATTCAATAACTTGTATCGCCAATGTGGTCGCAGATGGAGCCTAGGTCTGTGTTACAGACATCTAGGAAGTCACATATGAACTTTCATTTGGTGACATTCAACTTGACTGTCAGTGACCTTTGAGCGTCAAACTTGACAATGAAATTACAATGACTTGTATCACCAAAATGGTCACAAATTGAGCCAAGGTTTGTATAGAGGCATTTAGAAAGTCATATATGAACCAATTTGCTGACCTCAACTTGACCTTCTGTGACCTGTAAAGTTCACTATTGACATATTGAATTTTCAATTACTTATATCACCAAAACTGCTTCAGAGCATAGGATTGTATTACAGGAGGTCTTATAAATGCATGTGAACTTTTATTTAGTGGCCTTAACATTGACCTTCAATGATTCATAGGTCAAACTTCACATTAAATTTTCATAACTTGTATCATCACTATAAGATTGCTTGCAGGTAAGCTACAGGACCCTTGGTCCTATTTTTTTTTTTCTTGTTCAATTTTGTCACTTTGTTTCTCAATTGGCAATATTTTACTGTGCAAGGGATTGTTTGAGCTTCCCCTATTGCCAGTTCACGAGCCACCACAGTTGGACACCCATATAAATATTTTGGGTCTAAAACAACGCACTACAGGAGATGGTGCAAATACTAAGCATAATCACACCCTTAGTCAAACACTCCCACTACCTACAGGGATGGATCTTCACGTTTGCAAGGTTATGTTAATGCACACAATAGGGCTCAAAACTGATGGCATGATCAATAAGTATGTAAAGGCTAAAGTTAAGAGTGCTGAAACAGCTGTTTCCCCAACAGCAGAGAACAGGGGCCATCATGAGCCATGGAACAAGTTTGACAGAGGTTTCATAGTAGAACACATCAATTCTTACCGCCCTGTTGTGAGTATCTTGAACCTAGTCAGACCATCACAGCCATGTGGCGTGATATTTGTGAAAAACATCAGAAAATCCCATTGAACTTTTCAGACAGGTTTTTGACTCTGAACGCATCACATTTGGCGAACCCTCTCAGGATGAATGTGAATCCTGCCTGGCATTTGGAAAGCATGTGAAAGAAATTGAAAATAATGACAGTCATGACCCTGACATGTAATGTGTGTGTTGATGGTCATGACCTTAAAATTGCATATGCTAAAGCTGGAATAGAATGCCAAAAAGAGATTCCTGAGAGTTTCAATGCAGATGCAGTTGATATACAGGAAGTAAGTCTGCTCCCTAAGCTTTCTGCTAAGGAGCCACCTCATTGTGTTCAATGAGACATTTGCCCAAATGGGGGCTGATGGTGAGCTGATTATGTGGTCTTGTGGCATGAGGGAACATCTGGTTGACTGGCACAGGATGTAGCTAGTGCATGCTTAAAGTGCATTGTCTGGGATTCGTCCCCTAAAATTTTATTCTGGGCTGATTACTGTCGGGGCAGAACAAGAACTGGACATTGTATACTTTCCCTGCAGAGTGTGTCAACTCCACATGGGGTTCCCAAGAAGTTGTTAGAAAATACCTTGAAAAGGGTCATACCTACATGAGAGCAGACTCTATTCATGGGTCCATTGGAAGAAAAATGAAAAAAGCTGTGAATACTTGTTTGATGACTTTGTCGAGATTTGCAAAAAGTCATCCAAAACAGTAACACCAATCATCTTGGAGCACAATGATTACTTTCTGTTTTGTGGCTAACAGCGAACTCGAAGTGGGAAGAAGACCAAGATGCCGCAGTTGGGAAAGATCTGTGAGGTCAAATTCATGAAGGGCAAGCGCTCTCTGCTCTTCAAGGAAGATTTTGATGATGAAAACACTGAAGTTGACTTCCGGAAGGGAACTTGATGTATAACTGGCTAGTTCCCATCCAGGAGGGCAGAGCCACGTGGTATCCCCCATTCAAAGAAGATGGGGATACTGAAGTCGTTACGTGTTGCCCCTGCAGCGAAGAATCTCTTCTGGATGGAAATTCCTGAAAATGATGTTGCAGATCTGGCAGAATCTCTAGTTTAGGACCCAAACTGGTCCTTAACCACCCTTTACACATGGATTCAACAAGCCATTTTCCACTAACTTGTTTTTTCAAATTGTTACATGTAACATGTTTGGCTTGTCCATACATCTCTTGATGTTGTTTTTTCATACTCCCACATTATTGAAGAGCACCATGAGCTGTTGGGTCAATCCATGTCAAAACAGACAATATTGAGACACCTTGTACATGATACCTCTCAGATTTTTCTGAAACTTTGTGCAAAGACATTCTTTGGTCCCAAACAAAGAAATTCAAAGTCTCAGGTCAATATCTCCAACGGTTTTCGCAGGGCGGCCTCTTGAAATTTGGGTGTCACGCCCCTTTATGCCAGACTCAAATTGCACGTTTCATTTTTCAGCATTTTTGGCGGCCCATAACTTCTTTTCTAATACAGATAGGATGATGAAATTTGACTTGCTGATTCTATGTGGCCCATACTTCAGGATTCTGGTCCAAAAATGAATGCGGCTCATCATATTTGGGAGGGGTGGGCTCCCAAAATCCTATATTTTATTAATGAGCCAAGTGATTTTTTTATTTTTTAGGTGTCACTAGAAATCAGATTTTTGGGATTCCCTCCATTGAATTAGGTGAACCCTCCTATTATGTTGCTGGTCAAATTGACCCGTTTTAAAATTTGAAAATCTATGAAAAATAGTTAAAAGTATTTTTTCAATATGAAACTTCTTCAGCTTGCCTTAATTATGGTAATCAGCATATAAAATGATAAAGGTTCATTTCATATATCTGCAGCCCCCTCTGCATGTTTATATCACATAGATACTGTTCTAAAAAAAACTTCACAAAAATTCAGCAATAAAATTATATAAAAAAATAATACTGAGAATTGAAAAATGGCTGGGGGTTAAGACTATGCATTTCTGGGATCATAAACTCCTTGACCACAAGTATAATTAATCTGAGCATTAAATTCCAAATTACCTACTCTCTAAGAGCCAAATAAGACAGCTCCTTAGGTGACTCCCCAAACTCTATCAACCCCCAAAATGGAGCATGGTCAAATCATAAAATAATCATATTTTTTGCACAAATAAACTTTTGACGCATTAAATCAATATGAAGTAATGATTTTCTGGTTGAATTTATAAATGAGCATAAAAGTTTATCAATATAGTTGCAGTTGGACATTAATGGTCACCAGTCACCTATCCAAAGACAAAACATGCCTTTTCTCCATGATAAAGCTTAGAAATTTGTCTATTTTTCTTCAGAGTCCCACAAGACAACAAAAATACTCATTAAAGGAACTGCTTATTTAAAGCAACACTATGTAGTTTCACCCTTGGAACTATATTTCCTAGATCATTCTGATGATACATCAACTCACAATAGGTTGAATGACACCTTTGTCATGGCTCGATCGCGCCTGCATCGCCTTCACTGGCACTATGTAACTTCGGGTTTCGGGTAGGAACCCAGGCCCAACAAGAACTACAAAACTTACTGCTTTACGGCATACGTCACACAATCCCCCTCCCCCACGTCTCTCAAAACCAGCAAGTGAATGTAGAATGAAGCAGAGTTGGAAGTGGTTGTAATGGCCGAAGTGGTGAGGAAACCGAAGAAGGCAAAGGTGTTGTCCGAGGAGACATTTAAAAGAAAACGAGGAAGCAATAAAATAAGACCCAGGACTAGGGGCAACATTGTACCGGCTTTCACTCGCTGGCGAGAGCTGAAAGAGGAGGAGGGATGTCCGACCAATGGCGACCTGGCGTGTTACTTTTGGACAAGTAAGTAAAAATTGTTACCATAATCCTTCATTCTAGATCTAGTTCTAGTGCGTTTGAACTTGCTTTGTGTCAGGCTGTGTCATTGAAATCATCTAGTACCCCGTTTATGCTCAGTTAAATAATCTTCTACAGCGATTTATCTAGCGAGCTGGTATCTGACATGCTAGCTAGTTGTCATGCTATCGCTAGCTGGCAAACATTTCTAAACTAGTCGCCAGTTGAAATGTTTGATCATAAACGTGTACTTCACTCCCGTATAGAGTACTAAAGGTAGATTTGTCATGTTTTATTTCAGAAGGATAAGGTAATGATCTGGCTTGACATGTACTCATGTCGTTTCAAGGATTTTCTGTCAACTCCCCGCCGCCCTCTTGTTATATTGCACAAGCTAATCGGTTCTGTGTATGACGACTTTGTTAGGTTTTGTCGCTGACATTCAAAGTGCATGCATAAAATGCTGTAAAGGGCTATCCGCACTGAGTAAGATAACTATAAGGATAACCATAACCATAACGATTTTAGCACCAACACTGACGAACGATATCGTTGTGTAAACTTTGATGTTGTGCGTTCCAGCTGTGTTAGAGCCCTTTTTTCTCTGCGATGTCATCTGCCATGTTGAATGAAAGCGACGCCCTGTAAATTCCGACGGATTTTGATTGGCGGTCAGTTTTTCTACCGTGCATAAAATCGCTCTGAAAGTGACCGCAACGATGTCCGTTTGCCATTATCATTGTAATTATTGTTATAGTGTGAACTTCGCCATCTACGTGAGTTAGACCGATTTTTAAGTCTCTCTTACCTAGTCTGAAAACATATTTGATTGGATTGCACATTGCATGTCCTGCTTCAGAAAGTTCGCTGGTGTCGTTGGTCCGTCAACAAATGCACGTGTAGACAGATTTTTACGACAGTTGTTACAGACAATACTGTTTATCAACTGTAGGGGGACACTGCCAGCGAATCCAGCAAATACTACATAGTGTTGCTTTAACAGTCAGAACATTCATCCTGCAATGAAAAGCTAGCAGTTCCCACTTCCGAGCTCGCAACCTTATATAAACACTGTCCACACCATATAAGGAATAAGTATAACTCACTAACTCAGTAATATCTGAAATATGCCTTATATTAACAGAACAGACATTCCATTATCAGGAAAAAATCAGGCAATATTCTACCCTAGATTGAACAGAATGGTGCAATGAATGTACCAGGGAGTTTACCGAAGTGCGTGAGCTGTTGGCATTTTAAACAAACCTTTGCATTTGCATTCAATTTTATTGAATATGGTATAAATTCCATAACAAAAACTGACATTAAGCAAAATGCTTCCACAGTAGCAGTATTATTTCTTCATTGAATCCCTCCTCCAGAGACAGATGTATCCAGTAGAAGGAACCCTCCAGTCCTCTTTCATTCAGGATATTTCCCATTGACCATGTCCGTACCTCATTTAAATCCCATAAATGTAACTGAACACTTCAGACAGGTTTTGGGAGTCTTTTTCTCTTTGAAACGCGTCATCTTCAGCTGCGCTAGCATGCACAACATGAGGAAAATGAACCCACCTTGCTGTTACGCAAGGTTTGTATACTATTCTGACTGTCCAATCAATGTCTTTCAGTTATTGTGGCAAGTTTATACGCTCTGCAAGTGGATAGGAAACGAGTCAATCAATACATTATTACCGCGGAAGTTTGATGCATGGGTGTAGGAACCGGTCCGGCAGACCCAGTGATCGCCAGACCAATCTTTTCCCGAATACGCCCCTCCCCCTCATGTCATGTCAGTCTTGACCGTCTCGCCGATCCCGGCTGCTTATCACCTATCAGATTAATGCACTGCCGCGAAACCAGTGTCATTAGTGTTAGTCAATGATACTAATGCTACTACACACTCTCATAAATTATGATCCAGTGCAAAAAACGTTCTTATTTATTATACGTTCTTAACTTACGCGCGATTTTAGCATTACAGGGCTTTGGTTGGTGACCTCACGCGCTCGTTTAATGCATACAATTTCAACCTGACCTCACAGAAATCTGTGAAATGACCACGACATCCTTTATCCGCAATCTGTGATGGCAGCACGAAATCTGCGAGGTTTTCATGATGGGACCACAGAAATAATGCCAGTGGAAAATCAATGAGGCTCATTTTTTGTGGTGGACACACGATTCCGTTTCAATGGCATCACTCATTGGGCGTTGCAACGATCAATGCCGCTTTTTTCCTCATCAGCTTAGATTTTTTTTTTTTGGTCGCTATTTTTATCCTCTGCATTGATGACGAATTTGTTAATGAGGTGAATTTTGCTGTTAATTTTCCATCAAATTCAGTTTGATCACGTTAATAGTGTATTTTTTAATAACCGTTTCAGTTGCTTCCATATCAGCTGATTCCCCCCCACATGTATTTTCTTTTATACTATTCAAAAAAAGTAGGGGATATTTTATTTTGAGATCAAAATTTTCACATATACAAAGGGATACGAAACCATGTTGTATAGTTCCTTACTGAGGAAGCATTTCCAAAGAAATTCATCACCCAAACACATCAATGATACTCTCACGATCTGCACGGGATGCTATTGATGATCAAGGGGGTTGTGCCACAAATTTGCATGACTCTGAATTGGAAGGTTAGAGCCACTGTAAAGGAAGATTTTGAAGAGAAAGCATCAGATTATCAGTGGTTGAAGTCGTTAATTAAACAGAGACCATGCGCCGTCTAACACAGGAGGAGAGGTTACGTGCCCTTGGCATGCTACAGGTTGGCACAAGACAGGTCGTTGTGGCAAGGGTAATGAATGTTTCCCAGTCTGTCATCAGCAGATTATGGTCCAGACATCGTGCTACAGGGTCTGTTCAGGATAGACCACGATCCGGTTGACCAAGGGCAACAACTCAGGCTCAGGACAGATTCATCCGCACTATTGTCTTGAGAAATCGTATGGTAACAGCAAATCAGATAAGGTCTCAACTTCAAAGGGATACTGGCTTGGTAGTGAGTCTGCACAGATTTCACTTACACGCCCGACGTCCTCGTGTCATTCCCTGTTTGAGGGATCGTCACATTAGGGCCAGACTCCAATGGTGTTGTCATCATCAACGCTGGGATAATCGCCGATGGAACAACGTAATGTTCTCAGATGAGTCGAGGTTCACTGTGGACTTCCTTGACAGACGCAGGAGGGTTTGGCGCCGACGTAACGAACGTTTCCATGACGTTAACGTCATTAGACATGATCCGTATGGGGGTGGATCTGTAATGGTGTGGGGAGGCATCACTGCTGCCGGCAGAACAGACTTGCATGTTGTTGCTGGACGTGTCACAGGGCAGTACTACCGGGACAACATCTTGGCACCCCATGTTGTGCCGTTTGCACGTCGTTATGGCCGCCGTTTCATTTTCCAAGATGACAATGCCAGATGTCATAGGGCCAGGATCGTTACAGATTACCTCCAGCAGCAGAATATCACCACATTACCATGGCCAGCACTCAGTCCGGACCTTTCCCCCATCGAGCATGTCTGGGACATGCTTGGACAGCGGCTACACCAACGTCAACAACCTCCTGCCAATGTCCAAGAACTTGCTGCAGCATTGCAACAGGAATGGAATAACGTTCCCCAAAATGACCTGGGACGTCTCGTTAGGAGTATGCCACATCGAATTCGAGCTTGTCTAGCCAACCGAGGGGGTTTTACCTGCTACTGACTCTGTTTCACAATGGTGGTAAATTTGCTGTGTGACCCTGTGTTTGTGTCGACCCTTATTCTGGAGAATCTGTCCTTTACTGACTGTACACAGGGTTTCGAATAAATTGACAAATGTTTCCTTAATGTTTTTATGTCATTTGTTTCCTTCCTGACCTCATGATCTGCATTTCATGGTACTTATAAATCCAATATCCCCTACTTTTTTTGAATAGTATATTAAGAAACGTCTTTGGTAAGAAATTATTTTATTAACAGATAAATAATGACTCGGAAGAGTCAGTTGGCCATGGGTTTTTTTTTCCTCATCAGCTTAGAAACTTTATTATTATTATTATTATGTCGCTATTTTTATCCTCTGCATTGATGACAAATTTGTTAATGAGGTTAATTTTGCAGTTAATTTTCCATCAAATTCAGTTTGATCACGTTAATAGTGTATTTTTTAATAACCGTTTCAGTTGCTTCCATATCAGCTGATTTTCCCCCCCCACATGCATTTTCTTTTATTGTAAGAAACGTCTTTGGTAAGAAATTATTTTATTAACAGATAAATAATGACTCGGAAGAGTTGGTTGCCATGGGGATGACACGTCACTACGTTCCTTCCTTATCCAAAATTTCCGCGCTCATGTCAATCATTCGGGGACTACGCGGCAGTCCATCAGTCTGTAAGTATTTCAGGCTTGAATTGTTCATTTCTTCCAAGCATCAAGCAATGTTGTTGTTCTCTATAGTTTCATCTGGAGACTAAGTTGCATTGAGTTTCATGTTAGCCACCGCTAACTGATAGCTGACGCATCCAGTGAATGTAGCATTGATACAGCAGCGAGCCTAGTTAGCTTGGTTAAACTTTTATATAAAGAGATTTAAGCCTTGCACCAAGACAAGCCGCTGAGAGGTTAATCAGGACAGTAAAAACATTTGATCCTGATTTTTTTTAAGGCAATGGTACAAGCAAGGTGCGATTTGTTAAAAAGAAAAAAAAAAAGGGGGGGGGGTCATGAAAATTAAACAGGAATCATAGTGGGCCGATATTATAATAGTATATATTAAAACAGCAAAAGAACTTAAATTTAACCACTGCATTTTCAGAAATATCTTAATTCATTTTTTGTGATATTTGCACTCTCATGCCTTGTCCTTTTCTCACGTGGACAAACAAAGGTTTACAATGCCAGAACACCACTCCTCCCTACACCGCCCTCCCCAACCACTTTTTAGTATCATGGTCAACATCACTCTGACCAAGCATGCCAAAACACTTGTATGAACTTCAATATTTATAGGAAAAAAGTCGGAAAATAACAGCAGGCTGTATGCCTACATGACGATCCTGGTTCTGTTGGCTGTGATCCCGATTACACGCGGTGTCATCTTTGCTGTCACAGGACCGCGCGCGCTGAAAGTGAAAGTCCATCTCTGATTTTACTGTTGTTTGCACTATAGACTGTTCTCACACTGAGGCGCTTCACTTGTATATATTTCTTTAAAATATTGGTCTAGTGGTGAAGTATCATTACTCTCCATGGAGGGAAGGGGGGATAAATTTTATCCCCACCTGAGATAAAAATAATTAATCAGAGGCAGGGATATGTAGACCCCCCACTCCCCCTTCCCCCCCCCCTCGGCAAATCGCACCCCTGGGTACAAGGTACGTGTGTACATAATTACTTTAGGAGGGAGGAAACTGCATATCCCATAAACCATTGCGACTGACACTTTCCAACTACTTCTAATACCTAACGATGGTTTAGCTGCTTCATGTTGAATTGATGGTTCTGATATATAGTAGTTTGTGTTGGGAGTAGATTTAGTCTTTCATATTGTTTGTATTTAGTGATTTTGCGTTGGTCATCGACATCGCCAGTGCATCGTTTTTTACTGACGTAATTCACTAGACGGAGACATTTGCGGGAATCAGGAAATGTTTCCAAGGTAACAGCGAACTCCACCAATCAGAGACGTCGTTAGGATTGTGGGTAGTGTAGTATTTCTCCGTGACACTGTGAATAAAACTCGTTTCTCTATAAACAATCTTGATTTCATACAGACTTGTAGCTTCTACAGGAGCAGAAATTGTTTTGCAATCTTGTAGCATGTGGTCAGTTTGCCTTCAGTGGTTACGACATAATGGCTAATTATCATAATCTTAGTTACAGAATATCATTGGGATTTCGCTTCTGGAACCTCACTGCCCAAGTCCATAAACTGATGGAACGACCACCACCACCAATCTAGCGTACCAGTTAAAGCAGCTAACTGTGATCCTGTAGAAATTGGATAGGAGTGCGAGCTGAACAGGGAGGGGAGCATCTGAGTGGAAGTTACCTAAGTATCCACCCTGAGGACACAATCCCCTTAATATTTTTTGTCACATTCAGTGAATATCTTTTCACAGTCCGTAAGCTGCCCATTCCTTATGCGCTAGAAAAAAAGGTAAACATATGTGAAGTGTGTGTACAGAGTTAATTGGTGAGTGTAGGACCAGAGAGTTCACTATAGGGCCATACTTTTGTATGGATTTTTCTCTCTAAGTCAGCCTGGTTTCGTCTGGTTACTTCATTAAAAGAGTCTGGTCTTGCTTGATTGGGAAATGTTTCCAATCCAGCATTGTAATGAGCGTAGACTTTGTGTTAACTGTCATTAGTCCAGCTTAACCAATCACATTTATCAGGGATTCCTAATGTTGGTACCTACTTTGCCACTAACCTTTGCAAACTGATAATAAACCGGAATGGCAGTAAGGAAAAAATGTATATACCTTTGCTGTATAAATGTACACATTCTTACGACTGCAGGTCTGTGATGTTTACAGGTTTTGTTACCTTTTCCCTACCGCTCTGATTGCTACTACTGTTTACCAGTACCACTTTCAATTTCAAAACTAACCTCATCCCTTCTGGTAGCTTATTGGCTCTTCCATCCTGGTGACAGCGGGAAACACTACTGCATTGACTAGCATACTAGCAGACTAGTATCTTAGTGAGATGAAAATGAGCAAAGATACTAGGCAGGCAGAGTCAGGCTATCTCTCAATCATTCATTTATTCAAAGATACCATCATCATGAAGTAATGTGATTGCATACTGGTACTGTAAGTAATTCTAATTATAAACACATTTGGTCACATTCAGAGAATATCTCCTCACAAACAGCCAGCTGTCCATTGCCAATGTGTGCCCCAAAGAAAACCTGGTCTTTGTATACAAACCCTGGCTCTGTAAATGTTACATAAAAAATTGGGGACAGTCTCACAACACAGCATTATTTAAAATAATCAGCATGTGGCATGGTGTTGTCACACATGAGGAGAGTGAGAAGAGAGGTGGTGGTAAGGGAGCGGCAGAGGATATTCATGCTGTCAAAGGGATGTGTCAGGGGTGTTCTTATTCTGATTAGGTTGAAAAATATAACCAGTCTTTCTCCATAGTCACCTACAGCACCTTTAATTATTACTGTAGTATTTGTGACATTGAGGAAATATAGCAACTGAATAGCGTGCCGTAAAAGCACTCCACATAGTAGTACAGAACAAGACTGACATCTGTTTACACTACATTGCAGCTCTGTGGGTAAATTGTAACGTTAGTAAATTGGGGTTTTATTGTATTTTGTGATTAGATAAATATGTAATGATAATTACTGTAATTTTCAAATAAATCTGAGGCACCTGAGAAGACTAAATTTAAAAAGCTTTTATTAAACCAATCCTTAAGAAGGCCTTAATGGCTGAAATTTGTATATCTATATGCATGAACATTGTATATTCTTGCATATTGCTATGTTCTCATTGAAGAAATTTAGAAATGTTCATTTATATACAATGACTACTCTAATAAGGTTTTTTTTTTCCTTTCTGTTTTACAGCATTATTGAAAAAAAAATGCCTGGAGGGTCTCAAAAGAAAACCTGCCCTGCCTGTCAAGAGAAAATTTTTTGTGGCTGCAAAGTTTGCAAATATTGCAACACACCACAGCCACAGTACTTGAGACTTAACAAGAAAATTCAAAAATTTACAAGTAACCAGGACAACTGGGTGGAAAGCCATAAAAAAAACCATACAGCGATGCATGTGGTTGATGATGCAGCCGTTTTGGTATGTATTCTGTGTATTCTACTGGTGTTAGGGGGTGAGACTCACTCACTGTGCAACATACAAAATGCATGAGTGAGTGAATATGGCATGTAGTGCACAAGACCAGAGAGGCACTGTATAAGTACAATCCATTTACCATTCACCATTGTGCCCCTTAGCAAGGTGCTTAAGTCTAAGATGCAAAAAAGTATCAAGTATAGTAAGTATAACAGTATGGTAAAGTATAGTGAGTATAAAAAATATTATTATTATTATCATTATTATTTCATAGGCTAGTAAATGGCTAAATTGATCACATACTATTAATGTTACCACTAATTAGAAAAGAAGAAGAAGAAGAATGAACTATGTTTTGCGATTTGAAATTGATACAATAATGTATTATTACTCTGATTTCCCACAGCATACATTTGCGTTGTGTGTGCATTCCATCCAGATAATGGCTAACACCATTTATAACTTGTTTTTTGTGTACAGGTGCCTATGTTAAAGTTAAATTCATAACATGCACATAATAAGACAGAGGCAACAACATAACTACAACTAATGTATATAAAAATAATTATAGGTTGACATTAGGTCAACACACTTTTATGACAGTTACGTGAATATGGGCAAAAGATAAAAGTCTTTGGCGTAGGTCCAATCTACAGTCCAGGTCTCCGAGCGTGTAGACCCATGCAGATCCTGCCTGATATTAGCTGGCATTAGTGGAGCCTTGCCTACCTCCTGAACAGATGGACAGGGACCAGGGACCGAACTGGTGGTGTTAGATGAATCAATATAAAGACAAGTGTGGTGTGTTGATTGTTGATTGGACAGGTGTAATGAAAGAGCAACATGGCGTTAGAGTCTTATTGGCAGAACTTGTGCTAAAGCTTTCATTTCTTTGTCGATCCCCCATTCATTCCTTCTTTTCTTCCTTCTTCCCTTACTTCCTCCTTTGTATGCCTATGTCCTAGGTCTTCTATTTGATAAGACATGAAGGGACCATGCACAACTGAAACTGTGAACAATAAATCTGTGGATACAGGGGTTCCATTGTATATAATTTCTCTCTACTTTTTTCAGATTGAGAAGTTACTTGCCATTGGCTTCAAGCCAATACTGCTTCTTGGATGTCCTAAGAAGAAGATGCAGAAAGAGCGTTTGTCCCAAATCAAGGTGATGCTGCCCTGAAAGCTAGAACTCAGCACGTATGCCAAGAGCTGCATTGGAAACATCCATGAAGTATACAAATTGATGGTTGATGGTGAGATCACATTAATATAATGATCATGATTGTACAATTTGTCGATATTGATTTGTCCTGTATATTACCATACAGCAGCTAAAGAGACTTTTTGCTGTAATGTGTAAGGAGGGCAAAGTCTAAATGCCAGTACAAATACATTTATACATTTGTAATGGGAATATAATACAATCTAATGTACATAAAGTGAATGTAAAAAGTAAAGTAAAATAAACACATATATTTAATTTTTACACAAAAATTAGATGTATAAAAATATGCATAATATACCTGTTCCAGCCTATTTTTATTTTACCATATACACATAAGGCTTAAAGGTGTAGTCAGTGATGCTGGATGATGTTGCGTTTGTTTATGTTTGTGGTTATGTTTAAATTTCTTTGCTGGCGCATTTATTCAACACAACTTACATATTATTTGAACCAAGGACCAAACAAAACACAATTGAAATGGAGCTCACTCCTCCCTTCAGTGCCTCCCCGGGAAACTCCACACTATGTTTCATAATTGGTTATTGATGAGAACGGCTGTTGAAGTGAGTAGAGTGCAGTTATTATTTCCTTGGTTTTGTTGACATGTAGGTGGGGTTGGTTGTCTTCACACCACTGGGTGAATCTGACGTAAGTAGTGTTGAGGATGGGCTGGTGCAATCATTGGTATACAGGGTGTAGAGGAAAAGGCTCAGTACACAATCCTGTGGCGCTCCAGTGTTTGGAGTGAGTGTGGGTGTTAGTGCTGTTCTCATTCTCAGTTAAGAAGTTGTGTATGAGGTATATTAGGCAGAGTGAGCGTTCAGCTGGTGTAGTTTCCGTTTCATCAGATTCTGTCGGAATGGAATCTTTATGGAATTAAAAAGCACTTAACGGCGCTGGTATTGTGGAAAGCAACAACTATGAGCCTCGAAATAATGATAGTATATTGGTAGTTTTCCACAGCCTGATGTATCTTCACAGAACGGTCTAGCTGTACCCACAACCGTTCTGCTACTTTCTTGTTTACTTAAAGCAACAAAATGGAGAATACACTCTTGGGCTCCCCCATAAGTGGTAAGCATAACTGTCACAAATGCATGTCGAGGCTTGACCCTATCCATGAACAGTAGTAAGTGCGGAATGGTACATAAATCAAGGCTTACCTGAGCACCTACAGTTACAAAGCACAATAGCAATTCAGCCCACCCTGTTCTTGCAATGGCAGATGTCATTCACCCTGTTATAAGTTGCTGTACCATCAAAATGATTTTGGAAACATTTTAAGGATAAAGGAGCTACTTGGAACTTTGTTCGTTCTGAGTTGTCTTTCGCTCCGTTTGCATTCACTTGCAGTGGCCACACGTGGTGAAATGTGATGTTACAAGAAAGCTGGCCTGGCACTATTTGGTTTGCATGCTAACTTCAGTGGATATCTGGACAACAATAAAGTGAAATAGCACAGGAAAAAAGTATCCTTCCGATACAAAAGTGTCCTTCCAATACTTTTTTCCTGTGCCATTTCACTTTATTTCCTGAAAATAATGTCTACACGTTCAATAATTATTTCCCCTGTAGTAAAATTTTAATAATTGTAACTGTAACTGTAATTCTAATATTTCCACTTCATTTCCACTGTAAATTATATATTTGATGTGTGTTGCATGTACATTTCTAGGTTGGACAAAACTCAACCCATCTCCCTCCACAATGCCTGAAGACCCAACAGCCACCCAGCCAAGTATCTTCAGTGGGCAAACATCCCAGCAGTTTTCAGTAGCCTCTGCACCCCTTCCCTCATCCACAGTCACCATCCAAGCTGAGACTAATTCTGAAGAGGAAACCTTTGTCCTACATTTGATGGAATTAACAAATGACCCACCACCACCGTCAACCAGGACCCAGCAAGCAGCAGACCCACCTCCACAGTCACCCAGGACCCAGCAAGCAGCAGACCCACCACCACAGTCCCCCAGGACCCAGCAAGCAGCAGACCCACCACCACAGTCACCCAGGACCCAGCAAGCAGCAGACCCACCACCACAGTCCCCCAGGACCCAGCAAGCAGCAGACCCACCACCACAGTCACCCAGGACCCAGCAAGCAGCAGACCCACCACCACAGTCCCCCAGGACCCAGCAAGCAGCAGACCCACCACCACAGTCACCCAGGACCCAGCAAGCAGCAGACCCACCACCACCCACAGCAAAGACCCACCAAACAGCAGACTCGCTACGACGACTTAAAAGATTATGAAAGAAGAAAGGTGTGCTTAGTCTGCATATGACTGGTGTTCTACCTTATTTTAACCCCATATAATCAACACAAAGTTTATTATTTGGTGTGTTTTTGTAGTCCTTCTGAACATTCTTGATTTATTATATTTCCATGTAAATTGTATGCATGAAGATAGACATGTATGTAAACTTCAACAATTGCTGCATATTTGTGCAAGTAATATATTCCTTTCAATTATAGATTGCCCTCACAACCAACTTCAAATCTTCCCTTACCGTGGCATACTGAAGACAAGGAAAAGAAAGGTAGGATGGCAGATGCGTTAAGTAGATGACGGTGTTTCTGGTGTTAAGCAATGGTTGGCCACTCAGCCAGAACATTGCAAGTAATGGTATTGGAGTCCTTTTTAATGTAAGTTTGGAGTTGAAGAAACAATAGTTAATGTGTTTATGAAAACAATGTTTTATTAATTTAATAATTTACACTTATTTACTATGTCTTTCTGTATCTGCCACAGGGGAAAACAGAACACCTTTACGATTGGCTGCCTTGCAAGTTATGGTGCGTTGCTTATCTTGTTGTTACGAATACAATTACAAAAAACTTTATTATCCACAATGTGCTGTAAAAAGCACACCTAAAACAAACACAAGAGCACAAGGGTTCATAAGACGTACAACATAAGGCATACAAAGCATACTATAAAACAACACAACCAAAACACACATCTCAGCAATTCACTAAAAAACTAATGATAAAATACAAGTTCAAATACAAGCTACTGTGTTATATACAACAAGTATATCTGGTTGTTATTGGATGTGTATAGTTTGGGTTTATACAATTGCTGGTAGACTGATGTCTTGGGTGGATTAAGGTAAAGACAATTGTTACTAAAGAAAGTTCAGTTTAGTTCATAATATATCCCATACACTATATAAGAGATATGTATGAGTGTTTGTTTCTGTACTTTGGGCCACACAATATTATCCAAGGATATCTATAAAAAGCTGTTTACCAGACCTTTAATTAGTCATTTTATTTCTGTTTTTGTTTTTGTTTTTTCAGCTTTACACCATGTCCTTTTTTTTCCAACGGATGCTGTACCAGACCCTTATCAACATTTTTAAACAGTATCATGCAGTTTTGCTTATTTTTCCAGATATTGCGAGTAACGGTGGTGTCACAATCATTTTTTTAAGCCTGAGAACAGAAAGACTCGTTTTAGCATATTTCTTGCAGTTACAGAATCATGAGGTTTTCAGCTGTGGTATTATCATGATATTCCTTAATCTCTGCATCCTTACTCTGGAATACTACAACCTCATTGCACTACTCTTGAATCTGTTTTAAATTGTAAATGTTTCACTATGGAATGTCAAGTCAATGTTTATTACTAACTCTTTCACTAACCATCTCTCCCTCCTTTTTTCCCTCCTCAGTGGAAAGTCCTGGCCCCCATCCTGGCAGTCAGCCTGATGCCTGCAGACAGATCCCATCCAGTTGACTATGACATTATAACACTGTTCATTAAAACTGAAGGACTCGAGTATTTACAATTTCTGGTCACTGTTCACTGGAAATTACTTTCACCGTGAAAGAATGATTTGCTGTGATATGATATGACACCTCAACACACACACACACACACACACACACACACACACACTCACAAACACACACTCTCACACACACACACACACACACACACACACTTTTCAAATAAATAAATTAATGAAATTCTGGGATAAGTCATGGTTTTGTCTTTTTAATAATGTTTTAGAAAAACAAGTTTTAATCAAGCTAGATGTTAGCCACACAAGGTAATATAAGATGAATTCTTCAGTTTTGTTTTTGATTTTTCTTCACATAGTGGGTGGTAAATAGACTTTTTGCAGTAAACAAAATCAATCAGTTCATTGGGAGACCTACATGGAATCAGTAGAGTTACTAACCGATAAGTAATATTACAATAAATTAGAGATGTATTTAAAAAAATTCCTGCCTAGAGATCAAAGTTCATTCACAGCAGGGAAGACTTCAGGAGGACCATTTTTATAGTAGGTAAGCACCACTCTCAGTAAGTAAAGTAGGTGAACACACTCTCTCGGGGTGAGAGTGTGTGTCTTAAGTGACAGACTTAAAATGAAACAACAGATTAGTTTTAAAAGAGCATTAAAAGCATCAAAGGTCACTTTATTTGTCACATACATTGGAATACAAAGTATACCATGCAGTGAAATGAATTCATTGGTCATTGGTGACCCAGATAGCAGACTGATATCAGCCTCAACCATAATGATGATTCTGATGGAATTTCAACATCGAATCACTGTCAACTTGCTATCTGGGGATGGTTATAAATGTTTTTTGGGGAAAAAAATACTTTGACGTGCTGTATTGTCAGCAATTAAAAGGATAAACAACTGGATATGAAGACATTAAGTAAAGGCGCTGCTCTTTGGTTTTCTACAGGTGCTCTTTGGATGTTTCAGGTATAAACAACTGAATATTTGAAAAGTTTTTGACACGGAGATTAGGCTATTAGTGTCATTAATCTAGATATCATCATTTGGGTATTTGGTGTACTCTAGTTTTTGCTCCTAATGCAGACATAAGCACGCTTTTTGTTACCTTGTGTGTGTGTGTGTGTGTGTGCGCGCGAGGATAGCAGCAACACATTAAGTCAGCACAATCAAAATAATATCAAAATCATAATTATAAATGAATCCATCTATCTACCTATCTATCTCTATCTAAAGAGAGAGAGAGACTTTGATTGATTGATTGATTGAGTGATTGATTGATTGATTTCAGGTAACGTTTAACATAGCATAGGTCTACATGACGTTCCCCGCTATAAAAATAAAAATATATGTAATAAAACTCCTTAATGCGCTTTGAAATGGTACATAATCCCTCCGAAATTGAATACACCCCTAAAACGCGTTTCTAAAATACTTTATAAAAATCGGCTATAGAGAGCAACATTTGTATACGTTTTTTTCCAAGCACCACATGCAGTGGCAGTAATATTTCGGCTGCAGTAAATATTTGATATGTTTCATAAATACATGTTACAAGACCCTATTTACAACCCTAACTTGCAAATCGTTCTGCTAGAATACTAGCTAAAATTGCTGAAACAAACGACAAACAACATCTTTACTTTTTCTTAGTACAGTTCAACTACACGCAGTGTAATTACTAGTTCGGCTGTAATATATTATACATCTGTTCAGTGGATATATCTTTTTACAACCCCAGCTAACCCAAATTGTTCCTGAAACGAAGAACTACAACTATGGGGCTAATTTGTATCTAGTTTGATGGTGCGGCTTTAGGGAATTGTAGTTTTTAAGTAATATTGGTGTATTTCATTTATTTGGAAGTTGTAACTACAAAATTGAGAGTACTCTTAGTGGTTCAAGTGGATGGGAAACACACCTAGATGATCAGATTTTAAATATGTAATTGATAAATGGATGAAAATTAATTTTAGCCATATTTGACAGCGCCCCCACGTAGTGATTCTACCCAAGTGGGCATAGTCTAATAGCTGAGGTCAAGAGCTTTCTCTAACAGTTGGTCCCATGTCTGTAGCCCCTTCTGTTGTTAAATGACAAGCCTTCCAAAATGCACCTAGGTCAAGGTTCAAAGGTCAATATTTCTAAGCAGGGGCTATTCAAAATCTTCAAACTAATATATATTACTCTCCAGGTTGAGACCTTTCCAAAGATATATGTGGTTTAGCTCTATGACAAAGTTTTAATTTTCAAATTTCACGCCCTCCCCTTTGCCCAAGCATAGCCTCAGAGAGCCTTTCAGACCCTGAACACAGAAAATGTGAGGTTTTTAGCTTTTTTGGTCTGTTTTCATGAAAATAATGACACAAATCATTTACAGTAATCATGCCTGGCTAATTTACACCCAACCAAGTCATTTTGGCCAATGTTGAAGCTTATTTTCCTCATGAAAGGCAAGATTTTTCTTCAGATTTAACCCTAACCCTAACCCTGAAGGCCCCATATCTGTAATGCCCTGAATGACCAGAGCAGGTTTGCAATATATATAGGTGACTTTTATTTCAGTCACTGTTTCTGCAAACAAAAATAAACAAACTAAATAACTTTTATGTTAAGCCGTGGTGTAGTGGAGGGTATATGCAGGTATACCTATGGAGTAGATGCCTTTTTTTCTGTCAATTTAAAGAGAATATCCACGTTCTCCTGAGAAGGGAGAAACACTACTAAACACTACTGCTTATAAGCAAGATCAGGCTCATTTCAATTTATGTGTAACTGAGGATCTTTAAAAAACAATACACAGTCTACTCTGTGGATCTTCTCAACAAACTAGGTGTGGCTGTCCTATTAATGTCTTAAAAAATGCCTAAAATGGCTCTTTTTTTAAGAAAGAAACAAAAAAGAAAAGAAAGGTAACGTCCAATCCACTTGTTTGTTCTTTCAATTATTAAAATAAATAAATAAATAAATAAATGAAATAAAAGGCTAGATGGTTTCGGTTGATTGTAAAATAATCCAAATGAACACCATCTTCTTCTTCTCCTTCATAATAACAATAATGATAATTATTATTATTTCTACTACTATTATTATTATTTTAAATCAACTAACAATAAAACAACTAAATTGACTCAAAAAATGATGCAGTGATGTCAAATGTTTGATTTCGTCCTTTTCTTTTAAATGTCAAGCTATTACCTTTTATCAACCATAAAACTGTCACTGTTTTGTATTTAAATAACATTATTATTGGTGGTGTCCAGCTGCAGGTGATTTGTCCTGCACCATTTCACAATGTTCTCTAGCAGGCTCCTGTAGTCATCCTGTCCAACCCTAATGCACCCCACTATTGATGTGTTGTCAGAAAACTTTTGCATGTAGCATGACCCAGTGTTGTACTTGAATACAAAATATGGAAATGATAAAACAAGAATAGGAGAAATTAGCTATACATACTCTAAATACTCTAAATCTCTTAGAAGCAGCATATTCTTAATCATGTTAGGCAAGATGACTGGAAGAAATTGGTGTTTTTACAGCCCTATTTCCCCTGGATGATTTGTTAGCACCACCTAATGCAGTGGTTTCCAAACCAGTCCTCAAGGTCCCCCTGTCCTGTAGGTTTTCATTTCAGCTCTCCTCTTTCACACCTGATCTATTTAAGGGCTTCATGCTGATTGGTTGAAACAGATCTACCTGAACAGGGTGTGCATGAGGGTGTGTGGGCCTTAATTGGGTCAGATGAACAAGAGTAGAGCTGGAGCAAAAACCTGCAGGACGGGGGCCTTGAGGACTGGGTTGGGAACCACTGATCTAATGTGTAGAATGATCAAATTATGTTGATTACTTCACACCTATTCTGTGAGACTCTTAAATCACAAAGTATCTCCTTCAGTCATAGGCTGCTTCACGCTGTGAGTTTTTAATAAGCAATTTATTTCCTATTTGTTGCTGTAACATTGCAAATTTTCACATTGTGAGATTATCATAGGATCTAGACATTTACATTGCACAAGAGGATATAAAAGACTAGTTAGCAAACCAATAAAGTGATGAGAAAAAATGTTTTATTTCAGTACAGCACAAATCAAAAGTAAAACCTTAATGACTTTGGCCATACTTGAACTTAAGAGGTTCCAAAAACACAGGTAAACATTTCATATATTAGCAGGAAAATAAAGTGATCTGCAAAAAGTGATGATTTGAGAGATTTGCCAGACACAATCTCCTCATTATTTTCTCAAAACACAGCCAGTAGGAGTCTGGTAAATAGTTTAAGAGGAGTTACATGTCAGCTGGAAAATGAAGTGATGACCAATGGACAGATATAATGACTGCATGAGGTTCTGAAAACATAGACAATAGATGTCTAGCATGTAGCTTACCTGCTTTCACACACACAACAGTAAAAGTGTACAGCAACACCCTTGCTGCCCTGCTTCCAATACCCTGAACCTAGCAGGTGTTTCAGACACTTGCTGAAATGTTGAGTGATGCCAAGTCCCATAAACGATGAATGGCCACTGTTCATGTTGACACTCTCACTGACACTGACACTGCAGTGTTCATGTACAGTAGGAGTTTCATGTTACCTCCTATTTGTCTGAGTCACAATATGGAAGGTGAGAAAATATTTGTGCAAAAAATACAAGAAAAATCATGTGGGGAAAAAGCAATCAATAATCTTCTTCCTCTGACTCTGGACTACAGAAGCCATTGTTGTCCCACTCCTCGGTATCCTCCGTTGTACATTCAGTGTCCTGTATGTGGAGTAGGTCATTAGATACTACAGCACTGTAAGTATTTACAGCCTGTTTGCACAGATTCTGAAGTGAGTGCCACCTCCGAATGAGGACACTTTTGAGGCCCTGTGTAGCATCCTCTGTGATGTCACCAAAATCTGTAATGTAATTTAGCAGACATAAAAAAAGACAGAGATTATACATTACACAGCGGGAGGGGTCAGTATTAACAAACCAGTATTACAAATATCTGTGCATTCCAAAATTACGAGAGAGAGAGAGAGAAGAGAGAGAGAGAGAGAGAGTGAGAGAGAGAGAGAGAGTGTGTGTGTGTGTGTGTGTGTTGTAGTGGTTAAGGTGGTGGTTAAGGAACTTGACTAATGCACAGTAGCACATAAGTCATGGGTTCGATTCCCACCAGACATCATCACTGTGTACCCTTGAACAAAGCACTTAACCCTGAGTTGCTACAGGGAGATTAGCCCCTGCAATTGGTATCTGTAACTTGCTTTGGATAAAAGCATCAGTTAAATGTAGGTGTAAAAAAAGTAAGTAAATGTGTGTGTGTAATGTGAGTGAGAAGATTCCAATGTTCTAAATTCACAAAATTCAGACATACCGCTCATTTTGATGTTCTCCAAAGTCTGCCCTTTGAGTTTCTCCACCTCCAGTATCTCCTTCCGGAGACACATGATGTGCTGTGACATCTCTTTTAGAAGGACGCTCTGCTCCTCTTTCAAACGCTTCAGGAGCATCACCTGGTCGAACATACACCTTTTCAACCTGAAGGAGTTGACTAGGTTGAGGAAAGGAATAGAATAGGGGAAAAGGAAAATTTTATATTTATTATTCAATTATACACACACACAGACACCGACATATGTATATAAATACATGAGACAAAGAGAGAGAGTTGCAGCAGAATGATGTTTGTTTGTCTAATTGTTGTTTGATGTTTCAAAGACACAAACAGGTTTTGCAGACATTGTACAACATAAGAGAATGTAAAACTTGCAAAGCAACAATGGAACCTTCTGAAAATCAGATGGTCAAGTGTATAATACACAACACAATTTTTGTAATTTCAATATTGTTCCATCTCTCTGTGACTGCATGAGAAATAAAATGAACACAGACTTATATGAAAAGGTTGTAGTAAACTCCAAGCGAAGACTGAAAACTGCTTAATATTTTTGAAGACAATGTGCAGTGGTACTATAGGCATATACACTGGTACACAAATTTCAAAGAATAAGCCAATCTCAGCTGTCATACCATCTTCACGTCTCTGCCATGGTAGGATGTAGCCCTCTGTCAAATTGCAGGCCAGCTCCTCATCAATTTTTTCTTCTTCAGATGCATTGTATAGCAAAACCTTCTCTCTTAGTTTTTTTTTTTGTAAATCTCTCATTTTTCTTCTCTTTTTTTGCCTTGTCTGGTTGCTATCTGCAAAGTGTAACAAAAAGAAAACTGTCAGAAAGTGTTTTTTTTAATGTAATGTGCCACTTCATTAACTTAGTTTGTCAACAAACCATGCTGGTGATAGAGGTCTTGCTTCTTGCGCAGTAGGGTCACTGTGATTGTCTCTATCTCAGCCCTGAGGTCCTCTATACACCCTGGGAGATAGGCTCACTCTAAATATGTGAAACAAAGCAATTAGAGACAATTAATGGTAGTTTCATTTTTAACCTCTTTCTGTGGTGCATATAAAGACAGTAATAAGCAGTTGTTTGTGTGAAGAAAAATCAAAGCACTGCGTATGATTTACCTGAGACTGCCCATTGCTGAACATCACACACCCACTGCTGTATTACTTGCTGATCAAGGTTGTTGCTTTGCTGAATGTCGCCAAGCTTAGTCTGCGCATGATTTACCTGAGACTGCCCATTGCTGAACATCACACACCCACTGCTGTATTACTTGCTGATCAAGGTTGTTGCTTTGCTGAATGTCGCCAAGCTTAGCAGCCAGTGGCGACTGGTCATTAGGGGCAGGTGGGGCACAGCCCCACCTCGTGTCACCAGAAAGGACCGTAGGCAAATTACATAATTAATTCACAAACATGATCGTATTATCTGATTAAATGCATTATCTATAAATTTCGCATTTTCCTAAATTGCATGGAATTTGTGTTTTAATTTAAGTTCATGTTTATTGGTCTCTGTTTTGCTGCTTCAAACCGATCTCCTGATCCATGTCCGCATGAATGGGGCTAGCCCCCCTTACGCAATGCAATGTTAACGATACTTGTGAAAATATAAGTACGCATGCTCAGAGTGTTGGCTGTATTAGTGGAGGTAGCACAAATTTGTTGGCATGTGGGGCTGACAGCCCCAAGCCCCACTACTGCGTCATTTCATCAGGCATCATAAACGTATACGTAGACGTCGCATGAGTGGTGGAGAGGCGTGCCTACCGGGCGACCATGTTAGTACAGGGTTAGAAGTATCAAACAATTTCTACAAATCATTACTCGCTGAATTTTCGACTGATTTCCAAGCGGTTTGATTTTTTATAAACGTAACACATTTAGCTATGATCCAGGATGCCCTGATACTCTAAAATGCCGGTTTTACTGCCAAAATACAACTTCGTATTCACAACAGTCGAGCGCTTAAACTTAAATCTGCACCAAAGATGCCAGATTTTTTGCGCTGCATATGGATGCTGAACGAGATATCAATACCAGATCCTGTGGAATTACCTTTCGCAGGTAAGATTTAACGATAGATTTTGGATGTATTTGTGTATTGCAACATTATGTTGAGAGCTACTGTAACTATTTGTCCACCAGCGAAATGCTAACGTAGCTAGGCTAGACTAGCCCTAGTCATGGAAGCTGAGGCTTTATACCAAATAAATCATAATTACAATGTATAGTTATCCGGATATTTCTCCACACCGCCCAATTTTATTACAATCCTATCTTTTCTTATGAACGACTAACAAAGAGGATGTGATTGCATTTCAAAGCTGGTTACTAAGGCTGCCAGGTCAGATCCTAACGTTAGTATTAAGTTTACAAGATTGTTGTTGGCCCAGGTATTTTAGACCGGTTGGATACAAAGAAATGCTCTTTCTTTTCACAATTTCTCTATCGTTTTTGTAATATTAAAAAGGCCTGAATCTACTATCATTTTTAAATGATATTAAAAGACTTGAAAAAAATTGTTGCAGTTCATAGATATTTCTCATATCTATTTCAATATGTTGCAACATTATGGCAGTAAGACAACGGTATACTAATGTATAATATCTTATGCTGGATCGAGGCTAGATGGTGATGACAGTGTGTCACACATATGCAGGATAAGGTTGTTGTCATAATGCTGTCATAGAGTGGATCGATCCTAATAAGTTGTCTGTGCCTGCGGTTTGCTGTGGCACTTAGTGGTGTTGAGCGCTCTACTTTGTTTATGGCCCTGTAGGCTCTGAGCGTTGTGGAGCAACGGTGGCGGATGGCTTTTAAACAAACGTCGATCTCCGTATTGGCGAACTCTCACTGGCGTGCGCTCTCTCTCCCTCGTCTCCTCCGTGTGTGCGCGTGTGTGCGATGATGTTGACCTCTAACTAAAAGCTTGTAAGGTAAAACGGCAGCAGACAAACTAATTTATCACAAATTGTTGTATAGAAATCACCCCATACCCCTCGTTTACTGAGCCACCCCCCCCAGGCCTGAAATACATTCTAGCCCCACCAAGTTTGTACACTTAAAAACGCCACTGTTAGCAGCTTCCAGTTTTGCCCTCTCAGTGATCTTTTAAAGATAGGAAAAAAGTATAACAGCATAAGGCAAGCTTTCACTAGAAAATCTTCATTAACTCACATTATAATTAAATTACATCATCTGTAGAAGAAGGTGGACAGAAAAGAAAAAAAAATCCATACAGCTATGAGGTTAGACGCTTTTAAAAGTAGCCTGTTATCAATACTGTATGTTGTGGCAGATGAGAAGACCATTGTAATTCGCCCTTACTTTGACATATCTCTGGGCCAAAACTTGGTGGAGGTTCTCCCTCTTTTTTCGGTTCCAACCCATGACCTGTTGTGTCAGCATGTTCTCTCTCCCTAGTTGAAATAAATGAATCCACAAGACAGCTAGAATGAATTCACATGGGAAAGGTAATTGCCAAATCTGATACACATGACTCGACCTAATCATTTATGGTGTGTTTCACAGGTAACTACATTAATGTGATACAACAATAACTAGTGAGAAGGGAACAGGGCAACTATATTTTTTAAGTCTCTGTCAAAACAACTATCATAACTGCTTTATGACAGTGTGTATTGTAAGTGTGATGTTCAGTACCAACCTGCCTTTGTCATATATTTTGTGACAAGAGCGGCCCTGGAGAGGAAGCTATTTACCTAAATAATATCAGGATATTTTCTCCACTATATATTAATAACACTAAAACATCATATTTCTTAAACTGCACCTTTCAAGACAAAACAGGTGAAATGACTTAATGTACAGATATGACACCCAAGTTCACCAGTGAGTCTGGCTGGTTAGCATTGTGGTCATGCAGCATGTTTGGGACCCCTGAGACCAGGGTTCAAGTATCAGTTGGGTAACTGTTCTCCCCATTCACTACAGATGTGCTTTATCCTTTATACTATTTTTGACACTTAAATGTCAATTTAGAATTTTTTATATGTTGGTTTAGATTAAGACTCCTTTAACCACACAGAATAATTATTAATAAATAATCAATAATACCTGTTCAACTTCCTCTCCAACAGTGTTTCCTGCTCCTTCTTGGTTTCTGCCACCCCATCTCACCTGCAACATAGTGTGAGAACATACCATTATTTTTAATGCAATTTAGTCAGGTATGACATGCACATTTCATAATCCCTTTGCATTAAAACTATATACATAATATACCAGAAAAGCATACAGTGTTACAAATATATGATACCATTAAGTTTTCATAGAGATGAGAAAAAAATCTTTGGTCAAGAAATTTACATAAATAGCTTAAAACAAACTGTAGAAGTTTAATACATAACACAGTGCTTGTCTATTATGTCTCTATGACTATATAGCTGTCATACCAGAATTTTCAGTGAATGCATGTACCTCGCATTTTGCTGTATGGACTTTAGCATGCATGACGCTAAGAAATGGTCTCATTTTTGTCAGTGGCAGAAGCTCCGGTAAGCATTCGGCCACTTTGCTTAGGTAGGGCCAGTACCTAAAAACAGGAGCAGTATTTGTGGGTATTACTAACAGATTTTAGATTGACGCTTGAACATCAATCTAAAATGATTGCCCAAACTTAAAGACTGAGGCACTGGCCATTTAAAACACATTGATGAAGTTTCAATATGACAGTGAGAATTACCTGCATGTAACATCCATACAGAAGAATGTAACATTTGCCATCGCTGCTATCTCTCTTTGAAGAAACATAGGATAAGCAAATATTTCTCCACGGTAATGGTTCAGTCCTCGTAAGATGAACCCATGTCTGATTGATTAGAAGAGAATTTAATGGTTAATAATCAACTGATGCAACAAGACCTGGCTGAAGCACACGTGTCATTTGGTTGCCTGTATTAACAAACAATACTTGGTGGTTACAAAAGGACAGATAAATACTACTGCAATCAAAGCTGTTCAAAGCTTACAGTGGCCCTCAGTTAGAAATTGACCATACAACATAAAACATGCGTATCATAGGCAGATGATCATTTCTTCACAAACATCTGCACTTACAAATATGGAAGTGGGTGCATTTGATAAATCATTAATCATATTAACAATGCCATAACACAAGCCTCTAGAGTCAATCACACTAATTTTGACAAACACACACACACACACACACACACATACTCGCATGTCCATCTCAATCTCATCAATTTCAACATAAAAACATGAGGTAATTCCCAAAAACATGATTGTTTCAACAGATGCAAAAAGATTAATGTTCCCATAACATGAGTGACAACTGGTGTCTGTACGGACAACCTACCCACATACCTGCAGACTGCCACTTGAATACCCTCCTCATCTATTTGGGAGCCAGATTTTTGGGCCATTTCTTTGCTAGCAGTGAACTTGGATGTTCCACACATGCCCCTGTCATTTGCCTGTAAAGTCAGTTATTACTCATTTTGACCAATAAACAAACACACACACATTGCCAGTATAAATCATAATATACAATCTAAAACTTACACTTCTCACACAGCCTCTGACATTGTTCAAAAATGTGGAGACTTCCTCATCCTTGGCAAGGAACAAACCCTCATATATGGACGGTTCCTCAGTCCTGTCCATAAGAAATCATCACGCAAACCAATGATGAAAATCACTAAGTAACACTAGTGTTTGTGAAAATGCACCAAACACAACTATGCATGCTACCACCTCTATGACATTGTTGTTTTGACATCAACATCTGTGTAATACTTACCCTTTTGACTTGTGAAAGCGGTAAAGCTTGCGATTTCCATCGCAGCATACAGCCAACATGTCTGGGTAACATGCTGGACAGTCAAAGTGTCGATACTGGCACATATCGTCTTCTTTGTAGTTACAGTAGGCAAACTCAAAGAAGCTTTTCTGAAATGTATCAGGACAGATATAGCCTGTCTGTACATAAAAAAAAGTTTGATTAGGGAAAAAATATATCCACAGACATTATGCATATAGTAATATTTCTGTTTCTCTCTGTATTGCAATGCAATTCAGGCAGATTTACCCTTCCAGCCTGAAAGGATCTCTGTTCCAGCATTTTCAGGAAGGCCTGCCTTGACATGGATGGTGCTGTCACCTTCATGTACTCAAATGTTGTGAAAACATCAAACTTATACAATGTCTGGCAGCTTTTGGAACTAGGCCAGTAACAGTAGGTCAACAAGTCTCTTATCTCAGGTGTCCATTCTGCTGAGCAGGATGGACACAACGTTTGAGGTAAAGAGACATTGTATCGTCCTGTGAAAAAAAAACAGACAAAACAGAGATGTGATCTGTAGGTTATATATTTGACATGGCATTTCACATCTGGAAGTTGCCTGATATTGATCAAGTGAAAAAGCTTCGCCTTGCATGCAGTTCTTAATTTCTGTGGTGTAATAACACTTGCACAAAGAGGGAGGACTTTTGGAACATACCATTGATGGTGACCACTGAAACGTGCTTTCCAGGAGTGACTGGGAGGTCATGGGAGCACTCACATATTGCCCTTGGTGTGGGCACGGGCAGTTGACATACTGCAATAGAGAAAGAAGTTATGAAAGGTGTATCTAATATTTTTCCTCAATCCCTAATATGTATTGCCATTAATGCTTTTCACACCAGTGGTTTAATATCCAACTCCAACATTAACAAAATTGGCCACAACAGTACTCCCACTATAATTAGCACTGTTTTCCAACAAAATGCACATTTCAAACAGAATTAAACACAAACAAACAAACAAACAAATATTACTTGTGTCAATGAGTGATGTAAATGTAAAGATTACACAAGTTTGAAGAATGAATTTAAAATGTGAAAAACATATCTTATCCGTTGACAGTGCCTACCAACACATAATATTTAAGTATATAAGTACACTTTACAAGGACATTTAAGTTGCTGTTAGTATGAATTTACTTTGCTCACAAAATGGAGGCTGGCCATTTCCATCAACCATCACAGATGTTGTAGGGGGAATAGGCTCCATGTACCCATTAAAGATTGCCTCTCTATCATGGAAGATGTTCTTTTTGTGGGCTTCAATGTCACAGGTTCCACAGAGGAACTCAGTGTTCAATGACACACAATCTAGGCACCTAATGAGGGCCTCTCCAGCATGACACCTGTGGCACATTTCTTGTACAACTCTTTGAGCCGCAAGTTTGGCGTCAAAGAGCATTGGCCTTGCTGCTTTTGCCCTCATGTCTGTGCGCAACTGCCTTTGTGCCCAAGCAGTTCTTTGTGTTTCCATTGGGACCTCAACTGCAGTGGGTGCAAGGGTGTCTTTTAACTGTTGAAGATGTTTTCTGAAAAATGAAAAGGCTGTTAAGCCACCCTAAATTTGAAGAAAGACCTGATGGACGACAAAAAAACATCTATTTAACCACTAAAATAACAGGTGGGCATGGACCAAAAAATACAGTAGAGAGTATTGGTGCTCTATTATCATAAGACCCCAGTTACTGAAAGTGATACATCTGATCTACAAGCATTCTTCTGTTTTTCATGAGGATCTCACAAATAAGCGCCACTGAAATATCACCACAAGCAATGGAATCACCCTATGTTTAAAAGCTCTGTAGCAACACACAAACTGGCATGGAATATGAAATTTTACAATCAGCATCAGCTACAGAGGATCACACTACTGTGTCCATTCATTGTTGGCTTTAAGTGCCTGCATGGTAAATACTGAATTGTATCATGAGCAATATTACCAAGTGATAGTTTTACCAAATATACTGTAATACTTCCAGGATTTTACATAGTCTCTACTACTTAATTATGGTTAATTAGCTGGGAGAATAATAAAGAGGAGTGTGAAAATGTAGTCATATTCAACAAGATTTGTCAACCCTTGATTTTCTATCTGAAGGACTTCCTCATGCACTGGGTCCCTTCCAGCTGCAGAGACAGATGTTTTTTGTTATTTAATCAATCAGGCACTTAAAATATCATATATTTTGGTCTGGAAAAGTTCACAAACGTTTAAACACCCTTTAATCAAAGTGGGCTCACACCATAATTCCACCCAACATTTAGCTGATTTTCTTTTTTACTTCACTACAACAATTGTACAGTAACAAACAAACCTGACACAGGGCTTTGTGATTTCCGACGTTTCTTTCTTGTCCTCTTTTTTCTTTCAGGAATGGCAGAATTTTCCGTTGCCATGGCTGCCTATGTGTTTGAAGAGTTCGAGATGAAAAGTTGAGAATTAAAACAAAGTTTTAAGATACCACATCAGATAACTTAAAATTATACATTATTCAACACAGCTGAATAAAAATGTCTGGCTGACCGTTTACATTACATCAGTAAACACCCACAGCAATCTTCAACACAAACATAGAAATTGGCTGATCAAGATATGTCTCACCCTGGCCTCATGGAGAAAGGCATTGCTGAGTAAAGCTGCCATGTGCATCCCGACCTCACTGGGATCATCCAAGACCCTCTCGTTGACAGACATGTCAACAAGTGTGTGTGTGTGTGTGTGTGTGTGTGTGTGTGTGTGTGTGTGAGAGAGAGAGAGGGGGGGAGAGAGAGAGTGAGTGAGTGAGAGAGAGAGAGAGAGAGCGAAAGAATGGCTGTTAAAAGTGCAGTTGTTTTTTGTTTTTCCAATAAGGCAGATTGCAATAAAGCTGTAAAACAGTAAAAAACATTGTGAGAATAACCTTTGAAATAAAGAAATAAAGAAGCTTTGAATAAAATTTCAAAACTGATTCACCCAATGTATATATAGTATATGATAGCAATTACTAATTACATATTTATCTAATATGAACACTACATACAGTAAAATATCAGATGCCACATCCACTTGATACCATCAAATGCCAACAAAAATATAATTTACAAATTGCTTAGTGTTAACAGTTATTAAGTCTGGTTCTGTAGCCTACTACTGTATGGTGTATTCACTTGCTGTCCATCTGCTGTTTTCTCAATGTCACAAACACTACAGTTCCAATTCCACTGTCATTTAGTAAGACTCTGTAGCCATATATGGCACTGTTTCCAGTGGCACTCCATATATGACAATCCTAACCAGTTTCTACAGTACCACAGTTAGCTTCTTTATCTGGTACGCTAGATTGGTGGTAGTGGTCGTCGTTCCATCAGCTACACGGCTACGTTGAATACTGTATTCTCATTAGTCAATCACGGCATACCGTTGCTATGTATAACAGACCGTTGCTATGGGTGCAGTTCTGTGTCCATAACAACGTATGTGACTGTTATATTCGCGGAAGTAATGTACTCGTTTTTAAATAAATAAAATCAAATGAAAAATAATATTTAAGTCAACTAGTGTATTTCCTTAGTAGGTAGACGTGGTTCACAATGCGAGTGGCCATGCAAATGTATAAAATATCTTCACTACAACCCTGACACACGGTGATAAACATAATTATACATATTAATATCCACATTTCTGTTATTTGTGCGCACACACAAAGCATCGCGACAAAATGATTTTGAAAACTGTAGGCTAACGTTACAAAATTCAACCACAGTGGGCTAGCTGTCTAGCTAACTAGGCTAGCTGCTGAATCAATAACCCTATTATGCTACATTCACTGGATGTGCTAGTTATCAGTTAGCGGTGGCTAACATGAAACTCAATGCAACACCTTATTCTCCAGATGAAACTATAGAGAATGAGGCAAAATGGATGCGCAATACCGGCAACATTGCTTGATGCTTGGAAGAAATGAACAATTCAAGCTTGAAATAGCCTAGTTACAAACTGATGGACTGCCGCCTAATCCCGCAAAAGCGCGGAAATTCTGGATAAGGAAGGATAGTGACATGTCATCCCCATGGCAACCGACTCTTCCGAGTCATTATTTATCTGTTAATAAAATAATTTCTGACCAAAGACATTTCTTACTATAAAAGAAAATGCATGTGGGGCGGAAAAATCAGCTGATATGGAAGCGACTGAAACGGTTATTAAAAAATACACTATTAACGTGATCAAACTGAATTTGATGGAAAATTAACCGCAAATTTAACCTCATTAACAAATTCGTCATCAATGCAGAGGATAAAAATAGCGACAAAAAAAAAAAACTAAGCTGATGAGGAAAAAAAGCGACATTGATCATTGAGTGATGCCATTGAAACAGAATCGTGTGTCCACCATGAAAAATGAGCCTCATTGATTTTCCACTGGCATTATTTCTGTGGTCCCATCACGAAAACCTCGCAGATTTCCTGCTGCCACCACAGATTGCAGATAAAGGATTTCGTGGTCATTTCACAGATTTCTGTGAGATCAGGTTGACAATTTGCATCAAGAGCGATGGTTCACTCTCATTTATTTAGACAGTTCTGCCCCTGAGATAAGGACTATGCTTGAAGGACTGTCAGTCTCTCAGGGATCACCTAAATTTGCTAAACTGCCATCCCCAAATTGCAACAGACAATCACAGAGTGCAGTGTTATTTTAATTCAAATGTAATGGATTATTTACCAGACCTAAGCAGCGCAAACTATCCTTATCCCCATATTTGCATTTAAGTGCTTGATCTGGATGCACTTCGTTGTATGAAAAAGCTCCCTTTCAGTTTTTTTATTTCAATTTTTAATTGATTTTAATTGATTTAATGGCCACGTTTACATGCGACTTTTCATTCGGAATGAATTAATCCGAATGAAGCCATTCAGAATTTTTTTTTTTTTTTTTTCCTGTGAGTTTACATGGGATATTGTCATTCCGAATGGGGGTTTACATGGGAGACGCATTTAATCGCTTTTGCGTAAGTTTTGGTGCTGGGAAGGCTTCTGATTGGATAGGGAGCTCTTGTTTCTGTTTAGCCTACCGGAAGAAAAAAATATTAGGCTTGTCTTATAAGCGACAACATGAATGACGTTAGCAGTGCCTTTTTTGGACTGATTTTGCTTTTATTTTTGAAGCAGCAGTATGACCACATCATTTTAATTATCATTCGTCCGTTAAGGAGCTGAAGGGATGTCAAATAACGGAAGGGAGAGGTAGCATGCGCAGAAAGAACAGAATGAACTTTTTTTTTTTAGATTTTTTTTGGGATTTTCTCCTTTATGTGATAGTTATTAAGTAGAGCATGACAGGAAATTGGGTATGAAGAATGGGGAAGACAGCGGCAAATGAACCCGGGTCGCCGCGAGAAGGACACAGCCTTTGTGGTGCGCGCGCTTAGACTGATGTGCCACGTGGGCGCCCAAACGGAATGAACTTTAAGAGGACTGAGTGTTTACATGTACGAAAGACTCTTTCAATCGGAGTGACAGACGGAATATACCACCCCTTTAATCGGATTCAATTTTCAATCAGAATGGCCATTTTCTTTCCGATTGAGGTGTTTGCATGACCACTTTTAATCGGAATGGCCTTTCATTCCGAATGAAAGTGGAATTAAACTGTCCATGTAAACATGGCTACTGTCTACCTGGGTTACCTCTTTCGTTATACATGTACATAATTTTGTTCTTGGATTGTATATGTATATAATAGGTTTTTTTTTATTATTGGACTTCCTCTTAGTTCTCATGGTGTACAAAAAATATAATTTTGAGAAACATGTTTAACAAAAACGTGAAAATTGATGTATTTCTCAAATTCTTTCACACAGAACATAATTCTACTTTTTTGTTGCAGGTTTATGTGACTATATTATCAGTAATTTTTTGGCATTGAAAATGAAAGTAAATCTTACCTGTACTTGGAAATCTTGTGTCAGTGTTTTATAATTTTTTTCTTAGATAGGTGGCCTAATTGTATTTTAAGGGATGAAATAAATAAGGTAAATCGGATAAATCAGTAAATGTAAAAAAAACAAGGGACAAAAAGAACATAAGGAAACTGATAGTCAGTTTCTATGGGTGGATAACCCCGACACCATTACTCCGGACGTCACATTCTTGTTATGATTCTGCCATGCCTGTTGCCAGTTTTTGTTATTTTTCATCATTATGTATTATTCATTATCAGTCTGCATTCCAGTTTTTGTTTTGCCATTTATTTATTTTCTGTTCTGTGCACCAGTGTCTACCCCTTGCTTGTGATCAGTGTGGTAAGTTCCTTTTCCCCAGTCTGCGTGCCTACATACTTCGGGTGATTTCAGTGATTTCTGGTGTTTCACATTATTACTTCGATTCTCGTTTACTTTCTTCGCTCTGCTTTCCCTGTTAATAATAACTAATAATACTAAGATTTATATTTTGTTTTATAGTTACTAACCTGACTAACCCGTGTACATATTACTAACTAACGAGCACTTGGGTTAATTTGTAAATTGCACCGCTACTAATTACTACTAACGTAATCTCGCACTTGCCCTGTTCTAATCTCCGCCCCTTGCTTTGCTTTCCCTATTTCTTCCTGTGTTTCCGCGATATTTTCATGGTTCTGGTTTTTTGTGTTTATGTTTTATGTTCATGATTATGTCTTTTCTTTATTCTTTTTGGTTATTGTATTCTCAGGTTTTCAGTTTATGCCATTTTCAGTTTCATTGCACTTGTCTCCCGTCTTGTGATCTAGTTGGTTCAGTCCGTCTCCCCAGTCTGTGTGCCTACCTGCTTCGGGTGATTTCAATGGTTTCTGGTGTTTCATATTATTACTTCAATTCTCGTTTACTTCCTTCGCCTTGCTGTTCTAGATTACTAACAAGATTAACATTTATATTTTGTATCATAGTCTACTAACCCAACTAATCCATGTGTATATTACTAACTTACTAACGAGCACTTTAGTTACTCTGTAAAGTTGCACCGCTACTAATTAGTACTAATTCAGTCTCAGCAATTGCCCTGTTCTAGTCTCCGCCTCTTGCTTGGCTTTCCCTGTCTCTCTCTACGTTTCTGCGAGATCTCTCGCACATGCTTAATTGCTTTCCTGCACTCATTGTCTGTGCACTTAGAACTCCCTGACCGGAGCTGTTTAATTGTCATAGGATGTCTGCGTGAATCCCGTCCGTATCTTGGCTTTCTCCAATTGTCGTGGTTTAGGATTCCCCCATGTGTACCTTCCTTTGTAATTAGCTCTCATCCCATTCACCTGTTCCCTGCATAGCATGTGACTTCCCTTCTGTCTATTTAGAGTCCTCACTGCTGCGCTGACTTTGTCAGAACGTTGATCAATATTTCTTTGTGCAGAGTCTCGGTATGCCATTGATTATTGCTTCTCTTCGACTGTTTCGTTCAACCAAGAATCTAGCCATAGCCCTTTTTGTCTTGTTTTGCCTGTCTGGATTTTTGGTCCATTTTTGTATGACCACGTCTTCTGTGTTTGGATGCCCTGTGTATGACCCACTGCTTTGGAATTCGACTACAACTTTTTGCCTACTATCTATGTACCGTCGCACCTCTGTTTTTCTGGTTCTGACCCCGGCCTGTCTAGTCGACTTTGTTTTTGGATTTCGTTTTGTGGCTTGGCAATTGTGTCTATTGGTCTTGACCTGGCATTCAATAAAGGCATACGTTTTTTGGATTTTCCCCCTCGCTTGTGGTTCCTGAACGCAACGTCACAGATCTCTCGCACAAGCTTAATTGCTATCCTGCACTCTAATATCTGCATGTAGCACTCCTTAACCCGAGTCCTATATGTGTCATAGGTTGTCTATGCGTTCCCAGTCCGTGTCTTGGCTTTTGCCATTTATTGTATTAGGGCTTCCTTGTGTGCTCCCCTTCTCTGCTCCTTATCTTTTACTCCCCTCACTTGTTTCCCAACAGCATGTGATTTCTGTTTGGTGCATTTAAGCCCTGCATTTCTGTTCCTCCTTTGTCAGAATGTTCTTTTCTTCTGTGCCGAGACCCGTATGCCAGTAGATCTGAGAGATTTGCGACACCCTTTGCCTGACTACCATTTTCTGCCTGTGCCCTTCTGATCCCTTTTTTTTTTTTTTTTTTTTTTGCCTGCCGTTTATGGACCTATGCCATTCTGACTCACGGTTACAGAACTCTGCCTTTCCCACGACCCTGAGTTTTGGATTGTGTTTTGTGGCATTGTGCTTCTATGATCTCTGGCTTGAACTCGGACCGAATAAAGGATTTCGACTTTCACTACTGCTTGCTTCTGGTTCCTGGGCTGTAACATTACACTTTTATGTATCTCAATTTATAAGGTATTCTATAAGCCTCCAATTCATTGCTTGAACGTTGTCTCAAAGGTCTATATCAGACCACTGACTGAACTAATCTGCTGTGAACGTGACTAGAAACCCCACCCAAAAGTTGAAACTGTTGAGGCTAAAGATGAGTCTAGATGCTACCACAGTTAACCAAATCAATCACCAGTTTCAAAAAATTTTGTAATGATGGAAGGGGGAACACCCCCCTTCCATACCATCCCCTAGCACATCTGCCAGACCAATATGAATTTGCTTCCTACACCCCTGTCATGTGGGTGTGAACTATAAGTGTGCGTTACACAGATGAGCTAATGTATAATTGAGTGAGTGGCTATCAACATGAGTACTTAGGAAGACATAAAGGAGCACTGAATTTGTCGATGGAGGAATCTACTTGTAAATAGTAGGGAACTATGCGTTTTTGATATGTGATTACTACAACTGATAGTAGAATGACATAATGTCAATACCATGTCAAATTTCTGCTTCAGAAAACAGATTTTTCTTAACTACTCGTTGGGATACCGTTCGCTCAATGTAGCTGAAGTGGTTGCCAGAGGACAATGATTTTTTTTTTTTCTGTTGCAAGAGATCATTTTGAACTGTTGGATAGATACTATGGGCAAGTATATTGAGCAGTTTGCACATCAGGCTTAGCTGAGGACTTTAATTCATGCAACTCCTGAAAAACAGGGATGGGACTGAACTCATCCATATTCTAAATGCGTTAGAGCTTAAGGCCCTGTCACACTTCTGCGTATCCTAATATGAGTTCCGCATTGACATTTCTTTTATACGTCGCCGTACGCTCGAAATTGCAAAATTTTTCGATTACTTTGACTTCTGTGTGACGCACATCTAGTGTATAAATAACCATTCAGCGCATCCATTGCGTATGAGGTGCGTATAGGGTGACCAGATTTCCTGAAACTAAAACCGGGACACTTTACGCGTGACTGTAGTGCGCGTGCACTAGATATGAATTAGCCTGAAGCTGAAGAAAGTTTTGGAAAATACACCAAATGAACGGTGCGTGCACTTTTTTTCGCAGTGTCTACAGGTCCGAAAGTCGGACAGGGTTTTAATATAACTCCGTGTCCGACAGTCGGATGGTTTCAATATAACTCTGTGTCGGACAGTCGATTATTATTTTTAATTTCTTCAAATCTATTGAATCTTTTAGATATTAAACGTGAATGTTTTGATAAGACGGCTCGGTTCTTCAAGATGAGTACTGAGAATTTCAACCAATGTTTCTGTTTAAGCTCTGCTCAATGTAAGTCGACATCGGAGCGGGACTTTTATGACAAATTTATGACAAATTTAGCGACTGTCGAACAGAGATTCCAAAATATTACGTTTCCGACAGTCATAAAAGTTCTAATTTTTCGAATATTCCAGCAATTATTAGACGTATAAACGTAGCAATGTTTGTGTTCGACCTTTATAAAATTCAAATTGACAGCTATTGACTTTTCTTGGTCTTTTTGTCTGTTTTCTTCCGTTGAAGATAGACAACAATCTTTATTCGGTCTCTCTTTTGAAAATTAGTCAGATGGATCGAACAGATTCATGCTTTATTTCCACACCAGTGATAAAATAGTGCTTGTAGTCAGTGAGCAAATCAATTCCATGACCATTGACATTGTGATTTAGGCTATTGCATGCACAATCAAGACTGTCGGACGCGAAATGCAAAATACTCCATGTCCAGCAGCCAGCAGAAAGTAAAAGTATTGATATGAGAGCAGATTTATAACGAAATAAAGAATAAAAATATATCACCAACAATCAGAACATCCAATGGGCACTGCAATCAATTTATTTGGGCCATTTTTATAAATACAATGAAGTCCGTACAATGCCTGTCAGACATTAAATGCAAAATACTCCGTGTCCGACAGCCAAAAAAAAAAAAAAAAAAAAAAAAAAACAAAATAAAAGGACGATTAGAACAGATTGATAACGAAATAAAGAATAAAAAGAAAACATTTTAACAACAAACTGAACATCCAATGAACACTGCAATTTATTTATTTGCGGGCCATCTTTTTTGGATGTTCTGTTTGTTGGTGATATATTTTTATTCTTTATTTCGTTATAAATGTGTTCTCATATCAATGCTTTTTTTTTTTGATGCCTGGAAACCGGGACATTTTAGCGTCCCCACAGGCTTTTGTCGGGACTCGGGACATGCAAGTCAAAACCGGGACGTCTGGTCATCTTAGGCGCGTAACACTATTTTTCTTGCTGCAAATAGCTGCCTATGCAGTGCGCACAGTGGCAGGACGAACGGAACTAATTTGTGCAATATGTCGGCATTCGCTATGAGTTTGTTTAGCGTGCGTTGTATCTGCGCTTCAAGTACGCTATGTATACATCCAATATACGCGGCTCATAGCTCGTGCTGGGTGATCAGCGTATTACCGCATATGAACCGCTTATCCCCCACGAACACATAGCATACTCGTACCGCGCTCCATGAATGCACTGCGTATTTATAACTTATGACCTGCGTAACAGCTTAGGCAGCATAGTTTTGTGCGTGCCCAAAACGATCAGGCATACTGGGCCGTACTGTGCGCATGCCGGCATACATAGAACTTTCACAAAATGATTGAGATGCATATGAGGTGCGTATTGTGCGTATGAAAGAAATGTCAATGTGCAACTCATAAGGAATTAGGATACGCAGAAGTGTGACAGGGCCTTTAGCTTGCTAGTGAACATTCAATAACTGATCCGGGTGTGCCATCTAGTGATAGTATAGTGTAAATGTGTGCATAAATAGAGCGGCTCCATGTCCGCTAATGTCTACATCTGCAGAAAGGGGTTAAATAGTTTTTTCACCTATTTTATTTTCCAGATTTTCTGGGCAGGGCTAAAACATGGCTTGATGATGCAATGAAGCCATCCTTAACATAATTCCACTCCTAGCACTTAAATCAAGAGTGCACTGCATCAGTGGTTATCCATGTTCTGTATTTAGCTAGGTAGCAAGCTAAGTTAGCTGTGTTCAGTTTTCTAGCTAGCCAGTCAATCTTGCTGCCTTCAGTGTCCCGAAAATGCATCTTCCCTGAATGCAGTTAAAAAAACCTTGGTCACCCCATTTCAATTTCTGAAAAATAAAAAATGAAGAAATGAAGAGCTGGTGGATTACTTGAGTGATGAGCCATGTTGACAGAGAACTGGGGATCACCACCAATATTTAGCTCAATTGTATACATTTCAGAGTGGGTACTTTCATAAATAGTGATAGTGCCCACCAAAGAGTTTACTGGCAAGTTACCTTGTGTGTATATATTTTAATGATAGTAACTATCTAGCTAAGTAGGAAGTCCACCGTAATTGCTCTTAATTAGCCGCTAATGCTCTTCCCAGTATTTCTTTCTTTTTTTCTTCATTCACCACATTTTTAGCTACCTAACTACTCTTCATACTTTCACCATGAACTTCATTCAAACTTTAAAAAATTCAGCTGGTTTTGAATTATGTTGCTGAAATCAATTTTTTGATGTCTTTCGTACTTCTTGAGTTATTGAATTTTATTTCCATTTTGCCCCCATCGGAAACAAAGAAACACGTGACTAACAGACTGAAAAATGGGGTATGTATAAGGAGCTGAGGAGACAGATTGCAGTGGGCTGCTAGTGGCTGTGCTGGACAGGTTCAGGGTGATGTGGCTAGAAATGGGAAACAATGAAAAAGAGGCAGTGCGCATGAGGGAGTGAAAGCACATGGCAAGTGACTGGTGAGTCTAATCGCTAAACTAATACAAAGAACTGCTAAAATAAACAATGAACATGAAAAATAATAAAGACATAAAAAAATACAAAATATAACTGCACAGGCTCAGACACTGACTCATTGAATATGTTACTTAAGATGATTTCTCAAACAATGTCACTTTTCACAAACAAGTTGAAATGGCCTCTAAGACTGAGATTGGGCAATTTACTACCAGTGTGTTGAGCATTCGGAATGTATAGATCCCAGCCCCTTGGCAATTATCCCTTATGAATTAAAGCATTTTGTCTGCCTCCCAGCCAATGTACGAGGAAGAAAATAAAGTCTAGTTCGGATTCTGATTAGTAGAAAACAGAAAACTATTTGTATGGCCTGTATGTACTGTGCACAATGTTGAATCATTAGACATGGTAAGTGGTCACTGACTGCTTTGCCTAAAACAGATAAGGGTTACAGTTAATATTATCACTCAGGCTCCATTGCAAGAGTGAAAACTGACAGCTGAATACACTGGTGCGCAGGTAAGACTGCATACCTCTAAACATTTCTTTTCCCTGCCATAAAAGTTCACTTTTTATCTCCAAGGATTTAGGTTCAAATGTTTGACTGCATAAACCAATTGAATGATGTTGTGCATTGGATACATTCTGTCAGTAAAGGAGCATTAAGTGGAACAGCAGAAACTGACCCAAACATTTTTGTTAGTCCAGTATTTGTATTTATTTATATCTTTTTTTTTTTTGTGAATTTATTACTTGGATTTCTCTGAATATCACAGATCGTTCCCGTGTTTGTGCTATATTTAGAGTATCACATTCTGCAATATGACGGCAGTGATGGATCGCATGCAAAATAATAATTTTTGGCTGTATTTTAACAATCTAAGTTAATGTTCTGATGCACGTAGCGCTTTTGTATGTAGGGTTTTGCAAATGAGCAAATTACTGCTTGGTTACAGAGTACACGTGAAAACACATTGGCACACTCGCAGCCACAATGCGGTAACAATTTATAGAATTACTAATGTTTCGACGTCGGTTTTCTGCGGGACATGTTGAATTGATTCAGAACCCTGAAGACTTACATTGAAACCGCTGGTAATTTAACACATTAAATTAACGCATATTGGCTGCGAGTGTCCCCGGACTAACATTGGGTAATCAGGCAGCCATTCGATATGAATATACGGGCATCTCATCTATTCAATGAATTGCGTTGAAATCACTTTTAATTACGGAAGAACATTAATGTTTGCTCGCTAGACGCCTTCATCTTCTTTGGGGCGGCATCTCTCAGCAAGTTACCAAGTGAAATTAAAAGATTTTCAGAAAATACAATGATGCAAAGATGACGGAAGTACAATTACTGGATGTGCCATATCATTGGATGTTGAAATTGTCCTCAAGTAATCATAGTGCAGTCAAAACGTCGGCGAAGAGAAGGTAAATTGGTCAATTGAAAAGCGTTTATCAAAATATTAGCTTCAAGACTGGCCTTAAACTTAAATAAATTCGTGAGTAAAGAAGCCGGTGGAAGAGGACAGAGCACTCGGCAAACCTCGGCCAATTCGTTCCTCATCAAACCTCTGATGTGTGACTTTCGAAGTCATTAGCCAGAACTTTTTTTTCTGGACAAACATGGCGGCGCCCAATGGCAGCAGCGCTGGGTTCGATGTCAAATTGGCAAAAAATATCGTGTTGCCTCTTATGTCAAGACACGAAGCAGCGTCGCCACACATAGATTTTGCGAGGGTCAGTTTTGCCTCCATTTGTAGGTGGCGATGTAGTGTGCCAATTTAGACAACTGCGTAAATCGGTTTTCTGGCAAAGAAATATCAGGCGGACCAACATATCAACTTACTGTCACACATCCGAGGCTTGATGAAGAGTAGCGGAATCTACCAAGAAGTTCCGAGTGGAGGACAGAGTAATCGGCGAAAGTGCCGGCTGCTGGGGCTTGCGGAATACCCTGTATCTATCTAAAACCCCATTTCCAACAAAGTTGGGATGCCCTGTATAATGTAAACAAAAACAGAGTGCAATTATCTAAGAATCATTTAAACACTATATTCAATCGAACATAGTACAGACAACGCTTGACATGTTGAAACTGAGAAATTTTGAACTTGCTCATTTGAACTTGGGACGGGTTAACAATAGACTGGAAAAGTTGCATGATGCTAAAAGGGCAAATCGTTCAACAATTTAGGTATAACCTTTCTATACACAAAAACGCAAAGACTGGGGATATCACTGTCTAATGTTATACATACGTACATATAAATAATATCATTGAAAGATTCAGAGAATCTCTGATTGCAAGGGACAAGGCCGAAAACCAATACTGGAAGATCTTCAGGCTTTCGGGCAGTCCTGCGTTAACATTTTGAAACGTTTTTATGCAATTCCATTGCCTCCAAAGATCTTATTTCATTTAAGGAACTTAAATGATCATGAAACACATGCACTGCTTTCAACCACTGAGTGAACAAAAGCATGAGACTGCGCAAGAATCTCGTACATATGCATTGATTGAATAAAGACTTCAGCAGGGGAACCTAAATATGCCACTAAAAACTCACGCCGAATGCCTGAGAGAAGACAGGTATGCGTTATTGATGAAAACTGACTACACCTGATAATGCTGAGAGCTTTCGGAGTTTCTGTAATGGTAAATGAATGATTGAAAACAGGTCATGACCAATCATTATTTATTAGGGATGGTTTAAACTTCCCCTGTTTGCATTTCACCAGCTGCCACAGATACTTGTTGCCCACTGAAAAAATTTGGTGCATTCTGAATCAAAAAATATGAAAAAAGAGACCACCATAAGTTGAGTAGTTGAAGTCCTACATCAAACAGGAATGGGAAAACATTTTGGTTTCAAAACTTCAGGAGTTGGTTTAAATACTTACTCAGTGTTGTTAAAAGCAGAGATGATGCAACACCGTGGTAAACATGCCTCTGTTCCATTTTTTAAAAAACCTTGTGGCTGACATCAAATTCAAAGTGAGCATATATTTTTCAAAAACAACAAAATTTCTCAAAATCTAATATGCTGTCTTTGTACCATTCTCATTTAAATATAGAGTTTAAATGATTTGTAAATCAGTGCATCCTGTTTTTATTCACATTTTCACATTGTCCCATCTCCTTTTAGAAACGGGGTTGCACAATGCTTATAATGTGTTCCCTACACACAAGCTGTTCAGCTGTAACTATGCGCTTACTGACCATGAAACATGCAAATGTTTGTAAACAGCCCACGAACTTGAAAACCATAAACTGGGATAATAAACTCGGAACATGCGACTGTTCAACAGTGACTGCTGAATGACCGTATTGAGCTTCCTAAAAAACTCTGAAGAATAATAATCAAAACAGGGCTATCACAGAAGGGAGAGTGGTGGACATGGCTACCAACAAACCCACTGTAAACACAAAATGCAAATATGCTATCCACTCAGACAGCACTAATCAATTGACAGTTGACTCTATTGATACCGTGTTGTCTTCATTCCCTCTTCCACTCCAAATACACATGGGCTGGAATGGTGCGGAATCAGCACACTTGAATAGATGGCTGAACACTAGGATTCAATAAAAAATATTTGCACAAATTTAACAACTGGTGGCGGTGTAGTGCACAAGGCAATATGTTGACTATTCCAACCCCATGTCTGGCAATTTTCACTGGTGTAACAAAAATTTGCTTATTGGTCATCGTCCTCATGAGAGCAAACTTGCATCAAGGACCTTGAAAGTGCCCCATACTGGATTTACTGGATGTTTTAATTGAAACGGTGAATTCAGAAACGGCCCAACTCCACGCAGTAAATGTGTGGAGTTGGGCCCGTTTTGAATTCACTGATTAAATTACAAGTATTTGAAAATCATTTTCTATCCTTTTCATCCAACAATGATTGACCAACTTGAGTGATATTTTGGTATTTTTCCTCATTCTACATACCAATTAGAACAACTAATCCAGTGCTCAGGGTGGTTTTACCCATCAAAAGAACATTTTCAGGATAAATTTATTGATAGTGGCATAGTGTGTTTTGCTGTTATCTCAAAGCAAGAAGGATGTGGGCGTGAGCCGGGAATAGGGCCTTTTGGTGTGGGCTTTGCCTGTCCGAGCACTCCAGTTTTCTACCGCAAAACAGACAACATGTATGCCTTGCCATTTTGAAACTCTGAATCGCCCATAGGTACGATTATGCAAGTGAATGCTGTGTGAGCCCTGTGATGTACATAAGAGTTTTCCAGGGTGTGTTTCTGCCTTTCACCCATAGTAGGCAGGGATATAATCCAGATTCCCTGCAACTCTGATAAGGAAGCAGTTTAGATGATGGATGGATGACTAAATCACAGTTCTTACACTATTTGACATAGAAACTTGATAACAGTGCAAATGTTCTCAACATTTCTTATTGGTCATGAAATTCTGTCGTGTGAGAATAGCTCAGTGGCGCATACGGTAGCACTGTTGCCTCACAGAAGGAAGGTTGTGGGTTTAAAGCAGTTTCCATGTTCTCCCAGTGTTTGCATGGGGTTCCTCTGGGTACTCTGGTTTCCTTTCATAGTCCAAAAACATGCATGTCTCTAAATTTCCCGTAGGTATGAATATGTGCGTGGTGTGAGCGTCCTGCAAAGGATTGGCCAGCTGTCTAGAATGTGCCCCTGCCTTTTACCAAAAGTCAGCTGGGATAGGCTCCAGCTCCCTCTCACCTGTAATGAGGAAAAACCAATACAGACAATGGATGGATGGACGTTGTCATGTGTAGCATCTCATGCCTTCTTGCAACTTTTGTGGTTCTTCTAAAATTATAGTTATAATCCCATGAGCACGTTTTGAGTGTGATTCATCACATAGACGCTAACAGTTACAATCCGCATAATTATGATGCCATTGCTGATGGTTAGAATCACTGGACCACATCTTCCAACTCCCTAAGAGACCCCCCAGCTATTTTCTTTGTCATGTGTTTGTTTTGTATTTTCTTTATCAAAAAAATTAAGTTTTGTATTATAATAATTTATTTTATGGCTGTGTTGCGTTTGTGCAAATGCAACCACAGTATGAGCAGCACAATTTGTTTTACTTGGGAGGAGCAGGTGAGGACTTATAGTTTACTGGTATGTAAGTATACAAACTGTAAAGCACTGATATGTAGCACTTAGTGATGGGCCTTTCTCCCAGGTCAACTGGTGGTGATCCCAGGGGTGATGATGAATCACACGCTGATACTGTCCGTCTACATCTTGACGTTCCTGATTGGCTTTCCCGCCAACATCCTGTCCCTCTGTGCCTTCAGTATTAAAGTCCGGAGCAAGACTACGCCCACCGACATACTGCTTCTCAACCTAACAGTGTCCGACCTCCTCTTCTTGCTCATCCTGCCTCTGAAGATGCATGAGGCTGCATCTGGCATGCGCTGGGACCTCCCCTACTTCCTGTGCAGCATCACCTCCTTCCTCTTCTTCTCCTCCATCTACACCAGCACTCTCCTGCTCATGGCTGTCAGTGTGGACCGCTACCTGGCTGTGGCTTTCCCCATCCGCTACAAAGATTTGCGCAAGCCTGTCTACAGTCTGGTGGGCGGAGCCATCACCTTTGTCTTGGGCTCTAGCAGCTGCAGCGTCATCTTCTTAACTCAACACCTGCTGCCAGGAAACAACTCGGTCAACGCCTCCATTTGCTACAAGAACTTCATGCCGAGGCAGCTGGAGGTCCTCTTGCCTGTAAGACTGTACATTTTCACTGTCCTCTTCCTTGTGCCGCTCCTGATTTGCGCCTTCTGCTACTTGAACTGCATCCGCCTCTTGTACACCCTGCCGCGGATCAGCAAGGAGAAGAGGCAGAAGGCTGTGGGTATGGCCCTCAGCACCCTGCTGGTGTTCATTGTCTGCTTCCTGCCTTACAACCTCTCACACCTACTGGGCTACCTGCAGGAGTCCAGCCTCACTTGGAGGGACTACGTACTTCTCCTCAGCACCGTAAACACCTGCTTGGACCCCATCATCTTCTATTTCTCCTCCTCTGCCTTCCAAGCCACCATAAGAAAATGTCTCCTGAGGCTGCCGGGGTGCTGTCGTCTAGCTGTGAAGAATCCAATCAGAGAAGAGACACCTGATCAGAGTCCTGCCTCGGACATTATTTTGTGATGAACTCGACACCTGCTGTATTTAGGTGGAGTGAAACTTAATCTCAAGAAAATGCTCACTTACTTTACTCTAAACAAAGCAATAATGGTATGTTAAATTACACAGCAGTTAGTTACGTGTGTGAATCCACATTTTTCCACATTTTGCTTAATTTTATTGATAGTGTTTCAGCCTGTTGTTGGGGCATAAGCATTTCCATGTAATTAATCTGTATTCTGAACATAGAAAGTTTTATTCTGAATATTACTTTTACAGCCGTATCAGTCACAAGATTCTAGTTCAATAGCACCTACAGTATGTCAAACACAATGACCAGCACAAGGTTCAATGCGGATGGGTGATGTGGCTGAATGAATTAAGAGTGTGTGCTTAGGGTACACAATGCGTAAAGCCTATCATAAGATCATCTTCCATGTCCTTTGTAGCCATCTGCATTTGACGTTACTGCTGAAAACTTTAAGCTGCTGTAACCGATTTGGTCGTCTTCGTAGCTTCGTGTCAGAAGCCTATGTAAGCAGTCCCCGCCCCCCATCCCCAAGCCAGGCACAGGAACGCGCATCGGTTAACAGCAGAGGAGAGTAGCGACTCAGTTACAATACAAATACAATATAAACAGACACTCTCAGTGATTATCGTGTGAAAGCCATACTGAAAACATGGACCAACGACACATTACATACATGCAGAACTTCGGTATGAATGGCTATCTGAAGGTATTAGCAAAAACTAGCTAGTGTCCTATAGCCACACATACTATTGGTACACAGCTAAGCAAGCTGTCGTCGGCCACAAATGATTACGGTTCATCTATAAACTAACATTAGCAGAATTAAAAACCACCAACAGGACAAATCGAGACTGATAAAAATGCGTATCTACAACAGAGTAAAAAAGAGCTTACCTGTCCAGTGGCAGCAAGGCTAGCTGTGCATCGCTTTTTAAACCCTTTGATTCCTTCAGTTTTCCCCATTGAAAGCAGCACCAGGGTATATACAGCTCTTGGCCATCTCACGTTTTTCCTCCTTAATTCTATTTGTTCCTCTACCATTCTTTGGCACTTTGGCTGTTTAATTGGGTATGCCGTCTCCCATAGTGCTGGGATTGGAAGGTTCATCCATTCTGCTATTGCCAACAACATAGGTTTTTTTCTAATGATTTTTCCAGCAGATGGCGCACTGACAACGCAGATTCAGCTCTGCGCGTTCACAAGCACAGAGAAATGCATCTTTATGGCGTTCACTCACTTGATTGGATAGAGGCAGTCGGCGACTCCAGAATTTTATTTACTGCTTTATTGCAGAAGATGGTGACTGAGAGACTTGTGTTATGGACCAGATACTCTAAATAAATGATCACTGTCGGAATATGGAGCTATTTAACACTTTTTTAAAAACAAAACAAGACTAAGGTGCAACCTAGTATATGGCTAGGCCGCCGAGTGCTGTATGAGAATGTGCGCCCAAGAAAAGGGTGCTAAATGAGGCAAAGCTCATTCTGTTATATGAAGTGCAAGTTTCGTAATGAGCTGGAGTTGATAAATTATTTACAAAGTGTGTGAGGAGAGTGGGAGAGTGAGAGTGTGAAAGTGTGTTTACATAAAGCGTTATTCGATATTGGTGATGTTTGAATATGGTTAACTGTGACAAAAAAAATTGAAATGCAATTAATTTTAATGAATTGAATACCTACTGAAAGCTCTCGAAAAGGCCTTGTAGTTGACACCAAGATCATGAGAAGTGGCTGAGAAATAAGAAGTTTTGAATTTTATAGTGCCCCCAAATAGCGAATTGTTTGGTATTTATTTCAGTCGCTGCGGATAAAGAAAAAAAGTGTGTTGCGAAGTGAGCAATTTAGGTCTATATTACCTCAAATATGGTAGACAGTCAAAGAAATGATATAAGCAATGTTTAAAAAAAATGCAGTAAAATACAAGAATTAAGGAAAGAAAGCATGAACGATTTTCATAAGCGACAGTTACAACCTGACCAAGTATTGCACTTTGTCACATAGCTAATATGATAACAAAGGTGTATAAAGTACTGGGAAAAAAAGTTACGAAAGAGTAAAAGTACCATTACTGAAAGATACTTTGGTAAGAGTTGAAGTCACCCATAAGAAAATGATTTCAGTAAAAGTCTTAAAGTAGCTCACATTAAATGTACTTAAGTAGTATCTTGTGAAAAAATATAAGTATCAAAAGTGCAAGTACAAAGTATTTTTCATAGCACGCATAGAAAGAAGCAAAGCAACCACGCATTGTTCTCTCCTTGTGCTCTTTCATTAATTTTCAGGTGAATGAAAGATACAGTATTTAAAAAACAAACTGGCAGTCTCTCCTTTGTACATTTCTTCTTCTTCTTTGAGTTTACTGGTGGATTAAAAACCCAAAATAATTGACTGTAATTAATAGAATTACATGGTATCAATACCATGTTGAATTTTTGCTTCAGAAAACTGCTTATTCTGAACTTCTAATTAGGATACTATATATATATAAATTTTTATTATGATTTTTTTAACTGCTATGGGCAAGTATATTGCGCAGTTTGCACATCAGGCTTAGCTGAGGCGTTAAATTAAGGCAAGTCCTGAAAAACGGGTATTGGAGTGAACTCGTCCATATTCTAAGAGCTCGGCTTTCTTATGAATATTCAATAACTGATCCGGGTGTGCCATCTAGTGATATAATAGTGTAACTGCGTGCATAAATTTGCAGCTCCATGTCCGTTGGCAAACACATCTGCACAAAGCGACTAAGATACCCTGCCGAGCACCGTTGCTCTTCTCGAACACGCCAAATCCAGATAATCCTTAAATGATGAATTACATTCATATTTTAATGTGTAACGAGAAACGGCGGCCGTGTCAAAATAACGAAGTGAAAGTATACTTTTAATCTTTTAAATGTGGTAGAGTAAAAGTAAAAGTCCCGGTTGAAAAAAACTCAAGTAAAGTACAAATAGGCCTGCTCAAAAAAAAAAAAAAAACTACTTCAGTATTGTAACGAGTTACATGTACACCTCTGTATGATAATGTATCCCAAATCCCTTCATTGTACCCGTTTTCTCTCGTATCGGTTGCGAGGTTCAATAGAAAGATTAAGGAAATGATTCTGGTACCGGCTGCGAAATTCAATAGGGAGACAGAGGAATGTAACACATCGTACCAATCTAACGTAATAGAATCTTAACAATCGTCGAAATGTGTTTTTAATTTCCCTATTCAACCTCGCAACCGATACTGTCCTCCATGCTTGTTAACTGTCGTATCGGTTGCGAGATTGAATAGGGAAATTAAAAACACATTCCGACCATTGTTATTATTCTTTCACGCTAGATTGGTACGATTTGTTACATTCCTCTATCTCTATGGAATCTCACAACCGGTGCCAAAGAAAATAAGCATGGAGGACTGAAACAAACCGAACCAATCTAGAGTGAAAGAAGATTAGCCTAATAATGGTCGGATTGCGCTCATAATCAAAAATCGAATGGAACTTTTTAAAAGACCGGGATGCTAGCTAGGGCGAGGGGTGTGACTTTCTCCCGGGCGTAGTGTGTCAGAGGGTGCGGCTAAGTGTGTTAATACATGCATGAAAAGTACCTCATTTGCATATGACGTAAGAGACCGCCTACTGGCCCTCCTGTTTCGTGCCAAGCAGTCTGAAAATGTTCTTCGGTCTCATGTGATGTTACTGTGTTAACTCCTCGCTCCGTTGACTGACAGTTCGTTCTCGTGAATGAAAGCAGTTCGCTCGGTTGCGAATGTTTAAATTCGGAATTAACTCGCGTTCTGTCCGCTTAAGTGTGGCCGTCTCCGCCGGGTTATGCCGTCCAAGCCGCTCTCCCGAAGGCACCATTAAATTACTCGACCTCCGTTTCGGTTCTCAAAGCAGCGCTGCCCGGTTGACAAACTTTAAATTTGTAATTTACTCCCGTTATATCTGCGTAAATGTCCCCTTCTCGGCCTGGTTATTTTTCCCGAAGGCTCCATCAAATAATTTCACCTTCGTTTTGAGTTCTCCCGGCTCAAAAGCGCTCAGTGCTTTTTTCACTCGGTTGGCCATAACATTACGACCAGCAGGCGGAAGTAGGAAATCAGGCGCAATTTTGTCCTGGCGTCGGTGGGCCGGATGGTTCTTATAAAATGTGTACTTTTAAAAAAAATGGCCAATTTCAGCCTAGCAGGTTCTGAATTTGTAGGTTGTAATATGTGGGTTTTTACTCTAGACGCTTTTCAGAAATTGAGGATAAGGCCTGGAAACGAGGAAAACACCCAGAATTTCACATTTTTAGCTTTTTAAGTTTGTCAAAAACATTTCCTTTTGGCATTTGACTTTTCCCAAAAACTTTTTTCCCCAAAGAAGGTCAAAGAACGGCAGAAAACTCTAGAAATTCAAAGATCTTTGTTGCAATATGCTGAGTCTTTATGTCTTTAACATTATGGCCTGTTTAAGTATTCCTAAATTTTAGACAATCTTAAGAGAACTTAACTATTATTTTTTTTACTTCTGACCACTTAACCTCTTACTTCATGCCATTCGAGGTTACAGAACAGTTAAACCACTTAAGGTTCACAAAAAAACAGCATGACGACATTATGACATTAGCAAAGTGTTTCCAAACTTTTGATTAGTTTAGTAAGACCTCGGTGAAAACACTGGTGCAACTGAACAATACGGCCTGCATAGCGTAACTGTCGATAAACGGTTTCATAATGATTCATGACAAACGACAGTCACAACACTGTAAATTAACCAGCTGGGTAACGTAACTTTAGTTTTGCGGTGCATGCCGCATTCTTCAGTCACTCCAAAACGGTTTGCCCCGAAAAGTAAGCTATATAAAAAGGCCAGAGATCGTAACCTGATGATTCCGAGTAGCGCTTGTTTCCTTTTCCTTTAGCGTGATGCTCCGTTCTTACGAATGAGCTCGAGGAGATGCAAAGAAACTGCTCCAAAATTGAATCTAGGTTGTTGCCTTCGCCACCGCCGTCTTCATAAATCCCGTCGAAGTAATCGTCTTCAATTCTGATTTTTGTAAACCTTTCTTCAAGGTATTCTTTTTCTTTGTCGAATATAGACTTAATGTTTACCATGACTGCGTGAAACTTGTGATTCAACTACTGTACGTGATATTTGGCGAGCCGGTAAGAGGTCTCTTGCGTCATATGCAAATGAGGTACTTTTCATGCATGTTTTAACACACTTAGCTGCACCCACTAACACACTACGCCCGGGAGAAAGTCACACCCCTAGGGCGAGCGCAGCATATGCATCCGCTATATTAAGATTTCTATTGAAACCATCAGACTGTCGGACACGAAGTTATATTAAAACCATGTCGGACTTTCGGACACGTAGACTCTGCTTCGAGGTGTCTCCGTGTCCGACAGTCGAATGGTTTTCAATAATTCATAATTCACTTTTTCACTTTTTTTTCAAGCCATGAACCTCATGCAAGAGAATAAAACTGGGTGGCTAACTTAATTTGAGCAACACCGGTTTCGGACACATAGATGCTGCGAACAGACACGTAGTACTGCAACTTAACTCATGATGAAATGCCCCTGCAAGAGAATAAAACTGGGTAGCTAACTTAATTTGAGCAACAGCAAAGTAGGTGCTCTGTTTCATTTCCGAAATCCACCAACGGCAGAGTATTCCGTTCCTGCTGCAAAGCGTCAATGCCGAAATCGTTTTTAAATGGGTGAACTTTTTTCAAGCCATGAATTTCAAATGGTCTGACTTCACCGAGGCACACATTCGTAAGTCAGCAAAGTGAAAATTTCACTTACATTCTAGGGACAAATCCAAAATCCACAAACGGCAAAGAACTCTGGTCAAATCCAAAATCCAGCAACAGCAAAGTAGGTGCTCCGTTTCAATTCCGAAATCCACCAACGACAGAGTATTCTCTTCCTGCTGCAAAGCGCCAATGCTGACATCCGACACCCATGTAGCCTATTTATAATGCACAGGCCAGTTGTCTGCGAACCAATCGTTGAAGTTCTTCCCTGCCGGCCAGCCAATCGTCGACCAACCAATCGTTTAAGTTCTTCCCCGCCGGCCGACCAATCGCCGAACTTCTTCCCCGCTGGCCAGCAAATCGTTGAACTTGATCACTCACTCACTCACTCAGTCACTCAGGTACTCAGCGACATTCGCGTTTGTAGGGGCCTGGCCGCTGCTCGGCCCAGCTCAAAAAATCACTTACAGCAGCTTTAAGAAATTTCGCAAGACATTGAATAGGTGGCTTTATCCCAAATGAAAATGACCAGCTTTAGCGCAAGCCCATTAAAACTATCTCAGCTGTATAATGCAGCACACGTTTGTTTTCTCACATTTTATCAAAAGGCTTTTATTTATCAGTAGCTTTTTTTCACTTCTAAACATGTCATTCAGTTATGGTCAAACAGGTAGAATCACCAAAGAATGCTAAAAAAGTGCCAAAATCAAAAACAAAGTAAGACATAAAATAAAAAGCCCAATAAATAAACAGATGAGATCATACAGAGATAGATGTAGAAATTAAATGATCGATTATCAAATCAAATAAATTTGCTGATCATTTTGAAAATAAACCAGAATGCAAAGAAATAAAAAAATTATAAAATTGATTTATTTGTCAAATTACTCATTTTCGTAAAAATTTTGTTTCAGATTTAATTATTTCCCAATTTATTCCATTCTGATTACATTTATTTCTGTATTCATGTATTGCCCTATTTATTCATTTTGATTTTTATTTATTCCTGTATTTCTACACCCTCATGTTAATGAAGAGGCGTACTTGGATTTTGTGTCATTTCACATTCATTGGTTAATCTACATGAGAGTTCACTGATCGAGTGTGCTTGTCCTGCTTCCCACTACTAGCATTTGCACAGCCTTAATTAATAAATGGCAATGAAATGGATGCTGCATTTCAGACGTCCTGGGAACTGAAAAGTTCCTGGTTCAAACTTCCCAGTTCCCACTGCGTTCGAGGGCAAGTACCTGGGAGAAACAAATGGGAGATTGTGTGCCAGTTTTGTTACCTGGCGCTGCATGTAATGGGTTAGAAGGAAAAATGAGATATATAGCTCAAAAAAGTAGTTGTGTGCACGTCCAACCTGTATTAAGATCAGGTGCAGGACAAAAAATATATCAGTGAAAACGAAAAATAATAAATGTCCGCACACTGGGTTGTCGCTCCCAATGCTTTATTGACTGGAAAAGCAGGCAACGTTTCAACCCCACAGGGTCTTCATCAGGCAAATGATTACATGACCCGTAGAAAGGTCTATATAAATGCAGTAGGCAAATGAAATCATTCCGACATCACTGTCAGCCAATCAAGGCTAAGACCAGGCCTCAAATTAAGTTCTTTTTAGGGCAAGGCCACTTGGCCTTTTAAAATTGCAGCATTTTGGCCAAAATGTTGGGCACCAGAGGCCAAAACCAAATTAATCAATTTTGCAAGAAAAAATAAATGGTAATGACACTGTATGACAATAAAACCATATAAATCAACAATTAGGAGCCAGTGTACTGAAAACCAATATTTAAATTTTTTAAATTGTAAATTTTTTTATTAAACTTTCTGCAATTTATTGACTGAACAATCAAGACCAATACATGACCTATAATAAGAAATGATAATGAAAAAGTGAATGCCTGTTGCCTACATTTACAACCCCAATTCCGAAATAGTGGGGACAAAGTGTAAATTGTGAATAAAATCAAAACCAAAAAAATCTAAAATCAAAATCAAAAAAAGTTGGGACTGGGGCCTGTTCACCATAGTGTAGCATCCCCTCTTCTTTTTAACACAGAGTGGAGGCGTCTGGGCATTGAGGAGACAAGTTTCTTGAGTTTGGCCATTGGAATTTAATCCCACCCTTGTTTTATACAGACTTCCAGCTGCTGGAGAGTTTTGGGTCTCCTTTGACTGACTCTGCGTTTAATTATGCGCCAAATGTTCTCAATCGGTGAAAGATCAGGACTGCAGGCAGGCCAGTTCAGCACATGGACTCTCCATTACAAAGCCATGCTGTTGTAATAGCTGCAGTATGTGGTTTTGCATTGTCCTGCTGAAATACACAAGGCCTTCCCTGGAATAGATGTCATCTCAAGGGGAGCATATGTTATTCTTTATATACCTTTCAGCATTCATGGTGCTTTTTAAAACATGCAAGTGTCCCACACCTTATGCAATAATGCATCCCCATACCATCAGATATGCTGGCTTTTGAACTGAACGCTGATAACAGGAGGGGTGGTCTTTCTCCTCTTTAGCCCGGAGGACACAACGCCCATGATTTCCAACAAGAATGTCAAATTTGGACTCGTCTGACCACAGGACACTTTGCCACTTTGCTACAGTCCATTTTAAATGAGCCTTGGCCCACAGAACACGGCGGCACTTCTGGATTATGCTCAACAATGGCTTCCTTTTAGCATGATAGAGTTTTAGGTGGCATCTGTGGATGGCATGGCGGACTGTGTTTACTGACAGTGGTTTCTTGAAGTATTCCTGGGCCCATTTAGTAATGTCAATGACAGAATCATGCCGGTGAGTGATGCAGTGGCGTCTGAGGGCCCGAAGATCACGGGCATCCAGTAAAGGTCTTCGGCCTTGTCCCTTACGCACAGAGATTTTTCCACTGTCAATAATGAGACTTTCAAAGCCTTTGACGTTGAGGAACATAGTTTTTAAAGTATTCCACAATTTTTTAACGCGAGCCTTCACAGGTTGGAGAGCCTCTGGCCATCTTCACTTCTGAGAGACTCAGCCTCTCTAAGACATCCCTTTTATAGCCAATCATGCTGCACACCTGATGCCAGTTCACTTAATTATTTGCTAAATGTTCTTTCAGCTGATTCTCTTATATATTAATTGCTTTTTCAGCCCATTTTTTGCCTGTGTTCCAACTTTTTTGAGACACGTTGCAGCCAGAAAATTTTAAATAAGCTCATTTTGTGGATAAAAATGTAAAATGTCTCCGTTTCAACATTTGAAATTTTCTCTATGTTCTATTGTTAATAACATATTGGCTCATGTGATCTGAAAGTCATTGCATTTTGATTTTATTCACAATTTACACTTTGTCCAAACTATTTCAGAATTGGGGTTGTATATAATTGATATGGCTTTGTAAGGATGGCAATATAAATGTAAAAATCCTAAACTTTCGCGGGCTTTGCAGCAATTATTTTCACCATCCTTACAATTGACCTATGGCTAAGCCCAGCCCTCAAATGCTATGAGCCAATCACAGTGCGTATTCTCTCCCCAAATACTCGGACATTCTGAGCCTGAACTTTCATTGAAATGCATTATGGAATCTCCGTATCGTTCACTTTTATGGGGTTTTAAAATGTTTCTGAGTTAAAAAAAAAATGGTCAAAAGCTGTGCTCGGGGTAAATTTAAGTCCAATACGAGGTATCCCGAGAGGCTGGGTGATGGGGTTTATTTTATACCCTTCCCAAAGCCACATCATAACCGAAAGAAGTGTCTCCTCTGGATAAAGCTTTGTGGAAGACCCCACTATCAGCTTAACCTAACAAAGATTACTTAAATTCGGTAGCAATAATACGTAAATTAAATTTCTTACCCTGCAGTGTACAAACAATGCTGATCCTCCATCTTGTTGTGTGAGAGGGTGACGGAAATGAGATGATCGCGTTTGCGCTGAGACCTGAAAATTTTAGCTTCTAACTTTTCGTTGACATTCTCCACTCTGTATTCATTAATGTATCCCTCAAACGCATAGTGTAACCCTTTTTGCTGACTTCTTGATGATATTTGAGCCTTCTGTCGCTAAAATCATCGATAGCATCCTGAAAAATATCTCCGCCTGTGATACCCGCCATTAGTGCCTGTTCAAAAATGTTGATTGTTTGTCCGAGTCAGTGGAGGGGGCGGGGCTTAGCCATAGGTCAATTGTCACTCAGCTGTACATCATGCTGTTGGGCCAAAGCCTGCCAAAATGGCTGCAAACCACAAAGAACAGCCATTTTAACTACATTTCCCAAAACTCCAAAAGCATTATCTCTAATGCAATTAAGCGTAACGACGTCAAACCCCTATAAGAGCATCAAGCAAACCATTGTTCTCTCTCTCTGGATTCTGCTACGGCGGAGTTAATAGAGATCAAGGGTGCGCATCCATCTGACTGAACAGTTTCCTTGGAACAGAACAAAGAACAAAGTTTTTTGGACCTCTCCAGTTGGCCACGGTAGAGTTAAAGATTAACTACGTTCTGCTCTATAATAACTCTAGTTGCCTGTAGGCGTGCTTATTCAAGAACCGGTTGAAAAGAATTCACACTGCGAGACGACAGTGGAATTTCTTTTGTTTCAACTTCTTTAACTTTTGGGAGAAACGAAAAGGCGACCAGCTTCCCTTTTTGCTATTTTTCGATCAACAAGTCGACAAACTTTCTGCTTTTTTTTGTGCATAATTGCGCCTGGAAAAGCAGATACTGTTTCCTGTCCGCTGACGAGCAATAAGGAAAGAAAGGGCCGCCGCCCAAAGCCTTCACTCAGACACAGTCACTGACACTGGAGAACTGGGTCATTCACTCGGTAGTGATCCCAAGTAAGGCAATTTGCATCTGGGCAGATTTAGCTAGAATATGAAACGCGCAATTCTATGCTAATTGTTGATTTTTGAATGTAATTATTACTGTATACTTCGAGCTGTGTTTTTCTTTGCTTGCAGGTTTTAATGTACTGGATCTTACTGTTGTACTGTTTGAAAACTTCGGCATGTAAGAGAATTTGTCTGGAAATTGCGGATATTTACTCTATATTGCTGCATTGCTGACCTGTTAAATATCCGATCTTTGAGTGAGTTCATTTAAAACTGCGGACTGTTTGTTTTACATTGTTGCTTTGCTCTTTGTAATCATTAGAATAGTTGAGAGAGTTTGAACTGAATTGGGACGTTTTGACTTGTCTGACTGATTGTTCAGCCCGCTGCGGCTAGCTACTCTGTCCTATTGGACTTCGCCTGCGCCTTCTTTTCTGCTCTCTTTCTCTCTCTCATCCTCTCTCACTCTCTCTCCATTCGCATATCCTTTTCAGCTAGTTTCTGTACACTACACTTGGCTTACTGAGTGGGAAACACCGCCTCTGGCCTAACTCGTGCAGGAGTCTTTTCTAATTCTCCCGCCTGTGACACCCAGTTCTTTGTTCTCCCTCTCACACCTGGTTCACAGACTGCCACATCATCAGTCCGTCATTTTAGATCTGAGTCCGCCTTCTTAGATCCAAGTCCACCATTTTAGATCTGAGTCTGCCCTCTTAGATCCGAGTCCGCCATTTTAGATCTGAGTCCAAGCCTGCCATTTTAACCCCTCCCTTTTGGTACTCAGACTTACTCACCCGCACACACACACATCCTACCTTTAGTCTATTTGTATTCGCTGTTTCATGATGTAACCGCTATTTAATCCTTCCTGTGTGTTTATTGTTTTATTCAAGTGGTATTGATTGCATGTTCATTGCTACTGAGACATAATAAACCTTTTTATATATTTTCAACAAGTGCTTCTGGTTGTCTTTGCCTGAATATTAGCTTGAATCTAACCTCTGCCAGGTCAAGAGCTCCCCTTACCTTCAGCGTGTGGTTATTTTATTGATACCGGATATTAATGGTAATTACATTACTATTGAATTTTAGCATTGATAATTAAGCCTAGTTTTCCCATTTTTGTTGAATATTGTAATCATTCATTTATAACATAAATTTTGATTGTAATAATTTGGCATTTATGGTGAAACATTAATGAGACTTAGTCATTCAATTGCTATTAATTTTCCCTTTACTAGAAGGGTGGTGCCCCGAGGAACTTTAATTATTAAATTAAAGTCTAATAAATAATTAACTAATTTATTAGTTATAAATTACATTTAATAGCCATTGTAATGCCATTTTAAGCTGTTGCACCTTCAGTGCCTAACAGTGCCCTTTAGCCGCAACTACATTCAGAATATAGCAGGGATTCTCGTGGCGTATTGCTTAGTGAGCCTCGGAAATAATGCAAATCTGTGCTGCTTCATGAGCTACACGAGCACAGAAATTATAAAGACACGAGCCACCGGTAGTGAAGTACTCGGTTTTCTGTGGATTTAAAATCTGCCAAAGTTCGTTCAAACGCGAATGAGTGGCGAAGTCACTGCGCAAGCTTTAAAGCTGCAGTTGGTAAGTCTTATAAAAGTAACTTTTTGTCATTTTTGCTAAAACTGTCACTGTGTACAGACAGTATTACATAAAACTAGTCCTCTGTAATTTAAAAAAAGGCTCCTTTAAACCCACATACTATTCCTACTGCAATTTAAAAGAACCATTCAGACCGACCAAAAAGAACCAATTAGAGCCAAGATGGTGTCTGACAACCGTCAAACAGTGCACATGCACGCACTGCGGACAGCCTCCTCCCCCTTCCTCCTCAGTTCACGCCAGTGCTCAGTCAAGCTAAAATCTCCGAGAGAGGGTTCAGGAGCTTAGAGAAACTAATGGTCCAACAACAGCCATCAGCGAGGAAAAAAATACCGATACCTCTGTTACCGACAACAGCACACACGGCTTAGACAAGTAAAAAGAGGAAGCCAGAAGAGAAAAAAAAAGCATAAAAGAAAGAATTAGACAAAGCCCGGGATAAAACCAGAGTGAACATCAGAATGGCTTTTCAGAGGTGGAAGGAACTCCGTGATCTGGAAGGATTAAAAACCGACGCAGAGTTGGCAACTTTTCTGCTTGACAGGTAAACCCGTTTTATTCGTTGGTTCATTTTTGCTCCACAATGCTCTGCAAATAAGCGAGCTGGCGTAACTCACATGCACAGATAGAACCAACCCCAGCCCTAACCGGCATCAATTCATTTTCGCTCTGCAAATAAGCAAGTGAACGTCGCTTACAAGCACAGTCTCTGTTCGAATAGCCAGCGTCTTGTAATTGTTACAGTACTCCGTAGTGCATGTGATGTTACTGTGATGTTGCGGTCGAGCTAACGTTGGCTTGTTTCTGATGCTAGGGCTAACGTTACTGGCGTTGTTTTATTAGAAAGTAGCAGAAAATATCTTTATAAAGTGACGTGGCAGTCTTATCGGTTGTGTTGTTGTCCTCGTAAATATGTGTAACGTTTCTGTGCTCTCACAGCTAAATGCTGTCATACATGGTTTACTGGCCATTCAGCAGGATTCATGATAGTTTCTGTACTCAAAAAAACGGGTAACTTACTGAAATAAGCGTGTGCTGGGTTTTTACTGAATACATACTGCTGTAGATTACTTTTCATGTCGACATGATTTATTTCTGCTCGTTTGTTGGCCAGCAGTGTTGACTGTTCACAACAGTAATGTCTGGCCTCGGCAACTTGGCCATTTTCATAATGTGAACTTGCAAAAGCTCTCCACAGTCGGATGCATAACAGCTCGTGTGCCTTCGCGTGCACGGCAGGCTTCTGGGGGGAGGGTCTTAGGGCAGGAGTGCAGTGGAGGGGGAGGGATCTGAAAGTTTATGCCAAGTCCTCTCTCTCCTCAAAGTTACCAACTGCAGCTTTAAGCAATAAGACCGCTGGCTATTTGCACTTGAGCTTATCAACTATAAACTCTTGAGCACGTGCTTCTGAAGCTAGGGTGCACGCCAATTGCAGGATAGACACTTGCTAGGGGGAGGTGCGCGGTTCTCAACAGCTTTGTTAACTAACAAACAAATGTGATTTCCGTTTGCGCCTTAGTGGTTGCAGATTCCCATTTGTGATATCTGAGCATTGCGCTAATTCCATGACTCTGTCTCTCATTCGCGTTTGAACGAACGTTTACGTATTTTAAATCCACAGAAAACCGAGTAGTTAATTAATGGTAGCTTGTTTGCAAACGAACTATACATATACCAGCGAATGCGGCGAACTTAGCCGAGGTGTTCATAGTTAATGTCATAATGTGCTCGGATTTGTTGCGAAAGATCACCTTGGCTTTACTTCTATGATACTTGGGCATGTGCACGTATTTGTATTGTTATGTACAGATGAACGGTGGCGTTATATAATTTGAGTGTAGCCGATGCAAGCATTTCGCAAGCGAATGCGGTGAACTTAGCCGGGGTGTTCATAGCTAATCTCATAATGTGCTCAAATTTATAGCAAAAGATCACCTTGGCTTTTGAGTTTGCTCCAGACTGACTGAAGCCAGTACTGCAAACTTGGGGTCCGGCTGTGTGAAACAAAGCGAGGCTGAATTGAGCCTGTGTGAAGCGAAGAGAAATGATAAGGCCAGCGTTCATCTCACAGTAACGTAATGACGTACGATGAGTGACGTACGTTGTGCGCTATGCACTGCTGACAGAGGGAGAGAGACACAGACCTCAAATAGTAGTAGTGATATTGATATTTTACGTCGTCATTTATGTGTGGAAGAAAACGCTTCAGTTTATTGGTGCAATATATAACAATGCAATCGAAAATACATTAGACTGTCGTCGGTTCTACTAATTAGTCTGAGCAACTGTTGATATCCAGGAGAAGTAAACTGCAAGAGGTTATCAAATATTGAAAGGTGAGGTTTCCAAAGGCCTACCATACGACCTCACAGAACGTTGTCATATTCTTGAGTGAGTGCGAGTGGCTGATTTGCGAACCTCCACTTGGAACTTCTCGGCAGATTCCGCTACTCTTCATCAAGCCTCCGATGTGTGACAGAAGTTGACATGTTGCTCCGCCTGACATTTTCTTTGCCAGAAGACCTATTTATGCAGTTGTCTTAATCCGCGCACTACATCGCCACCTAAAAATGGAGGCAAAACTGACCTTCGCAAAATCTATGTGTGGTGCCGCTTCTTAGTCTCTTGACACAAGAGGCAACACAATGTTTTCACCAATTTGACATCGAAACCAGCGCCGCTGCCACTAGACACTACCCTGTTTATCCAGGAAAAAAAAAAGTTCCAGCCAATGGCTTCCACAGTCACACATCCGAGGTTTGATGAGGAACGAATTGGCTGAGGTTTGCCGAGTGGTGAACCTTAAGACGGCAAAGGATGGCACAATTGCCGCACTTGTAATTGCCATCTGGTACAATAGGGAAGGCTGTCGAATTACAGCAGGAATTACAGACCCTGGCTATCCTCCTCTTCGTTTGAATCTGGTTTGGACACGAACAGCCAATAGGGACATGGTGCGTCTTTTTTAGGACACGCCCACGCAAGAGATGCACGACCAGTTCGAGGGAAGAGGGCAGCCCGAAATTTAAGCCCCGCAGGAGAGGCCGGCAGAGGAATACGCTCGTCACCCCAGATTACTTGGAACAGCAGGATACGGTAATAAACCTCAGATAAAACCTTGTCCGCTGCCCGCACTGCAGCACTGAGTAAAGGGGTTGAGTTTTTTGCCCACCATGCAAACCAATGACTTTAAGACTATTATTGACTTTCAAAAATTTTTTTGAACTTGAAGGTTGAGAGAGTTTTTCCCCTCGAACATGGGAGACTGCTCCTCTAGCATGTACAGTCCCTCTTCTGAATCTGCCCCCGCTACAGCAACCCATATCCCCACTGAGTCCACTACTCCGATCCCCTTCAAAAAGAGGCCGACTTTTATTCCACCTAAGAATCCTAGCACTTCTCTTGATACTTCCTGTCGTTTGGTAGAAAATGACGTGAAAGCACTATTGAAAAAGAAAAGGGAATACAAAGCGCATAATAATTTGTCCAAAGCGAAAAGAGATGCGTTACTAGATTTAAGTAGGGATAATAAGGTAGTGGTGGGCTTGCTGATAAGGGCAGGACTATTGTTTAATAAAATGCTGTGGATTACGAATCTGAAATAAATGGACAACTTGGTGATTCTAACTTTTATTTGAAGCTGCCTTCATACCCTACACTAAGATTAAAAGCCTATGTGCACTCCAGACTCACATATCATTTTAACAATTCTGAGTTTGATAATGGTTTTTGAGTTCTTCAAAGTTGAGCATCTGGTGACTCCAGTCATATACACCCTTCCAAAAATACACAAATAAATAGGTTTGGATGTTCCACTTCAGGGCCAACCTATTGTGAGTGGCATGGGTAGTCTCACTGAAAACATTTCAGCCTATCTGGACTTTTTCATCAACCCTTGTCCAACCAAGGGGGGGTGGTTACTACCCCCCCAACAGATTTTTTTCCTGTCGCACAAAAATGTTCACAGAATGATCTAATGCTTCTAGGTAATTGTTTATTCATACTTTGCGCTCATTTTCATGAAAAAACGATGAGGGTACCTCACCCCCCGGGGGTAGGGTAGGCTGTCAAAGTCGAAGGGTAGGGGGGGTGGCTGCCACCAGCGTCAATTTTTGCCTGTTTTTGATGCAAAATATGCTTACAAATTAGTTGCAAATAGTATGCTATTATTATGTTTCATGCTCAATGAACTTTGTAGACCACACTGATTGTCATCCTTATTGATTTATTGATGTAGCTTGTCCTTGTATCAGTAAATCATGGAATTACAATGACCAGCAGAGACCAGTAACTTTGAAGTGATCTTCACCTAATAATATTAGAAGTGCATGACTGACATACTTTTACTTGTGTGTTTGACTGGTTACTGCACTGTATACTTTTTTTAAACTGTGCTATAGGCCTACTATTATACAAGTTCATAGAATTGTTCATAAAGTTGTTCTCATAATTCATAGATAAACCTTTTATTCAAGTGTGTAACATTTTGATGTTACCCCTTTTTTTCATTCATTCATTCATTTTTATTTGTTCCGCTCATGGCATTGGAGACAAAAAGAAATTCACAAAATATATTCAGCTCTGAGCAGTTTACATAACCCATGACGGAAAGGAGCAGGGAGAAGAAAATCTTATTTTACCTGCCCCTTATTCAAATATACAATCAGAAATAGAAAAGAAAAGATGGCCTGCCAATCACAGTTGCTTAGCAACCACTACGTATAGTTGTAAACAAACACAAAGGTCAAAACACAATAATTTACAATCTGAGAAACAAATTATCAAACACCATCATATTGTCTAATTATTCTTTCTTTATACATTTTCTTAAATCTAAAGATATTCATACAGCCCTTTAAATCATTTGGCAAGGAATTCCACAGTTTTACCCCAGTTACAGAGATACACATCTGCTTCAACGTAGTCCGTGCAAACGGATGCTTAATGTTAAATTTCCTTCTATGTTGCTCATCTCCTAAATGTAAAACAAATAATTTCTGTATATTTTCTGGTAGTCTTCGGTTTTTTGCCCAGTACACAACTAATAAAGTCTGCAGTTCAATTAAATCTTTAAATTTTAACAGCCCTGATTCAATAAACAGTGCATTTGTGTGTTCTCCTGGATGTACCTTAAAAATAATTCTCATTGCCTTTTTTCTGTAAAATAAATAATGATTCTAAATTACTCTTATATGTGTTGCCCCACACTTCAACACGGTAATGCAAATACGGCAAAATCAAAGAACAATACAAAATCCGCATTGACTTATAATCCAATAAATACTTTGCTTTGTTGAGCACAAAAACATTTTTAGATACTTTAGTTTTCACATGTGATACATGATATTTCCATGTCAATTTATCATCCATTATAACACCCAAAAATCTGATTTCAGACACTCTTTCTATACTTATTTCATCTATACACAGTGAAACATTCTCTTTTCTCCGATTTGCAAAAACCATAAATTTTGTTTTGTTCAAGTTTAGTGATAACTTACTGTCATCAAACCATTTTTTGAGCTTGACCATTTCATTTGCAATAGTTTCTGTCAACATACGCAAATTTTCTCCTGAAAAAAAAAAATTTGTGTCGCAGCAAACAACACAAATCGTAATAATTTTGATGTGTCACAGATGTCATTAATATATAAAATAAAGAGTTTAGGTCCCAAAACCGAACCTTGTGGGACTCCAAATTTAATCTTCATATGATCAGATGTAATACCAGCAAAATGTACATATTGTTGCCTATTATCCAAATAACTGCTGATCCAGTTCTGAGCTATTCCTCTTATACCATAAGTATGCAATTTAGATATGAGGATATTATGATCTATTGTATCAAAGGCTTTTTTAAATCAATGAAAACCCCTATTGTGTATTTCTTACTTTCTAATGCTGATGCAATTTCTTCCACTATGTTCATTAATGCTAATGATGTGGATCTGTTTGCCCGAAAGCCATACTGACTGTCACTCAGTAATTTATTATTTTCAATAAAAGTATCAAATTTTTGTATGAACAGTTTTTCAAGTATTTTTTGAAAATTGTGAAAGCAAGGACACTGGCCTGTAATTATTAAAGCTGTGTTTATCTCCTGTTTTAAAAAGTGGAATAACCTTTTGCTATCTTCATTCTGTCTGGAAATACCCCAGAACAAAAAAGAAAGATTGAAAATATAACTTAACGGTTTACTTATACAATCAATAGTTTTTTTCACAATAATCATGTCAATCCCATCATTATCAGTTGACGCCTTATTTTTTTAGATAATGCAACAATAGATTTGATTTCAGTTTCACTCACTTCTCCAAGAAAGAAGGAGTGCAACACTTTGCTTTCTCCATGCCAGTTAGCCTCTATTTGCCCATCACCGTGTTTTTTTTTATAGAATAGGCTAATTAGGTCCGACATTTACAAAAAAGCATTAAATTCGTCCATATTTTTTCAACACTTGATTATTATCATTAAAAAATAACCAGGTTGGGCTATTTTGTTCCCAAAATACCATTAAGAATTTTCCAAGTGTGTCGAATATCATTTCTATTATCAATTAATATTTTATTATAATATTTTTTTGGCTAGTCTCAAATAGTTGTCAGCCTGTTTTTATATACCTTGTATTTCCTTTCAGCAATACTTGTTCTGAATTTTATAAAATCTCCATAAGATTGTTTTTCTTTTTACAAGAATTTTGTAAGCCCTTTGTTATCCAAGGCTTTTTTATGAAAATTGCATTTATGATTAATAATCTTTAATGGACACTGGTTTAGGTATTCAAAAATGAATCATAAACATCTTCAACATAAACCCCTTTCCATTCTTCTTTCAAAGCTCATTCCTAAACTGGTTTATTGCTTCATCACTTCTAACTCTAACATATCTTTTGAAATCTGCATATCATTTTTTATATGACAATCATATATTACAAAAACAGGTAAATGATCACTTATGTCATTTATCATAAGCCCACTTTTAACAGTGTTCTCCAAAACATTAGTGAAAATATTATCGATTAGTGATGAGCAGTTAGAGGTGATTCTGCTGGGTTTTGTGATCAGTGGGTATAGCCCTCTGCTATATAGTGCATCTAGAAAGTCTGACATTATTTTATGTTTAGATGCATTTCGAGGTCGATGTTGAAATCTCCACATATTATAAACGTTTTATTTTCTTTTTACACTTGCTAATTATTTCTTCTAAATGGTCTTTGAATACTTCCACACTTGACCCTGGTGTTCTGTATACACACGCCACAACAATATTTCTCATCTTTTCAATTTGTATTTCCAGAGTTATGCATTCCATTAAATCGTCGACTACTGTTGTCATACATTCAACTAATTTACACTTCAGGTCGCAATCAACAAACAGGGCCACACCCCCTCCCCTCTTGTTGGTTCTATTAATATAATGCAGAGTATAACCTTCAATGTGGAAGTCAGCACCTTTCTCCTTATTCAACCACGTCTCTGATAAGGCTATCACTTTAAATTTATTTTTAAATGTTGACAGATACTCATCAATCTTCGGAAAATTTGTGTAAAGACTCCTACAGTTAAAATGTATCAAAGAAAATGAATTGTCTAATTCAAACTTTTCATTAAATAGATCGTTAGTATAATAATTACAAGTGTCATTGATTTGATTAAATACATGATTTTCCGGATCGATGATGTATTCAAAGTCAAACATTTTTTGCTCCGTGTTAACTCCGAAGAAGCCGCGACTCTCCGGAGAGTCATACTCTGGAAACTTAGTCATGCAAATCAAGTGTCTTCCCTCGGCTAGGAGACACGCTCCCAGTACATTTGTCTCAAATAACCCCACATACCTTTTCAGTCCTTTGCTCTTTTATGTCGACCCAAGGAGTCCAACAGTGTCGGTAGTAGTCCAACCAGTTAGTCTTTCCCAAGAAGTCACCGTCCGTTCTGCTTGTTAAAATCATATTAGTAATCCTTAAACCAGTCACTGGTCTTATGAACATGGGCCGAGGCATTTTATCGGGTATTGTTCCAGGTCCTTTAATTCTTTTCGCCACAATGACCTTTTGCCTGTTCCGTGTTCCATTTAGTCTAATCAAAACTCTGCAGTTCCGAGTCCATGTAGCCTGGATTTTGTTTTTCCTCTTCAAATTGCGCCGCTTTCTCTGGCAATCTCCGCGTTGTCTTGGTTAAGTGTTCGTTAATATACACTCCCGTCCCTTTCAGCATTCTCGCCTGCTTTAGTCGGGGTTGTAGTAGAAAAACCCTTGGTTGGACGAGGGTTAAGCCACCCTCCCCTCCTACATCAGGGACTCTATTGACTTCATTAATTTATTGACGTCCTTTGGTCCCATCTCCAACACGTTATTATTTGCCACCTTTGATGTTCAAAGTCTATATACCAATATCCCGCATGAGGACGGGATAGAGGCACTTCAGCATTTTTTAAGTCAACGTCCAGCCATGTCCAAACCTGGCACGGAATGTATACTGGACTTGGCTAACACTGTTTTGGGAAATTACTATTTCCGTTTTCAAAATGACTTCTACATACAATCCAAAGGCACTGCAATGGGTAGCAAGATGGCGCCGAACTACGCATGCCTAGATATGGTCCATTTTGAAAAAAAATTGTGTTTTGAATCCAGTGAATCCATTCTTGTCGAAGATTTTATTATAGACAAATCATTGATGACATCTCCGGGCTCTCAAGTCTCACGCATTGAGCGTGAGACTCGCGCATTTCAATAAGTTCACACGCTCTCACGCCACACATGACATTTCTCACGCTGAGAAGTGATAAAACTCGCCGCACATTAGTAACATAAACTGTAAAAGAGATTAGTAATCTATGAATGGATGAGGCGAAGGCAGACGGCTCTGCTTGAATCAGCAACCTATCAGCCAATCAGAAAATAGTATTTCTTATTGCCAGGTGAAATAGCAGCGCCAGAATCACGCTCTTCCACACGCCGAATGCTATTGTGTGCACACGACAGAGAGGAGCTGGAAGTGGAAGCCCGAAATCAGGTAATCACTTCATCACTTACCTTTTTTTTTTTTTCCAATAACTGCTTATTAAAGTCGAGGAACTATGTAGGATATTTGCTTTATGGATCTTTTTTTTTTTACCTCAATTTAACAGCTTTGGACGGTAATGGTTAGATGAACTGACTTGTAACTTGCTACGGGGAGAGTGGGGTCTCTGCCCTCCGTGTAGTGTATTTTGGCTGAAAACAAACCCTGCTCCGATCCCGTGTCAGAGGTGGTACCGCAACATCTCTTGTTTGTTACTGACAAAACGATACAAATACACAAAAGAATTATTTTATTTAGCCTCTATTATACTGGGGAGTCCCAATGAAATAAAAAAAGCACAGATGTTGGGAGGAATGAAGAATCACTTGTTTCAGTTTACTGGCAGTTGTGAATATTCAATAACTGATCCTGGTGTGCCATCTAGCGATAGAATATTGTAACTGCGTGCATAAATTTGCAGCTCCACGTCCACTGGCGGACACATCTGCACAAAGATACACCGTTGTTCTCGAACACGCCAAATCCAGATAATCCGTAAATGAAGAATTAAATTAATATTTTAACCCTCTGTTAACCAAGTACCTTTCCAACTGTGTAAAAATCATTTCCCTAGGCAAATATGTTGATTACGGGCCAATATTTGGAAAAATAGTTTAAAAAAAATTCGACCCTTTGGCCCACCTTTCCAAAATGTAGCAGATCTGCTACATTGGGTAATAATGTGAATGGAAAAATTATAGTGACGGACCATTCAAGTTATTCTCACGTGTTTATTTGGCAATAAGAAACAAAACCAGCAGGGTGTCCAGGCTGTTAACCCTTTCACTTTATGTAGCAGATACGCTACGGTGGTTAATAGAGGGTTAATTTGAAACAAATAACTAAGTTGCCAGTGTCAAAGTAACGAAGTGAAAGTATACTACTTAAATACTGTCACTAAGTACATATTCATCGTTACTATGCACCTTTGAAAATGGGAGTATCATGCACCCCCCAAGAAAATCTCACTCTAGCCTGCATTCAAAATTTGAGAGCCCTGCATCTTGTGATTGTGGATTCCTCTGTGGATGATTTGATTCAATTCCATGACTGTCTGAATTCCTGTTGTGACCATTTGGGGTTTACTTTGGAATATAATATGGAGCGCATCAGTTTTTTAGATGTACTGGTTTATAAATGTGATGGCAGAATTCAGACTGATCCTTTTTTGTAAGCATACAGATTGTAACTCTTTGCTAAGAGGAGACTGTTTTCACCCATGGCCACCAATTAAGAGTTTACGAATCAGTCAGTTTCATTGGGTTTGGAGAATTTGCAGTGATGATGCATCATACTCCTTGCAGGCTACAGATCTGGGCCCGTACTCACAAAGCATCTTAGTGCTAAAAGTAAGTCCTAATTGCCGGATTAGGAGAAACTCCTAAAAAAAAATGGGCGTGTTATTCACAAAGCATTTTAGGCCTAAAAGTAGCTCCTAAGTCTGGGAGAGCTTAAAAGTAGTCAAGAGGACTCCTAACTCGCTAAAAACTATTCACAAAGAATCGGAAAATGGCTTCTGCTATTGAAAGACGGAATGACTTGGAAATGCTGAATGATGCGCACTTGTTGAAAAGATATCGGATCGACCGTGAAGGGATTTTATTTGTTGTTGACTTGGTGAGGGAGAGAATATCGTCTCAAACCATGAGAAACTACCCAATAAGCCCCAAAATAAAATGTTTGACAACACTTCGTTACTTGGCCACCGGAAAAATGCAACTTTGCAACGCGGACAATTTAGGGATTTCACAGTCATCTGTCAGTCGCTCAATTCACAAACAAACTATCATTGCGCTTAGTGAACCCCATATCATCCGACAGTTTATCCGGTTTCCAATGGACATTCGCCAACAACACAGAATCAAACTTGAATTCATGCACATCTCAGGTATGCCCGTTATCATCGGTGCTATTGACGAGACCCATACTTTAATTATTTCTCCAACCCAAGATGAACAGGTATTTGTAAATAGAAAAAAAGTTCATTCCATCAACACCCAGATAGTATTTGATGCCGAATACAATATTTTGGACATTGTTGCGAAATGGCCAGGATCCACGCACGACTCGCATTTTAATGGAAAGCAGCTTATGCCAATTATTTGACAGGCATTATGTGCCTGCGGGATGCCACTTGCTCGGGGACAGTGGCTTTGGTGCTGTACCTCCTGCTATGCATGAATTATTTTATTAGGCTGTTGAGCGAGGGTTACATTTAATAGATCATCATAATAATACCAGCCTATGTCATATTTTGTATACATATTTAAATTGTAGGCTATAAATTACAAACCAAGCTTAGTATGCTTTCCTGTTTAAACGATAGCCCGTTTATAGGCTGCAATCTCGGACCTTCTCTGCGATTGCAGCCCATACCACCGCTTCTCGCAGTCGTCTGTCTCCGAGGATTTGCTGTTCACCCCCAAGCCAAATTTCCCTTTGATTACATGCTTTCGCTCCAGCACCAACTGTGGGTTTTTTCACCTTTTGTCAAGTCTGATTTGACGTGTTCAAGGGAGAGAGTGACTAGAAATAAGAGAATTAACCAAATGTCGAAAATAGTTGTTTTTAGCAGACAAAGAGTAAAAAAATTACAAACTGTAACAAGAGGGATGTTCTTAGCCACAGTTCGGAGAGCGCTCTGCCTGGGCATCAGTTCTTATAATCCACAGTCCTTTAGCTGTACATCAATTGGCTGTAGATCTGTCTGTAACCGCAGTCTAATCAGCTCCCGCCTTTCTACATAGTATTGTTCAGTCTACTTTAGAGAGGTCACTGAGAGGCGGTTACGGGATACCTGATGCCACTTTGGACTGCTCCTTGGGCATTTTCTTTTGGCAGGGCTCCAGCATTTCTGTGCCACTCTGTACCTTGCCCCTCCTGTACAGCTTCTCTCATCCACTCTCACACATTCTGGGTAAATAGGTTTATAAGCTTTGGGGTATTGACATAAAAGATGTTTTAAGCAGTATAAGATAATAATGATAATACAAAAGATGTTTTGATAATAATTCAGATAATAATAAGATGATAAGAATACAAAATAGGCATGGGCAACAATCTGCATAAACTCAAATGGAATGCGTAACAGCTGAACTGGGGCGGTAAACAAACCTCAGAAAACTTATTAAAAAAAAAGATGTAAATACCATTTTCATACAAAAAGAACACCATGGTTTGATTAAAAGCAACCTTTTCAATAGGATACCCGCATTTCATACATGAACTCTGCGATACGGCCAATAACGCGATTTGAACAGAGCTATTATTCGCCCGTTGGATGAATGCGTGACCTCAATTTGCGCCGTGTTTACAAACTTTCAAGTGCACGGCGTGGCAAAAATATCCATTTTGGAGGTAGATTTCAAATAGCCCGCGCTGACGTGATATCCCAGCTACGGCCCTGATTGAATTACAGCCATCTAATTTGAGAAATTACGAGTCTGTTCTCCAGTCTAGACCTCCAGGGGATGTGAAATTAGTTCGACAGAAGTTGTTGAAGTTCGTCGTGAGTTCGCCATGACTTCTTCTCAACAATAGCGAGAACGGTGAGTGTATTTTTACTGTAAACCTACATAGTTAGTTGACAGAATATCCTGTGACCCTATTTGTGAAGTTTCAGTAAAATATACCAAGGAATAAACCAGCGCCAGGTGTTCAAAACCTACCAGTGTTCTGACAAATTTTGCTACCTATGCCACCTCGCGAACACCGGCCACAAGATTCATTCACTTATACCCTTCAATTCGAGACTGCGAGGATGGAAATCTGAATAATCAATTAGGAAAAATTCTCGGCTCTCGGTAATTCTGTATATCGTTTAAACATTTTGTTAATCGGATTATGAAAGAAGACTGAAAGTAAGCGCCCGCTTTTTGTTTGGGTGTAAAAGTGCGTATTTAAAGGAGAATACATTGTATGTTGATTAAGCATTGAACTCTGCATAAGTCGAACTGTTTTAATATTTGTTGATGACATTGCTTCGGCTTCCTGGAAGCAAGTACGCACAAATCTGCTGTCCTGTGAGCATTTCAGGTTCGATATACTGAGTAATAACGCCGCGGAAACCTAAACTGGCCCGTCATTCTGCCAAATAGTCTTACTAAACTAGTTAATCGTCTGATTGCTAATCAAGCAAAGGGGAGGTTTCTGCCTCGCCAAACTAACCTCCGACTGCACGTCACTGTGTTTTACTATGAATTATTCACAGTAGCTCATTGAAACTATCATGGGAGGAGGGTATATGGACATTATAAAAACAATGTAAAGTTTTTTTTTTTAAATCACCACGGGTTATTGAAGGGGGAACGTTTCGTAGCAGTGGGAGGGCAAACAACTGCCGGCATCAGTGACTTCACTGCATTTTATACAGTAATGGGCGAGTAGCGTTAATGTTTGCCCTCCCACCGATAATTTTGACATTTTGCAGGCCATTGATCCAAAAAAAAAAAACTTCACAGGCAACCCGTTCATACCATTTTTTTAATATCAATGCAAAACCTAATGTTTGTTGAACATAATTGGGTGAAATTCAATGCATTTTCCATTAAAAAGGGCCTAGGGGGCGCTGCTGTACTTCAGAAAAGGGGTTGATGACTTTAGCATCAATTATTTCTGTTAGGGTACCCTAATGGATAATTTGGCCAGGTTTTTTATTGAGTAGACTTCATTTTCGAAAATGCCCTCAGGCTTCACCCCCCAATTTTCACAATGGGTTTTGTTGATAAATGCCGAAATCAGCCATTTTTGGGACCCTGTGGCTCTGAGACCCTTTCCTGTAAAGGCGTTGGACTTGTGGCAAACTCTTCGTCTGTGTCTTCTGTACTTACCTGCAAAAAATCATTAGAAAATAATAAAAACTTTTTTTCCAGCAACTCAAGAAATGTTGTCATTTTATTCATTTGTATTGCCCATGCCTATACAAAAGATGTTTTTTATTATTCCACACAACTGGGCCAGCAGCAGTAACAGGTCGTAGCTCCAGTTGGACTTTTGCGTCCTTTTTGAACTTTCATCCATGACAGTTTAGGGCAAACAAACTTGAACGGTTCGACATTTAAATGATCGCAACATATTCTCATTGGGTAATAAGTTGCCAATTATTGGGGAAAATGACGCGTTTTATTATTGACTCGTTTTATGCTATTGGCATTTTTACAACTATCTCTTTCCTATGTTTGTTTATTTGCCTAGAGCGTGATATGTGGGGACTGTTTATAGTGCATTTTCAGGAGTGCTCAACATGTTATTATTTCATGAGACAGACCAGCCGCTCGGACTATTTCCTCATTTTTTCCTCCATGGGTGGTATGTGGGATATTTTTTTCAATGGGCCGCCCTGTCACCAAACAACCAATCACCGTGCTCATTGTCCCAAGACTCGTGCCTGAGAATTGATGTCATCCATAGCAACGGAGATTTACTCCCATCTATCTCAGAGCTACTCCAATTCTAGTAGTTACCAGTTTTCTTAACTAAAAGTTGCTCTCAGCGGCTTTGTGAATAACTTTTAAGATTTTACTCCTACATAAAATGTTCTAGCGTGACTTAGGAGTACTCCTAGTGGTAAGATAAGATGCTTTGTGAATACGGGCCCTGTTTTATAGATTCCTCGTTAGAGTACAAAAGCAAGCGGGTGCATGCAGCAAAGGAACGTTTTGATCAGGTTACTCAGGACGAATGCCTTCTACCAAATAAGAACAAAAAAAAACTCAAATTTTCCTATTTGCTGTATCAAATACTCACCACTTGCCTCAGAATTTATGAAGATTATCTGAAAATATTGTTACATCATTGAGTCTGATTCGAAGCTGAGGAATGTTTTTATAGAAGCATCTAAGCTCATTTTTAGACGTCCCACTAACTTCAGAGACTCTCTGGTTAAGTCGGATACTTATCCGCATGACAAGACGGCCCTCCCTATTGTACCACATGGCAATTACTGGTGTGCCAATTGCGCACAATGCAATCATACTCATAAGTGTAAGAGATTCAGTCATACGCATACCGGTCAAAGCATATCATTAAAGGGTGCTATTACATGCAACGCCACACTTGTTGTATATCTCATCCGTTGCCCTTGTGGTCTGGCCTACATAGGTAAAACCTCCCGTGCCCTTCGTACCAGTAACATTAGAACAGGAGATGAATGCAATCCTGTGACCGCTCATTTTAAACAAGTGGGTCATAGTGTCAGTGCATTCAGTTATGTTGGCACTGAAAAAGTTGAGAAACATCCCGGGGGGGTGATCTTGAAAGAAGGCTCCTCCAACGAGAAACTTATTGGATTTATTTTCTTAATATCATGTCTCCTGAAGGTTTGAATGAGGAATTTGACATAAAACCCCTTTGCTTTCCTGCCTGGTACTTCTGCATGCACGTAATTTATTTTTTAATAGAAAAAATGTCATTACATCTCTTGTTGTATGCTATGTTATGTCTATTTGTATTGTGTCATTTTTTCTGTGATTAATCTTGACTATATATTATTGAGTGTATTTGTGTCTTAGCCTTAATTGGCTGACAGTGATGTCAGAATGATGTCATTGGCCTACTGCATTTATATACTTTATATACATGTACGGGTCATGAAAGTCATTTGCCTGATGAAGACCCCACTGGGTTGAAATGTTGCCTGCTTTTCCAGTCAATAAAGTATTGGGAGCTCCAATACAGTGTGCGGACATTTTGGGTGTAATTACTTCCATTCTTTGTGTGAAGGTTAATTCTGAGGACAGTGTAATCTAAATATTATCCTCATCATTTTTCACTTTTTACTGCCATGAATATTTCTTTTTTTTTCTGCATAATGAGATGTATGTACCCAGATATTTTCATCAAAATGAGACATTTCCTAAATTATTTTACACATGCTGGTCTAAGATGATGAAACCTTAGTTTCTTCATTTTTTATATTCACGCGGATAAATTCTGCATCAAAATATTACTTTCCGTAAATTTCCATAAATTTGGGTTGAGTAAGCAGACTAACATTATCATTATTTTATTTTTATTATTATTTAGGTGGGAGCAGTGGCTTCAGACTGGTCAACACTACATACTTGGGTCTGGTTGTCTCAGGCTTGGTTACCTTTTAACGAGCCAGTTGAAGCAAACTCATATCATAAAGCCATTGTTCATCTACACATAAAAACAGCGGCATGCCTTCAGATGTTTAGAGGGCCTTCAGTAACCTGATCCTTTACCGCTTGATTGCCCTCAAGCTGTTCTCGTTGAAGTTTGCCTGATTAACAATCAAATAATTTATTGACTGAGCAACCAAGAGCAATTCATTACCTATAATAACAAATGATAATGGAAAAAGTGAATGCCTATTGCCCAAGTTTACAGTTGTGCTCAAAAGTTTGCATACCCTAGCTGAATTTGTGAAATGTTGCCATTTATTTTGAAAATATGACTCATCATGCAAAAACTTGTCTTTTATTTAAGGATAGTGTTCTTTTGAAGTCATTTATCATCACATAGGTGTTTGGCTCATTTTTAAACCATAATGATAACTGATATCACCCAAACGGCCCTGATCATAAGTTTACATACCCTTGAATTTTTTACCTTGTTGTATGGACACAAGGTGACAGACTCAGGTTTAAATGGCTATTAAGGGTTCCATACCTGTGGCTTTTTAAATTGTAATTAGTGTCTATGTATAGTCATTGAGTTTGTTAGCTCCTGTGTGGATGCACTGCTCTGGGGTGCGTTTCCCAAATGCATTGTTGCTAACTATGGTAGCAACTTACATACTGTAGTTTGAACTACGCAGGTGCGACGTAAGATTTTCCCAAAACCATCGTTCGAACTATCAAGGTAACTTACATATACGAACTATCGTTAAGCGACACAGGTGTTCCCCAAAACCATAGTTCGAATGAACGTTTGCAACCACTGTCGTTGTGTAGTAGAGCTGTAGTTAGAAGATTATTTCCTGGTAATTGCGTCAGAAAATGCAGTCTATGAAGGGTAAACATAAGGTCAGTAGCTGAAAATGTTCAATAATCTTGCAGCGCAAACATATGTAGCATCAAAACAGTGATTTGAAAATGTGGTTGGTTGGAAAAAACACTTTTTATTGTATTGCTCTGTTCATGTGTAAGCCTATGGTTGGATCTTCGGATGTGTATTTCGTATGCATTAGCAAAGAAACTGTAATGTTCGGCAACGCTTAACTACGCTCTTTTAGTGGTTCAACACTTGTTTTTGTTCCGCATTCGGTAGTGTGGGAGGTGGTTAATTACAACCCCAATTCTGAAATAGTTTGGACGAAGTGTGAATTGTGAATAAAATCAAAATGCAATGACTTTCAGATCACATGAGCCAATATGTTATTCACAATAGAACATAGATAACATTTCAAATGTTGAAACTGAGACATTTTACATTTTTATCCACAAAATGAGCTTATTACAAATTTTCTGGCTGCAACAGGTCTCAAAAAGTTGGGACACAGGCAAAAAAAGGCTGAAAAAGCAATTAATATATAAGAGAATCAGCTGAAAGAACATTTAGCAAGTAATTAAGTTAACTGGCATCAGGTGTGTAACATGATTGGCTATAAAAGGGATGTCTTACAGAAGTAAAGATGGCCAGAGGCTCTCCAACCTGTGAAGGCTTGCATAAAAAAATTGTAGAATACTTTAAAAACAATGTTCCTCAATGTCAAATTGCAAAGGCTTTGAAGGTCTCATCATCAACAGTGCATAACATCATCAAAAGATTCAGAGAAACTGGAAAAATCTCTGTGCGTAAGGGACAAGGCCGAAGACCTTTACTGGATGCCTGTGATCTTCGGGCCCTCAGACGCCCCTGCATCACTCACCGGCATGATTCTGTGGTTGACATTACTAAATGGGCCCAGGAATACTTCAAGAAACTACTGTCTGTAACACAGTTCGCCGTGCCATCCACAGATGCCATCTATAACTCTATCATGCAAAAAGGAAGTCATTGTTGAGCATGACCCAGAAGCGCCGCCGTGTTCTGTTGGCCAAGGCTCATTTAAAATGGACTGTAGCAAAGTAGCAACGTGTCCTGTGGTCAGACGAGTCCAAATTTGACATTCTTGTTGGAAATCATGGGTATCGTGTCCTCCGGGCTAAAGAGGAGAAAGACCACCCCTCCTGTTATCAGCGTTCAGTTCAAAAGCCAGCATCTCTGATGGTAAGGGGGTGCATTAGTGCATATGGTGTGGGACACTTGCATGTTTTAAAAAGCACCATGAATGATGAAAGGTATATAAAGGTTTTAGAGCAACATATACGACATCTATTCCAAGGAAGGCCTTGTGTATTTCAGCAGGACAATGCAAAACCACATACTGCAGCTATTACAACAGCATGGCTTCGTAGTAGAAGAGTCCGTGTGCTGAACTGGCCTGCCTGCAGTCCTGATCTTTCACTGATTGAGAACATTTGGCGCATAATTAAACGAAAAGTCCATCAAAGGAGACCCAAAACTCTCCAGTAGCTGGAAGCCTGTATTAAACAAGAGTGGGATCAAATTCCAATGGGCAAACTCAAGAAACTTGTCTCCTCAATGCCCAGACGCCTCCACTCTTTGTTAAAAAGAAGAGGGGATGCTACACCATGGTAAACAGGCCCCTGTCCCAACTTTTTTGAGACCTGTAGCAGCCATCAAATTTAAAATGAGCTCATTTTGTGGATAGAATTGTTAAATTTCTCAGTTTCAACATTTGCTTTGTTATCTCTTTTCTATTGTGAATAAAATACTGGCTGGTGTGATTTGAAAATCATTGCGGTTTGATTTTATTCACAATTTACACTTTGTCCCAACTATTTCGGAATTGGGGTTGTACATTACATACGGAGGGATCACGATTCAAGACGACGGTATTGTTAATTAAATCTGTCAAGTTGGCGACTTTAGGTAGCTAGTCAAAGGAAGAATGTGATCTGTCTGTTTACCTCATGTATTTTTAATGGAAGATGTTTGCCCACTTGCGACTGTGAATATAGTAGAAATTATTATATCTATTTGTTTATAATAGTGGAAGGGAAAGTGTTGATGAAAAGAAATAGGGTGGGGGAGATTGCAGGTCTTTTTATGTAATGTTTTTCATTCCTGTTGGTCTGTGGAATGCATGGTCATCTTCAGCATCCTTTACTGAGATCGCCTCACCTTCAGGGAGCTGGACATTTGCTGAGATGGTCATGCGGCGCAGGCAGCAGGATGGGTGGACTTAGACAAACAGCCAGTCTCAGGGGATTCTGGAGACTCGGGAAAGAGCAGCCCTGACACACTAAAGGCCATGCCAGAGGGGGCCCAATGTGGAGAGGCTCAGTGAAGGGATGGCCGATGTTGAGGGGTCCTGCATGAGGATGTGCAATGTTGCGGGGCCCTAGGAATCAAACCATAAGGGGCAAGGCATAAATGGGCCAAGAGGAAGTGGGCAGAGGGTGGAAGACACCCATGTTAGGGAACTGCATACCACAGAAATCTATGCCTCTGGGACTCCTGCCAGCACATCTGGGCTTAGCATGGACAAAACTTTCCTCAGGAGTAAGAGGAGGCCGACAGACTGGTGCTCGCACCACCAGCCCTCTGAAAGCACACTCCTTAGAGCTGCAGCCTTCCTCTCAGTGATGGCAGCATAGTCCCTCCATTTCCCCCTCACATCCTCTGCAGTGCATCTCTATCCATGGCCCTCAGAATTAATTTTTTTTTCAGTGATCTCATGCCAGTTTTTGTTCTTTGAATCAGTTGAAAAAATTTCGAGTTTGGAAAAAGGAATAAAAATGTTAACCTTCAATATTCCGTTTTTTGTCCATGTATATATTTCTAAGCCTATGAAGGAGGTGGGTGTCCTCAAGTTAATCTTTACTATACAAACATATATCAAAAGAGACAATGTGGCACGTAAATCGTCTTAATTTAATGAATCGCTTGTTAATCACAGAGCAAACGTTGCCATAAATAAAAAGAAAACATTACAAACTTCCATGTCTTGCAGGATTCGAGCCACCACTTTATAAGACTACTATGTGCAATAATTATGTCTCTTGATGTATCCACTGCACCACGAAGTGTGCCATTCTTGAAACGTGGGGCTTGGTACTAATAATTGTTAATAATATTAATGAAAAAATGAATTCAAAAAACCTCATATTCGCTGGTGCAGCATATTTCATTAAATGCATTGAAATGGCAAATTAAAATGTTTTTTCTTCCACAAGAATCCTTGCCTAAAATGTCATTTCATTTAATAGTTAATTAATGAATTTTGGACCACTCCCAAAGTGGAGGAGCGTATTCAGTGGAGCTATGGATAGGAGATTGGGGCGAATATGATGTTGTAAGGACATTGTCTGCGATTGTGCGAACATTGGGCACCCCCAGGTGGCGAGACTCAGGGTGGGGCTCACGTCTCTCGTCGGAGTATGTGTAGGCTCCTAAGCCCCCCGGGGTCCCAGGTGGTGACTGTTTCTTGGTTCCTTCTTGGACAGGGGAAGGGTGGGAGGGACGTAGAAATGAGACGAGCGGGGATTGTGGGAATGTAGGTGGTATATATAGACGTAAGGACGAATAGGAAGGCGCATTGGGAGTGGCCCTGTTCATTAACCTACGTTATCGGGAACTCCCTTTGTTTTGTAGTTTGTATACAATCACAATATAATTTGCCAAAATGACAAATTTGTATTGTAATATCGATCACAACTGTCGTATTTAGGCACAGTATTACAAAGTTTGCATGCTTCCCACTGTGAAAGTCAGACCGGCGTGCTCTTTGAAACTTTGTAGTTATAGCGACGATCGCTCAAACCATCATGGTTCAAATTAACATTGTTGAAACCAATGTAAAACCCACAAAACAATAACCAACTACTGAAATTGTAGGGCAAAGGTTCAAAGTGTTTTTTGGGCCAGTGTTAGCATTCTGATGTCCTAGCTTTCGAATCACAATAAAATGGATACATTTCTCCGTTCGAAGGACGGGCATATTGACGCTACCTTACAATTAATCTGACTCCATAATAAATTTAGAATACCAAATTTAGTTATACCTCGTTAAATATCTGACTCCAAATTAGAATTAGAATTTATAGTTTAGGGACACATGGAATCTCGGTAAGGTTCACTCTTCCGTGAAAACCAGTTACTCAACCGACGCCCCGGTAATAAGCGACGGATCTTAGTTTCGGGTGAGAGTTCTAGAGGATGGAAGAAATTACCATGATAGCAGCAACTTTGGCATAAACATACCATGAACCCAGATTTATGTGCACCACAGGGCCCCTAAGGAGATCGACCAGGCACCGCTTATAAGCCCAAGGGTGCCCTTAAGGCCAAATCCCCAGGACCGATACTACATAAACCCTTTATATAAGTAGACCGTAATCTGCAATCCAACTTAAAACCCATCACTACCTTTTAAAAACATCAACTGTCTGGAATGCAAGGACTAACCCTAAGTACCGGGTCAACTTTTCAAAAGAACAAAAGGATTAGGAAAAAGAGATCCACAGACTTAAAAATGACAATAATTTATTCACCAGGTTGGCAAAAGCTTAAATCAAACAAATCAACGTTAAGCCAATTATGTTGATTTAGAAGAGGAGAATAAAGTATACCTGGAGGAAAGATTTCAGCCCAAACTACCAGGAGAAAGTTTGGGACACAAATCATTGAAAATCCTCAACTGCCTCAAGGACAAATCAGATATGATCTTCCCTGACTATATAGATTGGCTACATACGGCATTTAAATGGCTACTCACGCACTAATGGGCTGGGACAGATCAGATATGATCTTCCCGAATAGATTGTTCTCTTTGCTTTAAGTGGCAAATCACGCCTTTGATCCAGGCGGCATGGCCATAAACACTTCAAGGGGGGTCGAATCCGGTTTTGGGTAATAAAACACTTCAGCAGAGAGAGCAATGGGTGATTACCATGCAGTTTCTGACCAAATTCTCAGGAGTTTCCAAAAGAGAACGAACCATAATTTCAATGGGAATGAAACATACTCCATTCAACTCCTTAGATTCCCCGAGAATAACAAGACCAAACATGATATGAATATGTACTAATATGATGCAGTTGTCATGAAAAAGTCTTAAGATGAATTAATATATAGTTTAATTGGGTTATAAGTATATAAACTATTTGGATATATAAGAACATGATTTAACATATAAGCACATTATGCACTTCCCAGTGGTTTAGATTATTTGAAACAAATTAATATAACTGGACTTTAACTTAAGACTTAGGCCAGTAATATGACTTCGCACAGGGCATTGTGTCAGCCAGAGCCCTCTAACAACCCCCCCATACAGAGGAACAGTAAGACTGTTAACACCTTAGCAAGCATTTTGGGGAGGAAGTCCACAAAAGCTTTAATAATTATCTGGCATGGCTCTGGACTAAGCTTATCAGCCATTTGTCGCAAAAGTCGAGTGGGCTTACCCCACGCATCAGCGTTTGCAGATCTTACAGAGGTGCCGCTCAGAACCTTAGCACAGACCCTTTAGAAATGGAACAATCTTTTGTAAAATGAAATATGCAATGTCTACACCAACATGGTTCAAACTACTGTGTAACTTTACAAGAACAAAGGTTTTGGGAAACCTTTGTTATTCTGATGTTAGTTTCACGCCCAACAAAAATCCAGCCTAAAATATTGAAAAACACCTGACCAAGTGTTGATATAAAATAGAACTTTTATTGTCTTCATTTTGACAGTTAGGGTTAGGGTTCGGGTTTAGGGTTAGGGAATAGGGGGTAGGGTTCATTTTAAACTGGCATCAATTAAAGACGCTAAAAGCGACCTTTTGCGTCCTATATCGATGCTTTTTCAGGTAGCGTCAATATATGACGTGTCAGGATGAGACTGGGCTGTTTAACGATGCATCGTACCATGTTAGTTCAAAGCTAACTTTTGTTGTTGGGGAAATGCACTCCTGACTAGAACCTGAGCCATGGGGAGCAAAAAATAACTGTCTAAGGGCCTTCATAACATAGTATTTCAACTTTTCAAAGATGCAAAAGGATATGAAAAGATATCCACAGACTTATAAATGCCAGTCAGTACTGTCTAGTTTGTGATAACGAGGTGGAAAATTAGGCGATATGTTGATACCAAGCCAAGGTCAGGTAGGCCGAGAAAGATTTCAGCCCAAACTACCAGGAGAATTGTTTGGGACACAAAGAAAAATCCATAAACTGCCTCAAGAGAAATACAGGATGCTCTGGAAAAAGATGGTGTGGTCATTTCAAGGAGCACAGTAACAGGGCTGCCAACTCTCATGCATTCGCCGTGAGTCTCACGCCTCTTAGTGGCATTCACGTTCCCATGCCGCAGTCAGCAATTATTCAATTGATGCTAAAGAGGAATTGAGTCCTTGATACATGGAAGTTAACCATGCAGTTTCACGTGCATTACGGTGGATTTCACCACTAGAGACGTGGAAAAATTACGACTCTGGAATTCTCACGTTTGTCTTTACAAGGGGTTGGAAGCAATGGAATTACAAAAGATGTTTCAAATGGTCTAATTAAACAATTTAAACGGTCATGAAACACACACATTGCTTCCAACCCCTGAGTGAGGAAAAAAGCGGTACGTTTGGTTTTCCAAACAATTTAAAATCAATTAAACTATTAAACTTTTGTTTATTTGAAAGGACTGTAATATAAAATTATGCCCTCATATTAATATTATATTGGTTGAATAATTGCTGACTAATACATTTTAATACGGTGAATACGTCTTTAAACTTTTGTTTATTTGAAAGGTTTTCAAAATGAGTGAAACTTACACTGTATGCCACCTGACATTTTGAGGGTTTGAGATGGCAAAACATAAAATATATATCATTTTTATGATTAACTGGAAAAATGTTCAAATTAAACAGGTTTTATAGAATAAAATGATGCTTATTATAATCATTTAAATTATTTTAAACACAAAAATTGCACAAAATAGTGCACTCGGACAATGTCACGTCATTGACCCCATGTAGGCCTGTATATCTTTATGTTATAGCCTACTGCACAACCTGCTGTACCAAAAGTCAAGTGAATAGCTAGTTTTATTTTACAGATGAAAACACATGTACTAAACTAAAAGTAAATAAGTTTTCTCATTAAGGTTAATTAAACCTCACCTGAGAAATCCACGCTGCCTCTGCTTCCACGGTGTTGTAGATGTCCTGTCTGTTGTCTTCTTCCAAGAAGGGCAACACTTTAAACCGTGGGTCCAGTGCTGAGGCCAGGCACAGAAAGGGTTTGTCGCTCACTTATCTTTTCCCAAGATCCCCGGACACAGCGTTTTTCATGTCCCTCGTAACTGCCGAGTCTGTTGCTTGGACATGAGCACTGTGGCACAGCTGGGCATGCAGTGGTGCTATAACAGACAGCGTGGGGGTCTTTTTATCCGACATTACGAGTGTTGCAACTTTTAGCGGTTTCAGAGCTTTAGCCACATCTTCAGTACAAGTCAGGTCCACTTCAGTTAAGGTCCACAAATCCTTAGCATTCTTGCGCACCTCAGTGGAGAGCAATGCTGCACAAATTGCTGGCTGTTGCTCTAAGAAACACTCCAGCATATCACAGGCACTGTTCCATCTTGTAGCTACATCTGTCATGAGCTTGTGCTCGGGGAGATTAAGCAGCTTCTGCTTTTCATTCAGGACATGGCTTGCAGTTGTGCTCTTCCTTAAAAAAAAGCCACGATGGTGCGAATCCTTCCCAGTAAGCGGGAAACAGTGGGTGTCTTGAGTGCACGTTGAGTGGCTAAATTCAAACTGTGGGCGAAGCATTTTACGTGCACTAACATCGCCAGCTGTGCCACGATGATCATATTGGAGGCATTATCTGTCACCAGGACAGGATCCTTGTCACCAATCCCCATTCATCCATCATGCCCTGTAGCAAATCTGCAATATTTGACCCGGTGTGGCTGTCAAACATAGCTCTGGTCTGCAGGACATGCGAGACAATTCCCCAGTCTGGAGAAATATGGTGGCATGTGAGAGTTACATATGACTGCGTCGCTCAGGACGTCCAGGCATCACATGTGATGGCAACTCTGTTTGCAGAGGAGATGGCTTCGGTGGCTTTTGTCTTCACATCTGCATACAACTTGGGAACTGCAGTTTCTGTGATGAACCGAAGAGCGTAGCACGGCTCACACTCATTAAGCAGTTGTCTGAAGCCTTTGTTATCAACAACACACTACGGGCGCAAGTCTTTACATATAAAGCACAAAAGTGCATTTGTGATCTTCTGAGCCCGTCTGGATGTTGAAGGAAATTTTGTGTTGAAAGCCTCATTCTGGGTTGGTTGAGACGAGTCAGACAACACACGTCCTGTGGTACTGCACCATAGATGATGTTTCTTGTTCAAAACTGCCGTGACAGTATTTTATGCAGTATTGATACAGCAGCATTTGCATCGATACGCGTATTCCCAGGGAGTACGCCACGATATATTGCCGTATCGATTTTTTGAGCACAGCCCTACACCATGCGATAAAATAATACTGTATAATTACAATACAGAGTTATTTTCAAGGCAAATGCATAACCGGCACTGCATTCCAGACATACCGGCTGGGCAGAGTGATTTCAAAACATAACATAACATAAGATAACGAGTGGCGAGAGCAGGCCATTCAGCCCAACTAGGCTCGCCAGTTTTCTTTTTCTTTTCTATTGTGAATATATCACTTAAATGGTAATTTGGGACTCAATAGTATCTAGCTTTAAATCAAGCCTGCTCTTGAAAATTTCAAGGTTTCTGCCTCAACAATATGGTCAGGCATGCTATTCCACACCGAAACCACTCTTTGGGTGAAAAAATATTTCCTAATATCAGTGCTAAATTTACCCTTGGTCAACTTCCATTTGAGACCCCGAGTTCTACTAACAAAACTTGGCCGAAGGAATCATAATTCACTTTGTTAATCCCTTTAACATATTTAAAGACCTCAATCAGATCAACCCTAAGTCTCCTTTTCCTAAGACGAAAAAGATTAAGGATCTTCAGCCTCTTCTCATAGCTTTCATCTTTCATACCTGGAATTAGCTTAGTGGCTCTTCTCTGAACTTTTTCTGGAGCCTCTATATCTTTCTTAAAGTATGGACCCCAGAACTGTGCACAATACTCCAGATGTGGTCTGAGGGATGTGTTGTACAAGAGAAGTATGACCTCCTTGGGTTTGTACTCAATACTTTTGGCAATGTATCCTAGCATCCGATTGGCTTTTTTAACCGCTACGGCACCATGGCTAGAACCTGTGAGGGTTTGGTCAACAATCACTCCCAGATCTTTTTCAGGTGGAGCATATTCCAGTTTTAAACCTCCTATGAAGTAATCCTGTCAAATGTTTTTTTACCTACATGTACAACTTTACATTTCGCTTCATTAAATTTCATTTGCCACATTTCTGCCCAATTCTGGATTCTATCCAAATCATCCTGAATCACTTTAGTGGACTCTGAACTATTTGCCAAACCTCCCAATTTAGTATCATCTGCAAAGGAGGTTTGGCAGAGTATAGGCAAATTTGCCCACAGCCTAATTTGAACCATCTTCTGGTTATATGTATCTACTTGTGGGACAGTCCAGAAAATAGATTTGAAATGTGAAAATTTGCATACAGGAAGTGAACTGTGACCCATTTAGTGATTTCAAGATTTTTGTGGGACAAGGCCTCGAAAAGTGCATATTTAAACCCATAAATGATTGTCTGAAAATCAGATGATTTTAATGGCTACACAACAACATGACAGACATTTTTATACCAAACATAAGTATACATGTGAAAAACTGAAGAAGTTTCAGACAATTTTCCATTGAAAAATGCATGTCTCGACCAAAATTAATGCAAAACGTAAAGTTCATCTTGAAAAACAACCAGGTTCCTATGAAAACAAACCTAAGATATTTTCACAAAAGTTGCCTCATATAGTTGGCTAAATAATGTGTGAGTGTCATTAGATTGCGAGACCGGAAACATGGATCCAGATGGCGAAAATTGGAACCATCCCTGTATTTTGAAAAAAAGCCGCCAAACGGGATGTGAGGTCATATCTCAGCAATGCTTAGACATATTAACCCCAAACTTGGTACATGACCTCAAGACCTGCCCCTGGGGAGGTCCAAAAAATACCGTGACTTTTGACTTCTGGGGGGTGCTATAAATAGCAAAAACATGTTTTAGCTTATATCTCTTGATCTGTTTGGACTTGAGCCTTAATTCTAGTGTCTGCGGATGCTGTTAGGCACCCTAGACAGATCTTAGAAGACTGTGTATGTAATCGTCTGAATTTGGCTGCCATTTCTAATTTTGTCCAAAATGCACTTAAATTTACAGAAAGCGCATTTTGGACAAAATTTGAAATCAAATAACCAAAGTAAACTCATCAAATTCACTTAGGACTTCATCCTGATGTTGCACAAGAAATTTTGTGATCACTGATCCTTGGACAGGGTTGTCAAAGCCAATCGAAATGGAAAGCGCTGCTCAGACCTCAGTTCCTGTGACTTGAATATTTTCCAGGGTTCAAAGGTCACCAAATTAAATAAGTCTTCTCCAGACTGTGTCATAAGTCCATATACCAAGTTTTGTGTTGATACATCAAAGCATTGCTGGGATAGGGCTGACTTCCTGTTTGGCGGCTTCGCCGTCGATTTTGATTGGCTGTTACGGCCAAACGGTTTGATGTTGAGAGACCAAATTTTTATTTTTTTTTTAATTTGGCATCTCCAATCCTACCCGAATCTGGAATGTCCAGTTGGGGAACTATGTACAAGGCTTGCTCGTATGCAACCCCGTGTTGCCAATTCAGGAGAGTGAAGACAATTTGCGGCTCTTCTCCAAAGCACGCGCCTGTCAGCCACTGCTTCTTTGACACTCATTGAGTTGAATCCTCGCAAGTTCAGAACAAGGGTGGAGGATACCCAAACATGAGCAAGCTCAGAATCTTCCAGGAGGCGCTCAAGCAACGAGCAAAGCAACCATTTTATATTACCCTTCCTGGCAGACCCTTCCCAATTCGCATCCCTGTAGCACAATGGACGATTGTGTGCTACTCTGAAAAAGCTGCCGACCACTGCCGGTTGGTACGACCGGGGCTCGAACCCGCGCTGTGATAGACACTATTGCTCCGCAATGCGGTGCTTTAACCGAGTGAGCTATTCGGCAGCTCTGCAATGCAATTTATGATAGGAATAATTACAGTTTTATTTCAGTTATTTACTTTATATTAAGTTACAAAATGTTTTGCCTGTTTCCATCCAGTTCTTCTCCCCTGCCTGCATTCACTTAGTGTCTAACGGGAAGTGTTCTTCTTCTTTGACGTTTTATGGTGCTGGACAAACTTTTAAGTGTATTACCGCCACCTTCTTGAATTGTAATTCTTGCACTCATGGTTTTACAACGTGTCTTAAAAAAAAAAAAACCATCCTACGCCATATTCTTCAATAACGTGAATGGTTTATTACTAACTACAACCCCAATTCTGAAATAGTTGGGACAAAGTGTATATTTTGAATAAAATCAAAACGCAATGACTTTCAAATCACATCAGCCAGTATTTTATTCACAATAGAACAGAGATAACATAGCAAATGTTGAAACAGTGAAATTTTACAATTTTCTCCATAGGATGAGCTCATTTCAAATTTGATGGCTGCTACAGGTCTCAAAAAAGTTGAGACAGGGGCCTGTTTACCATGGTGTAGCATCCCCTCTTCTTTTTAACACAGAGTGGAGGCGTCTGGGCATTGAGGAGACAAGTTTCTTGAGTTTAGCCATTAGAATTTGAGCCCACTCTTGTTTAATACTGGCTTCCGGCTGCTGGAGAGTTTTGGGTCTCCTTTGACGGACTTTTCGTTTAATTATGCGCCAAAGATTCTCAATCGGTGAAAGTTCAGGATTGCAGGCAGGCCAGTTTAGCACACGGACTCTTCTACTACGAAGCCATGCTGTTGTAATAGCTGCAGTATGTTGTTTTGCGTTGTCCTGCTGAAATACACAAAGCCTTCCCTGGAATGGATGTCATCTGGAGGGGAGCATATGTTGCTCTGAAACCTTGATATACCTTTCAGCATTCATGGTGTTTTTTAAAACATGCAAGTGTCCCACACCATATGCACTAATGCATCCCCTTACCATCAGAGATGCTGGCTTTTGAACTGAACGCTGATAACAGGAGGGGTGGTCTTTCTCCTTTTTAGCCCGGAGGACACGATACCCATGATTTCCAACAAGAATGTCAAATTTGGACTCGTCTGACCACAGGACACGTTGCTACTTTGCTACAGTCCATTTTAAATGAGCCTTGGCCAACAGAACACGGCAGCGCTTCTGGATCATGCTCAACAATGGCTTCCTTTTAGCATGATAGAGTTATACATGGCATCTGTGGATGGCACGGCGAACTGTGTTACAGACAGTAGTTTCTTGAAGTATTCCTGGGCCCATTTAGTAATGTCAACCACAGAATCATGGCGGTGAGTGATGCAGTGGCGTCTCAGGGCCCGAAGATCACGGGCATCCAGTAAAGGTCTTCGTCCTTGTCCCTTACGCACAGAGATTTTTCCAGTTTCTCTGAATCTTTTGATGATGTTATGCGCTGTTGATGCACTGTTGATGCCTTTGCAATTTGACGTTGAGGAACATTGTTTTTAAAGTATTCCACAATTTTTTTTCGCAAGCCTTCACAGGTTAGAGAGCCTCTGGCTATCTTTACTTCTGAGAGACTCAGCCTCTCTAAGGCATCCCTTTTATAGCCAATCATGTTATAGCCAAACTTCATTTCTTCGTAAATGTTCTTTCAGCTGATTCTCTTATATATTAATTGCTTTTTCAGCCCTTTTTTGCCAGTGTCCCAACTTTTTTGAGACCTGCTGCAGCCAGAAAATTTGAAATAAGCTCATTTTGTGTAAAAAATGTAAAATGTCTCAGTTTCAACATTTGAAATGTTATCTATGTTCTATTGTAAATAACATATTGGCTCATGTGATCTGAAAGTCATTGCATTTTGATTTTATTCACAATTCACACTTCGTCCCAACTATTTTGGAATTGGGGTTGTATATAGTATCCAAATACCGCGAAGCCTCACGCTCTAATTTCCACCATTCACACTGATTTGCCATAGCTTTGTGATGACCTCCACAGTTACAACAGCCTGCTCTTTCAGCATCTCACAAACATTGTCTGAACCCTCGTCTGTCCCACACCTTATACATCGAGACATCATTTTCTTACATACTGCTGCTACAAGGAATAATGGTCTTCTCCACTGCTTCAGTCACAGCATGGAATGACTTCGAGACCTACTTCTTATCCAGACTAGTCATAGTACTTATCTGATCCCAAGAAAGATTTGTCTTCAACTTTATCCAGAAGATGGTGGTCTTGAGACTCCTTCAGTTTGAAGGTCTAAGAACAGGCAATAATTTTAAGCATAAACATCATAAGGGTTGCAGTTGATAATTATATTACTATTTATACCCTTGGGCAAATTTCAGCAAATTCACTTTGTGTGTCATGGCCGGAAACTTTGTCAAATGTACTGTCATTTACACACATGGCCGTTGGAAATCTCCATTTCAGAACATATTTTTTGAAGAAATATATACCCATCTCGGCAGAATGACATCAATTTCAACAAATCTTTTTTCATGCATGAGGAAGCTATATCAGCTACAATGTGCATTGATAAGCATGTGATTATAATCATTGGTGACACCTTGTGGGGCCCCAGAATGGGAGGCCCTGCCCAAAAACTGTTAAAAATATCATTTTTTGTCATAAAGAAAATTGATATCGCAAGTTTCTCTGGTGGATTCATGGACCCCATGGGGTGGTTGATCAATGCTGAAAATGATTTTGAAATCGGTGGTTTGGGCAAGAAAACGCCCTTAATGGGACCCCACCTTTTGATTCATCTGACCACCGAACAGTTTTCCATTTTGCCTCAGTCCATTTTCATGCCAGGATCAGACTACACAATGTTTTTGTATGTTCTAAAGATCACTATGTCAGATTAAGCAATTATAAAGTTATACATATACATTCATATAGAGCAACTGTCATTTGCAGTCTGTCATGACATGCTCCGTTATTTTTCAAGGAATGATGCGTAACCTTTCCCATAATACCTTAAAACTATGCCTTTTCAGAGCTTGTGTAGACAGTAGTAACCCAGGTAAGGTATAAACATGCGGAAATATTTGTTATTATTGGCGTAACCCAGCTATCTTATTTGGGTTTATCATAACTGGAAAAAAAGCTTAATTGGTTAATGTTGCTTACATGAGTTACAGCATTACCAGAGTACTTTAATACCACCGTCAGAAACCGAAAGATTGAGGACACATACTTAAATGTTGTCACTGAGTTGCCAGCTTTATGCTACTGGCAGTATTCGCCAGTTACTCACCTGATATTAGCTTTTTTCCCCCCGTCATACTGTCCCTTGAGGAACGATCAAGAAAGCGCGGATGTTGTTGCCATAGGACAACGAACCTTTCCTCCGTTTCACCGCTCCACCTTGCTATAACAGCATCACTCTTCTTTTTCTAGGCTATGTTTGCAAATGTGCGCGCTGCGGCTTCATCTCTTCCAGCAGAGCGCTGTCAGCTATGCTCCCATTGGTCAGCGACGCAACTCGTCATTGAAGACGAAGAAAAAAATTAAACATGCTAGACTTTCTGTCGGGGTGTCGCGAGGCATCACAAGATGCTACGACGATTGTTGTCCACTATGGCACACTACATGACATAAAACAATCAATCTTTGCCCACGATGACCATTCATCGTTTCCAGCCCCACCCGACACCCTATGACTTCCAGATCGGGCTAAAATTGAGTAGTCTGATTTTGGCATAAATGAGCTTTGGCCCAGAGAAGACGGCGGCATTTCTGGATCGTTTTGACATATGGCATCTTCTTTGCATGATACGGCTTTAACTTTTGTTAAAAATTAAGTTAATTTGTGGATTGCATGGACAATACACAGACAATAATTACCTCTGCCAAACGAAGTTGGCAGGAGGTAATGTGATCGGAGCCATTTGTTTGTTTGTGAACAAGATAACTCAAAATGTGATGCACAAGTATGTCTGAAATTTTGTGGGCGGGTCACTATTACATCAGGGATGGAACCTATTGATTTTCACCGCGATCAGTCAAACAATATGGCTGCCATGGCAGCCATCTTGAAATCCTGTGACACTCGATAACTGAACTTTGCTCCCACTCACCAAGATTTGGACTGTGCTGCCTTAGCGGAGGTTGGCACTCTAGGCGTGCCTCTAGTTTCCGGAAGTTTTCCTGAACCCTTGCAGTGAATACCAGTGCAGAATTACGCCTGTTTTTAATGCAGCACCGTATGAGGGCCCAAAGATCAGGAGCATCCAATATTGACCATTGGCTCTATTCCTTGCGCACAGAGATTTCTCCAGATTCTCCGTATCTTTTGATGATATTATGTTTTGTAGATGGTGAGATATTCAAAATCTTTGCAATTTTACATTGAGGAATATTTTTCTGAAATTGAATTTTTTTGACTCAGATTGGTGAGCCTCTGCCCATCTTTAACTCTGAAATACTGCCTCTCTAAAATGCTGTTTTTATGCCCAGTTACTGACCTGTTGCCAATTAACCTAATTAGTTGTAAAATGCTCCTCCAACTGTTTTTTATTTGTACCATTTACTTTTCCAGCCTTTTGTTGTCCCTGTCCCAAATTTTTTGAGATGTGTTGCTGCCATCAAATTCAAAATGAGCTAATATTTTCCGTGAAAGGGTAAAATGTCTCACTTTCAACATCAGATATGTTGTCTATGTTCTATTGTGAATAAAATGTGGGTTTATGAGATTTGCAAATCATTGCATTCTGTTTCATTCATGTTTTACACAACGTCCCAACTTCATTGGAATTGGGGTTTGTACTTACATATTATGCAAAATATACCTTCTAATACCCAAAGACATCCTGATCTGGAGCTATCCTGGACTGATTCCACCACAGTTTTACGTGACAGGATGCCTTGCTCACACTCAGAGCAAGCACGCTGTGTTTGTTCAAAGGTTCATAGAAATAATAATGGGATTGAGGATGACTGGATGCCCACACGTCGCCAGCTGCCGACAAGACCGGGAACCAATTTTTTCCCATTCTGGTTCTGCGCTGAAATAAAACATATAATAAATCATTTCTCGTGTCAGAGCCGCAAATATTATGAACACATGAAATAATGAAGCCAGCTCGTGTGGAAGCCTCTCGGTTCTTATTGGCTGTATCAAAATAAACACAGAAATATGCATTTCGTAGTTCGCCTCGCAATTTCAGAACACCATTAACATGATTAAAATAACTTGTTGGGAATCTCCATCAGTGTGATCAGGAGACAACGACTTTGGAAGAGGCAGAACTGTTAGCTTTAAAAAGCATTTCATTTCAGCTACAGTTGATGAAATTTCATCTTGCCAAGAGATTTTTATCTCAAACTAAATAGAAATGGAAGTGGCATCAACTTTACCACTACTATGAGAATTGTTGTCTCCATTTGAGTCCAATTTTTTTGTTCGATAGGCATGGATTTTGAGAGGAAACCGAGAAGGAAATTAAATGGGTCTGGTGCCACAAGTGGTTTAGCCATGGATGAAATCTGGCGACTGTTGAACTTCTGAGAGTGAAGAGCTGGTGACATGATTCGAAAACAAATAAAGGGAGCTGCATTAATCGTAATACATGTATGCATCTTTCTTGGGATCATGTATTATGTGTTTCATAATACAAAGATTTACTTGCATTTCCGATTTGATGTATTAAAGTTCCTACTGCCTTGACAAAAATCACACATAAAAAATCAAACTTTAGGTTCAAGGATAACGAGACGTGCCACCCACATGTTAACGGTTGTCATTACATCAATTAACTTTCTTTCACCAACATTTATTCTAGGTGCAATAAGCGATATGCACATATTGTAGGCCAAGGCTGAGTTACGCATCACCGATACTAAAAAGAACTACTTGAAGGGGCTTAGAAAGAGGCATGAAAACTAACAAATCAATGCAACGCAGTGCGTTTTGAATCACATTGCAGTTAAAACAGTGCTTTTGGACACTCACAATAATAGTACAATTGCTGACCCACCTCTAAAACAACTTATTTCAACTCTTGGACAAGTGGACAATACCCACATTACCATGTGACTCGGCCAAGGTGCCATTCCGTTGTGCATAGATTATGTGACAGAAGTGTGCTGATTGGTCATATGTCAATGAGTTACATTAAAGGAGAAGTACCATTTTTACAGTTTTGACATTATTTGTGGCATAAAATACAATCATTTACTCACCCATATAACCTCCGTGTTACTAGAAGTCCTTCAGAAGATATTTAGATCTAAAGAGAGCCGCGTATATCCTTATAATGGGAGTGAACGGGGCACCGAGAGCGCAGCCTCTAATGCCACATTATCTGTCGCGAAACTCAATCATTTCACCAATATTTTGTTATGATTCGCTAGTGTTGTCCCCCTTTTGAGTCCAGGGTTGTCTGTTATCGTCATCTGGCGTCTGTTGCACTTTCTGGCCCTCTATTTGTGGCCTTGCAGGAAAAAAGTCTTCTGTAGCGAAGTGAGCACTGAAAACCCGAAGATCCGCGCACCTCAATGCTTCCACTTGAGTATTCGGGTCTATTTTCAGCGCAACTGGCCAGAGCTTTAGCAATTCCAAATTGCGTAAAGGTAGCCTATGGAAGCTAAACGTTGTCCAACTGGTCATTTTGTTGCAACAACTTGGAAAAACGCAAACACGAACCATGATGTTTTACCAGCACGTAAAGCAGCCGACCGTCGCTGAGCTAATGAGCCGTACTGCGCCTACTCGCGGCACCTGAGATGACAACGTCCAGTTCAGAGGTTAGTAGGTCCAGCTACAGACACCGGATGACGATAACAGGCAACCCCAGACTCAAAAGGGGAACAACACTAGCGAATCATAACAAAATATTGGTGAAATGAATGAGTTTCGCGACAGATAATGCGGCATTAGAGGCTGCGCTCTCGGTGCCCCGTTCACTCCCATTTTACGGATATACGCGGCTCTCTTTGGATCTGAATATCTTCCGAAGGACTTCTAGTAACACGGAGGTTATATGGGTGAGTAAATGATTGTATTTTATGCCACAAATAATGTCAAAACTGTAAAAACGGTCCTTCTCCTTTAAGAGCCCAGAACCAGAATGGGAGAAAAAATTTGCTCCCGTGAAAAGGGGGCACTGAAGCGGCAACAGCTATATGCAGTGGTAGTTAACGATATTGAAAAAAATGTATTTGATCAGCAAAAAGTAGGCAGGGCATAAGGCTGTAGTAGGCGTCGTAATCACCACCTGCCGCCTTTTACTGAGAAGGGCAGCATAAACTTGCTGAATGAAGTTGTGCGTTGGACATGTATTGTCATTAAAAGAGCATGAAGTGAAACAACAGAAACTGACCCAAACATTTTTGTTAGTCCTGAATTTCTATTAATTTATTTTTATAATTTTTCTATTTACTTTGTGAATTTATGACTTGGATTTTTCTAAATATTGCAGATCATGCTTGTGTTTGCGCTTCATTTAGAGCAGGGGTGTCCAATCTTGTGCATGAAGGGCCGGTGTGGGTGCAGGTTTTTGTGCTAGCCAGCAGTGCTACAGCACCTGATTCCACTAATTAACTAATCAGTGGTTTCAATCAGGACCTTGGTGGGTAGAATCATCATGATGTGTATATTCCAGCACAAATTTGCATTATTCCACCAATACTAATGCCATGGCAACCAAAATTGATAGGTGTCATAAGTGAAGTATAACACACGTTGACACCAAATATGAAAGTAACTGGTCAAAAATTATGGCCTGTACAGCGTCCACAATGAAGTGTGTATGTTTCAGCACAAATTTGTGCATTATTCCGCCAATATTGTCACAATGGCAACCAAAATCGATAGGTGTCATAAGTGAAGAGTAACACATGTCCATACCAAATATGAAAGTAATTGGTCAAAAATTGCAGCCTGTACTTCGTCCACAAGGAAATCTCTATGATTTACCACTAACTTGCATATTATTTGGCCAGTACTGTTGCCATGGCAACCAAAATCGATAATTGTCAGAAGTGAAGTGTAACACATGTCCATAACAAATATGAAAGTAATTGGTCAAAAATTACAGCCTGTGGAGCGTCCACAAGGAAGTGTGTATGTTTCAGCACAAATTTGTGCATTATTTCACCAATATTGATGCCATAGCAACCAAAATCGATAGGTGTCATAAGTGAAGGGTAACAAATGTCTATATTTTACCACTAATTTGCATATTATTTGGCCAATACTGTCGCCATGGCAACCAAAGTCGCTAGGTGTCCGAAGTGAAGTACAACACATGTCCATATCAAATATAAAGTAATCGTTCAAACATTACAGTCTGTAGAGCCTGCAGATACAAGGAAGTGTCTCTAATTGCTGACACAGCGACAGCCTTATTGGCACAAAGATGCGACAGGAAATTGAATATTAATGTGAATCCACAGTAGCCGCCCGACTTTGTCCGGGGGCTACAATAATCAGAACAGCCATCACAGAACGCGGCTACCAATAAACCCACTGAAAACTCAAAATGCAATTATGCTATCCACTCAGACAGTCACAGCACTAATCTCTTGACAGTTAACATTACTGATATTTTGTTGTCTTCGCACCCTCTTTCACTTCAAATACACATGGGCTGGAATGGTGCGGACTCAGCACACCTGAATAGATAGCTAAACACTTGGATCCGATAAAAAATTGTCACACAAATTGAACAACTGGTGGCACTGTAGTACAAAAGGCAATATTTTGACCATTCCTGCCTCATGGCCAGCAAGTTTCACGGTTGTAACAAAATTTGGCAAATAGGTCATTGTTCTCATGAGAACAAACTTGCATCAAGGACCCTGAAAGTGCCCCATACTGCACAGCAAAAATCCCAGTGTTAATTCAACTCCAATAGAGTTCATTTGAGTCCAAGATGGATGGGTTGGTCTCATATAAACTCTACTGGAGTTGAATTAACCCTGGGATTTTTGCTGTGTGGATTTTCTGCATGTTTTAATTTGAAAAACATTTAAAATCCTCTTCATCCTACAATGACTGTGGCCAATTTGAGAAATATTTTGGTATTTTTCCTCATTTACATACCAATTGGTATAACTAATTTAGTGCTCAGGGTGGTTTTACCCAACAAATAGAACATTTTCAGTACATATTTATTTACAGTGGCAAAGTGTGTATTGCAGTCGCCTCACAGCAAGATGGATGTGGGTTAGAGTTTGGACTGGGGCCTTTCTGTGTGGGTTTTGCATGTGTTACAGGGACAAGAATGATGCAAGGCTCCCTGGTGCAACCATAGATGTATTATGAGGACTGGATACTGAACCGAAAATGCCCGCCCATTCGTTTCAATGGAAACTGACAAATAGCCTTATTTCTTGAGTCACGCAGACATGTGCATGTGACTTCTTGCTCACACATGCAAAGTGTGGGAACGCGCTGCCATCTGAGGTATCTATGACAACAGCCCAAGCCTGTGGTACTCCCCCACATAGTGCGCGCGTTCACGGCCAATGGTATGACCACCGCAAAACTCATGCCACGGCTCTGCACTGAACGGGCAAGAAGTTTACAGTTTAGAAACTCAATAAGAATATTAAATATTTATGAACGATTTTTATTTGACAGGTTAGTAACACTATTCACTATGTTACAAAAAAGTTAGCAGAACAGTTGACTTGCTGTCTTTAACATGACATATTTCAATCTCGTTTTCCACACAGTTCAAAGCTAAATGTATTCCTGGAAAGTGAGTCGTTTTGTTCTTGTTAGCTTGCAACCTCCTCAATCCTATTTGGATTCAAGACGATAACCCAACTGCACAGCGCACTGCCCGTGCTTTATGAACCGATAAATTTTAAAGTAGAAGACGTGAATTAGCCAATTTAGCCAATTCTGAAAAGCAAAATTACTTTTATGTTACGTATGCTCAAAGATCATTAAATCCATCCATCTATCCATTCATTATCTCTCTATACTGCTTATTCCTCACTAGAGTTGCAGGGGAGCCTGCAGCTTGTCCCAGCTGACTATTGGTGAAAGGCAGGGACTCACCCTGGACAGCTGGCCAATCCATCGTGGGGTGCACATGCCATTCACATATCATTCATTAAGTCCATTTATAAAAACTTTTTTCATCAAACTTACATCCACAATGTGGACACAATTTCAGTGTTTTCTACCTGACAGCAGTTTATACTGTCTCTAAAATATTGGCCTTAGGACACCTAACTATTTTATCCTCTCATTGTTTAAGTGAATATACGCTGGAGTCCTTCCCTTGAAAGAATTCCGTATCCAACCTCAACTTTTTCAGCTTTTAATTTGCCAGAAAGATTTTAAAAGGGGTGCCAATGTATTTTGGGGGGGTTTATTATGGGGGCATAGAATTTAAGATTAATATTAAATATTGTGAATGCATATGCTGCATGCCATGTTATATGGCATGACCATGTTTAGCAGCACTAGAAATTAAATTCTACATTTGCTTGACTGGATGTACATGTGATGTTTTTACTCACCAGAATATTTTCTCTGGGTACCCAAACATCAAACTAAGTCTTATAAGTGCTGATTTTGTTTGATATTAGTGGAGGTTGAATACAGAATTCTTTCCCTTCCCCTTAGACAGGAAATTTGTTAAGTCATCTCATAATCAGCAGCCCAGCTATAAAATGTACATAAAGTCGATCTTCGTTTCACGCTCATCTGTTTCTTCCTTCTGGGATTCTTATATTTTCTTGGCGCAGATGGAGTTCAGCTGCATCATTGGATCTCCGTAGCATCACTTCCGTGCGCTGATGCTGCTCACTAACAGTCACTAACAGCGTGGTCATTCACATTTCATCTTGTCACGAATTTCCTATCCACTCAAAACCTCAAGCTAATATAGGCTGAACTACAAATACTGTGTCTGTTTGTGCAGTGCTGATTTTGTTTGATATTAGTGGAGGTTGAATACAGAATTCTTTCCCTTCCCCTTATACAGGAAATTTGTTAAGTCATCTCATAATCAGCAGCCCAGCTATAAAATGTACATAAAGTCGATCTTCGTTTCGCGCTCATCTGTTTCTTTCTTCTGGGACTCTTATATTTTCTTGGCGCAGATGGAGTTCAGCCGCATCATTGGATCTCTGCAGCATCACTCCCGTGCGCTGATGCTGCTCACTAACAGTCACTAACATCATCTTGTGATGAATTTCCTATCCACTCACAACCTCAAGCTAATATAGGCTGAACAACAAATACTGTGTCTGTTTGTGCAGTGCTGTCATGCAAGTTCGGCACATGCATGAAATAATATATACTTAATATTTTGTATCTTAAAAGTTGCTGAAAAGTTATGACATCAAATATGCACATCTGCTATTTTAATAATTAAGAATGTGCATGCAGTGGTAAATAAATTATTTACTGTGCTGATTTTTGGGCTGAATTTATGCCACGCTTAAAGTGCGCACATGGATTTAGTCAATGCTACAAAGCTACGTAACCAGCACATAATATATGAAGCAGCAAAACACAGTACCGTGAATCGGTGTAAGATATTCAGAGTAATGGAAATATACAACTCAGTTTAAGTACATCTTGAACACTTTAATACGAAAAAGCAGAGCAAGTGTTAGCTACTTGCATGATTAAAGGATGTCACCTTCAGTTACTGAATAACCAACAACAGCCTTTGCAAGTTTACTGTTTATTCTGTAATGTTACATAAAGGCTAGGTGTAGCAATCGAGTTGCTACATAACAAAGCCATTCATCAAATGCAATAAATGGAAACATTCGTATTGTTACGCCTGCTCACTTTACCGACTTGGCAATCATCTTTGACAGCACAGAATCACTGAAGAGACTCCAATGCTCTACACTAAGGTACTGACATCCGCCGCTGTGCTACGGGAACACACGTAGAATCGAGGTCCTCTTGGTGTTCACGTACCCTGAATAAAACCAAAAAATTTTGTCATTGCCACGGAAAAAAAGGCACCATTGATTTAAAAGAGAAAAATCGACAGATTATATGTTGATCATTTGTGGTAGTCAAAAAAATTTATTCACAGATTTATCAGTGTCTTTTTGAATTGTTCCCAATGCAGAAATTGCTTTTTGCCCCCCATGGCATCGTGTGACTTGCAATGTCAGCTTGACCGCTAAGCCCTTGTCGGCATGTGTCTCAGCCCTGGTTCAGTATCCAGTTCATCCATGGGTGCAACACATTTAATTTCCTGTTGGAAATATCAAAAGACAGTTCAGGTCTGAGAGGCTCTCTTTGGCTTGCATTACTGAACTACCTCATTGCATGCTGATGACTCCTTCTTTTCAATTTTTACACTTTTACACCTTTGCCAAGTATGGCCGGTAACAATATCCATTTGAAAACCACTGGGAAATCATATTCATTGCAATAGACACACTACCAACTGTATAAGGATGAATTCTCTTACCACAGCTTTTCTCTCCTGGATATCAAAGGCAAGAGCTCAATTTCTTTTCTTCACAGGGATTACCAATAAGAAACCATTTAGCAGTTAAAATTATTCTAATTTCAAGTACATACCAACAGGTGTTTGGCAATTTACCTGTAAGCTTAATCAGATTAACTTATATAATAACCACTTTAAAACATAAATGAATTACATGAACTAACAATTCTTAACATTAGTCTAAAACAAAACATCAGTCAGTGCGGCTCTTTCCAAATCTTCTCAGAATTTCAAATAACAGTTATCAATCGTAAACATTGTTGAAAGTCACTATTTCAAAAAATATATTCTTTAACATGCTTTTTCCAATGCAATGATGTAGAAGGGAGAGCACAGGAAAAACGAACACTGTGAACAACAGCCTGCTAACAACGACTACCATCCTCATGTTAATCTATATGCCCATTAGCTCGCCGGCCTACTTGACACTGGTACGCTACTAAACTAGCCACGTTGCGACAAATTTTCCGTCAATCCTGCCGGTCTTCACAAAGCTTAATACACAGTATTAAACTATCAAACATATAACTCGGTTCATTCATTGGATGAACTTTAGTTACCGGAAAAATACCGGACACTCTTATTTTGCGAGCAGAATTTGCTCCGGCAGCGCCTGCCATTTGTAGCACAGCAAAGGGACAACTCTTATTTTTACCTATGAAATCATTTAATGTCCCCATACATTATGATAACAAACCATAGTTTTCCTCAAGTGTATAATTAATATCTACTATAATCAGGGTTCAGTAGCTTACCTGATGGAAATAGAAAAAGACAGTTCAGGTCAGAACTGCTCTCTTTGGCTTGCATTACTGAACTAACTCATCGCATAATAAAGACCTCTTCTATTTATAAAGGCTGCATTTCATTCCACAAGGTTAATCCCTATGCCCTACACCCTGAGAGGTCAGTTCCCTTCATGGTGAAAACTCTGAAGGGTAGCAGGGAGTAGGATTTCCAAGTGATGGTCGTTTGGAATGCCCTTCGACATATCTCGGGGCAGCCGAATTCTGTTTAAGCAAGTATAAACAAAGGCAGCCTGGCGACGGGAGAACTGCTATCACTGACCATTTATCAGTATCACAGTAGCTGTATAACCAACCACGCAGCTTTCATAAGACCACAAATTTCCTCTAGTAAAATATTAAAAAGGTCCGTTTACAACTTATAGCCAATCGACATCAGTAAGCTATCAAGCTAGGTTTGTTAGCTTTCTGTGTGCTAACTATCAGCCATTGTTGTTGTCATTTACTTGAATGACGTTGAGTTGCACACGTCATTAGGCTCGGGTTGTCGCACGGCATTGTGGGACCAAAATGACCATTGCCTGCTCACTTTGTAAACGAATGTTATGAAGGGCCCTATAAATTGGAATTCCCTTCAAAATGGCTGCGGTGGGCGTGGCTCTCTTTATGTTCACTTTGAAGTGAAGAACCCTAGCTTTTGAAATACAGCCTAAATGTCAGGAAATGCTGCAAGAGAACAATATACAGAGTACCCTCCGTTGAGAATGATTAAACAACCTCCTCAAGGGACTAATAACAGAATAATACGGGCAAGTGACAAAATGTTTACATCGCATTCTTGAGACCTTAGTTTTTCCCACATTCAAAAATTTTTCACACTTAAATGTTTCAGATCATCAAACAAATTTTAATATTAGACAAAGATAACCCAAGTAAATACAAAATGCAGTTTTTAAATGATGATTTCATTTATTGAGGGAAAAAGCTATTCAGACCTACCTGGCCCTATGTGAAAAGTAATTGCCCCCTAAACCTCAAATAATTGGTTGTGCCATCCTCAGCAACAACATCTGCAATCTTTCACATTGCTGTGGTGGAATTTTGGCCAACTCTTCTTTGCAGAATTTTTTTAATTCAGCCACGTTGGAGGGTTTTCAAGCATGAATGGCCTGTTTAAGGTCATACTACAGCATCTCAATCGGATTTAATTCCGGACATTGACTAGGCCACTCCAAAACCTTCATTTTGTTTTTTATGTAAGCCATTCGGAGGTGGACTTGCTGGTGTTTTGGATCATTGTCCTGCTGCATAACCCAAGTGCGCTTGAGCTTGAGGTCACAAACTGATGGTCTGACATCCTCCTTCAGAATTTTCTGGTAGAGAGCAGAATTCATGGTTCCATCAATTACGGTGAGTTGTCCCAGTCCTGAAGCAGCAAAGGAGCCTCAAACCATCACACTACAACCATGTTTTACTGTTGGTATGAAATGCTGTTGGTTTTACACTAGATGTACGGACACCTTCCAAAAAGGAACTTTTGCCTCGTCAGTCCACAGAATATTTTCCCAAAAGTCTTGAGGAACATCAAGATGTTTTTGGCAAACGTGAGACGAGCCTTTGTGTTCTTTTTGGTCAGCAGTGGTTTTCGCCTTGGAACTCTCCCATGGATGCCATTTGTGCCCAGTCTCTTTTTTTATTGTCGTTGCTGACTTTAACTGAGGCAAGTGAGGCCTGCAGCTCTTTAGATGTTGTTCTGGGTTCTTTTGTGATCTCCTGGATGAGTCGTCGATGCACTCTTAGAGTAATTTTGGTAGGCCGGCCACTCCTGGGAAGGTTCACCACTGTTCCAAGTTTTCTCCATTTGTGGATAATGGCTCTCACTGTGGTTTGCTGCAGTCCCACAGCCTTAGAAATGGCTCTGTAACCCCTTCCAGACTGATAGATGTCAATGACTTTGTTTCTCATCTGTTCTTGAATTTCTTTAGATCGCGGCATGATGTGTTGCTTTTTGAGATCTTTTAACCTACTTCACTTTGTCAGAGAGGTTCTAAGCGATTTCTTGATTCAACAGGTCTGGCAGTAATCAGGCCTGGGTGTGGCTAGTGAAATTGAACTAAAAAAATGTGGTTAATCACAGTTAATTCATGATTTAACAAGGGGGGCAATTACTTTTTCCTCATGGGGCCAGGTTGGTTTGGATAGCTTTTTTCCCTTAATAAATGAAATTATCATTCAAAAACAGCATTTTGTATTTACTTGGCTTATCTTTGTCTAATATTAACATTTGTTTGATGATTTGAAACATTTAAGTGTGACAAACATGGAAAAAACTAAGAAATCAGGAAGGGGGCAAATACTTTTTCACAGCACTGTACAAACTGTAAAGCACTGATATGTAGCACTTAGTGATGGCCTTTCTCCCAGGTCAACTGGTGGTGATCCCTGGAGTGATGATGAATCACGCGCTGATACTGTCCGTCTACATCTTGACGTTCCTGATTGGCTTTCCCGCCAACATGCTGTCCGTTTGTGCCCTCAGTATTAAAGTCCGGAGCAAGACTACGCCCACCGACATACTGCTTCTCAACCTAACAGTGTCCGACCTGCTCTTCTTGCTCATCCTGCCTCTGAAGATGCATGAGGCTGCATCTGGCATGCGCTGGGACCTCCCCTACTTCCTGTGCAGCATCACCTCCTTCTTCTTCTTCTCCTCCATCTACACCAGCTCTCTCCTGCTCCTGGCTGTCAGTGTGGACCGCTACCTGGCTGTGGCTTTCCCAATCCACAACAAAGAACTGCGCAAGCCTGCCTATAGCGTAGTTGGCGGAGCTATCGCCTTCATCTTGGGCTCTTGTAGCTGCAGCGTCATCTTCTTTACTCAACACCTGCTTCCAGGAGACAACTCAGCCAACGCCTCTGTCTGCTATGAGAACTTCACGCCAGAGCAGCTGGAGGTCCTACTTCCCGGAAGGCTGTCCTTGTTCGCCGTCCTCTTCCTTGTGCCGCTCCTGATTTGCGCCTTCTGCTACTTGAACTGCATCCGCCTCTTGTACACCCTGCCGCGGATCAGCAAGAAGAAGAGGCAGAAGGCTGTGGGTATGGCCCTCAGCACCCTGCTGGTGTTCATTGTGTGCTTCCTACCTTACAACCTCTCACACCTACTGGGCTACCTGCAGGGGTCCAGCCCCTCCTGGAGGGACTACGTACTTCTCCTCAGCACTGTAAACACCTGTGTGGACCCCATCATCTTCTACTACTCCTCCTCTGCCTTCCAAGCCACCATGACAAAATCCCTCCAGAGGCTTCCAGGGTGCTTTCGTCTATTAGTGAAGAATCCAATCAGAGCAGAGACACCTGACTAGAGTCCTGCCTCAGACATTATTTTCTATTTAGGTGGAGGAGTAAGACTTAATCTCAAGAAAATTCTTACCTAGTTTAGTCTAAATAAAGCAATAATGGTATGTTAAATTACACAACAGTTAGTTATGTGTATGTACTCACGTTTTTTCCATATTTTGCTTAATTTTATTGATATTGTTTAAGTCTGTTGTTGGGATATACATATTTCTACATAATTAATCCTAATTCTGAACATAGATAGTTTTATTCTAGTGTAACAGCTCATATTTCAAGCACAATGACCAGTACAAAGTTCAATACGAATGGGCGATCTGGCTTAATGAATCAATAGTGTATGTTTTGGGTACAAAATGCGTTAAGCCTATCATAAGATCATCTTCCATGTCCTTTGTAGCCATCTGCAGAGTTCTTATTAAAAGCCGTTTACCGGTAATTTTACCCATTTTTTTTCATTGGATCGTTGCCGGCTATTATTTCAGCTGCCATTGATTGTCATTATTCCAAAAATCAACTCATGAAAGGCCTTTTTTGTCAAAGTTTGAAGAAAATCATGCCGATACTTTATTTACCACGCTACAGCTCTCCAATCTCTCCGTATCCGGCACAAGTTTTGCATGCGTACGTATTCATCAGAATAGAAGCAGCCAGTGCAGTGGCGTGCAATGCAGCCCTGTGCATTGGACCTCTCGCGCTGCTGAATGAATGCAACTGTTTCGTCGATGAACGTAACTGTGCTTGGCTACCGAGTCGAGTGTGAGCAGGGAGCTGAGGGGAAACAATTAGCCCAGTACAGTACATTGGATGGCAAAAATTACTCCTATAGACTTCTATGTATAACTCACTCGCCAAGAGACAGCCTCAATCTTCACAATTTGTGATAATAATAATGGTTTCAGCCCACGTAATTTTCTTATCTTTTCAACCAATATAATATTTTATGTAATCAATTATGTTAAAAGATGAAATAATATTTGTATTACTCAGTCCTTATGTTTAAGTCTTGATCAAAGAAATCATGATTATTACTTTGAATTGTTAAATTGCCACGCCGTCTACACTGCACTAGCGCTACTGCCGGCCTAGCGAGCTATCGATTGCGATATCGGTAGCAAGAAGCAACATGGAATCGGATGAGCCAAAAGCAAAAAAGAAGAGGCAGTCTTCACTCAAAGCTTTTTTTGTGCCCAAAAGACAACGTTCCAGTAATTAAAAAAAATTTGTGCAATCACTTGGGCAATCACTTCTCTTTGGAATTTAATCCTCTCATTCATGTGAACGGGTTCAGAGATAGGTGTCTTCTGGCCTCATTAAAATACTACTTTTACTTGGCTTTGTCTTCGCTATGCGAACGCACCGATAAAATTGTTGCCACGTATTGTTCCAAGCCGAAAAACTCAGTTTAAACTTTGAATACTAGTCGATGAACTCTTTGACCCACCTGTTTCATTGATTAATTAAATTTAAACCTATAATTGTAGGCATTTTCCTGAACAATGCAACCAGGAATTTGCAACAATCAAGGTTTTGACTTGAGTAACTCCGTGCTCCGCAGACTGCAAATCAAAATAAAGTGTACATGCAAATATATTCTATGTAATAAAATGTGTATGCAATGATGCGAACCAGGAGATCTTTGGTTGTGCATGATTTGGATGTGGCGTGATGTGAGAGTCCCTTTGCTGTTGTCGTACTCATTTATGGAAAGTGAGCGAATTACGCCAGGTAACCTATAAATCATACATGATCAACCATCTCCGGGCTCGCATTCTTGCACAGCGCAGATGCAATGGATGCACACTTTATTATGTAGTATGTGTTGTATGTTATTTGACGATCTCACAATCAGCAAAGGTGAAACATGATGGATGCATTGTTTGAGAAAATGCCTAAACTTGATGTAAAAAGTGAGGATGCTGCACAGGAATTGGGCTTTTGAAAAGGTTAATGGTCCCAAGATGGTAACTTTTGACTTTGTTTAGAAGAGCAATGCAGAATAGTTTGGGGCAAGTGCATGGAGAGATGAAGACAGATACATTTATATCAGAAGTTTTAGTTTGTATTGTTGATCATAGATGTGTGTGTGTGTGTGTGTGTGTGTGTGTGTGTGTGTGTGTGTGTGAGCGTGAGTTAGAAATATGCCTTGTAGAAAAGTAATGCCTTGTTAAAAAGTTCTGCATTCTCATTCATTTAGATACAGAAAAAGTTCATTTGTGTTCAAATAAATGATTTATTTTACATCATTTTAAACAGATGGTTATTGTTCACTGGTCATTTCAGGCGCTACTAGCAGTGATGTTTCAGAAAATGCGGCAACCACAGACAAAGAAAGTTATTCTTTTCGATCACAACAAGACCCTCAATGTGCTCTTCACACCTTTTCACATCAAACATCAGATAGCCATAATGATGCCAAGAAAGAAAAATTAGCAAGCACTGACACTCTTCGTGCAGACTCTCCATCATCATGCCAAACATCAGGCAGTCTGAATCATCAAGATGATCCTCCACATAAATCTTCAGGGGGTTGTCCAAATAATGCTGATACAAATGACAGTGATGCTAGAGCCAGATCACGGCAGAGTAATGTCGAAGATGTTGAGCTACCTACAAGTCAAATAAAAGCCACACCAGTTGACTCATCTGTGATGATAGAAACAATACAGGAATATTTTGATATTGGAGATACAAATATGCCTAAGTTTCACAGCTTTTATCATTGCACCAAGAAATGCTCTTTGTTAACACAATCAGAATGTGATGAACGGCATACAATGAAATACATATTCAAACGTCAACTGCTCCTAGATCACAAATTGACATCTTGCTCAGAAACTGGAATCCACTGGCTTGTTTACAGTGAGCAGGAGCGTGGAATGTTTTGCATTTTGAGTGGGAAACACAAATCCAGTAATGAGAGTAACAAAAGCCAAATATACAGTAAAGATGCTGCTAGGAGATTTCGCAGTCAAGCTCTAGAGGACCACTCCTCCAGCAAGCAGCACCGTTCTGCTATCACAGCAGAGCTTCTTAGCAGGGTATCAGAATTCCATGAGAAGTCTGTGAAACACAAAAGAAATAAAGACAAGTCCTCTTCAATGCATTTGCCACTGCTTACTTTCTTGCCAAGGAAGAAATTGCAAACAGAAAGATTCTTCCATTACTTGATTTTCTGCAGTCAGTAGGTGTGAACTTGCAACACTTCCAACACACATCGGAGGCTTCCATATGCCAAATCATTCTCTGTCTTGGGGAAACAATCAAGGACAGGGTGATCCAAAGAGTTCACAAAGCAGTATCATATGGCATTCTGGTAAATGATGCTGCGGATTTAGCTGTAGTTGAAAAAATGGTAACACTTATCAGTCATGTGAATCAGAATACAGCTCTAACACAAGTAGACTTTCTTTCAGTAACCAATGTCCTTGATGGTCCTTGTAGTGAAGGTGCAAATGCAAAAGTTCTCTTCACAAAGCTCACAAAAGAGGTTCAGAAATGTGACTTGGATCTGGCTAACTTCACAAGCCTGGGGCCTGTCTCATGAAGCTGGATTAACATACCCGTGGTTTCCCTCAGTTACCCAGCTGCACTTAACCAGACATCCACTGTCTTGATTATCGGTCTCACGAAGCCGGTTATCAACTCGTTTAGTGAACCCAGGAGTTTCCAATCTAGATATGTGCTCGCGCACTAAAAGGGGCGGTGTTAACTCTATTTGACCAATTGCACACCATGGAGAAGCCACAGAGAGCAACTTATTTCTCGACGGAGGAGCAAACAATAATTTTAAGGATGTATGAAGAATATAAAGACATCATTCAGGCAAAAATCAACACTGTTGCAGCTGCCAGAAGCCGCAAGGAATCTTGGCAAAAAATCGCCGACTCTGTCAATGCGCAAGTTACTGGGATTGTAATATTAAATCACCACTGTGTGTGTCTCTCAAATGTATGTGCCTGTTTCGATTTTCTTTTATTCTTTTTGACAATTTAACCTCATCATTTCAGTTGCAACCCCAGTGGAGCCGAAAAGGACTTGGGAGCAAGTAAAAAAATAAATACAAGAACATAGTTCAAAGTGGTCAGTAAGTTTATTATAATATCTTCCAGGCTACATATATGATGTAAACAATATATATACATTGTCTACAATAGTCTACACTACAACATACACAAAGCTTTACCTTTTACGCCATCTCTTTGAAGAATGATCACAATGGAACTGATTTGATTTTGTGTGCAGCTCACAGGAAAAAATGTGACAAGAAAAAGACGGGAGGGGGTCCTCCTACACAACCGTACACTCCTGCAGAGGAGTTGGCCTTATCTTATAATAAGGGTCGCCGCATAACGGAGGGTGTGGAGGGGGAATCTCATCAGACCCTGGTGGAGGTAGCAGCTCACAAAGCACGGCATATGTACATGGTATGTTTCAGCGCGCCAAATGTTAAAACACCGGGCTGCTTTTAAAACACAATTATCCTTTTATTGCGAAAGTAGCTTAAGTAACATTTTTTTTTTTCATGGAACATGCGCTCTCTCTGGAGCGCTCCTCTCACTATAGGTGCGGCTTCCTCCACGGGATTCTCAAGAAATGGGCAGGTCATTTTTCCAAGACAATAGCCAGTAGGTGGGCTTATATACTCGCTGAGATCTTATCCTGAACTTAACATGCTCCGAGCAGGTTAAGCGTTCAGCATAAGTTACCGCGGCAACGTACCCCGCTAAGAAGTGAACCAGCTTCGTGATATGGAAAACCCAGGGTTATTCCAGAAGTTACCTCGCTAAGCCGAAATCCAGCTTTGTGAGACAGGCCCCTGGTCACTGATGGTGCAACTGGGGACTTAGCAGCCTTACTGAAACAAGTTAACAAGGTACTAATTTCTGTCCACTGCATATGCCACAGGCTGTCACTGGCATGTGTACAGTCAAACGATCAAACTAACTACCTGTCTGTGGTTCAAACGACTTTGCACCAGCTTTGGAGATTCTTTGAAATGTCCCCAAGAGAACTGCACAATACATGAAGACCCAGCTGGAATATAATTCCAGAGACAGTCAGTGGAGGAGCCAAGCATATTGTGGTCCGTGAAGTTCGACAAGCATGCCGCACAAAGTGGCTCTCTCTGGATCGCTCAGTAGAGGGAGTTTTCCTTGACTTTGTTCCTTTGCTACAAACTCTTGAGCACTTTGCTGAGAAGGATGCAGTAGCAACTGGGCTTCTCAAGAAAATAAAAACTGCTAGATTCTTGGAGGCCATCTACATCTTCAAGGGAGTGCTGCCAATCCTACCAACCATGAGCAAGGCTTTTCAACAAGGGACAATAAACTGTGCTAGAATAGGGCCGGCAATATCAGCCCAAAAAATGCTTTGAGAGAGGTAGTTGATTCAGGGCAAGTGCTTGCTGACATGGGAAAGGACCTAGCAGAGGATGGACCGCTGTCTGAGTGTGACACTCATCCAAAAGAGTATCAATATGCAGAGGTGTCATCAATGTTAAACAAGTACACAACAGCTCTACAAGCAAACCTAGATCATAGGTTTAAAGATTCCCTGCCGGTGCTCTGAAGTTTTTCTATCTTTGATCCTTCCACTCCATGCACAGAGAACATTTCAACCCATGGACAAACAAGAGATTGAGACACTTGGGAACCATTTCTTTCCAGATTGCCCAGTTTCCAGGGAAAAGTTACAAGCGGAATATAATAACTTTAAGTTCTAACTGTTGGAGTGGGGAAAGAAAGGAGAGTTCAGACAAGGAAAGGCAACGCCAACTGAATGGGTGCTCTGTCGTGTTCTCACAATGAAACAAGCATACGTTCAAGTGTATCCAAAGCTATTGTACATAGCTCAGGTATGTTCCTCATTGTCAGTCTCAAATGCATGGCCAGAGCATAGTGTGAGCACCATGGGATGAGTAAAAACATGTTTTAGGAGCCGGATGAGGAATGACCTGCTTGAAAGCCTCATGTATATGAGCATAAATGGACCACCAGTTTCCTCTGAAGCATATGAATCAGTGATCATGAAGGCCATAAACAGATGGAAAACTGAAAAATGTAGGAGGAGGAAGCTCCCCAAGCGAAGTGATGGGATTCCGTGTCCGGTGATGTCCTTGGTAGATGCCCAGGTGTGTTACTGATTTTAACAATTTTAACTTAATAGAATGGTCACTCATAATGGGTTGATTATTTACTATTCTCGATATACAGGGTGTATAAAAAAAAATGTCCCACTTTGAAAAATTGCCCTAAAATTCATATTCTTTTACATAGGTTGATAGAGAATGGTTCAGTGCTTTTTTGTGCAATTGCACATACTCAACATGTTGTGAGTGAGTGAGCACAGGCTAATTACGTAAATTGCGATACATCTGTTTTTCACGAAAAAGTGCTGGGATGAAAACAGGATCTGAGACCATGAGAAGCAACGTTAGGTAAGCCCTTAAGTGTCCTAAAAAAATTCAGGAAATTGCTTTAACCCTTTGCTCTCCAGGTGGCTAACAGTCCTGTTATGTCATGTAATGTAATGTAATCAATGAATGGATGTCCCCAGAATGGTGCAACACCAGGTGTCATGTTCCTGTCATTGACCAACTGCCCCGTTATCGTCGCAACAGAAATGGCCGATTTCAGACAGCGTGGTGGGCACAGGATGGTGGCCCACCCCACAGACGGAGGATTGTAACAGACTGTCTTACAGAACTGTTCGGAGAACGAGTGATTGCCCTACACCGCGACGTGGAATGGCCCCCGAGGTCACCGGACTTAACCTCTCTTGACTTTTTCTTGTGGGGTCATCTTAAGTCAAAAGTGTACGTTACTCCACCTAGGGCCCTGGATGACCTTGAGGAACGCATAACGGCAGAAGTCATTGGGCCTCATGCAAGAAGCGATATAAGAACAAATTTTCTCTTATTTTTGTTCGTATCCCCGATTTTTTTCTTATTTTGTTCTTACCCATTGATTTCTGGGATGCACCAATGTTTTCTTATTTTTACTCTTCTCTCAGGTAAGAGAAAATTTTATGAGTGGTCGAGAGCACTCTTACCGAGATAAGAGAAACATCTCTGTCCACAAATTCTTTGTCCATTGCACGGAAACACAAGTTTTAAAACCTATTCATTAAAAATGCATCATACAATCAAATTTTGATTGTTTTATGTTTTTGAGAAATTATAATGATTTTATTATTTAATTCTTGGGCTAAAGAGTTTGGGCAGTTGATGCTAATTAGGACTAAGCAATAAAAACCCTTAGATACTTGCGTGCATTCTGCTTCTGAATGGCTACCTATTGCTGTTGGACGCTTTGGCAATCCAGGCCTTGCGCAGAGAGCGTGTTTTTAGAGATCGTGCGGATCTGTTTGCTCAGACAGATGAACGGCTACTCATACCAAATGTGAAAGCAACCATACTTGAGCACGGAAGATTACTGTTTTGTGTTACGGCTCTCTTGCCCTTAAAAATGCAGCGGCGAAAAGATATCTCCATTCAAACGAAGAAATTCAATGCTTGCTCTAAATGTAGGCGGACGAAAACATACAATCACAACTGGATACTACCCGCAAAAACTCGGAGATTTATGGAATAATTCGTGAGTAGTTACATTCGCTTGGTTATCACAGAATAATAGATCAGTGCTGTGACAAACTAAAGAAAATGCGGCGGCGATATTTCAAAGTGCGGGACGCAGTGCGAAAGCCTGGCAGCTCAAGTTATGAGAAAGGTAAATTTTTGTGGTATGAGGCAGTGGGCAGCATAATCGGCCAAAAACGCAAGGGCCAAATAATTCCGTATGCAACATCCAACTATGTCGAAAGTAATCAGTACATTTTTGGCTTACCTTGATGTTTGGTACCCAGAGAAAGATTTGGATGTGTTAAAACATCAATCATTCAGTCGAGAAAATTTCGAGTTTAATTTTTGGTGCTGCTATACGTGGTAATCCATGTTACAGATGACACACTGGGTTGCTAGGGCACGCGCAGCATATGCATTTGTGATATTAATATACGATATTAATATTCTAACCCCCCTTCTCAATAATAAAACCCCCCGAAATATGTTGGCGCCTCCTTTTAAAATCGTACCCCATTTAAAACCACCAAGGTGCATACTGCAACGCGCTGTATCAGAATTTTGACATGTTTGCAAATGTACTGGCACGGCATGCGATACTAGTGCGAAAGCTGACCAGCGGGGGGAGAGGGGAGGGAGGACAATCGTATTGTGGCACGGTACGGAACTTTTTTTTTTGTTCTTTGCATACGGCAGGTCACCTGCCCTTATATGGTGTTTAGTGGGTGTCGTATATGCTAATTTAAAACAACCGTCCATGCGCTTCCAATTTACGATCAAGTGGGATTAAACATTCTGCACACATGGGTAAGAGCAGATTTGGACAGAAAGAGCGTTTCGTGCATCCGGAGTTTATTTCTCGTATTTTTTCTCTTAACAAAAAAATAAGAGAAAATATAAGAGAAATTTAAGAAAATGTTGCTGCAGGAGGCCCAATATTTTCAGAAGGGACAGAGCTCCAAAGTAATGGCAATTTGTGATAAACAAAGGGCATACCTAACATTGCTTCCTATGGTCTCAGATCCTGTTTTCATCCCAGCACTTTTTTCGTGCAAAACAGATGTATCGCAATTTACGCAATTAGCCATGCTCACTCATGCATGACATGTTGAGTATCTGCAATTGCACAAAAAAGCACTGAACCATTGTCTATAAACCTGTGTAAAAGGATTTTCAAAAAATTATAGAATATTAATTTTTGGGCAATTTTTCAAAGTGGGAAATTTTTTTTAATACACCCTGTACGTAAGATTTCATCAGGCAAACCCAAATTTGTGTATTGCGAACAAAGAACCTTCCGATGAACCAATTAAAATTATCAGGCAAAGAAAATTAAACATAGAACTACTGCTTGCATTAAGAAGTATCTAATGAGTATGTTGTAAGCTTCATTAGCTAATTACAATGAATTTGCCTGTACGTACAAATACATACAGTATCAGTATGTTAACTATTTGAAAGGGAGATCAATTTTAATCACTGTCCATTTTCACTCTTTAAATATTTCAACAGGTACAAACAGATGACCCATGGCCCTGTAGAAACCCACCTTGCTCCAGAACATCAGGTGCTCCCCAAAACATGGTGGATTTGGACATCGCGAATGATGACTCAGAAGAGCCTGAAGAGGATCATCGGAAAGAGGAAGTCCTGGGTGCAGTCAAGGCTCACAACTTGCCTTCAAGTCCAGGATCAGATACAGACGTTGATGATTGTGATTTCTGAACGCAATGGATTGTTTTGGTCATATCTACATTTTCGATGCATTCATAATAAGCGTGTTATTCATTGTTGTTTTGTTCTGCTTGCTTCCTTTGTATGATTATTTATGACCATTTCCACATCAAAAGAGGCTTGAAATATCACATATTATGAACCAATTTTAGTATCACTGCATAGCCATTTCTAACACATTGAATACTATAAAATCCAATAGGACACCGCTGGGGGCGACACAGGCCCCCAGACCCCCAGCGCGATTGAGCTGTAGCTGGTTATTCCTAAAACTTTATCTGCTATTCTAAACATTAATAAGAACCTTGAATCTGCATTTGACCTTACCTGCTAAAAAATTGAGATGAGAGATTTCACAAGACATCAAACAGGTGGATTCATCCCAAATGAAAAAGACCAGTTTGAGTGCAAGCCCATTAAAAATATCTGAATTGTACAATGCAGCAAACATTTGTGTTTTCAAAAATAACAGAAAGGCTTATATTTATCAGTAGCACTTTTTTCACTGTTAAATGTGTTATTCAGTTATGGACAAAACAAGTAGAATCACCAAAGACGGCAAAAATCCAAATAAATGCAAAAAAATCCAAGAGAGGTGGAGTTCAGCAAACGTTTTGGATTTTTTGCATTTATTTGGAGGTTATTATCATTCTGACAATGTCAGATCAATTACATAAATTTAGCCAAAAGGCAATCAGTTTTTGTCATTATCATTTCTTTATCATTACAGGTCATATTAGTCTTGGTCGTTCAGTATTAAATTGTTTGATTGTTAATCAGTGGCGTGCTTTCACGACCAGAACCAGACATCAGACGTCAAATGGATGACCAGGAAGAAACATGTTTACACGCGCGTGAAAACAGCGGATCAAAAATTGTTCGAGGACGTGGTTGTGTTGTAAACAAACATGACCCAGAACAATGTTAAGCATCGAAATATGGGTGCATTTCCTTTCCGCCATCTTGAATTGGTGCTGAACCCACCTCAATGTTTGGTTCTCATTTAGTTGAAACAACGTCATTCACGCGTAACCAAAGCCCTCAAAACGCCAAACCAATAACCAAAACACAAAAATATTTCTGGCTGTAGTCATGAAAACACGCCCCAGATGTACTTAGACGGGAACAGCTTGAGAGCAGTTGTGCGATAAATGGTGAGGTTACAGAAGACCCTCGGCACATCTGATGGCATGCCACTGATCATGTCTGGCTGTGGCTGTATTATTTTTCAAGGCTGTTGAGGCTTGGTCACAATGCCATAGGTGCAGAAGAAAACAAAATATTTTTCTGACTGACAAAAATTTCCAGTGTTGTTACCAGGGGTGTAGTGGAGGGGGAGCGCAAGGGCACGGCGCTCCCCGCACTTATAAAAATATTTTAAAAAAGAAAACGAAAAAGGTACTAATCGGGTGTGCTTACTGACAGATTGACAGCTTGTCAACCTATCAGATTCATGAGAACATCCTCTTTCTTAACTCGCATACTTTGAGATGACTGGGTTTGTGAGGCACTGGCCAACCTATCCACTAGCCAAGAATGGGTCAACTGATATGCGATGTTCATATTTGCTTTGTCCAGTAAAAAGCCATGAGGTTTAAAATATTCAGAAAAGTCAATAAGTATTGTTCCACTGTTCCACAAAATAATAAAACATTTTTTAACTTCCTGAAGCCTAACATCCCCCCTAGTGATGATGCCGGCGTTACAGGATATTCTAATGACTTGCTCTGAGCCTCTGACCCTTAAACGCATAATTGCATTCAAGATCACTTCATTTGTAATCGCTCAATTTATTTACTAAATAATCAAGACCAGTATGTAAGCCTGTGATTACTAAGAAAGTATTACGAAATGACAGATCACTGTAGGGCTACATTGGCAGTGTAGTTGGTAGTGATATTGTTGGGATGCGAAAAAAAAAAAAAAATCCGTTCTAGGATTTTTTTTCAGCTGTGCAACCTAATTTAATTTAAGATTGAACTTAATCCTTATGTTTTCAGCGTTCCAAAGAATAGGTTGCATTTGCAGGGAAGCATAGTTGCACACTGGTTGCCGTGCCAAGCGATAATAATTAATTTATTGAGTTATTAAGGCTTCTTACGTAGAAGCGTTGGTAATTCAAAAATTGAGTAAATTGGTTATCAGTGCATCGTGAAAGTTCAATGCATGGCATGCATTTAAAATAATTTAATGTGCATCCCATGCCTTGAACTTTCAAGGTAGCAAAGTCATTCATTTGGTCTTTACAGTGTAGCTTCTGAAATGGCAATTATCTAATTAAAGGAGGAGACAGCACTTCAGCAAAGTATATTTCAGTGGAAAGTAGAATTCTTGACGTGTCTAAAACGCATATTTTAATTTGATAATAATCCAATGCGACGCATTATTAAACCAGGGAGTCTTCAAATCAGCTTCAATATCAGGGGGCAGACATTTTTACTTGGGAATCTTCTGATTTTGAATTTGATCTTCGGAAACCTCTCCTTTAAATTCTTAATAACCTAAACCTTTCGCAGTGTACATCTCTGATTAGCCCCAGTTGCTCAGACTAATTGGTAGAAACCGACCACCGTCTAATTTATTTTCGATAGCATTGCTATGCATGATTGCACCACAAATTATGAGGCCTGTTCTTCTGCGCATATATGATGACGTAAAATATCAATATGTCTTTATAATTTCTGCGATCTTGTAGCAGCAAAGATTTGAGTAAAATAGTTTGCGTGGCTCATGAGGTAATAAGCCACAAGAATCCATTCTATATTCTGAATGTATTGGCCGCTAAAGGGCGTTGAAGGCACCTTACACAGCTGAGTGACAATCGTATGGATAGCGAAAATAAATGCTGCAAAGTCAGCGAAAGTTTTGGATTTTTGCATTTATATTGCCATCTTTACAATGCCATATCAATCATATAAATGTAGGCAGTAGGCATTCACTTCTTCATTACCATTTCTAATTTTAGTCATGTATTGGTCTTGTTCGCTCAGTCGATAGATGGTTTTCTTGATGGTTTTTCGAGAAATTTCAGTTAACTATCGTCCATGCAATCTCATATTGTAGCCTTCCTCATGGACGCAAAACAGCATGTCTTAATCGTTAATGGCGACGCAGCTGATTGGAAGCCCATTTACTCAGTAAATTAATCAATCTATTACCCGATTCTTTCTCTGAAATAGGTTGAGTGTTGAGCCGTTTCGGCGCAACTCTCCGCGTGCGTGTAAATATCTTAAATGCCTGCGGTCAAATAACAAAAGAACACTTAAACACTCGTGAGGGTATGTTTAATTCGTGAAAACTACTACCACAGTTTGATTTGCACCTAAATATGTGAGCGTGTTAGCAAGCAGTAGGCCTAGTATGGATGCTCTGGCTATACTTGAGTTCGCACAGGAAGAGGCCCCTGAAGAAGGGCCATTCTTTTGGTGATATCCTCCCATGCTTTCTGTTTTTTTTCTCAGTGTGGAAGTATCACTCCTCTTGTCCTCTACGACCTTTTCATGGATCTTCACGGCCTCAATGAGATCCATTCTTTGAAGCGAAGTGAAATTCTCGCCACGTTTTTTTGCCAACATCTCTGTGCAAAATGCGTGTCCACAATACAACTACCCTTACATACGGGGTTATTAACCAGTAATGACAATTGGAAATACCCATTATGCAATGGCAGGTTGTCATAATTTGACTGGATCTGTTTAGTCTGAGGGCTAAAGGCAAGGTTATCCGCGTGTAGCTCAACGTGCGATGATCCCATCTTGTGAAATGGTGTTTAAACGTTTGTTTAGCTGCCCGCATACAACGGCATTTTAAAAATTTAAATGCATGTAAGTTATACGCACGCTAAAATGCTTCTGTGAAATCGGCCCAAAATGACCTAATATTTTTCATGAAATGGTAAAATGTCTCACTTTCAACATCTGATATGTTGTCTGTGTTCCACTGTGAAAAAATGTGAGTTTATGAGATTTGCACATCATTGTATCCTGTTTTTATTCACGTTTTACACAACGTCCCAGCTTCATTGGAATTGGGGTTTGTAATAAGCACGAATATTATGTTGATTTTTTATGGACAAATTGCCAAATTAGCAATCATGAATGATGCAGCTTAAGGGTAATGGTTAACAAGGTGAAGAACAGTAAATGAAAGCGATGTTTTTCTCACATTCATACTTCAGTTTGGCAACATTTTTCAATCAATCCACAATCTGAATAACTATTCCTAAATCTCAGTTAAAAAGTACCTTTAGTCATCATTGAGCAAAGGCATTTTCAATGTCTGAAGTGTCATGGATGAACAGTCACACATTCCTGCCGTGTTGATTGCATGTTGTACAGAGCTTTAAGCACTTAAAGCCTTAAGCCTGGTTATATGGAAGCCCATAGGGGACAATATTAAAATGAAAATGTAATTCCACTATTGCATTATAATTTACCACTTACGACTGAGACTGAGACAATATTGAATTGAAAATGTATTAATCCAATTATCACTTTAATTTTCACATGCTCATATGGGAAATCTATGACTATGTGACTATCTATGAGCAAGTGAAAATGAAAGTGATAATTGAATTAATGCATTTTCAATTTAATAGTCTCAAATAACTCATTCATATGTGGAAAATTATAATGCAACAGTGGAATTACATTTTCATTTTAATATTATCCCCTATGGGCTTCCATATGGTTAGGATTTGGATGACAAGAGTATGAAAATGTCGCCAATACTGTGACATCAGGTCCTTGCGAGCCCAAACCGGAAACCGATAAAACCAGTATAAACAACCTTTATAAAGCTGAGGGAACATCCCTTTTTTAACAACAAGCCTGCAGTATGGATGGACAAACGTCATCCGATTATTCGTTTGGGCCTCTGAAAAGAGATTATCCACGCTGAGTATGTTTGGGTAGAGAAAGCGGAGATTCTGATGATTCTGATATTCTGGAGGAGTCAGCACATGCGCTCGCGCTAGATAGAGTCAAACAAGCATCCAATGTTTGTTCTAAATGTGAATAAGTGGTAACAGCAAAAATGCAAATGACCAAGAATGCAAATAATTAGCTGATGTTCTCCATGAGCAAAATAATCCCTGCATAACAAGCAAGTCTGGACTGGAAACTTTTGTAGCCCATAAGCCTGCATCAGAAACAGCTAATGGCTTGGCATGTTAGGGGGCCTGCACCAGAAGAGGCACTGTCAAATTGGAATGTTTACACACAATACCTGCGTCAACTTGACGTCATTGTGACCTTTGATCTGTGTCAATATCTGCCAACATGTTGGTGCACTGAAGCGGTGTGTGATTAATTTGGTCAATAAAACTACTTTAAAAATGCCTTTGTACGCTATTTATTTCCAACCCAACAATGCAGGTAATGTTTCTATCGATGTACTGTTTATATTTTAAATTGAGGTTCATTCTGGGTACAGGTTCCCTTTAAGAATCCTCAGCATCTTTTCCGGCAATTTACCACCCCTGTGTTCTGAATTCAAAATGTATGGATCCCAGCTCCGTGGTCATCATGCCAAACAAATTAAACCATTTCATCTGCTTATCAGGCAATATATGGCGAAGCTCTCCTGGAAATATTTTGGTTGAGTCATTAGCATGAAGTTCAGTCACCATCACATCCTAAGTGCTGTAAGGTGCTGGCAGATTTGTATTTTTAAAACAATGTTTAATTAAAGGACAATTTATAGAGTGTGCACTGTATGAGTCCAACTACAGGTATCCAGCTACCATTTTTTCCAAAATTGGCCACTGAAAAGTTGTATTTGTAATCACTGCAATGGTCTAATTTGCATTAATATAATGGCTACTACAACCCATTACTAAAAAAGTAGGGATACTGGGTAAAATGTAGATAAAAACAAAATGCAATGATTTCCATTTAACTCTATATGAAACGAAAAATAGTACAAAGACAACATATCAGATGTTGAAAATGAGACATTTTATTGTTTTTTGAAAAGTATGTGCTCATTTTAAATTGATGCCAACAACATGTTTCAAAAAATTGGAACATGGGCATGTTTATCACTATATTGAATCACCTCTTCTGTTAACAACACTCTATGAATGTTAGGGAACTGACTGAAGCAACCAACTTGTAACACTTTTTCTGTGCACTGAGCTGAGTGCACTGAAAAAACCCAAATACGTGGAACTGGATTCAGGGGCGAAGATGAAACGGGGGTTTTTATTGCGCCTTGTCTGCAGCACAGCAAAGGCAGAATACAAACAGAACAGGTATCTAGGTTCCTCAGTATATTACAGATAGATAGATAGATACACTTTATTGAACCCCGTGGGGTAATTTGTCCTCTGCATTTGACCCATCCTATAGTTAGGAGCAGTGGGCAGCCACAGAGCAGCGCCCGGGGACCAACTCCAGTTCTAAAGCCAGTTCCTTGGTCAGGGGTACTGGTTGGAGTGTTCCTATGATGCATGTTTTTGTGGGTGGGGGAAACCGGAGTACCCGGAGAAAACCCACGCGAACACGGGGAGAACATGCAAACTCCACACAGAAAGGCCCCAGGCCGGAATCGAACCCACAACCTTCTTGCTGTGAGGCAACAGTGCTAACCACTGCACCACCGTGCCGCCCCAACAATAATTGGGGTGAGCGTAGCGAGTCCCTTATTAGTCAACTCAATTGATGTCATCAACCTGCTGCTCTGCTCGAAATTGCCAGCAGAGGGTGCATTGAGCTGACCAATGACCTGACCAAGAAGGGACTCGCTACGCTCTGCCCCATACATGCTCTGCATGCTACTAGTTAGTTAACTCAATTGCGCCCGCTGTTTGTATGTCATCAACCGACCGGCTGCTCTGCTCGAAATTGCCAACAGAGGGTGCATTGAGCTGACCAATGACCTGACCAATGACCTGCTCTGCATGCTACTAGTTATGCGCTAAACTTACACAGTAGTAGCAGCGATGAAGTATTACAAACAAAACAGGACGCGAGGTTCCTTAAAGAAGCTTGTAGAAATGCACTGAAGATATATTACAGTGACAGCGCTAAAGTAGAGGTTTATATCTACACACAAACACACGGATACTAAGTCAATACAGACTGGAGCTTAACAACAGGCTTACGAGACTTCGCACTGACTAAGTGCGAGGCTCATGGTTATATAGGCATAGCAACGACACTGACACAATGAGCAACAGATGCGGTTGATTAAGTGGAGCGTGGAATGCGGGCCGGGTCTTGCAGGGCCAGTGTTTGAGGGGGCTGGTGGCGTGGCTTTACACAACTGCTGTAGTTTTGAAGGCCAATTGTTTTTCATTCTTGCTTGATGCAGGAATTCACCGACTCAACACTCCTGACATGTAACGCAATTTTGTTAAAATTTATGTTAAATTCAAAGAGCAGTATTTGGACAAAGTACCATTTGTCTATACTTATATTGATATGTCTTTACTGGATATACATGGCATGTTTGTTATCATATAAAGCAAAAATAATGCCAAAAATCAAGAGTTGTGCAATGTCACATAAAGCCTTCTTTTTTTGACCCAGCCACCTCATGCAGTGATTTCCACTGTAGAATCCCGTCTGTTTTTAATGCAGTGCCACTTGTGGTCTGGAAGATTATGGCAATTAAATGTTGGTTTTCAGCCTTGTCCCTTGCATGGAGGTATTTCTCCGGATTCTCCCAATCTTTTCATGATATTATGTGCCGTAGAGGATGAAATCCCCAATTCTGCACAATTTTATGCTGAGAAATGCTATTCTTAAATGGTTGAACTGTTTGCCCTTGCAGTCTTTCACAGAGTGGTGAAGCCCTCTCCATCTTTCATGTCATGTTACTAACTTGTTGCCAATTAACCTAATTGGCAGCGAGATGCTCCATCAGGTGTATTTTTCAAATATCATACAACTTTCTTATGATGTCTTATGTTGCCCCTGTCCCAACTTTTGTGAAACGTGTTGCAGACATGAAATTCAATATGAGCAGATATCTTTGAAATAACACTACAATTTGTTTGTTTCACATGATTTTGTCTTGCACTATTTTCAATCAAATGTTGGTCTTAATTGATTTGCAGATTATTGCATTTTGGTTTTATTTACATTTTGCGCAGCCTCCAGACTTTTTTGGAAATGGGGTTGCATATGGAGTATTTGCATTATTTTTCATGTGAAAGTAGCAGTGGCGGCTGGTGAACTGGCAACTGGGGAAGGACAAACCATCCCTTAAAAATAATGATTGGTCATGACCTGTTTTCAATCTGAATAAAATTGACTTTAGCTTGTCTCCAAAAATCCGAAGGACCATCAGGTGTTGCCAGTTCTACTTATTAAGTTAAAATGAGCATGAATAGCCTAATTCTTGACCTATTTTCAATCTTTCATTTAAATTACTATTACAGAAACTCCAAAAACTCTCAACATTATCAGGTGTGGCCAGTTTTCATTAATAACGCAAACCTGTCAACTCTCGCGCATTCGGCGTGAGTTTTGGTGGCATATGGAAACCCATTATGACTCCGGACTTCTCATGCGTTCCTTTACTCAGGGGTTGGAAACAATGCATGTGTTTTATGATCGTTTAAATTGTTTAAATCAGATCATTTGAAACATCTTTATGCAATTCCACTGCTTCCAACCCCTCAGTGAAGAAAATCACGAGTCATAATCGGTTTTCATATTAAATCCACCGTAATGCACAAGAAACTGATAAGCCTCCATGCACAAGGACTTCAATTCTGCGCGAGAATCTCTTGCATACGCATTGATGGAATAATTGCTGACTACAGCAGGGGAGCGAAAATATGCCACTAAAACTCATGCCGAGTGTGTTAGAGTTGACAGGTATGCGTTATTAATGAAAACTGGCCACACCTGTTAAGTTCAAATTCAAAATGAACTAATATTTTTCATGAAATGGTGAAATGTCTCACTTTCAACATCTGATAAGTTGTCTATGTTCTATTGTGAATAAAATATGGGTTTGTGAGATTTGCCAATCATTGTATTCTGTTTTTATGCACGTTCTACACAACGTCCCAACTATTTGGAATTGGGGTTTGTAAATGAATGATTGAAAACAGGTCAAGAATTAGGCTATTTGCGCTGATTTTAACATAACAAGGAGAGCTGGCGACACCTGATGGTTCTTAGGATTTTTGGAGTCGAGTAAAGTCAATTTTAATAAGATTTAAAACAGGTCATGACCAATCATTATTTTTAAGGGATGGTTTGAGCTTCCCCTATTGCCAGTTCACCAGCTGCCACTGGAAAGTAATCAACAATAATAATGCGCCCATATTTATTTTTGTCTCAGCATGTGTAGCAGCAGGAAGGTAAGCACATTTTGTACAACACCATTTCCAGAAAAGTTGGGACAATGTTTAAAATGTAAATAAAAACAGAATGCAATGATTTGCAAATCATTTAAATCCTGTATTTAATTGAAAATAGTGCAAAGACAACATATCAAATGTTGAAACTGAAAAATTTGATTGTTTTTGGAGAAACATCTGCTTATTTTGAATTTGATGCCAGCAACACATTTAAAAAAAAGTTGGGACAGAAGCTACAAAAGACTGGAAAAGTTGAATGATGCCAAAAGAAAAAAATACACCTGGTGGAACATCTCACTGCAGAGAAGGTTAATTGGCAACAGGTCAGTAACATGATTAGGTATAAAAAGTCTTTCAGACATAAAGATCACAATGGCTTCAGCACTCAGATAAAGACTGCATGGGCAATTAGTTCAACCATTTAAAATAACATTTCTTATAGTAACATTGCAAAGAATTTGGGGATTTCTTCGTCTATATTATCAAAAGATTCAGAGCATCTAGAGAAATCTCTGTACACAAGGGAGAAGACCAAAAACCAATATTCAATGGCAATGATCTTCAGGCTCTCAGGCAGCACTGCCTTAAAAACAGATGAGATTCTGAAGTGGAAATCACTGGATTGCCTCAGGAACACTTCGGTAAACCATTCTTAGCAACTTCGTTTGTCGCTGCATCTGCAAACGGAAATTAAAACTCTGCTATGCAGATATTAAACCAAGATCTAGAAATGCTATGGCCTTTGCTGGGCCCAAGCTCATTTAAGAAGGACTGAGGTGAAGTGGGAAACTGACCTGTGGTCTGACTGATCAAAAATGTGAAATAATTTTGGGAAATTATGGACACTACCTCCTCCGGGCTAAAGAGGAGAGGGACCATCCAGCTTGTTATCAGTGCACGGTTCAAAAGCCGGGATCCATTATAGTATGGGGGTGCATTATAGCATATGGCATGGGCAACTTGCACATCTGGGAAGACAACATTAATGCTAAACAATATATACAGGTTTTGAAATTTCCATATACTGCCATCCAGACATCTTTGTCAGGGAACGCTTTGCTTATTTCAGCAAAACAATGCCAAACAGGCTCCGTAGTAAAAGAGGCTGTGTGGAAAACTGGCCTGTCTGCAGGCCAGACCTGTCACCCACTGAAAATATTTGGCACATTATGAAAAAAAAAATGAAAAAGGAGTCTGCAAAGTGTTGATCAGCTGAAAGCCTATATCAAGCAAGAATACCGAAGCATTTTGCTTCCAAAACTATAGGTCACCTAAGTTCCCAAACGCTTTCAGAATAATGTAAAAAGAAGTGATGCAACACAGTGGTAAATATTGCCCCTGTCCCAACTTTCTTGAAACATCTTGCTGTCATGAAATTCAAAATGAGCAAATATTTTTCCAAAAAAAAAAAAAAATCTCAGTTGCATTATCTGATATGTTGTCTTTGCAGTAATTTCAATTAAATATAAGGTTTTAACTGATTTGCAAATCATTACATTCTGTTTTTATTTACATTTTACACAGTGTCCCATCTCCTCTGAAAATGGGGTTGTACAGTTATCCATGACCAAAATTACAACTTTCAAAAAATCAAATGAAACAACTGCATCTTCCTAGACTGGTTGATATGCAAATACATTTGATGGGATCAAAACAGCACCATATCAAATTTAAAGACAAAGCCACCAAATGGATGCTAAGTCATTTGCTATTTTCAAAGTGAGGGAGCAAAGCTGGACTAAAAAATGTGCAATTAGCTATCTGCATGACATATGCAGATATATGCAAATACAAATTGCCTGCGTGCCTATTTACAATGATGTACAGCAACTGAATAATGGAGAATCATGATTTCATATTCCTCTTCATTCCACCAATCATAATTGACCCATCAGGAAATCTTTCTGCTCACCTGAAACAAACACAGACAGTGCAAGTTCCAGCACATAAACAGCTTTATTGAAGAATGAATGTTTATGTATATTGAACAAAATTGTTCGTCCACCACGTGTTTGTAAATACATTTATATTTTATTGAGCAATGTGTTTTTGCTCTTCAAACGCGATAAGGATACCCATACAAACGTGAGTCTTTGTTGTTTTCTCCAACCACCCCTTTGCCATCCTCAGTATAATGTTTCTTTTCTCAATGGAAAAAATTTTCCTTTTTGTTCCTTTCTGTTTTACTAATTTTACCGCGGCCCAGCCATCCTCCTGCACTCATGCATTCTGTAGGCGCACATGTAAAATATTCCTGCAAAGCAAAAACAAAGATTGTTCAACCATAATACACTGCATTCAAGGAAGTATCTGTTTTAGATTCTTTTTTGAGATTAAGCACCTCAGGGGCCAAAATCAAGTGAATGACTGGTTGACTTGAGTTGGTGTTAAACATAAACAGTTTCAGTGAATCTAGCATAAGTGTATAAACCATTAGACTTAAGTAGTGGCAGTTAAACAGGCACAGTAATTTATTCCTGCTGTTTGCAATTAAAACATGAATATCATTGGTTAACGTCTGAGCTTTTTATCTCCTTGACATATAATGAGGGGGGGATATAGTCGTCAGTGTGGTTGTCTGTCCATCCGTGGACATTTTGTTTCCGGAGCAGAACTCGAATATCATTCACTATTTTTTAACAAAACTTGCTGTGCATATTCATCAGGTCCTAGACTGGTGCCTTTTGATATTTTGGGATTTCTGTGATTGGATTGCAGGGACCGAGGGGATATGTCATCTTCTGATGACTCTTGTTTAATGAGATAATCAATTAATAATCAATTTGGGCACCATTTCATAAGCATATTTTTAGCTTTGCTGTAGGGGTAAAATTTAAATGATGCCCTTCCCCATTAATGAGTTGCTTGGAGGAAAATGTATTGGAACATATAATATTTAGCTGCTGAGATTTCTCAGGGTCCTGGTCTCAGAGGCAAGGACATAAGAAGGGCAAGAAAATAAACTAAACTCAACAGCAGCTCAGTGAGAGAGAGAGAGAGAGAGAGAGAGAGAGAGAGAGAGAGAGAGATGTGTACAAGTGGGAAGGAAGTAATACAGCGTCGTCTGATGAATGACATTTGGCTTGAAATGCCCCCCCCAACTCCACCATCCACCACCCCTGTTTGTTTGGCCATTTATCATGAGAAAATTTCCCCTATTGGCACAATGCACTATTAACAATTGTGCATGTTTTTATAAAATGATTGTGCCACTGCATTATGGAGGCATGATACAAATGGTGGTACAAATGGTATAAATGCTATACAGTGCCATAAAAAAGTATTTGCCCCCTTCCTGATTTCTTTATTTTTTTGCATATTTGTCACATTTAAATGTTTCAGATCATCAAACAAATTTTAATATTAGACAAAGACAACCCGAGTAAATACAAATGCAGTTTTTAAATGATGATTTCATTTACTAAGGGGGCAAAGCTATCCAAACCTACCTGGCCCAATGTGAAAAAGTAATTGCCCCCTAAATCCTGATAACTGGTTGTGCCACCCTCGGCGACAACTGCAATCAAACATTTGCATTAACTGGCAATGAGTCTTTCACATCGCTGTGGAAGAATTTTAGCTCACTCTTCTTTGCAGAATTGTGTTAATTCAGTCACATTGGAGGGTTTTTCAGCATAAATGGACTGTTTAAGGTCATGCCACTGCATCTCAAGCGGATTTAAGTCTGGACTTTGACTAGGCCACTCCAAAATCTTCATTTTTTTTTTTTTTTTAAGCCATTCAGAGGTGGACTTGCTGGTGTATTTTGGATCATTGTCCTGCTGCACAACCCAAGTGCACTTAAGCTTTAGGTCACAAACTGATGGTTGAACATTCTCCTTCAGGATTTTTCAGTAGAGAGCAGAATTCATAGTTCCATCAATTACAAGTCGCCCAGGTTCTGGAGCAGCAAAGCAGCCCCAAACCATAACACTACAACCACCATGTTTGACTTTTGGTATGATGTTCTTTTTATGAAATACTGTGTTAGTTCTACGCCTGATGTAACGGGACACACACCTCCCAGAAAGTGCAACTTTTGTCTCGTTTGTCCACAGAATATTTTCTCAAAAGTCTTAGGGATCATCAAGATATATTTTGGCAAACGTGAGACAAGCCTTTGTGTTCTTTTTGGTCAGTAGTGGTTTTCGCCTTGGAACTCTCCCATGGATGCCATTTTTTCCCAGACTCTTTCTTATTGTTGAATCATGAACACTGACTTTAACTGAGGCAAGTGAGGCATGGAGTTCTTCAGATGTTGTTCTGGGTTCTTTTGTGACCAACTGGATGAGTCATTGATGCACTCTTGGAGTAATTTTGGTAGGCCGGCCACTCCTGGGAAGGTTCACCACTGTTCCAAGTTTTCTCCCTTTGTGGATAATGGCTCTCACCGTGATTCACGGAGTCCCAAAGCCTTAGAAATGGCTTTGCAACCCTTTCCAGACTGATAGATGTCAATTTCTTTGTTTCTCTGCTGTTCTTGAATTTCTTTAGTTCGCGGCATGACGTGTTGCTTTTTGAGATCTTTTAGACAACTTCACTTTGTCAAACAAGTTTTATTGAAGTGATTTCTTGATTCAACAGGTCTGGCAGTAATCAAGGCTGGGTGTGGCTAGTGAAATTGGACTCAAAAAACGTGGTTAATCACAGTTAATTCATGATTTAAGTTGGGGGGGGGCAATTACTTCTTCACATAGGGCCGGGTAGGATTGGATAGCTTTTTCCTCTTAATAAATGAAATCATCATTTAAAAACTGCATTTTGTATTTACTCGGGTTATCTATGTCTAATATTAGAATTTGCTTGATGATCTGAAACATTTAAGTGTGAAAAATATGCAAAATTAAGAAATCAGGAAGGGGGCAAATACTTTTTCACGGCACTGTAGATGCTGATACCTGTGAGTGAAATACATAATAAATACATTAAATATAATAATAAATATTTTAAGTTCATATGCATTTCCCTCAAATCCATTGAAGCAGAGCGCAGAAGCAAAAATAGTGTCAATGGCAAAAACTACCTGAAGGTATTTACTGGTCATTAAGTGACCCATAAAAGAAGTACTCACCGGCAAAGAAGGTCATGAGCAGGGCTACCCAACCCAAGATGTACGACCAGGAGAAACGCCAGTCCCCGAATCTTTTCCCCAGAAAGTTCACCGTCACACCCGTGTAAATGGCCATCGCTAGCAGGACAAACAGAGCTGCAAAAGTCCGCATAGGAATGGGAGAGAGGGAGAAAGCGAGAGAGTGAAAGAAAGAGAGAGAGAGAGAGAGAGAGAGATGGGGGGCATGGAGATTTGTAATTACTTGTTATTGCTTTACATTGCACTTTGTTTCCAAAAGAATATTCTTGCGCTTACATGTACAGTGAGAAACCTAACAGTAAACATGAAGTTGAGATGTGAAGAACAGTGAGAGCAATTGAAAGAGAGAGTGAGGGATTGTGAGAAAGTAAGGGAGTGAGAGTACGATGTATTCATGTTTATTGTTTTACATTGAACTTTATTTCCGGAGGCTCAATAGTGTGTAGTCATCCTTACATCTGCGGTGCTGAAAATACACTTGAAAGTGAGGAGTGAAGATCTGTCACAATCAGGTATGCTGTCTTATTCTCTTAGGCTTTGAAATAAGTTATGGGGAGGATCTGAAAACTTGTGGCAAGTATACTCTTCAAAAAAAGTAGGGGATATTGAAGTTGCAAGGTCAATAACAAACTAATGATTTAGAGTAATTGGTCCCAAACTAATTGTATCTTAACACAGAAGGAATTGAGTAAACAATTAACTCGATATTCCATTACTTAAACAGTTTCTCTTGTCATGGTCCGTGAAAGAAGGAGTGGGTAAGAAACGGAAATTTAATGTTGACATTTTTGCGTCAATAGTGCGTAATGCCCTCGTTATTGGCCAAACACTCATTGATTCGTCGAGGCATCGTGTGTATGAGTCTAACAATGGTGATTTGATGCAGTCTCTCCCAGTCTTCCACCAACGCCTGGCCAAGTTCATCAAGCGTGGCTGGTGGCCTTTCACGTTGACGCACACGTCGGCCCAAGATGTCTCAAACATTTTTAATGGGGAAAGGTCAGGGCTCATTGCTGGCCTGGGCATCCTATGGATATTGTGCCATTGAAGGTGGTTGTTGACTATTCTTGCACGGTGAACGCGGGTGTTGTCGTCCTGACAGACAAAACGTCGCCCCTCACGACATGCAATCAGGACGATATAGGGTGTCAGTATGTTGTCCCGATAGTACTGGCCAGTGACGCTACCTCGCAGGATATGGAGTGGGGTTCGTTAGTCATAGTGATTCCACCCTACACCATAACAGACCCACCACCAAATCTGTCATGCTGCCTCAGGTTAACATTGGCATGGCGTTCGTTATGACATCGCCAAATGCGACCACACCTATCAAGGAAGTCTAAAGTGTACCGGGACTCGTCTGAGGAAATAACACTTGACCACCGATGATTTTCCAGTTACTGTGTTGTGTACACCATTCGCATCTATTGGTAATGTAGCAGTTGGTCAGTGGCGGCACTGCCATATACGAGGCCGTCTAGCATGAGGATGGGCATCATGACCTGTTACTCGGACACCAGTAGCCTGGTGTAGGTTTGGAGTAGTCTGATTTGCTGTTTGAGTGCGATTTCTCAGAGCCTGGGTATGAATCAACCTATCCTGGGCTCTTGTTGTTGACCGTGGCCACCCTGAACGGCGCTGATCATCAACATGATGGGTTTGCTGATACCTGCTCCATAATCTATTAATCACAGACTGGGAAACGTTGAAGAAATTGGCAACCTCAGACTGACGGCTGCCAGTTTCAAGCATACCAATTGCTCTTAGATGTTCAGCACGTTGGAGACGTCGCATTGCGAAAAACAATCAAAGGATGTCTCAGGTAAACAAAATGAACAAAGGATTACAGTCAGATGGTATCGGAATGAAAGAAGTCTTGAACACAAGGGAGTAGATGACCTTCCTCTAAAATGTCAAATTGGAATATGCACCCTAGCCACGTGTTCGGGATTTCCACATGCTGCACATGCGCACCATTGGGTGTGTGTTGGTGCTCTGTATTGGAGCAGTTCATGTTATCCTCACTGCAGTCGGTTATTGTTTCCAAAACACAATCATTATTTTGTTATTGACCTTGAAATTCCCATATCCCCTACTTTTTTTGAAGAGTGTATTTGTGTATGTTAATGATTATGTTAATTTACATAGGTATGGAATAATGACGGTGCCCTAGTGGTGAATAAATCTTTCAGTGAATGAGTGCGCATGTAAGCGAGTGTGTGCGCGTGCACGGGCGTGTGTGGGTGTGTGTGTGCACATGTAAAGGTGGGTTGTATAGCTATACTTGTGAGAACTATCTCTTGAGAAACTTCTGATGTTATGCGGACATTTGGGGTGGTCCTGACAAATGATTGCGGAGGATTATGACTGACTGATTAAAGTTCCGGTTATGGTCACCGTTGGGGTTAGGCATAATTCAGTTACGGTTAGGGTTCAGAAAAGGTGGTACAGAATGAATGTTGGAAAATTCAATGACCTCACATGTATAGCTTTACAAATGTGTGTGTGTGTGTGAGTGTGTGTGTGTGCGTGCACTCATTTATGTGCAAATGTTTAGGTACGAGAGAGAGACCCACTGGAGATGAAGAACATAATCCCAGCTGCGAAGGATCGGTTGAACCTCTCAAAGGCAGAGAAGTGGGCGAAGGAGAGGATTCCGGCAATAATCCCTGAGAAACATGACATCGCTGACAAGATCATGAACGCGCGAGTGGCGTTCCAGTAGGCTGCGCCAGAGGGAGGAAAAGAGAGAAATGGAGAGTGGATGAGGAGGGGGGGGAGCGCCTCTTTTTATTGTGTGAGTTCAAACATCGGACAAATTTACTTCCAGTAATCAACAAGAGGTGAGACATTAACCCCTCATCTGTCATCAGACACATTCGGCATCTATCACTTAATAGCTTTGTCACACAGATGTCATTTCTTCAGTCTATCAACCCTCAGCCATTGAGAATCATAGTCAATCCAACTGGGAGAGAGCTGATAGAGATATAAGACAAGGAATTCAAAGACAAGGCAGAACAAATACAAAGGAGGTTTGACAAAATACTAATGGCCTTGGTTCCATTTGAAGGAAAAATACCCAAGGATAGTCTATTCATGTGCACAATTTCAAATTTACATGGAGACGCCTGCCAGACAGGTTGAGCTAGGGGATGTGTAATCACTGGCAGAGTTGGATTGGATACGTTTCTGAGGGTGACTAAAAATAAGAAGAATGATGAATCAGTTTTTTTCCTGATGCTGTAAAGTTTCTGAGGACAGTACAGGAGATCACTGCCATGCAGGAGTCTCCTAGTTAGCCAGTGACTAGTAAGACGCGGAATAGGCAAAGGAAATAGGCAACCACTGTAAGAAGTTTGGCTTTGTTTTAGGTTTAAAGATGGATAGGTTGAAGAGTAAAGGTAGGCCGGTGGGGCTTCCTTGTTTATGGTTCTTGCTCCCTGCTTTACTTTTTCTCTTTCCTGTGGAGGTTCTGGGGGTGGGATCTCAATATGAATGAGGCCAGAGGTACATTGAAAAGAGCTTTACTTGTTGATTATGTTAGGCAAAAAATCCAGAGGTAGTTTTTTTTTTTTTTTTGGCAAGAAACACACAGTGGTGCAAATAATGACATGGATTGGGGGCTATGTTGTAGGGTGAGTTTAGTTATGAGCTATGGTACCAACATTAGTGCTGGTGCAGCTATCCTTTTTTCACCAGGCTGAAGGGTTCACAGGAAGTGGTCATTGGAAAGCTGATAATGGTCCCGGCTACCATAAGGGTTAATGAGATTGTTTTTGTTAATGTTTATAGAGAGTGAGAGGATAGTAGTATGTCATAGTTAAAAGCAGGAGTGATAACAGTTGAGTGCTGATGTGATTTTAGTGCTTTGGGTAAATTGTATCTGCACTATTGATCATGCTAGAAAGAGGCTGGGGGTGAGCCACATTTAACATCAGCAGGGGCGTTAAGAGACGTAGTGCTAAGTAATGATTTGGTGGATACATGGAGACTAAAGTTTTTGTTGGGTAAACAGTTTACAAGGATGAAAGGGGGGAGGGAGATAGGGTTGATGCAGCAAGGTTTGACTTTTTGTGATGTCGTAGTAACAGACTGGTAAAGGCTAACAAATGCCTTATGTGTTTTTTCGATCATCACTTTGCTGTACTTGATCTAGTAATTTTTTCTGGGCCATGGCAGTCTGCGAACTGGAAATTTAATTTTAAGTTCTTGCAAGTTGTCACCTTTGACACTAGTTTTGGGGAGTTGTGGCAGAAGTGGAGAGAGAAAAAAGGGATTTTATGTCCCTCACTCAGTGGTGGGATGCTGGAAAAGTGCATGTTAGGCATTTATGCCAGCAATACACAGTTGTAGAGGTTAAGGAGACGCTGGTTAGGCTTGAGCATGATATAATGGCGGTGGAAGCGGGGAAGGGGGGGGGGGGGACCCGGCAAAAGGTTCACTTGTGAGAGCTTGGTTTTCTATGTTAAGAGAAAGAGATGCACTGAGTGCCTTTTTCTTAGAATTGGAGCAAAAAGTGTCTGAAGAGAAGCTCACGCATTGTTTACGTCCAAATGAGGGAGGAGGGTGCAAGGGTTTAGTCTGAATTGTATGGGCCTGAGTTACGAAGGACTGACTCCTTGTTGTCATACGAGGAACTTTCCAGGACCATCTCCCAAATGAAATCTAGGACCTCTCTGGGAGTTGATGGTTTACCAGCAGACTTCTAAAGGTTATGTGGGACACCTTGGCCTGGATTTGTTTTGTGTCTTGCATAAATGTATTGGATCGGGAGAAATAACTTTGAGCTGCCTAAAAAAGGGTACTTAAGTGACCTGAAGAATTAGAGGCCTGTGGCCTTGCTCTGTATAAATTACAAGTTGGTTGCCAAAATTCCTTGCTAACAACCTGAAACCAGTGTTGATGTTAGTTTTCTTTCAGTTTCCTGTTCTATACCTGCTGCAGCAGCTTCTGCACAGCGTGATGTATTTCTAACAGTTAGAGGTAAACGTAGGGGAAAGAAACTTGCACAGCCATCCACTCCCTCTCCCATTGAACTGGTTAATTAATTTGCCCCCTTGAAGAATTGCAGGCAGACGAACGAGTACTGGAAAAATCACTAATTATCAGGGATTCTATAGTTAGAAATTTAAGGGTGTTCAAACCAGCTACCATAGTGAACTGCCTTCCTGGTGCTCCTGAGACTGATATTGAGGCGAATCTGAAATTACTTGATCAGGGCAAACGCAAGTTCTCCAAAATTATAATACACTCTGGTACAAATGACATTTGATTATGGCAATCGGAGATCACAAAGAGCAGTTTTAAATCGGTCTGTGCCCAAACTCTAAAGATGAGATGAGTGACTTTTTCTGGTCCGTACCCGATCTGATGTAGCGATGAAATGTACAGTAGACTGGACTCACTCAATCGCTGGTTGTCTGAGTGGTGCGCAGATAATAATGTCGGTTTCGTAAATAATTGGGGAGCTTTCTGGCGAAGGCCTGGTCTTTTGAGGAGGGACGGTGTTCATCCATCTCGAGAGGATGAATTTAAATTCTTTCAATTGACTGCCTAGAGCAAAATCCAAATTACCGACATTCAGTACTATCAGCATTGATAAACTGTTGATTAGCTCAAACCGTATAGAGATTTTGTTTGTTGCCCGAATCCCTATGAACTTAAAAAGGAAGAATAGTGGAGTCCACCACAAAAACTTGACTTGAATAAAAACAAACTATATTAATCCCTCTATAAATATTCTTCTCTAAAATTTGGCCTTTTAAATACGTTGTATAAGATCCTTGAACTCTGAAGCTCTTGTGAATGAATTAATCTCTAATTGTTGTCTTGATGTACTGTGTCTCACAGAAACATGGCTGAGACCAGATGAAAACTTTTCTCTGAATGAAGCCTCTCCACCTGGTTTTTTATACACTCAAAACCCCCGCCTGGGCCGGAGAGATGGGGGCGTCGCTGTTATTTATAGTGACTCCATTCACTCAGTGCCAAAACTACAGTATGAATTTGATTCGTTTGAGGTTCTAGTGATGAACTTTTCAGTGCTGGATGCAGGTCTTTGATCGGCCTTTAGCCCTGGTGAAAGTCTGCAGGCCCCCTGGCCTATACTCTGCCTTTATTCAAGATTTCTCAGAATTCCCTTCGGACTTAGTTATAAGCTATGATAGAATAGTTTTATTGGGTGACTTTAACCTGCACTTTGAGAGGGAAGATGATTCTTTAACATGCGCATTCACTTACGTTTTGGAGTCAGTCGGCTTCACTCTGAGTGTCGTTTGGGCCAACACAGTTTGTCTGAAAATTTTCTTATCACACTCTGTTTACAATTGGCCCACCCTGTATTGTCTGAAACTAGGATGTACACTGGTTGCACTTTTGCTGCAACAACTTCTACAAAATTCATTGATGTTTTCCCATCTTATTTTGAGTGTCCAGTCAGCCCCCTGTGTATTGATGATGTGGCAGAAAAGTTTGCCAAATTAGTTGCTACTTCTAAATTGTCCACTTGTATCTTGGATCCCATCCCCATAAAGCTAATGAAAAAGCTCCTGCCCATTCTTGGTGGTCCAATTCTTCATATAATTGATTCTTTACTAATTTAAGGTTTTGTTCCCACTCATTTAAAATGGCAGAAATCTTCAAAAACCAAATTTGGATCTCACAGCCAATTATAAACTGATCTCAAATCTCCCATTTTTATCTAAGATCCTTGAAAAATGTGTCGCCCAACAGCTCTCTTCTTTCCTGCAAATTAATAGGTATATGAGAGTTTTCAGTCTGCCTATAGAAAGCATCATAGCACTGAAACAGCTCTCAGTCTCACAATGAATGATCTACTTCTCTCCATGGATAGTGGCTGCACCTCTGTTCTTGTCCTTCTTGATTTAAGTGCTGCCTTTGATACTGTAGACCACCATATTCTTCTTCGTAGGCTAGAAAAATGAGTCGGTATTTCTGGACTTCCCCTTTTGAGATTTAAGTCTTATCTGTCTGAGAGATCTCAGTTCTTTCGGGTACATAACAAAGATTCAGCGTATTCCAAGGTAAGCTTTGGAATACCTCAAGGATCTGTTCTGGGCCCTTTGCTTTTTTCTCTATACATGCTTCACCTTGGAAATATAAGTAGACATGATGTTAAATACCATTGCTATGCAGATGACACGCAGCTCAATATATCTTTTAAGCCGGGTGAAAACGATTAGATAACTAGATTAGAGATGTGCCTTAAAGCTGTTAAAGCATGGATGACGCAAAATTTTCTCTCTAAATCCAGATAAAACTGAAATATTGGTATTAGGTCCCAAGTCTCTTTGAGACTCATTCATTAAGTTTTCTCTCAACTTAGATGGCCTCTCTGTTTCTGCCAAAGCTGTTGTTAAAAACCTTGGCATCACTCTTGATTCAGAACTCTCCCTCCAGTCTCATATCAAAAAAATGATACAAGTGGCTTTTTTCCATCTTAGAAACAAATATAAACTCAGAAAGATGTTGTCCCTTCAGGACGCTGAAAAAATGGTTCACGCATCCGTGTCCTCTTGGCTGTACTATTGTAACGTCTTACTGTCTGGTTGCACTAGCTCGGCCCTGAAACGTCTTCAATTAGTGTAGAATGCTGCCACTGGGGTTCTGACTAGGACTAAAAAATACGATCACATTAGCCCAGTGCTCAAAAGTCTTCATTGGCTGCCAGTAAAATTTAGAACTGAGTATAAAATACTACTACCAACCTACAAAGCTTTAAATGACTTGGCCCCAGATGATCTTCGCAGTCTTCTCATTCCTTACTCCCTGCCAAGATTACTTCATTCACAAGGTGCAGAATACTTCAAAATTCCAAACATATCCAGAGATACAATTGGAGGCAGAGCATTCTCTTACAAAGCGCCAATTTTATGGAACAATCTCCCGAGACAAATTTGGGCTTCAGACACACTCTGTCTTCAAGAGCACGCTGAAAACGTACCTTTACAGTCAGGCCTATGATTAATTAATTTATCATTAGTTTTATATACAAGGTATATATATATATATATATATATATATATATATATATATATATATATATATATATATATTTATATGGCTCTGTGGGACTGAATTCAAACTAGTTTCATGGTAGGTTCACATGGTATTGAAAGCCAGTGTTAAGTAATTCCATGTGGAACAGGTGGCACTGAGCATGCATTAACGGTGCCAGTGGGGCGTGCTACAGCTTTAGTCACTGGGGAGGTCCACATAGTATACGTGTTGGCTAATGTTTAGAAAATCCAAGTGATCTTACAGCCTGGTGTAAGTGCTGGGCCTCTGTGCTGCAAGGAGTGGATGGAGGGGTGTGACTGCCTCTCGACCAATTTACCCTAAATTGATACTTGGCACATGACAAAGGACAGAATTTTTTATTAATATGCAGTAGTTTTATCCAGTGCCTAACCCCCCCTTTTTTCTGTGTCTTTTTTCCAGTGATCTTCTCCCTCCATGACTCTGAGTCCATGGACCTTCCAAGCCCTGTCTTTCGCCATGAGCGCTGGCTGCTGCTGTCCTGCTGTCCTGATCCGGTCCTGATCCACTTCTGCACCATCCTTGCCGTGCCAGAGCTACAGATGCCACTACTTGGATGTTTCAATCAGTTTTAATGGACTTTAATGGAACTTTATTACCATTTTATTTTATTATTAATTAGCTAGCCAGCAGAGGACGGGCTCTCCCACTATAGCTGGGTTCCACCTGAGATTTCTTCCCACTGGGGAGTTTTTTCTCACCACTGTTTGAGGACTGTTCTCCCTACTGGGAGTTTTTTTTTTTTTTTTTCCTCATTTGCTATAGTGGGGATTAGGCTGGGCACTGCCTGTTTTGTTTATTTATCTATTTTCTCACTGTAAAGGGTATTTGTGACAGTCTCTCTGTGAAAAGTGCTATACAATAAAATTAAAATTGAAATTGAAACAAATTAAACTAACATTGGTGCACACGGACCAGTCTTATGGTATTCTGGGCAGATCCATCATTAAAAAAAAACTGTTTTTAGGAAGAGATCAGTATGACAGGTCTAAGATAAATGACATCACGTCTGGGGCTGCATCATTGAACTAATAAAAGGCCTTTGACAGTGTTAACAAGGTGGCTTTTGGGTTTGGGGAGAGCTTTATGTCAATGGTAAAGATGCTCTATAAAGCAGCCACATGAAAGTGGGAGGGGCTCTTTGCGGGCCAGTACAGGTTGGTAGGTTGCCTGTTATGTGGACAATCATATTCCCTAGCAATAGAACCCTTTTTATGTTTGCTAAGGAGTAAGTTGCAGAGTGTGTATGCTCCACAGTAAGGACTGAATGAACCAGTTTTTTTGTCTGCCTGTGCTGATGACTTGATGTTGTTCCTCAGAGATAGGCAGGACAGTAGGGTGGTGGAGGTGAGTTTGGGGCTATACCAGTGAGCTTCATCAGCCAAAGTTAATTGGGCTAAGTCTAAAGCCTTACAGTTTGTGGGGTTAGCCTTAGGTGGAGTTCTTTGGGGCTTTAGGTTTTGGAGGTCTTTTTGGGCTCAGATGGCTGGGTCTCTAAAAACTGGGGAGGAGTTACAGAGGCTATCAGGGCAAGTTTAGGTAAATGGAAGTGGCAAATCACACAGTTGTCCTACAGGTGAAGGGTACAATCATTAATAACTCAGCAGCATCCACCCTGTGGTATTGGTTGGCAGTCCTTAATCCTCCTGGCGGCATTTCAGCAGGGATCCAGCGGATATCGGTGGATTTTTGTCTAGTAGGGGCATCACTTGCTTAAGGCTTCAGTCCTCCACTTAGCTGTCAGTGAGGGCGGGGGGCAGGGCCTGGTGGACTTAGAGAGCAGAGTAGCTGCTGTCCGGCTTAAGGCTGAACAAAGGTAGCTGTATAGGACTGATGTATGTTGGGGGCCAGCAGCTTATGCGGTGTTGCAGAGGGCAGCTGGTTATGTCTTGGACAGCCAACTGTTTATAATGGATCAGGCTGAGTTAAACACTACTGGGCTCTCAGCCTTTTATACATTAATACTGAAGGCATGGAGCCTGCTAAGAATTGCACAAGGTGAGGGTATTGAGCCAGGGGGATGGGTGTGGGAGGAACCTCTCTTCCACAGCCCTCTGCCTCCATTAGATCTGGCTGATTCTACAGGTGTGGTACAACGCCTCATGAGTAGAGGCATTTCTAAGCTTTGACATCTCTGGCCAGACAAAAAAGGGGACTTGAAGGACACCGAGGACCCCGCAGTACAAACATGAATAACGTCATGGAGGATGTCCCGGAGGTTCATCAGCCAGTTTCGTAAAGGGTTTGCCATAAGCAGGTAAACCCTAGTTGAGGTTGTCACAGGGAGGAGGTATGCATATGCCAGTTTCCCTCTGTTAATATGATGGCTAAGACAGGCGAATGACAGGAAGAGGATGGGAGGTTTCTAACCTTTGGAACTTAAAGACTGGGGAGGTCGGAGGGGCTGAAGTGGAAGTCGTTGTATGAGATAGTCATGAAGGTCAAGCATCTAAGGGAGTTGCAGGTGGTTCGGAACACAAGTGGCAACGTGTTTTTGCAAAAGATAAATCCAAATGGATGTCCATTCTGTGATGCACCTGAAAGCGTTGTTTGTGTTTTTACTGAATGTGAGTGTGTGACATCATTGTTTGACCTGTTGTTCAGGATATGTGGAAAGCTGGGTGTAGTTTTACTGTTGGGTTGTACATCTTGGGGTTGAGATATTCACTCAGGAGCAGGCCAAAACATACACTTGTGAACTTACAAGCAAAGGTTACTGCATGGTTTACAGGGAGGAATGGGGTGAGAAGGAGTGGGTATGTGGATGTGGCAGCACTATTTAGAGCACTTGTCACTGCTCGCTTGAAGGCAGAGTTTGAATTTTACTGCTGGGTAAATGATATTGAGAATTTTGAAAATGTTTGGAGTTTGGGGGGTCTGTATGTGTTGTTGGAGAGGGGAGCTTGACTGTATGTTTGTAATGATCTGTTATGATTTCTATTTGTGCAAGCTAATATAATAGAGCAGGGTTTGTGGGGGGGGGGCATTGCAGGATTTGATGGCGGTTGTTGGTCATGTGTTTTGTGTGTGGAGTGGAGAAAGTGAACGTTTCTCAGCTGGTGAGGGTGGGTGGTTTGGGCGGAGTGGGTTGTTGATTAGGGTTTTAGATAAGTAGATATCTGTTTATGAATATAAAGTGATATTGTTCATTAAAGAAAATCAAAAGTCTCCCTCTTTCTCTAGTACTCAATCTAGAACTCAAACTCGAAATGAAAAACCATGTGAATGAAAAAAATCCTGAGGAGAACTTTCACACTCTGAGGCTTGATAGGCTTGATCTTCCACTTCTACTCAACATTAGAGTCTGAATCGGACTAACCAGATTGATATTTATAAAAGTAAAACAAAAAAACATGACACTCACCGATACTGTCTGTCTGCATGTAGCATTTGTTACTCATGCAGTATTTCCACAGGCCCTGGTGGGCAAAGCTTCCAGAGAGTCTGTACTGCATCCAGTAATCTGTGGCACAGGACACCACCAGCAGTATGTTCCCCACAATTGCACAGAAAAGACCTCCACCCATGAAACTGTACATCTTCAGAGAGAGAGAGAATGTGCAAGGTAGAGGAAAATATTGTTCAAGTGTTTGTCTACACAGTATGTTAAGAAGACCAGCATTTTGCTCTGTCAATGAATGTTAGCAAAATAAAGTTACATGATTTCTGCAATGCATTGGCAATACAGATGCAAATTTTCTTCTAAGAATAAAGCATTTTAAATTGAAAAGTTTGTATGTCAGAGAAGCAAAGGGACAGAGATTGAGAGAGAGAAAAGATTGGGACAGAGAACATGTTTATATGAGAGATGAAGGGAGAGGGGTAGATTGAGAGACAGAGAGAAAAAGGGTCATGTGTTCATGGGATTGACAGAGGGAGAGAGTGGGAAGACAGGGACATAAAAACTGGCAGAGGATTCATTACCTCCACCAAGAAGCTAATGTCGTTGGTTTTTTTTGTACCTAAGTATGTTGCTTCAATCCTTTTGTTTGGTTGTTTGTTTGTTTGTTTGTTATTCTGTCCACGCAATACCAGCAGCAATTTTCATCCGATTGCCACGAAAAAAAAAATTAAAGGTGCTTAGAACCCCAAATGCCAAGTGAAATCCAATTTTAGGCAGGATTGGTTATTGGAATTATGTCAAAAAAAATTCTTGAAATCTCAAAAATAATTACAAAATAAACATTTTGCCTCGGTAGCATACATGCCATGCATATTAAAATCCAGAAGATGGGGATAAAGTTCAATCATGAAAAAACATTTTGTGACAATACAATGGTTACGCTTGCAGATTTGCATATCAGAGAAGAGAGGACTATTGGCCTTGACAGAGGTCTGTGCTCTCAATGTATTATTTCATGTTTTACCTCATGTGACATACTTTTGGTAACACGCGCAGGTTGCATGTATCATTTGTTTTGGCAACGCAGTTCAAGCTATGTCAGTAAAGCATTTTGAAATTGAAAAAAATATATTAAAAGCTAGGGGAGAGAGGAGGAGAGAGAGACAGAGGGAGAGAGAGCAATGGCATAAACCACTGTGGTAATGTCACAACCCTCATGTGTCAGAAATTGGCTGCTGCCTTGTTCCAGCAGACCACGTGGGTTTTTGGTTTGTCTCCTTTTACTGATTTATTGTTTTTTCTTCTCCCTTGCTTCTCAGTGTTATTATTTGTATGCCTTGCCCCTTTGTGGTGTGTCTCGTCAATATAACTTCCAATCTCCAATCAACCTGTGGCAATCACTGATATCTTCCAAGATTCCGCTACCGCTGCCAACCCTTTCCTGCTGCAGACGCTTGGTTAGGTGGTCTCCTTACGGGAACCAAACCTAGCTTTGCTGGACCCTTATGCCGGCATCCACCTAGCAAAGTTTCCTGTTTGATGGTCTTTAAGCTCCAGCCATCTTCATTCCCCACCAACCAAACGATTCAGACTGGGCGGCTGCTGGGAGGCAGGGGACTCTGCAGTTTAAACTATGGCAGCTTTCACCAAGGAGATGAGTAGCGAGAAAAACTTTTGCTCACCAGTAAGCAGACAGGTGCTTTGGAGAAAGGCCGACTAAAGACTAAGTAACAAAAAAAAAAAAAACTCCCGCACACGGTCTTCTCACTTGCAATTAATTTATTAGTCGACGTTTTGACGTTTTGTTGTCCTGAGGAAGGTCGGTTGACCGAAATGTCGACTAATAAATTAATTGCAAGTGAGAAGACCGTGTGCGGGAGTTTTTTTCTTTTTTTTTTTTTTACCAAGGAGATGAGGAAAGTGCTCGACCGATCTTGGTCCAGCCATGCTGCTGCCTGGAGGCTTCTCCTGCTGCACCAAAGCAGCCCATCTGTTTTGGAGTACTCCATCGATTTCTGTGCACTCACTTCCTCCAGACACTGGGACCCCTAGGCTCTCTACAACACTTTCTTAAATCGGCCTGACGGATTGGGCAGGACAATCTAATTCCCTGTAGGGCTGAACAATTTATCAAAATTGCGATTTGAAACAATGCAATTATGTAATCGCAAAGGCTGTGATTTAAGACTGATGCTATGCAGCGATTCTGACTGACCCCGGATCTGTTGCGTCTACTATTTTTTACTACATGTTGTCTTGCTTGAGCTACTGTCATGCCCAGTCAAGCTCACCAATCAGAAGCGGCATGCTATGCGTGTAAGGAGGCAAATCCCTCTCTTTATTCGAGAGTGTGGTATTTTGACTTGAGAGCAGACGTATCAATTTTATCCATAGATTTTGCAAAGTTTTCCCCCAAAATTCTGCTATCATATTAAAATAGCCCCCGCTTGCACTTGGATTTTTTCTCCTCGTGCACAGAACTGTCTCTGCGTGCTTGAAACATTTCTGCTTGTACTCGGAACATTTGTTCGCGCTCTGATTTTTCCTCTTCGTGAGCAATCTCTGGTACAGCTAACTAGTTAGTAAAGTTAGGGCAAATACAAATGACACCGCTTAATTATGACAAAGGTTTTCAGGAAAAATGTTCCATTGATTACAGATAGATTGTACAATATTTGGGTGCTACTGAGCCACAAGTGAAAGACCCACCTACTTTAAAGTGTCCCTACTATGTGAATTTTCATTGGTCATTCTTGCAATTTTGAAGTCCACTAAAAAAGGTTTAAATGTGTCATTGTTAAAAAAAAAGAACCCTTGAGTTTTCTCATGCTGTCCATTTCTGCATTACCCGTCTGTGAAATGCTCCGTTGAGGTCCTACCCCCACCCTCCCAAAAACCCCAGTGTGCTGTGATTGGTCAACTTGACCACTCACTTGTGATTTGTCCACTGTTCGTGCGTGTGTCGTGAAATGTCATGCCCCTTATATAATTGGAACCCACTTGATTCAAGGGCGTGCCAAACTATCTGCTCAGCGCAAAAATTCAAATGGTGACATCAACAATTGATGAAAAAAAAATGGCCAGAAGCTATTGGGCGTTTCATTCAGCTCTGGAGCGGTGCATTTTGCAGCAGAGAGCGCTTCTTCCGTAGGTGAGTTCGAGTTGTTTTTTCTGACACAGACCTTTTTAAATGCGCATAAAAACGAAATGATTCACACCAGGGCATTAAAATAATGAAAAACCATAACCGGTGTACTTTAATGTCTGACTTTTTTTTACAGAAGGGCAGAGGTAGGGTCATTTTATTTTGATTATTTGACTGAGTGAAAATAGAATAGCATAACATAACATGAGTGGCGAGAACAGGCCGTTCAGCCTGACTAGGTTCGCCAGTTTCTTTTTATTAATGACCCACCTATTTAAGTATTTCAGAGTTAGATTGTTAACAACATAGATCTTATTTTTTCTTTTTTGAAATTGTATTTTTTAAATTCTTTTTTCTACTTATTTTACTTAACCTGTAGCTGTCTTGAGCCATAAAACACTGACCTACCTACTTGAGTGTCAGACTGTTTACATAAGGGCAAGATCCTCATTTCCTGTATTGAAACTCTTTAATTTTGTTATTGATATTAGTATTACTACTCATTTAACTTAAACTAGCTCTCTTGATCTATTAAAGTATGACCTACCTATTTTAATGTCAGAGAATGTTTGCAGAAAGGGAAAGTCTTGTTTTTGTTGTTGGAATTGTTTTTGTATTTTATTTAACTTTTACTTTTTTATTTAACTTAACACAATTAAGGATTGTTATTGTATTCCTTTTATTATTATAAGACAGCCAACGCTGGTTCTGTTAGCTCTTCAGAAGTAATAACTGTACCCTTGGTCAAGGGCTTTAGAGAATGTACATGATTCTTGGTAAAAAGTACATGTTGGAAGCAATTCTTAACCTTTTAGTTCTCATCCTTGCATTAGAATGTATAGTATTTAATGTTTTGATGGGGTTTTATGATGGTAATTTTATGTCACATGCTTCATATTGATTACTGTACATGGTGAATATTGAACTGAAGCTTGATTCAAAGAAATATCGCAAATCAAATCGCAATCGCAATATCTGCCAGAAAAATCGCAGTTCGATATTTTCCTCAAATCGTTCAGCCCTAATTCCCTGCATCCTCCCCCCAAGACCTGGACAGCCTCATCAACTTGGCGCTGCAGACAGATGCCCGGCTGCATGCTGCACAAGAGGTGGATGGATCTGCAAGCAAGGTCACAGGCACCTGCTTCGTCCATGTGCCATGATACTCTGCTTTGAGCCACACCCCCCCATCACTCCGTTGGAACCTATGGCTAAGCCCGACTTCATCAGCTGCCCCCAGCAGAAAAACTGTGAAGTATCTAGCAGAGTCTTTGCCTGTACTGTGCAAACTGTGCAATTGCTAATTGTCCTGTCCGGCAGCTTCGCCCAACCCTGGAAGAGAGGTACCTTCTAGAGCTGTAGATTCATCTTCTCAGCCACTCCTCCCGATTCATTTGACCTGGCAGGGACAAGTAATCCCACCAAGGCACTCACTTGACTCAGGGGCGGATGGGAACTTTATCCATTCTGGTCTCCTTCATCACCTGCCATCTCAATCCCTGCCAGTGTGTATCCACTCGCAAAGCCTCGTGGGCGTTGGCCTTCCAGATGTCACTTAAGTGTCCAACCCAGTGCACATGCTGTCCTCTGGTAGCCACTTAGAAGAGTTAGCATTTTTTATCATGGAGTCGCATGTGTCGGTGATTTTGGGAAGGCTCTGACTGAAATGCTACAATCCTTGGGTGGACTGTCAAGAATTGCAACCCTCTTCCTCTGATGAACTTGGTGTTCTCTTGCCTTAATGGCTGCCGTTGTTTTAGTAAGTGGACCTGCGCAATGCCTACCAACTAGTGTACATACGGGAAGGTAATGAGTGGAAGACAGCATTTCTGGTTAGTACATATATCTGATGATGCCATTTGCGCTCACTAATGCCACTGCTGTGTTTCAGAACCTCATCATTAATGAATTACTTCAAGAAATGGTCTGGTTGGACAGACGGTGTGGCTAGCAATGAAGTATATTCCTCTCTGGGAAACTTTGAAGAATCTCACCCCCCAGTTCATCAGTCCATTTGCCATAACGCGAGTATTATCATCATCATCAGCTGTCAGGCTCCTCCTTTCACCACCCCTTTGTAGAATTCACACTGTCTCGTGTGTCTAGAATTAAACCTAAGTCTCTTTCTCTTTACAGTTCCTCTGCCTCCCCCCAGGCTCATCATCAATGGTGGCCTTGACTACACCACATGTCATATTTTGGATGTTTGCTGTAGGGGGCGTGGCTGCCAGTTCTTGGTGGACTGGGAGGGCTACGGGCCCAAGGAGTGTTCCTGGGTGCCCAAGCCAAACATCCTTGACCCCTTTCTGGTCCACGACTTTCTGCGTTGATGTCTGGGGTCAGCCTCAGGGGTGAGAGGGAAGAGGGTACTATCACAACCCTGGCGTGTCCGTGATTGTCTCCTCCCATGTTCCAACAGTCTGCGTGTGTTTTATGGTTTGTGTGCTTTACTGGATTGATTGTCTCGCCTTCTGACTTGCTCTACGGTGTTATCATGCGTATACCTCACCCCTTAGTTGAGCGTCCCATCTATATAATTTTCTTGTGGTGTCAGGGTGGTAGCTGGATTATCATGGTCATTCCTCCTAAACCTCCCAGTCAGTTAGTGTCTTCTAGTGTTGAGTCAAGATCTCTTCTTCTATAGCGTTTTAGTATATTACTGAAAAAGAAACAAAGAATCACTCTGCCGAGTTAATAGTAACAACCTTCCAAGCCTCAAATTGGTCTTCAGGATTGGGATCGCGTTCCTGCTAAACCCTTCTGTCCTGTTGGCAAGCAGTCCTGCTTCTGCAAAAGGGATTCACCAGCTTACTACTGCCCTTGGACGGTCACTGGCCTAGGTTGCAAACACAGCCCTATCCTCTCCAGTCATTACCAACTTGCCTGGGCTGCCCCTCTTCTGTTTTGGGCTACGGCTTCCCTCTTCTACGACTGTATTCTTTTTAAGAAATAGTCCCTTCTCGATTGTACCCTGAGTCTGTGATTGGTTTCTCGTCTGGATCATGAAAGGTAAACCACACAGCAGAAACCATGCAACTTGGCTCAACTTCATATGCTGCCACTGACGACATACTGCTCCCTTGAAAACCCAACACTACTTATACACTGCCCTATACTAGAGAGTGTGATGTTACACACTCCTCCAGCACTCTTTGAATTGATGTGCTAAAAATGACAAAACAGTTATACATTGCCCTCCATAATTATTGGCACCCCTGGTTAAGATGTCTTCTTTAGCTTCTAATAAATTCAGTTTTTTTCTAAATAATATAGGACCACAATGAAAAAAAGAGGAAAATCCAACCTTTAATTCAAATGCATTTATTCAGTGGGAAAAAAATCCCACATTAAGAAATAATTCTTTTACATCAAATCATGTGTGCCACAATTATTAGTACCCCTGATGTTAATACTTTGTACCACCCCCTTTTGCCAACAAAACAGCACCTAATCTTCTCCTATAATGTTTCACAAGATGGGAGAATACAGAAAGAGGGATCTTCGATCATTCCTCTTTGCACAATCTCTCTAAATCATCCAGCGACCTGGGTCCTCTCCTCTGCACTCTCCTCTTCAGCTCACTCCACAGGTTTTCAATGGGGTTGAGGTCTGGGGACTGAGATGGCCATGGGAGGAGCTTGATTCTGTGTCTGGTGAACCATTTCTGTGTAGATTTGGCCACATGTTTAGGGTCATTATCTTGCTGACAGACCCAGTGACGACCCATCTTCAGCTTTCGGGCAGAGGCCACCAGATTTTGATTTAAAATGTCCTGGTATTTCAAAGCGTTCATGATGCCATGCACCCTAACAAGGTTCCCAGGGCTTCTGGAAGAAAATAGGCCCACAGCATCACCGATCCTCCCCATACTTCACAGTGGGCATGAGGTGCTTTTCTGCATACTCATCTTTTGTGTTCCGCCAGACCCACTTAGAGTGTTTGTTGCCAAAAAGCTCTATCTTGGTCTCATCTGACCAAAAGCACACAGTCCCAGTTGAAGTCCCAGTACCGCTTAGCGAACTCCAGACGTTTGCGTTTATGATTGTGAGTGAGAAAAGGTTTTTTCCGTGCATGCCTCCCAAACAGCTTGTTGGCATGTAGATAGCGCCTGATGGTTGTTTTGGAGACTTTGTGACCCCAAGATGGTACTATTTGTTGCAATTCTTTAACAGTGAGCTTTGGAGAACTTTTTATTTCTCTTACCATCCTCCTCACTGTGCATGGTGGCAAAATAACCTTGCGTCCTCGTCCAGGCTTGTTTACCACTGTTCCAGTTGTTTTAAACTTCTTAATGATTCCTCTGACAGTAGATATGGGCAGGTGCAGGCGAGTGGCTATTTTCTTGTAGCCATTGCCTGACTTGTGAAGGTTTACACACATCTGCCTTACTTGAATGGTGTGTTCCTTTGTCTTTCCAATGTTGAAGAGTGGATAAGAGAAATGGCCTCTGTGTCACGTCATATTTATACCCCAGGGAAACAGGAAGTGATGAATTACTAATTAAATGTTCCTAGATACTCTGATCAACTTTGTAAACTACTGTAGAAATGACCGAAATACTTCAATTACATTTATTTCCTAGGAATTGTTAGGGGTGCCAATAATTGTGGAATAGGTGATTTTATGAAAAATAATTATTTCTTAGTCAGGATTTTTTTTTTCCCTTAAAATTCACTTGAGTTGAAGGTTACATTTTTCTACAATTTTCAGTGTGAGAGTATGCTTCTGCAATAAAAATTGAATTTATTTTAAGGCTTTTAACACATCTTAACCAGGGGTGCCAATAATTATGGAGGGCGCTGTATTTCACAATGTATCAGTGTGTGTAGTTAAGCTCATAACACATTTTGGGGGTCTTTTAAAGCTGCAGTCAGTAACTTTTATAAAAACTAACTCCTCTTCATATTTGCTCAAAGTATCACTCTATACTGACAGTAGTACAACGTACATGAAACAGGTAATCTAACAAAAAAAAAAATCATGTACATTTGGCTCCTCCCATTGCTTCTAATGCATTGGGAAGAATTCACTGAGCTCGAGTAAAATTAACCAATCAGAGCCAGAGTTTCTAATGCATTAATCAACTACTTCTCAAGCAAATGTTATGCAGCCCTCTGCCTACGCACATGCTCTCTCCCCTCGTCCTATTCAATATTGTCTGTGCCCAGTTTATTGAGGAGCTTTGAGATAAGATGGCAGAGAAACAAACTCCTGAAATGAAGAAATTTCCCATCCCTCCCTGGCCAGCTACAGCATTCATGAAAAAAACAAGCAAAAAGAAAAGACTGAAGAAAGGCAGGCAAAAGTGAAGGAGTTATACTGCAACCGAGACAAAACTACAGTTATCAATAACTGTTAGAGTGGCTTTTCCATGGTGGAGACAGTTAACTACGTTACGGATCTGAAATCTTTTAAAATGGCTACGGTTACTATAACACTCTGTGGCCCTTATGTTATTGTGACGTTGCAATTGAGCTTATGTTAGCTTATTCTGATGCAAAGGTTATTAGTTCGTGGCAGTTTAATTACAGAGTGGCTGAGGTAGTGCTCAGGTTGTGTTATAGGTTTGGAGTTTGTCCTTATATTTATATATGCCTGTGCCTCATGGCTGCATGTTCTTATCATCAGTGTTTTGCGCCTTTGTCAACTTTAGTGGCGTTATTTAGCTAGCTACCACAGTTTCTGATAATAAAACACCTAAGCACTGCAATAAGTATATGGCTTCCAGATGTTTGGCTCAGTGGAATTTTCTGTTGATTACTTCAATGGACAAAAATATGTCCTGCCAGTCTGAGCATGTATCTCTCATTCTACCATTCATTCCAGCGAATTCTGCATTTTGATTGGTTAACATCAGGTTCTATTCACCAGTAAACTACCTTGCACTGGGTCAAGACCTCGTCATGATTACGCCGACAAAATAAGGCTACAGTTTGCATACAGTCTTACTCGCTAGTGAGCTAGTTGGCTACCTAGCTAGCAATAGTATAGCTAGCGCGCCAATGTATTTAGCTACATAGCCAACTGGCTAGCGAGCTAAAAAGGCTGCAGTTTGCTTTCAATGCATACTCTGTCATACTCGTTAGAGAGCTAGTTGGCTTCCTAGCTAGCAAGCCAAAGTGATATTGAACTGTGTGTCATAGCTAGCACGCCAATATTTTCGTAGGGGTGTTGACAAGAGTCATGGTAGAATGGAGATAAACCTACAGTTTTTTCGAGCACTCGGTATTTATCGTAGGCTAGATACCTGGAAATTTCATTTGAAACCGAGCGCAAGCGCTGGGTTTCAAATGAAATTTCCAGGTATTTATCCTACGATAAATACCTCGTGTTCGAAAAAAACTGTAGGTTTATCTCCTAAATGTAAAGGCTGCGGTTGGTGGACAACAATGTTGGTATTTCACAAAGTTAGCTATTGTCTTGCCATCATGTTTTATACCTGGCCTCCTCAGTTGCCACGCTACACGTTCAGGACGGCCTCCTCTGCAGGGAGGGGCTTTGGAGGTGGAACTAAAGCGCAGCGGCCGGGGGAGGGAGGATAAGGGACCTGGAGGTTGTACTTTCTTAAATTCTCAAGCAAAGTAAGCTTTCTTCTCATTTATACCGACTGCAGCATTGACTCTATCGGGTGTTTTATTGTATTAACTTCCATAGTGTATACTCAACATGAAATGCAATGCAATTTGTGAAAATGGTGATAACACAAAAATGTGCTACTATCGACACATGAGTTTTAAGAGCGAAGCTTTTCAGTTCCAAACACTGAGTCGTAACTGATAATTATCTCCACTGAATCCCAGGCACTGCTGAATGCTAAGGGCCAGATAAAGCCTGCAAACGATCACACTATACTGGCTGATGCACACTCACTGTAAAAATCAGTGTCTTTAAGGTTTTAACCTCCTTATGAGACTTAAATTCTTAAATCTATAAATTTCTTAAGTTGCAAGTATTAGCTTGTTTTAAGTTACTCAGTGTTTGACAAGTGATATTTTCTCAGCTAATTGACAGATCTTTAAATTTGCCAATTGGACTCACATCACCAAAAAATTTTTTTTTTTTTTTACTTGTTGAGCAATTAAAGTAATGGAAGTGAGAAAATGGGCCAGTTGCACATACAGAGTAGTGAAATAAATTAAGTGCTCTATGGAAAATCTTAATTCAAAAAGGAATCTAATCTATGATGAGATTTAATCTCCATCTGGCATCTGTCAAACTGGTTCTTTAAGTTTGATCAAAAAGTATTTGTTGCAATTAAGGGTGTTGTTTATTTTTTTTTCAGTGCTACTGAGCACTGCTTAATCTTTGGTCCCTGCCTAAAATAATTTTGCTGCCAGATCCAGAATGCACACAAGATACAAATAATGGCTCAAACAGTGCAACTTGCATCTGAACACTCACCCTACCATAAAGGGCATGTTTTCAATTATCTAATCCATTTATGCCTTGACAGGGTCGCATGAGCAAGCCTATTTACAGCATAAAATAAGCGACAAACAGGAACACATCCGGACAGCATGCTAATCCATGGCCAGGATCACAAGCCATCTCCAAATAGTCTAACATTTATGAGAGAGAAAACAGGAGTAAACAGAAAAAAAGTTGAACATGTGGAGAACAGGCAAACTCCACGCAAAAAGGCCCCAGGTTGGGTACAACTTACATCCTTTTGGCCGTGAGGCAACAGCACTCCACTTACCAAATCAAATCAAATCAAATTAGGGTCATTAATATTTTGAGCTTGTAAAAAAGTTTTGCAGCTGTAGAAATATTTTAAGCTTGTGTGAAATAGTATTGTGCACGCTGATATAATTTGTGTGCGTGAAAATGTTTTGTAGCAGGAAAAATATTTTGTGGATGTGGGAAAAGCTTTGTGTGCACATATGCAATTTGCACAAGTGTAAAAAAGTTTTGCAGCGGTAGAAATATTTTGTGTATGTGTAATTAAAACAAGCAACACAGAATCTTACTGGATTGTACAGGACTCTGTGAAGCAGTGTCTTTTTGCATATTAAGTATAATGTAACAAGGCTGAAGTGCCGCCTGTTTACTCAGGCACCGTTCAGAGATTGTAGCTAGCTAGTAAAGGTAATTACTAAATTATTCCTACTCAGCCAGCATAATTTGACATCTAGAGTAGCCAGCTGGCTAGCAATGGAGCCATAAGAAAAACAGGCTGCTAAACGCCACGGTTTTCATGTTGCTTTGTGGCTAGCTAGCTGGCTACTATAGATGTGAAATGGAGGTGTATTCAGGTAACGTTAGAGCAATACACTTTAATTGAGCCAGAAACACGAAAACAGTAAATGCTGGCATAACTGTTGGTCAAATCAAGCCTTTATCAGGCTTTGACTGAATCGCTAATAATTTTATTAATGTGCTAGCCAACTTGATCATCAAGATAACTGATAAAAGCAATGTGCAGTCCTACTGGATTGAACAGGACCGTGCGATGTGGTGCATTTTTGCATATTAATTAAGTAGGACAGAGCTTCACAGATTCAACCAAATTTTTATCAGCTCATCTGCTACACTCTATCTGTTCATATGCAAAGTTAGAAGCTTGTGACGAGTACCATTCTTGAGATACGGAGCATGAAAGGATTGTGACTCACTCACTCACTCCCATTATGGCCATATTCGCCTGCTATCGCAGGGAATTTGCCTGGGAATACTGAGATTTCAAGAAGTCTGAGATACAGCCATTCAAATTTCCTTTGAGTGACTGCGACACTGAAGTTAAAAGCTCACAAATTACAAATTACAAGCACAAATTTTGACCAAAATCTGATTTCTGAGGCTGAACAGCCAATCAGCACATTGGCCACTGACAATCCAATCAGAGGAATTCAAACTGTTCAATCAGGGGGCAAAAAGTTCTAGCAAGAATCTGAGAGGAAAACAAGCCTTGACAATGCATTCTTGTCTTTTTGGTCTGCTAGTTGAAATAATAAAAATGCCCAAATGTTGTTGTGCGACAGGATGAATCACAAACTAGTGAAAGAATCCAAAACTTTTTTTTATATATGATTCCAAACCGCAAAATCAAGCAGTGGATCAGGGATGACTGGAACAACCTGTGGAGGCTTGACTAAATGGGAGTGATTGTAGCCTACCGTCTCTTCCTTTAGTTCGCTGCTCTCAGGCAGGTTTTTTTTTTTTTTTTTAAAAAAAAAAGCTTTGCAAAACTGAGACTGTTGTTGGATATGAGTAGGCTTCTTAATTTTTTTCTCCAGAATCATGGTGAATGGTTCAACCTCAAGACTAACTCACATATAGCCTGAGTTTTAGTTCTAAATCAATGATTGAAAGAACACGGGAAGTTTCTGAATGAGGCTGCATGAATGTGAGTATGTCATTTGCCTATTGCAGTTGCTACACCTTAGTGTTATCAGAAAGCAGAGAATAATAGCAGTGTATTATAGTTCTATTTAATCATATGCTCCATGCAAATTCATATCCTGTCATCTTGGGTAAGACTAATTTGTTTTCAAAAATGGCACATTGACTACAGTATTGAAAATAAGCTACTGTGACTCAACAGAGGCACACGCATTCAAAGCAGTGGGGTTTCCTGGTAATGCTGTTATCTCGTACATCAAATTCAAGGACTATTCCACAGAAACACTGTACTTTTAGAACAATAACATCAGCCTCACTATATTGCTGCAACATCAATGATAGTAAATGAGTAACGACAGGTTCTAGGGCAATCAAATTTGAGGGTACATTGTTTTCATATGCTTCAAATTTGCAGGTTCAGAAAATAAATGCATTTTCATGTGTTATTTTATACATATTAATTCGCAGTCAAATCAAAGGATCATTGCATCGAACTGAGCACAAATCTGTCCTAATATGAAAGAATTGTCAAATTGAATACTGTTAATGCTGCAGAGATAGTAATTCAAATGTTCAAATTCTAGACTGTATATAAACCACACATTTTCAGCTGAGCACATAGAGCTATATATTGATTACTGTCATCAATATCATACTGGCAGTCATTTTAAAATTCAAACTAGAATCGCAGACAACACCTCAACTCCATTCAATATGTGAACATTCCTTACCTTAAATCTTTTGGAGGAGACTCTCTTAAATAATGGACTTTTCTAAAAGGGACAGAGAGAGAGAGGGAGAGAGAGAGAGAGGGACAGTGTGACCCTGCAGCCAGCGAAATGTCAAAGAGAATGCCCTGGGCCGAATTCCAAAAAGTTAACCCCCAGTTTTCTGTTGATGAAGGCAAAATCCTTTTTTCAAACAATTGCCCCCAGAACAAATGAACTTGTGTTAGCGGGAAAGAGAACATGTGATTCTCTCATATTCAGCAGCTGTGGGGGGCGTGTGTGCAAGTGGGCTGCAGTAATAGGGATAGGGTGGTGGGCTGCTCAGTTGTGCATATGCCGGCAGTACAAAGCCGCTCAATGCAACATGCTGAAGTGAACATTTTCATTCACTAAAGCCAGGTCACTAAGTGGGTGACACACACACACACACACACACACACACACACACACCAATATGCATGCACAGGTGCGTGGGTGCGCACACACAAGCAGATCTACGTATGCTGCTGTTCAAGTTCATTCTCAGTATTGATTTTCACTTAGATTATATGGAATAAACTGTGTTACAGAAAGACAATGGCCCAAAACATACATTGATGCTCTGTAGGACTCTCACAGAAAGGAAGAATCCAAGGGACAATTAAACAAATCAATCACCAGATTTAAACCCAATTCAGCCGTTGTGGGATCACCCAGATTGTAAAGTTTGTGAAGTCAGCCCAAAGATACACGAATGAAAAATGCTGCCATTCATGTCTAAATCTACTGCGAATGATTCTTCAGTACAGGGACTATCCTGAAAGCCAAGAATTTGTGAAGCAAATATTACATAGGATATTTTGAAGTGAAATTACTAAAATAGATAGTTGTGTCATTTATAATTTAATAAAGTTAGTCTTCAAATACTTCAAATACTAAAAAGATCCTAAAACGCTGCCATGTCTGTTTTATATAATTTACAATTATATGTATTATAATTTTATTGAATAACTAAACAAAACTACTAGTGCAATGAGAAATTATTCTAAACTTTTTGGCAGTGTACATACAGTCAGGTCCATAAGTATTCGTACTGTGACCCCAAGTCAGATATCAGCAAGAGTAGGGGAAGGAGAGAACACTGGCGTTGTTTGCTTGCCGCTTCTCCACCCGCCATTTTGATTGCTTTAATAGCTTTTCTGTGCTATTTTTACTAGCCTAGTTGCCTTTTTTACTGCATGGATTGTTTTAATTGTGGTGCCTTGTGCTCTAATCTTTCTGGACCTCAGATCCTACGATTCACCCATTTTTCTACTAGGTGGGGTAGCTAGGTGCCTACCTGGTACAGATGACTTCTAGCTGTCAACCTGTCCCACCTGGAAAGGGCTCTCTGGATCCAACCATCATATCGCCTTGACGAACAACTTTCCTCCCTTCCACCACCGCTCCAGGAACTTGACGCGGAGTTCCATCGAGAGGTATTCTGGCTAGCAGTTAGCGAGGCTAGGCAGCATCCTTCCTTGATCAGCATGGCATTCAGCTATTCCATCTCACAACCGCCGACTAGAACCTGCAACTACTCCTGGACTTAAAATCCTCATCATCAACGAACCTGGACTTCTTCGCCGCCCTCGTTACATTCACAGAGGCTCCGGTTGAAAATTCATCTTCCATAACCAGCCAAACACAAACATCCCATCTCTGGTCACCCGTCGCAAGTCTGACGCGTCATCAGAGCACCGTCGCTCCAGCTACCATCAACATGGGAAATACCGCGAGATCTCTGTACTCCAGCATAGGAAACACTGTGAGATCCCTGCACACCTGGCTGGATAGAATTTGGGAGGGGATTCCAGTTCGCGCAGAGTGGATTTCAGTGTTTTGCAACTTGTACAGAGATTCACCCCACAGTCACTGGTAAAATTCAAACTTTTACACTCAATCCATCAACAATAAATCCACCTTAATTGAGGAACACATCAGGGAGAAAGGACTTGACTTCATGTGTTTGACAGAAACCTGGCACCAGCCAGAGGTTTACTCTGCCCTCAATGAAGCCTGTCCCCCCGGTTACAGTTACTTGGAAGCAGCTCGCAGCACTGGCCGCGGTGGTGGCCTAGCTGTCAACCACTGACAGGACCTGGAGCTGTCCCCCATCTCACTGCCTACAACAACCTCCTGCGAGTGTCTTGCATTTGAATGTAAGCCCCCCTTTCCCATGAACATTCTCCTCATCTACTGGCCCCCCAAACCCAAATCTGCTTTTATTCTGGAAATGTCTGATCTCCTCACAACACTCTGTACAACCTCTGTCAATACCATAATCCTGGGAGATTTAAATATTCATGTTGACACCCCCTCATGCCACTCCGCTGCCGATTTCCTTCAGCTACTGGACTTCCTCAACCTACAACAACATGTTGATGTCCCCACACACTCCAGGGGACACACACTCTATCTGCTCATTTCTGACTCTGCCCCTATCAGTAACCTACAGGTTTACAATCTTGGTGTGTCTGATCACATGGTCGTGTCAATGGAGCTGCCCTTCCCTTCCCCCCACATCAAACCCAAGCGGCAGATCCACTTCAGAAACCTGAAAACCATCAACGCGGATGCCCTGGCCCTGGACCTTCAACTTCTCTCCTCTGGCTCTACTGACTTCCACTCTGTTGCTGACTCTGGATTTCTACAACCAATCCCTGAGCAGTCTTCTGGACCTCCACGCCCCCTTAACATCCAGGTCAGTCTCCTTCTCGCGCTCAGCACCCTGGTACACCTGCAAGCTGCGAAAGATGAAGGCGGCTGGGCGTGTCCTTGAGCGGCGGCTCAAGGCCTCTGGACTGACTGTTCACAAGCAGGCATACAGTGAACACAGGAAGGCGTATGCAGAAGTTCTGAGGAATGCACGGTCCAGGTTTTATTCCACCATCATCAATAACAGCCCTGGTAACTCCAAACAACTTTTCTCAACAATAAATCACTTTCTCAAACCCCATTCACTCTCCCACTCTGAGACCACTGAGGAGAGGTGCAACATGCACATCACTTTTTTCAGACAAAAAGTTGATAACATCCGCTCACACCTCTCCACCACTGCTGTTCTGCCCCCCCAACTGCCATCCCACTGTCTGAGTTTGTCCAGCCTCTCTGCTCCTTCTCTGATGTCACACAGGAGTAGGTGGAGGATGTCATCAGAAAAATGAAGCCGACCACCTGTAGCCTGGACCCTTTCCCTTCAGCCCTGCTGAAGGCCAACATCTCTGCCATCTCTCCATTCATCATCAAGATCATAAACCACTCCCTCCTGGCCGGCCATATCCCATCTGCGGTAAAAACTGCTGTCATCAGACCACTACTGAAAAAACCCAGCCTGGATCCAGAAGTCCTCTCCAACTACAGGCTCATCTCCAACCTTCCATTTCTGTCAAAGGTTCTGGAAAAAACAGTTGCAGCACAACTTCTGGATCACCTCAAACACAACAACCTTTTTGAGAAGTTTCAGTCTGGTTTCCGCCCTGGCCATAGCACAGAAACAGCCAATGACCTCCTGATGGCAGCAGATACCGGTTCCCCCATCTCTACTCATCCTCCTGGACCTAACAGCTGCCTTTGACACAGTTGACCACAATATCCTCCTCCAGCGCCTGCAAAACACCATTGGACTCTCAGGAAAAGTACAGAAGTGGTTCACATCTTATCTGACCGACAGAACCGAGCATGTTGCCCTGGGCAAAGTGAAGTCGCACACCCACAATGTCACCTGCTGTGTCCCTCAGGGCTCGGTGCTGGGCCCCACCCTCTTCATCCTCTACCTGCTCCCCCTGGGCAATTTCATCAGCAGACATGGGATATCCTACCATTCTTATGCTAATGACACACAGTTCTACCTATGGACAACCCCCACTTCTTCTGCCCCCCTGCCAGCATCCACACTGACCACCTGCCTGGAGGAGATAGAGGCGTGGATGAAGCTCAACTTTCTCCAGCTGAAAAGCTCCAAAACAGAAGCCATCCTAGTTGGCACACCACATCAGCTCCGCATCACCAGTATCACATTTTCTGGCCAAAACATTCGCCTTCCCACATCTGTCACCAACCTGGGTGTTAAAATGGACCATCAACTCACCTTTGACACCCACATCAAACACCTCTGTAAGACATCATTCTACCACCTCAGGAACATCACCAAACTCCGTCCAACACTCACCCTGGCAGATGCAGAGAAGCTCGTCCAGGCCTTCGTCTCCTCCAGGCTGGATTACTGTAATGCAATCCTCATCAGGATCTCTGGCAAGAGCATCCAGAGACTGAAGTACATCCAGAACAGCGCTGCCAGGATCCTGATGAGGGTGCACAAATACGATCACATCACCCCTGTTCTGAAATCTCTTCACTGGCTCCCTGTCCCACTCAGAATTGAGTACAAGGTCTCCCTCCTCACCCACCAGTGCATTCAAGGACATGCCCCCCAATACCTCAAGGAACTCCTCACCCCCAGACCTCCTCGTGCACCCTCTGTTCTGCAACCAAAAACATTCTCCAAGCCCCCAGAACCAAGCTCCGCACCATCGGCGATCGGGTGTTTTTCTCGGCAGCTCCAAGGCTGTGGAACGCCCTCCCTGACCACCTGAGGGCCCCACAGACTACAAATGCTTTTAAACGAGACCTAAAAACATATCTTTTTACGAAAGCATTTTTCTTAATGTCTTTTATAGGTTTTCCTTTTAAATTTTATAATTGTATCGTGTTTCTTTATTTTTCTGCTCTGTAGCACTTTATGAGATTGCTGAAATGTAAAGTGCAATACAAAAAAAATCATTATTATTATTATTATTATTAATTTTCATAATTTTTGCTCCTTACACTACTACAATGGATTTGAAATTAAATGAATGAGATGTGTTTGAAGCATAAACTTTCTGTGGAATTTTTAAAAAGAGTTTGCTGTATTCCTCCATACTTTTGTAAGTAGACAAATAAATGCAGGCACAACTTGGCTGCAAAGTGGGTAGTTAAAGAGTACAGAAACCAGTTGGTCAGTTTTTCAAGTACTGTAAAACCCAAAAACAACCAACAACAAGGGAAATTGTAGGGCACACTTACAACTTTTTGGCTAGTATTATATCGAAGGGCTGGTGCAAAATCAAATAAAATGGATATATTTTCTCCGTTAAACAACGGGGCACAAAAAGCAAATAATAAATTTAGAATACCAAATTTATTATACCCTCATTAAATATCTGAGCTGAACTTAGAATTAGAATTTATAGTCTAGGGACACATGTCGTGAATCTCGGGGGGCTCGCCGCCAGACTCTTCCGTGAAAACCCAGTTACTCAACTGGCGCCCCGGGTAATAGCTCAGTTGCGGATCTTAGTTCGGTGAGAGCTCTAGAGGATGGAAGAAATTACCATGATAGTAGCAACTTTGGCATAAACATATCATGAACCCAGATTTATGCACACCACAGGCCCCTTAAGGATCGCCAGGCACCGGCATTAAACTCAAGAAAACCCTTAAGGTCAATCCCCAGGACCGATCTAATTGTGCCTGGGCCCCTAAGGATCGGCCAGGTGATTTTATAAGCTCAAGAAAGCCCTTAAGGTCAAAATCCCAGGACCGTGTTTCTAAACCCTTTATATGAGTAGACCGTAACTCTCCAACTTAAAGCCCATCACATCCTTTAAAACATCAGCTAGCTAGTCTGGAATGATAAGGACTTACCCCTAAGTACCCGTGTTGTTCTAGCCCGGACAAAAGGATTAGGAGTCCCGGAGACCACGTGAGTTCAAAGGAATATATGCATGATTTATTCACCAGGTAGGCAAAAGCTTAAATCATACAAATCAATATTAAGCCAATTACAAGTTACAAATAATTTAGAAGAGGAGAATAAAGTCATACCTGGAGGAAAAGGATACACTAACGTTGGGAAGTTCGAATACGATGTTACATCATTGAAAAAGCTACTCACGCAATATAAAAATAAAGAATAGATTGTTTCTATTACTTTAAGAAATCAGTTTGATTAAAACACTGGAAGGGTATTAATCAAAAAACACTTCACAGAGAGAGAGGAAATAGGGTGATTACCAGAGGTATTCTGACCAAATTCTCAGGAGTTTCCAAAAGACTCCATAATTTCAATAATGAAACATACTCCATTCAACTCCTTAGATTCCCCGAGAATAACAAGACCAAACATGATATGAATATGTACTAATATGATGCAGTTGTCATGAAAAAGTCTTAAGATGAATTAATATATAGTTTAATTGGGTTATAAGTATATAAGTGCTATTTGGATATATAAGAACATGATTTAACATATAAGCACATTATGCACTTCCCAGTGGTTTGGAATTTGAAACAAATTAATATAACTGGACTTTACTTAAGACTTAGGCCAGTAATATGACTCGTGAGGGGCATTGTGTCAACCAAACCCAACAACCCCCCCATACAAGAACAAAGACTGTTAACACCTTAGCAAGCATTTTGGGGAATCCAAAAGCTTTATTGAATCTGGCATGGCTCTGGACTAACTTATCAGCCATTTGTCGCAAATAGTCGCTGGGCTCCCCCCAATCTTTGCAGATCTTACAGAGGTTCAGAACCTAACCCAAAGGCACAGACGAATTTTAATCTTTAGAAATGGAACAATCTTTTGTAAAATTAAATATGCAATGTCTACAGTACAAAGAACCAGAACCAACAACGAAGGAAAAATGTGAACACTTATAACTTGCAGTTGAAGGGATGCAAAGGAACAAATGGTAATTTGCCTAAATTGATGAGCGGTGGGGGATAGGGTGAGGACAAACAAGGTGTGGGGAAATTGGGGTGTGAGCTGAAGGATGTTGAGCAGGGGTCTCAAACTGGTCCATAAAAGGGCCAAGGAGCTGCAGGTTTTCATTTCAACCGAGCAGAAGCACACTTAGTACAGCTAATCAACTGTGCCTGCTAAGATCAGTTGATTGAATTAGTTGCATCAGGTGTGTTTCTGCCTGGTTGTCTTGAGAATCTGTAGCCCCTTGGTCCTTTTACAGACCAGTCCAAGGCCCCTGGTGTAGAGGATGTTGTTCTGCCCGTCCAACCCATTGAGACAACGTGAGAGTTCATATACGAATATATGCAGGTTTATTCGCATAGCACCGTGAAACTGAAAATACACAAATACAGGTATTGAGTACATCAGTCATGCAAAGACAATTGCAATTATACAATATAAAAATAGAGTATAGTTTTATTTAGAGCAGTTTGATTAATTTGAAATATTACAAAACTTGACTGTTGAAATAAGTGGTATACTGTGGCCATAAACTCTAAACCCAATAATGTAAAGAAACGACTTAATCTTGTTATTTGTACTCAACTGAGTATTCATCTCAGCTGAATTTAAGGCTGGTATGGTGTTGCCAACTGTACAACAATAAATCAAGCCAAACACAAGGCACTACACAGTGCTGCCATCTGGTGACAACAAACCCAACCAACAAGACAAAGAAACTTTCTTGAATACAATGGGAATGCTACCCAAACTTATCAAACGTTAGCCACAAATAAATCTGACTTGATTCAATGTATAATTTAAATCTTTAAGTATTGGAGATTAAATCTCCAATCTTGTGGAAATGTATCACGCTTCTACATACATATGTGCATTGACACTGCATGACCAGCGCACAAAGGATTTACAACCGGAGATCTTGGCTGTAGGGAAAACTTGTTGAGCATCAAACCCTTCTCAAATAGAAAACAAAACCTTTGGAAATATAATTACCTCGTTGGTTACCCAGGGCTGCAAAAACGGGGGACATAAATTAAAAACTTGATGAGGAAGAAGAAGCTTCTTCCAGCCTTCTTCGCAAACAGTGCGAAAATGCTGCGAAAGTTGGCGTAGGTACTAATCACATAATCTTAATCTGAGGAAAAGACTTCATAGACTTTTAAAGGGTTGAGAAAGGCAGAATGTTCAGATAAAACAAAGAAATGCAAAATAAATTGGGTGGATTATGTTTGGCTGTCGAACAGTAGTGTCTTTGAAAGCCAAAAGTTGGAACTAACTTTAGAGAACTTACGTAAGGATCTGCGGAAGAATAAATGGAAAAACAAAGGTGCGCATAGTCTTCAGTTTCTCAGGACAAAAACTGTGGCAGCTACAGATGTCACACAAGAGGAAATAATGAAGTATATCTGACAAGTATAAGGGCCAAACGAGGTTGTGTATGGGGCCTCCACAAGATATAACACTTCAGGCGTTATCTGATATTGGATCCCATGTTTTCCAAAACTTCCAGCTTTTATTTAGCAGTTATGTCAAAAGTACCGTATGAACTATGTAGAAATTGCAACAAATTTTATCCATGGCCATCCCAATTATAAATTAAACTGTTTTACACTTGATTTAAAACTCAATTGGGATTCAGGACAGCTGATTTGAATTGGCCATCGTTGAACACTCCTCTTAAAAAAAGTCTTAGATTACTTTCACAGTATGCTTTTAGTCATTTTTGTCTGCCCAGTGAAGTGTGGTCTGCCTTTTTAAAGCATTTGGCTGAATCTGAGCAGATGAAAAAGCCATATTCAATTCAGAAATCATCCTGCTGATTTATCAGCAATCACATCACCAAAACCAGTTTGACTGACAGCCATACATGCCCATGCCATAACACTACTTCCACTATGTTTCTCAGATCGGGTAGTTTCTTCTCTTTGATAAATCTGCAGTAGGTTTCCCGATAATGTTGGACATCAGGATTAACAAGTGTTTTAAAGAGACTCCGAAGCGACGGACGTTCTCTCGTTACGTGGGCTTCCCAAACAGAATTGTTAGATGGAGGAACTTTGCAAAGAGCTGCTTTGCCAAGCGTGTCCTCGCTAATGCTTAGTTCCCACTGTCGTGCGCTCCGTTACGAACGCCACGATTGGCCATTCGTAGCTGATCGTGGAACTTCTCTGAAGCCACTATCACACTGGATGTGAAACAAATTTTTTCGCATGACAGACGCGAATTCAATATGCATTGACTTTGAATTTAATCTGTCGCGCAAAAAATCTGTTTCGCGTCCAGTGTGAAAGCGGCTTAAAGCATAAGTAGTTGACAAATCTTTGCTGTGAGCTATACGCACTTGTTCAACCAATGAACACTGAAATACAATGTTTTAAAGACACGGTGTTATCATCATACTATAACTAAACTGATTCAGTGTATTTTTTAAAAATTAAATACGCCTACAGAAACATTACAAGAAGAATAAAAAATAATTAAGAAAAGGCTAAATAATGAAGTAAAACTCCCTTCACCTTGTCTGTTCATTTCATTGTTATTCAATCAGAGCCTAATTGCTCCAATAAATTGGCTTGTGGCAATGTGGTGTTTGACAATCGGTCATGGAGGGGAAAAGTCCGTGACTGAATGCCGGGGTGGTGGTGTTTGAGTCTTATTTATAAGATTATTCAGGTTCTGCCATTTTTGTCATTAAAGAAAAGTAATTACATGATTATTTTCTAATTATTGCAAGTTAACTGGATTAAATATTATCAAATTATCAATGTGATATTATCACATGCAAATTAATTTAATATGCTAAGATTCCAAATCAGTGCATAAAATACAAATATTTACCCATGAAATAAGCACTGTATTCAAAAGCGCATGTGTATCATGTGCTATGCAAGAACATCTTTAATGATACAGCTGGAGCTGGTCAGCCAATCATGCCTAGGTCTTCAACCTGATTTTCAGGAGACCTAGAAAATGAAGTACTGGGTAGTCACCATGTAAACAGGAGAGGATAAACTACAATAAGCAGGTCCTAAAAGGGGCAAAAGACTACATCATCAGTGACCAAGCTATATAACCAACCTTTATTGATGAAGGCCACTTAAATAAAGCTATAAATAAATAAATAAATAAATAGAGACAAAACAGGTAATTTTTCTATCCAGATAACACCATGGAAGTTAAAAGAATACTCCATTGTCCTTCACAAGTTCATACTCAAAGGTGACAGAGTATCAAGAGCATGTATCCTGTATGTTTCCCTGGCTTTGAGTAGTTTGACAATATTACCTCTGCGGTTTTATCAGTTCAATCCCAAAATAGAAGTCATCACACAGTGAATGTCCCCTTTATTTAAAATACACTGTCACAGGGTTAGTGAGATCAGTCACTCTTATGGCACTGCGGTATTCACACATACCTGTGCGCAGTTCTCAAGGTTTTTTCCAAATAAAAAACGCCGCATGGACATTCAATGGCATAAATTACAGTTAAATTTTTGAGCAGCAAAATCTGCTCACCCATAATTACAAGTGTGTTCATTCTTTTTCAATTTGCAAAAAATAGTTCATTTGACCACATTATTTTTTGCAGTTTCTCAGATGGGTTTGATTGTTCAAATTGTGAGTTCACAGTAACAGGTTCCAAATGCAAGTGCTGCACATTAACTCAAGACCATTTATCAGCTGACTTGCAAATTAAACAAGCAAGAAATACTCAGATCCCCGTCAAAGCTCTAACATTCTGGTTCGGAGATGAAATGTGATGGAGGGATGGACAGAAATATGAAGTAGCAAATTTATAATACAAGATGCAGCTATGCATTAGATTTTTTGGAAAATTAAAACAGTTTAGAAGTTCTTGCCTGGAAAAGAACCTTGACGAACAGACACACGATGGACGGACAAACTCATTCCTATATGCCCCTTCCACTTTATGGTGGGGGATAATAATGTAAGAATTCCACAAAAACATGGTGGAGGTGGGGGGTGTCACAGTGGGCTGGATTCAGGAACAGAGGGCAGGGCTGACTATGAGAATCCAAATGAAAGTTTAATAAATAGGATGGAACAAGAACAACCAAGGAAAAAGAAATACTAGGCTAATGTAAACAGGTTGGCAAAACAAAGGGGAAAAAAATCATAATATTGAATTAGGAAAACATGGTAAAAATGAGTTCAAACATAAAGGGAGAAAAAAAGACCAAGAATATTGAATTAGGAAAAACAGAGTCAAGTGCTGGAGATGAACAATCAGGTGAGTGGATTGTCAGTCTGAAAACCTGGTCCAGATGTGACAGGGTGGGGCCATGAAAAAAAAAATTTCTACTCTGTTCACCTGATTTGGATGTAAACACTCAAGTTTAAATTCAAGCTCTGCATTTTGAGCTTTCAGTTATCATTTCATTTCCAGTATGCAGGACAGCCATTGAGGAGTTTTCTAAGGAAATTCGAGGATCCAAAGCGCCATTTTAAGTCTTTAGCTGAAAAATGCCAAGAATGTAAGCTGGTTTGCCATCGCCAATAATAACAGAAGAAAAATATCTTCTTCTTCTATGATTATTTGCAGATTACAAACCAGTAAACATTATTCATATCCTTTGGCTAAAGTACAAATATGGTGCTTTGAATCTTCAAACTTCCATAAAAAACTCCTTTATATAAAAAAGCATAATGGCTGAGAAACTAAAATATATAAATACAAATCTCCTGTCACCGCGAAGCACGGCCTGGGGGACATGGTTATCAGCTCCGGCCCTCCGTATGTCCAGTTGGTGCCAGTGCGATATCTAAAAAACCACTTGACCGATTTTACTCATATTCAGCAATAACACGTACTTGGGGGGGGGGGATGTCCCGTCACACCACTGGATTTTGGTGACCTTGAGGTCATTTTCGAGGTCACAGCACAATTACATAGATTTTGCCTTTGTAAACCTTGTTAATGTGAAATCAATCGCTCCATTTTTCTATCACATGGTTGTATGAACACTGACGCTTAAAATTTGATACGTTGGGTAAGAATTTTTTGTCAAAAGATCGGACTTGCAGCAGGGGACAGTCACGTTAGTGACAATTAATTGTTCTACTTGTTTCTGATAGTCCATGCCGCAACTACTGCTTTATCAATGTTATTCATTTATCCTTGGCAGGTGCTTTCATTGACGGCAGTGTTCAGTTAAACTAATGGTTTGCAAGCATTATATTGCATACACCTTGCAACTATCAATCGGCCAGGAATGCTCTCTACTAGAGTGTTCAGCAATTTTAAATCCCAAATTTGTCAAGTAGATGTACAACATAGTTCCACTCAACATTCTCCGTTAAACACCTTGGGGAATGTTCAGTGCATAGACCAGCCACCCCCATTAGTGCTGGAATTTAAGTGGTCCTGCAGGCAGTACTCTACCTTCCAAGTAAATGAACTGAATATCTTCATTACCATTCCAAATCGGCATGTTCTCCTCGCAATTTTGGCCAATTTTTTGGCCAATACTGTTTTTTGCATAATTGTTCGCGCACTAGCACCAAATTTTGGGTAGCAATATGGCTGCGAGGGCATTGCTGGGGGATGCTTGCCAACATCAAGTTCGCGACCTCAAGCCGTGGCTTATCTCACGCACACCTAGCAATGCCATGGCGCAAATGCACGTTAGCTAGTAGGCAAGCCTTGCTGATACTTCACTAATATTTATCCCACATCAAACTGTAGCTCACACGTTGTGCTCATCTGTTCAACATGATATCCCTCATTTGAAAAAATGCTTTGCCTCTGCCTGCACTGAATATGTTCTACAGTAGTGTGCAGTAAAGATTATACACCACACTTTCGCCTAAAAGGGGTCCTAACATATTACATCTCTATAATTTTTGGTGAAAATGTATTGAAAAATACTACTGCAGGCAATGAGAACAAAATTTTAATTCCTGCATGTATATTGAGGTAAAAATAAGGGTAATAAACAAAAACACTGAAAACAACCATTTTTTATGACAATTGATAGGTGTTGCAAATGTTTTTTTTTTTTTAACTCTTGCATAGCATGAATGCATGTTTGAAGGCTCATTCCATGATTATTGATGCCAAGATATTTGTTTAAACTGATTTGAGGCAACATATTCCGCAAAATTACCCCTTGATCAGTTGTTCCAGTATATAAGGTGACATGAACACTGAGTAGCATCACAGTGTTAAATATGATGGCATGATGGAAGGAGCTCTCTGATTTTGTTCATAGCTGCATTGTGTCCTTACACGATGCTGGGCGGTCACTTCTAGGAGTATTTCTGAATACGCTGAATGCTGCCACGGCACCGTAAGAAACACCATCAAGCATTTCAAAGAGATCGGTTTGCTGGCAATGGAGGTGTAAATCGGAAGTGCCTCTGATGTTAATTATCTGTGTATGACAAGTTAAATAAATAAATAAATAAATAGGCAGTTGACAGCACGAAAACTCCATGATGATATTAATAGTGTCAAAAGTGAAGAGATGAAAGTATCAAGATCTACCATTTCCAGATGCCTGTGTGAAAATGGTCTGACTGGGGTTGTTGCTGCCAAAAAAATTCAAAAAAAAAAAAAAAAGACTTGAGTTTGCCAAGAAATTGAAGGATTGGACACCAATGTACTTGGAACAAGTCCTTTGGACTGATGGATCCAAATTTTAAATTCTCTCATCCAAATGCAGAACTTATGGGCACCATAGAGTTGGAAAATGTTTCAAAAATAACAGTTTAACCCCTTAAGAAAATATGGAGACTGTACTGTTGTAGTATGGTTTGAGGTTCAGTCTGCTTGAAAGGAGCCAGTGATCTCATCAAAAAAAAAAAAAAAATTGATGGAATCATGGAACTAGATAACTCAGTCGTCACAGGGACCAAGCCGTGCATCTCCCCGATCCCCAAATTTCGGACAAAATAGCCGCGGGCAGCCATACTGGACGTCCAAAATTGCCTAAAATTGGTCTTGAGCATTGTCAAATAAATATCTTCACCCGTGCAAAATCAGAAAAAATTCCTGTAATAATTGTTGCTTCCAGAGCCCGGAACAGAAAATCTCCGCGGGCGCAGTGGTGGGTGCGGCGGTGACCCAGGAACTAAACCATAGTATCTCCCGACTATCATCATCGCGGAGATGCAATAAAAGAAGTATCATTCAGATGTTCCATGTTTAAATAAAATCTTAAAAAGGCCAATATAAAATATTCAATGTTCAATAATTAACTTAAAGGGCAATAGGCCTGATAGTCTTGCGTTAAACACAGCAGAATATTAAAAAAATGGCCTGTGCTCACTGTCCACATCAACAAAAAAAAAAAAAAAAAAAAAAAAGCAAAGCAGACCTGATCTTAAACCTTCAAAATCTTTTTTCAAAATAATGATGTCAACATTGTTGGTTTTATTGATTATTCATTCATTTTTTACACACTTCCAACACTTGCAAGAAAGCTGAATTTGAAAATTTGAATATGTGATAATATGTGTCCCTTCAACATGACTGACTTTGCACATTCAAGGTGCTGAATGTCTGTTCATTTTCCACAGATCACTTACCTTCACTTCAGGCACTTGAAGGTTTTTTATTTTCTTTCCACTGCAATCTGAAAAACTCTGCTAAGTAATTTGTAACAACTTACAATGGATACGAGACAGATTCGTGGATGCATTTTTAAATTTATTCTTATATAGGGGTAAATTTTACCTGATGACAGCATAGTTAGCCTATAGCCCAAAGCCCTGTGTTTTAAAAACAGGAATTAGCCACAATTTTATAAAGTCCCAATAGGCCTATTTTATGAAAACATTTTTTGATGTTAAAAAACAATAAGACCAAGGGCCCAGTAACTCACTAGCAAAGAAAGGAGACATGGACATCTTCAAGAAGTTTTGGCAATATTTAATAGAAAAAAAAAAACCCTAAGAAAATTCAAAAAAAATGTAAAAATCATATTAACACAGCCTTTTACCAGTCCCAAAGTCTGGGGAGCCACTTTATGGAATAGGCCTATTCTAACAGACATCAATGAAGACAAAGATTTTGATGTTAAGTTCTGAGCCCATCACCCGTGAGCTAAAAACCACCCCGGCTAAAATTTACCCCCTGGCGTTTCAGGTGTTTAAAAGTAGCAGTGGCAATTAAACTGCATCTCTCACCAAGATGATTAAATTTTGCAATTAATCCGCAGTCCACTTGCGTGCCAATCAATACAGATCACATTAAACCAGATTCAGCAGTGTGCTGTCATCAGAAACCAACGTCGCTTCACGTGATGCTTCAGAGGAAATGACTTCTCACTTCTATAAAAGCAGACTTTGTCTCCTTGCATGGTTTCTTGTGTCTCTCCATGCATCCCTGAAGGGAGGGACTAAGATACAAGGAAACAATGCAAGTGAGGAAAACGAGGATCTAATTTAAGAGAATTGAGATGCAACCAAACCCACCACTAGAGTGGTCACCTGAGTCACATGAGCAGGAAGCAGGGAGAGGAGCAGACAGTGTCATCAGGAGAGCCACCTTGCAAAGCTCCTGAGCCAAACCACATCCCAATACTCCACTGCCCTGCTCTGCCCCCTCTCCCCCCTGAGGTGCATTCATAGACTCAAAAATATGTCCATCCTTTTCTTCACTCCTCGTCTTCTTTCTCAAAAGAACACAAGGACATAAGGAGGGTTGATACGATTTTGATATATGCAATGTAATGTTCTTGCCAATAAAATGTCTTTACAGTCACCACAGTCAGAGAAAAAAAAAAAACATGTACAAACCTTTTGTTTTAGAAAAACCTATTATTGTCTGACATTAATGAAACTTCATCCCCTTTTGCTAAAATAACTGCCGAGCAGATCCATAGGATTTTCCCTACAACAAGAGTCATATGGCTCTGAAAGCTCACACGACTGTGGAATGTCCTTTTACAGTTCCTGTGTCTTGATTTTTCTGTTCAAGTTGTCCCAAACTAGTTTGAGTTCACCTCCCTTATTAGAAAATGAAATGATTTCTTCATGTTTATTTTGCCAAGTATTGCTTTTTATCAATTCCAAACAGGATTCCTCCTGACTTCATATTATTCAAATCTTGGATTGTGCCAAATGAGGTCATTAAGGCAAGTTAAAACCATTTATATTTCACAAAAACAGGAACAGAAATTGTTCAGTCAAGTGTAGAAAAAGACTTGACGTTGTCGAGGAAGGATCTCCCCCCTCAGGGAGCCTTGTCCTCGCCCGTGACGAACAGGTGAACAGACTTCTGGGACTGCAGCATTTGCGCGGCCCTTTGTGCGCCGACAATGGCGGCTAGCCGCTGCATGTCGTAGCGGGAGTACAGTGCCGTGCAAGTCCAGCTGGCCTCCTCACCTTCGCGGCAGGCCTGCAGCGCATTACACACTTCGCTGTAGAAGTGTGCATAAGTGGGTAAGCCATAGAAGATCAGGTTACGGATCCCTTTTATTGTATACCTAAGGGAGAAGCAAAGAGACAGACTTTCAGCATGTGGTAGGGGTAACCGGTTTCCTACTTTAGCCATTCGCTACTGTCCTTTTGCAACTGCTCACTATACTTTTGCTACCATGTCCAAGTCCGTTCACTACTATAATCAAAGAAAGATCAGATCGAAGATTGCTGAGTATTTCTTTGAAGTAAATCGATCATAACACATCAGCTTATTAGAAATACTAAAGTAATAATGCTATGGGAGAACTTCTAAGTAAACTCTTTTCCCAGGATTCGTTAGGAGCACAACTGAAGCCAAAAGTGGGATAAGAGAACGGACTCGGGTGCACAACTGTTTGTTGTTGATTTGATCTTTGTTTGATTGTCTGTATTGAGTCAGAACATAAACATATTCTCAGCTGTAATGCAAATGGTTTATATAAAATTTTACAACTGATTCCGAAGTAATATTTATGTTCTTACGTCTCTACCAGAGACGCAAGACGTCAGCTATATAAGTTGTTGAAAGTGAGACCTTTTACCATTTCATAAAAAATGTTTTGAATTTGATGGCAGCAACACTTCTCAAAAAAGTTGGGATGGGGCAACAAAAGGCTGGAAAAGTAAGCAGTACTAATAAAAAACAGCTGGAGGAGCATTTTGCAACTAATTAGGTTAATTGACAACAGGTCAGTAACATGACTGGGTATAAAATGAGCAGTTTAGAGAGACTGAGTCTCTCAGAAGTGAAAGATGGACAGAGACTCACCAATCTGCAAAAACCTGCATCCAAAAATTGTGGAACCATTCTAGAAAAATGTTCCTCAATGTAAAATTGTGAAAACTTTGAATCTACAGTACATAATGTCATCAAATGTTTCAGAGAATCTGGAGAAATCTCTGTGTGCAAGGGACAAGGCTGAAGGTCAATCTTGGATGCTCGTAATCTTCGGGCCGTCAGGCGATGCTGCATTAAAAACAGGCATGATTCTGCACTAGAGTACACTGCATGGGTTCAGGAACACTTCCAGAAATCATTGTCTGTGAACTCAGTTTGCCGTGCAATCTACAAATGCAAGCTGAAGCTGTATCATACAAAGAAGAAGCCATAAGTGAACACGATCCAGAAACGCCATCGTCTTCTTTGGGCCAAAGTTCATTTAAAATGGACTGAGGCAGAATGGAAAACTGTTCTGCAGTCAGATGAATCAAAATTTGAAATTCTTTTTGGAAACCACGGATGCCGTGTTGCACGGTCTAAAAAGGAGAAGGACCATCTATCAGCCCACAAAAAAAGCCTGCATCTCTGATGGTATCGGGTTGCATTAGTGCCTATGGCGTGTGGAGCTCACACATCTGGAAAGGCATTATCAATGCTGAAAAGTATATAGAGGTTTTACAGCAAGCTCCCATCCAGACAACAGGGACTTCAAGCAAGGGCGGATTTTTCGACGGCTAGGCACCCGGAAATAGATCCGCGCTCCGCTGATCGAGACTTAAGCTGGTGTGCGGCGTTGCTTGCCGTAGCAGGCTGATCTACTATGGGGAAAGAACCAATTTCACGTAGTCACTAAAACGCGTGGTTCAGGTGATTGAATTAAATGGTTTTCACTGTATTTCTGAAATGAAATGTGTTCTACAATTGATAGCGACACACTATACATTACGTGTTTCAAGCAAAGCTTTCCCACAGATACAGGATACTATATACGTATATTTCACTGTATAAAATAGTGAACTATTTTCTGCTGTAGGCTATATTCTCCCCTCATCCTTGCATTGCAAACCGCAGTGGTTCCCAACCCAGTCCTCAAGGACGCCCCGCCCTGAAGGGTTTTGCTCCAGCTCTACTCTTTCACACCTGATCCATTTAAGGACGTCATGCTGGTTGGTTGAAAAAGATCTACCTGAACAGGGTGTGCATGAAGGTGCATTGAGCCTTGTGCAAAAGTAGAGCTGTCACAAAAACCTGCAGGACAGGGGGTCCTTGAGGACTGGGTTGGGAACCACTGGCATACGGTACTGTGTACACCATATAAATATCTGTATTTATTCCCATGTACATTAGTCTTTATTCCACTGCTGTGCATATAGCACACATATGCTGTATACATATGCACACTCCCATGCACGTTACCATTTGCTCAAACTCTGATTAGATGTGTGCTTAAATTGTCAAATTTTAATTTAATTGCTTGAAATTGCTTTTTTAATTGAATTGCTTGAAGTAAAGTTTATTAAAGAAATGCACATTTCTTTTCGTTATGCTCTGTACCTGTACTTGGCAGAATGACAATAAATTTGAATAATCTAATCTAATATTAACAGTTTCCCATTTACCCTGAAGCTATGTTATCTGCCCCCTTTGTCAGTGAGAGTGAGACAAATAAGCGCTCACAGTAGGTTACAGTTACAATTATAGTTCACACTGAACTAACTACTTTGCCAACAAACTTTGATAAAATTCGCCTTTGCTAAAAGTCCTAACTGGATTTGACGGCCACGGCACCAGCGTCAGGAGAGATTTATTTCCGGGTGCCGTAGCCGTCACAAAATCCGCCGTTGCTTAAAGTCCCTGACGTCTCTTTCAAGGAAGGTCTGGCATATTTCAGCAAAACAATGCTAAACCACATACTGCATCCATCACAACAGCATGGCTTCGCAGTAGAAGAGTCTGCGTGCTGAACTGGCCCACCTGCAGTCCAGACCATTCACAGATAGAAAACATTAGTCACATCATAATACAAAAAATCAGGCAAAGAAGACCCAGGACTGTTGAACAGCCAGAATCCTCCATCTGACAAGAGTGGGTCAATGTTCCTCTCCCAAAACTTCAGAAATCTCCTCACTTCCCAGACTGTTTACAGACTGTTGTTACAAGAAGACAAGATGCTAAACAATGGTAAACATGGCCCGATCCCAACTTTTTTGAAATGTGTTGCTGCCTTCAAATCCAAAATGACCTAATATTTCTCAGGAAATGGTAAAATGTCTCACTTTCAACATCTGATATGTTGTCTATGTTCTATTGGGAATAAAATGTCAGTTTATGAGATTTGAAAATCATTGCTCTCTGTTTTTATTTACATTTTACACAGCCGCCCAACTTTTTTGGAATTGGGGTTGTACAAAGCCGGTTGAAAACTGGCAAAGTATCCCTTTAAGGGAGATTTTGTGAAAGGCTTTCCGCAATAGAATTGTGTGAGTGAAGGAATAAGAGTGTTAACAAGTGCACCAAATGTTTAGGGCATTTAGCAAAAATCTGAGAGCAGGCCACTGAATCACAGCCAGCTTTTAATGGCAGGTTTTTGGACATTCACAGTTTGAAATCCTTGAGAAGTTACAGTGAAAGTTTAACAGATGAAATGGACTAAAAATTTTTCCCACAATCACTGAAAAGGAGAAGCGAAGAAAATTACATGTATCTCACGAATATAGCTGTGTGGGCTATTCTTACAAAATCAGAATGAATTTGCCATAAAAATCAAGAATAGGACAGCAAAATGAGCAATTTGAGACATGGCAGATGTCCCCAACTGTGCGGTTGAAAAATCTATACAGATTGAAGAATTTATACAGAGATTGACTGCGTAAATTCCCGAATGGGCATGTGACGACTCTAAGGCTCGTCAGTTGTTATTTGGGGTTAACCGTTTCTTCACCTTCTTAATTTAGTTTATTGGGAACTGGTTGTCCCGCTTACCTGATTGAGGTTATGGGGACTATAAAAGGTGGCCTCTGCTCACGACTGGGGGGCAGCTGGTTGGAGTTTATTTGCTTTTGGGGGCGGGTTGTTGGCTTTATTTTGATTTTTCTGTAATTTTTAATGTTTAGCAAGTGTTTTCTGTCAAAAATACTCCTAAGGTTTCTTCTCTCTTAAGTGGGTGTGTTCCCTCTTTTTGTTACTTCCCATGAGCCAGGGTCATAACAGGGCACTACAAGAAACATTGATGACATCCTTCTGTACTGGCCGATGGACATTTGCTTCGTGGAGAAAAAAAGAAAAAAATTGGACCAAGGGCCCTGTAGCTTACCAGCAAGCGATCAATTTTTTTTCATCAATTTTGATGATGAATCAGATATTGTATAGCACTGTCTTGTGCCTTTAAACCTAACTTGGAAGAACCATGTTTTGCATAACGTTAGCTCAGAAATCGCCAGTCCTACTGAGGTAGAAAAGATAGCAACAAATGACATGGTTGTACGCATCAAGCGATTGTTAAGTCAAAGACAAATCAAACTAATATATATCATGTAAAGGTGTGCTCATATCAATCATGTTTACGTAACAAGGGACTCATATAGAAATTTACACACCTTGTTTTCCTAGTTCATTATGAGGGGATGGTTGTGCTTCAGCTTCCACCGTTTTACAGGTAAAACTAAAATCCGCGAATATGCACTCCCTCACATGACTGACTGCCTGATAACATCATTCGGCTTTTCAACTCCACGGAGACCTGTCAGCCAATAAGACAGCATTTGGACGTATTTTCACCTAAAACCGCTCTCTGATCAGTCTTTCGTGGCTCTGTTCATTGAAGATAAAACACTACGAAAGTGCTATCCTGTTTTACGGACATTCAGTAACGTAGTAAACTGCCCGAAGTGAATAACTATTCCGGATGGCTCTATTCTTTATTTTTCAGAATAGCAATATGTTCAGAGCGGAGGACAGATAAAAAAAAAAAAAAAGATCAGTAGCCTTCCAGGAGGCGGCGGGCGGAATGAAAATAAAAATCATATTTTTTTTATTACATTTTTGGGATTTTTCTGAGCGGCGGGCCCGAGGACATGCAAAAAATAAAATTGTATTTTTGGGCCCGAGGACCAAAGAATAAAAAAAGTCTGGCCTTGGAAGTCGTCACCATCATTTTTTTTTTCGCCAAAGTGACGAGGGGGCGTCTTTTAGCTTCGTCACTATCACTTCAGTTTTCGTCAGTGACGAGAGTGACGAGCGGTAGCGGGAACCCTGAATACACATATGTTCTCCATCTTCAATATTTTCAAGCATTGAAGCCTTTGAAAATTGCTTGACCTCAAGTCTGACCTTTCAAGGTTGTCTGAAGTCAACTTTAACGTAGCCAAAATATAGGTCATATACGACTTCCTTAATGTCGATAATACAAACTTAATCTCTATCTGCAACCATTTAGCTTCCACAGGCCATTTTGCCCATTCCCCATAAGACGCTATGTTAAAGTACAGCGCCCCCACTAGACCCACTTCCGCCGATTGAATCAAAATGGTACTCGCACTGTACATTGAGGGTACCAAGGTAAGTTGATTGCCTGATTTAGGAAAAAAAGAAAAAAATTATAGGCAGTTTTTGAAAAATCCTACTTTTAACATTCCTATTTTAACATTCGGGGCAAAATATCATGGGCCCATTAAACGGACAAAAATGATTCAAAAATATGAAAAAAGGTCTGGGGATACGGTCTGGTAGTGTGCCGTGGCAAATTTACACGAAAATTCATCGGACCAAAAAAAACATTAAAAATGTTGTGGACAACGAACGACGGACGCCAAACCACGACAATAGCTTGGTAAGCTTAAAATCACAGCACATTCATTTTTCAAAGGAACCATCCCCTTCTCACCCCAACAACCAGAGCAAATTTAAATTTGATTGGATCATCAGCTTTCTTCAAAATTAACGAAAATCAAATTCAAGATGACTCCTGAGATGGCCATATTCAAAATCAAAGTAAGCCTGTTTTTGAAAGAAACCTTCCTCTAACTACCATCACTGCACACAGCAAATTTTAATGTGATGGTACCAGCCGTTCACCTTGAAATTGACAGAAACTCAAAGTTCACGTACCAATGCCTGGATGCCCGATCAGGGTCTCAACATAATACCTCCAACTGACACCCTTTCCAGATCAGGGGCATAAAAATAAACCATACCAACCAACTTAATTCAGCACAAATGCAATTATCTTTTTTGTACCTGAGCCAATCCAAGTATTACATTAGGTTCAGCGAAATGACTTTAAAAATAGATTTCGGTGTTGTACCTCCCCTTGATAATGAGCCATGGGCCCAGCTTTTCCTGCAGAAACACTATGGCTTCCCTCACCTCTTGTAGAAGTGGAAACGCTCGGTGAAGAGCAGGAACTGCGTGTCTCCTTTCTGGAAAAAGTGGCGGGCACGGGACACCTCTGACTTCTTGGAGTATTCGCAAATGGAGGCAAAGTTCATGTCCTCCTTCTTCAGGTAGTTGCGCAGGCGGACAAAGTCGAAGTAAGACGGGACGTAGATGAGCGTGTGGGACATTACCGCCTCTCTGTACTGCGGCAGCACCTTGTCCATGAAAAACTGGAACCTGCGGCAAGACAGGCCATTTTATAAACGCACTCTATTTCCCCCTTTCAGTCCTTCTCCCCCTCAGTCTCTCTCTGTTCCCTCTGGGCAGTCTCCCACTCCTGCCCTCCATCTCTCTCACACCCTCTCAATTTGTCCCTCTCCCAGTCTCATTGTCCCTCCTTCTCTCTTCCCCCTCTCTGAACATGTTTTTTTCCCCTCCCATTCTGTTCTTGCATATCCCTCTTCCTCAAATGCATGCACGCACACACATGCAGAAGCTATATGTTTTATGGTTGGTAAACTGCATGTAGCATGTACAATCAAACCTGCATAAAAATCTGCACATTCAATTATACAGGACGCCATGCGGCCATGAAATCAGCACATTTTCACGCTCCTACCACAGCCATTTAAATTTATATGCACCAAATTTTTAGCTGCAATAAATAAATAAACAAATAAATAAATCCAAAATGCAATATATCCGTTTTGTGAAAATCAGCCTTTGCCATGTTCGCGCCTACTGCATTTTATAGAAAAACACAAACTTTGACCATGAAAAAAATACACCATATAGTATGAATTTCTAAAAACGGATTTTTGCCCCATGTGTAAGAAGCACAGGGCTATCGCTCTATGGTATTATCTCAATTTTTGTGGTTTTGGCACTTATTGCATTTTGGAAACAAACTCTTCTTTATATATATATATATACACACACACACACACACACACATATATATATGTGTGTGTGTGTGTGTGTGTGTGTGTGTATACAGTGCACAATAATTTTGATTTCAGATGAATTAAATTTACACCAATGGTTTTCAATAAAGCCCTTCCTTCGAATGAAAAAAGGGGCCCTCTAGTGTTCATGATGTAGAACTGCAGCAGGATGCTGAACCTGGGCTGTTACCTGGCATCCTGATCCAGGAAGCTATCGGAGTTGAATCTCTGAAAGACGTGTGGCAGCTGCACCATAACCTGGCAGATAGACCCTGTCTGGGGCAGGTTTTTCACAGCCAACTGAAAAATAAAGAACATTACAGCATGAGCATGTACGACCAAACTAAACTTTACGTTAGCTGGCGATAGCTGATTTTTGGCCAATAAAATCTGTTCATGAAAAATTTTACACTTGCCAGTTAAAATATCCGCTAAATGTATTCACATACAGTTGGCCACTTGCCAAGTCGATACGGGGTAACCAGCTGTAGCCTGATGACAATGGAAGACAGTGACAACTATTGGCCTAAGAGAAGCTTGGTTCCTTTTCTGACCATTCAAATCCAAAGGAAAAGATGTTGTGCCTTTTCGCATTCAGATGCTACTTGATTGGATGCTAAACTGCTCTTTTCAAAACATTGGTTCATGTGCTTCTGAAGGCAAAATGACTATGAATCAAAATGGCCAAGCGTGGCACATTAAAAATTACATCATTGCTTCGCAAGAGTGCTCCCCTGACCTCATCAACTCCTGTAATAGCCACCTGAGTCCATATCGATATCAACAGACACTGGACGGCAAGTTAGATCTATCTTGTGTTCCAGAGGAGGTCTCCATAATTCTCAGAAATGGAAGCCTGAACGCACCAATTGCAAGCTGTAAGGACGGTGATGTTCGGGGTCATTAGAAGGTCCATTTCAATTCAATCATTTATGGGACTTTCCTTTAAAGCTGCAGTTGGTAAGTCTTATAAAAGTAACTTTTTGTCATTTTTGCTAAAACTTTCACTGTGTACAGACAGTATTACATAAAACAAGTACTCTGTAATTAAAAAAAGGCTCCTTTAAACCCACCTACTGCTCCTGCTGCAATTTAAAAGAATCGTTCGGACCGACCAAAAAGAACCAATTAGACCCAGGATGGTGTCTGACAGCCGTCAAACTGCACATGCACGCGCTGCACACAGCCTCCTCCCCCTTCCTCCTCAGTTTACCCCAGTGCTCAGTCAAGCTCAAATCTCCGAGAGAGGGTTCGGGAGCTTAGAGAAACTAATGGCGCAACAACAGCCATCAGCGAGGAAAAAAATACCGAAACCTTCGTAACCGACAACAGCACACACGGCTAAGACAAGTAAAAAGAGGAAGCCAGAAGAAAAAAAAGCACAAAAGAAAGAATTTGACAAAGCCCGGGATAAAACCAGAGTGAACATCGGAGTGGCTTTTTAGAGGTGGAAGGAACTCCGTGATCTGGAAGGATTAAAAACCGACGCAGAGTTGGCGACTTTTCTGCTTGACAGGTAAACCCCTGCTTTATTCGTTGGTTCATTTTTGCTCCGCAATGCTCTGGAAATAAGCGGAAATTTGGCATCGCTCACACGCACAGATAGAACTAACCCCAGTCCTAACGGGCATCAATTCATTTTCGCTCTGCAAAATCGCTCAGCGCTACTCCCTACAGGTTTCGTGAAAAGTTGTCATATCTACTTAATATCCATCATGAAACATTATGAAATAGGCACCCAGTTCATCTCTGTGAGAGACAGCCGAACCACCTCAGCTAGCTCGTAGCTTCTAGTGTTACATTGCCTGCGAATTTCACACTATTTAAGTTAGCAGCGAACTTTTTAAAAGCCGTGTTTTTGTTCATGTCACAACTTAAGACCTATTCGATGTCTCAGTGTTATGTTGTCATTATCCATGAATGAAATGGCTGTCTGAGACAGTCAAATGCTTAGAGCCAAACTATGTTGCTATAAAGTTAGATAGCGAGCTCGGTATGATGTTAGCGCAAGTATGGTTAATGGTTCATTTTCGTGTCAACGCAGATTTCGTTCTGATGTAAATAATGCGTTATTCTTGCAGATTCTGCCATTGGTTTCAGGTCTCTTAGGTTTTTTTTTTTTTAATAGCAGCAGTATCGGCAGGAGAAACGATAACTCAACAGTTTTTTTCTTGTAAGGAGAACAGAAAGAGCACCTTTAGTTCTTTTAAGTGAATGAGTGAAGGCTAAAATGAGGTAGATGGGCATATGTATAAGTATAGTGTTAAGTTTAATGTACTGATCAGTTTGTTTTCGCTGCATTCCTGGTATGAAGGACTGTGTTTAGAGCGGAAGTACTAGGTGGCTAAGCCGGCGCATAACATACGTTATCGCCAAACGTTAGTGATTAGTTTATGGGTACACCAATGATTTTAAACTTCAGACAAGCGCCCACCCACCAGGAAGTAAACACTTGCCAATGACAACTGTCCAGACTGTGTACGAAGCCAAGCGAAGTAGCAGAGTCTGGTTTTACCAGGCTAACATATCAGCACCTAGTACGCAAACTGATTTTTTCTGATTTGACAGGCAAACTCAGACAGACAGAAAGGCCGTCATTTATCAATCATTACGTAAATACATGTATAAATTTCCTTGTAAAATTTTAGTAAAGAAAAGTCTCGCGATACTAGCTGCTGAATAGCTCACTCGGTTAAAGCATCGCATTGCGAAGCAGAAGTGACTATCATGGCGCGGGTTCGAGCCCCGGTCGTATCATCCGGCAGTGGTCGGCAGCTTTTTCAGAAGTGGCGCGCAATTGGCCAATGCGCTACAGGGATGCAAATTGGGAAGGGTCTTGTACATAGTTCCCCAATTGGACATTCCATATTCGGGTGGGATTGGAGATGCCAAAAAAAAAAAAAAAAAAAAAAAAAAATAGTCTTGTGGTGCCAGACAATCGGAGATCTCCGTCTCCAGATCGTCTGGGGACATCATAATACAAAAGAGTTACTAGGGCGCCGGCGAAAACGGCCGTTAACAAAGCAATGCCTTATTTGAATAGGAACACTTTCTCGGAAGTAGTGTGCTCCCCCTTTTCTACGCTGTAGGTAAACCAAAGAGGGTCTAAAATAGAGACTTTGTATCTCGGAGAGAAAACAATGGATTCCCTGCGTCCGCCTGCGGACATGGAGCTGCAAATTTATGCACTCAGTTACAATATTCTATCACTAGATGGCACACCCGGATCAGTTATTGAATATGCACAAGCAAGCTGAGCTCGAACACGGTTTAGAATATGGACGAGTTCACTCCAAAATCCCTTTTTTTCCCCAGGAGTTGCCTGAATTAAACTTCTCAGCTAAGCCTGATGTGCAAACTGCTCAATATACTTGCCCGTAGTATCTATCCAGTAGTTCAAAAAAAATGATCTCTTGCTACAGAAAAAAATCGTTGTCATCTGTAGTAACCACTTCAGCTACTGTGAGCCAATGGTATCCCAATTAGTAGTAAAGAAAAATCAGTTTTCTGAAGCAAAAATTCCGACATGGTATTGATACTATGTCATTCTGCTATCAATTATAGTCATCACATATGCAGTTCCCTACCATGGATTTACCCACAGACTCCTCCATTGACGAATTCAGAACTCCCTTATATCCTTCTAAGTACTCATGTTGATAGCCAATAGCTCAATTATTTACTAAAGCTCATCTGCGTAATGCACACTTATAGTTCACACCCACGTGAAACTTCTGCGGTAATAATGTATTGATTGACTAGTTTCTTATTTAATTCCAGAGAGTTTAAACTTTCTACAGCCGATGAAAATGTTTCGCCACAAACACAACATATATCCACACACTTTGAAGGAGTTTTCGTCGGTGAGCGCAACTGAAACATCCCATTATCTTGCCCATGATACCTGTTGCGGGTCAGACAGTGTTTACAAGCACACGACTTCAGGAAGTCACCGCCCCCAATATGAAGGACTGCCCAAAAGACTTAGGATTGGTTCTGCAATGCAGGTTTTTTTAAAACTCTGTAATTGTCTCCACCCAGTTTTAGTAACGAAAGGTGTGGGAATGTCATCAGTCTCTAGATAAGCGAAGCGTCTAGAGACTGACTTGTGAGTCTAAGTAAAGAACAACTGCCACAACATTTATCAAATGTTCAGAGAGCTTAGTTTCAATCATATGTTAGATGATAAATCCCAATCAGTTGTAAATTGGAAGCCAATTCTCACAACCTTAATTCACATAATTGCCCCGCCTCAGAAACAGGATAAGGCACTGTAGATCACATACTTAAAACATTTTCATGCGGGAGATAGAATAAGAAAAAACATTTTTGGGGGGACAGAGGTGGAGGTTATAATTGGCAAAATTTAGCATTGTAAAGAAGTATCTTTACATTGCAAAACAGAGGGATTTCTGCTCCACGGAAGGAAAAAACTTCAGCAGGAAATAACTGCAGAAGTAAACACTACTCAACGCAGTATACAAGGAAATCAAATGCAAATAGTTTGACATGCAGCTTGAAACCAAAAAGTTGTGCATGCAGAGAAAATATCAAATTTCTTGTGGAGGCCGAGGAACATGCGATACATGCAAAACTAATGAGTGCATTGTTGCAGTCATTGACAAGGTGTCATTCATTTCACAGGGAGACAGCAATCTACTTCCCATCTTGCCTAGTAAAAAAAGATGCACACCTGTTCCGAGGAGCCAAGCTTGGAAGGTATAGGCAAATGTTCTAAAATTCATTCATCCGCTAATTCTACCCAAGTGCATGTGCATATCCTATTCCAGTATTTATGTACTCCAATATGCTTTTTCCATTTTAATTATAAGCATACCAACCATTCGTCACTTTTAAGCAAGGATTCACGGTGGACTGACTCTTTAAATAATCTTTCACTCCAAATAATTATGCCCATTAAAACACATTTATAAACACCCAATAACCTTATATGCAATAATCGTTCTTAATATTATATTGCAGAACCTTCTTCATTGAGAAGCCTAACATTCAATGTAAAAAGTAATTGTTTCCTTACTTTCTTAGAAGATGCATTAATTTGAGAACATAGAGGTTGATGTTCAATTCAGGGAGAAAAAAAAAAAAAAAATACTCCAGATAGAGGACAGGCTATGTCATTTATGCATGCTTTGAGTTCTTTCGTGTTCTTATAGATTTCCTTTGTACATCCGCGTAAGTCTCACTCCCAAAAAATTGAAGGAATCGCAATTTTCATGTGGAACCTTCACTACAAGGGAAATGTGATAAAATTTGTTTGTAGGTTGCTAGATAAATGAGGCCCATTGACCGGAAAGAAAAAAATCCAAGAGAAAAGTCTGGAAAACACTGAAAATGTGTCTCAAATTTATAACTGAAATATATGAATGTTGAAGGTCTAAGGGATCCAAAAAAAAAAAAAAAAAAAACCCTCACATAGCAAGGCAAAAATACCCAAAAAAGAGCAGTTTCCTGGTGCTTACAACACAGAATTTGACGCTGGCTTTCTGTTTAAATATAAAGGCGATCAATCACTTGCAAAGTCTCACTGAGAACAGGGCCCTCTTCTGCAATGCACCCAAAATCAGTGGTTCTTAAACTCAGTCATGGGGGACCACAATGTATGCAGGTTTTCATTCCAACCACAAATGCAACCCCTGAATTTTAATGAGCCGTTAGTTTTTCTTCATTACCCTTTTAAGCAATATTGGCAAAAATAGCTATGCATGCTATAGAAAAATTAAAGTTTCATATTCACATCATGCTAAATGGGAAACAGCAGAATAATAAGAGACATTTAAACAGATGTGCAAACCCCAATTCCAATGAAGTTGGGACCTTGTGTAAAACATGAATAAAAACAGAATACAATGATTTGCAAATCCTTTTCTACCTATATTTAATTGGGTACACTACAGAGACAAGATATTTCATGTTCAAACTGATATACTATATTGTTTTTTTGGAAATATTCGCTCATTTTGAATTTGATGCCTGCAACACATTCCAAAAAAGCTGGGACATGGGGAACTAAAGACTGGGAAAGTTGAGGAATGCTCAAAAAACACCTGTTTGGAACATTGCACAGGTGAACAGGTTAATTGGAAACAGGTGAGTGTCATGATTAGGTATAAAAGGAGCATCCCCAAAAGGCTCAGTCGTTCACAAGCAAGGATGGGGCGAGGTTCATCACTTTGTGAACAACTGCGTGAGCAAATAGTCAACAGTTGAAGAACAACGTTTCTCAACGTGGAATTGCAAGGAATTTAGGGCTTTCATCATCTACAGTCCATAATACCATCAAAAGATTCAAAGAATCCAGAGAAATCTCTACATGTAAGCAGCAAAACCGAAAACCAACATTGAATGCCCGTGATCGTCGGTCCCTCAGACGGCACTGCATTAAAAACCGACATCATTCAGTTAAAGGATATTACTACGTGGGCTCAGGAACATTTCGGAAAACCATTGCCAGCTAACACAATTCGTCACTACATCTACAAGTGCAAGTTAAAACTCTACCATGCAAAGCGAAAGCCATATATCAACAACACCCAGAAACACCGCCGACTTCTCTGGGCCTTAGCTCATCTGAGATGGACTGACGCTAAGTGGTAAAGTGTGCTGTGGTCTGACGAGTCCACATTTCAAATTGTTTTTGAAAATCATGGATGTCGTGTCCTCCGGGCTAAAGAGGAAAAGGACCAGCCAGATAGTTATTAGCTCAAAGTTCAAAAGCCAGCATCTGTGATAGTATGAGGATGTGTTAGTGCCCATGTCATGGGTAACTTGCACATCTGTGAAGGTACCATTAATGCTGAAAGGTACATACAGGTTTTGGAGCAACATATGCTGCCATCCAAGCGACGGCTTTTTCAGGGACGTCCCTGCTTATTTCAGCAAGACAATGCCAAGCCACATTATCCACATGTTACAACAGCGTGGCTTCCTAGTAAGAGTGCCGGTAATGGACTGGTCTGCCTGCAGTCCAGGCCTGTCTCCCATTGAAAATGTGTGGCGCATTATGAAGCGCAAAACGCGACAATGGAGACCCCAGGCTGTTGAGCAACTGAAGTCGTACATCAAGCAAGAATGGGATTGAATTCCACCTACAAAGCTTCTACAATTAGTGTCCTCAGTTCCCAAATGCTTATTGGGCGTTGCTAAAAGGAAAAGTGATGTAACACAGTGGTAAACATGCCCTTGTCCCAGCTTTGTTGGAACATGTTGCAGGCATCAAATTCCAAAGGAGTGAGTACAACCAAAAAAAAAAACCAATAAAGTTTATCAATTTGAACATGGAATATCTTGTCTTTGTAGTGTACTCAATTGAACATAGGTCAAAACGGATTTGCAAATCATTGTATTCTGTTTTTATTGACATTTTACACAATGTCCCAACTTCATTGGAATTGAGATTTGTACCAGTAACTTTCAAAATATGATTAGGCTCTTGATTAGTTTAATTATTGGTGCATGGTCACTAAATTGAACCATTTATTTGATAATGAGGAGTTAAAAGGCAAAGCAATTGACAATGACTCACACCAGTTTATATTGCAGAAAAAAATGGTAGAACTGTAAGCGAGTGTGCAGCAACCTATAGGAGCTCAATAATTAACTTCTGTATGGTTTGGATCAGTAAATATATTAGACCTCGTGCAGTTACTTGTATTGCAGCATTATAAACACAATATGGACATGGGGCTTTCATTTTCCGTGTCAGGCATAGCTTTTCTCTTATGATGTAAATTTTAAGGACAAAAAAAAAAATCCAACTAATTAAGACAAATCAACAGCTTCATAGAATTCTGCAGTTGTGGTTGAAATGAAAACCAGCAAACACAGTGGTCTCCGAGGACTGAGTTCGAGAGCCACTGCCCTAAATGACACCCAAATATACAAAACAGCAGGGCAAAGAAATATCATTGTAATATTATCATTTACACAGACATAACAGATTATAAATTTTTTTTCAAAAAATTTTTTTTAAAAAGTTATACCAACAGGGTACAAATCAATACAAAGAATCAATTGAATCGGTGAATTCAATTGGGGCCCAACTCCATGTTGAAAATGTGTGGATTTGGGTCCTTACTGAACTCATCAATTCAATTGCTATGCCTCCGCTTGCCCAAGCATCGTGTGCAACTGATCTTTGGCCCCTACTTACAACTGACCTTACAGTGTCTCATAAAAGTGAGTACGCCCCTCACATTTTGACAATTAATTTATTATATATTTTCAAGGGACTATGTTACAGAAATGAAACTTGAATATATTCTTGAGTAGTCATTGTACAATATGTGTAGCAGTGTAAATTTACTGCACTGTCCAAATAACTGAACAAACAAGCTTCAATATCTTTCCATATACTAGTGTGAATGTGACTAATATGTATTTAAAGTTAATGTCAAATGGTTTATAAGAGGCACTGTACAAAATTTGAGATCTCTGACATAATTACAGAGCTGTCCACAAGACTACAAAGCTATAGTCGAGAATTAGCATTCCAATGTATAACATAATTTTAAAAATTCATATTGGGAAAAAGAGAAAGAACACCATCACAATTTTTGGATATATCATTAACAAAAACCTGCTCTTAAAGGTGAACTTGATTTGGATTTGATACATGGTGTCATTCAACAGGAATTTTGCTTCAAATTTGCAGGAAAATGTGTTTTTTCTCATTTTTGATCGGCAATATCTCAGATGCCATTTACTTCACATTGGTAATTTTTCAGAAAACCATGTACCTAGTCCAAAAGACACCCCCTACAAAATATCAGCCCAGTCATAAAAACTGATGAGTTCACAGGCCCTTAGAAGTGCTGCCACAGTTCGCAAATAGAAATTTTCGACAGAATCTAGGGGCCTATTACTGCATGTTACACATGAGCCAGACTGCTGAAATTTAAATTATGTACAGATGTAGCACCAGATATTTGACATACAAACTTTGGAGGTCCTAGCTCAAGTGCTTTTTAAGATATTCCAGCTCGAAATTAGAACTTCAGAAGGCGATGCTAAAAAAAGGCTCAAAATTGCCCAAATCTTTGTCCTTTTCATAATTTTTTGTGGCCAAACTATTGGCAGTAGAGACCTACAATTTTGAGATTATTCTATTAAGAAGTGAATCCACCAACATGAATTTTTTCAAGAAAATTTGAGGTGGTCATGCGGGAAGATTTTCTGAAATTTGGTGAATTGACACGGAATGACCCAATGGCATGCTGACAGAGAGGTGTATTCACTTTTGTTGCCACCCATTTTGGAAATAGTGACTGTTCAGTTATTTGGACAGTACAGTAAATCTACACTGCTACATATATTGTACAATGACTACTTTAGAATATATTCAGGTTTCAATTCTGTAACGTTGTCCCTTGAAAAGATATAATAAATTAATTGTCGAAGTTTGAGGGGTGTACTCACTTTTGTGAGATACTGCATATGACCTTGACCCATGACCCAATGACACTCCAAAACCTATTCAATTCAGCTACGATCTGCGGGGAGTTACATTCATCCATTTTTGGTGCGAATCCAACCACTCCCTGAGCAGATGCAGTGTGGACAAGATACTTGTGATGGACGGTGTTAAGGACACAAGCACTAATTGAAAACTGAAAAACAGTGCACCTCCTGCACATTGTATGTGACAAAGGCATGAGAGCGATAAATAACTACGACTTTGGAGACTCACCTGACCCCTGTAGTTGAAGCAGTGTTTGGACAGGATGTTATTGATCTGTGGGTCCTGGATGGCGCTAAACACCAGCGTTTGGCGGTAGCATTGGGCCCAGTTATTCAGGTTCCACATGCGCACGCGGGAGAAGTCAACGCCATGCGAATCCAGCGGCTGCAGGTTCAGGTGTTTCATCACATGCTGCAGAAAGCACAGAAAGGTATCACGGGAAATGCGGTCCAGTTCGGACAAACTCCTCAGTTACTCATCTGTCTTGGGAGGCCCACAGTGCATGGCCTGGGTATAGATAAGACGGCGAAGAGGTTCACTTGGGCCCTTGAGCAAAGGCCCTTAACCCCACCATGCTTCAGAGGGGGATTAGCTCCTACTTAGACCCATCCATTGTAAGCCGCTCGAGGATAAACACATCAGCTAAATAACCCCTAATGCACCCCATTTTATTGCTGCAGTTCCTACATTGTTCAGGTGTACGTGGCCAGATTCAATTTGAGGATGAGAAACCAGGAATAACACTCCTTTAAAACTGCTTCACTGTCCAAATACTTTATGGACCTAATGAAATGATTACAACCTGGCAGGACAATGAGATAACCCATGGGGTTTTTCCATCAGCACTTTCAGCCACACCAATAATACTGAGCCGCGACTGAGATTGACTGCCTCCAGAGTAAGTCCAAGGTGCCATGAGGCGTGGACTCACCGTCACGCAGGCTACAGCAACGTCAGAGGGCTTCATCATGAACCATTGCACAGTGCAATAGTAGTTAAACATCACTGACACAAGACAAGCACGTCAGGGCCATTTCACAGTAATTGCCACAATGATTAAAAAAAAAAAAAAAAAAAAAAAAGAAACATTCTGTACTGTGACAGTTATGGAAATGTTTTCTTGAAAACCCTAAAATTCAGAAAATGTAATTTATTTGGCTCTCACATCATGTTTTAATTAATCATTATGATATTTAGCCAAATTAGCATTGCGTACAGGACTTTTTATTTTTGTTATAGCTCCGTAAATTTTTGATCTATTGACTTCAGACTTGAGCAAGACAATTTATTACAAGACAAATGTTTTCACAATCAAAATATGATTTCTTATTGGCATGTCCACAAAAATGGGGCCAAAAAATGAATATTTCCAAATTTCACAAAAAGACATTAAAAAGTTTACAGGTCTTCAAAACTAACAAAAACATAAATTTTACATGCAATTTCATCCCATTGAAGATCAAGACGGATAAAAGGAAACAGAGTTTGCAAAAAAAAAAAAAAAAGGACGTCAGAAAAAAAATAACAATTCATTTAATAGCTAAATGGTAATTTTGCACACAGGACAAAAATACATTTTTTGTTGAACTGAACCGATATCCTCATATCTGACCTGTTGTACACAGGGATGGCAACAGGTTCTAGAAGTTCTTTTACACTGAAAGTCATAAAGAAACAAAGGACAACAGGTACCGCACTGAATAACCAGACAAACAATGCACACTTGCAGTGGCTAAGAAGCAAGAATCAATCAAGTTCAAGAACATTGTGTGGCTTCTCATTTGCTAAATTGCCATGCTTTGGAAGTCAATGGACCTTTTCAACCTGTCAATCACATGCAGCAAAACAACCAATCGGATTGCCTTATCTTACTAAGGTCCAGCCTACCCCGATAGCTCCACCACATTGTTCCACACTCAGTGCCATCTTAAGCTGTTTGTAATAGGCCAGGTGTCAGACTTTTTCTGAAAATGGTTCTTAGATGCGCTTGGGGAACATGTAATACTGAGGAAAGGTACCCTGCCCGGCTACAGGGAGCTCAATTAATTCATTTTCCAAAGCCAAAAACGCAATTGGAGAAGTGTTTGCGATGGATTAAGACATGTGGAAGATCTCACACCCAACTCACTGTGAATAGGATCAATAAACACAGTGGCCTTGTGCGTGCTACAAACTAGTAGTTATTCTGCTGAGAGCATGATTCCTTCATGCCACCCAGTACAGGCATTCGCAACGCAGGATAATAAAAAAAACGCAACAAATGTATGAAAACTACTTACCCTGCTTTACACGTGCAGTACGATTCCTCTATTTTGCCTGGTTTGATCTAAATGTGCAGTTTATTGCGCGACTTTTTTGCATTGATCGCCAGCACTTCGCGGTTACTCTTGTATCTCCACCCGTTCCATTAAAAAAAGTTGAGGTCATGGGTATATCCTCGTGTTAAATAGTTAAGGTCTCTCTGGAAGACTTTGCCGGAAAAGTTGGATGCATTTGGTACGAAATAAACCAAAATATTTTCGGGAATGAGCAGAACTCCCGTGCGCGAAAACTTCTGCTGTGCTGTAGGAACTGAGCTAAATAGATGTGGGCCCTAGCAATAGTAACTAAGGGGGGCGGAGCTGGTCAGAAAGGTCCATTGTTTTAATGATTATATGGTAACTAATCACGGCAAAATCAGTCCACGTGCTAATAGCAAGCAACTATTTGCAAATGCCTAGAATCACTCAGTTCAGTGATAAACTTTGGCATTTAGGTAGCATTTATTTGGGGCCTATTGCCAATAAACAGTAATCAATAATCAATAATCTATGTGTTCATAGCGGTGCTGGTCATTGGTGGCTTTTTGTAATGTCTGAGTATTTGAAGTCTCATTCTTACGTAGTTTTACATAATTTTTTTATCATTTATGGTATTGCACAAGGTGAGTTCAATCATTGTTCTAATAATCACCATTTAGTAATCAGTAACTGTACACTTATCATTGGGATACATCATTCATATGTTCAACTCAGTTTAAAGCATCATCATGGGGTTACATCACTCTGTAGGTACTAGGTAATACCGCTCTGTGTGTACTTTAATTGATTATTCACATTAATCAATAATATTGGGTATTTATCACTTATTAGAATGAATATGCATGTTTAATGATCATATGACATCTGTTAAGTCACTTTACATGAACTTTAATTAAAATACCCCAGCAGTGATGTTTTTTGTGACAACCAGATTGTAGTGCGGCAAATCTGTCCCATACGCAACATTTTTTTATGACCCATATGCAATGCAGTCTTAATGAGCTCACTCCCCCATTGGGGAAAGATGAAAATCAATTGGGTTAAAATGCAGAACAAGTATCTAGCCAATATCTAAGTGAGTATCAGTTTGATTGCTTCTTTTCCTGAACAGGATTTAAATGTAAATTTCCAGAAGCCCCAGAACTCCATGTCATAAGCCATGTGCTATCGCGATTGGTAGTGTTATTGGAAAAGTTCTTGATAATATTATTCTGTTTAGGAATCTTGACAAGCTAAGTACCTCTGAGTTACAATTCGGCTTCAAGGCTAAGAGTTCCACTACTAATTGCACCTTTGTTTAAAATGAAAGAGTTGATATGCATGTTAGGAATCACTCAGCTGTGTACCTTGTACTATTAGATGCTTCTAAAGCATTCGACAGGGTCCACTATTGTAAACTTTTTGGGGTACTGATTGGCAGGAATCTGTGTAATTAAACTATTATGTTATTATTGAATATGTATTCTACCCAGCGCCTCCGAGTTAAGTGGGGCCGCCATGTCAGTGATGCCTTCCTCGGTTTAAATGGTGTAAAACAAGGAGGGGTACCATCACCAATTTTATTCTGTATTTACATGGATGTTTTGCTATGTAAACTTGCCCAGTCTGGTTATGGTTGCTATGTAGGACGCCGTTGCTGTGGTGCTTTGTGTCACGCCGATGACTTGACTTTGATTCTCCATCTAGATGTGGTATGAAAGGATTGTTAAATATTTGTGATGAAATTGCCAAGGAATATTGTGCCATTTTTAACCCCTCAAAGAGTGTCAGTGTATCATTTAATTGTAATCCTGGTACTTCATTCAAAATTTGTGATGTTCCCATCAAGCAAGATGACTCCGCTGTACATCTCGGTCATATTATAGGTCATGATTGTAACATCAGGAACATTAATCAAGGGATCAATCACCTCATCTCCAGCTCTAGTGGTATGTTGGCTAAATTTAATGTGTGTGCCTCGCGTACAAAGGCCAGGTTATTCCAAACATATTGTACCTCTTTTTATGGCTCGGTGCTGTGGAATTTGAATAGCAATCATATTCAGCGTTTCTATGTTTCATGGCGTAAGGTGTCGCGGCGTATTTGGCGTGTCCCTTATAATACACACTGAAGTTTGCTTCCCTCTCTTATGTCTGCTCCTAGCATTGAAAATCAGTTACTGTGTCAGTTTGCCATGTTTATGAGCAATATTGCTAATGGTGTTAACAATTTAGTTTGTCTGTTTTACAAGGGGCTTATGTATAGTAAATCATCAGCAGCTGTCAACATGAGACATCTTATGTTCAGATTAAATGTCAATACTCTGTGCTGTGACCGTTCTGCTTTGAAACTAGTGCTATTTGGTAAAAATGTGCGATTGTGATTATAGTGGACCATATTGCAATTTGCGATTACGATTACGATACAATATTAAACAAAGGTATCTTGAGGCTTCTTGCTTTGTTATCAAGGAAAATGCAGAGAATAATGACAGCACAGTAAATATCCCAGTGTTAATTCAACTCCAATACAGTTTTTTTTGAGTCCAAGATGGATGGGTTGGTCTCATATAAACTCTACTGGAGCTGAATTAACACTGGGACTTTTGCTGCGTGAAGTGTATATTTCTCAACTAAAACATGCAAACATGATGGCACATAAAAAATACAAAACAAGTTTGTAGCGCTGTTTTCATAATAACATTTTCCAAAAAAGAGGTTTTTCCTTTTTTTGAATGTAAGGATATTTCTGCCAAGTGCAAATGCAGTGGCACTATTGTAAACTTAGATGCCTTTCTTCAGGCATTTTTATAAACCTATTAAGTACTACTAAATGCAAAGACCTAAAACCTAAAAGTTTGTACAGTACTGCTAAAAAATAAAGGCACTTCTACGAAATACAAATGCAGTAGCACCATTGGGCTTTAGCGGCTTTCAGTTGTCTCTTTGTCTTTACTTTGCTGGGCTTTCACTGGCATGCATTCTTCATGCTTTTCTCTGTGCTGTCTCAAGTGTTGATACAGATTGGTAGTGTTGCCACGGGGTGTGGCGATTTTAACTTTGCAAGTTTTACACGACACGTCTTTCTGTTCAACGTCGCCGTTACCTCAGCTCGAAGCATCCCCATGTGATAGATGTTGCTTCTTTTTTTTTTCCTGCCACCAACTCACTCTAAAAGCCTGGGCTTGCTCACGCTCCTGCATGTTGGTCATTGCAAAATGTAGCGAGTAGACACGTGATCATACCTGCTGCTCAGACAGGGCTGCGTCTGAATTGTTTTTTGCCGATAAAAGTTCCTTACTCTTAAAAAATGATCCGGAAATGACGGCAACAATGATAAGTGCCTTCGAATTCTTTAAATGTTAAGGAAAGGTGTCTAAGTGCTTCCTAATTTACCTCCTTTAACATAGGGTACACAAGGTATCCTTTTCGAAAAGAAAGGAGATCAGGCCATTCCACAATTCTGCGCAGCAGCAGCATTTAAAGCGGCGACCATTCATCCGGCTAATCGTGTAAGGAAATGTGATGGGCAGGGGACTCATGATCACGTTGCCTGCTTGAGTGCATTCAGATTTTCTAATAAGCGCGATTGTCTTCCTAAGTGGTAGTAATTCCCTTTTACACCTTTCCTTTATCTTCAGACGTTTTCCACATAGGTTTAAGAAAAGTGGTTTGGAATTAGTGTATAGGACGCAATTTTTTAACTATTCGGACATAGCCCAGGATAGCTTGTGGGCATAACGTCAACAAACTCCATACAATTAAAGGAGAGGTAGTAATGTTCACTGGCACGAACGCATTTATTTAGATTAAATCGCAAATCGCAGCCTTTTTTGCGGTTATGCAATCGCACAGCTTGACATTGCGATTGCAATTGCGATTAGATTAATCGTGCAGCACAATTTGAAACGCAGTTTAAAAGGTGATTGTAATGATGAAATTGCCATGTGTATTGCCGAACTTTGTGATGTAAGGGATGGCCTGCGAGTATGCGACTTTGAAATGAATGATATTGTATGTATGATCACTTCACTGGCATGTATGTAAAGCTTACAACTATTGTACTTGATTAATGTTTCCCTTCCCTTTGCTGTACTTCTTCTGTGCGAATAAAACTATTATTATTATTATTATAAGGTTTCCCCATACACAATGCTGAGTCTTTGAGCTAATTAGCCTAATTGAACAATGGAATTCAAAAATGTTATTACCTACTGGATTAAGATTTCATAGGCCTCCCCAAGTGACAGAAAATTTTTGTTCCGTAATCTGCTGCTTTTCCACAGCAACATTAAGAAGTTTATTATTGTTCCGTAAGCAATGATTTGAAATGGCCCGTCATCATTTAACCCTTTCACGCCCGCAAATGGAAATTTCCGTATTGCGCCATTTGACTCTGCTGCCCAAATACGAACTTTTCAGTGTTTTTAGATTGCCTTGACACCCTCAATCTTGACCAGAAATGACTATTGTGAGAGTGCAGGCTTTGATTCCAACTAAGCAGTGACACACTGGATTCTACCAATCAAGGTCTTCAGCAAAGATTCAAATTCAAAGTGATTATGCATCTCTGAATATTTGCTCTCGATATGCAAAATCTGCCACATTCTGCTGAAAATAAATGCATCAAACTTGTGCCGAAATGCATAAGCAACATTTGATTTTCCCCATTTCATACCATGAAATGCTATGGTTTACTCAGAATTTTAAAAAAAATCTGAGCAAATCTCATATCAGATCCTCATAAACATGAGCAGAGCAGTCATGTTTGTTTTTGTAAAAGCTGGGTGTCAAAGGGTAAAAGACGCAACTTCAAGCGGGTAACCCTGTTGTAATAGAAATGGAAATCCCAGCCGCCCTGGGCCAATGTGCCGAGACAAACAGAGTAAAGCAAGGTCAAGACGTGTATGAAAAAGCCGGGTTGGGGCCCCCTGCTCCAGCTGCTGAGTGAGATGAGCTTTGTTAGGGATGGAGTGAGAACCCACAGGATGGGAGATCACAGAGGATGGTGTTTGGACACCGGCGGCCAAGGATTTCTGTGAAGGGGGGGGGACGAGGGACCTACCAGCACATGCTCCCAGTTCTGCATGAGGAAGACATCTGCCTGGTCCACCACCAACAGCTCAATGGAGGAGAGGAAATCAAAGTCCCGCTTAGACTCCCCCTCCGAGCCCAACAACGTGCGAAGCCCCAGCGGTGATGCAATGATGATGTCAGAGGAGTAGAAGGGCGAGTAGAGGCGTATGCTCCGCCGAAGGATGGAGACACCTTCATGGGGGGGGTCAGATTTGGAGAGAAGAGAGTAAGAACACGACCGGGCAGTCGCTAATAGGTGGCCTGACCAGAAAAGAGAGAGGTCTAACCCAGAACTGAGATTGTTACATCATAATTAGAACGTTCAGATAATGATATCAACAGTCAATATCAACAATATCAACAGTCGAGTGCCTGAGCAACGGGTTAGAATTCCAGACTCATAACTTAAAGCATTTTCACACCAAAGAAGAAACAGAAACAATATGAAAATACGTCCATTTATCTTTATGAGTGTATCCACACCAAATCCATAACTTAAGTATCTCACTGTTGGCGAATTTAGCATGTTCAATTCTTTTTTTCATTGCTTTCTAGATATGTTAAGACCTTCAGAGATGGCGCTGAAAGTAAGCTTTAGCTTTCCAAAAAACTAATAAAAAGGCTAAGCAATGGAAATATGCTAAGCCCCCACAAATTAGAATTAGAACAGCACTTGGAGTGTGCAGTCCTCTTCCAAGGCTAATGATCCACTCTTCTCAGTAGGCCATGTTCTGTCACTACTGACTTTACCACAATCTACTGAGTTTTAGGATTAATTACATTTATACTGCCAAGGCCAAATGCCCTTGCATGCACAGTTAACAAAAGTGAACAATAATTTGGGTCTTAATTCAGCGATTCAGATCCAGTCAGAAATCTAATGGGTTCCTCCTTGGCCCATTCTACAACTTTTCACCACGTATCAAAAAAAACTGGGCCAGTGATTTTTTTTTTTTATAATCCTGCTGACAAACATGCTAGCAAGCCAAACCAAAAATATACCCTTCTTGGCAGAAGAAAAAATGTAACTAGTGAAAGTTGAAATAATTAAGGAGGCGGAGAGAAATACATGGATTAACTGGGATCAAATAGACTGCCTACAAAATTAATGCTAAAAGAAATCTTGGGCTGACCTATCCTAAAGTGGTCGTCCACGTTGCCGGAGAAGATGGCGTGGTAGTCATCAGGCCGGGACAGGTTGGGTGGTCGGTCCCCAGGCTCCTCGCCAAACTCGTCCTTAAAGCGCTTCTTGTTGCTGACATCCATCTTGCGGCCGCGGGCCTCTAGCAGGGCAATGAGCATCTGCACTACTTTCAAGGCACCGTCCCGAAATGGCACCAGGATCAGAACCTAGAGGAAGAACGGGGGAGGTCAAACATAAACACACACACACACACACACAAATGCATACACACACACACACACACACACACACACACACACAAGAAAACATAATCCAAAAACCACATCTCAAAGCACAGTAGCATGTAGGGGTGGGAACGTGCACAAAAAATTCTAAACGTGTACACGCGCCATATAATTGCATGTACACGTGTCTTCAGAGTTTGTGGATTTTGACCACTATACAATCGTTAGAGGGCACTGTCACCATTCCATTGACACTGTCCACACATCCATTAACGCTGTTATCAGCCAGATACGTTTATTAAATCAACAGACGGTAACAGTGAATTTGTAGGTTGCTCCAACACAAAATTATGGCCTACATCAGATAGGCATAAAATCACAATTAAGAAATAATGTTAGGCCCTTTCACCATTGTAAATGAATTAACCATAAACGAAAATCATCATTTTGACAAGCAAGAACATGGACATGAATGAATTCTAACAGTTTAGCTCTGATTTTTGTCATTGTCCTTATTATTATTATATGGTACCTTGTTTTTTTACAATTTGTTTTGTAAACCTAAACAGCAAATTGCATCCCTCACTCACAGCGGGAGCTGCGTCTCACTATCCTTACGTTTCATAGCGTCATTAAAGTGAATTGTAATTGAGGAGGAAAAGCAGCTGGATAAAGTAAAACTAAATTGAGAAACACTTTTTACATCCACAAAGCAAAAACAACAGGAACTGTAAACTGTTTTACGTGTTCTCATTCAAATAACAAAATGAATATGCTTTTCTTTTAACGACCAGGTGCGAGGATGACATTGTGCATGCAAATATAGGCGGCCGACAGAACGTCCACCAAAAATGTAAAAAAAAGCACAGTGAACAACATGCGAGATAAAATAATGAGCTACTAACCGATTGTATTTTAAAGCAACATAAGGAGGAACTGAGCGTGGAGACGACGGCTGCGTCCGAATAGTCTTTTTTGCTTAGGAAAGTTCCCAACTCCTAGAAAACGATCCGGAAGTATTTACGTGGCAGTCATGATAAGTGTGTTTGGATTCTTTAAATGTAAAGGAAAGGTGCTACAATGCTTCCTAATGTATCACCTTTAGCATAGGATACACTAAAGCATCCTTTTCGAAAGGAAAGGCGGAAATGCCATCCCGCACTTCCGCGATGACCGTCCATCTGGCCAATCACGAAAACAAACAAGCATGACGGGCAGGAGGCGGGTGATCACTGTGTCTAGTGTAAGTGCATTTGGATTCTCTTATTAGCGCGGTTCTCTTCCTAAGCTGTAAAAGAGTCCCCTTTACACCTTCCCTTTACCTCATGACGTTTTACACAGAGGTTAAAGAAAAGTGATTAGGAATTAGACGATAGGACGTAATTTTTTTTTTTACTTTTCGGATGCAGCTGATGACTGCCGTGTACATGGTTAGTGTTTTTTTAGAAACATGTATGATTGACTAACCGTGTGCATGTTTACAAGTCCCACCCCTAGTAGCATGTATGCACTTTCCATTCTAACCAACTACGACTATCCAAAAACAGAATCATCCGAAATAGAAGAGACAACCAGCATTCTATAAGCACCCTGAAAGCTTGTGTGGCCACATCACTCACACAATAACCCCCCTCATGCTAAAGTCACAGAGAACGAGATTATACCGGGCATATCACCTCCAATTCATTTCCAATAAAAAGCAATAGGTCGCCTCCGAGAGGCATGCTAGGATGTTTGTTGGAGTTAGGCCGTCCGTTAAGTAAACATTTAGATGGAGGCTTTTGCAAAGCCATGTGATTTAATCTTGTTCGCTCCGACTTAACCATAAACCTGCAGGCTCACCTTGGGGCGAGTGAGGCCTTGGTCCCGCAACTCCCCCTGCTGGTCATCAGTGGCCTTGCACTCCCTCAGCTGGGTGTTGTGCTTTAGGACTCGAGAATTGGCCTTCAGCACGTGGTTGAGCACATGCAGGCAGTATGCACTGCGCACCTGGGCCGCCTCCACCAGGGGCAAGCTCTCGGGGAAGTATACGTCCCTGTACGACCCCATCAGGCCCAGCAGTTCCTGCTGCAGTGGGCTCACAGCCTCTGCCGCCCCCTCAGGGAGGGAGGACCTATTTGCCCAGGGCCAATTGGCCTCCAGGGCCTTGTGCAGGTGGAGCTGACTCTGGCCAGTCTCCTTGCTGATGGAGCTGAAGCGCTCCACAGTGGAGGTGAAAACCAGGGAGCCCAGTCTCGGCCACTGAGAAGGCAGGGCAAAGGTCAAAGGATGAGGGTCAGAAACATCACTTTAAACAAAACAGTAACATGATGATAAGCACTCCCCATTCCACCCAATCATACTGGCCACATTCCGACCATTAGAACAGTGCTCACAAATCCGGTTTCTGGAGGTCTACCATCTGCTGGTTTTCACGACAACCTTCATCAGGCAGACCTGATACACTAGTTAGCTGCAGAACAGGGTCTCCAGCATTTTTTTGATGTATAGTTTGCCTGGGTTGGCATGAAAACCTTCAAGACGTTAGAACTCCAGGAACAGGGTTGGTGACCACTGCATGAAAGTATATGTAAAACTAAAACCACATTTCCACCCAACACTTTCGGTAAAGGACCCTTAGAACCAGTGTGTACCTGTACAGACTGATATCAAAGCCCTAGATCTGCTTTGCATTTCTAATGCAGACAGTACTCTTAAATGTAGGTGGGGTTGTTACTGGATGGTAACAGGCTTGTCAATGTAATTGGCGAGTTTGCGTTTAGAGCTTGAGAAGCAAAAGAGAGGATTCTGTCTGAACCAATCAATAGAGTGCACGGTTTCTAGCTCCACCTTTTGGCATCGGATCAGTGCGCTAGGTACCTCAACAGAGGGGTCACGAAAAAAGGAGGTGGAATGGAACAGTTCTTCTGGTACCATCCACAACTTTTGACAATGGAAAAAAAAATCCATTCTAATGTGCAACAAACTGAACGGAACTGAACTGGACTACTTGGTGTAAAAAATGCTTTAGTTTATCTGAAAACTAGATGTGATCCATCAGGACAATGAAGGGCTTCACCTTTACTTAAACAAACTGGACAAAATGCCACTGCTAGATGACAGCAGGGTATATCCCTAAACAGACAACATTCTCCCCATAGGCAAAGTTCAAAGTTTGGCCAAAAATCGACAGGAAAACTACCCTGGGCTCCAGAAATGTTCACAGCAAATTTTGATCATGGGGCGATCAATACCAACAATATCCCTTCTACATGCATTACAAACAAAGAGACAAATTATGACGTGATTCTAAATTAAAAACTGTTTGAGTTTTTGCATTTGGAAATATAAAGTTTGACCTGGTGGTGTCACCACAGGAAAGACTGTAGGGTAACACTAAACAATAGGGTTTTACCTCTATGCACAAGGGATGAACACGAAAGTTTATTATGACTCTCATTAAAACTGACAAGTTACAATTTTTGAAATTTAAAGTTTGGCATTGTGGTAGCCAAGGTCATAGGGTAATCAATATCAATACCTTGCCTTCTCTCTTCCCCAGGAACAATCACAAGTGTTGTGAAATGATTCCTATCAAAACTGTTTGAGTTATTGTATCTTGAAGTATAAAGTTTGACCTGGTGGAGGTGCTACAGGAAAGGTTGTAGGGTAAGAAAAACAATATGTTTGGTCCTCTATGCGCCATTTTGCGTGATTCCCAAAAAAAACCGTTTAAGCTATCGTGCTCACATGAAAGATCTGCAGTGGTCTCTTTCAAGCCACAAGCATAATAACCCAAACACTTCATTTTGGGGATATAATTCATCATGACTTTTAACATCTTGTGAAGATGCCCAACTCAAAAATTCCACCATTCTTTCCTGTTTCATCAGGCCAGTTTTCAATTAAATAAATCCTCCACATTTCAGGTCCCCCATCATGTCACCAGATACAGAGCCAGTTAGATACAATAAGCCATCTCAAAATCAGTTCAATGTGACATCACAAGGGGAAGAGATGACTCCGAGCAATGAAGAAAACGGATTACCACAGGTGCCGAAGTTGATCAGTCTTTCCTTCCTCTGGTACCCTTTTCCACAGAGCTGGTTCCCTGCTAGCTGACTGCCAGAGCCTGACTTGGCACTGGTTCTTTGCTTTTCCACAGCCTAAGCACAGCCTGGCTCTCTAAACTGGTGCCAGAGCAGCACCAACTCCTGGCTGGTCTAGAGCCATGCACCGATTACTTTAGGGGCGGTATGGTAATATTATGACCTTCTATATCTTTTTCTGTCAGGCCAGGTTTATTTTCTCTAGCAGCACGACGAGGCACTAGTTAACTCGTAGGATAATTTATCATCGCAACTCCCGGGAACCTTGATAACAAGTGTCTTATTATGACCGCTTTGTAGTTGGATCTGACATGTATCGGTTTTTTTAATAATTATTATTTTTTAAACGTTGGTTTGTAATTGGATCAAACGTGTATTTTTCAGAAAATAAAGCAGATACTGGATTCTATGCTGCAGAATTGCAAGAATGTTTTTGTTCCTCACTGAAACATTTCAATCTACGAGACATTAAACGAATACACAGGTCAACTCGGCTTCAAAGGTTACATCTGAGACAAACGTGATGAGGAATAAAAGTATTCAAACACTGCTCATCCGATGCCCCATGGTAAGCCCCAAAATGGGATTTTGAAAATACTGCGGTATTTTTGCTTGTTAGGACTGTAAGTACAGCACTCAGTAGAAATCAGTAAAACTGACAGTTTATGTAGTCACATACGAATAAGATGTCCATTTCCCATCCAAATAACCTGTCAGATCTGGTTCTATATCTGAAGAGCAACAGAAAATAATTCCAGCCGCTCGCACTTTCGTTGCTAAACAAATCAGGCCTTACCCAGCCTGGCGAGCCCACTAGTATACAGTGACGTACTGATGTTATACAGTGACGTAATCGCGTGGCTCGGAGTTGGCTCCTCGGCGATGGAAAAGCAAACCGGTTTGTAGGAGGTGCGCAGGTTGAACCAACTAACCACCGGCACCAGCACCAGCACGGCACTAGCACCAGGTTCTTTTTTGCGAAAAAGGGGTACGGGTGGTCACTTCCCCATGTGATGTCACAAAAGAACAGATTTTAAAAAGGCTTGTAATGGCTAACTGGCTTCGAACTCAGAGACCTGATTGGGAACCTTTAACAAGCTACATACTGGAGAGCATTCGATAATATGGTCCTGTGAGGACTCGCAATGTTATGACTGCTACATGACAAGAACTTCCAGCAGATCGGAAAGATTTCAACACCAAACCCACATACAATGTTAGGGACATGTGACACAATTCAGTGGCCAAATTTGGCATTGGTCTGAGAATAATACAAAAAAGAAAATTAAACAAACACTTCATTCATCTTTAAAGAATAGTGATGTAATGATACTTCCTGGAAGAGGATTCTCAGATACTCCTGGAGGAGACTGAACTCAAAGCCAGAATGATGCGTACCTTCAGCTGCGTTCTGCTTCTGCTCCCAGTTTGCGCTGCTTTCACCTCTTCTTCACTGAGCTCTGTGTCCAGGTGCTGTACAAACAGGTCTGTGCACAAAGAGAGGAGAAAACGGTCTCATACTGGACTGCACAATCCTACTCCAACACTGCTGTTCTCTGGTAGGTCTTCATTCCAACCTTAATGTAGCACAGTACACATACAACAGCTAGAGATCTCATAGAACTGCTCATTTGTAGAAGCATGAGTGCCAAAATTAGACTGGAAATTAAAACCCACAGGACAGCAGATCTCCAGAAACAGCACTGCTAAGATATAGGACGCGTTTCACAAAGCAGGATTACAGTTAGCTGGATAACTCTATACAGTACAAAAAAAAAAAAAAAAACCTTTTTTTACTTTAGTATATGCACCGTGTTAGGGAGGGTTCTGAGACTTGCTCAGAGCAGTCACCCAGCTTAGTCTGTTATCTTTTTTCATGAAACAGGACCCCGCTCTATAGACACTGTATATATAATAGACATCATTAAAAGCTACTGCACATAAGCTGTATGATTGCAGCAAAGAGAAGCAGCTCTCTGTGGCAGGGTGCGTCTGGGTCACTGTCCCAAGAAACAACCGCTTACCCTGGGCATCGTCCTCCACTGCTGGGGTCTCCGTATCCTCTGGGTCCACCACCTCCTCCTGCAAGTTTGTCTCCAGGCTGAACTGGGACTCATGCTCTTTATCTGTGAACTCCTCAGCTGCCTCGACACCAACCCCCTCAGTGCTGTCGCGCGCTTCCTCTCCAGCCTCTTCCCCTTCCTCCTCTTCTCCCTCTCTCTCCTGCTCTCCCGGAATTTCATCTACCTTGGCGTGGCTTTCATCATCATTATCGTCTTCCCCACTGTCACTTCCATCTTCGCCTTGAAAGAACATCAAACTCTACTCACCCGACCCCGTAACGCTAAGTACTGCGAAATTTAAGGACTATAATGAGAAACTGACAGTTTCTGGGGACATAAGTTTTCTCACCGCTCTCCTCGAGCTGAACTTCATCCTCACTCTCACTTTCTTCGTCTTCGCTCTCCTCTTCCTCCACCGCAGCAGCTTGACCCAGCGTCGAAAGCAGCTTCTGGTAGGCGGTTTCGCGCTCAGCTTCGAACTCCACGTCACTCTCAGCACTCGACTGCTCCGGGCTCTCCGGCTTGTAAGTGGAACGGAGTTCACGCGTCAGAAAAGTTATTGTGCTAAAAAATCTCTATAATTTAAGTGGATGATATAGCCTTGAAAACTCTATGATATTTACTTAGCATGCCATTAGTTGGCGAGTGGGCCTTGAAGTAAAGCGCATCTTCGTACCCAAGAGCAATTATGGTAAATCATTCAACATTCCCCAAGTGTACAAATTTACAGATAAGCACAGGCATCTAGCAAGACAATTAAACAGCAGCACTCACCAGATGCACTATTTGTGTTTTCTCGGACCTCTCGTTGACACTAGAAGAATGCACGATAAAACGTTCACGTTAAATTGAAAAGTGAACAGAAAGCAAAAATAAAGCTTCCGAGTTGCATTTTTATAGCAAGCTTAATGGACGTTACAATCTTAAGGACAGTTAACCAACAAGCTCACATCAGCAAAATACGCATATGTGTAGACCAAGGCTGTCACTGGCAACCAACGTTACACGGCAGCTACACATTGTGCGGACCAGTCTCCTACTTACTTGTCGTGAAAAGGGTGTTGCTCTCCGAATTCTTTTAGATGTTTCTTTTGTTTTTTAGACAGATTACTAAAAACTTCTCTTTTCTGTCTTCTCTTTCCCATCGCAACCTCGACTTAGCATATATTCACACGTGCAGTTGTGCACTGTTTTTGCGGAGCTTCCGGAAAAGGAATTCCGAGGTACACTATCCAATAGATACAAGAAACGTATTATTTAAGCGAAGTGACGTCAACAGTAGGCGTCCGCCGTGGAATTTGAATCTATTATTGCTGCAATGAGAGTTAAGTGGTTGAAAGAATGTATTTCTCTTCCTCAGTCTATTTGGTACCATATCCCAAACAAAATATTTAGTGAGGTTGGAGGGATTAATTTCTTGTCTAAATGTGATTTTGAATTGTCTAAAATCCCTCTAAAGCTGTCAGATTTCCACAAACAAGTGTTACACTATGGGAAAATGATGTTTACCCACAATTTTACACCACATAATTCTTTATTATGGAACAACAGAGTAATTACCATCAATAGAAAATCTTTTTTTAAAGCTGATTGGTATGACAGAGGTATAATATTTGTTTATGATTTATTGAATTCAGATGGTCACCTCCTATCCTTTGAAGATTTTACGAAAAAATATAAAATCACTTCAATAAGAAAAGGGTATGACAAAATATGTAAAGCGGTTCCCATTACATTACTTTGCATGATTCAAAACAGCATGCAATATCATACAATTATACCTTCTTTACCTCCTCTAAAAATTGGAGACATAAACTTGCTGGACAAAAAAATGTGATAATAAGACAGTCAGCCGGTTTTTTAAGCAAATAAATTTGGGAGACTTTGACTCATGCTCCGTGCGGGACAACATAGAGGCCCCATTGAGGAGACAGGCCTTCTCTTTTTACTTATCTTGTCCAATTGCTCCTAAAGTTAAAGAGACCCATTATAAATTAGCTACAGCAATATACCCTGCAAGTGATTTTATTCACAAAAGATTCGGATTTGAAGTGGATCCTTGTACGTTTTGTTCGTCTGAGGTCGAAACCATCGATCATTTTTTTTTTTTTAATGTTTGTTTTCTAACTCATTTTGGTCTGAAGTACACAGCTGGCTGTCTTTAAAAATGAACAACATACCTCTTTTTTCTCACAATGATATTCTATTATATTCTATATATTCTATTATATGGAAAATCTGGATGCTAACTTTTTAGACATTGTTAATCTTATAATTACTTTGGGTAAATATCATATTCATACTTGTAAATGGAATGGCAGTACTCCCTCCTTCAATGTATTTATTTCCATGTTCTGTAATTATTTTAAGTCACTAAAAGCTATGGAAAAAATGAACAAAAAGACCAAAAAAATTTATACTTCTATGTCTCAGTCTTTGCTTTTTTAAATGTCTGTTACCTTGCTCTTTTGTGCTCTCCATACCTATGTTGCTGCAATTGTTTTTATTTTTTTTTCCTGTTAAAAAATGTATTTTAAAATTAGTGCCACCTTTCGTTTAATTTTATTCATTTGTATTGTACTTTCATTCCACTAGTGTTGTTGTAACTCTACCCTTAATTGTTGAAAAATTCCCTGTCTGGTTCTGTATAATATGTTTTGTGCCAAATAAAAAAAAAAAAAAAAAGATGATCAACTAACGGTAGCTTCTCCATTCACCCCCATTCATTTTGCCTGACTTTCGACATCAAGTAACTTTACACTAAAAACATTATGAGCCTTCATGTCAGCGATAATATTTTCTACAGAGAAACAACATTATGAGGAGACTTCTTTACTTCATATGTAGCGTTATGGTCTAATAGTAAGCATTTTTAGCTGATGGCATCAGGCTAAGCTAAAAGTGACGTGAAATGCCGGCCACTTTCTGTCGCACAGGATGTAAATAACCGTACTGTTTAGACCAGAAGCCCATAATGAATCATAGACAGAAGATGATTGAGCCACATGCTAACGAAGTGAAGTACCTATGAAGTAATAATTCGCAAAACATAATAACATTAAACGGGATCAGACTATACTGACAGACGCAATTGCTTGCTCGCTGGGAATTATGTGTAGGATACATCTACCAGACGAGTTACCGCTTCTCAGGACGTTGGTTTACGTCAGCAAGCTGACTTCGAGCCTGCGCAGTAGGCGTGGTGCCCAACTGAAAACTCGTTCAATTGAGCTTCACACTCTCCCATTGGAAATAGCGCCATCCTGCCGTCCACTTCTTTTACTGTCTATGTTCTCAATAGACCATGGATGTATTATAAGAACCGGATACTGAACCAGGGATGAAACGCACGCCAACAAGGGCTTAGCGGTAGAGCTGATATTGCAGGTCACGTGATGCCATGGGGGTCAAAAAGAACATTTTTCCATAGGGAACAATTGAAAAAGACTCTCTAATAAATCCGTGAATAAATTTTTTTTTTTTTTTTTTGACTACCACAAATGATCAATATATAATCTGTTGATTTTTCTCTTTTAAATCATTGGTTTCTTTTTCCACGGCAGCGACAAAATTTTTTATTTTAATTCAGGCTACGCGAACACCAAGGGGACCTTGTCTCTAAGCGCGTTCTCGTAAGCACTGCAGCAGGTGCGGTTCTCTGCGTGTAGCACTGGTCAGGAGATTTCTGCTGTCGGCGACATAATACCAAGTTGGTAAAGTGAGCAGGTGTAACGACACCAGTGTTTTCATTTATTGTATTTGATGAATGGCTTTGTTATGTAGCGACTCGACTGCTTCAACAATCTTTGATGTAACGTTACAGAATATGCAGTAAGGAAGCAAAGGCTGTTGTTAGTTATAGAGTAACTAAACCCCAAGGTTTTAGCTGATGTGCATCTAGGCTGGAAATTCGAAAAATGCCTTGATTATGGGCGGGGCTCCTGGAGCAGTTAACATATGCCCAGTCAGTCTCAAACAGCAGCCACAACCTCCCCCCCCCGCTATACTCACACGTGCAAAAACACACAAAAGCAAAAAAAAAATCATAAACACTCATCGTACTGCTGAACGTACTGCTGAGAGTAGTGTTGTGTCACTTGCAAATGAACTTCACACAGAGAGAGGAGTCTGTCAGGGCGGGGGGCAGTGATTCTCGTTCATTGAACGAACTGCACACAGAGAGGGGAGTCTGTCAGGGTGGGGGAGTGATTCTCGTTCAAAGAACGAACTGCCGACAGTAGCGCTCTGTGTCACTCACTCGCACACAGAGAACTGTCACTGAGAACGTGATTCACGTTCACGTACTGTGCATTCACGTTCATAACCGTAGCCTACTGCTAAAATTAGCGATGTGTCAACTTGCTAACACCCGTTTAGCACGTTAAGTGAATGAACTGCCTACAGCTGAGGACTCCGTTCACCGTGTAGTAAGTTTAATGCATGTATACCACTCAAAGTAGCGCTGCGTCTCCCGCCAATGACTGTGTACTATGGTCCGTGAACGCACCGTCCCTCAGTACTTGCGGTGAACATGTTAGAGTGAATTTGAACCTCAGGGCTGAATCATGAACTGAATGACAGATCGTTTGGCTGTTTACCAGTTCAGGGAGTTGGAGAACTATGCACTATGCAGTCAGGACTCCTGCTAAGCACTGAACGATCCAGTGAACGATGTTTTTGAATGAATCTTTTTAATGAACAGATTCTAGTGATTCAGTACCGTCAAAAGAACTGCCGATCCCATCACTATTGCAGAGTCGACAGGTGCTAGTTTTTATAGGAGGGGCGGGGCGAACAGTGGTGGTTCGTGACGAAAGCTGCCCCCAAAACGTCATCGGCCTCCATCTCAGCCAATTGCAAAATTCGATTGTAATAGCCGGATTTCATCCCGTAGAGGGCAGCCACTATTACATTTTTATAACAAAATATGGCAAATTGAAATACTTTGATTCTGGTCCAACTGTTGACATTTTAGTCAATCAACTGAGTGGGTCCCTGGGAAATTCAATGGGTCCCCAATGAAAAAATTATTTCTTTCCATTTCTTATATTCTTCCATTTCTTAAATTGTAGTGTTAAACTCCTTTGATGGTGGTATGGTATGATATGGTTATAATTATCGGATATATTCATGTTGGTTCAAAATGTATCTGAAATTAAACAAATAAAATTCCAAATCTGAAAAGTTTACAGCAAGGTTTCTTTTGCTAGTTACTGAGATTTTAAACACGAGTTGTTGTTCACTATGGGCCGTTTTCACAAAAGCATTTTAGCGTGCGTATAACTAACATGCGTAAAAATTTTAAACGCATGTTAAAATGCCGTTGTATGCGGACAGTTAAACGAACGTTTAAACACCATTTCACAAGATGGGATCATCGCACGTTTAACTGCACGCGGATAACCTTGCCTTTAGCCCTCAGACTAAACAGGTGCGGTCAAATTATGACAACCTGCCATTGCATAATGGGCATTTCCAATTGTCGTTACCGGTTAATAACCCCGTATGTAAGGGTAGTTGCCTTGTGGACACGCATTTCGCACAGAGGTGTCGGCAAAGAAAACGTGGCGAGAATTTCACTTCGCTTCAAAGAATGTCAAACTTTCTTTACGAGTCCTGTGGACGTGAGCAAGATGCTGACGTCAGACGCATCCTTCAACGAAACTTTTTCATCCTTGGCATTCATGGTGATTTGACACACTCAATTGTGCTTTCATTATCGGTGAAGAGTAAAATTGCAGTTCGGACTTCACTCACGGTAGCCTTTTTAGAAAATGTAAACGTAGATGTAAACGAAAAACGTGGCCTTCCAAAACCCCTCTATTAAGTGAACAAGAAACTGAAGAAAGCAACTAATTTATGCATTCATTTCATTTATTTTATTTATGCATTTCTTTTCCAGAAAAGGCGCAAGTCCTGCTCAAAATCTACCAGGCAACCAGATGAAGGCAGGTCGGCGTCACTTGTTTAGGTGCAAATCAATCTGTGGTAGTAGTTTTCGCGAGTTAAACATACCCTCACGAGCGTTTAAGTTTTCTTTTGTTATTTGACTGCAGGCTTTTAAAATATTTAGATGCACACGGACAGTTGCTCCTCGTGAAATGGTGTATAAATTAAACACATGCTAAACGCGCGATTAAGAAAGTTGTCCGCGTGTAAACCTTAAAAGGTTTTTGTGAAATCGGCCCAATGTATCGTTTTTCATGGGAAAAATGAGGTGCCTCCCTGGGATGCATGGATAGTGAGTTTTCTGCATTCTTTCAGATTTTAATGCGTCAGGGACCCAGGATGCGTACCTAGCAACATCACTGTTGTTTATTTGTTTTTAGTTTGTTTGTTAAATGAAATTTGAAAAAGGTGGAGGGCCCCATGCTTCTGTTTGCCTAGGGCCCCTAAATTGCTAAATCCGCCCCTGCCTACGGGTTTGAACCCCGAATAATGAACCAGCACAAACACAATAGGGTTTCAGCCCTACGGGCTTGAACCCCTAATTAAGCATCTAAGGGTTGTCACTGTGTCTTCATGAAATAACAAAAGTTGCACAAATTGATCCCTTACATCTACATGAGCGGTGGCTAATGGACTGAAAATATTAAGCGCCAGTTAGATAGCCTGCATTGCAGGATGTGCCAATAGCAAGCACAGAAGTTCAGAGTAGTGTAATTTTTTATTTCACTGTTTTATTTACGTGATTAAAACAATGTTCTTAATTGAATTTACCACGTTGCAGCATTGCAGAAAGAAGAACGACAAGTGTAAACTGCCAAAGGATCAGTGGCGACTGGTCATTAGGGGCAGGTGGGGCACAGCCCCACCTGGTGTCACCAGAAAGGACCGTAGGCAAATTACATAATTAATTCTCAAACATGATCGTATTATCCGATTAAATGTATTATCTATAAATTTAGCATTTTCCTAAATTACATGGAATTTGTGTTTGAAATTAAGTTCATGTTTATTGGTCTCTGTTTTGCTGCTTCAGACCGATCTCCTGATCCATGTCCGCATGAATGGGGCTAGCCCCCCTTACGCAATGCAATGTTAACGATACGTGTGAAAATATAAGTACGCATGCTCAGAGTGTTGGCTGTATTAGTGGAGGTAGCACGAATTTGTTGGCATGTGGGGCTGACAGCCCCAAGCCCCACTACTGCGTCATTTCATCAGGCATCATAGACATATACGTAGACGTCGCATGAGTCGTGGAGAGGCGTGCCTACCGGGCGACCATGTTAGTACAGGGTTAGAAGTATCAAATAATTTCTACAAATCATTACTCGCTGCATTTTCGACTGACTTCCAAGCGGTTTGATTTGTTATAAACGTAACACATTTAGCTATGATCCAGGATGCCCTGATACTCTAAAATGCCGGTTTTACTACCAAAATACAACTTCTTATTCACAGCAGTCGAGCGCTTAAACTTAAATATACACCAAAGATGCCAGATTTTTTGCGCTGCATATGGATGCTGAACGAGATATCAATACCAGATCCTGTGGAATTACTTTTCGCAGGTAAGATTTAACGATAGATTTTGGATGTATCTGTGTATTGTAATATTATGTTGAGATTTGTCCACCAGCGAAATGCTAACGTAGCTAGGCTAGACTACCCCTAGTCATGGAAGCTGAGGCTTTATATCAAATAAATCATAATTATAATGTATAGTTATCCGGGTATTTCTCCACACCGCCCAATTTTATTACAATCCTATCTTTTCTTCTGAACGACTAACAAAGAGGATGTGATTGCATTTCAAAGCTGGTCACTAAGGCTGCCAGGTCAGATCCTAACGTTAGTATTAAGTTTACAAGATCGTTGTTGGTATTTTATACTGGTTGGACACAAAGAAATGCTTTTCTTTTCACAATTTCTTTATCATTTTTGTAATATTAAAAAGGCCTGAATTTACTATCATTTTTGAATGATATTAAAAAGACTTGAAAAAATATGTTGCAGTTCATAGATATTTCTCATATCTATATCAATATGTTGCAACATTATGGCAGTAAGACAACGGTATACAAATGTATAATATCTTATGCTGGATCGAGGCTAGATGGTGATGACAGTGTGTCACACATATGCAGGATAAGGTTGTTGTCATAATGCTGTCATAGAGTGGATCGATCCTAATAAGTTGTCTGCGCGTGCGGTTTGCTGTGGCACTTAGTGGTGTTGAGCTCTCTACTTTGTTTATGGCCTTGTAGGCTCTGAGCGTTGTGGAGCAACGGTGGCAGATGGCTTTTAAACAAACGTCGATCTCCGTGTTGGCGAACTCTCACTCACTCGCGTGAGTTTTTCACCAAGTTTTTACACTTAAAAACGCCACTGCAAAGGATTATTCTAATCTTTGGAAAACTTGATTAAGCATAATTATCAAACACTGGTCGGTACAAATGCGTTACACACACAAGACGTTCTCTACCACAGCTTACCTAATGTTTACTAAACCGGTAATAAGCAACTTCGGAGACTTGATATTGAGAAAACAAATTCATAAAGGTATGTTCGCCAGCTAAACGGTGCTAGATATCTTTGATATGTAGTTCGAGCGAACACAGAAGACTAGCAAACTAGCCACCGATTACAGCATGAACGATAGGTAGCAAGCTAATGCTTGTATTTTATGTTCCATTAAGTTAATTGTTGATGCCATAATATTGTGTCAATTGGCCAATAACTCTAAAATTTTCCAGTTTAACTGGCTTTGCAGATCCTATTTTTTGCCGCAATTTTTAAACGCATGGTTAAAGTCAGCTGCGTGATTTGCAAGAAGCAGCAAGCTAGCTTGTTACCTGCGGGAGGACAGCAATCGTAGTCAATGCTTCAAAAGTTCCGCACCAGGTGAATCCGTTTTCCTACCGGTTTTTCAACCCAACTCCATCGCAGACCCCTTTCTTCGCCATTGCGTCACTCGTATTTTTCATGCACCAGTTCACATGGATCTGAATGGGACAGCTTAGTGTGCATTGCACACTCAGGTACCGAGCTAGCTACATCTCATAATCGTAAGTCTCCCTCCGTCGGCTATTCTTATGGACAAAATCCATCTCCTTCTCACTTCGTCTTCGGTGGGCAAACTGAGAAAAGAGAGGTTGGCTTGCTTCTTCGAGTTTGAACAGTCAGGACCGGGAACACCCGACTACTAACATTCTGCCATTGTTGATTCATGGGGCATCAAGCCAGCATAAACTAGCGGAAGTCAGCTTACCTGCTTTCCGGTTTGTATACCCAGAAATGTGAAATAGGCCTATCGTGTCAGTTTCGTTAGTCACCCAACCATTCTCAGCCAATGAAATGTGCGGAATATTTCGCGAGCGACATCTTTCGATGAAAATTTTTGATGCCTCACAAAAACGGTTGAGTAATAAGACCAACCTTCCCCCCTGTTCCACCAACGGCTGGGGGAATAAAAGCAACATTTCCCCCTGTTCCATCAACGGTTGGAGGAATAACAGCAACTTTCCTTCCTGTACTGCCAAGGGTTGGGGGAATAGCCACTCTGTACACCGCTTCAGAACAGTATTGACCCCTAAAACATTCAAACCCATTTGTCAAATGCACCTGCTGCATACAAAACTGCGGAACTTCAGGCACTATTTTATTATTACTCGGGCCGGTAGGCCATGAGCCTAAGGGGCTCCTTTTCTTTTTTTTTTCGGGGGCGCGATTGTCCTGCTCATGCGCTCGCGCAGTTTCGCGATTGGCCTAGGCCTAAACCCGGCCCGAGTACAGGCTCTGAGGAGCCTCTTGTTTTCTATTTTTTTCTATATCTATTCTAGATATTTAAATTCTAGTAGAGGTCCCAAGGTCTCTTACAATCTAAAGTTTTTCCTGTTGAATTACAGGAAAATGTGCACAAAATGATGTATAAAATCTGAATATTTTCCATTCACTGTAATGCTGTGGCCATGAAAATATGGAGTCCTGGGTTTGAATATCTCTCTCAATATAATTGTGATGTAGCTTCAATGAAACACTGCAACCAGCAGATACAGAATATGTGCGTGAAATTGTCCTGCAATAGGAAAAAAATGGTTTATTTTTTTTTTTTTCATGTTGAATCTACTTCAGGCAGGGGTGTCCAGTCTTACCCATATAGGACCAGTGTGGTTGTTGCTTATTGTAACAGCCCCACACTGATACACCTGACTTTGCCTACCAAGGACTTGATTGAACCTTCTGATCTATTATTTAGTTGAATCCGGTGCTGTAGCTCTGGGCTCTAACAAAAACCTCCACCCACATTGGCCCTTCATGGATGAGATTGGACACCCCTGACTGAAGGGAAAACTGGAGTGGAAAAGTCATAGTTTAAAGGGTTAAGTGTATCCCACAAGGCATCTTGATTGTGTATGCTGGAAAGAAGGAGTGGTTTTTGAGACGATAGGCAAGAAAATGCTCCATTGTAAAAAAAGTTATATCAGGTTACTGAAGCATCTGTTGTAAGACAAAATACTCAGCGTAAACTACGCAACTGTGATTTTAATATTACATAACATGAATAGTGAGAACAGGCCATTCAGCCCAACTAGGCTCACCATTTTCCTATCACTAAAGTTAACCTAACTCTTCAGGTACTCGATGACTAAATGGTAACTAGCACTAAATCATGCCTGGTCTTCAAAACTCCCTAAGTTTCTGTCTCTAAAATATGGAGAGATAAGCTATTCCATACTGAGCTTACTCTATGTGAAAAAAAAAAAATGTCCTAATATCAGCGCTAAATTTATTCTTGGCTAACTTCCATTTGTGACCCCCGAGTTATGCTCACAGAACTTAGCCTTGGTGATTCTGCATAGTTAACTTTGTTAACCCGTTTAACATATTTAACGACCTGAATCAGATCACCTCAAAGTCTCCTTTTCCTAAGACTTAAGAAAATTAGGAACTTCAGCCTCTCATAGCTTTCATCTTTTATACCAGGAATTAACTTTGCGGCTCTTATTTGAACTTTTTCTAAAGGCTCTATGTCTTTCTTGAAGTGTGGTCCTCAGAACTGTACACAATACTCCCAAGTGTGGTCTGACGAATGTGTTGTACAAGAGAAATATAACCTCCTTAGATTTATACTTAATACTTTCGGCTATATATCCTAGAATCCTGTTGGCCTTTTTAACTACTAAAGCACAGTGGCTTGAACCAATAAGGTATTGGTCAACAATCACTCTCAGATCTTTTTCATGTACAGCTCATTACAGTGTTAAACCTCCCATGAAGTAATCCTGTCTAATGTTTTTATTACCAACATGTAGAACTTTACATTTAGCGACATTGAATTTCTTTTGCCACGTTTCTGCTCAATTCTGTATTCTATCTAAATCATCCTGAATCACTTTAGTGGACTCTAAACTGTTCGCCAAACCACCCAATTTAGCATCATCCGCAAATTTAACTAATTTGCTTTCAGTGTTCCTATCAAGGTCATTAATGCAGATGAGGAAGAGCAGGGGTCCCATTACCGGTACTGTATCAAATGTTTTCTGAAAATCCAAGTATATGATGTCATAGGCCCTGCTCTGATCATAAGTCTTGGTGGCCTCTTCAAAGAATTCCAAAAGGTTTGTCAGGCATGACCTTCCCTTACGGAAACCATGTTGGCTATCCTTCAAGATGATATTATGTTCAATAAATAATTCCAGCTTGTCTTTGATGATTGATTCCAGTATTTTGCATGCAGTGCAAGTTAAACTGACAGGCATGTAATTTCCTGGCTCAGTGCAGTCCCCTTTATATTGGTATAATATTGGCCTGCTTCCAATTATTTGGTATTTCTCCAGTTTCTATAGACTGCCTAAAAATAATTGACAGTGGCTTAGAGACGATCTCACTAACTTCCCTGAGAACTCTTGGGTTTCAGCCTACATTGATTTTTAGGTTTTACCGGTCTCAATAGGAAATTCATTTACAGTTATGAAAGTACATGATGACTGCATATCCAACCCCAATTCCGAAATAGTTGGGACGAAGTGTAAATTGTGAACAAAAACAAAATGCAATGACTTTCAGATCACATGAGCCAATATGTTATTTACAATAGAACATAGATAACATTTCAAATGTTGAAACTGAGACATTTTACATTTCTATCCACAAAATGAGCTTATTTTAAATTATCTGGTTGCAACAGGTCTCAAAAAAGTTGGGACACAGGCAAAAAAAAGGGCTGAAAAAGCAATTACTATATAAGAGAACAGCTGAAAGAACATTTAGCAAGTAATTAAGTTAACTTGCATCAGGTGTGTAACATGATTGGCTATATAAGGGGTGTCTTAGAGAGGCTGAGTCTCTCAGAAATAAAGATGGCCGGAGGCTTTTCAACCTGTGAAGGCTTGCGTAAAAAAATTGTTGAATACTTCAAAAACAATGCTCCTCAACACCAAATTGCAAAGGCTTTGAAGGTCTTATCATCGACAGTGCATAACATCATCAAAAGATTCAGAGAAACTGGAAAAATCCCTGTGCGTGAGGGACAAGGCCGAAGACCTTTACTGGATTTCCGTGATCTTGGGGCCCTCAGACGCCACTGCATCACTCAATGGCATGATTCTGTCATTGACATTACTAAATGGGCCCAGGAATACTTCAAGAAACCACTATCTTTAAACACAGTCTGCCAGGCCATCCACAGATGCCACCTAAAACTCTGTCATGCAAAAAGGAAGCCATTGTTGAGCATGATCCAGAAGCGCCGCCGTGTTCTGTGGGCCAAGGCTCATTTAAAATGGACTGCAGCAAAGTGGCAAAGTGTCCTGTGGTCAGACGAGTCCAAATTTGACATTCTTGTTGGAAATCATGAGTGTCGTGTCCTCCAGGCTAAAGAGGAGAAAGACCACCCCTCCTGTTATCAGCATTCAGTTCAAAAGCCAGCATCTCTGACGGTATGGGGATGCATTAGTGCATATGGTGTGGGACACTTGCATGTTTTAAAAAGCGCCATGAATGCTGAAAGGCATATAAAGGTTTTAGAACAACATATGCTCCCCTCCAGATGACATCTATTTCAGGGAAGGCCTTGTGTATTTCAGCAGGACAATGCAAAACCACATACTGCAGCTATTACAACAGCCTGACTTCGTAGTAGAAGAGTCCGTGTGCTGAATTGGCCTGCCTGCAGTCCTGATCTTTCACCGATTGAGAACATTTAGCGCATAATTAAACGAAAAGTCCGTCAAAGAGACCCAAAACTCTCCAGAAGCTGGAAGCTTGTATTAAACAAGAGTGGGATCAAATTCCAATGGCTAAAATCAAGAAACTTGTCTCCTCAGATGCCTCTACTCTGTGTTATAAAGAAGAGGGGAAGCTACACCATGGTAAACAGGCCCCTGTCCCAACTTTTTCGAGACCTGTAGCAGCCATCAAATTTGAAATGAGCTCATTTTGTGGATACAATTGTAAAATTTCTCAGTTTCAACATTTGCTTTGTTATCTCTGTTCTACTGTGAATAAAATACTGGCTGGTGTGATTTGAAAGTCATTGCTTTTTGATTTTATTCACAATATACACTTTGTCCCAACTATTTCAGAATTGGGGTTGTACATTCTAAAACTTTGATGTAAGCATTCACATGACTGGAATCTGACACATTACTATAGCCTACATAGAATTCTGGGGGATAGCCCAATAAAAAAATGAAGGCGTACAAAAAAACCAAATCCTTTAAACATGGGTGACATATTTATTTACAATTCTCATAAACAACACAAAAAAACTGGTTAAGTATTCTAGCGACTCCGTTCTGATGCTTTTAAGGCAGCGTATTCATTAAATAAAGCTTATTGAGTCATAGCAATGAATTAATTTAGCTCTTGCAACAGTTTTTCAAACAAGTGTTTTTGGCTGTCATCTGCTGCTGAACAACCTCAGTTCTGAGATGTGCGTGCACAGGCTTAACAGCCGTAGGCTAATGTAAAATGGCCTGTTGTGATTGGTGCAGACTTCTTACATGATGGTGGCATAGTTAATGCTGTATTTTGCTTTTTAGATTGTGGAATATATCTTTATTGTGTATTTGAAATGGTAACTTTTATAATTAAAAATTAATGTTAAGAAAATATGTTCTCCCAGTCATTTAGAATGGGCCATTTGCATAAATGGGTGGGCCCAGCCCATTAGACCTATCCATTTTGCCAAGGCTGGTTTAATCATTTTGTTTAGCTTTGTTCGTTTTGATATTTAACCATTACCATAATTTAGTATTTATTTGGAGTTCATGTGCAATTTGTCCAGTATATGCAAGTTCATTTTACAGAAGTGGACAACATCAGTGTTACTCTCAATGATTCAAAAATTTAACACCCTCATGAAGGCATAGTTTTGATTATATTTACACAAATGTAAGGCCGTATCATGGTTTGAATTTCCTGGGGCCGCCATACTTGTTAGCTCGCGAAGCATCTTGGTGTAAGGACACGCCTCCAGCCGTCCAGCTTACCGGTCTACTGAATCCCGGAGCGCACTCCACCAATTATTCAATAATCATCTGTTATTGTTCAATTATCACCTGCACCTGTTCCCTGTTTTCACTGAGTGGTAGCAGTTGCTATTTAAGGCCGAGCTTCTCCCAGCCTCTTTGTGAAGTCTGTGTAACCTCATGCCTGTTTGACATAATAGTTTGTATAGGCTTGTTCTCCGCATTTCACATACTAAACTCTAAACTCTAAGCCAAGTGCTGTTATACTTAAACGCAGCACTTTTATTTCTTTTTAAAGGAACATCGTTTCTTTTTTGTTTCGTGTAATACATAGTACTGCAGGGCTTTCCAGTTCTGGTATTACCTAGTATTACCTATCTTGTTTGGAACCTCTGCTCCTTTGGTTTTGTCTGTAACATCTGTGTCGGCTGCATTACGGTTAGGCATATTAAAACAACCAAATCCACCTCTGCACTTGAGTCCAGTCCTCCACGTCCTGTCCTCTGTGCAACTGCACTCTGCACTCAAATGTTACACTTGGGAGTGAGAAAAGTCTGAAAAAAAAAAAATAGAAAACATCCTGGAATTGCTCATATTTTGCCACATCAGTTTGAATCAGAGTATTCCTTGGTCCATGTTAAGGCTGGGATCTTCATCAACAAGAAAACGTTTCTTTTTCAGCTTCTCAGATAAACAGTACCTGAGCTCTAGGCCAGCTTAAATAGCTGACGTGCAGTTTAAACTGTCAGGGGTGGCAGGGCAGCCCAGTGATAGGTTGCTTGAATGGTAACCGAAGACTTGCTGGGTTACAGGAGTCTTCGTACCCGGACTTTTCGTCCCCGAGAACTATTATAAGGGTTAAGGTTAGGGTTAGGGTTAGGGATAGTGTTATAATACAGGAAGAGGGCAAAGCATTATTGGGGATGAACCATTCAGGGACGAAGAGTCTGGGGATGAAAAGTTCATGGGGACGATAAGTCCGGGGACGAAAAGTCCTACAGCCCTGCCCTAAATCCTTCTCTCTGCACCTCCTCTGTCCACAGTAAGTTTTTGGAACAACTTTCAAATCAATGTACATAAAGTTAGCTGCCTGACATTTACTCTGCTATATTGTATGAGGTCCCTACCTCCATGTATTCCCGATTAAAAATAAAGTTTGTGCTAGAAGTAGATAGCTTGCCAGTTAGACATTCAAACATCAAGCACAGCTGGCTGATAGCGAGTATCTTTATTAGCTAGCTACGGTGTTGCTTTTTATTTGCCTAGCAACTGGTTTTGGATCTATTTTAAGAGGAGGAGGAAGGGGCCCGGCATCTTGGCTTTGAGGTGGTGTTACACAAAATTGAGCCATGCCAGTTGCCAGAACTAACAAAATCTAGCTTGGTGTGAGTTCATGCATCGAATTAAATTTTTACCCATATAAATTTCAAATGCCAGTCCAAAAAACAGGTAGATGGGTGCCCGCCTAACCCTTGGCAGGCAAAACATCCTGGCGTCAGTGTTGCTGTTCTCTGGCGATGCCTACAGAAATTGAAGCGTTTGTCGCAGCAAACTGAAGTTACCTTCAGAAACAATTGGTTTGCAAAACTGCTGGTGGATATTCAGTTCTCTATACAGTGCCAGAGTATATTTTATATTGTACAATAATTTACTGATCAGGCTCCCATGGATGTATTGCCTGTACAGCAATTTGTACCAGGTTCTTCCGAGTTTGTTCCTCTGTCATCATCGATTTCTGACATGTTGTCCATTTCTTTGCCTGAGGAATATTCTGGTTTAAACTGATATGGCAAAATATGGGCCATTCTAAGAACTTTCCTCTGATTTTTGCGACACTTTCCTTACTTATGAGTGTTTCCGACACACAGAGTTCCGACAACCACGCTTTATATGGTCAAGCAACCAGATGACATCACACTCTCAGATGCTTTGTGAGCTTACAAAGCTGGTGGCCTTCTGGGAATTCAAACTGTGATACATCCTTATTTTCGCAGTAAATAAAATCAAAACTTAAGGCCAGAAAGCAATGATTTTGCTTAAAAACAATTGTCGTCTGACGAGTGAAACTGGCAAGATTGATTTAAATTCCAGAGGTTGCCTTTAAGTATGCTGCTAACCTATTAGACAACAAATTGGAATATGCATGTCGGACAAATGGCTGTAATACTGTCTGAGAAGGTAAGTCTGTGGTTCAGAGTCATTTTGGGGATTCCTTACAGGTGAGCAAGGCAAGATTGCTGCACTGTCCATGGTGAGAGAAAGGGGAGGGGGGATAGAGGAGACAGCTTAGTTTTGAAGCACAGCTGTATTGTATAGCAATGCAGCGCGTGTGTGTAGATGTGAGAAACAGGGGACTAAGCACCGGTTTGTGGGTTCTAGTTTAGATTGTTGTCTTTATCACAGTCTACGTATATAGACTGTGCGATATGTTCTGACCACCTGCTCGCATATAATACTTTATGTTTTATGCAGTTTTGATGTTATTAAATTATTTCTTTCTTTAATTATTTATTCATTTTAATAATGATCGCCCACTCAGCCATCTGCATCACCAGACCGTGTCTTATACTTTATTGCCAAATGTTTGGAATGTTTATGTACAGAATTAAGTGTGTGTGTGTGTTTGTGGGGGGGGTTATCTGAAGTTTTGACTTTGAAAAAACAAAACCCTCTGGCAAAACATAATGCCTTCATTGTAATGCTTCTGCACCTGAAAGATGTTACAAAGCAAACTTAAAAAGTTCTCTGTAACTGATGTTTAAATTGTATTTTAACAACACAATCTGAAAACGTGTTTTTTTTATTCAGTAAAGGTGTGAAATTTCCAACCTTTGTTGTGACTATGCTTTATAATAAAACTTTCCATTTGTGACCATTTCTGTTTATAAAACTGTCAGGAGTGTTTTGCTCATCCTTAATACAGCCAAGCTCATGGAGTGAGTTCTCTCTCCATCATCTTAAATCTATTATCCTGGTTATCCTGGCTGAGCTCTCCTACCGAGAGCCCCTGGGGGGAAAATGGTGATGGCCAAGCAGCCACCATCCAGAACACCCCCCTCCCCACGCCCCCCACCAGCATTAGCTCTTGTGGTGGATGTGTGTGTGAGAGGGGGGAGGAGAGTCACATTATTTCTTTGGCCGAAAAACTTAATGCGGAATTAAGGTACCTCTGCTCTCTGCCAAGATTTAACCGCATAATACAACCTTTTTTGAAAGCATTTGAAAAAATGCATCAGACATGTTAGATTTCAGGTCCATTATCGAAGATCACAAATGGGTTAAACTGTACTTTGCTTGGAGCGGAGGTTGTTGGGTAAAGTGCCTACAGTGAGAACTGTCGCTACATCCCTGTTATTGGCCGTTCTGTTTACCTGTGCTTTGCAGTCGGCTGCTTCAAACTCAGCTGTTAACAGGATTCGCTTAACTGGCACAGCACTGTAAAGCCTCATGTCTCCCACATAAGTCACACCCTACTAGTATGGTCCTGTACATGCTTCATCCATATGATTCTTTTTCGTCTGAAAGTGTCAGCTGAATATTGCCCACCGGTATGAGAGCGTGAATGAATGGTGCATGATCCCTGTGATGGTTTGGTGGGGTGTATTCTACCTTTCACCAATTGTACGCTGGGATTACTTCCAGCCTCAATGTGTCCTTTACCAGGAATATGGTAAACTTGGTAAGTAATGAATGGAGGAATGAGAATCCGTGTCTACAGTTTGGATATCTACACCAGATTTTGGAAGGAGAGACTCACTGAAAAAAAGAGTTTTTTTAATAACAACTTGAGTTCGTGAGCATGTGTGCCAGTGAATATGTGAAAATTTGCACTGGCTTGCTTATGACCTGTATTTACGCATGTCTAAATTTCATTATTTCAAAAAATGTTGCTTGAAAACCAGTTGGGGAATGAAGCTGGGTATTTGCAGTGATCAATGTGATTTACATTAAAAACGTCAATGCTGAAGAATAGTAATTCTGTATATGCCCTTGAAAAGGAGCAGTTTGGGAAAACAGCAGCCTGTTTGAAAGAAAAGTCCATCCAAAAATTAAGTAACGATACATTGCCATGTACTTGGAGTGCTACCCATCCATCCTGCTCACTGAGGTTTTTCATGTGTATCCACTGTAGGTCTCTTGGACGCACCTTACCTCTTAAACTCTTATTATGAGATATAGCATCAGTGTTTTTTTTTTAACATGCTGGCATGCTATGGTTGATACTTAGCATAGATATGGCATACCCAGTTGGCCTACAATGTTGGAAAGTATTTTTAGGTAAGACTATGCACAAGGCCCGTGGCTGTTCTTGAGTGCCTGTCTCATTGTATTAGAAAAAGTCTTCCCAGTTTAGATTTTTGAATGTAAATTTTTTGGTGCTTTTTTATTTCCAAAAAAAAAATTTGCCAGTGAAATCCTTCATTTTATTTTAGGTTGACCTGCCCCTTTAAGATAAAACTGCCAAAATTCTCTCAGCACCACTGTCAGCAAAATATGATGATCGAGACACAGTGGTGCATTTTCAGAAATCTCTTGTTTATGTAATCACTTTATATGATATATATAAAAAAGCAAATGCCAAAGAATCATATTCCACATGGACTATTACATAAGTATGTGAGAAAGTCCCTGAAATAATCTGAAAGAGAAAATATTTTCAAATGGACCAATGTGCACGCAGGAAAAATGTCAAAATAACGGATGGCTCACTTTGGCAGCGGGGTCTTGCTTTACACACCCATCAATCCATTATCTAAGCCATTTATTCCTACTTAGGAGTGTTGGGATGGAGCCTATGTGGGCGTCAATTGAGTGAGAAACAGGAACACACCCTGGACTGTTTGCCAATTCATCACAGGGATGGCACACCATTTGCTCACACTGGTCACACTACTTTGGGCTGTAGGAGGAAACCAAGGTACCCAGACAAATCCCATGCAAATATGAGAACATGCAAACTCCACACAGAAATATTTGGAGCCACAACCTTTATGCCGTTAGGCCGCAGTGCTACCCACTGCACCACCATACTAATAAACTAAAGTTTGAAGCAGAAATAAAATTTCTAAACAATCTAATTAAAAAAAAAATCAGCGTTATGATTGCGTGTGTGTGTGCACGTGCTCATGTGTATGCATGTAAGTGCGTACATACTTCCATGCGAATACGTTTAGATGCAAATATCTTTATTGCCTGTAAAAATTGAATGAATTGTTTCAGAGTATAACATTCAATGACAAGTTCATAATTTGAATGTTTTCAATCTTAAAAGCATTCTTTGTTTTTTGTTTAATCTGGCAAATGAGATAACATACATTACTCCTGCATCTAAATTGCAAGAGATGGCTTGTATTGAACCCTCTTAATGAATACAAATAAACAAACAAGAAGACCTTCCCACGCGTTCAGAAGAAACCCACTTTCCGGCTTTGAACCCAGCACCCCACAATACAGAGTCCACTACAGTCACCACGACAACAGCTCAGCACCGGTTGCCAGGTCTCTCTAGCAGGACTGACATTAGATGTTAAGCAGACTGACTGCTTTCTCGCATCCTGGCCCTGGCTTTGACATTACATAATTGATTTGATCACTGAAACAACTTCCATTACCTTAAGCAAAACCATCTGTTCTACTCTGTGTTTGTGCTTGTTGTTCTGTTTTTTTTTTTCTGCAATGCAGTATCAGTTTACTTCCACACTCCTTGTAACCCCCCTCCTACCTTCACTACCATAAGCAATGCTGTCCCAGTGCCTAGGTTTCAATAGCCATCCATCTGATTAAGATGGCTATTAATACATCTTGGGTAATAATCCAGAGAGAAGAAATACATTTGGAATAAACAAACCACAAACCATACTGCCTGAAGGTGATTTCATAAACACTCAAAAGGTTAGAAAAACATTTCACTCGCCAACCGAGTAACCGAAGAATGTCTCCCCTCCCACCACAAAAGGTTCAGGGTGTGTTAGTGCAAGGTGGTCTGACCAGATTCGATAGACCACCAGAACGTGGGAGCCGCTTTGAGCATTTGCTGTACCCAAGCATGAGAGTCGAACACGGTTAATTGGTAAAGGAACATTTGGCAATGCTCTGAGCCAAGTGGACCTGCAAAGCACCGCTGGAGTCCCAGAACACCCGTGTGCACACACACACACACACATATGCACAAGGTAATTTCATGCAATAATCCTGTGATGACAGGTTGCTAGTGAAATGTTTTTCAGCTGGCATGGACTGAACTAATTGCGTTGATGAAGGTGTATTCAGAGTGTATTACAAAGCCAGAGGAACAGGAGTGTGCTGTGTTTAGCAGGTCGGGTAGCAGTCAATGCGTACCTTTCTGTTAGAGAGCCTGATTGCTTGGCACAGGTAGTGTAGTCTGAGGGTTTGGAAGGTAATTCACACTGAACCATAGCAGCTGGACTACATGAACTTTTTAAAGTACTTTCCAAATCAGTAAAAAAAAAAAAAAAAAAGATTCCAAACAACCTGTCTTAGTAAAGAAAAGAACATATTTATGGGAAGATTGTTAAATTGTCTACACCAAAATCAAAGTAGCTATAACTTTTAATAGAAACTGTGCATATTTCGTCATATGCCTAAAGCTTTTCAGTTGAGAAATCAGCACTGGCCCAAGTTGTTTTTGAATTAGACCACAAGGATTTTGGTGGGTTTCTGTGTGGGGCAAAGCTGGTAAATTAGTGTTTCCATGGCAACTGAAGCAGTGCAAGAAGTGCTGCCCAACTCTTTTCCCAGAGATCAACAATCTAGTTTGCTTTCTTCATTCAAACCCTAATTGAACATGGTTCAGGCAACTGGTATGAGTGCAGTCAGGAGTGATGGGTAGCTTTGTGGCGAAGTGTGTCATTTTTAGTGTATTCGCATCCATATGGAGTGACCCAGATTGGAAATCTATTTTAAGAACAATATCCCTGTCCATGTACTTATGGATCTCAGTTTTTGACACCGTGTGCTCTGAACACTTGATGATGAACGAAAGGACATTATCACTAAGTTCAGTTGGACAGCCTTCACAGAGGAAATGCACCAGTCCCCTGGCTACTATGCATTGTAGAGGTCAATGCAATTTACAGATATTCTGTAAATATCCACCGCATGATTACCCACAAGGCCACTGAAACATATACAGTATGTTCATAATATCCCTATTTCAATGGATCAGAATAAATGACCTAACGCTGAAGAACTTCTGGACCTTCATTAACTATCAGCACTGCTGGCCTCGAGCCTGTGGCTTATTAATCTTTGTGGTAAATAGTTGGCCATTGACCTACACTCACATTCCTGCGCCTGTGTAAGTAATGATACGTTTTCTCGTCCAGATTGTTTTTTTTTTTTACTTTTTCTGGCGTCCAACACTTTATCTATCTTTATTATATTCAGTGAAGGTTGAAGTCTCTGGGGAATCCAGGAAAAGACTAAACACCAGGGTTTAGAGTTCATTTAAACATACACCAGGACAGCACCTCCGACTGGTGTCAGAGTGTAAATTCTTAGAACAGGACATAAAGCAGTTATTCAGCGAACATGCAGAAATTTTATCCAAAAGCAAATTGCAGTTGTGTTTAGACTCTGCAGAGGCCAATCTCCCTGGAGCAATGTGTATTCAATAACCTTGCTGAAGGCCCCAACAGCAGCAGCCTTACTGTGGCTACACTTGGGCTTGACCCAACAACCTTCTGGGTGCACTGGTCAACAGGCTACTCCACACGATCCAGTGGAGAGCATGTTTAAAGACTACCGGCGGGCTGTCCAAGTCTCATCGACTGGCCAGTGGGTTTCAATCCAACCATAACAAAGCACAACCAAATTCAACAGCAGGAGATCTTGTTCAGCAGCTAATAAGAATCAGTTGTGTTGAATCATGGTTGAAATGAAAACCGACAGATCCAGAGAAATACTGTTGAGTAACCCTGAATTAGAGTGATGTACATGTGGGTCTGGGCTTGCTCATAATTTTAGAGTCCAACTCCTGTTACTGTGTATTATGGGATGTTTGGCTAAATGCATTCTCTAGGGCAACACGGATGTAAAAAAAATACCTATAAGCCCTAACTTGCTTTCAATCCTCCAGAGCGACACTGCATCCTTGTGGGAGAGTGAAAACCCAAGCTAATCAAAATCCAATGCTCAAAACTTTGGCGGAAAATAAATGTCCAATGCCCAGTCTGAGAGAACAGTAACCTCTAATGCAGTGAAGCTCACCCTGTGTTCAGCCATGACCACACCTGTTTCAGACAGGCTGGACATTAAAAGGACACAGAAAATTTTACTATGTTAATTCAACTCTATTACAGTATACTGCATAATATTCCAATATGAGCCTTTCTTTCTGAATAAAAGTTGAATTCTGAACATTTTACTGTGCAGTGACTAACAAACAAGCACACTCATGCACACATGCACGATGGCCACATTGAAAATACCATACGGAGCCATTGTGAGGCCGTTTTTGAAGCAATTAAGCTGGCACTTGATATGTGGGTACATAGAAGCAAGCCCTAAAATATATTTGACGGGTTTTGTGAAATTTGGAAATTTGACCTTGATCTGACCTCAGCACTTTGGGCATGCCCACTTTCATAGGTGTTTACTTTAAACATCTTCTTATCAGAAACCACTGGTCCTATAAAGCTGAAACTTGGCACATATGTTCCTACACATGAGGACACCAAAGTTTGCTTAGGTGTTATTTTACAGCCTGTACAAGAATAAACAATCCAGGTGAGGTACAGTGCCCGTGGCACTATTTTTATTATTTGCAAATGTTTCCAGGAAAAATGTGCCAACATTTGGAGAAACTGTGTCTTTTTTTAAATAATCGTGTCAGATGGTGTCTATAGTAATCAAAGGATTCAGTAACATTGGTAGACTTAATTACCACCTTGTGTTACACCCGGCCCAGGGGAAAAACCGGAGCGCAGCATAAAAGTGACCTTCTCCTTCCTTACTTCCAAGGAAAACCAAACAAACAAGTATGCAGTCAAAAATTTCTGCTTTTATTTTGCTGGAGTAATGCAACGTCAGAGGGAGCACAAGCCAAAATTAACAAACAAAACATCCCTACAAATAACTCTTACCTGCCATCAAAAAAAAGGGAAAAGAAAAACAATTAACAAACAAAAAAACATCCCTACAAATAACTCTTACCTGCCATCAAAAAAAAAATTTGGAAAAAGAAAAAACAATGCAATTACCTACCTATGAAAACTACCAACATGTGTAGGAGAAAAAAAAAAGTAAAATACACTTTTGAAAAAAAAATACAAAGGGCTACCCCATACCCTGCTTCTCTGAGTTACTTTTTTACATTTGCAATGTTTTCAAGTTTTAGTATCAGTAAGGGAGCTTGTCAATATACTGAACGGTTATTCAAATTTGAACAGGCGTTCAAAAATGAATGAGTCTCCGTTAAACAGAGTTCAGCTAAAAACGAACGGCAGTGCGTTCAAAAATGAACAAGCATGTCGTTGTGGCAAGGGCAATCATTTTAGGGTTCAGAAATGAACAGATTCATCCGCACTATTGTCTTGTAATCGTATGGTAACAGCAAATCAGATAAGGTCTCAACTTCAAAGGGATTTGGCGTTCAGACCATCAGAAATGGAGCATTCCCTGTTTGAGGGATCGTCATTAGGTTCATCATCAACGCATAATCGCCGGCGGAACAACGTAATGCGGTTCAAAAATGAAGGGTTTGGCGAGCATGCGTTCATTTTTGACAGAACAGACTTGCATGATGGCACCCAAAAATGAACGCCCTTTCATTTTCCAAGATGCTACCCTCTCCTCCAGCAGCAGAATATCACCACATTACCATGCATTACAAAATGAATCTGTTCTCCACTTCCGAATCTGAGCAAAATTTACACCAACATGTGTAAATATATATTTCCTTCTTACGAGAAAAAAATTCCTCATCTCCCATCCTGCAGAATTTAAAAGTATATTGTAAGGTACATGCCTATTAAATGACAGTTTTCACGATCCGGATAAAAATCCTACCAAATCTCCAGTTTAAAAGTATATTGTAAGGTACATGCGAGGTTATATCTTTACCGATCGTCAATCTTCCGCTATACGCTTACACTTTTCATCGAGTTCGATAAGATGCTTTAACACATTCCACACTCAAGACCGGAGATAAATTGTGATTCACTGGTACCGGGGTACGTTCAGTCAGCCAAAACATTCAAATGTTGGTGTGTGAATGCTTTACTGGAATGAACATCGCTTCCGTGTGGTGTCAGTATGCCACTTTTTCCTTCTTATATAAAAAAGCATTTTAGAATTCCAAATCATGATGTGAACCGCTAAGCAATTTGTATGCGAAAGATTGTAGTTTTTTTTCATTTGCAAGATCCAGTGCTGATTTACGCATTGTATCACATCATCTGCACGACAGCCCAAGTTTAATTCTACTATCCTATTCTGTGAGTATAAGAACTAGGATAACTTCGTCCCGCTCATATCAAATTGCAAAATTATCCACGATATTAATCCTTTCTTTTTTAACCTGTGAAAGCGCAAGCCAAAAAAATGCCAAACTTTACAGCCCACTACATACATGATGAGTTCTGCAATGATATTCTGATTTTGTTCCATTGATTGTCGCAGATTTTGTACCATTTGTCATATTATATATTGTTCTAATTTATTGCACAGTATTTTCTTCAGATTGAAGTCACAACACATGAAACCGCCGCTCTGTGGGATCTGCCGACGGCAAGTCCAGATCTAGACAAGCAGATGAGCAAAGTAAAACCTCTGCATGTGCACAGTGTTATAAAATCAGCATGTCTGAATGTTAATAAATATTTATCCCCCCCTTCCCCCTTTATGAATATAACCTTTATTATAAGGGTGTTATCAGTTCAATTAATGAATAAGCTTGATTGTAAGATAAACGACTAATTAGTCTTGTGATGCCATGGGGATTAGCTGGTTCAGGGATACGCGATCACGGAGTGAGACCTGAATTCATGCGACACGCTGGAATACCGGTGACAAGACTTTTGGATGATGTGCACGATTAATACTTAATTTGTTCAGTCGACTAAGTTTAATATGTTTTTGTTTAGGCTAGATAACCGGAATATGTTTTTGTTCAGAGAACAGGAGTAGGTCGCATATAATCCCATTCCTGAAGCGTCACCTAAATTGGCAAATGATCTTTAGCAGGCGGATTATACCCAGCATATGAAAAAAAAAACTAACAATGACAATGAGAACAATTTCACTTCATATGAAAAAAAAAAAACTAACCATGACAATGAGAACTATTTCACTTTAAGGAACTGAGAATTTAAAATAGGCCTGTACAAGCTTTTATATAATCCGTCATCCATATTTAGTCCTCGTTCACTAAAGAATATCCGCGCCTATAATCTAAAAGCTCACTTCACACACGTTAGCACCAAATCGCAGAAATTAGCATATACAAAAGATAAGCTAAAACAAAAGGAGTCAGCAGTGCCGGGAAGACCTGGGGTAGGCGAGACCGGGGTTACCTTGTCACGATTTTGTATTTGGCTCCATAACTCTTTGTTGCTAAAACTTAGAGAAATACCTTTATGGTATATGTGTAGTGCAGAATGTCACCTACAAAACTTGTATTGACACAATCTCAATATAACATATATTTACGTCACAATGGGGTTACTTCGTCAGATGGGTGGGGTAAAATCGTCATAGTTGGCAATCAGCTGAAGCTGAAAAAGACAGTCCAATATTCTCAAATCAGAAATGGTGAGAACTGTTTTATTTTTCCAACGAACCAACACAAGCTATGATTTATGCATAATCACCATCAGAGTTGCAGTTATGACATATGTAGGCGAGCCTCCTGACATTTGCACAGTCCTCATGTGCCCATCCTTTGCATGAGAAGCATTGGACCCACTCCTCTCCACCTTTGGATGATGAGTAAGGACCAAGGCACCACAGAGGAGCAGCAAAGATTCCCACTGATAAAGATATGAAATGCAGAGGCCCCAGGGCTGGCACCTGCCAACCCTAAATACTCTGCCAACACCTCCACTTTAATGGGCCCCACCTGTGGCCCATTAAGGTGGAGGTGAAAGAATGAGAAAGGGGAGGGGCTGCAAGGCGCAAACCCTTACACATTCATACTTGTGTCCTCCAAACAAAGGCCCTAATAGGTCCTCTATCATAAACATAAAATAAATGCAAATATTAGAATTATTAAGACACTATAGGTGTCTGAAAAACAATAAATCGGCTCCTATATTTGACTTTGGAATATTTTAATATAGGCCTAACACAGGACCTACAACCTCAGCACCCTGATGAACTAACCCCATGCTGCTTGGCCAGTGTAGCCCCGTGCTCCCATTTTGGAAATCAGGCCGCATCTCTCATCTCATGATCGCAGCAGGCCTTTATCTTATGTGTTGTTAATAACTCTAGTTACATACCTTTATGAAACAGTAAAAACACCTTGGAAATCTTTGTCTTCAAAGAAGCTAGACGCATTTCTTTCAGAAACTTAAAGTTTACAATTTGGGACAAAATTCAGTTATTTAGGCAGAAAACACTTACATTACACTACAAGTCCTTCTTCTTTCCAAGAGATGACGTTGCTGGGATGTCACATAATTTGTACATTTTCGTTTTCCCGTCAATGCGTTTGCAATGAAAAAAACTGGGGTGACAAACCTAGCCCCATGGCCGAGGTAACCCCGGTCTCCCCTATGGAGTTCTTCTCTGTGCCCATGCCAGCTTAATTCTTCCCGTCAGTGCACAGTCACTGAAAAAAAGCAGCAAATGTTAGATGAGCGAGTTTACAATCATATATAAAATTTCCATGATTGTTGTTCGGCGTAGATAATATTTTGACATTTCATTAAACAGAAGAAAATAATATAGTGAAATATTTGTCACCACTCTTAAAATTAATCCAGTAGTGAGCCACTAACAAAGATCGTTATTGAGTAATACTCTGTGCATCTGTAAAGTAATACTAATCCTCTCTAATCCCTTTGATAATGCAAATCTAATCTGTCAATCAGCTAAAATTTGACGTTGTTTGCTCATAGGCATCAAGCAACCATCAGCGGCGCTTGCTGCAGTGCAGATGAAAACAGCTCAAATGTAACTCACGCTCATAGCCTTTTCACCTCTGGTTCCTTCACTGATTGAAAAGTCCCCCGCTAGAAAATGAACGCATCGGAAAATGAACGCATCAGAAAATTAACGGAAGGGTGTTCATTATCGAACAGTGACCAGGTTTGCAGTCTTGAATGCATCCAAAAATGAACAGGCGTCCGTTCAAAAATGAACGCGTTCACTGTTCAGTATATTGACAAGCTCCCTAAGCAACTTTAGACAGACAAACTACATTGTCAAGTGCAAAAGTTTGACAGGCTCTTACAAAATATAAACACACAACAAACTCCATCGCCAGGTTTACAATTCTTTCAAGCTCTTACAAAGATGTCATACGACGAACTGCATCGCCAGGTTTACAATTCTTATAAGCGCTCACATTAAACAGGTTGCATAGGCCACGTTGGAAGCAAGGTAGGAGGCGGGTCACGTCTGCTTGTGAGGCTTCCCTTTAAACTACACGCAATTAGCTGTCGTCCAATCACCAACAGGCAACCTATTTCACAGCATAGAAAGAGAGCAACACACAAAGGAAAACAGCAGCAATCCCAAGCATGAAAACAAAATGAGTATGAATACATACACATGCCTTGGTCATAACACCTTATTAGAACTGAACACTGACCGTAACATAACCCTCTTGGTAAGTAATGTTGCTGGTGGACAGCATATTACAACAGGTGACTCAGTCTAACCCTTACTGAGGTCACAGGATCCGTACATACCCTTGAACAAACATGACAGAGCATGGTGAAATGTCCACAGGTCAGGAATCTCCTCTCCATCCAGGCTCTCAGGTTTTGAGCGCTTCCATGAAATATGAGGCCGCGTGCGTTTTATTCTTCTACGGTTGGGCTCCTGGCATAGCCTATAATCTCTTTTTCACCAGGAATGTGCCAGTCTAAACACTGCTCCCTCATTTATGCAACACTTCTGCTCATGACAATTACATTTTCATAGATCTACTGCACGTACAGTAAGGGGCCACAATACATGACCAACTATTTCAAATGTACAACCCAATTCCGAAATAGTAGGGACGAAGTGTAAATTGCGAATAAAATCAAAATGCAATGACTTTCAGATCACATGAGCCAATATGTTATTTACAATAGAACATAGATAACATTTCAAATGTTGAAACTGAGACATTTTACATTTTTATCCACAAAATAAGCTTATTTCAAATTTTATGGCTGCAACAGGTCTCAAAAAAGTTGGGACACAGGCAAAAAAGGGCTGAAAAAGCAATTAATATATGAGAATCAGCTGAAAGAATATTTAGCAAGTAAATAAGTTAACTGGCATCAGGTGTGTAACATGATTGGCTATAAAAGGGATGTCTTAGAGAGGCTGAGTCTCTCTGAAATAAAGATGGCCAGAGGCTTTTCAACCTGTGAAGGCTTGCGTAAAAAAATTGTGGAAAACTTTAAAAACAATGTTCCTCAACGTCAAATTGCAAAGGCTTTGAAGGTCTTATCATCGACAGTGCGAAAACATCATCAAAAGACTCAGAGAAACTGGAAAAATCTCTGTGCGTAAGGGACAAGGCCGAAGACCTTTACTGGATGCCTGTGATCTTCGGGCCCTCAGACGCCACTGCATCACTCACCGGCATGATTCTGTCATTGACATTACTAAATGGGCCCAGAAATACTTCAAGAAACCACTGTCTGTAAACACAGTCCGCCGTGCCATCCACAGATGCCACCTAAATCTCTATCATGCAAAAAGGAAGCCATTGTTGAGCATGATCCAGAGGCGCCGCCGCGTTCAGTGGGCCAAGGCTCATTTAAAATGGACCGTAGCAAAGTGGCAAAGTGTCCTGTGGTCAGACGAGTCCAAATTTGACATTCTTGTTGGAAATCATGGGCGTCATGTCCTGCGGGCTAAAGAGGAGAAAGACCACCCCTTCTGTTATCAGCATTCAGTTCAAAAGCCAGCATCTCTGACGGTATGGGGATGCATTAGTGCATATGGTGTGGGACACTTGCATGTTTTAAAAAGCGCCATGAATGCTGAAAGGTATATAAAGGTTTTAGAGCAACTTATGCTCCCTTCCAGGTGACATCTATTCCTGGGAAGGCCTTGTGTATTTCAGCAGGACAAAACCACATACTGCAGCTATTACAACAGCATGGCTTCGTAATAGAAGAGTCCGTGTGCTGAACTGGCCTGCCTGCAGTCCTGATCTTTTACTGACTGAGAACATTTGGCGCATAACTAAAAGAAAAGTCCGTCAAAGGAGACCCAAAACTCTCCAGCAGCTGGAAGCCTGTATTGAACAAGAGTGGGATCAAATTCCAATGGCTATACTCATGAAACGTGTCTCTTCAATGCCCAGACGCCTCCACTCTGTGGAGAAGAGGGGATGCTACACCATGGTAAACAGGCCCCTGTCCCCACTTTTTGGAGACCTGTAGCAGCCATCAAATTTGAAATGAGCTCATTTTTTGGATAAAATTGTAAAATTTCTCAGTTTCAACATTTGCTATGTTATCTCTGTTCTATCGTGAATAAAATACTGGCTGGTGAGATTTGAAAGTTATTGCGTTTTGATTTTATTCACAATTTACACTTTGTCCCAACAATTTCGGAATTGGGGTTGTATAACCTATTTTGTGCAAAATGAAAAGGAAGGAAAGGAATCAAGAGGGAGCATGATAGTGGCGTACTTTAAGCCTTAATTTCCATTGATATAGCCTACTATTTCTTGAGGAATTATCTTCATATTATGCATAGCCTAATGTACAGTATATTTATTATCCCCCACCCCAAAGTGGGACGGGAGATACTGTAATACTCCGCCACTGGGGGTATTGGATTGGGGTCTGTCCATCCGTGCATCCGTCTGTCTGGGCCACAATGGAGACAAGATTTCTCTGAAACTATTATATCTAGATGCATTAAATTTTGTATGCTTAATGAGCTGGTCATGATCTACGTTGAGCTCAACGATGGATGACGAAACATTTTTTTTTTTTTTACGGAGTTATGGCCCTTGATCATGGTGGGGGATAGTGATGACGCTGTCGTCTTGTTGTAGAATTATTTTAATGGCAGAACTCAATATCAGTGAGTAAAAGGTGAATTTCAGGTCATTAACATATCGTAAATTCTTCAAAAAAGCCCATCTGTTTGCCTGAAAATCATGGATATTGGACATCATACCGAGTGCAGAGGCAGAGAATGATCCAATAGTACAGTTTATTGATAGTTATACGGCAAGACAGAGGGATGGAGCTCATAGCAGAATGACACAGTTCAGTTCAAATTTAACAGGCGAGGGTGTGAGGACGTATCCGTGCCCGGCCAGTGGCTATCCTGGAAAGCTGCCAGATTGAGTGCACACTTGGGTAGAGCCGAACTGTCAGATGGCAGGACAGTGGAGTTTAGCAGGAACACAGTCCCAATCCTGATGACCGTAGAAGGCTTGGGTGGTTGTTCCTAATGAACTGGGCAGAGGAACAGAGTCAGGTTTGATTAATAGGATTTTGGTCCCAATCCTGGAGAGAAAATCTTGGGAGCTTGTTCCAATTAAATGAATTATGAATAAAACTTCAATATATTCTTATTATTAAAGGTTACAAATAATTTCCAAAGACAAAGAACTTTACACGCAAATACTGATTGGTTGCTAAAGGGTATACAGTAAGTGACAATCCAGATACTTGTAAACTCAAAGTAAGAGGTATAAATATGTCAATACACACGCGAGGGAAGGTAAATATGAATAGAACACAGCTAAGTGAGGAAAGCACGCAGGACATAAACCAATCAAAAGAGACAATACTAATGGACGCACAAGCTGCTGCATGGGAGAAGACACAAGAGGAATTCACTCAAGGTTTGTGACAATGCTTTATTTGGAGAGCTCTCTGTTGGTTGGTTTGTCCTTCGATCTTTTTGACAACCCAGTCAGCAATTCTAAGAGGGCAGCAATACTGGGGCCCAGCTACTTTTGTCCATGGGACCTGTTAGACTGGTTCTAAGGCAAAAGAATCAAAGTGCAGGGCTAGTGAATAATAGTTCATAACTTGAGATGCAAATTAATAGAAGCAAGAAGATAGGAGAAAGAGCGCAAACTCTCTTTTTCATGCACAAACGATTATATCCTCTCTGATCCATCCCAGGCAAGGGGGGGGGCTGCTCCTCTGGAGTCATCACACAAGATAATGGCCTGGCATCCCTCCCCTTATCAACTTCTCTTTTTCTGCATGGTATATTGTGTAACATCTAGCATGGTGTTTCTTTGTTAATTAACAGTCCGTTTGTACATAAATTTTGATGTGACTCAAAGTATACTAAAAACGTCCATTAACAATAGTACACTCAGAGAGCGCATACCTCCGCCAGCAGGTTTTGATTTACTAGCACCTATGATCAAATGCAGATTCTGGATCTGTATCCAGATTGGTCTGGAAATTTAATCACCACTTCCCATTCATACAGTCCAACTCCCCATAAAATGCTGCTGCAATCCATTGAACAGTCTTTGAATAATCCTGCTGGCAAACACACACATAAACACACCAGTGATCACAATACCTCCTGGCAGAGGTGACTAGGAACTCCAAACATAGATGAGTTCTTTGAATAGTAATCTATCATCAAGGAAACAACTCTCAAGTTAGTCAATCAATGATGCATAATTCACAAAGGTCTTCAAGCAATATTGATTCCAAGTCATAGTTAGTCCACAAGTTACATATGTTTAATACAAATCAAATCACCATTGTTAATACCTTATTGGTTTTGGGCATATTAAGGCTTCATTCTCAATCTAAATCTTAAGACACGGGATCAGATGGAGTATCAGGGATCAAACTAGAAACATGGCACCACAGGCTGAAAGTCACTGTAATTTCCCCAATCCACTCAGTTATTTCCCTAATCTGTGAGGATCCACACTGGTCTTGACAGAATAACAAATTTTCCCTGCTATCTCTTGGCCCTTATGGATGACCCTCGACAACTCCAACAGCCAACACAACCCCAAGACATAAACACAGTGAGATGAGTTAGTTCTAAAATATCGAACATGTTTCAGAATCTTGAGGCACTTTAAAAAGTTTGGTAAAAACATATGATTACACACTCAGAAGTAAATGATTATTTTTCATTAAGTCCTTAATTTCTGGCCCCACAGTATCCACATGGCCCCTAATGGGGCAAGTCCATATCTGACCTTTATTAACTAAGATATTGGCAGACTCGGCAACATACAATTGAAATAAAACAGTGTGCTAATCACAAAGAAACAATCTGATTCAGTCCATATGTTTACTGGTCAATCCATGTTTAATTCTTTAATCTATCAATTCTAAAGATTATTTGTCATAATACTGACCAAGTATTTTCAAAAAATACAAAATTTCTGTGCTTCTTTGACTTTGGTCAGCCAGCTGCATATAGTGTGCATGTACCTCCTGTGTGGTTAAATTTCGTGAGATCTCATGAAATCTGGGCCGCCCATGTGGAATTACATGGAGCCCAGTGACAAGCCCACTTAGAGCCCTGCCCAGTTGTCCTCAAAGTGCCCACTATTTTTCCAACCTTGGGCCCATATGGGTGTGGTAACTAGGAACCATTTGTCCAACTGATTTCAAAGCTGGCAGGCGTATTGCTGTGGACCCAGCTCGAAAGTTCAGCATTAAAGAAGGAGACCGCACCTCGGCAAAGTATATTTCAGCGGAAAGTAGAATTCTTGAAGTGTCTAAAACGCATAGTTTTATAAATTGTAATTTGGCAATGATCCAGTGCGACGCATTTTAAAACCAGCGAGTCTTCAAATCGGTGTCAATATCAGGGGGCAGACATTTTTACTTGGGGAATCTAAGGCTGCATTCGGAATGCACACTTGTCCACTTGCTCACCCACTCTCTATATTGTTTTCAACGTAGAATATTCACTACATAGTGCCCTATATAATGGGTAAGTGTACATTTCGAACGCAGCCAAAAAACTTTACCCAATCAAACACCAGTGCTGCAGTGCTTGTGACATCAGTTATTCTCTTTCGTGACATCAGTTGTTCTCTTTCTTTTCATCCAGGCCATGTAGTTGTGCAGAGGGCGTTCAGTAAGCTCACCCTTTATGGCTTGACTGCCCGCAAGCTGTTTTTATTGAAGCTGGCCTGATTAACCATCAAACAATTCATCGACTGACCAACCTAGACCAATACATGACCAAAATTAGAAATGGTATTGAAAAAGTGAGTGTCTATTGCCTACATTTATATGGCATTGTACGGATGGCAGGATAAATGCAAAAATCCAAAACTTTGGCTGACTTTGCAGCATTTATTTACGCCATCCTTATGATTGTCACTCAGCTGTGCAACGTGCCTTCAATGCCCTTTAGCTGCGAATACATTCAGAATATTGAACAGATTCTCATGGCTCATAGCTTAATTAGCCACGCAAACTAATTTACGTAAATCCGTGCTGCTACACGAGTGCACAAATTATAAAGACATATTGATATTTTACGTCGTCATTTATGCGCATAAGAACACGCCACATAATTTTGTGGTGCAATGCATAACAATGCCATCGAAAATAAATTAGACGGTGGTCGGTTTTTATCAATTAGTCTGAGCAACTGTGGTTAATTGGGAGATGTAAACTGCTAGAGGTTTAGGCTATTAAGCATTTAATGGTGAGGTTTCCGGAGATCAAATTCAAAATCAGAAGATTCCCCTAGTAAAAATGCCTGCCCCCTGATATTGAAGCCAATTTGAAGACTCGCTGGTTTAAAAATGCATCGCACTGGATTATTATCAAATTAAAATAAGCGTTTAAGACACTTAAAGAATTCTACTTTCCGCTGAAATATACTTTGTTGAAGTGCGGTCTCCTCCTTTAAGTGTGAAGTAGTTCGGCTGAGCAGTTCTCAAGAAATCTCAAGAAAGCCAAACTATGCAAGCAGATATATTGAAAGCCAAACAATCGGTCAGTTCTGTGGAGGCATATTTTGATCAGACACTGCACTAGTTATGATAAAAGGGGCCCTGACCCTTGAGCCAACCGGAGAACAAACGTGTGCAACCGGCCCGATTGTGGACATTCAAGCTGTTAATTAAGGCAAATGCTGTGGTTAAAAGAGCCCTCACATGGTCGTCACCAATTCTTATCTTAAAATGAAGACATGGCAAAGTCGATCTACGTTTACATAAATTAGTCACAATACGGTTTGCGTGATTAAAACAAAAAAATGGCACATGATAAGACACTGAAAGCTAGCATTTCAGAAGAACAAGCTGACTAAAAAAAGAACTGAATGCACATGCATCACCATGCCTTCTGCATCATTCCATATGATACTTTTATAGTGTAACCTGAATTCTTGAATGCTGTAAATATGAGAGAACATAACTTGCAAGACACTTACGACCCATCAGCCTCGCCATTATATCAAATAGATTGGAATGATCACAAAGGCGCTATTGAGTACCTGATACTATAAAGTTTGCAGGACACAATGACCTAATTTCAACAAAATGTTTTTTTTTTGTTTGTTTTTTGCATAATTACCATCCATACACAATCATGTCATTGCTCTGAAATTAAAAAAAAAAAAAATTCTAAGATTTTTTTTTTTTGCACAGTTAAAAAGTGTTCAGGGCCATAGTGTAAAGGTAAAATGTGGAACACAACCAGACAATGCACAGGTCCAGCTAATGTGCTTCATAGGTGGCCAGTTTCACATTGCTGTTATAATTAATTGTTGAGAAACAGCCTGCACAAGATTTCAAAGTAAAGGTCCCAGCACCTAGGTCAAAGGGCAAATCCCGATAAAAGTGGATTGATGCATGACTAAAGTATGAAGTGTTAAATATGAATAGCAACTGAGCTCTGGCCTGCACAAAATGTGGGGTAGACAGACAGATGTACGGATGCCATCATGATGACAATACCCCACATGCCATAATAATGGCTGAGGGGGAAGAATATGTCATTATCATTTGGAGTGCCTACAGTGTTCTCACTCAAAGACTCAAAAACTTTTTGGGAATCAACCATAAGGAGACAAACCCTGATTTATTTTTTTACCTAGGAAAATAATAAGTCTCAACTCTCACCAGTCATGGTTTGATATGAGATTACAGCAGCACAGTGTCGTAATTGTGCCATTATAGCTGTTACAGATATACTGTTAAATTATATTATTTCCATTACAAGTCATGCAATTTTTAACCTCTGTTAAACACATTGTTAGAGGGCAATTGAAATTATTATTTTAAAGGTTTTGCCAACTAATACTACAGTAGGCCTCTAAGACACAAATCAATTTTAGACTATTATTATTTTTATTATTATTGCTACTTTCTTTCCACTGAATACCAGAATTAAATGGTGCGGCCAGACCAGGATGGAGTCTTACTGGTGTAACGGGTATTTGTCCAGGTCTCACTGTCCCACTCAAGCAGCTATATCAAATGCTTGGCTGAAACCACCTCATTAAAACTGAATCGGTTTCAGATCATTGCTGCGCTTTATCACTCATTCTCCTTTCACGTTTTATTCAGTTTTTCTCGTCGGGAAGAAACGGACGCACAGCGGGCAGATGACAAATTTTTATCCTCAGCTGACATCGGACATCCATTTGGGACCTAGAAAACCCCGATCTAGCATCCTCTGAGTTTGGATTTGCCTTTCCGGCCACTTCATGGATTATTCCGCACGCTGATTTGGCTTGCTGGGCAGAGCTGCATGAGCACGTTGGGAAAATCAGTTCGCAGAACAGCACCCAGACCCCGTGGCACAGAGGGTGCGTGGGTTATTGTTGGCCAATAATGCTCTCCGCCAATATTTATTTCTGAGATCCCGTAGCGAGATGGGATGTTTTGTGAGAATGAAAATATTTTGCATCCGTCTAGAATGGGCTGTCGCAGGCTTACATGTCCAGGTAGTCACAGCGGCAGTACAGAAAATTAACTGAAAACGCAACAGTTGAATTGCGACAGTGCCTGCATTCAAGGACCACAGCAATCCGTTTTCACCGTGGCCGTTTTCCATCCTCCCAAGCGCGTCGTGGCTCTTCATATGTTTTCAATACCGCGCCTGACAAAGGCTATTGCTGTTCATTTTGGATCGCGTTCCCACCTATTTACTGAATATCGGTCGGTAACGTGGTATCCATGACATGCTTAACAACATCAAGATCGCATCTGTCAAATTGTTCATGGTTCATTAATACACGATGGTAGATTGTTTAATGAGACATGAGCATGACTGATTCGGTCTACCGGCTGCCAATCTTTTCGCACTGATTCCCACTCCCGACGGGAGGGCGCAGGCATATAGAAATCGGCCGTGCAAACCGTGGTTTTACGCGCATCGGGTATCCGAGCCAAGCCTAATGTCAGTGCTCCCTACCGGCGCAATCAGCGACTATGGCACTCTTGCCGTTGACGTATGCCTCTGTTTACATCACGGAGTATAAATCAGGGGTCAAAGTGCATTCATTACCTCCGTTAAGGAGGTTCCCTTATAAAAATGTACCATGCTGTACCATGGTATTAATACCATGGTAAATGTACAACGGTATTTTGGGCCATGGTACACACTTTGAACCGTGGTTAGTACCATGGTAAATGTCCCACGGCACGGTATGGCAAATATACCATGGTATAGCATGGTACACATCCCAACCCAGCTGGCATTTTAACGTTTTTTCACTGTTGAATCAACGTCATGGATCATAGATGAATCACCGTTGAATTATGTTTTGATTTTGAAAGATGAATCAACGTTGATTTCGCAACGTTTTTTCAACGTTGGGCATGAGTACCATACACAACCTCCACTTTTTTGGGGTGTTTTTTTTTTGGCCAGAATGATTTTAAAAGGGAGCACAAATATTTTTGGGGGAGTTTAATGAGTGAGAAGGGGGTTTAGAATGATGGGGGAAAAAAATTTTAAAAGGAAGGGGTAAATGCGGCGCAAGGAAAACTTTTTTTTGCGGTAATTTCAATTTCCACCACCGTGCTTTTCCTCTGTGTGACATGCACTCTTCTATGTGTTTTTTTTTTCCATCTATGAGGCCAACTTGTTTACTATGTTATGTTAGACATTTTTTTTCCTCCATCTATGAGGCTGTGAACAAATGTTTACATGTTAAGTTAGACATTACATCAGTCTCTGCAGCGGGATTTGAACCTGTGAGCCTGTGGACAAAGCAATTTCAAACACACCATACACTGTGGTCTTAACCACTATACCAACTGAGTTTGTTGCCAGCAGTCTTCAACTGAAAAACACGGTCCCAACGGTCAAACAAGGTGGCGGGAGTATCATGCTCTGGGGTTGCTTTTCAGCGAATGGGCCTAGAAACCTTGTTAAAGTTAATGACACTATGAAACAGGACCAGTATATCCAGATCCTCAGTGAAAACATTAAGCAATCCGGCGAATAACTTGGTCTTGGGCAGGAATGGATCTTCCAACAGGATAATGATCCTAAACACAGGGCCAAATCCGTCAAGAAATGGTTAGTGGACAACAAAGTGAACGTTTTGGAGTGGCCAAGCCAGAGCTCCGCCCTCAATGCTATCCGGAATCTGTGGAGGGAATTGAAGACCAAGGTCATGTCAAGGAAACCCTTAAACTTTAAGGACCTGGAAAAGTTTGCAAAAGAGGAGTGGCCCAAAATCCCCGTGGAAATGTGTAGAAACCTTGTGATCAACTTCAGGAAGCGTTTGGAGGCTGTAATCGTGAATAAAGGCTTTGCCATCAATTACTGAGAAAAGGGTATGAATAATTCTGGACATGGCATTTTTTGTAAATCTGTCAAACAAAATAGCAAAAATAATGTATTTCTAGAAAAATTGTTTACTGTACTTCTTACAGCCTTATGTCAACTTACTGTGTCATTTGTGCAAGAATAAATTTGATTTGTCAAAAAATATCTTGAAAAAACCCAAAAATTGATAGGGGTATGAATAATTTTGGGCATGACTGTATATATATTCATTCATTTATTTTTCTTTCATTTATTTATTGTTGTCAATGAGGAGACGTCATATGAATATCAATTTTGATGTGTTTCATGCTGGTGAGTCAGCTGATCCATTGACCCTGGATAGAATAATTTGAGCAGAACAAACCATTGTTTGTGGCTGAATTGGGTTAAGGTTAGGGTTAGGCACAGGGATAGGGATAGCATTCCTTATGAGTTGGGTTAAGGTTAGGTATAGGGATAGGGATAGCATTCCTTATGAGTTGGGTTAAGGTTAGGTATAGGGATAGGGATAGCATTCCTTATGAGTTGGGTTAAGGTTAGGTATAGGGATAGGGATAGCATTCCTTATGAGTTGGGTTAAGGTTAGGGCTAGGCACAGGGATAGGGATAGCATTCCCTATGAGTTTGGTTAAGGTGAGGCCAACAGTGTCATGGCTGCCACCTTTATAAGCTTGCCGCATGTACAGACGCTCTAGAAATTAAAGTGTAAATTCTCTTAACTGGATGTGCGCTCAACGTTTTTCCACACCTGAATATTTCACTTGGTATCTAAACATTAAGGTAAGCCGAAAAAGTTGTGATTTTTTTTGATTTTGCTGGAGGTTGTGTGTGGTACTCTTACCCAACGTTGTTTCAATGTTGTTTCAACGTTGAAACAAATCTTGTTCAAATTTCAGTGTTGATTTGAGATCATTTTGTTAACCTTTTTACAACCATCAGAGTTAAACGTTGTTTCAATAGCGTTTCAATGTTGAAATGACAACTGACATAATTTCAACCATATTTCTACGTTGAAGGTTGGTTGTGTGCCGGCTGGGAAGATACATTGTAAAACACAGTACACATCCACGGGTGTCATGGTGCGAATCACACGGTACAACATGGTACAAGTCCTATGGTACAGTTTAGTGGAAGTACCGTGGTAAAAGTCCTGTGGCATAAATCCCATAGTACAAACCAAATGGTACAGTAAGGTACAATTCCCATGGTACAGCATGGTACAAATCCATGGTACAGCATGGTACATTTTTATAAGGTATATGACAGATATATAGAAGAGTTCGCCTGTACCTGCCAAAGGTACATGGTTTTCTTTGGGATTTCCAGTTTTCTCCACCCATAAGACACATGGTTACGATTATATATATAGTAAGTGAAAAATTCTGCAGTATGCTGTTAAACAATCAATCAATCATGCTACAAATTTTTTCTCTGTACATGACTTGCATACATATTAAAGTCGCTTAAGGTGATGCCATTTACGCGGGAAAATTTGAATCCAAGTTTTATGAAACTGAGCTCCGAAGGGAATACCCACTACCATAGTAGCAAAAGGGAGTACCATGGTACCATAAGGAACCGTGGTACCAGTAGGGGGTATCTTGGTACCTGAGGGTGTATCGTGATACGGAGGTAGTATCGTACTGGCCGGGATACCTTGGTACCAACAGGGGGGACTGTGGTACTGACTGGAGGTACCGCGGTACCTGCTGGATGTACCATGGTAACGGCAGAGTGTACCATGGTAACGGCAGGGAGTGCCATGGTACCGAAGGGGTGTACCATAACGGCAGGGAGTACCGTGGTACCGAAAAGGGTGTACCATGGTAACAGCAGGGAGTGCCGTGGTACAGGAGGTACCATGGTAACGGCAGGGAGTGCCATGGTACCGAAAGGGTGTACCATGGTAACGGCAGGGAGTACCATGGTACCGAAAGGGTGTACTATGGTAACGGCAGGGAGTACCGTGGTACCGAAAGGGTGTACCATGGTAACGGCAGGGAGTACCGTGGTACCGGAAGGGTGTACCATGGTAATGGCAAGGATTACCGTGGTCCCATAATGAAGTACCATGGTACCACTATGAAAAACCATGGTACCAATAGAATGTACCATGGTACAATTCAGAAGTACCATAGATATACCATGTGTACCATGATTTTACCGTGGTATTTACATGGTACAGCATGGTACATTTTTTATTAGGGTTATGTTTTCACCCGTCGGTTTGTTTGTTTATTTGTCCATTTTTCTGTCTGTCTGTCGGCAGGATAACTCAAAAAGCTATGAACGGTTTGGGAAGAAATTTGGCAGGATGATAGGTGGTGGTTCAGAAGAGTTGATTTAATTTTGGAAGTGTTACGTAACATAGGCTACTCTGTAACCAAAATAACAGATAGCCTACATGGAGTGGCGGAGGTATGCGCTGTACCAAGAGCTCTCTAGTATTAAACTGCGACACCCCTCCGCGGATGTGTGTAGGATAGAGGATTCTCATCATCCATGTAAAGATCTGATCTCTGGGCTAACATCTGTGATTCAATGGTGGCAGATCAAATGTGTTAAGAAATCTTTGAAATTTTATTTCATAATGGAGGCGTGATCAGAATTAAAGACTATGCAAGTTTTAGTTAAATTGTAAAATAGCGTTAATGCAACCCAAATGCGGACTTATCGTGGTTCGTGAACTCACACGGTTTGATATAGTATTGACATCAGCTTGCTTTGACAAAATAACTTTCTTCTATTTTTAAGACTATGGCAGCGGTTCATCAGGCAACTTCCGATAAAATCCGTGCCGAATTGAGGTGAAGAGTTGAGAATCATTCAGTGGATCTGAGCTGATTCCAAAGCTGCAATCCACTCTGCGTTATATTTGTTGTAATTTCACTAACATAGAGACGGAGGAAATATGATCCTCAGTTAAACAGTCAGCAGTTTGATTAAAATATCAAACACGCTTATTGTTATATCCTTGGCTGTGTTTCCATCTTGCGGTTCATCTTCCTTAAACCATAAATCTGACTCGTTGCCCCGTTTGAATGCCGAGAATTTTCATTGTTTCTCAGAATACAAAACAATTACAAATTGCTATTGAAAGCATTCACAGTGAACCACACTTGCCACACCCCATTTCATATTAACCCCATGGAAGCTAGAGTTTCATGTCGGCACACATACGCGCACGCACACGCACATACACTAGCGGTCAAAAGTTTTTGGACACCCCAATTTTTCCAGTTTTTTATTGAAAATTATGCAGTTCCAGTCCAACAAATAGCTTGAAATGGTACAAAGGTAAGTGGTGAACTGTCAGAAGTTTAAACAAAAGGTAAGGTTACCCAGGTTTTTTTGTACGCCGTTGAGTAGATGAAAGGATGGTTCCTCAGTGTGTGACATCAACTGTCAAACATGGAGGAGGAAGCATGATGGTCTGGGGCTGTTTTGCTGGATCCAGGGTTATTGACTTATAGAGTGAAAGGCACCCTGAACCAAAACAGCTACCACAGCATTCTGCAGCATCATGCAGTACCCTCTGGTATGCGCCTTGTTGGTCGGGGGTTCATCCTACAGCAAGATAATGACCCAAAACAGAAATCCAAGCTCTGCCAGAACTACCTTAGGAAATAAGAACAAGATGGTAAGCTTGAAAACATGGAGTGGCCAGCACAGTCTCAAGACTTAAACTCTATTGAGATGGTTTGGGATGAACTGGACAGAAGAGTGAAAGCAAAGCAACCTACAAGTGCCACACATTTATGGGAACTTCTACAACAGAGTTGGGAAGAACGTTCTGAAGAATATTTGATTTCCATTGTAGAAAGAATGCCACCAGTGTGTTCAGCTGTTATATCTGCCAAAGATGGGTACTTTGAGTCAAAAGTTTAAAATACATTTTGGTTCATAAATTGATTCCATGATTTCTTTTTTAACTTCGATTGTTAATTTGTTCTATCATGTCTATGCTTTCACTCCAGAGTACAATGAGACATTAAACTGCATAATTTTCTATTAAAGAACTGGAAAATTGGGGTGTCCTAAAACTTTTGACCGGTAGTGTACATCCAACGCAGGTCCCAGTCAACAGAGCATTGAATCTGACATTTCTTTGTGATAGTTCACCTTATTTAGAAGTGGCACAAATGGATTCTCACGCTTCCCACTAAGCGGCGCTGTTTCACCACCGATTCCCCCCATCCGATGTTCCCACACTTCTGCGATGAATGCCCATTTTGACCAGTTTCGGGAAAATCCTTTTTTTTTTTTTGCTTTTGACATTTGTCTTTTTATCGAACCTGCAGAGTCAAAGTTTAACACAGTGTGCTCTTATATCAGGACCACAGAATGTTGGGTCCTTCAGTAATTTCTAATGGCTCTCTTTTGAAAGTGGAGGAATGAGTATATTTTCCATGACTCAAACAATTGTAGCCATTTAGAAATGCCTTAGGAGAGCTACAGCCTTGCATGTACCATGCCGACATGCATTGTGCATGTCTTTTGGGCACTTCTGTTGAATCTATGCTGTTGCACTGGGTTTGACTGCTTTTGTCTGAAGAAGGAGTGGAGTTTATTTTATGTATCTTTCATTTGACCAGGGAAGTCCTGATGAGATAAAAATCCCTTTTTCAAGGGAGATCTGGGGCTTGTGGACATATAGCATTGGCAGTTTGATAAGGGGATGATTAGGTGGCAGGTTGAAAGAGCCAGGTTGGGAATTTAGCCATGACACTGCAGAACCCCCCTGCTCTTGTCAAAATGTGTCATAAGATCTTTAATAACCACAGTGAGTCAGGACCTCAGTTTAATGTCTCATCCGGAAGACGGCGTTTCTTTCAGTACAGTGTCCCCATCCCTGCATTGGGGATTATTCCATCAGAAGGAAGATCACAACCTACTGGCCCACCAACACCTCTTCCCGCAGCAACTTTGTTTTCCCAGGTGATTATCCCATCCAAGTACTAATCAAGCCCACAGCTGCTTAGTTTCAGCCATGCAGCTGAAGCAGTTTGAGTTGTGGTATGGCTGCTAGCATTGTTGGATTGTTGATTGGAAAAGTAAGATCTGCATTAGTTTATAGGGGTTTTTGCTGATATAAACTCTTGTTTAAAAGCTCATATAATAGGAAAGATTAGATGATTTTCTCCCAAGGTAAAACCTTTGTTGTGGTTTTGGGGTAGAAAGAAAAAAATCCACCCATTTTTTCTTCCCTTTTTGACTACTTGGTCAGTAAATAGCCAAATTAAATCGCTAATCTGTTCAAATAAAAGTGATGGAGGTGTCATTGGGTGGGTTTTCATTCTCCCAAGAGCAAATTGAAATGTTCCTCAGCTGGCTAGATAAGTAAAATGTAATATATACATAGCTAATACATAAAACGGAAGGCTACTCTTGGCTGGTCTTTGTAGCTAATTTAACTAGCTAGCTAGCTATCAACGTCAAGTAATGTTTTTGGATCAAGGACTAGCGTTAAACAGAGTTTTTTGAACTCTTCCTTCGTTTCTCTTGGTTATAGGTAGTAGCTGTATGTGGCTAGCTAGAAAATCCTGACCGCATTACCGCATAAACGCATTTCCAAGCTTGAATATTAACGCTAACCGGGTTTTTGTCTTTTTTCGCATTTTATTATCATCGAAGGGCTCTTCTGATTAAACACATTGCAAATTACGTTATCTTTGTATTTTCCTCCGGTTGCGGTGCCTTGATCAGCTGATTAAAGTTTAACTGCTTGTTTGAGTGCTCAGCGACAGCTTGTTGGGGAGATACCGTGTATAGTTCGGCTCCACGTAAACGACTTGTTTATTCGGTCCGTTTTAATTAAAAAGGAACCGAGGCTTAACTCTTATCTCGGTTACTCTTGGTTGTATTTGTGGCTGGCTAGCTAGATAGTTACTGTTTGCTTTTTGGCTGGGGATCTGAGATTTAGTATTTAGTCAATAGGACAGCAGTCACTTTAGTCGTCCGCTCGGTTACCCTTGAATTTAAACGAAATCTTTACGGGGAGTGCTCCGCCTCCTCCCTCCTCCAGTTTCTCCTGGGCGTAGTATAGCCAGTCTTTTATCTGGGTTCTCAGCTAAGCCCTGTGAGACTTTTTTGGGTTAGTATATTAATAGTAGCGGGTCTAGATAAATTCAAGTTGGCTTATTACGAGTGCTTATTATCGATAGAGTTTCTCAATTTGGTATTTCATTTCTGTTCACTAAAAACTAAGCCCCTGTTAAAAGAGGCTTATTATCCATTCACATAGTTTCCCCCACGGTTTCTATTGTGACTGCTGCTTAGGGCTTCTCAGGTTAATTAATTAATAAATTGTGGTTCCTGAGCTTCTGTCTCGGCATTAGTAATTTTCTTTTGTTATCTAGGGTGAGCGAGGTCATTAGGTAGGGGGTTCAAAATGTGGCCAAAACTATGTGACGGTTGCAGGATGATCGCACTTTTGGAAAGAGATTTCCAGGGTGGGTTTGTCTGTCACCGGTGCCAGCTAATTGAGCATCTGGAGAGCAAGATCCTTGTTCTTCAGGGCCAGTTGGCGGCACGACATTGTTCAGAATCAGTAGAGTTCCTAGGGAAACTAAGTAGTATGTCGTTTAGAGAAATGGTCTGTACGCCAAAGCAGGGTGGTGTGGGGACCCCAGAGCAGGCAGGGAGAAAAGTTGGGTGACGGTAGGACGTCAGCGCAGGAAAGGGCGTGCACACCGTACAGCGACAGCTCCTCCAGTGGTTGAGGTGTCCAACCGATTCCGGCCCTTGCAGGAACTCGAATTGGCCCCTGACCCTGAGAGTGAGGGACTGATGAGCAGCAGGGCACCCTGTTGGCCTCTACCCCTCAGAAAAGAGAGTTATTGATAGTGGGGACTCAATACTTAGAGGAATAGACAGTTTAGTCTGTTCACATGACAAGGAGTCTCAGACGGTGTGTTGCCTGCCTGGTGCCCAGGTAGGAGACCTCCTGGAGCGTCTTGGACAAGCTCCTGGCCAGAGCGGGAGGGGATCCAGTTGTCATGGTCCATGTTGGGACTAATGACATAGGTAAGGGTAGGTTTGAGGTTCTGCAAAGCAAATTTGTTGAATTAGCTGAAAAGCTTAGGAGCAGATCCTCCACGGTAGTGTTCTCCGGGATTCTACCGGTACCACGTGCTAGCAGAGGGGAAGCAGAATTTTATCTGGAGGTTTAACACGTGGCTGAACCTGGTGTAGGAAAAGAGGGGTATAGGTTTATGGGGCACTGAACTACTTCTGGGACAGGGGTGACCTGTTCAAGCCGGATGGGCTACACCTGAACCGGAGGGGTACCTTTGCACTGGGTCAGCGTATGTTGAGGGTAGCAGAGAGTTATTTAAACTAGGGACTTGGGGGGCAGGGAGGTTAAAGAGTGTTACACAGAGGGAAATGCAGACTGCCCTGATGGAAGCTGACAGCGTTACATGCACTATTGATGATATATTTTTTAAAAGCAAAAAGCATGGTGAGGGCTTTGAGCAGCAGGCGCATGGGAAATCGAAGGGGAAGAGCGTTCATGATAACCTGAAATGTTTTTATCTAAATGCAAGAAGCATTAAAATAAATTTCAAGAACTTGAGGCCGTTATGATTAGTGAAGGCTATGACATAGTTGGGATTACAGAGACATGGCTTAGTGAAGAGGATGAAGATGAATATAATGTAGAAGGTTATAAGCTCTTTAGGAAGGATAGATGTAATAGGCGAGGAGGGGTGTAGCACTCTATGTGAACAAAAACATAAATGTGCAGGAAATTCCTGAAATTGAATATTCCGTGCCTTGTGAAGATATCTGGGTCAGGCTCACTGGCAAACACGAGACTGGTTTAAACATAGGTGTATGCTATCGACCACCAGCTTTGGACAGTACAGTCAATGAAATGCTCCTTAAGAGGATTACGCAAGCTTGTAGAGGAGGAGGGACTATTATTATGGGAGACTTAAATTATCCTGGTATTGATTGGGAAATTGTGAAAGGACAGGGTAGGGGGAGGAAGAATTTCTAGATGTCATAAATGATAATTTTTTGGTGCAGTATGTTAATAAACCTACAAGAGAGAAGGCAATTTTAGATTTGCTGCTCTGTAATGACCCAGATAGAATTAGCAATGTTGAGGTACTGGAGCCACTTGGGACAAGTGATCACTCTACTATTAATTTTGAGGTTTCATGGGAAGTTAAAAAAAGTGTCTCCAAAAACAAAAATTTTTAATTTTAGGCGAAAGCAAACTTTGACAGGATGCGGTCATATCTAAGTGAAACAAAATGGGAGACACTCCTGGACTGTGAGTCTGTAAATGAGATGTGGGAAAGATTTAAGGGGTTTTACTTGATTCACAATGTAAATTCATTCCAAAGGTGTCCAAAAGTAAGCTGAAAAAGCAGAATCCTCAGTGGATGACAGCAGCTATTCGTAGGAGTTTGAGGGAAAAGAGGAATCTTTATAAGATGTACATAGAGGATAACAATGAGATTACTAAGGCCGAATTCTGTAAAATGCGGGCTGTGGTCAAAAAGAGCTGAGGAATGCTAGAAGACTGTATGAAAGACAAATTGCAGAGGGGGCAAAAACTAACCCTAAGCGCTTCTTTCAGTACTGTAGCAGAAAAAGGAAAGTCAAAGAGCAGGTTAAGTGCATAAAGAATAAAAATGGATCGCTGCTATATGATAATAAGGATATTGCGGACACCTTAAACGGTTACTTTGTTGAGAATTTTACCTTAGAGCGGGTCTTTATTCGCCAGAGGGCTTGTCCAATGCTCAAGATTATTTAGCGGAAATTGAGGTTAGGGATAACGTCGATTAGACAAGTTGCATCAACTAAAGGCAGATAAGGCGGCGGGTCCTGATGGCTTATATCCTAGAGTGCTCAGGGAAGTTAGTGAGATCATCTTTAAGCCGCTATCTGCCATCTTTAGACGGTCTTTAGAAACTGGAGAAATACCAAATGATTGGAAACAGGGCAATATAATACCAATATATAAAAAGGGACCGTATTGAGCCAGATAATTACGGGCCAGTCAGTTTAACTTGCATTATGTGCAAAATATTGGAATCTATCATAAAAGATGAGCTGGACTTATTTCTTGAACGTAACAATATCTTGAGGGATAGCCAACATGGTTTTTAGAAAGGAAGGTCATGCCTGACAAACCTTCTGGAATTTTTGAAGAGGCCACCAAGACTTATGACCAGAGCAGGGCTTATGACATCATATATTTGGATTTTCAGAAAGCATTTGACACAGTACCGCATAAGAGACTAATTTTTTAAAATGAGCTCCATTGGAGTTACAGGTGGTATTCTGAAGTGGATTCATAACTGGTTGCAGGACAGAACACAAAGAGTGGTGGTCAGTGGTATATCATCTGAGCTAGGTAGGGTGGGAAGTGGCGTCCCCCAGGGATCGGTGTTGGGACCCCTGCTGTTCCTCATCTACATTAATGACCTTGATAGGAATATTGAGAGCAGATTAGTGAAATTTGCAGATGATACTAAATTGGGGGCTTGGCAAATAGTTTAGAGTCCACTAAAGTGATTCAGGATGATTTGGATAGAATTCAGAATTGGGCAGAAATGTGGCAAATGAAATTTAATGTAGCTTAAATGTAAAAGTAGTACATGTAGGTAATAAAAACATTAGACGGGATTACTTCATGGGAGGTTTTAAACTGGAATGTGCTCCACAAGAGAAAGACCTGGGAGTGATTGTTGACCAAACCCTCACAGGCTCTAGCCATTGTGCCGTAGCTGTTAAAAAAGCCAATCGGATGCTGGGATACATTGCCAAAAGTATTGAGTTCAAATCCAAGGAGGTGATGCTTCTTTTGTACAACACATTCGTCAGACCACATCTAGAGTATTGTGTACAGTTCTGGGGACCATACTTTAAGAAAGACATAGAGGCTTTAGAGAAAGTTCAGAGAGAGCCACGAAGCTAATTCCGGTATTAAAGATGAAAGCTATGAGAAAAGGCTGAAGATCCTTAATCTCTTTAGTCTTAGGAAAAGGAGACTAAGGGGTGATTTGATTGAGGTCTTTAAATATGTTAAAGGGATTAACAAAGTGAATTATGTAGGATTCCTTCAACCAAGTGTTGTTAGCAGAACTCGGGGTCACAAATGGAAGCTGACTAAAGGTAAATTTAGCACTGATATTCGGAAATATTTCTTCACCCAAAGAGTAATTTCAGTGTGGAACAGCTTGCCTGACCATATTGTTGAGGCAGAGACCTTGGGAGTTTTCAAGAGCAGGCTTGACTTAAAGCTAGATACCATTGAGTCATTGAGTATCTGAAGTGATATATTCACGATGGTACAAAAGAAACTGGCGAGCCTAGTTGGGCTGAACGGCCTGTTCTCGCCATTCATGTTATGTTATGTTATGTAAAACTTCCATTTGTATTTTAGAGTTGGGATCTGTGATCTCGTCATTAGGGTAACTAGTCATTAGGTAAATAAGTCCGGGGACAAAAGGTCCATGGCTCTTCTTACATGGACTTTTTGTCCCCGGACTTTTCGTCCCCGAATTTCTCATCCCCAGGAATTTACGTCCCCGGTCTCTTTGTCCCCATAGACTTTTTGTCACCGGACTCTTCATCCTTGGATTGTTCGTCGCCAATAATGCTGTGCCCTCTTCCTGCATTATAACCCTATCTCTAACCCTAATTTCATGGTGATCTGTCTGTTGTCCTTCTATCCATCCATCCATCCATCCATCCATCTGTCAACAATGGTGGCTCATTTCTTTATCATTAGGGGATGCAAAATCTGGGGAGAAAAAAAGTCCTCAGGGACAAAAAGTCCAGGGACCAAAAATCCAGGGACGAAGAGTCCTGTTACCCTACAACATGAGTTTGATGAGCATTAAGACATTCTCATTGATTTCTGACATGCCAGAAAAAATTTTGACGTTTATCGTATAGTGTGAGTATTGCCACAACCTGATTTTGATTGAAAAGTGCCGCTCTGACCTCAAGCACTGTAAGACTATATCGTCCCAAGTCATGACAAAGTAATGCAAAACTGTATGAGTTCTCACTTGTCAAATCTAGTCGCAAAAAATTGGCAATTATTCTTTTGTAGTCCCATATTTTTTCATTTTGTCTCAGTAAATTCCCTGTGTAATGCTTTAATAATTTGCGACACAGCAGAGGTAATGCACTCTTTATGAGTGCCTTCTAGTTTTCATTGTGATTATCATCCAGCTATAACACAGGTTTATAAATTGAAATGGGGCTGGAAAGCATTTCTGGTGGTTTTCAGTGGTTTGTGTTTTGGGGCACATGCAGTTTCTTTAGCATTATTGGAATTTCTTGACCACGATGGAATTGTATTGATATTGTGGGGTTGCCAGGTGTTGGGACTGGGGGCACATAGCAATTGTTTCACTCACTTCAGTACTATAGCTATGTGGCTATGCACGAGTCAAGGTTGACTGCTTCATAAGCTGTTGGCTTCATGTCACTATCACACTTTTCCTGCAGCATGACAGCAATGCTAATCATTTACTCAGATGCACAGGCAGTTTAGGCTAAAGTATTGAGAAGGTGACTTATATTCCTCTTTTACAAAAGGAGTATGTGTGACGTAGGGTTCAGGAACCACACGCAAGAGATGGAAATCCAAAAAACGTATGCCTTTAATGAGGTCCGAGTCAAAGCCAAAACAGAATTGCCAAGCCGCAATACGAAATCCAAAAACAGTGTCGACTAGACAGGGGTCAGAACCAGGAAGACAGATGAGCAAAGGTACATAAACGGTAGGCAAAAAGTCGTAGTCGATGAACAAAGCCAAGGGTCAAACACAGGGCATCCAAACACAGAAATCATGGTCATACAAAAATGGGTCAAAATCCAAAAAGACAAAACAATACAAGAAGGGCAATGGCAAGAATCGTAGTCAGACAAACCAGTAGAAGAAAAACAATACTCAATGGCATACACAGCGCTCTGCACAAAGAAATATTGATCAACGGCAGAACTGCAGTGAGGACTCTTAAATAAACGGGAGGGAAGTCACATGCTACGCAGGGAACAAGTGAGCTGGATCAGACTAATTACAACGGGACAATCACATGAGGGAAACCCTAACCACGAAAATTGGCGAAAGCCAAGACACGGACGGGAATCACACAGACAGCCTATGACATTTAAACAGCTCCGGTCAAGGAGTTCTAAGTGCACAGATAACGAGTGCAGGAAAGTATTTAAGCACGTGCGAGAGATCTCGCAGAAACGCAGGGGGAGTCAGGTAAAGCTGAGCAAGAGGCGGAGACTAGAACAGGGCGATTGCTGAGAGGGAATTAGTATTAATTAGTAGCGGTGCAACTTTACAGATTTAACTAGAGTGCTCGTTAGTAAGTTAGTAATCTATATACATGGATTAGTTGTGTAAGTAGACTATGATACAAAATACAAATGTTAGTTTCGTCAGTAATCAGAACAGTAAGGCGAAGGAAGTAAACGAGAATCGAAGGAATACATTAAACACCAGAATACATTTAAATCACCCGAAGTAAGTGAGCACTCAGACTGGGAAGACGGACTGATCCAACAAGATCACAAGACAGGGAGACAAGTGCAATGGAACTGAGAAATGGAATGAACTAAAAACTTGAGGATTACAATAACCAAAAAGAATAAATAAAAGACAAAATCATGAACACAGATCCTGAACATAAACATGAACATAAACATGACAAAAAACCACAACCATGACAGTATGAGACATTTAAAGTCAAGCTGAAATGAAAAATGCCTTTTAACCCTTTTTAGATCACAACCCCAGTCATAATGTGTATCTATTTAACAATAAATGACAAAAAATTACAAAAAATCAATTTCTTTGTATTTCTTTGTGTTTCTTTGTAAATCCAATCATGTTTTCTTCGTGTAAAACAAAATATGCCTTGTGCTTACGTGAGCTAGAACCAACCAATTTCAACCAATAATATCACAACATCCACCCGTCAATCAATCTTAAACTTTTAGCGGCACAGAGCTAAGATTCATTTGTTAGCTAGCTAGTATGGTACGTTGGTGTGTCTTTGGATGTTCGCCACCTCAAACTTTGTTTTGTTTCCCCAAAATACCGTGGTTACAGACCCGCTGGCTAGAATGTATTCACTTTGAGGAAAGTGGTATATGTGACAATTATGATTATGCGCAAAGCATTTTACAGTGCACTGCTTCAGCAACTGCATGGAGCATAGGATGGGCTTCACCTCTCTCTCCCTGACGGATACTGCTGTTACGTCCCGCCCACTTTTCAAAGGTCAAATCAAATTCCGCCCAACGTTATGTCCCGCCTGTCTATGCAGTTTCGCAGGGAAATACGTCACGATACGGAAGTTAGATGCTCTCGAAATGCCGTTTCAGCTCGACTTTAATAAGACATTGCACTTGCTCTGTGGGTACTTTATGAGTAGAGACAATCAAAGCAGGTGCATTGATTTCTATCTCACATAATTTCATAAAAATAATAATCAGTTTATTGAAGTCATCGCTGAAGATTAATCAATGCATTCAATTTGCCATTCAACATGTTTTTCAACATGTAATTTCATAATATGAACAACTCAATAATAATGTGTTTTCTCGAGTATTTATTAGTATAATAAATTTATTATCGGTTCTTCCACTTTCTTTTTTTAAATGAACATGTCACTATATTGAGTCCTTATTGGATGTATTACAGGTGTTGTAATAAATGGATTTCTGAATATTTTTGGGAGAATATTTTTTCCCAATATTTTTGGGAGAATCGCATTTTTCCTGTCAGCGAGGTCTGTGTATTGAAGAGGACTGCCGTAGACACACAGTATGCAAAGGGCTCACCTTGAAGCATTGGACAGTGCAAACTTCCCCTTCTGTCCCTGATGTGACCTTGCCATACCTCGGTGATCTATTAGTTGAAATAATGGAAAAGACAAACGGGAATATTCGGGGGCAGATTCTTGGGAGATTTGCACAATGAGATGGAAAATTACTCCCACATTGAAAATTACACGCAAAAAATGCCTATAGGGGACAACGAAAATAACCATTACGGTTAATAAGTCAAGCATAAGTGCGAGCAATTATGTGATTGTTAACTCGGTATTTTAAAAAAAACCTTTCTGGATGCAGCTGTGTATATATTGTAAGTTGCACCTTATCTGGAGTGCTGCTTGTTATGTGAGCAAATTCCCTTTATTTTCCTTCGGTTTATATGCCAACATCTCCCAAAGGGCTTGAATTACATGTATTGCAACACGTAAGCCAAACATGGAGGCCCAGGGACGTGCTTTTTTTTTGACCAAGCGAGGCTAATGCAATTGGAACTCTTCTACACCCGCACATAAAAAAACCACAAATTCACAAATAGCAGTCCCAGATAACGCACGCTTGGATTGCTCAGATGGATTTTGGTTTTCGCTTGGGCAGGAGTCTGCCATGACGTGAATGAGTTTTGATGTTCTTTGGCTGATAGTTGGAGACTGTGAAGGAATTTGCATTTCCCTCTCCAAGTGCTGGGTGGTGAGGCTTCTGCTCTCTTTCACTGTGGGTGCCCTCCTGTGCAAAACATTCTCATCCCGACTTGTCATATCGTGACACTACCTGACCAGGCATCGATATACGGCACAAAAGGAAGCTTTTGCCGTCTTTATTCGACGCTAAGGGTAACGGTTCAGGTGAAGGGTTAGGGGTTAGAGGGTAGGGTTCATTTTAAACTGGCGTCAAATAAGGATGCCATAAGCGTCCTTTTGCTTTGTATATCGACGGTTCATCATGTATCATCAATACATGATGTGTCAGGATGAGACTGGGCTCTCCTGTGGCAACATGCCAGACTGTCTTCCTTCCTCCCCTGTTGTACCTGCTCATAACCCCCGGCACACAGCATCCTCTGATCCTCGCCACCTTCTTTTCCTACTCTGACCCTGCCACCTTACTCTCCCCCCGCCCCCCCCCATCTAAAAGCTTCCCTTTTTTTCCTCTGCCACAGATGCCACTGCCCATCCCGGTGACATGTGACCTGGGTGATCCACAGACATCCGTCTGCATCTGGAGCTTCTGTGTGTCACTTCCTCTGGAGCTCTGACTCTCTGATCTCAGCCTGTCCAGAGCCCTCAGAATCCCTCTGCACATCTGTACCCAAAACATAGCAATACACACATATCCACTCACACATACACACACACACACACACACACACACACGCACGCACGCACGCGCGCAGTCACACACATACACATATGCACACAGGTACAGTGCTGTGAAAAAAGTATTTGCCACCCTCCCAATTTCTTCTGTTTCTGCTTATTTGTCATATTTGAATGTTTCAGATCATTCAGCTAATTTTAATATGAGAAAAAGTCAAAATGAGTCAACTCAAAATGCAGCTTTAAATGTTCATTTCATTTATAGATGGTAAAGAATTATTCAAAACCTAGATCACCCTTGTGAAAAATAATTTCCTCATAACTAGTAACACAACCCTTGGCTGCAACATCTACAACGTACAATAAAACATTTTTTTTCAATAAAACAAGACTTTATTCAGAGTCTTTTACATCACTGATATTTTGATCCACTTTTCTGGGCAAAATTGTGCTAATTTATTTTGGCCGCATTGTAGGGCTTTTAAGCATCAACTGCCTGTTTAGGGTCATGCCACAGCAAGTCAATTGGATTCAAGTCACGGTTTTGACAAAGATTTTAACATGGCCACTTCATTTTGTATCTTTTGATCCATTTAGTGGTTGACTTCCTTGTGTGCTTCGGATCATTGTTCCGCTGCATATCCCAACTGCTCCTGAGCTTTAGGTCACAGAATGATAGCTGGATATTCTCCTTCAGGATTTTTTCTGGTGGACAGCAGAATTCATGATTCCATTAACTAGGGCAAGTCACCCAGGTCCTAAAGCAACAAAGCAGCCCCACACCATCACTCTACCACCACAGTGTTTTATTGTTGGCTTGATGTTCCTATTGTGGAATACTGTGTTAGCTCTATGTCAGATGTAACAGGACCCAAGTCTTTCAAAAAGTTCCACTTTTGACTCACCAGTCCACAGAATATTAGTCAGAAGGTCTTGATGGGTCATCAAGATGGTTTTTTGAGGCATGCTTTGTGTTCTTTTTAGTCAGTAGCAGTTTTCGCCTTGCAGCTCACCCATGGATGCCATTTTTTCTCATTCTAATTGTGGAATTGTGAACTCTGATCTTAACTGATGCAAATGAGACCTGCAGTTCTTTAGATGTACGGTAACTCTGGGTTCTTTTGTGACCTCGTGGATGAATCGTTGATGTGCTCTTGGAGGAACTTTGGTAGGCTGGTCACTCCTGGGAAGGTTCACCACTTTTCCAGGTTTTCTCCATTTGTAGATGATGGCTCTTATCATGGATTACTGGAGTCCCAGGGCCTTAGAAATGGCTGTGTAATCCTTTCCAGAATGATCAATGTCAACATCTTTGTTTTTCATCTGTTCTTGAATTTCTTCAGATTGAAACATGCCAGATAGGTTCTATTTTAGTGATTTTTTACTTCCAGCTGGGTGGGTAGTGATCATGCTAGAGTGTGTCTAATGAAAGTGTGTAGAGTCTGAGCGTGTCAAAAGACAATTATCAATTACATTTCTTTAATTGGTAGACTTAGTAACTAAAGGAGCAATTACTTTTTCATATAGGGCCATGTGGGGTTGGATAGCTTTTTGCCTTTAGTCCATGAAATCATCATTCAAAAATGGAGCTTGAGCTTTAGCTCAGGCAGGCACCAAAGACAGGTTTAGTCACAAGTCCCTTTCTGTCTAATCTGCCTTGCCTTCAGCATCTCCCACTCAATTGACGAGCTTTTATAACCAAGTCAGCATTCATTCATTTCTGGTTCCATAGCTCTCTATGCCACTCCTACTCTGGCCTCCTCAGGCTCTGCTGGGGGTTTTGATCTCAGGGTCTCTCTCTCTGTCATGTCAGCTCATGTCAGAAGTTCTGTTCTAAATGATTAAATGTGATGTAAGTGTCCTTCCTCAAATTGCATTTTGCGTTTACTCTGGTCTTCTTTGTCCAATATTAAAATTATTTTGATGATCTGAAACATTTAAGTTAAACAAATATGCAAAAATTGAAGAAATCTGGACAAAAACTTTTTCATGGCACTGGGTGTGCACGCACAGGCACACATGCACACATGCACACGTGCATACACACACACACTTACAGTTATCCTGATCCAGTTCTACCCCATCCTTGCCTCACCAATTCCTGGAGCAACAGACGCCACTGTTTGGATGTTTTAACAAGTATATATATATTTTTTTACTTTTATTGAAATTAGTTAATTAGCTTGCCAGCGGAGGATGGGCTACCCCGCCAGGTTCCTCCTGATATTTATTCCCACTGAGAAGTTTTTACAAACCACTGTTTTAGGATTTTTCTCTCTGTTGGGAGTTTTTTTTTTTTTTTTTGCTATTTTGAGGATTAGGTTGGGCTCTGCCTTTTTTTGCTCTGTAAAGCGTCTTTGTGACATTCAATTTGTGAAAAGCGCCATACGAATGAAACTGAATTGAACTGAATTGAACTTACAGACACAAACACTCATGCAGGTATGCATACACACAAATGTGCAATATCTGCACACACATCCACAGGCACATACAAGCTCATCCATGAACGTACAAATGTACAAATGCGCATCTACAGAAACAAGACCACATAGACATTCACATGCACATCCACGCACACACACACACAAACGCACTCACACACACACACACACACACATACACACACACACACACACACACACACACACACACACAAACACACACACACACACACACACACACACACACACAGAAGTTTCAATGACACCCATACAGACAGGCACAACATTGTCCCCTGTAGCACAGTATCCCCATCAGTACATTGCTACCCATTTCCAAGGAATTCATACTTTAGCACAAATGCAATGAACGAGACATTCCATATCATCTCATCATCAATACATTCAATGGTTACCAAAACCAAAAACACCCAGAGAGGCATTTTTTGCCAAATATTACAGCACTGGCTCTTTATGATATAAAGTCAGTGGCAACAAAGCTTGCAATCCTTGGTGAATTTCTCTCACCATGCTTTCCTGAGTTAGGCTGAATCAGACCACACATGTCAATGGAAAGCTGTTTTAGCTACCTATTCGCACAAACAGGAAATTGGATATTTTTAATCAAAAGGCAAATGAGCGGGCACATTTTGATTCCCTAATCAGATGGCCTCCCTCTGTCAAAATTGGTCCAGGTGTGTTGCCCAACATGTTTCCAAAAACCAGCCGGACTTGTTTCTTTTGGTCGTCCTCCAAGCAAATCAGGACTGTTAAAAGGCCGACCTAACAAGCCCTTATTTATTGCTTCCGAAAACAAAAACAGGAGAAACTCTGAGCCTAAACCAAGCTTGCTCCAGCTATGCAAACATTGGGATTGCAGGGAGAGCATTTTGGAAGAGAGCAATTGTTGTTCTTCCCCTTAACTAAGCAGCAAATTAGTCTGCGCTACTGCTTACTGCAGCAATTTTCTGATGCTTATCACCCTGGACAATCAGACCTGGGACCAGAGACCTTTTCTTTGCAACAATTTAGGATTCAGATCATTGGTGCATTGCAGAAGTGATTCTTAGCAGTTTCTTGACATCTTTGTCATGACAAGACTGCTTTTCAGAGCCCCTGTTCCAACTTAGAAAAAGTAGCAGCAATTAACTATGTAAAGGCCACTTACTGTATCGTCAGTATCTTGCATTTTGCTATGCAATTATGCCACTTTCCTTGTTTTTCAATGAATACTACGTGACTTGCTTCTGAATGATGTTTGGGCACCACAACATTTTTGAGAAATGACTCAAATAATTCCAAAGTATGTTTTTATAGATTGCTTGTTTTTTTTTTTTTAACATATTATTTTACTTAATTTAGGAAATGCCTCTTTATGAAGCTACTTAGAATTGATTAGACAAAGTTATTAGTCTCGAATTATGGCCCATAGTTTTACAATTCTTCCTGTTTGAGCTGCACTTGAACATATTGCTTCTAAAAGGTATCAAACCATGACTCTAATAGCACATTTTAAAACCAATTTAAGGACTGATGATGTAACAAAACCAGAAGAAAAGTGTGATGAATTAGTGGCCAACCTTGGTAAAGAGGGGACTTACAGAGGGTGCAAAATTAGAGCTTAAGTAATTACATACATTTTCGCATTTTTATGCGGCAATAACCTCTCTCTCAAGACAGAAGTGACCTGAAATACAGCCTGAATCTATTGCAGCAAAGGGGGAGCTATTCTGAAACTAACAAAAGCAGAAGTGGACAGGCTGATTTGAGACTCGTTTTTCATCTGGCCAAACTGAAAAACAATGCTGAGAAAAGCCCCACTATTGGGGCATTTAATTGGCACTCCTTCTCAAAGCCTTAATTTGCCTCAATTAATTGGTCAATTTATGATAAAGGAAGGCAGAAAAGTGGTAAAAAAAGACATATTAAGTGACAGATTATTGCCTTTGGAGAAAAATCTACGTAATGCTATCAAATAGTATTTTTTTCATGTGGAAATTAAACATAACTGAAATTTTATAAGGCTTCTGAAAATTGGTAAGTGACAAGTACTGCAATTCTACTACATTCAGAGGCCTGTTAGGTCATATGTGCTCTCCCTGTGGTTTTTTTCAAGTGCAAGACTTACATGCTGAAAGGCCTTCTACTTTAGGGAGCTTGTCAATATTCTGAACAGTGAACGCATTCATTTTTGAATGGACGCCTGTTCATTTTTGGATGCGTTTGAGGCTGCAAACCTGGTCACTGCGTTCAATGATGAACACCCTTCTGTTCATTTTCTGATGCGTTCATTTCCCGATGTGTTCATTCTCCGATGCCTGCCCAGGGCCTGATGCGTTCATCTATGTGTGCAGTGAGCTTTTAGATTATGGGCGTGGATATTCTTTTGTGAACGACGACTGAATATGGATGACAGATTATATAAACGCTTGTACAGGCCTATTTTAAATTCTCAGTTCCTTAAAGTGAAATATACTCAGTCAAAAAAGAAACTTCACCCTCGTTTGAAGGTCGATAAGTTGAACATACAAGAAAAGTGGTTTTAAATAATGATTTAATTCCATTCTGTACCCATTAAGGACGGTGTACCATAAAAATCATGTTCATAATGTAACCAGTTCCACGGAAATGCTACGGAAATGTAAGAGAGTAAAAATGGTAAGTTACAACTTGATGAAAGCAAGTCAATAGCGTATGCCCTCCATGAGCGTTCACAACTGGCGTTCCTGCACGCAACGTCTCCTCATGGATTGAATGATGCGTCTGAACACAGCTTTATCGGGGGATGCGTCGCCATAATTGAACCAACATGGCACCAAGTTCCTGCAAATTCTGTGGAGGGTTCCTTACTTGACGGAGTCTTCTGCCCAACACATCCCATACATGTTCTATTGGATTAAGGTCGGGAGACCTTGAGGGCCCCGACTCCTGCTGTGACATTGATGCCAGCATTCCTAAGAAAATTCCGCGTTAAATTGGCCGTATGAGATCTGGCATTATCGTGTTGGAATGTCAGACCTGGGCCATGAGCTGCCATGAATGGCAAAAGCTCTGTATCCTGCAGCAGTTAGGTTTCCTTGAACGACCATCAGTCGGGAACGGGCAGGACCATTAAAGGCACCCCAAACCATAACACTACCCCCCCAAACGGTCCACTTCCTGCACACAACACTGGGCGTAAATATTTATTAACATTCAGACATGCTGATTTTATAATTTTCCGCCTACTGTGCACATGCAGAGGTTTTACTTTTGCTCATCTGATTATCTAGATCTGGACTTGTCCCTGAACCAGCTCTCACAGAAGACTACTTAGGTTTCATGAGTTGTGATTTCAATCTGAAAAAATATTAACTGTACAATAAATGAGAAACGCAGTGTCTACATGTCCGAAAGTCGGACAGGGTTTTAATGATTTCAATCCGTGTCCAATAAATGAGTCGGATGGTTTTTAATATAACTCCGTGTCCGACAGTTGGATGGTTTCGATTATTGTTTTTAATTTCTTCAAATCTACTGAATCTTTTAGATATTAAACATGAATGTTTTGATAAGAGGGCTCAGTTCTTCAAGATGAGTACCGAGAATTTCAATCAATGTTCCTGTTTAAGCTCTGCTCAATAAAGTGAGTTGACATTGGCGCGGGACTTTGTGCATTTATGACGAATTTAGCAACTGTCGGACAGAGATCCTAAAATACTCCGTGTCCGAAAGTCATAAAAGTTCTAATTTTTTGAGTATTCCAGCAATTATTAGACGTACAAACTTGGCCATGTTTGTGTTCGACCTTCACAAAATGCAAATTGATAGCTATCGACTTTTCTTGGTCTTTTTATTCGTCTGTTTTCTTCCGTTGAAGATAGACAACAGTCTTTATTCGGTCTCTCTTTTAAAAAATTAGTCAGATGGATCGAACAGATTCATGCTTTATTTCCACACCAGAGATAAAATAGTGCTTGTAGTCAGTGAGCAAATCAATTCCATGACCATTGACATTGTGAATTAAATATCGCATGCACGATCAAGACTGTCGGACGCAAAATGCAAAATACTCCATGTCCGGCAGCCAGCAGTATTGATATGAGAGCAGATTTATAATGAAATAAAGAATAAAAATATATCACCAACAATCAGAACATCCAATGGGCACTGCAATCAATTTATTTGGGCCATTTTTATAAATACAACGAAGTCCGTAGGGGAGACCGGGTCTAGTTGTTACACTTTTTCTTTTAACGGCTGTAGAATTGATATTATCAGGTTTTTGTTATCAATATGCACTGTAAAGATAGAAAGTTTATTAGATTACATGACTGATCTGCAGCAACCCCTATATTCTGCGCATGCAAAATGCTGGTGAGGAAAAATAGACCCCTGTCACCTGTAACAAAACTACCCCATATATGGGGTTGTTTGTTACAGGAGGGGTAGTTTGTTGCAGGTTGTGGGGCATGTATCGCATGACAAATGGTACAAAATTCATGACAATCAATGGAACAAAATCTGAATATCATTGCAGAATTTATCGTACATAGTGGGCTGTAAAGTGTGGCATTTTTTTTTTGCTTGCACGCTCACAGGTTTAAAAAAAGAAAGGATTAATATTGATAATTTTGCAATTTGATATGAGCAGGACAAAGTTATCCTAGTTCTTATATCAAAAACTTGGGCTGTCGCGCATGATGTGATACAATGCGTTAACTATAATTTTAATGTATTTAATTTAATTTATTTACAGTCTTTTGCATACAAATTGCCTAGCGGTCACATCATGATTTGGAATTTAAAATGCTTTTTTATATAATAAGGAAAAAGTGGCATACTGACACCACAGGAAGCGATATTCATTCCAGTAAAGTATTCACACAGCAGCATTTGAATGTTTTGGCTGACTGAACGTATTTGGTGCCATTGAATCACAATTTATCTCCGGTCTTGAAATGTGTTAAAGCATCTTATCGAAATGAAAAGCGTAAGGGTATAGCGGAAGATTGACGATCGGTAAAGATATAATTAAACTGGAGATTTGGTAGGATTTTTAGTCGAAAAACATTGTTTAATAGGCATGTACCTTACAATATACTTCTAAATTCCGCAGGATGAGAGACGGGAATTTTTTTCGTAAGAAAAAATATTTACACATGTTGGTGTAAATTTTTTACCTGGAGAACAGATTCATTTTGTAACGCGAGAGGGTAGCTGCGTTAATGCCGTCCGGTCGGAAATGAGCGTGCTTGTTCATTTTTGAAAGCAAAATGAACACATGCTTGTTCATTTTGAACACTCTGCCGCTCGCTTTTTTAGCTGAACATGAACGGAGACTTGTTCATTTTGAACATACTGTTCAAATTTGAATAAATAACAAGCTCCCTTAATGCACATTTTTTAGTTAAGTGGATATAAATTAAACAAATGGAGGCACAACTCCATCAGATTAATGTATAAGATACTATTCCTCATGACTGCATGTACAGCACAAAAACCATTTCTTTTGGCTATGGTTTGAAGCTCACAAACTGATTTGTTGGTTTGGATGGAGAGCATGCGTCTAAGTAAAAGCTGTATCAGAATGTGATAATGTCAAGAGGCCGTAACAGCATAATAACAGGCTATACTGAGTATATTTGATATGAAATAAAAGACCAGTGTCTACAGAGCAGTGAGTGCAATGTTACTGTTGTATGTTATAAAATAAGCTTTGTGCTCTTTGGGGCACCCAAAGCGACAAGTCATAAATTGGGGAGGCATAATCATACAGTATTTTGAATAACAGCTCATTGCACCAGAATTTACGGGCAGAATTGATCCATCGATGAGTCTGTGGTCATGAAGTGATCCCGGGTACACACACGAAAAATGTGTCGCAATAAAAGTGTGATATTAATGTTCCTATGGCAATGGCATGTCTTTGAGGTGATGTTCCTTTCATGCATTTGAAATGGTGATGAATGGTGGAAGTGTTAATGACTCTACGTTTCTTTCATTTTGCTGTTGAAGGCAACTGATCAAACTAAGCCAGGGCCAACCCCCCCCCCCCCCCCCCCACCCCCGATTTAGGATCAGAGGCCTTGCTCAAGGACCCAGCAGCCACACTGATCTTTATTGTGGCAACACTAAGGCTTGCACAGATACCAGACTCAAGTCTATGTTACACTGAGAAGTGGCTAAAACATTGCTAAAATCCACAGATAGAAAATGGATAAATTTACCTGGATAGTGTATTGAATCCAGATGTGCACCACAGTGGTGAGTCAGACCTACAGAAACTAGCAGCCAGAACATACAAAACATAAAAAAAAGTATGTAAGCAAATAAATAGATAAATAAATACAACAATTTCGAAATAGTTAGGACGAAGTGTAAATTGTGAATAAAATCAAAATGCAATGACTTTCAGATCACGAGCCAATATGTTATTTACAATAGAACATAGATAACATTTCAAATGTTGAAACTGAGACATTTTACATTTTTATCCACAAAATGAGATTATTTCAAATTTTCTGGCTGCAACAGGTCTCAAAAAAGTTGGGACACAGACGAAAAAGGACTGAAAAAGTAATTAATATATAAGAGAATCAGCTGAAAGAACATTTAGCAAGTAATTAAGTTAACTGGCATCAGGTGTGTAACATAATTGGCTATAAAAGGGACGTCTTAGAGAGACTGAGTCTCTCAGATTTAAAGATGGCCAGAGGCTCTCCAACCTGTGAAGGCTTGTGTAAAAAAATTGTGGAATACTGTCAAAACAATGTCCCTCAATGTCAAATTGCAAAGGCTTTGAAGGTCTCATCATAGACAGTGCATAACATCTTCAAAAGATTCAGAGAAACTGGAAAAATCTCTGTGCGTAAAGGACAAGGCCGAAGACCTTTACTGGATGCCCGTGATCTTCAGGCCCTCAGAAGCCACTGCATCACTCACTGGCATGATTCTGTCATTGACATCACTAAATGGGCCCAGGAATACTTCAAGAAACCACTGTCTGTAAACACAGTCCGCCGTGCCATCCACAGATGCCACCTAAAACTCTATCATGAAAAAAGGAAGCCATTGTTGGGCATGATCCAGAACCGCTGCCGTGTTCAGTGGGCCAAGTCTCATTTAAAATGGACTGTAGCAAAGTGGCAAAGTGTCCTGTGGTCAGACGAGTCCAAATTTGACATTTTTGTTGGAAATCAGGGGTGTCGTGTCCTCCGGGCTAAAGAGAAGAAAGACCACCCCTCCTGTTATCAGTGTTCAGTTCAAAAGCCAGGATCTCTGATGGTATGGGGATGCATTAATACATATGGTATGGGACACTTGCATGTTTTAAAAAGCACCATGAATGCTGAAAGGTATATAAAGGTTTTAGAGCAACATATGCTCCCCTCCAGACAACATCTATTCCAGGGAAGGCCTTGTGTATTTCAGGAGGACAATGCAAAACCATTTACTGCAGCTATTACAGCAGCATGGCTTCTTAGTAGAAGAGTCCATGTGCTGAACTGGCCTGCCTGCAGTCGTTTCACCGATAGAGAACATTTAGCGCATAATTAAACGAAAAGTCTGTCAAAGGAGACCCAAAACTCTCCAGCGACTGGAAGCCTGTATTAAACAAGAGTGGGATCAAATTCCAATGGCTAAACTCAAGAAACTTGTCTCCTCAATGTCCAGACATCTCCACTCTGTGTTAAAAAGAAGAGGGGATGCTACACCATGGTAAACAGGCCCCTGTCCCAACTTTTTTGAGACCTGTAGCAGCCATCAAATTTGAAATGAGCTCATTTTGTGGATAAAATTGTAAAATTTCTCAGTTTCAACATTTGCTATGTTATCTCTGTTCTACTGTGAATAAAACACTGGCTGGTGTGATTTGAAAGTCATTGCGTTTTTATTTTATTCACAATTTAAACTTTGTCCCAACTATTTTGGAATTAGGGGTTGTAGATAAATAAAATGTTATCATGAGTGGTGATAAGGGCCAACTATCATCGCCAGCTGAAGGGGATTATTATTTCTGGCACCACACTAACTGTGAGCCGAGGTAAAAGCTTCGGGCCCCAGCTCCTTTAGTGGAAGAGCTGGGGTACTGCCTCTGTTTGAGCGCTCGGCCAGAAAGTATGCAGTGGGTCACAGATTTGCGGTCGGGCGGGAAATGCCTTTGGTATGTGTTTAAGTGCTCGCGTGCCAGAGCTAACTGCTAATGGCCTCCCAGATATCCCCTCCTTCTCTCAAACACACCATTAGGTGGAAAAGCTTGGCGTTCAGGCGACTGGTAGCACGGTTGTCCTTGCGCCAAAAAGGCGGACGCCAAGATCGGCGGCCTTTGTGGGCCAGCAGTAGAGCCTTTCTTCCCAGTTGAGACATTTCTGGGCAGCGACTCCTATCCCTGTTTGCTGTTTTCTCCAGTACTTAATTTTGCCACCACCCTGCTGTGATTGTCAAATGCTGTGAGCCCAGTTCATGCTTCATTATGACAGCAGCCAAAGGTATGGTGACTGACTTAATAAAATTACACTCAGGCCCAATCGTATGACTTGGAGGACACAGTCTGTTGTTATGCGTTCCGTTGTCATGGGGCTGCCATCTGGTGATGTCATAGAAAGGGACTCTCCTTCTGAAGCCAGTCTGCCTCGCCTGTTGGCAAGTACACTGACCTAAGAACAAGGGTAAAAACGTCAACAAAAAAAAATGTAAGAACTGAAATAAACTTGGAGGTAAATTCTTCCCTGACAACAGCAGAATGTTTGCAAAGACTGTGTCTGACTTTGAAGTGTGACAAGCCGTTTGGATTCAGCATAAAGCATTCTTTTCTTTTTCACTGAAATGCAGTTGTGTTCAGAAAAATGACCTGATCAACCACTGTTATTAGTAGTGGTGATATTTCTGCATGGCAACGAATTTACTTTTAGATGTAGTAGTGTAATAAAAAACAACAGACCCAAATGTAATGACATACATGCTGCTTGTTCTGAGTAATTGACTCATTAATTTAAAGGGGCATGTTCAAAATAATTGCAGTGTGGAGTTTAATTAGAGAATTCATTCATTCTGTGAAGAAACAGGTGTCATTAATTTTTGTTGATTAAGGAAGGAGGGAAGCAAATGTTTCACACATTGGAATAAAGTATATTTCCTTCTTAATTGCAAAGTAAAATAGGCCGTTCCAAACATTGTTCAGAGGAACAACATAATTTGATTAAAAAGTTGATTGGAGAGGGGAAAAACATATAAAGAAGTGCAGCAAATTATAGGATGCTCAGCTAAAATGATCTCAAATGCTTTAAAATGGCAACAAAAATCTGAAACACTCAGAAGGAAACAAGCAGGTTAGAACGGATCAAAAACTCGTCAGAATGGAAAAGACTCAGCCAATCACAGATGACATAAAATTACCTGTTAGTGCTGTTACAGTCAGAAGACATTTGATCAAAGCTAAGCAATCGGCAAGAAGCCCACATAAAGACGAGAAATGGCATGCGCAGAATCGAATAAAACACATCAATTGGCCTGAAGAAAAATGGCGTAACATTCTGCGGACTGATGTGAGTAAAATTGTTTTTTTCGGGTCTAGTGGTCGTCAACAGTATGTCAGACAACCCCCGGGTACTGAATTTAAGCCACAGTACACTGTGAAGACAGTAAAGCATGGTGGTGCAAAAATGGAGATGTTTTTCATACAATGGTGTTGAGCCTATTTATTGTATACCAGGGATTATGTATCAGTTTAAATACATCAAAACACTTAAAGAGATTATTTTGCCAAAAAATAAGGAAAATGATCCTGAAATGGGTGTTTCAACAAGCCAACAACCCCAAACACACGAGTAAGCGAGCAACATCTTGGTTCCAGACAAATAGGATAGAGGTAATGGAGTGGCCAGCTCAATCCCCTGACCTCAACCCCATTGAAAACTTGTGAGGTGACATTAAAAATGCATTTTCTGAAGCAAAACCCAATTATTCATGGGAATTGTGGAATGCAGTTTGTCATCCTGGGCTGAAATATCTGTTTCTAGATGCCAGAAGTTGGCTGACTGGATGCAACGCAGATGCGCAGCAGTTATCAAAAACTATGGTGATGAAACTAAATATTAGTTCAGTAATTTAAAGTGAAGTTAAATTTTGAGCTAAATTTAGCATTTGAGTTTGAAGAGAAAATTGTTTACACTGCTATTTTTTTGAACAGATTAATATTCCTTTTCTTTGCCTCCTGTAAAAGAATAATGCAGACTTGATCAAATTTGTTAATGCTTTGATTTTGAATTGTAAGGCCAAGCTAGCCGTCCAGCTCACCGATCTACTAAACCCCAGATTGCACTTCAGTCATTATCCTATATTCATCTTCACCAGTTTCTCATTTCCACTGAGTGGTGGCAGTGTGTATATAAGATTGAGCTTTGCTCAGTCTCTTCGTGAAGTCTCTAGCTCATGCCTGTTTGACATAGTAGTCTTGTATAGGCTTATTCTCTGAATTCGCAAACTTATACTAGAACCTAGGAACCGTGCTGTTTATTGTTTTACCAGCATGTAGATGTTTACGGAACCTCGTTTCCAATTTTGTTTCCTATTTGTAATGCAGTGTTACTGTAGGGTAGTCCAGACTTACTACTTACTTACTTACTCATAGTGTTCTTATTTAGGAACCTCTGTTCCTTGTTGTTTTGTATTTCTACGTTTGTGCCTTCTGCCATGCAGTTGGTTATTAAATACAACCAAATCCATTCTTGCACCTGAGTCCAGTCCTCAACTTCCTGTCTTCTGTGCATCTGCACTCTGCACGAAGTACAAACGTTACAGATATTGAATGTGTCATATTTCCGCTACATTTGAAAAAAGGAACTGAAGGCTATTAAAAACTATTTGCAGTTTATTCACGTTTGAACACAACAGTAAATGAGTTGATAGCCAGTGCTCGCACCATTATTGATGGTCAGATTATGTTAAGTGAGTACAAAGTTTAAATCAATGGAGAAAACCCAAATATTCCATAATTGTATAATTTCACTTACAAAAGAACATCAAACTTCCAGGTAAGAAAACACAGGGGCATTTATACATTTTAGCCAATGCAAAATAGATAAAGCTAAACATCCAAATAAAAGGGACTGATGTACCCTTTGTTCCATGAAAAAAAAAAAACAAGATTCAATATTTTATTTTTTCACCAAGAAAACAATGTTTTCTTCCTTTTAATCATCAGGGCAGAGCAATCATTGCTTTCTTCAAAAAAAAAAAATACCAGCTCTTAAAGGGACCAAAAATATTGTGCGCATTTGTCAAATCACAAGATTTAGTCTGGAACGAAATGTATGCTCTGGCAGCTTGATAAAGTTAATTAGAGACAGTCTGTTTACAAATTTCTACATTTTTCTCTGAAAGCATAAACAAATGTACACCACCTGCACATGCAGGACCGCGGCTGGAGATGCATTTTTCTGCACTTTCTCTTGTGAAAACCTGGCTAATCATTCGGCTGGGCGTGCCACTCTAACTCCTGATGTTTGTTTGCCTAAAGTAACCCTGCAAGATTTGACACCCTACATGAACTTGAATTAATATTTCTACCAGAACCTGAAGACTCATCTCAAAAGATTACAGCAGGTCTCTTTGGAATGAACCAAAACAGCTGTCCATGTGCAGTTTTACAGTGTGACATAATTTCTCCAGACACTTATGTAGGTGACGCCTTTGCAATCTTGTCCTCGCTGGCGGCCAAATCCTTCTGCAATAGTAGTGTTTCAGAAAGTTGGCATTCATTGCAGTTTGGCTTGGTCAGCACTTCTTGGTTGACTGGTTGTTATTGATGGAAAAGTAGTGCCCCTTGGTATAGAGATAGGGACACTGGTCTTTTGAAGCTCCTGTATTTAACACAAGAGATAGATCCAATTATTGTCAAACAGTGGTAATGAATATCCCATTAAATGGCATTTTTTGAAAGAGTGGGGATATAAACCCTGGTATTTCCTCAATAACACTCTTTAAACTCTGGCACTTTCACAGAGACCGAATCTGCATCTGACCGGCTATGCGATCCCTGATCTGATAAGATTCCCAATGTTCACTGAAAATTGCAATTAAGTTTCCATTTGATGTTCCCAATTAAATATTCCTAATTGAATGAACAAAATTGCCTTGATTCATTTTGCCTACCATGCAGAGAGACGCACTGAAGACACAGTGCTGACTGTGATTAATAACATTGATGAGCACCTTGAACAGGCTCAGAACCTGGTCAAAATTACGTTCTTGGATTTCAGCAGCGCATTTTAATAATATCCAACTCCACCTCATGGTGAAAAAAAAATTGGTGGATCTCGGTGCAAATCCCAATCTTATATTGTGGATTAACAACGTTTCGACTGATCACAGTCAGCATGTTCGATTCTTCCATCTCATGCCCTAAAACCATTAACACAGGTGCCCCCTCAAGGATCCGTTTTGTTCCTTATTTTATACACTTTGGGCCTGATTTACTAAGACCTTTAGCGCATGCAAAATCTTTTTGCCCGTGCAAAACTAATAACATTGCCCATGATTGGCCAGGGTACTTGCCTTGCACTAATCAGTGGCAAGGTTTCTGGTTTCACACGGGCAAAAAGATTTTGCATGTGCTAAAGGTCTTAGTAAATCAGGCCCTCTGTGCACCAATGAATGTCAGGCACTTACACTCAGGCCTACATAATATATGCAGATGACATAGCATTAGTAGGGTTCTTAAAATCTGACACTTCAATGGAGGGTTTTTAGAGGGTGTTACTGTGACGGTGCGTTCAGGAACCACAAGCGAGAACCAGAATTCTAAAAATTGTAAGCCTTTATTGCAAAAATGGGTCAAAACCAGAAAACAAGAATTGCCAAGCCAAAGTCAAAATCCAAAAACAAAGTCGATGAACAGGCAGGGGTCGTAACCAGAGAAGCAGATGTGCAACTGTAGATAAATCAGTAATCCAAAAATCGTGGTCAAAATCCAGAAGGGTAGGTCATACACAGGGCATCAATAACAATAATCCTGGTCGTACAAAAAAGGTACAGAATCCAAAAGTAGCAAACAAGAAGGGGCAAAGCAAGATCATACAAAAAAATGTTGTAGTTAGAAGCAATAATCAAAAGGCATACGAGGCTCTCTGCACTAGTGAAAATTGATCAACGTTCTGACAGGGAAAAAGCTGCATTGAAGACCTTAAGTTGACAGGAGGGAAGTCACATGCTATGCAGGGCCAGGTGATTAGGATGAGAACTAATAACAAAGGGAAATACACATGGGGAAGTCCTAAACACAATAACTGGCAAGCGCCAAGACATGGACAGGATTCACATAGACAACCTATGACAAATAAACGGCTCCGGTCAAGGAGTTCTACGTGCACAGACAAGGAGTGCAGGATAGCAATTAAGCAAGTGCGAAAGATTTCGCAGAAGCACAGGGAGATACAGGGAAAGTAAAGCAAGGGGCGGAGACTAGAATAGGGCAAGAGCTGAGACTGCGTTAGTAGTAATTAGTAGCGGTGCAACTTTACAAATTAACCCAAGTGCTCGTTAGTTAGTTTGTAAGTAGTATGTACATGGGTTAGTTAGGTTAGTAAATATAATACAAAATATAAATGTTAGTATATATTAGTAATCAAGGGAAGCAGGGCGAAGGAAGTAAACGAGAATTGAAGTAATAATGTGAAACACCAGAAACCACTGAAATCACCCGAAGCAAGAAGGCACGCAGACTGGGAAGATGGACTGTGCCATACTGATCACAAGACAGGGGTGACAAAAGTGCAATGAATACAGAAATGGCATAAACAGAAAAACCAGGATGTATAATAAGCAAAATCAATAAATAAAAGACATGGCAAAACCAGAATCATGACAGTTACAGGCTTTTTTCAGTGGTGATCAGATAATCTCCTTGAAATGAATGTAAAGAAAACAAAAGAGATGTACAGATTATAGAAGGAAAAAAAACAATTGCCCCCTCCTCCAGGATTAATGGTGAATTAGTTGAGCAGGTCTCAGCTTAAAAATATCTTGGAGTGAAAATGGATGATAATTTAAGATTCAATGACTGAAAATGGTTTAAATCGAAGAAACTACAACAGAGGCTGTTCCTTCTTAGGAAATCGAACCACTTTTGAGTAGACTGTCATATCCTTCAGATGTTCTGCAAATCTGTCCTTTGGCCTGATCTGCACCTTTGGAAACGTGTGTTTAGGATCATGCCAAATTGCAGCACATAATCAAGACAGCAAATCAGATCGTTGGGGTCCATCAGGTGACTGCAGCATATCTGTACCATGACCTTATTTTTTTTTTTTTAAAAAAGAAAAATGCTGATCAGATCCTCAATGATGTGACTCATCCTCTCCATCTCAAATTCAAAAAGTTTGTCAAATGGCAGAATCATGCAACAGAAAATTCTGTTTGATTACTGAATGATGGGCTGATAGATGGGCAGTAATGTTTTTAGGTGTTGGTACTTTGTTTTTGGGTTGTATATTGTATATGATGCATATTTATTCATATTGTTCACATTGTTAGCATTCCACAGGTTTTTCTGTTTACATGTGTGTGTGTATGTGTGTGTGTGTGTGTGTGTGTGTGTGCGCGCCCACGTGAATGCATCTATGTGTGTGTGTGTGTGTGTTTATTGGTTTGTTAGTGAATGTACCGTATGTATTGTCCTTTTCTGTTTTCTTCTGGGTGCAGTTTGCATGTTTTCCCCTTATCTCCATGTGTTTCCTCTGGATACTCTATATTCCTCCCACAGTCGTAGGCCATGCATATTAGGCTAGCTGAAGCTGCTTTATTACTCATAAGTATTAAGTTGTGTGTGGATGGGGTCTTTGGCCTGGAATTAATTGGCGAACTGTCCTAAGTATATAATTGGATAGGCTCCAGCCACCCATGACCCAGAGCAGGAGTCAGTGGGTTTGATGATCAATAAATGGATAGATGGACGTATGGACCTTTTAAAACTTTTAATGGCAGTATCACTTCTTTTACAAAACTATATGAGCAGATATGTTTAATGTGGACATGCAGTTATTCACATGGTGTTCCAGTCATTGTGTGGGTGCTGTCTTTTTATCAGCTCAACATTCAGGGACGGCTTTGTCTTTCTCTGAAATGTATCCAACAGGAAGAGAATAGAAATTAGACCGGGTGTGAAATGATCGCAGGTGTCTTCCACACTTTTCTTTAAATGCAAGGTGAGGTGGGTGGAGGTCAGGAGGAGGAGTAAAACTGAGAGCGAGATTCTCTCAGCAGTCCCACAGGTGGCCTGAATGTGTTAATGTCATACCATGTGCTGCAAATGGAACTTATCCAGCTAGCAAGTAAATAACATCCATCAATCTGTCTACCATTGTGGGCTGCCATTATGTGCGCCAATTTAACACTACACTCACGCTTTCACTGAAACCTAACTGTCCCACATAATGTCCCCCCACCCCCCAGAAAACTTGGAGCTGATTCCACAAGGAACGTTCGCTATTGCTGTTATCATGAATGTGCCTCTAGTTCAGCAAAACAGCCTTAATTGAGGTGCTAAAGCTCTTTAACTGGCTTGTAAATTTGCATGTGCTCGGGGTGAAATATTCACCTCACCTGACCGTTTGATCTGCCGCAATCATCCGTCTCGCCATCTCAGGGTGGCCAAAGCACCCGTTTGACTCTCTCTCTCTCTCTCTCTCCCCGGTCTCCATGCCACTGCTGTCGGCAGACACAAAATCCTGGTTCAGAATGTATTGAAGTCCTTTCCAGTATTTTACTCCAGTCTCCTGAATTGGAAAATCTTGAGTGGGGATCATCAAATCAAAATCTTCAAGGTCTTTGAAGTGCTGGTTTTCCACCCTCCCTTTACTAAGGAGTTTGGTGCAAAGACAGGCTAGCTTATCAGTGGCACATATTGTGCCAATAATCAGTAAATTACCTGGAAGAAAAGAAAAACAGGAATATTGTAAGGCTAAACTCAGATTTTGCAAACCTTCTACTTTCACCAGGAGAATGTCTCTGAATCTCTGACCATCTACTTTGGATGCTAGGCCGTGACAGCTTTCCTTTAAATTGGGAGACGGAAGGTCGGAATTGAAGTCACCATTGTAAACCATGTGAAAAAAATACAAGTGAAATGGTTCAGTGCTGCTGTATGGTCGACTTCTGCTTATGATTATGAAAATTTATTACAACACTCAGTCTGATCAATCTGATCTTTAACTCATTCCCTACGGCAAGCCGCTGCCAACGGCGCGGCGAATTCTACCATTCCCTACGGTAAGCTGGTGCCAGCGGCGTGGATGACCATTCGCTGTCTGATGAAAACACGAAATCAGTTGACGATCGCAGTCATGGGCCACCTGTACTTCAGTACTTTATATTGTGTAATTTTCAGGAAAAGTATTCCGTACAAACGTGACAATTTTATATAAAAGTATTCTGTAGGGAATGAGTTAAATCCCTCACATCTCGGCTCGTTAGCAGGTTCAGATTTTACACCAGCCCTTCCATAGTTAGTGCATTTGGGCAGCAGATGTCGATGGATCTGTTCAAAAGCCTGCTGTGATGTACAGCAACCGCAACGATAAACAACAAACCTATGATTAAATACAAAATGTGTTCTCATTGGGTTAATTTACTTAATGGAAAGAATGAAATATGTTGCCATTTAAATGTGGGATGCTGGAATTATTAAACCCACAGCAATATGTAGAATGTTTAACCTTAAATGCTGTCAGTCCGGTTGTAACTTTAAAAGGTAGTGCAATTGCATTGCATTTAACAGGCATTAGTCGAATGTTGTTATGTTATACTTCATAGTGATTGTTATTGACTTTTTAAAATTTAGTTTAGTTTTAATTTGGCTTAATTTATGCCTGTGAAAGTAGCCAATAGTCTTTTCGTGACAAATTAACTTGAAGAAGTATAGGCTAAGGAACCTTGGTTAACTGAAGTAACTGTAGACCACAATGGAAAAATGATCAGTCACATTTTCGCATTGTGGAGAAATGATGAATTAAAAATTCAAAACTATCTTAGAAACAAAGCACTGAAAATATATGCTAAATATATAAAATATTATTATAATATATTATATAATTATATATTACCATAAATATTATAATATTTAATACATAAAATATACACAAATGCAAAATTTGGACTCTGATCGTTTTTCCTTTGTGGTCTTTAACTGTATCAAGGGAACAACAGGAGTGCCCCAACTTGGGATTTGAACCTGCAGCCTGTGCACTTTTGCTGTTATTAGTGACCAGTAAAATCCATCCATCTTTTCCCTACCCCATTTATTCCTGGTCAGGGTTGTGGGAACTCCTGACCCTAAGGTGCTGCCCACTGCCCCATCATCCCCTGCATGACTGAGTGCTTGGGTCACACTGGAACATCGCAAGCTTTTTGACTTGCTCCCGTTCAAAGCACCCAAATGGCCCTTATCATAAATGGTCATCTCTTGAATTGGTAGCGCAGTATTGGGCCAGATATGATTATTCTCATTATTTGATTATGTTCATGACATTTACATCATTGGTTAAAATGCCCATGTGGCATTGTGTCTCCATTTCAGTTGTCATTTCAGTTGTTGACCCTTTCCGACTTATTTCTAAAAAGGCATTTAGATGATGTTAAGGTATTCAACTCAGCTGAATTTGCCCTGTCTGTGAGTAGGCAGTGCACAAAGACTGGTCATCTGCAATCTATTACCATTACCATTATGTGAAGCAGGAATTTAGTCAGTAGGGGCTCCTTGGGGGATAATGTCATTACCGCCTCTTGGCACTAGGGGGGTCTCTCCATCAGCTGCTCTGAATCAGAACAGACAGAGCTTTGATCAGTGACATTATCATCAGGGAGAACGAGGAAGATGGCATCATTATGGTCTCTTGTCCTCAACAACCGGGTGGTCTTTGAAGAACATTCACAGTGTCAGAAGGGTGCATCTGGTATCGGGGGGTGAGAATAGGACTTTGACAGGACAGATGCGGCCAAAAATGGGTCAAATCAGCTAGTGCCTTAATCTACCATCATGTAGTGAATAAGCCTTTCATGTGATGGAAATTAAAGGAGCAATATTCTTTCAGGAAGTCCATGCGTCCACAGGACTGCCTGGCTGATGGTACATGTGAGACAGGATACACTAAATGAAGAATAAACCTGACTGGGAGCACACCAGGCTGTTCCCCTCATATTGCGTGGGTCTAAGAGTATGAGGGCATTCAGATATTCTACAACCCAGCTGGCGCAATAAACATTAACAGGAGTGTAATGGAGAAATGAGTCCCTCTGGGGCCAAAAACTCTGGTAAATATATAAATAAATGCATGAAGGAATAACAAGAAAAATTCATTGTTTACTTTTTTGCAAAACAGGTGTTAGAACAAAAAAAAAACACCTTGTTAAACAGTTTGATACCAGCGATAATGGTATTTTCTGCCACAACAGGCCATAATTAAGTTCCATTCATCCCCTTTGGCTACCATCCCTCTTTTCTGACTGGGGCAGTGCGAATATCGATTTTGGTTTGCCCTGTTCGAACAGTCCTGCACACTACTTCTTCACTGTCTGCCTCTGGCACGGGATTGGATCAGGGACTGATCTGTCCTCAACCCTCCCTTCACAGGTGACAGGGATGGTGCCAGCAGCCAGATTCACAGCCAGCACACCATCAGGAGGTACGCCACACCTGGGCCAGACCCAGGGTTTAACAGGAGGTGCTAAAACAAAAGGAGCGCTTGCCTGCTGAAGTTGTCACCTATTAACTGACAGGTGCCAAGCCTAACATTAAAGCCAAGAATAATGCAGCCCCTATAAACATATAAATGAGGTGCATTTGTTTTTTTGCACCACTCCATCTATGTGGAGCATTAAGGCTACTAAATGCTAGTCTTCTGTTTGCATGTTTGTTGTTTTACAGGCCTTATGATAAAAACAATCCCCTTCTTCTCTTCTATAGTTTGAATTCCTCAAACATGATGCAAAAACAGTTGTTATTAGCATATTACAGGACAAAATGCACATTGATGAAACAAAACGCTTAACAGGTCTTTGACACACTCTCTGCCGCTTCAGTAGAGCATATGTGAGAGTATAGATTGATGGGACCTGCCAGATAACTGCTGAGGTGCCTGCTCACAGTTCATCCAAAGAGTCCATTGAGATTTCCCCGGGCACTATCATCTGCACAGGGCCCCACAGCTGCAGTTTCACTTACTTATTGCCTTTTGTCCCCTAGCTTTCTCAAACTTATCTATCACGTAAAGTCATCCAAAGATGATGGCAATGTAAATGAGAGCTACTGCCATTTTTTAAACACAGGAGCAGGCCACCATGAAAACCTTTCTATTTTGGTTCTCTCCTAAAATACTTGGCCAATAAAACTGGAGACACATAAAGCACAAGCCATGTACAATAAATCACCCTAGATGAGTGCTGCCTCTACTAAGGACCATCAATAATGTGGTTTAGTGAGTCTCACAGTTATTTACCCGTTCCAACCGATCTAGTGTACCGTGCCATGTAAAACTCAAACTAGCAACAGATGTCACAATAAGCACGTCAATGTAATCCCATCGCTCCAGTGTCCATGCCTTGGCATCCAGTGAACTTATTTCACAGAACCTGAAAGGCTCTACTCCTGGTCCAAAGGTTCTTGTCTGGCTTAGTGTTTATTCTTTATGGTCTTCTCTTTTTCTTTTTGCGTGAGAAACAGGGTTTTTGATTTACGCTCCCTGTTGTTTCACTTTGGGATGAACAGGACTTTACTCGGCCGTGCTACTGTTGCCCAAATGTCCCGAGCCCATTAACAGCTGGTTCACCTCCAAGTTAGCATGAGTATTTATATGGCTCCCACACAAAGGGAACAGCTTCTATGGTCGTGGAGGAGGTATAGTATGTGGGCTATTGCCTCCAGATGGCTGGGAAATGGTTCTCATGGCTCTTGATGCTGAAATATTCCATCAAACAATGTGCAGAATTGGTGCCAATGAAAAATTAGGCTAAATTTATGCTCATTGTGAAAGTCAGTTTCAGTACACAGTGGAGCTATACCAACACCAAGCTAACAATGAGACCCAGTTTAAATCAATGGGGAATCCATGCAGCTTGATCAAAACCGCACTAGTTTATAGGCCTAGCTTTGATTTACTGAAAGCCAATTCACACACTTGGCGAGAACAACTGTCTGTAAAGGCCACAAACTCAATGTTCACGTTTAAGACTCAGAAGACGCAAATTAAAGCAAAACTTCCACAACTTTGAATATAGGGCATAATATACAGTTACCAGTCAAAATCTGCATGTCTGCGAGATTGATTCTTCCCTGTTGATCCTGCGATTGCCCCCCCAAGCACAGTTCTTAACAGTTACCAACATGTACAATACATTTAGCAATTGACTCACCAAGATTCTATGCCTCTTTGATGAAAAGCCTGCGTGTCTGAAATTTACCTTCCCATTGTTTTCTATTGAAAAAGCTGCAGACACACATAAATATAACCAACGCATTTCAAATCCAAAGAGTACAACATCCCATGAAATTTATACACTCAATAATAAAGGGATATGTTTGTTAGTCCGTGCTTGGTTTTTGAGTAGGTATCATTTAAAAACCATTTTAAATACAACGTACCTACGAGAGGATCCGGTCTTTTTGACAGAATGCCGTTTGACGTCAGTCACGACTTGAATACGCCCCTGGACATTCTATTGGTCCAATCAGCTTGCGTGGGCAGATCTATTCCAGGGTGAGCAAACTCAGTGGCTCTGGGGTGAGATTATGTAGCTACAGTTTATTAGCACAATTTCAAGAAGCATAGTGAAATAAAAATAGGACCAAACTGATAAAACATTTTTCCATAAATATTTAACAGACCTTTTTGCAGAGAAAAAAATCACATAACAGACACCTAGTATGGGAAAGGTTCTTCCAATTATATATTCTGCAGTATTCAGAAGTGCAATGCAAGTGAATGGGGAGGTAGATTTCAAACGTGTCCTCTTCATTACAGAGGCATGGAATCTTGGCGAGTCAAATGCAAAATGTATTGAACACATTGGTAACTGCCTATTACGCCCAATATCTAAAGTGGAGAAAATATTGCTTTTAAACTAGCTGGCAGCCAGTTAAATAAAGGGTTACCTGTCACTACCCTTACGTGAATTTCTTTTGTGTCTCTTCCTATTCAGCAACTTGTATGTCTATTAGGTGTTTGTTTATAATGATTGGTTTAGGTCTTGTGTGTCTGCCAACTCCCAGCTGTGTATCATTACATGGTTATTCTCTAATTACTATGTGATGGGTATTTAAGCTCTCTACTGTGTTTTGCAAGTTGCTGGATTGTAAATAGCCAATTGTTCATAGAACCAGTCAGTTTCGTTCTTGTCTTTGTCATGTACAAAGTGTACTTTAATGACAGTGGTCTTGGAAAGCCTTTCTCTAAACTTAGTTAATACGAGCAGCTTTCCAATCCTAATTAGGGTCCAGGATTGGGACAGCCTTCGACTTAACCCAGCTCAAGTCAGCGTCAGTCCAGTTCAATAGGAACAAGCTCCCAAGCCTAATCAGGGTCCAGTTCTTGTTAATCCTTTGAAGTCTGTTTTTGAGTCCAATTTGTTAGGAACAAGCTTCCAAAGATTCTACGGTCATCAAGATTATAACCAAGTTTCCCTCAAGCATCTCAATCCTCCTGTAGGACAGTTCGGTGCTGGCGAGATGTGCACTCCACCTGACTGCTATCCCGAAAGCTCTTGGCCGGTAATTAGCAGTCCAGCTTTGTCTGCTACATCTGTACTGAACTGTGCCATCCTAACCTGGGGCTCTGTCCCCACCTCTTCCTCAGGGGTTCCATCCCCTCATTATTGTGTAAACTGTCAATCACCTACCTGTTGGATTGTACTCCGCCTCTGCACTTTATTCCTGGTCTGGACCATAATAGTTACCAGCAGATTTTCTGGAATGTCTAGAACTGCATTGCCCACAGTTACAAGCATTAGGATCAATGTTGCAGTGTTCTATTAATCACATTCAAATCTTGTTTGCGACGTACCTCCTTTTAACGGTGAGCAAACCCAAAATGGAGAAACATCTCAAAAAATAGTTTCAATGCCGTTAAAAAATACAGTTTCAATGCAAGGAATCCCAATGCCTAAAAACCAATAAAACAAGACCAAAATTGTGTTATAGTACGTACAAGAGTCAAGTTTATATCTTAGTCACCCATGCCCCCCCCATAACTGAATTGGGAAGCTAATTCCCATCCTTACGCATTCATCCAAATGGTGAAATGTGAACCAAATGCGGTCAGTTTGTGTAAAAACACCCTCATCATGGTCAGGGGATTCCCGCTCATGGCACTGTCAGTAGGCGCCTGGCTTTTTTGAAAAATCTCAAGCACTTCAGAGAATTCTCTGTCTGTTAATGCACTGGAGCAGGAGTGTGTTTTTATAGTATCAATGTTCCGCTTTATCCCAGAGGGTCATGTCTTTAGCTAATGTTTGCACCCCAAGTGAATGATCCCAATATTATCGACTGGTGTTCTATGTTGTAATTCTACCTTTAGACTAAATATATTTGCATGGTCAGTATCTTCATTTTTTTGTGTGAATTGAGTATGCAAAACATGAGATTGGAAAAAGTTTGAAAACCAGTAATATAATTAAAAATCTCAGACTTACTGAGAAACCCTGTAAATAACACTGTATATGTCACAAACTGCACAATGCACAAGAGAGTTTTAAAGCCTTGATGTGTGCTAGCAGGCATATATCAACCCTTGCCCAATAGTTCTATTAAGCAATGAATGCACAGTACCTATGGGCTAAATGGCTGAATACAGGCATTTAGTATGAAATTCTGAGCATTGCTGTGTGTAGCCCAGTCTAAAATATATCAGTTTAGACAAACCAATACATAAATACAAATGAATAAATAAGCACATAAATAGTAGAAATATATAATTTGAAAAATTACAATGTGAATTCATTCAAGTGTTTAAAAGTATTTTAAAATTGTTCACAGTTCATGATTAAAAAAAGGGCTATCTGAAAGACTGACTTTATAGTTTGTGTGTAATGTACATGGAGCAACACATGTAGGTCACAGTCTAATTTGGGAAATGTTAGGTTGTCACTTTAGCCTTTCTTTTATTTTGATTTAACGCTCCCAAAGCTTGGATCCAATAAGCTGTGATTCTGGGGGAGAGAGGCGGGTCTTGGCTGTGCGTACGCAGGCTTGGCTGCCAGTGAGAAAAAACTATTCCATTGTAGAGATGTGAAAAATCTTTTGTTCACTGCAGAAGGTGATTATGTCCAAAACTCAGGTTAACGCAGAGTTACACCTTCTGTTGCAGACTTGATATTATCTGTACAAGAGGGAGGACCAAGAAGCCTTCCTGAGACCCCGTAAAAAGTGTTCCCCTGCCAGGGTTTGAACTCTTGCTGAGGTGGACTGGGACTGCTGCTTGTTGTTTTTTTTCCCCCCGATACTGCATCTGCGGCATTAAGGCTCATTTGCCATCTCTCCCATGTTTATTACCTTCCCAGAACATTCCATTGGTCCGTGAGTACTGGCTAAAGGACATGATTTTCCTGATATATTTTTTTTTATCGCTTGCTTTTGCGAGTGAAGCAGCCAATGTGTTTTAAGGCCCCTCCGATCCCGGGCTGCGATTCAGTCCTGCACCGTATGTTTCATGGACTGTGCTGTGTGCGTGTGTGCATGAATGAGGGCCCTACAGTAGGAGTGAAATCTGAGTTTTACTGGTTTCAAGGGATTGGTAAAAAACATTTTGCAGGTACTCTACTGTTTGTAAAGTGGCTATTTTATTTTGTTATTTTGGTTAATATTTTCACTAAATTTAACCCTTTTTGAATTAAAAGAGAAGTGTTTTGTGTCATATTTGTTCATTATGATAGTAGTTGAGTTACTAAAAAAAAGTGAATTCATAATCTATAATTCTAAGTGGGAATTAATCCTAGACTAAGTGGAGGCACCATCAAATAACATATCATTTATTAGTTAAAATACTGTGAATTGATTAGATAATATTTTATACAGGTAAGCGCCGACAGAAAAATTCTTAAAAAGTCTTACCCAGGACCCCGCCCATAGTACTAATACACCTCCACCAAAGAATAATATAATAGATACATGGGACAGGTGCTACGCAATTGGAGGCACCGCTGGGATAGCCAATTAAAATTCGCTTGGTAAAATTTGTTGAAATGAGAACTAATCAGAAAAAAAGAAAATTTGTTAAGAATAAAACAGCAATTAAAAGGGATTTAAAAGGTTGGTAGCCCAATAAGACCCACGTACTTTATTTAGCCTGTAAACTAACACTGTAAAAGCTAATACTGTTTATAGTAGGAAAATCATTAAATGACACTAGTTCTGCTGTCCAATAACAAAACAGTATAATATTATCATGACTAATTCGGCAAGTAGCATGTTGCAGACAGAAATGCTCAACTGGAGCAGAGGAGAGGGACTTGACCTAAACCATGCATTTATGTTGTCTAGCGTGCCAGAAGATACAGAAATCTCTCAGATTGAAGATGCTATGCATACAATAAAAGCGTTAGGCAAAATGAGAGTGCGAGGTAAAATGTTTAACCCTAAACTCCAAAGCCTAGTGTATTATGTGAATGTCGAGAAGAGCTAAACCTCTCTATGATTCCACATAATGTAATACACCTCCACCAAAGAATAATATAATAGATATATGGGACGGATGCTATACACACATACACACACACACACACACACACACACACACAACAATGCTCAGAATTTCATATATATATATATATATATATATATATACAGTGCTGTGAAAAAGTATTTACCCCCTTCTTGATTTCTTATTTTTTTGCATATTTTTCACACTTAAATGTTTCAGATCATCAAACAAATTTTAATATTAGAAAAAGACAACCCGAGTAAATACAAAATGCAGTTTTTGAATGATGATTTCATGTATTAAGGGGAAAAAGCTATTCAAACCTACCTGGCCCTATGTGAAAAAGTAATTGCCGCCTAAATCCTAGTAACTGGTTGTGCCACCCTCGGGGAGAAGAACTGCAGTCAAACATTTGTGATAACTGGCAATGAGTCTTTCACATCCCTGTGGAAGAATTTTGGCCCACTCTTCTTTGCTTAATTGTTTTAATTCAGCCACATTGGGGAGTTTTTGAGCATGAACAGCCTGTGTAAGGTCATGCCATTGCATGTCAATCGCATTTAAGTCCAGACTTTGACTTGGCCACTCCAAAATCTTCAATTTTTTTTTTTCAAGCCATTCAGAGGTGGACTTGCTGGTGTGTTTCGGATCATTGTCCTGCTGCGTAACTCAAGTGGGCTTGAGCTTGAGGTCACCAACTGATGGTTTGACATTCTCCCTCAGGATTTTCCGGTAGAGAGCAGAATTCATAGTTCCATCAATTACGACAAGTCGTTCAGTTCCTGAGGCAGCAAGGTAGCCCCAAACCATCACACTACCACCATCATGTTTGACTTTTGGTATGATGTTCTTTTTACGAAATGCTGTGTTAGTTTTACGCCTAATGTAACGGGACGCACACCTTGAAAAAAATTCAACTTTTGTCTCGTCAGTCCACAGAATATTTTCCCAAAAATCTTGGGGGATCATCAAGATGTTTTTTGGCAAACGTGTGACGAGCCTTTGTGTTCTCTTTGCTCAGCAGTAGTTTCTGCCTTGGAACTCTCCCATGGATGCCATTTTTGCCCAGCCTCTTTCTTATTGTTGAATTATGAACACTGACTTTAACTGAGGCAAGTGAGGCCTGCAGTTCTTCAGATGTTGTTCTGGGTTCTTTTATGACCTCCTGGATGAGTAGTTGATGCGCTCTTGGAGTAATTTTGGTCGGCCGGCCACTCCTGGGAAGGTTCACCAATGTTCCAAGTTTTCTCCATTTGTGGATAATGGCTCTCACAGTGATTCTCCGGAGTCCCAAAGCCTTAGAAATGGCTTAGCAACCCTTTCCAGACTGATAGATGTCAATTTCTTTGTTTCTCATCTGTTCTTGAATTTCTTTATTTCGCGAGCATGAAATGTTGCTTTTTTAGATCTTTTTGCCTATTTCACTTTGTCAAACAGGTTCAACTGAAGTGATTTCTTGATTCAACAGGTCTGGCAGTGATCAGGCCTGGGCGTGGCTAGTGAAATTGGACTCAAAAAATGTGGTTAATCACAGTTAATTCATGATTTAACGGGGGGGAATTACTTTTTCACATAGGGCCAGGTAGGTTTGGATAGCTTTTTCCCCTTAATAAATGAATCATCATTTAAAAACTGCATTTTGTATTTACTCGGGTTGTCTTTGTCTTATATTAAAATTTGTTTGATGATCTGAAATATTTAAGTGTGAAAAATATGCAAAAAAGTAAGAAATCAGAAAGGGGGCAAATACTTTTTCACGGCCCTGTATATATATAATTTTTCTCATTTTGGACCATGGGATTCATGTACGTACGTATGTCTCAGAGCATTCTCTCCTGAATGGCTGAAGAAGCTCCCACAGATGTGCTGTACTTTCATACTGTTTCCTTCTTATCTTTCTGTGTAATAAGAGCAAAACTAGCTTGATTCTACTTCTCTTGTTGGAAAATGGGCAGAATTTGTTTGTCTGTTAATTTTTCCAAGCATGGCTTTTAACGAATTCTAAAATGTTGGATATTATCCTGTGACAAAAGTTAACTTCTGACTATTTACTTTGCAGCTGGTGCCATTTGAATTCATTTACAGAAGTTCAAATACTAAATTTTCCCAGAAAAAAACGAGTGCAATAAGTGCTTCCAATCTTTTGGTACTGTACATAGTTCTGGCAGCTGAAAATGTGTCTGCCATTGATTCAAGGAAAGAATCAAAAAGCAGGCCATGAGAAAAACACTGCTCGTGAAATAATTTGATCAGAATTCTGGCCGCTCCAAGAACCCAAGACATTCGATCCGTCGTATTAGGCCCTTTCAGTACCCCTTAGAACTGTTTTTGGAAAGATAAAGATCCATGCAATATCTAATAAATAAAGTTGATTAAATGGACTGGGTCATTGCAGGCTGGTTATGTTACCCTCTGTGAATGTGAGGCTGAGCCTGAACCAATATGAGCCACTGGAATACAGCCCCCTGCTTTACATTAGCCATTATTCAGCTGACACTTATATCCAAAGGAACTTACACTTGGTTAAACTAATCAGGGGAGATGTGGGGCTGAGGGCCTTGCTCAATGGCCAAACAGATGCACTGACCTTATTATGTCTACATTGGGGCTTGAACTGCCAACCTCCAAACGTCCAAGTCCCAGTGAAACAGTCCAGTCACTGGAACACAGATCCTGGTATTCAACTGCTGCAGTGAGCCAGGCATCAAAAATAGGGGGAATACAAAAATACATGAGCATCATCGCATCATGCTTTCCATGCAGATCCACTTCCGAAAGTACTGTGTGCTTTGATCCCATGCTTAAATTAGGCATTTAAGTCTTAACTTGAGAAAACCCAAAAAATCGTTGGCACTCTGCAGAAAAAAAAAGAAAAAAGAAAATCTGTCATGCTTGAGCTGATGTAGTAGTGTAGCCTGTGTTTTAGCCACATACCATGTGAGCGCATGTCCAGAAACTGTTGCTTTTCAAGAGAGGCCTTATGCAGACAGTTTGTCTGTTATAAGCTTTTCATTTTATTTAAAAAAATGGTAGGCATAATACAGATCTAAGCATCAATTAAACAGATTACTCAAGTGTAAGTATTTTTATTTTATCACCATTTCAGCAATTGCACCTATTATTATAATGAGTGATGCTGTTACAGGTGTTGCACTTGCATTGGGAATCCAATACACTGTTCTGCTTTCAAAATTCTTGAATTCTTTGCTCAGTCAGTCAGTCTCAACCTCTAGAAAAACTGTATCTGCAGCCCGTTTTGCAAATGTTTACATGGACTTTTCTGGCGTACCAGGAACTTTCTACGTCATGCGTACCATATTGACAAAAAATATTATTAAAATAATGATTAAAAATTTAAAAAATAAAAAATCAATCACAAATCACACCAACAATACCTGATACTTGCATTTTAATTTCCATTGCCATTGATTCAGTAAAATTGGATGTCTTTAGGATTATGTTTTATGTAAAATAGACCCAGCCACAATAGAGAAAAGGCTACTCTAGGAGAAACAGCAGCCCAGAGAGTCAGATGGAACATAGTGTAAATTCATTATGGATTGCAAAAGAGACGACTGGGAGAATAACAGCAAAGCACTATTGATTTAAAACAACTGAGGAAAAAAACTACATGGTTCCACAAGGGGGCAATATAACATAACGTGGGCTGAGAACGAATGGCATTCCAGTTCTTCGCATTTTTGGAGAAATAATTTACACATCTTATGGGGGTGAAACAATGGGAATTCATAAAAACATAATGTAGATAACATGGAGGGGAACACCTGTAAATATTGCACATACATAGCAGTCAACCACACCAGATTGAATTCAGATACTCCCAAAACTCAAATCCACAAAAAAGAATGTAATGGCCATGGCTGTGTTTTTTTTTTACAGGAAGAATAAGTGGGTCCAAAATAAGAGAGACTCAAGCAGATAATTTCACTGTGATTTATGTGTCAAAAATGATGTCATGAATTAGAGCTGTGATTTCTTTATTCTTTTTTCCCCTCTGGAGAATGAATTCTTATGCCAAAACCGCTGCTCCGCTGGTAATGAAATGTAAGAGCAGTTAAAATGGCAGAAATAAAAAAAAAGAGAAAAAAAAGCAGAATAATACAGAGAGACACCTGTTGAATGAATCTTTAGGTTTCTGTGGACGTGCCTTTGTCCCACTTCTTCACTGTAATCAACTTCTGCTGCTGCTGTTCCCTCCTTCTGTTTTAAATCTGTCAGCAGCTGTGAGAAAAAAATGATCATTTTTACAGTGAAGACTCCGGCGTCCATTTTTCCCCCTGTGACACAAACCCAGAGGACCTCTCTGCCTCTGCATTCAAGCTCAGCTGGACAACACACACTGGTGCTCTCTCTCTCTCTCTCTCTCTCCCTCTCTCTCTCTCTCTGTCCCTTTTTCACCTTCGTAACCAGAAGTATCTGTTCCTCTCATCTATCTCTCCTATGACCTCTTTCACACTTCATCACTTTGTTTATTCCTACTCTTTCTTTCTCATGCCTCCATCCAATATCCTTCAATCTCTCCCCCCTTTTCTCTTCATCCTCTCCTTTGTCACTCCCTCTGTTTCCCTCCACATTCTGCGGACCACTTCCCTTTCTGTCTTCTCCCTCTATCTCCTCTTTCTAAACCCCACCATCCCTCTTCTCCTTTACCCTCTCCCTCTTCTGACACAGCAAAACTGTGTAGAATTTAATTAACAGATCTTATGGACACCCAACAGAGATTAAAGTGCACTGTACTGGAGTTAATTTAACACTAGAAACTGTACTCACCCCATACCATCCCATGGTTGCATCCAGCTCTCCCTCAGTCTCGTCAGAGGACCCCTAGAGTCTCCTAATCCTGGCAACGGATGCCACCTGCACAGAGATACCTCAGTGCTAGGTGCCCTGGCCTGATTAATGGGGGCTCAGGGGGGCCCACACACCGTGGTGCTTTATTTATGCCCCCAACCTGGGACTGATTAATAACAAATCCACTGTGACATGAGCTCGAACCTGACCCTCAACCCTGTCTGTTCCTCAAGCCAAACTACTGCGCTCAAACAGTGTGTGTGAGTGTGTGTGTGTGTGTGTACATGTGTCTGCACAGTTGTGCATATCTGTATGTGTGTGTGCATGCGTAGGTGTGTGTGTGTGTGTGTGTACATGTGTCTGCACAGTTGTGCACATCTGTATGTGTGTGTGCATGCGTAGGTGTGTGTGTGTGTGTGTGCATTTGCATGTGCATGTCTGGACGTGTGAATGGTGTGTGTGTGTGTGAATGCTAGTGCATCTGTATGCATGTTATGTATGAGCATATTTGTGTGTGTGTATGTGTGCGTGTGTGTGTTTGAGTGTGTTCGTGTGCATACATCTGTTTGTCTTCTTATTCCTCCATGAGTCTGGAAGGGTAGTTCTCAATTTAAACAAAACACAATAGCGGTATTTACATTACTTGAACTGAAATCAAAATCGCCAGATTGACATACACAACACCTGGTGGCCTGTGCGGAAAATAACGCGAGCGGGAAATTGGTAAAATTAAATATTTTTTCATCTGCATATGTAACATAATGTGATCTCATTTATTTTACTGTCAGAAAGCTAGCAAAAGGATTAGCATTAGGTATGCTAAGTATTCCAATATGTCCAGGGCAGACCACAGATCTCTTACCTTTTGGCTTTAAGGCACTAGTGAGATGATGACATTCAGAGCTCAGCATATCTTAAAAAGCATCTTAAACAAAACCAAGAGGATTCTTACATTCCAAAGGAAGTGCTGGGCTGGTATTATGGAAATTCCTCTGGCTCGCGTATGAGAATGCATAGCCCGTCCTGGAGAGCGGTCAGCCATCCGCACCTGTGTCCAGTGGTGTTCCAACCCCATCCATGAGAGCAGAACATGTAACCAGCGGGAGGAATGCCAAGTTCGTAAGAGTCCACCGAGTCTTTTGGGTCTGGCCCAGAGAGAATGGCGTAATACAGGGTCAGGGCCTGGAAAAAAAGGCCATTTAAAAAGCAGAGAGAATTGAAGTGTACAGCTTTGGTGATTCTCATTTGTACTGAAGATAATAGCCCACTGAACACTGAATACCTGAGTAGAGGAGCAGAACCAGTTTCTGTCAAGAGAATCTGAAGCAGGAACCTGGCGCAGATCATGAATTAAGCCGCAATTGGCACTTTTAATGAACAGCAGAAGAATAACTGAAAAGTCACCTAGCAGTAGAATAATTAGAGGGCGGTCCGATGTCAGGTGGGGGCGAGTAGGTACATTGGAGGTCAGATAAGACGTGGTTGAGGAGAGTGGTCTGGTCTGTGGAAACCCTGAGCGCAAGGGGTTGGTTTTTCATAATGGCCGGGGCACTGACATCTCCACACTTCTCACGGTCTTCCCATTTTTTCCCTTGATGAGTATAAGCATCGTATTATAATCATATTTCTATGTAACTAACCGCTTTTTGCCCATTGTTATTAATGATAACAGGGCGCACTGTTGTCTCAAAAGTTTTGGGCAGGGTGGGAGAAATTACAGTGACATCACCAGTTCCCCTTTCCGCTCCCTCCATTGTTTAGTGATAGGATAATGGCTTTGTGAAGATGCAATTCCTGCCATGTGATGAAAACCACCTTCCACTTACCCAGTTTTAGAGAGTAACAATTCGGTAAATGAATCCAGCAGCTTCGCTCCTGGACACGAGGTCATGCTTTTTTTTAAAGGTGCATAGTGCACACTTAATGCTTAGGATCTGCTATCCCACTGCTCATTTTATGGGCGTATTCCTATATCACGCCTATTTTTTTTCTGGTCTGTTGTGTTTGCTTTTGCCTGCTGTTTCATTATTCTCAGCTGGGAAATGCAAGGCCTTAGGATTGTAATTGTTTATTTAGTAGTTATGAGGAAAGTATGATGGTATAACGTGTGCAGGTTTTTTTTTTTTTTTGTCAAGCCTACAAGCGTTGCTTTTTATTCATGTTCAGTGGAGAGGTTTATAAGAGGAATGGGAAACCAGAATTGAACAAGAAATTTGACAAATTGTTCTGAAAACCGGTCTTGGGTCCAATAAATTTCTTTCTGCTATTGTAATATTGCTGCACTATAATAAACCATTTTGTGGTGGGAATAATGCTGAAGCTGCAGGTCTCACTGACAGAACAATGGCTATGAAGTTACTGTAAATTAAAAATCCTCAGTATTTGGAAAGAAGCCACTTGGCGTGAGAGAGTGGGGGATTGTTTTTTTTTTAACATGAATGGATAAATGATAAGGTCCTGGAATTTAGTTGTTTCCTTCAACTATCATACAATTTATTAGGTCGACTTCTCTCTCTCTCTCTCTCTCTCTCTCTCTCTCTCTGTAACACACGCTCAATCACAGACAAACTAGCACATTGAGATACAAACACAAAGAACCACACACACAATCATGCATACACTGATAAATGAAAAGTTGACTCAACTTAAAAAAGTAAGGCAACCAGCAGCAAAGCACTTTTGAGTTGGATCAAGTTCTGAGTTCTTTCAAAAATTAGTTTGTGCAAACTCAAAAACTCAAGTTGGGCAAACTCAAAAATGCTTTGCAGCTAGTTGCCTTACTTTTGTACTTGTTTTTTTCAGTGTATAGACCTACAGTCAGTCATCCACACTCCGAAACAGACTCACTCATTGACTTGTACCCTCTCAAAAATTCGCATTTAGACACACATATTGACATAAACACACACGCACTTCCACACTGTGACTATGGCACAGATATGCACATGCACGTGTTTACATGAGTCACAAATAGTTTGAGATGAGTGTGAGTTGTGGAACCAAGTTTCATGATTGAATTATTACTAATCACAGGAGAACTGAGGTCCATCCCCTAAAACCCGCCCCAGACGTCTACTGCCATGAGGCCATGAAACAGCTATTGAGCCATTGTGTGTTTAAAAAGATTGTAATAAGAGACATGTCAGTTGATAGCATTGACCATAACGCTCATAGAAATGAATGATAGCAGCCATAAGCAAATATTCCATTCATTGTGGATAACCTTGCTGTGCAAGATGAGTAAAAATGCCATAAAGGAGTGATCAGCCTCTTACTGGCTGGAAAATAAAAATGAATGGACGGCAATTGGGAACTGCAATAAGGACGCAACCTCACTCCTGATAGCAACAATGATCAATCTTTAATTCCAATATGTTCTTCTTTATCCAATAGAACAACTTGGAGAGGGGCCTGTAGCATTATGTGCACTGAACTGTTCTGCTGCCACAAGCCACTGAGCTGCCAGTGCAGTAACTGTCCAGCTCCACTAGGGGACTAGCCTGGGCCACTGAACTGGTGTCTACTGTAGAGGCAGGGGAATTTGCTGTTCTCCAGAAAAAAAAACAGTGATCTGCAGCTTTGTCGCATTGATTGTAACTAGCTCATTCTGCCCGCTTGAAGTATTTTGAGCAACTACATTCAGTACGTTTTATTTATCAAAATGCCAGGCTAGTTAGGTGACTTGGCCAGTTCTGCTCAGGGTAAAGCAGGCATTTACTATGTAATTGCAGTATTCTGAGCATGGACTGTACGGTCAATGGTTCTACGACCAGAGGTAACAGCTGTCTCGTCCTAGTGTCCTCTTGGACCAGGCCAGTAATCACAGCGCAATTCATGTGCCACGAGACAGTTGGTCACTACCCCGAGCCAGTCCCTTAGTGAATTAGGACAGTTACTGCACTGGAAAGCCATGCCTCGAGCCAGTCCCCTAGCGAAGTAGGACAGTAACTACACTGGCAGCTCAGTGTCTCATGGCAGAGTAGCCTAGAGTACACAAAATGCTACAGCTCCAACTGATAATTTGGCTGCTCTTAAGTATGGCAAATCATTAGGCATGACTGCATACATTTATCCGGCATAGATTTAACAAGCCATGACCAACTTCTGAGGCATTAAAATAATGCATGTCTTTGGTTATACAACAGTAGACGACAACACACGTAATATCAGTGATCTGTCTGTGCAATGCTAGCATCACTGAGCCCCACCAAGCTGTCACCCATTCTATTTGATCATATTAATGTAGATCTTATGATCATCACTATCACAGACAGATTGTGGGAATGAGTTCCAGATGACCCATTGCTGCCCTGAATGAACAAAACAACGAGGCAAAAGTATTTACTTTTTTTAAACTGGTGGTCAGTTACTACTGTATAAGACTCACACTGCATGACATCATGGCGCTTACTCCAGTTAGTGCAACAAAGGGAGTGACCGTACTCCCAGTTCTCTGCCCGCCTTTACCCCCAGAAAACCTGACCCCATGACCTGGCACTTTCAGGTCCGGTAACCGATTCCCCTGGGTTGGCCCCCACAGTGAAGTTACGAATAACTGCTGGATGGAGCTCTGAGAATCTCCGGGGGGGGGTCACATCTCAATTCCAGGAGGCAAGCCCTGAGGTTTTGGATTGGTCAGTGCAAAGCGTGTTGTGCAACCATGATTCTTGGTTTGGGAAAGGCTACTGGGCAGCCAAAAATGAAAGAAAAAAAAAGTAAATAAATAAATATGCAGCCTGCTTGTAATGCTCAAACCCGGGGATGTGGGGGAGTACCCTGGCTCCCATAGACAGATTCCCATAATCCTTACCTCTTACACACTTTTCTTCGTTACCACTTGGCAGATAAAAAAAACCCTGCTTCTCCTGTTTTGTTGGTCCAATCATTGCTATGTGAGAAGTTACATGCCCCTCACGGTGCAGCTTCTGCCCTGGTTACCTCTTTGTAGGGAGATTTAAAGGATTATCTCTAATTATTGCAAAGGAACTTATGTTTGGTTCCTTTAAATTGGTACTGTATTGAGAAATTACTTTATGTAATTTTTACGAAAATACCCAAGAATCTTAACACCAGACTTTAATGGCCGTCACATCATTATATCATGAATTTCCCAAGTAGCGCCATTATTTCGAGCCATAGTGAGGAGTGCGGGAGTGCGACCCCAGATCTCACTGAAAAAGTTTTGCATGGCCAGTAGGTTCAACGATACCAAAACTTCGAAGAAGCTTGCCAGGGAATTCTGGGAGGTTAACAAAAGAATCGACAGGGATCTCACAGTAGGAGAATGTGGACAAAAACTGTTGAGAGGTGCACAAATATGGGGATGGGAAAATGGGCCTGGAAAAAATCTTCCAGTCAAATAGCATTGTCCTCCTCTGAATAGTAAAAAAAAAAAAGAAGTACTAGGCCATGGTTTCACAACCATTTCTGGCCACTTATTCTAACAGACAGCTTCACAGTCTGTGCACGCAAAATTTTGCAGATGCTTTTGTCTAACGGGACAAAATTAGCTTCACGCTGTATTGCAAATACCCCTATACGAGTGCGATAGTTCAAGCGATTTTACATTGAATTCTGTCACTGTTGGGGTAACAGGACTGAAATTTGGTAGGTTGCAACCCAGGAAGACAGCAGCTTTTTGGATGAGGTGCAGTAGGTCAGATGGCAAAGGCTGGCAATGCAGGCGAGATTTGAAACCACATGATCTCAGAGGTTTGAAAAGGTAGATTGCTGTAAAGATTGAATCTGTTCCCCAGAACTGATATTGGGAGCCCAGTGCTCTTATCCCTGCTTGCTCAGGAGAGCAGGGGATGCCATTTGGAGGGAAATTCAGTCTTTCAGGCAGTGAGTCTTGTGCACTTTCTCCTTGTTACTTTCATCACTGAGAACACATAGAATCATGAAAGAAAGCAAATTCAAATATAAGACTTGGTGTGGCATGGTGACACAGTGACTGGTGCTTCACAACCTGAAGCTCCAGGATTCAAATCCTGGTTGGATTACATTAAATTTCATTTAGATTACAGTTATTATATGTTATTATTTGGTTGTTTTTTATTCAAAGTGACTTACAGTTGAATAGACTTGAGAGGGGCCAATCCTACACGCAGTGCAGTGTGAGGTTAAGGCAAGGGCCTTGCTCAAGGGTCCGGTTGTCCCCAGCATGGTCACGATCAAGCACCTTAGCTTGGCTAGATTCCCCCTGAATTCCCCTCCGCAAGACATGCAGCTTAGGCTGTGAGGGCGTTACTATAAAACAGCATGCGTACTCGGTGCACCTACCCTGCAAAGGTTAATGAAATAAATAACATTTTTCTTCACTTCGCTTTGACCCACGCCTGTAATCTATCACCATGGCCCCAGATCTCAGTGCTGTTTTTTATATTTGTTGCTCACAATGAGGCATGATTACAGGCAGCTGATTAACCACCAACCCCACAGCCCCCCACCACAGGCTGCAATCTGCATACCTCTTCATCCCAGCTAACAGCCAATTTGCTGGCATGGTGTGGTAAGGCAGATTTGCTCAGGTAAAACAATACGAGAACAAAAAACAAACAAAAAAAAACATTTTAAGCACAGCTCCACAAAGTCTAATTACCACCCTTTCTTAAATTATAGTAGGTCTATGTACGCAACTTTTTATTGCTGTTTGTTAAAGTTTACCCCCTGCGGTACATGCATAGCATGGAAAAATATTTAAGGGCATTACTCAGCCAGAGAAATGCCTTACTATATTGACTACTGTTTCTCCTGCTCTTTGAATTATCCTGTCCCCCATTATGATCCATTACCCTTCGGGGTGTAACATATGACTGAAACATCCCTGTAAATACCTAGCTTTACACTATGAGTAGACGCCAGTAAAATACCGCAATAGTCCTTTCAGATGTTCGCTGCTCAGATCTGGTGATCCTTTCCATCCAGACTTTTAGTCATGTTTGACTATACAGCGCATACTCACACTGAGCAAGTGAGTTTTTCGACAAATAAGCTTGACCAACGACCGACCCAACAACTCCGTGACCAAGTGAGTGTGCAAACATGCAGACCAAGAAGCCATCTGAAAGAATTAGGGGATTTATTATTTTTAGAGATTGGTCTCATGCAGCAATCAATTCCACTCACTAAAGAAGACTGACATTTTTTAGCAGGCCCTTTGATTTTGTTCTCTGTTTTGTTCCACACTGTGTAATACATTCTTGGCAAGTTTCTGTTTACTGCTGGCCCCTGTTAAGGTCATTTTAGTCAGTGATATTTTTGAGGACTTTTTTATGGTATTTATAATTCAAAATGAAAACACTTTTAAAAAGGAGGTTGAGCTCAAACCCTGCCAGTGGTGTCATAGGAACAAAACTGACTTTTTTCACAGAATTCATGGGGGGTGGGGGGGTGGGGGCTTGAATAGTTCAACAGTTACCCTTTTAAGTTTTTTAGAAATTCACATCAAAACAAAGGCATAAAAGCAATGGCAGTCGTTAAAAGAATGAGGTATAAGAGTTTATGAAGACAATCGCTGCCATGGCTGAAATTAAAGGGCCTCGCTCAGAGCTAGCACTAGCACTCCTGCTGCTGATGCTAACCGCTGCCAGACAATAAAATTGTACTAAAAACACCGCTGCAGAACAGTCGTTAGCTCCCATCTACTCACACAGTTACCTAGCCCAAAAACAGAGAAAAAAATGTGTTAAGTATGGGCAACAACAAAAAAAAAATGACCAAAATAAATATTAGCTTAATATTTTAATGTGTTTTGAATGACAAGTAGTAAAGAATGTTGATTTAAAAAATACATGATGTATTTCCCTCTGGTGAGAGGTCCACCATTTAATATATGTCAGAAAGAGAGAACTGAAGATATTTTCAGCTCTTTCATAAAAATAGTTATTTGCCATGTCTCCACTGATAAAACTGTTCTTGGTTGCATTGGAATTCACAATGGTAGGAGTGAAAAGAGTGCAAGTTCTTGGACAGAGAACCATTTTTGAAGACAAAGAACCCTTGAAATTAAAATTCCATCACACAATCTCAGGGTTCCTTTAGGATCCAGTTTTGATGAGAGTGTGAGGCACAAATAATCAATAACTATTGTAAACAACTAATCCCATGCTGACCTCCTCATTTGCACCTCTAATTCTAAAAATTTTCCACTGAATGTCTAGTGAAAAAGCAGATGAATACTGTATGATTGGCACGCAATATGCCAAAATTTTCATATATAGCATTTAAAAATAACACTTAAAAAAACAACTTTATGGCTCAGCGGAAAAGCAAGTCAAAGGCCATGAAACAGAATGCAGTTACAGTAAGGCATCTTCAGCTTTCTCTTGACCCTTCTGTCAGTAAACACCAGACAGCAAGCCCTGTGAAATGGTTATCTTCATAATGACAAGCTTCGTCATCTTTGCGCATATTTTGTAGAACCACTTTAAAGACCATTGGGACAGAAGAAAATGCATTTTAAGGAATGCCAGTTTGAGAGGGGTGAGGACTGATTTCTTTTAGTTGTCCTGGTTCACTCTTCACAGGTTACATCACAGTAAGACACAGCCAGACATGCATGGGAACAAAACAGTTTATGGCTGTCATTCATACACGCATCAAGAAATGTTGCTAATATGTTAGGTGGCTGATTATTGGGGCTAATAAATAATAACGGCCAGAAGTTGTGACTGAAACCAGAGATTGATGCGGCCCTCTTTGCCCACCTCTGGACAGGACGAATCCCTGTGTGGATGTAGGTGGCAGGTTAATGAGGTCAGCAATGAAACTAGTGACATTAACTGTTGAAAATGTGCATATATAAATTCTACAGTGGGTGAGAAGCCATCAAGCTGATCACAAGCCAACACTGCATTACTTTGCAGTCAAATGGCAGGGAGTCGAGCATATATTCAGAACTGGTTTAAAAAAGGTGGAAACCTTTTAGTGCCGGTCTCAGAAATTCAGAATTGTGATTGCATCACAGTAGAGCCAACTGACCCCTGAGAGTTTGAGGAACTGAAAACAAAATGATCTTCCACATTTATTTTTATTGCCACTGATAGCCAGATGCAGGGATGTTTTAGTTTTCTGTTCGGGTAATCGAGTTTTGCTTCACTGGCTTTACCCAGGAATCTATCTGCTCTCTTGTGTGCTTGGGAATTTTCGTCACTCGGACTTGAGGCTAAGCATCGAATCCAGCAACTGCCTCTTCTGGAAGCATTTCTGTTTTTCTTTTTTCCCTCACTCTTCGCTCACTTCTCCTCTTCCTCTTCTCTGCTCTCTTCCATGAGAGGTCTCAGAGGGTGGAACTCGCAGGGCCCGTTTGCCGGCTGCGCAAGCGAAGCCAAAGAGCCTCACCCATTACGGATCTCCCGTTGTGAGTAATATCGCCCATGAGAGCACAGCTTACCGAGAAATGAGAAGCATCAGCGCTCTGGCATTCGAGCGCGGAGGGATGGAATCAGTGCACTTCCACGATAAGAATGTAGCGCAATGGAGAGAATGCAAAAGGCTAGCCAGAATGATATATTGAGTGCCCCCTATCACTGAGCCTCTAACTGACCATCCCCTGAAGAGTTATTTTATATTTTATTTTCTTCCCCTTTTATTTTGAAACTGTCTCGTGGTGTTTTTAGCTGTAACACAATGGAGCCACTAGCCGCCCTCAACATGTCTTAAACGTATTTTTTCACACGAACATCTTTGAGGCTGTATTCCTGCCTCTTACCCATTGGTTTTTGTGACAACATCTTGCACCCCCACCGCAACTGTGACTGGAAATAAGAGGCTTAGATAATGCTTGGACGGATAGAATAAGGATTGGATTAAAATAACCAATTGTACAGAGAGGCAAAATCAATTTGATGCCACAGCCTATTGTGCAGGATGACATTATGTCAATGAAGTCATTAGCTTAGTGGCTCTTCTCTGAACTTTTTCTAGAGCCTCTATATCTTTCTTAAAGTATGGTCCCCAGAATTGTACGCAATACTCCAGATGTGGTCTGACAAATGTGTTGTGCAAAAGAAGCATCACCTCCTTGGATTTGTACTCGATACTTTTGGCAATGTATCCCAGCATCCGATTGGCTTTTTTAACTGCTACGGCACAATGGCTAGAACCTGTGAGGGTTTGGTCAACAATCACTCCCAGATCTTTTTTGTGCGGAGCACATTCCAGTTTTAAACTTCCCATGAAGTAATCCTGTCGAATGTTTTTATTACCTACATGTACAACTTTACATTTCGCTACATTAAATTTCATTTGCCACATTTCTGCCCAATTCTGGATTCTATCCAAATCATCCTGAATCACTTTAGTGGGCTCTAAACTATTTGCCAAACCTCAAAATTTAGTATCATCTGCAAATTTAACTAATTTGCTCTCAATATTCCTATCAAGGTCATTAATGTAGATGAGGAATAGCAGGAGTCCCAACACCGATCCCTAGGAAATGCCACTCCCCACCATACCTAGCTCAGATGAGATACCACTGACCACCACTCTTTGTGTTCTGTCCTGTAACCAGTTTTGAATCCACTCCAGAATACCTCCTGTGACTCCAATGGAGCTCATTTTAAAAATGAGTCTCTTATGCCGTACTGTATCAAATGCTTTCTGAAAATCCAAGTATACGATGTCATAAGCCCTGCTCTGGTCATAAGTCGTGGTGGCCTCTTCAAAAAATTCCAGAGGGTTCGTCAGGCATGACCTTCCCTTACAGAAACCATGTTGGCTATCCCTCAAGATATTATTACGTTCAAGAAATTGGTCCAGCTGATCTTTTATGATAAATTCCAGTATTTTGCATGCAATGCCAGTTAAACTGACTGGCCTGCAATTTCCTGGCTCAGTACGGTCCCCTTTCTTATATATTGGAATTATATTGCCCTGCTTCCAATCATTTGTTATTTCTCCAGTTTCTAGACCGTCTGAAGATGGCGGATAGCGGCTTAAAGATAATCTCACTAACTTCTCTGAGCACTCTAGGATATAAGCCATCAGGACCCGCCACCTTATCTGCCTTTAGTTTATGCAACTTGTCTAATACAACCCCAATTCCAAAATAGTTGGGACAAAGTGTAAATTGTGAATAAAATCAAAATGCAATGACTTTCAAATCACACCAGCCAGTACTTTATTCACAAAAGAACAGAGATAACATAGAAATGTTGAAACTGAGAAATTTTACAATTTTATCCACAAAATGAGCTCATTTCAAATTTGATGGCTGCTACAGGTCACAAAAAAGTTGGGACAGGGGCCTGTTTACCATGGTGTAGCATCCCTTCTTCTTTTTAACACAGAATGGAGGCGTCTGGGCATTGAGGAGACAAGTTTCTTGAGTTTTGCCATTGGAATTTGATCCCACTCTTGTTTAATACAAGCTTCCAGCTGATGGAGGGTTTTGGGTCTCCTTTGACGGAATTTTCGTTTAATTATGTGCCAAATGTTCTCAATCGGTGAAAGATCAGGACTGCAGGCAGGCCAGTTCAGCACCTGGACTCTTCTATTACGAAGCCATGCTGTTGTAATAGCTGCAGTAAGTGGTTTTGCATTGTCTTGCTGAAATACACAAGGCCTTCCCTGGAATAGATTTCATCTGGAGGGGAGCATATGTTACTCTAAAACCTTTATATACCTTTCAGCATTCACGGTGCTTTTTAAAACATGCAAAGGTCCCACACCATATGCACTAATGCATCCCCATACCATCAGAGATGCTGGCTTTTGAACTGAACACTAATAACAGGAGGGGTGGTCTTTCTCCTCTTTAGCCTGGAGGACACGACGCCCATGATTTCCAACAAGAATGTCAAATTTGGACTCATCTGACCACAGGACACTTTGCAACTTTGCTGCAGTACATTTTAAATGAGCCTTGGCCCACGGAACACGGCGGCGCTTCTGGATCATGCTCAACAATGGCTTTTGTTTTAGGTGGCATCTGTGGATGGCACGGCGGACTGTGTTTACAGACAGTGGTTTCTTGAAGTTATCCTGGGCCCATTTAGTAATGTCAGAATCATGCCGGTGAGTGGTGCAGTGGCATCTGAGGGCCCGAAGATCACGAGCATCCAGTAAAGGTCTTCGGCCTTGTCCCTTACGCACAAAGATTTTTCCGGTTTCTCTGAATCTTTTGATGATGTTATGCACTGTTGATGACGAGACCTTCAAAGCATTTGCAATTTGACGTTGAGGAACATTGTTTTTTAAGTATTCCAGAATTTTTTTACGCAAACCTTCGCAGGTTGGAGAGCCTCTGGCCATCTTTACTTCTGAGAAACTCAGCCTCTCTAAGACATCCCTTTTAGAGCCAATCATGTTACACACCTGATGCCAGTTAACTTAATTACTTGTTAAATGTTCTTTCAGCTGATTCTATTATATATTAATTGCTTTTTCAGCCCTTTTTTGCCTGTGTCCCAACTTTTTTGAGACCTGTTGCAGCCAGAAAATTTGAAATAAGCTCATTTTGTGGATAAAAATGTAAAATGCCTCAGTTTCAACATTTGAAATGTTATCTATGTTCTATTGTAAATAACATTGGCTCATGTGATCTGAAAGTCATTGCATTTTGATTTTATTCACAATTTACACTGCGTCCCAACTATTTCGGAATTGGGGTTGTACTTCGTTAACCCTAAACTAAATTTCCGCTAAATAATCTTGAGCATTGGACATGCCCTCTTGCCGAATAAAAACCCGCTCTGAGGTAAAATTCTCAACTAAGTAACTGTTTAAGGTATCCGCAATATCCTTGTTATCATATAGCAGCAATCCATATTTATTCTTTATGCACTTAACCTCCTCTTTGACTTTCCTTTTTCTGCTACAGTACTGAAAGAAGTGCTTAGGGTTAGTTTTTGCCCCTTCTGCAATTTGCCTTTCATACAGTCTTCTAGCATTCCTCAGCTCTTTTTTGACCACAGCCACATACAGTATTCAGCCTTAGTGTTCTCATTGTTATCCTTTATGTACATCTTATAAAGATTCCTCTTTTCCTTGAAACTCCTATGAATAGCTGTCGTCATCTACTGAGGATTCTGCTTTTTCAGCTTACTTTTGGACACCTTTGGAATGAATTTGCATTGTGAATCAAGTAAAACCCCCTTAAATCTTTTCCACATCTCATTTACAGACTCACAGTCCAGGAGTGTCTCCCATTTTATTTTGCTTAGATATGAGCGCATACTGTCAAAGTTTGCTCGCCTAAAATTGAAAATTTTTGTTTTTGAAGACACCTTTTTAACTTCCCATGAAACATCAAAAGTAACAGTAGAGTGATCACTTGTCCCAAGTGGCTCGAGTACATCACCATTGCTAATTCTATCTGGGTCATTACAGAGCACTAAGTCTAAAATTGCCTTCTCTCTTGTAGGTTTATTAAAGGGATAGTTCACTTTTTTTTGAAGTGGGGTTGTATGAGCTATTAGATGCAGTAGAAAACTCTCTGATCTCCTCCAGGTAGCCGCACCAGCGCATAGTGCTGAGTGGAAATTTAGGCGATACACTGTTGTGAACGGGACCAGGGAAACAGCGTATTTTTGCGGCCTAAAAGAGGTCCTACTTGAAAATAATACACCATTTCAGTTGTACGCTACATTAAAAAAGATTACAGCGCTTTACCTGCTCGGAAAAAAACACAGTTGCTCTTGAACTAACCAACTGACGTAGTCCTCCGCGCATCGTAGTTAACCGCGCGCTGTAGCGATCAGCTGTTTGGGTCACAGTAAAGCTGCTTGCACACTGGATGCGAAACGAATTTTGCGCACGACAGAACACATTCAAAGTCAATGCAAAGACGCGAATACACGCGAAATGTGAGTATTCGCGTCTTCGCATTGACTTTGAATGTAATCTGTCTTGCGAAAAATTTGTTTCGCGTCCAGTGTGCAAGCGGCTTAACTGTGGTTGCGAGGTCGGACGGTCGTTAAACTTGTGCAAATATTTCGAAATTGGTCCGTGTGTTGCTTTCCTGGACGTGAAAGCAAAGCTGTATCCCGGTGCACTTACAGCTTCCACCGCATTCCTCTGCAGGATGGACTTCGGCAGCTGTGGCTAGCTGCGCTCAACATGGATATTGATACGCCATCCGTATCCCTAAAAGAGCTCCGTGTTTGCAGTATTCATTTTTCCAAAGAGGATTTTGTTAGGCTACATTCAGGGAAATCTCAACGGTGCACGCTAAAGAGCACTGCTGTACCCATGCATCAGGTAAGACAGTGAAACACCTGTGAAAAAGTCTAATGCAGTGTTTCCCAAACCTCTCCTGGAGGCCCACCTGTCCTGCATGTTTTAGATTTCTCCCTGCTTCAGCACAGGTGATTCAAATGATCAGCTCATTAATCACCCCCTAAAGCTGATTGAGGACAACCTGATCATTTGAATCACCTGTGCTGGAGCGGGGAGAGATCTAAAACATGCTGGACAGGTGAACCTCCAGGAGAGGTTTGGGAAGCACTGGTCTAAAGTAACATTGCAGCACCAATTGATAGGGTCTACGCAGCCACATACTGTGTAGGCCTATCTGCTGTGCTGGTTATTATAGGGATTTTTATTTTTAATTTGAGACGTAATTCTATGTCATTGAAATGCCGTCTCAGTCTCAAACCGCTCAGTCTGACCCAAACAGCTGATCGCAACAGCGCGCAGTTTACGCCGATGGAATACGTCAGTTGGTTAGTTCAAGAGCAACTGTGTTTTTTTCCGAGCAGGTAAAGCGCGGTAATTCTTTTTAATATAGCGTACAACTGAAATGGTGTATTATTTTCAAGTAGGACCTCTTTTAGGCCGCAAAAATACGCTGTTTCCCTGGTCCCGTTCACAACAGTGTATCACCTAAATTTCCACCCAGCACTATGCGCTGGTGTGGCTACCTGGAGGAGATCAGAGAGTTTTCTACTGCATCTAATGTAAGTAGTGGCAATTTTTAGCTCATACAACCCCTCTTCAAAAAAAGTGAACTATCCCTTTAACATACTGCACCAAAAAATTATCATTTATAATCATTGTATCATTTACAGTGTATCTTACCAATTTTGCGAAATATTTTATTAAGATATGAAGAGTTTTCCAGCAAAATGCTATATGTCTATTTGAGGCATTTTTAGCAAAATGCTATTTTTTGGCATTGGAAAATAAGCATAGAATATCTTTCTTATTTGTTAGTATGCCTTGCTGAACAAATTAAAAGGCTATACCATGATGAAGTTAATATACGAGTAATGAATTTTGTGAAAAAGTGAACTTTGCTGTGATGATTTTGCAAAACGCAATATATCAACTGCAAGTGTTTCTTTGCAAAATACAACATATCCATTTCTTCAAAATAGGGTAAAAATTAATTTCATTTTGCCAATTTCATGACATGGTTTTACAGCCAAGACCATTGTAATATGAACAAATATTAAATGGATACCAAAACTTCAGAAAATCTGCTCTGAAACACACATGGACTGGCCTCTCCTCTATTTTTAGTGAACGTCTGTGTGGAGAGGTCATAGTAGGAAAGAACGTTGATGGAGCCGATACACAATTGTATGAGAAAATCGCTATGAATTATGGACTTACAAATGACATTCAGTAGAAGGAAAGAGTCTCTCGACACTGTAGTCTTTGCCAGTAATCTGCAAAATTTGTTTGTCACTAAGTGTCAAGACTTTTAAAGACTTTTATTATGTTCACACTTGCCGCGCGGCATTCTTGATGAATGCACCTGTCATTTGAAGTCAAAGGCCTGCTAGTCAATATCATAGATGTAAACATTTCCATGTTTCCGTGCAAATTTGTACACTGTCCTTTCTTGCGAATCTGCTGCTCAACAGGACCAAAAACTCGTCAGCGGGGAGAAAACTATGTCCACAAATGGGATACGCATACTTGATGGATAAATCAGGGAATCTTTTTTTCTGCCTTGCAGAATAGAAATGTCACTCGTTATTTTTGTTTTGCCCAAAACAACAGTTGCTGATGTTACGGCCCCACCTGTCTTCCAGGGCCTGCGTCATCTCTGTGTTTTTGCATTAGGCATGTGTTGGGGTGGAGCTTGGGAAACTGAACAGAAATTCGGTACACCTGCGTTTGCCGGTTCTAGGGGTTAAAAGACCAGTCAACCCTTGGCAACGTGGGAGGATTCATCATTCCCCCATGCACCTTGTTTTATTTGTGGTTTTGTTATGTTTTTTTTTCTTTGCAACCACACCATACTTTCCCCTCATTCACATCCTACACAACTGACAACATTGACTTTCACATCTTGCTGGACGGCTCTCTTTTTCTTGTGTTTGGTTTATTCTATTTGGATAACTACTTGTAATATACTGCTGTTATCTTTGACCAAACTGATTTGGTGTTTCTGTCTTGTTGTGACCAATTGAGCCACGGCTGCAACACTGAACAATCTGAGCCTGCTGAAAGTGCGGGCTTCTCCATTGCTGATTGGCTGTGTGGATATATCACAGTAAGCAGAAAAACTGGCTCAGTGCTCATTGCATTTTGGAATGAAGGCTAATGATCAAGTGTGCTAAAAAGTGGGATATCACTGTTGCTGAGGACTGAACATGGCATGACTACCGGCTTGCCATTGATGATCCTCTTGCAGTGGTGCTTTAAAAGTTTTGATTGTGGCGTTTATTGTGTTTTGCCATGGAAGTCTTCATATATTACAAGGTGGCAGGCATGGGAAAACATGACCCCCAAACGTCTGCAGTACAATGTTTTGATTAGACCAACTGAGGTCCCTGTTGAGCTGCCACTAAATATTATGCAGATATCTCACAACAATTTCAAGTAATTGTGTAGCATATGTAGTGTGACCATTTTGCTGTTTGGTTAAATTTTCTCATTTGTTCTGTTTGCGGAATAATAAAATACTGGATGAAAGAGGTTAATAAAGGGGTGGTATTCATCAAATGGAGGAGTTCGTATTAATTATAATTATTGAAATGACTTACAGATGCAGGCCTCTGGACTCACATACTGTATACGCACGCATTCATGCCTGGAATAATTTCCTGGGATGGCGGGCTTTAATGGTTAACCCTGAAGTGCACAATGTGCTGGGCACCTTTATTGATTCATTGCATGTTAGCAGTTTGGATGATGAAAGCGTGGACCATGTGTTCGCCAGACCCCAGCCTTGAAATCTTTAAAAGACGGAGAAAAACTTCTCCTGCTAACACAAACTTCTGCACCGCAAAATGCCACAGCCTTCGTCATTTACAAGGAAATGTACACATGTATTTATTATACATGCACCCCATTTACCAAAGAGCATGTCAGACACAACAACGCATTAATCAATCAGAATACATTTGACACACCATTACTCAAAGTGAATTACCTTTGAGAATTGCAGTGGGAAAACACAGAAATAATATACATTTACCTGATTCTGTGACTACAGTCTCTGTGGTTACATAAATATGAAGACATTGCTCCAGAATTACAGTTTACAATTTGCAACAAACTTTTAAAGTTATCAGGAGAAAACCCTGCCGCTCCAAAGTTTGGAATCACCGTCACTACGATTTTCACAAGAATTAGATATAAGAAATTTTATGTTACAGCTAGAATATAAATGTAAACTCTCTGGGACTTTCGGGCAAGGAAATTCAATATGCAGTGGCAAGCTGAATCGCCTGATTTGGGCCCCATTAAGCTGCTGTGGGATCACCTGGATCATAAAGTTGGGGAAGAAACACCATCTTCAAAGAAACGCCCATGGGAGATACAACAGTCCACTTGGAAATCCATTGAGCATGATATTGTAGTAAAATTAATTTCATGAATTCCTGAAATTACCAAAGTAGTGATGCGTAAATCTTGCTGGGGATGCTTTGATGAAAAATCTCAAATGTAGATATCTGCATTATTCATCTTTTTTGCCCCCCAAATACTTTAAATACTGAATAAAACACCTTAAAAACATCTTGGTTTTTGTGTCATATATACTATTCAAAAAAAGTAGGGGATATTTTATTTTGAGATCAAAATTTTCACATATACAAAGGGATACGAAACCATGTTGTATAGTTCCTTACTGAGGAAGCATTTCCAAAGAAATTCATCACCCAAACACATCAATGACACTCTCACGATCTGCACGGGATGCTATTGATGATCAAGAGGGTTGTGCCACAAATTTGCATGACTCTGAATTGGAAGGTTAGAGCCACTGTAAAGGAAGATTTTGAAGAGAAAGCATCAGATTATCAGTGGTTGAAGTCGTTAATTAAACAGAGACCATCGCCGTCTAACACAGGAGGAGAGGTTACGTGCCCTTGGCATGCTACAGGTTGGCACAAGACAGGTCGTTGTGGCAAGGGTAATGAATGTTTCCCAGTCTGTCATCAGCAGATTATGGTCCAGACATCGTGCTACAGGGTCTGTTCAGGATAGACCACGATCCGGTCGACCAAGGGCAACAACTCAGGCTCAGGACAGATTCATCCGCACTATTGTCTTGAGAAATCGTATGGTAACAGCAAATCAGATAAGGTCTCAACTTCAAAGGGATACTGGCTTGGTAGTGAGTGGCCAGACCATCAGGAATTGTCTGCACAGATTTCACTTACACGCCCGGCGTCCTCGTGTCATTCCCTGTTTGAGGGATCGTCACATTAGGGCCAGACTCAATGGTGTCGTCATCATCAACGTTGGGATAATCGCCGATGGAACAACGTAATGTTCTCAGATGAGTCGAGGTTCACTGTGGACTTCCTTGACAGACGCAGGAGGGTTTGGCGCCGACGTAACGAACGTTTCCATGACGTTAACGTCATTAGACATGATCCGTATGGGGGTGGATCTGTAATGGTGTGGGGAGGCATCACTGCTGCCGGCAGAACAGACTTGCATGTTGTTGCTGGGCGTGTCACAGGGCAGTACTACCGGGACAACATCTTGGCACCCCATGTTGTGCCGTTTGCACGTCGTTATGGCCGCCGTTTCATTTTCCAAGATGACAATGCCAGATGTCATAGGGCCAGGATCGTTACAGATTACCTCCAGCAGCAGAATATCACCACATTACCATGGCCAGCACTCAGTCCGGACCTTTCCCCCATCGAGCATGTCTGGGACATGCTTGGACAGCGGCTACGCCAACGTCAACAACCTCCTGCCAATGTCCAAACTTGCTGCAGCATTGCAACAGGAATGGAATAACGTTCCCCAAAATGACCTGGGACGTCTCGTTAGGAGTATGCCACGCCCGGTTTGAGCTTGTCTAGCCAACCGAGGGGTTTTACCCGCTACTGACTCTGTTTCACAATGGTGGTAAATTTGCTGTGTGACCCTGTGTTTGTGTCGACCCTTATTCTGGAGAATCTGTCCTTTACTGACTGTACACAGGGTTTCGAATAAATTGACAAATGTTTCCTTAATGTTTTTATGTCATTTGTTTCCTTCCTGACCTCATGATCTGCATTTCATGGTACTTGTAAATCCAATATCCCCTACTTTTTTTGAATAGTATATTTTACAATCATACAAGCATTTGTATCCTATAAAATAGCAAGAAATATGTTGACAAGGAGTGATTCCTAACTTTTGAGTGGTACTGTATTTGGTGCTGCATGTGAGCATTTAGCCACCATTATTACTGACACTGCAAAACATTAAATAGACATTCAGTATATGTGCGCATTATGTCTCTCTGAGATTACTAACATCCACACCCAACCCTTCTCCAGGAAACCTGAATTCTGTTTTCAATCCAGTCCACACAAAGCATGTCCATTAGCAAGAGACCTAGTTGAACTGGTTCATAAGTACAATCAGATATGTTGAGTTTTGGCTGGAACGAAAACCTATTGACATCCTGAATCAGGGTTGGACAGCCTTGAGTTACACAGTGCAATTCATCATCAAGTTTCAGTATAAGGTTCTGATATTTCAATGCTGCTGAAAGCATTCACAAAAATTTCATGAGAAAGTCTCAGGGCCATGCAAATAAGTCATATCAAAAATGTATTTATATTGCATGTTTCACAAAGAACTTTCGCAACCAGCTTCGCAGAGAAGCTTGTTCCCCCCCAAAAGAGTAAACCCAAGAAAACAGTGGCAAAACTGGAAAGGAAAGACTCCCTGCTAACAGACCCTGGGAGGAACCAGACAAATTTAATTTGCTTAACATGTGGACAGACTGTTTGACTAAGTGGAAGCTATTAAAAAAACTTTTTGTTTCATAGTGTTCAACTCTGCTTCCTCAAAACAGATTATAAAATCAAATTTTTAACACTGTCCACTATACAAGCAGTCATGACACATCTGGACCAGCAGATTGATGGTTAACACAGAAAGTGAAGAACAATCTAATACCATAGAGGAGCTTTTATGGCAGATTTTAACCTAATAAATTAATCACAGTTCCTGGAAGTATTTCACTTTCTGTTTTATTTGGAAGATGCAATCAGAGCATTTCAACTGCATCTTCCAAATAAAAGTACTTCTCACAGCAAGATTACACCAAAAAAGTTCAGTCACCATAGGTTTGACTTTTTTCCCCCCTCTGGCTATTAACACTTCACAACAATTAAAGATATTCAGGTGAACATGGGAGCTGTATTTTTTCCCACTTTCAGTGGCAACCAGGCAGTAAAGGAATATGCCGTCTATATCACATTAAAATCTGTGAACATTTGTGAACAGTATCCTCACAAAATTGTCTGCTCGATGTCAATATCCACGAGCAGAGCAGTGTTGTTGATTTTTTGGGAAAAGTGACAATTCAACTTCATTTTCATCTTGGGATCAAGCATTAGTCGATTCAAAATGAATAAAAAGTCAAAGTTGCGCTATCTTCTTACGTGCAATTGAAAAATGGTCGTAGATATTTGGAGGCATTGTTCTCTGCACTGACTTGATCCAGGACGGGATGGAAGAACATGCTCGTAGAATCAGATTTGCGCACAAATTGTTCCTGCGTTTTGAGTAAAAACAGATGTGTTGCCTGATAGGCAGTCCAAAATAACGCTCGGTAATCTGTATGTCCGAGAGTGTCCACCGTGCTCTTAAACATCTGCCTTGGCAAACAGAGTGATACAGTCAAAAGCACAGACTTGTCTCAAGCATGGGGGTTAGCCGTAACTCTTCTTCCAAAAAAAGAAAATTTTTTACAGCATGTTTGTCTTTTAGTTTCCCTAAAGAACCTATCCTTTTTTGATTAATTTTATTCCAAATTTATTGTTTTTTGTTTTCCTCCTCTTGTGAAAGTGGCACCCTACTCTCATAAATAAAAGCAGAGTGGAGGTAGATTTTAGTACTTTAAGGAATGTACATCCCAAATATACTCTGAAAGTACAATGATGCTCTATTTGGGTACCCATAAGTTCCTTTTACCAGCGAATAAGGTAATTCATTGTTTTGCTGGCCTGGGATACCGATATGCTTATCCACATTGGCCTGTGTTTGCATTTTTTCGACTGTTATTTATTTATTTATTTACTTTCGGAGAGCGCATTTGGTTCTTTAAAATATTTGGTATTGCTCCAGCGCAGCACAGCTGACCCAGCAGCTCACTTCAGTTATTCCCAAACAAGCAGGAGGACAATGTGCGGAGGCGTGAGGTCACTGACAGTTTGGTAGGAGGGAAATATCAAACTGCAACAACTCTTCTGTTTCCCCTGGGGGCCATCACTGAGCATTGGTGGTATTACGAACAGGATTCGTTTGTGAGGTTCTCCAAAATGCGTGGCGTTCGGGGAGTCGGGTCAAGGGGGTTCAGCCAGACGCAAATGTATTTGATTAGCCCCGTCGAAGTATCACTGACGAGGAGTAAACAGAGAGGTCTTTTTGTGGGAATCCTCAGCGAGGAAGCCACCCCACTTCATATAATGTCATACATACTACACTGCAGTTCCGTGGAGTTAATCCAATAAAGAGTAGGGTTTTATGAAATATTCTCTTTTTTCTATTCTAAGTCAGTGTTCTCGAAGCTCTGGTGGTTTTTTCAATCACCAGAAGAGACTCTGACACCAGCTTAGGAATGTTAATTTGTGATTTTTCTCTGATCTTACACCATAAAGCGTTAAGCCAATGATTCAGCGGGGCCTCTGAACTACAGACAAAGCTATTTTGACTTTCTCTAAGAACAGCATTTGCTTGGGTGTGATGGAGCTCCCGCAATGTGGTTCGAACACAAGCTTTGTTCCAAAACGCATTATGCCTCAGGGGTCGATTTCATTCTATGCTCACTGGGGTGGCCATGGCTCATTGGAAGATTATGAGCAGGGTATTGGTCTCAGATAATGCCATACAAATACGTGAGGCGCAGAGACACAAATTAGTACACACACACACACACACACACACACACACACACAAAATGAGTACACACAGGCACACACACACACATATAAGCATACATGCGCGCACGCACACGCACACACATAATCATCAACAAATCTGACCTCAGTGAAAACTGACTGGCCACTAAGACCGCCCTGACTGAAATGCTATAATCTTCCTGTTTCAGATACAAATAAGTCTGTGAACTTCCAGCACGCTCTACTGAGCTGCATTACAGGGTTCCTGTGCCTCCAGGTGGCTTCAATACTCAGAGGGCCTGCCCATACGCAAAAGCACCTTGGGAAACCATTTCCAGGTGCCATATGTAAATACAAGCCAATGTCCAACAGTAGCTAACCAGCTGGTGGGCATTCTTCAGCAGAGAAAGCCTGGCTTCAATACTGACTGTATTAGAAAGAGGAATAGCTCCAGATACCATTAACAGTTCGTCATAACTTGTTTTGCTGTTTTGTAAGAAGGACAATGTCATTACTTGAAATGAACTTAGGTGCGCACTTGGGTCATGGTGTACTTGAGTTGCACCATCTTTCCTCTGTTTGAAGTTTGAGTTAAGACAAAGTTTCAAAAAATTGCGTAACTGCCTCAAAGACCGTAAAGAGGATGAAGACAACTTGAGCCAGAATGCTAACAACAGTCGTAGGCCGTGGCTACAGCATCCACCCTATCGTGTGATGCTTCTCATACAAGTGCTCATCTGGTTTGTGAAAACTTCTGGAAACACTCCGCTTTGGCTCCTTCACTGTGTGTTCGAAAGGTTGTTTCTCACTTTTTGAAATATCTGAGACCATGTGTCTCATGTACATGTGCAGCTATCATTCACGCTTGCATCAGCCAAAAGATCAAGAAATCTGAGCCGGATGGTTTCACGGCTGATTTGCTTTTGGAATTGTGATATATTGCCACCTGTAATTTTCATTCTCCAAAATGTGATTATGGTGTAAATACTAATTTGTGGTCAGACTTCATTTGACTGTGGATGTGCAACAACATAAAATCAATAAATAGGAATTTAATGGTGTGCATACTTTGGAGAAGTTAAATAGTATACCAGCATCTGCTTTGTTCTCTATCCTTTCACCAAAGTAATGTATTCAGTATTGACGTTCATTCAGCATCATGCATTTTCCCCTAAAGGGCCCTCCTAATTCATGAGAACAAATTGTAATTTAATTTAAATGCAAGGTGAGGCCAACAGGAATGTGGAAAGTAGGAACTTTATCAATGATTCTGGCAGACAAGCTTTAATTACACTGTTATTATTACTGTTATGCAGCATTAATACTGCCACATGTACTAATCCCTGAATGCGGTTCAAGGTTGCAATTTTATCTGTTCTGTATTAACTCACGTCATGACACAGAATACTGCGATACTGTGCCCTTAAAGCACTAAGCTAATATGGCTACTAAAGTTAGAAATGTGTAAAGGTATAGGCATAAAATTATAAATGCACAAACGGGCTTCACTCCCAGACTTTAAAAGTGCAGGACCAAAATCGGCAATAATGAAATTAGAAATAAAGGTCGCACTTTGCATAAACACATTTATTTGAACAAGCGTCTCCGCACCAACGCGTTTCGGCGTAGTGCCTTCCTCAGTGTGCTTAAGGCACTACGCCGAAACGCGTTTGTGCGGAGACGCTTGCTCAAATAAATGTGTTTATGCAAAGTGCGACCTTCATTTCTAATTTCATAGACATAAAATTAAAAATGCTTTTACGTGCTTTTCATTGTAAAGAACTTTAGATTGGAGAACAAAACTTTTACAAATTAAACCTGCACCTGCAAATTGACGCATCATACATTTAAAGAAATAATATTATTGGCATATTAGAGAAAATATTCGGCGCTCACGGGATAAAAAAGTATAAGAAAGAAAGTAAAGCTGGTGCTCTTGGAAGCGTGGGATGGGAGAGTAAACCAAAAATGTAAGAATTCCAGGCATAATAATAATAATAATAATAATAATAATAATAATAAATAATTGGATCCAAAAGAAGCAAAAAAAAGGGATAAAAAGCCTTTATTATACCATTGCTAAACAGTTAAAAAAGCCGACATGTTTCGACCTATGCAGTCTTCGTCAGGGCGTAAAAAGTGCCATAGGCCAAGGCAAACGTATATAGACATAACAACCAATAGGGAAGGTGAGACATGTCACCTGATGACCTAAATAGGTACAGAGGGATGTCTGGTTTAAGAAAATAATTGGACAATAAATGCACAAAAAAGTAAATACAAAAAGGAAATGTATATGTATATACATATGAACATATAAAGATATGGAAAAACAAGATGTGCGGACATAAAAAACGAGAGATCACAATATAGAAGAGAATGATAAAAAAGACAAAAAATCAATATCCTCATTTAGCCCTGGATAATAAAGGGCATCAAATGTATGAATCCAGAAGGCTTCCCGTTGACAAAGCCTTTTAAATCTATTGCCGCCTCTGATAGGCGCTCTAATATGCTCAATGCCCTCGATTTTGGGAAGGGAATCATTATTATTATGTGCCTCCGTAAAATGTCTGGCAATGGGATACTCGTGATTCTTCTTGCGAATGGTGTATTTATGTTCGACTAAGCGATCACGAAGACGTCTCTTAGTTCAGCCAATGTAAAAAATTCCCGGACAGGGACATGACAAGCGATAGACCACGTAAACAGTGTTGCAATTAATAAAATCTGTATGCGTATATGTTTTCCCAGTTTTGAATCCGAGAAGGATTTAGTAATAATACAATAATATTATTGACCAGCTGAGTCAAGCTAAATTTATTTATTTATTTATATTTGATCGGGACAGTGCATATTAATTTGATGAGCTAACTCATAAATATGTCAGATTTATCCTGAGAGGCTAATTTTCATCTGCAGTCGCATACATACATACATAGGATATACATTAAATTGTCAAGGAATTAAATGAGGAACAAAATGCCATTGTTTATGGGCTAGTATAGCCATGAAAACATGCACATAGGACAAAAACAAGTACAACACAAAGTAAAATAACTAAATAAACTGGAAGTTAAAAAGAAATCATTGCAGTTAAAAGGACGTTCATGAAGATGTAAAATATGATTCAAGATAAAACAACTATAAAGAACAATAAAACAAATAGATACACTAAGCAGTTAAACCCAAATACTTCTCATGTTATGCATGAGACTTTAAAGGCATAGAAGGCAGACGCAGAGATACTTAAAGGGGACCTATTATGCTGATCCTTCTTTTAATTCATATTAGTAATGTTAAAATGTTAGTTGTCCATACTCAACCTCTGAAAAGTTTCTAAACATAAGATACAGGGGTTTTGCCGTAATCCAAGAACGTGATTTCGTGAACGTGATTTCCTCTCTGAACAGCTCCTCCGGAGATCTTCGCGAGATCTGGGCAAAACCTGACGTCAGGTTGTGCCGTCCAATTAGTACAGACCTAGCCAGAGCCAATCACGGCGCTGGACCTGCCCACACCGGAAACTATTCTAGCAGGCACTAACAACGGCAGATCATACTATGCCTTCGTAGCGTTGACACTTTTGGAAATACAAAAGAAGAACCGCAGATCATTTGAGGTGCAGTTTTGTCAGTATCACTCTCAAAGCTGCTTGTCTGTTTACTTTTGGACGCGAAGAAAAACACTTATTTCTCTTCCAAAAGAGGATGCCACCAGAAATCAGTGGGTAGCTTTTTTTGTTTGCTGGCAGCAAATAGCCACGGCCAAAGGGAACGTTAGCTGCTTGTGCTCAGCATTTCAGCAAAGACAGCTTTATAAATAAAAGATAATTCGACGCAGGATAGGCATTTCAGCTGCTTCTCAAACCTGAAGCAGCTGCATCGATCAAGCGCTCGGAGCCACAAGCTGTCAGTAACGATATAACAGCAGATAATGTAAGTGAAGCTAACGTGTTACGAGTGGCTAGCAGGACCGCTAGCGATAGTTAGCACTAACAACTGGCCTCAAACGCAGGCTTTGTAAAATAGCTGAAGATAAAGCCTGTATCGGTCGCGACTGTCCGTGACTCACAGACACAGAAGCTGTAAGTTGCTTTTACTGCATAAGCCAACCTGACGTGATAGCCAGTTGATTGTGGCTGTAGCACAGCGGCTAATGTAGCCAAGTTACTTTTGCTAATGTTTGTGTCCTAAATATGCAAGAGTGATATCAGGGGTAATTCTACAGAAGGTGTGTGAACATAAACCTCATTTGAAGCTAACTTTTATTACTTGTTTGTAATTTGGATGCTTGGTACAACTGTTCACAGTAACAGAACTTGCTGTCTGTAAAACCTGTATTGCAAGGGTTTGTCTCTGTGGTTATGACCGCTCGGTTACCAGCTACTGCATGTTAGTTTGCGTGCCGTGCTAATTAAAAATGCTCCTGGTTAACTTATATGCAGTAATTCTGATCGGTATGCATGTGTTACTTCGGTAAGCATCAATGTGGCAGTTTCATCATAACGTTGCCAGATTGTAGCCACTACAGTTAGTGATCGCTTCACTTACCCATGACCGGGATCAGCCGGATACTTCACAAATGTCTGAGCAAGCTCTCTGGTGCTACCGTGAAAGCAATGCAAAACGCAGAAGCTCTACTGGTTTACAAATGATTTCTCTGCACTGCCTTGACATAATTTCATCCCCCTTTAGAAATTGTTGTGGCTAATAAAAAGCCGAAAAAGGCGGAGATTAAATAGGTAATTCTTTCCTGTAGAAGTGATCGATTCGCTACCTCCACATAAGCAACTTGTCCGCGCTAACGGAACTTACGGTCTGCGAAACCTGTATTATGTTCATAACATAACCAAGCTCTCTCTAGCTGTCGCGTACTATCCATAAAGCTGCTTTCACATCGGACACGAAACAAATTTTTCGCAGGACAGATTAGCCTACATTCAAAGTCAATGCAAAGACGCGAATACACGCGTTATGGGCGCGTTAAGCAGCTTTCACACCGGACGCTAAACTAATTTTTCATGCGCCTGATTACATTCAAAGTCAATGCAAAAATGCGAATACACGCGTTATGGGCACGTCAAGCCGCTTTCACGCTGGACGCGAAACGAATTTTTTGCGCGACAGATTAGCTACATTCAAAGTCAATGAAAAGATGCGAATACAGGCATTATGGGCGTGTTAAGCAGCTTTCACACCAGACGTGAAACTAATTTTTCACGTGACAGGTTAGCTACATTCAAAGTCAATGTAAAGACGCGAATACACGCGTTATGGGCGTGTTAAGCAGCTTTCACACCGGATGCGAAACGAATTTTTCACGCGACAGATTACACTCAAAGTCGTGACTGCTTATCAGCTACTGCATGTTAGTTCGCGTGCTCTGCTAATTAAAAATGCTCCTGGTTAACTTATATGCAGCAATTATGATCGGTATGCTTGTGTTACTTCAGTGAGCATCAATGTGACAGTTTCATCATAACGTTGCCTGATTGTAGCCACTACAGTTGAAGCTAACTGGAGAGGTGCTGTATGTGTCTGCCGAGTTGGGCTGCAGTTAGACCAGACGTAGGTTTTGCAGAGCTTGGGGTGCGTTTTTGGGTGCTTGTGAAATGATCGCTTTACTTATCCATGACCGGGGTCAGCCTGATACATCTCCAATGTCTGGGCAAGCTCTCTGATGCTACCGGTGAAAGCAATAGGGAAGCGCACAGGCTATAACGTGTTCGGTATAACAAACGATTTTTCTGCATTGCCAACGATTGAATATTAAATTCTTTCCTGTAAAAGTGATCGATTCGTTAGCTCCACATAAGCAACGGTTCATGCAGACGGAACTTACGGTCTGTAAAACCTGTATTATGTTCATGACATAACCGGAGCTCTATCTAGCTCTCGCACACTATCCATAACGCACACATTTTCCGCGAGGAAAAGCTGGTCATTCCGAAGCAATAAGTAAACCATTACCACGGGCAATTTCCGAAAAGGCCATTTAGCCTGGAGCTTTCGCCCCTCCGTCATATACCAGCGCGGAAGCTGTTCGTTTCTCCACGCTAACAACACACCACAGCTATGCACACGAACCAGCAGGTCCTAATACACATTGAAGCAGTCCATAAGCTGTTGGTCCACTTTTAGCTGCTCCTCACTGTCCATGTTTCCCTCTAAACTCAGACCCACCGGATTTCTACGGTCTCCGGTCTACACTTGGGCATGTCAACCGGTTCTACAAATGTGTCTATATGGGGTGGATTCTAGCTTTCCCTGCATCCTAGCTACAGAGTAGAAAAACCGCTGTACTCACCACTGTAGCAAACTGTAGCCGATAGCAAATTCGTGCTTGAGCTGCCAGACTTTTTCGCACTCGTCCTCCACTTTCGCCGTTGCGTTTATTAGAACAAGTTAATTTCATTAGATCTATACACATGTACTGCGTTAGATTGCAGAATATGCCCATCGATTCCTTCGGGAGACGTGTCAGTTTTACTCTGAGGAGCCGGAAGAGGAAAACTGTGTTCTGTTGCCTCGTCCTGCCTAGATCCGCCCTCCTTAGAGCTGGCCAGTCAGAACAAAGTGGGCACACGGGGAGTGGGGGCCATAGCAGAAGAGCCACCCCAATGAGGCGTTTCAGGCAGAGACTACTATGGACTACAAATGGGATTTTTTGAGGATGGCAGTATGAGCGAAATAAGTACCCTTTTTTTACTTTGCGCGATCAGGAGTACTCTAGGGGAGTCAAAGACCAAAATATAAACTTGGAAAAATAGCATAATAGGTCACGTTTAACATAGAGCACAGCATTTGGGTACACACTTGGGCTAGACAGGCATAAGAGAACAGAGATGGGTAACAGCAACATCTTGGAAATCATTGTTCAATCACAAAGACTCCGGAATTAAAGTAGGAAAGATTTATTAACAATGAAATGAATTTGATGTTATCTTGTGTGATGACCGTCTTCCAGGACCCTTCAGAGAGGTGGGGTGCAGATCTGCTGGCGTAGCAGGCAGAGACAAAGCCATCCCATGTTTGGAAGGAAGGGTCATCTGGTCAGCAGGGCAATGGGTTTGATGCTGAAGAGGGCAGAGTCAGAAATTGGTGGTGGTGGGTGATGTGAAATCTTTGCAAATGGCAAACTGAGACAGGGTATGAGTATTTATTTAAAAGATCTATGGTTACGATTGGGTGAATGAAATTGCTTGGGCGTTCCTACATCTTGTGATTGAACTTTCGTTTACACTTTCATTTGGTGCTTACAGACCTTAGAATCAATAAGCTATTGTTTGAATTGGAATCTTCAAGACTGGTAATGGCTGATTTCCCTTATATTTGCAGGTATTAAGTTCCATTCATTTGATGCTATAACAGAAAAAACAGAACAACTAAATGCAGTTCTCCTGAAAGGAATAATGCAATCCTGCCGTGTAGTCCCTCTGGTGATATTGTGTGTATTAGCGCTAGTGGTAATAAAATTTCTGAGTGGGGGGGGGGTAATGGGCCATGAATAATTTTGTGAACCTAACATATGTTTGCATGTCCCGACTCAGCAGTCTGTGTTTGTTTAAAATTAGACAGTGATGGTGGTGGTTTGCTTTCTTACCCAGAACTTCTCAAATTTATTTGTGCAGTGAATGTACTGACTTCAAAACTGTATCACTAGCTTGCGACCAACTAGTTAAGCAGTATGGGATGTGGGAGATGATCACTGAGTGCTTGAACATTTTAGCTGCTGGAACTGACATATCTCCTGTAAAAGTTATATTTCTTGTAAATTGTAAAAATAAAAAAATCCCACTTATTAATGAGAACAAGTAACTCCTCCATATGAAAAAAAAAACAGATAAAACAGTAATATTATATTATGAAAATAATAATAATAATAAAGTACTGATAAATTTATTTATATAGCACCTTTCAAGCAATACAGCACAAAGTGCTTCACAAACAGGTAAAATACATGATAGATAGATACATGTAGATAAATAGATACATGTCTGTCAGCTGAGTGCATATGGTCTTGGTAGAGGGCGAGGACTGTGAGTTGTTGGCAAGCAACCAAAATTCCTATTAATATTTTCTTGGACAAAAAGCAAAGGTGAGTGAATGTGATCTCCTGGTGCTTGAATGGGTTACAGGTGCACCTTTATATTTTCATTGAAATATTTCAGTGAGGGGACGGCACAGTGGTGCAGTTGGTTGGCTCACAGCAGGAGGGTCATCGGTTTGAATATGGCCTGGGGCCTTCCTGTGTGGAATTTGCATGTTCTCCCCAGGTTTGCGTGGGTTTGCTCTCATAGAGTTACAGCAGTGCCATAATGAATGAATGCACTCAGAAGGGTTCACAAATGCATTTTTGGATTCACACATAAATGCATCTCCTCAAAAATATTTATCTTTCTATCTAAATGGGAAAAAATCCAAATATTAAAAAAGTAATTTTCATGAATGCATTTGTGATGTACACATATTTAAAAAAAAATGTTCTAATCACGTCATAGGAATCTACACGTATGTGTATTTAAACATATTTGCAATTTTCATCAAAAAGACATTTGGATGTTGTTACATTTGTATAAAGACTGTAGCACCTGCAGTGACAAAGTGCTTTTAATTTTTGAACTTAACTGGATTTTGGAGTGGATTTTTTGAGACTCCCCTAACAGCGCCCAATTCACAAATCGACTGCTTGGAGCACAAAAGGGTTAAGTGCATTTTTTAAGTTTTGAGAAAAGGCAATGTAAAACTTTGAAACAATGTGAAAAATGTGATTTGCATCCAACTTGCTAGCTTCTTGGCAGGTAACTGTGTTTAATAATCATGTTTCAGGTCAGTATAATTTTGCATCAATAATTTGACAAAAAGTACATTTTTTCAGCAAAAAATGCTCTTAACCTTTTTGTGCTCCTAGCAGTCAAAATGCATTTTTTTTTTTTCAAAAGTGAATGATCTGTTGCCAGTCAGATTTCTCATTCCTTTTCAGCCAATCACTTGAGAGCGTTGCGCAGTCAGCTACATCCAGGTCAGAGACTGTATGTTAAGATGGACGACATGTCTCTACCTCTTAATGCTGCACAAAAATGAAGCCAAAATATCCTACCTATGGACGCTGCCGTCTTGCACACTTTGAGCCGGAGTCTGTGCAGTAATGATCACAGGATTGAACCGTGGTATCGAGGTCCTGCCCACACACCCGCCTTTCTCATTCGCAAGCACATCCCCTGAGCTTTTCATCTAGCCTGGCTAGTTGCTTCATAGTTAGACTAGAGACCGGAAGAATGTTCAGTTACATTGAATGTTATTGTCAGCCTAATACTGTATACTCTATTTTGTCTTGTTAGGAAAAGTAACCATACATTAGGACTATTGAAAGCACTGTTCTCTCATGACTGAATGCTTGTTCAAGAGTCAGCAATATTAAATGTCCATGCCAATGTCCAGTGTTCCTGTCAGCTAATAGCTAGGAGGCTAATACATTGACTAGTTAAGTTACCTCATACAACCCTTCAAAAAAAGGTAGCAAAATACAGTCTGTGAAGAAATGGACTCCCCACTATAATGTTTTTTAGCATTTGTTCGAACTACCTTGCTAGCAAGCAAGCTAATTAGGCGACCTGTTACTGACCCATAATTTACTACTTCGCTAACTACCTCACCATTTTCAGCTGGCTAGCAAGATTCGATGGTTGGCCACTTAAATTAATGTTGTTAACAAAAATCAATGGTAAAAAAGCTATTTGCACTGAACATAGCATAGCTGCTAACAGTACATTACACTGTATAGTCTGAGTAAAAAGATTTTTACCATTGATTTCTGTTCCTACTTATGGTGACCTGTTATAGAATCTTGTTAAACTGGCTTGCGAACGAGCTTGCAAACTGGCTTTACTAAATGAGCGACTGAATCGCTGAGAACCGCACATGATGCTATGTTCAGAGCAAAGTCAACTTAACAGTCAATTTTCATTGGACTTTCACAATCTCCTTGGGTTATATTCAGTTGTTCTGGGACCTAGCAACTTATGAATGTGTAATGTTAACATTATGGTCCCTATCTTACGCCAGAGTCCCTAAACCCGTTATTTGGGGATTTAGCATTGCGTAAGAGGTGTTCCCCCGCAAAAGTTGCTATCTTGCACACCTGCCTTTATCCCTAAAACACCTGCGCTACCCGTTATATTATGGATAGGCATGGTTTGGGCGTTACGCCAGTTAAACCAATCAGTGTGCCAGGTGCCATTGCCTTTAAGAGCAGGCTGCGCTATCCCAAATCCTCAAATCGAAACCTGTGATGGAGAGAGGAAGGTTGCCATGTTTCTCCGAAGACAAAGTTAAATTGCTCGTGCATGAGGTCAAATTCAGACAGGGGAGGATCAAAATCCCATTTTAGAAAATACCCACAGCCAAATGAATGCCTACATTGACTGCAACCATTTACACTTTTTTCTTTATAAAGCAACTTTGAGTATTTAATAAAACGCTATATGAATTACATGTATTATTACATTATTAGTAGCCTACTGATTGCCCAAATTACTTACCAGGCAGGCTGCAAATGACATGACTAGCGGTGTCGCAGCTCCGCTGCCAGCTGGTCCCTCATTGCCCCAGCTACTGCTGGCACTATATCAGCATTTGGAGTCGGCACCTGCACTTCAGCTTGCCGCCTTCTATAGTCCGGTAATAATCTATCCCCAAACTCCAGCATCATTCCATGGCGTAGGGCAATGTTGTGCAGCACACAACATGCCACAAAGAAAGATGCTACTTTCTGAGGACCATACTGTAAGACCCCACCTGACCTGTCCAAGCAGCGGAACCGCATTTTGAGCATGCCAAATTTTTGCTCAATGACAACTTGTGCGCGTGAGTGTTTTCTATTGAAAGCGAACTCACGCACACTTGTTGGCTTAATGTATGGCACCATGCACCACGTCTTTAATGGATAGCCATTGTCACCCAACAGCCACCCATCCAGGGGGGGGTCCCTCTGGAAGACTGCAGGAATGACCGACTGTTCCATTATAAAAGCGTTGTGGCTACCTCCAGGATGATTTGCGTATACATTCAAGATGTTACCCCATGCATCGCGAATCACCTGGACGTTGATGGAATGGGTTCCCTTACGATTCATATAGGCGCCACTGTTCAGAGCCGGAGCCCGAATCAGAACGTGTGTGCAGTCGACGGCACCCAGAACCCTAGGGAACCCATATCTTGCCAAAAAATCCCGCTTTACCCTGCGTGCGTGCGATGCCAGTGATGTACCTACAGGAATGTCGAACTGTGCTGGCAGTGACTACAGTTATAGCCGAGCTTACGGCAGATTGGGTCATGCCTCCAATTGAGCTGAGTGGGTGTTGGAATGACCCACTAGTAGACTTGTAGTCAAGACCGCCTAAACCGAGACCAAGACACTACCAAGACCAGAGAGTATCAAGACCAAGACAAGACCAAGACCAAGACTAAGACAGACCAAGTCAAGACTAAAACCAGCTGAGCTCAAGACCGAGACCAAGACCGAGACCAAAAAAACCAAAAAACTAGTTACACCATATTTTGCTATTTCGCATGAGTTGTAGGACATAAGCTGGGTTCAGCTGCTTAGTATTAATATAAGATTAGACCGTGACCGTGTTAACCGCATCAAACATTATACATACAGAGATATACATAGTTTCTGCTATATACTTCATCTTCTTTGAGTTTACTGGCAGTTTAAAAAACCACTATAATTGATTATAATTAATTGTAGAATGACATAGTATCAATACCATGTCCAATTTTTGCTTCAGAAAACTGATTTTTCTTAACTACTAATTTGAATACCATTGGCTCACTGTTGCTGAGTTGGTTGCTACAGAGGACAATGATTATGCCTCGGTGTGCGCATGCGCACAGCGAGCATACGGTACTCAGTCTGTGTATTTGTTTGTCTGTCTGTTACCATCATAACTGCGACAGCGTGTGCATCCAAGCTAAAGTAACAATGCCAACGAGTGACAAACACTGTTCTCTTGATTTTAAATGTGCCAGAATTTTGATTTTTTGTAGCACTTCATGTTTCAGTATACACGTTTTGTGTACATAATGTTAAGCCACACCCACATGATTTTGGCACAAGGACCGCACTCTATTGACTGTTTATGTATTCAAGCTTGCTTTTATGTTACTGTACAACTATTGTACATCAGTAGTGGCTAAGCAATACACACCGAGGCATCAGCACCTCTGGTGCTTTCATTTTTTCTGTAGTAAGGGTGAATTTTTTTTTTTGAACTGCTGGATAGATACTGTGGGCAAGTGTATTGAGCAGTTTGCACATCAGGCTTAGCTGAGGAGTTTAATTCAGGCAACTCCTGAAAAAACAGGGATTGGAGTGAACTATATAATAATAATATAATTTTAATATTCTAAACATGTTTGAGCTGCTTGCTTGTGAATATTCAATAACTGATCCTGGTGTGCCATCTTGTGACAGAATATTGTAACTGCGTGCATAAATTTGCAGCTCCATGTCTACTAGCAGACGCATCTGCTCAAAGCGCGGTTAAGATAGCTTGCCGAGCACCGTTGTTCTTCTCGAACATGCCAAATCCACATAATCCTTAAATGATTAATTACTTTCATATTTTAATTTGCAACGAGTAACGAACTGGCCAGTGTCAAAGTAACAAATTAAAAGTATACTTTTTATCTTTTAAATGTAGTAGAGTAAAAGTAGAAGTCTCGGTTTAAAAAAAAAACTCAAGTAAAGTACAAATCCTCAAAAAAAAAAAACTACCTAAGTACTGTAACGAAGGACATGTACTGTACACCTCTGCTCATGAACCATATAACAAGCGCTACCGATATCCAGTCATCCGCTTTGGCACGGAGGATTTGCTACACGCAGATCCGCACATGAAGCCGTTCAACAACCCTTAAAAAAGAGAAAATGCGCTCATCTCTGTACAGGATGAAGGTGTGCTGTACAAAAACATAATTATAGTTCATCTCAAACTTTTTATTTGTGTATATTTAATTTGTATTATTATTTTCCCCAAGCTCATACCACTTGAAGGGGGCGTATAAATAATGATATTTTTTTAAAAAAAGCATGCCTGCCTGGATATTGTAGGCTACAAATCCCTTCGAGACCGCTCTGCCAGTCCGAGACATTGCGAGACCAAGAGACCCGAGACCGAGAAAAGACCAAGACCAAAGACTGTCGAGGCCGTGACAAGACCAAGACCACAAAAAAGTGGTCTCGAGACCGGTCTCGAGACCAAGACCGGTATCGAGAACTACAAGTCTACCACTAGCATAGAAAAATAGTGCCACAGTAACCCTAACAGCAACGGGCAAGGCATACGGAGAGCTGGCAGCGGTGTCTACATCATCTGCAACCAGCTGACATAATTCCGTCACTGCCTGACGGGAGAGGCGCAGTTTTGTCACGCATTCTTGTTCTGTGGGAAATAATACTTGTATTGTATTATTATAATTTTAGAATATTACATGTAATATATATCATTAATATATTATATATAATAATTCTATATTATTATAAAAGAGGAAAAAATGATTGATATAAAATACAAACAATATAGACTTACCTGAAAGGCCCAGGTAGCTGGTGCGCTGGCGGTACACGCGTTCTGGGCGTCTTCTATTATTTAACTGGCGATCAAGGCGATTTAGTACTATCTCTGCCATTTTCTCAGGGGTTCAACTGAGGCTAAAGCAAGGTGGCTTTTTATAGGCGAGTTAATTCGGGAAGTGGAGCCGCATGTGCACGTCCACATGTGTCCAAGTGGACGCGCATTGAAGCCGCCTGGGCGCGCTCTTGTAAAAGCCCAAATGGGTAGCGGGTGGTTTGAGAACCCGCTATACGCTTTCCCTAATGTGTGTGGTCAAGATAGCAATTGTAGGGAAAGCGCATAAACATGCCCACGGGCACACCTCCAGGCGCAAATAAGGGAGTCGGCATAATGTATAGCGGGTAGTGTGGTCGCAAGATACCGTTTAGGGATAGTGGAAGCTGCTGAATGCGTAGGGTAGCGGGTAGTAGCAAGGGGTAGGGCAGTGTGAAAGATAGAGCCCTATATCTCTTCTCGACAATTTCCCCTCGCATTCCAAAGACAGCCCTGCTGCAAAAACCAGCATGGATCAACATGAAAATCATGCTGATCCATGCTGGTCTCTGCTGCATTGGTGCTGGTCCAAGCTGGTCCGCCAGTATGGACCAGCATAAGAAATCATTATATCCATGCTGGGCCATGTTGGTATGATGCTAGTCCATGCTTGTGACGATGCGTTCACGAACCACTCGCGAGAACAGGAATTCCAAAAATCGTAAGCCTTTATTGCAAAATGGGTTGGGACCAGAAGACACAGGAATTGCCAAGCCGAAAACAGTATCCAAAAAGCGAAGTCGAAATAACAGGCAGGGGTCAGAACCAGTTTGGCAGATGTGCAACGGTGCATAAACAGTAAGCCAAAAATCGTAGTCAGAATCCAGAAGGGTAGGTCATACACAGGGCATCCAAAACAGAAATCGTGGTTGTACAAAAATAGGTCAGAATCCAAATAGACAAAACAAAAAAGGTAAGGGCAAGGCAATCTCAAGGTCGGACAAAACAGTTGTGAAGAAGCAACAAACAAAAGGCATACGAGGAGCTCTGCACAAATGAGTATTGATCAACGTTCTGACAGAGAATAAACTGCAGTGAAGACTTTAAGTAAACAAAAGGGAAGTCACATGCTATGCAGGGAACAGGTGAATTGGATAAGAACTAATTACAAGGGAAGCACACATGGGGAGGTCCTTAACCACAACAAATCGCAAAAGCCAAGACACGGACAGGATCCACGCAGACAACCTATGACAGATAAACAGCTCCGGTCAAGGAGTTCTAAGTGCACAGACAAAGAGTGCAGGATAGCAATTAAGCAGGTGCGAGAGATCTCGTGGAAACGCAGGACGAGTCAGAGAAAGCAAAACAAGAGCCGGAGACTAGAACAGGGCGAGACCTGAGATTGCATTAGTTGTAATTAGTAGCGGTGCAGTTCTACAAATTAACCCAAGTGCTCGTTAGTAAGTTAGTAATATATACATGGATTAGTTAAGTTAGTAGACTATGATACAAAATATAAATGTTAGTATTATTAGTAATCAAGGAAAGCAAGGCGAAGGAAGTAAACGAGAATTGAAGTAATAATATGAAACACCAGAAACCATTGAAATCACCCGAAGCAAGTTGGCACACAGACTGGGAAGACAGACTGAACCATACTGATCACAAGACAGGGGTGACAAGTGCAATGAAACCTGAAATGGCATGAACAGAAAACCGGAATGTATAATAAGCAAAAAGAAAAAAGAAAAGACATGGTAATGAACACATGAACATGACATCAAAACACAGAACCATAATAATGCTGGTCTGATTCTGGTCCATCTGGTCAACCAGTATGGACCAGCGTAGACAAGCATTATCTCCATGCTGGCTTGGTACTGGTCCATGCTGGTCTATACTGGTGTAGCTGGTCCACAAGCATGGACCAGCACCAAAACAACATATGCTGTTATGCTGGTCCATGCTGGTCTGCAACCATGCTGGTCCACGCTGTTTTTTCCGGCAGGGATTCATGTCAGACTTATCGTAGACTCCATATTGCCCGTAGTTGTCACAACCCTCCTGTGTCTGTAATTAGCTGCTCCCCTGCTTCAGCAGTTTGCATGTGTTTTGCAATTTGTCTCCCTAAATTTATTCATTGTCTTTTCTTCTTCCTCGCATCCAAGTAATCATTTGTATGCCTCGTCCCTTTTGTGGAGCGTTTTATCTATATAATTAGCTCATAGTGTCATTGTTGTTTCTCATTTGTCAAGGTTCATTCCCTACTAATCCTTCCAATCATTTTGTGTCTTCTATGATTGAGCTAAGCGTTCTTCCTCCGTGAGTTCAGTTTAAATATTGAAAAAAGAAACTGTAATTAATCTTTTGAGTCTATTTAATAGGAACCATCTCCCAAGCCTTAATCGGTCTCCAGGATTGGGACCGTGCTCTCGTTTATACTGTGTTCCTGCCTATTCTACTGCTGAGTCAATTTAATAGGAACACCTCCCAAGTCTTCACGAGTGTCTAGGATTGGAGCTGCCTTCCTGTGAAACCCTTCGGTCTTGTTGGTAGCAGTCCTCCTTCTGCAAGTAGGATTTTCCACCTGGCTTCTGTCGTGGGACAGTTACTAGCCTGTGTATGGACATGCCCCTACCCTCTCCAGTCAAATTACCTACTTAGCTGGACAGGCCCTCCTTAGCTTTGGGCTACAAGCCTTCCCTCTTTTATTACTATCTTCCTGTTAATACATACTTCCTTGTGGATCGCACCCTGAATCTGTGTTTGCTTCCTTGTCTGGATCATGACAGTACAATCCAGCTGAGTAATAGAACAACAGTAATGTGAATGTGTGAGTGAATGATGTATGCCCCCTGCGATGGCTTGGCAAGCTCTCTGGGATGCGCCCCAGCCTTTTACATATTGTCAGCTTGGATAGGCTCTAGGTCCTACATAACTCGAGGGAGGAAGAAAGGGTTCAGATAATGGATGGATGGATATTTCAGTGAAAAGAGAAACACTTTTTTTACTGAAAATAAATAACTATACATCCAAGGTCTTCATGTATTTACACAAAAAAAGGATATCTGTTAAAATGAAACAAAGCACACCATTATAAGCAATGCAGCGATCAGTGATGATCATCCGAATTTACTCTCAGCAGCTGGGCTGCATGCCTCATATGAACTACAGTGATGTATACGCTGTCCATGCTAGGCCCGCTATCATCCTGATTGAATTAATTTCCATAGTCTATTTATGGTGACAAGTTCAGAAAGTTTAACTGCAAGTCATATTAATGAGTTAACGGACCTGAAGAGCCCTTTTCCCCCCAGTACTGCTGGAAAAAATGGATAATGAAAGGCAAACATGTTGGTCATTAATAAAGGTGCTAGCCAGCATCTAATGAACTTTAAAAAGCAGTCAACTTGACCCTCTGGACCTCTCTTGGACAAAAAATGCTGAGCTCAAAGGTGGATCTTTAATAAATTGATTTGTTCAATGAAATTGCCCAACCTTGCAACAAACAGTGTTTCAAGTAGGGGAGACTGGGGTCCAATGAGCCATGGGGACCAATGAGCCATATCACTATTTTGCGATCAGTCGATGACAGAGCTGCTTAAAATAGGCTAAATATTTGACCATTGACTGATGAGTCATGGGGATAAATTGGCCATATCACTATTTTGCCTACAACCCCAATTCCGAAATAGTTGGGACAAAGTGTAAATTGTGAATAAAATCAAAATGCAATGACTTTCAGATCACATGAGCCAATATGTTATTTACAATAGAACATAGATAACATTTAAAATGTTGAAACTGAGACATTTTACATTTTTATCCACAAAATGAGCTTATTTCAAATTTTCTGGCTGCAACAGGTCTCAAAAAAGTTGGGACACAGGCAAAAAAGGGCTGAAAAAGCAATTAATTATAGAAGAGAATCAGCTGAAAGAACATTTAGCAAGTAATTAAGTTAACTGGCATGAGGTGTGTAACATGATTGGCTATCAAAGGGATGTCTTAGAGAGGCTGAGTCTCTCAGAAGTAAAGATGGCCAGAGGCTCTCCAACCTGTGAAGACTTGCGTAAAAAAATTGTGGAATACTTTCAAAACAGTGTCCCTCAATGTCAAATTGCAAAGCCTTTGAGGGTCTCATCATCGACAGTGCATAACATCATCACAAGATTCAGAGAAACTGGAAAAATCTCTGTGCGTAAGGGATAAGGCCGAAGACCTTTACTGGATGCCCGTGATCTTCAGGCCCTCAGACGCCACTGCATCACTCACCAGGATGATTCTGTCATTGACGTTACTAAATAGGCCCAGGAATACTTCAAGAAACCACTGTCTTTAAACACAGTCCGCCGTGCCATCCACAGATGCCACCCAAAATTCTATCATACAAAAAGGAAGCCATTGTTGAGCATGATCCAGAAGCGCCACTGTGTTCTGTGGGCCAAGGCTCATTTAAAATGGACTGTAGCAAAGTGGCAAAGTGTCCTGTGGTCAGACGAGTCCAGATTTGACATTCTTGTTGGAAATCAAGAGGAAATAAAGAGGAGAAAGACCACCCCTCCTGTTATCAGCGTTCAGTTAAAAATCCAGCATCTCTGATGGTATGGGGATGCATTAGTGCATATGATGTGGGACACTTGCATGTTTTAAAAGGCGCCATGAATGCCGAAAGGTATATAAAGGTTTTAGAGCAACATATGCTCCCCTCCAGACGACATCTATTCCAGGGAAGGCCTTGTGTATTTCTGCAGGACAATGCAAAACCACATACTGCAGCTATTACAACAGCATGGCTTCGTAGTAGAAGAGTCCGTGTGCAGAACTGGCCTGCCTGCAGTCCTGATCTTTCACCGATTGAGAACATTTGGTGCATAATTAAACGAAATCAGACCCCAGTCTCCCCAACCTCTGAGAATTGGGAAAGGAGAGATATCGACCTATAATTGGTGTAGAGATGTTTATCATTAGCTTTGTATACTGGGATGACCTTGGCAATTTTCATTTTATCTGGAAATGTACCGGTTTTGCATGATAAATTGCATATATGAGTTAGTGGATCCATAATTCCTTTGATTGTTTTCTTTATCAAAGTCATGTCATTATCATTACAATCTGCGGAAGTTTTATTCGTACATCCATTTACTATTTCTATAATTTCATTTTATTCTTTTGTTCCCAACTGGATTGAGTTTGGATTCTTTCTTGAGTTTGGAAAAGTGTGCTGTGGTCTGATGAGTCCACATTTCAAATTGTTTTTGGAAATCATGGATGTCGTGTCCTCCAGGCTAAAGAGGAAAAGGACCATCCAGATTTTAATCAGCGCAAAGTTCAAAAGACAGCATCTGTGATGGTATGGGGATGTGTTAGTGCCCATGGCATGGGTAACTTGCACATCTGTGAAGGCACCGTTAATGCTGAAAGGTACATACAGGTTTTGGAACAACATATGCTGCCATCCAAGCGACGTCTTTTTCAGGGACGTCCCTGCTTATTTCAGCAAGACAATGCCAAGCCACATTCCGCACGTGTTACAACAGCATGGCTTCGTAGTAAAAGAGTGCGAGTGATAGACTGGCCTGCCTGCAGTCCAGACTTGTCTCCCATTGAAAATGTGTGGCGCATTATGAAGCGCAAAATACGACAATGGAGACTCCGGACTGTTGAGCAACTGAAGTCATACATCAAGCAAGAATGGGAAAGAATTCCACCTACAAAGCTTCTACAATTAGTGTCCTCAGTTCCCAAACGCTTATTGAGTGTTGTTAAAAGGAAAGGTGATGGTCACACAGTGGTAAACATGCCCCTGTCCCAATTTTTTTGGAACATCTTTCTGGCATCAAATTCAAAATGAGTGAATATTTCCAAAAAAAAAAACAATAGTTTATCAGTTTGAACATTAAATATCTCGTCTGTGTAGTGTACTCAAGCAAATATAGGTCGAAAATCATTGTAAATCATTGTATTCTGTTTTTATTCACGTTTTAGACGACGTCCCAACTTCATTGGAATTGGGGTTTGTACTATTTATTGTTTTCAAAAGATTAAGTGATGTATTGTAAGCAAAATGCACTTATATGAAATGATGAATTGTTTTCCCTGTTAGACAGAGTATGGCAAATGTGATTATGTCAGTTTTTAGTCAGTGACATCTACTTTAACACTAAAACAGACCCATGAAATCATTTCTTGTTTTTACAAACCCCAATTCCAATGAAGTTGGGACGTTGTGTAAAACGTGAATAAAAACAGAATACAATGATTTGCAAATCTCATAAACCCACATTTTATTCACAATAGAGCATAGACAACATATCAGTTGTGAAAACTGAGACATTTTACCATTTCATGAAAAATATTAGCTCATTTTGAATTTGATGGCAGCAACACATCTCAAAAAAGTTGGGACAAGGGCAACAAAAGGCTGGAAAAGTAAGTAGCACTAATAAAAAAACTGGAGTGCTGGAGTAGCACTTTGAAACTGGTTCATTGGCAACAGGTCAGTAACCTGACTGGATATAGAAAGAGCATTTTAGAGAGGCAGAATCTCTCAGAAGTAAGGATGGGCAGAGGCTCACCATTCTGTGAAAAACTGCATCTAAAATTTGTGGAACAATTTCAGAAAAATGTTCCTTAATGTAAAATTGCGAATACTTTGAATGTCCCACCATCTACAGTACATAATATCATCAAAAGATTCAGAAAATCTGGAGAAATCTCTGTGCACCAGGGACAAAGCCGAAGGTCAATATTGGATGCTCGTGATCTTCGGGCCCTCAGGTGGCACTGTATTAAAAACAAGCATGATTCTGCGCAGGAGTACACTGCATGGGCTCAGGAACACTTCCAGAAATCACTGTCTGTGAACACAGTTTGCCGTGCAATCCACAAATGCAAGCTAAAGTTGTATCATGCAAAGAAGAAGCCATATGTGAACACGATTCAGAAACGCCGCAATCTTCTGTGGGCCAAAGTTCATCGAAAATGAACTGAGGCAGAATGGAAAACTGTTCTGTGGTCAGATGAATCAAAATGTGTAATTCTTTTTGGAAACCACAGGCGCTGTGTTGTGTGGTCTGAAGAGGAGAGGGACCATCCAACTTGTTATCAGCGCACAGCTCAAAAGCCTGCATCTCAGATGGTATGGGGTTACATTGGTGTCTATGGCGTCAGCAGCTTACAGATCTGGAAAGGCATTATCAATGCTGAATAGTATGTAGAGGTTTTACAACAACATATTGTCCCCTCTAGACACCGTCTGTTTTAGGGAAGGTCTTGCAAATTTCAGCAAGACAATGCTAAACCACATACTGCACCCTTCACAACAGCATGGCTTTGCAGTAGAAGAGTCCGGGTGTTGAGATGATCTGCCTGCAGTCCTGACTTTTCACAAATAGCAAACATTTGGCGCATCATAAAACGGAAAATCCGGCAAAGAAGACCCAGTACTGTTGAGCAGCTAGAATCCTAAATCTGATGAGAGAGGGAAAACATTCCTCTCCAAAAACTCCAGCAACTGGTCTCCAGACATTTACAGACTGTTGTTAAAAGAAGAGGGGATGTTACACAATGGTAAACATGGCCCTGTCCCAACTCTTTTGAGATGCGTTGCTGCCATTAAATTCAAAATGAGCTAATGAGTCCTTAACATTTCAATATTCAGGGGTAGGTAGGCAGTCTTTTTTAAAATTATTATTATTATTATTATTATTATTACTCTAGTTCAAGATCCAAATAGCACAATAAATCTAAATCAGAAGTACATGTATTAGCCTAAAGGATTGATTCTTCCCAACCCATAAGTGGTGCAGTGATTGAAAACCAAACAGATTGCCTGCTGCATGCACAGGGATTCTGAGCATTTTTTCTCTGTCTTTTTGGCATGATTTTAATGGATGTTTTCAAAATGAAAGATTTTCAAAATTTCTGGGGCAGGTAGGTATGCTAACCACAATCAGCCTAACTTGAGTTATGAAATGTTTTGGTCTTAAGATTAAATTTTTTTTCTCTGTTATTCTGGTTGAAACTATTATTTTGTTACTGCCTGTCTGAATGATAAAATGTTCTTCCCCGCAATTCTAAAAATGAGTCAGCCACCCCAACTTTTTAGCAATATTTATTTCTAATTTAGAAATTCAGAAAAATAGTCATGGAAATGAGATTACATTTGCATGAAAGACCAAAATGTTTGTTGAGACTTTGACTAGTTTATTAGTTTTTTTTTTTTTTTTTGACGTGCACTCCTCACCCCCTCCCTGCTGCAACATAATGACGCGTACCATTGTTGGCTGGGGGTGGCACTCACACGTCACACTGGCTGACCTCACAGCACATGTGGGCAAGTCACAAATCTATTTGGAGCAACCATGTAGATCTTCTAAGGCTATTACCACTAATCAGACTCATTTAGCTGTTTCAGTAGCTGGGCTCCAGGGGAAAATCCAGGGATCAGATAAAATCACCAGCCCCATCAAATCAATTGCATACGGTTCTTAGAGGAATGTGAGTTCAACACCAAAACATTTTCAGACACAAAGATGCATTTATTCATTGATGTTGTAATCAATGGCATAATTAATCAATGACTAATAAAATTGTTTTTTATTATTTAGTTGTCTTTTATTTCACAGATTTTAAGGTCTGTTTATGCTAATAGTCCCATCCAATTTCCATGAACTTTGTAAAAGTACTGATCTGAAAGTACACAGGCCTACCTATGTTTTTAATGAGCCGAAGTCCAATTGTCGTTATTTTATTGCAATTAAGCCTGCGCCAAACAAATAAGAAAAGACCAGATGAAAAAAGTCATATAATTTACCGTTTGGTAGTTTTGGCATGTATATTTGTAAGATATGAATTTGAAGCCACTTCTGTTAGCACAGCAACAACCTGTGACATTAAAGTCATGATGGGAAATGAGGAAAACCAGGAATTGAACACAAAACTGCAGATTTTTGGAGCTTGAAGGTGAGCCATCCAAATTATTTGGGAACCACATGTTTTAAGCATGTGTTCCATGGCATAGTAATTGTAAATTACAATTTGCGTAATCACTGTCATAATGGTTCTCTTAAAGAAAAAAAAATTCCCTGGTGCAGGTGTTCCTAAGCTGTGCTATTAAGTTAAGATGATGAAGCCCAGCGCCGTGCTTTAGCCAATTTTAAACCCAGCTGTTTGAGGGCATATATTTCGACGCTGATTAATGAAATAGCAGCATTGTTCTTAGCTGCTTAAGGCTACGAAGGTACAGGTGGTGCCTCCCTTCCTGTTTTAATTTCAGGAAGGAGTATAGCCTCATGTAAGCATGAAGGTTGGGCATTGCCATGATTAATTATGTTGAATGCTAAAGATTCTTTTGGCCCTAGTCAGCAGGGCTTGTATGTTGTAGAGCAAGGCCTTATCAAACTTCCTTGCCCCACGCACAAGTATGGGGCATGCAATATTTATCGAATCACGAATTATCATGCAGCATTCCAGCTTCTTTTTTTTTTTTTTTCAGATTGAGCAATTTTACATTATTCTGCTGAAATGCTACCCCTCTCCTCTGCGAGTTTAGCTTTTCAGCAGCACATCTACCTCAAATTCTCTGACATATTTGAATGCCTCAAACTCAGTAACTGTTCACTGTGTTATTAGCCATGGCAAAAGCCAGTTAAGTTGATGTGCACTTTATGAAAAGTGGGTTCCCAAAGTTCTGAAATAGTACTCCAAAAAAAAAGGACCACTTTTGTTCTGAGTAAAGGAGCTGCCTCTAATTAGATTTTGGTAGAAATGCATGTTTAGCGTGACAATGTTTCTACGGAGTATTCCAGACAAGATGTGCTTTGATCTTACTGAAATTTAGACTGACAGCAGATTTTTTTTGCATCAAAAAAAAATCAAAAAGTTTTTGTTTGTTTTTAATTAATCTTCCTCTCTGACTTCCCCTCCGCATGATTATCCTTAGACTATGTCTTCCCCCTCTTCATATGGTGAGGAAATACAGTACATCACAAACACTCTATATAGACTTTTATGCTGGATGGCTAGCAATTTAACAGTGCATTAACCCTCTCATGCATGAATTATAATAAACTCAGTCAGGATTTTTTTCTAAAATGCAGCAGTGCCCAAAATTGAAGCATATATAGAGAAAAACACTTTTAAACAGCTGTACACTGTAGTGACCTCCATGCATGAAACGGTTAACTTTACCGACAGTAAATGAGCTTTACCGCCAGGATTGGGTGACACCATAGAATATATGTAAAATAACCAGCAGCTGGAGAGAATGTGAGGAGCAGAACTTTAGATTGGCCAAGCTAGTCAACGGCTAAGAAGTGTGGCTCCACACATTTTCATGGGTCACAATGACAACTTATTCACCTGTAGTCACGATGTTGACAAAGCCAACCTAATGATCTTCTTCTTCTTCTTCTTCTTAATATTATTGTTCTGCAAATTGGTGAAGCAACTTGTCCTACCGCTTTTAAGTTACAAGCCCAGAAATTTGAGGACAGCTTAGAGTTGCCATAGACAAACAATGGGCCTATTACAGTCCAGACCAAGAATCAAGTGCGGAGGCAGAGTGCAATCCAGCAGGTAGTTTATTGATAGCTATTAAGGTAATTAGGGGATGGAACACTTGATTAAGAGGCGGGGACAGAAACCTGGAATAGGATGCCACAGTTTAGTACAGATGTTGCAGACGAAGCTGACTTGTCAGTCACTGGCCTGTGGCTTCCGGGAAAATAGCCAGGTAGTTAGCACACTTCGCCTGCACCAAACTGTCCCACAGGAGAATGCAGGAGCTTGAAAGAAACTCTGTTCCGATCCTGGAGACTGTAGAACTGTTTCTGACAAGCTGAACGAAGGAACAGACTTGGAAGGGTTGACAAGAACATGGTCCCAATCCTGGACCCTGAATAGGCGTGGAAACTTGTTCGAGTTCACTCAATTAAGAGCAAGGCTTTTAGGAACTGCTGTCATTAAAGTACAAGTTGCACATGACAAAGATGAAGGGTTTCTACAATCAATACTAACTGGGTTATAGTACTAAACGCAAAATTATAATCTGCAACTTGCAACACAAGCAGAGGGCTTAAATACTTGTGATGTGCCCATAAGAGAATATCCATGTCAGGACGCATAACCAGTTGTTGGCAAACACCACATGTGGTGATACGGGTGGGCCTAACAGGCCTGGGCCCACTCTTGCACAACTGGCTCACCCAAGGGTTCCCACTGGCGCTCATCATGATCATCATTGACGAAAATGATCCATCAGTGACGGGAAGAAAATAACCAGCAGCAGTCACAATGGCAAATGTGATTGTTTTATGACCAATAAAAATTATATGACAAACTGTGGCGTCACCTGGCCAGGGTATTCAAGGCTGTAGCTCCGAACATTTTTTTTTTAGCCCCGAATAATTCTTCACTTTGAGCTGTTTGTCATGACGTAACTGAACGTCAGTAAAACAAGACAGCAGTATTGTATTTTTTATGTTCAATGAACAAAGGCACAAAAGACCAATCGGAGGGAGTTTATTAGAGGAAAACACATCCAAATACTGTCTAATTGGCTGACAGGTCTCTGTGGTGTTAGCTGCTATGCCAAATGATAATCTTACGTAATCAGTCAGTGTGTGAAATTATATATGCGTGGATTTTTTTTTTTTTTACCTGCAAAGTGGTTGAAGCTGGTGCACAAAGATCCACTCGTGTTGAACCAGGAAAACTGTGTGTAAATGTTTATATGATTCCCAAGTTACATGAAAGTGATATGAGCAGACCATAAGTAATACAGCTAACGTGCAGTGTGCCTTCCCTTGGCTAGCGATGCCAAACTGGCCGTCACGCGATAGGTATAGAATTTTTCAACAAAACCCATTTTCTGTACAGCACTGGTCCCTACACAATCCATATCTACTAGACATAATCGCGACAGACTTTGTTGCCTCATTCCTGTGCCCCTTAACGCAGCTAAATGCCTGTGCTGTCCATTGAAATGGTCGCCAACTGGGGTCCGAAATGGATGTTAGGCCCAAAAAGGACAAGAAACAAGTAAGCAAGCAAAATTAATTCAGAACCCTCTCATCATTTCTGTGCTTTGTCATCTCAAGAGAAAAAATGCATGAAAGTAAACTCACGTAAAGAGACTGGAATAAATTACTAGCTCATGTTACCTTTAGATCGTCTGTCCTTTCCATTTTTCATTGGGTGTGTGACTCAACTTCAATGGCCACATATTCGCTTACTTACTGGCACACCAAGCACATCGATATTAAGTCACCAGAATCCTCTACTGGTTTTCTCATGTTGTTTTAATGATACTACATTATGAATGAAAAAAGTGAAAACAAAAAAAAAACAGTAAATGTGTCTATGAGAATAGTAAATAAAATTGTTGCCCATAATTAAAGGATTTGATTTTTCGTCGGCCTGTTTTTATTCAGGCTATCATCCAGTGTTCTACGTAGGCTATAGTAATACGTCAGTTTCCAGATGTGTGGAATCCGCCTATCAGCGGTATAGAACGGAGATGCAGTCACTCTCTAATTTTATAGTTGCAAACACATTTTCCATGGACCTTTCCAACTAGCTCCAACAAGCTCTAGCCAGCCCCCCCCCAGTTACTGTTGCCACGCCCCACAAGCTATGCTTATATGGGGTCCCATCTGCTGGTATAGGGTCTGTATATTGCGGAGTTGGTCCATTCCCACCAACAAAATTTTACAAATGAAATTGCTTAAAATCACAAGTTATGCATTTATTACCATCACTGAAAAAAAAACACACTGGATCCAGTATGCTGTCTAAAGTTTTTTTTTTTTTTAATTTAGCCTTTAACCTGGTCAATCTCATTGAGACACAAAGATCTCTTTTCCAAGTGAAGCCTGGCCAAGAAAGCAGCTTAAAAACATCAAGTTACAGCAGGACAACACAGAATCAAACAACAATAAAATAGACAAAATACAATCTGGTCACATCATAGAGTTAATATGGGGCTTTCATGAGCAGGAACAAGAACGATATGAGGCAGATAGTAAGTCGCTCATAAGGTTCTTAAATGTTCCAAGAGGAGTTAGTTCCCTCAAGTTCCAAGTGCTCTGTAGTGAGTTCCAGGCAGCAGGTGTAAAGTACATGAAGGAGTGCTTGCCTAACTCAGTGTGAACTTTGGGGACATTGAGCAAATAACAATCATTGGAACGCAAGGAGTACGTGCTCTGGGTTCTCAAAATGTAGCCACATAGATATTGGGGGAGTAGACCCTAAGATCGCTTTGTAAATAAAAATGGGCCAGTGTGAGAGACGACGTGCAGCCAACGAGGGCCACTCGACTCTGCCATATGAGGTGCAATGGTGAGTGAGGGCTTTGCAACATGTGACAAACCTCAGGGCACCGTGGAACACGGAGTCCAGAGATTGGAGACAATTTGCAGGGGCATGCATATAAAGAAGGTCGCCGTAATCCAATAAGGGAAGAAAGGTGGCAGCTACTAACTTCTTCCTGGCGGCAAAAGTAAAACATGTCCTGTTGCGATAAAAGAACCCCAGTTTTAGCTTTAGTTTTTTGATCAGGTTCTCTATATGAGACTTAAAAGAAAGCCTGTTAGTTGGCCATAAGTCAGACAACACGCTAGCTAAACCTTATGATAAGTCATATTATGCAATGCAGCTACCCCTTAAACAAACTACATTAGACATAATCGAGTTATTAATCTAATGTTTGTTACGTCAGCGTTTTCCTCCATACAATTTCTATGACAAGCTAACTTTACCCATTTCAACTAAGCGACTGACATTCTGAATCTGATTGAAGCTAGTAAGCTGGTTAGCTACCTGGCCAACTTTTCTCTCGTCATAGTTTCCAAGCAGATTACATCATGCTATTGCAAAATCCTTCACTGTTTGGCTAAATTTTGTAAATTATCCAGTGTTGCGAATACCTGTGCTGGTTGGTACGAAGAAATCATCTTCTCCGCAGAAGTACTGGTTTGTAGCTACGTCTGGTATTGCATGCAGTTCACTGAGGAAAGATAATGCTTTGTAAACATATACATCCACATGCCTTAATTCATCACAAACACTTCGCCAACTGTCTTTTGGCCTTGGAAAACAGAGTAATTGGGTCCCTGTAGCCGGGCAGGGTATCTTTCTTTCTTTTGGTAAACAGCACTGAGCCGGATCTTTTGGCTCTTCAAATGGTGGTCCACAGCTGAGAGGACCATCAGGACCACACCCCTCCCTGACTTGTGCGACGTCTACATCGAAAGATGTCAGAAAAGAGCGAAGAGGATCACCAGGGACCCCAGTCACCCCAGTGACGGACAGTTAGGGAGATGCTATCACCTGCTGAAGGCCAGCATTGAGAGAATGAGGACGAGTTTATTCCCTCAGGTCTTCAGACTGCTTAACGGATGTCTCTAATGGCTTGAAGACTAAGCTTCTCCCCTTATTATTACTCCACCACTTACTTTTGCACTTTTTATTATGTTTGCACTAGTTGCACTTTTTAGGGGTTCAAGCCCGTAGGGCTGAAACCCTATTGTTTTTGTGCTGGTTTATTTTATTATTATTATTATTATTATTATTATTATTATTATTATTATTCTTCTTCAGAAATGTTTTCGCAAATTCCCATGAGATGGTAAATGGTAGAGACCTGAAATTTTGCAGATTGGTTGGAAGTTGTGTGTAAATGCTGACCAAGGCATTTTTAACTCAGTAGGCCTGATGGTGGCGCTATAATTCAAGAAAAACAGGTTTTCACTTTAAAGGTCATAACTCCTAGGCTGTAAGTCCGATTCACACGAAACTTGGTACAGACATTCTTTGGTCCATTCTCTGCAACTTTTTTCATTAGGACCTCTAAGATTTGCCATATTTGATTTTCCGAAATTTTGAATTCTTTGAAAAACACATTTTTGACATCTCCTCCTAGGCCGCAGATCCGATTCCTTCGAAATTTGCTGTGGATCATCAGTGGACCAAGCTTATCAAAGATTTCATAAAGCTTGTTGAAGTCTCATTTCGTTTCCAAGATATTGACCAATGAACTTCAGCAGGGGCGTGGCCTAGCACAAAAATGGACAAAATTCAACAACCATTGGGCCAATCATCACAGAACTTGCGGAATATGTCCATATAAGTACCAGGAAAACCTTGAAAATTTCATGCAAATCGGCCGATAGGGGGCGCTATAACACAAATCAGACTATAAATCAGCAATTGTTTGTCCTATAGCCATAAAACTCTCAGGATATATTCATATAAGTACCTGAAACATACCCAGCAAATTTCATTCAAATTGACTGATAGGGGGCGCTATAACTGCAAAACAAAGCAGCATGGTATAACACAAATCTGACTATAAATCAGCAATTGTTTGTCCTATAGCCATAAAACTCACAGGATATATTCATATAAGTACTTGAAACATACTCTGAAAATTTCATTCAAATTTATTGATAGGGGGCGCTATAAATGCAAAACAAAGCAGCATGGTATAACACAAATCCGACTATAAATCAGCAATTGTTTGTCCTATAGCCATAAAATGCACAGGATATATTTATATAAGTACTTGAAACATACCCAGAAAATTTCATTCAAATTGACTGATAGGGGGCGCTATAAATGCAAAACAAAGCAGTGTGGTATAACACAAATCAGACTATAAATCAGCAATTGTTTGTCCTATAGCCATAAAACTCACAGGATATATTCATATAAGTACCTGAAACATACCCAGAAAATTTCATTCAAATTGACTGATAGGGGGCGCTATAAATGCAAAACAAAGCAACGTGGTATAACACAAATCAGACTATAAATCATAAATAGTTTTTCCAATCATTACAAAACTCACAGGATATGTCCACATAAGAACCTGAAATATAGCCTGAAAGTTTCAATCAAATTGACCAGTAGGGGGTGCCATAAATGCACAAAATAGCCTAACATAACACAAATCAGACTATGCATCATTAGTTGTTAGTCCAATCATTACACTGGCAAAATAGGTCCACATAAAACCTGCAACACACTCTTAAAGTGGTTTTTGTCCCCTGCCACCACGATAGCGAAGGGAGCAGGGGACATTGTATTCAGCTCCGTCTGGCCGTCCGTCATGTCCCGTTTGTTCTGAATGCGATATCTCAAGAACGGTTTGACCGATTCCATTCATCTTTGGTGTTAAGGTATATTTGTGTGATACGCCGACCCCAGTAGATTTCCGTGACCTTGACATTATTTGCAAGGTCATTACGATCATTTGACCACTTACAAATTCCTTGTCAACATGATATCTCAAGAACGGTTTGACCAATTCCATTCATCTTTGGTGTCAAGGTGTATTCCATCCATCCATCCGCCCGCCGCCTTCCGTCTGTCCTGTCCCGTTTGTTGTAAACGGATATCTCAAGAACGGTTCGACCGATTCCATTCATCTTTGATGTCAAGGTATATTAGGGGCGGGGACATAGTATTCAGCTCCATCCGTCCCCGCCCGTGATATCTCAAGAACGTTCGACCGATTCCATTCATCTTTGTCCGTCTGTCCTGTCCCGCCTGTTTGTTTGATGTGAACGTGATATCTCAAGAACGGTTCGACCGATTCCATTCATCTTTGGTGTCAAGGTGTATTAGGGGTGGGGACATAGTATTCAGTTGCCCGCCAACTCACCCGATTGTTGTGAACGTGATATCTCAAGAAAGGTTTGACCGATTCCATTCATCTTTGGTGTCAAGGTGTATTAGGGGGGTGCTCAAACTCACTTTGATTTACGTGACCTTGCCATTATTCTCAAGGTCATTATGACCATTTGACCACTTTTTACAAATACCTTGTCAACATGATTTCTCAAGAACAGTTTGACCGGTTCCATTCATCTTTGGTGTCAAGGTGTATTGGGGTGGAGGATATAGAATTTAGCTCCATCCGTCCGGCTGTCCGTCCGTCCCATCCCGTTTGCTGTGAACGTGATATCTCAAGAACTGTTTGACCGATTCCATTCATCCTTGGGGTCAAGGAGTATTAAGACCGGGGGACATAGTATGCAGCTCCATCAGTCCATCCGTCTGGCCGTCCGTCCATCACGTCCCATTTGTTGTGAACGCGAAATCTCGAGAACACTTTGACCAATTTAATTCATCTTTGGCTTCAATGTGTAATTTTGTGACACGCCAACCCCAGTCGATTTCCGTCACCTGGCAGGGGACATGGCCACGTTTAGTGGCAACACTTGTTAATTAAGCTGTTAGAGCTTTCAACTACTGATGGTCTTTCGTGGCTTGAACCCCGGAATTGCCGCTTGCGGCTATATTTTATTTGTTTGTTTTTGTCTACATTATAGCCAGACAGGTACATAGGAATTTCACTGCGCATTATACTTGTTTAATTGTGTATGTGATGAATAAACTTGAAATTTGAAATGTGAAATCTTAATTGTCAGTGTTTTCTCTCAAAGTTTGCAGGCGATGGGGTAAAGTATGCCCTTTTGCATTTTAAATGGTCCAAATCAAGATAAAACACAGAAACAGATTCAATTTGAAGAAATAACAACTATAATAAAACAAAGAAAATGTCTCTGTCAGTGCCAAACTGGAGGAAAACCAAAATCAAGATGAAGTCAACATAGTTGAGTCAAAAAAAAAAAAAACAAATACAAGGGTGAGGTATTTGTAGTGGTTGAGCAGTGTCTTATTTTAAACTGAGGCACTGTGGATTTCAGCTAATACAGAGATGCTAATAAGAGATCAGTATTCTGAATGACTCAGCTCTGATATTCTAGGGTGTCTAGTGCTTGTTGATATCCTCTTGCACTGAATGTATTGATTTCAAGCTAATAGCAGTAAATATGAAAAAAAAATGGAGCAGCTATTAAATTGGCCTTTCTTAAGAAAACTGAAAGGGTAAATACACTATGGAGACTGTAACATGATCAACATGAATACCCATGAGTTCAAAGGAAAAATTGACTTAATTTGATTTCATGGAGGCAAAAAATACCATTACTGTTTTTGCATTGATTCATCTTGGTACGTTACCAAACGTCAATCACTTTCAGCCCTATTACATGCATTTCTGTGAGTGTTCTGTGCATGCGTGCGAGCATGCAAATGTGTGTGTGTGTGTGTATATGTGTGTGTGTTTTATTGGCCATATTTTACCCATATTGGGTGATCCTATCAAGATTCAGGAAAAAGAATCTTTTCCATGGGGACCATGGCTTTAAAGTCAGTTTTCAATTTAGAAAGATTTAAACTGCATAAAAGAACAAATAAAGAAATGACAAAAGTAGCTAAAAAATTAAGAGGATTGTATTTTCCTTGACTAAAAATAAGAAAAGAAAAATACCACCAGCTGAGCCAGATACATTTCTCTGTCTCTTTTTCAGCCTTTCAAACTGGGATTGACCCTTGGTGAGTGGTACTTTGGTGGAATGTTTTTTTTTTTTTTTTTCTCTTGGGGGCGGGGGGTGAATGGGGTGTCACACATGTTTTCATAGCATGGGTTTAACAAGCTCTATAAATTTTTATATGCATTTGCTTAAGAAAACTCAACTGCCGTAAATTGCCTCAGCACCTATGTTCACCCCTGAGATAAAGGTTCACTCAGTACTGGAAATAAGGTCGAAAACAATACACAGGGCACTATCCTGATAAGGCCCATTTTGGTTTTGTGTTAGCATGGGCCTGTGTACAAAAAAAGTCTGTTTTTGTTTTGTGCAAAAGAAAGAGGACTGGCATCAATTGCATTACACACTGCATAACATTATGGCTGAAATTCTCATTGTTGATCTCTTATTGGATTGGGGGAAAAAAAAGACAGATTTATTGAAAAATGACAGTGATTCTCTTTTTGGAATTATTTTCAGAAACAATCATACAATCCAATTCCAGCCATTGTTTGAGTGAACGATTTTGTTTCAACCATCCAATTTCTGTGCCCGCGGTTTTGGATGGAAAACCCAAAAGATGGCCAGGAGGGATTTGGGCATGGCAAAGTTGGAAGCAAGTTCGTGAACATGAACAACAGAATATTTTTAGTGCTGGAAAATACCCTGAGCTCAGCAATGATGTGCAGACTGTGACTATATTCCTCCTAATTTCATTTGCTTTGGGAATTGAAGGCTAAGTATGGCCAGTTTGGCCTTGCAATCTAATATGTTGGTTTTGTGCCAAGACCTATGGATCTTATCGTTCACTCAGACTGACCTTTGGAAGAATGGAGACACATGAGATTTATTTTCAATCGGCTCCTGCTAAATGCAAACAGGGTAGTGCCTGAAATCAATTCTCTGGACATCGTACGGTCAGGTAGCTAATCATGGCAATCAATGGTGTTAAAAAGTTGGTAAAACCTGGAGAAGAGAAAACAGGCTGGAGCACAGTTATACAGTTATATGAGTATAGCTTATATAAAAGACAGACACTCGATAGGCAGCTTGGATATCATGCCTGTTCTGCCAGTTATGAGCTTCCATAATTGGTTGTAAATGCATGACACAGTTACTATTTAGAGAAGAGGTGAAAAGTCCAGGGTTTCAGTAGGGTTTAAGTAAACATATGCAGTATATGTGAACACATCAAGTAAAAATTGACATTTCATGACACCTGGACTTCTCTGACCTTTTGCTGTAGTTTGTTGTATGTACTGATGGAGTATTTGATGTAAAAAAAAAAATTATTGATTCAACAATTAGTTTCAAGAGAATAATTTAAGAAGTGAACTGCTATAGCAGATCAAGTAAAAAGTACCCAACTTTAACAGCCTTTTACCTCAAAATCATGAATTGTCATGAAATGTTAATTTTTACTTGATCCATTCACATATGTGATTATATTATCCATGCGCAATCTTTTAGGAAATTTATTTTCCATTTATAATTTGATTGTATACAAAAATCAGACTTCTGACAGATATACGATATAGCAACAACACATCATTTTTCATATTCTTATAATTATGGTAACATTATCACCAGGAATCATCACAATTGTTATGGATAGACGGCTGCTGTAAAAGTGTTTAATATCAGTCAGTTTAAAGTTTCATTTAAAATATTGAACGGATGGGGTGCGGCGAAAGGTTTTTTACATTCTCTGTGTAAGGGTCAAACCCTACAGCACTATGACAGAATGAGCATGGTTAACCTGGAAGGCCTCGAGGAGCAGTAGCCAGAGGTCAAGGAGGCAAACCTGAGGTCAAGTGACAAAGCTAAGTACGATCAAATTCAGCTGTCATTTCTGACTACTTTCCTGAAACAGCAACTGATACAACTGGACAAGGCAGCTTTGAGATGGAATTTAATGCCATTATAAAGGAAGATTTAAAGAGTGAAAAAATTCTGGGTGGAAACCACTCGACAGAAAATGACAAAGTGAAAGGCTTCTCTTGCAGGTCTCTCATTTTTGCAAACAGTCCAAAGTTGGATTACCTGGAATGTAAAAAAAGGAAGTATTAAAGTACTAAAAAATACTGAAGAATTACTGGGTGGAAACAAACTGACAGCATGAGATATTATGACTTGTTGCTTGATGCGACTTTGTGCAAGTGGTCCAGATCCTGACACAATGGCCTAGAAAGCTTCTTATACGCCTGGTTTTGGACAGGCAAAAAAATCCTCACCAAAAATATACTAAACACAGAGATCATGACCTCTGTGGCCTTGGGAGATGTTCTGGCTGTCCCCTTGTTTCAGAATGGACGCTGGCAGTGCGTGAAGAGGTTTACACTGCTTCTGGTTACAGAAACTGACTCTAAAAGCAACCCTTCAGTGGGCGTTTAAGGCATGTGGCTTCAATAGAGACACAAACCATCATTATTTTCACAGGTAAGAGTGAGATCTGCGTTTCACCTCATAAATCATTACTGTATTTTAAACAGAAATTGCCACTCCTGCCATAAAATCCCACTTAGCACGCAGCAGGGTCTCTGATGGTCGCCTCTTTTCTTCCCGACACTTCTTTTTCTTCACCTTCTTCCCTTCCTTTTCTGGATCTACACTTTCTTTTCTCCTTCTGAAGAAAGAGAACCTGTAAAAAAAAATTGAAGTGCCCCTGCCCTCTCCTCCTGCCATCAATCAGGAAATTTTAAATCAGGTAAAGTGATCGACAGCTCTTTTTCTGTCTGAAACGTAAACCATATGTTTCTGAAACTGCCAGGGTCCGTCCGGCAACATGCTTGCCACTCACCCGAAATGAGATCAAGTTGCTTGCTGCTTCTGGTTCACTGCTAAAGCAAAAAGTCATCCATACCCCACCACTCCATTCCTTGAGAAAGCATAAATTCAAAAGATGTGTAGATGGGGGGGTTAAAGTTTGGTCATTTGCCCCTCATGTTTCAGTCATTCTGCAACAGATTATTTACACATTTTGCATGTCATCTGCTCTTTTTTTATGAAGCCCTTGATGGTACAAAAAGAGTTTGTCAGGTATTGATTTTTTGATAATTTTTTGGCTACTTTCTAAAGATATTAACTACCATTCTCCCCTCATATTGCATTGGTTTATAATTGCAGCCTGCTCCAGTGTTACTGTGCTCAAATTGGGTAGCATCGCCATCACTAACAGGGTAAAGTTGATGATTATTACAAGGTTCTAAGCCCTAGATGTTGTTTACAGCTGAAGAGGACCCACAAAAATCCCAAAAGGATGGAGGCCTACATCAGTATTTTATTTGGGCGGAGGGGTTGGGGGTTGGAATAAGGTTGACAACGATGTCTCTGGACAGTACTACGGATTGAGATACTATATGAGCAAAACATGTAGCGGATATCTTGTATAAAGCTGAGGGGAGCCCTTTTTTTGGAATATAACAAAGCCATGTCAAAAAAAAAAAAAAAAAAAAGTGAAAATTCCAGATTACATCTACAGGGCTTGTGGGATTGCGCTACTGGACATCCTGCCAAACCGATGCATCTCTCCCTCTCTCAAGCTATCAAGAAAGAATAGAAGCCTGCAAGGAGGTGATCTCCAAACGTGCTCTGTGCAGTGCATGACTGTGTCTGGCTGGAGAGGCCTCTCTTCCCTCTATGATGGATGTCCTAATGCTAGTGTTGAGTGTAATAATTGCTTAACTATGTGCTAATAAGTGTTTAACAATCACTTAATAACTGCTTAATGAACCATATCGCATTTGCTGTATTTACAGGGGTCATATGAAGAAAAGGTCACTTTTTCAGTGCTTGTGCACATACATTTTGGTATCTTGAGTGCCTACCTACCCACAAATTGTGAAATAAAACAACCCAGTCAGAAATTTTTGTGGGCTGCCTTTTTCATAAAATATGGCATTCGGCATGCCATTCAGATTTGGTTCCCCTTTGTACGTCACGCTGGCTAGTGAGAATTCTTCCCCTCATCTGAAAATCTCTGCCCGTGGCTTGAAAGCCACTTTTGAGAAGGTGTGCCATTTTTGGCGGAAGTGCAACAGCGGAGCCAGCCCTACATATACAAGTGTATACTAAACTTTTGTTTTTTTAGTGGAAACATCTCTGCTTTAATCGGCAAAAACCTTGTTAGTGTGCTATCCACTTTTTTTCTGATTGCTTTACACTACTATCCTGGGTTAGAACAATGCAAGATTAGAAATTAAATTTATAACAATGGGGACCTATAATGCTATCTGGAAGACACAAAGAAGCATATTTTCAGGGAAAATTGTAGCTTGCTAGGTAAATGCTTCCTGTGAATATTTAAACTGAATTCCAGGCGTAACGTTACTTAAATTTATATGGCTTTGTTGTTGATGTAGCTCTCTAGCTGGCTGAGCGAATGCCATCTTAAAACTACTTGGCTTGGTAGCATGCGTACATTAACTTCACATAATCATTATATAGTGTATTAGCCAGCTAGTTGGCTTGTTAATAAATTGACTGTCATTTTAGATACCATCGCTTGTTTAGCCAGAAATAATGTGTGAGACACATTGATGGGAACAACTGGGTGACTGTTTTCATGGAAGTTTGTTGTGGGAGAGTTTCGCAGCCAGTCACAATGAATGTTAGCTAATTGTTGCTACTATGCAGATGCTAGTCAGCCACGGATCATTCTTAATGTTAGAGATTGAATTCCAAGTGTTGTTATACTTTCATAGTGACTGCATGTCCGCAATTCTTTATGGATGTAACTACCATCTAGGGCCGGATTAACACAGTGTTATGCCCCAGTGTGATCAATAATGAAAGCCCCCCCCCCCCCAAAGAAGTTACTTAACATGGCTTATAGGAGGCAGCAATGGACCACTACCCTCTTTGATAATACAAACGTTTCATTTATTAACTACTCAACTGGCATACAGCAATAATGACAGCTAAAGCACATGCTGAACAAGGCTTCAAAAGAATATTGCCAACAGTGATAATAGAAACAGTGTCTTCAAGGACAGTTTGACAGCCCCAGTGCATGAATTATACCACGGCCTAGCGGCAATTGCCATGGTTGCCCCCCTGTGTGGCCGTCATGCCCAACTACCCAAACGGCCAGTTTGGCTTGCCCTTTTTTCAAGTGGCCGTGGTGCCCAAAAATTACCCAAAGTGGCGATTTTCGACACAGCGACTGAGCTGTGCGGCTCCCGTTGTCACGCTGCGCTGGTCTTCTGAGCACTTTGAGCGACCAACGACACGCCCACTCACTCATGAATACGGCAACGTTGTGGAGGTTCGTATCCTACAACCATACCTCCTTCCGGCTTGAGATAAATCAGCTCATACTATGTTTTAAGCGTAAGCAATTAAATACTGTTGGTGTCAAGTATAGATGTGTTTTTGGGCTGGGTGAAAACGGTGGTTGTATAGTTTTCCTCACAGAAACTAAACTTTGAGAGTGAGCTGGAGAGAGCATTCGCCTACAACGTTAACCTGTACAAAGTGTCCAGTGTCGTGCCAGACTGCTCAGCAGTAGTGGTCCGTCGTCAGTAACAAAGGCCATCGGAAACCTCATATTTCAATGCATGATAACCAAAACCTTTCACACTTTACTTTTCCTGGGTAGCAACAGTTGCTCAGACTAATTTGTTGAACGATGGCATTCTAATTTATTTTCAATAGAATTGTTATACGTCGCACCATAAAATTGAAGCGTTTTCTTCTGCACATAAATGATGACGTAAAATATCAACGTCTTTATAATTTCTGCGCTTGTGTAGGTCGTGAAACTGCACAGATTTGCGTAAGTTAGTTTGCAAGGCTCATTAAGCAATAAGCCCCGAGAGTCCGTTCTAGATTCTGAATATAGTCATGGCTAAAGGACATTGTCTAGCTCAGTGGTTCTCAAACTCGGTCCTGCCGCCCCACTGTGTATGCTGGTTTTTGATCCAACCACAATTGCAATCTTAGGATTTTAACAAGGTGTTGATTTGTTTTAATTAGGTGCATTTATGCTAATATCCACTTTGAGATATATTGTAATTATCTGCAGAGGGAAACAATTTAACCAAACATAACCAACATAAACAATCAATAGGTTCCTCATTGGTGAAACTCTTGACACATGGTGGCAAAACCCAACAATTTACTTGGCAAACAATGGGGTCACACCTGTTGTGTTTTGTGTTGATTTTATTTGGTTCAGGCAGGTTATTTGGGAAAAACTCAAAACACCTGTGTTCAGAAACCTAATTTGGAGCTTACTGATTTTCTCAGAGTCTAATTTGATCTGTTTAAAAATGTTTTCACCTGAAAATCCTTACAATATTGAAAATTAAGCACAATATGGTCAAGAGTTTTTATTTTTCATAGCAGAATGGATATGTCCATCAAAATGTGACTTAAGATGGTAAATAACTACTCTAAACATGGAATGCTGCTAATTAAGACAAAGTAACAGCTTTTTAAAATTCTAGAATTGCAGTTGTGGCTGGAACAAAAACCAGCATACACAGTGGGTGCCAGGACCGAGTTTGAGAACCACTGGTCTAGCTTGATGCACAGCTGAGTGACAACTGTAAGGATGGCGAAAATAAATGTCGCAAAGTCAACGAAAGTTTTGGATTTTTGCATTTATCATCCTTACAATGCAAATTATATAAATGTTGGCAATAGGCTATGACTTTTTCATTATCATTTCTAATTATTGGTCATGTTTTGGTCTTGATTGTTCTGTAGATAAATTGCTGCAAGTTGAATAAAAAATTTTACAATTTTAAAAATTTATAAAATATTGGTTTTCAATGCGCTCCTAATTATTGATTTATACTGTCTTATCTACATACAATGTCATTATCACTTATTTTTCTTGCAAAATTGATTTATTTGGTTTTGGCCTTGGTGCCCTACATTTTGGCCGTGATGTCCCAATTTTAAAAGGCCAAGTGGCCTTGCCCTAAAAATAACTTAATTTGAGGCCTGCAACCCTGCTGTCTTCAGGGACAGCGCCCAAAATCTAAATTATGAATACTTTACATCCAGTCAATAAAATGGCACTTAACTTAGGTAATGAAATATAGTTCAACATATATCACAGAAAGGTTTACTATTGCAACAAAGACCACAGATTTACATTTACTTAATACTAAGAAATGAAATTCTACGGCAGAGGGTTTTGGAAGGGGAAAGGCTTAGTGCAGTGAACTCACTATTGTCTGCTTCTGCGATCATGCTAACGTTCACCGTCCCCGAGTCCAGCTGCTGCTGTCAGCCCTCCTGCGACAGGCTCCCGTTAACGTCAGCTAATGTTACATGCGCTGCTACATCCGCCCTGTTAACGTTAGCTTCTCACGTTACGTTGCTAACGTTTGTAACATAAGCACTTGCTACTTGTGCCCGAGGAACGGAATTGATGGGAGCCACAGCTTCTTTCCGGCAAGTAATGTTAAAAAAGCTAGATATGCACACTGGTCATTATATGGATAATCAGGCCTTGCTACCATCTACCATGCAGGCATTACTTTTCCATACACATTGTGTAATTTCATAGCTAGCATGCTAGGTACTTCCTTTACAAAAAATGAGTTAATTCAAGTATGCTAGTTGTATACTTCTTTTAAACTTTTTATGAGAGTATACTTTTAGTTTACTTGTTATGTACTTATCAGAGATATATTCAGCAGAATTGCTGGATACTTGGCTTATACTGAAAATACACAGAAAAGTGTACAGGTTGTACTTGCACTTAATCTTTTGATTGAGACACAATTAAGAAAAGTACACTGAAGTATAAAGTATGCTTTCATAAACTAAAAGCATACCGAAGTATGCAGTATACTTTTATTAACTAAAAGTTTACTCTCAGTTTACTTGCTGTATATTTAAAAGCAAACAGAGCAGTATACAGTATATATGTAAAGCATTTTAAATAAAGTTTAATTCTCTTACACTTAACCCTCAAGCGACCGAGTGGGGTTATTTACCATCTCAGGAGTATATTTTCATGTGCCGTCTTGATATATTAAATCAGAAAAATGTTTCCCTCCATGAGTTTGTAAAGCTGTTCCTCTTACAGCTTCTCATAGGTTTTTAGAAGAATTGGACCATTGGTGTGGCTAGGATAATAGGATAGGATAGGAGGTGTCGGTGACGCAAACATTTGTATTATTTATTTAACCTAGGCCACAGTCCCCACTCACTGGAGAGCTGCAGACTGTTTCCCGATTTTAATTAGGGCCCGAGCCGACTGCAAGTCGTCTGTGGAGGGCCCTATTGAAATTGCGCTGTTTATTATTATTATTATTATTATTAGGGCCTGAGCCGACTGCAAGTCGTTTGCGGAGGGCCCTATTGAAATCGCGCTGTTTATTATTATTATTATTATTATTAATTAATTAATTTATTTATTTATTTTAATTATTATTATTTTTCCGACATATTCAAAGGCCAATTTCGCCCCTTTCCCAATGGTAAAAACGCGTCTAATTTTCCACATTCGTCTGACCGGATCCGAAATTCGATATTTTTGGGTGCTCGTTCATGGTCGACGCAAAATGCCAAAATAGCGCCCCCTAAACACTTTTCAAAATTCCCATAGGGAAATTCAGTTACTTTCTCGTAGGCAGACAAAATTCGGTAAACATGTGTATCATACCCAGACATACAAAAAATTTCATTGCAGCCATGCCCTAAACCCAACAGGAAGTCGGCCATTTTGATTTGAATTTTTGAATTTTAAAACGAACTCCTCCTAGGGATTTCGCCCAATTGACTTCAAATTTGGTACAGATCATCGAGAGACCAAGCTGATCAAAAAATTGAGCTATGCATGTCTGTCGGTCAAAGGGCGTGGCTGCTAGGGCGTGACAAAGTTTGGCGACTCAACAAAAAAATTTCAAAATGCTCTCACGTCCACATGCTTGATCTAAGCAGCTTCAAACTTGCTGGACATGATGATGTCTCTGCCCTAAACGTCCGCATATCATAACTTTTCACTTTATTAATAGCGACCCCCGGTGGTAACAGGAAGTGACCAGTTTTTACTTTGAAAACGAACTCCTCCTAGGTATTTTGCCCAATCATCTAGACTTCAAATTTGGTACAGATCATCTAGAGACCAAGCTGATCAAAAATTGTGCTCTGCATATCTGTAGGTCAAAGGGCCCCCGGCTGCTACTTTGGTAGGCGTGACAAAGTTTGGCGACATACAAAAAAAAATTCATTGCCAAAAAATTTCAAAATGCTCTCACGCCAACATACTTGATCGGTAGAATCTAGCTTCAAACTTGCTGGACATGATGATGGCTCCGCCCTGAACGTCACAATATAATAACTTCCCACTTTACTAATAGCGCCCCCAGTGGTAACAGGAAGTGAGCAATTCAGTTACTTTGTCGTAGGCAGAAGAAATTTGATACACAGATGTATCATACCCAGACATACAAGAAACTCATTGGAGCCACGCCCTAAACCCAACAGGAAGTCGGCAATTTTGATTTGAATTTTTGAATTTTAAAAGGACTCCTCCTAGGGTTTTCCACCTATTGACTTCAAATTTGGTACAGATCATCTAGAGACCAAGCTGAGCAAAAGTTGTGCTCTGCATGTCTGTCAGTCAAAGGGCGTGGCTGCTACGGCGTGACAAAGTTTGGCGACTAAAAAAAATTTCAAAATGCTCTCACGCCAACATATTTGATCATAGAAGCTTCAAACTTGCTGGAGATGATGATGGCTCCGCCCTGAACGCCACGTTATATTAACTTCCCACTTTACTAATAGCGCCCCCTGGTGGTAACAGGAAGTGACCAGTTTGGTTACTTTGTCGTAGGCAGACGAAATTCGATACACATATGTATCATACCCAGAGATACAAAAAATCTCATTTTAGCCACGCCCTAAACCCAACAGGAAGTCGCCCATTTTGATTTGAATTTTTGAATTTTAAAACGAACTCCTCATAGGGATTTCGCCCGATCGACTTCAAATTTGGTACAGATCATCAAAAGACCATGCTGATCAAAAGTTGTGCTCTCCATATCTGTAGGTCAATGGGCGTGGCCGCTATGCAATCCCCATTTCTAATGCTTCGCCATGCATATTCGAGCAGCTCTCCCTCCCTCATGCTTCATCCAAACGGCTTCAAAATTCCTGTACATGATAAAAGCCCCGCCCTGAATGCCTCCATTTGCTCATAGGCGATCTTGCTCATGGCGCCCCTTTGTGGAAACAGGAAATACCATAATTCACATTGACATTAGCCGATTTGCTCAAAACTTCACATTTGTGCTGAGGGTCTGCCCCTGAATGCACCTGCCCACGTTTGGTTAAACTCCGAGTGCCCCCTGGTGGATGAACTATCAACTTGTCATAATTCCTTCGTGCTTTGTCCGATTCGCTTGAAACTTTATCACAGGTTGGTGCCTGTACTTGACCTGTCCAATGGTCGTGAGTGCACACCTGCACCCCTCAGGATCTCACCACTACCCCCAACGTGCACAAGGGTGCGAGGGCGCGTTCAACGCTGCTTGCAGCTTTAATTTTTTATTATTATTACTTTCGGATCAGTGAAGCAATTCCGATTCTGGCCTTCCTCAAAAGAACGAGATACAGAGCATCCGTTATTCTTCAAGAAGGAGAATAACGCCTCATCGACTCGCTGCATTCTGCTCTGCCTCACGTGTGGATCACCTCACAGTGGACGCACCGACCGCCAGCCCCGTCGTCACTTTGGAGCCCGAGGAAACTCCGCCAAACAGCGCACAAACTTTTCTTATAAAGTAAGAGGCTATTGTCTGGGCAGAGATTAATTTAGTGTGTTATTACATCTTTGTTCCAATTTGTATTTCTGCTCTTAGCATCTATTCAGCAGACCGCAGAGTCTTCTGTGTTTTACTAGTTGTGCCATCTGCTTGTGTTTATTCTGTTAGCTGTGGTTTTTATTGTGTGGTCCGTCGCCGAGCGGATAAAGCCAGCTAACTGCACTTTATCAACAAAGGAATCAGGATCACAGCGAACGAGCCCCAGTTCGCTCGTCGGGCTCCTGCATAAAGCGCAGTTGCTGCGAGAATCCGTTGCTTTGCCTTTGCCTTGCTGTTGCTGCCCTTCTCTTATTTTCCTTCGTCTCTCTCTGACTAACCTACATAGGCGTGCACCCATATGCATCACACACCTGAATGTGGGAGTGCATGGGAGCGCAACTTCGTTGGCTTCACACATCTTGCCATCAAAGCGTGCTGAACCGCGGTTTTCATTGTGCTCCGCTCCTCCCCGTTCGACTTTCCTGGTCATCATTTTCGAGTGACGTAACTACTCACGTGGTGCAGTCATTTACATATGTGCAGTCATTTATAATAAAAGAGCAATCAGAGGCTGCATACCTCATCCAAAGCAAATGAATATTATTTCCTAGTAGAGATACAAAATTTGCACCCAGAGGGGGCACATACCATCCATCAAATTACAAAAATAAATGACTTAATCCATTAATCCCATCAATTGGGCCGATATGTCAAATGTTATTTTTTAAATGTACATTGAACTGCTTGGCACTTTGCCTAGTTGAGATCAAATTTCATTGATTTGGTCCATGGACCAGTGCGTACCCCTGCGTAATTTTTGGTGCAGATTGAATATAAGTCTTTCGGGTAAAGTTGGTGACAGACAGACAAACACACACATATAAACAAATGAAAATACAATGTCTTTGGCAGGGGTAAAAATAAATGTAAATCATGTCATTCTGGATATGATAGGCAAGGTTTACAGCAAAAAAAATAACAATTTAGCGAATATAAGTTGACCAGTGCAATGACATCAGTGCCGTGAGGTTGAAAAAAACAAATTTTCTGGGGTCATAAATGACCCCACTCAAGTTTCCATTATTCTTGCCTCACAAAAAAAAGTCAATCAAAACTCTTAATTAATTACATCAGATAATTTGATTATGTCTGTCATACTTATATGAAGCTGTGTGGATATAATGAACACAAAATATTCATTAAAAATATGTATGTTTGCATAATACATTGTGGAGACCCCTGTCAATGTGGCGCGGTGGCATAGTGGTTAGCACTGCTGCCTCACAACAAGGAGGTCGTGGGTTTAAATTTGGCCTGGGGCCTCTCTGTGTGGAGTTTGCATGTTCTCCCTGTGTTTTAGTGGGTTTCCTCCAGGTACTCTGGTTTCCCTCACCCAGAAAAACATGCATTATAGGAACACTCCTACTAGTGCCCCTGATCAAGGAACTGGCTTTAGAACTGGAGTTGGTCCCCGGGCGCTGATCTGTGGCTGCCCACTGCTCCTAAATATAGGATGGGTCAAATACAGAGGACAAATTACCCCACGGGGTTCAATAAAGTATAAAGTAATCTAAGTATAAGTATGAATATTAGTATACATAATACATAAAGTATTCTTGGGAAATACGTTTGAAGTTTAGTTTATGAAATGAAGTTGAAGTATACTTTTTTTGTAAGGGTTATTCAGTCATCTGTACTTAGAGACTTGCCAGTGGCCATGAGGATTTTGACATTGTCACTCTCTGTTGACACAAAGTCAAGTGGCTCTGTTTGCTGGCCAATCAGAGCAGAGTTTATTCCATAGAGGGGACCCCCACTCTGAGCAGCCTGTTTTTCAGAGGGTTAGGAATGACAGGAAACAAAGTAGCAAGCAATCATGGATTCTTATGTTTTTTTGTTTGTTTGTTTTTTAGATTTTTAAAAAATAAAGTTTATAAACCTTCCTTTTAGACATACAAGGAAATTATTACTTGAAAAAAGCACAATAGGTCCCCTTTAATGACGTATCTACATGACTGATTTTTTTGTGTATATAATGACCCTTTAGTATTTTCAGTTCTTATTGTTTTGTTTCCATTAGTTTTTATTTAAAATATTTTTCATATTTTTTTGAGGAGATATAAAATAGTAGCCTAAATACGTGAAATAATGTATTACTATCTTTCTTACCAACTTTGTGAAAAAGTGCAGCTTTTTTGCATCATGATATTAATTTTAGTAAGGAAAATAACATTTCATGCCCTACTTGATAGGACTTCCTGATTCAGCCTTGTAATACAAAAATCAAAAAATGGAGTCAGTTGCCAAATTATGTGCCTGTTTTATGTTGAAGAAGTACTGGGCCAATAGAAAAAAATTTAATTATAATTTTGAGCAAAAAATACTCATATGGGATAAAAGGGCAATAACAGCAAGATAAAAATGTACTGGCTCTTCAATCCAATTTATAAAATGCGGTGTCTTGCCAAATGGTTTGCTCACCGCACATTCAGCTGGCGGTGGTATTGTATTCCCCCTGTTTACTGGATTGATTCCTAATGTACGTATGGGAGACTTAATGCAGACGCTGGAAACCTGGGTTCTGAGCAGCTCACTGCTCACACATCAAGTCATCAAAAGCCATGTAATTTCGGAAAAGTTGTGTACAATCTATGTTCATTTTGGTTATTTATTTTCATATTCACTCATTCTATTTTTAATGACACATGTACTGATTCCTGTGGACAGATTATTATTATCTCATTGTCTTAAAAAAGACAGACGGCCGCCCGTAGCATTGCCATTGCAGAACGCACACATTTCCTTCACACATGGAGAGTGTGTTTTGAAAGTGAAGAGCGTGAGAGTTTCCTCATGTGTTTTACATGCACACCTGCTTCACTGGCACTTTCACAAAGTCCTCCAATGTGTTAAAGTGTTATGTAGCAATGATACCACCTGATTCCACCTTAATAAATATCTCTCTAAGTATGAAGAACATGTTAGCCCGACAGTATTTTCAAATAAATAAACACTACATGTTTATAACAGCCAGATAATGTTATTATATTCTAAACACACACACACACACACACACACACACACACACACACACAGAAACACACACACGCACACACGCAACTCCAATCAAGTTCAGTGGAGCCGTCATTAAAAATCAAACACTTATTTGAATTGCAACACCCTGCAACAGAAGATGAATGTCTGTCCTATCAGGCCATGCTGACCAATTCAATCAAAATTGATCTTATTTGGCTCTCTATTACACAAGCAGTGAAGGTAAAAGAATATATTCTTGGGCAAGAACATGAATATTAATATAAGTTGCAGACAAAGAAACAAAATGTGATTGAGTGGTTCCAGCAGGTACAGAAAGAACACTGTCCAATAGAGCCAGTGTTAAGTCCCAGTGCTACAAACCCTACATAATCCTGCAAAAGGAATGCACTCTGCATAGAATTTAATAACTTTGGTGTCATGTTTTTGTTGGGATTTCAGCCATTGTTTTGTCTTAAATGCCTCACTCACTACTTGAAGCTGCTAAGTGGTTGTTTTTTTGGAAAGTTTTAATACTTTTGCCAGATTTGCTTCAAGCGCAGTTGCTGTTCACCCTGTACATATGCTGGCTGTCTTCCTGAAAGTTAGCGCCAAAATGAGAAAAGGAGATTAATGAGGTTCCTTTCTTTCAGTTGTCTTATCCAAGGGCCATGTGTTCCTGAGCTTACGTGCCGTGCATTTCACCAGCAGGGCATGTCTTCTTAGGACAGCAACTACAGTATCAAATGTCCTGGCAATACACATTGTGTTGATTTTTGTGAAGAGTGCCAGCTAGTCTATGTAACCTAATGGAGTCATGTGCACTATATGCTAGAATGATCACTGGTCATTCTGCTGTGTGGACCTGTGAGGTGCACTAGCTTACATCGCTGTGAAAACGTATTTGCCCACTTCCTCATTTCCTCTATCTATGTCACAATTGGTCTATGAGGCTGCTGTATGTAATTTTTTTTCATTCAAATTAAGGAATTTCATTATAATTAATACAATAAATTCAATGGACTGAATCAGAACGCCCATTATTTTTAATGTCTCTTTCCTAATCATTTTCTTGACTGGACTGAGTCGAAGGTCAGCGCTATGCATATCCTCACTGCTTTGGTAAGACGTTCCTTTTCTACATCATCACCAGTGTCATTGTGTCATTGTGCGGTTTCACCAACTGTCTTGCAGAAACACAAACAGCACTATACCAAAGTACACACTAATAATGAATATTCATCATTTAACAATTATAATGAGAAGTTTTAATAGCACATCTGATTTCCAACAACAACTCTTACTCTAGTGGATGAGGCTGCTGTTGCAATGCAATGCATGAGATGCACTCCAGCTGGTATCAGAAGTCCTCAGCGCTGCAAATGGAATGTAGACATGCATTGCCCAGCTCTGACACATCTAAATAACAGGTCGCTATTCCAACTGGAGGGTAACACAGAGTAAATATCTGTGAAGTTTAATTTCATTTATTTACTTTGCTTTATTTATTCAATAATTTATTTTCTGTTTTGCACAATGCACATGTGTTTCTGTTTAAAATGCTGGGGTGGTCTCGCAGATATATTTTTATTTTAATTCACTGTAAGTAATTGTAAATTGTTATACCGCTCCACATTTATTCAGTCCAGGTGCATTCACTGGAGTCCGTGTAAGTCAGAATATAACAATCTTTCATCGCCTTTAATTTGCAAAACCATACTGGGAGAAGAATGGTGGAAACATGATACTTTTTATGGAAGACGTTTTATGCCCAATGTGATATATTTATGGCAAAAAACCCCCAAATTGTAACAAAATTCAAACCACCTGCTAATCGCAAATTGAATTTAAGTTGTGACCATGACCCATTTTAAATTTGTAAAAAAAAAAAAATAATTAAAAAAACTGCCACAGGTAATGCTGGTTTAAGTATGCAGTTTGCATGACTCTTGGCCAATGTAGGGACACAGTTGCATCATGGGAATACTTTGGTTTTATCGCTGTATAAATAAGGCAAAGTGATTACATGACCACCGTCATGATTACTTTGAGGGTCATCATCGCTGGATATATAGAGATCCTAGTAAGAAAGTTATAGCACTGCACTGCACTTCACATAAATCAAATAAACACCAAGACTGTCCTGGAATCGGATTCAGCCAGAATATTCATCATATTGAATCATGCAAAATATTTAATTTCATATCACAGGGAAAAACCTCAATGCACTCAGAGACTATAGAGTTGTCTTCAAAAGGCTCTCTCTCTGAAGATTAGCTTTTACCTGGATTTATGCAGCAGTCATTCAGTTCTCGCACTTCCTTTAATTATGTACTTGGAAGATCAAACAAACTGTGCACCTCCATTGCCAGCACTATTAGAACTTAGTAAATATAATGCTATTCTAAGTTTGCCAGGATTGTTTGAACTGTAAGGGCTACTGTCCAGTAAAAAAGAAAGACAGAAAAAAGAAAATCAAGAGGATTTGGCCATTTTTTCTTTTTTTTTTGCTTCTCATTTCAAGCTGAATCAATTGTGTTCCAGGAAGTTCAGTTCTTCTTGATAAGAGGACCCATAACTACGTTGTAAATATAATTCTCTCAAAGTAATGTTTTTCAAAGATTTTTTTGAAATAAGGTTGTTATTCATGATGCACAGGAGGTGCAAATGAGTATAGACGATGAAAATCTCGGCAGTTAAAAACCTGTACACACAATTTGTTGTATAACTACTTAAACTTGACGTCTTCATTTTCTGAATTTATGGTGTATTATTGTACACTGTATCTCTGTCCTTGAGTCCAAGTTATTTGAGAAAATAATCAAGTACTTGACAAGCACTATGCCCCAAACCATCCCCTCCCCTTACATTTCACCAACTTCTGGCCCCTTAAATCATTTCGTAATTTTTTTCTGTAACCCCAACTCAGAAGATGTTGGGATCATGCAGTTCATTGTAGATATACTTTATTGAACCCCGTGGGGTAATTCGTCCTCTGCATTTGACCCATCCTATTGTTAGAAGCAGCGGGCAGCTACAGAGCAGCACCCAACTCTAGTTCTAAAGCCAGTACCTTGGTCAGGGGTACTGGTAGGAGCATTCCTATAATGCATTTTTTTTAGACAGTATGAAAACAAGATATGTAATGTTTTGTCTAGTCAACTTCATTTTATTTGTAAATATACATCCATTCCAGCCATTCAAGCTTGCTGTGCTTTTCAACAAAAGTTGGAACAATGTTGTGATTAAAAATAGCTGATGTCAGCCGGTGATTGTAATCATGATGTGATACAGAAGCAGCATTCAGGGAAGGACTGGTCCTTCTAGTGCAAAGATCGGCCGAGGATCGACAATGTGCATGATAAAATCGTTGAATAGTTCAAAAACAATGTCCCTCAAAGAATGATAGGAAGGGATTTGGATAGTTCATCCTCTACAATGCATAACATAATGAAAAGATTCAAGGAATCTGGAGGAATTGCTGTGCATAATGGGCAAGGGCCCATGCCCAAGCTGAAAACCCATGATATGCAATTACTCAGATACCACTGCATCAAGATCGCGTTTATCTACAAGTATAAGTGATATATCCATATGGCTCAGAATTACGACGGTAAACCTTTTTCAAGTAGCACAATACATGGCTGCATTTATAAATGTGCAAAAATAAAGCCTTATGGTAATAGTGTCCCGCTGTCTACTTTTCTGGGCTTGGAGGCATCTGCAATGGACCATTGCACTGTGAAAATGTGTACTGTGATCAGACAAATAAATATTTTATGTATTATATGGCAGAAATGGGTGCTGGGGACTCTGGACCAAAGAAGAAAAGAACCATCCAGACTGTCACCAGCAATTAGTCCAAAAGCCATGGCCTTTCGTGGTAAAGGGTTGTGTAAGTGAACTTGGCATAGGTAACTCACCTCTTTGAAAGCACCATTAATGCTGAAAATCACACTGAGATTTCAGAGCAGCATATGCTGCTTTCAAAACATCTTTTCCAGGGATGCCTATTCACATTTGAATAAGACAACAAAAACTGAATTCTGCTTGCATCACGAAGGCATGGGTTCATAAAATGAGAGCGTTGGTCAGTGTCGTTGCCAGAACTAGAATTTGGGGGGGCACAGTGTGACGGTGCGTTCAGGAACCACAAGCGAGAGAGGGAAATCCAAAAAACGTATGCCTTTATTGAATGCCGAGTCAAGACCAATAGACACAAGAATTGCCAAGCCACAAAACGAAATCCAAAAACATAGTCGACTAGACAGGCCGGGGTCAGAACCAGAAAAACAGAGGTGTGACGGTACATAGACAGTACATAGACAGGCAAAAAGTCGTAGTCGAATTCCAAAGCAGTGGGTCATACACAGGGTATCCAAACACAGAAGACGTGGTCATACAAAAATGGGTCAAAAATCCAGAAAGGCAAAACAAGACAAAAAGGGCTATGGCTAGATTCTTGGTCGGACGAAACAGTCAAAGAGAAGCAATAATCAATGGCATAACCGAGACTCTGCACAAAGAAATATTGATCAACGTTCTGACAAAGTCAGAGCAGCAGTGAGGACTCTAAATAGACAGAAGGGAAGTCACATGCTATGCAGGGAACAGGTGAATGGGATGAGAGCTAATTACAAAGGAAGGTACACATGGGGAAATCCTAAACCACAACAATTGGCGAAAGCCAAGACACGGATGGGATTCACGCAGACATCCTATGACAATTAAACAGCTCCGGTCAGGGAGTTCTAAGCGCACAGACAATGAGTGCAGGAAAGCAATTAAGCACGTGCGAGAGATCTCGCAGAAATATAGAGAGAGACAGGGAAAGCCAAGCAAGAGGCGGAGACTAGAACAGGGCGATTGCTGAGACTGAATTAGTACTAATTAGTAGCGGTGCAACTTTACAGAGTAACTAAAGTACTCGTTAGTAAGTTAGTAATATATACATGGATTAGTTGGGTTAGTAGACTATGATAGAAAATATAAATGTTAATCTTGTTAGTAATCTAGAACAGCAAGGCGAAGGAAGTAAAGGAGAATTGAAGTAATAATATGAAACACCAGAAACCATTGAAATCACCCGAAGCAGGTGAGCACACAGACCGGGGAGACGGACTGAACCGACTAGATCACAAGACAGGGGAGACAAGTGCAATGAAACTGAAAATGGCATTAACTGAAAACCTGAGAATACAATGACCAAAAAGAATAAAGAAAAGACATAATCATGAACATAAAACATGCACACAAAAACCAGAACCATGACACACAGACACATCCCTTTTTAACAACAATTAGTCCTGGCTGGTTATCAATCATTTTCCTGACTGAAATGTTTTCCAATTATAGTAATAATCCATTGGCAATTGAAGACACAGCCTCTCTTCCCATGCAATCTAACAGCAACAAAATAATGGGCTAAATTCAATACAAAAAAATAAGTTACTCATAAAAAGCCTATGCTTAAAGACAAACTGCTCTGGAACTTCTGCGCTACTTAATCGGCGCTTCATGATCGTTTAAATTGTTGAAATGAAATAAAAGATTCTTTGAAATGCCTTTGTGGAATTTTGAATAACGCTGATTTAAATGCACCAAAGTGCACATCCAAATGAATGATAGTCCCTTTACTTTAACAGGGAGAACTAGCAAAGCCAGATAGGGTGGAGTGTTTTTGGAGTGAATGTATTGTTAATTTAGAAAACAACTGAGCACAAGTCAGGACTAATAATTGACACTTTTGTGGGTGCTAGACTAGACTGCCTGCAGTTCCGACTTGTTCCCAGTAGAAAATGTATGGCACACAATGCAACAACAAAGACCTCACACTTTTGCATACCTTAAGACTTGCTTGAGAAAAGAATGGGACAAAATTGCACCTGAGACAACTTAATCACTTGGTTTCTTCAATCCCTAACTGTTTATTAAGTATTGTGAAAAGGAATGACAAAATTAATACTTTACAGTCCCAAATTTTTGAAATATGTTGCAAGAATAAAAATTGGAATACTGTAAGTGATTATTTTGAAATATCAAATAATATTCCTGCGATAAAACATCAAATAATGGGCCATTGTGTTGTTTTCAGCGTAGCACAGGTCAAAGATCATTATAAATTACTGCGTTCCGTTTTAATCTTAATTAAACATACCATCCCAACTTTGCCGATTTGGGGATGTACTGTACAGTTGTTCTAGAACTGCATGATACATTTCAGAAATATTATTTTTACAACACATCAGGAAGCAAAATTTTATTGATTGTATATTTTTTTTCCAAAATGTTTAACTTGACGCTTCATGAATGTAACTGTCAGCTCTCGGCTTCGGCGGTCCAGCACACCAGCCAATTAAGACCCGGATCACACTCCATTCATCAGTCAACTCTAATCATCTGTGACTCATTGCTGCTGACTAGTACGTAGTAGCGGCTATAAAACGCCACAGCCTAGCACTTCTCCTTTGTAATGTCTCGTAAGCCACACTTCTGTGCTACTCCTAAGCGTTGCGTATTGCATATGCAAATTCCTAAAAATCTTTGATCATAGTGTTGTGTATATTCCAGCACTAATGTAGTTTCTTTAAATTGAAGAACCTCGCTTCCTTATTTGTTTTCTAGCAGCAATACATTGTTGTCATAATAATAGCCAGTGGCTGTATTACTTCTAGTTTCTGTTATAAAGGAACCTAGCTTCCTTTTTGTTTTGTGTATTTTATGTATAAGCCATCTGACTTCGCACATGGCTTAGTAAAATCTACAACCAAGTCCACCCCTGCAACTGAGTCCAGTCCACTATTTCCTGTCCTCCATGCCTGTCATGTGACTCAAGTCCTTACAGAGAATATTACCCAAGATGGAATCAGCAGGGGTCCTACTGCCCACTGAGTTGGGAGAGTATGCTGTTAACTCTTCTGATCTCTACCAGCTTGTGGCAGAGCTGCAGAGGGAGATCGGCCAGCTAGGTGCTATGCTGGACGAACTTGTTTGCGGAGTCCGCGAACTTTCCACCTCCCATGCTCCACCACCTGTGCCCCACACAGTCTCTCCTGCGGGACTGCAGTCTGCCCCCTCCTCTCTTCAGGGTGATTCTCCCATGTGCCTCCCCGAACACTACAACGGCAACCCCGCTGTGTGCAGAGGCTTCCTTCTACAGTGCAGGCTATACTTCATGTACCATCCAAGCCTGAGTGATGCTGAGAAGATCGCCACAGTGGTGACTCGGGGAAGGCCCTAGACTGGGCAACAGGTGTTTGGAGGGAGTCAGCTTTCTCCACCTATGCTGACTTCCTTCTGCAGTTTTGCTGTGTCTTTCATCACCCTGGGAAGAGGGCTGGCGACCAGCTACTGGAACTCAGTCAAGGGAACAAGACTGCAGCGGATTATGCCCTCCAGTTCCGCACCTTGGTTGCATCCAGTGGGTGGAATGGACCAGCCTTGCTGTCCATCTTCAGGAGGGGGCTGTGCCCAGAGCTACGTGGGATGATGGTCTTCAGGGATCTTGAGATGTCCCTGCCCGCCTACATCAGCGCCGCTATAAGCCTGGACCAGCTACTCTAAGAGAGACTGTGGAACCAGCCCAGGGTTCCCACCAGTCCCACCAGTGAGGGGGCGGAGCCTATGGAGTTGGGACAAACCAGACCCGCCGAAAGCGCCGCCCTGGAGAAGAGCTGACCCCTTCTCCCGGAGTCAGGACGGCGAAATCACGCCCCCGAAGGTAAAGGTGTCACCATCTACCATTACCGGACAGCATTTCAAGATCCCCGTAGAGGGATCCTTTGCACATCTGATCCTTTGCACAGAAGCCCTAATTGACTCGGTGCAGCGGGGAGCTGCTCTCCCCTGCTGGTGGCGGCCATTGACGGAAAACTCCTGGGCAACCGCAGCGTGATGCACCAGACGGCGCCGATCTCCCTTCTGATCCAACAGCGCCATCTAGAAACGATCCCACTGCTAGTCCTACACCATTCCACTCACCCCATCATCCTTGATCTCCCTTAGCTCTTAGCGCACAATCCTACCATCGCTTGGAACACCTGGCGACTCCACTTCAGGGCACTAGCTTGCCGGCAACACCGTGGTCCCCTCACAATAGTCTCAAGCACCGTCGAGAGCCCCGACTAAGTGGACCGGCCTGATATTCCCCAGGAGTACCATGATCTGCAGGCGGCTTTCAGTAAGGAGAGAGCTATACAGCTGCCCCCACATCGTCGGTGGAACTGTGAAATTGAGCTACTCTCTGGTGCCTCTCCACCATAGGATCCCCTCGAAAGCGAGATGATACATCTCAAGGGGTTTATCCTAATAAAATTTACATGCATACACCAAGGAACTGAATCTACCCATTGTCCGTGACTGAGACTCAAGCAATGGAGCAATACGTACAGGAAGCTCAACAACAAGGTTTCATTCACCCCTCCACTTTACCAGCATCCGACAGTTTTTTCTTCATTCAGAAGAAAGATGGAGGTCTCCGCCCCTGCATTGATTACAGGGGCCTCAATAACGTCATGGTGATGTATCGCTACCCACTCCCCCTGGTCATGAGCACTGTGGAGCAGGTTTGTGGAGCCACTATTTTCACTAAGCTCGACCTCCGCAGCGCTTACAATTTGATACGTATGAGAGAAATAGATGAGTGGGAACGGCATTCAGTACCACTTCCGGGTACTTCGAGTACTGCATCATGCCGTATGGATCTGTTAACGCCCCTCCTGTGTTCCAAACATTCATCAACGACGTGCTACAAGACACGCCGCAGAGATATGTCATAGCCTATCTAGACGATATCCTGATCTACTCCCGCACTCGTGAGGAGCACGTGAGACACGTGAGGGCTATATTCAAGCGTCTATTACACCATCGCTGAGAAATGGCTGAGAAATGCTCATTCCACCAATCAATCATCTCCTTCCTGGGCTACGTCATCGGACTAGAGCGAGTGGCAATGGAATCTGAGGAGGTGCAGGCAGTAGCAGATCAGCCAGTCCCACAGACCATTAAAGAGCTCCGAAGATTCATGGGCTTTGCCAACTTCTACTGCCTATTCATTAGGAATTTCAGTGCTGTGGCCCATTCCCTGACATGCCTCTTTAAGGAGAAACCCAAGATGCTGGGATGGAATTCAGAGGCACAGCACGCATTCAACACCCTCAACACCTATTTACTACAGCTCCTGTTTTAAAATTACCTGACCTGGATAAACCCTTTATAGTAGAAGTTGACGCTTCAAATGTGGGAGTGGGTGTGTCTCTGTCCCAGAGGCACAGCACCCCAGAGAAGCTGTTACTGTGCGCTAACTTCTCACGCATGCTCTCTCCTGCTGAAGCCAATTACGATATGGGAAACTGGGAGTTACTAGCAGTCAAGCTGGCACTGGAGGAGTGCAGGCATTGGCTAGAGGGATCCTGGCGTCATTTCCTGGTTTAAACTGACCACCGCAACTTGGAGAACCTGAGAAAGGCACAACAACTGAATCCCAACAGGCTAGGTGGGCGCTTTTTTTGATGTTTCAATTTTTCAATAACCTGTCACCCAGGCTCAAAGAACGTGAAAGCTGATGCCATCTCCCGAAGATACAAAGCAGATGAGGATCTGGATTCCGAAGAAACCATCCTGCCGTCCTCCTGCATTCTCGCCCCGATCAAGTGGCAGCTAGATCAGGAGATTGCTATGGAGACAAAGAGGAATCCGCCCACTTGCCCTATTCCATCGGATAAGACGCTTCGTTCCTTTGTGTCTTTGTGAGAGAGTCATTCTATGGCACATACCTCTCTGTCAGCAGGACATCCCAGAGCCAAACGAACTACCAATATAATCAGCCGAAAATATTGGTGGCCCCACCTGGCCTCCGACGTGGAAGAAGCTGTGCGTTCGTGCACAATTTGCGTGGTCTCTAAATCACCACGCCAACTGCCCGTGGGTAAGCTAACCCCACTTCCTGTCCCACATCGACCCTGGTCACATTTGGCTGAGGATTTTGTTACTGAGCTGCCATATTCAGAAGGTAACTCCTGCATACCTGTAATCATTGATCGATTCTCAAAATTCTGCAAGTTTGTGCCTTATCCATCACTACCATCTGCACTCCAAGTTGCAAATACAATGTTCGAGCAGGTATTCTGCAACTTTGGCCTTCTGGAGGACATTGTCTCCAACTGTGGGCCACAGTTCACCTCTAACGTATGGAGAGCTTTTTTCAAGAAGCTGGGGGCCACAGTGAGTCTCTCATTGAGGTGCCACCCTCAGAGCAACGGGCAGGCGGAGAGAGCCATCCAGAATTTGGATCCCAGAGGGCACCCTCCTGGATGAAGATCCAGCGCACCAGGAGTCGTGCCTCGGGGGGTAGTGTCAGCTCTCGCTTTCTGCGGTCCAGCATGCCGGCCAATTAAGACCCAGATCACACTCCACTCATCAGTCAACTCTAATCATCTGTATCTCATTGACGCTGACTAGTAGCAGCGGTTATCGAAGTACCTATGTCTGTTTATTGGTGCTGAAAGTGTCTTAATCTGGAAAGACCAAATGCATTAACTCATCATTACCAAAACTTTTTTTCCTTTTTCAATAGATAGAATCCTACTAAACCATTTTTTGCCAATCTGCGCACTTCCAGTTTTGAAAGCGAGACTCAGTGTGATTGATCAACAAAGCATGAATGGTCGATGTAGAAGCGATGCGAGAACTTTGCTTTATAAATTGTACATTTGCTGTCTTTTAGTGGAGTTGCTGAAAGTAGCTATCAGAAGTAAGTATACAACATGTAAAAATGTTTATGATAGGTTCTGTGATTTATAGCGAAAGGAATGTTGGTTTTCCATGCAGTTTTACGGTGATCATGTTCGACATGCTGGCGCTTGCTTGGCCACTTCAGACTTCATTGCCAAGTCAGGCTCAGATGAGATATGAGGGAAGCTACCATACTTACTACATTTACAGGCCAGCTACATCGTTATAGGTCGTGCATTATAAATCATCGTCAGGCTCAATTGGTACAGGCATGTCCAGCAATTCAGGGATATGCCAAAATTAATGGCATTAACTCGGCTATGGACTGCGCAAAATGCATCCCGCCCACTCACTCAACACAGCAGTACAGTGAGCAAGAAATTGTCAGCGATCATAGATCAGATCTGTTCTCAAATGCATGCTATTTTTGGTAAATACATTGATATAAATGGCAAAAAACTAACCTCTGAATAATCAGCAATTCTTCAACGAACAGACAGCACAATCATCCCAAATCATTTTGCTCCACCAAGTGCAAATAAATGAGTTTTTTCCGGTCAGTTAGCTACACATGAACAATGGTAAACGACAATGGCGTTTCTTCTCCGATCACACGGAGCCTCGTTTTGAAACCGGAAGTGCGCAGGCGAGGGGAATGTGAATTCCGTCAATAGAACCTGTTCGAACAAGGACATTCCAGCACATTGTTGGTTGCACTGTAAATGCGACACAGATGAGGCTGGAAGAGACAGCATTATTACATTCAATACATCCCTGAAAGACCACGAAGTATAAAATATTGACCTATGTGTTTGTTTTCCTTATGACCCACCTATGATAATGTTTATGATCACATGATTGAGTGCCGTCAACTTGCAGTGCTAATGATGCCATGACAAGACATGCTACCAAGCTTGAAATAGTGACCTTTTGTAAAAGAATATGGACATCAAAGGCAGTTATTTCACCCTCTGACTTATTACCAAACATAATGACCCATAAGGAATCAGAATCAGAATCAGAAAACTTTATTTATCCCAAAAGGGCAATTCAGTTTGCAGGCTCCAATCCTTATAATTTACAATTTCAATAAAAACACATACAATATAATACCACATAGAACAGCAATCAACCGTTCAACCTGTCAGTGGCAACAGCACAGGGCATGGTGAAAAATCACCAGCTCCCTCATGTACATATTCAACAGATAAATAAGTAAAAAATAAATAAATAAATAAATACATACGTACCTTTGAGATAAAAGGACAAATATAAAAGATATATAATATAAAAGACAAATATACCCATAAATATAAAGGACAGAATTATTCTTGACTTTTGACATTCATCAGCCTGATAGAAGAAGGAATAAAAGAGTGCGAGTAGCGATTTGTTTTTGTCCTTGTTCCATAACAGCGACGCCCTGAAGGCAGTAAGGTGAACTCACAATATAAAACGTGGTCAGGCTGGCTGATGATACATTTGGCTTTCTGAACCACATGTCTGAATCGCAATTGCATGTAAGGTCTCCATCTCAACCCATTTGATTCCACCCCTTGACTCATTACTAAACATGTTTACCCATAAGGCTATTACACATAAGGTCTCTATCTCGACTCATCTGAGGGAGGATTAAACTTGTGAAATGTAACAACTAAATAAGAACAGCAAATTTTAACACTTCCTTCACCTGGAGCTTCTCCAAAGGGCACATTAAATGAAAACTATTGTCTGTTATTTTTACAAAATGTTAAAAAAGAAGCCAATTTTCTTTTTCTTAAAATGGCTTATGATGGTACTGTAGTGCTCCCTGAAAAAAATGTGATAACTTTAATATTAATAATAATAATCATTATAAAAATAATAATAATAATACAACCCCAATTCCGAAATAGTTGGGACAAAGTGTAAATTGTGAATAAAATCAAAACGCAATGACTGTCAAATCACACCAGCCAGTATTTTATTCACAATAGAACAAAGATAACATAGCAAAAGTTGAAACTGAGAAATTTTACAATTTTATTCACAAAATGAGCTCATTTCAAATTTGATGGCTGCTACAGGTCTCAAAAAAGTTGGGACAGGGGCCTGTTTACCATGGTGTAGCATCCCCACTTCTTTTTAACACAGAGTGGAGACGTCTGGGCATTGAGGAGAAAAGTTTCTTGGGTTTAGCCATTGGATCCCACTCTTGTTTAATACAGGCTTCCAGCTGCTGGAGAGTTTTGGGTCTCCTTTGACGGACTTTTCGTTTAATTATGCGCCAAATGTTCTCAAATCGGTGAAAGATCAGGAATGCAGGCAGGCCAGTTCAGCACATGGACTCTTCTACTACGAAGCCATGCTGTTGTAATAGCTGCAGTATGTGGTTTTGCATTGTCCTGCTGAAATACACAAGGCCTTCCCTGGAATAGATGTTGTCTGGAGGGGAGCATATGTTGCTCTAAAACCTTTATATACCTTTCAGCATTCATGGTGCTTTTTAAAACATGCAAGTGTCCCACACCATATGCGTACTGCATCCCAATACCATCAGAGACGCTGGCTTTTGAACTGAACGCTGATAACAGGAGGGGTGGTCTTTCTGCTCTTTAGCCCGGAGGACACGACACCCATGATTTCCAACAAGAATGTCAAATTTGGACTCGTCTGACACTTTGCCACTTTGACACTTTGGACACTTTGCTACAGTCCATTTTAAATGAGCCTTGGCCCACAGAACACGGCGGCGCTTCTGGATCATGCTCAACAATGGCTTCCTTTTTGCATTATAGAGTTTTAGGTGGCATCTTTGGATGGTACGGCGGACTGTGTTTACAGACAGTGGTTTCTTGAAATATTCCTGGGCCCATTTAGTAATGTCAATGACAGAATCATGCCGGTGAGTGATGCAGTGGCGTCTGAGGGCCCGAAGATCACAGGCATCCAGTAAAGGTCTTCGGTCTTGTCCCTTACGCACAGAGATTTATCCAGTTTCTCTGAATCTTTTGATGATGTTGTGCACTGTCCATGATGAGACCTTCAAAGTCTGCAATTTGACGTTGAGGAACATTGTTTTTAAAGTATTCCACAATTTTTTTATGCAAGCCTTCACAGGTTTGAGAGCCTCTGGCCATCTTTACTTCTGAGAGACTCAGCCTCTCTAAGACATCCCTTTTATAGCCAATCATGTTACACACCTGATGCCTGTTAACTTAATTACTTGCTAAATGTTCTTTCAGCTGATTCTCTTATATATTAATTGCTTTTTCAGCCCTTTTTTGCTTGTGTCCCAACTTTTTTGAGACCTGTTGCAGCCAGAAAATTTGAAATCAGCTCTTTTTGTGGAAAAAAATGTAAAATGTCTCAGCTTTAACATTTGAAATGTTATCTATGTTCTATTGTAAATAACATATTGGCTCATGTCATCTGAAAGTCATTGCATTTTGATTTTATTCACAATTTACACTTTGTCCCAACTATTTCGGAATTGGGGTTGTAATTATTATTATTATTATTATTGTTAGTAGTAGTAGTATAAATGATTCATTACATTACACATATTTCAATACTGTATTTACCACAGCCTCTGTTCTCATGAATCGCAGACTATAAATATAAAGGAATATAATTAATGATCCTCGTGATCAGATGTCTTTCTATTATTATTATTAAACTCAGACAAACCATATTTTATCTCATGATTTCTGGCATGAAGAGTTAATAGGAAAAACTATGCCAGCTAGTCCTAATCCGATGTAATGTAAAAATATTGTAGTCTGCTGGGTCACCGCCACTCTCATTGTATTCATTTATTTATTTCATGTTTTAATAAGAGAGCCATAACTAGCATAAACACCAGATTTTTACTGGCTGGCTGCGATGCTGGATATATAACTGAAAAAAAGATGTAATCTCAATTTTGTAATTATGAAAGAACTATAACAAGTATTTCAACATGTGGGCCCAGTTTTATTTCTTACAATCAGCATGATTAGCACACAAACAAAAATAATATGATTTGTCATAACTGGAATTGCAAATACAAGCAATAAATAAACAGACGAATTAAAAAGAAGTCTAAATTATTTCCACTTGAGTATCTTCAAACAATGGCTCAGACCTTAATCTCTAGGCACATGTTTCCTTACCTCAGACATGTGAGACAGCCTGATTTCCACAAAATTTGCCATCTTTCTCAATTAAAAAATGCACTAACTTTGCCAGCTTCATTTAGCTTTCACTAGCCAACTAAACTAGAGGCATGAATTTGTTCTTTGTTGTTCAAACATGAGAAATCATGACATATGGTCATATTCAGCAGTCCTTGGACTGAGGCATTGTACACTTTTGGATTTTAATCTCAGCTGGGAAGCAACGGTTCGCAATCTTAGATGTTTCATATGACAAAAAAAGAAGAGGATAATAATAATAATCAAAAATTTGTTCCTATCATAAATTACCAATTGAGTGGACAGCGTTACTGAGCTAAGAAATTTTGCCTGGCATGCGTGAAAGCATCTCAAATTAAGCTGCGCAGCTGATGTACCCCCATTCATTCAGTGATCCATAAATGCCCACTTTAAACGGAAAGTTTCCTTATACTGAAAAAATAAAACTTCAAGACTTTTATAGTTGCTCTATGCCCCACCTGTGGAAAAAAAAAAAAAAAAAAAAACTTACTTGAGATATGCCAGGATAATGTCAATTTGCAGTTGGCAGGCCAGGCAGGGTAAGGGGAAATTAGGCTGGGGTGAGCTCTTTTTCCCCTTGTTCAACTGAGGGTGAATGTTAAGATGTAAATGCTTGTAGATTAAGATGAAACTTGAGAAAATATCCAAAACCATTTCTTCCCCTCCCAAGCAAATAGCCATTGATGATTTTGTTGAAGAAAGAGATGCAGGAATTTCAAATGGACAGACAGTATTACAGTATCAGTCACTGGGCACTTACACAGTGAGTAGGCAAAACAAAGATCGCTGTGAAATCTTATGGGGCTAGGGGCCGGGTAATTGTTCAAAAGGAGCCTAATCAGCTTGTCATTTGATGAACTGTGAGAAACAGCTCAGGGCTCGTGATATGCCAAACCGTATCCACACCGCGAGCTAGTGCAGCTGAGTAATGCTATGACCTGAATCAGCAGTATGTTAGCAAGGATTAAAAGTGCCATTTATTCCATATCGTGCCACAAAATTAATGAGTATTCATTTAATAAAGGTGCACTGACATAATTAACTGATTTTTGTTTTGATTTGAAAGGGTAGCAAAGAGTTGATTTAAACTACTGTCCTGCTATGGTTTTAGACTGAGTGTTTTTTAATCTGCGGGGTAGGCAATACTGCTTTATCTCTGTCTACACCTCAGTTTTGCAGCGAATTATGATGATAGATGACTGATCGCATCAAAAGAATTAAAACTGCACTCTGGATGTGGCATTAAAACATACATTTATCACTGAGGATAAAAGTAATTCACTTTTTCCAAAAGAACTATTTAATGGATTACAAGAAAACATGATAGAATATTGTTAATTTTTGTACAGAGAGTGAATTCCCATTACCTGAGCCCTTTGTAATTGGAAAAACACAATTCCATGAAGAATTCTCAAGTATTCCTACTTTGAGGATATTTTATAATACGTCCCCCAGGTATGAAGGATCATCTTCTGGATTTTTATTAAGGAGGCTACTGTCTCTCTGTACCATGTGCTGCTGTGTACAGGAAACTGCAAGCACGCTTCAAAAGGAGAAAGGAAATAAGTAGCATGTCAGCGGCCATGTGCACTGGTGGTAAATCACAGCTATGGCTGCAGTCCACCATGTCAGACATAAAGAACAAAAGGACATAAAAAATCAGTAGGTCAGACAGCAGCCATTTTGGCTATAAATATGTCTGCTTGGCTAAGCTAAACTTTTATCTTTTTTGTTTTATTTTATATATTTATTCCACTGACACTGATGGGAGACTTTAAGAGTGCACTATTATTCGTCTGAGCAATGGAAAAAGGAAATGCCGCAGTGGTTGAGTTCAAACGTGCGTTTTCTTTCAAGGCCGAAACCCTGTCCTGGTCACAGACCTTTTAAAATGCTTCTGTCTCATGAAGAAGTGGATTTGCAGTCGATCAGTCGGCGGTGGCTCTTGGATGAGTTAGTGTACGATTTCAAGCCAATGAGAATTTCCAAAATCTTGGACGTCCCGCAAGATGATAAGACTTCTGAAGTTTGCACTGGCATGGAATGGAGGACACACTGCCCTTTGAGCATTCTCTTTTTGAAAAACACACAAAGAAGAGCTGTTTGGCTTGTTTTCAAAGAGAAACCTTTTTAGTTCTTTATGCAACTGTCTAAAATACTGTAGGTGTGAAAAGTAAGTACTCCCATTTTACTGAACAAAGAACTCTTGAACAAGAGGATTCATTTTGGAACCATTTTTTTTCTGAGAGCTTAACAATGTGATTCACAAATCCGGGAAAATACAAATACAAAATATCTCAAACACTGCCTCAAATATCGGCTTTGTGAAGCTCCTGACAATCAGTGTGTGTTTTAGACTTGCTCAGATTTGGTTTTATTCAATTGAAAGCCTGTGTGCAAGAAGTACCTAAATAACTAAATAACACTTTTGTTAAAAGTTTTCAAAACATGTAGCAGATATAAATAAATAAAAAAAATATAAAAGGGACATAAAAGTGGCTTGTGAACTGGCAACTGGGGAGGCTCAAAACAATCCCTTAAAATTAATGATTGGTCACGACCTGTTTTCAATCCTTCATTTAAATTACCATTACAGAAACTCTGAAAACTCTCAACATTATCAGGTGTGGTCAGTTTTCATTTATAATGTATACCTTTAAACTCTCACACATTCGGTGTGAGTTTAAGATGCATATTTACGTTCCTCTGCTGTAGTCAGCAGTTATTCAATCAACGCGTAGGCTATGTAAGAGATTCTCGCGCAGAATTGAAGTCCTTGTGCATGGAGGGGTTGGAAGCAATGTAATTGCATAAAGATGTTTCAAATGATATAATTTCATTTAAACGATCGCAAAACACATGCATTGCTTCCAACCGCTGAGTAAAGAAAAGTGCGAGAAGTATATGCATCTTAATTATGCATCTTAAACTCACATCGAATGCGTGAGAGTTGACAGGTATACATTATAAATGAAAACTGGCCACACCTGATAATGTTGAGAGTTTTCGGAGTTTCTGCAATGGTAATTTAAATGAATGATTGAAAACAAGTCGTGAGCAATCATTAATTTTAAGGGATTGTTTTGAGCCTCCACTGTTGCCAGTTCATGAGCCGCCACTGATACACATTTATATGTATATACTTCTTGCCCACAGGTCTTCAATTCCGTGGGGAGCCTTAGTTCTGTGGTGTTTGACTGTCATACTAAATGTCCTTTTGTCCCTTTTTGGAATCTCGATGGTGCAGTTCCTTCTTGCTGTTGCCATTTTTTGGTGTTGCCGCATGTTTAAAAATTTCGGCATAGTTTCCCTTTGCCCCTGTAAATTATGTTTTGTGACTGAGACATTTAAAATTCAGGCAGGTCCTAATTGAAACTGTATTAGTATACTCATCTTGCTTTAGTCATTTACCTTGCAAAGTACTGCTGGTTCTGCCTCTTTTAAGCGCACACATGCTGCTAATTCGCCTTGACATAAATAGGAATCATCTGTGTTGATACTTTTGTCATTGTGATCTAGACAACTCAAAATGAAAACTACATTTTCCTCTATATTTTGCCCTCCCCCTGTTGACGGACTCTACAGTAACTACTGAAGTATAGCTATCCCTGCAAAGCAGAGAACCTGCAGAACACTGTGCCTGTGGCATTCCCAAGCTCTTCCCCCTTTTGCCCCAGATTATTCCTGCTGTTTCTCAGATTTAGTGTCTGGTCTACACTGTCAGAGAAACTGTGATATGCATTAAAATACAATAATGTACCGCCAGAGGCCTGCAGCGCCTTAAACAATTCCATAATGTTTTAACAGTGGCGGTATAACATTGTTTATGACAGGATCCTTTCGTTTTTCTCTCCTCGCTCTGTCCATCTCTCTCCTTCTCTCTTCCCCAAGCCCCTGGATGTGTCCACGACGCAACATGGAAACAATTACGCAAAACCGCAGATGTAGATTCCAGCAGACTCTCCTCAGACCAGATAAATAGATTTTCAAATTATTTACAAATGATGCGCAAAATGTGTTCGCCATCTGCTTTTCTGCTGGAGAAATTGAGAAATCCATGACATCCCCTGCAGTTCTGATGGCAAATTGATAACGTGTTCGCAGGTGGGAGAAAGGAGCCACTGGGATGGCAAAACTCACGGGTTTGTGAAACGCAGCTTGAGGCAGTGAAAGAGAAATTTGAGGAATTTGGCAGAGGCAGATAAAACGGTTAGAAAGGTTTATGGTTATTGTGTCACAGCATGGGCCAGGAAGGAGAGACAATCCTCTCAGATCCTCATTCACCTGCTGCGATTATACAACTAGAAACAAGCTGATGTTAACTGGACCCAAAGTCAGTGGACTACCTGAGCATAGGGAACTACCAGCTATCCATCCATCGATCCATTCATTATCAAACTAGTGGATTCCTGGTCAGGATTGTTGGGAGCTGAAGCATATCCCAGCATACATTGGGCGTGAGGCAGGAACACATCCTGGACAGCTCGCTAATCCACAGCAGGGATCACACACTATTCATTCATACACTTTGTAACACTTTATAATAAGGGTACATTAGTTAATGCAGTAATAAGCATTAAAACCAATTAATTAACAGTTAACTAATGCATCAGAGAGCTAAATGAGCATTAGGTAACCTTAACTTACCATTTCTTAATGCTCTTTGACATCCTTATTGTGAAGTTGAAACCATCCATTAAGTATCCCTTAAGTAACACCTGAAACTATCAAACTATTCAATAATGTATAAATTAATACCTTAGTTGACATGAACACCATTTGTGAATGATTAGTAGACCCATTGGTTTACTGTTAGTTAACTGATAGATAATGCTTCTTACTGCATTAGCTAATGTTAATTAATGTACCCTTATTGTAAAGTGTTACCATACACTTACTGTATATCTTTGGACAAATTTGCCAATCATCACACATTCCCACCTATGGTCAATTTAGACTCATCAATTAGCCAGGAATGAATGTCTTTGGATTGTGGGAGGAAAGTGAGTCACTAGATGAGACAAATATTTATCTCTGAGGTTCCCTGGTAAGATGGATTCATTAAAGTCCTGTCCACTGTCTTCTGTCACGAATTCATATTTTATTCTCTCATTACCCTTGACCTTTATTGATGACATTAACTGTATAACCAGGCATCGGTGGTACATTTTAAAGTTAAGAAGGTTTTTGCATTGTAGGAATTCAGAGGGAAACTATCATACATCTCAGAGGCAGGTGAGCTATAAAATGAGGGCTGAGCTGGTCTTATTTGGGCCTTAGCATTTGGCTTTAGCGTGTGGAGGGGGGGATCTTCTTTTGAAAACATACTGTAAAAACTGCTATTATGTACTTGATAATTCAGGCCAGGCTTTTATTTTTGTGTATTGCACCTTTACCCCCAGTCATGAAAAAAACACTCACTGTAAAAAACGATAACCCCAGAAAGTTATGTGAACTTATATCTTCTCTTGAACTCCACTTGTCAAGACAAGCATTAGAAATTGAACACAAGTTTATATGTTATTAAAAGTTAAAGTTATCCACTGTCTTCACTAATTGTGAATTGAAACAAAGCAAAGTGGGATCAAGGTGAGATAACTTCAAGGTGATATTACTGTAGTTGAGCTAACTCACATTTTTAAGGCAGCTGCTGAACTTTCCTTTTTAAGTTGAACCAGCTTCAAATTTGTCACAGTGTTCAAGTTCCATTAGTTCAGCATTTTATTCTGATAGTTCACACTGTTTGAAAAAAAAAAGGCTTGGATTTCAGGGCGGAATAAAGTTGAGAAACGTAAGAATTCATTTACTGAACGGCATTGAGGAAAATCATCTTGGCGGGTATTTCTTACTGTTGTACTACTCACCTGGATAAATGCAATCAAAGCTTCAGCATATCATGCAACACAACAGCACAGATGTTCTCTGTTCTAAGAACAAAAATTTAGAATTTATTTTGAATTCACTATTTATTGTGTGACTTTACAGGTAAGGGGAAATTGAGTTAAGTGAAGGTAGTGTAATGAATATCCCCTCAGTAATCAAGAAGTCCTCCTTTTTGGCCTTTACAGCCAGCTGTAATTCTTCACTGTCATTTCATTCTAGGATTTTCTGCTTTGCACTGAGGAAGCCTGTCCAATGATGCTACAAATCCATCTTCCTGAAAATAGTCATTTTTTTTCTCACATGAAATCTTTCACTTGTGGGCAGGTGAATTGTTTGGACTTACTATACCACTATGGGTATTTGCAAATCCTACCATTTTTGCTCCATCTTGCCAAAGACAGTATTCACAAACTTCATTCTTTTTGATACATCCTGTCTCCAAGGGTAGTCACGAACCCTGCAATTTTAGCTCCATCTTGCCATTGAAGGTTGTCTTGTCTTAATTGTTACCTTAATTGTCCTCCCCTTTCCAGCAATCCTGTGTCTGTTTGCAGTATTGTTTTCTTAAATTGATTAATTATTTCCCCATTTCATTCCTTGCCCTCCTTGTTACTTTCTGTGTTCCCTAGCCTCTCTTTGATTAGTGTCATGTGTACATAAGTTGTTGAGTAGGTATCTTTTGTTGCCAGATTTTTCTGCCTGTCTGATGTTTCCTTGTTAGCTCTTCATCTCAAACCTTAATGCTCTTTGTCTTTGGACATCTAGATAAAAGAAACATAACTCGCGCAACTTGTGATATTTAATAGGTCCAGAGCAGAGACAGACCCCAAGCTCGCATGGCACTGGTGCCCCAGTAGATGCCTTGTTCTTCAGGCTTTGCAAATTCTCTTGACCATCCAAGTTCTGACCCTGGACAGCGAATGACCTTGGCTGACGTTGTTTGCCGTTCACCTGAATCGGATTGCCCGACCATTGTTCCAGTCTGTACCCCTGATACAAGTTGTCCTTTTTGTTTTCTACTTATTGAAAAGCCATCTTCTACTGATCTATGCACGATTACTTTTGTGCACTTTGTAACAGAAGGTAAGCACACATCATCCCCCCCCCAATATTCAGGCACTGCCTTACCCCACGGGTAATCACAAATGCCACAATTCTGGCTCCAGCTTTCCTGCTTAGGTAATCACAAACTGTACCATTTTCACTCCATCTTGCCACTGAAGGTAATCACAAACCCTACCATTCTGGCTCCATCTCCCACCGACCCAGGGGTATTCACAGACCAAACCATTCAGGTTCTACCTGTCCACAAAAAGAAACTGGAAATACACACTAATCCAGGCCATTTGGGCTCCAGAGAAATCATGGAACTGGCCGTTCGGTTTACAACAGCCCTGTGGTTGCCAGGAAAAAGTCTCAGCGAGTAAAGCTATGTTCACACAGCCTGAATCTCTGAGAAGTTCCTAGAACCCTCCAGATTTCAGCCTCCTTTCCCACACTCCCTTGACTTTAAAACTGCCCTTTAAAGGGGCTTGTGGTAATGGGACGCCATGGCTTTTATTATAGTCTCCTGAAGGATTCGCTGACATGAAACACTCCTGTTTAAAAGAATTTTGACAGCTCCCTGATCCCCAAAAAACAGTCCCCCATCAACCCCCTTGCCCCCCACCTCACAGACAGTATATCTCCCTCTTCGCCCCCCCGACCTGACCAAAAAGTCTCTGATATACCCCCTTTATGTTTCACAGAAATCTTCCACCAGGTTTTTTGCGTGTTGCCCTATACTGGAGTCTGTTCGTGTGTTAGACACAGACCTCTATGTGCCCTCTGCTCTTGCATCCAAAGAGAACCATCTGTGTCACTTCAACTGTATGTAGAAGAATCACAGTTCAAAATATTGCTTGCAGCGGAGAGATCAGGGATATTCCAAATTTGCCTTGACAAATTCAGGCTTATGTCAGGGTGTCTGGCTTCAATAACTTTACAATCCAAACTGGCCTGGACCAGTTTCATGATAACTGTTCAAATTTGTATATGATCCAGGTAACAGAAAGCTGAGTTCAGGTAAGCTAAAACCATGATAAACTTACCGTAGATACTCATAAGAGATTGGAGCAAAGGGTGTAAGGGAAAGTCGGAGAAGAAAATAGTGATATGTATTTGCCAAATGGATTAAAGGAACTTGGCATATAGGCAATACGTTTTTAAGCAGTGGTCACAACTGCTGTATTTTTTTCCCTAACATGTTCAATATGTAACTTTATTAACAATGGTTGAAAAAAGCATCATATCATCCCTTTGAGAAATAATTTTAAATTACATTTTTTATTTTTCCTATTCGGTAGCACAAAGCATTCAACTATACCTGATCAAATCAATAAATCATGCTGTATTTCAGGTGCAAGCCAAGAAAAAAACAACTTTTAAGATTGACGATTCAGTAGTATTACCTCTGCCTGAGCAAAAACAGAAGCCTTTATTTGACAGAAATATTTTTACATGCTGCAGTGGTGCTTCAGTCAACATATGTTTCTGGGTTATGGGGCATCCTGGAAATATTATAAGTCACAGAATCAAAGTTCTGGTGATCTGGACCTAAGCATGGTTTTAACCCTCATATGGATGGGGGGATGGTAGATGTTCAGAATTTATGTACCTGTGTTATCAAAGGAATTTCAGAACTGCAGTTCACCACTGGAACCAGACTGTTCACCTGTAAGAGAAACTACAGCCTGAGTGCACATGAAACACAGAACGTGCATTTTTGGCACCATTTGCCAACATCACGAGCAGTTGTGGAGGAATAGGCACAATGAAAAGTCCAGGGCTAATTCACCCCTGACAGTGTGCATATCCAACTTGTCCAATAAAGACCATATCCACTCAAGAATCAATGTGATATTCTGCTGTGCATGTAGCAAATAGCATGGATTTTTATGAGTATTTTTCTTTCTAACTAACACTTGCATCAAAAGGGACTTAGACTTTATTGGACTAAGCAGGGATCAGTCCCCCTTCAAGCAATGTGGGTCTTGTTTAAGGGCCTTGCTGATGGAGGTGGAGGGGGTATGTGCTAATAGCGCTAAATGCAAAATGCAATATCTGAGGAGGCTGACTGAATTTTCAAGCTAAATATGTGGAAATTGATTCATAGACTCTGGACAGGTGTGATGTGTCCGGCTCAATGGTTTCCCCAGATATTCAAGAAAAAAAATCTGGACAGAGGCTGTATCACAGTGTTAGGGTGGAACAGCATGGCACGGCTGTTCATGAACAGTAATTACCTGCTCATCAGCCAGGGTCTCCTACAGTGACATGAATGGGTCTGAAAGGAGCATCTCAGAGAGGCTGCCTTTCAGAGGATGGTTTGGGCTTCACCACTCTGCGACAGAATGCATGGGAAAATTGTTCGACAATGTAAGAATGAAATTACAAAGAAACTGGGGATTTAATCACCATCTACTATCATCGAATAATATCATAAAATTATTCAGAGAATCCGGAGAAATCTCTGTATGCAAGGGACAAGGCCAAAAACCAATGTGGAATGGCTGTGATCTTCAGGCCCTCAGGTGGCATTGCATTAAAAACAAACAAGATTCTGTGGTGGAAATCAATGCATGGGCTCATGAACACATCTTAAAACCATTCTTAGTGAGCATAATTTATTACTGCATTCAAAAATGCAAGTTAAAACTTTACTGTGTAAAGACAAAAACCATAAATAAACAAGATCTAGAACTTCTGCCGCCTTCTCTGGGCTTAAGCTCATTTATGATGGCCTGAGTAGAAAACTATCCTGAGGTCTGACCAATCAAAATCTGAATTTTTTTGGAAATCAGGGTTACCACATCCTCTAGGCCAGGGGTTCTCAAACTTATTTCTCAAAGGTCCATATTTTAGGATCGTTTAAGGTCAGAGGTCCGGAACATAATAAGATTAACTTTTTTACTCACGTAACTTTTTTTTCCAACTCATTTTTCACATTTAAGCAGCATACAAACATACACATGTCTAAGGAACATACAAAATAAATGTTTATTGGTCAAAGTGCTGTGGTATGAGCTCTTCAACATATTAATTGTGGAAAATGCAGAACTGAACGTGGAGACCTGCACATGGTCAGCACAACACTTTCTGGCCACTAACTTTTTTTTTATCACATTTTACTTTTTTCAACTCACTTATTAAACAACATAGAAACATCATAACAATCAGTCAAAATACTTCCAAGCCTAGTGGGAGAACTGGCACTGTTTGTCTGCAATCAATTGCTTGAACCTTGGCACAAAAGGTGTGATCGCCAGCCAGAGACATATTGATCCAAATGCAGAGGTGTATAGTAACGAAGTACTTTGTTACAGGACTTAAGTAGTTTTTCTGAGGATTTTAACCTTACTGGAGTTTTTTTTTTTAAACCGGGACTTTCAATTTTACTCTACTACATTTAAAACATAAAAAGTATACTTTTACTTCGTTACTTTGACACTGGGCACTTTATTACTCGTTACAATTAAAATAAGAATGTAATTCATCATTTAAGGATGATCTGGATCTGGCGCGTTCGAGAAGAACAACGGTGCTCGGCAGGGTATCTTTGTGCAGATGTGTCCACTAGCGGACATGGAGCTGCAAATTTATGCACACAGTTACAATATTCTATCACTAGATGGCGCAACCGGATCAGTTATTAAATATTCAGAAGCAAGCCGAGCTGGAACGCGGCTTAGAATATGGACAAGTTCACTCCAATCCCTGTTTTTCAGGAATTGCCTAAATTTAACTCCTCAGCTAAGCCTGATGTGCCAACAGCTCAAAATACTTGCCAATAGTATCGATCCAGCAGTTCAAAAAAAATAATCTCTTGCTACAGAAACAATCGTTGTCCTCGGTAGCAACTACTTCAGCTACAGTGAGCCAATGGTATCCCAATTAGTAGTTAAGAAAAATCAGTTTTCTGAAGCGAAAAATCGACATGGTATTGATCCTATGTCATTCTCCTATTAATTATAGTCAATTATAGTGGTTTTTTAAACCGCTAGTAAACTCAAGGAGGAAGAAGGGGTAGAAGTATATAAAGCAGAGACTGCCTGTTTGTTTTTTGAATGCCTTCATTCACCTGAAAGTTGATTAAAAAGAACAAGGAGATGACAATGTGTGGTTGTTTTGCTTCTTTCTATGCATACTATGAAAAATACTTTGTCCATGTACTCGCACTTTTGATACTTAAGTATATTTTTTCACAAGATACTTTTGGTACTTATGTACATTTAATGTGAGCTACTTTAAGACTTTTACTCACGTAATTTTCTTATGGGTGACTTCAACTTTTACCAAAGTAACTTTCAGTTACGGTACTTCTACTTTTACTTAGTTTTTTTTTTTTCCCGAGTACTTTATACACCTCTGTCCAAATGTTCATTGGATTAGGTGTGGCGGTCCTCGATACGCGAGATTACCGTTTTAAGCTAGAAATATACTTGCTGCGTGACCGAACGGACGCGTACATCGTACGCTTCGTGAGTGCACACACTTGCTGCAGCACAACGCATCCAAAACGCATAGTATTGGAGGTCTCCACTAGAGGCAGACAGCAGCATATCGGACCCTGAAATCGCAAAAACGGCGGGCGGTATTGCCCGGATATCGCATACACTGTCACAATGTATTCGTTTGCACGAGGGCCTCTAGCGGTCATGTCAATACTGCATCTCGCGCACGCGGCACGTTACCTCGCGTCGAGATGAGCGACCTCTACGCTCACGAACGTAGAATACGCGTGGCAGCCATGATGCGTAAGCGCACGCGTCGTGAGCAGCAAGTATATTCGAGGTCTTACGCTTGCACTGATCGACTCACTGACAGATCTGCAGTGCACTTGCACATTTCTGACACAATGTCAAGACAGCTCTCTTTGAGTTCCTTTTTCTCGCCTTCTGCTCAGCTTAGTATGGGTCACAGTGTTCCCCAGACTACTGCTTAGGTAGCCAAGGTTGCAGTCGACAACCCAGACCCACTTCAGCAGTTTTTTATGAAACCATATTTTTTGGCTACTTTAAGGCCGTTCAGTGAACTGAGTCAGCATTCTGATGCTCGCAGACGAGACTGACTGACTTGATGCATGAGATTCGTAGCAAGTTACGTTGTTACTTTGACCACCGCGATTATACAAAATTAGATTTATAAAGCGTAATGCCGTATGAAACCAATATAGGCAAGTGACGATGAAGTAATCCATTCTCAAGAGTGTTACCGTTATTGACTGAATTTATAAGATACGTCGGCGTTAGTTACAGCCAGCTTCAGTAATCGCTGCTTGCCAAAAATTGACGTTAGCTTTCCCCAAGAAGCTCTGCGATGTTGGAGCATAGCTGTATTTTCTAGATGATAACCCCAGCAGTTTGTGCCCTAGGCGGAATATTACAAATAAGATGTGTTGTCGTGCTTCATTACTGACGTGATGGCACGCGACTGCCCACTTCTTAAAATAGCATTACAACAGTGTTTATAGTGCCTTCGGTCATTGGCCGCGAAACTCATCGCGAATGATGAAGTCGGAAGATTCGCATTATGTTTAATTACTACAGAACGGACTTTTCGAGTACTGTGAGGGGGGTGAATGATGGAGTGTTCATCCCGCCCTACTCTGTCTCTGATTGGTTCTAACGCCAACGAAACCGTGTTAGCGTGTACCAGTTGGCTACTAGTTGCTGTCATTCATAGTAGCGCTCTGCTCTCTCCTCTTCTGTGGGGTTCTCCCCTGTGTCTCAGCAGCGCGCCCCCGCTGAAACGCAGAAGAGGAGAGGAGAGACAACGAGCCTAGTAAAGTTAATAGGAGTTATCTTCGCTGGATTGACATGTATGATCCCCGCAGTCACAGTGCATTCAACATTACTAACAATTTATTGAGCAGTTTAAAAAAAAAAAACAAAAAAACGTCGCGTTTTGCATTCATAACACAAGATATGGCCTGGGTCCGCACTGACTTGCTGTTCGGTCCGGATGCGGACAGGAGTCCGGACTTTGAGAAGCCCTGCTCTAGGCTAAGAAGGAGGGGGAACATCTGGCTTTCTATCAGTGCACAGTTCAAAAGCCAGCATTCATGATAGTAGGGGTGCATTAGTGCATATGACATGGGTAACTTGCTCATCTGTGAAGACAGCATTAAGGCTGAACAATATACAGTATACAGGTTTTGGACAATATATACGACCATCCAGACATCTTTATCTGGTAAGGCTTTGCTTATTTCAGCAAGAGAATGCCAGACCACATTGTGCGCATGTTACAGCATCATGGGTCTCTAGTAAAAGAGTGCAGATGCTAAACTGGCCTGCCTGCAGTCCAGATGGGTCACCCATTGAAAAATTTGGTGCACAAATGTGACAAAAGAGTCTGCAAGTGTTGAGAAGCTGAAATCTAAAATCAACCGAGAATGAGAAAACATTTTGTTGGTTTTGAGGCGTTGGAATTGCATAAAGATGTTTCAAATGATCTTATTTCATTTAAACAATTTTAACAATCATGAAATACATCCATTGCTTCCAACACCTGAGTAAAGAAAAGCATGAGAAGTCCAGAGTCATAATCGGTTTCAGATTACTAGTGGTGAAATCCACCATAACGCACGTGAAACTGATAAACCTCCATGCACAAGGACTTTAATTCCACACGAGAATCTCTTACATACACGTTGATTGAATAATTGCTGGCTACAGCAAGGGAATGTAACTATGCCACTAAAACTCACATCGAATACGTGAGAGTGGACAGGTATGCGTTATTAATGAAAACTGGCCACACCTGATAATGTTGAGAGTTTTTGGAGTTTCTGTAATGGTAATTCAAATGAATGATTGAAAACAGGTCAAGAATTAGGCTATTCATGCTCATTTTAACTTAATAAGCAGAACTGGCGACACCTGATGGTCCTTAGGATTTTTGGAGTCAAGTAAAGTCAACCTTATTAAGACTGAAAACAGGTCATGACCAATCATTATTTTTAAGGGATGGTTTGAGCTTCCCCTATTGCCTATTCACCAGCCACCGCTGCACAAAAATGAACCTAATGCTTCAGATACTCCAGGACTAAATGGTATCTAGCACTAAATCAAGCCTGGTCTTGAAAACTCCCGGAGTTTCTATGATATGACCAGGTAAGCTATTCCACACTGAGATCACCCTCTGCATGAAAAAAAAATTCTTATCATCAGTGCTAAATTTACTCTTGGCTAACTTCCATTTGTGACCCTGAGTTCTGCTAACAGAACTTGGTCTAAGTAATCCAGCATAGTTAGCCTTCTTAATCCCTTAAAAATATTTAAAGACCTCAATCAGATTGCCCTGAAGACTCCTTTCACTAAGACTGAAGAGATTAAGAATCTTCTACCTCTCTTCATAGCTTTTATCTTTTATACCAGGAATTAACTTTGTCGTTCTTCTTTGATCTTTTTCTAAAGCCTCTATATTTTTCTGATGTATGGTCCACAGAACTGCACACAATACTCAAAGTGTTCTGATGAATGTGTTGTACAAGAGAAATATAACGTCCTTAGATTTGTTCCCAATATTTTTGGCTCTATATCCCAGTATCCTGTTGGCCTCTTTAACTGCAACAATGCAGTGGCTAGAACCTGTAAGTGTCTGGTCAACAATCACTCCCATATCTTTTTCAAGTAGAGCACATTCCTTTTTTTAAACCTCCAATAAACTAACCCTGTCTAATGTTTTTCTTTCCAACATGTAGAACTTCACATTTAGCGACACTGAATTTCATTTGCCAAGTTTCTGCTCAATCCTGAATCCTATCTAAATCATCCTGAATCACTTTAGTTCACTAAACTGCTCGCCAAACCTCCCAATTCAGTATCATCTGCAAATTTTACTAATTTGCGTTCAATGTCCCTTGTTTTTCCTGCTCTGTACAAATTATGTGAAAGCAGCCCATACAAATACTTTCTTTCTATATGCTGATGATTCAGCAGTACTTGTTTCACATAAAGAAAAGGATAAAATACAGGAAATACTTGCTGACAAGTTGGGGAGACTTGAGTCATGCTGACTTGAGACCTGGTTATCAGACATGCTTCCGTTTTGTCGGATTTTTGGTCGTCCTTTTGGAAGCGCAAGGATTGTCCCTGTCGTATGGTCTGCATTATTCTCTGTATTTGTATTGTGTCCGTGCTGCTCTATTTCCCTCTTGCCGCTGCACTTGGCCTCTCAATTCTACCGGCCATTACATATACAGTGTATTCCAGTGCAGAATCATGCCTGTTTTTAATGCAGTGCCGCCTGAGGGCCCGAAGACCACGAGCATCCAATACTGACCTTCAGTCTTGTCCCTTGCGCACAGAAATTTCTCCAGATTCTCTGAATCATTTGATGATATTATGTACTGTAGATTCAAAGTCTTTGCAATTTTACATTGAGGAACATTTTTCCGAAATTGTTCCACAATTTTTTAGATGCAATTTTTTGCAGATTGGTGAATCTCTCTCCATCTTTACTTCTGAGAGACTCCACCTCTCTAAAATAGTCTTTTTATACTCAGTCATCTTACCGACCTGTTGCCAATGAACCTAATTAGTTGCAAAATGCTCCTCCAGCTGTTTTTTATAAGTACCACTTACTTTGACAGCCTTTTGTTTCCCCTCCCCCAACTTTTTTGAGATGTGTTGCTGCCATCAAAATCAAAATGAGCTAATAGTTTTCATGAAATAGTAAAATGTCTCACTTTCAACATCTTTTTGATATCTTGTCTATGTTCTATTATGAATTAAATGTGGGTTTATGAGATTTGCAAATCATTCTATCTCCCTGACGACGACAGTCGGGAGATACTATGGTTTAGTTCCGGGGCCACTGCCACTGCCGCAGCACCCACAGAGATTTTCTGTTCTGGGCTCTGGAAGCGACAATTATTAAAGGAAATTTTTCTAATTTTTCACAGGCGAAGATATTTATTTGACAATCCTCAAGACCGATTTTCGGCAATTTTCGATGTACAATATGGCTGCCGGCGGCCATTTTGTCCACAATTTGGGGATCGGAGAGATACACGACTTGGTCCCTGTGGCGACCGAGTTATCTAGTTGCATTCTCTTTTTATTTACAATTTACACAGCATCCCAACTTTTTGGAATTGGGGTTGTAAGTCTTGGACTTTTTCATGTTATCCCTGACAATGTCTCATCCATGTGTTGACTGTTTTTTTTTTTTTATTAGCACTTGTATTTGTAATTGTCAAATAAACTAAACTAAACTAAATGTGAGAGTGAATGGTTTGAACCCAGATGTAAATGATGTTGGTATTGTGTGATCGTTCGGGTGTATTATATAGTCTTGAAAAAGACTGTTGTTGGCATCTGACGTTTCGACAACCTAAGCGGAAGTCATCTTCAGAGTGAGGAAATGAACAAACAGACAGAGACGATATTTATATGTTTGGTTCTATCAGAAATATTGTTGAAATGAATGTCAGGTGCGTGTGGAGGCATTACTCATTGTGTTGCAGTTGTGATTTAAATCATTAATTAGTCTGTTGTATGGTGTAGGGAGTGTCTGACAACGATTGAGTGGTTTCTCTTGTAAATATGTGTACCAGCTCTCAAGTATACGGTGTTGGTGATAGTTTGTGCAATATGTAATGCAATCGGCAGAGTCCCAGTCAATGCTGTGTCCAGTGTGTTTGTGATGTTCAGCAATGTGATTGTTAGGGTCTTTGTTTTTCGTGGCGCGTTTGTGTTCTGTAAGTCGGATGTTTAGGTTCCTACCAGTCTCACCAATGTAAGTTGCCTCACAATCGGACTTTCAATTACATTGAATTTTGAAAATCACTACAGGTTGTATTCAATTGGAATACTGTATTCAAGTCTGGAACCTGACAACATAAGCATGTGTAAACTGGAAAAAGAATGCCATTTTTATGTTTTTATGTTCTTTTAAGAAATATCTAGATTAATGAATTGCTGTGTTAAAACTCCATTTTCAACCCCTAAGTTCCAAATTTCATCTTACCTTCCTCTCTGATGACAGCAAATGCATATAGCATGCCAACTCTACCGCTTTTGGCAGTAGACTACCGCTTTCGGGGCGTTTCATTCTGAAAAAAAAAACGCCCCAAAAGCAGTAGTCTACCGCCAAAAGCAGTAGAGTTGGCATGTATGATATAGCACCGTCACAATGTCATGCTGACTGTACATTTTGAATTCAAGCTTATAAATAATAGTTCAAACAAGCTTGAGCGATCTTTCAAATTTTGAATTAAAAGTGACAGCCCTTGTGCAGACAGTCCTCAAAGAGCCTACGTCCTTAGGGTCCAACCATATACGTACTTTTTGACCTAGATACCAACAGAGTAAAACTTGATTAGTGTCTTTTAGGAAGATGTGTGGCTGCTTTGCTTTTCAAGGTGCATAATTATCTTACATTCATTTTTTGCCTTGGCTAAGCATTCTTCGCTAAGAACTTATAGAGCAAAAAATCCCTTATATTTCTGGGCTTGTTTAAGAGTTGCTTGCTTTCTTGATATAAAATTATATTGATTTATTTTCATCAGCCATGTATTCTTTCTGACACATCATTTTACGGAGGTTTGCAAATGGGGAAAACCTACTCAGTGTTGATCCCCAGCGGAATAATCACCATTAAAACACACCCAGTGGGTCATCTTACAGTAATAACATGAGAACTGCTCCTTAGATCTCTCCCCAACTCCAGGGCCAACCTGCTACTGATTTTTCAGCATACGGGGGTTTGAAGTTTCTCCCAGTGCGATCAACAATAAATATTCCTCCCAAAATGGCAGATTCTAAACACATGCCTGAGAATGGCCGTCCGTGCAGTGTGTGGCAGGCAGATGTAGTAATGCAGTCAGTATCTAATCGCATCATTGGTTCCAGAGAGTGTTTTTGTGTTTGTGTTGTGTGCGTATGTGTGTGTATGTGTGCGTGTGTGTGTGTGTGTGTGTGTGCATATGTGCGTGCGTGCATTTATATGTGTGTGTGTGTGTGTGTTTGTGTGGGTGTTTGTATATGCGTGTGCCTTCTGTCTTTCCCTTTCTTCAGTTTTGTTTTAATGTTGATTTGCTAGTGAAAGCATCTTCAGTACCACACATCTAAAGAACTAAGAGGCAGAAAAATGGATCCATTTGTGGAGTTATAAATACAGACCTGTTTTGCTGGGTCTCTTAATATCTGTACACAATCTCTCTGTGACTCTTTGTCATGGCAGCAATTTAAACAGTGGAGAAAGGGCTCTTAATGATCAAAGCAGCAGGCTAACAAGATCAGATCCACAGGTAAACCAACTTCCTACGACAATTTTTTTTTTTTTAACCAGACTTCTATGGCTTTTTTTTCCTTCCCCCTTTGGTTTATTGGAAAAAGCTTTCCAAACAGCTACTGGCACAACCTGGAAAAAAATTTCCCATACTTCACATTAAATGGCATGGATTCTGCTTAATTTGCATTGGATGACACCCAATAGTGATGTGTGTTAACAAACTGAAACAGATCACTGGGTGACTGTCCAGCAGGTTATATCCCCAAAACTAAAGCCTTCTCCCCATAGGTAAAGTTCATAGTTTGGCCTAGTGGTGATGTTACATGAAAGAGCATAAGTTCAAGAAAATCAACATGTGAACTTCTCTAAGCTCTAATAGTTATTGAAGCAATTGTTATGTTATTCACATAAAAACTGTGGAGATTATTTCTTTTTTTTTTGCATATTTTAGTTTTAAATAAAGTGGTACTACAGGGACAGTCATAGTGTCTACATAACAATAAGATTGCAATTTTATGCACGAAGACATTGACAGCAAAGTTTATCTACAGTAATTCCCATTCAAGCAGCTCGAGTTAATACATTTGGAAATGTAGTTTCACTTCATGATAGTGCATCAGTAAAAGCAATTGAAGAGCCCACTGCTAAAAGTACTTAAGTCACATTTTCACACACCGTGAGTTAAGGATGGGAACGCATCTTGTGTAATCTCCAAAGTTGATTTTCTAAATTTTCTCAAAATAGAAATTTTGTGTCTTATGCAATTTTGGCACTAGGGTCTTCAATTTAACCATCATAATCAATCATTTTCTCTCCTTTATTCACTAGGAATGATGACAGCTAATTTGATGGTATTCCCATTAAAATGATCTTACCCCTTAAAGTCTAACTTTTCACTTAAGTTTTCCTTTAAGTGGACTCAAAGCCAGAAAAAGTGTTTTTTTCATATTGTATGACAATGTTAGATATATATTCTGTATCTGCTGCTTGCAACACATAACTGAAGCAATATCACTCTTATGCTGTGAGAAATATTGAAACTGTGGTCACTGTTTTTATAGTCACAGCATTGCATCAAATGGAAAATATCTAGATCTTGTGCATGATTTATACACATTCCCCTTTAATTCTGCGCGGGATATAATTTGGGAATATTGGAAACCTTGAAATCTCCACTAGAATTTAAAATAGGCCTGAAGTTTCACAGGTTTGAAAACAGCTGCTGCATTTGATGGACCCATATATTGGTCCATAAATTTCATGGGGTTAAGTTATGGTTTTTTTTTAAATGAAGAGTTTGACCTGGTGGTGCGGCTACAGGGAAGGTCACAGGGACACCAACATTACTTCTATGCACCAGGCACATTCACGGAAGGTGTGACTTAATTCCAATCAAAACTGTCTAAGTTATTGCATTTGGAAATAATAAAGTTGACCAAGTGGTGGCGTCCAAGGTTAATCCATAATTTTCACCCAAAAACTTTGTTTTGAGGATGTAAGTATTTTAGTTTTTAGAGATGGCAGTGATATAGATGGCAGTCCTGCAGTGGGTGTGTGTGTGTGTGTGTGTGGGGGGGGGCGTGGAGAGAGAGAGCCAGGAAAAACATAACAACTAAAAGCTAGAAGAGGAGGAATTCACACAGGTTACTTTTTCCCACGAAACATCAAGCAAGCTGTTTCTAATAAAGGCAATGCTCCTGCAGCAGGAACTTGTGAAAATCAGCCAATCGTTTGAGTGGAACGGAGGAATTCTGCCCTCAGAATGTTGATTCACACAGGCCACCAATCAGACTCAATCAATGAAAACTTCACATCATCTCCTGTAAAACAGAACCTTCTCCCTGGGGCTGAGATGGTCATGTATTTCCTGAGTTTCAATTTGAGAACGGATACATTCTTCAACCTCTTCTGCAATATTTTCATTTGTTGTTTACCCTGACCTTATTTTGATCATACATCAGACACAGCAGCAATGTAACTAACTGATGAGTATATCTATGTACAACAGATGACCAAGACTGGTCCATCTATCTTCGTACTCCTGGACTTGTACATTTGATTTCACCAAAGACACTTGCAAAGCAGAATTAGGGCCTAGACCTTCATGGCTATATGCCCAGTAAATTCCTTTATTGACCATAAACATCCAACACAAAGCTTCATATCTACATTTCCACTGAACCATCCTTTGTACCACTCGCTGCACTATAGGTCTTAGGAAAAGAAAATATAGTAAATCAGCAGAGACCACATTTTCTCTTTCATACTACAGAGCTGCTTCCTGGAGTTCCAGGTCTTTCTTGGGTTTTTTTCCCCCTCATTGCTAAATATCCTCTATGTTCTTTTTAATCCATGACTCTGTCCCTGACAAGTAAAAACAAAAGCAAAGTGCACATAATCACTAAGACGCAGTTCCTGTTCTAAGAGCGCATAATATGAGTAATTTCCTCTAAAATTGTAATTACCAGGAGTCAATTTTCTCCCTCCCCCCCGCCCAACACACACACACACCAGCCCAGGTCCTTGGTGATTTCCAGGCCCTATGTTGTAATAAGCCAGGGAATGCTTGCTTAACTTAAAAAAATGAACACACCAGAAAAGAAAAAAAGACAGGGAAAGAGGAGGGAAAAAAAACTCCCAGCTTCGCTGTCATGTATTCTCAGTGACATCATCATTGTAAAATTAGGAACTGGTTTCTTCTTTCTTGCAGATGGGGAAGCTTGAAATCACATTCCATGGGTCCGCACCGCATTTCATCATGAGTTTTTCCCTGTGCTCCCTCTTTAAAAGAAAGGAGATGGGGGCCCCCTATTGTTCATTGGTCCCCCCCAACACCACCCAACCTCCAGCCCCCCTCCCCACTATGTACCCCTCAGCGACTCGGGTACGTAGTGGTCCTTGCAAACTGTTAGCTACCTTATCCCAGCCCAGTTCTAGAAGTAGCGCACCTGTGGATGATTGTATCCGGCTGGAGCAGAAAATCTGTGATTTACAGCACCGAGGAGGTGCCGAGGCCCAGCTGTGCTGCAGCAGGAAGGGGAAGCTGTTCATCATTGCCGCCGACGCATACTCCGTTAACAATGCCGCTGCCCCCCGATTCTGTACTGTAACGCTAGCACTGAAACCAAGGCTAGCTCTGCCTTGGCATTGTGAGGCTTGGATGGTCTGGCAGCGTTTGGTGTCATTATGGGAACTGTAGGTACCTATGTAGTGTGTATGCATTTGTGTGTTGTAGGAGGGAAAGGGCAAGTGTGAAAGTGCTGGTGCATTGTGTTCCTGTTCCTAGGACACAATATTCACACACAGACACACACACACACACACCTCACACACACATACAAACACTCACATGCAGACACATTCACACAGACACACCACACACAATCACATGCACACATTCTAACTTCCTGCAATCTCTCCCCATGACCTCTGTACATGTTCCATCTCCTTCTTCTGCTTTCCCTGTATCTAAGACTTGCTAGTCAGTGCTCTAGTGTTCTGTCAGTTATGTCCAATTAAATCATGACTCATTCTGCCCAATTTAGCAGCTGAAATTGCTTAGAAACTGAATTTGAATGAGCTTGAATATGCCCCCCACCACACAAACCTTGAACGATTGCTCACCACTTGCCCCAAGACAAAGCATGCCCCCAGTGCTGTAGGTTGATATTCTTGGTCCTTTATATGTAGTTCCCTTAGAATACTCACCCAACGCTAACTTTTTTGCACAGACCTTTTCATGCCTTGCTTTTTTTGGGCTCCTGGATAATCTTTTCAAGTTGTAGGCCGACCCCCACTGACACTACTGCGACCACCGACATTTGAGAAATGCAATTTTGTCCGTCCATACCCTTACTGAAGCAGTGTCCACTGATCTCACGCTGCAGCTGCCATCCAGTGACTTGCACTAAAATCCATGTTAAGCCACTCAGGAATTACAGCCGCACTGCTCTTGTGTCAGAGGACTCTTTAATCTGTACTCACAGTGATCTGAGTAAACGGCAATCATGGTTTAAAAATCTTTATTGAAATTAATAAAACTACTTACCCCTCCTTTAAGTTTAAAATGAATTTGAAATCACTAGCGCAGGGCCTGATCAAACTGTGCCTGTTAGGAACAGGCTGATCGCCTGACCTGTGGTATTACGGCTTGCAGCTTTCTTGAGAAGTGCTCGGTCAGACAATTTCACACTTGACGTTCACACTGCACCTCCTTTAGTCTCCAGCAATGCACCTAATGAGTGTGAAGTCAATTGGGTGATCAGTTGTCAATAAAATTGAAGGACACACATACATACCTTCATACATACATATATGGAGTTTTGACATTAATTCTGATAGGCCACAAAGTCAAGTTCCCTTTTAAAAATAGAGCAGCTGCTCCAACCTGCTGGAGAATCACCTGAGAGCACATGACTGTCACTTGACTTTGCTGTCAGATGATTGCTTGTCCGGTAATATGCAGGCTTATTTAAGGTAGCATCCTGAGAAGTAGCTCCTTGCCCACTTGCTTGATGACCCTCCTCCACCCATATAACGTTCATTAATCCTGTTTTCTTATGACCAAGTTGGCGATCTATAACAAAGTCTCTTCGTTTGAGGTCAACATTGCTGAAGGCTCTGTTCTATGGGGGAGGGGTGGCGGTTAGTTGCTGCTTCCTGCCTTCGGTAGTAGGTTTGGACCAAGGACTGTATAAAACATGGACAGCCAAACGTCTCCTGAAAAGTGAAGCCAAAACGTCTTGATCGCCAACTACTGGCAGGCTGCAGTACAAATTATAAGCCCGCCCCCTCCATGTTAGTGGAGGGGAGGAATGCCAGACTGAAAAAATTGCGTACATTATAAATATTTTTTTTCTGAAGATGGTTTCTTCCTTTTAAAGAAGTTCTTACCATGCTGATCTATATTCTAGCGTCAATTTTTCTGATAAGTTTGCTGTGAACTTTTTATTTGATATAATGCAAAAGGGGCGTGTAGTCATAATAAACAGCAGTGATTGACAATTACAGTGCGTGGACGGAGTCCCGATAGCCCCTGCCCCCTACGGATTTTGTTTCGTGAATAGTAATTTTACGTAGAGCTGGAGTAGGAACATCGACAGGAGACTTAAAGGATAAGTTCACTATTTTGCACTTTGAGCCCCCTTTCTGGGTTTTCTAGTTTGAAACTAGTGTTGGACACCAAAATTTTAATGATTGCTCCCGTCTCGAGTATTTGGCTAATTTAGAATTGCCCCTGCCATGCTTCAGAATGGCTGGGTATGGGCATTCACGAACCTGTCCTTAAAACAACCCTAAATGTTCGTTTAAAAAAATATGCAACTCACCAAGTGGTTAGTGGTGTTCGTTGATGTTTTAAAAATATATATCGGCGCAAACTATGGTTTCCATCCGTGTAATTTGCTATTCTGGAACTATTTTTTCAGATAACTCACAACCGCATGTAAACTTCCGGGGTTTACAAAATGCCAAATTAAACACGACAGAAACTGTATTTCGCTACGAAACTTGTTTTGGAACATCAGCAAACACCACTAACCACTCGGTGAGTTGCATATTTCTTTAAACGAACGTTTAGGGTTGTTTTAAGGACAGGTTTGTGAATGCCCATAGCCAGCCATTCTGAAGAATGGCAGGGGCGATTCTAAATTAGCCAAATACTCAAGACTAGCCTGGAATCCATCCATATCAAGCTTTGGTCGCTCCCAACGGTCACTTGCTCGTATGTCTGGCCTCAGTCGGTAAACCAGCGTTTGACTTTCAAATATTTGCACAAAATCCATGCGAGATCTGTGGCTCACAGTCGCAAAGGCGCCCCGCCCCTTTAGACAGACTTAAAAATAAATAAAATACCACAGTTCTGCTTTCAATGGAAGTCCCGCCTCCCGGCTCGTGTTTATACGAATATTCGTCTGAGTGGCAGCAGAGTCTCTGGGCTATGAACGAGCCGGGAGGCGGGACTTTGTTGAATGCGCGAGCTTACTTGAAGCATAACTATGGTATTTTATTATTTTTAGCGAAAAATAACTGTGTTTCTAGAGTTGTGAGGATACGTGTGGACAAAACAGACTTGGATTATACTGGACGATGCGTTGGACCATGGTTTGAAAGTTTGTCAACGGAGTTTTGTGGAGTTTTCCCATTGCTATTGGGTGACCCCAATTGCTTCCAGCAAAAAGGGAATTTGGATAATTTTCAAAACTCTCCAGTGGCCATAAAGTTGCGCCAGATGAAGAACAACTTCGTCCGTTCAAGACATCTAATGAGTTGCTCTGCTTTGAATTGCACTAACCGACCGGACCGATTGGAAGGATCTTTGCAGTTTTTTCGGTAAGTTTATTTTTTGTTTGTTGAAGTTGAACGGTCATTTAAGTTATTACCGCTACGTTAAGACAGCAAGCAGAGTAGCAAAAGTTTAGGATTAATATGGGGGAAAATGGTGATCGGTAGCCATTTGTAACTGGCAAAATATAAATTTTTTTATTTTAGAGAATACCTATTAAGGTTAGCATTTAAATGAAGTTAACGGAACTGTGTCATAAAATGTGGTTTAATGAACTTGAATTTGAAATATTAAGCCAGTGCCGCAGTAGTTTCAGCCTTTAGCTGAAAGGTTCTGCAGTCTGTATCTCGGAATTTTAGAACGAAAACAGATTGCGAGTCACTTGGCTCGGAATGAATTCTGCTTACCTAGGGGATCAATGTTAGAACCTTGCAAATGGCTTGCTAATTTCTTCAACTTTTCTCGTACCTGATTGAAGTCGCTTAGGCTATTAAAGTAGGGTAAACGATGTAGCAAGCTTGCTATCTAACGTTCAGGAGATGAGCCCCTAGGTTCAAGTGTTTCCATAAGCATCAGCAAGCCAACTTCTCGTTTTTCAGCAGGTAACACAACAAAAGTCCAACCTTATGTTGCAACCAGCAGCTAAAACTGCAAGAAAAACTAATTGGATCGAGGAGGTACAGATTATTTTACCAACGGGGGTAATATGACAAAAATGAAACACACTGACAGCAGATTCAATTCATCAATAATTTCCATGTAGATTCGGCAGGTTTCGGAGCATCTACTTTAGTGGAATTGGCCAGGTAATGGGGTAACTCTTAAAAGATTGATCAGATGTAGTATAGGTTAAAAGCTGTCAACATTTCAAGTTTGGCCTGGAAGGAGATGGGCACAAACTGTAAATGAGGGAGTGGTGTAAACTGGGAAGAATATAATTTAATAATTGTTTATAGCGTGATGGTTGTCGTGCTACTAAATTATACATTAATTGTGGCCGATGTTATTCGCACTTATACGTGTGGCCAATGCTGAATTTTTTTCTTGGCCAAACTTATAAGTGCGCCAGTTGATGACCATTCCAGTGCCGCTTAGAAAGTATCGCTTAAAATAAGTTTGGCCGAGAAAAAAATTTTAGCTTTGGACACACTTAAAATAAGCATGGGCAATGGAGCAATGTGCATCCTGGCCACACTTATAAGTGCATCTAACGCGAATTTCGATCAATTTTTGTGCTTGGACGCACTTACTTTGTTAATTATTGTTGCGTTTGGCATCGAGTGACGTTAACGTTAACTAGCAAGCTAGCTGACTTAAGTTAACGTTAACTCACATATTACCTTGCACATGGCAATTAATGATTAATTAATTCAGCCAATGAAACATATCTGTTAAGGTAATGCTTTCAGTATCTTAATTTAGAGGGTCAGAGCTGAGTTTGGGCATTGCACAATGACAAAGTAATATTTTCCTTGATCAGCTTTATAATTTCTTGAAAATTATAGGAAGTTATTTTGAAATTTGATGTCTCTTCATATACAGTCTATGTCTGAAACACGTTTCAAATAAGTCGGAATAGGTGCATGTGACCCCACTTAAAAAGGAATGTAAATTGGTAACAGAAAGAAATTAGTTTCAAAGTATATAAAGCTGCATATATCTCCATTCTAGTTTTTTTTTTTTTGTATGTCAAACCTGCCGTTTGAAAAATTGCCAGATGTGTGGGTTGGAACGTGAAAGTCAGTTTCACTGCTGTCATGGTAGGGCAGACTGCACTTCAGGTTTCACACATAAGCTTCACAAATAATTAGATATGTTTTCTTTTTTTATCATGTGATTACAGAAGCCGCCAAACCACTGGGTAACACCGAGGTTACCCAGGTACAGTGAAGACTTGGAGGATGCTACAAGCAATTCTTTTGTTTTATTGCTGGAGAATACTTCTGAAGTAATTTGTAAATGGAAAAACTGATGAAAATGCTTGTCAAAACTGCTCACCTATGCATTGTCACCGAAACTTGCAATGGTTCTGTTAGACAGTAATTTACTCCTGGAGGTAGACAAGTCCATGTTGATTGAATAATAATGGACGTGTAACTGGCTTCTCGTATGTATGCATGTTCTGTCCATGTCATCTTCCTTATATGCCGTCTTCAAATATTGGCATAAACTGTCATTTTTTTTTTGTCTAATAATACATTCAAAAGCCGTTCAGCTTGACTTCTAAGCCTTCAGTTTTCCAACAAACACTCTAGTCATCTGTACATGAGAAATGTTTTGTAATTCAATGTACATTTTCTGTGATGGTGGTAAATTAAACCTGTAATGTACAATAAAGGTCTTTACATTTACGGTGAGCAAAAACTTCACTCTGGACTTCTTTGACATATACTATGTCCTCTGCTGCAGTAAATCAGAGGCATGCAAATGAGTTAAATAAAAAATATTTATTTAAACAAAAACCACACACAGCATAGAGTTCTGTGTGGCCCATAGGCAACCCACTGGCTACATTTGCCATGGGGAAACATTAAGGAAGTCCATCAGGTGAAAAGGCTGGGGGTAAGCAAATGGTTTGGAGAAAAGATTGAAGAGGAAGAGAGAAAGGAAGGTGGATGGAGAGGAAGAGCTGGGAAAACAATAAGTATGATGGCTACCACCCTAGTATAAAAATAAATAAATAAATGAATAAAAAGCACATCAAACATCACAAAGCAAAAAAACTGACTTTTTTTGCGCCTATAGCTGATGTTGAAAATCCAAATCCAGCCATCACCCTACTGGATTTGGTCTTTCAGACACAGCCGCAATGTTATTTAAAAATATATAATTTCCCATAGGGGTGAAATGAACTCCGTCATGCAAAAATTGGCCGGGATCTCTATGCTTTATCTGAGGATGAAACAAGATGTCTCCACCAACAGACAAAACAAAGGTAGCCATCACACTGTTGACATATTGCCAGGCTTTGTCAATCTTTGGATGGGAAGACCTCCATCAGCATCGCTGGGTGATGGCAGAGAAGATGATCTTCATCCGAGGGAACTGCCGATGGAGAATTTCCAAGTCCTGCTTGATCCCTGCGACAAGCTTCACATTCTTGATTTTTCCGAGGTCATTCCCGCCACAGTGGATCAGCAGGACCTCCGGCACAGCTCTTCCTCTCAAGCACTGGTGGATAAAGGGGAGGAGGTTTCCCCAAACCATGCCACCTCAGCCAAACCACTGGACCTGGGCATCCAGATTAAGGTTGGTCCCGGTGGTCTCCCTTACTCGTTTTTCCCCACGGTGAATGTAGCTGTCCCTAATAATGTAAACTTTTGACCCTGTTGGTTGTAAAATGCAAATGTCACCTTTAAATGTCACTTCTGCTAGCTATTTATGCAATTTAACATATTTCATGTTTATATTCTATTTTTCCATATTTTACCCGGTAGTATTGTGCTTTTTATGCATGAAATAGATGTGACTTAATGTTATAAACTTCAGTTTTTTTTTTGCATTCTCCAGTGAAAAGTCTTATGCTTAAATAACCACAGGCGTCGGTTTCCAGATATTCCCATGAGATTTATACATACTCTTGGCCACTGTGGAGGATGCAAGAATTGCCGAGTCCATTTTGTCATCTAAAAATGAGGATACCAAAACTCAAACAATTACTATCTATGCATTCAAATACATAGAGTCCACATAAAAGAAAGTGTAGGGGTGTTGCATTGCGAAGTTAACTATCACAGAGAATGAATTGCCAGTCCCCCAAGCTATGATGGGTATCTTCAATTGCGATTATGTTACATTTTTAAGAAATACAACATTAGAAAACGGCAAGATATGCGACTTATTAAACACAGCAAGCTAAGTTTGGTGAGAAGGACAGTTTATTTTAATTCAAAAGTCGATCTGCCGTTCTAACGTGTTGAAAAATTAAAAGTTCGACCCATTACTCAGCTAGTACCTGCACATAGGAAATGACACTTTCCCGGCCGAACGTGATTTAGAAAATACAATGAAATTTGGCGTTAATATGCTCACCACTCGCAACACTGGGTAAGTAACAGCTGAGAACATTGACTTGAGCTAGCTATGTGGCCGAGAAGTGGCAAAAATCTGACACCTGCGTTACTTAATGTAATTAGCTACAGACCTAGCTTGTTAAGCAAGATTCAGTGAGAAGATATCATAGATAGCCAGTTAGGCACTTCAACTAATTTCGAAACAGATGACTGTGGGGTGGGGTTTGTTTAGCCATAGAGTCTATTTACCTTATTAATGACCGAATAGTTACGCTGCCGGCAGTTGGGTCCCTTCACTATACCATGGTAAACTGTGTCATCTCCGTGTGAGAGCTGGCTATGACGGGCATTTACGTTAATGGCGTAGCTGCCAGACCAGGTTAGAAGTTCAGGGGGCTGTTCGGGTGGGTGTGCGGGCGGGATTCGATAGCGCGGCTCTACCCCCCGATCACTACTGCGCCGACTCAGGCTCCAAATGTGCAACATGGCAGCGCCCCCATCGAGGATATTTTGGCTCCATTTTTGTTGAATGGGAGTGAATGGAGATGCTTCGTCCATATTTTATACAGTCCTTGGTTTGGACAGGCTGGGATCTCTAGGAACAGAGCCAGGTTGCCAAGCCCAATGCATGCATGTGTGCCTGTGTGCCCTCAATAAATGTTTTCTTTTTTGACAAAGTGGTCCTATCATAAATAAATTCATACAGGCAGATAGACAGACAGGAATTCCTAATATTTTAGTTAGATATAAAGATAAATGGTATCAGAGGTTAAGCTTATAGTTTATCTAATCAGACCTTTCTTATCCCAGGTGGCCAAGTGAAAAATCAGACATTTACAGCAGTGACGAATAAGGGAATCCATGTGGGCAGGGAGTTAAGAAACCGCTGCCAATCGGAGAATAAAGACAGCGTGGCCAATCAGATGTAGCGGATGATTACGTGACCACATGTTGAGAGCGGCTTTACAATGGGCTTCAGAACTTTCTGAAACAGCAAAGATCGAATAAACCGAGCAGCCTGTCTCGGATTCGCATTAGCCAATTTATTCAAAAACAAATTAATTAATACATGAAGGGTTTTGAGCTAAAACGAGATAATTCCCATAGTAGGAAATGGGATATGTGTCATTTTGCCCCAAAACCCTTCATATATATACATACAGTACATACAAACATACATGCACAAAGGCTGAAGCCAAATTAAAGACAAAAAAAAAAAAAAATGGAATGAATGCATGGACAAAGATGGCAAATGTAGATGCCTCAATGCATTCTCCTTGCATAGTTTGTGTTCACACGTCCATTTAAATGTGGAAGGATCACTGCAAATTAATGCTGAGTTACTCTGTGTGATCATCTTTATATCCCATGATGAAGCACTCCCACTCTTATGGGAGGAGTCTCTTCCAAGGGTGCGTTTCCCGAAACCATAGTTGCTAACTATGGTAGCAACTTACATAGTTTGAACTATGCAGCTGCGACACAAGGGTTTCCCAAAACCATCGTTCAAACTATCAAGGTAACTTACGTAGTGCGAACCATCATTAAACGACGCAGGTATTCCCCAAAACCATAGTTCGAACGAACGTTCGCTCTGTCGTTAAGTTGTGTAGTTCCAACTACAGTTCTCTAGCTGTAGTTAGAAGCTTAGTTCTGGGTGATAGTGTCAGAAAATGCAGTCCACGAAGGGTAAACATAAGGTCAGTAGCTGAAAATGTTTGAAAATCTTGCTGTACAAACATATGTAACATCAAAACAGTGATTTGAAAATGTAGCCACTTGGAAAAAAACACTTTTCATTGTAGTTCTCAGTTCATGTGTAGGCCTACGCTTGGATCTTTGGAATTGTATCTCTTGTAGTCTTCGCATGCGTTAGCAAAGAAACTTAAATGTTCGGCAACACTTAACTACGCTCTTCTAGTAGTTCAACACTTTTGTTTTTGTTCTGCAGTCGGTAGAGCGGGAGGTGGTTAATTAGCCTACATAACATATGGAGGGATCACGGTTCATGACGGCAGCATTGTTGTGTAAATCTGTAAAGCTGGCGACTTTGTGTTGCCAGTCATAGGAAGAAAATATGATCTTGCCATTTACCCTCATGTATTTTTATGTATCGATGGGAGAGGATGTTGTTTGCCCACTTGCGATTGTGAATATAGTAGAAATCATCATATCTATTCATTTATGATAGTGGAAGGGGAAGTGTTGATAAAAAGAAAGGGGGTGGGGGAGATGGAGGCCTTTTTGCATAACATTTGTCATTCTTCATGGTCTGTGGAATGCATTGTCATCTTCAGCATCCTTTACAGAGATCGCCTCACCTTCAGGGAGCTGGACATTTGCTGTGACGGCCATGCTGTGCAGGCAGCAGGATGGGTGGACTTAGATGAACTGCCAGTCTGAGGGGATTCTGGAGTCTCAGGGGAAAGAGCAGCCCTGACACACTGAAGGCCATGCCAGAGGGGGCCCAATGTGGAGCGGCTCAGTGAGGGGATGGCCGATGTTGAGGGGTCCTGAATGGGGGTGCCCAATGTTGGGGGGCCCTGGGAATCAAACTGCAGGGGACAAGGCGTAAATGGGCTAAGAGGAAGTGGGCAGAGGGTGGAAGACACCCATGTTAGGGAACTGCATACGACAGACATCTAAGCCCCTGGAACTCCCACCAGCACTTCTGGGCTTAGCATGGACAAAATTCTCCTCAGGAATAAGAGGAGGCCGACAGACCGGTGCTTCCACCACCAGTCCTCTGTATCACACTCCACAGAGCCTCAGCTCTCCTTTTAGTAAGTCAAGCTGGCAATCCCTCCATTCCCCCCTCACGTCCATTCCCCCCTCACATCCTCTGCACTGCATCTCCTTCCATGGTCCTCAGAATATATTTTTACTGTGGTCTTATGCCATTTTTTGTTCTTTGAGTCAATGAACTAATTTTTAAGTTAGGAAAAAGGAATAAAAATGTTAACTTTTTATATTCCATTTTTTGCCCGTGTGTATTCCTACGCTCATGAAGAAGGCGGGTGTCCCTAAACTTAACCGATCACTTGTTAATAAGAGCACATGCTGCCATTCATTAAAAAAAAAAAAAAAAACTTCCTCTCCCAACAGTAGTCGAACCCTCAGTATATGGAAGATGTGTAGACTTGTTGCTTGTTTAATCAACTGCACCACTAAGACATTATACTTTCGAATTGAAGCTTGGTATGAATAATTGTCAATAATGTCAATGAAAAATTAATTTAAAAACTTTGTATTCGCTGGTGGAGTGTATTTCATTAAATGCAATGAAATAGCAAAATCGTTCTTGAGATTTTTTTGTATCTTTCACAAGAATCTGTGCCTAAAATTTCTTTTCATTTAAATGGTGAATTGTATTGTAGCTAGTTTGTATACGATCACAATATAATTTGCCAATATAACAAATTAGTATTGCAATATCGATCACAACTGTCGTGTTTAGGCACAATATTACGAAGTTTTTAAGCTTCCCGCTGCGAAAATCAGACCGGCGTGCTCCTGGAAACATTGCAGTAAAAGCGACGATCGCTCAAACCATCATGGTTCAAACTAACGTCGTTCAAAACAACATGGTTCAATCTACTGTGGTACGAACAAGATACGAAGGTTTTGGGAAACCATTGTTCTTCTGATGTTAGTTAGTTTAACGATGCATCGTACCATGTTAGTTCAAAGCTAACTTCCGTCGTTGTTAGGGAAACGCACCCCAGAATGGGATAGCCAAAGCCTTAGAGGGCACAAGAGGTCACTAAATGGTTTCATGAGTATGAAAATGATCCTTAGGGTGTGTCACTGCCTTCCCACTCAACAGATCTTAAACTGACTGAACTCATATAGGAGATTTAGTAACGTGTCAGACAGTTCTCTCCGTCACCATCATCAAAAAACCAAATAAGGCAATATCTCCCAGAATAAAGGTATTCCATCTCTCAAGTAAAGCAGTAGACTCTATCCCAAGATGTTTTGAAGCTGATGTGGTGGCTCGTAAAGTTCCAGCGTAGGCCAAAGTCAGGTCCACTTGATCAGCCTCCTCACCACGGATCCGTTTTTTGTGATCCAGACAAGGAACCAGATGAAGAGGCAGAGTACAATCCAATGACGGCATTTTTTGACAGGAATGCGGTAATGGCAAGAATGGACCGACCCCAGAATAGTGAGAAAACAGTTCAGTTCAGATGGTATGATGGGAAGGGTAAGGGCATCCCGGGGCAGACGCCAGGTGGTGTTCACCCTCGCCAGAGTAGAACTGTCAGATGTCAGTTCCAAAGGGACTAGAAGGAATGCAGTCCCAATCCTGGAGACCACTGACGGCTTGGGAGGTGTTCCTAATAAACTGCAAAGAGGAGCAAAATGGAGAGGTGGGTTAAAAGGAACATGGTCCCAATCCTGGGATTAGGCTTGGGAGTCTGGTCCTATTAACAAAGCATTGAAGAGTACTTCTGTGTTTTACTATCATTAAAGGTTATGATAATTTCTGAAATCAATAAACTCTCAAACTTGGAACATTTACTGGTTGCATGAGGGCATGCAGCAAGGACAAATAAGCAACTCTGCAAGACCCTGCAAGTAAGGTTTTATACATCACAGGAACACATGGGAATGGGACACACAAATGTATCATACCTGGAGGGGGAGGCACGCAAGATGCTAAAATAATCAAAGCAGACAATATATCTAAATAACACGCTCATTGCTGGATGGGAGGAGAAAACGATTAAGAACACAGAAGGGTTGTGACACCTTTTATATTTCACAAATGGTTCACATTTATTCCGCACGAAAAGAGTGGATATTTATTGCAAATGACACACTCTCATATGAAATGTATCATTTTAAGGAGCCATGGAAGTTCTTTTAATGGCATAATATTTAGCATGTGCAGGATTACACGTACACACATAACTCAAGGTTAGCACACACAGCGTATACACAGTTTGGCACATGTAAAATGCATACGTGCATACGCAAAAAGAAGCTTGCCAATGAAGCATGATAGAAGTTAGTATGGGGCAACACATACATGTGACTGGGCATGTGTGTGTTTGTGTATGTATATGTGTGTATGCTTGTATGTGTGCATGTATGTGCATGTGTACATAAATGTGTGTACGCATGTTTGTGCCTGACAGCTGTACACCTCATGAGCATTGTTCAGTGAAAATATCACTGCAAACATGCTGTCCTCAGCATGCACAGAAAATGTAAAATAACACTTACATGTTTGGCCATGGACAAGCATATGTAATGCACTAGATCCCCATGCATTTAACAGGCAAATGCTTTCTTTCCTCTGCTATTTTCATCGCCTGTCTGTACATGGGAGAAAGTTTTAAAAAGTAGGCCTGGAATTCTATTTGCTTTGGGGTTTTCTTGAGAGATGAGCTCTTCTGCATATGTACCCTGGAAGCAGCAGGGCAGGACTCAAATTCATTTATGCGGTCCCTTCAAAAGCTATTTCCTCACCGCACATCTTCAGATAAAATGCATCTCCTGTTCGCACACATCTGCCACGCAAGATGCCTGATTTTTGGACTTGAACAGAGCAAGGACAGTCCTCTATATCACGCTCTCTGAAATCAGGAGTCACATGCAATGAAGGCTCCTCATGATTAGCCAGGCGATTGACTGTATACAACTTTATTACATACAAGAGGGCTAAAATTGCACCACATTCCCTTTTTTAATTTGGGAATTTCCAAAGTTATTCACTCCTTCAAAGCAAAAGGCTAAGCAGCAGCCCACATTACAGAAAGCATCTGTCGTAACCAAGGTAATAATGGTTAGTTTAGTTTTATTTTGTTTTGACTTTTTTTCCCCTCTAATTCAGTTAGTTTTAATTAGTTTTAGAGCGGGTTTGCTCATTTTTATTCGTTTTCTTTTTTTTTAAATAAATGCTTAGTTTTAGTTCAGTTTTTATTAGTTTTAGTATTAGTTTTAGTTTTTTTCATACTTTGGGTTATTTGTCAGGTGCAGGATTCAAAATGATCAGAGTAAGTATTGTGAAATAGAACTCAACAAAAGATACCTGTAAAAAAAAAAAAATGTATTCACACACGAACAAAAAAACCCCATTTGTGAGACACATGTCACATTTATGGACAGCCAGGAATCTCAGGGAGCTCACTCTGAGTAAATCATGAACAAACTCAAAAACCCAATACACTCTACAGGTTTGAGTCACTTTTTGACCAAAATTACCAGCTCAAAAATAAATTAAGAACTAGGCTTCTCAGCACTAGATGCAGGCATAGGCGGCACCAGGGAGGGGCTAGGTGGTGCTGTAGCTACCCCTGGAATAGCCATAGCACCCCCAAAAAATTCCAGTAATTTTTATATTACTTGTGTCAGCGGTTTTCGAGGTTGAAAAATTTGCGGCGAGTTTACGGAAGGACACTGTAGCACAAAAAAACTTTTTTGAATTAAAAAAAAGAGAACATTTCGCGAATCTTCATACAAATACACTGTGTAAGTTTTATTACCTTAGTGCTCGTCTTTATTGGTAAAATCTCCAGTGTTTGACATCATCTGCACACGCGATGAGCCACCGAGCTATGTGATGACAGCAAGCAGTTTTCGAGCTAACCACCAGAAACACTGAAATTTGCAAGCCCATGTATCTCACCCCAAACCTCTATTTCCTTAAAAATAACTTATTGGCCAACCGTACTTTTAAAACTGGACATGATCGTTGTGCCACCCGGCGATAATGTTATGAAATGAAAACAAAGCAGATCGCAGCGGATCTGCTTTCAGATTAGAAACAATTATATCTTCCGACAGAGGATGTTCAACGCAAATTCGTGTATACAATTGTGCAGTAACTAGCCTACCTTTTATTCGCAGCATCTTGGCAAACATTTGAGTGAATTCTTTGCTGACGAAACTGGGTTAGTCTGACCAAGATCGCAAACTAGTTCACAAAAAGATGGCAATGGCAATGCAGCTTTACATTGGAAACTGCCGATGCAAGTAGCTATATATTTTAATGTCGCGTGAATAGTTTTATTCATAATGTGAAAAAAAGTAAATTAATGAATTTTAAAAATATATTATTTTTAGACTAAAAACATAAAGGCAAAACAGATGATCTGCTTCGGCCACTGGACGCAGCGCCCGTTTTACTTCTGACCTTAACGTGAGTCGGCCTCTTGACCGGAAGTTGATTAGAATAGTGTTGGTGACTGGCTGTGTGATTTTGTGATCTCAGCATTTTGGCTGAAACGCGCAGTGTTTGCTGCTCCTTGTGTTCAGGGCCCGTCTGTGGCAGAGTTGTGTGAAACTTTATTTTCAGAGGTTTATGTTGGCAGGCTTATGAACTTTATATCTATTTTTGTTCAACGTATATCAGAGTGACATAGGCTAGTAATAGTCGCGGAACGGGCATCGTAAATGCGGCCGTGTACGCGCGTCTGTGTCCGTGTACCAGGGTTCCGATGAGACCGACATAATATCAAACACCCCCAAGATTCAGAGCACCTTCTTTATAGAGTCAAGCATCCCCATAGCACCTGCTAAAGAAAATTTCTGCCGCTGCCGCTGGATGCGGGTGCAGCTTTTTGGCATATCAGCGCAGTAGATTAACAATACAGTACCTCGACTGTAAACAAGAAGTGACGTGAGGTGCCGTATGGTGCCGCCAGCTCACGTAAAACAGCTCGAGCGAAATAAATCGATTTCATATCAATCCAAAAGGATTATAAATACATTGACAAAGACGAAAATGAAGGGAATTTTATCTATAATTTCAGTACGTTTTAGTTCGTTTTGTAAACGCACAATAAAGTTTCAGTTAGGTATCGTTTTTTTCTTTTAATTATCGTTTTTATTTATTTCAGTTAACGAAAATGTTTTTTCAATTTTAGTTTTCATTATTTCATTCGTTTTCATTAACAATAATAACCTTGGTCTTAACTAGTCTTTTTTTTTTAAAGATTTTTTTTTTTTTTTTTTTTTTTTTTTTGCTTTATTAGACAGTTATGCAGTGGAGACGGACAGGAAGGTTGGAGAGAGGAATAGGGAAGACATGCAGCTTACTCCGCCGGTGGCAACCAGGTCTTCGGACAATGCCCCGAGACCTCCTGTAGCTTTAATAATCGGGGACTCCATCGTGAGGCACATGGGGGCGAGGTCGGTCATTACACACTGCTTCCCGGGAGCCAGAGTTTTGGGCATTTTAAACCGGATTCCCAGCCTGCTGGACAAATATTTGCATGTTCGTAATGCTGTCATCCATGTCGATATTAATGACACTTCTTACCAGCAGTGTGAACTTCTGAAACGCGATTTTATTTCTTTGTTTAACGCACTTAAGTTGAGTGGGAAACGTGTTTTTATCTCTGGTCCTATCCTGTCTCTGGGTCGAGGGATAGGGCGTTTTAGCAGAATCCTTGGTCTCCACACATGGCTGCAGTCCGTTTGCTGTTCACACAACATGTTCTTTATCAACAATTTTAATCTGTTTTGGCAGCGTGCAGCTTTCTATAAAAGAGACAAAATTCATCCCACTCCGCTTGGTACACGAAAGCTTGTTGATAACACTCTATTCACGATAGACCTGTCACGTAAATGACTACGCCAAGCAGCGCAGACAAAACACCTGAGGGTAACCACTCAGCCACAGGCTAACCTAGACGTAGCAACTTCCTTGAACTTACCGAGTGTTTCGAGTCATATATCTCATGTTGGAGTAGAATCACAAGGTAATTTAGTCAAGGGTCTTAATTTTTTTCTATTGAACACAAGAAGTGTGAAATCTGTAAATAAAAAGCGCAACAAGTTGATTCAGCTCCAAGGCTTAATATACGCTTGCATGCCAGACATTGTTGCCCTTAAAGAAACATGGCTGGATGACTCCGTTGAGTCAAATGAAATTCTTCCTGACGGTTATATCCCATATCGCAGAGATAGACATGGCAAACAAGGCGGCAGAGTTTTTTTGGGATTCGTAAAAATATACTCTCCCGCCGACGACTGGAATTAGAACCCAGTAATTGCGAAGTTATCATCTGCGAACTTGTGCCTTGTAAATCAATGAGAGTGTGCATTATCTTGTGCTATAGACCTCCGGATAGCGATCAAGTATCTTTTCATGATTTATTGTCAAACGTGTTTACTAAATGCAGTATGGAGTACAAAATTACTTTTGCACTTAGCGAAATACCCTGGTGGGATGAATCAGCGAATACTGGTCACACACCGTGTGATTTGGCTGACAGTTTTTCCCTAACCCAGATCATCGATCAACCGACTCATATTAAGGGTAATGTACTTGATTTAGTATTTACCAATACCCCCGAACGTTGCTCCGAACCAAGTATAACATTTGGTCAGTTTGACAGTGATCATGCTGTGATCGAGTTCAGTTTCCAAACTCGAGTCAACAGACTTCACACTTGCGCGCGTAAAGTGTACAATTTCAAGGGAGCTGACTTTAATGGGCTTCGATTTTACATGGGCAAAGTGTCATTCCACTCTGCTATGCTTCATCCTGACCTTAACGTTAACTGGCAAAGTTGGTTAGATCTTGTGCACTCATCTGTCAATGAATTTATTCCTACTACTGTAATCAAGGATGTAAATTCTCCTGCCTGGATTGACAGTGAAGTACGTCACCTGAGCAACAAAGTACAATCCACACGGAAACAAGCTAAAAAACGCAACACTGCAGCATTGTGGGTGAAATTTCGTAAATTAAGGAACAAATTAAAAAATGTATGTGCTTTTAAGTATAATCAGTATTTAGATGTTCTCAGTGATTCTCTTGCCAAAACACCAAAGCGCTTTTGGGGGTTTTTCAAGAGCAAAACAAAAAGAAAAAGTGTCCCTAGCCTTGTTTCTTATGGTGATAAAACTGCCTCTGATCCTTGCACAAAAGCTAGCCTGTTTAATGAGTATTTTCAATCCCTTTTCATCCCCCAGCCTTTACTACGTTCATATCCAGACATAACAGTTTTTAAACATGCTTATTTGGGTAATGTAACGATTACTGTCCAGGATATCAAATCTGTTCTGACTGATCTTAATATGAACAAAGCGTGCGGGCCAGACCCGTTACTGGCTCAGATTTTAAAAAAATGTGCTCATGAATTGGCGCCATCACTTTGTAGCCTGTTTAACAAATCTCTTTAAACTGGAGATTTTCCACTTGCATGGCTAAGAGCAAATGTTATTCCTGTGCATAAAAAATCCGATAAAGAAAATGTGAGAAATTATTGACCAGTATCGTTATTATGCATATGCAGCAAGGTGCTGGAAAGGTGTATACTAAATTTGGTTTATCCTCACGTTGTGTCTGTTTTGCATCATTTACAACACGGTTTTGTAAAGGGGCGGTCGACAACAACTCAGTTAATTCAGGTTTTTCAGGAAGTCAGCAAAGTCCTGGATCAGTCTGGACAAATTGACATTCTATATTTAGACTTTTCATCTGCTTTTGACTCTGTCCCCCATGACTTACTTCTGCATAAACTTCAGGTTTATGGATTTCATGGTAATCTCTTTAAGTGGCTCACGTCATATTTATCTAATCGCAAACAAAGAGTTGTTGTCGATGGTGCTCTATCCTCCTTGTCTCCTGTTACATCAGGAGTTCCACAAGGATCAATATTAGGTCCTTTAATGTTTTTGTTGTACATCAATGACATGCCAGACTACATAAGTCCTGAGACACAGGTTTCTTTGTTCGCGGACGATTCAAAATGCATAAGAGAAATCAAAAACACGCAAGACTGTTCACAATTGCAGTGTGACCTTGAAAACATCTTGGACTGGAGTCGCAAATGGGATATGAGATTTAACACTGCCAAATGTAAATTTTTGAGTGTCACAAGGATGCGATCCCCCATTCTTCACCAGTACACAATGAATGGTAATATAATTGAAAAAGTTGATTGCATGCGTGATCTTGGGATTGTGGTGTCATCAAATTTATCATGGGATGCACATGCAAATGTACTGGTCAGTAATGCAAATCGCATGTTAGGATTAATTCAAAGAACTTATGGTCACTCATGTTCAATTCAAATGAAAAGAAAACTGTACGCTTTGCTTATAAGACCACTCTTGGAATATTCTACCCAATCTTGGGCTGTATCATATAAAAAATCTCTCTTTCACATCGAAGGTGTGCAAAGGAGAGCAACTAAGTGCATTCTTGGTTACAGTGATTGTGAAGGAAGCGATTACAAGGTCCGTCTAATGAAGCTGAACTTATTACCGCTTGGCTACAGGCGTGACATAATGAACTGTGTATTTCTGTGTAAATGTTTGAGGGGTGAATATGACATTTCCTATGAGCATTTTGTTTCATTCCAAACTGAGAATACTTTTTCAATGCAAATTCCAAAATTTAGGACGGAAACTTTCCGACATTCGTATTTTAATAGAATATTTTACTTATGGAATGCAAATGAACTTTATTAACCTTCTGATACCACAGCTGTTTTTAAATCGAAGTTATTCAATTATTACACAAAAAAGTTCAACGATAATTTTTCGCCCAACAACTCTTGTACATGGGTTGGCAAATGCCATTGTCCACGCTGCCGCCTAATGTAGTTGCATTTTTTTTTGGCCACTTTTTATTCTGTACTTCTGAGGCTTCTTTTCTTTGTTTTTAATTGCCTTTTTCTTTTTGCAATTTTCTGTAAATGTAACTGGAGGATTGCTCACTATAGGTGCCTTGTCACCCGTGCAATCTCATCCTGACTGCTGTCAAAGTTTAATAAATAAATGACCCAAGCTGGCACTGAACCCGGGTTGCCGTGGGAAGGACACAGCCTTTATGGTGCATGTGCTTAGACCGATGAGCCACCAGGACGCCCCTTAATTAGTCTTTTAATTTCATCATGAGACTTAACTTTTTTTTCTCCTTTAGTAGAATAAAGTCACTCCATTTGAGTTACCATGTACATACTTGACAAGTGAAAATTAGACTCATGAAAACTCTGCCAGGATTTATGCAACAAGTACAATTATCAAAACTGTTAAAAAAAAAACTAATAAGGTTAAGACTAATTCATGGGTATTTAGCTTCCTTTGGGACAACCTCAATAATGTCCCAGGGAAAATGAAATTTGAATGAATTTTATTTCTAAAGAAAACCTTTCCATTTTAAGTCTTTCTCACAGGGCCATCCCTACCCACAATTTTCATCAATTCTACACCTCACTCATGTACAATCAAGTTATTTTATGAATGTCAGTGTCTTTATAGATTTTAAATACATATGTGGCTCATTGTGTTTTTTCTTCCAATAAAATTTGTTATTCATTGTGAATAAATTTGAAAATCGGTAGATTGCTAACATCGCTTGAGGGAGGAAATAAGCTGAGCATTTGTGAAAGCCTAAAGACAGACAAAGCTACTCCAATCAGTGTTTAGGATCCATTGGAGGGCTGTTGTGAAAAGATGTTATGGTTTTTGCGTGCACCTCAAGATTTCAGATATACTAAGCATTATTGATAAAATGTTTATGTTATCCCAACAAACTCCTTGAAAGCTTACCTTTTTGGAAAAGCAGAGGACAGTGGCAAAGTACAAAAATATATATAATATGTATCTGTATCCAATAGGTATATGTAGATCCCCATTTAAGACATACCAACTTCAATAAAGACATAATTTGTTTTGATCAGCAGACTCTGTATTCAAATTGAGACACAGGATGCCTTCGTCCATCAAGTTTTGGAACCACAAGGGGCTAATAACTATAGCACCACCTCATTGCTGGTTTTACAGCTAAATTTCGAAACTACCTTGTCATGTTCTCTCCATTAAACTCATTATTTATTGGTTTGAGTTTCTCCAAAGATGAGATTCTAAGCTGTCCAATGATGCATAATATGTATTGGTAGAAACTATATTTTAGAATTGGGTCATGGAGTACCTAATTTGAATAAAAAAAGCATCTAGTCTCAGTACTGCAGGTGACCCAAGATTGTTATCTGTATGGTACAGTACAGATGGCTTTCCAGATTGAACCTAAAGAACTGTATTGTGCCAAACTCCAAGACAAATTTGTCATAGGTGTCAACAAAATTTACACCATATTAAAATACTGTATATTTATCTTATATCACCAAACCTTAGTATGAAAATCAATATAATAATACAAATGTACGTGTGTACGGACATATGAATTCATTGCCTAATAAACACATTGAAAGCAGATAATGCGACCATGTTGTCACAATGACTAGATGGCTGTACATGTGGCGGCTTGAGCTGTAAGCTACTGGCATTATTTGTCTATTCAGAACTGACCAAGCCAGACTGAGGTTTGTCATTTAAAACAAAACAAGAAAAATGTTACATCATTTTTCCACTATGAAATCAGACGTAGAAATCAAGGCTATAGTACATTTGTTTTATTTAATTTTCTTGCTTGAGGTCCACACTCAAGGACCAACCGAGAGGGGAAGGCCAATTTTCAACAGTGGGTATGATAACAGTGGGATGTCACCAAGACAATTCGAGCACCGCCAAGGTCCCCCGCTCATTCCATGTAACAGTACAGTTTAATAACGCAGGCCGCTGCTTGTACTGCACACTTTCTGCCATTTCACATTTCCCTTGAAAGGAACGACAAGGTGACTTAAGTCACCAGCTCCAGGAAAAAAGTAGAAATAATGATCCCGCCAGAGGCTACCGTATCTTCTTACAGGAAGCCACAATAGTCTTTATAAACTGCAATGCACTGATTTTTTGCATCTGTTTTACGGTGCATCACTGCAGTTTGTCATCGTCTGACGTTCTGGCCCTGATTGCAGAGTGGCCCCGCCTAGGAATGATCCGGAAAGCACTTCCGTGTAGCTCCCGTTGGGAATTTTCCTCATGAGCCCATGCCACGCGCAGGATCATCTGTAATAATGTTTTATAACCATAGCAGTGATGAAAACAAGCTGGCCGTAAAAAACCTCATCTGATAATCTATGTTTACCTTAACCACATCCAGGCCCTCTTGCTCTCTTAATCTTTCTTCATCTTCTTATACCTGTGTCTTGATTTTTTTCCACTCTCATTATTTTGTTTTATTCCTTTTCTGTTCAATCTGTTGCCCTCTATTAACTGTTATTATCCAGACCAGGAATCAAAAGCAGAGGCAGAGAACAATCAGAATATCAGGTTTTGATGATAGTAATATGGCAAAAATGAGATGGCACTACAGAGGAGGCAAGCACAGTTCAGATGTAGCGGGCGAAGCTGAGGAGGCATTGTCAAGCACCAGCCAATGGCTTTCCAGGATGACAGCCAGATGGAGAGAAAACTTTGCCAGAGCCAAACTGTCCCAGGGCAGGAGAGAGTTGCTTCGCAAGAAAAGTTCCAATCCTGACAACCATTGAAGGATTGGAGGCTTGTTTCTAATGAACTGGACAGAGGAACAAACTTGGAGACATTACTTCTAATAGACACACAAGCTGCCGAATGGGAGGAGACACAGAAGGCATTCACATGAGGGTGACAATTAATTGTATTTACAGGGCAAGACAACACCAATAATTATTTTATAAGATAAAGAAAACAGTCCTATATAACTCTGTACCTTGCATTAAAAGTCCAAATAGGCCTACTTGACGCTTTTAATGGTAATAATTTGTTTAAGAAAAAAAAAAAGTAAAATCAAATAAAAAATACATATTGTGCACAAAATGGGACATATGTAACCTATAAAATCTGAATTACATTAACAGGAGCAATTTTCTTCAATGTGAGATCACATGCCATACACAATACTGTGCAACATCTTCGCAATTATTGTTTATGACATTAGTTCATCCTTAAAAAGTTATAATTGTGGTCTAAACAGTGTTTATTACATAGCTCCATAATTGTTCTCTTTGTGGTGGTAAAACATAAATAAATAAATAAATAAAAAAAATAAATTAATAAATAAATTGTAAAAGAGCTTGTCCTGCCATACCAAATTACCACTTGCTAAAATATTGTAAAAAGTTCCTTAAGCGGTTTCTACATCTGGGATGGGAATAACCACAGCACATTAATATGTATCACAGCTCGTAAAAACACCTGTGAGCCTACCTTTTACCCACTCTGCTGTTACATCATTAGCAAAGCCTTCGTCATTTGTATATCTTTGTGCTATCGTCATAGCAACTGCATATCATTCTGTAATGCCTTTGGCACTCTAGCCGTTAAGTGAAGTATGCGTCAGACAATTGTGCCAAGATATTCTGCAGTTAATGTGTGCAAAACATAGGCGCCCAGATGTTTTTCTAACTGGCTGGGCTCCTGAACACACATTTCGCACGCCATTTTTTTTACACTTTTTATGTGCGATTCTTTTAAAAAGAAGGGGGAAAAAAGCCCTCAATTATGTTAATTAAGACTGAGCATGCACATGCACCCGTTAATAACTGCAGAATCTGCATGTTCAGCAGATTTTAATCAACACCGAGACAGCAAGCGCTGGGGAAACATGATCACAATGTGTAAAAAAAAAAAAGCGCAAATCCCTGGGACTGCAATTTAGTCACTTCCACACTTGCTGCCCGATGCAATCATTTATTTTTTCCTGATGTTGCTAGTAATGAAACTACATTCCATAAGGGGGAATATCTGTTGTGCTGGCCCCTCAATGTTGCTGGTAATGAGGGCTACTGATATCCTGTAGCTCTTTGGTAAATGGAAGCCATCTGTAAGGAAAAAAATTATTTGTGTGCAGGACTAGGAAAAGGGGTCACTTGGGTCATTTTATGAAAATTGAGATTTTCCAACAAAATCAGAGAGTGATCCAAGTTTTTCTTTTTGAGAAAAAAATTGGGTGAATTTGTGCACAGCAAAGTGTTGTAAACGGACAGTACAGTGGTGCTGGGATATCACTATCACTGGGATATCACTGAGATATCCCGTTAATCTCAGAATGGAAAAAAATCCCAAGTGACCCCTTTTCCTAGTCCTGCACACATTTCCTGACTGTTTTGTTACCTGTGGTGGTGGTTATAAATTGATTTTGTGGGTCATTCAAACATGAGATTTCAGGATGAATTCTGAGTTTGTGTTTGTGCGTGCGCGCATGTGTGTCTGTCAGTGCCATCTCCATAAACATGTCAATGACAAGCACTATTGGTGTTCCATGTCTGTTCAAATATAAGTGTGTGTGTGTGTGTGTGTGTGTGTGTGTGTGTGTGCATGTGTCAATGTGTGTGTGTGTGTGTGTGTGTGTGTGTGTGAGTTTGTGTATCAGCATGAGGACATCACAGGATCATTCCTCAGTCCTTTCTTCATGTGTGTGTATGGCCACCAATCAAACATCTTCAGTTGGCGAGATGATAGGTGTTCATGAGGTGTCTAAAGGCCATGTAAAGCATTAGTAAAAAAAAGGGGGAAAGGCCCTGGAGCAGTGTGTTCATTGGGTCTGAGGACAGATTCCTCCAATTCTGGCTTCTGTTCCAATCTAATAAGGTAATTTCTGTTCCGCTCTGATAATCCAAACTATTATCAGACACCAAAACTGACATATAATGGCCTATTTGTCATTAAATTCAATATATGCCATGAATTAACCTCTTAAAAACTGAATGCCCCCGGTACCGGGGGTGGTCGTTACGCAAAATAAATGCTGCATGTTTCCTAATCGCAACATCATCATGCGGTATATCCACTTTATGCAAAGAAACTCGGCAAAAAGCTCATGTTGACCATTTTTACCTCAACCGAACACAATTCCAGCAGCAAGAAAGTAAATAAGCATGGAGCAAAACATAGGATAAAATCATATCAGCACTGAGTCACTAGCATTTCTACTGAATTTGTGCTATGCGTACAAAAGATACCTGAAATGAAAGAGGAAATTCCACAGAGTCCAACGATATAAGCCTTGTCATTTTAAACCGACACTAAACTCAAAGAACAGCTGGCATACACTTTATAGTCTACAGAGATGAGCAAAAATTTTTTCTTACCTTTGATAATTTGTAATAAAAAATTGTTCCAGGGTAAATCTGCGCTTGCTATTGTTAGCCCAATGTGTCCGTGTTATAACAAAACTAGATCTTCCAGTCTCCAAGCATGTTTTTTTTTTTCGGGGCATTGCTTCAAAGATCTCAGCTCCTCAGCATTTAGCATGCTTGCAATGTATTTTCCTCTCTGTGATCGGCTTGTGATGCTGTCATTCAGACATTGCCGGCAGCCATTTGATTCTATGGGTTATAATTAGGGATGTCCGATATTGGCTTTTTTGCCGATATCCGATATGCCAATATTGGTCAACTCTTAATTTCCGATTCTGATATCCACCGATACCGATATATGTGGGCTATATTTCCCCCCAAAGTAATTTTAGGCAACATGACATATCTCCTTTCGTGGAATTAACACATCATGTCAACTTTTCTCGTGATGCCCCACTGGATGCATTCACAAATGCAACAAGGCTTTCCAAATGTAATCAATAAATAAGAAAAAATTAAGAAAACTACTTCAATTTAAGTTATGGAAAAAGTGCCATATTTATTTTTTAAAATTTTGCCTCAACAGTTTGGATCACACTCTCCCTGAGATAATCCTGACAATGCTCCCTACACCTAGGCAATTTGACTACTTCACAAATTTTAAAATATTAGACCAGTACAACTGTGTGCAGCAAGTAAGGCTGACTAAAATAACATGCAAGTGATTAAATTTTGGCATATCTAGGCCAAAGTACAGCTGAGATATAAGCCAAAATTCAAATCCAACTATGCTGGCAGAGATTTAGTCTTCCCAATGGGCCAGATTTCCAATCGGCGTGCTTTTAGGTTTTGCTGCCACCTGGCAGTGAAATGCAACAATACCCTACATCAGCCAACGAAAATAACTAATGCACAGAGTTGCCTTGGCGTGGCGGAGGTGCTGCGCTCTCTGAGTGCTCTTGTTTTATTGGTTTTCATTATCGGCAAAAAATCTGATAACAATCTTTTCCGATATTACATTTTTATGCAAATATCGGCCGATAATATCAATCCGCCGATATTATCAGACATCCCTAGTTCTAATGTTTCCAACGAGCTCTAAACCACCTTAATCGCACAAATCTAGCCTGAGCTAGAGCCTTGCGTTCCCAGTGCGTCAAACTGACTCCATGGGTCATTCGCATGTACTTAAATAGCGCAACAATATAAACGCCTACCTGGTCTGTTTGTGGTATTTTCAGTATAATTATCTGCTATATACTGTATTCAACAGTCATTTTCAAAGACATTTTCTGACATAATCTTTGTGCCATTCTGCGTGAATACTGCGAGCACAACAGTACAAGTGGGGTGATTGATGTGTTTTCTTGACTCATTCTTTATATTGGCAATTTGACTTAAAAAACAGTCAGCTGATATAGCCTTGTGGTTAGGTTGAAATGCTGCACCCAGGCAAACGGGGTTCAATCCCCAGTGTAGACATGTACTTACTTTGGCATAAAAGCATTGCACTTGTATAAATAATTGCTGGGGTTTTTGTTCTTTTTACTTTGTCATACCATTTTTTTAACCTTACCTTTACATTTATAATTTTATTTATTTGCCTTTTTTTAAAGGAATAGACAATGGAATGTACATACATGCATAGGTTGATAGCTTGTAATATTGAGAGCCCATAAGAAAAATTTCAGGCATACTTGACCATTTATGAAAAAGTTGTGAGCGTTTTCGTGTGGCAGTCCCAAGTCCACTACTGAGGTGCCATGCAGCCTCCCGGAAGGGCGATGCGTGACGTCACATGGGCGCAAGGGTGAATCTCCACTCTTCAGCACAGAAGGCAACGAGATATATAAACCAGAGGTGCTACGTTGTTCGTTCCACATCGCCTGATGTGTGCAGAGCTGACAGCTGGAACCCATGTAAACAAATATGCTCTGGTTCATATTTCGGTAAATGTCAGTAATAATCATTCAGCGGCATTTTGATTTCCGGCCTTTACTGACCAATAACTACAGAAGAGTTTGCTTGAAGCGCCATTTCTGTCTATTACCGTCCATTGCTTTTAACAAAAGCGTAGTTGCTAACTAAGTAAGCAGCTTACACAGTTCGTCCATTCATTGTCAATGGTTCGTACGGTGCAAGTTAACGTCTGTGATTTCGGGAAACGCACCCCTGAGCGATTGATATTTTTCCATTGGGACTGTTTGGAAACAGTGGTACAAATCCAGTCTAATTTAAAACCCCTTAGGTATGGTAATATTATGATGACCGATCACGTTCTGTCATATTGGGTTTATTTTCTCGAGCAGTACGATCTAGGACGGGGCACTTGTTAATTTATTATCGCAAGTGCCGGGAACCTTGATAACAAGTGTCTTATTGTGACCACTGCCAAGTGGGGAAACTCTTTTACAAGGGAACTCTCGCTGAAGAAATGCCCATTTTTTAAAAAGGAAAAAAAAAAAACACTGGTTTGTTATTGGATCAGACATGTATCTATGACTATTTTTTGTTTGATAGAAATACTGCTGCATAGTGCAGACCCAGACACTGACATTATGAAGGATGAACAATTAAACCTATTCGCATCCGCTGACAGTGAAGCAGCTGCAGATTTCAATGGGGTTTCGGACGTGCCTGACGCTGAAGTCGGGAGTGATTCAAAGTACTGCGGTATTTTTGCTCATTAGGACTGCAAGTATAGCACTCAGTGGAAATCAATAAAACCGAATGTTTAGTGAGTAACTTAACAACCATCCCAATGCTTGTGCAGTCTCACTCGCCATTTATAGGCTCTACGTGCTGCGCCCATGTGACGTCAGAGCACCTCTGCGAGGATTTCTCTGATTGGTTGAAATATTTTCAATGGCGGCATTCATGAAATTGTCGATGATGGGGGAATTCTGCTTCAGGACCGACTTTTAGTGATGGATAGCTTAGTTGTATGAGCTCCTTATGTTCAAACATTTACATGTATCGTTAGTTCATGACATGATCTATCTTCCAAACTGTATTTTGAAATTCTGCTGTCTATTCCTTTAAATAAATCTGCTCCAGTGTAGTCGAACTTCATTTTCTTTGTATGCATTATCTTTCAATGGGAAATTGTATAGGCTACAGGACTGGCAGAAATAATAATAATTTTAAAAAAAAATTCTAAAAATTAAAAAGTGGTTGTATTTGGTTGTATGCCTGTAGTGACATATAAGTGAAATTAAATGAGTTTTACAGTTTGGTACCTGAAAATATAAAATGGCATACAGTGTCAGCTTGGAGAGGCCACCTAGATATTCCCAAACTAAAACCTCTCTACTTTTGCTCCGATTTACTTGGTTAGAATAAACTTTAGCACAGATAATGGTGAGATTCTATGCTGTAATTTTTTAGGCGTTTCAGACTGCAACTGAATAATTTTAAGACAGATAAAAGTAAAACTTTATTTGATGCAAGAAAGATGTTTCATTTATGCAGTGTTCCATCTTCATTTACTCTGACTCAGTGACATATACACTGATTTTTGCATATGACAAAAATCCTCTAGGTGTTATCTTTTTATGATACCAAGATTATTCAAATCAACCCATTCATTGCAGAGATATACTCATTTCATTTTGGGCATGTCATCTTCAAGCCAGAGGCTCAGGGCTTAAGCGGTTAATAAAATCTGTCCATTTTACCCCCTTTTTAACTGTCAGGAAAGAATTCACAAACTTCTTATTTTTTATAAAAAAATTTGAAACTAAAAAAATACATTGTGTGGTTTAAAAAATGTAACTGAATCACATGGAAAAGCTGGGGATTCCAATGCGAATGTCTTCATCATACAGGTCATAATTAAATACACTGATATTAGATTAGCAGATGGAGGTTCATACTTGATGTTTAATGTTGATTATTTAGGCAGATGTTCAACGATCGCGTTACACATGAGGTAGCCCACAAGAGGTATCACAGAGCAATTCATATGAGTCACGGATGCATAATATAAACCTAACATTAACAAGTATTTATCTAGAGAAAACAACACCCTACGGTACGGTATACTTTGTGTGCTTAGGTAGTTCATTTAGACGCTTAAAATGGTTTGCATAACTCACTTTATGTGAGCCATTGAAAATTTTAATCCATATATAACATTGTCGATTTACGGTAGCTCAATTCTAAATCTTGTTAAAAATGGAAAAAGTAAATTAGATTCTAATCTGGAGGGATCCAAAGAAAGTATGGGGGTAGGGGGAGGTATATCAACATCTGCCTGCCAGCTCACTCTACATTTTCAATATTTTTTTTGAGCATTACCTTACATAAACTTATCTGCCAGTATTATCCAACATAACTAACAGTTGATTAATTCAACCAGGACATCCTCCCAGGAACCAAACACACAGTCAGAGAGGCTTCAGTCCTCCGCAGCCTATGCAATAAAAATGGTCTCCAGGTGCTGGAAGGTACTGTGAGCCTTTGTAAAGCCACCGTGCAAGCTTGTCAGCACAATTTTTACAACGTACAATGGTTCACCATGAATATACAACTGAAAATAAAATTTTAGCATCAGCTCTTACCCTGAGTGAGGTCATACTTCTGGTAACAGTGGCTCAATAATGATGTAATTACCTAAGATCAATGGCCTGCGGATGTAAATCTGGTCATCCGCAGTAAGGCTATGATAAGTTAAGGTTTTCCCTTCTTTTCCATTCAATAGTCTTCTTTTTGTGGGCATTTGAGAGATTAAAAAAAAAAGTCTGAATGCAGCACATACTCAAGTACATACTTGTGTTAAATTCAACATACTTCTCCTCGATTGCTATTGCTTTGTCACTGGGGGAAATGTTATGAGCGGAATATGTACAGCGATTCTGTGCACTAGAGCTTCCCATTGAAGCCAGCCTCTGGAGCTGTTGTGAAAATACAGGACTGAATGTGATAATTCACCCGAAACCAACTACAGAATGAGCTGGCACCTGAGGAAAGGCTTGTGCTGTTTCTTCTGGCTTCAGGCACATGGACTTTGAAGGCATGGATAGGTCTCATGTGAATGTGAGTGTAAAAGTTATCATAGCTTTGTGTTACTGAAGCACCTACTGACTGCTGGGTGATGTTTATAAAGGAGGTTTTGCAGGTTATAGGCAAATTTGCCCACAGCCCAATTTGAACCATCTTCTGGTTATATGTACCTACTTGTGGGACTGTCCAGAAAATAGATTTGAAATGTGAAATTTGCATACAGGAAGTGAACTGTAACCTATTTAGTGATTTCAAGATTTTTGTGCTAGGGCAAGGCCTCAAAAAGTCCATATTTAAACCCATAAATGATTGTTCTGAAAAACCAGATGATTTTTAATGGCTACACAACAACATGACGGACATTTTGATATCAAACATAAGTATACATGTGAAAAACTGAAGAAGTTTCCGACAATTTCCCATTGAAAAATGCACCAAAATTGACGCAAAACGTAAAGTTTATCTTGAAAAACAACCAGGTTCCTATGAAAACACACCTAAGATATTTTCACAAAAGTTGCCTCATATAGTTTGCTAAATAATATGCGAGTGTCGTTAAATTTCAAGACTGGTAACATGGATCCGGATTGCGAAAATTGGAACCATCCCTGTATTTAGAAATGATTACTGTCTCCTTTGAGTGTCAAAAAAGGTCACTAAATAATAAACATGGAATGCTTGTTATAGATACTTATCCAAATTAAGAGTCTTAGAGTATATGTACATGATTGATGAGACATTGGCCTTCCGGATCATTCTGGATCATAACTACAATACATCTGAAACACATTTGTCCTTTTAAGATTTGACAAATATAGATTGTTACTATACATAGTATATAGTTGTATGTTAATTTATTAGGATATAATAACACTTTCAGGATCACCTGTAATTGTGATAAGATCAGTTAACGGTGGTGTATTCAAGCCATTTTTAATATATACTACATATTTCTCAGAAAAGCCATTTAGATGTTTTCATAAACTGTTGTACATTGTATAGGTTCTATATCTCCCAGGCCTTGTTTTTTACTCCACTGAGCAAAGCCAGTCTGTGGGGTCACGATTCAATGATTTTGTGAACCAAAAGCATTCACACATTGATTCTACTAATCAAGGCCCTTAACAAACATTCCAGAGGTTGATTAGTAGAATCAGGTGTAGCAGCTTGGTTGGTATGAAAGCCTGCACCCACAGTGGCTCTTTCTGGAGAAGGTTCCCTACCCCTGGCATACAACAATGTTGAATGACAACTTTGACACTGAGGTTGTTGCCATGCGTCATTATGATTTTCACTATTATTAGCATTTTAATGATGATGCAGAGCTGTAGATTATGCCATAGCCCTTCAGGAACAAAGCAAATGCACTCACTGGCTCTTATGTGCTGATCTTACAGAACAATAAGTGTTTTGACCCATATCAGCCCTCACTCCAGTATAACCAGAAAATCAAATTCTTTTAGTTCAAACAGACAGCCAGTGGTCTGCAACTTCCAAAAGATGGACAAAAATGGTAGCCAAGGGATAAGTTTTTACCAGGATGAATTATTTTAATGGTTTCTGACTAGGGGGAATTTTGTCAATGATTAATTTGGTGTGCTTGTTTGTTCGATCTTTCCCTGCTCCAGCACAGGTGATTCAAATGATCAGGACGTTATCAATCGGCTTCATTAGAATCACCTATGCAGAAGCGGGGATAGATCTAAAACATGCAGGACAGGTGGGCCTCCAGGAGAGGTTTGAGAAGCACTGGTCTAATGGCAATTGTGCAGATATTGTGGTGATGTGCTTTGGGGGGGCTGGGGAGGCCCCGAATCCTAATCTCACCTGGGGCAGCAAAATGGCTAGAGCCAGCCCTGCATGCATTCATTTGAAACTATAAAAAAATTGTCTTAATTGATATCATCTGAAAGGGCGTGCAATACTTTCTCTAACTATAAACACTTTCCACCAGGAGATGATAATCGAATAGAGTAATCATGGATGTAAAACAGGCTTTTTGCAACCCCCAATATTGTCCTGGACCAGCACTGTGAGTTGGGCCAAGAGCTGTGACGTCACTCATGGGAGCAATTGTGACACATTGGCTATAGTATGTGTATTTTACATTGGCTGTATTCGACTGGTAGTTGCTGAGAAGTAAAAAATGTTCTCCGCCCACCCGTGCAGTGACAGATTGTTAATGTTTGCAAGTCTGCCAGTTGAACGGATCTTTTAAATCTGGACAGTGGTGCTCCTAAAATGGAGGAATCTCCCAAGAAAGAGGAAGTCGAGAAAACATGTTTTCGTGCCGTAACAGAACAAGAGGCAAAGAAAAGGGCTTGTGTATTTTTCCTGGTTTGCTGCAGTTTGTGGTAATTTCTGATGTGAATCACACGCATTATGGCCCATCATAAAATTTCAATCAAGTTGGAAAATCTTTGGAAGCAGCACTATCACTTAACCAGGGTACAGGTACTTGAGTATATTTTTTTCCCGATACTACCCACAATACCATCCATTAGCAATTTCCCATTCACGCGCTTCTGCAATGTTTTCTGCTAGTTCACGAACATCACGCAGGTTTCTCGCTGGTGAGTAAAATAATCATATTTCTACCGTCTGATACCAATCAAATAATTTAGAAACACTTGCGGAATACAATTACCTTGTGAAAGCACCACTCGAAGACGGTCATTGCAAGCTAGATGTCGAAATCCACTAAAACTGTCAGAAATTTTTCAAGCCGTGCTTGACTCGGACACTGAATATACTGTACTTAGCGATATTTTGAGCAGTTAGTGAGCCCAAATTCAGACAATTAAAATGCAAAATAGCCACCTACCGGTTTCATTGTCTGAGTTTGGGATTCAAATAAAATACTCTGGGAATTGTCCAATCTACACAAAACTTTAAAACTTTTTAGTTTCCATGAGGTGAAGTAAGGCACACTTTTATAACCCAGAACTTCGTCAAGGCGAGTTTTACACTTCTGCTTATCGCATGGGAAAAATTTGAAAACAAGATATTATAGGAACGTGTGCTCTGCTTCATCAACACATGCATACTTTTTGACGAGTATGAATCTAATCCGCTAGAAATATAAAATGAAACGAGAACAAGAAATGATAACAAATGATAACAAATTACGACAGGCAGACGACAGTCGATGCACTACCGTGTGTCCCTGTCTCCCACAAATTATGTCATCAGAAGGGGGCTTTTTTTGTTCGGTCTTTTTGGGGATGTGTGCAAGTTGAAAGGGCGTTCAAAATGCCTCTTTATTCTCTTCCTATTTGAGTGAGCATCCAGAAAGTGTTTTATTCAACAACGCCATGACATTAGCTTCCCATAGAGGTATAATTTGCCCAATTTCAGATTTCTCAATACGTGTACTTTAAGAAGGATGGGTTTTGATCGTTATGGAAAAGGGATGGATCCCCATCAAAGAATTTTAAATATGTCCTTTTATTTATTTATTTCACCTGTTTGAATGGCTGTGTATAATACACAACCATGGACTTTTATTATCATATTTCATAGCTGGGAAGAACTTGTAAGAATTCTGGAATGAGAAATTATGAAAAATAATGGTTAAAAATGTCATAAAGAACAATAACATTAATTTCAAGTTTGTTGAAAAATGCATCTGAATTTATGATTGGTGAAAAGTCACAAGTCTATCTACACTACTAATGAATACAATAAATGCCAATGCCAGTTTGTTTGAATGCCCCTTTTGTATAGCTGTGCATTCTTAAGTTCTTGAGTGACTTTGGATACAAAGATCTGTTGTACTTATTCTGATGGAAATGGTGGTCACTGTGTGGTACCAAAAAATGTAAACAGATTAGCTCCATGAAACTTGATAAATTGTTGCTACTCAATTTTTTGAGAATGTTAGTCATTGTATTCCAGCTGTGGCAATTAGCTGAGAAACTGGTGTGCACAACAGGATTACTGCCAAAACTTTTCAAGAACAAACCTGATATCTGACTGCAACTCACAGGTCACACATAAAGGTATTTCATTCATGGAATGAATGTTCTATTACATTTTTACCTATATTTCCATGTATTTGAAGTGTGTTTTGATTAGGTGTCTTTTTTTGTGCATGACACTTGATGGACAGTTTATTCTACATGCTTCACAAACTGAAATCCGATATAATAAAAACGAAGTAGCCATATCCCCACGGTGTCTGGAATGAACTGCATCAACAGGAGAGCGTGCTGAATGATGCAAAGGAAGGTTCCAGAAGCGGAGGCAGTCACAGAGCCCAGCTTTCTCTTCCATCTGCTGGAAGTTACCCCAATTTCTCTAATTGCACCCAATTGAAGCACTGTCAGTGATTAAAGCTATTAGGAGACAAAATTAATACCCAGGCGGCCATTAGCTCATTGATTACAATAATGCGGGAAATTGCCCATCGGAATCAAATGCTAAAACTCAAACACCTGGTTCACCTCAACATTAGTACATCCAAGCCATGACCGGGAGCAAAGGGGGTTCGCGCTCACTGGGTACAAAATTAAAAACAACACTAATGATGGCCAATGGAAAAAATGGCTGCCTGCACTCATAAATGAATGAGGCACCTGTGTTGCCCAGCACTGCTTTTCCAAGTCAATCAGAGCAGCATGTGTGCCATACTAAGCTCTTGCAAATTCACCCAGTAGACAAGGAGGGTGGGAGGCCATTTTTAATGCAAACAATCATTATATTTCTGCATGGAGAACATTGCAATGCTTTGTTTATGGGCGTAAAAACGTAAATGGCATTCAACCATTAAGTTATGAAAATTGTTGGGGAATCGGTCAGGGTTATGTAATGGATCATCTTACCAGCTCAACTCAAGAAATGGAAACACATATCTCAACAAAGACACTGGATAGCTTTATTGACATTATTCACAAACTAAATAAAGCATGATGGATTTTTATGCTATTTTTACCGTGAATCTTATGGCAATTCTGAGCAAGTAGCTCTAGAAGCCTCCACTTGTTTTTTTTCCAATTTTAATGTGGAGAGGAATGCACACAGGTTTGCCGCAACCAAAGGCTCTTTTTTTTTTTTAGATAATTTTTTTGAGAATTTTTCCTTTGTTTCATAGTACAGTGGAGAGAGACAGGAAAGTCGGGGAGAAGAATAGGGAAGACTTGCAGCAAATGACCCGAGCTGGAATCGAACTCGGATTGCCGCGGGAAGAACACAACCTTTATGGTGCGTGCCAGAGGTCTGCGCGGGTCGAAGAACTGAACCCACGCCCGCCCCTCACCCACACACAAACCCACACCCGCCCCGCACCCGCACCTTTTTTTCATATTGGACCTGCACCCGCCCCGCACCCACGATACATCTGTTGCGGGCACCCGCAATTGCCCACACCCACGTGGGCTGCCCGCACACACGCAGACCTCTGGCAAGCATTGTTTTTATCGCAAGTTTACTGAGGAGCATGACTATTTCACAGCCACAAACTAGTGGTGATTTTTGGCAGTGTTTACTTTATTAGGTTTGTTTGATTCAATTTTTTTAACAAATTTAACATGTGAGTGTGAAATATACATTTTGCCCACGGAAATTTCCTTTGCACCCACAACACCCGCAAATAATTTAATTGCACCCGCACCCACACCCGCACCTACAGTTTTAAGACATCTACACCCACACCCGCAGGTATTGCGGGTGTGACTGCCCCGCACAGTGCTCTGGTGCGCGCACTTAGACTGATGAGCCACCGGGGCGCCTCAACCAAAGGCTTTTTTTATTATGAACAGAAACCTTTCTAACTCTGCATTCTTGTTCAAAAACCAGGATATTTTGTCCTATAAAGCAAACATCTAGCTGAGATACAGTATCTTCAGTAGAATTAATGCCAGAATTTAAACATGAAAGAACAACCAAATGACCTAGTCAGCTTATAGCGAAGGTTTACTGGCTGTAAAATCCAGACAACAGCCTATATCATGATCTTTGAGATCAAAGGCAGTGGCGGTCCGTCAGCAGTAACAAAGGCCTTCAGAAACCTCACCCTTCAACGCTCATTAACCCAAACCTCTCGCAGTTTACTTTTCCTGATCAGCAACAGTTGCCCAGACTAATTGGTAGGACCAGTGACAGTATAATTATTTTTGATAGCAATGTTATACATTGCGCCACAAAATTATGAGGCGTTTTCTACCTTACAAAAATGACGATGTAAAATATTATTATGTCTTTATAATTTCTGAGCTCTTTTAGCTTGTGAAACAGCACAGATTTGCTTAGTTTCTGAGGCTCATAAAGCAATTAGCCACGAGAATCCATTCTGTATTCTGAATGTGGTTGCGCTAAAGGGCATTGTTAGGCACGCTGCACAGCTGAGTGAGGGCGAAAATAAATACTGCAAAGTGCGCAGAGGTTTCAGATTTTTTTGCATTTATGATGCCGTTGCTGTCCTTACAATGCCATATCAATTACAGTAAATAAATGTAGGCAAGAGGCATTCAGTTTTTCCATTATCATTTCTTATTACAGGCCATGGATTGTTCTTGGTTGTTCCGTCGATAAATTGTTTGATTGTTAATAAGGCGAACTTGAACGAGAACAGCTTGAGCACAATCGAGCGGGAAAGGGTGAGGTTACTGAAGGCCTTCTGAACATCTGATGGCACGCCGCTGATCAAAGGTATATTCGAATCTACAAGTATGCTGGCAATTAAAAAGAAAAACATATCCTGACAAGGTACAAACTCCAGTTCCAATGAAGTTGGTACGTTGTGTAAAACGTGAATAAAAACAGGATGCAATGATTTGCAAATCTCATAAACCCACATTTTATTCACAATAGAACATAGACAACATATCTGATGTTGAAAGTGAGACATTTTACCATTTCATGAAAAATATTAGCTCATTCTGAATTTGATGGCAACAACACATCTCAAAAAAGTTGGGACAGGGGCAACAAAAGGCTGGAAAAGTAGAAGGTACTCATAAAAAAAACAGCTGGAGGAGCATTTTACAACTAAGTAGGTTAATTGGCAACAGGTCAGTAACATGACTGGGTATAAAAAGAGCATTTTAGAGAGGCTGAGTCTCTCAGAGGTAAAGATGAGCTGAGGCTCACCAATCTGTAAAAAACTGAGTCTAAAAATTGTGGAACAATATCAGAAAAATGTTCCTCAATGTAAAATTGCAAAGATTTTGAATACCCCACCATCTACAGTACATAATATCATCAAAAAATTAGAGAATCTGGAGAAATCTCTGTGCGCAAGGGACAAGGCCGAAGGTCAATATTGGATGCTCGTGATCTTTGGGCCTTCAGGCGGCACTGCATTAAAATAGACATAATTCTGCACTGGAATTCACTGCAAGGGTTCAGGAACACTTCCAGAAATCATTGTCTGTGAATCATACGAAGAGGAAACCATATGGGGCATGGCTCAGGGGGTAGAGCGGGTGGTCTAGGAATTAGAATTTTTTTTTTCTTCTCATTGTTCAATTGTCTGTACATGTTGTGGGATGATTGCCTCACAATAGGTGCCTTGTCACCTGTGCGATCATTTCCTGACTTCTGTCAAAGCTTAATAAATAAATAAATAGAATGTTCCTGGTTCGATCCCCGGCTCCTCCAGAGAATGTGTCGAAGTTTCCTTAAGCAAGACACTGAACCCCACACTGCTCCTGATGTGCAGGTTGGCACCTTGCAGAGGCATAATTGTAAATAATTGGGCTTTGGGGTCTGGACTAAACTAGAAAAGCGCTATATAAATGCAGTCCATTTACGTTGTACCATTTATGTGAACACGATCCAGAAATTCCGTCGTCTCTGGGCCAAAGCTCATTTAAAATGTACTAAGGCAAAATGGAAAACTGTTCTGTGGTCAGATGAATCAAAATTTGAAATTCTTTTTGAAAAATGTGTCGTGCGGGTAAAAAGGAGACGGACCATCCTGCTTGTTATCAGCGCTCAGTTCAAAAATTTGCACCTCTGATGGTATGGGGTTGCATTAGTGCCTAAGGCATGGGCAGCTTCCACATTTGGATAGGCATTATAAATGCTGAAAAGTATATAGAGGTTTTACAACAACTTCTCTTTCATGGAAGGCCTTGCATATTTCAGCAAGACAATGCTAACCCACGTACTGCATCCATCACAACAGCATGGCTTCGCCATAGAAGAGTCCGGGTGCTGAAATGATCTGCCTGCAGTCTGGACCAACATTTGGTGCTTCATAAAACCAAAAATCTGGCAAAGAAGACCCCGGACTGTTGAACAGCTAGAAATTCGGACAAGAGAGGGACAACATCCCTCTTCCAAAACTCCAGCAATTGGTGCCCTCACTTCCCAGACGTTTACAGACTGTTGATAAGTGAAGAGGGGATGCTACACAATGGTAAACATGGTCCTGTCCAAACTTTTTTGAGATGTGTTGCTGCCATCAAATTCGAAATGAGCCAGTATATTTCAGGAAATGGTAAAATGCCTCACTTTCAACATCTGATATGATGTCCATGTTCTATCGTGAATAAAATTTCGGTTTATGGGATTTGCTAATTATTGCATACTGTTTTTATTCACGTTTTACACAACGTCCCAACTTCATTGGAATTGGGGGAATTGGGGTCTGTAGAAATTCTGTAGGTCTCGAGTTCAGTGATAAAACAGATGAAAAAACATATCGTCAGCCTGCTGATAAAACCTCGTATCTCCAAATTGATAAGAAACAAAAACTCGTATGTCCACTATTCTTACATGCAAAATTAAACATTTTTTATTTTATTTATATTTAAAAATATATTTACATTATTTTATAATCTTTTTTTAAATTTTATATTTATTTTTTATTTTCCTGTAAAGTTTATCATTTTGAAGATACAAGGTTTTATCAGCAGGCCGATGATATTTGTAGACTTTTGCACAGGACCACACAGGAGACAAACCATGCAGAAATATGAAGATACATACACAGAAACACAAAGATACAGAAAAACACACATGCTCACCTTCTCTACTTGAAAGCTGTCTGTATGTATTTCATGGTGTGAATTTGTGCACTGACCACAACCATGCTTCTTAGCCTCAGTATTAAATTGATTATTTATTTCCTGCTGCAGTCGTAAAAATTTGAGCTCAGCTGAAATGCCTGTTTCTCTGAATAGCAAATGGTGGTAAAGGCTGCTGTTTTGATAATATTTTGACCTATGAATCTTTTGTATCCTCCTTTGGATCGCTCACAGTAAGTTGCAGCTCAGTCACCTGCCTGCAGCCTCCAGTTTGTGATGTATTTTTTCATGCACACAGTTGTGTTCAAAAGTTTGCATACCCTGGCTGAATTTGTAGAATAGGTAACATTTTTGAAAGAAAACATGAATGTGTGATGGCTGGTGTTTCGAGACGCCAAAAGCAGCGGCCGAAACGAAAGGAAGTCCAGCAAAATAAGAGAGACAAACCGACAAAAGGAGAGAGAGAGACTCGCGCTTCCAACGGACAAAGATCTAGTCCGGGTACAAAAGGAAGCAAAGTGAGCTTGACATAACGAAATAAAAGGGAAAAATCTCGGGAACCGAGATAAAACGATTTAGCACCGGATGGTGCCCAGAGAGAGGAAGAAAAGAGAGAAAGATTCCCTTGCTAACTAGCACTTTCCTCTTTGCAGCTAATTCCTCAAACAATTCTCTAGCTAGAGACCTTACCGGCTATAGTGCATAGAAACACTGACACTCTAGCAAAGGCGGCGAGGCGGAACTTGGGCAAAACGATATTGTCCCGGACGAGAGAAACAAAGAAAGCTCGCCAGCCTCCAAAAACCATGACAGAATGGCCAGGCAAAACACATATATTTTATTTCATACTGGATTCATATCCAAGTGCAGGTCATGCAGAATGGCACAATCATCAAAAAAAAAACATGGCAATAAGGGAAAAAAATTTTTTGTTCAAAAGTGTGCATACCCTTGTCAATACTGTGGCCCCTTAGTTCAATAACAGCGTGCAGTCTTTTGTGATATTGTCAATGCCCCTAATTCCTCTGCCTATTCCTCCTTGCAAAATGCCTCCAGCTCCTGCAAATTCTTTGGTCATCTGCATGACCTGCACATCTGAAATCTCCCCAAAGCAGCTCATTGATATTGAGGTCAGGAGACTGTGATGGCCACTCCAGAACCTTCACTTTTCTCTTCTGTAACCACTAGAGTGTCAACTTGGCCTTTGGATCATTGTCATGCTGGAAAGTCCAAGTGTGTCCAATGCAGAGCTTTCGTGCTGAAGAATTCAAACTGTCTGCCGGTATTTTCTGATAGCATGCTGCATTCATCTTGCCATAAATTTTCACAAGATTCCCCATGCCTTCAGATCTCACACGCCCCCAAAGCATTAGAGAGCCACCACTATGCTTAACAGTAGGAATGCTGTTGACTGCTCTCCCAACCTAGCACTCATGGTTGTGACCATACTGTTCTATTTTGGTCTTGTCACTCCAAATGACCGTATTTCAGAAGTTGTGAAGTGTGTCAAGGTGTTGTCTGACATGTTTTATGTGGGCTTTTTTGTGGGATTGGCACAATAATGGCTTCCTTCTAGCAACTCGACAATGCAGCACATTTTTGTTCAAGTACCTACTTATTGCGCTCTTTGACACCGCCACACCATCTTTTTCAGAGCATCCTGTATTTCTCTTGAAGTAACTTATGGAGTTTTCTTATGTCCCAAACAATTCTCCTGGCAATTTGTGCTGAAATCTTTCTTGGTCTACCTGACCTTCACTTGGTATCAACATATCCCCTAATTTTCCACCTCTTAATCACAGACTGAACAGCACTGACTGGCATTTTCAAGTCTTTGGATATCTTTTTATGTCCTTTCCCATCTTTAAAAAGTTGAACTACCTTGTTACGAAGGTCCTCAGACAGTTCCTTTCCACTCCCCATGGCTCAGTGTCTAGCCAGTGTGATGATAAATGACTTCACATGATCACTATCCTTAAATAAAAGACAAGTTTTTTTTGCATGTGTCATATTTTCAAAACAAATGGCAACATTTCACAAATTCAGCAAGGGTATGCAAACTTTTAAGCACAACTAAGACCATGAACATTCATATAAAAACAGGCATATATGTAGCCATGTATTGGTATCTTGGTTTGGCACACTGTAAACCCTGATATTGTGGTGAACTCAAATGTTTTATGGAGACCGATTAGCTCAAAAAATTGTGTACACAAACTTAATTGCATTGTGTGGAAGGAACTTAAAGAAAATAAGGTAACGTCATTTTTTGCATGTTTTTAAGCGCTGTGAGCACAAGATCATTAAGTTTGCAAACTCAATTTTTTTGAGATAAAAATGTTTTTTTCCGCAAAACATTTGAGTTCACCACACTCGTCAGGGTTTACAGTGCATTCGCTCTCAGTTGAAATTCATTGACTACTAGTTTCCTGGTAAGTGGAATATTGAAATGAATTGATTACGATCCAGTTTATCTCAACACAGCTTTCGTGCCATGCATGATTAATACCTGTTCAATATGCATTTGCAAAACTTACCTAAAAGAGTAAAGTATGATATTGCAATGAATGAACCATTATGCATCTATCTCAACACTACTTACCTGATGTGTGTGATCAGTACTTAGCTCATTTTTATTTTTATTGATATATTCAGCAAAAATTAGCTGAGGGAACAAGTAAGAACCACTGAAGTGGGTCATGTTCCAATTTTTCAAGTGAAGTTCCAATGAAAGGTTCATCAGAAAATTATTTTCACAAAAGTTGAAAATACACAGGCATTTTTGTATATTGAAAATGCTTTTACACTCAGTTAAGAAAACCCAAGAAGTGTAGGAGTACCAGAATAAAGTAAAATTTGAGGCTGTCCAACAAATGACATTTTTTTCATTATATCAGTAATTCAACACTGAACCTTTGCTTTGTGGCTCAGCATTGCTGGACACTTGTCATTGGGAACAAAGACTGTGGCAGTCAGGTTATGTTCATCCTGATTGACAGACAAGTCTGTGAACAATCAACAACTTTACTGCAAGAAAAAAATATTGAAATAAAATTTCATTAAAATAGTCAATAATCTTGGATAATTAATTCAATCTGGGGGTATTTTCAGTTTTTTTCAGTTGCAATGTTCATATTGCAGCCAGGGCAGAGTAGGGTCAGATAATGCTCTTGCCAATGTTTGATTGCAGTATTCAGGAAATGTCAATGGGCCCGGACCTTTGATATGTGCATTATATTTGGCAATGCAATAGACAGGTGGCATGCATAGCGCTGTTTTTATCTATGCTGTAATCGCGCAATGCACTTTGCGTTCCCTGTGGTGTGTGTGTGCGTTTGGGAATTAAGGAAACCAACGGTCATAGTTTTGAAAGCAAGATGTTTTCCTATTCTTGCTTTATGCATGATTTCAGTTGCTCAATACTTTGCAGCCTTCTTTGTTGTATTTTTCATTTCAATATGCGCCAAATATTGCCAGTGGGTGACAGGTCTGAACTGCAAGCAGGCCACTTTAGCACCCAGACTCTTTTACTACAAAGCCATGTTGTTGTAATATGTACAGAGTATGGTGTTTCACCTGGTGTTGCTGAAATGAGCAAGGCCTTCCCTTAAAAAACGCATCTGGATGGCAGTAAATGCTGGACCAAAACCTGAATATATCGTTCACCATTAATGGTGTCTTCATGGATGTGCGAGTTACTTATGCCATGTGTACTAATGCACCCCCACACTATCATGGATGCTGGCTTTTGAATTTCTTGCTGATAACAAGCTGGATTGCCCCTCTCCTCTTTAGCCCCCATGATTCACAAAAAGAATTTCACATTTTGATAAGTCAAACCACAGGGCAGTTTTCCACTTCGCCTCAGTACATTTTAAATGAGCTCGGGCCCAGAGAAGATGGCAGTTTTTCCCAGATCTTGTTTATATATGAGCCCCTTAGAACAAGAGTGGTCCAACTAATGTTTTTTCATTTTTCATTTAGGACAACAATTGCACTGGGCATTTTTTGTGTTCTTGATGTATGGAACATATAACCGGCCTATTATAAAGTACCGCCACTACACCAAGTTAATCCATTATTGTATTTAACAGACCACTAAGGAATCATTTTAAGATTTGAACTTAAAAAAAGACAAATCTGGAGTTAGACCACTTTTGTTTTCAGGGGCTCATATGGCTCAATCTCTACATGGCAGAGCTTTAACTTGCATCTGTGGGTGCAGACAGTGACAAATGGTCTACTGACACTGCTTTCCAGAAGTGTTCCTGAGCCCATTAAATGATTTACAGAATCCTGTCTGTTTTTCATGAAGTGCCGTCTGAGGACCTGAAAATCACTGCCATTCAAAAATGGATTTTGGCCTTGTCCCATGCGTACAGAGACTTATCTGGATTCTCCGAATCTTTTAATGATATTGTGTACCATAGAGGATAAAATCTCCAAATTCTTTGCAATTTTTAGTTGAGAACAATGTTCTCAAATTGTTGAACTGTTTCCCCATGCAGTCTTTCATAGAGTGATTAAGCCCTCACCATATTTCCTCATGAAAGACTTTCTATACCTCATCGTGTTACTGACCTGTTGCTAAATAATCTATCTAAGTGTGAAATGTTCTGCCAGTTGTCTTTTTTTTCATCATGCAACTTCTGCAGTCTTTTATTGTCCTGTCCCAACTTTTGAAAATATGTTGCTGTCATCAAGTTCAAACAGACCTGATAATTTTTCAAAAAACAATAACATTTATCAGTTTCAACATTTGATACATTGTCTTTGTCCTATTTTCAATTAAATATAGGGTCTTAATTGATCTGCAAATCATTGCATTCTGTTTTATTTACATACATATTTACATTATTTACAAAAGTGTCCCAACTTTTTTCGAAATGGGGTTGTAAGTCAATACAATGTCCTCTCAAGTGTAGCAATTGAAACGTGTGTGTGTGTGTGTGTGTGTGTGTGTGTGTGTGTGTGCACATGCTGGACATGGTGAGGTTATGAACATGTGGTGAAATCTCCAGAATAGACACAGGAAATCTCTCTGGATTTGTGTGTGGGTGTGTGGAAGGGGAGAGTTTGGAATCAGCTAGGTGAAACCAGCTGCTAATCTGGCCTGGCCAAGCCTGGTCTGCTGACCCTCTCACTCTGTTCTTTTACGCATTCAAAAGGATTTGCTACATTCATTTAACACGGAGGTCACCAACCCAGTTCTTGGAGATCAACAACTCAAAGCACACCTGGCCCCCCACATTGAATATTAGTATTGACTGGCAATGATGTGTTCAATTATCTTGCTAAAATATGTGGAGTTGAATTTTAATTCAGTGTTTACTGAACTAATCTTTTATGTGATTCCTAAACAAGACTGTCACATCCTAGTGCATGGCTTGACCGTGAGGATGTGCTTAAGTACTATGAGCCTCACAGTAAAAGCCTCCTAATGATGTTATTGATAACTGTTCATGGATATTCATTCTGAAAGAGCAACAGACAACAGGGAAACTCCATTACTCGACCAACCAATGGTCCCCTGGTGTTACCTTGACACTCATTTACTCAGTCTCTTAAAAAAATAGTAAGAAAATAGTAAGAAAACTAGGAATATTTTTTATATTCTCAATGAAACATTTCTTTTTGTCCAAAAAAAAAAAAAAAAATCAAATACCCCCCAAAGAGTCAGGGGATAATGAATACCAAGGGAAAGCAAACATCTAGATGTTAACTAATTAACTCAGTAAGCAGGTTTAAGTGGGAAATAATGAGAAGTTTATTTTTTCTTTGTCTGGATTAATTTGGAAGGGAGGGTTGAATTCCACCTCTCCGTGAACAGAGCAGCAGACGGGCCAAGTTGACTCGTGCCACAGTTAAGCTCAGCTGCGACCACATTGTGTTACTTTAAAAAAATGATCATTTGAACTTCTTTTTTTGCACTTTTCGCAGAGGGGATGTCTCAAAGACACTACAGTGCAGAAGATTAGAGCCTGTGCCCTGGTCTAAGTTCTTAAAAAAGCAATGTCTGATTATTCAGCTGGGCAATGGTGAAATAATTTTCTCTCACTGACAGAAAGTGATCTTCAGATTTTGAAACGTGAAACTAAATTTTCCCATCCCCCTCCCCCCACAAAAAAGCTTGGGCTTCATTGCTTATTACTGATTACTGTCTTCAAAAATGATAAAATCCCATAATCTAGGAATACACATCATTGTAGACCCATTCAATGAGACACAATAGGTTTACAACAATTAAAGGATGAGTGCAATATGATAAACTTGTTGCAGTGCTTAACTTTTTATGTTAAGTACATGTTCTCTGCAGCCTATAATTTTTTGTTGGTTTCTCATAAACACAGTCCCGAAAATGTGCAAATTCTTTCAAATTCACCCGCCAAAACTAATGTTTTGAGTACCGCTCTCTGGATATGTAATTTTGCTGGCAAAAAAAAATTTCAACTGTTGTAATCTGTTTGGAGTAAGTGAGCAGCATGATTATGACATCATATCTCAGGGTTTACACAAGAAACTGGAAATTCTCCCACCCACCAATCCTGTCAGTCAATTATGCATTGATTGCGCTGTCAAAAGGCATGCGACATGACATGTTTTTGGGTAGAAATCCAAATCCAAATGTGGCAAAAACTGAAGCAATGGAGTCACAGGAGAAGATAGGGGGAAAATGTGCGTATGTAACAGAATCATTTTCAGGAGGCTGTGAGGGTGCCCCAAGTGTAAATTCCTCATGATTGGGCAACATGATCCGGGGAAACTGAGGTGAAATCGGATCTATCGCAACAAGTGACCTGATTACCGGCTGCCTCACGGGGGGTGCAGCCACAGACACTGGGACTGATGAGAGCTGCTCTCCACTGGTATTGGCCCCCGGGTCGACATGAAGGGCCCAACTGCTCATTAGCTTACCCCCGACATTAACACCATAGCCTTACATCAGGAGCCTTCTCAATTTTATCCAGGAAGGACCGCTGTAAGTGCTGCCCTCGATTCAGACGAATCAGTAACACACCTGATTCCACTAATCAAGATCTTTAGCAGTGTCCAGGGGGCTGATTCGTAGAATAAGGTTTTATTAAGTGTTTTTAGAGAACTTCATGGCAGGAACGAAAGCCTGCACCCACATCAACCCTTTCTGGATAAGGTTAAGAACTCCTTGCATATGTCAATATCTAATCCACAAAAATAGCATTACAACCTTACCTAACAGGGCCTTAACCCTATCTCATCCACAGCTACGATGTTTTACCATTATATCATAATCTAATCCACAGGAAAGCCATCAATACCCTTCTTTACAGGGTTGAAACCTTATATTGTCTGCAGCTAGAGAGCCAGAGAAAACGGATGAATAGAGATATAGAAAGAAAGAGGAGGAGGGCAACAGTAAGAGAGGATGAGGGCGAGACAAAGATGGGGAAAAAGAAAAAAGAAAGGAGGTGGAGAGAGAATATGATGGAGAGATTATTGGAACACTGGAATGATACAAGATATAAGACTGAGAGACACACACAAGTCATAATGACAAAATGACAGATAATGACAGAGAGCGAGGTGGCCCGTATTTGGGAACTTTTTGTGTTATACTCAGACGGGCTGCGGCTGCGGACAGAGTTTAGATTTAATACGGTTCTCTCGAGCTCCTCGATAAACCTGGAATTCTTCAGCGCATAGTTTGGCTAATCAGTCAGAGCGGCAAGAACTTCCCCAGAATCGCACTGTTTACATTCACTGCTACTTATTACACTGGTATTGAAGTGAAATGGAGTTCACAGACAATAAATAATTTTGTTTTCATTTATTCTCCCGCTCAGGATTTCATGTGGAGGCCTGAGCTATGACAAGTTGGATAAAAATAAAAGGGTCCGATGGTTTGGTGTGGAGGTTAGACTCTCAGTCTAAGCCATATCAGTGGCATTCATAAGCAAATGCACTCAAGATAATGATTGGGAGTATAGATATGAGAGCAGTGTCTCATTTCAGCCAGAACAAGAATCCAAGAGCAGATGTTTTCTGTGATGTTTGATATTATTTTCATATTATGTTTCAGAATATAGAATGAAAATAAGAAGCAAATATCCAATAAAAAGCAAAAAAAAAAAAAAAAGTATTTATTGGAAGCAGTTATTGGTCTATACAGCAACAGTATGTACTCAAAATTTAAATTTGCCAGAGGTTGTCATTGCGTAATAACCATGTGCTGGACCATGGGTACCAGTAAATTAAAACACATTTTACTGTACTCCTGACAATAGTAATAATTTTAAAAACCAAAGTTATATTGTAGGACACGGCATGCGTATGTTTAGGATAGAAGTGTGCGTGCATATGTGGGGTCATATACCTATACTTCTGAGAACCAGATCCTGAGAAACTACAAATGTTGTGAAGACATTTTGGGTGGTCCTCACAAATTATTATGGAGGATTATGGCTTATTTGTTAAAGTTAGGATAACGGTTATTGTTAGGGTTAGGCATAACTTGGTAACAGGTTTTAGATACAGCTGTGCAGAATGAATGTAAGTCAATACAATGTCCTTGCAAGTATAGCCATACAAGTGTGTGTGTGTGTGTGTGTGTGTGTGTTTGTGTCTGTGCGTGTGCGTGCATGTGTGTGTTTGTGCACTCACGTGCGCATTTGTGTGCGTATGTGTGTGCGTGCACGGTATGTGAGTAAGAGGTGTGCTGTTAAAGCTGAACACACACACACAGCTATCCACAGGCTGTATGCCAGAAGCTTCACTGCTTATCTGCTCTGTAGGATTGTGATATTTCTCTCCCACATAGGTATCTCAGCTAACACCACAGGAATGTGTGAAAACATAATGTATAAAGGTAAAGCTATCATATATGTGTTACATTCATTCAAAAGCTTTATTTGTCACATTTATTAAAGACTGCTATTCACACTGGAAATGCATTCTGTTGTTTCCTTGTGAACCCCAGTGATCTGGCTCGCTGTATATGAGTTTAGCCTGCACTGTACTGAGAAGTCCCCTGCGATGGTTTCACTTTTCTTTACACCTGGTCCCTTGTAGATCATATTGTCTGGCAGCAATTAGGATGGTCCTCTGTACATCTGACATAAAGCAGATGTAGAACTACTTTACTGTTATGACAAAATCTATCTGTTCTTGTTTTAGGGTCAAGTGGCATGTGATTGTTTGTTTTGAAGTGATTTTTTCCCCCAGTGAAGGCTTGCACATGCTGTTGACAAAGGCTTTGGAGATGCTGGCCCCACAGGAAGGCCAGTAAGTATTCAGATGGTGACACAAATTCACAGAGCAATAAAAATGCAGGATGTTTGCTTAAAACTGAGGGTTTCACATCATATTGAGTGAACTCTGTCAGAGTTACAGCCCATTGCAATTGTGTCCCTCTCCAAACGTCTACAGACCTCACTATAATGGCGCTTTTCCACTACGCGGTACCGGCTCTACTCTACTCCCCTTTTTTGCTTTTCAATGAGGAAAAAGTACCTAGTACCACCTTTTCAGGTACCTGCTGTCCTGGGGTTCCAAAAAAAGCCGACTGGGTACTGGGAGGTACTAAAATGTGACGTGACAACACCGCAGCCCACTGATTGGTCAGTGAGAATCGTCACTGCGAAAGACGATTCTGTAGTCGACCTCCAGACATCTCATTCGAGTTAGATTGACGAGTCTCAAGATTAGAGTAGTTATTATGATCATCAACTTATATTCTTTTAGGCAACTTGTTCAATATACTGTGCGTTGCCTTACCTTTCAAACACGGTTTCGCTTGTTCACCAAAGCTGCTACATTCATGAAATGCGTTTCTCTTTGTCTGTGACCCCGTTCGAGGCGGAATTAAGTGACGGTGTTGTGTCTAGTTCTGTTCCCATAACTAATTCCCCTTGAGAAAGTTATGTGATCCTACCCGTTTTCAGAAAATTGAGCAGAAAAATAACTTTACGGGTGTTGATGAATCATTTTTCTCTTAAAGTTATTACAGATGAGATGATGCATCATGAAGCAATGAATTCTAATTCTCCGCCATCTCCTGCAATTTGTGCAATTGCAACGTAGAACTCTGCTCTGCAATTATCAGTTAATTATCCCATGCTTTAACAATCCGTTTATTTGCCGTCAATTTCAGGATGAAATGTACATTCGCTCTCCATGCCTTTTATGGATATCATTGCTTTGCATTGTTAGGTGGTACGCAATTTAATGTGCAACTGAATCGGACACAACAATGTCAAACAGAAAATACAATTCAACACTTGCCGGACTTTAGTGCCATAAGGTGGTGATGGCAGTGCGCGTCCCCTGATTTGAACACATAAATCTTCAACAAAATTGACAGTATAAATGTAAACTTGATATAACTGCAGCTACATTGTGTGTCGTGTTGAGGATGATGTCGCAGAAGTTTTGTGCTGCACCGCTATGATGACTAGCTACACTGAGGCAGTACTATCCTCTAATGAAAAACGACCCCCCAGAAAAGTACCCAGCACCAAGGCGGGTGGAGTAGAGTAGAGTAGAGTTGGCACCATGTAGTGGAAAAGCGCCATAAAGTTATCTCTCCTCTCGTCAATTTTGCTTGCAAACATGCACACATGCACCAATGCCCTTACCTATCCAAATGCACGTATACTTCCTGCGTGTGACTAGAGCGTGTTTTTACCCTGGCTCAAGTTGAGCTGCCTCTGTACCGTAATTTTGTGCATGTTTCATCACGGGACCGCTTTAGTATTGAGTGGCTGCACAGGTCCTCGATCTCAGAGACAGTTTTTTCCATCAGCTAGGCTGGACTTACATTATCTGGAAGGGTGGATTCAGAACGAGGGTTGAAGAACTATTTCTGACAGGAATTGATACATTAATATATGGCCAAACCCCATCCTTTCATCTCCAAAGGAGACTCAGAGCACCTGTACAACATGATTTATAATGCTGGGCAGTACAGGGGCCCTAATCATTTGTTATATATTCAAGACACTTCTGCACTGTGGGCTTTGGATTAAATTCATGATATACATCTTATAGTATTACGGTCAGCTTTAAAATCTTCTTAAGATGCGATGAGCTTCAGCTGTTCTGGTGAAACTTCTAGAACAGACATCAGCCATGTCCATTGTTCTGTGTCAGAAGCAGGGGTTCCTTTGAGGAAACCTTTCGCAGGTAAAGGGTACAAAGGTCGTCTCTATAAAATGGTTCAATCTGGTGGCGTTCACACTATTTGCACCTGCCATAGAGGGTTTCATAAAGTACTTACATTTTCCCTTATGAAGATGAACTATAAAATAACTTTTTTTAGGAGTGGTCCAATCCCTGAATTCTGACAAAGATATGCAGTACATGTGGATCGTATGGTTCACATCTCAGGAAGAGTTGCTCTTCAGTGCAATCGGCAGGTTTGATCTTCACTGAACCCTCAGTGAGTGCAATTAAATTAAGGAAAAATGTTGACAAAATGTCCAAACATACCACTTACGAACTAACTGGATATAATCATCATTATTATTTATGACATTTCATCTTTCATTGATGAATGGTCTTATTTTGAATTGAATTGCAAATCTTATTAGTATTGCTGGGTCTGCACCAGCTATATCCATTGAGAATGAAAAATAACATTTGAGAAAATGATGAATTAGTTTGTGTTTTAGACCTTGTAGGGTTCGCTGCACTCTGAGGATAGTCATGTTTCTGAGAATGAATGAGCATCTATTTGAATCGTTCGCCCTTAAGCAACCTTTGGCCACAATTCCATAATTTTCGCTCTTTTACGCTCATATTACAGCGATTTTGCACCAGAACTCACTCACTCACACACTCTCTCTCTCTCGATTAATCATCCCCGTTTGGTTTGTTTCCACACTTCAGCCACAATATTTTTTTCAGCTTCAAAAAAGATGATTCTTGAAAAAAAAAATTTTCTATAAATTATTACTTGAGGCTTTCATTGAAAAACAAGGACTTCAACAAATGAGTGTTGAGGTTTCCATGAGAACTTTCAAAGTCAATTCTACTGCTAATTTTGTATAGGAGAAGTTAATCTGAGACCACTCGTTTTTCTGGCAATTTTGAGGGGATTTTTTAAAATTTGTTTTCACATTGTATTTGTCACCATAATCAACATTTCCGTGCAGTTTCACTGATTGTCCCCACGGTGAAAACTTCAACCTCTAACATGAGAAATACATCCAAGAATATATATTCATTTTTTCTTGAAAACATTAAAGTTTGAAAAGAGGTCATTTCACAAGGTCTCCATTTAAGTTTATGCTGTTGATTGTTTGAGCACATGCCTGGAACTGACACAACATGTTTCACGAAGTTGCACACGCACATTCGCTCGCTCACATGCTTACACAATGACATATTTGCATGTTTTATGCACACCTGGTACTTAAATAGAGCAGCACTTGCAATTCGCCTGGCTGGCCGGTCTAGCATGCGTGTGAGAACGCAGGGTGGAGGTGAGATCTGGGTATATGGAGGCCGCTGACTCTGGCAGTGAGTGTGTGTGTGTGTGTGTGTGTGTCCGTGTGGCCAATCTGTCATGGGCGTGGTGGGTCTTGGGACTGAAGGCGTGGGCGTGTGTGCGTGTATACGTGCACCTGCATCTCCCCTTATATGGTTGAGCTGCTGTTCTCTGCTCTGATTAAAACCAGCCCCAAAGAACATACTGCTCACAGTCCAGATATGACAAAGCAGCACTGCTCCCAGAATATATGCCATTCTGCAACAATAGCAACCAAATATCCAAATATCTCTCCTTAACAATACCTTAATACCAATATTGCCATCTTCACCATTCACATACATGTGCAAAATCCAAATGCCTTTCTGGAACAACATCCAAATGCTAAATTTCCCCTCTACAATGGAAATTACAGCAACAATAACCAAACAACCAAATACCCCTTTGATCACTATATAGGTCAACCAGTGGTTGAATTTCAGGGATCAGAAAGTACAAGTCCTGTCTTATTCTACCTTCTTCATGTGCATGACCAGCTGATTTCACTAATTAGTTCAACCTTCGGGCTGAAGGGTTGTTCTGATTAGCAAATTCAGGCAGTCATAAACAATACTGAGGGGGACTTTTACTTTCTAAACCTGTATTGTCCACCTCTGCTACACACTTAAATGCCACAGAAAACAATGAACCACTAAAAATGTCTCTTTACGCTCATCAATCATACAATGACCCTGCTACAAAACAAATAACTAAACATATAGCTTATGTTGTCATTCCTTCTTGCACAGTTCCCCCTTGCTACCTTTAATGATTTTCCTGTTGCACCTGCAGTACATCCCAGCACCCGTATCTGATGCACCTGCAATTTGTGCACCAACTATTTGGCCTCATTTGGAGCCCCAGCAATATCCTCATCTTGTTTTAGAGACTGAGACCAAATAAAGTACTGATGGTTAGACCTCTTTTAAGAACATGCTTCCTGCTAAATAACATTCATATTAATAGGACTGTGTAATGCCCTTTCGCTTTAGCATTCCTTTGCCTGGCTACCTGCCCTTATTCAATCATTCAATTATCCTCAGTTCTCTTCAGTTAATGGTTATCACCTGTTTTCTTTCAGTTAATTAGATCCCCTTTTATATTTAAACCTTAGTTTCTGCCTTCATGGCCAGGTAGCCATAGTCTGTTCTTCCTTTAGTGTACTCCCTTTCAGTTATCCTGAAATTTTGTATTTGTTTTGTTATGTGCTCCTTTATTATTTCATAAAATCCACGTTCCTGCACGTGGGTCCTCAACTCCAATTCTTGCCCTGGGGCCCTGTTATCACCTCTGGGTGCCAGGGTGTGACAGACTGACACGTGATGGTTTTTTTTTTTAATTTATTTTTTATTGTATTTCAGAGTTAAGGCTAATTTTCAGGGCTGCTTCCAATATATTGTCTAGTCCATGTAAATAGACTCGCCACTTATAAGCCTTTGGCTGGTACTTGGCACTCTTATGTTAAAGGGATACTTTGCTGATTTTCAACCGGCTTTGCATAATTACAATATGGTTTGTATATGCTAGTATAGTATATGTTAGTCAAGTATATCATTCATTAATCCTGTTTTTTTTTTATGGCTAAGTTGCTGCTCTGTAACTGTGTCTCTTCCTTTTGAGGTTATTTTTGCTGTTGGCTCTGTTCTGTGGGGAGGTTAGTTGCAGCTCCCTGCCTTCGGTTCCACGTTCGGACGGGCAGCGATCTCTCAGAACAGAGCCATGTCACCAAATGCAATGTATGCACATATGCCTGTGTGCCTTCAGTAAACCCTTCCTTATTTGACAAAGCGGTCCCATCAGAACTATAATAAACCACCTACTGTAAGCTAGCTGGGTGAAACTGATGTTTCTGGTAGATTAAGTGCAGTAGTGACTGTTTTCTTTCTAACATGGCAGTATCACAGTATGAAACATGCAATACACGTTTTTATTTACGACACTCAAACTATCTTGGTACTTTGCAATACTGGAATTGCCTGATCTCAAGACTGGGCAGGCACAGAACATCCCTTTAAAACAATTATCAGTCCTGACTTGTTCTCAATAATTTTTTCTAATTAAAAATACATTCACTTCAAAAACACTTCACACCATTAGGTGTCGCAGGTTCTCGTAACCATGGTGAGACAATAATCATTTATTTGGACACGCAATTTGGTGTGTTTCAATCAGCTCTATTCAAAATTGTGCAGGGGTGTTTCAAATCTTTGTCTTTGATTTAATTTTTGCCATCATAAGGCGCAGGTTAAATCACCTGATCTGTCACTGAGGTAGTGCAAAAGTTCCATTGCAGTTTACCTTTTGTAAAACACAGGCCTATTTATGAGTAAATTATCTTTCTGAACTGAATTTATACTGTTATTTAATCACCCTTCGATCGCATTAAGAAGGAACATGCGACCCTATGTGGCCATCTTGGGACAGCGAGACAGTTTGCGGCTCTCCTCCGAAGCAAACACCTGTCAGCCGCTGCCTCTTTATACTCATAGCTTGAAACTTCACAGGCTCAGAACGAGGGTGGAGCTTAGAATTTTTCTGACGAGCGCCCGGCTGGCCAACAGGAGGCACTTGAGCAACGAACAACACTGTAATTCTGTTATCCAAAACTGGCAGTCCCTCCCAATTTATTTCCCTGCTGCACGAAGTCAGTTGTGTGCGGCTCTGGAAAGGCTACCAGCCACTGCTGGCACTGGCCCGACCGGGGCACTAGTAATTGTTGTAAAGGGATTTTCTGTGCCTACCCAATTTTAAGTTCTGGGAAAGCAACGCACCCAGTGCATTCTGGTTATTGTAGGTTTTCTACCGTTTGTGCAAAAGAAAATACCACAGCCCTTTTTCTCTGTTTTCTCAGGTCATGGAGCACCAATTCAAAAAATTTTTCGCCTTTCTGCTGCACACACAGCAAAGTTTTCTGCAAAGACTGTTTTTTTCCAGTGGAGAAATACTCCAAGTGTCCAATATTCTGTCGTGTACAATTAGCACAGTTTCTAAATAAGAATTCTTCCCTGAATGCCAATTTCAAAATTACTTCTGATATGGAATGAATTCAGCTTCAATAAGCCTGTGTTACATGCAAGATCACAAATTTGTGGGCACAACATTCATATTCGATATTCAACTGATTACTCTAATGCTGATGTGGCTATGTCTTTCCAGAGCACATGACTAAAAAAAATGCACTCCTTCTCATGAAATGGTTCAAAACCAGTTATTTAATTATTATTTTCAAAAGTCAAGTAATTTTCTCACCACTGGTGTACCTCGCCCTCCCGCCCTGGACATTTGAGGCCAAAAACGTATAAATCTGATCTTCTCAAGCTGGTTTAGTCATTAAAAAATTTCATACATTACCCAAAGTATATTTGAAAAGTACAGGCAGTGTGCTTTTATTGGGTATCCGCTGTAACAAGTGTGTTCTTTGCCTTCAATGAGCTGATCAGTTGAATCAGGTGATCCAGATAAGTTCAGCTGAATCCAGGAGCAGGGTGATAATGTTCTTTGTGGTAGATTTTGTGGCCAAGTAATTTTATTCTTTTTTAGCATTGTTGACTGAACATTTTTGCGTTTTTTGTGATGGGATCTTGATGCTAGCCATCTACTCCCCTCAAATAAAGATATCAACATGTTCCACTGAGGATATCCTCATCCAATCCAATAAAGTTTCAGAAATTGCTCCAAATGTTTCGAAATTTCAAAACAACTTAATTCTTGATAATTTGTTTTATTTCATTATCCACGTGGACAAAACCGCCTGGAACACAAACAGCTGCACGTAGCAGGTTTCATTCAAATATATAAATGTCTATCCTGTTTTTTTTTTTTTTTTGCTCCCAGATTTTTTTCTGACCTCCTCCAGATTACAGCTAACGGGTTAGGACGCTTTCTGAATACCTCAAGGTTTGGATGGCAGTGGCTGAATTTATCTTGGACATTTTTCCAGGAAGATTATAATTTTGATTTAATGGAAGTCAAATTGGACTCTTTTCATGTTAAATCCCCATACCACCTCTCATTTTCACATACGTGGCCCTAATGAGCTCGAATGATATCATGCAATTTCCCTTCACATCCTCTAGAGAAATTCTCTCTAAATTTCACGAGGAGTCAAAAGCCTTTAAGTCTGATCCGATTTACCATTTTAATAAAAGGTAATTTAGGACTGTTGGATCTCTGATCCAAGGGAAACTGCCAAGTCTTGAAATGAAAAAAGAATGCTGCAGTCCGGAAGATTCTGGACTGTAGCTAAAAAATGCATGGTCATGTTTTAATGAGGCCCCTGTGCTTGAAAGTCATTTCATTGAAAAAGAAAATTATAGTCCACAAGAAGCATACTGAAACAGCATATACATACATATATATATATATATATATATATATATATATATTTTTTTTTTTTTTTACTTTTATGTTTTTTTAAGAGTTCTAAAGTTCATGTTCATTTTCTGTCAAAGTCTATATTCTATACCTTGCTTACACTCATATACTTTTCATAATTTGCTTACACTTATCATCAAAGCAATGAAATGGCTCAATAAAATGAGGCAGGATTTTTCAGCAGAGATGAACATCTGCTGAAAATATGGGGAAATAATTTGAATTCAGATCTGGCATGTACGAAAACAAATTTTAAACATATGCCGCTCATTGTGTGTCCAACAGTAAAACTGGTCAGATGTGCAGCAGTGTTCGATGATAGCTTGATGGTTGCCCTTGGCTGGGTAAGCGTGGGAAAGAGTAACCTGTTTGGTATGAGCCTGCCATTCATAGCAGCCATCTTGTTTCTTGCCACGTTACAAAAATTGATCGACACAGGAAAATAGTCAACAGTGGTGAGGGTTCAATACTGCTCCTGATGACACAAAGGTTGGAGTAGATAACTTTGAGTGAAAACAAAATCAAAAAATTATTTGTCATGAGGGCACAGGCCACACTTGGCGATGAAACTGATTGTCAGTCAATCGTTCAATTACATTTGAGCGTCTGAGAATGGAGAGCTATAAATAAAACTGACTGTAACTCCTAAACAGTTAATGCAGGACTTTTGTGCAACCTCTTGAATCAAAGCTGAAGGTCCACACTTCAGTCACATCTTGACTGGTTCCTTTCTGATCCATGTGGTGGTATACAGTGGCAAAATCATGAAAAATCCCAAATCAGTGTAGACTTAAACAACCAGGACAGTCAATCTCTAGGAACAGGATTTGGCAGTCCTGCTGATTTTAAAAAAAAAATGGTATCCCTGTGTCATGCTCATCTGACACAGTTAAGTTGTCAGGGTAATTGAAGCCTTTATATATATTGACCAAACGCCTTCCTGAAGTTTGCTTTACAGCCAGCAGAAGTGAAGATTATGTGTTTTCTCATAGACAAAGACCATGTTTTACTTTAAATTGTTATGTTTGATGATTGTCAGTCAGCACAAATTTTTATGCTCAATTTTAGACATGGGATCAGCATGCAAAGTTATTTAAAATTCCCAGGTGTTGCTTGCTAACATAGCTTTAGAAATGAAAAAATGGGGCTCCCCTGCCCTGATATAAAGTGAGAATATTATGGGTGCCTCTGTGTGGACTGCGGAAGTTTCACAACCCTGTATACGCCCAATTCCCCCGCCCTGGCAAAAATCTGGGGGTCAGCAGCTGAAATTCTCATCACTTTTCCCCCAAACAAGCAGAAATAGTGGTTTTTTTTTTTTTAACTTTCCTCACCGTAAAACTGTGAAAAAAACTGGCAACCCAGTCTCCCCTGCGAGCTCATGCAGAAGACGTGCACGCACGCTCACATACACCATCCCCAGCTTGACTAATCCTCTGAAGCATGCAGCACTCTCAATTCACTTGGCCACACACACACACACACACACACACACACACAAGCACACAGATGCATACATTCACAGAGATGCAGAGGCACGCACTCACACCGATGCGCTAATACTGTACCCTCCCTCTCCTGATTGCCCCACACGATGCTTTAAAAACACAAATCAGCACAAACTCATGCAGACACCCTTTCGCTCTTCTCACGACATCACTTCTATCTAAAAAACGCATCACATATCTGTACAAACACACACGCGCACACACGCACGCACACACACATACACCCTGCACCACCTTCCCCTGCATCATTTTGATCCTCCTCCAAACAACATGCTCCCCCCTCAATCCACCATAATATGAACAAGAGAGATGTCTTCCCAGAGGAGTCATGAACCCAGCCTCCCCACCAAACCCAGGGCCCTTATTCTAAAGGTCTCCCCATCAGCCAAACCCTCTTCAGCTATGGCAAGCAGAACAGAAGAGCCACATTCAACATTCTTTGCAAGCATTCACCCAACGATGGGGGGTCGGGGGGTGTTTGAAGTAATGACTTTTTCCCTCAAAAGTTGGAGATTCAGGGTCTTGGTATACCCTTGTCGCTCGTCTCCTCCATAATCTAATAATGCATTTAAGGGAATGTGGGAGAAAAAAATATCAAAAGCCTGCCGTGTTATAACGAATGTGTTGGATCAGGTTGCCTCGGTAGTTTCCCTGAGAAACTAAATCCACCTCTGGACTTCAAACATTGGTTAAGCTGTTAAGTTTAATTCCATTTGATTTAATTCTGTGTCTTCTTGATGTAATTGCATCAAGATGGAGTCATGTAGCTTGGTTACAGTAAAAATACAATATAAAATATAATGTAAGGCGTAGCTTTCAAAGTGCCAGGTCATGGGGTGACGAATGTGTGTGTGCACGTGTGTGTGTTGCTAGGGGGAATAATGTCGTTTTCACCTGTTGCTGACTAATATAATGTTCAAATGCAACTGCTGCTGAATTTTACATTGAAATGATCTGTTTGAAACCACAATGGATGCTGTTCCATCCCAGTTTCCACTATACTGAGCTGAACTTTGACTATATCAATCATCTCTGCCTTTGCCCACACCTTTGTATTTAACCAGAAAGGGGGCCGGGGGGACGGGACTTGTGATTGGTTCCATTCATTTTACCAGGGTCAGAAATACAATATAATAATAATATGACAGCCTGGCTTCCAGCTTCACAGGGGCTTTGTAAATCTCTTGAAACAAGAGCCAGAGATCAACCTCTTCCTCTTCCAAAGACTACTGTTGAAGGGAGGGAAGGATGGCATTAGAATACAGTTTCCCCTGGAATAATCAGGCTAATGGCATAAGTAAAACCAGGCCTTTTCTGGAGATCAGAGGCCAGCTAACACTGTGCAGATTTGTGATTCTGCTTACCCAGCAAGCCATTCTGCATGGCATTTCATATCGGAGCCAGATTTATGAGCCACACACCACAGCCAACATCCACATTATCTGCACTGGCAATAATAGAAACTCTGTATCATTATCATCTACCTCTTTTTATCCTTCATCATAACCTTGATCTTAAGAAGTGTCATAATATCTGCATTCTCATCGCCAGCACTGCATCATCATTATTGTCTTGAGTCACTGTAGTCATGTCCTTATCATTTTTTGCATCAGAATAGTTGTAATAATCATCAGAACCATTATCTTGACCATTAGTGTCATTCTCATGACTATCATTATCACAAGCATCGTCATCACTGTCATCTTCATCATCATTATAAGCACCGGCAGCATCGTGACTGTCATTCTCATCACCACCCTTATCACCAGAATCATCATTACTGTCGTCCTCAGCACTACCGTGATCACTGCATCAAACAGATAATATTCAAATACAGTATGTTTATGGGACAGAGTACAGTAGAAGTTGTGCAGATTGGCAATTGAGGGATCCTGCCACAGCAAAATGTTGAAGTCCCTCAACAATGAAGAAGTGAGAGAGCTATAGGACCTGACCTGCGGGAATACCTTACACAGACTGAAAAACAGTCTATGAGTAACACATAGCTTGAACACCATAACAAAAGGCTGACATAACATCACATGCAAGACAGGGAGCCATCATCATTTTTATAATATATTTTTACTGTCATGACATTTACTAAAAAATGCAATGAAATGTGCATTATATTTGACATAAACTGACTTGCTATGGTAGCCCAGTCAGTGGCAGCACTTATGTTTTGCACATGACACCGTTATGTCTGCCTAACATTGAAAGGGTTCAAGTAAATTTAGACTAGACGGTTGGTTTCTATAATTGAGCAACACACACAGAATCTATTGAACCAGATGAGCCTGTTATGTCTGCATAACAGTTCTTAACTTAGTCCTTAACTTAGTTGTCTTCAAGGTGTAAATTTGGCATCCGACTAACTTGCTTTGTAAAAGGACTGTTACCAATTTTGTGGATTCTCTGTTTTTTAAACTTTTTTTTCCAAGTGAAGCAATATTTCATCGCCTTTAAGTTAAGATGCGAACACATAAATGACCCTTTTTTATGCAGATGCACACACGCATACCTGTCTGTCTGTATCCTTCAACCTACATTGTGTTCATTGGATCAGATCCTGCAATCCCTCCATAGCCTGGAGCCAAAGGTTTTTACACATGATGTCTTACGTTACATGGTTAGTAACGCAGCATATGGGGAAATACACACCCATTTTGCCTGTTGGGGATCACAGCTTTATGACTTCATAGAAAGCGATTGGGTTAAGAAAGCGCATCACGAATGCAAATTGCCATGAGAGCCACTTGAGTAAATAATCTTTGGGAAGAAAACATTTGCACCTCCAGTACCCTTATGTTTATTGGAGAGGGATATTAGGTGTCCAGAGGGCCTGGTGATAGGATTGTTAATCAAAAGTCTGTGGAATCATTGCTATATACAACAAGCTACATAGCCCAAATTATTTTGGGAAAATGTCATGCTGAATGCAAAGATTGTAAACTTCAGTGAGCTGCGTAAATCAGTCCGGGTATAAATGACTCCAAAATAAGATATAAGATTCTAAAGATTTCTGCGGACAATATGTTAGAGGAGGATAGTATAAGATGCCCTGGGGTAATAAAAATGCCCAGAATGTATTTACTGTCCTAACTCATAAATGGCGCCAAAAGTAATGTCAAACAGCCCCCTGTAGGTTTCTTATCCCACATGGGGGGGAATCTGACCGCAGTGATCTAAGATGCCCCATTAAATGACTTCAGTTTTGTGTTGTAGCTACAAAATTTGCTACTGTACCAGTTCATTAAAACTCAGACTACAATTACTACAATTCAACACTAAGTGGACACGGTTCTGAAGGTGGGCATCTTCCCCGACCTGTGCCTTTTTCATTGAAGCCAAAAAGCTGAATGCTAAATTCAATATGGCACAGTGTGGGATAAGCTGTAAATCTTGCACTCTGAAGCGCTTCAGTGCTTGCGATTTAAGATCATTTTCTTATTGTTTGCCGATTAAATTGTCTTAAATGGTCTTGCCTCCAAGCACAGCTCATCCTCTTGCCTTTAAATCACTCGTCAGGTTGCAAATAACGCTTCCCCCACGCGTCTTCAGACAATGATCACACCATACACTCGGAGCAGCGCCCTGCAGCCAGCTGGCGATCTCATCCCTTCCAGCATAGCGCAGCCAATTTTCACGGCTTCATCTCATCTGTGCTCTCATCCCACAATGCTGGAACAATATCTCCACACATAACCTGCAATCCCACTCATAATGTAATAAACTCTTTCATGGACTTCATCCATCTTTATTGCCATTCAAATAGGCACTCTTTCACCGTTAATTAGACCTGTTTCCACTTTAGAATCAAAAACACATGCACACACACACACACACACACACACACACACCTGTAAACATATAAAAAAGTGCACAAAAATTCACACACACACACATACACGCACACACACACACACACACAAAAAAACACTCAAAAAACACACAATGACATACAATAAGCCTGTGTCAATTTTATTCCATGAATTCTACAAGCATACAATTCTTCAAAGGCAGTGCTTCTGAAAATCCACTAGTTTAAATCACATATATTGGTTTAGTATGAAATTTATGAATGATCAAGATCTCATTTTTCAACATGTATCATTGAATTCACTTTTTAAGAAAACATGACATTTTTCTATTTCAGCTATGGAAATAGTGTTCTCAGCATTTTTATGAAGACACTGTATGTAGTGCATACATCGAATTAATAAACTATATAGAAACTTATGACATTTCTACACGGAATTTCCAAAAATCCAAATGTCTTCTTGAGGCCATCTCTGCTGCAAAGCCCATGTTTCTTCTCATGCAACAACAATCCAATCACATCCCACAGCAGCCAGTTCAAGATATTGCACCAAAATCACATCCAGCCATATCCTACCACACCACAGATGCATCAAATCACTTCCCACCACACCCAATTATGTGACATTCCACCCAAATGCAATTACATTCCACCTCTCCCCATTTACATCCAATCTTGTTCTGTCGCCCTTCAATCAATAGATATTGCACTGAAATTATGCTCAATCACATATTACCGCAGCACAGTCACCCCCCACTGCTCTCCCCGTCACATCCATCCGCATCAGTGATACACCCAAAAAGGGGCAGCACCCTCGCAGGTATTAAAGCACAGCAGAGATAAAAGCTGAGCCTCCCTTTCAAACGCATTTAAACATCTGTGAGACGCTATCCAGGTGTTGAAAAACAAAGCAGCAAGATTTTTTTGTTGTTGTTACAGCACTCGCGCCTGCATCTGTACCACCAAATATTTTCAATAAAATAAGACATGCTTCTTCAGAATGTGTACCAGGTAATACTGATCCAAACATGGACTGCATTATGTTTCCAGGCTGTTTCAATGGTCAGCAGCAACGCTCTTTAAACGCACCAGTGGCTGCTGCAAATGCTGTGCTCCTGTGTCCAAGCGTCCCTCAGCTGTGTCCGCTGGGGAATCAGGGTAGGGCCCAACTGCACATGTGACCTCATGTCACTTTACGCACATCCACACTGGTGTTTAGTCGGCTGCTGATTGTGGGTGTGACCCACGGCGTGAGCAAGCGACCGTCAATCATGGGAGGAGTTCATTTCTTACCAGGAAAAACCATGTTGGCCAGTTCCTAAACTTTTCTGATTCTGAATGTATTTCATGAGAAATATGCAACACAGCTGCTGAATCTTCACTCATTTTACATATAAATGTCTATTAAGAAGCCAGATCACCGGGAGGTGATAATTTGCGCACTGTGAATCCCTATTCTTGTGAGACGCCAGTTTCAAGGGTTACTACAAGGCAAGTTCAACATTAGCCAGGCTTTCTTTGCATGAGCTGCTTCAATAAACCTGGCACCTGGCCAGTGGCATCCTGGGCCAGAAGCCAGATGGAGAACACCCTCCCCAGAGCAGAACTGTCAGAGGGCAGGTACGGAAAGTTTAGCAGGAACGCAATCCCAGTACTGAAGACCACAAAAGGCTGAGGTGTTCCTAATGAACTGGGCAAAGGAACAATCTGGAAAGGCAGGTTAACAAGAACGCAGTCCTAGTCCTGGGGACTGGGAAATAGGCTTGGGAGCTTGTTATTATTAAAAAGACTGAGAAGGGTACTTCCATATTTCAGTATCATTAAAGATTTCAATAATTTTTGAGGAGGATAAATTCTCAAAGTAGGAAGGTTACTGACTGGTTGCTTACATGAAATGGCATGGGACAATCCAGTAACTTTGCAGACTCAAAGTAAAGTTATACATATAATGGGAGTGAGGAACACAAATGCATTACACCTGGAGGGGGAGGCACACAAGTCGCTAATTCAAGGAAAAGGGAGTATACATCTAAAAGATTTGCAGGTTGCTGGAGGGGAGGAGGAATAATAGGGATTCACGTGAGGGTTGTGACTGTTCTCCCCTCCCCCCCTTCAAGGGGCGCCACCTGGTGACTCTGTGGTGGACCCAGCAAGAGATAACAAAATAGGGATATTCCGTTCAGGAACTCAGGAGTGCGCCTCGGGTCTGTACCCGCCCCCCGCATCGTCTGCATCCCCTACGTTGGATCATCAGAATACGATGCATGGTGTAGGCGAGGCCCACCATCGGTGAGCCTGGGGGAGACATGGAGCGGGAGGGGGGACTGTGGGGAGACAAAGACATGGGTTTAGTTCTTGAGATGCGAAATAAGAGGTGAATATTACAAAGGGAAACAGGAAGGAGGGACCTCACAGTGGAAGAGGATAAATCTCTAGCTTTTTTGATGTCTCCTGGAGCGGAATATCTTTCGGGGCCAGCAAGAACTTTCTGTCCCTCTTAGTAAGCAGGAGCTGAATGGCGACGATGATCACCTTGCTTTTGGAAGGCGGGTACAGGCTCACGTAGTAGTGCACAGGCTTTTCTCTATCCCCGGCGGGCGTGACAGACTAGGAACTGAGCAAGGAGAACTGCCACTTCTCTGCTTGCACTGCAATAAAGACAGCTGGTAAACTAGGCAACACTGGAAAGGTGACATGTCCAGACCGACAACTGGTAATGAACTGTGAGCCAGCTCTGCCCAAGGAAGAAAACAGAACCACATGGCAGGGTTACCTTCCGTCAGGCACCACATAGTTTTGCTCAGCTCCCGGTTAAGCCTCTCATAGTCCCTGGGTGAAATCCTAAGGACAGGCAGCGGAGCTGGCACCCACTAGGACACAAAAGGACTTCCGGAAGCAGCTGGAAAACTGAGGGTCATCTTCGGAGACCGACTCCTGAGGTATGCCATGGAGACAGATGGCATGGTGTAATAAGAGCTCGGCAGTCTCCTGAGCCATGGGAAGCTTTGCTAATGGCACAAAATGGGCTGCCTTGGAGAACTGGTTCATGATAGAGAGCATGACTGTGAGCTCATCAGATAAAGGCAACAGTCATCCTCTCCATTGTGGGGCAGTTCTGCAAGGTGGCCCATTTTGTGCCAGCTGGGAATGTCTAAGGGCTGGAGCAGACCACAGCGATGCTGATTACTTGATTTGAAACAGGTGCATACAGTAGAGGCTACAATGAACTCCCAGGTATCTTAGCCGATGGTAGGCCACCAGAACATTGACGAATGAGTACGAGGGTGTCAGAGACACTGGGATAGCTGACCAGCTGAGAAGAGCGGGCCCAGGAAAAGAATAATGCTTTTCAATCTCCTGGGAACAAAGAAACAATTTGTGGAGCATTTGATAATGGGGGACATGACCGCAGTGCTTCCACGACTTCACACTCCACCTTGAGCTTAGTGTTAGCCAGAAGACATTTACCCAGGAGAATGGTTTCAAGATGATCTTAGGGCACCAGAGAGTAAAGATGAGACAAGAGTCATGTTTGGTATTCTTTGAACCAGGATGGAAAGTGAGGATGAAGGTAAACCCTGCAAAGAAGAGGGACCACCAGGCTAGCCTAGGGTCAGCCTCTTAGAAGTTGAGAGAAATGAGAAAGGGGAGACTGCATCCCTCCAGCCAATACCTCCATTCCTCAAAGGCAAGCTTAATTGCCAACAGCTCCCAGTCACCAAGGAAGTAATTTCTCTCAGCTGGAGACAACCATCCAGAGAAGTAGGCACGTGGATGTGTCTCGCCTTTGGCTGCTCACTGGGAGAGAACAACCAAAGCACCCACATCGGAGGCGTCAACTTTAACAACAAATTGGTGCTCAGGATCTGGAAGCATGAGCATGTGAGCTGTGGTGAACAACTCTTTGAGATGGTGAGAGACGGAGACCATCTGGGGGTCCAATCAAAGAGAATCTTGATTTTTGATGGACATGAGTGCTGTCAAAGGGCCTGCTACTGTTAAATACCCTTGGATAAACCACCGATAAAAACCGCCAAACCCAAGGAATCTCTACGGCTCTTTTTAGTCCTTAGGGTCCAGCTAATCCAGCACAACCAGTACTTTCTGGCAATCAATCTCCATGGAGCCCTGTGTCACAGTGCAGCCCAAGACAGAGACAGTGGTGCGATGGTATTTGCATTTTTCTGGTTTCAGTTGTAGATGTGATTCTCCAACAACTAAGTGGAAATAGTGGTTATGCTCCTCCAAGGTTGGAAAGAACATCAGGATATCGTCTCAGTAAACATAGACGAACTGGGAGACACTGTCTTGGAGGACATCATTAATGAGATTCTGTACCACAGCAGGGGCTTTAGTAAAACTGAGCGGCATCACCAGCAATTTGTTGTGGGTGGAGGGGGTGTTAAACGCTGTCGTCCATTCATCTCCTTCCGGGATGCGCACCAGATGGTAAGCATTGCACAAACGCAGCTTAGTAAAGTAACAATAGCCCTAAAGGTTGGAGAATGCTGAGTTCATCAAAGGAAGCAAGCAACGATTATTGATTGTCCACTATAATCAATGCAAGGATGTAGAGAACCCTTTTTTTGGCCACACAAAGGACACCAGCTCCAGCTGGTGACAAAGAAGCTCAAATGATTCCGGATGCCAGGGATTGATTTATGAACTCTTCCACAGCCTGGAAATCCTGTGTTACCAGGGAGTAGAGCCAACGCCCAGGGGGCGATGTGCCAGGTAAGAGGTCAATGTCATTATAGTAGAGTCTATGTGGGGGAAATGATGTTGCTCAAGCTTTGCTGAATGCCTGACAGAGATCATGAAAGATAACAGGAACTTGCTTGAGGTTCACTGACTCCTCCTGGTGGTCAGTGGGAAGATGTGCTCAGACTGGAAGCTGAGCAAAGATATGATTAACTCAAATCCAGGATGATACCGGATAACCAGTCCACGCGAGGGTTGTGGTGCTCAAGCCAGGGTCTTTCCAACATCATTGGGAAATGTGGTTACTTTATGATGAAGAACGCCAGCTCATCGAAATGGTTACCAGAGGTCAGCACGGGCATGGTTACTTGCGTGATATCAGAAAGTGCAATCCCTGTGAGGCCTTGGGACCAAAAGGATACTGGCATAGGTTCAGTCAGGACCCTCAGGTGGCTAACGAGACCAGGGTGGATAAGGTTCCTGTTATTCCTAATTCAGTTAAAGCCCTGATGGAGACTCGGTGACCCTGCTAGATCAAGTGAATGGGTAAGAGTGATCAAGAAGATGAGACAGCAGCTCCGGAAAACACCTCTCTCACAGATGTAGTTCAAGTGCACTGGACAGGGCATTCAGCAATGATATGTTTAGCACTTCTTCAATACAGGCATAGGTTGGGCCCGATCAACAGCTATGGGTACCGTGGGTGCCAGGTGGGATGTGGCTTTGGTTTGAGCATCTTGACATGCAGACAAGGCAGGCAACTTGCCCGCTGATCCAGCTGCCTCTCTTTTAGCAGGACATTAGCTTTTAGCATCAGGTTGTTTAGGCTGTCCAGGCCTGGGAGAAGGGCACAGGCCTTCTGTTCCTCCTGGGTTCGCTCTGCCAAGCTGAATAAGTAGGTGTCATAAAGCACCTGGAAGTCCTTGCGCGTGGTGACAGCCAGAGTTCAGAAATTGATTGAATATTTTGAAACTGAAAAAACTGCCTTGGTGCAGCTGGAGTATCTTCTGGGCAGTGGCATGGATTGAGCGGAACTGGTCAAATACCACCCTCATCTCCTCAGTGAAAGCAGTATCGGTTCATACTCAAGGATCTCCTACCTCCAAACAGGTGGCAGCCCAGTCCCTGGCATGTCCAATGAAGAGAATAATGACAAAAGCCACCCTGGATCACTCGATGGGGAATGTAGATGGTTACGATTTGAAGACCATCAAACAGTGAGTCAGTAAACTGCGGCAGGTGGAGGGGTTGCCATTGTAAAGGTCCAGCACTGCTAGGTTAGGTTCCCAATGGGTCTCGCCTGAGGGAGAGTCTACTGCAGAATAAAACTGTCTGCTTGAGTGGCGGAGACAGAGTCCAGGAAATAATAGTCATAGCCTCCACTTGACTAGAGTGGGCCCCAATGGACTGGTGTTGTTGCTGGAGCTCTTCCTCCTGCAGACCAATCCGTGCACCCTGGTACCTTGGGGTGTCAACTGGGCTGAGCATCTCTGCTGGTTACATTGCAATCCATTGCTGGATTTTCCTGTTATGATCCAGACAAGGAGTCATACGCAGAGTTAGAATATAATCCAATTATGGAATATATTGATAGAAATATGAGAATGACTGAATGGGACAGAGCACGGAGAATAATGAGGACAGTTCAGTTCTGATGGTAGCCGGGCTTGAGTAAAGGGCATCTCCACGCCCAGCCAGGGGCAGAGGCCAGATGGAGAACACCCTCGCCAGAGCAGAACTGTCAGATGGCAGGTACGGAGAGTTTAGTAGGAACGCAGTCCCAATCCTGATGACTGCAGAAGGCTTGGGTGGTGTTCCTACTGAACTGAGCTGAGAGATGCAAACTGGAGATGCAGGTTGACAGGAATCTCAATCCTGGGGACTAGGAAATTGAAGAGCACTTCTGTATTTCACAATCATTCATGATTATGATCATTTTCAAAGACAATAAACTCTCAAACTAGAAAGATTACTGAATGGTTGCTTAAGGGAAAAAAGCATGGGACAATCAAGCAAATATCCAGACTCAAAGTAAGGTTTATGTACACACAACAATATGTGGGAGTGGGGAACACAAATGCATTACACCTGGAGAGGGAGTGACAAAAGGACCAATAGGGATTCACACAAGGGTTGTGACACAGGGATACCATAAGATACTCTGGTTGGTTAAAAGAGAGTCACCTTTCAAACACTGAAAACCCTGACTATTGGCTTCACACCTCAATAACCCACTATTCTCGCTCCACCCTCTCTTCATTACATAATTGCATTTTTACCGCAAAATATTGTGCTATGTTGTAGAACTATACATCATTTGAAAGTTTGAGGACTCAGCATTCTAACTGCATGAGCCATTTTATGGTGCAAATATGATAGCAAAAATAGTATTTAAAACTGTGTCATAACAACCCTCAACCTGAGAATGAAGGTTAAATTGCATAGCATCGTTCAAATTTGTCAAAATTAATGGAAATCAATGTTCTTACCTAGGTAGCGGTCCACAGATAAAAACTTGCTATATTTTTTAATCTGTAAAACAAGAAAGTTTGAACAGACGTCACTAAATCCACTTTGACTTTCAGTTGAGGTAGTAGCTGCACGTCTTTGTGAATGTCTCTATAATTAGCTTTTTTACTCATGATGCAGTACTGTACATTGTACAGTAGCCCTTCAGGAACAAAATAAGTGCTCCCACTGGATATTATGTGCTGATCTAACAGAATAGTAAGTCTTCTAGGCAAGCCTTTCAACCCTCACTCCAATATAACAGGACAATCAAATTATTTTAGTTTTCACAGACTGCCAATGATTTGAAAGTTCCAAAAGATAAATGCTTATGGTAGCCAAGGGATTTATTTCTGAATTGTTTCAATGGTTTCTGATGATGAGGAATTTTGTCAATGAGGAGAAGGAGTTTAGGAAGTGACTTTATTTCACATATATAATAGCATGTCAGTGCAGGGAATTGGAAGGGTATATTGGAATGAAAATTCAGCCATAGACAGGAAAAAAGCCCTGAAAGAAGGAAAGAGAGTGACAAGATTGTTGTCCAATCAAATGGCGGAACGTGCAGCGCACAGCATGTTTATTTAATAAAATTAACTGAATCTCAGCTTTCGTTCTTCCCCATTCTATGCATCTCCAGCCCATGCCTGCTTGCAAGCATCCTGTGATCCTTTGCGCTACTTCAGTATTGTGTCCAATACGAAGTGAACGGCGCGCAAATGCACGCATTTAAAATCGCGTATCAGGGAGCCGTACCATCAGAATGGACACCAGCGCATAAAAGATGCAAGCATCGGCGCGAGGAATTAGACTTGCTCACAAACACGCAGAAGCATGCACGCAAGCACTTTCACAGAGTCAAGTCACGCTGAACTTGGTCAAGTCATGTCGAAATTTTGAGAGGCTCCATTTGAAAGTATTCATAGCGGATGGCCTCGTGCCGCCAGCTACCCCAGGTTTGCTTTTGTGGGCATGCCGTTGCCTCCTAGTGAAAATGACCTGGAGGTGATGTTGCCCTGGAAGCAATTGCGTTCTAAGAGAGTTGACAGCTATAGTGCATGCGCATCCGCAAATTCGCATGAAGACGCACAAATTAACAGGCAGGTTCACACACACACAGACAGACACACATGGGCGCCTGCGCATGCACTTCCACAAACACACACATACAACCAAACACACACTATTTGCACACAGAGATACAGAAATACACACATATCAAGCAAAAGGATAAAACATCTCTCCCTCATCTGCTGTGATCACTTAGAAGTGGGGAAATGTATTTTTCATTCAGTGTTAATTCCCACATGTTTGTAGAAACATGTAAATAAAGATATATTGTTTGCTAACCAAAGCCATATACTGTGACATTCACAACTTACATTATTTTCCCAAATTTTTCCATCAAAGTTGTGGTTGCAGATTATAAATTAAATCCAAAAAACTATAATAGACCCACAAAGACTGCACTTTGTCACAGTTACATTGACCAATATATAAACACTAAAACTATATCATCAGATTACAAAATGATTGCCGGTTAAATATTATTTTACCTTTAGGTTAAACTGTGGGAAATTGCTGGTACATTAGATAGCTATATTTTAGTTCACCTAATACTTATAAAAACATGCCGTCATCTTCCTGACCTGAACTAGATCCCAATTTAGGGTGAGGGAGGAGTTCTGGGGTGGAGGTGGTGGTGGTCATGGGAAATGGTGGTGGTGGTGGGGGGGATTGGGGCTGTAGAGTATTAGGGTTCCCATTATACTGCTTTATTCACACTCCTGGCAATCACAGCATCTCTCATGCTAAACAACTAATATTACAGCCATTACTCTGATCACAAATAATAATACTTCAGATAATTGCCCAGAATATCCTATAGTACTGATAGATTCATCGTCTAGCACTGATGAAAAGGTTTAATCCCCTCTCAGTTCACAACTTGCTGCAGCACTACTGTAACTGCTGTGAGAAAGACTGACTTAAGTCATATATGAGGTGATAGAATAAAATAATGGTTTAAAAGCTGGGCTCTGAGTCTTCTCTTTCACTCAACACTTCTAACTGCACGTATGCAAAGCCTGTTTTTCTTAAATACGAAAATTGATTGCAGAATGTAGGGCATTGCCTTAACAAGCACATCCAGCTGCCCACCCTTAATCTTTGCCAGTTCTGTCTTTTTAGGCATGACAAGTTGAGTGCTAGAAAGGCAAACTAATCACACAGAAATGTGAGGAAGATTACGGTACTGCGTTCTCTGTTGGAAAAGAGAAGCTTTCTGACTGGAATGGGCCATAGACCGGACAGTACAGAGCCTTGTGGGACATTGGCAAATGGAGCAAAGTTGGAGGCAACATGGCCACATTGGACTCTACAGAATGCAGGTGACTTCTAATAAAGTCATTTGAATTCTGGGAAATGTGATCATGATATACAGTTAGGTCATAATAATAATGTGAAGCTTCTCAATATGGGTTGAAGCTCAGTCTGCATCCGGACCTTATTTGCTAACAGTTGAAAGGCACACATTTGGGAGTCATTAGAAGAAAAAAAAAAGTATTCACACGGCACGCTGATAAAACTGTTTTAAAGTTATGTTGTGATTTCACATATCAGAACATATGAGAAGTACAGTAGTGTGCAGTGATGATTATACACTTAACAAAATGAAGATAAATCAGAAACCAAGTACTATTCAAGTATTTATTTCATTTAATATTGGATCATGTAGATGAAAATAAGTAAAATGATAACAATATAGAGCATAAACAAAAATAATAATGTGTATATGAAAGAAAAAGTCAGTATCTAGTGTAGCCACCATTTGCTTTGATTACAGCATTTAATCTTTCAGGTATAGTTTTCACATTCTTTTCATTTTCTCACAAGCTAAACCATTCCATATGCTTGAAAGTTAATTCTGAAGAGATTCTTTCAGTGTTACAACAGATTCGCTCAATCATTAAGGTCTGGACTTTGAGCAGGCCAAGTCACAAGTTTTATGTCACAAGATGTTTCTTTCCGACTAAGCTAATTTTAGCACAACTTAGAAGTGTGTTTAGGGTCATTATCTCGTTGAAAATAAAATCCCCGAGCAATCAGTCTCTTTCCAGCTGGCAATGCGTGCTGCATAAGGATGCTGTGATACTTCTTTTGATCCATGATGCTGTTGATTTTTATGAGATCACTGGCTCCTTTCGAGCAGACTGAACCCCAAGCCATAATATTAGCACTTCCATGTTTTACTGAAGGGGTTAGTCCGACTGGAATCGTGCTAAATTGGATTTCTCATAGTCCGACTAACACAAACAGATAATGCGGTTAATAGTCGCATTATGCCTGCATGTATACGCTTGAATCGAACCAAACTGGACTTTGCGCTCTGAGCACGCTCCACATTCTTCGTGAAGGGCTTTGACCCGGACGTCTTGTGGACATGTAAACACCAAACTGCTTAGTGAGAACTCTGAGCTCTGACTAGCTAGCAAATTTGTACTGAACAGTAGCAATCCTCCTCTGCAAGGGTATTGGTGCTTGAACAGTAACGCCTTGGGGTCTCTTAACTTCTACGCCTAATTCACATGATTGATGGAATGACTTGCACGTCATCCGAAAATTTTCTTTCCACTCGCCATCGGAAAAACGACACTCTCCCACCAGTCATTACTCCTGACCCGCATCCAACATGCACGGGAAGCCCGGGAGTGCGTTTCCCGAAAGCACAGATGCTAACTTACATAGTTGGAACCGCAGACTGTGAATGGACGAACTATGCTAGTTACTAGCAACTACCCTTCAACAACCCGTATTAAACGCACAGAGCTGTAAAGTTATCCATGTTCTCGCCACTTGATCTTATATACAGTGGGGTGCAGAAATTTGGGCACCCCTGGTTAGCTGAGTACATCTAAGAAAACCGTAACAATGTAGCAGAACTAGTTAGGTAGTTGCATCAGAAAATGTTGAAGTAAATTCACTGTAAAACCGAAACAATTAAGTCAAATCTTGGGAATATCGGCGATAGCTAAAATCACATATCTGGGATGATATACCTGCCATCTGCTCAGCATCTGATATAGACTGATAGGTGACAGAAGCAAACCATTAATGTTGAAGCAACCCTGCGTATTTCAGAAAGTACTTAACACCATCTTGTTCAACTAGCCAATGGGCCATATTGAACAATCTTTTGTCATAAAATAATAGACTGGTACAATGACACTATCCAACACAATAACAGCGCATACCTCTGGGCGAAGGGCGACGGTTCATCACTCTCGGGCGACGTTACGTCATTATCACGCGACTGTTGAAGCAGACGACATCTAATTAGGTGGAATAAAACCTCATTTATCTCGTCTTTGAAAACAAAAATTCTGCATTTTTGTATTTTACAGTATTTATTTACTAATTATGTTTGTATAAAACAGCATTATGATTTAGCCCTGAGTTCCCCTTTAAATGTCTATTACAATTAATCTCCAAGTGATTGAAAGCAAACCTGAACACTAAATGCTACAGTTAAACATGACACATTTCATCACATTTTAAAGCAAGAATAATTTTTATTTTTAACTTTTACAATTTAAAAATACAACAAGGAAAAAGGTGCAAAAGTTTGGGAACCCTGTCAGCTAGTACTTTGTAACTCCTCCTTGGGGAGCTATAATAGCTTGCAAATGCTTCCTGTAGCCAGCTAAGAGTCTTTCAGTTCTTGTCTTTGGAATTTTTCCCCATTCTTCCTGACAGAACACCTCTAGCTTAGAAATATTCTTCGGCCTTCTTGCATACACGGCATGTTTGAGGTCTCTCCACAGATTTTCAATAATATTCAAGTCCGGGGACTGTGATGGCCATTCCAAAACCTTCATCTGTCTTTCCTGGAGGTACTTCATGGTGGATTTTGAGGTATGCTTCAGGTCATTGTCTTGTTGGAATACCCAACGTCTCTTCAACTTCAATTTCTGGACTGAACTTTGAACATTAGCTTCTAGAATGTCTTGATATTTGGTGGAATCCATTCTTCCTTCCACAAACACAGTATTGCCTGTGCTCCCAGCTGCTATACAACCCCAAAGCATAATGGATCCACCTCCATGCTAAACAGTTGGCAATGTGTTCTTCTCTACAAATGCTTCACCCTTTTTTTCCCAAACATACCCTCTTTAGTTTTGGCCAAAAAGTTCAATTTTGTTTTCGTCAGTCCAAAGCACATTGTTCCAATAGGCTTGAGGTTTCTCATGGTTTTCTTTTGCATACTTCAGACGCTTAATTTTGTGTTGAGGTCGTAGGAAAGGCTTCTTTCTTGCAACTCTGCAATGTAGGTCTTTGTTGTTTAAGATACACTGTATTGTTGTCCTGTGAACAGCAAGACCTGTGTCTTTTTTTCTTGGTCTTCCAGATCTTGCCTTGACTTCAATTGTTCTATTTATTTTTCCATTTTCCCACAATGTTTCTGACAGTAGAAATGGGTAGGTTGAAATATTGTGAGAGTTTTTTGTAGCCCTCTCCTTGTTCGTGGAAGTGAATTATCTTGATTTTGACATCCTTGGAGGTTTGTGCGATTATGGTCATTGAGGGCTCATTGGAAACCCACAGAGCCCATGGAATCAAATGGCCACCCCCAAAATCAAACTGACCGCATCAAAAGCCAATTACAGAGGAGAACATACATTGTTCCAATAGGAATGCTCAGGGCTTGTCGTTTTTGGAAACAGTGCTCCGCAAAAAAAAAAAAACATGCATGGAGACTGGGAGATGTAATTTCAGTATAACGAGGAAGCATTGTACTGAAAAAAGACAGCTTAGATTTACCCTTGAACGCAGTTTTTTATAACAAAATAGCAAAGGTAAGGAAAAAATTTTTCTCATTGCTGTAGAATGTAATGTGTATGCCTGTTGTTCTTTGCATGTGGTGTAGGTTTAAAATGACAAGGCTTATATCACTGGATTCTGTGGACTTTCCTCTTTCATTTGACGTATAGTTTGTATGCATAGCACACATTCAGTAGAAACGCTAGGGATGGAGCACTTTTATCCTATGTTTTGCTACATGCTTAATTTACTTGCTTGGTGCTAGTATTGTGTTCAGTTTAGATAAAAATGGTCATCATGTGCTTTTCACCGAGTTTCTTCCCTTTAAGAAGATATGCCACATCACGATGATACTATCGGGAAACATGCTGTATTTATTATGTGTAATGATTGCCCCCAGTGCTGGGGGCCTTTGGGTTTAAGAGGTTAAACAGTCTTTTTTGAAACATTCTCCAACTCTACTGCATCAGTTCTGCGTTTGTATAAGAAAATTTTGAATTTTGATTCATTGGCCCAAAGGACTTGTTCCTAGTGCATTGGTGTCCAATCCTTGAATTTCTTTTTGATATTTTCAGCTCTTGGCAGTGACATGACTAATCAGACCATTTTTACGCAGTCATCTGGAAATAGTAGATCTTGATACTTTCATCTCTTCACTTCTGGCACGACTAGTAACATCACGGAGTTGTCGTACTGTCAACTGCTGATTATTTTTTCTTGTCACACACAGATAACTAACATCAGAGGCACTTAACTTCCGTTTTGCGCCTCTGTTGCCTCTAGCTTTCAGTGAACCGGTCTTTTTGAAATGCTTGATGGTGTTTCTTAAAGTGCCCTGGCAGCATTTAACATATTTAGCATCATGTAAGGCCACAATGCGCCTACAAACATGAGAGCTTAGAGAGCTCCTTCCGTTGTGTCATCGTGTTCAACACTGTGACACTGCTCAAACTTCATGTCACCTTATATACAGGAACAGCTGACTATCAGAGGTAATTTTGAAGAATAATGTTGCCTCAAACCCGTTTAAAAAAATAAATTTTGCAACACCTTGTTATTGTTTTAAAAAATTGATGTTTTCAGTGTTTCTGTTTATTACCCATATTTTCCCTCAGTATACTTGTGGGAATGATTTTTTTTGTTCTCATTGCCTACAATAGTATTTTTCAATACATTTTCATCAAAAAAAATTGTAGAAAAGTAAAATATTAGGACCACTTTTAGAAGAGAGTGGTGGTGTTTAATCATCACTGTACACTACTGTATGAATAACCCCTACTAAATTGATAAAGGAATGGTATGAATTATAGTGATGCCATTTCAGTAGTTACAAGACAGCTGTTATCCATCTAACAACCACTTGGTGTGCCCTGCTGCAAAATGAATTTGGACTTTGAAAGAAAAAGTCACCTTTTTTATCTGATTTGGTCCCCTCTCTTACCAAAATGTTAAATCCACATTCCAATGTGGGAATGTCACTAATAGTGAATATATGTTAAATTTTTACTTTTTTAAAAAAAGGATTTTTTGATACCCTGCATATCATTCAGAGATGAAAACTCAAATTTATGTCAATTGTATGAAAGATGCTGGGAAAATTTTTGATAACCCTCCAAAACACTTTTTTGCATGTGTTTGTGATCACATTTATTTCACCATAAGGTTATATGAATTTGAAATAGCTTTAATGTGATAATAAGAGCTCTATTTTAATGCCAACCATTGCAGCATCCTCCCCATTAGCACATTTATGCTAGCTAATTCATATTATTCAGGGTTTAAGCCCGATGGGGCTTGGAGCCACTGCTGCAACTGCGGCACTGGGAACCCAATTGTTTTTTTTTTTTTTTTTTTTTTTATTATTCTTCCGCTTCATCATTTTTATTCTTCCGTGATTAAAAGTCATACTGCAGCCTAATCCATAGGAGCCAAGAATGAGATATTTGGAGTGCTGGTACAAACCCCCACTCATACCTCAGGCTCCTAAAATGACACATGTCCACCAGCAGGGAAGGCTATATTTAAGGACAATGCGTTTTTGTGTATAACTGAGACATAGTGCGTCGCACATGCAAAAAACTTGCAAAAAAGTTGCAAAAAAATTCTCCTGTTCCTTGAATTTCACCAAATCATATGATGTAGGCCGCGCTCACTTGGCCCCAGAATTTTTTTTCTGCAATGTCGCAATGAATACGAAACCTACTTTTTCAAACTCCTCCTAGGTTCTAACTATGATCTGCTGTAAACTTGGAACAAAACGTTGACAAACTTTTGTATTTTGGCTAACTTTTATGAAAATGCTCATAAAACAAAATTGTCTGTAGCAATTTTTACCAAACTATGTAAGCATGCTTGGAACAGTGCCCTTAGCTTCCCTGTACAGTTTCACACAATTCAACCCCTGGGGGGCGCCACAAAAGCGAGAAGTTTGTTTCTCATAAAAGGGTGCGTAGATATGCTAAAAATTCTCTGTGCACCATCTAGGGTCATGTCTGAGTTGATTTATGAAATTTGGAGATTATTGATTAAAGGGGCATGGCTTATGACTTAAAATCTCAATTTCAAAAGTTCTAAATGGCGAAATTTCAAAGAAATCTTTAAAAATCATACGTACTTCCTACAGAGCTGAAATTTCTTCAGCACATCCACTGAGTGGTCACAAAACTTTTCTAAGCTGCAACATTTGGTCAATTCAAAAGTCCATACTTTGTATTTTTCAAAATATGGAAATTTGCATAATATTCATATCTCCGCCAATCTTTTTTCAAAATCCACCAAACTTGACAAAGACATTCTATACATGCTGCTTGGTGTGAAGTATGAACAGTGTTCAGATTCGTCAAATGGTGTGTCTGCAGACATTGTACCATTTGTACAACATATATTTCTTTAAATTCATTGAGCCTTGACCCAAACTCCACCAAAATATTTCAGAGTACACTGGCGACAAGCTGGATCATGTGTGATTTTTTTCCCCAGAAGTTTATCTCAAACCACTGTATTATAATGAATTTCGAAAATTTTTGGCAATTCCTTGTCACGATAAATGCAAAACCCTTTTTGAAACCCTCCAAGGTCATTAATGTAATCTGCATCCACACATGATCCTGACCAAAAGTTACAGTAAGAATTTTCATGTCAATTTGTTTGTGGACTTGTTTTTTCAAAAAAAATTGCTTTTAAGCTAACTTTTATAAAACTGCTCAAAAAAGAAATCGTTAATTTAATGTTTCTAGTCTCTGAGCTGCTCTCAATCCAACAATAGCATTGCAGCAGTGAGCCTGAAAGTACGAATCGCGTTCCCCCTGCGGGCCACCAGGTGGCAAATTGCGTCGGTGACTTGGACCCCATTGATACCTGCTTGGCAAGTCTAGTGACACAGTGTAACTGCTATTGCAGGTTTATTGCACCATTAAAACCATCCATCTGTGCATCATATCTGTCTTCAGGTAAATATTTCATGCTTCCCCACCAGTGAATTATTTTCTTCTCAATCAGTTGATGGGTCAGAAGAACACAGTGACCCAAGTCCTGGGTAAAGACGAACTTGATATACTGCATGTCCCTGATGGAATATAAATCATATAAGAACAATGAGTGCTGACATGAATTTACATCCCTTTGCAGCAATTAGCATACATCATTACCCACAGCGACTCTGATTACATTTGCAAACATGTAGTCCTTTACAGATATTGGTGTTTCTTCACAAGCAATTCAGATGAAGCTTGCTGATTTACAGAGTGCACGCTGAGTCACGAGCTCTTTCTGCAGAACAGCAGAGTGGTGTAGTAGAGTTACTGTTAACTTACCATGAGAAGGTACTATTTACATTCCAGTTTTGAGCCTTTCTGTTTGGAGTTTGCAAGTCCTTCACTGTTTGTGTGGACTTTCTGCAGGTACTTCAGTAACTTTCCTACCGCATGTTAGGCTAACTGGTGACCCTAAATTGCCTCTTTGAGCGTGTCAACGAATGGTGTGCGGTGCGATCCCTACGGTGGATCAAACAGTACTAACACCAGTGTAAATAATGGTTCTAATCTTGGATTCAGATTTCTTTATGTAAGATGCCTGAATTACAAAGCAGCTCTTAAAAACAAATTAATATCTGATTATTTTCTTGATGTACTGTGAATCAAAGAAACTTGGCTAAAACCAGATGAGAACTTTCCCTTGAATGAATCCTCGCCACTTGCTTTTATATACATTTATAATTCCCATACGGTGCCAGTGAGGCTAGTTGCAGCCTTCGCCACTGGGGAGGTCAACATGGCATTGTTGGCTCATGGTAAGTAATCCACTGGCTCTGAATAGCCTTAATGGTGCGAGTGAGGCTAGTCACAACCTTAGTGTGCAGGAAGGTAACGCTGACTAATGTTAAGCACATGGTGTTCACTTTCAGTCCAAGGGGAACTAGATGCACCTAAGTGATACAGCTTGGAGTGAGTGCTGGGCATCTGAAGTACAGTAAATGAAGGGACAAAGGTGAACTGTTTCTGGACTGCATGATCATCATTTACATTTTTATTTTCAGCATGGGACCTTGACCAGTCAGTAAAGTGTGAAGATAATGGATGGATGGATGGATGGATGGATGGATGGATGGATGTTAAAATACATTGCATTTTTAAGAAAATGACACCTGCTTATTCGAAAGTCAGTGTGACACAGAAAATTGATTCCACTGAGGGACTGGCACAGTATCTCATTTTGCACGCATATGTACAGATGAATCAATCTTTTTTTCTCCCCTATTTATAAGTGGTCAGGCTCACCGTTGGGTGGAGCCTGTCCCAGCATCAAATGGGTAAGAGGCAGGAATACACCCAAGACAGTTCGCCAATCAGTCACAGAGCACTCACTCCATTCAATCACACCCTCATACCTATGGGCAGTTTACAGTCACCAGTTATCCAAACATACAGGTCTACAGCCTTCTAGCAGCAGTACTACCTACTGCGCCTCTGTGCTTCCATTCACAAATAATTTTCAACAAAATATGATTTGTTCCGCTGTGTTATTCAGATTCAAAGGCACAGATGTAGGAGATAAAATCTAACTGGATTAGTCTTTGATATACCGTACATGGCCTTTTATTGTTCCTATTCGATGATAATATGTCTTTCCCCTCACTTGGAGGGCTTATATACCAGACATACATTAGCTACATAACACTGGACTACAGGATTAAAAACGTATATTAAAGCACCTTGCAACAATCAACATTGGTGTTAGATGTTCACTTCCATCATTCAGTTTACACACATAGTATGCAACTAGAATGTTCTTATCTGAAAATTCTTCTAAAAAGGAGTTCTACAACACCATTTTGTTCATTGCAGGGCTTGGAGAATGTCATGAAGTTGCTTGTGGTGCAGCTGAATTGCGACAAAACTTTTTTTTTGCACTAATGCTATAACCACAACTTGCCGCATTCGCTATTTTTGCAAAGCCGTTCGCTATTTTGTGAAACCGTTCAAGAATGGTTAAGGTAAGGGTAAGGCTAAGTGTTCAGGCATTCTATAGAGTCGCTCGCTTCATCCAAATACCTACACTTGCCATCTTTGTACTAAGTCAAGTGGCCACTTGACTGACGTATTTCCGGGATCTTGCCAAAGTGTATCACTTAGCGTACAGAAAGCGAGTGCAGTGAGGTTTCGTCATCTCATGTAGAAACGCACTTGGCAAAAGGAAAATGCTCCAAATTAAGGCAGCAGTTGGAGTAGTATATGATCCAAGAATGACATAAAAAGGGTACGTATGCTGCGTGCATTAGTGAATAAAGGCCCAATTAACAATCCAAACTTTAAAACGACAACCATTAAAACATTGGTCAAAATCATATATAAATACAGCAATAAATTAGATAATAAAGGAATTTATAAATTAGCGAGCAGTGATATCACTGTTGGTTAATTTACACTGAGCAGATTGGCGAACAACGCAAGCCTCAGAAACCTAATATGACTTTACTTGCACTGGTAAATTTTCTTACCCGTCATCTTTATAACCTCCCTCTCCTTTCTGTGTAAATAATCCTGATGCATTGTGGGATGCACTTAGCCCTTTGCCCTCTATGGTAAGGTGTTGCCCTCCAGCAACGAACCCACTTTTGGCCTGTAGTATCTCCACTATGCACCCCCTCTAATGATACAATGGGGCTGTCCCATTTCTCCACACTTGGGTGAGTGCGCTTGGTTACACACACACTTTGGTGACGTTTTGCCATGCAAACACGTATTAAGCCATGCAAGCATGTATTAAGTGGCCAAGCACGGGACGATATTTAAAAGCAATTGGGACATACTTGACAACGCCCCTTACCTTGCGCATTGGATTGCTCTCCACAAAAATGCAGCTGATCGTCCTGGCATTATTTGGCACTCTGCGTGGCCAGATCCTTTGGAGGACCAACCAGATGTTAAGGTGTAGGCGTAGGCGAAGAGAACAAAATCCACACTTTGACAATCGAGTCATGTTAACACACGAGGTAAGCTTAACACACACGCACACACACACATAGCTTCCACATCATTCATTATGTCTTTGGAAAGGAACTGAAATTGTTTCCCATTTAGACTCTTTGTTCATATATATCAGTGACAATAAATAAAACAATTACAAAACAATCACTATTTATCTTATAAGCTTAGGCTGTATCAGAGCTGCCAACTCGCACGCATCGATGAAACTCACGCATATGACCATCTCCACACACTCTCATGACATGCCTCCTATTTCTCACAATGAAATAAAAAATATAAATAATAATAACATTTTATTTTGAAATTAGGGCCTAAATATAATAACAAACAGTAAAATATGTGGATATCATTTCAATACTGGCATATTATTTACTTGTTACATGATTTATGCTTGTTAATTTCCCCCTGCTTCAGCCGGCTTTATTTGGATGTTGAGGCATACACCTCCATCTAGTTCCATCCAGCCACGGAGCTGCTGTATTCCAGCTAAAAGGTGCTTTAAAAATAGTATACTTAGCTCCATTAAAAACGCACGAGTGAGGTATGTACTGTATTTGCGGCAAATTGAAGAATCGATTGATTTTTATTGCTTTTCCAGTGAGGCACGAGAGGAAATAAAGAAAAAGTCGTGGTATTGTAATCCTGACCTTTGCACCACGTGCACGCCGCCAAGCACTTCAGTAATAACAAACATTGAGCTGTTAAGTGATGTATACCGTGACACTTGACTTGTTCTTTTTGGTGTGGTCAATAGCCTACCTAAAGCCAACAAAAAAAAATTAAAAATGCTACTGCATCAAGAAAATGGAACGGCTTGTGACACAGTAGAGAGAAAAAGAGCCTTTGGCATGTTATGGGCAGGTCTCAGCCGCCGAGAGGAGGTGCGTCATTAGCACTGTTACCGTTCAACAATTAGTCGGCTGTCTATCCGAGAATGGAACACAGGCACTGTCACTGACCGACCCGCTTAGGGCAGCCACAGTGAGATGGCAGCTCAAGAGCGCCACATCTGGTTACAGCCTGTATGTGACAGATTCCGGACAGCAACCAAAACTGATGAGATGAGGGGTCCGAGACGATTGAGGGTGAGCGCAAGTACCGTTTGACGCCGTCTACGTGAGCAAAACATACATGCACACGGCCCCTACAGAAAACCCTTTTTTTGCCCATCAACAGAGTAGGAACTCTTCACTTCAGACTGTGGGCACCTGCCTCTGTGTCATTTTTTGGCACTTTATTTCCCTGTTTCTGTCTGAGAATGGAAAACAGGGACTGTCGCTGACTGACCATGGTAAGGACAGCCATGCGTAAATGAGCAAAAACTGGGTTTTCCGTAGGGCCCGTGTGCACGCATGTGTTGCTCACATAGACGGCGTCAAACGATACTTGCACTCACCCTCAATCGTCTCGGACCCCTCATCTCATTATCAGTTTTGGTTGCTGTCCGGAATCTGTCACGTACAGGCTGTAACCAGATTTGGCGCTCTTGAGCCGCCATCGTCACTCGTGGCTGCCCTAAGCAGGGTCGGTCAGTGACAGTGCCTGTGTTCCATTCTCGGGTAGACAGCTAACTGATTGTTGAACGGTGACAGTGCAAATGACGTACCACCTCTCGGTGGCTGAGATCTGCCCGTGACATGCCAAGGGCTCTTTTTCTCTCCCGTGTCACAAGCCGTTGCATTTTCTTGATGCAGTAGCATTTTTCGTTTTTTTTGTTGGCTTTATGTAGGCTATAGACCACACCAAAAAGAACAAGTCAAGTGTCACTGTACACATCACAAACAGCTCAATGTTTGTTATTACTGAAGTGCTTGGCGCGTGCACGTGGCGCGCGTCAGGATTACAATACCATGCGCTTTTCTTTATTTCCTCTCGTGCCTCACTGGAAAAGCAATAAAAATCAATCGATTCTTCAATTTGCCACAAATACAGTACATACCTCACCCGTACGTTTTTAATGGAGCTAAGTATAGAATTGGATGTGTCTGGTCAATTGAAAGATTCAGCTTGTACTCTTTTGTCTGTTCTGCACCACATCAAACTCCTGTCAGCCACTCGTATGTTTTACCCGAAGTGAAGCCTTGAAATTGAAATTATTCTAATGTTTATTTTTATTTCTATTATTATTATTGTTGTTGTTGTTATTAATATTATTATAATGAGAAAACCATAAAAAATTGAATTAATGAGATTAAAACATTGAGGTTAGAGTCTTAAGCATGATGGGTTTAAGACATAATTATGGGAAAAAACGTTGACATTAAGGCCAGTATTTTGACCTTTACTTAGTTAGTTACTTATTGTCACTTCTTTCAGTGCACAAATAGTCTAAACAGGAAACAGTTTCTGTTCCCAGCTGGTGATGCATTGTGGGATTTATACTTGGCCAAATACCGCTCAGGAGCGGTCTTACCGTAAGTGTGGATAAAGTGCAAATCAAGCGCACTGCACTTTTGGTCGCTTGAGAAGTGGGACACACATGCGCACTTGCACTAAGCGCATGAATGTACACGTCAAGTGCCTAAGCATTGAAGTGTGATCAAGCAAGCATAATTGGACAGCCCCAATACTTTGAAAAAAGAGGGAAGACCATAAGGAACCAATAACAATGCTTTAATTTGTCACATAACTCTGGAAGCCATGATGAATCCCTTTTTTGCAGAATTTCTCAGAAAAAACTCCTGTGCTATTTTGCTCCGCAAAAACAGTCTGACGTTGTTGTTTCCTTGCCCTTTTTGGTCTGGAAAATATATATATATATATATATATATTCACAATAGTAGGTGAGTGAAGCTTAATTTCTGATAGTTTAATTCACTTCATTTGCTAATTAAATGATGGAATGGTTAAGGGCCCTGATAATACTACTGATCAAAAGTTACTCAATCAAAAACAGTACTTGGACTGTATTGTGAATAGTGGTCTCTCGTGGCACATTACGGATGAGGTGACACGTAGAAGGCTGGTGAACTCAGTGTTACAGGAGTCAACCTTGGATCAGATATTAACTTCAGATCCTGATATTGTGAATAACATAGAATTTGGCCCCCCTCTAGGGAGGAGTGATCACTTGACTGTGGATGTGGAGTTGAAATTGTGTGACAATGCAGAATATGTTAGCTCAGTTAAATATAACTGGGCAGGCTGTGATAGTACCAAAGTGGCTCTCATGGGTTTGCAAATAGATTGGTCATTCTCAAGCATGGGTTGTGTAGATTCGCAGTGTTCTGAATTAGAGCATAAGTTATCAAATATTATTGAAATCTGTGTACCAACTTGTACCCTGAAAACCACCGGGGAAGGGATACCATTGAAAAAAAAAAACACTGTGGGAATGCTCCAAACTTTGACGTGCAAGGAAAGCAAAGGATCTAGCTTGGCATACTTTTGATGCCTCACCTTCATATGTTAATCTTATGGGAGCAATGGAGGCACAAAAATGTTATGAGTCTGTAGAATGGAAAAGTAAAGAAAAATATGAATTCAAATTGGCGAAAGGCATAAAGCATAATTCTAAGAGGTTCTTTGCTTACTTGCGCTGCAAAAAGAAATCTAATGCAATTGTATCTAATTTAAGAAAATCTAATGGGGAGTTGACATCCAATCCTAAAGAGGCTGCAGAGGTGCTTGTTAATTCATTTGCTTCAGTGTTTACTTTAGAATCAGGTCTTACAGAAGATTGCCAGCTGGATAATATAATAACAGAGCAAATTGATCCATTGATAATTTATGATATGGATGTTAAAAGGGAATTATTGGCACTGAATATCTCTAAAGCAGCAGGGCCTGATGGAGTGCATCCTAGAATAATTAGAATCCTGGCTGAAAACGATGATTTTGTCAATGCAATTGTAAATTTATTTAGATCAATAACTAGTACTGGAAGAATACCTCAGGCATGGAAAAGAGCTATTATTGTTGCCCCGCACAAGAAAGGGTCATTTAGTGATGCCGATAATTACCGGCCTATATCCTTAACTTGTATATTGTGTAAAGTTTTTGAGAGGCTTCTAAGTAAGCATTTATATAATCATGTTAAGGATTTTATAAGCCAGTACCAACATGGGTTTATGGAAGGAAGGTCCTGTCTGTCAAATTTGCTGGAATCTCTACAAATGCTTATTGACATTCTAGAAAGTGCAGACCCAGTTGATTTGATTTATTTGGATTTTCAAAAGGCATTTGACAAAGTTGCCCATGAAAGGTTATTATTGAAACTACAGGCCTACGGAATATCGGGACGGATCTATGAGATTATAAGAAGTTTTTTGACCGACAGGACAATGGCTGTACGGGTTGGAGATCATGTCTTATCATGGGTGCCAGTAACTTCAGGAGTCCTGCAGGGCTCCGTACTGGGCCCTTTATTATTTCTTATCTTTATCAATGATATGCCTGATGTTACAAATTTCAGTACCATGCTTTTTGCTGATGATTCCAAAATTATTGGAAATGCTAACTGCCCTGAAGTTATTCAATCAGATATTCATAGTCTTTCTCAGTGGGCTAACACATGGCAAATGTGTTTTAATATAACTAAATGTAGTGTAGTCCATATTGGAAAGGGAAATCAAATGAATAATTATGTGATAGGCACCACTCAGTTAAGATGTCCACAGAGTGAAAGGGACTTGGGGCTTATTCTCTCTGTTGGAAATACATTGTGGGATGATCACATTCATGAGGGAATCGGAAAGGCAAAAAGAAATACAGCCTGGATTATAAGGAATGTGGTGTCGCGTAACCCCGAGGTTCTTATTCCTCTTTATAAGGCATTCATTAGACCCCACTCGGAGTACTGTGTACAAGTGTGGTCCCCAGTTGCCAGGCATGGTAATTGGGGTATTATAATGGAAATTGAAAAATGCCAAAGGGATTTTACAAGAATAATAAGGGGAATGGGCTTACTAGATTATAGGGAAAGACTCGACAAGCTAGGCTTAACAACATTATTTGAACGCAGGATGCGTGGTGATCTCATTGAAACCTATAAAATCTTAAATGGCCATGTAAATTATGGAAGCAATATGTTTGATACAAATGAGCATTATAACACACGTAATCTGTGTTATTCAACATTATGTAATACAAGGCTGGGTTCAGATTTTTTTAGTAAACAGGTCATCAAATATTGGAATAATTTACCTTATCATGTTAAGTTTTCACCTAGCATAAATTCCTTCAAAGCAGGTCAGGACTTTCTCAAAAAGCAAAATCCAGATTCTCCTCATGGCTTCTGGCAACTATCGCAAGAAATTTTTAATTGCATTGCAGATGTAGCAGACCGTAGGAGGGCCCGGGCGGGGACTTGAACCTCCAGACTCCCGGGTAATAGTCTAACGCGCTGACCATGTCGCCAAAGAGCCAGGCTCGTTGGCAAGGTAGCCAAGGCGCAGACTTATTAGGAGGCATTCTCGTGACAGGACCCATCAACTGTCACACAGACAAAAAAGAACATGTAAAATTTCTTAGACTGAACCCAGAGGTTGCTATGCGTCAGCATGTCTATGTGTAGTTTTAAATTTTTTAAATTCTTTTTTAACTTTTTTTTTTTTTTTTTTTTTTTTTTTACTTGATGGAATATTTTATGTATTGTAAAAATGTAATTGATATTTGTGATGCCCAGGGTGGCATAATAAAGTTATCTTATCTTGGAAACTTGTTAAAATGCAATTGTTGACCTGAGGTAACAACGTACCATTATCAAATACAGAGACAGGTATTTCTACTATAGTATAAGATAGGGTATATTGTAAAATGGATTATAATTAATTATTGTAACTTCTTTATATTTTTATAGAATGCTTAGCACATTTGCTTGTTTTTCAGTGCCTCCTCCAGAAGCAATAGAAAAGGCTAAGGATCTGGGATGGACAAAATGGCGGACACGCTACGTCCACTTCTCCGATAACGCGCAGGGAATTCGTCCTGGGCAGCCTGGCCATGATGGGCTTCACAAGGTGCGTTCCCTCCTGTCATCACTCCTGGAAAGTTTCAAAGCGATTCCAATGGATGAGAAGCTTGGTGTTGATAAGTAAATTGTGCCATTCAAAGGGAAAAGTGGCCTAAAGCAATATAACCCAAAAAAACCAAAGTACTGGGGTTAAAATAAATGTGTCCTGACCGACAGCAGTGGGATGGCCTACAACTTTGAGGTCCACACAGGCCCAATCTCACCAATGAATGGCATGCCAGATATTGGGGCAAGTGGCAACATTGTTTTGCAACTTTCAAGCATCGTCCCATCCAACCAGTCCCACAAGCTCTTCTGCGATAACTTGTTCACCAGTGTGGACCTCCATAAGATTCTCTAAAAGAAGGAGATCCTCTGTGCTGACACAGTGCGTCCGAATCAAAGAAATGAGGAAGAAGGGCCGGGGAACCTTTGAAGAGGAAGCTGCAAACCATGATGGAGTCCAACTTGGCGCTGTGATATGACACGATAAGCGTGCTGTTCACATTTGCCTCAGCCCACCCAACAACCTCCATCCAAAGATGGGATATGGACAAAAAAAAAAGCAGCAGTGCAGGTAATTTTATTTTTTTACTAAATCTCTCTCTCTCTGTGCTTTCCTTTTCTCTATTTTATGGAAAGAACTTTTAATTGCCACTGTGTCTGAAATGTGCTATTCAAGTAAACTTGCCTTGCCAGGTTACCTGCCCAAGTATTGTCCAGGCATACAACAAAAGTATGGGTTGAGTGTATCTTCTGGACTCACTGATAGCTCTCTAAAGAACAAAGATCTGGTCCAGGAAAATGGTACCACAAGATTGTGTTCCACATACTGGATTTCACCTTCGTGAATGTGTGGCTGTTGTACCGTGGGACTGCATGGACTGTGGCATCCAGAGGAAAGATCAGTACAGCTCACTAAAATTCGAGGCTGGAGTTGCAGCTTGCCTTTGCAATGAGAGGAAGGTCCTGAGGAAGAGGGGGAGACTATCAAACAATGCTGATGGAGACCTGGCTGAGGAGAGGCACAGCGGCCCGACATCACCAGCGCCGTCACCATCTGTGCATCAGGACAACACTGGCCATTGGCCTATATGGGTGGAGAAAAAGGGCTGGTGCAAATACCCTGGATGTAAGGGTATAGTGAAAGTGCAGTGCTCAAAGTGTGTAACTTACCTCTGCTTCATTCCACACAAGAACAGCTTCTTTGACTTCCATAAGCATTGAGCAGCAACACTACAAATGTTGGCAACGCTTGTCAGCAAAGACACAGGAGACTGACAGAAAACAAGCATTGAAATGAAGCAATGATGATCAACCTCTTGGCTTTGGCACTAGTTTCTTGTTTTGCAAACGGTTATGAGCTTTGCTTGGATTAGTAGTACATGTAATGTTCAAAGAATTATACTTAGACTCTTCGAGACATCAATGGGTTGTTCCACAATGGTACATTGTTGCCAACAGGCAACATTCAGATATGAAATTTATGAAAAGAGTTCCTTTTTGACTGTTTCTGGAATTTTAAATGGCATGAATTGCGACCTGTTGAGGCCAATATTTTCCATATGTTTATGAAATAAATTTTGTTCAAATTGGAAACAAAAGCTCCCTTTTTTACATATTTACAAATATGGTACAATGTTGCCACTAGGCAATGAACCCTAAAAACTTCCAAAAAATTTTTTTTTAATTTCTATAGATTGTGTTTATTTAGTCTATTTTAAAACAAACAAAAAAAACAACAATTTTTCTTCTTCTTTGCATCATAATGCGTATCATAGAGGGTTAATAGCACTATGAAGTGGTATTAGGATAAGGGTTCATAAAGTGTGGATTAAGTGCTCCTGAGATTGGGCACTTTCAGAAATGGGACCATGTTCCATACTTAAGCGGTGGGACTTCAACGCGGACTCGGGATCGCGAGACTGCAATTGTGGGTATTAGGATGGAGCCCATATTAACCCTTGTGTTCTGTTCGGGTCAAATTGACCCGTTTCAAGTTTTTACGAAAAGAAAAATGATACAAGGATACATTTTTTTAACCTGAAATTCTTTGTCTTTGGCTCATTTTCTTTGAAGAACATATAAAAGAAAAAAAATTAATTGAATATACATGCTACAATGCCCCCGCACATTTATATCCTTCATGTTCGGGTCAGATTGACCCGGATACACACAGAGAGAGAGCACACACACACACACACACACACACACACACACTCTCTCTCTCTCTCTCTCTCTTACTCAGACACACACACACACACACACACACATATACATACAGGGGCTCAAAACTCTAGCTGGTCTTGATGCCCAGTCATCAAACCTGATGACCATCGACAATATGTGAAAGCTTCTTATGTTAGCAGCTGAGCGGGGAGGCTGTCTCATTGGGGATGAGAAATAGTCAAGTATGACATCTGGCTAATACTCAAGCCAGCCACTGATCCCTCCATCCCTTTGTACACATAGGTAGAGAGAGAGATGTACACACTCACACCCCTGCAAATTGTGACAATCCCAATACCGTGAGGCTGTCTGCACCTATTTTCCTGCACTCTTTACATACTATCACAACATTTAAAATTTTCTCACACTGTACCCCTCATGCCTGCACATTGGGGGAGGGGAAAAACAGATAAATAATGCATAATAATTTATACAGGGAAGCCAGAGGGAGGTAGCCTGGTAAAACCAGACTCTGCTACTTCGCTTTGCTTCGTACACAGAGTCTGGTCCGTCGTCATTGACAAATGTATACTTCCTGGTGGGTGGGCGCTTGTCAGAAGTTTAAAATCATTGGTCTACCCGTAAACTAATCACTATCATTTGGCGATGAAGTATGTTATGTGCTGGCTCAGCCGCCCAGTACTTCCGCTGTGAACACAGTCCTTCATACCAGGAATGCAGCGAAAACAAACTGATCAGTACATTAAAGTTAATACTGTGCTCATACATATGCCCATCTACTTCATTTTAGCCTTCACTCACTCACTTAGAAAAACCAAATGTGCTTTTCTGTTCTCCTTACAAGAAACAAACTGTTGAGCTATCGTTTATCCTGCCGATACTGCTGCTATTAAAAAAACATAAGAGACCCGAAACTAACAGCACAATTGGCGAGAATAACGCATTATTTACATTAGGACGAAATCTGTGTTGACAAGAAATCTGAACCGTTAACCATACTTAAGCTAACATCATACCCAGCTCACTATCTAACTTTATAGTGACATAGTTTGGCTCTAAGCGTTTGGCTGTCTCAGACAGTCGTTTCATTCATGGATAATGACAACATAAGACTGAGACAGCGAATAGGTCTTGTGACATGAACAAAAACACAGCTTTTAAAAAGTTTGCTGCTAACTTAAATAGTGTGAAATTTGCAGGCAATGTAACACTAGAAGCTACAAGCTAGCTGAGGTGGTTCGGCTGTCTCTCACAGAGATAAACAGGGTGCCTATTTCATGTTTCATGATGGATATTAAGTAGATATGACAACTTTTCTCGAAACCTGTAGGGAATAGCGCTACAACATCATTTCCATTCAAAAAACTAACCAAACATTCCTCTTGTTGTGGCTTTAAGTCGCTGATACTGGGGATTTTCTGCATGACAGAGCGAATGGCCTCCCCTGTATCTATGTCCGTGGCCATCGTTGATTTCGAAGACTACAATTTCAAACTCGGCGCAGCTGCTACATCATGGCTCTCGGCCACACCTTCTGTTCGTTGGTTGGTCCGGCGTATTTTCTGCCGAGGTAAACGAGGCAGAGCGCCGAGTGACCAGACTGAGTAATGAAGTGAAATGAAATTAAGCGGAAGTACGAAGACTGGCGGAGTCAGGCTAAGAGGGAGGAGCCCCTGAAAAAAACCAGGGGACATGGGTGGTGCTGGATATGACGCAGGGTCTCAGTGGCCACAACATCACCTTTGATAATTTCTTTACCTCCTACAACCTGGGACAGGAACTTATCAAAAGAATGCTGACAATGATTTGAACAATTAGAAAAAACAAGATGGCGCTCCCACCTCAGCTTCTAACAGTAAAGAACAGGCCAGTCCATTCCTCCAACTTTCTGTTTATGGCCAACACAGCCCTGGTATCCTACATACCCAAAAAAGGGCAAAAATGTGGTGCTCATGAGCACTCTACATAGGGATGGAATGATCAGTGACCAGGAGGACCGTAAGCTAGCGGTCATACTTGATTATAATGCCACAAAAGGAGGGGTAGACAACTGTTGGCCTGGTTCAGCTGTCAAAGAAGAACTTTATGGTGGCCACTCATGATCTTTTACAATATTCTGAATGTGTCGGCTTATAATGCATTTGTAATCTGGATGGCAATCAACCCAGACTGGAATCAAAGGACGCTCCAAAGAAGACGGCTTTTTCTAGAGGAGCTAGGCAAGGCACTGGTGACACCGCACATACAGAGGAGACAATATTAGTTCAAATTAAAAAAAAATAATTCATTGAAACAATGTTTCATTTCATTTTTTCATAGATAAGCATTATTTATGCCACCTTCAGTTATGCCAGTCTTTATTATAGTAGATTTTTTAGATGAATATTAAATTCACTATCACAAAAACGCCTGATACGTCCATTGTTAAATGTGATAAATCAGAGATTAATAGCAAATATTCATTAAATATGTTATATACATTTTTTGGAATTGAGATAAAGACAATACATGTTCAGTATTTTAATAAACATTTTTATTTCTGTATTGCTTTTAAAATCCCAAAAAATGTCCCGGGTCAGATTGACCCGAACAGTGCACGAGGTACGTAAAAGTGAACCTAACACAAGGGTTAACAGCTTTGCTTGCAACCAATGAACTCAGTCCTGAAACCTTCGAGATAACTGAGAGACGTGGCTACGGCAGAGGTGGTTGGCAAAAATAAGGACGCGGCAGAGCCCTTCTACAGCGAGCCTATCCACTTCCCATTACTGTCGTTGTACTGATGTTGGCTGAAATTCACTTGCTGGGCGTTTGCAAAATAGTACTGAATGAATGTGAGTGAATGACGTTAAACGACTAAAATAATTATTCACACCTGCTTCACGTAAAAAGCCAATATTTATTTTAGTTTTGGCAAATATAGAATCGATAATAAATCAGAATTGATATGAAAAAATACGTTGTTTCATTTTTCTTACAGTGATGGGCGATTTTATTTATTTATTTATTTATTTATTTATTTTCGCGAAACGCAAGCATTATGCTTAGCCTAAATGTATGACTTTACAACTGATTCCGACCAAACACCCTCCCTTGACAACGCCCAGAGCCATCAGTCAGCAAGCAACGTTACCTTGAACTAACTTACATGCTCTACGACAATAACATGAACACAATCACAAGAATTATGTTATCTGCTTTTGAGTGAATTAAATTCCTTATGTATTTTCCAAACATTAACAACAACAGACGCTAGGGGTGCGGTTAAAAAATAAATAAATAAATAAATAGATTAAAAACAAACACATAAATAAATAAATAATTATACTAATAATACTACTATTTATAATAATAATAATAATAATAATAATAATAATAATTTTTTAAAACTTGCTTAGGCTCGGTGATCTACTACAAGCAAGCGGCTGGGGTAGTCTAATATTATAAAGTGACTCGTGGTGCGTGACGTCACTATTACGCACGAGAACGTATTTTACTACAGTTGAAAGCCCGGAAAAAAATCTTAAAATTGAACTGTATCTATTTTCTTGACCCTTTTAAACATAAACATAGTGAAAATCGCCGGAATTTTTTTCTTCCACAATGAACGTACCATTTTAGGCGCTGCCATGGCTGCAGCTCTATATAGGCTCTCGTTGATTCACTATCTCGCTAGCGCCCCCCCTTGAAGGAAGAAAGTCTGGGGAAAATTTTCCAGACACGGCTGAACCACCGCCGGATCACTGCCGTTGTTTCTTTGATGCTCTGTGCTGCGTCTGTGAACTTGCTCCTGCGCGACTGCATGAAACGTGAGCAACAGCAGATCTGCCTCACCGATAAGTTATTTACCATTCCGCTATTGTTGGGCACCGAAGAGCGTTCTAATCACGTGCTTGTGCTCTTACACTTTAAATGATAAAATGAAGAAAAACTAAAGGGTTCAACCGACGTAAGTCAGCTGGAATTTTTCAAATGATTTTTGTTGTACATCACTCACAACCCTATTCAGCCATCCCATGCTCGCCATGCCGTTTTCATGTAGCCAACAGAAAACCCCTTGTAGGCTATGTTGACACTGCGCTGCACTTAACTTTGCGGATGAGTGAAATCTGATGTAAATTACTCTACTGAGATATATCGGTGGTTTGTGTTGATGCACAGCCTACTGCAGCAGTAGGCCTCCTTGAGGAGGTCAGTCACATGTGAGGACTGGAAAGAAAGCTGAAGGCACACGAGAGCTTGAACCAGATCCATGCTTTCGCCTGCACTGTTTTCCCTTTCTCTCTCGGAAATGTAAATTATGTCTCACTCGTGTTTTTTATTATATGCAGGCTTAAAATATTTGATGTGCTTCTGCGGCAGAAATTGTAGATTAATTTCCGGGGTCAGCTCTCTTGAACTTGGTTGAGTGACGCATCTCAAAACTCGGGCCAGCGATTTTCTCGTAAAATACACTGACAGGGCACTCACTTTGCCCGTGCACACGTTCCGATGCAAGCTTTTAGTCCTACGCACTAAGTGCGCACATGCACACACTTTGCAGCGGTGGTAGACAGGCCACCCGCACGCATCGACTGCCCATTGACCTATTTGTTTACATGGCTTAAAGTGACGGAAGGCCTTACAAAATAAATATTTTTTCCACTTCACTATAAATCAGGCTTAGTTTTATAAAGAGTGCAGCGCTGTGACCTATATTTTATTGACAGAGAACTGAGTTTTCTGTCATCATCGTCAGGATTAAATTCGTCAACTTATGAGTAGTCTTGGAAACAGGAAGACAAGAGCACGACTGTAAACTTTATCGCAAACAATACTAGAAACAAGCTGGTCAGAGCTATTTTTAATAAGTACATAGGCCTAATTCCGCGGCAAAATTTAACTAAGCCCCATTGGTGTCCAGCAGGTGGCACGTTTTGTACATTTTTTGCGTAGTTGCCAGATGCAGGCTGACGCTAAACCCTCTGTGAACAGTTCGATTAATACCGACATCGATTATTATTATTATTATTATTATTATTTATTATTATTATATCAACGAACTACATATGTTGTATCAATCTTATCCTGAACTATTAATATTTAACAGGAAAAACGTTTGTAAGATGAACATTATACTCAAAAATATGAATGATTGCCCAGTGTCGGCTTTCAACCAAAGAGTTAAAATTAAAGTTAATGATTCGTCGCTATCTTACGTAAAAACATATTTTTTCTGCTTTAGGTTCTTACATATGAAACCACATGAACGTGTAACACGCTGACATGAGTGTGCATTGCATTTTACAGAACTAGGGCACCGCTTGCTTGCGTATGCCGTCCAACTAAACTGTGAACACTTAAATCCGTTTGGAAATTTCACATTATAATGCGATTGATTGCTTTCCTTTTTTCCGTTGTGACTTTTTATGTCATGTAAAAGTAAAGACATGCTCTTGATCTGTTTTCGTTTTAGCAGGGGTGAAAAATTGAATAATGGTTTTTGGTGCTTTAATATGTGAAGACCATTGTTTTTCTTTTTGCTCCCAAATGAGAGTGGCAGTTGTGTATTTACCTTAATTACAGAAAAGCGCAGGTTGATTTGTGAGCCTTCCACCACGTACGGGAGCGAGTTTCTAACTGGAAACCCTGAGGGGTGATAGAATAAAATTTAAAAATAAATAAATAAAAAAAACAACATCAATTTACTGAACAGCCCCCGCTTGAATTTTCCGAGTTTATTTCCTTTAATTCCGCAGCCAAACTTGCGAAACTCTTTGAACACAAACCTATTAATGGAAACAATTTGTAGCGAATGTAACGGATAAGAGTGACACCACATTTGCCTCCAGATAGAAAAGTTATGCGAGCCAATGTGACATTTTATCGAATAATAATGATAATAATAATGCATTAACTATTGATAGTTGTGAGACTATTTTCAAATAACCTATTTGCCAAACCACTGATCTCTCGCATATAGCAAACAATTAAAACAATTAAATTTTTCATTTTATTTTATTATTGTATTCTACCTAATTAATTTGTATAATAATATTTAAATTCGTATTTATAAATAGTACTCCTCCTGACCTGAGACAGTCTTGAGGATATCTTTATTTTACGTTTTTTGTATTTCAATCGTCTTAGCATGTTTTCCACCTGGGTACAAGTTTTCGTAATTATTTTGTCAAGTTGCCTATCCATTCTGCCAGATTACTGTAATAGTCAGATGAAGATACATAAATGATATTAATATTAAAAACTATTTAATATGTTAATATGGGTGCGGTATACATACACCCTTAGTAGTGCTGAGATTTAATTTACAAGTCTAGTTGTAATTATGCCCCCGCCATCAACTCCCCCGGTCGTTCTGCCCGCTCCTTAAAATAGTTGACATCACCTAGGCAAAGTCTTGGGGCTCTCGGTCCAAGTTAGAACTCGAGCCGAGTGTGAAGCACTCCTTTTTTGGACGGGGGCTGGCTGAATTATGCGCATGTGCACGTGAAAGGGTTTGGTTGCAATAAAGAGGCGGTTTGAGCGCAGACCGAAGGATAGTGTTTGAATGTCTTTCACTCGAATCGCAGCCCTTGGGCGCAACGTACTTCCTTTGCATTGCTGAGAACTTCGGGCATTTTGCAGCGCTGTCACTTACAACTTTTCGTCCGAGATTTTCAGGAGATCAGAACTGTCCATAAACGTTCAAACGACACCTGCAGCAGGCAACTTCTGCATTGATTTGCAAAACTTACCGACTCCTGTGAGGAAACTTCTTCCAGCCTGACCTTGTTGGATTGATCGCCACTGACTGGGTAAATATCACTTATGGATGTTTTATAAAATAGGTCTCTTCACTCTCTTATAAGTTATTAGGACTTGGTCGAAGTTTCTTTTCTGCCTGTAAGGATAGAGGCACGCGCAATTGCCGGCTCTAAATTTTAATGGACAGGGATCTTCAGAGATAAGACAGATAATTTTTTTTATGGACTGTTAACACTTGATTACGGTACTGCTCGGGTTGTGTGCCGAGGCAGGATACCTCAAAAATGTTCAATCATTGGCCCCTTTTAGAACGCGCCGATGAGCTGGTATTGAGCGCGGCACGTGCAATTTCGACTACTTTCGAGACGGAGATGCGCGCGCTATCAACAGGTGTGAGGACACAGGGGAAGCACCGACCCAATGCACGACTTTCTTGGTGGAATTCGTTTTTTCTAAAGTGTAAATTTAGCATTAAGGTCAGGCTATGTAGATTCACTAATATTAAATATTTGGCTCTGATTCACAGTAAACTACTCTGTTATAATTGCCTGATTATGGGGAATGATAAATACTTGCATTGATAACATGACAGTCTTACTGTCGTTCAGATGACGTTAATAACATGAGATCTTAACGAAAACAAATCGATTAGTAACCTACTGCCTATAGGACAGATGTTTCCAAACATGCCGAACAGGATTATATATATATATAATTTTTTTGGGGGGCGGGGGAGTCCTGGCATAAACGAATATTTTTTTCCATTAATACTTTTTTTAATTGCTGTCATTTAAACAGAGTTGAGGTAAAATACACCATTCGCGCGTTCAAATTCGTTCTTCGATTTTCTGCCCCCTCAGGAACAGCATCAAAGGATGCAGCAGTTTCCAGATTTTGTAAAGGTGCTAATATATTCTTAAAAAGTGTTGCGAGGAATTCGGCCATCTGCTATCGCGCGTTAAGTTCCCTAAATGATTGTATAGCTCGTTTGGCTTGAAATTAGGGTGAACAGATCGGATAAAGGTGGATACCTCTTTGGAAGAGAAATATTGAATAATCAAATAATGGCTTGGTAAAACTGATATCTTCAGTGCGTTTTATAGCCTACTACCTACAATAATAATTATTCTGTTGATGCTGCAGCTGCTACTGCTACCACTACTACTACTACTACTAATAATAATTACATCGACAGTCTCGTCGCTGTCATCATTATAGGAGCCTCTGCGCTCCAGTGTTTTGAATTAGTGTTCATGCCTCAGTATTAGGTCTTTTAGTGATTATTAGTTTGTCGTACTGTGCTGAATTTTGGCGACTGGCACGCCTTTATCACATAGCCTATTTGTATGCCTGTGGATGGTATACCAGAGATACCATTAAGTAGGCTAAGCCATAATTTTTTTTTTGTCCGGCAACATGGACCCCGTTGAAATGGTCTGATATCTGCGCGAAAAGATTTGTTATGCTGAAACCACGACGTAAACGGTGTAATCTATCAGTTAGACGAATTTCCACAGGGCTCTTGGTAGTCCTAGTTTAGCTACTGACAAACAGCCTCTGGACACTTGGCCCTTGTGTGAAGCACTTTTTGAAGTGTATTGAATGACAGTTACAGAGTGATTTGTTTCCCCTGGCTATAGTCTAGGTCACCGGAGCAGCGAAAGGACAAGATGTTTAGCTGCTTCATGTATTTCGGCAAACTGTGCATCAGGCATCTGGTGAAATGCCCGAAATTTTGAATCAGTCAAATCTCTAGGAATTTCATAAAATGACTGATTACACAGTTTGCCTGTAACATAGGCTATATGAAGTCATCATTACTGTCCTTTCTTTCTCCCGTGGTCAATGAGTTCAACACCCGATAGTATGTAATATTAATACGTGTCTGCGTGAAAGCAATAAAAAGGGAAAATAAAACAGTGTGATAAATAGGCCTACTAAATGAATACATACCTAAATGCATCTTTTAAATACCCGGCATTTATGGCAAGTTCTAACGCTTTGCCACGTTCTTCACTTTCCCTCGCCATCGGTTTCATTTCATTGCGGTCATGCACTCATGTGCATCAACGCACGAATGAAGACAGGCGCACAGACGATCATTCCTGCGCGATTGCTGAACAATTCACTAAAGGCTATACATTAAAGTTGTGCACTGAAGTTAAGTTTGAGACAAATGCCCGCGCGCGCGCGCACACACACACACACACACACCGAAACACGCAGTCGCTCTCTCTCTCTCTCTCTCTCTCTCTCTCCTATCTGTCTTACCTCTCTCACACACGCGCGCACACACACACACCTCGACCAAACCAATTCACATCAGAAATTTAAAGAGACATCTCGCTTCTTTAAATCTTTGATATGAAATCTACCAGCTAATTTATAACTGCGTTTTGGGCTACCTCACAAATAGTCAAATAATCTAGCAAAAATGGTTAAAGTGTCCATCTTCGTTTTAGTGAATAGTTGTAACACTGATTTATTCAATATCATGATGATAAAAATAAATGCTTATTCGTTGTAAAATATGTTTATCCGACTCAGAGTACATGTGTCTATTAGGGCCAATGTGAGCCCTTTTAAATGTTGATACGATGAACATTTTACTGTGTGCTACATGCAGCTTCTATTACTAGGCCCCTTACTACAACTACCAATACTATTACGGCTATTACAACTACTATTGCTGAAGCTAATACTACTACTACACAGACTACAACAACTACGACTATAATAATAATAATAATAGTAATAATAATAGTAATAATAATAATAGGACTAGGCCTATAACTTGTCTAATTCATGTATGATTTTTGGGCCATTAAATAATCGAATCCGAAAATATTATACGTAAAATAAAAATAAGTGTACTGGCATTATTTTTTGTTTGCAACTGACTTTTTCGCAATATACAGCGAAGCATTTTCACCTATCGTGTTAGAACAATACCCCTGTTAGATCAAGGCCGTTTGCGGCAATAGAAATCGCAAGTGATCTATCAGCGCTGTCACCACCTAATGGCTTGCTGTATTTGTGAGGAGGAATCAGGCCTGAAGTTGATAAAAGTCAGCGCTTGAGTAGCAAAATGGGCACTCTGGTGTGACTTCTCTGGCCAGTATCAATGCAAAAAAAAAAAAAAAAATCACCAATTAGCCAGCAACTTCTTGGCTGAATGTCTCGTACGGTTAGTGCGGGTCGCCAGTTTGGTGATTCCATACGGTTGCAACGTTCTCACAATCAAACTAGATATTTACATATTTTTATTCTATTGTGTTTAAGATTTCGTTTGTATCACAGGTCACAGTTTGAATATGCGCTATACATGTGCAGCTGCTGGCCCCCGAAGTCCCTGTTTTATGAATGTTTTGACTTTTTTGGCACGTGATTTGGATTTGTGACGCGTCTTGTTGCCCGCAAAGGTCGGGGATATTTAAAACACGGAGCAAGGTTCTATAGTTACTTCCTCTCCGCGCAACTTCCTTGCAATGCACGGCATATTTCACATAAAAGGGTTAAAGATGCCAGACGGCCCGGGAGCAAGTGCTGATCTCCTCTAATGACCCAGTAAGTAAAAGTCAATTACTTCTGCGTCATGATCAGAAAGTAGAAATCCTCGGGGGACCTTTGAGCTCGAGCTGCTCTAATTAGTACTATTTCACTTTTTATTTACAAGGAAACGTCCCCCGACCCGGTCCCACAATGTTCGTAAACTTTTTTAATGCTTCAAAAAAGAATAAATCATTGCCCATCAGGGCCAAAATCATAAGTGACGTAGTGTTTCGCTATAACATTTTACAAATGCATTCACTCAGCAAGTAAACCATTTAAGAACGGCCAGAAAAAGTTTTTTTTTTTTTTTTTTGTGGAGGTCGTGGAGGGTTTATGCAAAATTCGATGATGGGCTGTGCTCAAGTAGGGAAAACATGCACGCAAACTCGTAAAAATTAGGCAAATGTAGACAATTTGTGCGCAAATAATTCTTGGCTTGCAAGACTTTCGATGCACGAGTATTATTGTAAATGTCAGACTTCTTAATTTATTCTATGGCCTACTTCGTTGGGGGAAAAAAATCTGAAAAGTAAATTTCGCGCATGTACTTGCAATGTGTCACTCATGAAACAAAGAGACAGTTGTGCTTTGTATTTATTCATATCAAACTAGATTCAACCGTTCCAAGAGGTATTTTACGTGGTGAATAAGTCGTTTCTGTGTACCTGTTCCAAATGGCCCGGGGCGCATTTCATGCAGACTGAAAACGCCCACGCCAAATACGCGCTGCTCTGAAGCTCGCGCTTCGTCTACAGAGTGACAGAACTTCGGCTTCTCGCGCCTCCCAGGCCTCCCGGACACGTCTAATCGTTGCTTCAGCCGGTGCCCTTGCGCCCCTCTTTGAAAAGGTCTGAATACACATTTATTGGCCACTTAAGAGTTAAGCGTACCGACATAGGGGCTGTTCCATGAAATAACGCCGCCTTTTGTTTGAGAGTAGAAAAAGCACATTTGTACACCTCAGCTCTTAATCCCCAGGTAATGAGGCCCCTGAAAAGATCAAATGGCGTTTAACAAGGGAGTCAAGAATAAGATTTCATTGTTTGTGTATTGGCTGTGCGTGCTCTCCGGCAAGGCTCCGTAATTAATGGCTGTTTAAATAAGGGGAAATTACTCATTTGATCGCTCACAGACATAGTACTTGACATTTATATGAAAATAAATAAGTGATAATCTGTATTATTATTATTATTATTATTATTATTATTATTATTATTATTATTATTATTATTATTGTTGTTGTTGTTGTAGCTGTCAAATGTGGAAAATCTAGAGCCACAAAGTGAAAGTCCTTCCTATTATTTTGTTCTGATCTCCCGAATTTCCTGGAGAAATCCTTAACTTTCAATGTTGTAACACTACTATCATTGTCAGCTGTACTAAATCATGTTTTTTTTTCTTCATTTTTCTCTGAAAAAGGGAAAATCCATTGTCTGCTGATCTTGATTGACGATCCCCATCAGTCAAAAAGAAAAAATGGGGAGCAAGACTCTGGCTGCACCAGTACCCTTGCATCCGTCCTTGCAACTTGCGAACTACTCCCTCCTGCAGACATCTAATGGAATCCAGCTTCCCCCCGACCACATCCCCAACATCTACAGCTTCAGCGCCCTCCACGCCGTTCAGCTGCACCAGTGGACGCTGGGATACCCTCCCATCGCCCTACCCCGCTGCACTTTCTCCAAGCTGCCAGCACTGGTGGACGGGCGATTCGCCCTGCCCTCCCTTCTGCCCCCCTTCTTCCCCCACATCATCCAGCCCAAACAGGACTCAGTGGGCTCCACTGGTGGCAGTGGAGGTGGGGGAGGACAGGCCAAGAGCAAGCCCAGGTTCGATTTCGCCAACCTGGCCGTTGCGGCAACCCAGGAGGAGCCCTTGAAACCAGAGGACCTGAGCTCTCCTCCGGCCATTGGCTCCCTGCTGGACGTCACCAAGCTCTCTCCAGAGAGGAAGCCTGGACGAGGCCGTCTGCCCTCCAAGACCAAGAAGGAGTTTGTCTGCAAGTTCTGCGGCCGGCACTTCACCAAATCTTACAATCTGCTGATTCACGAGCGTACGCACACGGACGAGAGGCCCTACACCTGCGATATCTGCCACAAGGCCTTCCGGCGGCAGGATCACCTGAGGGACCACAGGTATGAGGGCCCTGGAACCGACCAGTAACATGCTAGTCCATGTCCACGACACTGGCTGTGCTCCATGTGTAGCTGCCTCCACCGTATTGCATTACAGGCATTTAGCTGCCACGCTACATTACAGGCATTTGGCTGCGGCTTCACATCACATTTCATGCACTTGGCTGCCGATGTGGCATTACATTACAGATATTTTGCCAACTTCTCATTACCATTACAAGCATTTGGCTGCCAACTTCACCTTTCAGTACATGTGTTTAGCTGCCAGTGCTATGTTACTTTACCGGCATTCAGCTGCCAACTTCATATTGCATCACATTTATCATAAATTCCAATGCAGGGCAGAGTTTAAAGTCTAGGGGGTCAGAAAGTTAGTCCTGTCCTGGGTTTGTTCCACCCATTAACTCAGCCGGCTGATTTCACTCATTATTTCTACCTTCTGGCCGGAGAATTGTGCTAATGAGCAAATCCTGGTGGTTGGAACAAAATATTGGAGTGACTTTTATTGTTTGAATCTGGATTTTACAGCTTTGACATCTGCAAAAATTGAAAAAGTCCACTTTTTTAATTATTGCATGCCAATGACCCAGAAGTATCGATCGAGCAAATTTTCACTATTCTGCTAGTCATGAAATGTACGAAAAACAAAAATGCCTACCATCCAAGTTTTCTATCTTTTTTCTTAAATGAAGTGTTATTTTAAAATTTTTATATGAGGCACTGATTGATTGTCTTTGGTGGTTTTTCTCCCAGGTACATTCACTCCAAAGAAAAGCCATTCAAATGCCAGGAATGTGGAAAAGGCTTTTGCCAATCCAGAACTCTGGCAGTCCACAAAACTCTGCATATGCAAGTCAAGGAACTAAAACCATCAAAGATAAAGTGATATCCTAGATCCAGGACATGGTGTGGAGAGTGTTAGGGGGGACACTGGAACACTATGGACCAAGCAAAATGGAAGAAAACACAACTAAAAATGGACAAGAGAAGGGAACGCCATTGCTTCTGTGTGCCTTAACAGAAATTTAGCGAGAAATGCGGTTGTGTGTCCGAGCAAGGAAAGTGGCCGCACAATCAACTGCTTGGGGAATGTGGATGGAGTTTCAGGAGATCTACATCACTCCGCCTGCCAGAAAGGCATCATTTTTTTCTCATTAAAGTGATAATTCACAGACAGAGAATACATAAGGTTTGGACCAAAAAAAAAAAAAAAGATTATATACTCCACATAAAGGAGTCGGACTGAAATGAAGATGAAATTATGCAATATCTTTTTTTTGTGGAAACACACCAAGACTTCATAAAAAGAAGCATATCAGATCTGTGCATGTGTGTGTGTGTGTGTGTGTGTGTGCGTTTGAGAGAGAGAGAGAGAGAATGAGATGCCTAGCGCAATGGACTGTAGATTTAAATGCAGAGAGGGGATTGATGGATCTGTAGCCCATGATCTGCAATTTTTGGCAGCGTCATGGACATGAAAATCTCACTTTTAAACTGAACATCTTGAAATTGATGTCTGAGTCTTGTGCAGTCTTTGTAATATAAAATGATGACATTCCTGGCAGCATACGTCTTCTCTTACCTTTAAAGCTCACATTCCGATTTTTTATTATTATAATTATTATTGTGTGTTTTTGTACAGATTTCCCTTATGAAAATGTTATTTGGCACTTTACTCTGATTATTGAATATTTACATATATCACTGGATTCCTTAAACTTATTTTTAAAATAAATAGTCATTTTCTAAACAACACTTTTTTGTTTCATTTACAGAAAATCTGAAAAGCATTCATGGGCAAATTGTAAATTTTGTACCGATCTCTGCAGTTTACACCCTTGCTTTCAAGTGCGTTGAGAGGTGCATGAATATGAGAAACAAATAGAATATTTAGTTGTTATGCATATTATTATTTTTTTTATAAATTAGACATTATGGGCATTGGAAAATGAAATTGGTCACAGCTATTTTCCCAAGTCCATACATCCATGTAGAAAACATTACACATATTTATTGAGAAGATGCTTTTACGTAAGGTGATGTACAGTGAAGCAATTATATAAACACATGCAAACATGTATGTGAATTTAATGAACCCCTCTCCTGTCACCAGATGCACAGACAATTAGCCATTGCAAGCCACTTCATAATCTGTTCCTTTGTGACATCACATGGGGAAGTGACCACCCGCAGACAAGAAGGACTAATCAGCTTCAGCCAACCAGTTAATCAGTTCCTTCATTATTCTGGGAGGCATCTCCCCCTTGTAATATGTCAAAAGACAGATTTTGAAATGGCTTGTAATGCTTGTTTGGCAGTGCACCTGGTACCATGATAGAGGACTTAAAAAAAGAATGATAAAGACAAGCAGAAGATAAAAACATTATTATACTGGACAAGATAGAATATTTTTTAAAATTTTATTTTCTATGCATGAATATTTTAAGTATGACTACTGGAGGGGTTATCCATATCAAATATCAGTAGATAAATATCGAAGATAATTTGATAGACAATCTGCCGCTTATTTTTCAGTTTAATAAGCTGCTTAATTGGAATGTTCACACAGGAGTCACAACACGTCAAGTTGGCACTTTTATCATTGCGTAAACATGCTGAACACGGCAGCAATTGGGGGTGAATAAATTTTAAGACAAAAGCTAATTTGATCGATAGAAAATCTGTATTTCTTTCTTTTTTATTTCTGCTTCAAACACAGTACAGGAATAATGTTCTCTTTAGGTTAATAGTCCTGAAAAAACAGACCCTTAACAGTGTGACCGAAGACACCAGACATGTTTATTGGGAACATTAAAGAAACGGGCAAATTGCACATTAACGGACACGTTAGCACATCACCTGTCTTGCGCCTTTGAAGTGGAAGAAGGAGCTGGAGTTAGAGGAGTTTGTCTCTCACTGACAGTGTCTGTAGTGACAGAGGGAGCTCAGGATATCAATCATCATCAACGAGCATCAAATGTTTGTCTATCAGCTGATTAAAGGACCCTCTCGGTGCTCTTTTCTCCTGCAGGCCATAGCTTAATCCTTTGATGAGTGATTTTTAAAGTATTCTGACCAAGTAAGTGTTTAAGATCTCCACTGCTTTCAGTGACCTGTAAGTGGTAGAAATAACTGCATCAAAATGTTGAGTTCAGAACTTTCTGATCTCACTTTTGTGAATTATCTCTTTCAAACCCAGGTTTCATGTTTTTATTTATTGTGGTTTTAATTTACATTGGGATCTAAAGAGTCTGCAGTGTCTGAGTGCAAGCAGCGTGTAAAAACACAACGCTCAGTTTTAACAGGACTGCGCCAGCTGCCCGCCCCCTCCAACCTCGTTTTTTTTAATCTGTTATTTTAGGACACCTTCCTAGGTCTGCAGTGTGCTAAATGTGTCAGCGTCCCTTCAGGGGCCTTCAGGTGCTGAAAAGCACGCTGATCAGTCGGTGACCCCTTCTGTGGGGCCTGGGTTTTGGGGCTTCTCTTGATTTCATGCGCTGCATTCATGGTCAAGATGCCAGTCCACATCAGGGCTGAGTGAGATTGATCACTGCCTCAGCAAGTTTGGTCCATCCTCCTCACTGCCTCACAATTCTTCATTCACACTGTATAGAGCAGTACTGGCTGTGCATCTTGGCGCATGGACTCACCTAATATGACTAATGCTGACTGTAACTCCCCTGACCCACGGCTCCGCTCGATCTCTGCATTTTCTTTAGCCATCCTGAGCTATTGCACCAGGCTAGACAGCAAAGCAGACTCCCCCTCTATAGCTGGATTCCTATTGGAATTCCTTCCCATGTTTCATGAAACATTATCACAGTATTTCTGTCTTCTTATTTCCATGTTCATGCCTTATCTTACAGAAGCTGTTTTCTTCTTTTGTCTGTGTTGCACTATTAGAGTGCTGCAGTTATTGCATGTAATAATGATTGATAAATTTATGTAATTTATTCAGTGAGTCACAAATGTAAATTAGAACCCATTTGAATGTTAAATACTTGTTATAAGAGAAGACTCAAAAGGAAATTAAGAGGAATGTATTGTTAAATTGATGCTAATGATAGTAGGATGACGTACAGATGTGACTTCTTGCTAATTTACAGGCCCTCCTCTGTCTTTCTTATCTTAGAAGATCTCAGGGCTACTCTTATTTGAAACCATAGATTGTTCACTTAGCTCATGCAAATGAACAGGACAACACAGTGTTCATAAACTCACATTTCATGCATATATCCAGCTTTATGAGTCCGCATTTGTTTACAAAAATATCCAAAAAAAAAAAAAAACCAACAATAAAATAAATTGGGTAAAGCATGTTTAAGCAACAAAGCATCAAGTATAGCGCTCATTCCATGACCCATACACCTTGGCAGAGATCTGACCTCATAATTAGCTTGATTTTCATAGGCTAAGTGGAGTGCTTTACTCACAGTCCTCTAAAAACTGTAATCCATAGCTGTCCTGGATAGAACTCCCAATCCCTCCCTCACGTCATGTGACTAGCATCAGCCAATAGCACAGAGACAGCAGTTATAAATGATAGAGCTAAGGTGTTTAGCTGAAAACTGGGGGCCGACTGACCCCAATGCTGTTTTCCTATATCCTTCTATTTACCACTTCCCTTTCAAACTCAAACGAGGTCGTTCCTGGTCTAGCATCTAACATGAGCTTGTTGTTGAACATAACATAGCTTTCTCTTTCCTCAGTCTTGCGCTATCTCTCTCTCTCTCTCCACACACATACACTTACAAATGTAAAAACACACTCCACCCTTTCTGACAGTACAAATAATTTATGTGTGGTGTGTGGCTGAAGAAAAAAAACTGCCACACACATAAACGTCAGTTCAAGATACAGTGATGTGTGAATTCTTTCCATTTTACGATGCATTGCATCCATATATATCTCTGTACAAAACAATTTCAACAATTCAGACAACAGCTCTTTAACATTCTTCAATTTGTATTGTCTGATTAATCAGTTGCAGAATGCAGAATGAATGCATTCAAACTATTTTGACGACTGAGGCAGCACCATGTTTAATCTCTGGCTAAATCTCTAGGTTTTTTTTTTTTTTTTAACTGTTTGCTTTTGCTATATAATGACATTACATCATTTTGAGCGATCACACCAAATACTAAATGTAAAAATGTCTTTTGAAAGACACTGAAATGGGTATCCTATGCAGTTTTTGATCAGTATTAGTGCAACAATCTCGTTTGTAAAACACTTGAGTGGGATTATAAATCTGCAATCATTATTTCACCCGCATCTTCATTATTGCTAATCTATGGCTATGCTGCAAATAAGTGAACGAAAACAGATTGAATATCAATGAAAATGGATAAATGCTTTTGTCTCCAAATATTACACACTGCAAAACGTGTCTGTCTTAAGAAGTAATGTAATCTTATTATAAAACTTCTTAATTTTTTCTTTCACAACTAGAAAATATTGGTTTGAGTGACCATATACTTGACAATTATAATTTTCCTTTCCCACTGACAAGTCTAGAAATGAGTCAAAATAATTTCATATCAGTGCAGAATTTTTTAATACAAGTTGATCATGGTTGGTGCGATTTATTAATTTATTTATTGATTTATTATTTTATTTATTATTTTATTTATTTATTTATTGCAATGTTTAGTCATTTGGCTTGCCTTGACCAAGACATCCTTTCTGGTTTCTCAACCCGCCATTGATAAGATTTTCTGTCAATTATGACAGAATGCTTACCCTGAAATTGACAGAATATTTCAGCACTCTGCATTTTCACTGTTACAAGGTGGGGGCACTGTTACAGATTCTCTGGCAAAAAAAGGCATTGAAAGATCAGTGAATATCATGGATGGCAGCTTAAAAAATACTCTGGCAAGGAAAGTGTTCAGAAACCTCTACTGTGGTTGAGAAACACTTTCTTAAATTTCTCTACAAGATAATCATGAGCTTGGTTGGGTTCCTTCTTAAAAGCACAGGGTTCTAAAGTCAACCAGTTTTTCTGAAGGCATGTGTTTCATCATGTTTTTGCCTGGTGAGAAGATTTATGTATTCGTACATTTACAGAGATAAATACCGTTTATTTCATTGCAAAGGCTAAAAACTTGCATGTATTTTATAGCAGTTGTCTGAAAGAAATATTACTTCACCCATTAAAAAATGTGAAACAGATCTTACCATCAAAATGGCTGAACAGGCCTGAGCAGCATTTCTTCAGATCTCAATCTCAAACTAGAATCATGAGAAAAGCTCAAATTCCTGTTTTGAACCTGGCCAACTTATATAGTGTGTCCTAACACATATAATGTGATACACAGTTTGAGCAAGCATATGAAACACATTCAAATGTATGACTGCTCACACACATGCACGCACAAACACACACAAACACACACACACACACACACACACACACACACACGTGCACGCACACATATTCGATACTGCCCATCCACTTATTTAAAAAAAAATTAGTATATTTTTTGTGGCATATTGAAATTCAGAATACAGAAAGGGCCAATGTACATATGCAGGTGTGGATATATATATATATATATATATATATATACATTATACAAATGCATTCTCACTACAGGAACTGGGTAATTAACTTCATTAAAAATAAATCAACTTATCAGTACTGTGCGGCTAGCATTCATTGCTCTGTCCTTTGAACCCCTGAACTTGTTGAGTGGACTCTTAAGGCCATTTATACTATTTGAGGACAACTAGGGGCTCAAGGTAAAGAGAAAACATAATGGCATGTCTGCTTTTGTGACAAGCCGAGGATGAGTCTCTACCATCAGAGCCAGCATGGGGTAACGTCCTTAAATGGTCAGCCCCCTCTTTCCGCTAACGTTTCCACACTCATATTGTTCCCTACCTCTCAAGGTCAGAACATATGAATCAGTAGAGACTATGATTCACTCTCTCTCCCCCCTCTCTTTTTTCTCTCCCTCTTTCATTCTTACCACATACACACACACACACACACAGAAAAACAAAAAACTCCTGCAAATTCGCAAACAAATTCCACCCCATTTTACAGTGAGAATAACTTAACTGTTTGACTCTATCTCTCCCTCTGTATTTGTCTGTATCTCCCTCTCTCTCTCATGGTAAACACTATTCCCCGCTTTTAAACAAAAGGAAAGGGGACGATAGTGATAGTTAACTCCCAATGCTCAGCGAGAGTAAATATTTCAGTGCATCTGATCTCAGCCTTTTCCTGAACTTCGCTGTTTCGGTCAGCGGGGACAGTACAGAGCTACTGTTCTTTCCCATCCTGTCCTTCAGCTCACCGGCTCAGCCTGGTGCTGTATTTTATCCTGTGGTCTTTTGGGCTGGTTGTATATTTATTATCCTTTTGTTCCTCCCTTCTTTTTTCTGTGTTTTCAGCAAGGCTAATATCATTATTTAGAACAGGGAATGTTCTCCGTCAGTGATCCTGGACTTGATGTCCTCGATTTTCTCTATCTCCATGACTTTCATGTTATCTTTCTCTCCTGTTCCTCCTCCTTCCCTTGGTTTCTCTGCATTAGGGGGTTAGTTGGGTTTATTTTGCAATTTTCTTCTTGGTTTTGAGTTTCCGTAGGTCTTGTCTTTGAGCAACATCCCAATAAAGGGGCTTTTAAAATCAAATAAATCTCTCTCCCTCACTGGAGCTGTCTCTGCACTCTCTCTCTCAGCCTCTCCCCCCTCTCCAGCCTGGCCTGGGAAACTGTTGGTTGAAACCACAAGGAAAGCGCGATGGTAAGTTAAACCACAGGGATAATGGTGCGGCAGTAAACCTTTGGCAGATCTCTGCCTCCCAGTCACTTCTGTGGGCTTGTAATGCGGTTCTCCCCATTCATGGGTTTCTACAGGCCAGAGCCTTTCGCAATCAGGGAAACACACAAAAATGCCTATAATCACAGTAATTAAATGAAGTAATGATGATGATGATGATGATGATGATTATTGTTATATATACATTAGCTTCAGTTTATTTTATTGCATCTAACTCAGATCTAATATTTGAGAAATAATAATAATGATAGTAATAATAATCATCATCATCATCATCATCATCACCTAATGTTCAAACAAAGTAAAGCTCTCAGCCAAAATATGAAGGCATTGTTTTAAATAATAGTCCAATGATGAGATTTTATGTGTGTGTGCGCATCTGTGTGTGTGTGTGTGTGTGTGTGTGTGTGGTGATTTAGTTTCTGACAGGATGCTCCCCTTTCTTTGTAGTCGTAAGTTCAGCTGTAGGGGCCCTTTGACCGAGCAGGTTGACTATCTCAGCTGAGTTTCCCCTAGGACAGCTCAGTTTATCAGAGTCCATGCTCTGCATTCGAGAGGGTTCCGGGTTTTCCTTCGTGCAGCTCAGTGATCCTGTCTTTATGACACAGGCCCACAGTTTGGCCATAAAGAGGAGGCAGGAAGATGGTGAGCGTGTCATCATCCCCCCCATGTCTCTGTCCTGTCCTTCCTGAAGGCTCTGTCCAGTGCACTCCTTTGGAAAGCAGGAACTCATTACTCCATCATCATGGCCATAACTCCCCCCCACCACACCACACATACCCCCCAGGGAGAGCCAGGGACAACTGCAGATGCTCCCACCTCATCCTGCGCAGGCGGCGAAGGGGAGGGGGGGTGTGCTCAGATTTTTTTTCTGCTTTCTACTCATCTTGCCTGAGGCCTTTGAGCTTGCTAGGAGCAGCAGATGGGTGGGGTTTGCACTCATTGGGATGAATTATTTTGGAGCAGCGCACACCAGGCAAGAATAGTCAAATGCAGAAAAGCGTTTGAATCCAGCACTCGCGTCAGCTGTTGCTAATTTGAGTAAGCGCTCTTCCCAATTTCTCTCTGCCAGCCGAATGTTCTGTTCTCATTATGCTCTTTAATTTTGTATTTTCCGTATACTGGGCAGTCCAAAATATTTGGACAGTGTATCAGTTTTCACTGAATGGCTCTCAGTTCCAGCTTATTCCATGGGAAAACAAATTAACAGCAGTGTAGTCTCCATCTGCTTTGATTTGCAGGCATTTACAGCAGTATGGGGCAAAATTTGTTGGAATATCAGGGCCTCTTATGCAGCGCCATTGCCCAAATACTCGACCCCCCCAATTTTTTTTCTTTGTGTGTGTGTGCGGGGGGTGAAAGGGAGGTTTGGGCTGAGTGAGCAGTTCCTGTAGGAGGCGTGTGAACGCATGGTGCGGAACAGACGGTGGCGATACAGTGGTGACACGTTTAGGGCCGTGTCCAGGGTAGAGCGGAGGCCAACAGGATGGGACGACGAAGAGCTGACAGACAGCTGGACACTACAGGCCGCTCCCCTGTCCTTCCTCATTTACTGCAGGGGAAGCCAGCCCAGCAAGGTGGGGCGCTGGTTTTAAAAAGGTATGGGGAATCCAGGAAGGTGAACTCTGGGCCCGATGAAAATCACTTCCACACAATCCCATGACTCTTCGCCCTCTGGAGTCACATAGACGTAATAATCGCTGAACCAACCGTACCTCCCTATTAAAAACGTGTCCGGCCGGGAGAATTTCCCTGGCAGTTTGAAGGACTAGAGTTCCCTTGGGTGAACCCCAGCTGACACGATTTCTAAACAACAACAGGACAAGCTTATGAGGCGGATAATACTGATAGGCTACATCATTTCATACTGGGCGCCTCTGTCCTAAAACCGTTAGAGAATTTGAAATACAGTAGTTGGTCCACATTTCATGCTATGTCAAAGGGAGCTTCGAGTGCTTTATCCATCATTGTTTTCCCATCCAAAAGGAAATGGAATTTCCTCAAATCCTCATGCTGTGATTCACCTTGGTCAGACCTGAGGGGAGCATCTGATACCAGGTCCAGTTTCAAAGGAATGGCATTCAGCACACATTATTTGAGCATTCTGAGAAACAGGACTACATTTTCAGTTTTAAAACACCTTTACATACCTTCAAGAACAAGAGCTAGTCAATAATTTCTTGGGGAACAATCGAATATCAGATATATTGTGAAATGTACTTATGCTGAATTATTCACATCATGGTGAGCTTTTCCTGCCGACTTTTTGCTGGTTGCTGTTATTCAGCGAACGATTATAAATTGCCAATCATGAGATGCTTTTTCTGAAAATACCACTGGAGCACATGATTGCACAAGCAAACAATAAATTTGCAGCACTTTCAAAGGCAAAACACAATTATCCATAATGGCCATAAAACCCATGGCTTTTGTTCAGAAATGCAGGAAAATGTCAGAGTTGTAATGAGTTAAAATAGCGCATTACAAAAAACATGTGGTCCAATCTAAAGCAAAGGTATTCCAAATATCAGAGTGTTCACCCATGAACTCTTAATTAGAATGTGTGAAGATGCTGTCGGCTCCAACAGCAAGGGGTATATATCCCCAAAGTCCCCAGTCCTCAATGGTTGAAGCCAAATATAACAATATAAAGCAATAATATAAATTGCCCATTGGTATAAATGAATTGCATCTGCTTTGATTCTTTTGCGGATGACATGAGATAGCTAAAAAATTGCTGAATGAGTCAATAAACAATAAAGAGTCAATCAACGAACAATTATCTAACTTTTCTGTAAATCTAAATTGTACTAATTGTAAGAAATATTGCAATGACAATAGAAATCTGATTGTAAAATTCCCTAAGGAGCAGTATTAATTGGTAAGAAACATAAATAAATGCTATCACTCCAGCCGATTTCTTTCACAGGTAATTCCTTCTGTCTACCTCTTATTCTAGTTTTGTTTTTCATGGTTCCATGAGACTTTTCCTGGAAATAATTTTGTGCATTCTGCAAGTCACAATTTATGTGATGGAATACCAATTTAGTGCCATGATTCGAGACTGTAACATGCTTGTGAGATTTCAAAGTGTTTGAGGCTTCCGTGATGCTTCAGTCAAGCGAGCCAAACAGATGAAAAACGATAATCATTTGCTGACACTTCTTATTTTACAAACAAAGCTTGCTTTAAAGTCACTAGCAAGTAAGAGTGAAAGTCCATCTATTCAATACCAAACCTGCTTTTGTGATCAGAGTAGTAAAGCACTGAAGTCTATGTCAGCATCCAGTTGGGAGTTAGCAGGAATACACTCCAGGAAGTTTGTCAGTCCATCGCAGGGAACAAAAGGGGCGTAAGTGACATTTTGGGCTAAAATAAGTTTTATACATCATTTTAAAGGTCTTGATGAGCTCTATCAAATGGTAAAAAAATATGGTTCCAATAGTTGTTACTTTTTAAAATAAAGGCTAAAAACAAAAAGGCGTAAGTGAAAACCTTCGATTGAGTTTGGAGCGAAATAGACGTAAGTACACTGAGCTTGGCGCACAAAAGGCGTAAGCGCAGGTTAAGTGCATTTATGCCTTTAGTGCACTAAACAATTCACACAAGAACTGCACTGGCACCCTTCAGTGCAGAAAAATGGCGCCGCAGAGGCCAAGAATAATGTATACTGCTGAACAAGTGCTATTAAGTATAATTGGAGAATTTCCCACAAGGGAAGAGGAGGACCTACATTATTCTGATGGTGAGGAAATAGCTGTACAATGGAAGTATTATTAAATGAGAAATCTGAAAACAAAATATTGACCAACTGCCTATGCTGACTGTTTGCCAGCTAGCTACCTAGCTAGTTAGCTTTTGAACTCATGGGCTTATAAACTAAGCCCATGACTGCTGATGTAATCGCGTGCTAGCAAGCTAGATTGCATTAGCAAACTAGCAAGCTCTGAGTTAGCTTGTCCTGATCATTTGATCAGTATTTTCTTGTGTTTAATTACCATACAAACTGCAAGCTAGCTAGGTCATGTAGCCTAATCTGGCAATTGGAGAGCTAGCTAGCTTTCCATCCTACCTAGTTAACTGGCCATATGAACTAGGTAACCGTGTCAAAAAGCCAGCTAACTACACAGGAATTTGACTTTGTGAGAAATGCATAAAAAAAGTGATCATGAATTATCTTGGGTCAACAGAGACTTGGGGATATACCATTGGTTCTCGTTCCATAATGCTTAAGTATGTTTTGACAGTGGAGTAAAAAGCTTTTGATACATGTTAAACCTGCTTTCTCTGTCTATGTATTTCATTTATTGCATCGAAAGAGCAGTGACCAAGGACAATTTAAATGGAAATCATGTCAAATCATCTGGATTGCCCCAGGTGGCTGGCAGCAGTATAACTCATAACTCCTGCCTCCTCCATGTTATTAGATGGGACATGGCCCAAATTAAAAACTCAAAGTACACGTCAAATATTTGTTCCCCAAAGATGATTTCTGTCATTTTAGGTCATTCTCATCATGCTGATATTTGTTCAAGTGCTCATTTCCCCAAAAGCTAGGTTTTAATTAGTTATTTGATGCTATTGATGATGATGGCGTGTAATACCATGATCAACAGCTTGTCTGCGCTTGCGATTGGTCCAGCAGGTGTATGGGCGGGGAGTTCAGACTGCGGCTCCAAACTTTCATTATTACTGTGCAGACTCTGGCTCCAAATGATGTCACCAGAGCAAGATGGCAGTAGCTGTATGCAGGATATTGTGGCTTTACTTTTCTATAATGGGAGGAGGCAGAGACATGACGTTCATTGTGTGTTCTTGACACTGACTGACAAACACACACACACACACACACACACTCTCACAGGCTATAAAACCTATGAGATATAGTACACAAACTTCAATTGAAGAATTAAAAAAAAAAAGTTGAAAAAAGATAGGGAATGCAAATGAAATGGATGAAATTCACATTATGTTCTAATAGTGAGCGGGAAAAGCTGATGATTTGAGATTGTAAATAATAATTCATACATGGGGCTATCTATCTAACTGTTTTTGAATGGGCTCACTGTTACTGTTTTTTAATTAACTGATATTTAGAGTTTAGAGTATGGTACGAATGTTACAAATGTTATGTTACAGTATGTTGTCAATGGTGATTAATAAAATAAAAAGAAATTGGCTTATTTTGGCTTGTTACTCTGTCTCTTTTCCAGTATCACATATTTTTTGAATGTCACTTACGCCCATAACAACAAACAATAGGTAATAAAATGTTGGCGCACAAAAGGCGTAAGAGACGTTTTGGCTAAAAGTTGTACTTTTGTAGTTTAAAAAAAAAAAAAATCTTTAAAATATGGATTCTGTGAAGCCTAAGCTCTATAAAAGTATAGATTGCTCAAATATGTTGTTTTTAATCAAGTAATTACAATCAATGAAAAGTTTGTTTTAGCTCTCCTGTAAAATTCTGAAAATGTCACTTACGCCCCTTGTGCTCCAAACCCTCGATATATTCACTCGCACATATGGATGGATGAGTGTCCAGGTTTTAGACTGCGGGAGGAAACTAGAGATACCTGGAGGAAACTACGTAATGTGAACACGTGGTGATAGTGCGCACTGCGCAGAGCAAGGCCAAGACTGCAAAAAGCTACAAGAACAATTATTGCTGCTAAGACAACTACTACTGCCACTCTTACTACTACTACTACTGATCATAATTATTCAGCCCCATTTCCAGAAAAGTTGGGACGTTGTGTATAATGTAAATAAAAACAGAATGGAATGATTTGCAAATCATTTAAACCCTATATTTAATTGAAAGTAGAACAAAGACAACATATCAAATGTTGAAACTGAGAAATTTACCACTGTGTTGCATCACCTTTTCTTTTAACAATTTTCTAAAAGCATTTTGGAAATGAGGTGACCAACTGCCATAATTTTGGAAGCAAAATGTTTTCCTATTCTTGCTTGATATAGGCTTTCAGGTGATCAACACTTTGCAGACTCCTTTGTCATATTTTTTTCATAATGCAATAAATATTTTCAGTGAGTGATAGGTCTGGCCTGCAGGCAGGGCAGTTTAGCACCCAGCCTCTTTTACTACAGAGCCATTTTGTTGTAATACATGCAGAATATAGTGTGCGGCATTGTTTGACTGAAATATGCAAGGCCTTCCCCATCAAAGATGTCTGGATGGCAGTATATGATGCTCCAAAACCTGTATATATTGTTTAGCATTAATGGTGTCTTCACAGATGTGCAAGTTGCCCATGTCATGTGCTATAATGCACCCCCATACAATAATGGATGCTGGCTTTTGAACTGTGCACTGATAATAAGCTGGATGGTCCCTCTCTTCTTTAGCCCCGAGGACGTGGCATCTATAATTTCCCAAAATAATTTCACAATTTTGATCGGTCAGACCACAGGTCAGTTTCCCACTTCACCTCAGTCCATCTTAGATGAGCTTGGGCCCAGCGAAGGCCATAGCACTTCTGGACCTTGGTTCAATATTTGCATAGCAGAGTTTTAACATTTGTGGATGCAGCAACAAATGGTGTTCACTGACAATGGCTTACGGAAGTGTTCCTGAGCCAATGCAGTGCTTTCCACTTCAGAATCCTGTCTGTTTTTAAGGCAGTGCTGCCTGAAGGCCTGAGGATCATGGCCATTCAATACTGGTTTTTGGTCTTGTCCCTTGTTTACAGAGATTTCTCTAGATGCTTTGAATCTTTTGACAATATTATGTACTGTAGAGGATGAAATCTCCAAATTCCCGAGAAACGTTATTTTAAATGGTTGAACTACTTGTCCATGCAGTCTTTCCCTGAGTGTTGAAGTCATTGCCATCTTTATGTCTAAAAGACTTTTTATACCCAATCATCTTACTGACCTTTTGCCAATTGACCTTATTTGCAGTGGGATGTTCCACCGGGTGTATTTTTTTTTTGGCATCGTTTAACTTTTCCAGTCTTTTGTAGCCCCTGCCCCAACTTTTTTGAAATGTGTTGCTGGCATCAAATTCAAAATGAGCAGATGTTTTACAGAAAACAATACAATTTCTCCGTTTCAACACTTGATATGTTGTCCTTGCACTATTTTCAATTAAATATAGGGTTTACATGATTTGCAAATTTATTTACATTTATTTACATTTTACACACTGTACCAACTTTTCTGGAAATGGGGCTGTAATAATAATAATAATAATGATAATAATGATGATGATGATAATGTGCATTATTACTTTTATATGTGTTATATGCTATTTTAACAAGCACATTCCAGCTACACAAGAAAAGGCACACCCTTTTTTTAAAAAAATCTGACAGCTTAACCACACAGTACTGACTCATCAAGCAGTCTGCTCGCAAACATAATGCACCGTCTCAGGGAGAATAAATCATGCTCAATCTGAGCAAAAGATTTGCACATAGTAGTTTACAACACCCTTGTTGATTGGGTGTCACATTCTGTCAGTATGGTTATTATTAGCTGAGCTTCTGAATTCCCAGGCGGAGAAGGAATGTCGTTTTTACATGCCTGAACTGCCGATTACAAAGATCATCAAGCACTGTCATGAAACCAGAATTTATTAATGAAACCTTAAACATGGATTCTTCAGGAAAATCCCCCCTCAGCCAGCCCCCACCCATAGACCATTGCTAGATGCTAAAGGGTTCTCAACTCAGACAACTGCACTCAAATCCTGTCCTGTGTTTCTGCCCTCCCAGATAATCAGCTTAATAAGTGCTACCGATTGGCGTGAATCCCAGGTAGAGGGAGGGTGGAAAACCAGCATTCTTTAGCCCTCAGAGTCAAAGATGATGATTTCAAAAATAAGGGCAGGCACTCTTTCAAGCTAGCCTTCACCAGAAAAGTTCACAGAGGTGAACGGTGCATGGATCAGAAAGTTAAAATCATTTAGTGAAAAATAAAGGTGTAAGTCATTTGTCTCTTCCTCTAATGAACTCAACCAACTGATTTAACTTACTAGTTCTTCCACCTGGCAGAAGAATTCTTCTAATTAGCAAATCCAGGTGATTGGATCAAATTGCTGAGCAGGGCTTTTATTTTGTGAACATAAGTTTTCCACTGCTGCTAGCCAAACACATGACCTTTTTGGCAACTGAGTATTGAGGTGAAAAATGCATTTTTTTCATTCATGTTTTTTCACTCTTTCTGCACTCAGTCATGATGACGATGCATGACTGTCTGGTGAACCCTTTCCTTTCCTTGTTTTTTTCTTTGTCTTCTGGGTGAACCCTATTAAATAACTACAAGGAAGGTATTTCATGTCTAAGCTATGATTTTGTAGTACACACCCCCACACATCCACACGGACACGTAACATCTCTTCTTCGAACGTATGTCTGTGTGCGCGCACGCTCGTGTGTAAAAATTTATGCGAGCGCCTTTTTTGCAGTCTTGTACGTCGGTTTTGTCAGAATCAAAGATCTAAGTAGTACTTAGTGCTCGGTCAAAGAGTAAGTGGTTTCATATTTATAAATTAATGTGGGCCCCGGGCAGTTACATTTGGCAGGCACCAGGCAAAAGGCAACAGTTCAGCTTAAGTAATATTTGCAAAGCACACTCTGTATTCATCAGCAGTGTCCATTTTTGCAACTGTATAATTTAATAAATGACAGAAAAAATACACATAAATTACTGACCAATAAATAAGTAAGTAATGAACCCCGACCCCTAACAACCCCCCCCAGAATCTCTGCCCCTGTTTCATTTTTTTGATCCCTGTACCACAGATCAGTTGCTATATGATTTACACATAACATAATATTAGGATGTGCCCGCCTGAGACAGTTTATATGCTCCTCAGTATAGACCTGCCCTGGTTAGGGGTCTGCCTAAATTACATAGTTACACAAAATCCCAACTGTTGAGGGCCAGGCTAGCATTACCATTTAAGAGCTGATTGACTGGCTATAGAAGTATTTCACTGTTACAGCAGGAAAAAAGGTTTTTTTTTTAATGCAGAAGGCTGCCACACTCAACCACCCAATTATTTTAAATATCATCTCTATCTTTCCGATATGAATTACAATCAGCACATGAACCTGCATGTAAAAACCATTTATGCAAAAAATAAACAAAGAAAATACTATATTTCTGCAACTACTGGAAAACGGCACACCCTACAAGTGTTCCAGTTATGGGTCCTAAATGGATATTTACGCAATCAAGTTTGGCAGAACTTGAATTGATGGATTCAATTATTAAAACCTCACTTTTAACCTCTCGTGAAAAGTCATGATGCCAGAAAGTAAAACTACTGCCTTGTATTACATCCACAAATAAACAGAGAAGACTCCTGAGACTATAGAATAGGTGTCCAGTCTTGGCTCTCGAGGCCCATTGTGTTTGCTGGTTTTGTTCCAACCAGTTACAAATGCAGAATTTTAACAAGCTATTAATTTTTCTTAATTAGTTCCTTTCAAGCCAGAGAGAAGTTTCACCCTCTCAAATCACGTTGACAGAGATGGGCATGCATTTCATGATGTTTAAAAGCCCTACATTCATGTTGTGCTTATTTAGCAAAATTCCAAGTAAACAAGCTAAGCTGGCAATATATTTTAACTGAAGAAATTCAAGACATTGGTGAATTTATAAGCTGCTAATAAGAATTTTGAACAAGGGCATTTCATTTCTTTACAATTTTTTTTTTCCTGAAACAAAACACAAACTTTACACTTAACAGGTTGAATTCATTGCAACCTGCTTTGTAAAAATTCTTAATTACTAAAAAATGGTTAGTTTAGTAACCATGTGCCTGCAATTTCAATAGGTAGAAGCAAAATGATTCTGTAATTTCAAGAGTCACAATTTTTCCCTAATCTTGTGCAATTAAGTCATTTGGAATACAGTATAATTTGAATATGGAGTTCCTCACGGCTTGCAGAGCTATTTCTGACATAATGTATCTTAAAAGGATAAATAATCTCTTAAGAAAAATTGGCAACTCATTTTAAATTACAAGTCTAAGATTGCAATTGTGGTTGGAATAAATACCGGAGGACACAGCAGCTCCCCGGAATCAGGTTTGGGAACCAATAAACTGTATAGTTTTACTGCCGGACTGAAATTCAGGTGACTGGAACAAAATACTTGGGTGGATTTTTAATTTCCAAAGCCGGATTTTTTGCCTCTGCTGTCCTATCTATTTTCCATCAGCCCTAATGCTCTCTGGTTACCGGCCACACAAGATGTCCTGGCATGATAAGGCACGGGTACTGCAGCAAAAAATGAACAAAGGCAGAAAACATTTGGTTCATTGGAAAATATTTGTTTTGCTGGAAACATCAGTTTAGAATTCCTAGATAAATAAATACATACATCCATATAAAGCCAACTCAGTTTTGTGCTTGGTTACATTTTTTTCCCTACTCATATATATATATATATATATATATACTGTATATATATAAATAAAAGGTCATGGGGTTACCAAAATGAATAGGGTTCATTATCTAGGGGTTATCAATGTGTCCACATAGTTTGAAAAGATTTGAATGAAAGCTGTTGGAGTTATCACACTTACGCAAAAACTCTGTGGCAGCAGCGGCGGTAATGGTGGCAGTGGCGTCGGCAGTCTGGGTAAAATGGTAATATCCTTGACTTATCACATGGGGATATAATGAAAAAAAAAAGCCATTTAAACCTCAAAAACCAGCAGCAGCTAGTTTGCCAGCAGCCATATCACTATTCAATCTGCTCCAGCTGCGTGGCTGAAGCTAAGCAGGTGTGGCTTTGGTTAGTACTTGGATGGGAGACCACCTGGGAAAACCAAGTTGCTGCGGGAAGAGGTGTTGGTGGGCAGGTAGTTGTGATCTTCCCTCTGGTGGAATAATCCCCAGTGCAGTGATGGGGACACTGCGCTGAAGTAGACGCCGTCTTTCGGATGAGACGTTAAACCGAGGTCCTGGCTCACTGTGGTCATTAAAGATCCTATGACATTTATCGATAAGAGAAGGGGTTCCCCGGTGTCCTGGCTAAATTCCCAACGTGGCTCTTTCGACCTGCCACCTGATCATCCCCTGATTTAATTGGCTTTGCAATTCGTCCTCTACCCCCAGGGCTCCCTTGAAAAAGAGATTTCAATCTCAACGGGACGTCCCTGGTTAAATAAAGGTTAAGTAAAAAAATCTTTCTCACCAATTTTATGTCAGTAAAATTTCATGTCAATTTTATGGTGATTTACATATTTTTCCATCGTTATATAATAGGTATTCTGAAAGTATGGAGTTAAGGTGGGTGGGTGTGGCATGTAAGGGGGGGGGTATGGGGGGTATGTTTAATTCAAAGGGCCATTTAGGTACTCAACGAATAAACAAAGTGCTTGACACAAATACATGGTTAACAATTTTAATTAAATCATTTTCTGGAGGCAATTATCCATGGGGTCAAATTGACCCCAAGGATAAAATGTGTTAGTAATATTTGAGGATAACAGGAGGGTTAAAACAGAGAAGTACCAAATGACAACAAAAGTATAGTTAATGTCAGGAGAAAACAGAATCGCAGATACAGACCAATAGGACAATGGAAGACCACTTAAGTTGTGAAGAGGCACACAAAGATTTGTGAAATGCTGTAGCAAAACTCCATAGAATTCTGGCCAGACCTCAAGCCTTGAATTTCTGGCCTCATAGCCTAAAAAGAAGTGTACAGTGAATGGTCATGTTAGACTCAAAAGCCAGAATAAATCAATGGAATTGCACAATAATGAAGGCACTCATCCATTTTAAACAAGAGGCGAAGTGCCAGAAGTTTGACTTGTCTTTGGTTTTCAACCTCCCTTAGAAACACAAGAAAGTACAGCATGTGGACTTTGCTCTGGGATACTTCCCTACCGTGATGTCTCTCTTACAATGTTTACTCAACAATTTATACAGGAACTTTGCAGGCATCTTAAAATATTCTCCAAAGAAGAAAAAGAATTCCCTCCGCCACCCATTGCTGGTATCACACACCCATGAGGATGATGGATTCATGACTGATTTGAAGTGCCTCTGCACACCCTCTTGGCATGAAACAAATGTACATCTTAAGTTTACGTATCTCTTATAAGTCAAGACTTGCTGACATGTGGGAATGATTTGTATTTTGTTTTTATATGTTCTAAGCCATAACAGCCTTTTTTTGTGGTAAGTCGCGCACAATAAGGTGAATCCAATGGGTATTTCACAAAGGATTACTTAGCTGAATAGCTGCACTGAGTGAAACCTAAAGCACTCTGGAACAAACCTAGAACAAGGGTAGAAGATTGAGATTTACGCTGTGTAGTTATCTAGCTAACTCAGTAATCCTGCTTTGTGGCACACCCTTTGGGTGCCTCAGGGCCAGGTGATAAACACCAGTACCCTTTTCAGGGCCAGCTAGATCAAATTGGACTCGCCTTGTGTCGACAGTTGACAGTAGCAGTAAGCTTGCGGGGTCAGAGGAGGGTCAAAGAGTACTGGATCTCACCCTTAAAACATGCTCAGTTGTCTCAGTTGTCGCAGTTGATATCTATTCATGCAGATCGCGAGTCGATCGTATCTTTGCTGAGTGCTTTTCTACGGCATTGAAATTCAGCGTTTCGTCTGAGGGGTGGGATCTAAGGCCCATGAAAAATGCAGACTGGGTGTGTAGCTACATGAAGTTTTCTTCACCAATCAACATTGGCCTCTCCTTTACTCACTCTTTGACCCGACCAATCGCATACAAAAGGCTGTGAAGACAAAAAAACTGATTTTCATTTCTATAAAACTGCCCCCCTCTCCTTAGGGCTTCCACAGGGAATTATGGGTCTTTTCAGTCAAGTGCGTATGGTTAGGGGGAGGCTCAATCAGTACAGTCATGTGCATGCTTTTGGATTAGCACCGGAAAAACCAGCCCATGAGTCTTGAGGGGTCGTTTGGAAGGATTTGGGTCTCTGACTTTGCTTGCGTTGAAGTTTGCTGGCTGGGCCGCAACACACAGTTCAACTCAGGAACCGAAGTGTCGACAAGGAGCAAGTCTAGTGGGTCACCCCTCAGCTTGCTCCTGATCACCACATTACAGGCCGCAAGGGGGTTTTTGAGTCATGTGCTCAGATTGGTCCAAATACCAGTGGTATTGTAGCATGGGAAAGGTTCCTGCCAAAGAAATCTGAAAATGTCAGATATCAGATATGTTACATTGCTGGACTGCTCAGGTGTAGACTGGACTGACAATCCAAAACCATAAATATATGCACTCACGCAACACTGAAAGCTGTGATTGGTTACAAACCCCCCCTTTTTTGGTAAAAGTGGCAGAAATTCTGCATTTCTGTCCAATTTGAAATTTGTGTTCATTTTCTGGGCTGGTTTCACCCGCTACGTAATATTCAGTAAACACAAGGAACACAAAGCAATCTTGCTTTTACCATCGCCCGACCTTGCATTTGGAGCAATTTACAATTCAAGCACAGTTGATTCGCTCCTTTAGCCATCCAATAGCTCCATCAGGTTTTACTACAACCTTTGTGCAGAGGGAGTCAAAATAAATAATAAAACGTTCGCCAGTTTGGTTTGTTTTAAGTTACAGAATGGACAGGTGCAGCCACAATTTAGGAGCTGGATGTGCCAACCTAAGTCGATTTGAGTTAAGAATTTCCAAAGTTTGCCCCAAAAGCAATCCAAGTCTTTTGGGTCCATTGAGAAGGAATGAAAACTGACTTCAAGCAGGTTTTGAGAGTTGGCATGAAGCAAACAGATGACTGCAATACAAACATGTTTGTTTCATTAAGTTGAAAGCACAAGAAGCTGGCAGCAGCCTGAAAACCAGAGCGAATTTAAACAAAGCACTACTCTGAACAGCGAACAGATATTCTTTTTAATACAACCATAGGTTTCTTTTCAGTTGGTTACCAGCTGTGAGCAACTCCACAAGGACACAGGTACAGTATCTTCCCTGAGGTGTAAAGTCCAGAGTCATATAAGTCCTGGCATGTGTGTCCTCCATCCGTGACCTCAGCCAGCTGATTTCAATAATTAATCCTACCTTGTGGCTGAAAAATTGTGCTAATTAGCAAATCCAGATGATTGGAAGGAAATAATTGGAACCTGACGTAATGCTTTGGAAAAGCATTGAGCAGCCATGCAAGGGTGAGATTTTGGACCTATAAATATGTTTGGCTCCATTTTTCCGTTCTGATGATTAGTGTGTAATTCAGAAATCAAAACTGCCTGTGCCTATCTCAGCATCTCTATCTCAGACTTCAAAACGCCACCACTAGCAACTTAGCTAAAATCATTTTAGCCAATCAAAATGGACTGTTTATTCATTCTAATAATGTGTGCACATAACCATGCATAACTATAACTATGTAGCACATAATTGCCCAACCCCAACCCTAACCATAGCTACACATTCATAATATTAATTCATAGGTTAGTTGTCAAAAATAGACAGAGTAGCTAGTTGTGGTGCAGCAAAGTCTCTGCCCATGATAGTGGGAGCGGCATCGGCAGTTTTCATTTCTGTATAATGTGCTAATTACCAAATCCAGATGGACTGGAACAAAATACTGAGGAGGATTTTTTTTCCTTTAACTTTTTTCACTGATTTTCCAATTGTGATACTAACAGTGCTGTCAATCCTTGAGGGAGAAATCTGGTTTGCAATCCGTACCTTTAAACATATATACTGTATTTGTGTGGTGTGCATACGCACACACACACACACACACACACACAGTATATAATGTAACTAAATTTCAGCAATAAAAATGCATTTGTGCAAATTTTATGTGTATTTTGCATTCAGACATGGATTGTTTTACAGCATAGTATTCATCGAGTTACTGTAATAAGATTTGAACATGTTCACACACAGTGGGTTGGGTGAATGCAGTATCTGAGCCCCATACAGAAGGACATACACCGCGACCCTCTCTGCTAAACCAGAAAATCAGATAAGTGTGTTCAAAGACTAGAGCTGAAGATGGGGGATTTAAAGAGTTTTCCCATGCGGACGTTTTTCTTTATTCTACTTCCTCCTTTTCCATCGGGTCGAATGACCAAAACCCTCAACTTGTGTGGTACACTCACGGATGATATAAAGGTCCAGTAAGTGCTTGTTTCTTTAGCGTCCCCGTTTACCGTGGGTGCTGGCATGTGGCCCTTAATTGTGTCGTAATTCTAAACAAACAGTGTCTTCGCTTTCAAGGAGAAAAGTGGGGTTTTGCATGCTCTTAAGGGTCCAGTCCAGTAAAGTGACGGTTCAACGCTTCCCAGGCTTGTGGGCTGACCCCTCCCTCTTCAGCAAACCCCAATTTACGGCTCGGTTTATGGAAGGTCCCCTCCTCAGGGACACCACTAGAACAAACACAGTGCGGGACGGCATCACGGCGGGGTGTGTTTGTGTGTTTTGGTTTGTAAAAATCTCCACAAACAAACCCTGCACAACTTGACGCTGTTTGTGGCTCCAGCATCCTAGGGGGTCGTCCTTCAAGGCCCGAGGACACTTTTCATTCCTGATAAGATCTTGTCAGAATTTTTTTGAGGGGGGGAGGAGATGCTCTGGCTGTTCCTATCGCACTTCACTGCAGGGTAGAACTGATATTTTGGGGGAAGGGGGAATTTACAGTCATTGTGGTAAAGCTTTATAGTATGGTCCTCATCATGAACTTGCATAAAGCTAACTTATAGGAACTATTTAAAAGTTAGTTTGGACATCATTAATCTATGGAAACAACAACTGAACATTCCATAGTTCCAACTAGAGGGGCACTTGGCAGAGCACATACCTCCGCCACTCCATATGTCAGTATTATTGGTTCTTGATCCTCAAGAATATTATCCAGATCATCACAAATATAATCAATTCTACATTAGTGTAGGTTCTATTAAACACTGAAATTTTATGAAAATCTGTTCATTACATGAGGGACAGTCACTCTATTCAGGCACATTTTAACTTCTTCCGGATCTAGAATCCAGAATATGTTCTGGATAACTTCCAAAACTGAATCAACTCATCTCTGGATGACCACTTACCATCCTACCAAATTTTGTCCCAACCTGTTCCTGTTAAACAACAGACAAACCAACAAACATGGCTAAAACATAACCTCCTAGGCAGAGGTAATTGACATAGGAACAAAAAGCAAGTATTGAGAAACTTGTTAACTACTTGTTAAGCATAGCTTATGCCTTACAAATGTATAGATGGTCATTAACTGCTCCATTAAGTTATGGATTTATTCAGCAATGAAGATTTTTTAAAATAAACAATTAAAGTATTTGCTCAATAAATAAATGAATGAATGCAAACAACTAGTTAATGCCAAGTCATGAAAAAAATTTAAAGTTTTTAATCATTATATACAACTTAGTTGTGTGGCAACATTCCCATCGCAGTGCTCAACAACATAATTATGCGCCTGCGTAATTATCTGCATTTGTCCTCATTGCTCTTGATACGCTTCAGATTTTACGGCAGAGTGACTATAGCCATCCTAGTATTATATTTCAGTTTTCAGGCAGTTTTGCTCTTGCGGGGACTGTTGGTGTGTGTGTGTGTGTGTGTGTGTGTGTGTGTGTGTGGGGGGGGGTGGTGGATGCTGGCCTCCCATTACAGATTTAGTTTCTCACTAAAACCTGGAGATGTCTCTGCTCTCTGTCAAACCATTTTTTTTTTTTTTTTTAAGGAGGGAGGAAGTTGAAGAATAGTACAAGAGCAAGGGAAATCAGACAGAGATTGGCAACATAGAGAGAACACACATGGAAAGAGAAAAAGACAGAGAGACAATGAGAGAGAGAAAGAGAAGCAGAGAGAGAGTGAGAGAAGGAGGTAGATACAGAAAGCAAAATGCAGGGAGGAAGAAAAGGAGTGAAAGGCAGAGTAAAAGACTGCACTTAAAAAGAAAAAAAAACTTGAGAATAAGATATGAAGAATGATTAAAAAAAATTTAAAATAGCGAGCGAGATCAGACTGGAGGACAGAGAGAGACTGGACGCTGAGAGACATAATGAGGAACATATAGAGACGGAGGAACAAACAAGGGACAGACAGATACAGCGCTGTGAAAAAGTATTTTCCCCCTTTCCCAGTGTCTTCTATTTTTGCTTGTTTGTCAAACTAAATTGTTTCAGATCATTAAACTAATTTTAACACTTTCCCTGCCAGTGTGCTTTTTAAAGTTACCATCCATAACCAGCATTTGTGATAATATTCACTGATCTTTCAATGACTATTTTTGTCAGAAGATCTGTAACTGCGCACCCCCACCATATCACAGAGAAAACACTTATAATCCAGACAGGGAACCAGACGCAGATACAATCCAAGGAGGAGTATTTATTGATAGGAATACGGTAAAAGCGGTGGAGTTGGCCGAAGCCCAGAGTTGTGAATGGGGCAGTCCAGCTTAGTTGGTTTTAACTGGAAAGGGTTGGGACGTGTTTGCGCCTGCCCAGTGGCCGTCCCAGAGCAGAAGCTAGTTGGTGAACTCCCTGCACTGAAGCAGGACTGCTTGACGACAGGACTGAAGAATTTAGCAGGAACGCAGTACCAATCCTGGAGACCAATGAAGGCTTGGGAGGTGTTCTTAATAATCTGGCCTAATGAAACAGACTGGAACAGACGGTTAACAGGAATGAGATGGAAATTAAGGCTTAGGAGCTTATTCCTATTTATAAGACCCTGAAGAGTAGTAACACTTTTCTCTATCATTAAAGCACTGATCAACACATGAAAGAAGAGCTTTCCTGATAACTGGAGGGCTAACTGACTGGTAGCCATAGTCAGACAAAGCATTACAAAACAACCACACGACGAAACAGAGAGTAAGCTTTTATACACGGTCCACACACACAAAGAGAGGGGCAAATAATGGATCACAACTGGGTGTGGGGAAAAAGACAAGACAATAAATCAATTAAAGGAGACAAAACCACAAAACCTGGCCCAATTTGTCAAATATTAAAATTAGTGTTATGACCTGAAACATTTAATTGTGATGAATATGCAAAATAGATGAAATCAGAAAGGGGGTAAATATTTTTTTTCACTGCACTGGAGATAGGAAAAATGGGATGTAAAGAAAGTGAAACAAAGAAATGCAAGAGTGAGAGAGAAGGGGGCACACAGAGGTAGGAGACATAGAGACGCTGACAGAGAAAGAGAGAGACAGATATATAGGAGAATGCCAATGCAAAATGAGAAGACAGGAACGGACTGGAGGAGGGTGAGATACAATGAACAAAACAGGACATAAAAAGAGAGAGCTGCTTATTTTTCCTGCAGTAGTAGTGAGCAGCGGCTTTCCCGAGCTGAAGACAAGTCTGATTTTAATCACTGCGTCATTATTACTCCTATTATTGCCAGTTAAAATTCCTCTGCCTGAAACTCCCCAGGCCTGCTTCACCTCCATCACGGCTAGTTGACCTGCGTAGGTCCTTGGCATCGGAAGTGTCCAGCTGGCGCAGGGCCTGGCTGGGGGCCGGGCGCGAAAGGAAAACTGTGGGAAAAGGGAAAAGGGATGGGACTGCAGGAGTGCTGGAGTGATTTTTAGCCACTCTGACATAACGGGTCCCCGTAGAACCAGCCATTAACAAGTGCATGCCATAAGCATTAAGTACAAGCGGGGGGGCAAGATGGAGGCTGGGATCCAATCCACACGTGTCCTTAGTTTTGGCAGACAATTAAAAGCAGGATTTTTCCCCCCCAAAAAACCGTTGTTCCCACAAACTTTTGCAAAGAAAAAAAATGCAGAAGCTGAACTTGAATTGTGGGAGAAAAATGTAGGCGTACTGTTTACTTGTAAATAGTGGCATGATGACAATTGTTCATAGATTCAATACTGATCCATAGAGAAATTAAAGAGAAGTATTCTCATTATATTGCATTTTATTATATTTAAACTGTATCCCTTATTATTACTATCATGTGTTTTTTTTTTAGGTTACAATACTGATGTCCAAAAGGGATCTTTTGAAAACTTTTTAGCGAAAAACAAAAAACAGAAAGCATAAAAATTATGTTTTATGCAATTCAAAAACTTGTTCTAAGTGTGCGTCCCCTCTATGAAATGAGTTCTGTTCAGGTTGGCCAGCGAACAGAATAGCGTGTCAACGGAGAGCAACGATGTCATAATCCCCCGGCTATAGGCATGTAGATGACTGAACAAGCAACTTGGTACCTAGCTAGTAATCAAACTTGTAACACAATGAGTATGGGAAGGTAACACCTGCAGGCTAGGCAAGGATGGTCATTACATTCATTATGGGACATGTCATCACCATAAAAATGTAACTACAATTGTAATTAAGTCTGTAAAGAATGACCCACGATTAACATCTTGAGGGTAATGGAAAAACCTAGTAAGTAACAAAACGCCGATTTTGAGAAAAAGACAGAAAACTTCATCCCTCTGGGATTTAGCTCTTGTCCGATAATAGAACTGCCTTGACAGTTATTCATTAACTAATAAGCAATATTAAGGGTGGGCATTTTTCTTTTTTTGTCAGTATCCATGGCAACATGATTAGAATAATTTTACATACTAGCTGCACAGTGTAATTACGCAGGCTACCTGTTTCATTTGAAAATAGTTCAAGGGCAGTAAAAGTTAAAGAAAACTTTACCAGCATCTGGTGAGGATTTTCATAATGAAAGACAAAAATACTGTACAAGGGAGAGTGATGGAAGTTAAACAGGCCCTAGCAAATTGAATAGTTCAAAAAATATGATCCTGAGATGATATATCCTGATTCTTCTTACACAGGTATCACATAATAGGGCTTTGCCTTCTGTGCTGCTCTCATCAAATTGGATCAAGGTTGGAGTATCTTTGTTGCTTTCTTCATCTTGAATGAAGAATCAGAGAACTTGCCACTATGCTCACAGAAGTTGCAAGAGCCTGACAGCCCATTTAAGCCAGGGTAAAATACCACAAATAGCACCACAAATACTTCTGTCCGATGTGTAGCCTCTGTGTACAAATATCTATGTGCTATTTCTGCCAATTGTACGGGACATAAGGAAGTGTACTCTGCAATATTTCATGCCTGAATTACACCATTTTGCCATAAAATGATTTATTTTGGCCCCCTTAAAAATGGTAAGGCCATTTTGGGTGGACCAAACTCTAAGCATGCACGAAGTCCTCGGTTACCGAGGCAACCACGCACTGTGTCATTCTCTGACTTTTTGCTGCAATTGTGATTAATCTTAAACATCTTTAAAACTCACATTTCACCTCTAGATGGAGTAAATGATCATTTCACAAATCACATCACATTTCATTATTTTATCTGAATATGTTTGTTTTGCAAGAAGTACTTTTGTTATTGCAGCAATTGTTTGAGTTGTGGATTTCTCCATTCAAAATGACCGCAATGCTCCATCTCCTCATTACTTAGATTGTCAATGGTAATATCAGGCTTTAATATGTTTTTATGTTCTATAATACTGCAGAAAACCTAGGCATTTTCATTTGAAATTAGTTACCAATCATTTCATGAAGAAAAAGAACCACATAAACTTTCCATGCAAAGCCTCTATTGTTTGGGTTTACAGGTACATCATGATTGACCATGACATGAAGGAGGACAAGACAATGCACAGTCTGTCTCCCCATGCATAACCACTGTTATGAGGGTTTCATTTTCTTCAGGTAATGCAAAGGTTCTCATGCATGAAAAGTGTCAAAACAACTCAATGGTCATGTTTTGCAAAGTTTATCTAAAGAGAAGCTGGTTCACTCTGCTGCCATCTTGATAATGGGGATGAACATGACTATCAGAACCTGACTCCTAAATCTTTGAAAGGAGACTTATCTGCATCCATTAAAAGTGTCATCAATTTTCTGTCATATTTGAAGTCGCTGGTAAATTACTGATAATATTTCAATTAAAAAAATTACTTTTTTCCACTAAGATCAGCTTTTTTGCATGCATCATCCAATGGTGTCTGACACTGAGTCCTTAGTTACCAAGGCAACCAAGGAGCTATTCCCAGCCATCAGTCAGAGATCATGATCTATTATTATTATTTATTTCTCTTTTTTAATTTAATTTTTTAAATTTTTTTTATAATTATTATTATTATTTTTTTTAATTTTTGATTAATCACATTTCACCTAAAAATCCAGCAAATAAAAATTTGGCTCAACAAAAAATTGCATCAGATCTACTTTCTCTGACTATATTTATTTTCTATCAAGTAGGTAATCAATTGCCACCATCTTTAGTGTTGCTGATTTCCCCATTCAAAACTACCATAGTAATCTGTCCTCTCATTACCGACTGTCTCCGGTTATGCTTTCATTGAGACCATTTTGTTGTATTTCCTTTCGAAAAGGGCGTTCATTGCTGGATGCTGCAGCAGGAGAGTCACTGTTAGAGTTAAAAAGTATACAACAAGGTCAGAAGGTCCTTGATCCTGCTGAAACAGTCTGCAACCATTTTTGCAATAATTTTTTATTACATGTCCATTTTGTCTTATTTACAGCTTCTGCCATACAGTGCAAGTGTAATTACCCACAGGGGTATTCTCCCTGTTGTATCTCCACCAGCACCTTGAACTGCATCAACTAACTTACAGGATATGGTGCAATAATTCATCCCTCACACCAAATGCAAGCATGAGTTGAGTCCACCTGTCAGACCCTGTCAGGTGCACATCACCTCAGATGCTGTTAGGCTGTGTAGAAAGCAGGCATGTCTCTAAAGTTAGCAAATCGGCACAGCTTGTCACAGATGTTTTGTTGAGCGAGGGCCACAACAGCAAGAGGGCTAAACAGCAGCATTCCAGGGTTCTAGAACCACTATCCGCAATATCTGCTATCAAGATACCCAATAGTGTCACATTTCCGGTAAGTGCAAAAAAATAACAAGCAACTTCAACTGATCTGTGTCCCACTAATGCCAGCTACAGGAATTGATAGTTCATTCCTTGTTTATTGGCAATTCCACATGACCTGTCTTAGCTTTTCAGCCATAGCCAGAAGTTTCCCTTTTTAGCCTCTCCTGCCAGCTCCCTCTCCACTTCCTTTAGCTTTACTTGTCCATTGTCAGGTCCCTTTGATTGTGTACGGTTAGGCTCCTAACAGTGTCCCTCATCCAGTTTCTACAGGGTAGATCGGGGTTCTATTATCTGCTTCTTCATACTCAACTTCCAGGTCACTTGATACATAGCTCTCTTTCTTTCATTGGCATGGTATGGGAAGGTCAATTCGGAGGACTCTTTTGGCTTCCCTGGACGACAGCTACATGTCAGGTCATACAGCTGTGCTTCTACTTTCCTTCCCTACTTCCTCCTTCCTCCATGCACTTGAGCAGTCACATTCTTCATGGTCTGGTCACTAGATTCCTTCAACTACATAATCAGCCTTGCTCTCTCTCTCTCTCTCTCTCTCACTTGTAGCTGGTGTTGATGGTTTCTTGGCAAGAACAAATTAAAATTAATTTGAAAAATAAACTTGTTAAAAAATGTAAAAAATTTGTCGCAAAACAGACACATTTTTCCCAATGTGCCAAAAGGAGGGGGTAAATACTTCCATGAAACAGATTTCTCAGTTTTCTTAATTTTATTTCTCACACATACATTTCCATTATTTCCTTTTAATTTCAATAGAATAGAATGTCTTACACAGACCACACATAAAAGATTTTTTACAAAGATTTATTTCGAGCATTAGCATTTCTCCAGCATCTGACTATCAAAGCGTTTGACCCTGCAATCAGCTGAATTTAATTTTGTGTTTAATTTAATCATTAACACTTTAAATTGTAAGACTGTAAATATGTGAGAATTCACTGGAGTTGTAGAACCCAGACAATGGACAACCAGAGCACAAAAATATTTTGCAAAGGGGTAATGATAAACATCAGCAATTCTGTTCAGTTCTGTTTCATTCTTTTCTGCATGCGAGTACATAAAATGTTGAAGGACATGCATTGGCATCGATTCTTTGTCTGGTGCTAATTTCTGAATGACTACAAAAAATAGCAACGGACAAATATCCAGAGGGGAGAGGGGGGTTGGGGGTGGATATAGAAGTTATAAAAATAGATTTTCGAGTGGGATGAGCATTTTCAGACCACAGCTTCGACTCATCAAGCTTTCCCCGGCGGGCAGCTACCCCTTTAGAAGCTGCCCTTCTTCAGCCGCTCCCTCCTCTGAACAATGCTTGCCGCGTTGCTAAAGTGTAACCGAGCATGACAAAACGCCAGTAAGATCTTATTAATAAATCCCATCTTTCGGAGCTTAATCGGTTACATCTGAGCCAGACGTTTTTAAACAATAACAGAGCCCAGGCAACAAAGGAATAGGGGAAAAGCACTGAGTGGGATCAGGGGTGGGAATTCTTATGACTGTGGAGATATTCCCGCCATTTAGGCTAAGTTTGTGCATCTGCACCCATTTTACTGTCCCTGTGCCAGAGGTTTGAAGAGGGTTCTATGAACTTAGTAAAAGAAATGTACCAAATCGGAACGCACCACAATCCCACGGCCAAACAGATGTTCAGTAACAAGGGCTGTTGTCTTGTTTCAGACAAGGATGAGCTGGCATCATCCCTGGATTGCATCTCGATCTTATGGCATCAAGAAACTGATTCTTGTTTTTTTGACGGAGGTTCAAGCCAAAACTCTGGCCTTTACGTGGCTGGGCCCGACAAAATAATACAGCCTCTTTCATCCATCATTTCAATCTCCTTGTAGGTTTCAGTAGTGCAACCCCAATCCCAAAAAAGTCGGGATGCCGTGTAAAATGTAAATAAAAACAGAATGCAATGATGTACAAATCTCATAAACCCATATTTTATTCACAATAAAACATAGAAAACATATTGAATGTTGAAAGCGAGACATTTTACAATTTCATGAAAAATATTAGCTTATTTTGAATTTGATGGCAGCAACACATCTCAAAAAAGTTGGGACAGGGCAGTGTTTACCATTGTGTTGCACCACCTCTTCTTTTAACAACAGTCTGTAAACGTCTGGGAAATGAGGAAACCAGTTGCTGAAGTTTTGGGAGAGGAATATTGTCCCACTCTTGTCTGATGCAGGATTCAAGCTGCTCAACAGTTCTGGGTCTTCTTTGCCAGATTTTCCATTTTCTGATGCACCAAATGTTTTCTCTTGGTGAAAAGTGTGGACTGCAAGCAGGCCCTTTCAGCACCCGGACTCTTCTACATCGAAGCCATGCCGATGTGATGGATGCAGTGGTTTAGTATTGTCTTGCTGAAATATGCAAGACCTTCCCTGAAAGAGGTGGTATCTGGATGGGACAATATGTTGTTGTAAAACCTCTATATACTTTTCAGCATTGATAGTGCCTTTCCAGATCTGTAAGCTAACCATGCTATAGGCACTAATGTAACCCCATACATTAGAGATGCAGGCTTTTGAACTGTGCACTGATAACAAGCTGGATGGGCCCTCTCCTCTTTAGTCCACGCAACACAGCGTCCGTGATTTCCAAAAAGAATTTCAAATTTATCTGAACTATTATCTGATTTATTTGAACAGTTTTCTATTTTGCCTCAGTTTGTTTTAAATGAGCTTTGGCCCAGAGAAGACGGCGGCGTTTCTGGATTGTATTCACATATGGCTTCTTCATTGCATGATACAGCTTTAACTTGTATTTGTGGATTGCACGGCAAACTGTTTTCATAGACTGATTTCTGGAAGTGTTCCTGAGCCCATGCAGTGAATTCTTGCCTGTTTTTAATGCAGCCCCGCCTGGGGGCCTGAAGATCATGAGCATCCAATATTGACCTTCGGCCTTGTCCCTTGTGAACAGAGATTTCCCCAGATTTTCTGAATCTTTTGATGATATTATGTACTGTAGATGGTGGGACATTCAAAGTATTCACAATTTTACATTGAGGAACATTTTTCTGAAATTGTTCCGCAATTTTTAGATGCACTTGTTGTCAATTAACCTAATTAGTTGCAAAATACTCCTCCAACTGTTTTTTATAAGTATCACTTACTTTTCCAGCCTTTTGTTTCCCCTCTCCCAACCTTTTTGAGATGTGTTGTTGCTATCAAATTCATTTGAATATTTTTTATAAAATTGTAAAATGTCCCACTTTTAACATCTGATATGTTGTCTATGCTCTATTGTGAGTAAAATGTGGGTTTATGGAGATTTGCAAATCATTGCATTCTGTTTTTATTTACATTTTACATACCATGCCTTTTGAACTTTTTTGGAATTGGGGTTGTATTTATCATGAGATTATGGCCATGATTTTCATTCTTTTTTTGCATCACAAATATGAAAATGTTTTATTATTCATACAGGCATGTGTTTGTGTTAGTATGTGTGTGTTTGTTAATGTGTGCTTGTGCGAGTGTGTGTGTGTGTGTGTGTGTGTGTGTGTGTGTTCTTGTACTTGCTACAAGCAGGAACCAAAAAAAATTTTTTTTCCTTCAGAGTGGGGATATTTTTGGGCTGTGGGGACATTCCCTGTGTCCTTACAATTGTAGAGGCAAATTGTGACTTATTTGTTAAAGTTAAAGATAAAGTTAGAATTAGGCATCAGTTAAGGTTAGGGTTGGGGTTCGGGTTAGGCATGCCTTGCTTATTGTAAAGATTAGGCAAAGGCTAATTGTGTAGAAATACACAAAGCATGACTGAAAGTCATTGTAGTTTCCTCACAAGGATAGAAGTACAAGGATGCGCGCGCGCACTTGTGTGTGTGTGTGTGTGTGTGTGTCTGTGTCTGTGTGTGTGTGTGTGTGTGTGTGTGCGCGTGTGTGAGTGTTGGTATTTAATTTTTTCTAAAATCTTGGCTCATAAAGGTCATGGAAATTCTCAGAAAATATATGCTACCATTTTTTTGTTTGCAATGCAAGTACCAGCTCCCAAAGGAAAATGGTGGTAGGACCAGTTTACAAGACTGCCCTACAAAGCCTAAGTGCAGTAACTACGCATTGGGTAAAATTCGAGTTTTGGGCCTGAAAGTATTTGGAGGTTAGGATTGATTTAGATAGAAATTATACCATAGCAAGTCAGTAAACCATAATCTGTAATAGATGTGCTATTTGTTTGTTGGGACAGCAAACAAACTCTGAAGCGATTTTTTAACTGTTTAAATTCTTTTGTAGTTACTGCACTTAGCCTTTGTAGGGCAGAAGAGCAAGAAATATATTAATCTGTCCATTTACCCATCTACTCACTATCTAACCCATCAATTCTTGGTCAGGGTCATGGGATGGGGGGTGAGGTGTAGTTGCGGGAGCCTATCTCAGCATACAGTAGGAGAACAGAGGAACACAACTGGGGCAGATTGCTTATCCACTGCTGGGTTCATGCACCACTCACTCATGCACTCATTTCTGTGAGTAATTTAGAGTTTCCAATTAGCCTGATTATCTTTGGACAGTGGGGGAAACCAGAGTACATAGAGAAAACCCAAGGGAGCAGAGGGAGATCATGTGACCTCCACACAGAAAGGCTCTATTTGAACCCACAGCCTTATTTCAGTGTTATCCACTGCACCACTGTGCAGCCCAAAGTAAATATAGCTGCTTTAATTTCATTTAAATCCTAAACTTGAGAGGTCTCACTGAATGAATATACTTTCTTCACAGTCAGTGAGTTGATGCAGGAGCCAAAGGTGCCTACTCATCATTTATCTGTCATGTTTTTGGCTCCATCAGGTTTATTCTACATCCAGAACTTGCGTCTGTGCTGCTGTCTGCTTTTGATACCTCGTCGGCCTTGTTTTTCATGAAATTTCCTCGGCTTCGTCTTTGCCCAGTTATGGATATGGTTGACATCTCTGCATTTCCTCCTCTGATGTCACAATGTTGGCAGTCCGCTAATTTTGAGTCAATGGTAAATTTTTGCTAAAAATACTCCCTGCTCACTGAAAAATATCTTTATATTGAACAGAGACCTTGTCATGTTTTTCTTGTCTGTTATATATCAAGATATGTAACAGTTGGGGCCTTCCATGCACTATATGGAGCAAAAAGCTAAACTTTTCTCAGTGACCTAACGTATCGTGCTAAACCATCAATCTTTAGCTTAGTAGCCTTGCGCACAAAGCTGAAATTTTAGTCTTCAGTTTCTTAGCCTGTACAATATTCAACGTAGATGAAACTTTCATTTTCAGTGTATTCCTCCAGTGTATAGGGCTGAAGCTTTTTAGCACAGTAACTTATAATTATTATTACACCGCCCTGCATTTTGAAACTTTTTCTCTGCTGATTTGATAAACTGGGTTGATTTTATATAATTTGAAGGCGCTGATTTCAAATTTTCCCTAAAAATGTATGTATCACGTCAGGTTTTTTGACAAATCGCAAATTCTTTTCTTCATATTGATATATCTCAGAATACACAATAATAAATGAAAGCAGAATGACACAGTTAGATTTGAAGCATTCTGCAAGATGTAATAAAACAAAATGCAGCTTACCTAAGGATTAAATTTTCTTTTCTTTGATTTACGGGAATAATTTCGTTCGGGGCAGTCTCTCTGTAGGCATCAACAGTAACCAGCCATCATGCAACAGGCAAAAGGCAAAAAGGGGATTGGCATAGGCTACTTGGGGTGTGGTTGTTTTCCATGATGATGCAATACTTCGTGGTGGTGATTTTGAGTGTTTAATTCATGAGAAACAGCAGGGATTTACTATGCTTGAACCGGATTCTCGTTATACAAAGGGCAGTGATTTGTGACAAAACCTGACATGATAGCCAAAAACTCATGTGATATTTGGATTCAGCGCCCCAAAATTACTTAAAATCAGGTATCAGCTCTTACTCAGCAAATTTCATGCAAGGCGGTGTTATTATTGTCTCCTCACAGTGGCAGCCATTGTACTTTCATATGCTGCATGAATTTGCCCACATTTGTATGCATGAGTGTGTGTATGCGTGACTGAGTGTAAATCTGAACTAGTGAGAATTTCAGGACATGTATTATTGCTCCCATAACCTGAAACGATGATACAGACCCCTGCTGTAATAACAGTGGCCCTTTCTGTCCCAAACTGAAACCAGCAACCAGCCGCCGTTGCCAGTTACCTTGAATAATACTGTTACTCATCTGACAACTACGGGCAGAAAGGAGCTAGACAAGGTTATGACCCCTGATTACACCGATGTGCAAAGTGTACTGCACAGGACAATACGAGCTGGGATATCGTACGCCCAGGGTGACTATATTGGACTGATACAGGCTATTATTCTGTACATGCAGGGCAGGTAAATAAGACTGATAAATGCTGGGGTATGGTACATGCAGAGTGGCTGAATTAGACTGATACAGGCTGGGATACTGTACATGCAGGGCAGCTGAATTAGGCTGACACAGGCTGGAATACTATATGCACAAGGCAGCTGAATTAGACTGATACAGGCTGGGATACCGTATGCGCATGGCAGCTGAATTAGACTGACACAGGCTGGGATACCGTATGCGCAGGGCAGCTGAATTAGACTGACACAGGCTGGCATACTATATGCGCAGGGCAGCTGAATTAGACTGACACAGGCTGGCATACTATATGCACAGGGCAGCTGAATTAGACTGACACAGGCTGGTGTACTATATGCGCAGGGCAGCTGAATTAGACTGATACAGGCTGGGGTACTGTACATGCAGGGCAGCTGAATTAGACTGACACAGGCTGGCATACTATATGCGCAGGGCAGCTGAATTAGACTGACACAGGCTGGCATACTATATGCACAGGGCAGCTGAATTAGACTGACACAGGCTGGTGTACTATATGCGCAGGGCAGCTGAATTAGACTGATACAGGCTGGGGTACTGTACATGCAGGGCAGCTGAATTAGACTGACACAGGCTGGCATACTATATGCGCAGGGCAGCTGAATTAGACTGACACATGCTGGGATACTGTACATGCAGGGCAGCTGAATTAGACTGACACAGGCTGGCATACTATATGCACAGGGCAACTGAATTAGACTGATACAGGCTGGGATACCGTATGCGCAGGGCAGCTGAATTAGACTGACACAGGCTGGCATACTATATGCACAGGGCAGCTGAATTAGACTTGTATAGGCTGGGATACCGTATGTGCAGGGCAGCTGAATAAGACTGACACAGGTTGGGACACTGTACATGCAGGGTAGCTGAATTAGATTCACACAGGCTGGTATACTGTATGCGCAGGGCAGCTGAATTAGACTGACACAGGCTGGCATACTATATGCGCAGGGCAGCTGAATTAGACTGATACAGGCTGGGGTACTGTACATGCAGGGCAGCTGAATTAGACTGACACAGGCTGACATACTATATGCACAGGGCAGCTGAATTAGACTGATATAGGCTGGGATACCATATGTGCAGGGCAGCTGAATTAGACTGACACAGGCTGGGACACTGTACATGCAGGGTAGCTGAATTAGATTCACACAGGCTGGCATACTGTATGTGCAGGGCAGCTGAATTAGACTGACACAGGCTGGGACACCATACATGCAGGGCAGCTGAATTAGATTCACACAGGCTGGAATACTGTATGCGCAGGGCAGCTGAATTAGACTGATACAGGCCAGGATACTGTGCATGCAGGGCAGCTAATTGGACTAATAGAGGCTGGGATACTGTATGCACAGGGCAGCTACATTATACCAATACAGGCTGGGATACTGCACATGCTGGGCAGCTGAATTGGACTAATACAAGCTTATATTTGATTTGTGCTGAAGACTGTCATTGGCATCACATCTTGGCGGATTTTTCCAAGATGTTAGGACGGCACTTCCAGTTTGCTTCGTGTTTATTTTTTAAAAACCAATGAGATGCAGAGGGGAGGGTGAGAATGACACAGCTAACGGCTCACTGCAGTGATTTACAGACACTTATAACATAACATCTTCGCTAAGACAGGGCTGCTACCTGACAGGCCAAAATGCTAAAATAAAAATAAGTTGAAAGATGGGTGGATGGTTGAATTAATTTTGAATTAATCAATCAATGAGGGAGATTTGTTGAAAAGATTATCTTATTTTAAAGACCGCATAACCCTAAATATTTTAATTATTATGAATTATTGATTTTATTTCTCCATCACATTAAACATTGATTGTAGCAATAGATGCTTTAGCCAACTATGAGTCAATGGATGAATGAACAAAAGAATATGAATTTGTCAATTGAGGATATTTTTATAAGCTTTGTCTGTAAAATCAAATGTATCTATTTGTGAGTCAATGAATAAATAAGTCAATCAATCAATCAATCAATCTACTTACAAAGGACAACTGGGCATTTTCTGAAATATGATGATATTGTAGACATTATAACAACATTAGATTTAACTGTCTGAAGGTCACTTTGTTACTGTCTTGATCAGTTATCTCACTGAAATTCACTCTTCCAGGATGCTTCTGTGTTTGGTACCGATTTGGAAAGACAGTTTCATGAACAAAGGTTGCTAATGTACCAGAAAATTGGCAAGAATAATACAGTTTAGAGACTCCATTAACTGTGCTGAAATAACATGAGAAAAGCTGGTTGAGGCTCACTTTTGTCGCTGCCGTCCATTGGTTTTAGACACGGCATTTATCAGATTATCACGAGATAAGAGGAGATATGCGTGTGGCTTTGTGTTTCTGGCCAAGTGGATGGAGCCTCCTCGATTCGGCTGGGGGGAAACACACGGACACATAAGCCTATCTTATCCTTGATCATCAGAGCCACTGCGAGCAGTGCGATGTGTGCTTAGCAAAGTCTAAATATTATTTCCCCTCCGGTGTCTATGATGATGCGATTTCAGTAATAAAGGAGGCCTTGATTCGCTCCCGGGCCCAGTGTATCCCCTACTGCTATGCCGCGACTCTCCCGGCCGTCTTACAAACAAAGGCTTGTGAGCGGCCGGTGTTGACTCTGACAGTAGGAGACTTTGATGTCAGAGAGTTCACAAGTTCTTCCCCTGGATTAACAAGAGGGAGGTCGCCTCTCTCTCTCTCTCTCTCTCTCTCTCTCTCACTCTCTTTCTCCCTCCCTCCCTCTCCCTGTCTTTCTCTCTCTCGGGTCTGTGCTCCAGTTAGCGAAAGACTTTGAGTCGTAAGGGGTACGGGTTGAGAGGGGTAAGGGGGTGGGGGGGCTGGAGGTTCGCAGGTAGAGCAGCTTTCCGTTGTGCAATCAGAAGATTATGGAGTGCTTCTTGTAAATCTCCTACATCAAATGTAATGGTTTATATGGCTAATTTATCACAGTGAATGTGTCAGAAAGTTTTGTAACATAGTCTTGTGTTGTTTGGTTTACATCAAGGGATTTATCTTTATTCTAACAGGTCCCCTCATTCCAGAGCATAGCATAGCATGGTGTGTGTGTGTGTGTGTGTGTGTGTGTGTGTGTGTGTGCGTGTCTGTGCATTTTCATGTGCCTGTATGTATCCATGCACATACTTGTGAGTGTACATTTGTGTTTATGCTCAATTGAGTATGTGGGTTTACATGTGTGTGTGTGTTTTCATAATTGTGCTGGTTTTGGTCTTTGTGCATTTCTGTGTGCGTGCATGTTGTGTGTGTATTTTTGAACATGTGTACTTGAGTGTTCGTATGTGTTTGGGGCTTGTGTATATGCCTATTCATGCGTTTATGTGTGAGTGTCTGTTCGTCTAAATATACCAGTGTATACATACAGTGCTGTGAAAAAGTATTTGCCCCCTTTCTGATTTCTTATTTTTTGCATAAAAGTTACACTTAAATATTTCAGATCAAACAAATTTTAATATAGACAAAGATAACCCGAGTAAACACAAAATGCAGTTTTTATATGATGATTTCATTTATTAAGGGAAAAAGGCTATCCCAACCTACCTGGCCCTATGTGAAAAAGTAATTGCCCCCCCTTGTTGAATCATGAATTAACTCTGATTAACCACATTTTTTGAGTTCAATTTCGCTAGCCACACCCAGGCCTGATTACTGCCAGACGTGTTGAATCAAGAAATCACTTAAATAGAACCTATCTGACAAAGTGAAGTAGACTAAAAGATCTCAAAAAGCAACACGTCATGCCGCGAACTGAAGAAATTCAAGACCGTTTGAGAAACAAAGTCATTGACATCTATCAGTCTGGAAAGGGTTCCAAAGCCATTTCTAAGGCTTTGGGACACCAGCGAACCACGGCGAGAGCCATTATCCACAAATGGAGAAAACTTGCAACAGTGGTGAACCTTCCCAGGAGTGGCCGGCCTACCAAAATTACTCCAAAAGTGCATCGACGACTCATCCAGGAGGTCACAAAAGAACCCAGAACAACATTTATTGAACTGCAGGCCTCACTTGCCTCAGTTAAAGTCAGTATTCATGATTCAACAATAAGAAAGAGACTGGGCAAAAATGGCATCCATGGGAGAGTTCCAAGGTGAAAACCACTGCTGAACAAAAAGAACACAAAGACTCGTCTCACATTTTCCAAAAAACATCTTGATCATCCCCATGAATTTTGGAAAAATATTCAGTGGACACAAGTTGAACTTTTTGGAAGGTGTGCATCCCATTACATCTGGCATAAAACGAAAGCATTTCATAAAAAGAACATTATACCAACAGTCAAACATGGTGGTGGTAGTGTGATGGTCTGGGGCTGCTTTGCTGCTTCGGAACCTGGACGACTTGTCGTAATTGATGGAACCATGAATTCTGCTCTCTACCAGAAAATCCTGAAGGAGAATGTCCAACCATCAGTTTGGCGCTCAAGCTCAAGCATACTTGGGTTATGCAGCAGGACAATAATCCAAAACACACCAGAAAGTCCACCTCTGAATGGCTTAAAAAAACAAAATGAAGGTTTTGGAGTGGCCTAGTCGAAGTCCGGACTTAAATCCAATTGAGATGCTGTGTCATGACCTCAAACAGGCTGTTCATGTTCAAAAACCCTCCAATGTGGCTGAATTAAAACATTCTGCAAAGAAGAGTGGGCCAAAATTCCTCTCCAGCGATGTGAAAGACTCATTGGCAGTTTTCGCAAACGCTTGATTGCTCTTGTTCTCGCCAAGGGTGGCACAACCAGTTATTGGGTTTAGGGGGCAATTACTTTATCACACAGGGCCAAGTAGGTTAGGATCGCTTTTTCCCTCAATAAAAGAAATCATCTTTTAAAAACTGCATTTTGTATTTACTTGAGTTATCTTTGTCTAATATTAAAATTTGTTTGATGATCTGAAACACTTAAGTGTGACAAATATGCAAAAAAATAAGGAATCAGGAAGGGGGCAAATACTCTTTCACAGCACTTGTATGGGTGTATGCATATATTTGATGGGTGTGATTAAAGAAGACAGGCAGCAAACCTACAGCCAGCCAGGTACTCCAGGCCTATCAGAGGCGGAAATGGGGCTCACCGTTTGTGAGACACAGACTTGTCGTCCTGTCAAAGGGTCGCAGCATTCAGGGGTGTTACCGCGGCCGTTTATTTATCCACGCACTGTTTTAAGTGCTCATGATTAATTACCTCTCACCCCCCCCACCCCCACCCACAGTTACCATCAACCCCCCACAATGTTAAATCTAATTACCCTGTCTACTGCAGGGGTGCTACGAGGCTGCAGGGCACATTGGGGATGAGGGGGAGATAGAGAGAGAGAGAGAGAGAGAAGAGGGAGAGAGAAAGAAGGAGGGAGGGAAATGGAGACGGAGAAAGATGGAGAGAGTAAGGAATGAGAGCAAGAGATAGCGTGAGAGTGAGGGAGAGCAAGAGATAGATGGAGAGGGAGAGAGGCAGAGAGAGAAAGAGAAGGAGGGAAAGGGAGATGGAGACAAAAAGATGGAGAGAAAGTAAGAGACAGAGAGTGAGGGAGAGAGACAAACTGGGAGCCAGGTCAGACATACGCTCACACTCTTCACCCCATGGCTTATTTACTTTACCCCTTGTTTGCTGATTCTGCCTCCTTCATTTACTCCCATGGGTCTGAGGACCAGGCTGTGACCAGGGCAGGGGAGTGCATGTCTGTGAGAGAATGAAAGAGAGAGAGAGAGAGAGAGAGAGAGAAAGAGAGAGAGAGCTGATAAATGACTTCCATGAAAATTTTGAGACACTTTTAGATCAGGTTTCTCACGGGGCTTTGTAAAAATGTTCCTCCAGTGACTTTTTCCTTTTTCCCTTCACATCTTTTTCCCTGAGAGAGAGAATGACAGGGGGATAGAGAGAGATATAGCACTGGTGGAGCAGAGACTGGCGGCTGTAAGTATCTCTGAATCCAGTAGGTGATATCGAGAGGGTGGAGGTGGAGGTGGGGGTGGCAGTAACACAAGTAAAGTATCTACAGAATCCTCACTTGCTGCCAAAATGAACAGATACACGGTATTCGGTATCAAAGTTTTCAATATTTGGCTCCACAAACATGGCCTCGATTGTAATAACAAAGCTAAGGAGTTCCTGCTGGTTATTTAAATAGAAATTGTTTAATTATGAACATTTGGGAAATGAAGTTATGAAGCTGAAGCTATGTTCTCTCTGTCTCATACATGGCCTGTGTGAGTCCCGCTCTCCCACCGGCCACCACCGGGGGCACTGTGGGGAACCTGGCCTTTCCTGGTGAATTCTAACACACTGCCAGAGACATGAGGCAATTCTCTCCTAAATGCAAACAAATTTGTAAAGATGGAAAAGGAAAACATAATAAAAGAACAGATTGTACTAAAACCAGCAACTTGTTCAGCTTGCTGGTGGAATCATTTTAAGCAAAAAAGTTTGAGGCTCACACTAATTACGCCATTTATCTTATTCACCGTTTCATTTAAGTAATTTGGGATTTATCGCTAATACATTAACTGTCTTATATGCAATCGTTTAAAAAGTTGGATTCAATCCAACTCCAATATTTTAAACTCCATTGTTATAAATGCCGATTTAAAATAAACAAGTAAATAATTACAAGCAAGTTGCACGCTTCATTAAACACATAAGTATTTATGATGTGCGCAAAATGGTATTATGAGAATGTATCTAAGTTAAGGAGAAACTGTGCTGTGGTTAGATTGAATCTGTGCATGCAGTCATTGAGTTCTGGATTGACTCTTCCCAGAATAAAGAAAAAAGACATGCAGTTCAGTGACATGGAATCTAAGGCAGCATTTGACATTCATTACAGTAGTAAATATTGTGGTCTGTTGCATAAACAAGGGCCTGGAACAATTAAAAATGTGAACCCCTCAGAAGATTGCATATTATTGAATTACAAACCCACAATGTGATTTTAGGTTGCAAAAAGCTCTGAGGGAACAGCAGTTAAATGTAAGATGCTGCTTTTGAAGCGAAGAGGTTGGCTGTCTTTAACTGCATGTAGGGTAGATTGACAGTGTTCTTCAACCACAGCCAAACTCCCTTTAAACATGTAAATGCGCTGGGGAAAGACAAACTGCCAGATTGTATTTGTACTTTTGCTTAATTTCTCGTCTTTGCCAGGTGCACCATATAACCACTGCTCCCACTCTCTGACACTCTGTGTATACATACATTAATCACATTTTAGAAGCCCAGAGGTCATAATTAATCATTGATTTCTGCACTTTTGAAAGAAAAGCACATGAGCATTGTTAGAAACCCGCTTAATGAAGAATGACTACACAAATAAACCTACCCTGTCCAGTATTAATTGGTTGTTCCTATCACAAATCGCCCTTTTTCAGATGTGAAATCTTCTAAACGTTTCCCCATCAGCATTAATACTCCTAATGGTTATAACAGAGACGGAGTCTATGGCCTCCATCACGTCTGGAGCATATTTACATCTAAATGTTCTTTGAATATTGTTTTTCTGTGAGTTTTTGACTTGTTTGTCTTCAAATTGACTTTTCTGTTTGACTCCAGCACTCGCTGATGTTCACTGTCCATTTGAATTTGAGTAAAATATTTTTCATTTGTTTATAAACTTGCTGTGGGCCTGACACAAATGCACACACTGCTTTGAGTCACAGTTCATTTTATATCCATATGATCTAAAGCTGCCGATATGCGTTTGTGTTTTTTCTCAGTTATATGTGTCCCCTCACCATTTATTTCAAACCTAAAAATTGCAGTAGGCTACCAGTTGAATATGAAAATGCTGTTACAGAAATGTGAAAAAGTAAGGCACGTTATTAGGACTGAAATAAATCTGTTTTAAAATCCCTTACGTCAATTGCAAGTAGTACTGTGTGGGTTTATTGGAAAATAATAAATGCTTCTTCATAAACAGAGGCTAATGCAACCCAGGTGCATTCATTCAAGTCATTATTATTGCTAAATTAAGATCATATGACACATAACTGTAAAATAAATCTTGTTTGCTAAAAAAAAAAAAAAAATCAAGTTCAGAGTTAGCAAGGTAGCTGTTAGGCACAAACATGTATTAGAAGACGATACATTTTTATTTATTTATTTATATATTCTTTCATTGAGCCAAAACCCTCCAAACTCAACACAGACATAATAGCAAACAGAACCCTATGAAAAACGAAATGCATAAATGACTTTTAAAATTGCTTATTTGACCCGTAAAGACGTTGTCACTCAAATAATTTGGCAGGTCTGACTCCTCTCTCGATGTGAAACACATGTCTGCACACTATAGAAGGCTCTCACACATTTTTCGGGTGAGTGGGAAGATCGCTCCCGAGACGACAGAGAGAGGCAGTGTTTCAGATTGTTCACAGAGCGTAGATGCGATTCATCCTCACTGCATGCCATTATCCCAAGTTGCTGCTATTCAAAGATACCGATAATACCTGAATAAACAAATGTCAGACCACAGACCAACATAGACACTCCAAAAGAACCTATACCTTTCCTTGTTCTCATTGCTGTCTGATCTGTGCTTCAACCAGAGGCATTTGGGTTAAAATTTAGGCTAACATTTATAAAACATCACAACAATTTCCTTGACTTTTTATCTTAAGCAATCTACCGTTGATTAGTCTAAGCAGGGGCCAATTTCCTCCAGGTCAGTGTGGGGTTAAGGGCTTTAGTGAAGTACCCAACAGCTGCTCTGATCTTACTGCGGGGACAACGGGGCTTGAGCCATTGACCCTCTTTTCAAATATCTTTGTCTCTAGGCTATGAGCTGCACCTCTATTTTAATGTTTTACAGAGGTTCCTGGTCATGACATAATATGAACACTTAATGAGTAATTCCCATTGGACTGTATCGAATATATAACAGAGGTTTTTTTTTGCAAGCTTCCAAAAAGTGCACTGTATCCCGCAAATGCATGACAAGTGCTTGGGTTTTGTACACAGGTATATTCTAAATGCTTTAATAAATGTTCCCAAAATCCAGCAATTTATGAGTTTTAAGCTCAAAGTATTTTACGCCAAAACCTGAAGCACAAGGGACATTCAATGAAAATAAAATAAATATTGTTAAAAAAAGTATTATGACTGTAATGATCTTCTGTCGTCTAATTCTCTTGTATCAAATAAATTTAAGATACTAAAAAACGCTTTGTGTATTTTTTTTTTCTTGCCGGGTCAGGGGTGCAAGATCACAGATCAATAAAATGTTTCCTAGTGTGTAAAGGAAGGGATATGCTCCCATCCGAGGTGAGACATCAAGTTTCACGGAGTCCCATCTTGCATTTTGTTCCAGTCACCTGGATTTGCTAATTAGCAGTTTTGAGGGCAGAATGAAATGAGCTGGCTGCAATCATGGTGAAAGGAAAATGTGGCTCGATGTTGGCTGTACAACCCCCAGACTTTACACCTCCTGTTACCTTATATATTACATTCATGCATACCCAGTATTGAGGGCTCTTAAATCTGCTCTATGTGCGTTATATGCAGGAAACCTTATGCATACTCTCAACCTTTCTGTGGTTCATTTTGTCTTTCATAATAAAGAAGCAAATGGTATGGATACAGCTACATATGAGAATATGAGATACTTCTTTCATGAACTTATGTGTTAAGAAGTTCCTGTTCTGGAAGAGGTTTTTTTTGTGCGGGGGGGGGACAAAGGTCTAAGAGGAAGACAGGGTGGGGGAAGAGGAGCAGGGTCTGGTTTTGGGGGTGTGAAGCCAGGCTGGAAATGTGGGGGTGACATTCCTAGGATGACAGGAGCTCAGCTGTGCCTGATCCGGCCAAACTGGCTGCTGGCCGCGGCACTCCGAGCTGCAGGTGGCTTCTGCCACAGTCCGCCTCCTTCCTCCCCAAAACACACAAGCCATTATCAGCGCTAGTTCGACCAAGCCAAACATAACAGTTACCATACCTCCACTGCCCGTGCCAAATACGCTCTTTTATCTGCCCTTGCGCAGAAAGAAACAATATTTTCAGATATTCGTTCCATCGGACCTCTGAAAAGCTTGAATTGTTGTCGCTTGTTTACGTTTGTGTCTTTTTTTGAAATGCCCTTTGTTGGCTTGTGTGTTTCTTGGAGGTGCTTCGAATGTGGAATTAATTTCGATGTGCGTGGGCATTGGAACTTTCTCAGCGCACAGATGGTCACACTGCTTCAAGGACCAGGAAGATTTTTTTTCCTTTAATTTTTTTCTGTTTTCCTTACTCCCGAAAAGAACACAGCTTAACCGAATTCCTTCTTGACGGGGTACGGTGGTATAGGTATTTTCTTAAAGTACGAAGAACAGCAAACAAGGGATGAAAGACAAGGAAGGGGCAGGAAAGTGTGTCTTCCCTTTGATCAGAAAAAAGAAAACACAATCAGGGTGATGAAAAAATTGAAAGGTTCTGATGTAAGACTTGTTAGGTTCAGTTTTTTTCATCAAACATCATCTATGAATCACTGTGGAAATCATTTGAAATGTATTCCACTCTTTTGTCCTCTGCGCAGTTGTTGTGGGTGTGGGGAAAGAAATCATGTGAAATCATACTATAGCAACTTGCGAGGCCAAAGGTCAATTACTGAAGTCTGTTACTTCAGTTAGACTCGGTGACGAACACCAGTTGTGCATGAAATATCTTTATTTATTATTTTACTGCTTTAAACTTTGTGTTCATAATCACTGGGTGCACTATTTTAAATATATGATGTATTACATATTTAGGTAGACATCAGCATCACTGTGATGACATCAGCATGCCTTGATACATAAACACCTCTTTTTTTTGTCAGTCCTTTCCTATGTATATTCAGCATATCACATACGCTCTCCTGCACTTTTTAAATATATATATCTCTCTCTCTCTTTCTCTCTCTCTCCCTGGGTGTGTGTGTGTGTGTGTGTTAATTTGTCTACTTTTTAATCCCTGTCTAAGACTCTATCAGTCACTGATTTGGTATACGGATTGGTCTCATTTTAACTCACTTTCAGTCCTCAAAAAGTAGAAACATCACATTGGCCTGCGAACCACTTGGAAAGATTGAGCCACAGCATGCTTACAAACTGTATAATGTTACCATGGCGACTGTGGACCCCACAGAGGGGGCATCACCCAACACTATGAATTCAGAGAAAAAGATCAAACACAGGACAGTGCTAAGCAACTGCCATTACGACTCATAAGCCGAACAAACAGTCAAAATGGACTTTTTCTTCATAGGCATAGGGAGCACAGTGCGGATGTATAATGACTCGTTGCCATTCCCTGAGGGTAGGTGAATTATGGACGCTCGTGTTCAACAGGCAGTTAAATCACATATTACTTAGAATTGTGCAATGTATGCTTAAGGACTTCTTCGCGCACAGGTATACACGCATGTTCAGGATTTCAGCTGGCAAGGTTTAGGCTGCCTTGATAGGTACCTATTTGAATTTCTTCTCTGATTCTGATGAGCTCGACAGCCAAGTGCCCACTTTTTCATCAGCCCTTCAGTATAAAAATGTAGTGATGTCTTGGCATGAAAATTGAGGCTGCTCTGAATATCAACTCTTTTGAATAGGCAGTCCGATTAGAGTATTGCTCTTAGTTCGTCATGTACAACTGGCATCAATAAATCAAGCAGTTATGTTGAATCATGGTAATGGAATCAAGGACAGCAGCGCTTGACAATTCACAGTTCTTTTGCCTGCTTATTCATTAGTGGGTTTTGTTAAAGTGATTGCCTTCTCATCCATTAGATATCAGAATCAGGGAGAGCTTACTGATGTGATTGAAATGTAGTTTATGCATGCATTTTAAAATGAAAATGTAACTTTTTTTTTTTTAAACTGTGCCAGATGCGGTTGCCAAGTCAATAAGTTCCTGCTCAATTGAAAAGCAAAGTACTCCACAGCACCAAAAAAAAAAAAAAAAAAAAAAACATGCACCAAGATCGTTCATCATCCTGGGTGAAATAGCAGATTCTTGCAACTCCGAGAAGATAAACTTCAGACAGAAACAGAGGGAGGAATCATAGTGGAGCACACGCTTTAATGGGTGCTGGGATTCCTGTTTGAAATGTACCCTAAGCCATCTACAGATGTCTGTAAACAGCCCTGTGTTTCTTCTTTCGGCTTCCTGACAGGCGTGTAATGTGACTCCGTAGCATAATGACAGATTATTATACTGTAGTATGACACGGTTTTTAAAAGAGCTGCAGGAGGGCCACTGACAAGAGGAATTGCTATTGTCTGTCTACAGGTGTACAGTAATTGTATTAATGTAGGGTAAAAAGAACATCTGATGTGCCAGGATGGAAGATGGTGCTGATAGTTTCTACTTAAGAGAAAAAAAATCTGAATATCTGGTCTCATTGCAGGTCAAAACACTCACTAAGATATGTTTTTCTTTCTTCTTTTTTTTTCCACAGAGCTCATAGCCAGTTCTTAGCTTTTTAAAGTGTTTTTATTTATTCTTTTTTTTTTCTAAAGAATTGCTTCTTGCCATCACCTCCCGGCACTTCTTTGGAGAAGCGTTTATCTAAACCAAAACATAATAACTGCAGCTGAGCACGGGACAATGCAGTCATCTCCCGAACCCGGCGGTTTGATCCAACTCCAAGCACAATCACCGTAACCTCTGCTAAGCAGCCGCACAGCGCTCCTGAAAAACTCTCCTCTGGCCCAAGGTGTCTGATGAAATGGCTGAGCCGACTATAGACAAAACACTGTCACGCTGATCTGAAAGGTGCCCACGAGGTGAAACAGCACTCTAGAATTCCTCTTATTTCATTCCTATTTTTGTTACATTATTTATTTATTTTTCTTTTTTTTATTTTTTTACTTCAGCAACTTTAAAGCAATTGGCATTTGAAACGAAAGAAGAGTGTCTCACAAGCCGCGAATATTGACTTTGAAAGCACTTGAAATAGCTTCAATGAAAAAAAAAAACGGTGCTTCCTTCATTTTTTGTTTCAGTTTTATTGTAGCATATAAAGATGAAAGGAATTTTAGCAGCAGGTGGATGAAAATTTTTTCTTTAAAGTTGATTTTTACAATTATTTATTATGGAGTGTGCGAGTCTTTACAGGGTGAAACTTCTCACAAAAATAGCATTTGTACTGGAGTGATTGAGTCTGTACAGGGTGTAACTTTTCCCAATAAATGCATGAAATTAGTAGGCATTAATCTGGACATTTTTACACTTTTGTGAGTTTTTCTGAGGGGTCCATACACCCGTGGGGGTTGGGGTCTTTGAAGGCACACTATGTCGCCTTTGGCCGAGTGTTACTGTATCCATTTTTGCGGAACTACTGTATTTATAAATATGATCCATTTTAAAATATGACTCCTTTCAACTTGTGATGGGGTCCCCTGGATGTCTTTTAAGCCAGTTGGGGGTTCCTGGATCACAAGCAGTTGAAAACTTCAGCTTTAAACCAGAAACATCCGTCTGCCTCCATACCAGCCATCGCAGAGCCTGCAGGTCATCAGAAATTTCTATACATATCAAAAGCATTATTCATGGCGAACAAAAAACCTTATAGGCCGATGTGAGGCATGGGCTAAAACTGCACTAAACTTGAAAAGTCATACATCTATTTCACAATGCTGTCTTTCATTCGATGCTGCCCGGGGATGCACAGTATCAAGCCTGGATCTGCCCCAAAATAGCTTACAACCTGCTCCCAATATACCTCCCTCTTGTGTGTCCTGTGAAAATCTACCTGATTTCAGTAATAGCACACCTGCTCTGACTGCAAGCTACCCGTTCTCCGAGCCCATTCTCATTCCGACGCGTCATATATTGACGCTACCTGACCAAGCGTCGATATACGAGGCAAAAGGTCAGTTGTAGCGTCCTTTATCGACGCCAGCGTAAAACGAACCCTACCCCCTAACCCCTAATCCCTACCCCCTAACCCTAACCCTCAGATAATGACGCCAAAAGCTTCCTTCTGCCTCGTATATCGACGTTTGGGCAGGTATCGTCAAGATATGACGAGTCCGGGATGAGAATGTGTTGGTTCTCCATATATAGACTACCTATTCATGGAGTTTTTTTTAAATTAGCCTGCGTCCTTTCTTTTTGGTCATTCTCAGGCATGGTTTTTAACCTTTTCCCAATGCGCAGTAAAACTGATCTGATTACATCTATGAAGTGTTTTGTTCATTCTGTAATCCAGTTCCTTGCCTTATAATTTGGCTGCTGACTCCATAATATACTGGTTTTTACTGCGGCACTGTGTCTGCTTTCAGAAGGAACTGCTTGCTCATACCAAAACATATTCTGCAAGCAGCATTATATGATCTAGCCCAGTCACACTAATCAACCTGTTAATATTATAATACACATTGTAATCTAACTGTTGTTACTGTTAACCACCTGCTCACATTATAATGTACCTCTCTGTACTGCGATCTACCTGCTCCCATCTATGTGTTTGGATTATAAACTACCTGTTTGCTCTGTAACCTACCTGCACGCACCATAACCTATGCAATTATACCACTGAAGTATCTACTAGCCCACACTTTAAAATATTTGTTTCTTTTGCCATCAACAGTTCTGTGCAAAAGTCTTAGGCACCCGACACTTTTTAAAGTTTAAATCTGGCTTTAGATATTTACTTTTTGTCCTCCACATTGGTATAAAAAAAAAAGTATATTTGAAATTCCAAAAGCTAATTTAACAAATAGTTTTATGAATGAATGTTTGTATCTCATTGAGAACAGTTGATACAGATAATATAGTCTTGCCAGAGCCCTGATGTCAGTATCATCATGGCTGTCTGCAATTACTTGGAGAGACAGATGCAAGTGAGACAATCAGTCTGCAGTAGAACTGTGGCAAGTTTTCCACGCTCTGCTTGGAATAAGCAAAAAGCCAATCATCTTTTAAAACTATAGCACAACAGGACAATGTCTCAAATTTTTAGGGAAAGCGTGGTCACACAAAATATTGGCTTGATTTTGTTTTTAACAGTTTGCAGATCTGTACAATACCTTTCTCAATTATTACAAACTTTTAATTTCATTATTTTTGAAAGCATATTTCCCCAACAGAATTGCGTTAAATGTGCTTAAGACTTCTGCACAGTACTGTACTTGCTTGCACTATTATTGCCCATTTATGTTAGTATCTACCTATTCACACTCAAGTAATTCTGAGCTCTCCAGCTTCCATTCTGTCACACGCTAAGCACTCCCACTGCTTGTACTGTGTTGCCATTAGTGGTGCTTCTGCAAGCAATTTAATCATTGTTCAAACTGGGCGTTTTCCCCACTCTGCGTGCATTCTCACTGACTTGCATCATCTTGGACCAGATCTTCAAAAAGAATCGGCGGGAGAATCTTCAGGATCTGCAAAGCAGTGAAAGGCAAAATGACTTCTTTTCCCCCACTGACCCAGGGGCGCCATGATACCTGCAAAAGCAGAGTTTTACGACAAGCGTGAAAATTAGTTGCTGGCGTGTGGCTTGCTGTTTACCCTGACACCACAGCCATTGAAGTTTTCTTTGTGACCACTCCAAACCTCTCTTGATCTTCACTCTGAGAGAGCTCGCTTCGGGTCTTCAGAGTGTAGACTTCAAGGTGTTCTGGCACATAGGAATGAATGAAGGGATGAATAAAAGAAAAGTTATATCATATTAGGGCTTTTAAAAACAATCTCAAACTGTGCTTAGTCCTGGAGTGGTGGTTGGTGCAGTGTCTTAGTACTTGCAAGTTCAACAGCTGGGTCAAATTTTGGGGGCCTCGTTAGAAAAATCTGCTCAGATTTCATATTGAAATGTTGAGTATGCACAAAAGAAGAGAAGTTCTTCATGAAAAAACAGCCTGGTTTTTAAACTTGAGAATACGCTACACTCATGTAATTTTTACAGTGAACTGGAATCAACTTAAAATTTTGCATATGTGCTGTAGCTTATTACCTGCACGTCATATGTAAATTTTGCTCCTATAAAGCCCAAATCTGAAAGGGGGGGGGATGGCATGCTGCACTACATGAGAGCTGCTCAACTTTGGAACATGGAATTTTTATAATGTTATCACCGTCTGTTTCATTCTGGAGAACCGAGGCTTGACTCTAAGCTGTATAATCAGTTATCTCAATGAATAAATTAAATGCTGAGTGACAATGAAATATAGCAGGCCTCATATCTCCCAATAGCATGACACAATAGCCCAGTTGCACACTCTGGCAAATGTCCCTCAGGCTACCTTTCTTACCAATGGCGTAGCATTACAGCACACTGACAGTAATAAGCTTCAGGACCAGCAGACTAACCAAGTGGCCAATATTGGAGTCACAACCCTCCAATGAATCATTTTTGTTCTTCCTATACAGCATCTATAGCATATGTGTCTTAGATGTATTGTCTCCTTTGATTGGTTTAGCGTCTTGTGTGCCATTTCCGCCAGGTGTTAGGTATTTGTGATTCCTGTATGTCTCTGCAGTGAATCTGTCAAGTTGCTTAATTGTCCCTTGCTATATGTGTAAACCAGACAGTAATCTTCCGAGTTTGTGAATTTATCATCTTCTGAAATTATTTTAATCTTTAATGATAGTGAAATACAGAAGTACTCTTCTTAATCTTATTAATTGGAATAAACTCCCAAGCCTATTTACCAGTTTTGAGGATGTACCTGCATCTTCAGTCAGTTCCTCTGCCCTGTTTATTAGGAACACTTCCAAAGCCCTCTGACGGTTATCAGGATTGGGACTGTGCTCCTACTAAACTCTCTGAACCTGCCATCTGAGAGTTCTGCTCTGGCGAGGGTGATCTCCATCTGGCCTCTACCCCGGGATGCCACTTGCCGAGTGCATACATGCCCCTTACCTAAGTTCATTACCATCTGAACTGGGCTGTCCCCATACTACCCAGTGCTCCATCGCCACCTCTCATCACCATAATCCTATCAATAAATCCTATTATGGAAGTGTACTCTGCCTTTGCATCAGGTTCCTTTTCTGAATCATAACAGTACAATCCAGCCCAAAGGAATGGAACCAGCAGAAATACCCTGCGCAGTTGAGGTATCAAGGTGTGTGTATTGGTCAGGAGGAAGAAGAGCTCCACCAGCTACACCAGTCAATTGGAGCCCTCTCCACTCAACTTGTGGCTATCACTAATATTTCCCAAGACTCTGCCACTGCTGCTTAAGCAGCCAGCTCTATCCTGCAGCAGACTCTCCCTCAGGCGATCGCCCTTTGGGAACCTAACCTAACAGTGCTGGATTCCTACAATGGCAGCCTCTCCACCTGCCACAGTTTCCTGGCCTAATGTTTGATGGTGTGCGAATTACCTCCATCGCCATTCCCCACCAAACGATCCAGGGTGAATTTTGTCATCACTTGCCTCTCTGGACGTGCAAGGGACTGTGTTGATGCCTAGTGGGAAGCAGGAGATCCTGCAGTACAAACCTAAGCTGCCTTCATTGAGGGGATAAAGAAGATGTTTGATTGGTCCCGATCTAGCCACGCTGATGCCTGGAAGTTGCTCCAGCTGCACCATGGTAGTCTTTCAGTCTTGGAATATTCCATCAATTTCTGAAGTCGGGCTGTCTCTATGCGTTGGGACTCTGGGGCTTTTTATTATACCTACTTATTTGGCTCAGCAAAGTGAGTCCAGGATGAGCTGACCACTAATGTCATTTCCCCAGGTCTGGACAACCTCATTGACCTGGTGCTCAGAATAGATATCCAGCTGCAAGACAGGCGGCCGGATCGGTGGGCGAGGTTATAGATGTCTGTCCTGCCTACTTGTCAAGATGCTCTATCTGGAGCCACATCCCACCTGGTTTCCCCGGGACCCATGGCCATTGGCCGGGCTCGGCTTCATGAGCTGCTCCCAGAGGAATGACTCCGCTGAATTAAACAGAACTTACGCTTGCATTGTGGCAGTACCTACCAGGTCATTGCTGAATGCCCTGTTCATCGGACTCAAGCTACATCTGTGAGAGAGGTGCTGTCCAGAGCTGTGGTTTCATTTTCTTGACCACTCCTACCTATATAACCTGACCTGGCAGGGCTGCCCCATCTCCAACAGGGCCTAAGTCGAATCAGGAGTCAACAGAAACTTTATTTATCCTGCTCTTATTCACTTCCTTAAGGGTCCCAACTGATCCACTGCCAACACCCCTTCAGTTCCAAGGCCTCACAGGGATCACCCTTCCTGACATCATGGAAGTAAACAGACCACTGTCCATGCTGACCTCCAGTAACTATTCCAAAGAGTTAATCTTCTTCATCATGGAGTTACCACATGCCCCAGTGGTGTTGGGAAGGCCTTGGCTAAAGCGCCAAAACCCTTGTGTGGACTGGCCATCTGGATCCATCCTGGAGTGGAGTTTGTCATGCTCTCAGTTCTGTCTTCCTGCTGATTCCAGTTTGATTGTACCTCCTTCCTCTGACTGCAAGGAGGCACCTCTGGACCAAAAGTGAGTTCTAATTGTCTGTCATGATTTCCACAAGGCATTCAGCAAAGCTTGAGCTTGTCACTTCCCCCTCATAGACCCAATAATTGTGCTATCAATTTGTCAACCGGAACATAGTATCCTCAGGGGTCGAATGTACTCCCTACTTATACAGGGGTCCCAGGCTATGGAGGAGTACATAAATCAATCCCTGGCATCCAGAATCATTTGAGCTCCTTTGTTGCCAGTTGGAGCTAGTTTCCTCTTTGTGGCTAAAAAAGATGAGTTGCTACCTCCCTGCATTGATTATTCAGGATTTAACTCTATAGCTATCAAGAATTGTTACCTTCTTCCTCTGATGGACTCAGCTTTCTTAAACCTCCAGTGTTGTCAATACTTTACTAAGCTGGACATACACAGCACTTACCACCTAGTGTGCATACGAGAAGAAGATGAATGGAAGACAGCATATAATATCCCCTTTGCCACTTTAAATACCTAGTGAGGCCGTTTGGGCACATTAAAGCCCCTACCGTGCTCTAGTGTTTCATTAATGATGTCCTTCGAGGCATGGTCTTCTGGTTCTTCTGTTTTTGCTTAGACAATATTCTGGTTTTCTCTCCAGCCCTGGAGGACCACACTTACTATGTCAGCCTGGTTATTCAAAGATTGTTGGAGAATCACCTCCTTTTGACACCAGAGGAATGTGAATTCCATTCCACCAAGCTCAAGGTGGAGAGCAAAGTCGTAGAGGAGTTGTGGTCATGGCCCCTGCCATCACACGCTCAACCCATTTGTCTCCTCATTCCTTAGAGTTTGAGAGGCAATGTCTTTCCCTGAGCCCACGCTTCTTGGCTGGCATGCCATCATGGCATCTCTTGTACTCTTGCACTCATTCATCAGCCCTTCTGGTGGCAGCCCATCTGCCAAGATACCCAGGAGTTTGTGACAGCCTGTACTGTGTGCAGTCACTGCAAATCAAGTAATCAATGCCCCTGCAGTCTGGTCCTGCCTTTGGAGGTTCCTTCTGGCCATAAGCTGCCATTTCCATGGACTTTGTTACTGGGTTGCCTTTGTACAACTAGTTTTAGCCATCCTGTCAGTTGTAGACCTTTTTTTCTGACAAGAAAATTTACACTTGATGTTTCCTTTTTGCCTATCAGTGTCTTTCCATATGTACTGACTTAGGCTATAATACACCTTTTTAACAATATGGAAATATTTCGTTGATCAGTGTATCCCAAACTCGGTCCTGGGACACCCCTCTATATGCTGGTTTTTGTTCCAACCACAACTGCAATTGCAGGATTTAAACAAGTTGTCAATTTGTCTTTATAAGGTGCATTTATGTTTGGAGCAGTTATTCATCTTCTCAAGCCACATTTGGGCAGATTTCCATGCATGCCATGAAGAAGAAAAAAATCCATATCCATACTGTGACATATTAGAAACAGTTGCATAAAAAGGGGATAAAAATTGAATGCATCAAAGTAAATAACTAATAGGTTCTTAATTGGTGAAACAGTGGACACATGGTCATGAAAACAAATAAATTATTAGGCAAGCAAATGATAGAGTCAAACCTGTTTTGTGTCATGTTCATGTTATTTGGTTCAAGCAAATGTGATGGGATCGGGGAAAACCAGTCAAATGGTGAAATTTGACCACCTGGAGATTCTGATACCAACTGAAAGCTGATTTCAAGCTGATTTTAAATCTGCTTTCATTATTTTCATACCTTGTCTGTATCAAATGTTATGGCCACCCAAAGTCAGCTGATCAGATGGATTTTCTCTCATGGACTTTTGAGAAAAATGGGTTTAAAGTCAGGGATTCTAAATGGAATCAGAACAGCAAGGTACCAAAAGGTACATGTCAGTCACTTTCCTTTAGTAAAACACTTATGAGTAGTCAATGTACATGTTGTAAAATGTACATAAAGTTGATTTTGGCATCAAGCGACACTAAATCATAAATTAGTTGAAAATTCACTGTCTCTATTTATGGAGACATTCAGTGAATTTAACATAACGCCAAAGTTTTGTCACTTCATAGTCTTTTTTTTTTTACAACTATTGCAAGAATGAAAAAAACAAAACATTTCATATTGATGGAACATACAGACCATAAGATCTATTTTAAAATAATAAAAATATTGTTCAGTTATTATACGGTTTTACCTTATTAAACAGTAAGGCTAGACGTACCAGTACTATGTACAGTAATTGTTTTCTTAGACATTGCTATTATACAATATAGGTTATTAATTAAATATGATGCATATTTCACATGTGCATATCAGGCAAACAACAAACAATTTATTACAAACTATGTCTTAAACAATTATGTACTTTACATTAAACATATCATAAATTATAATGTACATTAAATATCTCATATTGACACAAACCACTATTTTCCAATACACCCCTTTACAAAATTTAAACTTTTGCCAAGACAAAGGCCTATTACTTCAAAAGACATATCAAAATATTGAGATAAACAGTAGTTTCATACTATACCCTTAGGTATTCAAAACTACAATAAAAATGAAATACTAATGCAATGCAGCATATTAATTCTAATACAATAGGCTAATCATCACCAACAGTGATCATGTCATTTGATAAGGTGCCACCAAAACATTCTGTCTGGTCTGATAAATACATGTACTGTATATAACATATAAATCATGATAGATGAATTTGCTTGACTACTCTAAAAGAACGAAATCTTCCAGGAAACTTCCTTACCCAGTCAGACCCTGGAGTAGATTAGCTTGAGTGCTATCCATAGTAATAAATTATAGTCTGATTAATACAGAAAGAGATAAGTCACCCGAAGGCAATGGCCATTTCAAATAACATTTTGTTATTTTATGAAAGATGACTGACTTGACTGTTTTGATTGTTTTGATTGTGATCAGATCGGCAAGCAGGCTAACTAGGTGGGATGGGGGGGGCTGTGGATAACTAACCTACATCCGACTCCTTTTGCTCTTGTTCAGCACTAAAATCATCAGCGTCAACGTTCAGCTCATCTTCTCTGGATGTGAAATAATCCATTATAATATCCTGCAAGGCATTAGTTTCTCCTGAGTTGAGGAGGTTGATTCGTCCTAATTTGTTTAACTGGGCAGCTAGTTCACTCTCCCTTCTCACTCAAAGTTCCGCCATCTGTATCGTCTCATCAGTCGCAGATCTGATCATCAACTGAGGAAATTTGATGTGTAGCTCACATAAGACTGGCGGGAAAATGCGCATAAATAATATTAATTAAAACCAAATAACATGAAGTAATATTATTGTATTATTACTTCATCTTCGTGTTATGTGGTTTACTATGACAGATGAACTGTCTTCATAGTCTCTGTAGACAAGAAGTTATGGGCGATTTTCACGCACTTCCGCCACTCGCGATTTCAAAGGTAGGAGGTAACGACAAACAGACAGACACAGAGTGGTTAATAAAAATAACTTTGTAAACATATTAAATGAGCGAATAACAGCGAGATATTTTCAGGGATGAATGACAAGATGTTGTAAAGTATTAATTTCATGAAAACCCAATTTCACCAAAATATTGACTTTCGACCTATTTTCACTCTTTCCTGGAAAAGTGCCAGCGCCACATCCAATGGGTTTTCCCAGATTCCATCACAAATTCTTTTGAGAGAACTCAAACACAAATTAACGGCTTAATAAAATCTTACCATATCCATTGTGTTTAGAACAAAAAGCAGCATTCACAAGGGAGCCCCAGGACCGTGTTTGGGAACCACTGATGTAGATTAATCGGGATCAAGTGAAGTTGTTGTAGCTCACGTGCATCTTAGACAACTTGTACACCACGGCTTTACTGTCCATGCTCTGAGTCAAATTTAATATGTACCAAGGTGGTGCGTGATTCCAAACACCTGTCACTAATCCTGAAGAATAGCAATGGGTGATGCCACAATGACTTAGTTCATATTTGTTCCTTTGTTCTATGGATTTAATGTAGACACAACTTTTTTCTTTGAAACCAATGGGAAGCAACTGCAACATCAGAAACATAAAACAGTGGCTTGAGTTTTCTTTTCAAGATTACAACGCAGAGCTCTCACACTGCCATTGTTCTGGTAGCCGTGGGAGAAAAGGGCATATTTGTTTCTGACCATATGCTACTAATTTCGGTTGGAGTACATGCGTCAGACCTGACAGCTGAGAGATGGTTTGCCTGTTGTATTCAGCTTTTCTTTTTTATCCACAATGTTGGACTTAGTTCTTGAAAATGTTTTCATTAAGCATTGCTGGGACAGCCATTCCTGCCTGTGGATTAGGTTGTCTTTTTCTGGCTAAAAGTTGGTCCGAGGAGTCGTTAGTCATGAGAAGAGTTCTGTTCACTCGTAATTTATTTTTTTTTTTTTTTGATAAAAACTATATAAAAAAGTGTTTTTCTTTGTGGCAAAAACAAGTCCTGGGTAGAGTATAAAACATTAATCTACATTTTCAAACTGTTCTCTAAACTGGAGATGCAATGAGTTTAACTCATTCCTTACGGCAAGCCGCTGCCAACGGCACGGCGAATTCTACCATTCCCTACGGTAAGCCGGTGCCAGCGGCGTGGATGACTATTCGCAGTCCGATGAAAACACAAAATCAGTTGACGATCGCAGTGATGGGCCACCTGTACTTCAATACTTTATATTGTGTAATTTTCGGGAAAAATATTCCGTACAAACGTACTTTTCTGTACTTTTATATAAAAGTATTCCATAGGGAATGAGCTAATGGTTTCACTGATTAATTTTTGTATATTACCATTATTTAGCTGATGCATTTATCCAAAGCAATTTACAGTTGATTATACTCAGCGAAGACTATTTCATGCAGTGTGAGATTAAGGGTCTTGTTCCTTACCTCAAACACCCTGAATACAAGAAGACTATCTTGGAACCAGGTTGAATGCTGACAAATGCTTCACTGTATAGCATGAGAGGTAAAACCATGTTTAAACCCTGGAACAGCATTGGTTAAGCTAGTCTGTGAACAGGCATTCTGAGGGGAATGACTCATCTGATTGGCTCAAATCAGCCAATTGCAATTGGCACGGCTTGTTCATAACTTTATCTTTTAGTAATGTGTCTTTCAATTGAGATATGAACCCGGTCCTTGTTTAATTTTATTTACATCATCCAAGAACTCGCTGAGACAGAGCACACACACAAACACACACGCGCACGCGTGCGCTCTCTCACTCACAAACTCCCACACACACACACACACAGACATGCACACACACACACACACACACACAAATGTGCACACATGCATACACACAAATACATGCACGTTCGTATGCGTACACATAAATACACAAACACACATGCACGCTGCTGCCTAATGAAGGGGTACTCCAAGCACAGGAAACAGGTACAATGCAGGACAAATGGTGAGTGTTTTGATGAAAATGGCACTTATTTCACATTCAGGCCACTCACAGGGATTTACCGCCTTGTCTTGAAATCCCATTATACGAACCACTCTTAACATGATAAGAGTGTCATTGAAAATGTGCTCAAAAACTGCTCCATCTGACACAGGTGACTGCAAAGCAATGGAAACATTTAAGAGCTTACAAATGGCGAAAATCACCAGGAAGCCATGAAAACATGCACCGTTTGGCATTTCCTCAGCAGCAGGAGACTCTTAGAGACATGGCAAAGTATCCTCCTAGTATAAACACCGACTTTCAATTAAAGGGAACTCGGGCACTGTTGCTCAGTTTGAATGCATATTGTTTTTCTTTGTGTGTGTGTGTGTGTCTGTTTTTTAATAACCTCAGGAAGTGGAGTACGTCCCTGTAAACTGTCAGGCAGTATCATAAAAGCGTCTTTGTTGAGCTTAGGTCCCTGTCTTGTTTCATTTAAAGATTAAAGGAAGCCATTGTTTAGAATAACATTTTGGCCACGCCTCCTTTCCAGCCCGGGTTATTTTTGCTCGGCAGTGCTCTTCTTTTGCCCCAATTTGCCTGTGTGTCTTTCTCACCAAAGCTATTATCCCATGTACATAGTGTATACATTCACCCAAATGCATGCTGCGACTCTCTGTAATCTTTACACTTGAAACAGTCCGTTGTTGTTATTACTGCTATTTCATATTTTTATTGCCTATGAGACTTTGATTTTCTCATGAGCAACATATTTAAATGTTTAGCTCTTTTACAAGGACATTTGTTGAGAATGTCTAGTCCTGTAGCCCATGTTTAATGGGAAAGTTGAATGCAAAATCTCATTTTAATTCATTATGTCTGCCATTCTGAAATGAAACTTCATGGTAAGGTGATAAATTATTTGGGATGTATGCCCTGCTTTGGATACAACGCCGAACAATTTTGAACACTGGAGTCTATTTTTACAGCTATTACTCTGGAAAATTATATTATTGAATTAATACGGCTGTCTTCAGTAAATTTTGCATTCAAATTCCTAGACATAGCTGGCACAGTTAGCAGAGGAACATTGCAGGAATAGAAACCTGATATTTGGACTTGGCGAGGCAGTAAATGTTACTTCAGGTTCCAGCTATGTAAATCCTGGATTTCTTGTTAACAACAGACATTTCCACGTGACTGAGTGATTGCACCAAAAAAAGTTTGCAGTGAAATGATTGAGGAAGAGATAAGCAGAGATTTTCTTAATTTCAGCTGGTTTCTTTCACAATGGTAAATCTTCTTGAGCAAACTCCTTTGGATAAACATGTTTGCAGAATTGCTGAATTCAAAGAGAATATGTTCCCTATCACATGTAATGCCTTTAAATGCATTTACATGGCAAAGTGGAATTTTTACCTATTACAACAGATTTATTAAAACTGTAATAACATATGAAACATATTTATTATTATTTTAAATATGTTAGTTTTTTTTTTTTTTTGGGGTAAAACTTGTAATGGTTAATACATGAGTTCATTCATATCCAAGAACTGTTTATGTTTCTGCTGTAGTGCTTAAATGCAATTATACTTCGTAACTTTACATCTGCTGGTGATTTATATGACTGCTCTTTAATTAGATAAATAGTCACACACTTTACAGCATCAACACAAACACCAAAAGACACACTTCGGTAGCCTCGCTCGACCTATGTAAACTGTGGAAGCAAACATTCTCGCAAACGTGTGAAGCTGTCTTAATCATTGGGTAACTATACTCTGATGTGGTCGACTAAGTGTCATTCTGTTGGGGAAGGTTCCCCTGTTTTGCCTTATTTACCATGTTATTCTTATGTGCTCCATAGCCCTACAGAAAAGTTATTTTTGCACATGATGCACAAGGATTAAGCATTTCCCCGGTATCCTGAATGTTTTTGCATGATAACAACAACAACAACATCAATAATAATAATAATAATAATAATAATAATAATAATAAGAAGAAGAATTTTATCAAAAAAATTTTGATATAAACAATGAAAAAAGACACTGTTTTTTATCCCATGCTCAACTTGACATTGCTAACACATTACGGCCACCAAGTTTCCTTGCTTGCCTTAAATATGCTATTTTCAGTCGCATAATTGAATTTCAATTTAGTGCTCCGTAAATTTGTGATATTGTCAAACTAAATACACCGTTAGACATCCACATGCTGTGCTTGCACTCGTCAATTTCCACATCGCCATAGGCGCAGCCATATTCTGTATGGCGATGGCTTTTTTGGCCTGTTTAGCCACTGTGGCGAAGCTAAAATCTACTGAAATTTTTTTTTTGCAGCTTTTCTTTGAGCGATAAACAAGGAAAAGCAAATGCGCCTCCTTTTCGGAAGAACGCATCCGAGTACACCCGACCTCACCGAGTATTTCCAAACATTTTGTCCAATCAGAAGAGTGCGGTATTTTTTGTCTCATTTGCTCCATTTCCTCCACGGCGTGCGACAAGTCCTCATGTGTAGATGAGTGATTGAATATTTAGAAGTTATAACAGAAGATTGGGATGAGATATTGCACAAAATAAGGTAATTTTATGCATACAAATTCTGCAAAACTTCAACTTTGATGTACAATGCCATACCTGTAAACCAGGGACGTGCAGTCAGGGTAGGCAGTGACTTCTCCTTTTTTATCGCTAGATTTTGTCAACCTGTTTCCACGTACTATGCCTGATTGTCAATCAATCAATTTGACCTTTTTTTCTGGTCAATTAAGCCTGTAATGATTAAGAGGTGATAGTGGCAAAAAGATTAATTTACCTTTATGCTTTGATTTGAGACTGCAAGGAAGTAAATCTTAATAATTAATTAGGAAAAAATCTCAACTCTCTTGGTAATTCCGTGTATTGTTTTGATCTTTTGTTTATTGGATTATGAAAGAAAACTGAAAATAAACTCCCTATTTTTTAAAAATGGCATTAAAAAGTACATGTTTAAGGGGGAAAATATTATCGTAAACATATTGACCACACATTGGACGCCGCATAAGAAAGGTTTTAATATTTGTTAATGGCATTGCGTTAGCTTCCTCTAAGCAAATATGAACAAACTTGCTGCCTCGTGAGCATTTTAAGTTTGATGCACTGAGCAATAATGTCGTGGATAGAACTGGCACGCCATCCTGCCGTTTAGTCTTGTAAACTAGCTAATCAATCCTCAGATTGCTAATCAAGCAAAAGTAATAGAGTTATTTAACGGTGAGGATTCTGCCTACCCTAAGTGACCTCCGACGGCACGTCACTGCTGTAAACAGGGCCTTCTGTATACTTGAACAACGTGTATTCTTGACACTCATACGACGAGTGAGTAGTCATTATTATTATTATTCAGGGTTTCCGCTACATGTAATTGATTGTGGCGCACCGCCACGGCAAAATAAAAGCCGCCATGCCTATGTAAGATGACTTTACATAAACTCCAAAAATCCTCAGGACAATCAGGTGTCGCCAGTTCTCATTGATAAGTTAAAATGAGCGCAAATAATTCTTGACCTGTTGTCAATCATTTTACTTGATGAACAAGTTTTCCATTGAATAAAAATTAGCCATCGGCAGTAAAACGCGCTGCATTCCTCTTAATACAAAGTGTGCAACGATTAGAGAAAAAAATATTTTGTTCACTTCGCAGAACGATAAACTACTGTCATGGTTTGGAGGCTTTGAGAGCTTTCTTTGTTGCTCTCGTCCGGGACGATATCGTTTTGCTCTCAATCGGATTCCTGGGCCAGCTGGCATTAATTGGGGGCGTCGCTCGGATTCTATTTAAGCCCTAGTTCCGCCTCACTTCCCTTGCTAGAGTGTCAGTGTTATGTTTGCACTTTAGCCGGTAAGGTCTCTAGTAAGAGAGTTGTTTAGGGTTTAGCTGCATATTTGAGGACAAGTTCTAGACAACAAGGGAATCTTTCTGTTTTTTCCCTTTCTTTTCGTCCTTTCGAGCTCACCTTGCTTCCTTGCCTCGGACGACATCTAGGTCCGTTAGGCCTTGAGTCTCTCGCTCTCTTATTTTATTTGTGTCTCTTTCTCATCTGCGGTTTCCCCTTTTATTCTGGCTGCTGCGTTTGGCGTCTCAAACTCACCAGCCATCACAACTATGATGTTAACTTCTGCATTTGCTGTGAGCACATCCTGCTCTACCTAATTGTATCTTCATGATTATTTAATTCCAATTCCTGAGTCCGGAGTCATAATCGGTTTTCATATTATATGTGAAACCCACCGTGACACATGTGAAACTGATAAACCTCCGTGTCCGTAGACTTCAATTATTACATCGCCTACGTCCTGATGAATGAAAACTGGCCACATCTGATAATGCTGAGTTTTGACCCAACGCTGAAACCCTCCGCCACAGTTTAAAAAAATCCTGGAGGAAACCCTGTTATCATTACGTTCGATCATTGACAAGTCACTTCCTTCCTGTATGATTTTATTTTAATGTTAAATATTTTACAAGGGTAATGGTAAGCAAAAAAAATGCCTGTTAAACTATATGATGACGCCCCTCTTGCATATTTTATAATTTCGCTTCGCGCACCGCATTATGGACCCAGACCAACATTGTGGCTACTTGTGGCTAAACAATTTTTTCTGACTTTAGCCACAGTGGCTACACATATTTTTTCCCTAGCGCAAGCACAGACACGCACACACTCTAGAACAGAAGATGTTGAAATACCCTAATTTTCTGGAATAGGCAAATGTTATGGGGCATTCTCTTGGCTTTCCTTTAATACAGACAGCAAAACGCTTTCCACCTCACTAGAGAAAGCGCTGTCACTAGATTAGTCTCCTTTTTTGTTTTCCACTGATCTACAAGCTGCATCAAGAAATACTGCGAACAAAACATTTAACTGATTCAAGCCTAGCTTTGTTCGTTCGCTGACAAGGCATTGGTAAGTTCAGTAAGAAGGCTGCAGTTGGTTAATTAGGACACAATCACCAATGACATAACCTTCAAATAATGCTGTTGCCCTTAGCTTGAAGTAATTTAGCCATTAGCTGGCTGGATACCCCAGCGACTGAGTTGAGTCAAAGAAACCTTTAGTGCGAGTAACAGCCGGGGGTTCAAGTCCTGCTTTGGCCCCTGAAAATCTTTTGAGTTCCTCTATGAATTTGAATGACATATTTTTTTCCTTTGAGTTATCTCAAGGAAAGTGTGGATAGTCGATGTCCTTTATCTTGATGTTTGAAACCAAAATCAAAAGGCCATTAATATAACAAATTATGAGGAGTTAAAATAAACTTTACAATCACATCTTGGATTGAGCAAGACAAACACATTGCTAATTCTCTGTAAACCCAAATGACCATAAAAACTCTGAGCCAATTACAGACCATGACAGCATGTGCCTGATTGCTGTAACCACTGAGATGGTAAAACGCTCAGCTTATCCCCAGCTGAGTACCAGTGGAACTATAGAACAACACACAAAACAATAATTGAATAATAAATACACATAATATAATTGCTCACACGTTCTAGATGGTTGTTTTATTTTAGCAGATGTCTGCACAGCTGTAAAAAGTCACCCCAATGCCCTCTACATCAACCATTCTCCACTCTTAGTTATGTCTTCCTTTCAGTAATAGAGACCCTTTCTTCTCTGACAACAAGAACAGTGTCCGCTCATCTAAGCATGGCAGCATAAGCCTAAGTGACAGTTATCTATGAAAAGACTATACAAACGTACTGGGAAAATGAAACACTTGGACTGTAATTTTAATTTTAGGGCCAAATTTGATCCATTCCTCCTGGGGAGGCTGACAAGAAGAAAAGAAATTAATCTGTTGGAAAATAATAACAACGTTAATATCCATAATTGTGATAAATTGTCCCACGATTTTAGTAAAAGCACTGGCGCGAGGTTGAAAAAAAAAACACACTTTCTTAATTGGAAATGATGGCTTCTGGTAATGCAAATATGCAAATGTGCGACAGCGTTCAAGGGGCTATCATTCCAGAGATCACACCTAGAGTCCATCTTCGGGCCAAAGCCATCTATCATGAACCTGAAACCATTCTTATTCTTGCAGATGTTTGCAATAAGAGAAAGATTTGGGGAGAGAGAGAGAGAGGGGGGGTGAGTGAGAGAAAGAGAGACACACACTGAAAGAGGGAGGTGGAGAGGTAAGGAGCTCCATTAAGCAGAAACAGCCCTCCAAAATGACGCCAGAGCTCAGTAATCACGCGGCCTGCTGGTGTAAGGCTCGGTTTTGCACTTGCAGGGCTGCACCTGGCTTACATATTTATTATCCTGTTTAAAGAGGCGGCCGGGGCTACAGTATCTGAGAAGGACACTCAGTCACTCTCTCTGGCTTCAGCATCTCAAGGGAGCACACAGCAGTTTAGCTAAAAACCTACCTTGTTCGGACAACTTGCTATCTTCCTTTTTCAACCTCTTCCTTTTCATATTTTATTTTTTCATTTCTTTTTTAATTCATTTAATATTTCTTTCTTTCCCTCATTCTTCATACCCCTCTATCATTCCTTCTTTCTATCTTCTTCCAGGTTATTACAAGCGCACCTCTGCTAAGCAGGCCAAACTTTTATGAAGGATGTAGAACCATGGTAAGGACTCTTTCCAGGGATCAATGGCTGATGGTGAGGCATCAACTGGAAATCAAGGAGCAGGGGCCCTGGGGTCAAGCCCATGACTGTGGGCACAGTCACTGATGTCTCCATAAGGATTAAGGGTGGATAGCTTCCCTAGGCTGTGACCTGTTCCTACAATACACTACATAGAGGAGATAAGGACTGAAACTAGGGTTGGTAGCCTTACATACCCACTCAGTGGTTCAGCTGTTTTCCCCATTTCATTGCTGTCTGATAGATGACATTCAGACCCATAGGAAGTATAGTACACAGGAAAAAATGTTGCCCCAAAGATCATTCAAACAGCAAAACTTTATGTGTATTAGTGGTTGCTTCAGGAGTGGCATGCATGCACAAAGGCTGTCTCCTAGAATGACCATATGCATTAAGAAGACCCTATTATTTTTTTTTTAAGAACAGGGAGTACCAAAGCAAACACATGTTTTGGATTTATTTCAAGCTGTTACACACAAGTAGAAGTAAATGGTAGGAACCTCTCTGACACTACCCTTGTTTTTTTTCTGTTGGAAGTTGAGGACTGGTATCTGTTGCACTAGTACCTGACACATTCCAATAAAAAAAAAGGTAAGGTTTGATGCCAAGTCTAATTCTACATCCTTGGCGCCACTTTTCTCTGTGCCATGATTGCTCGCTGTTTAAAAAAATAATACCTATACTAAAAGCAGAGAACATGTTTTGTGTTTTATGTTTATTTAATGTGCTAAAGGCAAAATACTCAATGTAGAATGTTCCAGAAGACTGCTACACAGATGCCTCCTTTGGTTGATGTCACTTGATTTAGCCACCCCACCCCCCCGGCAGTGATTAAAACAAAGACTTCAAGTGCCTTTTCATATTTCTTGAACTGGTGCTTGTGCGATATAATCAAACCCATGCAAGCTGGAACAGAATTTTTTCCTCTGGTTTAACTCTGTTTCAGCTCAGGAATAAAATCAGAAGCTTTTATGAGCATGCAAAGCTTCCGAGGGATTCCAAATGATATGGATTTCTCCAGAAAATACAGCACTGGAGCATGACATCACAGATTTTCGAGACGTACATACCCCCGAGGAGTATGATTATTCTTATATAATTCTTGATATAAAGCACTGCGGTTGTAAGAGAGCATCTCTGACTGAAAGACCACATATTGCGGATTGTATTTTCTTTTAATCTTCGTCAGGAACTGACCAGGTCAGAGCTTTTTTTTTTCTTTTTTTTTTTTTTTTTGTCTTATTGCAAATAGATGGTGCTGACATATTAATGGATGATAATGAATGCGAGTGGAACTCAGCCCTCATTCAGTTCAAGAGCCCAGCACTTAGGGTAACAACAGATTTAGTGGAGAGGAGAGCCAATTGATGAAAACTCAGAGAGGAGCAAATTTCTTCACTGATAATCCTATGGTTAACGCTAAGATCCGCGCTCTGAGCCGAAGCAACCAAACCCCACACACGCACCGCGTTCAGCCCTGGCTCCACATGCGGGGAGCCCTGTTTTGTGGCTGCGTAAATTCTTGAGGGATATAGTAGCAATTTGCCTGGAATCTGCTTTTAAAGACCCCGAGTCAGCTTGAGGAAATTCCTGCAATCTCCTCTCAGGAATCGACTCACACGCGTCCGACAAGTTGTGCCTCCCCTTCTCCCAGACTACCTAGAAATCCCTTGCTCCTTCCTCTAGTTTTCCACCCACAGATTAGAGCAGTACTGGGCTGACAGAAGCAGGCGCTCTGATGGATAAACTGTTCTGACATCAATGGAATATGGAACAGACAAAATTCCATCAGTGTCTTCATCCACCATGTCCACACGTTCCATTTTGGAATGTTACACGATTTCGAAGAAACAACTGCACCTTTTTTGTTTGAAGACCATGCAGTCAAAGTGCAGTTTAGGGAAGGAAAAAAATCTGTAACATCTTGAATATGAAAAATGTCTTGAGTCCCTGTTTTCAAGTCATGAAAACAGACACGTTGGGGGGGGGCGGTCTCACCCATATAGTCTGCACATGCTTTGGATCAGTGTAGCTGCCACTAGGAGCGAATTATTGCAGTATTTTCAAACCCAACACAGTATTTACATGACGTGGTACCGGCTGATAGGGGTGTCTACATTTTTAATGTTAATGGCCGGATCAAAAAAATGAAGCCTTTTTGTGACATTGCACAACATTTGATTTTTGGCATTATTTTTGTTTTATATGATTACCAACATGCCATGGATATCCAGTAAAGACATGTCAATATAAGTATAGACAAATGGTACTCTGACCAAATACTGCTCTTTGAATTTAACATCAATTTAAACAAAAAAATGCGTTACACTCCGGAGTAATGCTAAAAATCAAATGTTGTGCAATGTCACTAAAAGGCTTCATTTTTTTTTGAACCCGGCCTATTACAATGCTGGTGCTGAATTGGTCAAATAGTGACCTCAATCCAGTGGAATGTTAACAAGTACACCGTAAGTACTTAATTGCATCCAGATTAAAGATTATGTTGAAAAAAGATGCTAGAAGTGGGTGTTTGTAGAAGGGCAGGGCAGGGGTTGTTTGTCGAAAGGTTGGTGGGGGCACCTGACGTCATTCTGGGTGTCATAACCAAAGCAGACCCATTGCTGTGTAAATGAACGGTGGCGTCTGCAGGGGCTTGTTTTTGCGAGCATGGTGGCGCGGGCCCACATAAAAAAAGGAAGACAAGCATGTGTCAGCACTACAGAGTCACAAGGCATCCTGTTCCTAAACCCCTCTTTCAGTGGTCCGTCAGTGAGAGATAATTACAGCAAACCACCCTGCTCTGGAGAGCTCACACCAGCTATTCACACTCAGCCTGTACTGTTTAAACAGAAGCCAAGGTTTGCAGCTAAAGTGCAGCTTCTTGAAACAGGACAGAGAGTAGCACTGTGGAGAGAAGAATGCACTCTGCATAAGCCTGACGATTCCTGAGGGAAAAATAGACTGGATTAGGCCGTCTGAACTCTGTCGACCGAATGCTTGTTGCGGTTCTTTTTTTTTTTTTTTTTTTTTGGTCACGGAATTTGAATCCCATTTCCCATATTCATAATTTTTGAGCTACAATGTACAAAGTTCAGATGGAATATTATATGATTTTCCAACTGTTTTTAGGATGAAATCCATGCTGATGATTACTTTGGTCAAAGAAATGCCTGATTGACAGATGCAGTTGATTTAACCTGCTCGTTGAATGTTGGAGGGTGATACAACTCAATTTTAGCAGTGAAAGTCTACTGAGAGCATGGAATGAAAACTGACAATATGAATTGTAATTATTATGATGCATCTACTGTGAAATTTATGGAAAACTATCATTTTCAGGTTCACATATTTCACAAAATACTGTAATGTGTTCAATTTCCATAAAGTAGGAACACAGCAGTTCCATTCTCCACTGATGGAAACTGAACTTGGAGTATCTCCAGACAATGGCCCATCCTTTTCAGTTCTTGACTTTTCCCAGGGCATCGTGAGGTCAAGTTTGAGGGATACATGGGGTGGGAGACACACACCTGAGGTTCAAATCCCGCTCAAGGCCCCGCTGCCAAAGAAGGACACATTGCAAAGCGTGGCAATATCTGCCCATGAAAAATAGTCCATATATCTGCATTTACTTAGACAGTTAAGCAAAGCATTTTTTCCCTCAAAGGTGATGGCAAGTAAACACACTGGTAGGAACAAAGATCAACATGCCATACTCGGCTTGGCCACATTGTTGTTTCAAGAAGTTTCCTTATTCTACTTTTGTGGAAACTCTGATACTAGCCACAATCTAATGCTGCATCTATAGGCCTGAGAATTTTCTTTTCTGGATTGCAGTTTGTACACGTAGAGACCAGACCAGGATTTGATTTAACAATTAAAAGACACTACATATATATATACAACCCCAATTCCGAAATAGTTGGGACAAAGTGTAAATTGTGAGTAAAATCAAAGCGCAATGACTTTCAAATCACACCAGCCAGTATTTTATTCACAATAGGACAGAGATAACATAGCAAATGTAGAAACTGAGAAATTTTACAATTTTATCCACAAACTGAGCTCGTTTCAAATTTGATGGCTGCTACATGTCTCAAAAAAGTTGGGACAGGGGCCTGTTGACCATGGTGCAGCATCCCCTCTTCTTTTTAACACAGAATGGAGGTGTCTGGGCATTGAGGAGACAAGTTTCTTGAGTTTAGCCATTGGAATTTAATCCCACCCTTGTTTAATACAGGCTTCCAGCTGCTGGAGAGTCATCTGGAGGGGAGCATATGTTGCTCTAAAACCTTTATATACATTTCAGCATTCATGGTGCTTTTTAAAACATGCATGTGTCCCACACCATATGCACTAATGCATCCCCATACCATCAGAGATGCTGGCTTTTGAACTGAACGCTGATAACAGGAGGGGTGGTCTTTCTCCTCTTTAGCCTGAAGGACACAACACCCATGATTTCCAACAAGAAGGTCAAATTTGGACTCGCCTGACCACAGGACACTGTGCCACTTTGCTACAGTCCATTTTAAATTAGCCTTGGCCCACAGAACACAGCGGCACTTCTAGATCATGCTCAACAATGGCTTCCTTTTTGCATGATAGAGTTTTTAGGTGGCATCTGTGGATGGCATGGCAGACTGTGTTTACAGACAGCGGTTTCTTGAAGTATTCCTGGGCCCATTTAGTAATGTCAATGACAGAATCATGCCGGTGAGTGATGCAGTGGCGTCTGAGGGCCCGAAGATCACGGGCATCCAGTAAAGGTCTTCGGGCTTGTCCCTTACGCACAGAGATTTTTCCAGTTTCTTTGAATCTTTTGATGATGTTATGCACTGTCGATGATGAGACCTTCAAAGCCTTTGCAATTTGACATTGAGGAACATTGTTTTTAAAGTATTCCACAATTTTTTTATGCAAGCCTTCACAGGTTGGAGAGTCTCTGGCCATCTTTACTTCTGAGAGACTCAGCCTCTCTAAGACATCCCTTTTATAGCCAATCATGTTACACACCTGATGCCTGTTAACTTAATTACTTGCTAAATGTTCTTTCAGCTGATTCTCTTATATATTAATCGCTTTTTCAGCCCTTTTTTGTCTGTGTCCCAACTTTTTTGAGACCTGTTGCAGCCAGAAAATTTGGAATAAGCTCATTTTGTGGATAAAAATGTAAAATGTCTCAGTTTCAACATTTGAAATGCTTTCTATGTTCTATTGTAAATAACATATTGGCTCATGTGATCTGAAAGTCATTGCATTTTTATTTTATTCACAATTTACACTGCGTCCCAACTATTTCACAATTGGGGTTGTATATATACATATATATATATATATATATATAATATATATAAAAACACACTTTGGCAGGTTCAACAGTCACTTAAAGTAATGAATATACTGATATTATGGGAATACTTGAGGGAAAGAAAAAAGTCATGTACTTCAAGGACAAATTTTGATTGAACACAGGGTGGAGCCTTTCCGGTCTGACATTTGAACACATCATAAATAATTATATTATTCTATCATAAAGCCATATCATATTGTAAAGATTCTTGCCATGATTCCTGATTCAGCAGCCCTCAGACTTAGGATGTACTTAGGGTAGAGTTTTATTTTTTCGTGGTTTTTGGCAGCTATGTGCCCTAGCTGTTCTCACCGATGACCGATAAGACCCAAAGTTCAATACACAGCGATGGAGTCACTGTCCTGCATGCACACCTGAGACTGACTCACAATCAGCCCAGGGTATTTCTGGTCTCCTCAATCAAGCCATTTATAAACTTTGATCACTATATGCCTGGGCCAAACTGTAAGGAGACTCTGTAGGAATGCGAATGAATGTCAGACCCAGCTGCTTTGTTCTGTTGATAACTCTTGTGCCAGTTTTTATGTGTGTGGCAAAAAGTCTGTCACCATGTTCTGTCGCACCTCTCCAGAAGCGTGTGTGTTTCTGCCAACCACTTTTGTATATGGCCATAAGAAATCAGCTTACTCCCTCCAGCAGCCATGCTTCCCATTCAATCTGCTCTCAAAAGATATGGCTTACAGAGTAGCTCCGTCAGACGTCTTAGTCATATGATTGACGGAGCCTGTCCGTGACAATCCGTTCCTGGCCTTTCAAGAGTTCTTTGTCCTCTCTTGAACAGCTGTTTATTGCCCTCCTTACCCCGACGCAAGGGCAAGGTGAGACACTGGCCAGGACGACAAGTCCACGCTGTGCCTGTCTAACCTTTGTCCTAAAGAGACAGCGAACCAGTGCTCCAGCAGTTTTTCCCTGGCCGAGCTCCAGATGTAGGTTTGTGATGGGCAGGGAGACACCTACCCAAGAACTCAAAAGTTAAGAGGTTTTAAAACACCCAGAAAAAGTTATGTGCCTCCCCCCACCCGACTAGCAAGGGAACTATTTAGCTGTTGCTACTTACTAAATTCCTCATGCAAAAAGTGCATGCTAATTTACCAGACTTATCTGATGATCTCAAGCATCCTCATCTGCTATATCATCAAGCATGAGTATCTCTGCCCCTGTGACAGTGGCATGCGACCATATGGACCATTTCTCTTTCGTACCTGTGTACCTGTATCAGCACAGCATCAGCATATCAGCAAGCACTGCAGATAACTACTGTGGAGAGAGGCGTCAGATGACCTCCCGCAGTGATAACGTGCCAAAAGGCACAGAGATAAACAGGCGAAAGAACTCTGTTGCTTTGTGACATTATCACCGCAGGAGGTACAGATATTGTGGATCTGTGGTGCCTGCGGTGTAACTTTGTTATTTTGTGGGTTTGTGACTTCATCCTAGTAGGGGGGACAAAGATTGTGGCTCTGTGGTGTATATGGTATAACTTTTTTTTGACATTATCACAACGGTACAGGCTAATGAAAGTAGCACTGAGGTACTGCCCAGCAACCACTGCGGGTGAGAAAAACATGAAATGGGAGCAGCCACCGCTGGAGAGGATTAAGTGGGATGAATGTGAGGCTGTGCTCTTGTGAATAAGCAACAAAATGTCTTTATCAAGGCTTCTGAGGGAACAAAGAGGCAAGTGCCAACTCCAAAATGTTATATGACCATCAGAGAGCCATAACACCTCTGAGCACTGAGAGGAGGTGTTCATATTCATGACAATGGACTCACACATATGCTTCTCGTCTGTCTTTCAAATTCTACTTTACGCTCTACTTTCATTCCTCGTGTATATTTATTTATTTATTTACTTTACTTTTGCTCCAGCAATAACTAAATTGATTACAAGCATGATGTTTTTCTGAAGGGGAAAAAATTATATTAAGATTCATGCTTTTAAATAAAAAAAAAGAAAGAAAAAATATATTATTTGGACATTTGGACTACTCTCATACTCATCTTACCTCACATGACATCTACCAGGTTGAGTTCAGACACAAGGTCTGAATTGTTCACCTAAAGAAAGCCATGTAATTATGACAAAGGTGTCACTACCCAGATTTCACGATGCTAAATCAACTAAGATTACATGAGTAAGGCAGGGTGACAGCTCTTTCACATGATGAATAGAAGGCCCAACAAAGACCATAATCCCAGCATATAAGTGAGTACGTATTCATCTTAAGCCTGAATCAATGGGCACATTTATCAAAAAAGTGTTTCGGTGATGTCATAAACTGGTTTATTCAGAAATATCAGCCAGCCCTTGACATGTCTCTCCTCCTCACACGGTAAAAATAATCTAAGGATCTGTTATATGACATGAAAAAGCCAAGACCTCTGGAAGCGTGCAAAAAGCCAGTGCACATTTCTACAAATGTGCGCACACACACACACACACACACACACACACACTCACATATATACAAACGTACACATGCATATATGCACAACAGCATGCGCGCACACACACACACACACACACACACACACACACTCACATATATACAAACGTACACATGCATATATGCACAACAGCATGCGCGCGCACACACACACACACACACACACACTCACATGTATACAAACGTACACATGCATGTATGCACAACAGCATGCACACACACACACACACACACACACACTTATGCATGCACACAAGCACATATGCACACTCTCAGGCATGCGCACACATGTACACTGATCTGCTGTGACATAATGACCACCTGCCTTATACTGTGTAGGTCTCCCTGTTGACGCCAAAACAGCCCTGATCCATTAAAGCCGGGACTCCACTAGACCTCTGAAGGTGTGCTGTGGAATCTGGCATCAACACATTAGCAGCAGATTCTTTAAGTCCTGTAAGTTATGAGGCAGGGCCTCCATGGATTGGACTTGTTTGTCCAGCACATCCCACCGATGCTTGATTTGTATGAGATCAGGGGAATTTTGAGGCTTTGTTGCGTTCCTCAAACCCTTTCTGAACCATTTTTGCAGTGTAGCATGGTGCATGGCTTTGCTGAATGAGACCACTGCCATTAGGGAATACAGTTTCCACAAAGGGTTTACTTGGTCTGTAACAAGGTTTAGGCAGGTGGTACATGTCAGAGTAACATCCACATGAATGGGAGGACCCAAGGTGTCCCAGCAGAACATTACTCAAAAAACCACACTGCCTCCACTGACTTGCCTTCTTCCCATGTCATCCTGGTGCCATGTCTTCCCCAGGGAAGCAACACACACTCACCCGGCCATCTACTTAATGTAAAAGAAAGCATGATTCATCAGACCAGGCCACCTTCTTCCATTGCATCATGATCCAGCTCTGCTGCTCATTTGCTCATTGTAGGTGCTTTTGGTGATGGACAGGGGTCAGTGTGGGCTGGCGCGGATTAATGCACAGGCTGATCTAGGCTGCAGCCTAGGGGCCTCACGTTCGCAGGGGCCCCGGATTGGCCAGACTATTTTTAATTATTTTAAATTTACTGAAGCAGAAAAAAACGTCTATTGACCCATAAAACAAATATACAGCTGATTGGATAGACATGATGTCTCATCTATCCAATCAGCTGCGGTGGTCACGTCAGTTATTTTGATTGACGTCACTGCTGCTGCTGGACAGCATAGCAGCTAAATGTCGGATAACGTTAAAAATATGACAGCAGAGCGCAAAAACGAAAACAACAACATTAAAAAGAGCAGCTAGCCCAAGAGCTTAAAAAAATCTCTAAATTGGCGGGATATTTTAAGCCTTAATCCAGTCAACAGCAAGGCGCAGAGGATGAAACATCTGCAGCGTCGGTATGCTCAGCTGTAGCCGCAGAGCTCATCTCCTCGGTAGGCGAAAGGTTAATATTTCAGGGAATGGAAAGAGTAACGTTACCATATTCAGCCTTGACCAATATCGAATGAATTCAGTACTTTTTCTGCTTACCTTGATGTTCGGGTACCCAGAGAAACATTCGTGAGTGCAAAAACATCGAGTACATCCAGTCAAGAGAATTTATAGTCTAATTTCTATTGCTGCAATACGTTAGCCTGGTAAAACCAGACTCTGCTACTTCGCTTTGCTTCATACACAGAGTCTGGACAGTCGTCATTGACAAGTGTTTACTTCCTGGTGGGTGGGCACTTGTCTGAAGTTAAAAAAATCATTGGTGTACCCGTAAACTAATCACTGACGTTTGGCAATGATGTATGTTATGTGCCGGCTCAGCTGCCTAGAACTTCCGCTGTAAACACAGTCCTTCATACCAGGAATGCAACATAAACAAACTGATCAGTTCATTAAAGTTAATACTGTACCCATACATATGCCCATCTACCAAATTTTAGCCTTCACTCATTCACTTAAAAGAACTAAAGGTGCTCTTTCTGTTCTCCTTACAAGAAACAAACTGTTGAGCTATTGTTTCTCCTGCCGATACTGCTGCTATAAAAAAAAAAACATAAGAGACCCGAAACCAACGGCAGAATTGGCGAGAATAACGCATTATTTACATCAGGACGAAATCTGAGTTGACACGAAAACTGAACCGTTAACCATACTTGCGCTAACATCATACCCAGCTCGCTATCTAACTTTATAATAACATAGTTTGGCTCTAAGCATTTGGATAATGACAACATAACACTGAGACAGCGAATAGGTCTTGTGACATGAACAAAAACACGGCTTTTAAAAAATTCGCTGCTAACTTAAATAGTGTGAAATTCACGGGCAATGTAACACTAGAAGCTACAAGCTAGCTGAGGTGGTTCGGCTGTCTCTCACAGAGTGCCTATTTCATATGTTTCATGATGGATTTTAAGTAGATATGACAACTTTTCTCGAAACCTGTAGGGAGTAGCGCTACAACATCATTTCCATTCAAAAAACTAACCAGACATTCATCTTGTTGTGGCTTTAAGATGCTGATACCCGGGATTTTCTCCACGACAGAGCGAATGGCCTCCAGTGTATCTATGTCCGTGGCCATTGTTGATTTCGGAGACTACAATTTCAAACTCGGTGGAGCAGCTACATCATGGCTGTCGGCCACGCCTTCTGTTCGTTGGTTGGTCCGGCGTATTTTCTGCCGAGGTAAACAAGGCAGAGCTCCGAGTGACCAGACTGGGTAGTGAAGCAAAATGAAATTAAGCGTCAGTAGGAAGGCTGGTGGAGTCAGGCTAGCAATACGTGGCAATAGCATATGAACGGTGGCAGCAGTGTTGGCACCCGAACTGGAATTTGGGGAAGCACAGATACATCGCTTTAAAAGAATTATTAGTCCTGACTTGTGCTCAGTCATTTTCTAAATTAACAATACATTCACTCCGAAAACACTCTGCAGCATCAGACATTGCTAGTTCTCCCCGTTACAGTAAGGCGACTATCATTCATTCGGACACGCACTATGGTGCATTTAAATAAGCGTTATTGAAAATTGCACAAAGCCGTTTAAAACGGTCTTTTATTTCATTTAAACAATGTAAAAGATCATGAAGTGCAGGTTAGATCACCTGATGTGCGGATAAAGTAGTGCAGAAATTCCAGAGCAGTTTGTCTTTCATAAAGCATAGACCTGTTTATAAGTAAATAATTTTTTCTGTACTGAATGTAGCCCATTATTTTCTCGCTGTTAGATCGCATGGGGAGTGAAGCCGTGTCTTCAATTGCCATAAGATAATTACTGTGATCGGAAAACATGTCAATAAAGGAAAATGATTCACAACTGGCCAGGACTAATTGTTGTCATAAACTGGGGCGTGTCTGTTTTGTCCATTTTACACTGTTATGTGGTGGTAATTCGCCGGTTCAACCACTTGAATAAATGCACCTGGCAGCCCATGACACTATCGCCAGTTCACTGGCCCTCTGGCCGCCCATGACACTGTCGCCGGTTCACTTTGGCCCTGGCCGCCCTGATGACACTGTTTGCAGTCTGAAATGCTTCACTGTTCAACACATGGATTCAAAATGTGCCCATGAAACAGTTAAAGGGTTAATCGCTGGTTCACCCTGGCTCCTGGCACACCATATGACATTGTGTGTTCGACACCTTTCCACCAGAACCAGCATTCACTGGCCCCTGGCCACTGACCCCTGGCATGACACACTGTCGCCCGCCCCTGGCCGCCCATGACACTGTCGCCGGTTCACTGGCCCCTGGCCGCCCATGACACTGTCGCCGGTTCACTGGCCCCTGGCCGCCCATGACACTGTCGCCGGTTCACTGGCTCCTGGCCGCCCATGACACTCACCGGTTCACTGGCCCCTGGCCACCCATGACACTGTCGCCGGTTCACTGACCCCTGGCCGCCCATGACATTGTCGCCGGTTCACTGACCCCTGGCCGCCCATGACCCTGTCGCCGGTTCACTGGCCCCTGGCTGCCCATGACACTGTCGCCGGTTCACTGGCTCCTGGCCGCCCATGACACTGTCGCCGGTTCACTGGCCCCTGGCCGCCCATGACACTGTCGCCGGTTCACTGGCCCCTGGCCGCCCATGACACTGTCGCCGGTTCACTGGCCCCTGGCCGCCCATGACACTGTCGCCGGTTCACTGCTTTTCCTTCCTTGGAGCACTTTCAGCAGGCACTGGCCCTTGCAGACCGGGAACACCCCACAAGAGATGTAGATTCGGGGATGCTCTGACCCAGTCCTCTAACCACGAAATTCGGTCTTTGTCACAGTCGCTCACATCATTATGCCTTCCCATTTTTCCTGCTTGCAACAGATCAACTTTAAAGTTGAATTGTTCACTTGCTGCCAGATATATCCCACCCATTAACAGGTACCATTATAATGTGATAATCTATGTTATTCACTTCACCTGTCAATGGTCATAATGTTATGGCTGACTGGTATACAAACACACTCACATTTTCTGACTCACACAGGGACAAACACATGTAAACGTAAACATGCATATGCACACACACACACTTATACATGGAAATTGTCTTCAGACCATAAAAACATCAGATTTGCACACTCTTGTTTTCACACACAAATGCACCATCATCACAAACAGGCAGTTTTCAAACAGAATTTAAGAAAAAAAAGATTGCACAAATAGACAAATGAGTTCTGGCCTCAGTATGAGAATCAATATGTGCCTTTTGTGTAAAGTATACAGGAAGTAATACTGCATAAAAAGCGAAAAGAAGACATTTATTTGGTCACAGGCACAGTGAGTCCAAAGAAAACACAGATTTAGAGGAGGAGAGATGATTGCTGTGGAGGGGAAGGTACCCTGCTGAGTGTGGTCTCTGTGCTGTAACAGCATCCCCCCTTCCACTCTCCCGAATCCTCTCTGCTTCTGCTGATGTACTCTTCTACAGTGAGGGAGGCAAAGGGTGAGCGCAGATATCTATGTGTGCTTAAATATGCATGTGAATGTGTCCGTGTATGTGTTTATGTGTTTGTGGGCGTGGTGCATGGGTATGTGTGTTTGTGTGGGAGTATGTGAATATGTGTGCCTGTGTTTATGTGTTTGTGTTAGCATTAGTTTATGTGTGTCAGTTTGTGTTTATGTGTGTGCATGTGAATTTGTGCGTGTGAGTAGGTATGAGTGTATATGTGTGTGTATGTGATGGGGGGTGAGTCTGAGTCTCGGTGCTGATAAAGGTCTGCTCCTCAGGACTCTGATGTCATGAGAAGAGAAACAGGGTTTTTCATGTTCCAGGTTAAGATTTCTATCAATCTATCATTCTCTCTCTCTCTCTCTCTCTCTCTCTCTCTCTCTCTCTCTCTTCTACTACTCTGAAATTACTGTTGCCCATACATCAGAATCCCACGGAAAATGAATGATTAACCTGAAATAATCGTTCTGAAATGTAAAAACAAACAATCAAACAAAAATCCAAATGTGATTCCTTTTACAAAACGCAATTGGCATGTTAAAATTGGCGTGTTTGAATGGGGTTAGGCTACAAGCCAAATGGGGTTAGTCGTTCTGTGTACTTCTGTATTGTGTGTGCATGTCTGTCAGTGTATATATGTGTGTGGTGTATGAGTGTGTGTGTGTACGTGTGTGTGTGTGTGTGTGTGTGTGTGTGAACCTGTGGTAAAACGAGTTAACAGCAATGCTAGTCATCTCGTAAATGACTTACGAGTGTTAAGATTTGTCTGAAGATCACAGACATTTAATTACAGACCATTTTAGCGGGAAAACAAAATACTTGTTAACTCCTTTAAATTGGAGAAATACAGAGTACTTGTTTGAGAGTTGTAGCAGACACAAATTCAACCACTAGGATGGCTGGCCAGCACTATTTTAAAACACCCCTGTGCTACAGCATGATGAAATCAGACTTTGCGAGCCTTGAAACACAAGAGTAACAACTTACATGTTGTTTGCGCCTTGCCACTGGAACTCTAGCCTCTGCACCAGGTGCAGAGGGCCTAGCGGGGCCCTCATGGACTAAGAAAGTATACATCAGGAAACAACCGATTGACACTGTGTCCATTACCACCATCAGAAGTGTTTATCATAAAAGCCGACCCCTGGCTTAAATGGTGGTTTGTACTTTTGGAAGTTGCCAGTTGCGTAGTTAGAAGTGTTACGGGAACCCCGTACTGCCTCCGGTATTCTGCGTGTGTGTGTTCTTCTGTGTCTTGTTTTTCCCGCAGGTGTCCCATTTCGATATTCACATTCCATGATTCTCCCATTCCGCTGTCAATCGCCTGGTTAACGCCCTCCGAATCCTTCGTCTCCCTCCGCCCCGAAATTCCACTCAATTCCATCTCGTCCAATCCTCCGTTGCCCCGTTGGATCCTGGTTTATTTAGCGCGTCCCTTCCCAGTCTTCGGGAGCGCTCGTTCATTTTGTGTTCTGTGGTTAAGGAAATCCGTATTTTGTGCTTTGGGTCATTGTCGTTATTATAATTTTTCATTCGTTATACACTGGGGTGTGGGATGCAATGTTGGTCTATGTTAGATGGGCGCCCTGTACACTTGCACTCACGTAGAATTTTTTTTGTTAGCGCACTAGTTAGAGACGCCTGCCACCCTTTGTTGTTTTTTTGAGTCCGTTAGTATAGGTAGGTATTTTTCTTTTCTCTGATCTAGTAGTTAGTTGATTTTTATTTTATTAGCGGTGTTTATGGTTTTGTTCTTTTCTTTTATTTGGCGGTGTCTTGTTGACCTTATTGTTTTCCCCACACCCGTGCCTTGTACTGACCTGTTGTTTTTGTTATTGTAATTTTATGTATCACAATTAACACCAATTTCACTTGAAAACAGTTCCGTTTCCCCGATTATTTATTTGCGCTATTAATGCGTCCATCATATCGTCCTCTGGACGTAACAGAAGCTTAAAGCGAACCGGTTGTAAAGTGAGACATGGTTAAGAGTTTGAGTGGTTCATACTTGTTCTAATTTTAGCTAATTAAATATCAATATATAAATATCTAATTAAATATCAAAATGATGAATGAATAGACTTGAAAGGCAGTAGTCAGCAATGGACTCAGCACCCCCACCCCCCACCCCATCTGCCAATCACTGTGGATATAGTGGATGAGCATACAGTATACATGAAACATGATGTCATCCTTGGCAACAAGGTCTACTGCACTCCCAGCTCTTAATGTAGGAGTTTGCCCAAGTCCGTTGTAAGATATGCTCTTAGCACCTTTGCAAATCACTTTTAAGTAGTAACTCTCGGTTAGAAACTTATTGCGTTACTTAAGAGTGCTCTTAGCCGTTATGGTAAGATTCTTTGTGAATTCGGCCTAAAATGTTGAAATGAAGAAATGTTTTTTTGTTCATTTGTTTTTTTTTTTTTAAATATGCTCATTTTGAAATTGATGCCAGCAACACATTTAAAACATGTTGGAACGGGGTTATGTTTATCACTATGTCATATCACCTCTTCTTTTTACAGCACTATGTAAGCCTTTGGGAACTGAGGAGACTAACTGGAGTAATTTTGAAACCAAAATGTTTTTCCATTCTTGCTTGATGAATAATTTCACATGCTAAACACTTCACAGCCTCTTATTATATTTTATTTGTTTCCAATTTGGCCCAATATTTTCTGTTGGTGACCGGTCTGGACTGCATGCAGGCCACTTTAGTGCCAAAATACGCGTAGAATATGGTTTTTGGCATTGTCTTGTTGAAATAAGCAAGATCTTCCCTGAAAGAGATATTTGGATGGCAGTGTACTGTATGTTGTTCCAACACCTCTGTATATAGTTCAGCATTAATGGTGTCTTCACAGATGTGCAAGTTACCCATGCCATGTGCACTAATGCACCCCCATACTATCACAGATGCTGGCTTTTGAACTGTGCCCTCATAACAAGCCAAGTGGTCCTCCCTGATTCAGCCCAAAGGACATGCCATCCATGATTTCCAAAAACAAATGCACAATAGAGGATGAAATCCTCTCAATTTTACATTGAGAAATATTATTCTTAAATGGTTTAAACCATTTGCCCATGCACTCTTTCACAGGGTGGTAAAGCCCTTGCCATCTTTACTTCATTACCCAGTCATGTTACCGACCTATTGCTATTGAACCTCATTAGCTGTGAGATGTTGCTCCAAATGTATTATTTTTAACATCATATGACTTTTCCAGTCTTTCATTGCTCCTGTCCAAACTTTTTTTTGAAATGCGTTGCAGGCATCAAATTCAACATGAGCTGATATTTATTCACAAAAACAATAAACATTTCTCAGTTACCACATTTGATATGTTGTCTTTGTACTATTTTCAATTAAATATAGGGTTTAAGTGATTTGCAGATCATTAGATTCTTTTTTATTTACATTTTTCACAGCATCCCAACTTTTTTGAAAATGGGGTTCTGAGTGGTATGTTTACAAAAATAGGCCACATGCGGTGATATAAATCAGGGCAGGCAACGACGAAATCATTTGAAACTATGAAGAGGGCTAGTTTAAAGGTAATGCCGGGCAATGAAAAATCTGGAATGGAAAAGGTTTCACCTCTAATACGTAATGAGCCAAGCCAAACTTTCGATAGATCATCGATCTTTTGCAACTGCGGAGACAAAAGTAAACATGGAGTTAAATCAAGTTCACTCAGATCATCAGCACAGCCTTCATAAAAAATTAGAAAGAAAATCAAAGATAGTATCCATGAGCACTCCACTGTCAGAGGCTTAGAAGGGTTTCAATAGTGGTTGTCTTACTTACGGCAAAAAAAAACCCTTTTTCTCAATGCAAAGGATGTTTGAAAGGAAGAAGTTGGATTTAAATCTGTGAAAATTAAAGGAAGTCTGAGTGTAAATGTGGGAAACTCCAAATACAAGATAAATTTTTTAAAAATCACTCCTTTTCCGTTTTGGAGACACGCTATAGCTTTGCAGATTTAACATGTCATGTAAAACCATTTCATATGGGATCGCTATAAAAATAGATCATGTCACACACAGGAATGTAAACTCTAACAAGGGAGCAAATTAGCTGGCCGCAAATTATTGCTAAAGTATGAAGTTTTCCACAGAAAATTCCCGGCGGAATGTCTTCAGCCAAGGGCACAGAACTGAAGCTACACGTGTTTTCATTTGAACAGATGGCAATAGTGGATTATGTTATGCTTACGAGTTAGAGAGAGAGTGGGGAACATGCACTGTTACTGGGTTTCTGCTCTCCGATCGCTCTCCACGGTACGATCAGCTCTGATGACGATTCAGACAACCACTTTCTTCCCTGCTTTTTCCTCCTGCTCCCGCAACGGCCGTCAGACTCAGCTCACACTCGTCACACAGATGCCTTTCAATGCGGTTTGAAAGGGAGGGTTGTTAGAGACGGCAGGAACATTGATTGTGTTTATTGAGAGTCGGTCCACCGTAATTTATACTTTTCTTGTTGTGTTTTATTTTTACATTCAATTAAAAATCTCTGACCATAGCAGAGCATCAAAGATAACCTTAGCTGCCGTGGCTGTCTTTGCTTAACATTGTGGGACGGAGGGTGTGTGTACGTATGCATGAGTGTGATTGGAGCTGATGGTGTGGAGTGCGTGAGCAAGGCACAACACGAGGAATCTGAATATTGGGTAGTTTCTGCTGATGTTTGGGGAGTTTTCGTACTGCAAACTCTGTCTGTGGTGCTGCAAAGACATTGTGTGGCTGCTGGACTGTGGAAATCTATTTCAGTCTGAACCAAATTACTTCACAGATAAACGTCAGGCCCAGTTCCTACCGCTGCTATGAATACAACTAAAAGGCCTACTATGGCTGAAAATAAATCCACCTCTACTACTAGGCCTACCACTACAACTACTACCACAATGAATACTACTACTACTACTACTACTACTAATAATAATAATAACAATTGTCATCAGGGTTTGCGCATGTGAACATGTGTCTCTGTTGCTGATCAAACCCACATCTGGAACTGTTGTCTCTGTTTGCCAGGTTTGAAGTGGCTACGATCAGCCCAAGGGCGAGAGAGCAGTGAGCACAGTCTTTGCGGCCTGTATAAATTCTGCATCTCAAAGGCATAAAAAAAAAAAAAAAAAAAAAAACTGCTTCGGGTTTTTGAGAAATGGTGGTATCTTCATTCGAGTAGACAGGACAGTAATGAAAACAGCCTCAACTGGACAGCCGGCTATGCTGACGCTGCTGAATAGGCGCCCGCGGTTTAACCGCTGCGCAAAGCTAACGCATCTGTCCTCATAATCTATTACAGAGAGCTGTCAGCTTCAAGGAGCAGCCTCACGTCAATCCATCACTTTTGATGAGCTCATTAAGAGAATTATTTTGGCATTGCCTCTCTCGAGTCTGGTTTCTTTCTGCTCGCTTGAAGATGAGGCGCTGAGTAATTATATTTATATTTAGCAGCAATGCACCCTGGGAAATGGAGTTCTTCAACATGGGATTGCATGGCGCAACGCCTATGTCTCTCATGGGTCTAATGTTGCAGTCACTGCCCTGAAATTTAGGCGGAAAATTGAGTATTACACAAGTGAAATTGCTGAAGCTGACAATCATGCAGTTTGATTTGAGGGAGGGAAAAAAGACACAAGTCCAAAACTTACCTCATTATGGCCGCTTGTGCTCTCTCTGATGCAAGATTACTGCATTTCAGGGCAGGGCGAGTGGGTAGAATAGCCCAGCATAGAATATCCTTTGATTCGAAAGCCACCTTCTCTTTGAGTTACTGCTCCACTACCATCTGGAAGCAGGGAAAAAGGGGGAAAAATAATTTCAAAACGTACAACTTAAAAGAAAAACACACTTAGGAAAATATTTTCTTTTCTCAATACTAATATAAGGTCTATTTCAAATAAACAGTGGTGAGCGTTTGGGAGTCTGGTATCCCTGCCAGGTTTGATTAATGAGGAGGCTCCGGCCCTGTGATCGAGCCTGCGGGTGATTGGCGGGTCCGGCGATATTGGTTACTCTGCTTGTAGCGGGTGATTATAATTTGCTGACATTGTGGTCTGACTCGGGGCTTGGATGACTGGTTGATTACACGACTAATGAAGACTAGAGAAGTTAGCACTTAACTGACATGTGGCTATAGAGCATTTTTTTTTTGTTGTTGTTCAAGTATTCTCCTGGATTTGAAATTCCACATCATATTTATGTTCGCTTGCCACTTCAAAGCACCACTATCAGTTTGTGTGATGCAATACTGCTGGTTGTCATCACCTCAACTAAAAATGCTCTTACAGCGTCACTGCAGCATTATGGCAACATTCTAACTCTGACAGAGCATCGTTGAGAATATGTTGTGTTAGCTGGGGCACCACAGCTCTCTCGCTGTACTCGTATAGACATAAATCAGCAGAGGAGGACCCAACAGCCACATTGCCACTGCTTTAAGTGGAGATAGCCTTTTAACAATGCTTGAGAGCTCACAGGAGTGCATTTCACCTGGCTACAAACTGGCAACCTAGCCAAATTTTGGCTGCCAGCCAAAAGATAGACAAGGGGTTAACCTCAAAAAGAATAAAGGACAACATGCATGTTCTGGCCCCTGCTTAAGAGATCACTAGCTGCACTCAATCTTTTTACTCGCATTCAAACGCCTCTGCGACACAAGCAATGCCCTGAGGGTTGAGATTTGCGGCTGCATTCTATTTTATATCTGATCCTGATTAATACCAGCGACTGAAAAACCCTCCGCATCTGCGAATAGCCTTATGTACAGGGCCAGTCCTGCGCCAGTTTGTCTCTTAATGTGAAGGACGGGGAGTTTTCCCATGTGCAGGGAGAGTTGATTGTGTCTCAACTGTTTTGCCGGTTAGTGGGGAGTGAGGGGGGCGGACGTGGGGTGGGGGTGGATAATTTTTAATTCAATTTATTTATTTATTTATTTACAATACAGCATCGGTTGTTTTTGGCCGAAAGCCACTGGGAACAGAAGTTGTAACTCTGCCTGAAACTTTACAGAGGCTTTTACGAAATCTTGTAAATGTTAAGGAGAGATCAGGAAATGAAATCAGGCGTCGGTCACTATTTCTGTTCGGTATTTTAAAACCAAGTTTCACTCATTTTATTTGTGACCAATTGTGTTCCTTATGTAATGGCTCAAAAAAGGAGTCCAAGTTTATATTATTGCAGAGGTTAAATGAACTTTGATGTGTTATTTTACTGAAAATGACAAATGTTTTGAACGAGTTTGACACTCAATTTCCAAAAAAAAACTTGTAACTTTGATCTCAAACAAATTACAAAAAATAATAACAAATAAGTAATAACAATGAAATTTTTAAACAATGTTACAATGAGGATATTTCTTCAATCTGAGACCAAATTCAAACAAATCTCTCTGTTTTATGCATTTTATTGATTTAGAATTTTCACGGTTGGACATCTCATAATGGTGGAATTTCAAGCCCTACTGACATTTTGTTTGTCTGCTCTTTATGACTGTAGGCCGCCACCACTGAAAGAATGCAAATATGCTTGTAATAATTGTAACCAGGCTGAAGAGCGCTCCCTTGCCAATGAGTTGCAATGAGTTACAATACATGGTAAAAAACAAAGGCAGGGCCCATTGAAATAGATGTATATGGGGTCAAGCACATAAAATGGTGTCTTTAAGAGCAAAGCATCCTAACCTCTGCCAGACAGGCAGATGCATTGTTTCCCGCAGCTCCGGTTCAGTCAGCAGAGGGGACCTGAATCGGCCTCGCATAGGGAGGGAGAGAGGATTGATGATGCTCACCGGTGGATCCTGGTGCACTGACACGAGGGCAATGAGGTCCCTAAAGTGCTGTCCAGGTCAGCAGCCGAATAAGGACAGCAAAAGCCGAACTTTCATCATCTGTAACTCCGAGAATAAATCACCGGGAAATGCTGAACTACTGTTGGGGAGAGAGGGAGTTCTCCTTGTATGTGGTAAACCAAAACCCCCACCGTTCAATCAGAGAGCTGGAAAAGCACTGATGCATCATGGGAAGGCAAGTTTCATGGAGTCAGGTGACTTGCCTACTACCAAATATGTGGGCTAAATGCAGTAAATTTACTGTTTCAGATTTTTTGAAAGTTTGCAGGATTCTTAATTGTCTAAGTAGACACTCTAAATTACTCACAGGTCCGAGTGTGTGAGAGAGTAGTATGCGAGCTCTACAGTTTACAGCCGAACTGTCCTCGGTATTCTCCAGCTTTTCACCCGCTGTACGCAGGGAAAGACTCCAGCCCCCCTGTGACCCTGAACAGCAATAAGGAGGTCAGATAATGAATGAGTGGTTGAATGGAATTAGTCTGTTTGTATGGAGATCTAAGTGAAGGCTTTGTTTGTTGCAATATAGTTATCAAGTCACTTTCAGTGCTGGTGGGTGAGTGGGCTGGGGTGTATTTGGAAATTCTTATTAGTTTGGACTTCATGCTGTGTCATGTGAGCAGTTCTGTAGAGTGCTTCTCCTGTTCTTACAGATGATGCCATTCCTATGAGCCAAAGATGCCATTAATGGGGCACTTAAGACAAGTTTTCTTGACCAAAAAAAAAGCAAATGCCTTGCATGGTAATGTCAGGACATAATAAAGCACAGCACAGCACTGTACAAGCACTGCACAAGCTAGCAGGCAGGACTGTATTTACTTTGAGCACTGGCCATTGTAACATAAGCCTGAAAATATTTTAAAAAGCAGCCAAATGGAGCTGTAATTAATTGCTTATGAAAGTCTGTGCCAGCCAAAGGCTATAAGAGAAACTTTTTTTTTTTGGGTCAAATTTAGCATCATAATGTTGGAATTTCAAATATATATTACCCCTGGGCTATGTAGTGTGCTGATTACGACAGTTATAAATAAAACAATTGAACATGTTATTTTTCTGTACTACCTTACTTCAGATGTACGTGCGAACAATTGTGTGTGTGTGTGTGTGTGTGTGTGTATGACTGCATGTGTTTGTGCGTGTGTATGTGCTTGTGCACACACTTTTCTGTGTTAATTTATGGTAAACGCAAAACATTACACATTCAAGACATCATTGCTTGTTCAAATTAAAAAAGTAAGATGGCATGAATGTAAAATCTAAATACAACCAGTCAACCCCCTCATGCTAACAGCCACTTGTGAGTAACAGGCGCAATGTGTACTTGTGTCGAGAAAATGCTCCTGCCTAGGATGATGGAGATTAAAACATCTCATTGATGGTCCGAGAGTTGGCTCTGCAGAAATGTCAAGCAGTCTTGGCGCTCTTCTTTGCCTCACTAGTTTTCTCAGCATATATCAGGACCAAACTGAAATCTGAACTTTCTTGTCGGTCAGTTCCTTACGAGGAGAGAAAGTTTCCATCAACCTGAGCTGCGCCTCAGCTGCTGACGTTTAGCGGACGAGGTGAGTTTTTTACTGACCGCCACTGAAAAATGGGGAAAGAGCCATATTCCTAGCTACAAAGTAGTTTGGAAGCATACCTTTCCCTCCCAGGTTCTATCACATGCACTAACTCATTCATGAGCACACACATGCACACTGAACACACACACATGCAAACTAGTACACTTAACACATGCAAACTCACTCACCAAACACAAAAACATGCTCAAAATTTGTTAAACACACACACACACACACACACACACACACACACACTCAGTACTTCAGCAATGTAAACATTCACAGAATCATTTCAGTCGGTCCCAGCTGCCCACTGATAAATGTCTCAGTAAAATGTGTAGCTTCTGCTGTGCTGAGCCAACGCTGGATTAGAGGCGGAACAGGGGCATTTCAAAGACATCTCAGTGGCACTAAGGATGATTAAAAATGACTGCACAGCTATTTATAGAAGGAGGGTAATGATCAGATCATGTTTGAATGTATCATGCAATTTAAAAAAGGCTGGAATGTTGACCGCGATAAAGTTGCCTGCATGTATTCATCTTAATGAATATGTGAACGTATGTGTGTGTGTGTGTGTATGTGACTGTATGTGTGTGTGTGTGTACGTGCATGTGTTTGTGTGCCTGTGTGTGTGTATGTATGTGTGCGTGCTTCTGTTTGCCTGCCTGTGTGTGTATGTGTGTGTGCGTGCATGTATTTGTGTGCCTGTGTGTGTGTGTGCTTGTGTTTGCGTGTGTGTGTGTACTTGCATGTGCTTGTGTGCCTGTGTGTGTGTGTGTGTGTGTGTGTGCATGTGTTGGTGCCTGCATGTGGGTGTGCGTGTGTGCATGTGTTTGTGTGCATGTGTGTGTTTGTGTGTGTGTGCGTGCATGTGTGTGTGTGCATGGGTGTGTTAGTATGTATGTATAAATATATGTGCAAGTGTGTGCCTGAGCAAGTTTGAGTGGCATGTATGTCTGTGAGTGCATGTACGTGTGCATGCGCGTATGTGTATATTAGATGTCTGCAGTAACATGCTCTAATGCAGGAGAGGTCATGAGCTCCTCTGAGTGCCGGGTTGGGATTTTAAGGTCTTAGTTGAGGTGTGACAGAGGCGGCACGGCCGCCTTGTCCTTTGTCAGCCAAGTGTAGCGTCAAGAAAAATAAAAAAACACACTTCTTGTGTAAATTCTTCCTGTTTCCAGAGAGCCTTCAAAGGGGAAGTCCAAGTATTGTATCAACATATTTGCTCGCTCGTGTAATTTACTTCACAGGCCAGCGTGAATAGTTTGATTCCTAAGCGCCATGAGAGTCAGTGTCTCTCCATGGTAACTCCAAGTGTGTTTAAGTTACCAAAGAGAAAGAAAAAATGCAGAAAACAGGCAAATAGAAATAACAGGAATGAAAATGAGCAATTCCTTCTTAAAGAGCAAAGAAATAAAAAAAATTATTAAAAAAAGAAAATCTGGCTGCACACTGTGTTCATGCAGCTACAAGATATGATGAATAACCCATAGACAAATCATAACATTATTTATTTAGTACAGTATAATAGTTGGACATGGCAGGGCTCGTAACTGCAAGCACATATCCTAGGCGGGGCACTGCCGTTGTACCTCTCGGCAAGGTAATTAGCCTGAATGACTCCATTTAATATCACTGGCTGTATAAACAGTCTGAATGTTTGAAATATCGAAGAATAAAGAAAATAAAAGCTGGCAAGATGCTGGAGAGGCATAAGGATCTCCATTTAACCCCTTGTACTCAACTCTTAGTTTATCTTAAGTTAGTTTAAAGTCAGAAACAAAGCTTTTTTTTCATATTGTAGGGCAATTTCTCATACATATTCTGTCGTTGTTCATTGCAGGGCTTTGCTGATGCTACATCACACTTATATTGAAAAAAATATCCAGACCCAGGATGTCATGTTTTTGTGGAAATGGAAAGTATCATATGGAAAAATATATTGAGCTTACACATCATTTTATATGCATTTCCCTGTAATTTAGCTGGGCATATTTGGGATTTTTGAGAAGCATAGAATCTCCACTAGAATTTAAAATAGGCCTGAATTTTTTTTATGGAGCAGCTGTATTCGACAGACCATATGTGGGTCCAAAGGTGTTATGGGGTTAATGATTAATAGGCTGATTTATAATTTACTGGGATGAAACATCTGGTCTCTTGAACATGACTGACAGATAGAGGCTAATGCTATCAATGTAGGCTGACGGAAGAGAACGCAGGCATGGTATTCGGCCTTTTTGCCCAGAAATGATCAATGCTTCCTTCTGATGGAGTTGAGGAGGGTTACCCTCAGACCACTCCTGGGGGGGGGGAGTTTGCGGGTGGAGGAACCAGGCCCACCATTATCCGTCTCAGTCAGCTTGACAATGTCATCCCGCAAAATCACAGCAATGTTGCAATACACCACAATCTCGGCGTCTCTCCTCGGAGCCGTCTGTGCATTTCCTTTCCCTCCTGTTCACTTTGTAAGCCTCTGTCAGATGAGGGATGAAGACTACAGCAGCCAGTCAAAGCCTCAGCCAAGGAAAACAGTACACTAAACCACCGAGCCATGCTGAACCAATCACCTGGCCCCAATCTACACTGTCCTGACGGGTTGGCTCGGACACGGCAGGTTAACTCTACTGGATGATGTAATTCATTCTGCATGTTAGAAGCCAAGCCCAAACTTGGTCAATGCCACATTACCTAAGCACGAAACAACCTCTGTAAAAGTGAGCAAAAAAAACAAACAAACCATGCACTGTTATATATTGCATTTTCCACCCAAGCATACTATACATACATCATGTTTCAGAGACCTACTGCAGCATCAAAATTTTGTCAAATTTTTGTTTCAAGAGGATTGCGTCATCCAAAATCTGGAACAACATCTTTCTCAACAAATGCATATTTGAAATAAGGAAAGATAAGGCAGGTTTATATGAAAATGAAACAATAAAACATCAGAATGATTCAAAAAAGTTTTAGAAGACAATTAAATCATGGAATGGTACCCAGTCCACTCAGGAGCTTCCTTCTTGCATTGTTTATACTCACAAACTATTGTAGACAAGGTAAAAATTCTTTATTGCTTTAAAGAGCACTTTTTCCCCTCAAATTCATTGATTGATAAAATATAGCATTCAAATGTGACAACCAGTGCGTACAATCTCAATGTCCCTGAGCTCTCTCTAAGTGATCGACAGGTTTATTTTATACTAATGACCCCCTGAAGCTCACGCAACCCTAAAAAAATTACGTTGCGCAATTGCCTGGCCTTGACCATTTAGAACCAATTTTTTTTTAATTGCTGCTGATTTTATCACCTTTCCACTGATTTACATCATTAAAGTTTCCATGATCACAAATGAAATTGCCAATATATGGAAGTCAACACTTATCCTTTCTCCTTTGAAATTTGGTGATCTGGCACTGCTCAATAATTACAGGCTGATATTCAAGCTGCCACCACAAGCCGAGAGTTTGGAATCTCTGGTTGCTGATGAGTTAAAATCATACTTGACGTTGAATAATATTATTCAATATTATTCTCATTAGCAGACTGGATTCTGGAAAAACTTTAGTACAATAACTGCAGCTTTGATTGTAGTGAATGACATAGTTTAAACCTTGGATAGTATTAAACACTGTGCAGCTCTGTTAATTTCTCAAAATATTTGAGACTGTAGACCATGTTTTAATGAAATCTTATTTGCTGAGTATTGGTATGCCTACTACTGGTTTGTAAATTATTTGTCTAGTCGTGTTCAATGTTTAAAGGCCAGCAGCATAGTCTTCACTGTAAATGGTGTACCCCAGGGGTCAGTCCTTTGTCCTTCATTGTTCTGTATTTACATTGCATATAAATGATCTTTGTAAGGCTGTTACTAATGCAAAGTTTCATTTTTATGAAAATGATACAGTCGTATATTGCTCTGCCTCAACACCGGCCTTTGCACTCACCCAACTTCAGCTTGCTTTTAGCAAATTACAAGAGATGCTGTTTTGTGGAAAGCTGGTCTTGAATGTCATTCAGACCAAATTCATTAATTTTACTAATTCTGAACAGGAGCAATCAGATCATCAAACTATCATGGCGTGCAATGGCAACCCCATTGAAATTGTATCTGCTTACAAATATTAAGGATTTATCTTTTAGTTTGCATATTATACGACTGACAAAAAAGTTGAAGGCTAAGTTGGGCTTTTATTGTTGTAATGAGACTTTTTTATTTTTAGTGAGAAATACACTTGCTACCACCACTTTGATGCCACATCTTGACTGTACTGATGTCTTGCATATGGCTGCTCCCCTGAAGTGTCTTAGTCTGTTAGACATGGTCTATCAAAGTGTGCTACAGTTTTTAACCAATAATAGTGCGCTAACTCATCTTTGTACTTTGTACGCTCATGTAATATAGCCCCTTTTGGCCTCTTGTAGGTTACAACAAGCATATGTTCTGATATACAAAGCCTTGCATGGGCTTTTATTACCATATCAGTGTCAGTACATTCAGCATAAACTGGTAATTATTCTTTTTGCTCACAAGATTTATAACTTATGTGAATGTACCAAAGGTCCAAACTAAAATAGGTGAAAAGGGTTTATCTCATGCTGTTCCTAATATTTGGAATGTTTTGTAATGCACTTTAAATCTAGAATAACTCCTCACTTTAGGGGAATTTAAGTTTTTTGTGAATGGTCTAGAAAGTCCTCATCCCAAGTGCAACTGTATTTTTAGAGTTGTTTCTCATTTCACCATGCATGACCTCTAGTCTAAAAACTTGTACATATATCTTCACTTTTAAATTTTTGATTGCATTGTATATTTCTATGAAACTGTGTGGCTGCTTTGGGTAGGACTTACTTGATAAAGAGACTTTAAATCTCAATTTGTAAGCTGCTGGATAGCTCACTTGGTTAAAGCACCGCATTGCGAGCAGAAGTGACTATCACGGCGCGAGTTCGAGACCCGGTCGTACCAACCGGCAGTGGTCGACAGCTTTTTCAGAAGTAGTGCACAATTGGCCATTGCACTACAGGGATGCAAATTGGGAAGGGGCTGCCGGTAAGGGAACTATAAAAAAAAACGTTGCTTTGTTAATTGCTCAAGCGCCTCCTGTTGGCCAGCCGGGTGCTCATCAGGAAGATTCTAAGTTTGTTTATGTTCGGGTATCCTCTGCCCTCGTTCTGAACTTGCGAGGATTCAACCAATGAGTGTAAAGAAGCAGTATTGATGGGGACGTGCTTCGGAGGAGAGCCGTGAACCATCCCTCTCTCCTGAATTGGCTACAAGGGGTCGCATACGAGCAAGCCTTGTACATAGTTCCTCAGTTGGGCATTCCAGATTCGGGTGGGATTGGAGATGCCAAATTTTAAAAAAAATCTCAATTTGTTTATCCTCATAAAAAGTAGGTTAAATCAATTTTTTTTTTCTTCAGCAGTTTTTTTTAATGTTCACTTGGCATGCATAAAACATGGACTGTAACCAGTTCAATTTACTTCCAACATTCTACTGTGGGGATTGTTTTGCATGAGACCATGTCAAAGCCTAGACTGAAGCCCACTATCTAATTACAAATTGCATATTTACAGCTCATGGTGGGCAGTTTTATGCTGAACAGAGTTTTGAGTTTGCATCTTCCGCACATAGTATAGGCTTCAAAGTATATGATTCATCATCTACTAGTGAAAGTGAGTCACATCTGGACAAAAGCCTTGTAGACATCATATGATATGATATCATTGTGGCAGGAGAAAGCAAATCCTTAGGCTCATAGGTGTGGTAGTGTTTTCACTGACAAAAATTGGTCCTCCTTTTGAAATACTTCTTCTGAGTGCCTTTGTCACAGTTTTACTAAAATAAAAATAAACTATGGAGACTGTGTGACAATATTATCTGAAAAATAATCAATGAACCCTTTGCGAATAGAATAATTTGATTACCATGTTAAATACAGGGTCATTAGTTGCTTTGGTTTAAAAAAAAAAACAGCTTGTGATAACATTTTAATCTTCTACTATTTACTTGCCATCTGAAGAATTTTTGTACTGCTCTCACCACACTTTAAAGCGCAATACATCTCCAAGCCCGCTCCCATTTAGGTTTTTTAATTAGCAACTGAGTGTTAATTTGTTCAGTTGCGAAGATCAATCATATCCATTTCCCCTCAGCTTGCATTATTGTTCATAGCGATAATTATCACACATTTTCCTATCCATATTAATGGTAACATGAAATGTCAATGTCCTACGAAGCTTCTGAATTCCTGCAACTCACAAAACGGTTTTTTTTTTTTTGCGAGTCCACGTCTGATTAGCTTGATACGCCTAAGCAAACATTCCTGAAAATGCGGTTTTGCCAACTCATGTCCGCCTTTTAAGTTTGCTTAAGTAAAAATTAAACTCTGTCTTCAACCACTGACATACCATAATGCAGGTTAACACTCAACCTGTTTCCGAGTAAGAATTGGATTATTAATTGAATTAATTTACTGAACAAATAGACTTCCAATAGCCTAAGCTGCATTGCCATTGACAATTAGGACATACAGCTTCACATCAAGTGAGGAAGGCTACAATATGAGATTTGCATGGACGGAAATAAACTGAAATTTCTTGTAATTCCATCTTGAAGTAGAATAATATGTAGTAAGTGCTGCTGAAGATAGTATTTAGATAAGGTTTAGATTTTGTTTCTAATTAATTAATTAGATAATTGACGTTCATACAATTGCATATTATAGCCTTCCTACAACTTTCCCAGAAGCTGAAGTACCAACGTATAAAGACTTCATGAATGACTTTGCTACCTTGAATTTTTAATGCTCGGCATGCATTTTAAATGATTTTAAATGCATGCCATTCATGGAACGTTCACGATGCGCTAATAACCAATTTACTCAATTTTTCAATTACCGACGCTTCGATGTAAGAAGCCTTGGAAATTTAAAAAACTAATTATTATTGCTGTACGTGGCAATCAGTGTGCACCTATGCTTCCCCGCAAATGCAGCGTATTCTTTTGAACGCTGAAAGCATTTTGATTTAGTGCAATCTTAAAATAAATTAGTTTGCACTGCTGAAAAAAAAATCCAAGAATGGGAGATGGAATTCAGGAAAAGCACTGGGTTAATAAATTTTATTATTATTTTTTTTCCATCCACATAATATCGCTATTAAATGCATTGTCAATGTAGCCCTTCAGCGATGTGTCATTTCTTAATACTTTCTTAATAATTACAGGCTCATATATTGGTCTTGATTATTCAATAAATAAATTGTGTGATTATTAATCAAGCGATCTTAAGCAGGAACAGCAGTTATGCGTTTGAGGGTCAGAGGCTCACGGAAAGTTATTTGAAAATCCTGTAACGCCGGCATTACTGCCAGGTGGACGTTGGGCTTTAGAAAGTTAATACAGGCATTCCTGGGTTTGAAGCCCCAGTTAGTACTTACACATGAAAAGTTTTACAAATTCCATCGTGGCTTTCAGCCAAAACCTCAGCTATATTTGTTTGAAGAGTCAGTTTTGCGAGCAAACAAAGGCATCTGTCCATCCATTAACTATATTGCCTCTTCCTCACTAGGGTTGTGGAGGAGCTGGAGCTTATCCCAGCTGACTATTGGTTAAAGGCAGGGGCACATCCTTGACAGGTTGTCAATCCATTGCAGGGCACACTCACACCACTCACGCACACATGCTCATACCTACAGGCAATTTAGAGTCTCCAATTAGCCTTACATGCATGTCTTTGGACTGTGGGAGGAAACCGGAGCATGTAGAAGGAACCCACACAAATACAGAGATAACATGGAAACTCCACTCAAAAAGGCCAAACTAGGGCATAATCCAGGTTATATTCAAGTATGAACTGAGCTACATGGGAAGGAGCAACCCGACTATAGTAAGGGAGCCTATTCTTCACTGGCTGGAAAAATGACTTGGTTGTAAATGAGCCCCTCAGAACCATACCGGGCCAACCCATGTTAAGGTACTTTTGAGAATATGGGACTCAAAGTTTCCAGCCTTCTGTGTCATCAGAGTAACTGGTGACAAAAAGCACTGCATATGTTACAAACTCAAGATATGTAAAATTATGCACATCCACTTCTTATGCAGGTTTTGGAAGCCCTTCTGTTTCATTTAAAGTGAAACCTACCTCCTTCTGAAGAGAAACCTCATCTTCTGATTCATTTAGGACAAACTCTGGGTTTCTGTCATCTTCCACTTCACCATCATCATCAATTATAGCGAGCAATTCCTCAGCAATGAAGTACCTAGCCGCCATGTTTACAATGAATTATGGGAAAGTTGGGGGATAGCCCACCATAGCTTTGGCATTGCAGTGCATATGTACAGTAGCAGAGAAGACGTTTGCTTGTATAAACAATCCATGTGGGCAGATTAGGTTGGCCCATTTAAGAAAAGGAGATCTGTTTTCTGCACATGCTGACTACCTCAACTCTATTTCTCCAAGAGTGCGGGATGGCCCAGTGTGGGTCTTAAGGGCTCAAATGACAGGAGGTCTATCATAATTATTCAAATGGGTTGTATTTTCATCCCTTCGGTAACTGAACAGGTTGAGATAAAGGACCACAGCACCAGTAAAAGTGATCCTGGATTAACCATGAGAAGATTTTTATTTTTGCTTTGCAGTCGTTGTCAGGGAGACAGCAGAAATTTGGCTTGTGTTGGCTACTCGCCTCCCAAGTTACAGCAGTGTTTCGATAAATACGGCTCGCGACTCAACCCAATTAGCATCCAGGTGCTGGCGCTCATTTGCGTCCAACCGCGTGTTTTCTTGTTGACGGTGATTGTTTTTTACATTTATGGCTGACGTCACGTTGTCAGTGGCAGACAATTTACAGCTCTAATAAGAGAATGACATGCGTTGAGAGCCAAGAGTGCATAGGAATGTACTCGAAACCTTTGGTTTTTTTTTTTTTTTTTTACTAGCTGCCAAAGTCCTAACAATGCGTAATTGTACACGATACATTTGGAAAACACCTCTCGTTCTTGTAAATACTTTGGGATTAATGTCTGCTGCTTGTACAGACAATATTGCTGTAGGCTTTTGTTTCAGTCTTGTTTTATCTCCTCCACTGAGGTACAGGTTTTTCATACAGAAAAAACTTTCAGAACACACACACACACACACACACACACACACACACACGCACACACACACACTCACACACTCACACACACACACACACACACACACACACGCACACACATGCACACACACGCACGCATACACTACACACACACACACACACACACACACACACACACACAGAGAGAGACCGAAAGAGCTTATTGTCTCTTCTACTTCTTCCATCTAAAACTTCAGTATAGAGGCAAAAGATCAATATCAGCAACCAGTAACATGAAATACATGGATTATTTAACACATTTATGCATTATGATGTTCAATGTTCTTTCAGCATGCCTTAATTCAGGCTGAAATGTAACAAATTTAAGTCAGTTCACAAAGGTCTATACAAAAAATAATTTGGCAGCAACTGCAGTTTCAGTAATACAGCCCTGAAACTGGGTAGAAATGCCGAGTCATATGAACTGCATTACCCTGGATAAAAGAGCCTTTAGTCATAGGGAAATTACACAAGGATATGGCGCTGTCAAAAGTTCACACATAGGGAGGTGATTGGATTACTGGGCATATCTTACTAGGGGGTTATTTTTGTGCTATTGCTATAGAAGGTCCCCGCACCCCACAAAAAATAAATAAACAAATAAATACACTCATGCACATGCATATGAGGAGTTTGTTTCCAAAACGCAATAAGTACCAAATTTACAAAAATTAAGATAATACCATCAAGCGATAGCCCTGGGCTTCTTACACATGGTGCAAAATCTGTTTTTAGAAATTCGTACTATAAGGTGGATTTTTTCATGGTCAAAGTTTGTGTTTATCTATAAAATCCAACTGGCGTTGACATAGAAAAAGCTGGTTTAGTCAAAATGAGTAAAATGGATATATTGCGTTTTGGAAACAAACTCTTCATATGTACTCACGCAGACACACCAAATGTGCACACTCATACACACTCATGCATTAACACAAGCATATACACACACGCACACACAAACGCATACAAACACTTAAAAAAGGGACAGAAGCTCAGTGTTCAATTGAACACCTGGTCTCAAAAGCAACAGTGTAACCTTATGACACAGTAAGAGAAGAAGATTCTGTCTGAGAGTGTGGAGGTAATCAATGAGCTATTGTTTTAACACGACTAAAGGAAGTAATATCTTAAGAATGAGAGAGGGTAAACTTTGACGTCTGTCAGGAATGACAGGAAGCGCATACTTGCTCCCATTCCCTCTCGCTAAAAGGAACAATGATGGCAACAGAAGTACCTTTATTATTGGTTTGTAAAGTGCTTGGTTTAAACTTGTATAAACTCACTGATAATCCCATTTCTTTGAGCCTTCACTTGGCCAGTCCAAGGAGGACATTCTGGCCCACTAGCTGTTTGTGACATGCTGAATGTTGATAAAGCTGGAATGATAATGAATGAATGGATTAATTAATCCTCCGTCTCAATGATGCATATTGTGTCATAAAGTGAATTCAAATTCATCTTAATGTAATAACACCATAGAACTTTTGTATGTAGAGTAGTATTGTTTTTTTTAAGCCAAGGAGACTTGCTACTCTCAAATATATTAAATTGACCAACAAAAAAATCAGGGTTGAGTTTGAAATGCATGTAGCCACAGAATTACAGCAGTAGAAACACCACAGAAATGAATGAATCCACGTCTGAACATGTCTTATCCAAAACAGTACAATATGAGCTTCACAAAGCTGGTATTTATGGCAGCGTTTCCGATGATTTGTATATTCATTTGCTATACATAGTCCTACCTGTCTATATTATTCCTCATCTGTGGCAGACAACACCCTGACACCTTGAGACAGTTACCAGTTACTGTGCCAGGCCCTACCTGTTTGGTCATGTCAATCTTCATGAAGGGCTGAAAAAAGGGGAAAAAAATATGAAAACAAAGCAGTCTTTCTTCTAAGCCATGGCCATCACTGCAGTGAGTGAGAAAAATCCCAGGTGTTTATTATTGTTTTAAGAATTGGGCTGTTAGCTTCTTCACATTCCCCCCCCAATTCTGCCCCACCCTTCTCTCCGATAATCAACCCCAGCCACCACCAGCACCTCCCCCAGGCATGCTCCTGTTCGGAATCTCTACGCACGTCCGTCTATTTTGGAATGTCGTGTGGAAGTCATGGAGCAATCTTTCTGCCTTAGTGACATTGTCACATTTCACCATCATGGCCAACTGATTGAAAGGGAAAAAGGGAAGCATGTTTGTTTCGTTTCGCTTACAAAAAAAAAAAAAAATCGAGGAAAACGAAAGTAGCGATTATGATTGTGGGCTCCATATCTAACACTTGGAGAGGTAATACCTTGTGTATCTGTCTGCACATACTGTTTTTCTATTCTGAGAACAATATCAAATAGAGCAAAGAGTGCTGATGCATTCCATGTTTTATTAGTTCTGTTTCTTATCCTGCCCAAAACTGACATTTGTATTCTTTATTTCATATCATTATCATTTGACATGATGCGATATGGCCTTGCGCAGCACAGCACAATGAAAATGTTTGCGTATAACTATCTAAACAATGAGTGAATCAACCACACAGCAAAATATTCTCTCCAGGCTTTGTATGACCTACTGACAGGGAGGTAGCACAAAACCCTATTGTTCGTATGGAAGAACAGAAGTTGCATTGTGGTTCATAAAATTCTCTTTTGAAAGACACAGGCTCAATCATCCATGAGCCAAGCCTGCCAACACCTATTTTGAGAGCCGATGAGTAAGAGAATGTATTCAGAGCAGTAATTAGCATATATTTGCATGTAAGCAAGAAGAAACCAATGTTTGAGAATGCAGCGTGTCATGGTAGCTGAAGAATTCAGTTCCATCACAGTTACCACTGGCAAAACCGTTTCAGTAAATAGCAGAAACATGTGCATATTCCAGTCCTGACAACGAGTTCAGAGAGTATCTTTGAATCTTTTCTTGCTGTTAAACCCACCCATCAAGGAGACAAGAAAGTTGAAAAATGGAGTGAAATGGGGGGGGTATCAACGATATATGGAATGTCCTTGCAACTTCAAACATCATTTCGAAGTGACGTCAGCAACAGACGGTTACAGGCGTGGCAGATGCTTGGCTGATGGGGAGTCATAAATTCATAGAACAATGATATATGAATCGTGCGTTCTCAAATAAAAATAAATAATAGTAACTTAAGTCACCCCGAGCAAACCCGCATTCCTTTTTGATAACTAATATAATTGATTGTAATTGATTGTACCCTCCTGGATGATGGTGGACCTCGGATCGATTCCCAGGTCAGGTACAAGGACAGAATAAAGAGTGATTTTCTGTCAAGAAAGGATCAAGCCTGTAATTGTATACCTGTTAAAAGTTACACGCATTTACTTTTAGCAAAATGTATTACATATTGCAAAAAAAAAAAAAATTAATTAAGGCACAAAACCTTGATTATTGGAGTCAGTGGGACCTATTTATAAAACTGCCTGAATTCAATTACACTGAGTCATCATGATGAATTATTAATTTGTTTTTTTATGTTCTGTCCTGGACAGAAAAATTCTGGATCATGGCTGTAATTACTGTATACAGTTATGAGTGCAATGAAGACAAGATCCCGACGTTCGGATATGCCGGAGGTTAGCAGCCATAGCTAGATGACCTGAGGGATAGTTCATCCATCTTTTCACCCATAATTTATCTCTTTTCCCCAAAATGACTACATATGATGCTCATATGTATATCAATGGACCTTTTTTCCCAGCTTGCCCCAGGGTCATAATTTGTTGTCATTATGGGGAAAAGGAGGGTGGAGTCCATGAGGAAAAGCGTTAAACCACTTGTTTGGGTGAGATGCAGGAACACACCCCGAACAGTTTGCCATTCCAGGTATGGCACACACACACGCCACACACACACACACACACACACACACCATTCACTCACTTGCTCATACCTACAGAAGAAATCTGCACTCATGGATAAGTCGAACCTGTCTGCCTCTGCTCTATTGACAGAATAATGGAGTAACTACAGCAACAGCCTTAAACTGAAACCCTGGAGGGCTACTGTGGCTGCTGGTTTTCGGGATGTTCTGGTACAAGTGCTGGATTTCGTCATTAGCAAAGGAGCCTGCACACCTTGTTCATGTGGCCTGAATTAGACGCTATTTGATTTGAAATGCTAAAAATGCACACACACTTTGGCCAACAAGAAATGGAGTTTGAGACCCCCTAAACTACAGGAAACTATGGCATTTTATGCGGGGGGAAAAAAAAAATTGTGAGCTTTTGGACCTCACATAAAAGGTCTTCCTCTGATTCCACTCTGTGTGAGCCTGACTGCAGTCCACAGTGTGAAGAGAAGCATCTGCTGACACCCCACGTTTCACAGGAGAACCACGATGGTCCTGATACTCCTACATCAGCAGAGGGGTTTGGCCATGACTGCGGCTGCGGTTGCCAAACGGACGTTCCAAATTAGGGTGGGAAGTGATATATCCAGGCAAAGAGTTTACTCGAATTTAATAGAAGTTTTTTATTCTGTCATTAATTTAAAAATGAGACTCTTCCAAAATTCCCGAGCAGCCAAAAGGTATTGTGTTTCAATATTGGAAGAATTTGGGCAATTTAAAACAGGTGTGTCACCTGTATAGTAAAACATTCATTGTTCAGTCAATGCTCTCCTGAGGTAAAATACACAATGCAAAACAAACAAATAAATAAATAAATAAATAAATAAACTTTCAACCTCATAAAGCTGGATTTCATGCTTCCTTAAAATTTCAAATTCAGTGACTTCAAGTTTTTCATAGTAATTAGAGCAAATTAAGTTGAGTCAACTAAAAATCTAAGTTTGAGACTATCTCCTAAAGTTGAAACAAAATGTTTTTTTGGTGTACATATTCCTCTGATACAGTACCTTCAGTGCCCATTTGACCAGCACAAGCAGTGTTAAAGGTGAATTGACATACTCAGCATTGCGCTGTGAGTGCGGAACTCGGTTGGGCTGTAATTCCTCAGTCATCTGATCACTGGCCTCTGGCTCCCAGAGAAGAACCCCAGCTCTTCTGTCCCATATAAACACTTTATTAAGGGATGCGCCGCTGCGTGGGGGGCCAGAACTGAAGGGACTCTTGTCGCCCCATGGCCTCTGCCGCTGTTCCCGGAACCAGCGTGTGTCCCGCGCTCTCCTCCGGACATCTGAAGAGCGGATTAACTCATCCTCGCCACACGACACAAAGTCGGCCGCGGGGGCAGTGTTGATATTCACAATATTTACACAACTCTGCGACTCCGCGTTCCCTCACATAAAAGTTTTATGATGTTTGTCCTGTAAGAAAAAAAAAATGGGAAAAAAGGATCATGGAATCATGCAACATAAAATATGTGTGGCCCCCCAAAAAGAGCCCATTTTACTGGAGGTAAACAGGAGGGGCAAGAAATAACGTCTGACTTTGGGGATCTCCACTGAGCAATCTTTTTTTACCCATAATACCCTGCACACATTCGGCCTCCATACTGTCCCGGATATTCTTTGAGGTCCATCATGGAGAATCCATTCCATTAAGCGAGTTTGGAACTAGAAATTAGGAATTAAAAAGACGTGTCAGGCAAGAGTAGAAAATACCATTCTTTAGGGATCTACCTCTCCCCTGCGCAGTGCCTGCATCTGATGTCATTTTGAGCTTAACATTTCAATGAGTGAAGATGGCCCATTTTACCAATTCACATTTCTTCAATTTCCGGTCTTTGCTTAATCTCTGTTTCCTTGTTTCCCTGATGAGTGAAACGAAAAGTGTATGTGTGTGTGTGTGTGTGTGTGTGTTTGCCTTTATGCAGGTGTGTGCATGTGTGTGTGTGTGTGTCTTTACGTGTGTGAGCGTGTTTGCATGTGTCGATGTGCGTGCATGAGTATGTGTGCGTCTTTATGTGGGTGTGTGTCTTCATACGTATGTGCGTGTGTGTGTGTGTATGTGCGTTTGTCTTTATGCACGTGTGTGCGTGTGTGTGTGTGTGTGTCTTTATGCGTGTGAGCGTGTTTGCATGTGTCTATGTGCGTGCATGAGTAAGTGTGCGTCTTTATGTGGGTGTGTGTCTTTACATGTATGCGCGTGTGCGTGTGTGTGTGTGTGTGTTTAGGGAGGGGGGTGGGCCGGGGATTCTGGTTCACTCAACAATGGCCAATTTGTTGGCTGCAGTTGCATCAATAAGGAACAGAGGACATCTCTTTCATACAGTAAAATTCATTAAAAAAGAGAAACAGTACCCAAGAAATACACACTGTGGTGCTCTCCCTGTCGGCCCCGCCCCAAATTCCCATCCCCTGCCGTTTCCACGGGGACGAGAGCATCACGGCTGTGATTGGGCCCCGGCCGCTGAGACCTGCTCTTACAGCGAATTCCATACAACCTTGTCTAAACAGGAAAGAGTTTGAATCACTTCTTCTTTGTAGTGGGTTTCTCTGTGGGCACAACTCCAGCTGTGGCGAGGCTGCTGGGGGAGAGAGATGGGAAACAGTGTGTGTGTGCCTGTGTGTGTGTGTGCGTGTGTGTGTGTGTGTGTGTGTGAGTGTGTGTCTGTATGCATGTGTGTGTATGTATATGTGTACGTGTGTCTGTGTGTTTCTGTGTGTGTGTGTATGCGTGCATGTGTAGTTGTGTCAGTGGGTGTGTATGCATGTGTCTGAGTGGGTCTCTTTATGTATGTGAATGTGTGCTCATGTGCCTCTGTGTGTGTGTATTCTTGTGTATGTCTATCTGTGTGAGTGTGTGCTTGTGTGTCTGTGTGCATCCATGTTTGTATGAGTAGGGTGGTGTGGGTGTGCTTGTGTGAATCAGCATGTGTATGATCGAATGCGTGTGTGAGTGTTGTTGTGCGTCCATGTTTGTATTAGTGAGTGCGTGTGTGTGTGTTTGTATCACAGTTGTATGTATGTTTGTGTATACGTCTGTCAGTTTGTGTATCTGTATTTGTACATGCCTTTGCATGCACCTATTTGTGTGCATGCGTGTCGATATGTCTGTGTGTTAACGTGTGTGCATCATATGTGTATATGAAAATGTAAGTTAGCATGACTGTGTGTGAGGGTGTATGCAGGTATATGCACATGTTTTTGAGTGTATATAAGTGAATGCATGGTGTGCGTGCTTTTGAGTATGTTCTTTTTATGTGTGTAAGTGGGTACACGTGTGTGCGTGTATGCGTGTGTTCTGTGTATGTCAGCATATGTGTTTGTGGATATGAGAGTTTGTGAGTGTGTGCGTGGGAATATGGGTATATGGTATGTGTATGCATGCACGCGCGCGCGCGTGTGTGTGTGTGTTTGTGCACTGTGTGTGAGGACATGATGAACAGTGGCTCTGCAGAGGAACTCCTTGTCAAACACAGGAGCTGCTGACACTAACCTGCCGGATGGAGCTGAGGTATCTCCTGTACAGAGATGATGTGACACAGAGCCAGAGTCTCTCTCTCTCTCTCTCTCTCTCACACACACACACACACACACACACACACAGCACAGCACAGCACAGCACATGCCTACACAGACACATTCATGCATATGGCAACATTTTCACCCTGTGCATACACACACGTGCACATGCAAAGACTCACACAAAAACACACTCTTACACACACACACGCACACACATAAACATATGCACACGCACTCAAACCCACTCAGCCATACATGTACACGTACACGCAGCCGCCGCAGGTATGAATGGAGGACACACAAATCTGTGTTTTGTTCCGGCCACCATTTTGAGCACCCACCTGAATCAACGACCTTCGAAATCACCACTGAGCCGGACACCAGAGTATCAATCCCATGACACTGCAGTAATCTCTACAGCCGCTCAGTTATATAGATCTCAGCAGGTGATCCCATTCCTGTCATCCCGCTGCTATTTCCCAAAAGAATTTGCTAGTATAGCGTATCTTGTGTCCACATTGTATCCAGTGTATTTAGGTGGGCACGAATTGTGGTAAGAAGAAACCATTTGTGTTCGAAAGGCAAACACACTCGAGCCGTTTCTGGCGCGGTGTGCTGTGTTTGCGGACCCCGGGTTTTAAGCGATCTCCTATACAGTCTCTGGACAAGAAGATGTTTGCACTATCTAACAGAAATTCCACAATGGAACACTTTTAAAATGTGATCAGGATGTCAAGACCCAGAAGAAAGAGGGGGACTTTTTTTTCTTCCACTATTGTTTATTTCCAAACACCACATGATGATTAATGGATTAACTGCTAACCTCTTTCTCCTTTTTGACAAGCAATGTGTCTTTTGTCAAGCGAGATAATTTCTGGAATGGAAATTGATTTCAAATGTCACATAATGAAGCAGAGCCAGATCTTAACTTGTCCAAACACAAACTGACTTTTAAAAAATTAATGCCGTTTTTACTTCACATTTTAGTGTCAAAACTCTTGCCCCCCCTTCTTTTTTGACATGGTCTTGATATTTTCCATCTTTTTCAATATCCTTAAAGCTGAATTGTAATCAGCTGAGATTAATATTTAGCCTCCAACAGTATCCAACTTTTCAGACCAAATTATTCCCACAGCATTTTTTTTTAGAGGGAAGTGACAGGGGCAAATGTTTCCCCAGGGCAGAAGTTCAGAGACGCACAAGCAGCAATGAATGGGGCTGTTTTCAGTGACCCTCAGAAACTCTTCATTCAGAGAAATCCAGAAATGACTAAACTGGCTTTGCACTTGTTTTATATCACCAATAACAATTCAGCAGGTGAACTCACATCCTTTGAATACAATAATGCACCATTATTAACGCATCATTAACCATCTTAATATGCAGCGTGACATTTTCTGCACATGCAGTGCATACACTGTGTTCTGAGGAAACTCTGGCCACAACTGTCAAACCAAAATTTTGATCACATCATAATCAGTCTCCTCATTGCTGTGCTATAAGGTTTTTCAAATCTGAATGCAGAAAATCAAATAAATAAATAAATAAATGATACAACACTACATCTGGGCTGCTCATTGAGATCAACTGTCCTGCAGGTTTTCATTTCAAACCAAATGTAGAGTTACCAAATATGTGCAAAACAGGGCCTAAACAGCTGTTGAAAGACACACTTTTTCAGAAGTGCGGAGAAATATCCTACAAGACAGTAGGTCTTCAGAGACAGGATGAGGTAGCCAGCATGCTATTATATCATAAGAGGAGGAGTGAAAACTCCAGTCCTGTGGTTGACTTTCACTCAGCAACCAATCAAGGCCACAAGAGCAAGAGTGAGGCTTATTACTAGTACTTTTTGCATGGCTTGTGTACTCAGAGGAGAAGCGTACTTATCTACTCAGTAGTTAGCAGCTTCGTCTATGACTGAAATAAATTGGGTGTGGATACACGCCTAATTCCAGCAGATACTACAGCCCTTTCGGAGTGAAGTTTTACACCCTTGAGGTAGAAGACCCTGCATTACCTCTGTGCATCGGCTGACCATAGAATATGGGCATTTCATCAGCACGTCATGACCGTTTCCATAAATGGCTAGAGGAGCTTTCACTGTATCTCCCTGGCTCATTTCATTGGCAAGCCTGCAAACATATGGTCATAACATCCAATTCCCTTCATTTGAAAAATACTTGACTTGGCAAGCTGCTTTTTTCAACAACGTCAGCAGTGGGATCTCAATCCTATAGCTCCCCTCCCCCCCCCCCCATTCATCCCAGGCCTACTGTTCAAATGCCCAGACTACTACATGTTCAATTACGTCAATTATCATCATAATAGTGCTTTTGATTATGCTTGTTTAAACTGCGCAGAGAGCGGAAGCATGATTTATGGAATAGCCACTGTCAAGTCAAGATTGGCCACAACTGAGACTGTTTGTTAATATCCCTGGAGAATTGCTCAGGTTCATGTTCCACATAAATCACAACAAATGGGCCATTTCCAGGGGCAAATAGAGTAAACCCGACCCAGTTTTCCAAATTCAAGTTTTTTACTTATAGGTTTGTTTGTGGCAACAAGGTAAACCAGTCCTGAAAACATCTCCTCATATATATTTGGGTGACGAATTAATGGATAAAAATGTGCTTCGCGGGAGCGAGGGCAATACCCCTCAGCCATAACACACTGAATGAAAGGTGAGGGTGTTTGAGCCAGAGTGAAAGGTCATTGTGGTACAAAACCTGGACGAGGCACGACTACCCACCAAGGCAAGTCCACATACGCAAAATCAAGTTCCTAACCCAAGCGGTTTGAGAGAAATGGCCCAGACAAAGTTTTAAAGGTGAAGGTCACTGAGCCAAGGTCAAAGGTCACTTGGGTATGAAACCTCGAAGATGCATGGCTACCCACCAAGGCGACTCCACATACGCAAAATGAATTTCTTACCCAAGCGGTTTGAGAGAAATGGCCCGGACAAAGTTTTAAAGGTGAAAGTCACAGAGCCAAGGTCAAAGGTCACTCAGGTACAAAACCTCGAAGAGGCACGGCTTCCCACCGAGGCGTGTCCACATACACAAAATGAAGTTCCTAACCCAAGCGGTTACAGAGAAATGGCCTGGACAATGGCTTGACGCCTGGACACCCGTCTGCCTGCGAAGGGGACGACAATACTCCTCCGGCCCTTAGTCGGGGCTGAGGGGTAAAAAGTCTTAGTGAGGGTTTAGGCCTATGCTAACCTCTACATCAGCTTAACACACCTTGGTATTGTGAAAAAAGTATAAAACTTTACTACAGGCATGGAAAATCTTAAGACTAAGAAGATATTCCCTCAATGTTCTGATGATGGTGAAGGAGGGCGCTGTCAAAATCTTTTCATAATCTCCCATTATGAGTTCATTTGTTTCGAGATTTGGTGATGGTGAAGGTGGCGGCATAAGCTTAGGATAATGTTCATACTCATAAAACAATTTGGTGATATCTTATGCCCTGCGGGGCTTGAGCCACTGTCATCCTGGGAGAGACCACTCTCATCATGGCAAGAATGCTTAATTACAGTATATAAAGGTGGTCACTCAGAATAACTCCGCACCAGTTTGCAGTGACCCTATTGCCTTTAAGGGGATGAATGGACCCTAGCTATGCCAGGGAAATTAACAGAAGCATCTGGTTCTGTTGAGCTTGTCCATGAATTTATTTAAGTATTTTCCTTTAATTTGTCACCTCTCTGTGCATCGCACACATACCCGCACAAGGTTGATTTTTAGAGAGCGCCAGACTGTTGTTCTTATTAATGTCCACTAGTGGGAACCAATTGTAAAACAGATATGAAATCAGGTACATAATCATTGACATCCTTGATAAATGAAGATAAAAATTAGAGAAAGAGAAAGCATATAATACACAACACAGTAAATAATTAGGTCAAATGTATGGGAAAAGTAGTTATTTTCATAATACATTTATTCTCAAAAAATAGCCTTTAATTAAAATAACACTTTTTTATGAAAAGCACAGGTGTACACATTATTGGCACCTCAGGTTCAGTACTTTGATGCAAATGCTGCTGGCAACGTGCCAGAAAGAGTGAGAGAGGCAGAGAGAGTTCTCATATTCTCAGAAATGATCAAATCCTTAAACCCAAAGACTAAAGAAATAGTGAGGCATTTACACCAAACAAAATGACTTAACAGGAGCAGACTCGGTGAGTCATTTTGGTCTCTGTCCAAGGTGCTTTAATGTTAACTCATTAACGCCCAATACCAGTCAAACATGACCAGTTAAACTTAATGACGAAACTGATCACTTATCAAATCTGTTTCTCACATAATTAAGCCACTTTAAGTAAAGGGCCAATTAAGGACGATTAACTGCAACAGTTTCAATTATGGCTGAAATGAATATCAGCATGTACCTTACTGCACACCCGCAGGATACACTTTGAGTGTGTGTGTGTGTGTGTGTGTGTTGTGCACATGTGCGAGTGCATATTTCTGTGCTTACGGTTGTGTCAGATATTAGATTTTTAAATTTTGCACCAGTTAAGTTTTTTGAAGCTTAGATTTCACAAATACAATACCTGCAAAAAGAGGGAAGTCACCTCATATAATTGCACCTTATGGCCTCTTTACAGTGTGAGCTCAGGAATAATGATCTCACCTCATACTGACTCTGGAACAAAAAAGTTTCTCTTTTTTTTGGTTTTTGAAAAGGTTCATCCAATAGCTCAATGCCTCATGCAGGTGCTGTTAATTGCTGGTGATGTTCATAAACTCCAGATTGTTGATAATGGATGTTGTTTTACACTTGCATATTATTATTCAGGAATTTTAGTTTTCAATCCATTATTCAGTGCATCATTTTTGGTGAAACATTACATTGCAGTGATGATTCTAGAAAATTTCAAAACTCCCTGGCCTGGTGAAACCAGACTCTGCTTCTTCGCTTTGCTTCTAGTGATGATTCTAGAAAATTTCAAAACTCCCTGGCCTGGTGAAACCAGACTCTGCTTCTTCGCTTTGCTTCGTACACAGAGTCAGGGCAGTCGTCATTGACAAGTGTTTACCTCCTGGTGGGTGGGCGCTTGTCTGAAGTTTAAAATCATTGGTGTACCCGTAAACTAATCACTAACGTTTGGCGATGACCCATGTTATGCGCCGGCTCAGCCGCCTAGTACTTCTGCTGTAAACATAGTCCTTCATACCAGAAATGCAGCGAAAACAAACTGATCAGTACATTAAAGTTAATACTGTACCCATATATATGCCCATCTACCAAATTTTAGCCTTCACTCATTACTCGGGCCACGAGTCTAAGTTTCGGCTCCGTTTTTTTTTTTTTTTTTTTTGGGTCGCGATTGTCCTGTTCATGCGCTTGTGATTTTCACAGATTGGCCAGGCCTAGACCAGGCCCGAGTACAGGCTCTGAGGAGCCTCTTGTTCACTTAAAAGAACCAAAGGTGCTCTTTCTGTTCTCCTTACGAGAAGCAAACTGTTGAGCTATCGTTTTTCCTGTAGATACTGCTGCTGTTAAAAAAAAAACGTATGAGACCCGAAACCAACGGCAGAATCGGCGAAAATAACGCATTATTTACATCAGGACGAAATCTGCGTTGACACGAAAACTGAACCGTTAACCATACTTGCGCTAACATCATACCAAGCTCGCTATCTAACTTTATAGCAACACAGTTTGGCTCTAAAGACGCTACTCCACTAGACAGTTTTAACTGTTAGAAGTTGCTGTCGGAGAGAAAATCTCTAGTGGATAACGAAACGACAGTTACTTCCAAGAGTGCAGAAAAACTTTCTGAAGTTTGTCGCAGAAGTTATTGGTGTCAAGTGGAAGGACTATTGAAAGAATGTCATAATGGCTCGCGACAGTGCTCTCAGAGAATAGAACCGGTTCTATTTTGGGGAAGCTACTTTCGGGAAGCGCAATAGTCCGTGAATGGTGCGGTGTATAAAAGGGCGTGTTGTGTGGATTTCTTCCTATTTGACAAAATGGCAAGCACTAGTGGCCAAGAATGGACGAAATCGAAGACATTTCAGCTGATAAACAGCTACCAAAACCAACCCAGTTTATGGGATGTTAGTTCATCAGAATATAAAGACAGGATAAAAAAAATCACCGCTTGGGCTGATGTTGCAAAAGCATGTTCCAGGGACGTCGCTGAGGTACAGCAGAAGACGCATAATTTACGGAACCAGTTCAATGGCGAGCTATGTAAAATTAAAACCAAATCAGGACAGGGTAGGGGAGACCGGGTCTAGTTGTTACACGTCCATGTTGTTACATTCTAAATAGTTCCGATAATAAAACACAGACGGCGCTCTAATTTTCCTGTTGCTCCGCGAAGGTGACCCACGTCTTTACGTGACAGAAGGACGTACGTCGAAAGTCGCAGGTTAGTGTTCCAGAAAAAATGCTTGAAAAAGTAACTTTCTTTGTGTTTGGGAGATTTCATTAACATATAGAGTAATTGATACATACCCGAGATTTTCTGGATTATGAGAGAGGAAGACATTAGCCGCTGTGTCATGACACACCCATGTAAAGATTGCACTGGAACATTTCAAAATGTCGGGACAATGGCGAAGGGTTGCTGATGGACTAGTTGATACACCCAAGTTGCTACAGTAACAACTTGCCCCAAAACCTGTAACAACTTGGACAAGATCAAATGACCTCACTGAATGACTTTCTACCTTTTTTATTTCAGAAAGATGCCTCGAAATTACAAATGAATAACGGAACGTGGCAAATGCCATTAGAGAATGACTCAAGAGGTTCCTTACTGTAGCTTCGTGGGATAATAGTGGTGAGGCATCCCCTTAACTTGCCTACTTAAGTGGGAAACACGTCTCACTTAAGCAAGTTCTTAGTGTAACAAAATTCCCCATATCCTGTAACAAACAACCCCATATATGGGGTAGTTTGTTACAGGTGATAGGGGTCAATTTTGTCCTCACCAGCATTACGCATGTGCAGAACATAGGGGTTGCTGCAGATCAGTCATATAGTCTAATAAACTTTCTATCTTTACAGTGCATATTGATAACAAAAACCTGATAATGTCAATTCTACAGCCGTTAAAAGAAAGACAACTACACCCGGTCTCCCCTACAGAGGTTTCCTCCTTTTTATCATAATGAAGGTGGCAACAACTGCCGCAACCTGTTGTCTCCTCGCCGGCAACATGGTAAATGAGGTCGAGTAGAGCAAGTAGAGACCCTCTTGTCACATGACCCTATGGTCATCGATCAATACTGTCAAACTCTAATGATCTCTCAAGTGGAACGTCATAGGAAATTTTATGACGACAGTTGCTTCCAGAAACATAGTTGACAGTCGACTTCTGTCAGAGACTTTTTAATCTGAGGTGGATAGGCGTTTGATATTTCTGTCGAAAGTTGGCTGACAGAAAGAGTTGACATAATCTGTCAAGTGGAGTAGCGCCTTAAGCGTTTGGCTGTCTCAGACAGCCATTTCATTCATGGATAATGACAACATAACACTGAGACAGCCAATAGGTCTTGTGACACGAACAAAAACACGGCTTTTAAAAAGTTCGCTGCTAACTTAAATTGTGTGAAATTCGCGGGCAATGTAACACTAGAAGCTACAAGCTAGCTGAGGTGGTTCGGCTGTCTCTCACAGAGATGAACAGGGTGCCTATTTCATTATGGCTATTAAGTAGATTTGACAATCTGTAGGGAGTAGCGCTACAACATCATTTCCATTCAAAAAACTAACCAAACATTCATCTTGTTGTGGCTATAAGTCGTTGATACCCAGGATTTTCTCCACGACAGAGCGTATGGCCTCCCGTTCATCTATGTCCGTAGCCATTGTTGATTTCGGAGACTACAATTTCAAACTCGGTGCAGCTGCTACATCATGGCTCTCAGCCACGCCTTCTGTTCGTTGGTTGGTCCGGCGTACTTTCTGCTGAGGTAAACGAGGCAAAGCTCCGAGTGACCACACTGAGAAATGAAGCGAAATGAAATTAAGCGGAAGTACGAAGGCTGGTGGAGTCGGGCTACCAACTCCCCCCGATTTAAAAAAAGTGGGCCAACTGGGTATACCTGGTAAAACGTCATTTATATCAAGTTTTTTAAACAGTACCTTGACAGGCTCACTTATTTTTATGTACACACATTCAGTTTTTACACCTTATTGACAAAACTAAGACATGAATGACAGTTTGAGTTTAAAGTTTTAATAGAAAACCTTCACAGTCTGTGCCAATCGTAACAATTATAAAGTCAATGACAAAATAGTGCATAAAATAATAGTTCCTAACGCCTGATTTGGTGCATAGCTTAAAGCCCGCCTCCAGACCGAAGTCCTGCTGCTAAAGTTGTAAGTACGGATACTTCACCAGGCAGTGAAGCCATTCTCTTCATAGGTGTATGTTGAGCAGCGCGCAGAGACTCACAATTTTACCTACATTTCGTTTTATTCATTCAAACGAGGTCTGAGCCACGTATTGTTTTTTAAAACCTATTAGCAAGCCTTGAGCTGCTTCAACCTTAAGCGATGCCGTAGCTTGCACACCAGAAGCTATGGCTATGGCTATGGCTCTGGCTCCAGTGCCCTCCACAAGCACTGCCCCAAACCAGTTCCCTCTCACTGCTGCCTCAGCCCAACCTCACGCGGTTAGCGACTTAAATGGCGATGCTCCATCCCAGCCAATATTAGTTAGCTACCCAAAGCGTGCATTTGGTGCTTTATGGCGATCATTCAATCCAGCCTGGTATCATACACGATTGTGGCTGGAATACTCAGTTCAGCGGGATGCATGCTTTTGCTTTCCCTGCAGGAAATACGCTACTGCCGGTGAGAGGGATGCTGTTTTTACCTCGCATGGTTTTACCAACTGGAAAACAGCACTCGAGCGTGACAGGGGTTACAGAAACATACATCCAGCCACAGTCATATACAGGCATATACAGAAGTCTCTTGCTGCCGACATTTTGACAACAATCTTTGCAGTAGGTTTATAAATTTGTTGAATAAATGCACGGAAGTTTGTTATAGACAATGTTTTCATATCAATCTACGCACTAGAACAAAGGATTCGCGCCAAATCATATATGTAATGCGTAGTTGCTGGCGCACTGAACTCTTCGTTTACCGCCAAGTCTGTCAAACTTGCGGGATCCCGCGAATTATGCGTCCTAGAATCATCACTACGTTGCATTTACCATTTGACAATTTCACTGTAATTTGATTGAGTCACTTCTGGGAATTTTGATCGAGCAATTTCAGAAAAATCTGGCAGCATTCTGCTCATCTTGTGTTACATCTCGCTGATTCAACTCAATGATGCGCTGTAATGCTGCCAGTGTGCTTAGGGCCTCAAATGTTGTCACAACATTTATAGAGGGCAGGAAATGGCACACTCATTGGAGTAAACTGATCAGCAATTTTTATTGGTGGCTATATGGCATTGTTATTGGCAGCAGTGACTGAAGTTAATGAGTAGAATGTTTCTGGACCATTTTACTCATCCATTTATTTGAGCAGTTTTAAACACCTTGTCCTACAATAGATCAGTCTCAAGTACCCAATCATGAGAAACCTGTTTCTAATCTCTTAATTTTTCTGTTTTTATTTCCTGTTGTTTCAGAACTGAGTGACCATTAGGAAATAAATGAAGTGTGCTGACGAATAAATGTTAAAGGAGCAGAATAGCAAACACTGCGTTATGTTTTTGTTTTCCAGCTGTTGCATTTCTCATCTTGTGCCAAAATTGTGTCATAGCTACAGGTTTGGGGTGTAAATACAATCCAGTGCTTACAGTGTCCGACAAGAGAAGGTTGATGAAATTACAATGAGTATTTGAATCCACTTGACTCAAGTAATGTTGGCACAGGTGTTTTAATAGATAAAGATGTACAAATGCAGCCATCACTTGATACATTATGCAACACTGCGTCACCAGAGCCCCGTTTGCCAGACTACGTCTGTTTCCACCTCCCACGACAAGGACAAGGGGTTGGATTTTGGGAGGCATGTTGGCCTGGTTTCCACGCCTTTCCTTTTTAAAAAAGGAAAAGGGATGTTTCACTCAGGATCTGTTAAAGGAAAATAAAATTACCCCTCATGTAACAAACACATTATATAATGCAAATAAACAAAATAAACTCACTTTCAGTGGTGGGGAGATACATTGTCTTACTGGGCTTATTGACCTGTTGGGCAAGTAAGGCCAGTTTCTCCCTCTGGTACGCCAGGGTCTCTTCATGCTGGCGTAGATTTGTTCCCTCGGGGCTGCCAGTTCCTCCCTGAGGAGATCTTCTCCTCCTCAGACCTGAGGAGCTCCTTGCTGCACTGGTAGCGGGATTTTCTGCACCGGCGGGTCTGGGTGCGTGGGGGGTGCTGTGGCGAGGCTGCTGGGTGAGTGGAGGCAGATAAGCTCTCAGACTGAAGGGAAAGTGCAGCCCTGAGGGACTGATGACCATGCCGGATGGGACCCGATGAGGGCCCCAGCGAGGGGATGGCTGAGGCAGGGGGGCCTGATGTTGAGACGCCTGATGGGGGGGGGGCAGAACAGAGGCACCTGATGCAGGGGGGGCTGATGTTGAGGTGCTTGATGTGGGGGGGGCAGAATAGAGACACCTGATGCGGGGGGGGGGGCCAGATGTTGAGACGCTTGATGTGGGGGGGGCAGAATAGAGACACCTGATGCGGGAGGGCCTAATGTTGAGATTGCCAATGTTGAAGGGTGCTGGGGCTCCAACTCCTGTGGGCCAATGTTAGTGGACACAGAGAAAGTGGGCTGAAGGTAGAAGGCACAGACGTCTGAGAGCTGCACGTGCCATAGACATCTATGCCCCCCAGGACTCTCTCCAGCGCTTCTGGGCCAAGTATAGACAGAGCCCTCTCCTCGTCAGAAGTAAGGGGAGGCAGACTGGTGCTGCCACCACCAGTCCTCTGTTGCTCCCTCCTGAGAGCTGCAGCCTTTCTCTTGGTGACGCTGGCATAATCCCTCCATTTTCCCCTCACATCCTCTGCCGTTCATCGCCATCCATGGCCAACAGAATTTATTTTTTCTGTTATTTCCTGCCACCTTTTTTTCTTCTCAGAATTCTTGACTGAATTTTTTAATTTAGAAAAAAGAACCAATTTGTTTGGGTCGACCTAATCGACCAACACTTGTAGCTCATTAGCCGTAAATTGTGGCTTTCGTGTCATTTTTGGTGTGTGCTTAAAGTAAATGTACAAGGGCTTAAATAGTGTCGAGCCTCTACAAACAGCAGGTGTTTTCTCACAGATTTTTGACTGGTTCAAAATAGTTTAATTTGCTAATTCACTCGCACGGGGGTAAAAAGACAAAATAAAGTGTGAAAAAGCACATCTTTCAATACTCCCTTCATGCATGCGTGATTCTCGGCGTATGAAGATATGGAATTCTCAAGGTAGTCTTTTTTTACTAACATATTGAATGAAACAAAATAAAAATCTCTTAAGTAATTCAGTGGATTAATTAAGAATTACCGAGAGCTTTCATTGCCATAAAGGGGAAAAAAAATTCATGCTTCCGCACCCGGGGATCGAACCCCCATTCGTGTGTGGAGAGCACATTTTAACCCAGTAAGAAATCTCGGGTGCCTGTGTCAGTTCATACGAGCCACTGAATACTGAACAGTTGGTTATGGACCAAAACATGTTTAGGTCATTATAGCGTCTAAATCGAAGAGCCAATTTAACTGCTGTGAAATGGCTAATAGTTCTATTTTTTTCTCCTATTGTCAGTAACGTTGTCTCTAAAACCTATCATTAGGCTATTACTATTTTTTTATCTTTTAATTTTTTATCAAACCAAAAAGGATTTTTTGAAAATAAAGATTGTTGTTGCCGTTGTTGGTAAATGATTGCACTATAAATTGCCAAAATGACGAATAAGTATTGTCGATCACAACTGTGGTATTTAGGCACAGTATTACAAAGTTGGCAAGCTTCACGGTGTAAAAGTCAGACCGGCGTGCTCCTGGAAACATTGTTGTCAGCAGAACGATAATCGGTCAAACCAACATGGTTCAAGCTAACGTCGTCCAAACCAACATGGTTCAAACTACTGTGGTACGAACAAGGTACGACGGTTTTGGGAAACCGGCATTGTTCTTTTTTTTTTTAATAGCCCGCCACCACCCCCCCTCTTTGGAGGACAACTTTGTTTTTATTTTCAGATGACAAAATGCAGATTAAACAGCAGAATTAGGTTAGTAAAGAAAGGAAAAAAAAACAAATATATTGTACATTAAGGAAAAAAGAAAAAAACGAAAGAAAAAAAGAAAATAATAATAATGATTACAACAAAAGAGATAACTCAACTTGAATAACAGTAAATGCAAAATTTAATGTAAATTAAATATTTAACATTGGTGAATGAAGTATGTAACAGATAGGAAACGTGGGGGTAAGGGCATGTATCAATGGCAGATGTGTAAATGTTTATTGTGTGTGAGGCGCGGCTTTTACATATACATAAATGGACACATAAACAGACAGACAGATAAAATGACAGACAGAAGTTGATAACTAAATGTAAATGTTGTGTGTGTGTGTGTGTGTATATGTGTGTAAAAAGTGTGTGCGCCACAGTGTATGTGTACATGCACACGAGCATATGTCTTCATAATAGACGTAATATATTTATTTATATTATAGTTGATAGGTATAATAATTATAATCAAAAATAGTTATTGTGGTAGAAACTGTTAAGGTAGCAACACTTATTTTTTAGTAAGCTAATGACGACGGCGCCGAAATGACGACAGCAACAACAATCAATGATTATTATAATTATAATAATAATAATAATAATAATAATAAGAAGAAGAAGAAGAAGAAGAAGAATTGCTACATCACTATTACATCCATAACAATAATAATAGAAAATTTAAGAATAATGAGAACAATTACAATAACATAAATAGCATTATTAAGTATTAAATATTAAGAAGGCACAGGGCCCGGACCCCCCACCACCCCGGCCCCCCGGCCAACCCCCCACCCCATCCCGACGCCACCCACAGCCCCGCCTGCCCCTTCTCCCCCCTTCCTCTTTTTTTTTTTCTCCTCCTTTTGGGGGGATGTGACTCAGCTAGTGTAGTGCATTAAAAAAAGAGGAATGTGACGAGAAGCCAACCAAAGGCCAGCCCCTACGCCCAAGCCCCACTTGCCCTATTCTTTTGAGTGTGTTTTTTTTTTTTTTGTATTGAAGATGGTGTATAACATATACGAGAGACAAAAAAGGCAAAGGCATGTAAGGCGGCATTAGCCCAGGCGTGAGGATTGGAAGAAGGCCGAGACGGCGAAGGCAGGTGCAGGCCACAGAGCCCATGTTGCCCCCCCGACCAAATAGTGATAACAGCAATCATACATTCACCATTGTAGTTTAGCAACTGTACATTTATCATTTCTTGTCAATATTATTATTGCTGCCCTCGTCACCGCCATCGCCACCAGCTTAAATCATTATTTTATCATTCATAAGTAAAGATTTGTAGATTGTAGTGTTATGAGTCATAGACTTACAGAGCAATTATTTATATGTATATAAACCGGCGTTGTTCTGATGGTAGTTAGTTTAACAGTGCATCGTACCATCTTAGTGCAAAGCTAACTTCCGTCGTTGTTCGGGAAACGCACTCCAGAACAGTTAAAAACACACAATGTTTATAACCACGCAGAACAGTTAAAACACACAGCGTTTATAACCACGCAGAACAGTTAAAACACACAGCCATTTAGGTGTAAATATATTTGAGAAATACTTTCCTTTGCAAGCTGGGAAGCACCCTCTTGTCTTGTGGGTGAAACCCAAATAGAGGACATGGGAGTAACAATTTTAAGAGCAACTGCACACAGGCTTGAATGGACGCATGCATGTGCGCACTTTCAAAATGAATCAGTAGTTGGGAAGTAGCCAGGGAATTTGATGGGATCAGCAAATGTGAGATAAATACAAGGTACATCCAGTTTCTCCTGCAAACTCTCTTAAATCTCCAAGATCAAATGTGGAGTAATCTCCTGAATTGAAAACAGTTGATACATATGGTCTGTGGCGGCTATGACTTGAGAATGGTGCAGGAAGGATGTTATGTTGGGCTTCATACGTTTACCATATACCTGCCAAAGGATCTTGTTTCAGACTGCAGGTTTACTGTGCAATACAAAGTTTGTAAAAGCATCAATAATTTATAGCCCAACAGCATGAAAACATTGTAGCATAAACTAAATCATGCTCAAAAACTGTTTAATCATAATAGTTTGAATTTAAAATTATCGTAACATATAAAATCTGGTCCGCACATGTGACTTCTAGGAGTAGCATCTTGTCAGAGGGAAGCTTGTTTGATAGAAAGAGCATAATCAGGTCAGTGATTGACCTCTGCTGGTGGAGCTTAAGCCAGGATAGGACAGTTAGGTGTAGCCTGATGCCAATTTGGGGAGAGCTGTAGAAGTTTTATACTTAGAACAGGCCCGGTCTGAACAACAGTTCTGGTGTGGTAAAATTACACGTTTCATATAGTCAATAGACCTGGTCTACAAGAACCAATCTGGATAGAAGACCTCATCTAAAATGTCTAACCAAAAGCTTTTTACTTACAAAAGACCTGGTATAAAGCATCCATCCACTACCCTGTCCAACCAGGTTGATAGAGTCCATGTACGTTAAAATTACGTGCCCCATAGGGATGACAAAGAGGTCTAAGAGGTTCTGCAGTTTCAATCTATCCAGGTAGACATTCCACATTATTCAAATCAGCGCAATGTCCACAATCCTCAAATCAGTGCAAAGGCCAGGATCTTTGAATCTGCACTATGTCCACAATCTAAAAAATCAGCACGCTGTCCGCAATTCTCAAATCAGCACAACGCCAGTAATTTTCAAATCTGCATGATGTCCACAACCTTCAAATCTGCGCAATTTCCATTATCTTCAAATTAACACAATCTTCAAATTTACTCAATGTCCACAAATTTAAATAAGCAGAATTTCCACAATCTTCAAATCAGCACAATATCCACAATCTTAAAATCTGCACAAAGTTCACAATCTTCAATCAGCACAATGTCCATTGAGCTTCAAATTAGCACAATGTCCACGATCTTCAAATCTGTGCAATGTCCATAATCTTCAAATCTGCACAATTTCAATTATCTTCAAATCAACACAATGACCACAATCTTCAAATTTGCCTAATTTGCACAATCTTCAAATCAGCACAATAACCTTGAAAGTGGACATATTTGAATATGCATTGGAGCTAATGGTAATGTCTTCTTGCACTGAGGGGTAACCAGTTTAAGGATTCATACATAAGACAGTGGTGGGTACAATATGGACACCTCAATATAAATATGCAGAGTCTGTTGTAAATAACGTTGAGGGGTTGAAGATATGTTTCATAAGTGTTCTGATGGATAGTGTCAGCATAATCCAAAATGGGTAATAGTAATTGTGTGACAATTCTTTTACTTATCTGCAGGGTAAAAAAGTTTAGGAATGATAAAGAATACCTAGATTGCAACTTTATTTATTTATGATGGATTCAATGTGATATTTGAAAGAGAGCAATGGATCAATCCAGATGCCAAGATATTTAAAGGAAGTCCCCTGTTCAAGGGGTGAGCCATCATTAAAAGAGATTGTGAGGTCAGAGTTGTCACCAAGACCTAGTCTGGTTCCAAAGAGCATACTCATACTGCATGATTTATTTTTGTTCAGGAGTAATTTATTTGACGTGAACCATTTCTGAACCAAGGAAAACTTGTTTTGTAGGGATGGCTCAATATCAGAATTGTTGACAGCAGATGTATATATTACGGTGTCATCAGCATATAAATGTACTTGACAGTCAGAGCAGAGCTTAGGGAGATCATTGATAAAAATGGAAAAAAGAAGTGGTCCCAGAGATGAGCCTTGTGGTACTCCCTTCTCAACAGATAAATAATCAGATTGACTACCACTGAGTCTGACACACTGACGTCTATTATGAAGATAAGAGTTGAACCAAAGTAAGGCATTTCGGGAGATACCAATTGAATAAAGTTTATCAAGCAGTAAACAGTGATCAACAATGTCAAAGGCCTTAAATAAATCCAGAAAAATTGCACCAGCGAGTTTTCCATTCTCAGAAGCAGTAAGTACATCATTGGTAAACTTTAGGAGAGCTGTAGTGGTTGAGAAGTTGGGTCTAAAACCAGACTGCCATGGAGATAGGATATTTGATTCAGTAATATAGTGAGATAGTTGATTGAATATTAATTTTTCAAAGATTTAGGCTATGGAATTGATAATAGAGATTGGGCAAAAATTATTGATGTTGTGTGGGTCTCCTCCCTTATAAAGTGGAGTAACAATGTCCACAATCTTCAAATCTACACAATCTCCACAATCATAAGATTGACACACTGTCTACCATCTTCAAATCAGCACAATGTCCATGATCCTCAAATCCCCACAATCTTTACAATCTTCAATTTATGATGTCCAAAATCTTCCAAGCACAACTATGTCCATGATCCTCAAATCAGCACAATGTCCATAATCTTAAAATGTACGCAATACCCATGATATTAAAATCACCTTTATGTCCGTGACCTTCCAATCAAAGCCTCCAATCTTCAAATCAGCACAATGTCCATAATTTTAAGATCAACAAGATGCCCATGGTCTTCAAATCAGAATGGCGTCCATAATCTTCAAATTAGCACTATGCCCATGATCTTCAAATCAGCACAATATTTCTCAAACTAAGAGTCGTATATACTGGTTAAAAAAAAAAAAAATCCTCATTTTGTATTAGCCATTTGTTAGAATACCTGCAGTCAAACCAACTAATGTGACATGACACTTTATCCGAATGTTGATAGTTGTAGTTTTTTTTTTTTCATTGTACCAAGATTTTTTTTTTTTTTTTTTTGCTTTATTCTTTTTTCCTTATGCATGAACACAGTCTTCACAGGTTACTTACTTGTGGTTACATAACACTTCCATATTCCAGTACTACGAATTATGTCATTATTTTGTCATGCTGCTGGATGCAATATTTCCGTGATTCTGTTTCTGTGTGAAATTTCCCAGGAAAAATGGGGTGAATTGTGCCACATCTTGTCAAATCACAATAAAATGATCAACTTTTTGGACTGGAACAATTGCCTTGACTGGGCAAACACAACTGGAAAGCATATTATGAAACTCCATAATTTTTTTACATCAATGAAATTTGACAGAAGGGAAATAACAAAGAGCAAGCACGGGTGGTCCCTGTGTCCCACCTGGTATAGTGTGTGGGAAACAGTGCGCTCATAAACTGGTTCCACACCAGCATGAGTCCATTACACTTGTAACATGTGGGCTAACGTGGACATCATTGCCAAAACACACAGAAACACAGAAATGCTTGTAGCTTTAATTTTATAGTAAGCATACTGCTACGTTTTTTTTTTATCCTTGTAATTTTCTTTTATTTTATTTTCTTTAGAGGGTGGTTATTCTGGCAGTTACAACTCCCTCTGAAAGATATGGCTGCCCAGAGAATTTCAGCCAGTCTGACCCCACCAGGGAAGGCAGGTAGAGGTTGTTTTAAAAAAAAAATCCTGCAGTGTTGCAGTCAGAATCATTTAACTTTTATTTGTTTCAGAAAAGTCAAAATATAAATAAAAGCAGCAAGAAATTGTTAAGTACTGTACATTTAACAGAGCCCCAGCCAAGAATACAAGGTTACTGAGTTGTTACTGCGGTTTCTCTCCCTCTCTTTAGTTAGGTTTGGCTAGGACTTCTCAACAAATACATAAAGACTTACGGCACAAGTCTCATTTGAAAGAAGAGGGAATGTGCTCATTATTTATTTATTGATTAATTAATTTATTTATGTATTTATTTTCTTAAATTTACTCTCAGGAGTGAAGTTTCAGTCACAAAAAGATCCAAATGATTTTATAAACTGATCTGAAATTATTTAATGACAACCAGGATGACATAAAATATTCCCAGAAACATAAGGCAAAGACACACTGAAACCTTACCCTGAGGTACATCTCAACACATGCAATTAGCATGGCTCTTTTATTCAAACTGTAAACATCACAGTGGCCGGTGCTAGGGGCAAACACAGGCATCTGTTCATTCAGAACTCAGCATAACTCGTACCGCAAGGAAGACCATAACCAGCCCAGATAGTCATGAATGCTGGACCCACAATAAAGGATAATTCAGCTACTTTTGGGTCCAATTTCCCCCTCTAACATTGTGAAGCAAAGCTCAACTTTTTTACGGCTCTATAGATTATCTTGGCTGATTCTTGTGTGATGTGAGATGTGTTAAGAGTGTAGTTGAGGAGTCGACTTGCAAAACCTGCTAAGTCAAGTTTTGAAAATAAGGGTGTTAGCCTCTCTTTCAGGCACCTGTGCATGTCCCACTGATAGCTCCACTTTCAAAACCTACTAAATCATGTTATAAATTGTAACGGAAAAAGTGAAACTCTGTCAAAACCCGCCAAGTCAAGGAGGAAAACTCTATCAAATTCTGCGAAGTCTTCAGCCAATGTGGAAACGTGATTCCGTTTTTGTTTGCTAGAAGGAACCAATCACAGTCAAGCTTTTGCTTTCTTTAACTCAAGATGGGGGATGCAGACTCAAGTTTCCTTTTGATCGCAGAAAATGCAAACAAATAAAAGGAAGATTTGAACCCATGGACTCATGTTTATGGTGTCATTGACATAGCAGCTATTCAACCACTGTGCTGTCTGTAGCATTGAGTTGCATGTATAGTGGGTCCTGAGTCAAATACCTTCATCTATCGAGCAACGGGGCTGGTTTAAACACTGTCAAAACCTGCTAAATTTCCACTCCACTTTCAAAACCTGCTAAGTCAAAACTTTGTGTTGCAAAATCAAAGTCATTTCTTAAAAAAATGATGAATTGCCTCATGAATTATGTCTGCAAGGCTAATAGTTTCAGTATAGTGAAAATTGGTATCTATGGAAGATCATTTCTATGCCTACCAAAAAAATCAGATTTTTCTAAAAAATGGACCAACCTGACTTATGCCTGGTACACACCACAGGATAATCGGGCCGATTTTTATCCCGATCTCCCCCTTCAGATCAAAGCCCGCAAAGGCCCAATTGTCTGATGTTTGCAAATGACATTGTGTCTGATTTTCCTGTGGTGTGGGGTGTGTTAAGAGTGATTTTGTCCGGTCCAATTCGCTCGGAAGGAGATATCCTTAATAATGAACATGTTTAATATTTGCGGCTAGAAATCCTGTAGTGTGTGGTGTGCTCTGTAGTGCACACCACACACTGTAAGATCAGAAGAGAGAGATCTTGTGCGATCTGTCTTTTGTATCATCAAGTGTGTGGTCTCTAAATCTGTGAAGGTTTGAAGAATCATAATGTGTGCCAGCCTTTAGAAGGCTTTGCAAGTGGACTCCTCATTTCATGTCACCAGATCTGCCTGGAAGCCCATCACAGCCCAACTATTTCAAATCGGAAATATTAAACATGTTCAAAATTTACAACCTAGTACTGGGTGGAGAGTCGGGGGGGGGCCCTTAGGACCGCGGATGAAGCAGTTCATGGTTTCTCACCCGGGAAGGACCGATAGCCAATTGGGAACCAGGTTGACAAAAAAGAAAGAAGTAATAAACAAACTGAATGTAATGGCCATCATGTTTGTTTACTCTACAGGCCCGCTTTTTTCCACAACTGTGAAAGATTTCCAGTTCTGAGAGTTGGGACACTCGAATGGAATCTCTCAGTGATGAATTTGCTCTCCACGCACCAGAGGACCAAAAAAAACTATGAAATATATTGTTTGTGTTGTTAAGTGAAATGTCCCCCATGAAAAACATCTGATAAGATTTTTCAAAAATCTGTTGACATGGGCCAGGCTTAATGTTAGGTCATGATTGGAAATTTGTCAACTGAACATTCTAATGCTGATGAACCGTCACAAATGGTCATGAAATATAACAGAGTTCTGTAACACTGATTTAGACACTGACTTTTTTGCAAGGAGGGAACTCTAAAAACTGTAATATTCATAAAGGGTTAACAAGGAGAGAAAGAATAACACAGAAAAGCAGAAGAAAAGAGCATTAGAAAATCTCCAGTCTGCAAAATATTATATGCAGGAGAATATGCTGTTTCAACATGTCAAGGTACATTTCCTGTAATTTTTGTGTGATTGCCATCCATCTCTGCAATTTGGTTGTCTATTGTTAGCTCAGATTTAGTGGCTGCACGTTTTCTCCATAACACACTCTCTCAAGGCAGGCGCACACCGCTAACATCCACAGCCAAAGTCCATGGGCTGGAAAACTGCTGTTTCTCTCAAATGGACGGTGAAGGGAAGGAATTAACTTTAAGTGTGTTGTCAAGGACACTTGCCGTACAAGCCTCCATGTTCCGTTCCCACTTTGCCTCCGCCAACCCCCAATGCGCTTTTCCACACGTGCTCTCTTCAAAAGATGGTTTACACAACCTTCGTTGTTATGGGTACCAGTGAAAATATTACATGGCTTCCATGGAAAAGTCATTCCCTAGCATGAAACGGTCACAGCGTCACAACATGTTACAGTATCCCGGCGTCGCTACTCTCCCGGTGAGGACAACCTGCACACTCAGAAAACCACAGTGCAACAGGCCTATTCCACCTGATATCATTGATCACAAATAATGGTATTGCTAACGAAATATAAAAACGTGATTGTGACTTTTGTGGGACTCTGTGGTAGGATTTTTTTTGGTAACTAAAATATTTCCATTATTCAAGTTATAATATGCTTTCCGGTTCTGAGCGATTATAACTGAATTATTAATAACATTTGAGCCTTGGATAATCGTTTGAACAGTTTCCACTACCCCCGAGTGGAGTACAATCACACGATTGTGCTGTGTTCGTTCAATGCCTACTCTCGTTAGCTTTGGGTGGCAGAAATACATGGTTATTTGCCAGAAGGATTTAAAAAAAAAAATACATTTGAACATAAAAAATGATATTGGCTGCCCAACCATTTCCATATGGGGACTTCTGAACTCACTATTTTCATGGAGGTCCCCTAAGTTCAACATAGATGAGCAAGCACTGATGCAACAGCCAAAGAAACGTATGAACGCAAAGTCACATTTTAATAAGTACAGTTAAACAAAATGACAAAACATGTTTTAACATAATTTGGTCATTGTAGACCATAACAGGACTTACACATTGGGCTCATTTAGAATTTGTCATTAAACTCAACCTTTTAACAACTCCAGTGACTTACATTCAGTGACATGATAACAGCATTTAAGTTCATAAAGATTGGAATGCTCATTAAATAATCCCAAACCGTTGAACCAAGATGGCCTGATTTTTGATACATTTTTTTTAAACTAAAGAGTGTTCCCGATAACAGAGGTTAATGAACAAGACCACTCCCAGTGCGCCTTCCTATTTGTCCGCACGCCTATATATACCGCCTTCATTCCCACATCCCCCTCTTGTTTCGTTTCGACGTTCCTCCCACCCTTCCCCTCTCGTTTCGTTTCGACGTCCCTCCTACCCTTCCCCACTCGTTTCGTTTCAACGTCCCTCCCGCCCTTCCCCTCCCGTTTCGATTCCATGTCCCTCCCACCCTTCCCCTCTCCGAGAAGGAAGCAAGAAACAGCTACCACCTGGGACCCTGGGGGGTTTAGGAGCCAACGCGGACTCCACTGAGAGATGCAAGCCCCACTCTGAGTCTCGCCTCCCGGGGGTTCCCAATGTTTGCACAATCACTGACCAAGCCCATACAGCATCCATTCGCCCCGATCCCCTGTCCCAAGCTCCTCTTAATACCCTTTGCTACTTTGGGAGTGGTCCAGAGTTCATTAAGCAAGCATAATATGTTCTCAGAGTATAACACTAGTGAAGAAATCTCACCAAAATGATGTAAATTTTGTGTCAGCTGGGATGCCAACAAATCCATCCATCTGTCCATCCATCCATTATCAAAACCGCTTCCTCTTTATCAGGGTCGCGGGGGAGCAAGAGCTTATCTCAGCAAACTGTGGGGGAACGGCAGGAATGCACCCTGGACAGTTTGCCAATCCATGGCGTACACACCATTCACACACTGTTCACTCACGCCCTTAAACCTATGGGCAATTTAGAGTCTCCAATAGTGTCCGCAGCCAAACTCTGAAATATCACTTCCCAACTACCACGAACCCTGGAACTCAGACAAACAAACAATTCATATTCAATAAAAGTCTATGGGCAATCAACTTGGTGAGAGAAGGTTCAGAGATTCTGTTCAGCAATCATGGTATACAGCAAACATTATTGCTATGGTACGTGTGACAGTGAAAGCAGATACACATATCAGGAGAGAAATAACCTATTTTAAATCATAAAAAGTGTTGCCACTAAACGTGGCCATGTCCCCCGCCAGGTCACGGAAATCGACTGGGGTCGGCTTATGCACTTATACACATTGAAGCCGAAGATGAATTAAATCGGTCAAACCGTTCTTGAGATATCGCGTTCACAACAAACGGGACGTGACGGACGGATGGAGCTGAATATTTAATATACAATTAAGCACTTTCTGTACCCCTATGTAAAAACGCTTATCAAGCCATAACTAGTGTTAACTAAAATAACTGCTAGAGACTCAAAACCTTCCACGAGTGTAACTTCACTTGAACCCAAAACATATCCAAAAGCTAAGAATGTAGCCAGTTAGAAGGGGAATATTTTAAATAACTAGATGCCATGTTGGCATACACTTGAGCCACCCTTGACCGAGACGGAGAACTCCAAAACAAAACTCAGCCAGTGAACTCAGCAACATGATATCACCTTGTGTGTAGCCTCATTTTCATGACGCAATACCCAAACGCTTCTGGGTAGTTTCCAATTCCTGAAGTAGAAGATAGATAGCTAGATAGATAGATAGATAGACCCAGACTTGTCTACCTTACAGGTAGCCCGAGTAATAATTAAGCAATTTCTTTGCACATATCTGTTTAATGAGCAGAAACATACCTAAAGCGATAAGTAGAAACTGGAAGCGTTCAATGATTATGATACATAATATAGTGCTAATTAAATCCAAAAGCTTGAGAATGCAGTTAATGCTAGATGGGAAACACTTAAAACATTCATAAAGGAGTTCTTTGCCTGCATCCGCTTAATGCGTTGAAACACGTAAAATGATAGCTCGAGACTCGAAACCCTCCACGATTAGACAATAGCTTACTCAGAGGGCTATTTCCATTCTTCTCAAGCATGGTTCGAATTGAGGACACAAGCTCCCCTGAAAGCCTCCCTTGAGACGTTTAGGGGGGAGCTCTAAAAATTGTCCACTTTTGTGTGATAGATTATAATTTTTCTGCACATAAAGGTTCCTAATATTAATATGTCAATGCTGTGTGTTTATTCGCGCATAACATTTCATTTCCGAACATCTGTCTAGGGATGGGCACAAGTTATTTTCCCATATTTATTAGTCGCATGAATTCGTCAAGCATGAATCGATTCCTCGCGGAGGGAAAACTAGTTTCAGAATGCATGTCAAAGACAACAAGACTAGGTGCACCTAGTATATGGCTGAGCCGCCTCTTCCCCGCCAGCCGATCAATCGCTGAACTTCTTCCCCGCGGGCCAGCCAATCGTTGAACTTGATCACTCAGTCACTCACTCACGCAGTAACTCAGACAGCGACATTCGCGTTTATAAGGGCCGGGCCAGTGGTCAGCCCAGCCCAAAAACTGTGTTCAGTAATATATCTGATGCATGATCTAATGCCTATTTTCAATCTAAACAGGCACAGTTACCATTTGATATATAAATTTATTCAAAATTTTAAAGAACTGGGCATTAGAAAAGCATTATATAATTGACCTAATAGTCAACACAAAGGTGCGAACTATCAATTGTGGTGATATTCCTCTTTCGGATTGGATCACAAGGGCCTCTCGTGGTGGTGAACGCTGTTATCCCTGGCTGCTGCGAATCTATTTTTCGAAAGTGAGGTTCCTTTTTGCTTTAACAGCACATGCTGACGCATTGTATGGCATTGGACCTTATTATTGTGGTGTCAATGACATAGATTCATAGTCCGCAAAACCAGCTGTCAAGAGAATGGAACTTAGTTCGGTATGCTTAACATGTAATTTGTACATAACCGAAATCAAAAAGAGACAAAGTTGTTCCTGAAAAAAATCTGTGCAGAAACTACCGAAATGATAACCACGTCAACTAAGTTTTTGGGCGTTTTAAGGGACCCAACTATTGCGGTAGTGGAGAAAGAGTCGGCAATAAATGAGGATGGTCAGGGCATTGTGCGCAAATTATGATTTCATTGATCTGTGTGTCTTTGGGTAAATCTAGGCCATATTTATAAAGCTAATTACCAATTTGGTACTCATTTTCCTCCCAGAAATTTGACGTTCGCTTCTGTCATTTAAACAAAACCAAAATCCATGACTGACAACAAAAACAATGGAAGAATTGATTAATTCATAAACGTAGCAAGATAATTGGGTTACCACAATAATTAGGTCACTGCTCATACTTGTACTGCTATGGGGCCTCTATGAAAGATTACTGGCGGTATTAACTGCTTCCAGTGGTATTATTACGATGTTCTTTGGAGTAGCCCTGTTATCAACCGCGCTGCCACCTCCATGGCTGCTACACACTTGAAATTATGCATGTGCATATGACATGTTTTAGTAGTCATGCACACCGCAAAATGCACCCCCCCCCCCGCCGAAAGCCACTGTTCAATTCAAGCCCGACCTCAAGCTAGTAACTGCAGAAGGGATGGCAATAATCTAGGAAGGTTTTGAGTCTCTGGCCATCATTTTAGCACATTTAGCCGAGGTGGGCAAAGAAATGCAAGTAAACTATTTCCCTTCTGATACGTTCTCAAGGCAAGCTTTAGGATAAATATGGTATTATGGAATGACTATGAATGTGAGCAGTTTGGAGTGTTGACCAGTAATTTTTGGTATTTTAAACTGTGTTAATGGTTTACAGTTTTAAACTGTCCCCGTTTAAATGTGTTAAACTCACAGTATATTTAATTACAAATAGATATGTCTTCCATCACTGGCAAATAGGATAAAAGAGAATGCTATCGTGGTCATTGCTTCTCTTTGTTCAATCAGTCCTTCTTGCTTGCCATGGGAAATCCTCAGCAGTTAAGCCATCTTTCCAGTTGTTTCACACTGTGACAGTCTATGTCAGGGGTCACCAACCCTGTTCCTGGAGAGCTACCATCCTGTAGGTTTCTGTTCTGCCTCCTATTCAGCACACCTGATTCAAGTAATTAGCTACTTAACAGCCCAGCTCGTGATCTTGTTGAGTAGCTAATTAGTTGAATCAGGTGTGCTGAATAGGAGGCAGAGCAGAAACCTACAGGATGGTAGCTCTCCAGGAACAGGGCTGGTGACCCCTGGTCGATGTCATTTGTAAAACGTTACCGTGGAACCTCATTTTTAGTACGTGTGATACAATGTTTACTAGGATCACTCATTGCTCATAAACACTGATTGCAATAAAGCTGCTTCTAATTTCAGAGTTCCAGGTCGATATGAGAAATGTGTCGCATGTGTGATGTCATCGCCAAGATCGCTATTCGCCTGATATGCATGTCTTTGGACTGAGCGAGTAAACCACAGTGCCCAGAGGAAACTCACACAAACATGGGCGAACATGCAGACTCTGCCACCAACACATTCTCATCCCGGACTCTCCATATATTGACGCTACCTGCCCAAACGTGGATATACAAGGCAGAAGGAAGCTTTTGGCATCATTATTTGTGGGTTAGGGTTAGGGTTCGGGTTAAGGGTTAGGGGTTAAGGGTTAGGGGGTAGGGTTCGTTTTACACTGGCGTCAATAAAGGACGCTTAAAGCGACCTTTTGCCTCGTATATCAACGCTTGGTCAGGTCGTGTCAATATATGACGCATCGGAATGAGAATGGGCTCCTGCAACAGAAAGTCTCAGGCCAGAATCAAACCATCATCCTGAGATGCAATGGCACTACCCACTGCGTTTCCCTGCCAACAGATCACTGAAATTAGAAGTATGCAATATGAAGAACAATTTTTTCAGATCCTTCTGTCGAGTCACTTTTTTTTTTCTCAATTTCTAAGGACTCATTGAACAATTGATATGCATCTATTTTTTTACCAGTTAAAATTGCATATTAGATTTAGTTGAGGCCTGTTTTTAATTCAGCAGACCTCCTTCATGCACCATGGCATTTTCCCAACCTAAAAAAAGGGTTTTTTGGACCATTGGCACTCATAGTTTGAATATCATAAAGGGTGGTGGCAGATATGAAAGCGAAGTTAATAAGGAAGTGAGACTGTTGGCATTTAGTGAGTGATCCTAAGTTGCTTTGCTGCTGTTAGCCATGCTTAAAACATGCTATTGATTTGCTCATTCAAGCCTTTTTTACTCAAGATGATGATTGATTCAAACTTGTCGTATCAGATTGATGTGGCCTGAGTCAGTTGTTGAATATGAACTGCCGCACAAACATGCAAATCAGTCAAAGTCAATTTCGATCAGAACCAATGATGAAGTAGGCCATATCGAAGAAGGCCAGTTTAGTAGACTGAGGGGAGGTCACATTTTCCCTGATAGAACTATGGAGATGATTTTGGTCTCTTTTCTTTTTCTTATTCTTTCTCTGGGTGGCGTGCTCAGGATCTAGCGCCAGTCTTCTTTTTCTCAAAAAGTCTAATTAAAATATGAGAGCACCATGTTCTTCAAACCCTTACTCACTTCCTGGGAGGCCTGTTCAGTCCTCTTAACCTCTCCTTTTATAACCACCAATAAATGCCCTTTTTTGTTGATTTCTGACCTCAGAAGTGTTTGGCCCTTAACCGACTGACCCCCTGTTCTCCCACTGCTATGTGAGGGGTGCAAGCCAGGGAAATGAGGGGGTGAGGGTGAAAATGGGATTCCCAGCCTCTCTCTCTGGGGAGGGAGATTTCTCTCTCTCTCTCTCTCTACATCCTCTTCCTCTCTCCCCCACACACACACATACACATACACAAACATGCATGCACATGGCGCGTGAACCCTCTCACACACTCACACATTTTTGGATATCAGAGCATCACTTCCTACAAATGAACATTCAGCTGGAGATCCATGCAACCTCAAGCCGAACGACATCAGAACTGGGAAGCAGCCCCCAGAATTAATGATCCGCCCGATGGCCACTCGACCCTGGCTGAGCTGAAGCAGAACTGGGCTACCTTCGCTGATGAACATCACGCTGATTAACGGTGGCCGATAAAAGGGATCCGTCTAGACAGTGGGATTTTGTCATAAACTCCCTCCCACACCCCTCCACCCATCCGCATCTCTTCTTCATTCTTGCAGATAGCAAAGGTCAGGTGACAAGTGTAGTCTCGGCTATGTTTAAATCAGCCCCGACGAATTCCAGATGCAGCCATTATGGACACAGAAGTGCCACTGATATAGCTGGTGGATGCAGGTAGGGGATATGAAGGAGCAGTGTTTATTGCCACTGGGAACGCACTGTGGAACTGAGGCGTGAGCTTATAAAGATGGCTGAAGAAGTATTGGACCTCCTCTGCATTAGCTCATCTGCACATCAAAGCCTCTTGCTTATCTATTCCACATGAGTGTCTCAGTTAATCTGCCCGATGGTTCAGAGAGCTGCCTTTCCCAGCTTCACATCTGGGCCAGAAAAAGAGAAATAATTGATGGTTAAAAACTTGATGATTCATAACCGAGATGGGCTTTTAAGTGACAAAATTAATGAGCACTGGCCAGAGCGACCACTCTATACTTTGTATCTGGATAAAATCAAAATATAAATTTTTCAGTGATTCAATTAATTTTTAGTCTGTTATGGAGCAGACACATTTTGACTTTCTCACAGTATTCATCCTCGATTTTCAGTATATTGCATGGCTATAGACACCAATATATGTGGCAGATCAAATCTCTCTTTATTTTATGTAATCTTATGCATACAGATCTTGTGTCTTTTGCATTAGACTGCTGTTCAAGCTTATTAAGGAGGGAAGACTATTTGCTTGCTTGGATTCCTGAGGGTATGGATTTGATTTCCACGTGGAAGTCAGTGCTGTTTACCTCCAGCCAAGTGATTTGGTGAAAAGAGGAACACACAAAGGGCACACGTAAAAACCATATGTAAAATGCACAAAAGTAGATAGTGTGGACACAGATGGATTGACTAGGGCTCCCGTTTCACAACGGAGTCATCCAATCCACCCATCTTCTTCCTTGTGTTTAGATCACAAAACCACAACGTTTTGTATCATAACAGAATATGCTCAGGCAGTGCCAGATTTCAGCATTCTCAGAGTCTGCCGTGATAGAGAGTGCACAAGTTACTGCTGAGAAGAAGGAACGGTTTATGGTGTTCCACAGGGGTCAGACCTTAGACCCCCTTTTTCTCTTCATCCATAAACAATTTGGTACACTCAAAACTTTAATCTGGCAGCCCAGTGCCAAACACAAATATCTTTTTTGTCAACAGTCCGTACAGTTTTTGCAATTAAAATAAACCAAAGACAGATTTTGTAAATAGAAACGCTCTTTTCTTTCCTTTCCTTTTTTCCTCTCTGATACAACACAGCTCAAGCTGACAAAATCGGCCCAGTGGTGATGTTTATTTATGAGATGGGGGGGCTAGGAAGGAGGGGGGATAAAATCTGAACAAATGTTGCCTCCGCAGGCTTCTGGGTAGAGTTGTGCATTAAAGCTTAATTTTCTCTCATGTGAAAAAAAGAATGTCTTTCATCATCCGTCGCTGCTATTTTGAGTGGGAAGATCCTTCTCATCCTGCCATACTGCTAAAAGCCATTCGGCAAAACTCCCGTTCCGCTTCTGTTACATATTAGTCCAGCTTTATCACAGCATGTGCTAGCCCTCCTCTGGGAAGCCACTTTATGGCAGAACAATCGCTTGTATATTTTAACTGCTGCGTTTAATTAATTGAGCCTGGATTCTGCAAAATTCATAATTTTTTCATTAGCTCATGCGTCCCAAATGAGATTATGATAAATTAATTAAGCATCTTGGTGATGATTCATGGCTATTTGTATGAGATAGAAAATTAGTGCATGTTCTCCGCAGAACATATTGTCTATATTGTTATGAATCATTACGTTGTAATTTAAGATCACTGAGCAATAAGTAGCGATGCTAATGTCTTGGCTTTATAACTGAGAGCACGCCCATTGAAAATGGATGATCAGCTGTGTTCTTTTTTGCCGTAAGCACAACACAGTACACTGAAGGTTGAATCAGGCATGTGCATTATATATCTCTCCCTCCTGCCCAGGAAACAGTTTCCCCCTGTGACCTGCACGGTGCGACCTGTCAGGTAGGAGCAGGGGTGGTGAGAGAGATGGGTGATGCAAGGCCAGAAATAAAACAGCCGCTAGTGGCTGAGCCATCTAACAATACAAAACAACAACCCGCAAATAACGCTCTGTATGCTCTGGGTACAGAGGGCTGTTGCTACATCAGGTTCCCAAGAGGAATTTCATTGTTTGGGATGCAGGCTAAAAAGGCCGGCCTCGTCCCTATTATATTCCAAAGCATCACCCACCCTTCGTCCCTCTTTCACAGTGAAATAAATGACGCGCCATGGCCGTCCTTCGATCTCAATGTTGGTGAACTGGACTAAAGGGATTTTCCGTTCAGAGGTTAAACTGGGCTACCCAAGGCCTTGCCTGGAATGGAGAAGCTTTATTGGGAGTGTTTATAAGCCAATAAGATGCCAACCAACCAAGGAAATTTCCACAATGGTCTTTTGGTAAATTTCGAGGGTGTGTCACATTCCGTTGAAGCAAAAGTGGGATATCAGATAAAGTGATAAAGGGGTTTAAGTGGACAAAGGATCAAGATCATTCAACAATCTGAAGGGAAAAACATCTGTGGGATATCAGATTAAATCTGCCCTTTACTGAACCCTAAAATTTTGGGGATTTAACGGATTAATTTTGGACAAAGGATCAAAATATCAAATAGGACTGATGTTTTTATGTTTTAATCCTCTCCAGAATCAGGGATCCATCACTCCGCTATATTCAAACTCATCGTCAGAGTCATTCAATAAAGCAAAAACTCCCAGTTTTACGTTTAGAAACACGGCTAGAATGCAATGTGATGCCATGTTCATGACTTCAATTCATCTGCCCTTTACTGTTAACCAGAAGTATAAATGAAGGTTTCTTTTCCTGTTTTCCTTGCATGGTTCAGTTTAGTTTGTTGAATGCAAGAAATGGTCACTGTGAAGAATATGCAATAGCACATGGATTCAATCATTTGCCGAGTGAAAAGCAAATGCTGATTGAGTACTCATCACCAAGGTCAACAGGAAAAGGCTTCATGGTTTTGACAGCCTGCTGCTGTCATTGGACATTATTAAGTTTACATGTACTCACTTGCTTCTCCCAGGAAGAATCTTTCTTGCACTGTATGATGGAAAATTTTCATACATCTCAGTGTAACATTAATCGGTTTTTTTTTTTTGGAAGATTGTGACTCTTTTTTTCCCTAGCAATAAGTGACATTGTTGCCCAAGGTTCAGCTGCATCAGTGTTCCAGGTTGTGCCATTGAACTGGTCGTTGTCCTCTCCTATGACATTACTGTGACATCACCCTGATTCCATGGTTTACAAGGCCCAAGAGACCTTGCAATATCGCTCAAAGTGTAATTCCGTATCTCTCAGTTTAAATTCGTTCCGTAGGTATTGTTAGGTTGTAGCATGAACTGCAAGACAGATTTTAGAATAATAACTCCAAACAAATGCTTATCATGTGCTGTGCAATGATGTTTCAGAAGGAGTTAGATGTTCTAATCATCAAGTAACTTCTTAACTTCAGTTGTAACATAACAGAGTTAATCAGAGAACAGAATACTCAGCCTCACCATTTTGAATGAATGAATTATTTATCTTGGTCCTGATTAAATATTATTGTAATTATTATTATATAATTAAATATTATTAAATATGATTAAATAATTTTTATTATGCAACCCTACTTTAGTGCTCCTTACAAACAGGATTAAAAAAGGCATAAACATAAACAAAACAAATCAGAAGCAACAGTTCCAAAATGTTGTACTTCAGCTACTCAAAAACAGGCTATACCAATAACAGAGCATTAGCAAAACACAAGTTCCAAAAATACTAATTATATCATGGCATTTATGTCTCAGTTTTATATTTTTTATAACCTTATTTCAAACATTTTTTTTTTTTTTTTGAAAGGGAACTTCACATCCTTAATTCATGGTCACTGCTATTCCGGAGATTTACACCTTTCACAGATATGCATCTGCTCTTTAAGTTTGTCCTCACCTTTGTTTTCTTAAACATGCCTGTTCCCCTGGGTTCATAATAGTTCTCCCTAATTTTAAACAACATTTGAATACAGCCAGCAAGAGTATTATCGTAAGCTTTGTATACTACCTCTGCCATTTTAAGATCAACCAAATCATAAAATTTTAAGTTGTGTAGATTAATGAATAATGGATTTGTTGGTTCATGATAATCAGATCAATGTATTATTCTATAGCTTTCTAATGTAATATACTGTAAATATGGGATTTATGTTTGTCTTGTAAGTGTTCCCCCGTACCTCCACACAGTAGGTAATGCATGGAAGTATGAGCAAACAATACGGCATATAAAGTGATTTCTGATTTGGGATATCTTTAATTTTGTGTAGTATTGCAATATTTTCAGACATTTATGTTTTTACATGTTAATGTGTGATTTCCAACATAATTTGTGATCAACTGTCACACCCAGGAATTTATTTTCATGCCCTCTTTATATTTCCACATCATTAATTCTTGACTAAACTTGGTTATTAACGTGCCAATTTCCAAATATTATGAACTTTGTTTTATTTAAATTCAATGATAATTTATTAACATCAAACCATTTTAGCAACTTTCGGGTTCCTCTTCTGCTGTATTCAGAAGCTGTTCCAAGTTTTTCCCTGAGCAGTACAAATTAATGTCATCAGCAAATAACACAAATTTAAATTTTAAATTTAATTTCTCTGACACTTGACAGATGTCATTTGCGTAGAGTATAAACAGTTTCGGGCCCAGCACTGAGCCTTGTGGGACCTCAAGTAAGTTTCAACAATTCAGAATCAGCATTATTCATTATTTTAAATATTGATATCTGTTATTAAGGTAACTTTTTAACTGAGTATGCTATCCCTCTAATACCACATCACTCCAATTACATCATTAATAATACATGATCAATAGTATTAAATGCTTTCTTTAGGTCTATAAACACTCATGAAGTATATTCCTTGTTATCTATGGCTGGTGAAATATTTTCTATCATTTATATCACAGCCATTGAGGTGGACCTGTTTTTTCTGAAGCCATTCTGATGTTCACTCAATAGATTATGTTTTTCTACTTAATTTTCAAGCCTTCTTACAAATAGTCTTTCTAGAATTTTTGATAATTGGGATAATAAAGAAAGTGATCTATTATTGGAAAGAAATGTTTATCTCCATTTTTTTAGATGGGGATAACTTTTGTTATTCTTATTTTACTGGGAAGTGTACCTCTTTGGAAAGATTTATTGCAAACATGAGTCAATTTTCCTACCACTGAAGTTTACCAAACTCTATGTCTAATGTGATTTATTTTTGATTTATTTGCATTTATTTTGAAGAGTAAAACAATGAGGAGATGATTACCAAATCAATGGTTATCTCCTACAAAGTCACTGATAGACAAAAAAAGAAAAAAAACTATAACAAGTACTGTTTGCAACTCAGTACAACTGCTCCAGCAGTGTCGGAAATGAAGGAAGTAGCCAACACTCAGGGACGTTACTCCTCCGCATCTGCTACATATTGAACCAAAGTTCAAAGCTTTATTTTTTTTTTAAATGAAGACACTGGGGAAGAGAAGTGGAAAATTAGTCAGATAATGTTGTCTTTATGGGGCTGTTCTCCGCCACTAAGGAGCTCGAACAGGGCTCGCGGCCAGGGTGGCGATATCTTGAGGCGATAATGAAAGCCTCCAGAATCTTCCGTGGTACATCTTCTTGGCGCTTCACCCAAAGCTGCTTTCGCTGCTAGCGCCTCAGCCGCAGGGCCTTGTTTGTTTTGCCGCACTCTGTTATGGTCACTCAGACAGTGCGTTGTAAAACGATTTCGTTGATAAAAAGTGCTATTCCCCACTGACTCTCAGTCGTTCCGTGGGACAGAGGGAGCAGAGCGGGCAGTGGAGGGGGGCCTGGGGTGCTGAGGGGGTCGTGGCCTGTGGCCAGGATAGCAGCGCTGGGGGTTTGTGATCGGCTGCCAAGCCCGCCGGTGGAGGAGGAAGCTTTGGTGCGATCAGCAAAATGTCGCGGCGGGGCCGAGTCACTGCTATATGCTGCGCTGTGCACATGCACTTGCTATTCTCCGCTGCTTGGGGCGTTTGTGTTTATGTATGTGTGTGTGTGTAGGGGGGGATTGAGTGCAAGTGAGCACACACACAGCTGTGATGCTGAGGGCCGTGAGTGTGTTTGAGTCAGGGCAACGAATTGGCAAATATGTGTATGTTTGTTAGTGTGAGTGCATGTGATTGTGTGTGTGTGTGTGTGTGTGTGTGTGTGCGTGTACAAGAATATGAGTGTATCAATGTGTGAGAAGGTGAATGTGTCAGTGAGGCAATAAGTATCAGGTGGTAAGTGAGGGTGAGAGATTTGTGAAGTGCCTGCATGAGAGAGAGAGAGAGAGAGAGAGAGAGAGACAGTGTGCGTGTTGGAGGGAGTGTGTGTGTCTGCATGTGAGAGTTTTAGTGTGCAAGGTGAAAGTGTTAATGAGAGTGGAAGAGGAGGAGAGTGTGTGTGTGGGAGCGCACAAAATAGAGAGCTTTTTGAAGGAATTGAGTGTTTGCATAAGTGTGGGCGAGTGTGTATTTGTGCAAAAGAGATTGTAAACATGGGAATGTTTGACTCAGTGGATAGAAGAGGGAATGCAAGTAAATGCTGCGTGTGCAACTGTGTGAGAGGGAGCACTTTGTGTTTGTGTGTGAGTGTGTGAGGGTGAGTAACTGCATCTGTGCATGTCAGAGAGAGCATGTGGTGGGTGTGTGTTTTTAGTGTTGTACAGAATGATCTGCTTCAAGTTTTGGGTCTTCTGTTAAATGCAAACCGAAGTCTAACCTGAATGCTTTCTTGAACTGCCATGTGGAGTTTTATACACGCGCATTGATTTATCGGCCGAGGGTTGTGACATACAAGCTAAATACGTACTGCATGTACTAGTTATTCCCAGAGTGCTGCACGTATAAGATTTCTTGTAAATTCAACTCTTGTCAAAGAGCCATTTTAGCAAGTCTGTTTGAGCCCATCCAACAGACGAACAAAAGGTACGACGTAAGAGTTGTCGCTCCTGGCAGGGTGGAATAAATCACTCTTGTAGTGTTTCCTTTGTCCTTCTGAAAGGACAGTTTCGAAATGACACTGCGCGTCAGCTTTTCGCCAGCTGAAGAAGTTGTATGAATAAGTGGGTCAGAGGGGAAGCTTGCGAGATTGAAACCACACATCAGGCACAGCAATCTGAGTTCTCATAGACATCGTCTCTTGGCATGGACATGCAGAAGCAGTTGAGAGTCCCTTTCCAATTTTTTTTTTGTGCATGATGGCTCTGCAGTCATCTGGATTCACCAACTGATCACTAATGGTGCAAAAAGAGCCGCAAAAAGAGCCCCAAAAAGATTTAATTTATTTATTTTTATTTCTATTTTTTTTTCCAATAACACGCAATATTGATTTTGGTGAGGTGCTATATTTGTCCCACTGTGACAGCAGCTGATAATGCAGACACACGAACATACATACAAACCACACACACACACACGCGCTCTCATGCACTTACTCACACACACACACACACACGCTCTCATGCACTTACTCACACACACACACACACACACACGCACACCCACGCACACATACACACACACACACACACACACTTACTCACTCACACACTCACACTCACACGCACACGCCCACACACACACACACACACACCCACTCATCAGCCAATTTGTTCGAACCCATTAAAGCAGCACTGTCACGGTTGAGCATGCATAATAATCATAATAAAAAATGGCCAGTTTTTTTTCAAGTTCATCAATGGTGGAAATTTCCAGCTTAATATTACAGTGTGGTTAATCATAGCTGTTAATCAAAGCTGTTCTGTCCAAAAATTATTTACTTTATGGCAGGACTCATAGTACATTTTACATCTGTTGTTTTCAGCATCCATTTTGCTTGTACAAACTTTGAGGTGTTGGTTTGTGTGCTGCCATATCTGGCCTTGGATATTAGAAGGAAACTCACCCTGACTTCACTGTCCATAATATTCAATTACATGTGATATATTAGAAAATAAACAAAAGGGAGGCCAAAAAAAGAAAAGTTGCAGGTATGCAAAGGAATTATATTTTCAGTTATATTGCAAGAGACCAAAGTCATGTTGCCGACACTGAAATCAAGATCGCAGACTGCTGAACAATCTCTGTGATGACCGATGAGCATCCCCAGCGCATCCTTGGCCATGTAAGGAACAGTTTACTTACATGAGAGTAGCTTGTTGGCCCTTGGTAAGGTTTGTAACACTCTGGGAAAGAGAGAGCCTCCAGTTCCTCGCCAAATTTAATTTCTATCCTGTGAATGCTTATGTGAATCGGAAACCCAGCATTAGATTTACTGGGCTTTCCAGCTTAACGCCAAGAGGGTCCTCAGGCATCTCAAAAAGAAAAAAAAAATCACCATTATTACACAACCCATTAAAAAGAAGAAGCTGCTACTAGGTGCATTATGAGAATTGAAGCCTATAGACCACTTGAATATGATCGGTTATCAGTAATGGTTTTATGTCTCTGTAGGTCATAATCTTGTCTCTGATTGGTTTGCCCCTAGACTACCTGACAGAGAAGGAAAAATGTTGAGCGCCGTTTCGTAAGACGGCTTAGCTTAACTGATAGCGGGTGCACATCTCAGCTGACTGAAATGACACCTTTTGTCTCAGGGGGAGTAACAGTGCACTCAACATGTCAGCCTGAGGGGAATAATTAACTGACCTGTGTGCGCTGTTGTAATGACTTATTGAACCAGGGAAAGGTTTCAGTGGCGAGTACATTGTTATTTACTTTCCAGCCATGTGCCACCTGTGATATATTTAAACTCAATGATAACTCTGTTCACCTTGCAAATACTTCCTCACTCGGTAGTTAATTCATGTCCTTGCTCTTAAATATATGTGAAATGTATGTGTGGCATTGGTTCATTTCTCCACTGAAGTGATAAATATGAGCCATCGATTGGCTATTGAGTCCACATGTCTTTTCTCCAGGGCTGCAATTTGCTGCTGATTCAAATGAAATCCCAAATAACAGCAGATACTGGAGTTTGAGAGCCATTTTACAATGTGCTCAACAATACATGGCTGCTGAGCGAAAAACAGGGGGAACAAAACCCCCTTAAACATACTGACGATATGTCTTTACCCATTTACATTAATTTTTTTAACTCAAAAGTTTTCCAATGATTATCATAATTCATTGGCAGGTAAATACAGATTCTCTCTGAATGCAATAAGGGTGTAAACAAATGCTATTCAGAAAAGTAGCTATTTTATCCACAAAGTATGCTTTACAAAAAAAAGATAAACAACTCTGAACATTTTCTGCATTAGCTTGTGGCATATGCCACAATGCAGGCTACTTAACCTGCACTTTTTGGTTTGAATTAAATGATTATTATCTGCCCATATCTTTAATTTTGAAGAACATTGAGTATGTTTTGCCCAATTTTACATGCAAATAAAGATTTCTATTTCTCGTTTTACCTAAATGAGGAGAACTGGCTACATCCAATAGTGTCCAGTATTTTCAGAGTAAACACATTATTAATCAAGGAAACAGATCGCAAACAAGTCAAGACGCATCATAAGTTTAAAGGGAATTTTTCGTTCCTCTATTTTTAGCTCACCAGTTGCCACCCTTATTCAGATATGCCAGGCAAAACTAAAACTGCCCCCTGAGGTCAATGTGTATCACGTCCCTGAACTGAATTTGGTCAAGGAGATTTAAAAATCAAAACAACAACTGTTTGGAAGGCAACACCAAGCAGTACGTAAATTTTTTTGAGTGGACCAACAATTGAATTATATGGTGCAACAACAACAACAACAACAACAACAAAAAAAGCAAAATCAGGCCTGATATGAACATTACATGCAACTTGTTTCAAACTTGTTGTTTCATTGCTCATTTCATGTTAGTGTAATTCAGTGATTCAGTTTTCTCACTCTCGCTAAACCTACTCTGAATTTCATTATCAGAAAATAGTTGTTTAGTTCTCTTTTTTTTCATAATCTAAATATGAAATTCAGGCCCTTGAGTAATCTTATGGTGAAATTTATCTTTATAATCTTTATAATTCCAATAATATGACTTCATTTGTCTCCTTAACTTAATGACCATTTTCCCTGAGGTATTTGAGCCAGACAAGAGAAGGAAGATGGAATAGATGCGAGGCATGATTGGTATTGGATAGGCTTTGAAAGATTGACAGTCCCCAAAGTCAGAGATTATTCTGAGTATACACAGCTACTGGTTTAAACCACTATTTTATACCGCAATGTTAAGAGCCAAGTGGATTGTTTGTTTTATTTAAAAAACTTATATTGAAGCATTTTCAGATGTTTGAAATCCCCCTCACCAGCAATGTAATTCTTTGTTGCAACAGAACAGGCAACAAAAACAAAAATCCGTTTTTAAAAGGCTTTTTAAAAGTGCGGTACACTTAATGGGCTTACATTCCGTTGTGTGCTCAGTTTCACCACTAGAGGGCGACGTTCTCCCCTCTCCAGGTGCTTGATTTCTCACGCAACACCAACTCACTCTCTAAACATGTAAGGGCCTGCATTTGTCTAATCCGCCCTGTTCCCGTGGACAGATTGTATTCTCATAATTCAAATTGCATATTAAAAACATAATTTCATTCATGTGATCTGTGTGCCATGCACTTGTAGAAATTTAATTGTGTTGATTTCTCCTGAAGGATTTTGTGGTCATGTCATTGGAATTTTTAAAGAATTCTTTTTTTAAAAAAGTCTGTTGCTGTCTTTTTGCTTTCATGCTGGTGTTTTTAAATTGCTGTGATTGCTGCTGTTTTTTAGCACCCCAAACCAGGGTTAAATTTTTTAAAATCAGTGTACTGCGGGCAATGGCTGTGCTTCTCATATTTAGCATTTAAACTGATTGTTCTGCACTAACATTGAATGGCCTTTATTCAAAATCTGGCAGTGGGAATGATTGAGGTCCCCATTGAGCAGCCTTAACGGGACAGAGGGTGTAAATCACATGACACAAGCTAATGTCCCACTTTCACAACCAGCTTCCTTCCGTGAGGTAACCGCGAAGATGTTGTGAGCGGACATCGAAGACAGTTGGTGTCGTTCTAGAATGTTCCACAGAGGAGGGGTGATAGCTCTGGGTTCACGCAGGTTCCCCTTTACCAAATCATCGATGGCGATGGCAAACGTTTATTTTCCTGCCTAATACTACCGAGGAGGCCAGCAATCCTGAGAAAAGCATAGCCGCTAGCAGTACAGTGCTTCAGCAGTCCCTCAGTGGCACCACACTCTTACTCTCCAGTTTTGTAATTCATTTACAAGTTTTCTTTAAAAAGACATGAGCAATGAACATAACAGGGAAAAAATGTACGAAAAAAGACCGCATTTTTTGCCAGCTATGACCATAAAGGAGAGCTGAAAGTGGTGAGCAAACAAGCACAGCAGCCACTGCTAATAAATAAAAAATGGCAATTAGATAAGCAGAATAAAAAATGGTGCATGATAAGCATGTCAGATACCGTGAATTTCTGCTGGTCTGGAGAGGTAGAATTCATGCATAAACACAGTATATCATTCCAGACCATTCCAAGTCCGCACTAATGAAGTGTACAACATAGCCAGAATTAGCTTTACAGGGAAAAAAAACAAGAGCTGGGGTGAAGGAGAGTTTTATCATCCTGGCTGGGAAATGGCAGTGGGATTATTGCTGTTGGCTCTATGCTGTGGTCTTTTTTTTTTAAATTTTTTTGGGAGGGGGCTGATTAGGTACTGCAGGCTCGACCGTCACTTTTTTATGAAAGATGCTGGACTTTGACATGGCTGTTTAGGCTTGGATAGGGAGTTTGGTTATGGGCCGAACTGACCCTTTGGCCCATCCAACCCCACCAGACCCCAGGCAGGCCTGGGGTGGTTTTGAATCCCAAACTGGAGTAGAACAGTGCTGATATCAGCACGAAGTAGAAGATAAGAAATCTTCAAGGCACATGCATTTCCCATTTTAACGGAATGTGTTCATGTTTATGAATTCATTACTGTACTTGCTTTCACTTATTAAATACTTTGTCTTCAAAACAGTTTTCCAACCTAGGAGGAAGAAAGTGTTGACGTATAAGATTAAACATTATCACCATTAATGCCATGGTATGGATTCTTGAGTGGAAATATATAGCACTAAAACGCTGTGTTATCATTTATTTGGCATTGTTTGACACATGGTCATACAAAAGACATTTTAAACTATTTCTCATCATCATGTTTTTTTGTTTTAAACTTCTTCCAGCACATGTACAAGCTGCAGTGATAAAATAATAATGTAGTATGACCGTTGCTGTCGGCTTTCCTAGGACGGCTTGGATTTAGCTTTGAATGAATATGTAAACTACAATATCTTGCTTGACATTAACTTAAACCATTCAGTGTCCTATATTTTTATCATCAATTTTGACTTCTATTTTCCCATTCTCCCCCTGGAGTGAATATCAAAACATACTCACCCAGAAATCTTTTATTTGGATTCAGCTGAGGGCATTCAAAGATGCAAAGTAAGAATTTTGGTGTTAAATTGAGGCTCTGTTCGAATAATGATTTTTGCTTGGGAAAGTTCTTAAGTTCTAAAAAATGATGCAAAGTATTTTCGTGGCAGCCATGATTTTTGTTCAAATTCTTTAAATGTAAAAGAAAGGTGCCTCAAAGCTTCCTAACATACTGGGTACACTGAACATCCCTTACAAAAAGAAAGGAGATAATGCCATCCCACAATTCTTTAAGGCAGCATTATTTTAAATGATGGCCATCCATCTGGCCAATCACACGCACAAAAAAACAAAACAAAAAAAACCCCCAAAACTAACATGAAGGGCAAGACACTCATGATCACATTGCCAAGTAGGCTAAGTCCATTCAGACTGACTTAGCAGCGCAGTTGTCATTTTTCCTAAGTAATTATGAATTTCCCTTTAGACCTTTTCTTAACCTCATATGTTTTCCACCGAGGTTGAAGTGGCCACGAATAAGAGGTATAAGGGTTGGCTCGGAGGCCAGGAAAATGTGGACTGGACTCAAGTGCAAAGGTGGATTTGGTTGTATGTTTTAGTTAGCCTACTGCGTGGGCAGAAGGCATATGCAAAACATTTACTAACAAAACCAGGAAACGAGGTTCCTTAATGAAAAGTAAACTATAAGTATAACAGGCGGGACACTGACTAATAACAACATTGTATAACAGAAATGGAAAAAAAAGGAAGCAAGTTTCCTTAAACAACGTGCTGGAACTATATTAGCACGATATTAGAAGGTTTTAGCTTAACAATATATAGACATATATATATAATAAATGACCATTACAGAATCTCTGCAAACTCTCAACATTATCAGGTGTGGCCAGTTTTTATTTATAACGCATACCGATCACGACTCCTGACTTGCGCTTTTCTTTACTCAGCGGTTGCAAGCAATGCGTTCAGTCAGCATTGACGTCACGGACGTACTGCCATCTTGATTTGGGGAAAAACAAACTGACCATGCCCCCTCTCTTTGCGCAGAGGGAAGATAGCCTACTGTCACTGACACAAGCTAGCGATCTCTCTCCTTATTTGTTTTCCTTCTCCAATATCATTGCATTACGATATTTAGACTCAGTTAAAGGAGATGGATATATCAAGGAAAAAAAAAGTGAATTCTGATTGTTCAAACTATAGACTGTCTATGGTTCAAACAACCCCAGCAAATGGGTATTTCTGGAGAACGTGCACATTTACTTAGGTGTCAAGAAGAACTGCGCTGACTAGGGAAATCCAGTCAACTCATCGCAAGTCCTGTGTTGGGATAGAGTCAGAGAAGTTTGGAGCTTGCCTCCGTGTCAGAGTGGTGGGACATTTCAACAGGCCCCTGTCCCAACTTTTTTGAGATCTGTAGCAGCCATAAAATTTGTGGATAAAATTGTAAAATTTCTCAGTTTCAACATTTGCTATGTTATTTCTGTTCTATTGTGAATAAAATACCCACTGGTGTGATTCGAAAGTCATTGCGTTTTGATTTTATTCACAATTTACACTTTGTCCCAACTATTTCGGAATTGGGGTTGTAGTTCCTTTCTCTCCCTTGTTCATAGACACTCCCCCTTTCACATTCGTAGCACCCTGTCCACCTGCATTCAGTTCCAGGTTCCCTTTGCTTCTCCCCATTTTATCCCACGTTTCCTTTCTGTCTGCGTGTTTGTTCATTTCAGTTGCCTGGTCTCCCCATTAGCTTTGTTCCTTTTTTTGCTTATCTTTCGCGTTCTCTTCGATATTCCCATGCTTACTTTCCATCAGTTTATTTATTCATGTTGATTTTGCTTTTTGGTTTTTTGCATTCTCATTAAACTTGAGTTCTCCTCATAATTTTATCTGTGTTTGGGTCCTTATTCTACTCCTTCCTGACAATTTTCAGGTCACCCCTGCTGCCACCAGATTACTGCCACTGGCCGGCACCAATCCGTAAGGAGAGTCCAAAGCAAAATGATGGTACTATAGCAGAGCCCAAAGGCAGGCAAACAGTTGGTGCCAGAGAGGCAGGTGCGTCAGTCACAAAAACTGTAAAATTATTTGAGATGGCAAGGAGATCAAAGTCAAAATTTAGTGTCACAGCAAAAAAGAACTGTGGCTAGGAACAGATGAACAATTGATAGGATGTTTGTCCCAGAAGTTAAGCTCTAAAAATCACCAAAGAATTGAATTCACATCTAAACCAGTCTTAATAATAATAAAAAAAACATTGTGAGCCTCACTAAGCTGGTGTTTATGGTAGTGTTTGAGATGACTTGAACAGTGTTTGCATACGTTCTTTGGATGAGAAGGACAAGCTACTATGGAAATATTCTTTCAGAAATATTTGGTTGTTATTCATTTGTCCATTATCTAGCGGCATTATCCCCGAGCAGGGTTGCAAAAGAGCTGGAGTCTAACCCAGCATACAATGGGCAAGACGTGTTATTCTGTTATATACTGTATATTCTTCCTGATTGTCCCTTGTTGCACGGATTTTCGTTTTGTAGAATATGTACAGTAGTTGTCGAGGTGACGACCACTAACTCTTGTTCTCCACAGTGGACGCTCAGACTAGAAGAGATATCATATCATTAGTACCACAATGACCAGGCAGTGTTATTCCATAATAAATATCAGTATTTCAGCAAGGCCCTGGATTTATGCAGCCATGTAGTAAAATCAGTAGCTGCAGAGATTTCCTCCAAAATGATTAACAGAGCTAGAAACCAATGAATATTTTACTGGCTGATGATGATGATTTGGTTTTTCTCCCACCAACAGTTTTTATTTCCCACTGTTTTGATTGGTTTGTTCACCCATACTGTACATTGACCTCTCAGTTACAACTCACCAGTCGCTGATTTCCAAGCCTCTTAAAACCATATTGCCTGATTTTACTGACCATTAGAATAAACGTTCTGAACATTTTTGAAAACAATAATAGTTCTTAAAAACCCACAATTGTGCAATTTTGTATAGTTTTAAAAGGTATTTTTTGGGCCAGAGATAATATCTCTCCTGCTCTGGGAATTATGGGGTTTAAACCACAGGTATTTTAACAACAGGTACAAATATAGGCATAATGCATTCGTGTAATTTCCAATCCTTATTTATAGTTTGGTGGTGAATAACGTATTACTCGGCTCACTTTGTATTAGGAGGGAGCATTTATCATTGGTGCTTTTCTTTCTTTGGTAAAAGAAAGACACATTACTCCACACAGCATGGAGTCTGTTCACTCCAATAACTTTTCATGAAAGATTTCTGACAACTGAAAAAAATTTGAATACAAATGTAGGAAAAGTGTATCTGAGCACACGTAAAGAATTAAGTGTGCATCTGTGAAAATGTTCACACACATACAAACACGCGCACACACACGCACACACACACACACGCACACACATACACACACACACCCCATGCACCTGAAGAAGTACATCTGTAGTTGAGCATAATTATTTTCATCAAAGGCACTGGTGTTTCTTAAAAACATTTTAAACTCTGTGAACATTAATCACTCCTAAATGACACCAAAGATGAAAGATTGACCTTTTCTTGGCACCATGTTTAACATGATTCATAATAAAATACTGCAGGCTGTATCCAAAAGGTCTTAAAATAAAATTGTGTTTTCCCTCCCATTCATCACATTGAGGGTATAGCATATGAAAATATTTCAATACCCTTGGGATACATTTACAACATAAGACTATCACTGGCTGTTTATTACACCTTGATAAATTCATTTAATTTCATGACACCTGCAGGAATTTTTTCTTGAATTGATACAGCTTAACACAGTATGTGTGAAAGTGTTTCACAGTGGGAAATGAGTGCGCATTTTAGTATTTCTATTGTCCATATATGACAGTGTTCCGTGGAAGTGTTTATGATTTATCTTGTCTGTGTGGTAATGCGTGTGCCACCAGTTTGCATGTTCATAAACATCACAATTAATTAGCTGATACTTCTGTCCAAAGAAATGTACAGTTGATTTAACTGAGCTAGGCCCAACCCCCATGGAACAACATTGAGTTTAGTGGCTGCATGGATCTTATTGTGGCTATCGCGGGGCTTGAGGCACAACCACAAACTGCCCTGACTTTAGTCAAGAATCGTAGCGTAATCGTACGCTATAGGCTAAGGCCCGGATGTATTTTGCGCATGCATAAGCTTGTCTGTGAGTGTGCGCATCTGAGTGCAATTGTGTGCATGCGCAAGTTTGAGTGTGTCTGTGTGTGTTTGTGTGACTGTGTCTGTCTGTGTGTGTCTGTTTGCGAGTATGTGTATGTAAGTGTGCTTGTGTGCGCTCAAGTTTGTGTGTGTGTGCCAGTACTTGTGTCTGTTTGTGAATGTGTGCATGTGTGCGTGAATAAGTGTGCATGCGTGTGCGCGCACGTGCATATGCATGTGTGTGTTTGTTTTTGTGTGTGATTATTTTCTTGTGCATGACACTGGGAGGAACAATTTAATTTTCCCAAAGCTAGTTCCTCATAAATGACCCAGAATGGAATGAGCTGCTGTGTGGTTTAGCATCATTCAGAGCAAGAGTACTACAATATTAGACATATAGTGAAGCAGCTACTCAACGCTGTGATGTATAACTGGTCTGTCCTGGCATAGTGCACAGTTCTAGGGGGAGAGATGGGATCAGTTGCCGAGGATCAGTGGCTCAGCATCAGTGCACTTCTCCTGGGCCGATATAAAGTAAACACCCACTACTAAGTAGCGATGCCTTAGAATGAATATGGGTTAAAATACACATACACACACGCCCACACACACACACACACAAACACACACACACCCTTTGAATTTCACACAGAGAATTCCCAGGCCCCTGAAATGAATGTTTTATTCATTTAAACCCGTATATTTCATGACCCAGTAATTCTCAACCTGCTATACTAACAATATGATATTATTTTGTCCCCTAATCACAACTGCCAAGGCAGTCTGGAATGTGTTTGACCAAAGCAATTAGAAAACAAGAGTCACTTCAACATCAATTAAAATTACAATGATGACCATGAAACAAATGCAGCCTGTCTTTGGTTTATGGCTGTTTTCATGGTAACCATGGCATTGGAAACCACCTTGAATGCTCACATCTCAGACCCCTCTCAGCCACATTTGGAGTGCTGTGATTGATACAGGGCCTAGCCTAGCAGAGATTGACAGGGAGTGACAGAGAGGGTGGAAGAACACACACACACACATATATATATAAAACCCCAATTCCGAAATAGTTGGGACGATCATACAGTATATATGTAGAGAGAGAGAGAGAGAGAGAGACGAATCAGAACTAGTTCTTGCTTCGCTGATTTCATGATGGTTCAAATGGTGAAATGTCCTACCACTCTGACACGGAGGAAAGCTCCAAACTTCTCTGACTCAATCACAACACAGGACTTGCGATGAGTTATCTTACTAGTGACTGGATTTCTCCACAAAATTTATGAATTCTAGTCAGCGCAGTTCTTCTTGACACCTAAGTAAATGCTACACGAGTGCTGTACATGTTAGATGTCAGCCTTGGCACAAGTGTTTAGAGGAGATCTGGAATCCTGTGTGTGTTTCCAGTCTCTTAATCTCTGCGATTCTCCATGCTTCAATACAGGAGTGCTGTAATCACTTGGCTCCTTTCGGTGGTATGACCGTCTATAAACCCATCCTGTAACTCAATAGTTGATGCGTCTTGTGAACTTAATTTTAATATGTCATAATTCATATACAACCCCAATTCCGAAATAGTAGGGACAAAGTGTAAATTGTGAATAAAATCAAAACGCAATGACTTTCAAATCACACCAGCCAGCATTTTATTCACAATAGAACAGAGATAACATAGCAAATGTTGAAACTGACAAATTTTACAATTTTATCCACAAAATAAAATTGCAGCCAGAAAATTTGAAATAAGCTCATTTTGTGGATAAAAATGTAAAATGTCTGTTTCAACATTTGAAATGTTATCTATGTTCTGTTGTAAATAACATATTGGCTCATGTGATCTGAAAGTCATTGCATTTTGATTTTATTCACAATTTACACTTTGTCCCAACTATTTTGGAATTGGGGTTGTATTCAACTTGAGATATACAGTACGTAAGATTAGCAGAGATGCAGTCTTTCTACTGTTTCTTAGAAATTCACATGATTTATTGTAAACCCATTCAATAATAAAGCTCTCAATTTTAAAAATATTACTAAAGATCAATTTCAGCAATAATATTTGAAATAAGTATATTTAAGTAAGATTGTTAAAGAATGTGCCAAAATATTCTGGCAAGAGAAAATAGTGAAGACAACATCTGTGATATTTTTACATTCATATTTATTATTTTTTTTCATATTTCGAGTGTTATTTCAGCAATTGATAAGCCTTTGGCAACAGCCCCAAACAGTACAAAATGCAAAACTCAGAAACTGTGTAAAATGCAGATGAATGTATCCAAACAAATTGTGTGGCATCTCAGCATCTTCAGATTATATAAAAATTTGGATTAAAAAATTTTTTTTTTTCATATTCTCTAAAATTGTTTTTGTGGCTCTGGCAAGGCCAGTATTTAACGCAATGGCCTGGAGCAGTGATGAATGACATAAATGCAGTGCTCAATTTATTGAGCATGTCCGGGCTTTTACAGAATCTTGACAGTAGCCTGACTGTGGGGTTCAAAGTCGAGTGGCCGTAGAGTGAAAGTCCTGCAAAATGTTTAATCCACTCATGACCTCAACCAGCTGATTTCACATAGGCCCATGAGTTCTTCATGAATTTCCTGCATTTTGCCTGGATCGTCCACCTCTACCCAAGAGGATGGATTGCTGCACAAACTGGTATCACCATGTTGTTCTGGTATCAATGGTTGTCCAGGATTAACATTAGTCCACCAATGAATAAAAATAAAATGTCATTTATTTTGTCTAAAGGTGGTCAGCTTCGGTTAGGAAGCTTTTCATGCAGATGAGCAAAGGTGCGTGTTATCCAGAAAACCTGAAACTTTTATTGCCCTATGAATTTTATATAATTTTCATATCACTTTCACTGTTTAATTGCTCACCTTTGGGGATTTCTTTCATTTGAACTGTTAGCCAGAGTTTCTTGCTAGCCCTGTGCAATGCAGTGCTTAAAGCCGTTGTGCTTTCATGATGTCATCATAGCAGAGCTGCTAGTTATTGGTGGACTATGATGTTACTCATAGACAAGCATCACTTTGTTCATCCTGGAACAACACTTACACGGTGATATCAGGTGGTGCTGAATTGTTTTCTCTCCATCATAGATAGTCCTTCCCTGGTGGGCCTCATCACAGCGGCTCTAAAATGAGATGGAGCATCCTGGCCACCCCTCTGATAGTTTCTTCACATTAGAGCATTGCATTGGAGCCCAGCACACTCCTCAAAGGATCAGACTTTGGTGGTTGGGGTAGTATCATAATTTTAAAATCCCCAAACACTATTCTATGATTGTCGTCATTGGTGTTGCTCTCGATGGTGATATATCTGCTGGCCATAGTCATATTGCATCACTCATCACGCTCCAGTTTGTTTGCTTTCTTTGGGCTTTCAAGGGGCTCTCTAAAGCATCAAGCTGTGAAAATCAACCAACGTTTCGTTTAGGTCAGAGAGAACAATAAAAGCTGAGGTCCAGCCTGACTCAGCCTCTTTTCAGTGAGAAGTGGGCCTTAAATGGGAGTTACGTCTTCAGTTTCCTTCTTCGGAGTGATTTAAACCCCGTGGGAAATAATAAAGAAGGTGAAGCCGAAAAGGAAAGAATGGTTTTGCGCTCTATCCATGCTGGAGATAAAACAGTGCATTACGCCATCAAGCCAACTGCGTTATCAGAAGAGACTTACTTGCTAACATCACATTTTAAATACATTTATAAAGCTGGATATTTACTGAAGCAATTCAGGTCAAGTACTGCGTTCAAGTGTATAGTGGCAGGCACCCAGCTGGGCATTGATCCCACAACCATTTCTTTACAAGCCAATGATCCAGCCATTTCAATGCACGGCCCCCGAACATACCAAGCTCATCAGCCAAGCGAGGAATAACAGATAAACACTCTTCAGATTGAATTATTTATCTTGAAACTGTGATATTCACTGCTTGGAAGCTGGAAAAATCCCCACCCTGATGAAGGTTTAGAAGGAACTTTCCCAGCCTTGTAATAACTGTTCTTTGCCAATAGACACAAACACACAAAAGGGAAGAAATTCTCGTGGCCTTCCCAGATATTTATATTTGAACTTGAAGAAAACAGAAGCTTATTTCGCAGTTTCATGGAACTGACTGAAGAACAGGTTTGAAATTAAAACAACGGCCATTTGACTGAGAACAAAATGGGACAGTCAATAAAATTATCATTCGACACACAATCCTCCTGCCTTAAGATATCGGCTTGTGGAAATCATTCCATCAAAAGCCTGACTTCTGTTATAAGTAACTTGGCGCACAAAATGTCAAGAGTGTATAGCTTTGAAAAACTTCTCAGGAGGTTAGTAATAGGGATAATTAGGAACAGATGCAAGGGCCGCGTATAATCCAGATGTCCAATTGACAGCTGTAGACATGAGTTCTGATTGGGTTAAAAGCGGTGGCAGAGTATCTCCTTTTGATGGGGTTTTGTGTTCTTGTCATCTCGGTAGTTTTTGCCTGCAGGGAGTATCTCAAGATAAGATCAGTAGGAAAGGCCAATGCATTGTCATCACTGACGTGCTGCTGGCTTTTGTTGAGAATGCAATTTTGTACTTCTCTGTAAATCAGACGTTTGCTTTGCTGAGATGGGAATGTGTTGAAAATTGTTGATATTTTTAACTACCGGAGGGAGAAAGCCATTCAGTGGAGACCCTCACATATTTTTAAATAACTAAGAATTTTTTAGTCCAACATGATTTACCAAGATGTGGCAGGAACATCCCTTAACAAAGAAAGTGGCCCTGAAATGTCCATCAGCTTGTGCATGTTATTAGAACATAAAGCCTTTTTTTAAAGAGTGTGATTCCTGTAGCTTCTGGGGGAGAATGGCCTTTTCTAGTCAGATTCAACAAATAGCAACAGAACTTTACTGGTGTGATGGTTCATAGGATAAATGAATTCCAAGCTGACAGCGCTCTGGAGCAGGCGGTATCAGGAAGTCTAAGAAGGCAGGTTTTAATCTAGCCTGGGCCTTGCTCAGTTGGGCCTGCTCGTTCTCTCTTTGTTCGCGTTGGTTTCCTTTAGGTGTTTCAGTCTCCCCCCACAGTACAAAGACTAGTATGGTCAGTTAATTGATGGCTGAATTGCCCATGAGTATAAATGTGCGAGCAAATGGGATGTGATCCCTACAGCGGATTAGCGGATTGCCCAGTGCGCGTACCTGCCTCTTGCTCATTGGATGTTCGGAGTGGCTCCAGCCACCAACAAACCCCCCGGTTCCTGCAGCCCTGACTGGGAAAAAGTGAGTTCAATAATGGATGGATGGATGGAAGGATGGATACCAAGCCTGGCACACCTGTACTCATCTGCCCTCCAAGAGCAGCAGTCATATCTGGGGCAAAGCTAGCACAAGGATAGCTCAAAGATAACATAAACCTATCACAAGGTTAGTACAAAACTATCACAAAGTTAACATAAATCTTGCTCAAACTTAGTGGCCTGTTTGCGGAGCAGAAGCACAAGTCAGAATCTGAGGGTTTCCCATAGCCAAAATATGAGTGCGTTGGCGGACATCGTTTACGGACAGCGCTGCAAATGGAGTAAGTTGTGGCCGTCATCCAACTGGAAAAGTTCACTGTAATTCATGAAGCTGCAAGAATCTGAAAAATTAAGAGGGCTATCTATAGTCTGTAGAGACAGTGTATGCCAGCAGATAAGCGCACAGAAACACTCAGGCATGAAATGAAAGAGCAAAACTTATACTGCAATCCATTGCACTCGGAACTCAGAAAAAAAAATATTCCAACACAAAGAGCAGCAATGGAACGGTATTTTTACTTTAAACTCCAACTCGGAAACTCGAGAAAGATCCAGCCAGCCTGAGTTCGCCGACATAAGCACACCTGACGTCACGCCAATATGGCGGTGCACACAACAAACTGTTGTAGTCACTTCTAATTTCATTTCAGTGATCTGTGCCCGAGCAATCCTAGAGCACTCCTCCTCTTCATTCATAAATCAGTTTTGAAACATTGCTCTGGGCGGACAGATAAAAAATAAAACAAGCATGAAATTCTCAGATCCTCTGCCAAGGTTTTGGCCTTTTGGCCTGGAAATGAAGCACGATGGAGGGATGGACAGATGGATGGACAGACAGGCTTATTGTCGCTATAATATGTATCTGTATATTAATTTTTGCGGAAAAATGTCAAATGGTTCAGAAGTTCTGGCGTGGAAAAGAAGCGTGAAGGATGGACAGGTGGATGTACATGCAGATAGACAACACTTATTCTATATCCCCCTTCTACTTCGTGGCAGGGGATAATAACAGAATATTTTGCAAAATTTAATTATCATTAATTGTGCTGTGGTAGTAGTAAAGCTCCTCAGCAGTTGTTTGTGGAGCGCAGAGACATGCAAAACAACATGAGTTTGCGGAGGGCCAACCTGTTTTCCCGAGCAGACGCACTCGGATGCACTTAGTTCCAAGTCATCATTTCTAATGTCCCGACTATCGACCTCCGAAATCCAGTGGACTGCGGCATAAATAAAACAAGACAAGGTTTCATATGGGCTTTTTCACAGTTACCTTGAGCAAAGTGTCCCAGTAGGGTGAACAAATTATGAAAAAAAGTTCCTATTTTGGGGGTTCCAGGACATTGTGAAAAATGTTGTGGGGTGAAGAACGCAAAAATTTAACCATAATTCATTATTATAGAAAATTCCACGTGTTTTTTGTGCAGTATATGAATTTTTTAATAATATCATATCAATAATTAACCAATTATATTAGTCCTGATTTGAGATATCTAAGTCCATTATAAAACCATTAAGTGGTATGCCTGTATATAATACACATCAACAAATGTTTAGAAGGGTTAATGGTGACCGCATTTGTGAAATTTTGGAAAAAGAGCATAAAATATCTGTATGGCAATTGTAAGCCTAGTTCATAGACAAATGGAAATGTATAAAACATATTAATAAACAGTCCTTTATTACTTAAAACTAACAGAGCAATTATTAATAAAAAAAACACTTGTGCTTTTCCTCCAACACACAACAACTGACTTTGTATTTGCACATTTCAGAAACTTACTCACATTTTTTCGGAGTGGACATATTCTAAGACATACTTGCACAGCATAAAAACACAACTGAAAACATAAGGCAATGATGTTTTTCCCTTATGTGTGCATTGTGTAGCACAGAAGCTTTACAAACAGAGCAAATGAATTGTTGCAAGTATCAAATTATGCTCTCCTGCAGACAAAATGTACATATTTCGGAGTGGACAATTTTGGACGGACAGATGTGTTGGGTGCTCTGCTGCTTCGTGTATTGAACTTCACTGAAAAAAGTTTTGTTTAGGAGTACATCCTACAAAGACATTTCAAAATACCAAACTTTTCCCCAGTATTCTTTAATAACCTGGGAGCCACAGCAGTAAATTTCGGAGTGGACATTTTGGACGGACACAGATATGAGCATTGACCAGGCCGGACGCAAGAACAAAAAATGCAAATGAAGTGATAATTTCAGTGTGATGAAACAAGTCAAGACTTGTGATTCGCCATCAAAGAGAACTAAACAAACAAACTTCTAATGTAATATTAAAAAAAAAAAAAATTATTCAATAAACAATATTTCTCATGGGACAGTTAATTTTGTCCAAAAAATGACTTCTGATATTCATAAAAATTTAACTATTAACACTATCCGTTCATTTTTTTCTGCAGCTTCCCTCCACTGTTCCTATGTAATAGATAATCATCAAATAATCTGGCTGTTGTTAAAGATGTCATGAAAGCATGTAGCTACAATATGCATGAAACAGTGCTCTAGGTTACTGTGAAAAAGCCCATATACCGGACACAAAAGTCAAAAATCTTCATAAATCTATGCAATATCTTTTCTAATTTTAAGTGTACATTTTAGATGCAAAACAACTCAAACTTAGCAATAATTAATATTTCATTACATTGTAGAGGTTGTGTTGTCTAGCTGCAATTTGCGAAGCTACTGCCATATGAGCTCCAGATGACCAAAGAGCGGTATAGGGCTATGTTTGCTAAAATCCAGGGGCATTTAAACAGTAAAGGGGGAGATTGATAAAATAACATATATTGTAGACAACAGGGAGGTAAAAAAATAAAAATAAAACAAGAAACCAGTTAGAGCCCATTAAATCCATGAGACAGGCAACAAATGTCAAAAACTGCATCTTGATCACTCCTCGGTAAAGACTCAGTTTTTGGGATAGCCGACAAAATAACAAAAAAATTGTTTGAAATAGAGAGTTTGAGAATAGAGATCTAGAGGAACATTTTGGTCCTTTGCCCTCCTGACTGTACTGCCCTGATTGTAAGGGTAAGAGGAGGTGTATATCCCACGCAAAAGTTCTGTTCACTTGTAAGACTCAAACCCCTTCCATTCTCGACTGACATGGGCACCGCAGAACAGGGAATTCAGACCATCAGTAAAAATAAGTGTTATCTCATCACAGTCACTGTAGGAGTGTAGCTGTCCTCCCATGAATATTTCTTTCACAGTACTGTCCGCTTCAAAAAAAAAAAAAAAACACCAGGTAGGCTCTCCACAGTTGCGCAGTTGCTTTTTTTATTTTTTACAGAAATCAGTGACTCAACTCTGCCGCTTCCCAAAATTGGACTGATTCAGCCGAAAACCACAGGAGGCAAAACAATTATTTTCCTTTATCATTTTATTTGAAGAAAAAAAAAGCTTACTCCTGAGAATTTTATTAACCAGGCCTGACAAGAATAATTATTACTTTTTCTGATAAAGAAAGAACCAGGCAAGAAAAATAAATACAATGGCTTCTCGAAAATCGTTCAGCATTTATACTTCATTGTAGCATTAACTTGAATCATACATGTTTTTCTTCACTGTTTGACTCCTTGACAAACACTGTTTGGGCAGTTGGGGGCTCAAAATTTTAAAAAGTACACTTTAAAACATAGAGCTTGTAAGGTATATATATATGAATGAGTATTTATTTGGAAGCACAATCACTGATTAGCTTTGGGTCACTAAAGTCTATTTTGAAACTCCCTCATAAAATAATTCCCTTATGAAATATATCAAATTGAATATTGTCAGTCGGCTTTGGTTGTTTTTGGTTCTGAGTTTCTGGGTTAAAGTGCTGTGCACATCAAAAAAAAGAACAAATATTGTAAACTGTCAGGAAAAGCATTGAGGAAATTAAGCACTGATGACTACATTTCTTTTAAACAAAAGATGGCATTTTTATGAGTGGTCAGTATACAGTGTTAACCTCTAGGCATGACCCACTACAGAACACTCTCTGAGAAACTAGAGTTAATATACTAAAGAAGCCTGTTCTTGTCATTACTTTTCCTTACATTACTAATGAATATGTACATTTCTGTTAGAGCACAAACATTTAAGTACTGAACCAGATGGCACTGATATCCCCACTGCATATATTAAAATATCTTTATTCTGGCATTTGGCATCAACTTTAAAATGCATCAATAAAACGAAGTGTAATACAGGCAGTATGGATGTTTTGGATTTAAATGTTCCCTTACAGGTCCATTTTGTTCCATATTTTCAAAATGTGGCTTAAGACAGTAAATAACTACTTTAAACATGAAATGCACCTAATTTGGACAAAGTAACACCTTAGTAAAATCCTGCAATTGTAATCGCAGTTTGAGAAGTACTAATTTGGAGAATATTGCCCCAAGTATTGAAATATCAAGCCCTTCATTATCACAGAAAGGAAAAAAATGAACCTCAATTGTGGCTTATTTTTCTGTTAGAAAGCCATTGATGACAAAGCTACAAATTAAATAAAATATTTGCTGCTTGCCACAGACATTTGCCTTGGTGAACACAACTGGTTACCTTCTCAGGTGTCTCCTATTACAACGTAAATGTTTACAGATTTGCAGTTAACATATTCCCCATTTCTCCTGTGTGTTCACCCCATGTTCCAAATTGAGCCTCCAGGTGCGAAGTTTTTTTTGCTGCCCTCCGCTTTCATATCCTCTCCCCTTGTGCTCTTTTTATTTATAGGTGAACTGTTTCATAAGTGCATATGTGTGTGTGTGTTCCAAAGTTTGGGGAATAAACCATACAAAAGGCAACCGGCAAACGATGGGCCTACATGTTGCATCAGCTGTCAGCAGCCGACGGCGGGGAAGCACAAAGCATGCTGTAGTTTCCCTCCATTTTTATTTTGCCGTTTGATGAGGATTCTTGTGAAAAGCTTGCATTTATGTTCAGCATGTTTATTGCACACATTTATTTGAATTGTTTTTATCCCACGCACTGTGTGGTAAAAGTGAAAGATGGTGGAAAAAAAATCCCTTTCGATATCTGAGATATACTTGTCACAAAAATTTTATTTAGTTTTACTTGTACATTCCATCTGCTTTTGGTTACGAAAATTTTGAGGGAAAAATAAAATGGGGGGGGCGGGGTTGTGGTCTGTATTGGGGAAGGGGGAGGGCGTAGTCCTCCTACTTGCATATCACTTCCAGTCAGTGATTTTTATTAGTCAGCTAGATGTTCTTTGACAGTGAAGTAGCATGGCAGCAATGCAGCTTAGAATCTTCTGGAGACTCTCCAGCACACCTTTATTATCACAGCCAGTCAGCTGGAAGCATTCGCATTGTCAAAATGAAATCTTAAACAAAACACCTCCACCTGTTCCAGTCCGGCAGACCAAGATGGAGGTGTGTGGCCCAACTGCCCATGGACAGGTGTTTTTTTTTTTTTTTTGAGGACCAGCGACAGCTGTCAGATGTGTGGTATTGTGCACTGGAACATAACCCAGCTTAAAACCCAGCTTGTGACTAAAGCTAGTCTAAGTTTTACTGTATGCGGTTTTACACTTTAAAGTCAGGAGACCAGTTTCACAATCACAAAGCCCTTGATGAATTCAATTTTGAATTGGGACTCACCATACAACACTGATTGCAGTCCAAGACTGAACGGAACCTTGTCTAGTCGTCCCTATGACATTCATGACCATATCTTAGGTGATGCATTATAGGAACTGTACTGTTCATTCAGATATTGTACTTTTTTTTTTTACCTTGTCTGGCCTGTTTTGTGTTGCTGGTTCAGAGACCTTCTGAATGTGCATAATACAAAGCATTTCACTTTTATACAGTATTATACATCCATCATTCCATTGTCAAACACACATATTCCTGACCACAGGTGCAGGGAGAGGGGACTGTAGCATTTTGTGTACTGTGCTGCACTGCTGTCGTGAGCCAGTAGCATGCCAGTGCAGTTAGGGGACTGTCTCAGGCCACTAAGCCACTGTCTTGAGACACTTGAATTGTACTGGCATTATTGGCCTGCTCCACTGGGGAACTGGCTCGAGACAGCCGCACAGTCTTGGGTCACAAATTATACTGTAAATGTCTGCCCTACACTACCGGATTATCAAACGTGAACTGTACTGCCTCACTAAAATTGTGGGCCATGTCACCTATCTAGCTTGCCATTTATGATGTGATCCTGTTGGGTCTATATTGTCCTGAATGTCATTGTTTAAATACTTCAAGCAGGTGCATTTTGCTGGTCATGATCAATGTGGCAACTGCCGCGCTTGTTGCTTGTACTATGCTACTCATCCATAAGTTAGCTAATCACATTTTTTTAAAAACCAGATGAATATAAAATAATAATAATAATAACTGTGTGCTTGTGACAAGCTGGATAGTCCCTCTCCTCTTTAGCCCGGAGAAGGCATGTCCATGATTTACAAAAAAAATAAAATTTAATTTAATTAAAATTTTGTCAGACCACAGGACATTTTCCTCTTAGCCTCATTCCATCTTAAATGAACTAGGGCCTAAAGACGGTGGCAGCGTTTCTGGATCTTGTTTACCTATGGTATAATCTTTACATGGTAGAAGTTTTGTGGATGCTACGACAAACTGTGTGTTCAGTGACTGGAGTTTACAGAAGTGTTCTTGAGCCCATGCAAGTGATTTCCACCACAGAATGCTGTCTGATTTCAATGCACTGCTGACTGAGGGCATGAAGATCACAGCCATTGAACATTGTTTTTACATACTTGTCCATTACATACAGAGATTTTTTTCCAGATTCTCTGATTTTTTTAACCATATTATGTTCCACAGAGGATGACCTTTTCAAATTATTTGCAGTTTTACACTTAGAAATGTTATTCTTGAATTGTTAGACTATTTGCCCATACAGTCTTTCACAGAGTGGTGAATTCCTTGCCATCTTTACCTCTGAAAGACTTTTTGAACCCAATCATGTTACTGACCTGATACCAATTAGTCTATTTAGCTGCGAGATGGTCCACCACATGTATTTTTTTTGCATCACACAACTTTTCCAGTCTTTTGTTGCCCCTGTCCCAAAATATATGAAGACCACAATGGAAAAATGATCAGAGTCACATTTTCACGTAGCGGAGAGATGATGAAAGAAAAATTCAAAATGATCTTAGAAACAAAGCACTGAAAAAATATGCATAAAATATATAAAAAATTATTATAAAATATAATGTCATATTATCATAAATATTATAATAATATGAAACATACAATTATAAAATGTACAAAAATGCAAAATTTGGACTCTGATTGTTTTTGCTTTGTGGTCTTCATATGTATGTCAGAAAGGTTAGCGTGACTTTTTCAATATATTTTCAAAAACAATAACATTTCTTAGTTTCAACATTCGATATGTTGTCTTTCAACTATTTTTAATTAAATATTGGGTTTAAGTGATTTGCAAGTCATTGCATTCTGTTTTCATTCACATTTTACACAGCATTCCAACTTTTGGTAATGGGGTTGCACCAGTCAGCTACGTTTCTTTGTTATGTGTCGAGCGGCGAGGGAAATTTTAAATTTTATGTACTTGTATATAGAGGATCTATAATAAGTGAGCCCAAGATATCACATTTATGAAACAAGAGTAGTAATTTTCATTTAAAGGTTATAAATATAAAATAAAAATTACTGCTCTTGTTTCAGAAATGTGGTATCTTGGGCTCACAAATTTGAGATCCTATTTATCCCATAAATGTATGAGTCATTTTACGTGGAAAATGGAAAAATGAAATCAGTTTCTCCAAAGAGTCAAACAATTAGTGCGCATTAATAATTGAACTTCTACGTCAGTGTAAAGCATCCAGAAGACTAATCACCATACAGTAAGAGCGCACAAGGACAAATAACACAGGCCATATTTCATGCCAGTTTTAATGTAACACTGCAAAAATGACACAGGAATATTATTTCAATACGTATCAGTGCTGTAAAACACTTCTAGCGAGACAAATCGCTCAGTGACATTTTCATTTTTTTAACATTAGAAACTCACCCCAGTGAAAAAGTGCAACATGACCTGATATGCTCACTTGCAAAGTTTTACATGAAGGTAAACGTAAGCATGTGCGACATGTAGCCGACATGTAGTAATGTGAAACTAGAACAATGTACAAAATTACGGAATGGAAATCTTATCTCAACCATTTTATTCATTGTCCTCGATTTTCAGAGGGTAAAAGGTAACTGGACAAACTGAGAAATTATAATTATAGGGTTCATTTTTAATACTACGTTGAAAATCCCTGGCAATAAATGACTGCCGCAAGTCATGAACCCATGGACGTCACCAAATGCTGAGTTTCATCCCTTAAGATGCTTTGCCAGGCATTTGTTCCAGCCACCTTCACTTGCTTATTCCTTGTGGGTCTTTCTGCCCTCAGTTTTGTTCTCAGTGAGTGAAAGCATGCTCAACTGAGCTGAGGTCATTGCAGAATATTCAATTTCTTTGCCTTGAGAAGTTCTTGGGTTGCTTTTGCAGTATTTTTTGGGTCATTATCCATCTGTACTGTGGAATGCTGTCCCATCACTTTTATAGCATTCTGCTGAATCTTAGCAGATAGTATAGCCATATACACTTCAAAATTCATGTGCATTCACATACCCATGCCATAACTTTGGGTACTATTTTATCAATCTCAGCACAAGGACTGAAGTACAAAGCGCAATTGCATTTTGCTGGTGGACAACGACCAAAAAGAATTAAAATGAGTGAAAAAACAGACAGTGAGACAGAGGCAAAAATAATCTAATTTTAATTATGCTACCTTAACCCCTTGCATACTATCTGACAGGAGTGAAAATAGAGTACTAAAGTGATGACGTCACGCTGGTGTCGGAAGTAAAATTTCCTATTCATTTTACCCATAGATTTTTTTTTTAGTTCACTTTTGAAGCACTTTCCTTTGTTTTCCAGCCTCCATTGATTTCAAGATTTTACGTCATATTTCTGAGTAACAAATGTCATTTTTCTTGACCAGAGTCAGCTACAATTTAAATAATTTAAATTTTTCGCCACCATGCTAATCCTATTTGTAGTCTAAAAACTACACGTCCCATGATCCTCCTGATTCCCGGGCAGAACGACTTTAAGGGCGTATTCGAATCCCTGTTCTTGGCGACACTGGGGTTGACTCGACACGAGAACGATGTCCCAAACAGCCGAGATCCAACACGAGAACACGTTCTTGCCACTCTCCACTTTTTGGAGAGTGCGACGAGTGTCGTCAAGAACAAGGATGGCGGACACGGGAAATACGTATGTGAAATTTTCATCAATTTCACCGATTAATCTTGTTAATATCCCTCTATTCATGATAGTGAGTAGTTTCAGTGGCAATTGACTATGTATAGAAGCATGAAGAGACTTTCAGGCCCGGTTACTAGGGTTGATCTCGCTGAAATTTTGTAAAAACCATCAGAATCGCAATGATTCAATTCAATTCAATTTTATTCTGCATAATATGCAGCCCCATGGGCTAGCCTGAGTTGGAGACGGACATCCTTCACGGCCACCATTTTGCCGTTGATCGAGAACACCCGAACTCGCACTTCCGTGTTTGGAACGAAAAACCCCGCACCTCACACTCGTGTTGACTCGTGTTGGGGATTCGAATACGCCCCAAAATGCAATAAAAATTACCTGCACCTTGCCAATTGCCATAACTATTTGTTTTGCTTAACTTGGTGAGACTGTGAATTTGTTAGCCACTCTACGCTCTACTTAGTTATATTTACTTGCTAGATATCAAGTTTTACAACTAGCGCCAATTTACTTTAATAGCCAAGCATCTTTGGCCATCGTTTGTTTGGTTAAAAACTCGCTAGCTAGCTAGCGAACGAGCTAATCAGCTTTGTCAATGCATAAGTGACCGAGGTATGTAACTAAATCAGGTCTGCTTGCTCATCTAACGCTAGTTAAGTGCTGAAATAATCGCAGTTCATTGTTTATAGCGATTAATATTCACTGTGTGAGGCAAGCGGAGCAAGCAAACTGACTTTTAGCTGGCTAACTTAGCCAGCGAGCTAGTTTACCGACTTCGGTGGCTGACTAACGTCATATTAGGTGGCAATATGTAAATGCTATCTCACGAAATTTTCCTGCCTCGACGCTAGCTAAGTGGCCACGTAATGGCTTTTCACCATTTTTATTGACTTAACTAGCTTGCTAGCTAGGCTAGCGAACTAGCGATTTTGCTAGCTTAGCCATTTATAGTTGGTGTATTTTAATGCTAGCTAGCTTGCTAAATGACAGTAAGTGACATTAAACTAACCATTTACTGTTTCTATTGATTTAGCAATGTGCACAAGATGTAATGAGCTCACTAGCTGGCTAGCTAGGTGGTTCGCTAGCATAGCTAAATGCTAGCTAGCTAAATGGCGAAATAACTCATCGTGATCCATTCATTTCTAGGCATGTAGCTAGCTAATGGTGGCCCCCTATGTGGTAACAGATGCACGGACATAGACAACGGCAATGTAAGGCACTGACCGGCTACCGTACCGTCGTTGCACGTTGTGAACGTTTGCAGAAACTGAGGTACCCCATTGGCTGGGAACAAATCACGGGGTACTCGCCAGCTTATGCAACGGATATGTAGTTCGCAGAAGTGGACTACAAACTGGACTACAAGTGCAAAAGCATATAATTTTTGGCAATAAACAACAAATTTGATGTGATCATTTGTATCTGTATACTCCATAGGCTAATCTCGGAGCGAGGCGGCTCATAAAATTAATACAATTTCGAGCAATGCCAAAAAGTGTCCAAACCCCATTATAAATTCCCATAGGGATTTTACTTCCGACACCAGAAGCTAAGTAGCTGTGACGTCATCACTTTAGTACTCTATAGCTTGCTTCTGCTTGGCTGACAGTCAAAGGTCAAGTCAGATATATGGAAGAAATTCGAATTAATAATAGATGGTGACAACAATGTTATTCGGTTCTTTTGCAGCCACTAAAAAGGGCTGCTTTTCAAAGCCACTAAAGCCACTTCGTTTGTCAGCCAAACTGTAAATAATAATAAAGACATTCCAAATTAAATGCGGAGTTTTGTATTTGATAATAGAGGCGGGACAGATGGGTTACAGGTCAGATTCAAAATTGATTTTTCAGGTAATTGCGGATAATGGGTGGTCCCATGCACGACTTATCCAAAGCGCATTTTCAGCACTTCAAACATTTATTCTGTTACAATTTATGTTTTGTGTGATGGAATGAAAATCCATGACTGCTAATACATAGGCCGACCATTGTCCCTGAACAGCCACCGCTCCAGGAGGGATCTTCCAGAAAACAGTGGGAATGACAGAACTCACCAGTATATCAAGGATTCGTGGCTTTATCCAGAATAATTATTTACAAATACCAACATGCGTAACCTCGCAAGTTTAATCCCAGATTATCTGATTGAACAGGTTCCCTTACGATTTAAACAGCCTGCATCACAGCATACGCTGATGTGTGGACGTCAGTTGCACTAACCATTCTGACATGCATTTTTTGAATATCTTGACAATAATCTTTCTCAATCTCTTTCATTGTTTGCATGAGTGGACGCTGCTGCTCGTCCTTTCATGTATGGTATGTAACAAGCAGAGTGTATGTGCATTGTGCATTCTCCTAAAGATGCATAACACTATCTTACTATGCGACCTTAAATTAGCAGTCAAAAACAGACCATTGACTTTAGACCAAGTTTTTGTTAGTCAATAGCACAGTCACTTTTTGCAGTCTAACGATAGCAATGCGCCATAAATATATGTGACCACACTTCATTTAAAGACCAACACACTAGTGGGTGCTCAGTTTGGCAGAATTACATTTGCTATTAATGCAAGCAGAGAGATAATGACAACTGGTCCGATACATAAACTAGCAAAGACACTTGTGTCGCTCCTTGCACCACAATGCTCCAGGGGCTGTATTCCTAAAGATTCTGAGAGTCCTCTCAGAGAGCTCCTAACTTAGCCGAAAAATTCCTAGCAAGGAGCCTTAGCTTAGGAGTGATTCCAGAACATTCTCAAAGGACTCTGAGCAAGGAATGGACAGAAATTCTTATCTTAGTGGGGAGGTGTGGTTGACCCCATTGCTAGGTATGACTCATTATCCTGAAAGCTATGATTGGTTGATTAGAAACTTAACTAAAAATGGGCTCTCAGTGAAAATGGGCATAGAATGGTCCATGAAATCAAGCCAAACTTTAAAAGAATCTTACAAAATGTGTGAAAACTGAGGCCCACCTGCACAATATTAACATGCTGAGAGTTATATTTATTTGCTTACGTTTATTTACCATGCTGGTAATTTTAGCACTTCACCCATTTGGTATTAACAAGGGGAAAATGGCTCAGCTTTCATCAATTTCTGTGATTCCTGACCAGCCTTGAAGAAGCAGTATTGGTTGGCATTAAAATCTACCACAAACCCGTGAACAGCAATGGAGAAAAAAAGAACAAGAAAACCCAACTGGACAGAGAAACAGTGTTTGCTTCCAGCTCAATTGGTCGATGAACATAAAAGTGTTTTAAGAGGTAAATTTGGCCCCGGTGTCACCGTACAAGCCAAGAGGCAGGCATGGGCGAACATAGCACAGCAGATAAATGCCTCCTTTCCCCTGGTTGTGCGCACATGTGAGGAGTGTGAGAAGCAGTGGTATGTGTTGCAGTCTAAAGCAAGAGAGGAGATTGCAGCACACAAAAGTGAATCTACTCGGACAGGTGAGTGCTGTTCCACTTACTTCGAAGAAAAAGTTAACCTAAAAACATAATCTGTGCATATATTGGTTACTGGATTGTGGGTTGTGTGTTTTTTTTTTTTTTTTTTTTTTTTTTTTTTTTTTTTGGGGTGGACCACCTGCTAAGCAGCTGTCCCAGGTTGCAGAAACCATATTTAATGTCCTGGGACAGTCAGAAGTCAGTGTCGCTGGGCTGAGGGAAGGCATTGACTCTTCAATGATCCAGCTGATTGAAATGCAACAAAGGTAGGACAGTTTTCATACATCAATAGTAAACAAAATGTCAAGAACATTTATTTACTACATAAGCCATTTTTCTTGTATGCATGCTCATTACCCTCGTGGTAGCCTATTCTGTGAAATGAAAAGAAAACCATAATTAAACTCAATGCATTCCTCTTTTTCTGTAGCATGAAGACCTCAGAGGAACCGGGGCCTTCGTCGCAGGTGTATGACTCTCAGCCTGAAACATCACAATTCAGCGAGCCCGCTGCTGCCGCTGCTCCAACACCATCCCTGCTGGACAGAAAATTGGAGCTGATGATGGATGTCCTCACACAGCATAAAAGGGTTCTATGCCTACAGGAGGAGTACTACCGACAAAAATTGATCTTCTAAAAAATTAAATCCTGTGACATATGGAAATTATGCATTCATGTGTCTTTGTGTGTTATATGTATCTAAATGTAGCCTATGTGTAGTAAAACTGTATGGTATATTCAATACAGCCCAGTTTTTCAATTAAGTTGACTGTAACTTTCCTGATATGTAAATTGGGCTCTATAAGGCAGTCCACTCTGGGCCAAGTTCCCCTGTGGAGGGTGAATGTCTTCATCACCATGACCCTCAAGAGGTTCTGTGATCTATCAAGCCTTGCAAATGTTATGTAGTATTGCACAGGCTATGATGACTTTATCAGGCATCAGCCACACCTCTCCGTGCAGCACATGAAAACGCCTCTTCAGTTGGCCAATACCATGCTCCACTACTGCCCTTGTTGTCTTATGGGCCCTACAAGTTAATACAGAGATCATCAGAATTTAATTCAAAACCACTGGAAATGTGAATACATGACAGTGTACATTATTTGAAGGAAATATTTTAAACTATTGGGATACTCCAACATGCTTTTGACAATTTTATTTCCATTCATAATTCTATATTGTTTGGGTCACCTGTTGTAGTTTAGTTGCGGCCCTCGGTTTGGATGGAGGTAAGGTGTTAGGAGTCATGGTTTGCATGGGTAGCCACTGGCCATTTGGCAACAATGTCCAAATTCTTATAGTCCACATTGAAAACAACTTGAACATTGATACTGTGATACCTCTTCCTGTTCACAAAGACTGCTTCATCTTCTGACGGTGCAATGATACGGATGTGTGTCTCATCGATTACACCCACAACACCAGGGAATCCTGTGATGTCCATGAATGCCCTTTTATGAGCCTTTAAGGTGTGGATATCCAGCGGAAACTAGTTGTGTAATAATATGAGGCTGTGACAGCGCTATCAGTGTTTGCGTGATCACCTTGCTGATGGATTATGACAGACCCAAGTCATCACTGCTGCATTGTGGCATTTTTCCAGTTGCTAAATATCTCAGTGCTTTGATAACTTTCAATTCTGGTGATATTGCATTGTGGCGTTTAGTTGGAGAAGTGAGAGCATCTCTAATGAGATCTACCACAAACATGATTCCTGCCCGATCCAATCTGTAGCGTTTAATAAACTCGCTATCAGCGAGTGTTTGGAGAATATTTCTCCTGCCTCTACCTCCTTTGGCCATTATCTCCTCTGTTTAAGAAACTATTAAGCCTCTTAAAAGTCCCCCTCGCTGCTCTTAGCAGATTTCACGCTAGGAGCACTCTTAAGAGCTAAGATTCTTTAGGAATACCTTTTATCTTTACTAGGATCCAGTCTTAACTTAAAGGGGAAATTCTTAGAAAACGTCATGATTCTAAGAAAATTCTTAGAATTTGGTCACTAGGAGCAACTCTTTGTGCTAGGAATCTTCAGGAATACGGGCCCAGGTGTAAGAGAGCCCTTTGCCTCCAATATGCTTAACAGAGGATTTGGTATGGTTTGGGCAATGAGCTGTACCTTTTCCTCTTCGCTCTCTACTCTCTCCATCATTCAGGAACAAGTTTATCTTGGTCTCCTCAATCCAAAGAATCTTGTTCAAGAACTGTACAGGCATTTTTGTCCTCCGCCGCTGCGGTAGCAAGCTGAGCGGGGGACATAGTATTCAGCTCCATCCGTCCGTCCGTCCATCACGTCCCGTTTGTTGTGAACGCGATATCTCAAGAACGGTTTGACCGATTTCATTCATCTTTGGCTTCAATGTGTAATAGTGTGATATGCCGACCCCAGTTGATTTCCGTGACCTGGCAGGGGACATGGTCACGTTTAGTGGCAACACTTGTTGCATATTTATGGTCATGTCAGGGTAAGAAAGGAAGCCCATGAGGCAATGCACCCATCATGCATACTGCCCACTGCACAAGCTACTGAAGGCAGTGTTATAATCTGCCATTGGTTCAGTTGGTCACGTCTAGGCTCAGCACTGTTCTGGTGCAACAAAATGAATTCAGGAGATTACCTGAGTACACTGAATGACCAGTAACCCATCAATGGACTTTTTATTCCCTGATGGCACAAGCAAATTCCACAATGACAATGCCAAGATTCATCGGACTCAAATTGTGAAAGCATGGCTCATCATGCATAAGGAATCATTTTCACACATGAATTGGCCACCTCAGGGTCTGGACCTTAACCAGTTGAAAGTCTTAGGATGTGTTGGAGAAGGCTTAATGGAGTGGTTTGACTCAACCATCGTCAATATGATATCTCGGCCAAAAATGAAAACAAGTATATTCGGCAATGAATGTTCCAACATTGTATGAGATTGTCAAAACAATACCACAACGAATGTGCACCGTGATCAAAGCTAGAGGTGGCCCAACCAAATATTAAAGTGTGAAATTTTTTTTTTTGGACAGGCAGTGTATATACTGTGTGTGTGTGTGTGTGTGTGTGTGTGTGCGCGTGCGTGTGTAAATCTATAAATCTGTGTCCATGAAATTCTAGATGTGCCAAAAACACACCTTAAGCCATCCTTTACCATCTTAGCCAGCTGGTCTTTACCAGAATTTACGGGCGGAAAGCGAGGCATAACAGTCAAACTTAATCCAGGAGGTTTACAACATACTTATCACATCAGGATGAGAAATCGTATAAGTGGTTCTTACAGTTCAGTTGCTATTAAGTCTAACTGCAAACATCTTCAACAAAAAAGTCTCCAGTATTCTTACACCCATCAACACCCTGTCCAGGCCAATAGAAATTCTCCAAAGGTAAAAGCCAACTCAGCCCAACCCATTTTTCATCCAATAGAAAAAGTGTAAATAGACTAATTGGACTTTTCTTTTCTCTTGTGGGTTTTCAGTGCAGATTTACGTCGCATTCTGGAGCAACAGAGAGCTCCATCAACGCATGGAAGAGTAAGTATAAACACAGAAAAACACCAAGAAAAACATCACTCTTTGAGGTCATTGTTGCTGTTGGAGTGTGACTCAGGTCAGTGATGTTTTACATAATCATTGAGTGCTCTAAGAGGCTGTCGTGGCAACATACAGGCTGATCAAAAAGGTTCAAATTCACCATCCCAAGCTTTCCCAATGGTTCTGACATTTACCACACAGAATCACTTCTCTTCCTTGCTGAGGGAAAATCAAAACTCAGTTCTGAGAAACAGCTTTTGTTCTTTTTTTTTATTCAGAATGCATTTTACACTTGCATATAAATGCACATGGCTGTCCAAAGTATGAATTACTGTTGACTGCTTTCTCATGATGTGATAAAAAATATTACTAGAAATACTAAAATTACTGCTGCCTTAGTTACTACCACTGCAACTACTACTATGTACTAAACACACATAATACTATTTCTGATAATAGTAGTGTAATGTGGTAAATATGGTAAAGTATTGACTTTTTTTTGAAGCCCAGTCTGGAGCTAGGTTGGGCATGTCCAGGGCATGCCCAGAGGGGAAAGTCCCAGAATGGGAGGGGGCTGGACAAGAGTATATAAGGAGAAAAATTGAGAGAGTAGAGTAGTAGGAGAAATTGCAAGAAGGATACATTTGACCAGACCTGTCACTCTTTTCAAGACCTGTTAAGCTTTTTGTGGATTTTTGCCTGTGTTGGAGCATTTTCCTGTCCCAGGACATCACAACATAGCAGCCCATCTCCATTACAGGGAATTGTAAATATCTCATTTTTTTATTTTCTTTTCAATCTTGGTCAGTAATGTAGGGTGTAGATTAGTTCTATGTGTTTGTTTAATTAAATCTGTTGAACTTAAAGGATTTTGTCTGTCATCCCTTGCTGTCCGTGACGCCATAACAAATTGGGGCCATAACAGTAGTAAATCATTTGCAAGTACAATCCATTTCCAAAAAAGTTGAGACACTGTGTAAAATGCACAAAAAAATGCCATGAAAATGCTCTTGCAAATCATTTAAAGGTACAGTGTGTAACTTATTTGGCATTTTCTTAGCAAAAATCAAATATTGCTTTCATAAATACGTATTTATCGAAGTGTAATCACAATTGCATACAAATGAAAGCTTTCTCGTAGCTTAGAATGAGTTGTTTATAAATACATAGGTGGCAGTGCACCCACCGGAGGCTGCCATGTTGCATCGCAATCTTTGAATGCAGTAGCTGACAGGGGTAAACTTGGTTGGCCTTTCGCGTTTTACCTTTAAATCCCCGTGTGTTGTCGGGGGCGGGAGGAGAAGCAAGCAAAGACGACTGTTTTGGTGAAAGCGCCCTGCGGTTCATATACTTGCCCTTTCCCTTGAAATGGAGGACCATGGATACTCTTTGCCCCATGAGAGGGAAGGAAAACTACCCAAGAAAAGAAAAAGAAAACATGACCAGGATAAAACAAGAGTCTACATCGGCGTAGCTTTTCCCAGGTGGAGACAACTCATGAGCGAGAAGGACTTGAAAACGGACACGGATCTTGCAACCATTCTGCTAGACAGGTAATTAAATCTAACAGTGAAGTTTATTTTGGCGTAATTTTAGAACCAGGGCAGAGTAGTCCAGCAACTACTTTACCCTCCCGTTTAAGTCGGATAATCTGCTGTTACTTGCAATATAAAACGGCAGAGACAGCTAGTTTGTCAGTTAGCTTACACTGGAAAAGCTCCGTTGCAACAATTTTCAGTTGCTGTTACTCTGCACATAAGTCATAGTAGTAGGCGACCGTGCGTGATGTAACTCTTTCAATCGAATTTCCCGAGAGTTTTTCTCGTGTTTCATGCTAATTTTTTTCAGCTGATTTGCCGGATGGGGGGGTTGATGTGCTCCCTCTAGTCAGACAGAATAGATCAAAGTGATACCAGTTTATCATCTTAGTGACTAAGTGAATTAATCACTAGAACCGCAAGCATTCTAACGCTAAAAGTATCTCCAGGTAAAAATGATTTTGAATTGCCACGTCTCCCACCCCCCCCCAGAAAACTTTTAAACAGAAAGTAAGAGAAACGGCGAATTTAAACAGTGGATTAATATGCTCCCGTCAATTATTGTACAGCTGGTCTTCCAGGCGAACACGGTAACGATTGCTTAAATTTCCTGTTTCTGTGTAATGTTGTACTTGGTTGTATAACGCAAAGAAACACGTAGAGTATTTTAATTGCCGATTTTGAGCTGTGCGATTGAAACCATTTTGTTTGTCTTGTAGTTTTCACGGTGCTCCATGTAACTCACTTGGAAGAATAAATATTAACGTGGACATCAGTAAGAAGCGTGAACTCTTCTCTGACCAGTATAGTTATAGACATATTGACACATTCTTGACTCTTCGCGGCTTCCGTAGTGGTAATGACTTGCTTAGAGGGGGAGGTGCCAGAGAATACTACTCGGTTGTTTGCATTTTATTAGCGCACCACTAGATGGGAGTAATTCTCACACACTGCGGCTTTAAACTCTATATTTAATTGAAAATAGTACAAAGACAACACATCAGATGTTGAAACTGAGAAATGTTCCTGATTGAAAAATATCTGCTCATTTTGAATATGAAGTCAACAACACAGTTCAGAAAAGTTGGAACACGTGCATGTTTACCACTGTGTTGTATCACCTCTTTGCTCAACATCACTGTACGTCTCTGGATACTGAGAAGACCGACTGCTGTAGTTTTGAAAGCCAAATGTCCTCTCGTTCTTGCTTGATGCAGGATTTCAGCTGCTCAACATTTCACAGCCACCTTTGTCATATTTTTTGTTTCACAATGCGCCAAATATTTTCAGAGGGTGAGAGGTCTGGACTACAGGCAGGCCAGTTCTGCACCCAGACTAATTTTCCTACCGAGCCATGTTGTTGAATTACGTGCATAATGTGGTGTTTGGCATTGTCTTGCTGAGTGAGGCCTCCCCTAGAAAAGACATCTGTATGGCAGTACATTTTGCTCCAAAACCTGAATATACTGTTCAGCATTAAAGGTGTCGTCACACATGCGCAAGTTATCCATGCAATGTGCACTAATGCACCCCCATACCATCGCGGATGCTGCCTTTTGAACTGTGCACTGATAACAAGCCGCATGGACCCTCTACTTTTTAACCCAGAGGATGCAGCTTCCATGATTTCCAAAAAAAAAAAAAAACACACATTTTGATTGGTCAGACTACAGGACAGTTTTCCCTTTCGCCTCAGTCAATCTTAAATGAGCTCGGGCCCAGAGAAGGCAGCAGCATTTTTGGATCTTGTTGGTATATGGTTTCATCCTTACATGACAGAGTTTTAACTTGTATTAGCATATGCAGTGACACATTGTTCCACGAGGTGTATATTTTTAGCATTATACAACTTTTCCAGTCTTTTGTTGCTCATGTCTCAACTTTTTGAAACGTGTTGCTGCCATAAAATTCAAAATGAGCAAATATTTTTCAAAAAACAGTAAAATTTCTCAGTTTCAGCATTCCATATGTTAACTTTATACTATTTTCAATTGAACCCTTGAGTTCCAACTCTAAGGAACTCTCTTTTTCAAAAAAGGGAAAAACTGATTTTTTTTTTGCCTGTATGTTATGACCCATGTATTCTTAGTTTATTTCTATACAAGAGAGTGTCATTGGGATACTTTTGGCAGAAATTACAAGAAAGCTACCCTTTTTGTTGTAAGATATGCAGACCTCTAATTCTTTAAAGTTGAGCCCTTTGGAAACTCAATGATTCAATTACAACCCCATTTCCAAAAACGTGTTGCTGGCACCGAATTCAAAATGAGCAAATATTTTCAAGACACAATAAAGTTTCTCAGATTAAACATTTAATATGCTGTATTTGTACTGGTTCCAATAAAATTAAAGAGTTAAGTGATTCGCAAAGCATTGCATTTTGTTCTTATTTGAATTTGATACAGCGTCCCAACTTTTTTGGGGATGGGGTTGTAATTATAAGGCTTAAGTAATTTGCAAATCATTGCATTCTGTTTTACATCTTTCAGTGTCCTGACTTCTCTGGAAATGGGGTTGTAAATAATACTGTGCCATCAATAATTGTTTCTACACATTGAAATAATTTCATGAAAGCCGTATCACCGGAAAGCAGCCACGGCTTACATGGGGCTGGCAACAATGCTTCACTTTTGGTGAGGATATTTATGACAAATAATGGCCTCTCATGGTGTATTGTGTAATTATTTTGGCACATAATTATATGGCCATGTTGCAAGAGGCAGGCAGGTCAAAACACTACGAGTCTATTTGGGACCATAATTTACAAAAATGAAGATTGTGATATATCGATGGAGACTTGAAACTTGCGATAGATACCATAAAATAATGTGGAAAATCATTATTGAAACTAGAAAAGGCTAAATTTTCTGAAGAAAATTTGTGTGCTTGCTTCAGTGAAAAAAAGTTGAAGAGGTTAGCTTACAAAATGAAGGTGCTTGGCAACTGAGAGGTAAAGGAAATTGCTGAAGAAATGTTGAAAAACTGCTGAAATGTAAACACAAGACTTTAAAGGGGCAATAAGCGAAATCGTTTCACCGCTAGGTTTGCTGTTGTGCACTGCCTGTAGACCAAAACAAAGTGTGTCATGAGCCACACCCCCCTCTACCTCTGCTATTCGGCAGAATGACGGGCCAGTTTGAGTTTCCGCGGCATTATTACTCAGTACATCAAACCTGAAATGCTCACGAAACTGCAGATTTGCGCTAATTGCAATTGTTAGCTGGCTGCCTGGCTACTCATTTAACACAACCGTAACACCTGGCCCATTGCTGGGACCGAGCCGCTAACAACTCAAGCTCCGGACATTAACCCATGCCACGATTGTCACATTAAATTTAATTGAATCGACATAGCGACATGTGCCTAACGATACTGTAACACAAATTAAAGCAGACTTTTGACTTTATGTTGTTACTTACTTGTCCAGGAGAAGAAGAGCTAGCTCCGACCCTAATTTTAGCCCCTTTAGCTCTTGCAGTGCTCTCCACCTTGGAAATGCAAGGCTAATATTAATCGGGGGTTCTGTCCCTTCTTAACCAACGACCGTTGTTTTTTTAGAAGTAATTTCGGATCCTGCTCGTCTTCAGGTGAGCGTTTCATTCCGCTCTCCGCCATTTCGCTTTTTAAAAAATACGCGCTGCCACTGCTCACTAGCTGTATGAATTCATTCTCGGGAAGGAGGAGGAGGCGATTCAGCTGACTGGCTGTATGAATGCATTCTCGGGAAGGAGGAGGCGGCGATTCACATGAACATACATGAACGCGCAGCCGGACCGCGCTTGTAAGCAAGGGGCTGGAGATCAGCGCAGAGAGCGGGTATGTGACATCCTGCTATACTCCAGATGAAATTACACCTCTCGTTCTTCACATAGCGATTTTTAATTCCTTCAATCTAGAAATGATGCATTTTCGCTTATTGCCCCTTTAAAGCTGAAAGTAATTGTTTAAGGAATTCTGACTTTTCAGCTGCATCATGGCCGAGTCTACTCCGCTTCAACTAAGCTGTGAAAAAGGTCAATTGGAGTCAATGAGGTTGACGCATCTCTCTATAGCTCTGAGCGTATCTAGGTCAACGCAGTGCATGCTGAGAAATTAGCTTTATATCGGAGCAAACATGGCAGGCCACATTGGCAGACAGCGGCCTCTGTTCATTTCAGTGCACTGTGTGTTTGCTAGCTAAATAGCAAATAATAGCAAGCTGCAAAATATCGTTAACAGATGTTGTGATTTTATTCACGGCTCCCTTTTTATTTCTGTGCTATTATTAGCTAGTTAGCTCGGGAACACACAGCGCACAGAATGTCTTCGAAACAGGTCGAACTTGAGCGTTGAAATTGCCATCACTGCAGATGACATAATCAATAGCTAGCTAACGATAACGATTAAACTACTCAATGAGTATGGAAAAGTTACGTCTGTTGGCTTAGACGCCAAGGCGTCTCTTACATACTGGTGCCTCAACCTCCCCTTACGAAAATGAACTAAAGAGTTACTATAGTATACTATAAGAATTGAATAGTGTTGTAAAGTGTGGTTGTGGGGTTCAATAGTATGTTTCACCAGCTATAGTATTACAATAGTTTTTTTTCTGTAGTGTTATTTTATTAGCTATGGTAGCCCTACAATATTTCAATAGTGACACTAAAATCTCTATAGTGCGTTCCAAAAAAACATACAATTACTACAGTAATACTATAGTTTTTTGGTGGTAAATTTTATGGTATTCCAATAGTGGTTTTTTGTAAGGGTCAAAGATTGTAAGTCCAATCTATGAAATGGAGGTAGCATACTGAAGAGGAGAGTCTGCTGAGCAAAATATGTCAAAATGGTGCGTGTAGTGCCAAAAATATGGGAACACAAGCAAGTTATAAAACTATGTTTTTCAGCTTCACAACTAGAATTTTCTTGTCTCATTTAATACAGGAGTTAATGGACTTTTGGTTTGTGCTCCGCTCTGAACGGAATCAATAGCTGAAACGGTGTAGGAGGAGTCAGTCGGCCAAATTTAGGTGGAAGAAGAAAAAAGAATAATAAGAAGAAGAAGATGTAAGAGAATAGAGTGTGCTGCTTCTTTGCTGAAACAAGCACACAATAATAAATCAGGTGGGAAAGTAGGGTCATTTTCTCATAGACCTCTATAGCATTGCAACAAAATTGGGACATTGTGTAAAATGTGAATAAAAACAGAATGCAATGATTTGCAAATCCCTTTTAACCTATATTCAATTGAGTACACTACAAAGACAAGATATCTTATGTTCAAACTGATAAACTTTATTGTTTTTTTTGGAAATATTCACTCATTTTGAATTTGATGCCAGAGAGGAATGTTAATTTTTTTCTTTCTCAGTTTGGACATCTCTTTATAGCATTTTATGCATGCACTTTGAATGTCAGGAACGAATCTAACACCGAAGTTGGCGTCACTTACATGCACAGGTGCTACTAATCCTAGCCCTAACCGGCATCAATTCATTTTTGCTCTGCTAAGAAGTGAGTGGACGTCGTTTACATGCACAGTCGCTGTTCGAATAGGCAGTCCCTTTGTAGAATCCGACCACAAAGTCGTCATGCACAAAACCGATTTAGCTTGTGCAATAAAACAAGAGGGTGGCAGGGAGTTGACAGAAAATCCCTGAAACGTTATGAGTACATGCCAACTCAGATCATTACCTTATCCTTTCGAAATAAAGAACGACAAATCCTCTACCTTTAGTACTCTATACAGGACTGAAGTACACGTTGTGACGAATCCATCTGAGGCTGAGGGGGGCACGCCCGGGTTCAATGACCGGGAAGGGCTCGCTCCTGCTCCGCCGGGTTGGATCGTCCAAGTGGTGAGAGGAGAAGAATGTGGGGTAGGCAACCCGATCCATATACATAAAGGAGACAGACTCGAACTTGGGGGCGGCTAGACAGTAACTTTATTAAGGCACTCCATAGCCATGCGTAACGCCCAACGAGTGGTCCACCATTTTCCTACTCTCAATCTCACTCTCACAAGTAATCTGCACAATAACAGATCCTTATATATCATCACGTCGCATGCAAATACACGTCATCACATTGATTCCAGGGAACCTGTATCATTCAGTCACACGCGCATACCGGTTTATCATGCTCGTTGCAACTTTTATGATCACACATTTCGACTGGCGACTAGTTTAGCAATGTTTTCCAGCTAGTGATAGCATGACAACTAGCTAGCATGTCAGATACCAGTTGGCTAGATAAATCGTTGGAGACGATTATTTGACTGAGCATAAACGGGGTACTAGATGATTTCATTGACACAGCCTGACACAAAGCAAGTTCAAACGCACTAGAACCAGATCTAGAATGAAGGATTAAGCTAACAATTTGTACTTACTTGTCCAAAAGTAACAATGCCAGGTTGCCATTGGTCGGACATCCCTCATCCTCTAGTCTTTCAGCTCTCGCCAGCGAGTGAAAGCCGGTCGAATGTTGACTCTAGTCCTGGATTTTATTTTATCGCTGTCTCTTTTCCTCTTAAATGTCTCCTCGGTCAACACCTTTGCCTTCATCGGTTTCCTCGCTGCTTCAGCCCTTACAACCACTTCCGACTCTGCTTCATTCTACATTCACTCACTCGTCTTGAGAGACGAGGGGGAGGGGGATTGTGTGACGTATGCCGCAAAGCAGTAAGTAAGTTTTTAGTTCTTTTTGGGCCTGGGTGGCCTGGGTTCCTACCCGAAACCCGAAGTTACATAGTGCCAGTGAAGGCGATGCAGGCGCAATCGAGCCATGACAAAGGTGTCATTCAACCTATTGTGAGTTGATGTATTGCAAAAATGATCTTGGAAATATATATTTGAGAGTGAAAAAACTAAATAGTGCTGCTTTAAATCTCATGAAATACAAATGTGCAAATCGGATAAAAGTAGACAAAATTACAAGCATGTAACCTCCCTGGAAAAGGGGTTTTCTCACTGTTCTGAACAGCCACTTTTTTGGGAATAATTTCCTCACTGATATTGCGAGCAGGACCATTGTAATTTATAATATTTTCTATCTACGGTAGCCGACACAGGTCACAACAAACACAAACACCACAACACGAACGCAAAAGCCACAACATGAATGCAAAAGCCACAACACGAACGCAAAAGTTCACAACACGAATGCAAAAGCCACAACATGAATGCAAAAGCCACAACACGAACGCAAAAGTTCACAACACGAATGCAAAAGTTCACAACACGAATGCAAAAGCCACAACACGAACGCAAAAGTTCACAACACGAATGCAAAAGCTGCAACACAAATGCAAAACCCACAACACGAATGCAAAAACCACAACACAAGTGACTCTGGGACTACAATTCCCAACGGACCCAGAGACCGACAGGAAGTTTCTTTAGGGAGTTTTCAATGAAGCAGGACAAGTAAGTGAAAGTAAGTTGTGCTTCTATAAGGCTAGCGATAATAAATACCACTTTCTGACTGTTATAAATCATCCGTATTGTACTGTTCAAAGTGTTTATGTTTGTATATGTATGTAATCTGCCAGTTAACGTCAGATTTGCGGTGGAGCTAATTTCGCCAACTTTGGTACAAACTTTCTACCTTGGGTAACAGTAAAGTTAAGTCTTTCAGATTTCAAAGCTGTGTGAGATGATCACGGACAGTTTGAGAAGTAGTGCTATAACATTATATCGTATTCTTAAATTATGATTTATAACAGTGGTATTTATTTACAGTGGTAAAGTGGTATTTATTACAGCTAGCATTATATAAGCACAACTTACTTTCACTGATATGTCCTGCTGCATCCACCGTTCCAACATTACCGATGATTGCTTGCACTTAACAGTGCTGAATACTGCTTTGATGGGGTTTTCAAGGCAGTATCGATGTGATAAAACAACAAAATATTTGACAGGACCATTCATAGCTCACCACACACTGTTAACAAACAGAGCTCAGGATAACTGTGCTGATTAACTAGTTGAGATAACACTGTTGACGAACAGGTCATGACCTGTTTTCAATCATTCATTTAAATTACCATCACAGAAACTCCGAAAACTCTCAACATTATCAAGTGTGGCCAGATTTCATTAATAACACACACCTGTCAACTCTCACGCATTCGGTGTGAGTTAAGTGGCATATTAACGTTCCTCTGCTGTAGTCAGTATCTATCTCTAGTTAAAAGACCATTAGGTCTCATTATCATGTAGGTTACAATGAAGTGTGGTCTTAACTCATGGTGATAATGAAAAATAAAAATGTTCTAAAATAGCCAGAAATGGCTGCCTGATGGCACACTCAACTGTGATGAAGCCGTGTAACTACCTAGGTGCCAGTGATGCTATGATAATAACACAATATGGCAATTGATTTTTCTATATGCGATGAGAAAAATATAATGCTGTGAGAAAAAAGTTTCTCCCCAAATATGCATTAATAACTATGTTTGATCATCCAGCAATGTACGCACAACAACTTCATTACAACATCCAAGGCTTTGGGTCAGTGTAGGCTAGCTATTGCACCCCGGTAAAACTGTTCTATGCACCCAACGCTTTAAACCCATACTTGTTTGGGTTAAGGGCTTGCCTTAACTTCCCATATTCATTTTTATTGATGTAGTTAGCATTGAAATATACTAAATAGGGAAAATCTGTTGTAAAATATTCATTAATTTTCAGTTACAGCACAGCATGATGGAGTCCATGCCTGCAGTGGACACAGGCCTGCCAGGACATGGTAGTAAGTCTACAGCTAGACAAATGAATGCATAATTCGGGCAATGTGTTTTATTATTCATTCCTCAAATGATACTGAATTGGCTGAAATTAAAAAATTATTTACAAAATATCACATTTTATTTCTTTTAATTGTACCTTTAAAGTATAATGCCTAATAATGGCATTGATGTTGTGATATACTTATGCGTGAATACGCACATGGAACTACAGTACATGAAATATGAAGCATAATAAAAGCATTAAAAAATTGTTGTGCAGATGTTGTATTGACTTTGCATTGCATTATCAGGTAAAATGTGCGGCTTATTGGAGATAGCTACATCCGATGTGGGTAGCATCGAGCCAGGCACACCATGGGCAGGAGTCTTGGACTGCGGGCACAATGCTCATGGTTTTGCTGGGGAGATCTGAGGTGGAGGTCCCTTCTCCCTTTTTTTAGCCAGTCCCAGAGAGGAAGAGCAGCCCCAGATGTCCTGCTCATCCACTGCGGCGGCAACGACCTGGGCAGGACCAAAGCAGTGGAGCTTGTCGCAGCAATGAAGCAGGACCTGCAGCACCTTCACCAGAGCTATCCAGGGATGAGAATCATCCTGTACTCCATCACCGAGAATCGCTGGTGGAGGGCTGCTATCCAGGGAGGATAAATAGGACTAGGCCATGGGCGAACGGTGCAATGGCTGTATTTGTTAGGGGAGAATTAGGCGGAGACTTTGTTGACCATCATAACATTAAGTTTGACAGCCCTGGTATATTTTTGAGGGATGATGTTCATTTATTCCCTTTCGGAAATTACATCTTTTTAAGGGCCCTATCGCTGTCCCTTGAAGCAGCAACCCAGAGTAGGTGAGGGTACACCTGTAATGCGGGAACTGACATGCCGTCATTCTTTTCTGTTATAAAAATTCTAAGTGTGTCCTTCTCCTACTCTGTGTTGTAATTTAAGAGGTTATTCTTTTTGATCAAAACTCTTTTAATTTGTCTGGGATTCTTTCTTTATGTGATGAGTAAGGTCTTGTTTTTTTTTCAAATTGTTTTGTAGAAGAAGTACATTGCGGTCATTGCACCGTTCACTCATCTTCCACTGTCATCTTCCTCTTTCTCCATCACCCTCTCCTTCCCCTCCCCCAAAAAGCCCATTCTCTGCTAGCCCAGCCAAACTTATCTCTCAACACATAGTTGGTGACTACCCCACGGTATGTCAGTTTGCTGTACCCAACGTTGGATATAGCTGTCTTTATACACTTGGTCATGCCTCCATCCCCACCCCAAATTACTAGTGTTTTCTAACAAGGCATTTTATTATCATTATACATTTATACATTAAACATGTTTTTTTTTTTCAATCATAATTAATTGTGAAGTATTTCGTCAGCTCTGCTGAGCATTCGGAAGATGAATTCAAGCACTCAAAATTAAAAAGGTTATAGGTTTTAAGGTTTGAATTATGAAGGGCAGACCATTATCATAAAATTGAGTACCACCACTACAATCAATGTGATCTAGCACTTCAGAAATATGATGAGACAATATTCAATTTTTAATCAAGACAAGACTTTATTAGAAAACTTAATGGGAGGAAAAAATGTAGAAAGGCACAGCCTCCGGTTCACTGACATGCAGAACTTGGGAGATTAACTGATAATGAACTCCACGAGGCCAGGATATCTCTGGAAAATGACACAGAAAAAAATAGCAGTAAACCCAAAGTAAAGATAACACTGTAAAGCCAGAAAAACATTTGAGTGCAGGCCTACAAGTCATTGTATTCCACAGGGAATGGTTGTGGTTGTGCGTCAAGCACGAAACTACCTATGGTAGCTAAATGTAATTTGGCTGGTCAGAATTGAATAAGTAGTTTTCCACTTTAAAACATATTTTCCTCATACTGTCGCTCATACTGTATAAAAGAGAAGTTATGGGTCTCTAGATATGGTTACAAATTAAGCGCAGGAAAAAAGTGGGCATGGCTCCCAAATTTCCCAGGGCAATAATGCCGAAATGACAGAAGGTATGAAGCTGAAATTTTGGATTCTTTCATTTGGGGTCCAAAACTAACTTTAGAATTTTTTCAATCAAATCTGATATGTCAGCGGGGAAGTTTCTGGAATCTCCGTGAATTGACGTGGAATGAACCAAGGAAGATTTTTTTCCCCCAAATTTGGATTTCTCTAATGTCCTTCCTGGATAACATACAGTTGCTATTTATAACCATAATGCATTTGGATAAATATAACATGCTACAGCATCATACAGAGGATTCTGAAGGACCCGCAAAGGATATGGATAGGTTAGCAAGTCTCTTAAATTGTTGATATTTTGAACTTTTCGGCCACTGGTGCATAATGTCACAAAATCGTGTCTTTCTGAATAACAGTTTATGTTTTCATTTTTAAAAACTGCCTATTTCATGCACAATATGACATTGATTTGTAGAAGGTTAAAGAGGACCTATTATGCTGATCCTTCTTTTAATACATATAGGTAATGTTATAATGTTGGATGTCCATACTCAACTTCTGAAAAGTTTCTAAATATAAGATACAGGGGTTTTGCCGTAATCCAAAAACGTGATTTTGTGAACATGATTTCCACTCTGAAAAGCTCTTTCCGAGATCTTCACGAGATCTGGGCAAAACCTGATGTCAGGTTGTGCCATCTAATTAATACAGACCTAGCCAAAGCCAATCACAGCACTGGACCTGCCCACACCGGAAACTATTCTAGCAGACATGAACAACCGCGGATCATACTATGCCTTAGTAGCGTCTTTTTCCAGAAATACAAAAGAAGAACCGCAGATCATTTGAGGTTCAATTTTGTCAGTATCTCTCCCAAAGCTGCTCGTCCGTTTACTTTTGGACGCAAAGAAAAGCACCTATTCCTCTCCCAAAGACGATGCCTCCAGAAATCAGTGGGTAGCTTTTTTGTTTGCTGGCGGTGAACAGCCACAGCCAAAGGGAACGTTAGCTGTTTGTGCTCAGCATTTCACCAAAGACAGATTTGTCAATAAAGGATAATTCGACACAGGATAAGCGTTTCAGCTGCTTCTCAAACCTAAAGCAGTTGCATCGATCAAGCGCTCAGAGCCACAAGCTGTAAGTAATGATATAACACCAAATGTAAGTGAAGCTAACGAGTTACGGGAGGCTAGCAGGACCGTTAACGATAGTTAGCACTAACAACTGGCCTCAAACGCAGGCTTTGTAAAATACCTGAAGATAAAGCCTGTATGTCCGCAACTTACAAGGTATGTTTCCATCCACTTGTCAAGTTCGCCAAAAATATTCATGCGAATAAAGCTGGTGAAAATACGTTTCCATCTAACAGCATTAAAGCGAATAAAAAGTAGCCTGTAATGACGCCACATGCTGTTATGCGATCAAATTGGTGTATCAAGTACATTTCTGACATTTTAAGCTGTTTCCATTGTTATGGCATCAATTTGTTATGACGTCACGGACAGCAAGGGATGACAGACAAAATTCTTAAACTTCAACAGATTTAATTAAACAAACACTTAGAACTAATCTACATTCTACCCTACTGACCAAGGTTGAAATAAAAAAAAAGATAGTTACAGTCCCTTGGTAATTGAGATGGGCTGCTATGTTGCGATGTCCTGGGACAGGAAAATGCTCCAACACAGGCAAAATCCACAAAAAGCTTCACAGGTCTTGAAAAGAGTGACAGGTCTGGTCAAATGTATCCTTCCACAATTTCTCCTTGCAATTTCTCCAACTACTCTTCCCCTCTCTCAATTTTTCTCCTTATATACTCTTGTCCAGCCCCCTCTGAGGCATGCCCAGGACATGCCCAACCTAGCTCCAGACTGGGCTTTACAAAAAAAAATGGTCAATACTGCCATCTAGTGGCTTCTTTTTTCCCCATTACACCTCCATTCTAAAAGGGAAAAATTTTGACTCATAAAGGCAAAATTTTTCTTTTCAATACAAAAATGGTTAAGTAGACACTTGTGTATATATACATATAATACAATATGCTAATAAACACAGGTGATATATATACACATACTCAAACACGGCATAAGCAATCAGTAATTACATTGTCAGTACCCTTTACATGCTTAATTTCCAAGTCAAACTCCTGTAAAATCAAACTCCAATTCAATAATCTCCGATTCTTGTTTTTCATCTTACTCAAAAACATTAACGGATTGTGGTCAGTATATACAATCATTGGCTTTTTCCCCGTACAAACATAGACCTCAAAGTGTTGTAAGGATAGAACCAGAGCCAACAGCTCCTTCTCAATTGTGGAATAGTTCTTTTGGTGGCGATTGAACTTCCTGGAGAAGTATGCCACGGGATGCTCAATGTCATCAGAGTCACTTCTCTGTAGGAGCACAGATCCACAAGCTTGGTCGCTAGCATCGACCGCTATGGAGAACGGTTTGTTGAAGTCAGGAGATTTGAGCACGGGGAAGTGACACAGCAGAGACTTCAGGTGATCGAAGGCTCTTTGGCATGCTTCATCCCAAGTGAACTTTACGCCTTTCTTCAGTTGGTTGGTGAGACTGAGAGCAATCTCAGCAAAGTTCTTGCAGAACTTGCGGTAGTACCCGATCATTCCAAGGAAGCGGCGCAAAGCTTTTTTGTTGTCAGGAACTGGAAAGTCCATGATGGCTTGGACTTTAGCATTTATGGGTGCCACCTTACCCTGGCCTATGACGTAGCCAAAATACGTGACAGTAGCACAACCAAAGTCACTCTTGTTCAGGTTAACAGTCAGGTTAGCCTGGATCAAGCGCTGGAACAACGTCTCTACATCTTTCAGATGTTCTTCCCAGGAGTCACTCCATGTGATCAGGTCGTCATTGTACGCACCCGTGTGTGGCAATCCGGCGATTGTAGACTGTATCATCCTTTGGAACATGGCTGGGGCATTTTTCATGCCAAAGGGTAGGACTTCATACTGGTATAACCCAGATGGTGTGGCAAAAGCAAAGATGCTCTTGGCCATCTCAGTTAAAGGCACACACCAATAACCCTTCAATAAATCAATCTTGGTCAGAAACTTTGCTTGCCCTACTCTATCGATACAATCATCAATCCTAGGTATTGGAAACACATCAGTTCTAGTTACAGCGTTGACTTTGCGATAATCTGTACAGAATCTAGTACTTCCATCAGGTTTTGGAACTAGAACATAGGGTGAACTCCAATCTGAGTTAGAGGGTCTGATAATATCATGTTCTAACATGTACTCAACCTCTTTCTCAGCAATCTTTATCTTTTCAGGATTCATCCGGTACAGATGCTGTTTTATTGGTTTGGCATCACCAACATCTACATCATGAGAGGCAATAGAAACTCTCTTTGGAACATCAGGAAATAGATCTTTATATTTCTTGATCAACCTCTCAAACTGATCTTTCTGTGAGGGTTCTAAGTGCTGGAGTTTTACATCAAGATTTTGCAACACTTCAGAATTTGACAATTTACATGAAAGAACTTCAGCTTTAATTCTAGGTTCATCATCTTGAAACTCCCCCTCATCTTCACAAGTCTCAGTCATTGGAGGATCTGAAGGGACAGCTGCAACCCTAGCATTCCTATCATGATAAGGCTTCAGCATGTTAGTGGGACACAACTGTTTTGGCTTTCTCCTATCTGGAGTCTTCACAATGTAATTGAGATCATTGAGTTTTGTCAGAATTTCATAAGGACCATGAAATCTAGCCTGCAATGGATTGGACTGCGAGGGAAACAACATAAGGACCTTGTCTCCTGGTTTAAACTCACGGCTTCTAGCCTTATGATCATACCAAGTTTTCATTTTTCCCTGACTTGATTTCAAGTTCTCTTTGGCTAGTCACAAGCTGCACGCAGTCTTTCCTTGAACTTGCTAACATAGTCTAACAGACTGATATGCGGCTCTTTCTCTTGCCATTGTACACGCAACAATAGCAAAGGTCCTCTCACTTCATGGCCGAACACTAGCTCAAACGGACTGAATCCAGTAGACTCCTGCACTGCTTCTCTAGCTGCAAACAACAGCAAATGAACACCTTCATCCCAGTCTTTTCATGGTCATAACAATAAGTCCTCATCATTGTCTTGAGAGTGGAATGAAACCGCTCTAAGGCACCCTGACTCTCTGGATGATAGGCACTGGAAAGAATCTGCTTCGCACCTAGTTCATACACAACCCGCTGAAACAATCCAGAAGTGAAATTGCTACCTTGATCTGACTGAATTTCCCTGGGAAGGCCAAACAATTTGAAGAACTTTATCAAAGCCTTCGAGATTGCAGTTGCCTTGATTTTGCGTAGAGGTATGGCTTCAGGGAATCTGGTAGATGCACACATGATTGTCAACAAGTACTGATTTCCAGATCTAGTCTTGGGTAATGGACCAATACAATCAACGATGACCTGGGAGAAGGGCTCCCCAAATGCTGGGATAGGCTGCAATGGAGCTACAGGTGGGTCTAACTGGTGTTTTCCAACTACCTGACAATTGTGACAGGTTTTGCAAAAGTTGGAAACATCTTTCCGAAGTCCAGGCCAGAAGAAGTGTTTCATGATCTTGTCAACAGTCTTGTTAACACCAAGATGACCTCCTAAAGGCAAACTATGAGCCATTGTTAAGATCTCATTCCTGTAGACCTTCGGAACAACAATTTGCTTGACCACTGCCCAATCTGCATTGGCAGGGATATCAGGAGGGCGCCACCTCCGCATCAACACTCTATCCTTGAGATAATACCCAACTGGAACTGCGTCTATTTCTTCATCAGGAAGGGCCCACTTCTTTAGTACACAAATTTCAGGATCATTGGTTTGCTCCTGAATTAACCGCTTTCTGGACAGAGACAAGTCTCCAGACACATCAGAATCACCAGACCCATCTGGCTGGCTGAATAGAGAACTGATAAAAGTGTCTGATAAGTCCTCAAACGGAGAAACCATAGTAGCCTGAATAGAGTCATGAGGCGAACCACCTGAGTCATGACTACTCAATGTGCTGGACGGCACCACATCATCTTCTTCTTCAGCCTTCTTGGCCATAGCACGGGTCACTGCACAGGAAGGATACAGAGATGGGTCTTCATCGCCATCTTCAGTGCTCGGCTGTGAAGTAAGATGAACAGGGGGAACTACATTGCCCCCAGCCAGGTCATTGCCTTGCAACAGAGAAACACCCTTGATAGATAGACTTGACATGAGTCCCACCTTTACCTGTCCTGTAACTAAATCTGACTTCAAGAATACAGAGCGCAGGGGTACAGATACAGTCCTCCCTTCAATACCCTGTACAAGTATGAAATCCCCAGAAGCGGTCTGATCATGTAACTCCAAGGAGTCCATCAACAAAAGTGACTGAGAAGCTCCGGTATCCCTTAGGATATATATGGGGACAGGAGGAGAATGCTCATTCAGAGCCACAAATCCCTCTGACACAAATGGAAGGAATTCCTCCCTCACAAAGTCAGCAGTATCAGGCTTCTTAGCCTCACAAGGAGCAGGCAATTTAGCAGATCGGTCATCTACTACAGGGGTTTCTAACCTTGTCTTCACAAAGGCATTGGGTTTGGTATCCTTTTCTTTTTCTTTCTTAGCTTTAAGGAACCAACAGTTAGTTGTAACATGACCAGATTTCTTGCAATAATTGCAAACTAGACCACTTTTGTCACTGTCAGCTTTCACACTTTGATCAGACTTTTGACTGGATTTCTGAGCACCATCACCAGATTTGTCTTTGGGTGAGGAATCTTGGGTATCACCATTACCTTTCCTCTGAAATTGGGACCATCTATTCTTACTGCCAGACTGAAATTTGGACTTATGTGTGAGAACATATTCGTCTGCAAACTTGGCAGCTGATTGCAAATTCAGTGCTTGGTTCTCATTAAGGTAGGTCTTAATATCATCCTTGACACAGTTCCTGAATTCTTCAACTAACACCATCTCTTTTAGTGAGTTGAAATCATCCTTGACCTCCATAGAAGTACACCAGCGCTCAAAGCAAACCTTCTTCTCGTTAGCAAATTCCACATAAGTCTGATTGTCAGATTTCTTCAGACCTCTGAATTTCTGTCGGTAAGCCTCTGGAACCAACTCATAAGCTGTCAAAAAAAACCTTTCAGAGGAATCATCTGCAGACAAAGCCGAATTGGCTCGTTGAGCTTTACCCTTGAGGACAGTTTGCAACATCAGAGGCCAGTGTTCCTTTGGCCACTGACAACTCTTAGCTACCTTCTCGAAGCACTGGAAATACTTATGAACCTCCTTCTCTGAGAATGGAGGCACCAGCTTTACCTCCTGGCTAGCCCGAAATTTGTTTTCAGCTTGCATTTTGATTTTTAGTAGCTCCATTTAGAGCCCCTTTTCTCTACCTAATTTTTCTAAATCGAAATCTCTCTGTCTCTGTCTCTCTCTTTCTGCTCTTTCCTCTTTCTCTCTCTTTTTTCTCTTCTCTTGCTAATTTTTCTAACTCAAACTGCCCTTTGTTTTTCTTTTTCCTCCCTTTCTATCTCTAGCATTTTTAATTTAAGTTCCATTTCTACATTTGGATTTTCCACTGGAAACTGTTCCAGATCTCCTGGTGCAAACACATTTTCATCAATGTAATATTCAACAATCTCTCTAGCCAGTCTTGCTTTTCGCATGGCTGGTTTTACATCTGTTAGCTTTAACTGTCTGCATATTTCTAGCAGTTCTGTCTTTTTAAAAGACTTCAAATCCTCTACGGTTGGTGATGCCAAGAAATCATCCATTGCTGTTGATCTGCCAATATATATCTAGGAAAATTCAAAAAACAATTTCACAATTTGAAATTTTAGATTTTCAATAAATGACTCGCACAATGGTCTATCCCGGACCCGAGCCCCCAATTTGTTATGGCATCAATTTGTTATGACGTCACGGACAGCAAGGGATGACAGACAAAATTCTTAAACTTCAACAGATTTAATTAAACAAACACTTAGAACTAATCTAAACTCTACCCTACTGACCAAGATTGAAATAAAAAAAAAGATAGTTACAGTCCTTTGGTAATTGAGATGGGCTGCTATGTTGCGATGTCCTGGGACAGGAAAATGCTCCAACACAGGCAAAAATCCACAAAAAGCTTCACAGGTCTTGAAAAGAGTGTGACAGGTCTGGTCAAATGTATCCTTCCACAATTTCTCCTTGCAATTTCTCCAACTACTCTTCCCCTCTCTCAATTTTTCTCCTTATATACTCTTGTCCAGCCCCCTCTGAGGCATGCCCAGGACATGCCCAACCTAGCTCCAGACTGGGCTTAACAAAAAAAATTGTCAATACTGCCATCTAGTGGCTTTTTTTCCCATTACACCATTCATTTTCGCACTGAATCGCAGAACCTTCAAGTGAACGAAAGTACTTTGTTAGCCAACCAATTTAGCTGGTTAGCCAAAATGGATCGCGTTTACCAACAAATGACGATAATTGCACAAGTTGTAGTAGTGCTTAGGTGCCAGCTATTAGCAGCATAGCAGACCATTGTCAGAAGGAAACGACGGCATCATAACACCATCAAGATGCAGTAGCAGATTTATTCGGCGAGTAACGTTTCCATCAGCATTTATCGCATAAGCCTTTTACCGATCAAGAGAAAATCCGATGAGATGGACCGTACAAACTATGAGTCAATAGTCTTGAAATCAAGTCTAATTTCACCGTCTCCGTGAGGCATTTTTATTTTCGATATTACTTAATTTGTGTAAGAATGTGTGGATGGAAACATGGCTACAGATGCGGAAGCAGTTGCTTCACAGCATAATGCTGCAATCGGTAACACTCGTAAACACGAGTCGTGTCGTGAATTAAGTCACGACAGTTAATTAGGTACGAGGAACGATCATTTGGACAGTGAGGTCATGAGGTCAAAAGAACGGAATTCACCAGTCGTGTCTCGAAAACACGGCTCTTGGGACGCGTTACCGATTGCAGCATAAGCCTACCCAACTGATAGCCTGTTGAATGTGGCTACAGCACAGCAGCTAACGTAGCCAAGTTACTGTTGCTAATGTTTGTGTCCTAAATATGCAAGAGTAATATCAGGGGAAATTCAACAGAAAGTGTGTGTGAACATAAACCTCATTTGAAGCGAACTTTTTATACTTGTTTGTAATTTGGATGCTTGGAACAACTGCCCCCCCCGGTAACGGAATTTACTGTCTGTAAAACCTGTATTGCAGGGTAACATTTGTCTCTGTAGTTGTTATGACCGCTCGGTTATCAGCTACTGCATGTTAGTTCACGTGCTGTGCAAATTAAAATGCTCCTGGTAACTTATATGCAGTAATTCTGATCGGTATGCTTGTGTTACTTCGGTAAGCATCAATGTGGCAGTTCCATCATAACGTTGCCTGATTGTAGCCACTACAGTTGAAGCTAACCGGAGAGGTGCTGGATGGAGTTGGGCTGCGAAGGCTGCAGTTAGACCAGACGTGGGTTTTGCAGAGCTTGGGGCGCGTTTTTGGGTGCTTGTGAAACGATCGCTTTACCTATCCATGACCGGGGTCAGCCTGATACTTCTCCAATACCTGGGCAAGCTCTTTGATGCTACTGGTGAAAGCAACAGGGAAGCGCACAGGCTATAACGTGTCCGGTATAACAAATGATTTCTCTGCATTGCTGTCGATTGAATATGAAATCGGCGATTGAATATTAAATTCTTTCCTGTAAAAGTTATCGATTCGCTAGCTCCTTATAAGCAACGGTTCTCGCAAACGGAACTTACGGTCTGTAAAACCTGTATTATGCTCATAACATAACCGGAGCTCTATCTAGCATTCGCGCACTATCCACTATCCACTATTCGCGCAAATTTACGCGAGGAAACGCTGGTCATTCCGACGCAATAAGTAAACCATTACCATGGGCAATTTCCGAAAAGGCTGTTTAGCCTGGAGATCTCGCCGCTCTGTCATATGCCAGCGCAGAAGCTGTTCGTTACTCCACGCTAACGACACAACACAGTTATGCACACGAACCAGCAGGTCCTAATACACACCGAAGCAGTCCATAAGCTGTTGGTCCACTTTTAGCTGCTCCTCACTGTCCATGTTTCCCTCTAAACTCAGACCCACCGGATTTCTACGGTCTCCGGTCTACACTTGGGCATGTCGACCCGTTCTACAAATGTGTCTGTATGTGGTGGATTCTAGCTTTCCCTGCATCCTAGCTATAAAGTAGAAAAACCGCTGTGCTCACCACTGTTGCCGTAGCAAACTGTAGCCGATAGTAAATTCGAGCTTGAGCAGCCAGACTTTTCGCTTTGCGTCCTCCCACTTTCGCCGCCATGTTTATTAGAACAAGTTCATTTCATTAGATCTATATTCAAGTATAGCGTTAGATTTCGGAATTTTCCCGCCAATTCCTTATCAGATGGCAGGCAGACGTGTCTCACGTTTCACTCTGGGGAGGCAGACCCGGAAAACTACGTTCTGCAGCCTCGTCCCGCCCAACTCCGCCCTCCACAGAGCTGGCCAGTTAGAAGAAAGTGGGCACACGGGGAGTGGGGGCCATAGCGGAAGAGCCACCCCTAACGAGGCGTTTCAGGCAGAGACTACAATGGACTACAAATGGGGTTTTTTGAGGATGGCAGTATGAGCTAAATAAGGACCCTGTTTTGCACTTTGAACGATCAGGAGTACTCTAGGGGAGTCCAAGATCAAAATATAACCTTGGAAATATAGCAAAATAGGTCCCCTTTAAGTTATTTTTTTCCACAGTAGCCAAAGTTAGTACCTGATAATGAAGGGAAAATTGCTATGGTCCAGGCCAGGAATCAAATTAGGAGACAGACTCACAGAACAACTGGTATTTATTGACAGCAGTACGGTAATGATGGGGACAAAACATTGGAGAGAATAGGTGGGTACAGAAGCCCAGAGAGGACGGGGAACAGTTCAGCAAAGTTGTTATAGGCAATGCTTGGCTGCTGTCACCGGCCAGTGGCTTCCGGTATGCTGCCAGATCCTGAAGCGCTTGCTAGCACTGGACTGCCCAAGAAGAGGAGGGTTGGTGCTTGAGAGGAATTCAGTCCCAGCCCTGTCATGGTTTAGGCGTGCGTTTGTTTGTTGGATCTTTCTTTGTTCTATCGTCTGGGACGATATTGGATTTCTTTTGCATTGAATTCCTGGCCCAGCTGGCTAATTGAGCTGGGGCGGAGTTTTCCGGACTCTATATATATGGCCGGGGGTTCGCCACGCCTATTGCTAGAGTGTCTGTTTGTTTCTAGCACTTCGGCCGAAGATATCTTTAGTCAGTTTTCCTAGTGACTTGTTATCTCCCATTTATTGTTAGGAATTGCTTCTTTTCTCTCTTTGTTTATTCTCTCTCGCATTGCTTTCGTTTTGCGGACTTTTATTTGTCCTTGGAAGCGCAAACTTTTACCGGAGGTGTGTACCTCCTTTTGTGTTTGTCTCTAATCTGGGCTGCTCTTTGTTCTTTCTCTCACTGGTCGCTGCACCTGGCGTCCTATCACCGCCCATTACAAGCTCTGGTTCCAGCTCAGGGTTGGAAGCTTGTTCCTGACAAACTTGATAAAGACAGTAGAAATGCAAGGGTTAACAAGAACACAGTGCCAGTCCTGGACCCTAATTAGGATTGGAAGCTTGCTCGTATAACATTATGACAATAATGATTTCAAAAAAACTTTAGCTGCCACTAAAGTACTGGCTGCATTAAGACAAAAATAAAGTTTACTTATGCATGTGACTTTGATCTCAGTATGGATGCAACTTTACATTCCAGCAACAAGAATACAGAAGAGCTTCAATACATGTTACTCTCTCCTTAGGAAACGAGCGAGAAACGAGAGTCAGCCGAAAGCGGAGACAAGCACATGACATACACTAATTACAAACCCCAATTCCAGCGAAGTTGGGACGTTGGGTAAAACGTGAATAAAAACAGAATTCAATGATCTGCAAATCCTTTTCCACCTATATTCAATTGAGTACACTACAAAGACAAGATATTTAATGTTCAAACTGATAAACTTTGGTTTTTTTTTGGAAATATTCGCTCATTTTGAATTTGATGCCTGCCAAACGTTCCAAAAAAGCTGAAACAGGGGCATCTTTACCACTGTATTACATCACCTTTCCTTTTAAAAACACTCAATAAGCATTTGGGAACTGAGGACACGAATTGTAGAAGCTTTGTAGGTGGAATTTTTTCCCAATCTTCCCTTTCCCTTTCTTGCTTGATGTACGACAACAACAGTTCGGGGTCTCCTTTGTCGTACTTTGTGCTTCATAATGCGCCACACATTTTCAATGGGAGACAGGTCTGGACTGCAGGCAAGCCAGTCCATTACCCGAACTCTCTTACTAAGAAGCCATGATGTAATAACACGTGCAGAATGTGGCTTGGCATTGTCTTGCTGAAATAAGCAGGGACGTCCCTGAAAAAGACATTGCTTAGATGGCAGCATATGTTGCTCCAAAACCGGCACGTACCTTTCAGCATTAATGGTACCTTTACAGATGTGCAAGTTACCCATGCCATGGGCACTAACACATCCTCATACCATCACAGATGCTGGCTTTTGAACTTAGCACTAATAACAATCTGGGTGGTCCGTTTCATCTGTAGCCCAGAGGACACAACGTCCATGATTTCAAAAAACAATTTGAAATGTGGACTCGTCAGACCACAGCACACTATTCCGCTTTGCGTCAGTCCATCTCAGATAAGCTGGGGCCCAGAGAAGCCGACGGCATTTCTGGGTGTTGTTGATATATGGCTTTCGCTTTACATGGTAGAGTTTTAACTTGCACTTGAAGATGTAGCGAAAAAGTGTTTATTGACAATTGTTTTCCGAAGTGTTCCTGAGCCCACATGGTAATATCTTTTACAGAATGATGTCAGTTTTTTTTGCCGCCTGAGGGACCGACAGTCACGGGCATTCAATGTTGGTTTTCAGCCTTGCCGCTTATGTGTAGAGATTTCTCTGAATTCTCTGAATCTTTTGATGATATTATGGACTGTCGATGATGAAATCCCTAGTTTTGTTGCGATTCCCCAAGAAACGTTGTTCTTAAACTGTTGAACTATTTGCTCACGCTATTGTTCACAAAGTGGTGAACCTCACCCCATTCTTGCTTGTGAACGACTGAGCCTTTTGGGGATGGTCCTTTTATACCTAATCATGACACTCACCTGTTTCCAATTAACTTGTTCACCTGTGGAATGTTCCAAACAGGTGTTTTTTGAGCATTCCTCAACTTTCCCAGTCTTTTGTTGCCCCTGTCCCAAGTTTTATGGAACGTGTTACAGGCATCAAATTCAAAAATGAGTAAATATTTCCAAAAAACAACAAAGTTTATCAGTTTGAACATTAAATATCTTGTCTTTGCAGTGTACTCAATTGAACATAGATCAAAAAGGATTTGCAAATGATCGTATTCTGTTTTTATTCACGTTTTACACAACGTCCCAACTTTATTGGAGCTGGGGTTTGTACAACAATTGCAAACTTTTGGAATTTTTTGTCGTTATTATCTTGAATTCATATAATTAAATAGGTAACACTTTACAGTAGGGGTACAGATCATATTCTTCAGTAATGCTGGAATAACGCATAGCTCCTTATGATTTAGAGCAAGAATTAATGCTGGAAGTATCAGAAATTCCTGTTGGTCATCATTAACAAATGACAAGGTCCCATTACATTGCTTGTCTGATTGGACCCCCGAAGAATTGACACCCCTCTTAACTGCTTTTATTACTTTAAGCTACTTTTATGAAATATATATTGGTGGAAAGTAATAATGTACACTTCTTTTAGATAAACATGGCTTGAGGTGGTACAGCTGTAAGACACACAGCAGGAGAGGCTCTGAGAATTATTTTCAAGAACAATACCAATTCAGACTTTAAGACTCAGACACTTCTGGAGATGAAGTGGATCACTTTTCAGAACCATCTCTGCCTGATGAAAATCAAGTGTAGGCTCTATCTCCAAAAAGTTGACAAGGAAATTAGAAAGGAATGGGCCACCTGTTAGCAGCCAGTGTGCCCTACGTGCAGCGAGCTGCAGGTTGCTTGTGAAAGAAGTTCTTCAATATCTAGTTCTAAATATTTGTTGATACAAAAAAAGAATCAAGCATTCTCAGTGAGTGAAAATGTATCATTGATTTACAAGATAACAATAATATTCTCATATTTGTTTTTGTTTGTGTGAATTGGAAGACATACTCTTCAGAAGAACTTCTTAGAAAAATAATTGTCATTTTCCCTCTAACATTTGCAGAGGTGGTCAATAAATATCTTTGCATTTTTCAATCAACAAAATATTGCTTTATTTGTACTCTATAGGTAAAAATTACACTGGGGTCCAATTGGGCCTCACACTGTAAGATTAAGGTGCAAAATAGCATGGTAGGATGAGGGTTAATTGTATTTCCCATTATTGATGAGTTCACAGGGGCAGTTTGAGGATATCTAAAAATAGGTTCAGTTTGTAATAATTTTAAAGGGTACTGCACTGTTTGGACAAAGTGCTCACTTTCTGGAGGTATTACTCATGTCATCTTTGCTCTCTAGGGCAATACTGTGGCTATGCATTCTTTTTAAGGAGATGAAATGAATACCCATTGAATCTTTTTCTCTTTGATTTCTTTTTGTGATAACCTGTGATTCTCTATGTTCATGTGATTCCTGGCAGTCACATTGTTGCATAAAATTAAAGCTTTAAAAAATAAGTTTTCAAATCTTTAACAGTTTTCAGTGTCTCATGCTTCAGACCATGCATGATTGTTGAAAAAAATTATGTTCTTGATACAACCTTCAATGATAATACTTTGATATCTCGCAATATGTCATTCCTGGCTGACAGCATGTCATTCTGGGTTACAATGACACAGTCAAGTAATTAAACCTATTTTTTCAAAAACGATCACGTTTTCTTGTATTAAGAATAGAATGACAACCTTTTTGCCTTTACTGTAAAGTATTTTAAGACATTTTCCAGCTTTTTCTCTTTTTTTCGTGTGGACTATCATGTGATCCACAGCAACTATTAGCTCATTTCAATATAAACACCCAAATGCTGTATATTGCATTTTTTGCGATGAAGATGTTTTCCGAGTAGTAACTGTTGAGTTCTAACTATAGATATCTATAAACGTTACTGGGCTAACAATGGTAGACATTTGAATTGTCTAAAAATCCATTTCTGTTACCCAGGAAGGACATTTTTACGGTAGAAACCATATGATTCACCAAAAAGTTTTAATTGAATGCTTAAAATGAATCCCTGTTGTCGAGTTGTATACAGAGCATTAATAGAGTTTAAATGGCCATTTTAGCCGATTTCATTTATTTCCAATTTTTAAATCCTTTTTTTCTTTGACCCTTCAACCTTTTTTGCAAAATCTTGGATTATCTTTTCTGACGAGAGACATGAAATCACAGGTTTTAGTTGAGAAAAAGTGTTCCTTCTTGGACATTAGAATTGAAAAAAAAAAAAAAAAGGCAAATCGAGCATTACATTTTTAGCTTAACGGGGCATTTTAAAACAAGAATTGGGGGGGGGCGGACGCAGTAACAAAAAAGTCAAGTAAAGACAACATGAATGGCTCGTGATAGGTAACAGCTGCTGTCCAAGTTCTCTGGAAGATATGAGATTGAGTGGTCTGGAATCTGGGTTTAAGTTCATCTGCCATGTGGCGAATGATTGCAGCGTAACAGGCCCATGTATGTTTTATGTTTTACCTCAGAGCCTTGAAAAACAGCGCTGCACACGTTGTATCAGCCTGGGCAGTGTCACATTACTGTAAGTGTTGAGTCAATGAACACTTTGTTACAGAGCGATGCCCATTGTTAAGGAAACACGTGTCTAAAATGTTTACAGTACATTTTGTAAGCATTTCTTGAAAAGGTTATCAACCGAGTTAAATTCAGCATGCAAGTTAATGCATACAGAGCTTTTGGTAATTACAGTTGGTGCAAACACTTTGGATTCCTGCTCTACATTGTTGGTTTACATTTGCCCACAAAGCTATTTTCCATGTAGTTGTGTTAAATGCCTCAAAGAAACAGCAATGCATCTCTATTCGGGAACACTTATTTTCTGTGAGGTTGTAGTGCATTGAAACCAGTTGCTTCAAGCCATTGGCACTCATGGTAATGCTGATGCAGGCCTTGGCAATCTCATTAAGACAACACATTTTTGATTCTGCATTAGAAAGCTGCTCTTTGCCTGCGACAGTCATATTCATAGATTAGATCTAATCCCATTCTGTTGCTTATTGGCTTCTTATTTTTCCATAATTTAAAAACTTGTTATTTTTGAGCTGAAGTTTGCTGTTAGTCTTTACTTTCATTACCCAAGCATGGCTAAACGACAATATGTCAGAATTGAGGGTGACTAGTTCTCCAAGATCCAGAACATTACTCACCCTGCATCTCTGAAGTATCCTCACGGAGAGTCCTCTGGATAGTACAACAAGGGAACAGGCCAGGCGTTGCAGGAGGATGCCACAGAAAGGCCTCATCTCCTCGGGCCAACACTTATTCGCTGGGGTGTGCTGCATCTCAGGCTCTGCCGCTGGTTATAGAAGTCGAGGTCATTGGCCTCTGTCAAACCTAATCACAAAGTAATCTAGCGCAGTGAACAAAATGTCAAGGGAAACGCTTGGGGATGGGGGGGTGGGGGGTGGGGAGAGGGCTAAAATTTGAGCAGCGCGGCACCAAAGTGAAAAACATACACATAGTTGCAGTCAGCGTGGGACCACAGGACCAAGGCGAGAGTTAGGAAAAGGTGAAACTATTAGCTAATTGTTTAAATATTGCATTACGTATAGCACCAATCCACAAATTCGTGCCCATGAATTAAAACCAAGGGACTCCCGTAGTCAGACAGGTTCCTCTTACACGTCTTCTGCAGAGCTCAAGTTTGAATTACGGAGCAAATCAGTTAAACCAACAGACGACCTTAATGTAATTAATGTGACAGACCCTAATGAAGTTCACATTTCGGGTTGTCACGTACGGCAAAACAAATTTGCGGATAGATTTACAGTTGGATGATGAGGCAAAGTGCTTAGCTGGGTGACTGCTGTGCTCGCTTCTATTCCACTGAGCACTTCCTTTCTCTTCCTGACACGAATCAATTTTGCGCTGGAGATAGTGAAACTAGACGTGATTCAGTCCTTCTTGGCGCCTTTCCGCTCTCATTTTCACTGATATCAACTAGGGCGACATTGAGTTTTTTAATGTGAAGGAGAGATTAAAGTGAATTGGACTGCTAAAATTCACAAAGAAGACATCCAGTAGGGGAGAAAGTAGCCCCTTTGTTCTTTGAGACGAAAAGCAACTGGAATCACGGATAACTAACGGAGTACTGAGGGTCACAGTTCACAGCAATGGAGGCTCGGCTCAGGGAGAGATGCTGGACCAGAGCCAGACAATTTCAAGGATACCAAGCAGCAGCCGAGTGCATCATGGGAGAAATTTACGAGGGCTTCTGTTTTGAAGATTGTTTCTTAGGTAACCGAATAATAAGACTGCGGGGGGATTTGTTGAAGGCCTAAAACATCCTTGTGGCCCGGGTGCCGGAAATGAAAACGTAAGACCTTGTTAAAATCACTATTCTTTAGTTCCAGAAACTCACGTATTCTTTTCCCATGGTGCAGTTTAAGGCTAAGAAGGCAACGCGTGTATGCCAGTCTTGGAGATGTAAAAGAATAAGATTTACTGCCTCTCAGCTGTTTTTGCCTAAACCGTTCAGCGCGTGCTGTGAGATTGATTGCACCAACTTGTAGATGTCATCCTTGGGCAAGTTTTTTTCTCCTGATAATTTCCCCATTTGATAAATGCAACAAGATTGACAAACCCAAGCCCCTTGATATATTTGTTGATGTGTATTAAGAGATCTCTATTTGCATGTTTGCTTACTTTTGTCTGATTTATTAATTAAACAGCAGACAAAATGCTATTGACATAAACTCAAATCACGGCAAGCCTGGCTCAAAATATGAAGTTAATTAAATGAAATCTTCATGGTGTTTTTTTCTCAACTTAGTGCACATGCTATGTTTGCCTCCGCCAAGGAGGTTATGTTTTCACCCGTTTGTTAGTTTTTCCATCTGTATGTTAACAGGATAACTCAAAAAATTATGAACGGCTTGCCACAAAATTTTGTAGGATGATAGGTGGTCGTCCAAGGATGAGTTGATTCAATTTTGGAAGTGACCTGCAACATATTCTGGATTCTGGATCCGGAACAATTGAAGAGCTTGTTTCCAAAACGCAATAAGTGCCAAAATTACAAAAATTTTGATAACACCATAGAACGATGGCCCTGTGCTTCTCACACATGGTGCAAAAAACCAGTTTTTAGAAATTCATAGTATAAGATGTATTTTTTCATGGTCAAAGGTTGTGTTTTTCTTTAAAATGCATTTGGTGCCAACATAGAAAAAGCTGATTTACTTCAAATGCCTAAAATGGATGTATTGTTTTGGGAACAAACTCTTCAATCAAAATATATCTGTCCAATGCAGGTCTGTGTGATATTTCTGACTGGATAACTCAAAAAGTTAGGGTACCTTCACACCAAGCTTGTTTTTTCAGAACGTCCCAGCCTGTCCTAAAAATTTGATGAAATGGGCTGGGGACAAGTGAAATCGGGCAACTTTGGCCAGAAAAAGCTTCGAATTCGACACTACTTCGTTTTGATACAGTTCGAGACAAGTCCATCTTGTTTTCATCCCAATCATAGCTAGTTCGTGCAACGTTTAAAACGGGGTAAAGTAGCTGTTCATCTCGTTTCTAATCTTTTCATGGCAAGTTCAACCCCGTTCTCAACACGTGCAATGCCGTTCCAACTTGCTATTACACAGCTCTTAACCCAACCATTGCATTTATAGTCAGCTTGTGTGTATCTTTCAATTGGACTAAGTTACTATATATAGAGCTGGTTATACTATTTATTATGTGCATATTGCTTGAGAACGAACTTAGAATAGTTATCTATTATAGAGAAATCTTGCTACCACATGAGGGCGGCCTTGATCGGCACTATTTGTACTGTAAACTTTGCTGATCTGACTGCAAACAGAGTGGACATAGTAATAACTGGGTAAGAATGACATTAACATATTAGAAACGAGTTGATCTCACTAAAAATGGCATAAGAACTACTAGAATGGTGTATAAACGTATTTCAAACCCAATGTTTGTACAAAGCTATTCAGGTGGGGGCTGCCGGGTTAGCTCACTCGGTTCACCGGCTGCATTTGGAGAGCAGCAGTGACTACTATGCTGCGGGTTCGATCCCCGGTCGTACCAACCAGCAGTGGTCGGCAGCCTTTTCAGAACAACGCACGATTGGCTAATGCGCTGTGGGAATGCAAATTGGGAAGGGACTGCTGGGAAGAGAAATTAAAAAAAAAAAAAAGATTACCTTGTTCGTTGCTCAAGCGCCTCCTGTTGGCCAGCCGGGCGGTCGTCAGTGAGATTCTAAGCTTGCTCATGTTCGGGTATCCTCCGCCCTCGTTCTGAACTTGCGATAGTTTCGACCAATGAGTGTAAAGATGCAGGGGCTGACAGGCGCGTACTTCGGAGGAGAGCCGCGAACTGTCTCTCTCTCCTGAGCTGGCAACAGGGGGTTGCATACGAGCAAGCCCTGTACATAGTTCTCGGATTGGGCATTCCAGATTCGAGTGGGATTGGAGATGCCAAGTTAAAAAAAAAAAAAAAGCTATTCGGGCGGAATAAGGACGCAGTAAGGACCTAACGTAGTCAAGTGAAGTCTGTCTGGGAACGGGAAAGGCGAGGCAGAACCGTACGAAGTTGGTGTTCAAACGTACTTCATATTTTCCCCCGACCTTGCCATGTTTTGTTCGTTCTCAATACGTTTCTACTGCAATTGAAGTACGGCAACTCCGTTCACAGTACGTCAATCTCGTTTGCAGTAAAACCTCAGTCTTATTTTAGGACGGGAGAAATTTTTGGACATGCTCAACGTTCTGGAGCACCCTTCCCGTCCATGCCCATCAATGAGGTTCTTACTCAGGTTGTAACAAGTGTCTTAAACATCCAATCAGTTCGCACTCAGTTTTAGCCCGTTCTGCCAAATTTTTGAGAATGTACTGAGAACTACCTTTTTGTGATGGGGGTATTAAGAACAGTTTAGCAGGATGATGGATGGCCGTCCAAGGAAGAGTTGATTTAATTTTGGAAGTGATCCGGAACATATTCTGTATCCAAAAGAACAGATATGGTGTGGCGAAGGAATGTGCTCTACTGAGTGCCCTCTAGTTAGGTTGCCGGCCATAAGCCAGTAACCTATTGTCGTCACTTTGCGTCCGGCGGCATCGTCGGCGTTGTTCGTTTAAAGCCGTATCTCAAAAACAGTCTGATGAATTTTTTTTTTTATTTGGGGATGTGATCAAATCGGTCATCAATTAAATGCCTGAGCAAAAATTTTTTTGATTGAATCGTTCGTTTAGACTTGGCGGCCATTTTTATGTCGAAAATGGCCATTTTTGTGACTTAGGTGCAATTTTCTCAAAAACTGTCCGATGAATTTTTTTTTAATCGCAGCAATGGAATCAGTATCATGACCTGCTTCAACGGTGTAAACGGCGTTTTGATTGAATCGCTCCTTCATAGCGCCACATAGGCAACGTGTCTGGACTTCATCATTTTTCGGGGTGTTTTGTGCTAAAACTCTCTTAATATAGCATTTAGAGCTTAATGATGTATGAGGCACTTGTAGGTAATCAGGTATGCTGAACATTGTGAGTCAGTCACTTTTGACCTTGGGCCTCAAGGTCAAGGCCAAATGGCAAAAAATGTGCTATAACTCTCTTAATATAGCATTTAGAGCTTAGGTATGTATGAGGCACCTATAGGGAATCAGATATGCCGAACATTGTTAGTCAGTCACATTTGACCTTGGGCCTCCAGGTCAAGGTCAAATGGCAAAAATGTACTATAACTCTCTTAATATAGCATTTAGAGCTTAGGTATGTATGAGGCACCTCTAGGGAATCAGGTGTGCCGAACATTGTGAGTCAGTCACATTTGACCTTGGGCCTCAAGGTCAAATGGCAAAAATGTGCTATAACTTTCTTAATATAGCATGAGCTTAAGTATGTATGAGGCTCCTATTGGGAATCGGGTATGCCGAATATTGTGAGTCAGTCACATTTGACCTTGGGCCTCCAGGTCAAGGTCAAATGGCAAAAATGTGCTATAACTTGCTTAATATGACATTTAGAGCTTAGATATGTATGAGGCACCTAAAGGGAATCATGTATGCCAAACATTCTCAGTTGTTCGAATTTCACCTTGAGCCTCAAGGTGAAGGTCAAATGGAAAAAATGTGTTATAACAGTTTAATGTGGCATTTAGAGCTTAGGTATGTGTGAGGCACCTATAGGGAATCATGTAAGCCAAACATTCTCAGCAAGTTGAATATGACATTGGGCGTCAAGACCAAATGGCAAAAATTGCTATAACTTGCTGAATATGGCAATTAGAGCTCAGGTATGTTTGGGGCATCTATAGGAAACCATGTATGCTGAACATTCTTAGGCAGTCAGTCAAATTTGATGTTGGGCCTCAAGGTCAAGGTTATATGACAAAAATGGCCCATATTTGTTTAATATTGTTTGTAGAGCTTAGGTATGTATTGGGCACTAATAGCAAATCATGTATGCTGGTTGTTTTCGACATATTGGATTTGACCTTGGGCAACAAGGTCCAGGTAAAGACAAAACGGCCTAAAAGTCCTTTAATGTTGGCTTTAGATCTTCGGTATGTATTGGATACTAATGACAAATCATGTATGCTGATCAAACACACCATATTGGATTTGACTTTGGTTTTCAAGGTAAGGTCATGTGACAAAATCACTCTGTTTATTTCCTCGTTTAATAATGTCTTTAGAAATTAGTATGTATTAGACATTAAACTATATATAATTAAAATTTTTACGGGCATTGTAACCGCATGGTTGACCTTTTTTCACGATCAATTGCAGCAATAAAAACTGGTTAAAACCCATTTTTGGATGTTTGTTCCTATTAGCATCACGGAATACAAAGAATAATACTAATTAGATCCACTCGGTGGCAGTGTTGTGTAAAAATAATCATTGTCTGAAAGCAGAGCAATAACCAGAAGTGAATTGAGAAGATGGCGCCCTTCACAAATTGACAGCAGACGACAGTGAGAGCTCAGGTTAGAAAAAAATCTAATCGGATTTCATGATGTAGAGTTCTTAAAGATTATATTTTTGCTAAATTGCAGAAATGTTGCTGTCTGTCACTCATGAAAAAGTGTGACTGCTCAGTCAAGTTGCCTGATAATGGTAACTAAAACCCATTTCTCACTGAGCTGCTTTAGCCCGCGGAAGTGTGCGGATGAAACATTTCTCTTCTTTCGCAGAGAAGAATTGATTTGAAGAACCGTGAATTGATTCCCAGTGGTACGGGACCATTCGCCATCACCGCCGAAATTCGCGAAAAAATTAAACAGGTGTAATTTATTCATGGATGCCCGAGCTGGAGCTTTTTAACGCCAATATCGTGTAGACAACGTGTTGCTTTCGCAAGAATTCGTGTTGGCTTGCTGTTGAATCCGCGGACTGATGCTTGTTACTTTTCTCCTGTTGGAGCTGTAACTGCCGGCAACCTTCAGGGCCCTTGGCACTCTAGTTTTCTTTTGTTTTTATTCTGGGTTCACACTGGAAAAGGTCTTTAATCTCAATAGGTGTTTACAGAGATTTTAGTAATCAAAACAAAACTTGGAAACTTGAGAAGAATTGGCAAAAAAAAAAAAGCCTGGTGATCATTATGTCCCAGAAATGCCCAACCTGCCAATAATATTTTTCTTATGAACCATCTACCTATAAAAATTGTATTATTTTACCAACTTGAGTCTCACTTAGACATCAGGACTGACACCAAAACCTCCTGGTGCCTGGGTTTAAGCTGTGATCACAGACTGGCAGATTCCTGACTAAAAGCAGTAAAAAGCCATAAGATGCCATGCGCTGGGTCATCACTCTGGACGACAAAGCTCCAAAATTATTTAAAAAAACTTAAAAGGCATGCTGGTAGTCAGTCCTGATATCCTCATGTTGACGTTTTGGCCAGAAGTTCGTAAAACATGGGCCAAATTCAGGTTCTGACGGCACTTAGTAGCAATGCAGTTCAGACCTACTCAGCCAGTTCCTTGTCTCTGGGCATTTGTGACTGGAGTCCAGAAGTCTTGTTTGGTATACCTGCCCATTTTCCAGCTTCTAGATGAAAATGTACAAGGCCCTAACTTGGAGAAAGATCTGAGGATAGGAAATGCAAAACCAAATGGACTGGCACTGATCAACACAAGGCCTGTCCAAAATAATTTCATCTGTTTAACGATTGTGGAACAAGTTGGAAGGGAGCTGGCCATCTCACCCGAGATTATGTTTAATGGTTTGCAAAAGTTTGGCTGCGCTCTAACTGAACAGGGCACCTGTCACATTAGCTGCAGAGCTACATCCAGACCTCTTGGCGTGCTATACCATCTGTGAGACACTCCCACAGTTCAAGAGAAGTCTTGCCTAAGTCTGCCCAACCCAGTTCTAGGAGATTTACCGTACATGGGTTTTCACTCCAAGCCTAAAATAGCAAACCCTATCAACAGGGAGATCAATTTGTTATCTGAGGGACCAAGAAGTAAAATAACATTTAGGCAATTTTAATGTTATCAGTTGATTGAATGGGTCTAATCATCTGTATATTAGCACCACCTAATAGTTGGTTGAGTGTCTTTATCATTGATTGATATCGCTGATCAGTTACATGGAAGTTGCATTTTGTAACATGACGACTCTGCTGCAAAGCACGAAGTGAAATGATGTGAGTATATAAAGTGAAAGGTTGCATTAGGATGGAGGCTGGGCTTGTTGGATGGGCATGAAAGACAAAGAACTTTATTCCCACAGGATATCCAGGTTTGATCCTTGCCCCTGGAAGCTTAAAAATTATTAGCAAGAGGTACAGTTGCCTTTAAAAAGAGTGAACTTTGTTTTATAAAAGCACAGTTGCCTTTCCTAAATCCTCAGCTATAACCTTAACATTTTAATAAGCATGATCTCCTTGTCCTAATCCTGAATTGTAACCTTAAGCTTTAAAAAAGCATAATTGCCTTTCCCTAATACTGAATTCTAATGTTAACCTTTTAAAAAGCACGATTGCCTTTCGATTACCGTGAAACATATCGTTGACATAATAAAAAGAGGGATTTTCAAGTCGCTTGTTGCAGGTACAGCAGGGACAGTTGAGCCCATATCTATGGTATTGATAACGGATGATAACGCCTATTCAATCAACTGATAACATTTGAAAAGGGTGCAACATTACAGTAAAAACAAAAACATTCAGGATGCAGGATCTCCAGGAACAGGGTAGGGGAGCCCTGTCCAATGAAAACATACTACGTGCGCTTGGGTGGGCGATAGAGAATGGCCAAACAATCTACCAGCTGGGACACCTGAGAATACGAATACTTATGAATGTGACAAACATTTTAAAGGCTTTAATGGCATACTTTACATTACATTTACATACATTTATTTAGCAGATTCTTTTCAATCAATCAATCAATCAATAACCTTTATTGCAGGGAAGTCCCACTGAGACCAAGTTCTTTTGCAGGGGAGCCCTGATTACAATAAAACAATTACAACGGTAGGTTAAAGACAAACAGCACAGATAAGAATACACAAAATTCACAAACATCAATTCTGGATTAAAGGAATGACAAATTTTAAAATAGAATAAAAAATAATAAAAATGAACTAAAAGCGAAGTACATCTGGCTTTTCATCGAAAGCGACTTACAGTAAGTGCACACGGTAAGGTCACTGACACTGTAGCCCAACAGACTGGACAAGGTACAATTCATATCAAGCATTAGTCGCCTAAAGTCATGACCATGTAGAGCAAAGACTATACAGATGGCAGTAGCACACAGAAGAAAAAGAAACAAAGCAAATGAAGACAAACAGAGGAAGTTTTTTTTTTTTAAATCAAGCAGGGGAGGGGGGCGATCAGGTCAGAAACTGTCTAAACAAGTGAGTCTTAAGGTTACGGCGGAAGAGCGGCAGGGATGGAGCAGTTCGTAGGGAGGTGGGGAGGTCATTCCACCACTGGGGAGCAAGATGGGAGAAGCTGAGTGATCTGGTAATGGCATACTTATTTGCCAGACTGCTAATGTACATTTTCAACGAGGACCAGGCTTCAATCTCAATCACATTTAAGGATAGCATAGCAACTTCTATTGTAAATCCTGTCCTTTGGGTGCAATCAATAATGTACAAAACAGTCAGCGCATTTTCAGTGGAACTGCCCACAAGTGTAGCCACAAATGAAGGACTTTCTTTCCTCCAAATGAGACATTACAGGTAAGTTGTGTCACATGAGTTTTAACGTACATTTTTTTCACAGATAGATATTAAATTATATATTAAATTTACTGCATGACTTCATGTACAGTGATGTTGCATGTGTCTTATCCAGGAAATTATCGCTCACTCCTGATGCCTTCCAGAAACATCCATGCTGTGTCAGTTATATCGCTCCTTATTACCTGGTCTCACATTTAACCTGTAATCAGTTATCTCGGTATCCCATGTAATTTCCTTTCTGCTGTTCTGTACAGTTCACAATTATAAACCTACAATCATCTTTTTTCTAGCAGGTATGTATTTTTGATTTATATTTTTGCTTCCTTTTTTTGTGACTTCACACAAACAAGTTATGTAAACAATTTGTACTCCAGATATTACAAGCTCTTATTTTTTTTTTTTTTTTTTTTGCATATAATTCTGTACCATTTTAGGTTAAAACACTCAAGCAAAATTAACTTAAAAAAGATCAACTTTACACAACGCACATGCTGAAACTATCTTTATCAGGACTTAATGGAGTTCTAAGACTAAAAACTTAACCAAAATCTTGTCTGTGAAATATCAATTAGCTAATTAGCTAGCTGAGCTGCTATCATGGATTGAGAATGTAAATCAAGCCTGATTTGTCATGGTTTGTGAGGTATGCGTGTGGTTTGGACTTTTCTTTGCGGCTCTCGTCCCGGGACGATATCGAATTCCTTGGCTATCGAATTCTTTACCCAGCTGGCTGGTTGAGCTGGGACGGCGCCTTCCCAGACTCTATATAAGCAGGAAGTCCGGCACGCCCCCTTCGCTAGAGTGTTTGTTTTTAGCTTTGCACTATAGCCGAAGATATCTGTAGTCAGGTTTTGTATGACTTTCTATCTTCTGATTATTGGAGTTTCTACTCCCTTTTTTCCATCTCGCTTAGCTTCCGTTTTTCGGACTATTATACGTCCTTTGGAAGCGCGAGTACTTTCGTTTGGTCTGTATTTTGCCAGTAAGCTTGCTTGCCAGTAAGCTACAGGACCCTTGGTCCTATTTTAATCAGTTCTCCTGTTTTCCCTGTCATTTTAGGACACTCCTGGCTACGGGAATATAGTCCTCACATCATTTGGGGGAGTCAGAATAACCCGATTGTCCAGTGGGGCACTGATTATAGGTCCCACTGTAGGGAGAGTTTGGCGTGTCATCCCGGGCATCAACCTATGGGGGAGGCTGACGCCTGGAGTGATTCTGAGGAGTTTGTCTCACACAACCCTCCTAATCTAGAGAAAGGGGCGGAGGAGGGGTTGAAGTGGGATCCTCAATTTGACTGGCGGCAGCCAGAGGAGGATTGCTATTCGGAGGATTTCTCTGACTCGGAATCAGACAAAGAGATGGCAGGTTCCGAACAGGGTGAGAATTTGGGGGCTGCTCTGAACTTTTGTCTGCCTCCTAATGTTCCTAACGATTATGCTGATCTCGCAGAGGTTTTTAGCAAGCAACGGGCCTTGACTTTACCTCCTCATCGCACATACGATTGCGAGATCAATCTCGACCCGGGTACCACTCCCCCCAGGGGTTCATTATACTCGCTGTCAGGGCCTGAGCGAAGGGCCATGCGAGAATATATTCAGGAGGCTCTGGCTAATGGATTGATTCGGCCCTCTACGTCTTCTGCCGGAGCGGGATTCTTTTTTGTGGGCAAAAAAGATGAAGGCCTGAGACCCTGTATGGATTACAGGGGCTTGAATAATATCACCATTAAAAACCGATACCCCCTTCCGTTGATGAACTCCGCATTTGAACGTCTGCAGGAGGCGTCATTTTTTACTAAGCTAGACCTCTGGAATGCTTATAACTTGGTTCGGATCCGGGAGGGGGATGAGTGGAAAACGGCGTTTAATACACATGACGGGTACTACGAATATTTGGTCATGCTGTTCGGATTGGTTAACGCCCCTTCTGTGTTCCAGGTACTCGTCAATGACATCCTCCGAGAGATGTTAGAGAGATTCATCTTTGTCTACCTTGACGATATTCATATTTTTTTCTTCAACTCACTCGGAGCATAAACAACACGTCAGACAAGTGCTTGAGGCCCTCCTTAAAGCCAAGCTTTTTGTCAAGGCTGAAAAATGCGTTTTTCTTGCCGAGACAGTTTCGTTTCTTGGCTCATTGTTTCGGAAGGGGCGGTTCGCATGGATCCTGACAAGGTGGCAGCGGTCAGGGATTGGCCTACCCCTCAAAATGTCAAGGAGGTGCAACGGTTTTTGGGGTTTGCTAATTTTATAGGACGTTTATCCGTAATTTTAGCGCAGTAGCTGCCCCCATTATTGCGCTCACTAAGAAAAATACCTCCTCGTCGTTTGCTTGGTCTCCAGCAGCTGAGGCTACTTTTCAGGAGTTAAAGAAACAATTTAGCTCAGAGCCCATTCTCGTTTTGCCCAACCCCTCCCTCCCATTTGTTGTGGAGGTGGATGCATCAGAAGTCGGGCTGGGTGCCATTTTGTCCCAGCGCCCCCTTTGGGACAATAAGTTGCACCCATGCGCCTACTTCTCCCGGTCATTGTCAGAATTACAGCATTGGTGATTGGGAGTTGTTGGCTGTCAAGTTGGTGTTAGAAGAGTGGCGCCATTGGTTGGAGGGGGCTGAACATCCGTTTGTGGTTTGGACAGATCATAAAAATCTCCAATACATCCAACAGACAAAACGACGTAACTCTCGGCAGGCGTGATGGTCGTTGTTTTTCAACCCATTTAACTTTACGTTAACCTATCGCCCAGGTTCTAAAAACATCAAGCCCGACGTGTTGTCGCGGATTCACGACCGCTCTGGTCGCGACCCCATTCCTGAGCTGGTTATCCCGGCAGCTCAGATTGTGGCTCCCATTCAGTGGGACGTTGAGTCTGTTGTGCGGGAGGCGTCGAGAACTGATCCCGGTCCTGGTGGGGAGCCGCCTGGCTGTTTGTTTGTTCTGTTGGCAGTACGGTCCCAAGTTCTCTCAGTGGGGGCACTCTTCCCGCCTGGCGGGTCACCCGGGGGTTCGTTTTTGGGGGCCCAGCATGATTGAGGACATCCGGGAGTTTGTAGCGGCGTGCTGTATCTGCGCTAGGAACAAGACTTCCCATCTCCCCCCCTCTGGACTGCTGCGGCCGTTGCCCGTCCCTAAGCGCCCGTGGAGCCATATCGCTCTTGATTTTGTTACGGGGCTGCCTGTTTCTGAAGGCAACATGGTCATGGTTTTTCTAAGGCCGCCCAGTTTATCGCACTGCCTAAGCTGCCTTCAGCGCGGGAGATGGCCCTTCTTGTTGTGGACCATGTTTTCCGGCTGCATGGTCTCCCTCAAGATGTGGTTTCTGATCGGGGCCCTCAATTTACAGGCAAATTCTGGCGTGCATTTGCAACCAGTTGGGGGCCACCGTGAGCCTTTCCTCTGGTTTCCACCAAGAGACTAACGGGCAGACAGAGCGAACCAACCAGTCGTTGGAGAATACTCTTCGATGTTTAGCGGCTGACAACCCATCTTCGTGGAGTCGATTTTTAGCATGGGCCGAATATTCCCACAATTCACTGGGTAACTCCTCCACAGGCCTTTCCCCATTTGAGGCTCAGTTGGGTTATCAGCCTCCTCTGTTTCCTGAGACTGACAGGGATTCAGAGGTTCCTTCGGTCAATCACTTTGTTTGGCGTTGTCGGTCAGTTTGGGCCAGGGTCCGTTCCTCTTTGTTGCGCTCTGGACGGAAACAAAAGACTGCCGCAGATAGAAGGCGCCTTTCAGCCCCATTTTATTGGGTTGGCCAAAAGGGACCTGCCCTTGAGAGTGGAGTCACGGAAGTTGGCTCCCCGCTTCATTGGTCCTTTTAAGACTGTGCGAAGGATCAACACTGTTACAGTCTGGTTGAAGCTCCCTAGATCCTGACAGATCCACCCCTCTTTTCATGTCTCCAGGCTCAAACCTGTTAGCACTTGCGTCCTGGCTCCGGTCAACAAACCCCCGCCGCCGCCGCGGATGATTGAGGGGGGGCCTGTTTACACTGTGCATCGTATTTTAGCCGAGAGGCGCGTGGGTCGTGGGGCCCAGTCTTTAGTCGACTGGGAGGGTTATGGTCCTGAGGAGCAGTGCTGGGTTCCTTCTCGGGATATCCTGGATCCCACCCTTATCTCAGAGTTCCGGGCACGGGGTTCTCTGGGAACTTCTGGAGCCGTTCCTTAGGAGGGGGTCCTGTCATGGTTTGGGAGGTGTGCGTGTGTTTTGGACTTTTCTTTGCGGCTCTCATCCCGGGACGATATCGAACTCCTTGGCTATCGGATTCTTTACCCACCTGGCTGATTGAGCTGGGGCAGCGCCTTCCCGGACTCTATATAAGCAGGAAGTCCGGCAGACCTCCTTCGAAGAGTGTCTGTTTTTAGCTTCGCACTATAGCCGAAGATATCTGTAGTCAGGTTTTGTATGACTTTCTTTCTTCTGATTATTGGAGTTTCTTCTTTCTTTTTTCTATCTCGCTTAGCTTCCGTTTTTTGGACTATTATACGTGCTTTGGAAGCGCGAGTACTTTCGTTTGGTCTGTATTTTTCTCTGCGTTTGTACAGTTTCCGTGCTGTTCACTTTCTCTCTGGTCGTTGCATTTGGCCTCCTAATTCTACCGGCCATTACATGATTAAAGCAGTATCCTAATCAGATCAATTTATAAACTCTTGGCATTCATTCTGCTAACAAACTCACATCTACACGGTTTATTGCGGTATTAACAATAAGATACAACAATATTTTGGCATCTGGATTCTGACCCTTATCTACACCACGACCCTCTGAGTTTGGAGTGAAGACAGCAAGGGAATGTCAGAATATCCCCCCTATAGGTGGATGATGCTGGGGTGAAGGTCGGATGTTAAGCAGCAGCAGCAAGCAAGAGTGATGCAGCCACAGAGATTGATGCAGTGCAGCAGCCGGGATATGCATGTTTTTTTTTTTTTTTTTTTGCCGTGGATGCAGGAGAGCAACTTAACTAACCAGCTGTACAGAGGGGCAGAGTAGTAGCAGATATTTATGGGAATATCTAGTTATTTCTCGAGGTGTCTGCCTGAACTAGTTCTGCGATCTCCGCCCCATTTATTACATTTATTGGCTGCGTAAACGTATTTTTAATGGAGTAGAAGGGCTCGGGCCAGTTGATCTTCACTATTTCATGTGGCTTGGATGCATATATGAAAGGCTTGCATAGGACCCAAAGTGACCTAGAGTCCTGACTGAGTGTTAGCATTGAGCTCGGCGGTTTTTAAAATCATACTTGATATTCCTCAATGGCCTGTTTGCAAATCATCGCGAGATGATTAACGGTGGGACTTCAAACACGGCCGTTTGTTTTATGAGCCCAGCTTGCAATGGATGAGGAATGGCTGTAGACCTTACTTTTATCGTAAACCAGATGAACAGCAATATCTTGTGGGATACCGAAACCAAGCCCGCAGGTGGTAATCCAGGGCTCTGATCACCACTTTGTTTCTCCATGAACACAAAAGCACTGTAATTTTCCTGAGCAAAAAAAAGTCTCTACCTCAAAAAAAAAGTAGAACACATTTTCCGCGCATTTTCCAGATCTCCGCTGCCATCAATCAGTATTGTCAACGGGCTTTGTGCCGACACTGCAGTCACTTTCTTGCGAATTTATGACCCTTTTTTAAAGTATGGAAAGGAAATGGCTCTCACCATAGCATATTTGTTGCGCCATCTTTAGTGAGAATTTCCTCTGCTTTCTCTCCCTGTTTTGCCATTTACCCGCAACCTGAAATTAACTGTTGCGACTGAACCCATTTGGACGTTTACACTGGCTTTTATGAGTTTCATTAATGAGTGCAGCCCATGCGATTGTTTAACGGCCCTGGGGTCCACTCTAACATAGTTCTGAAGGATCCTAGTGAAACACTCCCATAAACTGTCTCTGTAAGCTCTCCTAGCCAGCAGCTACACTACCCACCTCTGAGTGAAGACATTTTGTGCTTCTTTCAGCATTGTAAAATGTTATCATGGGTTGCAATATATGTGAAGAGAGAATTCTATTCAACCTCCTAAAGCCCAACATCTTCTGAATGGTAACTCCGGCATTACGGGATTTTCAATGGCGTGATGTGAGCCTCTGACCCTTAAACGCATAATTGCTTTCAAGCTGTTCCTGTTTAAGATTGCTTGATTGATAATCACACTACTTATTCACTGAATAATCAATATATAAGCCTGTAATTACCAAGAAATTATTGAGAAATGACCGAGATCACTGACGGGCTACATTGACAACATACTTAATTGTGATATTGTCAGGATGAAAAAGAAAAAAATAATTAATTAATCCAATACTTTGTCTGAATTTCATCTCCCGTTGCAGCAATTTTTTTTTCAGCAGTGCAACTAAATTTATTTTAAGATTGCACAAAATAAAAATGTTCGCAGCATTTGAAAGAATGGGCTACATTTGCACGGAGGTGCAGTTACACAGTCTTTGCCGCGATTCCATAATAATAAATAATAATTTAGTAAATTGGTTATTAGTGCATGGTGAAAGTTTGACACATGGCAAGCAGTTAAAATAATTTATAATGCATGTCATGCATCAAAAACTCATGGTAGCAAAATCATTGATGAGGTCTTTATTGTTCACCTTCTGGGAAAGTTGTAGGAAGGCTACTAAATGAGACTGTATGAATGGCAATTATCTAATTAATGAATTAGAAACAAAATCTAAACCTTATCTAAATACCACCATCAGTAGCATTTACTACATAACATTCTACTTCAAGATGGAATTTTGAGAAATAATTGCCATCCATGCAATCTCATATTGTAGCCTTCGTCTTCATCTTCGCAAAGCTGTATGTCTTAATCATTAATGGAAACGCTGCTTATTGGTAGCCTGTTTGCTGAAGAAATTCATTAAATTAATTGTCTGATTCTGAATTGGAAACAAGTTGAGATTTAATCCGCATTACGGTAATGTCACTGGTTGTAGACAGTGTTTTAGTTTTACATAAGCAAACTTATCACGTGGACCTGAGTCAGCAAAACTGCATTTTTAAAAACTTTTTCTTAAGTGTTTTAAGCTGATTGGACACTGACGCGGGAAAAAAATATGAGATTTTGTGAGCTACAACAATCCAGAAGCTTCAAAGTCATTAACATTTTATATCACCAATAATGTGGACAGGAAAATGCTTGATAACTACTGCGATGAACAATATTGCCAGCTGAGGGGAAATGGACAGCAATTCTTCCGATTCACCTCACAACTGAACTAATTAACACTTAGTTGCTAATTAGGAAACGTAAATGGAAATGGCTTTGGAGAAGTATTGCACTTTAAGGCGAGGTGAGAGCACGGATATAAGCCCTCCAAAGGCAAGTCCAAGGTTGAAGAAGTTAATCTTAGCCAATCATATTAGGTTTCTGTTCTTTCAAAAAAGTTTATTTGTTCAAGAAAAAAATTAGAACATCCAACAAGTGTTGCCAGGCAAAACAAACCTCACCCACCAGCACTTATGTTAGTGCTTTTGATACTGAGTCAGCTTTAAAAGTGTGACCTCAACTGTTGTCAACCTTTAGTCCTTTGAAAATCTGAGACCTTCTGTTTGACCTTTCAAAGTCACGGTCATGGTGTCAACTAAAAGCCCATAAAGGATTTCCTAAATTCTCATAATGGTAAAAATCTGTCTATCTCCAACCGTTTTTTAGTTATAATGGAAAACATTATTTTCACCAATGATCTTGACCCCCCTGACATTTAACCCTCAGCTGCTACAGACACTTTCAAAGATAGCCAATCACGCAGCATGTGATTGGAAGCAGAACTGAAAGATGCACATTTTGGTTATGGTTCAAAGTCAATGTGATGAATTTGAAGAAAATTATTGCATAAAAACGATTTTGACATTTCTGATTACCTTGACCTTGACCCCTTGACTTAATCAGGTAATCTATGGACCATTGCCCACCATCTCTAAGAGTTTGAAGTCAGTCAGTGCAACCGTGTGGACGCTAGATTGTGAACACACAGACACACACACAAACTAACAAACTAACATACAGACAAACAAACGACACTGATTACAATACCTCACACAGCTGACCCCGCCCCTAACCTGGCCCTGACCCCTGACCTGATTACAATACCACGCCCCAGCGGGCGACGTAATAAGATGTAGCAAATTGAAGCAATATTTTAACTTTGATCCATAGTCTCAGTCTTACAGTGAGTTTGAATTCACGCACAGTATGTTATCACAAGAACTAAAAAGGGAGTCTCCATACTTAATTCCTTACTCAGAATTTATCTGGCAAAGATGTACACATCATAAGGTGGGGGACTTCATTTTCATCTGCATGGTTGTATAAAAAAAGTGTTGTTTTAAACAGAAAAGGGGGATGAATTTCCTTTTTCTTATTGTGTCTCAGAATTCAAAGCCAAAATGTCTGTACATACATTGTTGAAATTTCTGTTTTCCTCCTGCAAATAATCCTAAAATTGACAGTGCATGGAACATTAGCAATTTTCTCTCTGGGCAAAGAATGTATACGGACGTTTGCACTCAGCAATCAATTAAAATCTAAATCAAGATGGACTTCTCATAGTTACATTACAGTTGATCAACCCCAGTATATTTAAATGAGTGTAAATTCACGGCAGTGGGGAAAAAACGTGAAAAAATTGAAAGAACATTTAACCCTTTGAAGAATGTTTTTGCAAATGGTTGTTTATAAAGCAGAATAAAAAAAAATTAATAAACCAGTGTAATAAACATCCATTAATTTCAATTACCAACAGTGATGTGACATCAACATTACATTGTGCCATCCAGAACATTCTAATCATGCACTTGTGATCTCATGGCTTTAAATTGCTGAAAATGTGAGAGAAATTAATACTGTTCCCACATGCGTGCAATCAACCATCAAACTGTGGGAGGGTCTGTTTTCTGTGACTGAAAAAAGGTCTTGAGTGGCAGGAATGAGTCCAGAACCAAAGGAAGGATTTTAGGACTGAAAAGTTCAGCACTCTGACCTTCCCTCAGTCCTGAGAGCTCATTTGCACATGAGAGTTCTGCTTTCTGACAGGGCTACTTAGTTGAAAAGCCCCAATATTGGAAAGAGCTACCTCTTTTACAAGCCAAGAAAAATTTTTCTGTAAATTAATACATTTAATGATTCTCTTTTCCTCATGCACACACACACACACACACACACACACACTCTCTCTCTCTCTTTCTCTCTCACACACACACACACACACACACACTCACACATTGATACATATTTAAACAAGCACATGCACACACGTTATACTCATGGACACGCACATCCACTCTCACACACATACACACGCATGCACTAAGAAACAGTCGTGGACATAAATTAAACTCACAAGCACAGATGACAAATCGGTACGTTCCTGAGAAAGGGAACTCCCAATTCTTTCGCGATGACCATCATTCCTCCTGCTATGCCGTCACCACAACATTAAGTCCCTAGACTTCAACAACATCAGTCTGTGACCAATCACACACCAGCAGGGTGCAGTTCCTACGGAATAACTGAGCGGCAGATGGCAGGATCAGGACTGACCGTTCTGATTACCAAAGGGAATGAATGCACCACACTGGCCATGCCCTGCACACCATAAAATCGTAAATGTGGAAAGTCAGGCCAGAAATTCTGTGACAAAATAAAAATGAGAAAGCCCAACCCCTACTTTGCCATTACTCACAGTGTGCTACTCTTGTGTTTGAACAATAAAGTCCAGCAGAACACATAACAGAAAGGATTGCCTAATATTTGAAAGCAGTACAATATTTAAAAAACGAATGTATATAAAAACTGCATTTTTAAAAATTCCCACATTAATTGGCATAATTTAATGTAATAGTTTACATGAATTAGAGATTTGCAGTACATTCCAATAATTTGTGCTTTCCAATAGATATTTGTTCAGAGGTGTATTATGGAAACCCCATTCTCATGAACCTTGCAAAATTATTATTAAAACCCCATTTCCAAAAAAGTTTGGTCTCTGTATAAAATTTAAATACATTTGTACTTTTTTCAAATAAATATAAAGTTCAAATGATTTTAAAATCATTGCATTCTGTTTTTATTTCCATTTGACACTGTGTCCCAACTTTTCTGGACATAGGGTTGTATTACAGTGCATGCAAAGCAATGCCCTGTATTGTTATTCCTAGGCTTTTTATTATTATTATTATTATTATTATTATTATTATTATTATTATTATCATCATCATTATAGGTTCTTACTCTAACCAACTTAAGCAAATAATTAAGGTTGAACTGTTTATCATAGAAACTCCATTCAAACTCTGTTGTGTACATCTTGGAAATGACACCTGTGGTAAGTTAATTTAATATTTCTAAGATTTATAATTTTTGAGATATTTAGTATAAACAATCGAGACTTTGCATTGGGCTTCATGACATCAGAATGTGCCTGTATTGAGCTTTATGGCATCATAATGGGCCTGTGTTCCACTGAAGCCTGCCCCAGTTCATTGGCTCCCTTTATCGTGGTAGCTCTCTGCATTGACTTTTATCATATGTAGTGTACCTGCTGCAGCTTTCATAATCCACTACTTTTTCTTCTCATCATTCTCTCTCTCTTTAGATCTATCTGTCATTATCAAACAGTTCTTTCTCTCTCTATTTAGTGTAAATACTCCAATTTTAGAGTTCTTGAAGAAAATTTAATTCATGAAAATAGGTGACATGTTAAATCTCTTGAATTTGAACTGTATTTTCCCAGTGCATTGTCGAAGTAGGGTAGGATTTAGAACAAACATCTCCTCCATTGTCGCAAATTTAATGTTTGCTCCAATACTGAGGGGGAATAATGCGTTTTCTTTGATGCGCTCCTGTGGGGTGGGGGGTCAGTGTCTTTGGCAGGACAGTATTGACTGGCATAAATAATTGTGACAGTCAGTGTTGCAAATCATGACCACAGAACACATTTCACTTAATGTTTAGGATGTTGCTAGCATGTTCCACTCCACTTTTAATTGGGCACAAACCTCAGGTCATTTAGGAGAGAGGGAGATGTGTCATCTTGTAATCCTTTTGACTATAATGCATTTTCACCTCTTTCGTTGGCTATGGTTGAAGTGACACAGCGAATGTTGTGAATCATTGTTTTGGATGCCCTGTTAAAGTTATTTGAAGAAGTGAGGGGACAGAAAAGCTGAACAAATAAAGAAATTGCAACAGGCTACCAAGACCTCGATTCATTTACTCTTTATTTCTCTGTTTTACAGTGGTTCTGAAAGGTCTGTTTTCTTTTTATTTTTCATAGGCCCTTTTGAGCATTATTGCAAGCGGCCAATAAACATCCAGCTGCCTCTGCGTGGCTTAATCACCGTATGGTTGCCCCCAAATTGTTTCTCCATCGCGTTTCCTCTTCCATTGAGCAGTGCAGCTCATTCTGCATTACGGTGTACAATGCACAGCTCTCTCCCCATGCCATACAACAGGCTTTTATGTCAGAATGAAAAATTATAACGCATAAATTAATAGTAACCACATGTTTTCGGTTATACGTCCCTCAACTCTCTGCATTTGTCCAAATATAGGTCTGCCTCTTTCACACACAGACACACACACTCACACAAACACACACATTCACATTCCATCCTTTTCTTTCTCTCTCTCTACTAAAACACTCTTAATTGCACAAACACTCACTCCCCCCACTCTCATGCACTCACTCGCACACTCACGCTCATTCTTCGCAACACTTTCACTTTCTCACACACATCTTCTTACTTTAACACACAATCACATTCCCTTTTCCTCTCTCACATTTTCTCTCTCGCACACACTCACCCTCACTCTCCCCAACTCTGTCACACACTCTATCATAGATCTACACTCATATTTTCTCTCACCTAAACCTCTCACACGCTGTCTCTCTTCCCTCACTCATTGTTTGCCTTCTGAAGCTAAATAAAGATCTGGAAGAATAATCTCCCCGGGCTGGATTGCATGTAGTAGGAGATTCAGTTGATGCCACCCAGGCATGGCCTGACCTCTCCCACCAGTGCTTTCTGGGACAGCGAAGTGCCAACAGGAACAACAACTTAAGTAGTCAGTACATCCAGAAATGAATTCAGACAGTAGAAACCACAGGCTTTCTGACAGATTTAAATGTACTGTACTGCCAGCATCGTGACTTGATAGCTTATTGGATATTTTTGTTTACATATTATTACTTTATTTTTGAAATTATAGTGAGCACTTTTTACATCATCTCCATGTTTCTGTTCAACATAATGGGCATATGTGAAAGATTATACCTGTCACACAAATGTCATGGTTGTTAACATGCTTAACAGAGCGTGTTCAAATCAAGACAGAAAATGGTCTCTGGACAGTTGAAGCAAAGACCAGCCACCGAACAGCAATCCCAGATTGTTGTTTCTATTATTCGCACAATCCCACAATTCTTAGCACAAAAGATTCCAGTTCAAATCTGCACAAATAGGCTTTTCCCTTTCCAGACTCTTAATTGTAAATCATTTCGCCATTTTATTGAGAATAAAAACACACAGAGAAATCAGCAGCCAAAGCTGGCCGATATGCCTTGACTCTCGGATGAACTTTGCTACCGCTAGGCCATGGATTCTCAGCTGCTGTAGGTCCGTTTAAATGTCTGTTGTTTTCCTGACCAAAATGAGTTCATCATGTCATTATTACAGGCATAGTTTCATTCAATTGCTGTTGCTTCTGGTCTATTTGAGTAACGTCTACTGAGAAAAATTCAGAACGCCCTTCAACCCTCCAAAATAATGGAGAGAGTTGATTATTGATCTGACAGTTGGAGATGAAAGTTAAGTTCTGGAAAAAAAAATCAAAACCATACCTGGCTCATTGTGTAAAACATAAATGTAGCTTACCTCCCTGTGATCGCTAATGATTGTTGTGGCCCAATCTCCATCAGAAGGTCAATTTCCAAGTGCTCTTGAAGTATGCTGTTAAATATTTCCACATGGCATAAAAACTGCTTAAATAAACATCACACCTCCAATTTTTCTCGGCCGTTTTCCGGCATTTTTGTGGTATCCCACATAGGCATCTGCATCACAACGTTTTACGCGTGTCAGTGGCCCAATGTGAGGGAGCCGTTACCTCAGAGGAAGGCCGGTTCAGCCAGGTTTTCCTTTAATACATGCTCAGGCTTCCCCTCCAAAAGTGAAATCTCAAATGTGATAACTGCCACCATTAGTGCCATTAACAGATTACCGTCTCTTGGTGGCTTTGGCAAATAGAATTCTATCATTACAAATCCATTCATATGTCCTAATAAATTAATTTATGAAGTCAAGCCTAAATAGCATGGAAATGTGCATAAGATTTCATTGCTTATTGTCAAGGCCCACTCTGACTGTATATCATATCATTATGGTACAAAAAGGTTACATTAATTAACATTGTTCAAAGTATTGTTATTGACACAGCTGTTGCCTCAAACTCCTCCACATATTTTAACTGACCAACATTGTTCAAACTTGCAGATGTTCAGGATATGAATGTTTTGCTGGGATTTTTGATGTTGTACCAGTCACAATCCATAGTTCTGCTCTGTGGCAGCTCCTGAACTGGCTACAGGGGAGGCTCAAAACAATCGCTTAAAATTAATGATTGGTCACGACCTGTTTTCAATCATGCATTTAAATTACCATTACAGAAACTCCGAAAACTCTCAACTTTATCAGGTGTGGCCAGTTTTCATTTATAACGCATACCTGTCAACTCGAACGCATTCGGTGTGAGTGGCATATTTACATTCATTGAAATCCTTGTGCACTGGAGGGGTTGGAAGCAATGGAATTGCATAAAGACGTTTCGAATGATCTTATTTCATTTAAACGATCGTGAAACACATGCATTGCTTCCAATCCCTGAATAAACAAAAGCACAAGAAGTCCAGAGTTGTAATCGGTATGCGTTATAAATGAAAACTGGCCACATCTGATAATGTTGAGAGTAATCAGAGTTTCTGTAATGGTAATTTAAATGAATGATTGAAAACAGGTCGTGACCAATCATTAATTTTATGGCCTGTTTACACCAAACCGCGACCCTGATACGACTCTGATACGACCAGCACGATCGTGAAATTTTGGTCACTCGCACAAGTCGTGGCCATTCTCTACTTTGATCACTTATTTGCTATTGTACCAAACCTCAGTTGCGATCAAATTGTGACTTTCTTTACACCTAGAACCATGATGCGGCCGCAATACTCGTATTTGTCGTGTCTATTCATAGAAAGCGTGTTGGGGAGTGATGGAGAGAGCGGTGGCCCTGTGTTTATGTAGACAACGCGTGGTCATAAGTTGCGTCGCCACCGGTCGCGGGAAGCCTCGCCATTGGTCGGATTTCCATCCCTTTAATCGCATATGCGGTCTGAGCGCGGTCGCAAATTCGGGCGCATTTAAAACGTGTACATTTGTCGGTCGTTATGGGGTTGCAATAGGCTCGCATTAAGCTCGCCATAATGCTCGCAATAGTTTGCGAGTGAAAGATTCCTAAAAATTTGCGATCATTGATCCAACCGCATGCCAAGCTGCTTGTGAGTCTATTACGACCTGTGATACCGAGTTGAGAGTGAGTTTAGACTTGTGCGAGCTTATTACGACCAATTATGATACCCTCTTGTGTTTCTCACTGGTCGCACAACCTTTGCAAGTTTTTTGAGCAATTCCATACACTTGCAAACCTCTATGAGACTGATGGAGAGTTATGGAGACCAAGAGAGATGGTTTTGGAGACCACATAGAGACCAGCTTGCAACCCCAGTGCAAGTTAGTGTGAGGGCGAGCAGAGTCCATTTTTCACTCGGTCGTAAGCCCAGTGTAAACGGGGTATTAAGGGATTATTTTGTGCCTTCCTTATCGCCAGCTCACAAGCCACCACTGGTACTGATGGAACAGGGGAAGAACCAATTAAGCAGATAGTTAAGCAATTAAGCATTAAATGAGCTGTGGCAGAGTATAGAGAACATTTTATACCTGCAGAACTAAAATTTGGTTCATTTTACATTGAACAATTTACTGCTCGATGACTTAATGTTTGAAATTTATATTGCTGTTCATTGTATTATTTGTCAACAGCTGCATTTCAAATGCCATTTCATTTTATCTACTCATCATTATTCCAAACATAGCTTTCTACAAGGCATGAGTAAATACGTGTGCAAAATAAGTTGTTTTTACCAGTGCAACTTTGTTGATATGTAATACCAATTCAAGCATACCAGAATTATGTTCACCACCTAAATCAATCACTTAGAAAAATTCTCAGTGGTAACTGACTGGTACTTTATGGTAAATTAATGGTATCAAATGGTATCTTATGGAAGTGTGAGGTGGCCTATGGTAAGGCTGTGGTAAGCCAATGGTATTTCCTTTGGTTCCCAATGGTATTTAAAAAAATAATGGTAAATAAATGGTTATTAATCATTAGGTGGTAAATTCAGTCATGTGGTGTGGTACTGTATGGTGATATGCAACTTATGTTAACGACTGAATGGTACTACTGAATGGTAACAGACCAAACCAATCGTATCTGCAATGGTACTGAATGGTGAATTAAATCAGAGACTGTATGGTAGAACTGAATAATAGTGTTACACAACAATGAAATCTGCTATGGTACTAAAGGATTTGAAATGTTGAATGGTAAATTTCATTATATGTTATAATAAGAAACTACTTACCAGCACCATTCACTGGTAACAGACCGAGCCGATGGTATGAGCTGCTATTGCTTGGGGGAGTATTATTGTTCAACAATTTGAACACTCTAGGGTGGCAGGGTTGGAGAGTATAGACACATTAATTTCAAGAGTATGTACACATTAATTTTCACCCAAACACTCCATCTGCCAAATGTGTGAGAAAACAGGTTTTTTTTTTTTTTGAAAGATTACTGGTTTGTTTTCTGTAGTAGGAAAGTGTATACCATCTAGGCCTAGCTTAAAAATAATTACCGTATATGGGGTAAGGTGGAATTGACAATTTTCTAAATGTCTGGCTGATTTGCATGGATTTGGTGCAACACAGGCAACATTAAAGAAATTATATCCTGTATTTTTATGTAATATCTACAGTTGTCTACATTTCTCAGTCATCAAGCGGATGATTTTGGATTGATAAGTATCTATGAAAGTCATGAAAAATAATTTTTTATTGTTGCGAAATTAATAAATTAATAAATGTATTTTTGAAGTACAAGTATATCCTCTTCATAAAAATATTGCTCATAAATATCTTTAAATTAATTTTAAAGATTTTCTAAGAACTGACCCTGCCCCGCATGTGGGCGCATAATTTGCACGTAAGGCCGGCAGCTTCTTGCGTGAGCAGTCAGCTGGGGATGGGCTTATTAAGCAGTATCCTGAGCTTATTAACCCACTTTTCTGGGTACAGAATATACTGTATGGGGAAGATTTGGGACTGGAGCAGTTTGGGCTCAGCTTGTTGATAGATGGCTTTTTAAGCGGCAATTTCAGCAATTCATGTCCAGACTTTTCCTGTGACTCGGGATCTGGCTGATAAAAGCAGTCATCAGTGACGTGTGTAGAGCAGATCACCGATCCTGATCCAGTGTTGTGTCAAATTGTGTTTCCGCGAACAACGCAATGCAATGACATCCCTAGATAGTGTGGAGAGCAAATGTACATTTTCTTGCGATCACTGCCAAGCAGAAGAGCTCAATATTGCAAAAGGACAAATTGCAAGAGATGGCAGAGTATCAAAATTCATCGCTTTATGAGGCGTCATCTGCGATCAATTTCTTATGAGCGAGGTAATTCATTGATGCTTGTTAGGCTATTTCTTTCATGATTTTCTTAAATCAGCGACAGCATCACAAAATTTCTCGAAGCGGGAAAACGATTTCACGGGGCAGCAGAATCGGACACAACACCTGGCACCAGGAAATTTATGGACAATGATGCCTCTGCTTGCATCGCCCTTATTGTTGCAGCCGTAAACAAGGCAAATATTTGGCATTTTTCCAAGGGAATCACTGAGTCCAATACCATTGACAAAGTATTCTCTGCCGCTGGCTAGGTTCTTCCCGTAACGTCATCTCCGAAAATGGCCGAAGATAAATTCTTTCCGAGATGAACGCGATCTGCAGTGATTAAAATGCAGATAAAATTGTAATGACTGATTAGAATTTGAAAAGGCCAATGCTCAAAGGAAACCTTTCATTTATATTAAAGATGCCATGGTCCACATCTTATTTTTGAATGATCAAGCACTTTAAAGATTAATGGTAACTACATTAGTATATAGCCACATAGCACACAGGCTTTGTAAAGTTGTCAGCTCTTTGTTTATAACAGATGGAATCTGCACCTATTTATTATAGAACAGCTGTTAGCTAGAGCAAATGCAAATTAGCTAAGCCCCTGGTAAAAAAGGCTTTTTTTCCCCCATGTTTTCTGTTGCGACTGCTGCTTTAAGCTTCTCGGGGGAATAAATTGTGGTTTTTGTATTTTTGTCTCAACAGTAATAATTTTTATAGTTATTTAACCTGTTCCACTCCGGGTTTGCCATCGGAGATTTATGTTACGGCTCTCACCTCGCCTTAAAGCGCATTACATCTCCAAACCTGTTCTCATTTAGGTTTCATAATTACCAACAAGTGTAAATTTGTTCAGTTGAGATGATCAATCCATATCCATCTCCCCTCAGCTTGCAATATAGTTCATTGCAATAGTTAGCAAGCATTTTCCAATCCACATTAATGGCAACATAAAACATAAATGTCTTATAAAGCCTCTAAATTCCTGCAGCCCACAAAAATGTTGGGTTTTTTTTTTTTTGTGTCACTGTCTGATCAGCTTTATATGCCAAAGAAAACGTTTCTAAAAAATTGTTTTTTCAACTCTGGTTCGTGTGTTAAGGTTGCTCATGTAAATATAAAACTCTGTCTTCAACCAGTGATGTTACCATAATGGGAAGTTAAGGAGAAATAGGACCATAAATAGGGGTTAAAATGTGGTCAAAACAATGTGACGGTTGCAGGATGATTGCACTGCTGAAGAGCCAATTCCAGGGTGTTTGTCCGCCACCAGTGTAAGCTTGTTAAGCATCTAGAGAGCAAGATTCTTCATATTGAGAGTCAACTGGCGGCACTACATAGTTCCTGGAGCTCTGCCAATTGTGAACTAAGTAAAATGTCCTTTAAAGAGTTGGTCTGCATGCCACAGCTGGGAAGGGGGGGACTCCAGTGCAGGCAGGGAGAGAAAGCTGGGTGGCAGTAGGGCATCATCGCAGGAAAGGGCATGTATGTCATATAGTAGAAGCTTCTTCAGAGATTGAGGTATCCAATCGATTCCATCTCTTGCAGGAACTTGACTCAACCCCTGACCACAAGAGCTGGGAGATTGATGAGCCTCAGGCGACCTCTTCCCCCTGGAACAGGGAGTTAGTAGCAGTGGGGGACTCAGTAACCAAAGGGAAAGACAGTTTAGTCTCTTTTAGTTTGCATGACAAGGAGTCTCGTTCGGTGTGTTGCATTCCTGGTGTCTGGATAGGAGACCTCCTGGAGTGCATGGACAAGCTGCTGGCCATAGAGGGGTGGGATCCAGAGCTCATGGTCCACGTTGGGACCAATGACATAGAAATGGGTAGGTTTGAAGTTTTGCAAGACAAATTTGTTGAATTAGCAGGGAAGATTAGGGGTAGATCCTCCATTCCTCCCAGAATTCTACTTATACCACATGCAAGCAGAGGTAAGCAGAACCTTATTCGGACATTTAACATGTGGCTAGAAACGTGGTTTAGGAAAGAGGGGTACCTGTTTCTGAGGCACTAGATCTTTTTTCGGGATGTGGGTGACCTGTGCAAGCCTGATGGGCTACACCTGAATCAGAGGGGTACCTTTGCATTCGGCCAGCGTGTGCTTAAAGAGGAACTCAAACATACCTGACTTTTTTTTGCAGTTTTGGTAGTTTTAGGTACTTCATATTACTCTTTCCCCAAAGACATTGGTAACTCCAGGTCAATCACCCTATTTGTGTTGAAAAAAGATGATCAAAAACCAGCCCAGTTGCATGCGATTTCCCAGATTTCTGAAAAGCTAATTACCTATTAATTTATGTATATGATGTCATTATGAGACTAGTTGCAGCTCATGTAGACATGAATATACAAGTGCGTATGTTCCGTGCGAAACATGCTAGCTAAAGCTTTGCCTTTGAGTCTGTTTTTAATACATATTATTCAAGAAATATATAAAGCCTCAATCTTGTGTAGCTGGAGGCTGTAATCTCACTATCAATGTCGGTGTGAGATCTTGCTCACTGTGAAGACGTTTACTATGCCAGTGACTAAAACAAGTGACATCACCGATGACCTGTAGAAACATCGACTACTCCAAAAAGCCACAAAACTCATATTGTGTTCATGACTCAATGCTGTAGAGCCATGGTTCTCAAAGTTCTGTTCTCAAGGCTGTTATGATTAGCGGGGGCGATGACAGTTGGGATGACAGAGACATGGTTTGGTGAAGAAGATGGGGATGAATATTATATAGAAGGTTACAAGCTCTTGAAGAAGGATAGATCCAATTTGATGGGAGGAGGTGTTGCACTCTGTGTGAACGAAAACCCTGATGTGCAGGAAATTCCTGAAGTTGAACATCGTTTGCCATGTGAAGACATTTGGGTCAGGCTCATAGGCGAACAAGAGATAACTACACAGATTCACAGCGCATTTATTGCGAATGAAATTGATATTTTTGGTGGTCAATAAAAAGGACAACCAATAAGCCAACGTTCCAGCCTACTATCAGTCTGCTAGTTTCGCTTGTGAACTTAGGATCTGTTTTTTTAGGAGATGTATTTAGCTAGTAGACGTAATGGCTTATGTTATGCATACACAGCCAGCATAATTTTGCGTGTACAGTTGCTTGCGAGCTAGCTGTGGAGATAGACAGAAACTGGGTGTTTAACGGCATGGTTTGGCGTTATATAGAGTTTTCCATCCGGTTAACTTAGGATATATAGGGTCAGCTTGTTAACTGGCAGCAGGTTTGTTCTGCCTGATGACAACAGCATGCTAGGTTACTTAAATGTTATCTGTCTGGCTGTCACCTCAATGTTACCTTAAAATGAGATATCACAATGTCCTCATGGACAGTTTTTAAAGTGACTGTAATAATACTGGAGCAAATGAAGATGCACATGCTTTGGGGAAAAAAAGAAGTAGCAAGTGAACTCATGTTTGATTGTCATCTGTCATTGACAACTGAAAAGCCAATGTTACAGCACAAGGCTGAAGTGCCGCTTGTAAACTCAGGATCTGTTCAGAGAATGTTGCTAGCAAGTAAAGGTAATGCCTATATTATTCCTACCCAGCCAGAATAATTTGATGTCTACAGTAGGCAGCTAGCTAGAGAAAACAGAGCTACATGAAAAACGGGCAGCTCAACATCACAGTTTTCATTTAGCTCTAAGTAGCTGGCTGCTCTGGGCATGAAATGAAGGTATATGGAAGTAACGTTAGTGCAGTACACTTCAACTGAGCCAGAAACACAAAACAAACATCGCTAGCAGTGTTCTAGCCAGGATTTTTCCTCAGAGTGGTGCTACTCAGGTGTTCTAGCAGTCGCGACTCGCGAGCCCCAGTGGGGCAAAGCCATACCGGGGGAGGGCAGGGGTTGTGTGTGGCGGGATGGGGTGTGGTGTGTCCAGGGGAATGCCCCCCCAGGACATTTTGATGAAATGGAAGTGATTTGGTGTGTTTTGGTGAAGTATTTTGCATGAAATACTTTACCAGAATCTCCCTTTTTCAAATGAGTTTTTCCTGATACAGAAAGTCAAGCCATGTTTACAGAAAGAGTCTCCATAATCTGCTTCGAATCAAGGCATATTTCAATCTAAATATTTAACTTACTTTAGCTTTTTCGACGTCAGAGCGGGATTATCCGGCAAAAATCGCTGACCCATGAATGCTGCAGGAGCCGAATGTCCATTCTTGGCGCGCATCAAGCATAAACAATATGTAGATTATGTGAACAAAAAATTCAAACTTCGCTAATACCAGTGCAAATGGCACCACTGAAAAGTACTTTAAAAACACTTTAAAATGACACCATTACCATTCATATTGGTTGAGTATAAAGAAAATGTTACGGGTTATAGTTAGATCGATGATATCCGTTATCGACTAGTCAGACTGAAGCGTGGACATTACCCCTGATGTTGGCGCCAACAAGCTATCTAAACTAGAGGCGCTATGTTACGATTTCAATGTGCAAGTCTGGCCGGCATCTTGTGACGGGCATCCATCACAGAAAGGTGCAGCAAAGTGGATTCATGCCTTCCAGAAATTTTGATTTCCACTGAGTGCCATACAGTCCTATCAAGCGAAAATACCGCAGTACTTTGAATCACTTCTGACTTAAGAGTTAGGCACATCCAAAATCAGCAGCCGCTGTTGGTAGACGCAAATAGGTTTAGTTGTTCCTAATGTAATTGTCTGGGTCTGCACCATGCAGCTTCTATCAAACAAAAAAAATAGTCATAGATATGTGTATGATCCAATTACAAACCAGTTTTTTTTGTTTTTCTTTTTTAATAGACAGGCCTACGTGTCAGATTCAATTACAAACCAGTTTTTTTAAATTTTTTTCTTTTTTCTAAACTAATAAACTAGTTTCACGACTTGGCTGCGGTCACAATAAGACACTTGTTACCAAATTTCCCGGCATTTGCGATGATAGTTTATCTTACTAGTTAACAAGTGCCCCGTCCTTGACCGTACTGCTAGAGAAATAGACCCGGCCTGACCGAACGAGATCATTCATAATATTACCGTACTGAAGGGGTTTTAAGATAGCCTGGATGTGTACCACCGTATTTTCAAACATTCCCTATGGAAAAATATCAATCGCTCAGGGGTCCGTTTCCCGAAATCACAGATGCTAACTTACGTCATAGGAACCATTGACAATGAATGGACCTACTATGTAAGCTGCTAACTTAATTAGCAACTAGGCTTTGGTAAACGCAATGGGTGATAATAGACAGAAATGGCGCTTCAAGCTGACTCTTCTCTAGTTATCGGTCAGAAAAAGGTCGGAAATCCAAACGCAGCTGAATGATTATTATTGATATTTACCGTAATATTAACCAGAGCGTATTTGATTACATGGGTTCCAGCGGCAGGCACGCTCGTCATAAGGTGGCGGCCAGCTCTGCACACATTGGCTGATCTGGAACGAACAACGTAGCGCCTCCAGTTTATATATCTTGTTGGTTGGCGCACTGACCACCATTCATATACTCAGTTGAATAAAAAGCCTCCGCTGGACATGAGCGTCTGACATTCTTTGTAGTATTCTGCTACAAACACATTTTATAATTGGTAATTAGACTTTATTTTTTGAATGGGAATGATTTATGATTTTCAGACCAACATTGAACTTTTCCGTGGAAAATGTCTTATTTCCTTATAAATGGCTAATTATTTCGAGCACTTGCCCACTATGGGATAGATCTGTAAGTAGTAGGGATAGAATTGCCTCGTGTAATTCCATCACGCAATTCGCTACAAATCAGTGATTTAAACAAGCATGGTTGCCAATCAAAAACGGCCTCTAATTGCTTTAAAGTAAAGAACACACAGCCGTCACTCTGCGGACAGTGGATTGCTATTGGACGAAAATAGCTTTTTTAAGCGTGGGAAATTAGATATACTGTAACACGTTACTAACGATGTTAGATATAACATTGTGGATTTATTATGGGAAATTTCCATTATGACACCTGAGTTTAAGGTTGGATTATGAAGCTTCAGGGATATGAATGCATCAGTGCTATCGTTGAAATGGGACAACACTTTCTTCTAAGCCAAAAAGTAAGCAATTCGCATGTAGCATCCCGGGGATTTTGAATATTTAATAGAGGCCAACGGTGAGCTTTTATGCCTTGTATGACATCGTCAATCCAAGGTTTCCTTTTCAAAGTATTGCCTAGCTAGCTCATGCAATTTTTGCCGCATTGAATCACCCACGAAAATAATGGTTTCAGGATTCAGTCACGGTTTGGTAGCCTCCGGAACCGAGTCCGTCAAAAAAGTTTCTGATAAAATGCGATGAAATTTCACCGAATTTAACCCGACAAAAGGGCGGAAACAGCATTTGGGAAGAAAATAACTGATGCGGACCATTCAGATTTTCACATAGCTACAATAAGGCAGCTTCCATGCCATGTGGTTGTTCGAGAAAGGCAGCGTGTTTTGGCAAAAAAAGTTCATTTATATTAATGATAACCATCATAACAAGTTATTGATCCTAGAAAGCAAACACCTGGACCCTATTTTTGAGTTTTCTCAGCGCGGCGGGTTGAAATCTCAGTGCGGCGGAGCCCTGCGAGCGCCGTGGCTGGCTAGAACCCTGGCTAGCATAACTCTTGGTGAAATCGAGCCTTTATCAGGTTTTGACTGAATTACTAACAATTTTATTGATGTGTTAGCTAGCTTGGTGAGCACGCTAGCTGATAGAAGCAACGTACAGTCCCAGTGGATCATACAGGACAATGCGATGTGGTGCGTTTTTGCATATTGATTTTGTATGATGCAATTTCGTGGTTTCCATCAAATTTTTATTGGCTCATCTGCAGCTCTATATCTGTTAATGTACAAAGTTAGACAGTTATGGCTGGTACCATTCTTGAGATAATGAGTATGAAAGAATCATGACTCACTCGCTCACTTCCATTATGCTCATATTAGGCCACTATCGCACGGAATATTTTTTCATGTAAAAAGTGATCTCAGTGTGGAATAGCTTGCCTGGCTATATCACTGAGGCAGAAACTTTTGGAGTTTTAAGGCTTGAAATGGCGCTTGATACCATCTAGTCCTGTAATTATACAAAGTGTCCGGTTGGGCTGATTGGCCTGTACTTGTGACTTATGTTTTGTACTTTATCATATTCAGCACAAATGCATACAGTTCTTTGTAGAAAGGTCATACCCTTTAAATAATTTTTGATTGCAGTATTTATTTCTGTGAAACTACGCTACGTGCAATCCACCACAGTACTATGCATACCTGATGTTCGTGAAAAGTCCTTGCACCGGCCACACGGGCACAGAGCTGTAGAATTATAAGTTAAGTCTTGGCACTGGATTTATACACCATAATCGCCTCGGCCATGTGCCATTTACGCTACTTTCACAGTTCGCCAAAACCTTTGGAGACATCATGACCATAGACTGAACACATGGCTCTCGACAACAACAAAGGATTTTTTGCGTATATGTGAGGCAGGATTTTATGCTTGATATCATGAGTTTGCCACTTCCCCTGTGTCAAAGTGGGTCAAACTGGGCAGTAAATAGAGTGCACCCAGTGAAATTTGGACACATTGATAAGAAGAATGGCTCTAGCCAAGTGTGACTCAGTTCCCTTTGTTTGTACTAAAGAGCCCTAGAAAATAATCTGATAATTTGCAAACATAACATCACTATTTTCCTGACACCAACAAAAGGCACTGTGCGATAAATTGAAAATAAGCCACTAAACCATGATCCAGGGCAACCTTATACAACAATAAACTCAATTAGAAAACTGTCAAATTTATTTACTTTGAGGGAAGTGGTATCTGTGACAGCTCCTGATAATGCAACAGGCATTTTATATTGGACTGCGTTAGCAACTATGTGGAGCATACGACGGACTTTGTCTCACTCTCCCTGAGTGATACTGCTTTCCTGTTGGTATACTCTTTTGGGATCATGCCTATTTTGAATGAAAGTAGGTAGCTAACTTGCAAGTAATGTTGGCATACTAGACCAGGGCTGCCCAACCCTGTTCCTGGAGAGCTACCATCCTGAAGGTTATCACTCCAACCAAAGCAAACCACACCTGCTTTCCCAGTTAGAGATCTTGATGAGCTGCTAATGAGCTGAATCAGGTGCGTTGAATTAGGGTTGGAGTAGAACCCAACAGGATGGTAGCTCTCCAGGAACAGGGTTGGGCAGCCCTGTACTAGACTTTATGTTGTATCTAATGATTTTGTTATTGTGTTTGCGAACAATCTAATTCTCCATGTTGTTATGCCACACCCATTTTTCAATGTTCAAATCATATTCCTCTATTTATGTCCTACCTTTCTATCCTGTTTGGAAATACGTCATGATAATGAAGCTAGATATTGGCTGCATCTTAAATTGCATCCTCGTTCCCCTCACTTGCGTCGTATCAATGCGTCTTAGTCCCTCCCACCGAGGGTGCATGAAGAAAACAGAAGAGAGGACAGACAAAATGAGGACATATGTTTTAATCGACCTGAGATGTCTTTTCCTCAGTTGCGTTACATGAAGCGACGTTCGTTTCTGATGACGGCCCTTGGCTGGATCTGTTGGAATATGATCCACAGGAATTGGCATGTATATTAACTGTTAATTAACTGCAGAATTCAATCATCAAAGTGTGAAATACGTTTTAACTGCCCCTTGCAATTATAACACTAAAACGCCATAGGGTAGCCTATATTATAACTGTGGCAGTTTTTAAAATTGTGATTAATGTGTTTTCATAAACTTTTGAAGTTCTCCAGTTATTGACTCCTCCTAAAATTATGTTGTGTTGTGCGCGATCCCCTTGTTAAATATAGCCCAGAGAAATTAGAATTATTAAACTTGGGTATTCGGATATCTATACTATCATCATAAAAAAATTAACCTCCCCCGATATAGAATCCATTTATTTTCCTATATGTCCACGAATCTTCATTTCTTATCCATTGTATGCAATTACGAAAAACATAACATAGTTTTCAGATCACAATGGAAACAAAATAAAACTTCCGCCAGGCGCCTAAGGAGCCAGAAAGCAATACAAAGAAAATCCACTGTCAATGTGCTGAATGTCTGTAGAGGAGCATGTATATGGGGTAAGGTTGCTGTCAAAAGATTTGTGCGTGTACACGTAAAAATTCATGCGCATATTTAAAATGTGTGCATGTTAGTCTATAGTTGCGTATAAATAAAAATTTTGTAAACTCTTGAAGTCAAGTCATACACAGAATATGTTGTGTGTATTTTCTCTGTGAGAATATCAAGTTACTCATCAAGGTACAACTTTACAAAATTACAAATACAGATTGCAGTTTTATGGGTGTGTTTTCTTCATCATGAACATGAATTTGACAACCGTGACATTATTGTCAAAAATACGTCACAAGGTCATAGGTATTATGTAGCGAGTGGAAGTTAACATTGATCCCATGCGTCCTAAATGGGACTCCTCCTATTGCCTTCTCACAAACGTTTGTTAGGTGTCTCCCCTTTTTAAATTTATTTTTTTGAAGCAAATTTTGATTTGTTCCCTGATTTTAATGTGAAACAATCTGATCCATGAGTTTCCTGATCCTGCTGATTTTTTTTTTTTTTTTTTCTGCCAGCTGATGTCGAATACCGACTGACGTTATGGCTTTCTGCTGGAAGTGTTCTGGGAAGACTGCTCTCATGTATCCTTGCTCATTGGCTTGTCAGAGCTCCATCCTCCCTCCTCTCTCTCCACACAAATAAGCGCATGAGGACGGCCAGCAAGGAGGGAGACAGAACAATTTCCATTTTAATAGAGGATAGAGGACATAACAAATAAGTGAATTGAGATTCACCCACTCTCGAAAAGTCTTTTCAACTGGACTTTAAAAGACGTCCATGTATTGTCGCGTTTTTTACATGCATACACGTCTCCTGTGTGTACGACCCCATAGAGTCCATGAGAACAAACAAAGTGTTTTTCCTCCAATGGGTCTATTCGTCACAAATCTCTTAAAAGACAACTTAATCGTGTTGTTTGCAAGCCAGTCAAACACAGCATGTTCATGCCTGGCAGGGAAACTGACCCACCTACAACTACTGTGGACTTGATTGCAAGACATATTCCTTCCACTTGATGTTGTAAGAGTAAATGACAAAGCGGGTAATTAGGGCACATTTTTTCTATCAAAAGTGCATTTCTGGCAGCCTTGTGAGGGAGGTCAGTTTTAGGTGATGTCAGAATTCTGTTCTGATTGAGATAATGACTTCTGTGGATCATGTTACTGCATTCTGGCTCCCTTTTATCGGATTACATGGCTTTGCTGGAACGGAATAAGTCAGTTCCGTCACTCACAGCTGTGGGATGATACTGACTTCTGCCTTTAAAAACGACGGGGGATGTGATGTAAAATTTACCTATTTAGAAGAAGATAAAACAAGATAACACTGACATGTGACATTTCTGTCTTAACGGATGATGTTTGGTACTGACCTCAAATGCCTTTCTGAAGCCTGGAATAAATTGTTTCTTAAAAATATGGTGGGTGAATCAAAATCTACTCAAACTGTTTGTCTAAAAATAATTTGAAGTGGATTATGTCACACAACACTTACTGTGATTTATAGTCCAAGAGATGAGCCACACAATTTTTCAGTTGTACGTCACTTGCCGATTCAAATTCTGGTACCTGCATTGGGAAAAAATACAGGCTACCATTCAACCCACACAGGCAGTTAGTGTTACATGTAGAATGAAAAAAAAAAAATATATATTATTGAAATAAGTCAACATCAATTTCCCCTCATCAAATTTATCCATTATTCTCACACTTTATTCTCTTTATGATATTGCAGAAAATGAATACTGAGACACGAACACGTATCAGTTGATGATCATTACAATTTTCAAAAATTCAATTATACCAGTATACAGAGGTCTTTTCAACCCCACTTCAAAGAAGGGGGAACATAGATTAGCTCAGCATTTAAGTAATTCCCTTGTCTTTTTCTTTACACTGTTGCGTGTTTAAGCTTCAATTTCTACGTAACGGTACATTAAACAGCCTCTACTCGACTGTGACACTCACCATGCTAATATTTATCCGTTGGCATTCACAGTCTCATTACCACTGGTGCGAGAGGCTATGCTACACAGAGAAGTCAGGGGTCGGGCGCAGTGTTTGGAACTGAGGGCCTGGTTTCTCACCTCAGCAGTGTGGAACATTCATCATCGGCGAGTGCTAAGTGAAAGAGAGAAAGAGTGGCAGAGAGAGACTGAAAGAGGGAACAGAGAGAGGGAGAGAAAGAGTAAGTAGGGGAAGGAGGGCGATAGAGGGGACAGAAGGAGGGAGGGAGATAGTAAGAGAGCTTGGGAGGGAGGGAGATGAAAAAAGTGAAGTCAACAGGTAGAGAGAACGCAAATGATAAAGGAAACAGCTCAATGAAAGAGTGGAACAGAGGAAGTAGAAAGAAAGGGTCGAGAAAAGAATGCATGGAGTGAGTGGGGAAAAAGATGATGAGAGAGAATGGTTTATCATTTATCTCCCAGAATTGGCACGTTAAAATAATGGTAAAGCCCCCCGGTGGAGGAGAGCATTGAAGCTTGGGCGGTGTCCGAAATCACTCACTACTACTCACTATATAGTGCGGTATATAGTGAGTTAGCCATTTTGTAGGGCTGTCTGAATTATTTGCAAGAATTATTATCCCCTATATAGTGAACCCATAACATCCCACAATCCACCACAAAATGTCGTGAACATCCGATGGTCACTAACCCAGCTATATGTCCCATCATGCACTGCACACAAACCAAAAAGCTCCGAAAGAGCTGTGTTTAGTCAACAGAGTTTGGTGTATTTTACTTTGTGAAAACAGGCACAAGACATTTATTCAACTTCAGGGCTCCCTCTTGACAAACCCCGCTATTTTCTCTGTGACTCGGCACAGAGTGCGGGTAATGGTTTCCAGGGAAGACCCAGACCAGGAGCATTTAATTCACAAGACTGCTGCTGATGAAAACTGATTACTGCTGTTTTATATTGTTTTCTCCTTCTAGACACAGCATGAATTACATGGCAGGAACTTTTTGTTTGTTACATTTTCTTTATAATGCAAGGATGCAGTACTGAGCTCTTTTTTTAATACATCAGCAAACTTGCATAACTGTGCCATCAGGAAGTTAAACCAGGTTTATTCCTTTTTCCAAATTTTCTGATACTGGCATCCCAGCACAGGCTCAACGCAATCCAGTGGAACCTCGATTATACTACTTCCTTTCCAGAAAAGTTGTGATGGCGTGTAAAATGGAAATAAAAAGAGTGCAATGATTTGTTAGTCAATTAAACCCTATATTTAATTGAAAATAAAACAAGACCAACATATTAAATGCTGAAACTGAGAAATTTTATTGTTATTTGAAAAATTTCTGCTTTCTTGAATTTGATGCCAGCAACACGTTTCAAGAAAGTCGGAACGGGGTAACATAAGCCCGGAAAATTTGTATTATGCTAAAAAAACAAAAAAACACCCGATGGAACATCTCACTGCTAAAAAGGCTAATTGACAACAAGTTAGTAATATGAATGGGTATTGAAAGAGCATCCCAGAATGGCTGAGTCTTGCAGAGGTAAAGATAGTGGGGACATCACCACTCTGTGAAACACTGAAATGGCAAATAGTTCAGCAATTTAAGAATAACATTTCTCAACTTAAATTTGCAAAGCATGTGGGGATTTAATCATCTATGGTTCTTAATATCATCAAAAGATTCAGAAAATCAGGGGAAATCTCTGTGCGTAAGGGACAAGATCAAAAACCAATATTGAATGGCTGTGATCTTCAGGCGATCAGGCAGCACTGCATTAAAAACAGGCAGGATTCTATAGTGGAAACTAATGCATGGGCTCAGGCACACTTCTAAAAACCACAGTCGGTGAACTCAGCTTGTCACTGCATCCACAAATGCAAGATAAAACTTTGCCATGGAAAGATAAAACCATATACAGTTTAAATAAAATCCAGAAACATTGCCACCTTCTCGAGGCTGAACTCATTTCACATGGACTAAGGCAGAGTGGAAAATATTACTGTGGTCTGACCAATCAACAGGTGGAATTCTTTTTGGAAATCATGGATGTTGTGTCCTCTGGGCTAAAGAGTTCACAGTTCAAAAGCCAGCATCCATGATTGTATGGGTGTGCATTAGTGCCTATGGCATGACTAACTTGTGCAGACACCATTAATACGAAACGATATATACAGGTTTTGTAGCAATATATGCTGCCATCCAGACATCTTTTTTAGGGAAGTTCTTATTTCACCAAGACAATGCCAAATACCTCATTCTGCATGCATTACAACAAAGTGGCTCCAGAGTAAAACATTCCAGGTGCTAAACTGCCCTGCCTGCAGTCCAGACCTGTCACTCACTGAAAACATTGGGTCCATTATGAAAGAAAAAATATGACAAATATGACAAAGGAGGCTGCAAAGTGTTCAGCAGCGGAAATCCAACAACAAACAAGAATGGGCATATATTTTGCTTTCAAAATAGCAATAGTTGGTTTCCTCAGCTTTAACCCTATCTAGACCGGGCTTTTTGGGGCTTCCTGGGGACGGGGGGGCGTTTTACGCAATCCCCCCCGGTAAGTTGTAAACGACATGGCGTATGACCACCAAATTGGCAGGGGATGATGTACACGTACAACTAAATCATTACAATCATTTTGGTATTATTATGACCTATTATTGCGTCATTATGACATCATGTTTTGATTTTTACTACCCAGAATGCTTTGCTTATTTTATCCCATAGTGCACCAGCTCCAAGAGGCCATAAAATACATGAAATTCTATTTATGTTCACTGAAAAAAATTGAGACTTTGGATCAAAGTAAAAAAATTGCGTCAACTTGTTACAGCTAATTTTTTTAGTTTTTCTCTATTGAAAATTTTTTTACCAAGGTAATTTTTTTTTCAATTGAGAAAAACTAAAAAAATTAGCTGTAACAAGTTGACGCAAATTTTTTACTTTGATCCAAAGTCTCAATTTTTTCAGTGTTCCGTGAAAATGGTTTTTCATTTACTCAGAATGTTTTCCTTCAAAGTTCAGGTCAGAAAGAAATGAAAGTAAACTTATAAAGGATTTCAGGTTTGCATAAGCAAAACTTGCTCTGTTCTTATCGTCAACTTCTTTGTGTTTTGTGTTTAGTATATTGATTTCAATATAGAGCCTAAAGACCTCCTTAATAATGGGAAAAAATCTGTTTGTAGTAGAAGCTTTCATCATAGGAAAATAAAATAAATTTAATGATGTCATCAAATTAGCATAAATTAATTCTACTTAACAAAGCTGACATTAAATTATGTAAGATATCATAAATATAATGGAATAAGTATATGTTCAAAAGAAAATCTGGAAACTACATTGATGAAACTGAAATGGGCGATTTTTTGTCAGATCGTTGCCATGAAAACGGCGAAGATGGTGGACTTGACTTATTGGTATAAAATTGTTCCCAGACTAGTTTTAGGAAAAGTCACCAAGCTTGGTGGTCCTAGCTCAAGCCGTTCAGAAATTATACGGCGTATAAAATTGGTGCGGGCATAAAAAGCCCCCCCGTCTAGATAGGGTTAAAAGAGAAGGTCATGCAACATTGTGGTGAGCAGGCCCCTGTCCCAAATTTTTTGAAAAGTGCTGCCGCCTTCAAATTCAAAATGAGCAGATATTTAAAAAACAACTGAATTTCTCAGTTTCAACATTTGAAATGTAGTCTTTGTACTACTATTAATTTACTCTAGGTTTTATATGATTTGCAAACCATTGCCCTCTGTTTTTATCTACATTTTACGCTTTTCTGGAAACAGAGTTGTGATACAAATAAAGGCTCTATTTAAAAACCGGTAATATTTAAAATTATTATCCAGCTCTAAGATCATTGCATTGCATGTCCTGCCGCACCTTCAAAGACCTCCTTGATATTTTGACTGATATATTGACTGTCTCCTTGCTCATTTGCCTGGGTATTTATTGCATCTTTTTTCTGGTCTGTTCTGCTTTTTTCTCACACTAAATGCCAAGCACTCCAAAGTGCTGGCTACGCAGATTACAGACACAGGACACGCTGTCTTACATTATCCAGCAATTACATTATTTTGTCAGTACATAGCCAATATATCCATTTACTGATCATTCATCCCATTCTCACTGCACAGATCCTATCACTCACTGGCCATTGCATGAGTATGCTATAAATAATCTCTTATTTTATGCCTGGACCTTTGACTTCATGAACTTATGGCATATCAATGATAGCCACCTTTTTACTCAGCTGTGGCTTCTGTTATGAGGAATATTCTTGTTCCCACAGAAATAATAGTAACTCATTTTGTAAAAAGCGCATGGAAATTCCTAAAGGTCTTGTAATATTCCACTCATTACAATGTAAAGTTCCACATACACAGCTTATACTAAGTAAGAATATTCTTAGTTCTTTGTGGGTACATGCACGTACAGTCTCGTTGACCTATAAAAATGCATTTACTGAAGGTGATTCATACCTTCTCAGAAAAGTGTCGGTCACTTGGCTTTTTTGAAATAAAGTCGCTAGGCGTACATTTTATTCTAAATTTTTAACTGATCAAAATCTAACTCGTAGATGGTGTTTAAAAGACTCATGACTGAATACAGCCTGCCACTTGGTATGAAACAGCTTCAGGGTAGTAACTATACTGTTGATGTAGTTGGTTTTTCTAAAAAAAAAAAAAAAAAAAAACTGCTACAACAGGTAAGATCAACATGGAGCCAAAACAGAAGTTAGAACAAGTAAAAAATTGCTTAAAAAGTAGCTTGCACAAGACCTGTAAAAGTGCTAGTTTCATTTTTGTATATTTCTTGACCACTGAGCAAACACCACTTGTACCAGATAAAGCAAAAACTAAAAAAGCAAGACAGCTATGTGCAAGTGCGTGTGTGCATGTGTTGGAGTAAAATATTTTTATCATGCAATGATTGTCAGTGTGATTTATTCTTGATAAAGTGTCTGAATACAAAATTATTCCGACTTAATGGGCAACAGTATTCTATAAATATAATTTTGTATTTATTTTTTGCCCATCAAGACAAATGTTAACTTCTTCCAGTGACTGAGGAATTTTGTGTTTTGCCAGCCTTCAGTATCTTACAGCAGGTCCAAATGTCATCCTGGTTTCGCCCATTTTACTTGACATTGCATTATTGAGACTTTGCACAGGCTCTTATCCAAAGTGATGTACAACACAAATCGTATTCAAGGGAACAAAGTTGCTGATCATCCTAGAGGGGAATAACAATCAAAGGACCAGACCAGAGACTACATACATACAGTGCTGAGAAAAACTATTTGCATCCTTTTCGAGTTGTTCTACTTTTGCATATTTGTTACAAGTAAATGTTTCAGGTCATAAAAGTAATTTTATTATAACACAAAAATAACCTTAGTAAACTGTCACAGTCCTCGTGTGAATTCCCTTCTTGTCTCCTCCCATCCAGCATCTTGCGCATCATTTTCATGTAATCTTTCCTGTGATTGGTTTATGTCCCACGTTTGTTTTTCCCATCAGCTGTAATGCATTCGGGTTCCTTATTTCCTTACGTATGTGTAGGCACGCATATACCCCTTACTTTGAGTTAGATAGTGGCTGGACTGTCACATTTGTTATATGGCTGTTAGCATCCAGTCAGTTTCTTCCGTGTGTAAGTCTATCCTCTTTGTATATTGTAATGCTTTATCATCTTTGGAAATTTAATTATAGTCTTTAATGATGGTAATATACGGGAGTACTCTTCCTTGTTTAGTTAATAGGAATTAGTTCCCACACCTTTCTCTAGGATAGGAGACTGCGATCCTATTTATATATTCTCAGTTAGTTCCTCTGCCCAGTTTATTAGGAACAAGCTCCTGAGCCTTTTCAGTTATCAGGATTGGGACTGCATTCCTTCAAACCACTCTATCCTGTCTTCGGAAAGATCGGCCCTGGCCAAGTGTGCACTCCACCAGACAGTCTTCCCAGAAATCCGCTGACTGGAGATTGGCAACACCTGCATTTCTTTGCCTATTACATCTGAACTGAACTGTGCTATTCTCCACAGTGCTCTGTCCCACTGTCTGCTGTATTACAACCAATGAACCCTACTATTGGATTGTACTCTAGCTCCACACTTGATTCCCTGTCTGGATCATAATATAAACAAAAAATGCAGTCTTTAAATGATGATTTCATTTATTGAGGGGAAAAAGCTATCCAACCCTACCTGGTCTTATATGAGGAAGCAATTGCCCTCTTAGTTACTAAATCAACCACTTATACAAATTTAATTGACAATAGGGTTCAATTTCACTAAACACGCCTAGGCAAGATTACTACGTGCCCTATTGAATCTAAACATCACTTAAATAGAATCTGTTTTGCAATGTAAAAAAAAGGCAAAAAGCAAAAGATGATGCCACAATCTGAACAAATTCATGAACAGATGAGAAACAAAGTCATTAACAACATTTAGTTTAGATAGGGTTAAAAAGTAATTTCTAAGACTCTGGGACCACGGTAAGAGCCATCACTTCAACTGGAGAAAACTTGGAACAGAGGTGAACCTTCCCAAAAGTCAAGAGCAGGCTTGACTTAAAGCTTGAAACCATTCAGTCATTGAGTATCTGAAGTGATATATTCACGATAGTAAAAAGAAACTGGCGAGCCCAGTTAGGCCAAACGGCCTGTTCTCGCCACTCATGTTATGTTATAATATGTTAAAAGCGGCAAACCTTCCAGAATTTCTCCAAGAGCATATTGACAACTTATCCAAGAGGTCACAAAAGACCTCAGACTAACATATGAAAAACTGCAGGCCTCACTTGCCTCAGTTGCCTCAGTTTAGGTCAGTGTTCACAATTCCACAGTAAGAAACGACTAGGCAAAAAAATGCATCCATGGTTGAGCTGCGGGGCAAAAACTACTGCTGACCAAAAAGAACACAAAAGCTGGTCTCACATTTGCCTAAAAACATCTTGATGACCCCCAATACTTTTGAAAAAATATAGAGTCGACTTATGAGTCAAAAGTTGAAATTTTTTGAAAGGTCCCGTCACATCAGGCACAAAGCTAGCACAGCATTCCACAATTAAGAACATCATTCCAACAGTCAAACACGGTTGTTGTAGTGTGATAGTCTGGGGCTGCTTTGCTGCTTCAGGACCTGGGCAACTTGCCATAATTGATGTAACCATGAATTCTGCTTTCTATTAGAAAATCCTGAGGATTTTGGGAGGATGTTGGGCCATCGGTTTATGACCTGAAGCTCAAGATGGGTTATACAGCAGGACAATAATCCAAGGCACACAAACAAGGGAACCTCTAATAGACTCTAGTAAAGAAGCAAAACTAAGGTTTTGGAGTTGCCTAGTTCTAGTTCTTGAATCAGATTGAGATGCTGTGGCATGATCTTAAACTGGGAGTTCATGCTTAAAAATTCTCCAATGTGGCTAAATTAAAACTACTCTGCGAAGAAGAGTGGACTAAACAGAGATTTTGCCAGTTATCACAAACATTTGAATGCAGTTGTTGTGGCCAAGGGTGGCACAACCAGTTATTAGGTTCAGGGGGGCATTTATTTATTTTTTTGACACGGGTTAGAAAGGCTTTGAGTTTTAACCTTCTGTAACTTAAAGGATTAAAAGCTGCATTTTACGATTACACTCATCATCTTTGTCATGTCAAATTTATTTGGATGAACAGAAACATTTAAAAATCACCAATAGCAAAAATATAAGAAGTCAGAAAGGGGGAAAATACTTTTTCACAGCACTGTATGCAGGATTTTGGTCTGTAGAATACTTGTGTAGTAATGTGCATCAAAAAAACAATCAATGTCAATATATAGTAAGCAAGAAACAGTAAAATAACTCTGCATTTGAATGCCTGAAACTTGGTACCTTTTGCAAAATGAAGTAATGAGGGGGCAGGGAGAGAGAGATACATATATAGACTGAAGAGTTGAGTCTTCAGACTACACTTGAAGGTGGTCAACATCTCTGCTCCTCTGACCTCTGTTGGAAGGTAAGCCTGCCATGCGTGAACCAGAACAGACATGATGCGAGACTGGGAAGTACAGGTATGGAAAGGCAGAGGCGCCAGGCGTCCAAAGGTGGCAGACCTGAGAGGTCATATCAACTCCCTGTGAAGCTTGAGGAATCCTTTTGTGGTTTTGCTGCATAATTCAGTTTGACTCTCCGCCTTTCTGCTCTAGGTCACGTTGACCAACAATGAAAAAAAGAGGCAGCTTTGACAGCTACCGTGTGGGAAAAGAGAAATAGAGGTGTCTCTGTGGGTCACCCCTGCAAGGTGATTGTTCATGACATTGTCCACATTGTTGTGATCAGGAGAGATGGGGCCTTTATCGAACCAGCCCATTTCCCCTCACCATATCCACTCCACCTCAGTTTGTGTGTTCCCATGGAGGGTTTGTGATGTTTTCATTTCTATCAGCGCGGAGTGGATGTGGGTTATAAAACCCCCCGCAGCGAGTCTACATTGATGCTGGCTTACAAACCATTCCTCTCTCAAATGCAACACTTCTTCTGTGTCCACAATGGAGGAAACCTCGGATACCAACAAATGGGTGCTCTGTGCGGTTATTTCCGAAAAATAAGTAATAAATTGCCATTCCACAAACTGGCATTTGAAAGACAATTTTGCGCACACATCATGGAATTAAAGGTTACATTATATTTTGGAATGAAAATGCTGTTGTGTGCCCAAAAAACAGTACAAGGGTTGATTTGATTTGACTTGATTGAATGTATTGTGCCATTGCATTACTGTGGAAAAATTACGAGTGTGTAACGAGAGTGCAGTGTCATTGCATATGCACTTTCATTTTTGTCAATGCTGCATATAGCATTATCTTTTCGATAAACGTTTCTTTAACTACAATTTCCACCCTGAAATATTTTGGATTAGAGGTTTATCATTAAGCAACTGGACTGTCATATACAACGTAACACGTTGATCAGTAGGCATGGTGGTGACTACTTCTGCTTCCATTTGGATAAAGGGCAAGGGCACCCCAAAGTTTATTCATGTATTTACACCCTCCCCCTCAATACAGTTCCCTTCAAAGCTGTGAGGGAGACTTGACACTGAGTAACACTCAGTAGTGATGTGCTAGTGGCGAGGGAGCGGTTTGGGAAAAGTTACAGATGAGCCAGGCAATCAGATACGATATCACCAGTCCACTTAGACATGATCATGGGAAATAAAGAAAGAGCCATTGATGAGAGAGATATGATTATATTGAGCAAAGCTGCCAGCCGTTAAAGTTACTCATAAGAAAGCTGGCCGCATATTTTTTTAGGCCCGGTCAATACCTGTACAGTAAGTTGGAAATTAAAAACTTTTCTTTTTTTCTATTATTCAAAAGACACTGAGAGTAGTCAAGTTATCAATTAGTATTTTCATTATAGGCAATAAAGCATAATTTATCACAAAACTGGAGAGGAGGAATGTTGAACCTTTGTGCAAAACAGCTCCCCTAGTGGGCAGTTTGATAACCTGCATTTGTGCCACATCTGATGAAGACCAGACAGAGTGGCTGTGTTTTTATCCTTTCAAACATAAAAATGACGCAGTCTTTGGGGAGAGATCCATATTCATTGGGTATTAATGATCCGCAGTCACACTTGGAATTTAAATATAACTGCTAAACTGTGTGCCAGAGGCTTGAATGCAGCTTGTCATATATACATTTTTGGTCCTTTGATCACTGAAAAGGGGGAAAAAATAAAATAGCGAGATTCAGCTGTGATTAAGTGCAGGTCTGTGTCTGCATAGTGTTGGCCTAACTTCCACCGGGGACAGTTTTAAAAAAAACTATATATTTAAAAGCCATTTTCTGTCACTCTCACACTCAGACTACTGCAGATCTATCCCTCAAATTCCCCCTCTGTCTGACACAGAGCCTCAGAAAATCACACAGAATGAAGTAACTGAGCTTGTCCACAGCCTATGCAAGGGCTCTTGTGTCACATTGCTTCTATCACCCCTTTTACAGACTGCTATTTGAACCAAGAGTATAACCTAAGAACTACACTTTTGGGTAGTTAGCGGCATTACACGTTATCTCTACACCTCCAATCACTGAGTTGAATCTGCATGTTGGCAACACCAACTCTCCATCGCTGCTGCTTGCTCAGGGAAACATCCAGGGTTTGAATTGTGCTAATGCCCAGAATACTTAACACTGGCCAGGGCATAACTAGATGATGGATAAAAATATTGATTAATTTATTCCTTATTTCTTGGAAACTTCTTCACTGATCTGCCTGAGTGAGTGGGATGCAATCCTGACTCAATCAAACCTGGACTTTTGGGCACTTTCTGAAACATGGATTAACTCAAACATTGTAACAGGATTAATAAAAATACCTGGTTATCATTGTTATCACAAAGATAGATGTTCAGGGAAAGGTGGAGGTGTATTAATGTATGTTAAGGACACCATTAAAAGCTGTGAAATAGAAATTGAATCCCAACTGGAATGTTTAGCTGTGCAAATTACCCTGTCACCACAAATGTCTTTTAATGTGCTGGTTCTGTACAATCCTCTGTAACATGATGCTTCTTTCTATTGTGATTTTGAAGCACTCCTGAAAAAACTGGATCATCATCAAGAAATTTATATTCTTGGGGATTTCAATATTAATTGGTTGGACAAAAAAAACAAGGGAAAACTCAAAAACATAATTTCAAAGTTCAATCTGAAACAAATGGTTTCAACTCCAACAAGAATAACCAGAAATTCTCAGACCTTGATTGACATGATTTTTGTAAATAATCCTAGCTGTGTAACTAAAATATATAATTTAATTACAGGCCTATCTGATCATAATCTGACGTTATTTGCTCGCAGACAAAGAAAAGATTTTCAGTGTATGCCAGCAGCTCAGTAACAATAAAGGAATTCCAAAATGCAACTGGGCCCAATTTCAATCTGACCTTCAGCAAATTAATTGGGAGGACATATTACAATATGATGATCTGAATAACACTTGCTATAACTTCATGGGTGCAGTCAAAGACACAATGGAGAAGCTTATTCAGATTTGGAAAACAAAACCCAGGAAAAATGACCTGCCTTGGCTGACAAAGGAAATCTGGGATTTGATGAAAAAGAGAGATCAGGCCTTAAAACTCTCTCTCAAATCAAAAAGCAATACTGACATCTTAGCTTTTAAATCCCTAAGAAATAAGGTAGTCAAAGAGATGTGCGTTGCAAAAGCACAGTACTTCACCAGGTTGATTGAAAATGCCATAGGGAAGGGCTCTAATATCTGGAAACAAATATACAAAATGGTCAATCCTAAAAGTCAGAAACAACATTCTGTCAAAGAGCTTAAAATTGAGAATGTCATTACTACAGATCCTACAGAGATTGCTAATGGTTTTAATAATTTTTTTATCGACTCTGTAGATGAACTTGCAAAAAATTTTCAGCCATTTCAAATAGTGAAGGATGCTGCAATAGACTCCGACAATTTTTTTTTTAATATTAAAGGGATCAATCAAGCTGCAGTTCATAAAATCATTACCAATCTCAACACTTCACACGCTAAAGATGTTTTCAATTTGGACACTGCTTTCTTGAAGCGACACTCATCTATTTTTATGGAACCTTTAACTAAACTCATAAATTTGTCTGTAGCTACAAACAGATTCCCAGATCACTGGAAAACAGCTGTGATTACACCCATCTTCAAGTCAGATGCAGCTAATATAGCTTCAAATTATAGGCCAATTTCCATTCTCCCAATTTTCTCTAAAGTTCTAGAAAAAGTGGTAGCGCAACAATTAATAGCATACTTGGAGGATAATAATCTTTTGCACCCAAATCAATTTGGCTTCAGGCCCAAGTATTCAACTGAATTAGCTAACTGCTATCTGTTGGAAAACATCAAGAGCTCCTTAGATAGAGGGAATGTTGTTGGCGCAGTTTTTCTAGATTTTAAGAAAGCATTCGATACTGTCAATCATGACATTTTATTATCTAAATTAACCAAATTTAATTTTTCTGATCAAGCAAAATCATGGTTCGACTCTTATCTACGCAACAGAAGTCAACAGGTTATTATTGGTCAGTCTAAATCTAATTGCTGTGACAGTAAATTAGGTATACCACAAGGGTCAGTTCTTGGACCTCTGCTGTTCAGCATGTATATAAATGACAGCTCTGACATCTCTTGAGGTGTCATCTAGTGACACCTCAAGATGACTTCAGTGTCTTCAGCTGTTGTACAACTGGCCAAAAAATTAAAACTCGACAGAGGTGTAAAACTGGTTAAATTTGGAAGGTTCAGCAGAGACCCAAATCCATAGATTTCATTCATGTCCAACTCTCATCAACCTGTTCAAACATCCACCTTGTTGACAAATTTTTGAGTATGGTATTTTTATAGTTTTATACGTTTTCTGTGGATAGTTATGTATTATCAAGACATATTCAGAATTTGTATTATGAATGATAGTCATCTTACTTTATGTATCTACAGTAAGTGCTTTGAGCAATAATTACTGCAAAATCTATAGTTACTAGGCTGGGAATACAGTTAGCCTGGTTAGAACTATAAATCAGCTGAATACTCTTTTTTTCAGAAGAAACCATCTGTGCAATTTTATAATTTCATTTACTGTTATTTAACCAGGAAGTCTTTTGCGATATGGAATCTCTTTTGCAAGATAGACCTGACCTAAGTAGCAGGTAACGCCATGCCAATATAAAACAATACAATACATATAACATTTGAAACATACAGTTTTAAAATCAGAGAAAAGCATTGACATGTTTCAGTAACAATATTTGGTGTAGTGCATTTAAACTCCACTATGGATATGAAACAGTCCAATATAAGCTCCATTGTAACTTTTTCCACGATCGAGGTGTATTATAACTGAGAGCTGAGTGTCCTAGAGCTGAAAAAGCACTTAGAACATTAAGACACAACCAATCTGATGATCTCCTCGTGCTTTCACAAAGCAGAGTACTGACATAAATAAGGAGTTTGCCCAAAGGTGCTTTGGAATAAAAACATACCAACCAAAAACATTCTCTGCCTGCAAATCGACAATGATGTCTAACCCACCAATTTATATAAATTGAAACGAGTGAGAGACCAGTAATAAAACTCAAAGATGCACATTAAACTAAATCACATTTACCCAAAATGGTGGAAGCTGTGTGCATGTACTATTTGTCATCATAGACTAGCTCAGAGAAGAGAGTAGCTTCAGCTAGTTCCTTCTTGGTATTAAATGTAAAAAAAATAACCTATTCCTAAAGTAAAAGCCAGACTTCACTTTAAGCTTCCTTTTTAGGTTTGAAATATGCACGCTGTGATAAAGCTTGTCATCTATCCATATGCCCAAGTGCATATATGTAAGAGTGGATCAATTCAATGGCATTACCTTCACATGCATGAATGCTAAAATTCTCAGCTAACTGGGAACAAGCCCTTGAAAAAAAAACATGCATTTTGTTTTCTTTGCATTTAAAATCAATTTCAAAGCAAGCAGAGCAGTCTGTAAAGAATGGAATTCTGTTTGAAGCTATTTATCAGCCTGGACTTAGGAGTTTGCATAAGTATAAATTATAGTATCATCTGTGTAGAAATGGATTTTTGCTTGAAGGCCTTTGGCTAGATCATTTATAAAAATAGTGCCAGCCATGTTTCAAATTAGGCTGTCATAACAGCGACTGAGGTCACATCTTCATTCTTCACACGAATTTTGAGCATGTTTGCCGCAGGAACACACAAAACATGCCTCTATACACTCTGTCCAATATGGATGGCAGAAAGTAAGTCAAATTTCAATGACAGACAGAGTATCCCATATGGAAAGAATCTATATGAACATATATGCAACCTATATGCCGCATATATGCAGCATATATGCGCAGATATGCCGCATATAGGCCAAATTCAGGTACATATATGTGTTTATAGAGGGCATATAGATCTCCTATATAGCTCATATACCCAGTGGCAGGTTCTGTTTGCCATACCTATTGTATAGCTCATATCTCACTTTTGCAACTGTAATACATGATGCCTAGCTCATATTTTTATTCTCAAGGTAATATCTGCATATTAGTCCAAAGTCCCTTACAGAAATAACAAGAATTTCACGCAATAACTTATTAGTCGCATGTGAACACGTGAAATTGGCATCACATTTGATCTTAAATACATGTTGACATGTGACAACGGCATGTCATGTCATTATTAACTATGGCAAGTGAGAGGAGACAAAAAGCTATGATACCAACACAAATCTAGTACTATTTGTTGCATTTTTTTCCTGAAACATTAACAATAACAAGGTCATCAATTCTTTCTTGACCATACTTATTTCCATTCCATGAAGATTGAGTTGTGTATTGTGGAAGAGAAGGAAATGTATAAAAACAAAATGGTTTGATTATGTTTATTTCATCAATTAAGCATTTTTTCAAGTTTAAGTCACTGCCAGATTCACCACATTAGATAAAATTGGATTCACATCATTACAGCTCATACACATCCACTCAAAGGTAATACACTACACTATTACCTCCACCAAATGCAATGTTTTCCATCTTGTCTGTAATGCAGTTTCTAGATGAATATGGCTCAGAGGTCCTTAGTCTAAATGTAGCAAAATAAAACAAAAATAACAAAATAAAAGTACATAGAAGAACATAGATTCAAGTAAACATGCCTTTCAAAAGTCATTTTCATCCCCACAACTATTTGAGCATTTCACTGTTGTTAATGAATTTGAAGACAAAGTCTACATTTCTGTTCACAGTTTTTATGAACAGACACTTGTCTTTTATCTGAGATGCTTGTATGGCTACTAAAGGTCCCAGTCTTTTTCCTACAGGGATGAAATAACAAGGATTCTTAAATTCCCACACGGAAAGAACCTATCTAAAAATACAGGTTTTAATCCTTGTATCAACCAGCAGTGGTCAGCAGCTCTTTTCAGAAGTAGCGCTTAATTGGCCAATTCGCTACAGGGATGCAAATTAGGAAGGGCCTGCTGGGAAGGGTTATGTAGGTTAGAGTTCCCCTAGGCGTCTCTTGTTGGCCAGACGGGCCCTCATAAAAAAGATTCTGACCACATTTTAATTCATGGAACCTCTGCCGTTGTTCTGAGCTTGTGAAATCTCCCCCAGTGCATGCATAAATTGCAGTAACTAATAGGAGGGAGGTTCAGAGAAGAACTCTGAACTGTGTACACTCATCTGAGTTAAAGATATGGGGCTATGTATGCTAAAAAGCCTGAGTACTTGTACATAGTTTCCTAATTGAATATTCGAGATACGGGTGGGATTGAGATGCCAAATAAATTAAAAAGGCATTTAGGTTTTAATATAGGGCGAAAGGAAATTGGCCGTTTTCATATATTATAGGTACATATAGGTACATACAGTGCCGTGAAAAAGTATTTGCCCCCTTCCTGATTTCTTATTTTTTTTGCATATTTGTCGCACTGAAATGTTTCAGATCATCAAACAAATTTTAATATTAGACAAAGACAATCCGAGTAAATACAAAACGCAGTTTTTAAATGATGATTTCAGTTTTTAAATGATGATTTCATTTATTAAGGGAAAAGAGCTATCCAAACCTACCTGGCCCTATGTGAAAAAGTAATTGCCCCCTACATCCTAATAACAGGTTGTGCCACCCTCGGCGACAAGAACTGCAATCAAACGTTTATATAACTGGCAATGAGTCTTTCACATTGCCGTAGAAGAATTTTAGCCCACTCATCTTTGCAGAATTGTTTTAATTCAACCACACTGGAGGGTTTTTGAGCATGAATGGCTTGTTTAAGGTCATGCCACAGCATCTCAATAGGATTTTGGTCCAGACTTTGGCTAGGCCTCTCCAAAATCTTCATGTTTTTTTTTTATTAAGCCATTCAGAGGTGGACTTACTGGTGTGTTTTGGATCATTGTCTTGCTGCATAACCCAAGTGCGCTTGAGCTTGAGGTCACAAACTGATGGTTGGACATTCTCCTTCAGAATTTTCCGGTAGAGAGCAGAACTCATAGTTCCATCAATTACGACAAGTCATCCAGGTCCTGAAGCAGCAAAGCAGCCCCAAACTATCACACTACCACCACCATGTTTGACTTTTGGTATGATGTTTTTTTTATGAAATGCTGTGTTAGTTTTACACCTGATGTAACGGGACGCACACCTTCCAGAAAGTTTAACATTTGTCTCCTCATTCCACAGAATATTTTCCCAAAAGTCTTGGGGATCATCAAAATGTTTTTTGGCAAATGTGAGACGAGCCTTTGTGTTCTTTTTGATCAGCAGTGGTTTTCGCCTTGGAACTCTCCCATGGATGCCATTTTTGCCCTGTCTCTTCCTTATTGTTGAATCATGAACACTGACTTTAACTGAGGCAAGTGAGACCTGCAGTTCTTTAGATGTTGTTCCGGGTTCTTTTGTGACCTCCTGGATGAGTCGTTGATGCGCTCTTGGAGTAATTTTGGGAGGCCAGCCACTCCTGGGAAGGTTCACCACTGTTCCAAGTTTTCTCCATTTATGGGTAATGGCTCTCACTGTGATTTGCCGGAGTCCCAAAGCCTTAGAAATGGCTTTGCAACCCTTTCCAGACTGATAGATGTCAATTTCTTTGTTTCTCATCTGTTCTTGAATTTCTTTAGTTCGCGGCATGACATGTTGCTTTTTGAGATCTTTTAGTCTACTTCACTTTGTCAGACAGGTTCTATTAAAGTGATTTCTTGATTCAACAGGTCTGGGTGTGGCTAGCGAAATTGGACTCAAAAAATGTGGTTAATCACAGTTAATTCATGATATGGGGGGGGGGAATTACTTTTTCACATGGGGCCAGGAACATTTAAGTGTGAAAAATATGCAAAAAAGTAAGAAATCAGGAAGGGGGCAAATACTTTTTTCACGGCACTGTATATGTACCTATAATATATGAAAACGGCCAATTTTATGTATGTCGCATATATGCGAAACCTATATCTGGCCCTATATTAAAACCTATATGTTTATATCCACCTTATTCCCACGTCCCATGATCCCTTGTGCGAATTTTGGGCATAACTTCCGCTGCATCCTGTCACTGAACTGTTTACCATGGTAGCGGCTCCTCTTATTATTAGCATCCTCTTTTTTTAAGCGATTGGAAAATAATATATGAGGGAACATCACCTTTTAGCCCTCAGACGGGATAAAGTTACGGTACCGCTGCCTTCTACTATCAAAGAATGGGAGAACGACCTGAAGCAGTGGCCACACTAGCGCATTTGGGTACATTAACGACTCCGTTGGCACAGACTGCAAAGCTATGAACAATCTACAAAGCTACAAAGTGTATGCAGTACTTCCACAGCAACAAGGTCAGTCGCGTTTTGTTAAAGGAGGTAGTATACGACCTTATGTACCAAGTACTTTCTGAGAATATTTATGATGGAAACACTATATTTCAGCAGTAAACATTGCTCTACATATGAAACGTAATGGATTGTTATACAGAGTAAATTAAGCCATCCGACAGTACAAGTCAAATTAGCTCTACTCCAGCCAACTGCCTTATACGGTATTAAGTTGCTAGCTAATCCAATACTATAACATGTAAAACACAGTGAATCCATTTTTCCCATACTTTTAATTTTAGTGAAATGAGGTTTGGAGTGCAAGACTATTGTTTGGAACAGAGTAGGCTATTTTAAAATTGTAGTAGACTATTGCTACTTCTACAGCCTCATCTTAAACTGTACAGGATGAAACGTTAGTTAGACTGACTGGCATTACTGGACGAATACAACAATTTTCTGTCCTCCCTACACGTGAAATCATACCTTGTGCTCTCCTGGCACTGCTGTCAAAATGCTTCTGAGGACCTGGCGTCTCCTCTGCGGCGGTCTGTCTGAGCCTAGCCATAAAGAAGGAATCGTTGTTTGTCAACATAATGAAATGAGCACCTAATGTTTTCGGGGGTCTTTTCAAATTCAGGTTTTTCAGCCAAATTCTGGATTCCTCCTCTGTAGGTAGGCGATGGAAACCGTTTCGCTGAACACAAGGACAATCCCCTATGTTCTGGGTGCGTGTTCAAAACACTGTTGATCAAACCATAAATTTAGCTTCCTCTGGTTGTTAGTTCAGCCTCGAACAGCACAATAGGTGCCGGAGCTCTGAAGGGACATTTTAAGAAAAACAAGTTAATTTGTTAAAAAAACGAGCTGTAATCACTAAGTTAGCTGAAAGAAACGCCGCTGTTCTTGACTAGCCACTCGCTAAAAACTACTTCCGCCGGAAGTTTCACCCATGGTCATATCTATAGTAGCGCCCTCAGGAATAAGATGGATAGGTTCTTTCCGTGTGGGATAATACTAAATAGTAATGAAAGCATCGCTACAGCATTGTAATATATGGTGTATGACAGTAGTTTGGCCAAGGTTATGAACAGCATACACCAGATACCTTTTATGTTGCTTCAACAGTCATATGACACCTAATTGGTTGCATTTATTACACTTAATAATATGAAAAAGAATAAGGAATTTCTGTTGTTTGAAACCATTTTAGGGATTAAAGAAAAATTTTTCACTGAAATTGAATGAGAAATATTCATACTGAAAAGTACAATGTAAATTTGAACAATGACTGGTTCAACAATTGAAAAGCATGTGCAGGTAAGGACAGGAACTCCATGAAATCAGGCATGTTCTGAAAGCAGATATACAGGATTGGTGTAATTAAAATTCTTACTTGCCGAATTACAGTTTCGAAAAGGCTGATTTGTTCATTAAATAACTGAGAAACAGGCCATGGCTGAATTTGAAAGGTCACACCAAGGTGAAATTAACAGTACGCAGTACTAGGCTTGGTACCTGGTTTTTATCTATCAATTTTTTTTTTTCCTGCAAACAAAGACCTTAAATGGCATTTTTAAGATTGACATCATGGGAACTATATACCTGAATCGGATTGGAATGGCGCAAACAAACTTTAGCAACAATATTCTAATTCGAAATTGGACCTTCATCCAGGTCTCCAGACTGGCAAAACGATGTCTATAAGTTTTTAGCTTCATTGTTCTAGAAGTTTTAGGAAGAAAATATTTAAATATTCATAAAATTTAGCAGCATATCAAAATAACAGAGGTCAAGTGAGGGTCAAAAAAAAAATTGCACAGCAAAACCCGAAATATGTATCTTGAGTCTTGCTGTATAGTATTGAACATCAGCTGAATTCCTGCAAAGATATTTGACATATAGGTCAAGAGGGAATTTTCAAGACGGCTGCCATGGCATCCATATTAAAAAACCGACCAAAATGGTTGAACAACTTTGATGTGCTCATGGGTAGAAACGTGCATGCCAAGTTTCAGCTTCCTCAGTGAAATGGTTTTAGAGAAGAATTTTGGAGATATTCACAAAATTTAAGGGCATGGCCTTATAAAAGAGGTCAAATGAAGGTCAAAATGGAACGCTCATGAAAACCTGGTATGTACATGTTGAGTCTTCGTACTTGATATGTACTTATCACATTTCAGCTGAATTGCTGCAGAAATCATAGAAAAATCAGTTAAAGTGGCATCTTTAAGATGGCTTCCGTGGCTGCCATATCTGAGCTTAGAAGAGAAAGTCTCAAACAAACTTGGATGTACTCATGGGCAAGAATATGCACGCCACGTTTCAGCCTCCTTGGTCAAGTGCTTTTTCAGAAGAAGATTTTTAAAAAATGGAGGAGTGTGGCAATATCACAGATGAGAAATCAAGGTCAAAATGGAACATACACCAAAACCTGGAATATAGATGCTGAGTTTTGGTTCTCAGTATGTACATGTCACAGACAACCAGACAACTCTGAGGCAAGATGGCGGTAGGTGTCAATGGAGGCTTGGCAGCGTTTTTTTATCTATGTCCTAGTTTCTAACACAACAGGCTACAATTGTCTCGATACATCAGCTGGCAGGAAACATTGCCATTTTAAGAATTTTAGGTATTCATTTGAGCCTTATTTGCATTTGGGGCACAAACAAGCTGGCAAACAATTACTCAACTTCAGCTTCGGGAAACTCAGCCTATTGCTCACATTCATACATCCTCCGTTAAATAGCGAAGCCCATAAACGGATTGCACCGTTAATTAAAAAGCATGTCCATGCGGCTGGACTTATCATCATTATGTGTCTGCTTTTGTCAGGAGACATCCATGCGATGGCTGGTGTTTCAAGACGCAAAATGCAGTGGCCGGAACGAAAGGAAGTACAGGAATGTAATAGAGACAAACACAGACGATATAGGGGAGAGAGACTCGCGCTTCCAAAAGACATAAATCTAATCTGAGTGAAATAAGGAAGTGGCGCGAGCTAGACTGTACGAAACAAAGGAAAAATCTCGGAAACCGAGATAAAAAGACAAAGCATCAGACGGTGCACAGAAAGAGGAAAGGGAAGAGAAAGATTCCCTTTACTAACTAACGCTTTCCTTTTTTGCAACTAATTCCTCAACACTTCTCTAGCTAGAGATCTTGCCGCTACAGTGCAATGGTAACACTGACACTCTAGCAAAGGCGGGGAGGTGGAACTTGGGTTTAAATAGAGTCCGGGCGCCGCCCACAATTGATGCCAGCTGGCCAAAGAATCCGATTGTGGGCAAAACGAAATTCTCCCAAACGAGAGTAACAAAGAAAGCTCGCCAGCCTCCAAAAACCATGACAATCCATCAATGCTCGGGCCCATCAAACAATCAAACTGAGGGGAGTTTCAGCGAGAGCCATAGGGCTGACAGGTACGCCATTCAAGAACAGGCAGGTGCGCTACTCCCAGGCGGTGCAGAGTTTGAACTGCATACCTTTGCTGGGTCCTTTCCATCCCGCTGCCCGAGCATGGATTTTCCTGACTGGGCGAATGAGCAGTGCTTCACTGGTAACTGTGATCCTGGCGAGTTGTGTGGCAGTGTTGGCCGTGGTGGGGAGGATGATCAGGGCGCAGGTGTGTGTACTCCATGTTGGAAATCAGCGGGGATCGAACGAGGAGGATCCTGCGGTGATCCCGTCTCCGGGGAGAGTGGGGTCGAGTCTGACAAGACGCCTACGGACAGCGGCTTGGCGGAGGTTACGGATCCATTCTCCAGTCTGCCTAAACTTGCTGCTTGCAAAGGTCTGCACTTTGGTCATCTTAATATCAGGAGCCTTCTGCCTAAGATTAACGAGATTCGGTCCCTCGTGCGCGCTTGGCAGGTGGGAGTATTTTGTATTTCAGAGACCTGGCTTGATAAATCAGTAAGTGACTATGATATTCGCATTGACAATTATTCTCTTATAAGGAAAGACCGAAATCGTTACAGAGGTGGGGTTTGTGCGTTCATTCATTCTGATATAAACTATATGGTGAGGTCTGATCTAAAAGATAAAATTGAATTGTTATTGATTGACATCTGGCTTCCCAAAACAAAACCCATGCTGGTGGGCGTGTGCTACAGACCGCCCAATGACAGCATGTTTTATGGCTGCTTGGAGAATGCGCTTACGAACTGCAGTGAAGCAGAGAAAGAGTGTTTATTACTAGGAGATTTTAATACTGATGTTTCTGATGTATCAACGCCTACACATAGAGCCTATGAAAACTTCTGTAGATCTTTCGGTCTGACTCAGCTGATCACTGAACCAACTCGTGTCACTGAAAATTCACAGACGACTATCGATTTAATTCTAGCGTCTGACAAAGCTAATATATCCAACAGCGGTGTGATAATGTATGGTATAAGTGACCATTTCTTATTTATTGTACAAGAAGAGTTTTTAGAAAGATGTTTACATGTCATAAGACAATTAAGGTCCGCTCTCTTAAACAATACTCTGTGGATATGTTCAGTGCACATTTGCAAAAAAGTAAACTGGTCTCAGGTTACAAAGCTTACAGATGTAGATGAAGCATGGAGTATATTTAAACATCTATTTCTGCAGGTGGTGAATACAGTGGCCCCCTTCAGGCAAATTAGAGTGAAGCAGAGAACTAAACCCTGGTTTGATCATAGCATCTTACATTTAATTAAAATGCGGGATTCGGCTCTGATTAAGTTTAAGCAATCAAAGGATAAAGTGGACTTTGATTTTTTCAAAAAAACAAAGGAATATAGTGCAAGAAAAAATTAGGACAGCAAAACGTTATTACTATTCACATATAATTAAGGAAAACAGTAGTAATCCCACAGGGCTGTGGAAAATTCTTAAAGACCTCGGCTGTGGAAGTGGAACTAATAGTAAAGTCAGTTGGACAAGTATAGGACTAAATGTCAATAATTGTATTGAGTTTGACCGTAAAAAAGTTGCCAACGCCCTCAATGACCATTTCACCTGTGTAGCAAACAATCTTGTCTCCCAACTGCCAGAAAGAACTACGGAGTATGGGGATGACTTTATTTTCAATTATTACAATCAGTATGGAGTCGAGGCTAGATCTTTCTGTTTTCACAAAGTCTCTGTTGAAATTGTGGCTAAGATGCTGGGGGAGCTTAACATCAACAAGGCTCCTGGCCTTGATGGCATAGCTGCCAGATTCCTTAGGGATGCGCGGCCATAATTGCCCCATGCATTACACATATAATAAATCTTTCTTTGAGTCAGGGCAAAGTACCTATGGATTTTAAACATGCTAAAGTAACTCCAATTTATAAAAAGGGGAGTAAATTAGACCCCAGTAACTACAGACCAGTTTCAATTTTAAATATACAAAAGTAGTATCCAAGGTTTAGATAAAATTGCGCACAACCAAATCTATGAGTACATCTGTGGTGACAATTTATTTAATGAGTTTCAGTCTAGTTTCAGAAAGACTTGTTCTACAAATACCTGTCTTTTATATCTCACAGATTTTATAAGGAGGGAGATAGATGCTGGAAATGGGTGCGGTCTGGTGTTGCTGGACCTGCAAAAGGCTTTCGATACAGTAAATCACCAGATTCTTTTAACTAAGTTCAAGGCCCTTGGTATGGACAGAATAATTTAAAATTGGATCACTTCATATTTGTCAGGCTGAGTTCAACAGGTTGAAGTTGGTGGGCAGTTATCCAGGGCCATACCAATTACCTGTGGGGTGCCCCAGGGCAGTGTGTTGGGTCCCTTGTTCTTCCTGCTCCATATAAATGAGATGAAAGCGGCCTGCACTAATGCTTTGTTTTTATATGCTGACGATTCAGCAGTCCTTGTTTCACATAAAGATAAGGATAAAATACAGGAAATACTGGCTAACGAGTTGGGGAGACTAAAGACCAGGTTATCAGTTAACAGGCTTTTACTAAATTTAGGAAAGACAGCATCAATTTTGTTTGGTTCAAGGCAAAGGCTAAACTGAGAATCTGCACTGAGCATTAAGATTGAGGGGAAATCTAAAGAATCAAAGTCTTCTGTAAGTTGTCTAGGATGCACTCTTGATGGGAATCTAGGACGGGCTTCCATGGCTCTGAAGATTTTGGGTAAGGTGAATTTCAGAACAAGGTACTTAGCCAGGAAAGCCAGATTACTGGACAGAGGATCCTTGAAAATGGTGGCGTCCTGCCTTGTCCAGAGTCACTTGGACTATGCTATTAGTTCATGGTACTGGGGCTTAAATAAGGTCCTGAACAGAAACTCCAAGTAGCACAAAATAAATTGGTGAGAGTCGTGCTGGGGCTGGATTACAGGACCCTTGTGGGTAGAACCCAGTTCCAGCAGCTCCAGTGGCTTCCAGTTGAACATAGAGCACGTCAGATTCAACCGAACATGGTCTACAAGATTCTGAATAATAGAGCCCCAAGTTACTTCACTAACTATTTTACCAAGTTAGAATACGTACATACATACAACACCAAAGCAAGGGCAACTAACCTAACACTCTATAAATTTAAAACTATGATGGGTAAGGTTTCCTTCTTAGATGCAGCTGCTACAGAGTGGAATAAGCTGCCGTCTGAAGTAAAAGAAGTGCGTAACACAGAAATGTCTAAGAAAAAGGTCAAGTACATGTTGCTAGATAACATCCCTCGATAATGATAGGGTTATTTTAATGAATTTGATACTTAGCGGAATACTGCTGCCAATCCTACCACATGTAATCATGGACGTTGACCAACTGCTTCCATTTTGTACATTGAGTGTGTGGACTTTATCAACATCAGGGACCATGATGGAAATAAATCCTGGACTTTTTTGTGTTATCCCTGACAATGTCTCATACATGTGTCGACTGTTTTTATTATTAGCACTTGTATTTGTTATTGTCAAATAAACTAAACTAAACTAAAACTAAACATTTCAGCTGAATAGCAGCAGACGCCCGATGACAATTGGCAAGCAAGTCACCACATAAACCCACTGGACCTTCAGCCCAGGTGAGCTAATGCATATTCAGAATAAGACAGGTTCTAAGATGGAACCTTGTGGACTGCCATTACTAAACTCAAGAGCCTGAGACTTGTGGCCTTCTGCTCAGACACACTGAGTTCTGCCAGCAAGATCATTTTTAAACTATTCTGTTGTCATAGGACTAAACCCAACATTGCTAAGTCTGTTTAGCGGCAATTCATAAAATGAGTGTCATGTTGTTTCACTTCTCAAAAACACATTGATTGTGTTAACATCATCATAAAACAAATTACCCATCCAAAAACAGTTTTTTATTATGTGGAAAATGTGTGATCCATTCACATCATTGAAAGCAAAAATAAATTTAATATTCCACAAATCGTAGCTGGAAAAACAGTGATGTACTCCAAATACACACTGATCGACAGGTGTATGTCTTTTGTGCTGGAAAGTTACACAATCAGATGTAAGTGTAAACAATCCCTCATGACCTGAGTGTTTCCTTATTTTTTTTCCTGCAGTCCAGCCATCCTTGTCAATTTCATTCCCATTTTGTATATTAATTCTCATTATTTAATTATTGTCTCGTTCCAATCCCCTCCCTGAGTGTTCTCCCTCCATGCTTGCACATTCCTCATCAATCTGTTACTTGTGGTCCTTGTGTATTTAAGTTTCTGTGTTTCGTCTTCTATTTGTTTGATTGTTACCTTTCATTGTGCTTTGTGCCTTGCTCAGTCTAATCTCTCTCGTCTTTCATCTTCGGTATTGTAACTTTAAGAAACAAATAACTGTTTATTAAGGAATTATTCCCAGCAAGTAACCCTCCTTCCAGTCCCCTCCTACATTTGAGTTTGAGAGAGTGCACCAGCTCTGCATGCCCTGAAACCTAAGGTTTTCCATCCTGATTTCTGACCTTAGACCAGCCTCCCCCTCTACGCCTTGATATACCTTTGGTGATCCTGTTTGCCCCCACCAGACTTTGGACCGTCTCCTGAGAATTCTCTCCTAAATGGCCTTTGAGTTCTTCACCTGTTCATTAAAAGTGCCGACTGTAGCTTAATCTGTGATCTGTATTCCTTTTTTCTGCGACTCATAACATAACCATCTTTAAAAGCAATTAAGAATATAATTCATAATTCCATAATTAGCATAAATTTTAATTCATCTTTTAAAATACAATAATATTATATGTGTATTTGGGCTATGTTGGCTTTAGTACTCTGCCAGCACCCAAATCAGTTTTATTCTTCAGTGAGACCTCCCAAATCTTCCTGTGTTTGTAAAAATTGTTGGTTAATTACGTTGTAATAAAAACCCATGAACATTGTCCCGATGAAGAAGCAGACTCCGATGTTCGTAGCAAAAGCAGGAAAAAGTTTATTACACAGCTGGCCATGGGAACAATAGCATGATGCAGAGTTCAAAATTAATTAATTTCGTAAGAAACTTTATACATGTAAAAGTACAGACATTTGCATATGACTTCTTTAATGTTATCAGAAGTTGTTGCTGATTGGTCCTGGGGTTTACACATTGATAAAAAGGGATACTCTACAATTGGGCCTCACCTGAAACTGTCAACTTAATTGGTTCAATAGACTCCCAACCCCCAGAAGTGAGCTCCATATATGGGCATACGTAACCTCTAACTAAAAGGCGCTTGGGCATTTTGTGTCCTGTCGGAACTGAAGACAAACGGAGATCCCAGCTGGAATTAGCAAATAGGTAATATGCCCTGTTGGACCGACGGCCTTTCTTTATCTCCTAATACACATTCAACCGTCTGGCTCACCTCATATTGCCAATACCCAAAAATCCTGTTTCCCAACAGTGTGCATCTTTCTTTTTGGCCATTAGGCACAGTCATGTTATCTAACATTTACCTGAATGGTACCCTGTGGCAGTACTTTTTCACACTTGTCAGAGGAGAGCTTGTCTTTTTGTCATATCCTGATGAACAAATTGCTTCAGAATTCAACTGTGAACAAATTCAAGTGTGACAAGAGATTTATAAGAGGCCTCTTGCTGCTTTCTACCATGAGGATCCTTTGAAATTTAATATCATAGTAGACATGCCCGGCCGTTAAGTGGCCCTCGTTCACGAACAATAACATTCGTAAGAAGCATCTGTTCGGGATAAGCCGCCGTTTAATTCCCAAGGCAAACAAAGGTGCTGTAATTTCATATTTGCCTTTCTAAGGTACGCTTCACCTGGAATAGTGTTTTGACAAGAGATCTAAAGCTTGACCCTGTAAGTTCATCGTGCCAAAGGAATGCCACTGCAGTCTACCTACTTGGATCTACTACAACTTTTAAGAGCTTACAGCCATCATTATTTTCTTTGATAACAAATTAAATGCATTTATGAAACAGGCTAGGGCAATATTATTCCTGGAAAAGTTTTCTAATAGGAGATTTAGGCCTGGACCCCTGATTTCCTGACCTGGGGTCTGGGGTTGTACCTCTTAGTGCTCTAGGGTCAGACGGTTGTCTAAGATCTCAATAGAAGAAGGCTGCAGTTTGAGCCTAGAGCATTTCATTACATTTCAATCCCATGACTCTCAATTGCCTGAAGGGAGGACTGGAGAGTCTTACACACATACTGTACATGACAGTCGTACCCTCTACCTGCACATCAGAGCTGTTTAAAATTATCTCTGTCACCCACTTTCCAGACATGCCCAGCAATGCCCAGCAAACTTTCTAACTGTTATAAGTATTCTTCCCTGTTACCCATTCCATGCTGGGATAGGCTCCAACTGCCCTGCAAACTTGACTAGGAATCTGCTGGCTAGATAACGAATGGATGCACTTTCTAGACAAGTAACTGACTGTGCATTTTCAGCTGTAACAGGGGTTCCTTGGCAACCTCAGTTGTTGTAGTATCACTGTAGTACCTAAATTTGGGGATGAATAACCTTCTAAAAACTAGCAAGTCATTTTTTGTCCTTTGTAAGGGGACGTAATCTCTGGCCTGTATCGTAAGAAGCATATACTCCACTAAGCAGAAGTCTACACGATGCAAAGGGTAAAAATATATTAAATAGTTCGCAAACATGAATGACATTAGCCCTGGACAGAATTCAAAGTTAAACACCGTTTATAACACCAAAGTCAGTTTTCGCCCCTGGACTAAGCTTAATCCTTGTCCATGAAACCGGCTCATAAGCACTGAATATGTTTTCACTGGAACAAGCTTTCCCGTCCAGGGGCACTGCCGTGAAATATGAAAAAATAAAATAACTTGGTTTTTTTTTTTTCCTCCCAGCCAGGTCTCATGAGGTTACAGCCGAGTACAACCGGGAATCTTTCACTCTGTTCAGCATGAGAACAATATATGCGTCACACCGTGGCTTGTGTTTGGCTAATAAACCTTTTGGAAGAAGCAAAAATACACAAGGACATTTCAGGACAGACATCAAAAATAGAAAAGGGAGCACAATGCTTTTCTGGCGGCCTTTCTTTTTGCAATGGAATTTATTGCAATAAAAGATTTAGCCGTGACACAACACAAGTACAAAGAGAGGCATAGCACTCAGACTGTACAAACTTTAATGTCAACAAACATAAGTGCGTTAGTCACTTGTACGCGAAAATCACAATAACTACAAAGACTTGATTGTACAATGCTTCACGCAATGAGGCATAAATAGTATTTTTCCGAACATGTTTGTGGAAGAACAGGGAAAGACATACTTCAATAAACTTACACCAGGCCTGTGACTCAGCAGTGATGATATGAAAGACTTACTGCTGATATTTTAATCTGTGTTTTAGGCCTGCAGGATTTGCTCTGTTGCAGAATATTTTAAATAAAAACAGTTTAAAATATTATTGCATCATGAATGTACAAATCCATCCTATCTATATACAAATCCATCCACCTATACACAAATCCATCCTACCTTTATACAAATCCAACCGCCATTACTGAATTTGCTTATTTTTGGTTAGGGTTTGGGGCTGGAGCCTGGCCCATGCAATGGGAGAGAGGCAGGAGTACTCCAATCCACCTCAGGTCAAACACATCAATTCTCTACTTCACTCATATCTATGGGCTATTCTGCAGTGCTGTTTAGCCTAGCATACATATGAGAACATGCTTACTCTGCTCAGCACTGCAAAAAAGATTTGTCTTCAGGATGCTTAATATCTCATGTTTTCTATAAAGTAAAGAATATTATGTTGTTATAAGTAACGGTTTGCTTAACAAGTGACATTTTGTCACCCTATTGGAAAACTGAAATGAGTCAAAAAAATCTTGTCTTGTTGGGGGTACGTTTGTCCTATTTTGGTAGAAAGTTGCAAAAATTACAAGAGGCACTCGTAGAGTGCAAACCTCCGCCAAGGCAGCACAATCCAAATCTTCAAGAGTGGGAGCAAAGTTGAGTTATCGCGTGTCATAGGATTTCAAGATGGCTGCCGTGGCAGCCATATTGTTTCACTGATCGCGGTGAAAATCAATAGGGCCCATCCTTGATGTAATAGCAATCCACCCACAAAATTTCAGACAAATCCGTGCACGACTTTTTGAGTTATGTTGTTCACAAACAGACAAACAAACTAACAAACAAGCGAAAACATAACCTCCGCCCCAACTTCATTGGCGGAGGTAATAAAGAAAGTCTAATTCTTGTTCTTGACTAGACTGATTTTTTGTCCGTTACTTTGAGTTCTACTTAGAGAACGGCCCAAGGGAGGATTCAAACCAGGGATTTTCTTGCTGTGAGGCAACAGAGCTACCCACTGCACCACTGTAAATTCCTCAGGTTGTTTTAAATTAAATAATCAAAACTATGAACACATTTCAAAAGTAAATGGGCCTTTCTAAAAATAGCAACAAGCGCACTTGTTGATTGAAAGTCTCTGTAGATTTCTCCATACTTGTTTGTCAGTTTGCAAGATAAGAATGTATGAGGTATGTGTAACGTTTAGTCCTTTGTGCAGAGTGCAGATGCATGGAGGATAGGAAGTTGAGGACTGGACTCAAGTGCGAGGCTGGATTTGGTTGTATTTAATAACCAACTGCATGGCAGAAGGCACAAACGTAGAAATACAAAACAACAAGGAACAGAGGTTCCTAAATACCCGGTCTATGAGTACTACAAAGTCTGGGCTACGCTACAGTAACATTGTAATTCACATAGGAAACAAAACTGGAAATGAGGTTCCTTAAAAATAAACATGCTGGTAAAACAATAAACAGCAAGGTTCCTAGGTTTTAGTATAAGTTCGCAAATGTGGAGAATAAGCCTTACAAGACAAAGATGTCAAACAGGCATGAGATTACACAGACTTCACAAAGAGACTGAGGGAAGCTCAGTCTTAAATACACACTGCTACCACTCAGTGGAAAAGAGAAACAGGTGTTGATGATATATAGATAATGACTGAAGTGCGATACGGGGTTTAGTAGACCGGTGAGCTGGACGGCTGGAGGCGGGGCTAACAGAATGTTTGTTAAGACTGAGAAAATGACTAGTTCAACATTGGTGCCAGATGATTATGCAGGATTCAGTGTTTTAACAACCATGCATGATTTTCTAGTAATAATGTGACCGCTTAATGGATGCTGAAAAATCCATACTTGTATAGTGTACAGTACTCGGTGCTGGCTAACAAGCAGGGGGAACATGCTAATTTATTCATAGAACACAAGCATGATGTGTGGCTAATATAGCAATAGCATAACCTGTTGCATAATCAGTGCCATTGAGTATACATAGAAACACTGGTCTCACATCATTTGCATTGGAAAAGGGCTAAAAAATAACCTAACTGCCTGACATCTGACATTGCAACAGACAGTCTTTCCTCTGAGTTATAATAGGTACTGCTATTGCTATTGCTACTACTACTACTACTACTACTACTACTACTGCTGCTACTACTACTACTAATAATAATAATATCCCTCACCGGAAAGTCTTTGGCAGCTTGATCAGGCCTTTGAACTACACCACATAATGCAGCACCCCCCCCACACACACACACACACACAGGCTTCCTCTGATGCATCACCATGCCAGCATTGCTTCACACAACCCCCACTCTCTTTTCAGCTGCTACTGATAACCATAACTCACAAGCCAGATTCCACATGCATGAGTGTGCGATGAGTGTGCCTCTCCCCAGCATCTGTGGTAACAGTCAATGTGCGGATGGGTCTCTGCCTCCCTCTCTCGCCCACCCCAGGGAGATCAGTGCATCTGTATCTCAGCCCCCCCAACATGCTCAAGGTGTGAAAAACACACTTTACCCAAATCTGTACTCACAGGATGAACAACAGAATGTGGAGAACAGCAGATAGAGGCAAATGCTGTGAGATTTTTGTCATCATTTATTTTTATGAAGATTGGGATGAATCCCTGTAGTGATATAAAATGCATGTCATATGCAATATTGTATATGGTCATCATAAGAATGGTTATCATACTAAGATTAATCTGCTTCCCTAATCAAGGTTCATGTTCAAATTACTATTATTTTGTTACATTCTGACTCATATGCTGTTTGATCAGCCAGCGAAAAAGTTCAGTTTGAAGTTGCAATGCTTGTCGTTTGTGTGAGGTTAAGCATGATGTTAAGAGTGAAGTCAATTTATTCTCACCGTGGGATGGATGTGCTCTACACACTGATTAATGATATCCACAGATGTATAATGAAGTAATTGAGGTAACACACACACACACACACACACACACACACTCATATTGCCATCCTTGTGAGGACATTGTATTAACTTACTTACAAGTAATTCAGTTTGTTTCCAAAATGCAATAAGCGCCAAAATTACAAAAATTGAGATAATACCATAGAGCGATAGCCCTGTGCTTCTTACAAATGGGGAAAAAAATCAATTTTTAGAAATTCATACCATAAGGTGTATTTTTGTTTGTGTTTTTCTAAAAAATGCAATTGGCACCAACATATAAAAAGCTGATTTACTAAAATTAGTAAAATGGATATATTGCATTTTGGAAGCAAACTCTTCAATTGATCCCTTCCCTTATTAGATGGTCTTTTTTCCATTTGCTAAATTTCCATCCTCAATTACATAGAAAAAATGTAGACTTCACGCTGTCTATTCTCGGTGCATTTCGCCATGGTCAATAGACACCAACTTCTGGTCATAGCAAAAAGCTTGGTAAACATCAGCACATGGCATGAAGTAGCGATACAATCATGGTCTGAATGTTTTGTATCGCTAGCGACATAAAGATAATGTGTCAGTGACCCAGTTCGCGGCCTGTCATCTGGAACGTCATGCTTTTGTGCATAAATATCAGTGAAAACTACGGTCGTAGAAAGAATAAAAAACACTCACCAATGAAAAGATATTTCTTTGGAACTGTCTGCCTGGTTTACACAACCAACAGTGCAAGAGGGAACTAACCATTTTGACACATAAATCGTACGCTTCTAAAGTCCGTGTTTAGCACGCCATGATTTGTTTTGCCATGACCAGAAGTTGAAGCCAATTTGACATGAGAGAGGGGGCTTTGCGCAGTCTAGATTTTTTTTCTACGTCATTGCCCATCCTCCTCAGGATCACTATCAGAATGAGAACTAAGGCTGACATCACTTCCTGTGGCTGAAAATTATCCTTCTGCTGGCCTTTTCAGTCTTTCACAAGCCTGAAATTCAACTCCACCTTTAGCAAAAAAAAAAAAAAAAAAAATGAAAAAGAGGAAGAATTTATTTTCCTGAAAAACCATCTGAACTATGTAGCCTATCCCACTGCCCATTACTGTCAGAGTGCAAGGGAGGAGGCTTTCATCTCAAGTTGTGTTGACTCACTGGACCCCTGCAAAAAAGGTAAAGAATGCTGGCTCTAAATTTTATCACGTAGGGTCACACCATAAATCAAGTCACAGGGCCCTTAGTCTCACTCAGGTGATGACGTAATTACATTTGTCACAGACTGTCACATAGTTCAGGCTTCCAGCCCACCAAATTTCAAAGCTTTGTACTTGAGAACTATGGATCCATTAAAGCACGTGCCCCATCATTCAATAGACTGTGAAGTGAACTGCTGGCACCCTAAGTGGCAGCCAATTTGTTGTGTGGGGAGTTTGAGGTCCAGGGATGTATTATTTATGAAAATTTGGAGTGGACCACCACTCCCACAAAGACAGATCCACTAAACAAGTCATGACATGTTTCTTTATTCTGCTGCATAAAATTCAGAGGCTTTTTCACAGATCTTCAGAGATTTACAAAAAATAATTGTAGGTCACAGCAAAATGGCCTCAATGCATTACATTTCCATTGACTGACAGTACAATATGCCCAGCTAGACTGATTTACATTTTATTATTTGCAGTATTTTCGTGAAAAACATGTTTTGCTTGATAAAAAGTAAAAATGTTCCTACATTCATTTGAGCTCTTGCAGGTTAGGTTGACCTCTGACACATTTACAAAATAAATTATATAAATTGATGAAATCATGTGTAATTTACTTCATGTGGCATTCTATTATGACAAATTTAATATGTATATGGTGCTGAAAATTGCAAGGAATCCAAGCAGCCAAATGTGTATTACTGCACAGACCATAAAATATGCTTATTCAGGATGATGTTGCATTGCACAGTGTGTTAAATCTTGAAATACCGCACAATGATCTCAAAGCCATAACATAAACAAAGGCATGTTCCCTTTAAAATAAGTTTGCATGTCAACGGTACTTTATTAAACCACATGAAAGACTTCACAAATAAAAGGCTTCACTAGAAAACGGTGAGCAAACCAACTGCATTCTACCGCTTTGATCATAAAATAATAATGTCGGTGATACATTTCATAACATGATATTTGAATAAGGACTGTAAGGACTTGAGGAATGTTTGTTTAGAGTGAATAAAAAACTCATTAACTTAATGCCAAGCTAAATTACAGCAACCAAAAGTTCTATTTAGACAGGAAAATTCCGACAGTCGTGTGCGCATGTGTGTGTGGTGGGGCTTTACTGATAAGCTGGATGAGAGGTGCTAACAGCGGACCCCCTTTGAGGTGGCAGGAGGTGTGGAGGGGCTGATGGGGACATTTTCGTGATTTAATTCACTCACCAGGTCTGGTAGAGCATTGTATTCTCCACAATTTTCTTCTCATATTATGAACCCGTTTAGAAAAAACTGGTCATCTGAAGTCACCACTTCTTGGCCTCTTTCTTCCTAACTACCCATCACTGATTAAAGCACACATGGGCGTGCTCACACACACACACACACACACACACACATACTCATATGCTTACATGCTTACATTGCCATCCTTGTGAGGACATTGTATTCACTTACATTAATTCTGTAAAGCCTTTCTCAAACCCTAACCATAACCAAATTATGCCTGTCTCTAACACTAACCGAACCCTAAGTATTATCGAAACTTAGGAACCATCCAAACCATCCACATTTTGGATGTTAGGAACCATCCAAAATGTTCTCACAACCCCAAATGTCCTCGGCAAAGGCTATTCCCCCAACCGTTGACCGACACCTTTTGGTGAAACTTTTTGGCGCCGTTTCAATGGTGCGTTAGATTTATCGGGGGAATTAAGAGCAACCTTCCCCCCTGTTCCACAAACGGTTGGGGGAATAAGTGCAACTTTCCTTTCCTGTATCACCAACGGTTGGGCGAATAGCCACTTCGAATGTGCTCACAACACTGTGGTTTCTCAAGAGTTGGTTCTCACTAGTATGGCGATACAAATGCACACACACACACAATGCAGTGAGTTAAAATGAACACCAACTTAGAATGCAGGGGGAAAACACAGGTTAAGTAACTCAGAACAGGCCATGAAAAATACAGGTGAAGCTACTCAGAATGGACCATGACAGCCAAGCATTGCATGGAGAAGGAAGCCTAACCTGCCTCCAGTAAAGCCCTTATATAAATGCAGGGCCACCTACCTGTGACGCCACTCCACAAACATAAATGCAGGCTGTGGTGAATCTCCAAATACCATTTTTCTTCTGGAAAATGTCAGTCTCTGTCCTTTCCAAAGCCTGATATTGTGCTTATCTTAGCTGCTATCAGCCCACTCCTACAGAGGTAAGCTATAACATCAGCCACCCATATGTGCCCCCGATGTATCTCCAGACTCTCTCCTCTCTTGATAATGTTGGAAAAAAACAATGCAAAATTTTATATAATAATGAGTTCCAGCCAATCAGTCATTGTTGTATCTTTAGGCTAGGATCATACCATTTGTCTGCACACAGTTTTTTGAAACAATTAAAATGAAAAAAAAAAAAAATCGAACAGCAATGAAGAGACACAAATAAAAAAACATTCAAATCTAATTTACGACAGAGCACTTTTTCTGCACTGAAAAATTGTGCTAACTTTTCCTGAGAGAGTCTATGAAATGTCAGATAGCTTCCCACTAATTTATACAGAGAAAAATTCACTGGTAGCATAAAACAGATGCCATTCAATGGACAAACAGGCGATAGAAGCTGGAATGAAAGAAAGATGACCCTGTGACTCTAACAGGCCAAAAAAAGAGAGCTTCTAATATGTTCTAGATGAGAACAAGGTTAACTTACAACGACAAATGTATTTAAAAAATAATAAGTCATAAAGTTTTATCTTTAACCAGTCTTAATTTATCAAGGGTTTGTGTTTACATGATGTTCATTTCTTGAATAATTTAACTATATGGAGTCTTACCTAAGGTCTGAATACAAACACATTTTTATAACGTTAAAAATAAAGGGAGCGAAATTGCACAATCCCAAGGTTTACTGTGAGAAAGTGTGTTTCCTCAGCAGGGGAATGATAAATGAATTAGTTCTGGGTCATCCTCCTCGAAACGGGCCTTTTATCGGGTGCTGATACCATGATGAATTGGAAAGAGTTCAGCCACAGCAAAAGGAAAACTGCTAATAAATAATCATGCATTACGCAATAAGCTGCCAGAAAATCGCTTACATACAATGAGAATTATGCACTCTGTAGCCGAGCAAGGAAGATAGCTCATCTCTTCCTTCCAAAAATGTACACCATTTTTCATTTGCACAGTACTAAAGGAAACGTCTTGGGAGCTAACTTAAATTGGGTTGATCATGCCCAAGAGGAGGAATTAATCAAAGACCTGTTGGATTTACATTCACTTTCACAAAGATTTCAAATCGTTTTATTTTGTTTGCAAAATGCATATTCTCACAAGAAGAACTTATGAGCAGAGTTTACGATATCTAAATTTAGCCAGCTTTTCAACATGTTCCCGTACTCGATGAAATTAGTCTTATAAATTAAAACAAAATGCAGAAATTTTCTTTATTTCTAAAAATATGTCATTGGCAAAATCAAACAAAAAAGGACAAATGGATTAATGATCAGGTAGTCTGTCTGCTCAGTTGCCCAAACAGCCATCTGGAAACAGTTTAACACAATGAAGATGGTGCTCAGTCAGCTCCTTATCGCATTCGCAGATTACCTGGCAATCCAAGCAGCTCTGTTTCAAAGCCCCAGTGACAAATATCACCGTTTTATTATTTAACGATGAGGAAATCCACCCATTAGGCGTGTGAATACCAGCCAGCGCAGATAACATCAAGCCAGGAAGGACTGTGAGTCATTCTGTGTGTGCGAAGAATGGATCCCATTGGGATTCTGGCGTCCAAAACATATGAGTTCTTTGGTTCTATCACTCTATTATTATTTTCTTATTGCTATTTTCCATTTTGCTTTGACAATTTCTTTTCTTTCCATCAGGAACACTCAGTTAAGTTTGTACAGAAATAAATCCCTCACACAGATAAATTTAGTTCCTACATTTTTTATTTTTTGTTAACTTTTTTAAAATAAATATATTCACATAGCTGTCCGCCAAGTAACTTTTTCATGTTGTGTAACTTTTCTGGCCTACAGCCTACAAATACAGTCTGCTCTTGGCTTCATCATTGGATATCATGGCAACAAGGCAGGTACACCTCTGAGTCATGAAGCACTGGTAGTCTGGACCAATCTCATAGGGCCATTGACATGGACGCTAATCCCAGCAGATTTCCTCAGTTTCGGGAGTTAGGGGCTGCGTCCGAAGTCTTTTTCTTTTCCTTTTTCTTTCGAAGTCTTTTTTGCTTAGGAAAGTTCCTAACTCCTAGAAAACGATCCGGAAGTATTTACATGGCAGCCATGATAAGTGTGTTCGGATTCTTTAAATGTAAAGGAAAGGTGCTACAATGCTTCCTAATTTATCACCTTTAGCATAGGGTACACTGAACCATCCTTTTTGAAAAGAAAGGAGGAAATGCCATCCCGCAATTCCGCTATGACCGTCCATCCGACCAACCACAAAAACAAACAAGCATGACGGGCAGGAGGCGGGTGATCACTGTGCCTAGTGTAAGTGCATTCGGATTCTCTTATTAGCGCGGTTCTCTTCCTAAGCTGTAAAAGAGTCCCCTTTACACCTTTCCTTTACCTCATGACGTTTTACACAGAGGTTAAAGAAAAGTGGTTAGGAATTAGACGATAGGACGTAATTTTTTAACTATTCGGACGCAGCCAGGGACTTCTTTTAGAGGAATGTCTGGCTCATGGTACTGACCTGTGTAATTTCACCCACACACTTGTGCGTCATTTTATCTCTCAATTCCAGTGTCACCATTCCACTGGGATTACTTTGAGAAAAGTGTGTCTGTCACAAATTTTATGGTTTCCTTTTTCATTATATCTTCAGTCATTTTTTACTCCTAGATAAGCGAAGCTTAGGAAGGAGTGCTGCGATGAGACTCAAGTGTCACTCACTAATCAATCAATCAATTTACCGTTAGCACGACCACACACACAGTAAGATTCACAAACAGCTTATCCAGGGGTCAACAATAGTGTCACTTTGATTCTTATTCTGAGTTTTCTTAAATTTCGTGTGCACTTTAATCAGAATTTCTTTCTGAGCCTGGGGTGCATTTCCCAAAAGCACAGAAGCTAACTTACATAGTTGGAACCACTGATTGTGAATGGACAAACTATATAAGTTTCTACCATGGAGGTAATATAATAGACCTGGAGAGAACGAGGAAGTACCACCCCTATTACTTTCAATGGGCGATGCTAGGCTAGCTACTTCAGCCCAGGAAGTACGGAATTGACCGACGCTCTCTGTAAAAATGGCGTTCCATGGGTGCTTATTTCCAGCACCATTTCATAAGATTGTCAATCTGATTACACAGCACAAATGGCCAAGAAAATGTGTCGTCTGTGCTGATTGGCGAATGAGTTTGAGGAGAAATGACGAGCAACGCTGTTAATCCGGAACGCGCACGCACTATACACTCATTGGCTGAACTGCTGCAGTCAGAGCAACAGCTGGACAACCAAACTCGTGCAAGAGCTGTCATCAAGCTCTGAGTAGCAGTTCTTAATTTACAGGCCCTCATGAAAACATTGAACAGTTGCGTCAGACAAAGAGCAAAATAATGAAGGATTACCGAATACATTTTCTTTTGTTTTCGCTTTATTTGGCAAGAAAAAAATGTGCACTTTTCAATTGGTGTCTATGGATCTGCCATGTCTTTGGCCACAAAATTGCATCCTTGGGAAACGCGGAAGCAGGAAGCTAACATGCTAACTGGCTGGAGCAAAGGTACTTCTTCGTTCTATCGGGTTCTATTATATATCTCTATGGTTTCTACCATAGTGAGCAACTATGCTTTTGGGAGGTGCACTCCTGGTTAGCAGATGGTTAGTTGGATCACCTGTGTAAATCAGTGTGGGTGACTAGCACTTAATTGGTGATTGAGAGCAGCTTAGTGCATTTCCTACTTTGTCAATCAAGGCAAAAGCATGTGCCTTATTTGAGGCTGGGGAATAGCATGTGCTGGTTATTTAGATCCTTTCCTCAAAAGATTAATGCATGCCTAATCTTAGCAGATATTTTTAGCTGGAAACCCTGGTCTGTTTTGGCCTTTGCGCGAGTTCTTTGCTGTCTTTGCTTTTCTGAGGCTGTTTGTGAGTATTCTGGAACTGAGTTTGAGGGACACTGAAAGAATCCCCTTTCAGTTAGGTTACCTGCACAACCCAGATCTACCTGTTATTTGTGTAAGGTTTTTTGCTTGCCCTAGCACATGTAGAAGTTTTATTTAGTCGGTTATTTTCATTGAAACACTTTAATACATGTCCTTTGGTTAAGGTAATTTGGTAGAACTTTAAAGGACGGCAAAGGCAAAACAATATTTGTTATTAAAGAGGAATTTGTTCATCATTATTGAAGAGAAATTCGTCCTTTAAGATGATTATAGGGTCTGTTTGTCCTAATGAATGTTATTTTTGCAATTTTATGTGGTTATGACCTGGCACTCCAGTTTCAGCCTGATCAGCTGCGAATCAGTAACGCTACAAAACTGCATCCCGTAATATGTACGGCCAACTTGCCAAACTCTGGCCCTGTCCACAAGTACACTGGTATTTTTGGAATTGTGGCATTTTATGTGCATTTCAGCCTCCATTCCATACGCAATCTATGTTTCTAGTCACTGGAAATTGACGTTTTTGAAAACTCCCTCCAAGATGAAGATTTCCAGAAACTCAATTTTTTTGGCTAGTAGCCTAAGAGTGTGTACACCTTCTAGCGAGTATTTAAGTCTTGTGATTGGCCTATATGGCCTTACATGAAATTATATCTTTGCTGCCCTATGGTTTGGTATGGTCTTGACATTGCTTTAACTGTATGTTTGCGTCTTATTGTGGATAGTTTTTTTTTTTTTTAAAAATTTTAAGGGGGAAAAATTCAATTTTTAAAAATACACACGTACATTGCACTAGGCCTCTCTATTTGTCTAATCCTGGACTACATTCAATTTTCAAAGGAATTTCAATTTAGTCCTCAAATGTTCTGTACTAAAAAAAAGTAAAAAAAAAAAAGACTGTTTTAAATGCACTTCTGCAAGGACATGTTCCAATCTTTGAGAGACATTTTGGCCAAATAAAAAAAAAAATTATCCAAATAATCAATAAACCTTTTTACAGTCAACTGTGTTTAAGTTGCAAAACTGTCCATGGGTGGCACTTCTAAATGTTTAGATCCTTATCCCTAAGCAATCAAGTGTCACTGTAAACAGAAACTCAATTCATTTCAGCTGCCGTAGATTAGACAGCCAATATCAGCCTAATAGTGAAAAACAAACATCCCTAATCTGCTGCTTATCTCTTCAGATTAGTGTTCAACTCTCTCGCTGAACTGCCTCAACAGTGTGGGGCAGCTATATTTGTTTTTCTGAGGGAAAAGAGAGGTACTTACTAGATTGTCTCCCTGAGTTAGATGGATGTCCCGCCATCTTTCGTTGGGATGAATCCACCAAACTGCCCATTTTTACCTTTCATTAAAAAGGGGGAATCTGCAATTTGTGAATAAATTAGACTGTTGAAGAAAAAACTAATCAACAAAAGAGAAGTTGATTGCCCCCTCAACCCCCAGAGATCAATTATCTGTGTGTCTAAATATTAGTTGGGACTCTTTTTTTTTTGATGGCCTGCCAGTGCCTACCAGGAAAAGGGAGAACCATCAGGATTCACGCGCAGTCTAAGAGGTTTTTGTGCAGAACCCCAGTGTTTTTAGCTTCCAGCAGTGATTGCTGCATCAGCACTGGAATGGTGTCCAGTGAAGTGCATTTTGGAAAATGAAGCCTTAAACGATATCAGACAATAATGTAAATACAGTGTGTTGGACCTCTACTTCTAAAATGTAACCTTAATGGTAATCTCCTTTTAGCACCACCAACTCAAGATTAAGGACCAGAGGGGTTTCCTTCAAAGCAAGTTCATCATTTGCCAGACTTTCATAGCGTGAGCTGGCTTGACAAACTCTAAACTCACAATCAGAGATACTGTAACCTACCATTTCAGGTTAAGAGAGCCACCTTTGTGACATTGAAAACCCTGGCTTTAGGCTCATACATACCTTGCAAACCCACTAATCTCGCATCGTAGTGCACCCGTCTGGGTTAAGTCCCCCGGTCAAAATTTTAAAGAACTTAACCTGGTAATGGCCCTCACTGGTAGAGTCTAAACAAGCACCACTTGTTGACTGGGGAGAGACTCAATGCTAGTCCTCCTCCCGTTCAGGTTCCCCTGTCTTTGAACATTAGCCTTGAATGCCTTTGCACCAACAGCCTGTTTGATGGGTTGCGCAAAAAATATAATGTGTAACATTGTATTTGCTGTGCGGTGGACTTTCTAAGGGGCAAGGAATCTGCCAGGATGCCACACAATGGCGGGAACATGGGGGCCCAGGGGAAAACAAAAGCAGAAACTCTCCTCAAACCCTGCCGCTCCGCCCAGCTCCTTTCAGCTTGGCCCTGTTTGCCCACCGTCACAGGATGAGTCAAAGGCCGCTCTCCAGGATGGATGGCTGCGGCGGCTTCTTAAGAACGTTCCGGCAAGGAGGGAATGGTCACAGTTGCGCACCACCAGAAGGAGATAGAGGCTGGTCACCGGTAATCTAGATTGTCCGTAAACGTGCACCCTCAGCCAACTGAAAAGGAGAATTTTATTTGTTTTGTTCTGTTTTTTAACGATTTTCATCTTTCTTGGCCAGTGTTCAAGAACTGTTATGTCAGCAGTGTTAGAGTGTTCAGTGGAGAACATTCCGATAGCATAGTTATGATCTCACGCCCTAAAAAGGTTTAATGATTAAAGGAGCTTTCTCAATCACCCCTCTTTTGTTGGTGACATGATTTTTATAAATGGCTGTGCAAATAAACAGGGGTCATGGACTGCCCTGCTAAGGAACAACGCCAAGAAAAAACCCCCTAAAAAACAGAGTAGCCCCATTTGATGACCACTCTGCTGTTATGGCAATGAGATCTTGTCAAAGTACACACGCAGGAACTAATGTAGACACACGTTTTTGCCCAGAGCATCAAATTCCCCTCTCCTTTGGGTGATGTGGAAATAAATGACCAGGTCTTGACCCTCTTGTGGCCTCTCTGAGATAAGCCTAATGAATCAGGCCACTAGGGGCCTGAGTGCCTCTGTGTTTACACTATAAACAGGCTCTGGCCCTTCTCTCAGCGTACAGCAGCTTCAACAGCCAATCAGACGGGTGCTTTGATCTTGCACTGACTCTGACTACTGCATGCTGGGAACCAAGGACTTAAACAGAGTTAGGCAGAAGTGCGCAGATGCAATTACGCACACTGATGTGTACATGCAGTAGATTACTAATTAGATTACTAATGCACACACACAGGGGGTGGGCTGGAAAGTAGTATGGCCACAGTGGTACATCAGGGGTGAAAGGTGCCCTAGCACTCCAAAGTCCTCATCCAATGTTGTCACAGTGCTCAAGGATTTGAGAGATTCCAGCACCTGTTGTGGGTTTTTGCGTGTGTGTGTGGGGGGGGCACTCAAACTGTCTGAAAAGTTCAAGATATGGAAATATTTGGCCTAAACGGTTGGAGCACTCAATAGCAGCTATGGGCATTGCTCATCCCCAAGCTTGTCTGCCAGAGGCCAACATACAGACCACTTTTACTGCAATAGAAACAAACAAACACATGCGTACACACTCACACACATGTACGCACACACACACACACACACACACACAGTGTTTCAGGTGGATTCAGAATTCAGTCAAGAATTCAGGTTTTCGAATCTTTCTGTTTTTAAGATTCTTTTCTCAGTTTTGTGTTAAATATTACATGCCACATCCAAAAAAAAATCAAGGTGGCAGGACACAATACAGTATGAATTTAGTGCGGTTCGAGTATGGGGACTGTTTATTTTTAAAATCATTTATTGCAGTTTTTTTCCTCCTTTGCTTGATATAAGGTCTACCTGGTGGTTGAAGAAACTAATGAAAGAGTTGGGTGGTTGTGGGCAGTGCCGTCGTATAGGGGGGAAAGGTGATAACAATTCTAAGGGCCCACAGTCCATTAGGGCCCACAAAACCCACAGTAGCCGCCATGACAAAATTATTCTGCATAGATTTACCTAATATTCATACTAATGCATCAGAGTTCAAACAAAGCCATTAAGGCATGCAATACTGATGAAATACATTTCAGTAACCCCCTTCTTAAAAAATGGTTCGATCCATGCTTCGTGCTTGTATTGGAAAATTGTGCGTTATTGCTGGTGAGGTCGCCAACTAAGGCAGCAAACAGGGTGCACCGTCCTTGCGAATATGATGTAAAAAAAAAAAAAAAAAAAAAAAAAACCACACACACACAAAATCTGGACACCAGAAAAGAATAGAGAGAGGACAGCAGGAGCAAAGCAGGGGTCCAGAACATTACAAAATTCTTTTCAAAGAAAGGTGAGAGTATTTAACTAGCTTGCTATGTTAGCTGTTCAGGCTGGCAATCCAGCTGCTAACGTTAGGTTAATGTAACATGCGGTCAGCTGAGTGAATAATCGCCTGACAAGAATGGCATTACTCAGTTATTAACGGTATCATCCACAGAAAGGATCGGTAAGGTTGTCATTCGCTATCCATTATAATATGCCGTCAAAAAATCCGGTTGCAGCAGCCTAGGACACGTTCCTCCGTTCTTATTATGCGTGGTTACTGCATACTTAGCTCTCTCTAGCTGTGAGTGACAGTACAGGTTAGGTTTGGCTTGCGAACTACATGCAGTCAGTGTGGTAACCTTAGGTGTAACTTAAATAATCGCTTGACAAGGATGACATTACTTTTACCTTAAGTGTTTACTAAAACTAAACTGCTAATTTAGCCTGTTGTCATAAGTCTTGTTCACGCAGGGGGTAATTTTGCAGAGCTTGCCCTCCTCTTAACAATAGCAAAATGAAGCTGAGTGCTTAGAGCTATGGTACTGAGAAGCCCATTTAGATTTTGTTTATTCCAAGACTCAGTAGGTTAGTTCTTCATCAGTTGTTCCATAGAACATAACTTAACATGTTTAAGAAAGTAATATGAACTGGAACAATTAAACCTTTATGCACTGCTACTCTAGAATCAGCTGTGGTCACTTCATCTGAACCTGACTCAGCAATAGACCCTCACCACCAGCAGTCTGAAGATGTTTTCGATGGTGAGTGAGAAAGTGAATGTGAATAAGACAACTAATAATTCATAATTTACATAATGATACTCTCTTTGTTGAGTGGTTAATTGTAAAAAAGGAAAAATTGGGTGTATTGCATTAGGCACTGTCAAGAACACTGAGAAACAGAAAAATAAAGAATAACATCATGATACATAGTCGTAAAAAAATGGTAATGAAAAGTCGGGGGCGGGGGCCCACACCAATATTCTGTCAGGGGGCCCAGAATTCCTAGCAACTGCCCTGGTTGTGGGGGGTGGTGGTGGTGAGAGAACACATTTCTAACCTCTGTTTGAGCAGGAGCAACAAAATGGTTTTCATGGAGGCTACAATTTTTGTGACGTCACTTCTCCTAAATTGTGGCAAATCTCATTGTTTTCTTTGCAATTTTCATCGCTCAACATTTTTACCACCCGGACACGTGGGAATCAATCACAGTTGCTGCTGTCTGCGTGCCTAGAGAGCGAAGTTCTGGGGGTTAAACATGAAGAACAACACAGCCTTGCCTGAGGAATGGCCTTGTTGTCTGGGTGTGTCATTAATCATGCTGTAGGTGCAGCAGTACAGATGTGAGTGCAAATTCTGAGTGACCTCTGTGGTACTGTGCGGAGTTCAAGGGCAATACAGTAACTTCTGGCCCTCTCTTACTGTAATGACATAAATGATGTCCAGTGGGTTCAAAAGGATGCAAAGCATTACCGCTATTGTGTGGCTGGCTGTCTGTAGGAGCCTTTAGGAGCACTGTGGAGTGCGCGCGTGTGTGTGTGGGTGCTTGCCTGTGTTTTAGAATTCCAAAGCTTTCAAATTTTCAGAATTGATCATCACATCAGTATTACAATGTTCAGATAATATTATAGGAATATACAAAGAATTGCATGTTTGTGACCTTATGGACCAATGGCCTTGAAGGACTTCTGTCCACCGCAAGTCACCAAGTATCCTTCCTTGCCTTCAGCTACAAGTCAGAGGTCATCACTCCCCATGATTTACCATTTCCCCCTTCCCTCTGAAGGAATACTTAACAATTACATGACCTAATTAGGACCAAGGAGGTTGCCAAGTTGCAATTTTGATTGGTTAATAACCACAAGACAATATTTATGTCTGCAAAAACAGTGTTCCTGGGCCTATGTTTTGCATGTACCCATGCAAGGTATTTCATTATAATTAGCTGGGTAAACATTACAGGGTCTGAGTTATCACAGTGCAGCAATTCTGTGAACTTTTGCCACATTATTAAAATAATTTAACCATCCTCGGTGGTTTAGCTGGGGGGACAACATTAATTTCTACACCACTACGCCATTCCTAAGTCCAAGAATGAAGTTTGCTTCGTTCATTTGCTTTTGCTCTTGCTGATAAAATAGCACTTGCTAATTTGCCTCAATTTGTAGACAGAGCGTTCTATTGTCTAATACTGTGCTTGGCATTAAATGCAGCGGTTTGTTTTGATCATTGTAAAATTTTGTGTATTTAAACTGCTCTACACACTAGATCACTGGGTGAGGTCTTAAGGGTAACGGATGGTGGGGCTAACTGTCCAGTTTTAATTGCATATCAAGCCTCCTTTGCTTGCTAAACAGCGCTCTCCAGGTCAGAAGGTCTAAGGGTCAAGGGTTATTACTGGACTCATTGCCTTCTATAACTGACACAACAGACAGAGGAAATCCTACAATTATATGTTTAGACAGACTGGCGTTAAGCACTTTAAACACTACCAGTGATCATAAGTACAGAGGCTGTCCTGGTATCATAATTTATTCCTCCCAATAACTCCACCCAACCACTCTCTCCCAACACCATTACCTCCTGTAAGGGATTCCAATGTTACCCTAGTTTGCTCTGGTCTTTACTTCTGGTGTATATTTCCATATAATCTCTTTTCAAAGAACAATTTTAAAGCTATTATTATCGGGTCGTAATGAGTGATGGGAGGTCTGCCCAAGTGCTGGATAATTGTCATTTTCTTTACTTGCCTCCATGTTTGCTAAAGCTTTTCCTTCACTTCTGACAGCCTTTAAAACAATCTGCTGCTAACATGACCGAAGATAAGATCAGAAAAATCTAAAGAAATGTACAAGTTATGCAATAAATGTAAAGCTTCTCACAAGAGCGATAGCATAGCTTACCTGTAGCAAACATGAACGTATTTTATTCAGCTTTATTCAGTAGTTGTATTGTTTATTATATATATCTACAATGTGTAAATTTGCTCTCTGAGTGATAAATCTTTTCTAAATACTTTATATATTGACTTGTATGAGGCACACATTGTCATTTACTTCAGTAATCCCTTGGTATTATCTTTTTATTTCATTAATTATCATCGTGTTATTTCTGTTTTTAAACTTTCCACTAAGTGGATAGAATTATTTTTCCAAATTTCAGAATGTAATTCTTACATATAGCTACTTATAATCAGTCAATCATTCGTTCCCTCAATGGCTCTCCAAGATTTTTTTTTTTTCTTCAAAATTTGTAGTCAAGTCTTAAAAATGCACTTTAAGTGTTTTCAAAACAATAAGTATCATTGACAAGAATATTTGTCAGACAGTAGGTATTTTCTGAAACTAATATGCTTGAAACCTGAGGCACTGCAGTAGAATGCATGTGTATGCAATTTTAAGCTGTCATCACTTTAATGGGGATGTAACCTTAGAAATATCACCTTTTCATTTATTGGTAGTGCCAGAGAATTAAACTTTAATACATTTTTTGTAATTAGTATTGTGTCACAAATATTTCTTAGGGTAGTGTGGTCTTCATTTAATCTAAGTTTTTTCACATCGGAAAAAGTATTCCAAGTTTGAAGGGGGAAAAACGCTTTTTGGAGCGCATGTGTACCAGCAGTCAAAACAGGGTATTATAGCACCTAGGTAATTTCCAGAGTTTCAGGAGGGAATGGGTCAGAAGCTTTGCTATCATTTTGAGATGGTTGACTGTGAGGCCACCTAGAGGTATATTGCTAAACTGCAATGTAAAAAAAAAAACCCACATGATTAATGCTTGACTCAATATACATAATAAAGCCAAAAAATATTCAGTTGGCAGGTGGTAACATCTTGAGTTTCCATAAAGCCTGAATCTGTGAACTTATGTAGGTTTTTGAGGCCAGAATTGTCTCATTCTCAGAGGAATTTGTGACAGAATTAATTACTGTTATCTTTTATTCCATTTACCGCAAGTACGGTTCGATTTTGTGCGTAAACCACACGGCCCCATCCATTAGATCATGTCGGATATTTTATTTATTGATATTTTTAAGTGTGTGGGACATTCCTGCCTTTACTGTACCTCGGCACGATTACAATCAGCTGCCCTGCTCCTGTTTGACTGGTCAGCGGCCCTTCTCCTGAGGGATCTGCCTTGTATTTATTTATATGAAATTATGGCGGCAGGAGAGCCTCTTTGAGATGTCACTTTTCATTTTCTTTCCACTCCTGAAACGAGGGGGGTCCTCACCTTGCCCCTCTCAGAGCCCTGACACACTGCGATACTGTTAAAATGTCAGAAATACATGGAGTAGCCACACCACCCTGCTTAAAAATGGCCCACCCCAGCAATCACATTCTTGAATTACCTGCGAGGGAGAGGAGAGTTTGCCAAAAGTTTGTGTCATATTAAAAATATGTGACAAGTGTTCCTACCCAAACAGTCTACATCAAATTTCACTATGACAACTAGTTACTGAAATCGGTGGAGTTCTGGAGTACTGACTTAAATAATAATAAAAATAAATAAATAAAATTAAATGCATAAAAAAGCATTTAAGGCATTTAGAAAACCACGCTCTTCAACAGGCTAAATTTTTGTCACAATAAAAGAGCATTCCCATTGTTGCTTAAATGAAATATTTTATAATCGATTAGGATCTCACTGAAAGTCAAACATCACAAACAAATGTTCAAAACAGACCCCAGGTGAATAATACTAGGGCAAGCTATCCAATCGCCCGAACAAATTTTAATGTTATCTCATACATGCATGAACGTTTTTTGGCCTTTTTAAAATTTATTTTCGAAATACGTTCACATATTTTTCATCAAGCACTACTGATTTTATCTTGGATAAAATGAAGTTCAAGGCGCTTGGAATGAGAAAAAAAAAATACGGGAGGCCCACAGGTAGAGAGCCACCGATAAAAGTCTATGCAGACTGTTTTTCTTTTCACATATTAAACATCCTTGGTGCAATTTTAATGGTGAATGTCATAAATCTAGTGCAAGTCACATGAGTTTTTGGAATTTTACGTCAACCTCTGGTTTTATTTATTCTTTTTTTTTATTTCAACAGCCATATCAGGTCACATTTAAGTCTGAGGCCTGATATTCAAATATTATTCAATTTTCCATGTTACATAAAGATTTTGCACACAACTTTGTGCCCACCCAAAAATCAAGTTCTCCATGAAGGCCAGCAGCCGGTGGTTTTCGTAAGGCTGTTTTCCATTATATCGCCGGGTGTTTTTGTCAAAGTCTCAACCAAAAAAAAAAAAAAAAACCTGGGCTCCGTTTCAACCGAATACTTCACAATGTACTGAACATTCTAGGAAGATGGTTAGCGAGCCTCACAGGGTGGGAAATGATGCAGTTAACATTACTGTTAGCTCTGAGCTTGCTAGCCAGTAGAGTAATGTTAAGGGGTGATCTGGGGTTAAATGAAAAATGACACCAGGAAACAACTCAGAATGAATCTAAAGAAGTATATGTAATAACCACTAAAAAAGATACATGTTGGCATTTTTCTGTTTATGCGGTTGCCATGGTAACTGAGCAAGCTCATTAAATATGCAGAAAACTTCTGGCACAAATTCCTCTTTAACTTAATGATAGAATTCAGTTTTTCTTTCATCATTTAAAAGCCATTGCTTGTCCAAATGCAATGACATAGCCATTCTTTGCCCAATTTATCAGTTTTGTGATTTTGGGGCATTTTATTCAAATTTCGAGAATCTGACGAATACTCAAAATATTCAAAGTATGCGACAGATAGGCAAATTTCCCTAAGTCATTGCATTTCTAATGAAGTAAAGTACCTGCAGCCCAAATTTCATTGATTTTCAATGATAAATAAAAAAGTTATGGCTGCCACAAACATGAGAAACGTGGAAAAAGTAATACGTTAGGAAATCAATGGAAAATGCATTAGACCGCATTGAAAAGTTGAGTTCAGTTTTTAATCCTTGTAGCAATTAATGATTATTAAAGGTGGGTTATTATAGAATATTTTTATTAAAAAAAAAATTTTGGGAAAAATAATCAAATTTTGCCCATTTAACCCCAGATCACCCCTTAAGTGAAGCAATGGGGCTTGTGACGCATGATTGTGGACTAACAGCATAACTTCAAAAGCAGATTGCTTCTGAGCACAAAGCCTCTGTTGGTAACAAATGTAACGTTTATTACAACGGCTTTGGATGAACATTAGCTATATACCGTTGATTATAGAGAAAAGACAAGGTAGCTACTAGTCGTCTAAAACAATTGATGAAGCAAATCACATAATTTTCTGCAAAATTCTGTCACCAAGCTAGCTAGATAGCTAACTAGTTAACGTTACCGGGGTCATTGTGGACTACAGTGGGAGCATCACAAACCTTTTCCGTCACATGAATTTACCAACATACGCAAAAATGAGTGAATATGTAACAAGCTGGCTAATGTGACATAGCTAAATAGGTAGTTAGCTATTCTTTCCATAAGCTTCAATTAACAGAAATAATGCAACAAACTCAGCTACACCGGTGCAAGTAGGCAAACGGTACATTAATTCCAACATCATGTTATAAGGTTAGAATAAAATGACTAACATCAGCTTGTAAACAATAGGCAAGAGTAGCAATGTCTTCACTTGTCTTGGTTTGCAGAAAGCAATGACGTTAGCGTATGCTCACTCGGAGTCACCATTATGTCCAAAGCCACCGCAGTTTCTTAGACGAGTTTCGTTACAAAATAAAATAATGACAAAACTCAAAGAGGAAAACAAGGGTACGGGTGGAGAGAACCAGTGCTGAAAGTAGATTTCAGTATTTTAATCATAACATTAATCATTTAGAAATACCTGTAATCAATAGAAAGTAATGAATCACATTAAGAATCAAAGAGCTATGCACCTGGTTATAAAAAGAAAAACTTTTTCAAACATGCGTCAATGGCAATCTCAATCCATGTTTAGGGTCTTTGAATATGTGATATCTTGCCAAGAAATGTATACTGTGCTTGTGAGGTCTTTGTCCAAAGTGAAAGTCTCTGAGGAAAAAAGACTGGAAGTCATTGCAGCTTTGTGTCATAAGAACAGCTGGAGATATTGACCTCAAGGTCAATAAGAGGCTGAACAATTACAGCACAAAACTTGCAGAAAACTATCTGGATTTCTCTTGTTCATTACAGAATGAGTCAACTTGGAGAATGTGCAACAATCAGTGTACAATTATGCAGAATGTTTCTCAAATTCCTTTGAAGCTGTGAGGTTGGACAGAGCTGCATATGATTTTGGTAGGTGATGACGTGCTGGAAGACCACTGGCCCAGTTCTGTTACAAAAACAATTTGCAATAAGGGGGACAACAGGCAAGGGGGATTCATGGGAAATGCAGCCCTAAATACCAGCTTTGTGAAGCTCATGACTCTATCGTTTTGAGCCTGGTTCAGAGATGAATTGATTAAATTCTGCGATGATTTTTATTTTTCTAAGTTTTGCAGTTATTAGCAGTTATCCTGCCACGGATCTGTCTGTCTGTCTCTCTCGGAGAGCTATGACCTGTGGTCACAGTTCTGTTTTTAGTGTTGCTGTTTTCTTGTGTTTGGAAAATTCTGCCATAATTTTTGACACAGGTCCCCTTGTCACCTTGAATAAATTTCCTGTTTTTGTGATAAACCTACTTCGGGCAACAACCATTTGCCCCCTTTGGAGCTCTGTTAATATCCTCATTTTGCTTTGGTGAAATTATCGAGCAAAGTGCTGCTGGTTAGACCTCTTGAATGCAGACACATGCAGCTAATTAGCATTAACATTAATAGGAATGACCTTTGTAGATGGTATTGTAATTGTGGTTTATATACAAAGAGTTGTTTATCAATTGCTGCTTCAGAAAATTTGTAAAACCCTGTATTTTCATTGGGCAGTAGGTTATTTAACAGAAACCAGTGATAAAATTGCACCTAAAACAGTCAGGTTCACATCATAAAAGTTAAAAGAGCTCATCTGAAGATGGGATCACACCAGCTGCATTAAAAAGCTAAAAATTGAAATAAAGAAATGAAAATTAATTAAAAATTAAAAGCTGCATTCACCCAGTGCATCTATGTTGACAGTCTGAAATTTTGCCCTCTCCCCCTTGTTGGCACTCAGTGGTACATAGATAATGGCATCTTTATTAGCGCACTCCAGCCCTGAAATCTACCCTTAATGCAATCTGTGCTATGGCAGGGTATAATGTGTGCCACATTGTTCCATAGTCAGTGGGGTAGTCTCACCGCCACGGCTACTATGCCGGCCTGGGTCATGTGACAGGAAGCGGTTCTCTTGAATCTCAATGCCTGTGCTCTCAACGGCTAAACGCAGGAGGAGACCGAGAGAGAAACAGGGAAAGAGCGACTTAGCCACCTGTAAAAGTTTTGTAAAAACATGTTCTTTGTTTCAATTTTCTTCTATTTTGTGCTTTTTTATTTACATGTATGATTTGTTTTGTTTGTTTTGAAAGTAACTGTTTTTGTCACAACTCTCGTGGGAATGCCTTCCGTCTCTCATTCAGCAACTTGTATGTCTGTTAGAAGTACTGTCTCCTTTGATTGGTCTTGTGTGTTTCCCTGATTCTGGCTGCGTCTCCTCTCATAGTTACCCCTGCCTGCATCCCAGGTGCTCAACTCGAAGCTTCTTCCCTCCTGGCCCCTTTGGTGCCCATGGATGACAACAATGCCCGACTTCATGAGCTGCCCCCCAAAGAACAACTGTGCCAAATAAAGTTGAAATAATGGCCATACTGCGGAAATGCTTACCATGCCATTGCTGAATGCCCAGTTTGGTGGTTATGAGCACCATCTGAAAGAGAGGTGTGATGTGGAGCTGCTTTATCATCCACTTGTCTGCTCCTACCTGTTTGCCTGACCTGGCAGAGTTGCTCCATTACCCCCTGGGCTTTAGACAACTCCTGGGCAGATGGAAACTTTATCCATCTTGGTCTCGCTTGTCGCTTGAGGATCCCAACTCAACCACTGTCAGTCTCCCTCCAGTCCCAGGGTCTCACGGGGATTGTCCTTCCTGATGTCACCAAGGTAATTGAGCCAGTACCCATCCTCACCTCCGGTAACCCTACCGAATGGTTAGCTTTTCTCATCGTGGAGTCACCGCATACCCTGGTGGCTCTGGCTTGAACATCACAGCCCTCCAGTAGACTAGCCTTCAGGATCCACTCTGGAGAGGAGTTTTTCATGTTCACAGTCCTGCCTTCTTGCTTCCACCAGTCTTACTGCACTTCCTTCCTCCAACCACCAGGGGAAGGGACCGGACCTGAAGGGTGTTCCCTTATATATAAGGACCTCCATATGGCATTCATCAAAGCTTGAGGTCATTTTCCCTGCACAGACTCTATGGTGTCATTGACTTGCTGCCAAGAACATTGCCTCCCAAGAGTTAGCTGTACTCCCTGACCACCCAGGAGTCCCAAGCTATGGAGGAGCACATGAATCAATCCCTGGCTTCCGGAATAATTTAGCCTTCTTCATCTTCTTTGTTGCCAAGAAAGATGGGTTTCTACATCCCTGTATTGACTTTCAGGGACTTATTGCTACTACTAATAAGAATCGTTACCTTTTATCCTCGATGGATTTGGCAATCTCTAATCTTATGGGCTGCCGCTATCGTAGCAAGCTGGACTTACCACCTGGTGTGCATGCAGGAAGGAGATGAGAGGAGGACAATGTTTGAATACTTGATGATACCATTCAGGCTCACTAATGCCCCTACTGTTTTCCAGAACCTCTTAAATTAGGTCCTTCGAGACATAGTCCTCCAGGCCGTCTACATGTATCTAGACAAAACACTGGTCTGCTCTCAGACTCTGGATAATCATACTCCTCATTTCAGCTTAGTCATTGAAAGGGTCTTAAAGAACTAAATTTACTTAAAACCAGAAAAGAGCAAATTCCATCTCACCACTGTCCCCTTCCTGGGCATCGTAGTATTGCAGGGAGCTTTGGAGATGATTCACCAGAATATACAGGCTGTGCTAGATTGGCCTGACGCTACTGATCGCACGGACCTGCAGAGGTTCCTCTGTGTGGTGACTACACCATTTAGTTCCTATTGTGTGTAGATCACCCTGGGTCTGGCTGGGTAGGCTATAGTAGACGCTTGGAAAAAACGGAATGTTCAGATGAAGGTTTAAAAATAACAATGATTTTGGTTTATTGTCCACACTTATTCAAAAATTTAAGTATATTGTTTCCAATTCTCAAAATAGTACAGCAATAAGCAAGCTGGCAAGTTGCAAACAGGTTGAGTAAGCTACGTGAAGCCAAGATCTAAAGACTGTGTGCTTTCCCAGCTAGAAGCCACCACTACTCTGCCTCCGCACTTCTTTTAAGGAACTTCCTCACCTGTAGAGGGAGCACACTAAAACAGAAATTAACATCACACACTCTATATGACACACACACACACACACAAAAAAATGAACAATTAATGTCACAAAGAATACTATAGGAAATTGGCTCCTACATAACCGGCCCCTAATTGTATTTGGGGTATCACAAAACAATTACTTTTTCCATTTAAGGGAGTCTACATTACTTTAATCATCAACAAGGTTTAAGTATTATAAATGTGAGGTGCGTGGTGTGACATACTGCTCACAACCTTTTGGTAGACTTCAATGGCTTCCTGTCTGGTTAAGCAGAAAGGCTGCTGCTATTCTGAGTCTTCTAGCAGCAGACAGATCTTAATTATTGGTCTCTCCAGAATGCTGGTTTGTATCTTGACCTTGACAGCTCTCACCAGGCCTTTGGAGTCCGACTTGACCTGTAACACTCGTCCTAAGATCCAGGAGCCTCGTGGTGCAGAGGAATCAACCACCATCACTACATCTCCAGGAGTGAAGCTTCTTCTCTTTTTGCACTATTTTTGTCTTTCCTGTATGAGAGGCAAGTACTCCTGGCTCCAATGCTTCCAAAATAAATCAGTCATGTACTGCACCTGTCTCCAGTGGCGCCTTACGTACAGGTTGTTCTTCTCAAAGATCCCAGGTGGTAGAATGGGCTTAGTCTTTAAGAGCAAGATGTGGTTTGGGGTGAGAGGCTCCAGATCCTGTGGGTTGCTGCTGACCAGAGTGACTGGCCGGCTGTTCAAGATGGCCTCCACCTCACATAGGATGGTCTGCAATCCCTCATCGTCTAGAGTCTGTGGTCTTATAACAGAATGGAGGGCCTTTCTCACGGATCTTGTGAGCCACTCCCACACTCCTCCATGGTGGGAGGCTCCAGGGGGATTGAAACTCCACTGTACGCCCCTGTGAAGAAGAGCTCCTTTTACTTTGTCCTGGTTTAGAGATGAGAGGGCTTCCTTGAGCTCTCTCTCAGCCCCGACAAAGTTGGTGTCGTTGTCTGACCGTATATGCTTCACTTGCCCTCTCCTACAGGTGAACCATTTCAGGGCATTGATACACGAGTCTGTATCAAGGAAGTTGGCGACTTCAATATACACGGCCCTACAGGTCATGCAAGGGAATAAGACCCCATATCTCTTCAGTGTGGTGCGTCCTCTTTTGACTTCAATAGGGCCAAAATAATCCACACCTATATTTGTAAATGCAGGCAAGTCTGGCTGGAGCCTTTCCTGTGGTAAGTCAGCCATCTTCTGCTCTCCAATTTTGGCTCTGTACTGCCTGCACACAACTCACTCTCCTAGTGTTTTCCTTGAGGCAGAGTTAGCCTTGATAATCCAGTACCTTTTTCTTAGCTCTGAGAGAATGTGGTTTCCGCCTCCATGTCCAGTTCTTTCATGAATGTCACGTTGAATGACTGTGGAAGTGTGACTGTTTTTGGGGAGAATGACAGGGAACTTGATCTCCTCTGGCATAGCTGCCCTGCTGAAATGTCCTCCCACTCTAAGCATTCCATCCTTCAACACTGGGTCAAGTCTATAGAGGTTGCTTGTCTTCTTGACACCAGATGGCGCCATTTGCACTGCTGCGATTTCCTTTGGAAAGCTCTGTTGCTGGGTGTAACAGATAATTGCATCCTCTGCTTTCTCCAGATCCTCAAGACTGACCATTTGTCCTCCCAATGTGGCTTTGACATCAGCCATCTTCTGGTTGATGGCTTTCTGAACGTTTCGAGTGACTGTGGTAGGGTTGATGGTGGACTGAAACTCTTTTCTTCTGTGAGCCAGCAATTTCAAAGCTTCCTTTAGCTTCTGAAACCATGCCACTGCAACCTTCAGCCTTCTCCAGCTGGAGAAGTATGTGATCAGCATGTCTGTGGGACTGTCACCTCCTTTGACTATGGAGGCACCCATGGTTACGTTTCTCTTGACCTCCGAGTCATCAACAGAGGTAGACTCCAGTAGGAACTGTGGCCACTCCTCCTGTGGCCTCCAGATTATTTCTGGGCCATGAATCCAGCCCCTATTCTTCAGAAAGGTGTCAGCTCTCTGACCCCTAGAGGCAGCATCAGCAGGATTCATCTTTGTGTTTACATATCTCCATTGTGCCACTTCTGTGGCCTCTCTAATGGCGGAGATCCTGTTGCTGACAAATGTGTGGAACCTTGTGTGTTCGTTAGCGATGTACTTGAATACTGACTGGCTATCAGTCCAAAACACTGAGTTTTGCAGCTGCAGCTATAACTCTGAGTGGAGCACTTTATCCATTTTAGTGGTGAGCACTGCCGCAGCTAGCTCCATCCTGGGGATTGTCAATTTTTTTAAAGGAGCTACTCTTGCCTTTCCCATAATGAAAGAAACATGAACAGTGTTCTCCTCGTTCACGAGTCTCAAGTAGCTCACTGACCCATATCCTTGCTCGCTCGCATCTGAGAAGTAGTGCAGCTGTGCTTGCTTGTATGGCCCAAAGTTGTTTGGTTTGATGCATCGAGGGACTTTGAAATCCTTGATCTGCTGGAGATCTGCTGTCCACTTGATCCATCGGTCCAAGAATCCTTGAGGTACTTCCTCATCCCAACCACAGTTGATGCTGCAGAGCTCCTGAGGTAGCAGCTTAGCTGTAAGAGTAAAGGGGGTGAGGAACCCTATGGAGTCATAAATGGAGCTGACCATAGACAGTGTCCCTCTCTGAGTCACTGGTTGTGGTTTGATGGTGACATTGAATGTGAAATTGTCCTCTTCCACACCCTATCGCACTCCAAGTGCAGCTTTGGTTGGGAGGGTGTCCTTGTCCAGGTTGAGCTCCTTCACCTCCTTAGCTCTTCCCGCTTTGGGGATGGTGGCAAGCACCTGACGGCTGTTTGTTATCCATTTGGGGAGTAGGAAACCTCCTCTCTGACAAGCAGGTGTGAGTTCTGTGATCAGCTGGATGGCCTGGTCCCCTGTGGCTACAGACTTTTAAGCAGTCAACGACGTAAAAGTTGTTTAGGATTGTGTTAACCACTTCAGGTCTAAGTTCTTTCCTGTTGTCTTCAGCTGTTCTTCTTAGTGCAGAGTTTGCACAGCTGGGTGAAGACACAGCACCAAACAGGTGCACCGCCATACGGTACTCCACAGGGATCAGACTTACATCTCCCCAGGCCACCACAGAAATCTTAGGAAATCGACGTCCTCTTCAGAAACCTTTACCTGGTGGAACATGGCTTGGATGTCGGCCATCATTCCGATTGACTCCTGGCAGAATCTGAGGAGCACTCCTATGAGATGATTAGTTAAGTCTGGACCTTGAAGCAATTCAGAGTTGAGTGACGTACCGTTGAAGGATGCTCCACAGTCAAAAACAACTCTGAGTTTTCCTTTTCTGGGGTGGTACACCTCATGGTGAGGTATGTACCAGACTTTGCCATCCATGCGCCTCAGCTGCTCCTGCGGTACTGCCTCGGCGTAGCCTTTGTCAATGACATCAGTGAGAAATGTTTTGTATTCCTCATGGAATGTCTCGTTCCTTTTGAACTTCCTTTTCAGGTTGGAAAGACGCTGCTCAGCCACGTGACGATTATTAGGCAGTGACACATCATCCTTCCTGAATGGCAATCTGAGACTGTAGTGTCCATCCACAATCTTGGCTGAGTCCTCAACAATCTTCATGAACCTTTTGTCCTCCATAGACATCTCCTTTGTCTCCTCATATGAGTTTTCACTGAAGTCGGTTTTGTACTGTGAGACCAGTAGCTCATGAATGTTGACCATTGAAATCCTGTTAGCAGAAACTGAGTGACATTTTTCTCTTCCTCCTGAAAGTGGTCCATTAACCACCCAGCCCAGCAGTGTCCTTACTGCATGGGGACCCTCTCCTTAGCTATTGATGACCTGCCACGGTTCCATTACCACAGGTGCATCAGTGCCAATCAGCAGGTCAATGTCAGCATCTATGTTGTGGAGTTTGACGTCCTTGAGATATGGCCACTTAACTAGATCACTTTGGTTAGGAATGCTCTGTTTTGTGACAGGCATGGTCTTATGGGTGTATGCCGCTGGGAGGGGTATGAATGTGTTGCCATGTTGCTTGCTCACCTCTAGACCTGGGACAATGTGACTGCTGACTGTCATTTCTTGACCCATGTTGTTGGTCTCCTTTCCTCTGATGTTCAATTAGTGCATGAGTCAGTCTGCGCAAAATGTAGCCGTGCTGCCAGGGTCAAGGAATGCATAGGTATGAATTATCTTGTTCCCTTTGCTGGATTTCACTTTAACAGGCACGATAGCCAATGCACACTCCTCTCCACCGGCCCCAATATGCTTACATGCATTTGGAGAGACCTTCACACCACTCGTTGAGCCCTCTGCTGGTCCTTGCACTGTTCCTTTTTCCTTTTCCACTGCAGTTCCTTTTTCCCTGTACACTTTACCTATGTGAAGCACAGTTGGGTGGGTTTTATTGCACACTTTGCATAAGAGGCGCCTGTTGCAGTCTTTGCTCATATGCCCTGGTATCAGACACCCGAAACAGATTCCCTTGTCCTTTAGGAAACCAATCTTCTTTTTGTGCATCTTCTTCTTGAGTTGTGGACACATTTCCATCATGTGCTCATTTGAACAGAACAAACAGACTTGCTCCTCTAACTGCTGAGGTGATATGGTGTGTGGGGTGCCATCTTGAGGTTGGGGTGCGCTCACCACGCTAGTAGCAAAGTTGCTGCCAGTCACCTTTGGCTTTTGTGACTTGAAGACTGTGGGCTTCTTTGCGGTAGTGTTGCGTGGATTGACAGTTGTATCCTGAATGTTGCCGAACACAGGGTCTGTTGGAATCTTCACCTGTGTTTCAATGAACTTGATCAAGTCACTGAATTTTGCCTTGTTGTGCCTCCTTTCCTGTAGCTTGAAGGCTTCAGTTCGCCGTCTTTCCCTGAGTTTAAATGGCAACTTAAATCAAGCTCCTCCAGGTATGCAATTTCATCTATCGCAGCAGCCCCGGAGATACAAAGCAAATGCCTCCAATGCTTTGAAGTCTTCAGGTTTGATGGGGGACCAGGACAGGGCCTTTTTAATATACGCATTGGCAATTTTAAACTCATTGCTGTAATTCTCCTGAAGCAGCTCTTTAGCTTTCACGTAGCCTCTGTCCGGATCCATGTACATGCAGGTCTTAACTAATTCTCTAACCTGCCCCCTAGTGTACTGTTCTAAATAGCACAACCTGTCTTTTGCACTATCAGTCTTGGGGTCCGTCCCAATACCCACACTTCCACTCAAAATTGACCCTAGCCTTAATATTTGCGCGTTCCCGCAAAGGGTGTCCCAAACTGTAAGATGATTAAGGGGAAGTGCTTTTTAGCCCTTAAAATTCCCACTTAATTGTAAGGGCCGGGCAATGCTCACTACGAACTGAGGGGAAGAATGAATTTCTCAGGATGCACTGCAAGACTATCGAGCTGGACGAGTTTTCCAAAAAGATGGCAGCTGCCATGAAAAAAGCATCGCACAATTGTAAGTACTATTTCCATATGCATGCATGCAAAAAATCCAAAACATGTCGGAATGTGTTATGTTTGTGGGTATACACCTTTATCTGTAAGTGTTGATTTAGAATATGAATGCTTGAAAATCGCTAATTCACGTTGTAGCCAGCATGATATCCACAGAGTTCTCTGTATAGCAGTAATGCTGCACGCATTTGGCTCATGTTATCGATATGCGTGATGAGCATGCCTGCGTTTCACACGTGTTATATTCCAATTTCTTTGAAATTTGTGTCGTGACATGACCTGGTTTGTGATTGTGAATGCGAACATACCACGACAGCTACCCGGTTGTAGCTGCGTATGTCAACTTTCAAAGTTGCAATGATCGCTCTGGCAAGCCATGCAATGAGTCGGTAACTGTATAAACACTGGAGCCTGCATTTTTGAAATAAGTGCAAGAAGTGTACGTCGGCCATATGCGTGACGTACGTGGACACGTGTTACGCTAATTTGCATGAAGTGGCATCCCAATTCTTAGGTGAGATTCCCTTCCCCTCAAAACTACCCCTTCGTCGTTGAGGGAAATCTTACTATTTAGTGCACTTGAAACTAGGGGTTAAGATTAAGGGACGAGAATTGGGATTGGCCCTTGGTTTCAATAATAGGCTCAAAGGATCTAATAAATGACCTGTATTCAACCAGATTACCTTCAAAAACCTTATTGTCCTTTGGCGGCAGAGAGGACAGTTGCTGTTGCTTGATAAGAGCAGTGGTGATGTCATTTTGTCTCTGTAGGATGTTATACAGAGTTGTACCTCTCGGGTTTGGTGCTTGTTGTGCTGGGGCTTGGATGGAGATTGTACTGTTTGGGAGCTTGGGTTGTAGTTGGGCCTGCATGGGAGTCCCACTTTGTGTTATATGCATGCCAGGCTGTGTCCATTGCTGTGCTCTATGTTGTCCATGAGCTGAGTGCGCTGGTGCTCTTGGCGTTTGAGCTGCGTGATACATGAAAGTAATATTGGATGAGGCAGGTGACATTGGATGGCTTTGATGGCTGTACTGAGGTCCTTTTGGGTGCACAACTGGTGTGCCCACAGTGCTCCTTTGCACTGGGTCAGTTTGTTTTGAGCTTACTCCAGTGTCCAATCCAGAAGCTTGTTTTCCTGCAGTTTCCTCATAATATTCAGTCATCCCATCAGCTTGTAAAAATTGCATTTGAGTCTCCATGCTCTTGCTGAAAACAGAGATTTTAGCTGAAGCAGCTTCCAACTCAGATCTCAGTTCCAATGCTTCCTTCCTTTTCCTGATTTGTTCCTTTTGCCTATTGAGCACCTCCTCCTCATCCTCCAATGCGTGCCTTTCCATAAGCGCACTAATTTTCGCTTCCAATGCAGCCTTTTCCGCTTCCGCCTGGATGCGCGCAGATGCTGTAGAAGACTTTGGATTTGACTTGAGATGCACTGTCACTTGGAGCAACATCAATTTCAGCAGCACCAACACCATTAGCATCATCACCATTGTCATTAGCGTCATCATTCTCATCTTCATCATCATCATCATCATCATGCACAGTCTTTTCCGGTGGATCTGACAACCAATTATTCACATGAGCATTAAATTCATCAACTGCTGCCATTTTGGGTTTAAACCAATTGTCAGTGTCATTGTCTCTTTCATCCTCATTCAACAGCCTTTGATAGGCAAAATGCGCGTCCTCAAATTCTCCAACCGAGGCATGATATCTGAACATGTTTTCCTTTACTTCATCAACATTTGTCACATCCTTCAATAATTCAAGGACTATGCTTTTTCTGCGCATTAAATGCCCAAGCTTGGCTTTTCGGGATAAGCGCATTTTCTTTTTTTCCAAAACATTTGCAGCAGATTTGCCCTTATCCTGCTGCTCTTTTTCGTCCTTCATGTCGACACAAGTTTGCTGAATTAATTATACTCCAAAACAGGCAGCCTTTGCGCTCCAGGCACATCCGTAATAAAATAATACGGTCCAAAGTTCCAACAAGCAGTGGAACATCAAACAAATTATATGTCCATTCCTTTGTCACAAATTCACTCCACTAGTGATCCTAAACCCATATTAAATCCAAATTGAACGAAATAACATCCAATCTTGCAATTCCAGCGCATACTTCCGCATTTAATACGGTCCAAAATTCAAACAGGCAGGGGAACACCAAATAAATTATATGTCAATTCCTTTGTCACAAATTCACTCCAGCGCTCTGCATTGGTGTTCAGCATTCAAGTTCAGTCCTCCGTTGTTGTTTGTTTGGTGCCACGCTGTTTCTCCAAAATCCATGTTTCCTTGGGAAGTCCAATAATCCAAGGATCCAAAGCAAGTCTTTAGACTATTGTGGTGACTACACCATTTAGTTCCTATTGTGTGTAGATCACCCTGGGTCTGGCTGGGTAGGCTATAGTAGACGCTTGGAAAAAATAGAATGTCCAGATGAGGGTTTAAAAATAAAAATGATCTTGGTTTATTGTCCACACGTATTCAAAAATTTAAGTATATTGTTTCCAATTCTCAAAATAGTACAGCAATAAGCAAGCTGGCAAGTTGCAAACAGGTTGAGTAAGCTACGTGAAGCCAAGATCTAAAGACTGTGTGCATTCCCAGCTAGAAGCCACCACTACTCTGCCTCCGCACTTCCTTTAAGGAACCTCCTCACCTGTAGAGGGAGCACACACACTAAAACAGAAATTAACATCACACACTCTATATGACACACACACACACACACACACACACACACACACAAAATGAGCAATTAATGTCACAAAGCATAATATGGGAAATTGGCTCCTACACTCGGGTTTGCCAATTTCTACCCACAATTTATTTGAGGGTCCTCTACTGTTGCAGCCCCCCTAACAATGCTGACATCCACTAAGGTTCCCTTTGCCTAGATCCCCCCAGGCGGCCTTCGCCTTTCACCATCTCAAGACGCAGTTCACCACTGCTCCCATCCTTAAGCTCCCAGACCCGCAGTGCCTTTGTCATGGAAGTCGATGCCTCTGACGTGGGTGCTAGGGCTTTCCTCTCTTAGTAAGCTGATGATGGCAGATTACAACCATTTCTAATAGGCTGTCTGTTGCTGAGAGAAACTATTCTATTGGCGACCAGGAACTGTTGGCAGTGAGGCTCACCTATGAAGAGTGGAGGCACTTACTAAGCAACCTTTCATCATTTGGATGGATCATTGCAACCTGGAGTACCTCTCGACTGCTAAGAGGCTGAATCCCAGGCAAGCCCATTGGTCTATATTCGCAAGATTGAACTTTGTCTTGATGTACCACTTTTGTACTAAAAATACTAAGCTTGACTCCCTGTCCCATCAGTATCCTTCAGTGCCCGAGGATCTACTAGACACAGTTCTCCTGAGTAGCTGTCTTCTGGCCACCACCAACCTACAAGTGGACAGTGAGGTTGAAGAGGCTTTCTAGTCTTTTTCCTCTCCTTTGACACGCCACGCAACTGTCTCTTTGTCCCCAGCAGAGTGAGAAGTGCATTGGTAGCCTGCGGCCGCGATTCTCAGCTGGCATGCCATTCCGGCATATCTTCCACTTTTTCCCTTGTTCCTCAACACTTTTGGTAGCCAACCATCTGCCAGGATGCCCAGGAATTTTTTGCAGCCTGTACTTTGTGTGCCTGCTCCAAATTAAGTAACCAGTGATCCTACGGTCTACTACAGCCCTTAGAGGTTCCCAACTGACTGTTGCCTGCATAGCCATGGATTTTGTCATGGACTACCTCCCTCTGAGGGGTTAATCGTCATCCTCAACATCATTGATTGGTTCTCTAAAGCAGCCCATTTGATGCCATTAACTAAGCTGCCCACAGCCAAGGAGATTGCTGAGCTCCATGTGATCAGCCTTCAAGTCATGCCAAACATTTTGTCTCTGACTGCAACCCCCAATTTGCCAGTCACTACTGGAAGGCTTTCAGTTCCCTTGTGGGTGCCACCCCTTAACTCTCCTCGGTATCCTACCCAGAAACCAATGGCCAGGTGGAGAGGCTGAGCCAAGAGTTGAGCAAGACTCTTAACAGCCTGACAGGAGGTAACCCTGCCTGGTGGTCTCGTCTGTTATCTTAGGTGGAGCTGGCTCACAATTTGTTACCAGTGGTTAGTCTTGGCATGCCTTCTTTTCAATGTTGTCTGGGTTACTAACTACGGCGGTGCCAATCTGCCAATCTGAAGAGAGAGAAGTAGCAGTTCCTTATGCTCAGTTTCTGGTTTGCTACACCTGACGCCTGATGGGGCTTGAGAAGGGGCTTTGCTACTCAAGCATGTATCTGCCTTCCAGAAGCAAGGGAATCGTTGTCACTGACCAGCTCCTGTCCACCAAGTGGGACAGAAAGTTTGGCTGACTGCGAAGGATATCCTACTCCAGGAGACGCCGAAGAAGCCTGACCCCCCTTCACTGACCCATTCACCATTTCAAGAATCCTATCCTCATCCACTGTCAGGCTCCTCCTTCCCCATTCCCTTTGGAAGAATTAAACCCATGTCTTAGTTTCCCTACAGTCCTCCCTCCCATTCCCCTCCTCCTCCCTGGCTCATCAATAGTGGCACCGTCTACACCGTATGTCCGGGGTAGGGGTTGTGGATGCTAATTCTTAGTGAACTGGGAGAGATATGGGCTCGAGGAGCGTGCCCGGGTCCTGGAGCGGAACATTGTAGAGCCCTCCCTGGTTCACGATATCCTGCACCAGCATCCAAGATCCACCACTGGGCTAGGTGGCATCCATCGGGGGGTGGGGGGTACTGTCACAACCTTCATGTGAATTTCTTTGGTGTCGCCTCCCATTCAGCCACTTGCATGTCTATGTGAAGTATTGTCTCCTTTGATTGGTTTGTGTCTTGTGAGCTGCCCTGATCCCAGCTGTCTCATCTCATAGTTACCCTTGCAGAGGTGTGTGTAACGTATCTCTGTCCTCCTCTCCATGCAACATCTGTTTTGTTTGATGTTTAGTTTTGGCTCATTGTCCCATTGTATTATTGTAAGTTTATTTAGTTACATTTTTGTGATAAATCCTTCTGTTTCCCTTTCACATTGTGTGTGTGTGTGTGTGTGTGTGTGTGTCTGTCTGTCTGTCTCCATTTTTGTCATGGTGAAGAGCCAGATCATTACATGTGTGAGCTGAACTGTGCTATTCTCCTCTGGCTCCATCCCACTGTCTACATATTACAATCAATTAACCCTAGTATAGGATTATACTTTGCCTTGACACTTGATTCCTGGTCTGGATCATAACTAATTTTATATTGGAGTAAGAACATTTTTGCTACCAGTTAAGGAACTAAAAGATTAAGTTCAATTCTCATGTTTCTGTTTGTCAAACTCCTGGTTGTAATTCCCACTTCACATTACATGAAAGGCATTGAGCTTTTTTTTTTTAAATCTTTGTTTAATAGTCAGATGGCTTGATATGTATTGTTCACTCTGATATTTGCAGAATATTGTTCACATTCTGTATGACATAATGGAAATTCTTAATGACAAAATAATCTTCCTAATTAGATTTTTAGAGAAACTCTGAAGATTCTTCATAGCAGTGTAATAGCAAATCATACTGAGAACTGAGTTACACTTTGTGAATATCACCCATAATTCTTTGTGAGTTCATGCACACCTGTACGCTGAATTTGTTCTCCTCTTTTATATTAATACAAATGCATAAGAAAAAATGACAGTTTTGACCTGAGTACAAAGATTGCGCATGCTTAAAGAGAGATTTCTATCAAGACAAATTCCACATCTGACCATTTTAAATGTGTTTCAAATTAGACCTACTCAGCACTGGAAAACAAGAGTATTCTATGTGGAGTGTTGGTGTTTGTTCTTGCTTTGTATCAAAGGCATTTGGTGACATTCCTCTCAGGATAACACTGATTACAAGGAGTTTAGAGAAATAATTGGCCACAGTTTTATACTTTTTAAACTGACTTATTGACCATGTTGGTAATCACGATCTCATACCCTGAGCCAGTCAGAGGAGAATGAGCTTCCCCCTTTCAAGCCTGGTGTCATGAATTTGAGAACAGAGGCAAGCACAGATCACAGTTAATCGCCAAAATTGGCATTTAGAAACAAGATGGAAGGAAACCCGAAAGGCTTTCAAATGTGGAATGTATTTAGAGTCAGCTGGGAGCAAACAGGAACATGAGGACAAGGGCAAGGTGTCATTGAAGAGACTGGTCCGAGATCACGAACTGTGATGGCAAGTCAAAAGAACCAGGGCGCACTGGGCAGGTGCACAAACTTGAATTGGGAGAGCCTCTCACCAGGACTGCAGAGTCAGGAAGAGATTTTCCTTATGAATAGATTCTTCGTTTTTAGAAAAATTTATACTTAGGACACTGGACAACAATCCAGCAAAAGGGAAATAGAACCAGGAACTCAATACACATGCATAACAATGGACAGATTGTGACAAGTGTGCTACGAGAAGGGAATAACTAGAGGAGGGGTCAGGAACAAGATAATAATTAAATAACGAGAAACGATTACCAAAGCGAAACTGAAACTGACAAGGACGACTGGAATGCGGGGAAAACAATTAACACTGGGAAAAACAATAAAACACTCAGGATATGACAGCTGGTTCCTCCCAAGGATTTTTCCTTGCTGCTGTCACCACAGGCTTGCTTTCTATGGACGTTCAGGCAACTATTAAGTCTATTCTGTCAAATGTTTGTGAAATGCTCCATAAAAGTAAAATTTGATTTGATTTTAGATTACTACAAGCCGTCAACTTTTTTCAGATTTTATCCTTAAAATATTAACTTGTTTTGCCAATCAAGAGCAGTTGCAGTATTAATTGAGTTCAATGAATTTTAAAAAGAGTACACAAAATTCTTACAGGAAAGTTACCAAAATAAAACACGGCCCTTTAAAAAACATCATCCACATTTTCTGAATGTTTCAGGCCTGTCACAAATGCATTTATTCCATTCAGTGGGAAATCCAGTGAAATTCTGCATCTGTACCACCCAGAACTTCAGGGAAAGAATTTGTTTGAAAGTATTTTGAAAACATTTCGCTGGCGATCGGATGTTCGTGGCAAAGAAAGCAACGCGCGGCCATGAGACCTCAATCCTGAGGATCTGTAGGAAATTTGCGGAGGGAAGACAAGAAAGTAAACTTGTCTCTCTCCCAGACCTACCGTAAAGGGGAGAAGCCAAAGCCTTTCTTTTTCATATAAACTGAGAGATACAGCTTGACCTCCCAGGCCTTAATGGACCACAAAATCATTCTGTGGCTTTGGCCAGAATTACCGGAGTACAGGGTAAAAAAAAACAGCCTCTCACCACATCTTTTTGTCGAAAGGTGGGCTGCCCAACCCTGTTCTTGGTAATCTACTAACCTGTGAATTTTTACAACGGCCCCCATTGAGCCGTCAAATGGAAGGGTCAGGTGTGCCAAATTAACGTTGAAATTAAAACCTAGTGGAAGGAAGATCTTTAGGACCAGGGTTGTAACCACAGGCTGAGGGGAACTATCTGTGATGATAAAGTCACTTCTTTGTACCCCTGAGCAAGGTACTTCTATTTAACTAGCTGTATAATAGGCATCATGTAAAAAAATGTTTAAAAATTAAGGAGGGGCGCCCCGGTGGCACATCAGTTACGTGCGAGTACCACACTAAGGCTGAGTTCTTTCCGCAGTGGCCTAGGTTTGAATCCAGCCCAGGCCTTTTACTGCCTGTCTTCCCCATTCTTCTCCCCACCTTTCCTCTCTATCCCTACTGCATTGTCAAATAAAGGAGAAAAACTCCCAAAAAATAATCATTATAAAAAAAATGACTCAAAAAAATTGCCTATTAGTTCTCTGAAATATCATGCAAGCAAAAGACTGCTCTTCTATTTTGTTACGATCTAGACGCTGAACCAGATGCAGAAGAAGAGTACAATCCAAAAGCAGGGTTTATTGATAGAAATATGGTAATTAATGTGAGGGATGGAGCCCAGAGCATAATCACACAGTTCAGGTCAGATGGAGTGGGCTCGGTTGTAGGGCGTGAATGCGCATGGCCGCAAGCATCCCGGGGCGGTAGCCAGATGGCGATGACTTGCCAGAGTGGAACTGTCAGAGTTTAATAGGAAAGGACCGAAGAGTTTAGTAGGAATGCAGTCCCAATTCGAATGACCGCAAAAGGCTTGGGAGGTGTGCCTAATAAAGTAAGCAGAGGAACGCACTGATGAGTGATGAATAGGATTGCAGTCCCAATCCTAGAGACCGAGAGAGTGGCTCGGGAGCTTGTTGATATCAGCAAGGCTACAAAGAAAACTTCTCAATTTAACCATCAATAACAATTACAAATTATTTCCAAAGACGATAAACCATAAGCTAAGAGAATACTGATTGCTTGCTAAAGGGCAAATAGCAAGCAACAATCCAGCTACTTGCACAGTCAAAATAAGGGGTGGATATAAATCACACACGCAGAAGTGAATGGGGAACATGAATGCACAACACCTGGCGGGGGAGGCATGGAGGACGTCAAACCAATCGAATGAGACAATATATCTACACGTAACACTATTTATTCTTCGCTGATACTGAGATTTGCTAGCTGAGAGTAGAGGACCGTGGGCTGTTACGGCAAAGGGGCATTGTAAAAATTCAAAATTTGCCATTCTGTTGCAACCTAATGCCCACGGTGACATATTTAGACCATCAGTGCTGCCATCTGATGCATAAAAGTGGAACTGACACTACACTGGCTGCACCAGCTAACCTTTCCAATATGGCCGCCCCCATGGTGGAATCCACACGATAGATCAGCACCCATTCATCACTGGATAAAGTAGACAAACAGGTAAGCTAATGAAAAATAAGCTATGCCGAATACTTCAGCTATATGTCAACTACCAAAACAATGATGGACAAAAGTTCTCTTTATATCCTAGAAACTTAGTAGTGACATATATGTCACAAAACTAAAATGAGGTCAAAGGTCACCAAAAATTAAAAATTGCAATTGGGTTGTTATTAGCCCCTCCCCAGGACATATTAACAGAATACACAGATTTCTCTTTCAGCTTTTACTATAGTTGGGAATTTAAGGGTTAATCTGTGCTGCATGGATAGAAAGACCTTGAATGAGGAGCAACTGCAGTGATGGGAATGTGGATGTAAGATTAGTTGAGTGTGAAACATCAGGAATAGGTACTGCTGTGGATAAGTACAGCCATGAAGAACACAGAGTAAAGTCCTTCTCTTTCAGGCCCTGAGTTTAGCCAGGCCTCCATTAGGCTCCGCAGAGGAAATCCAGAGCTGCAACCATTAGTGGGCCGATCGGGGGGGGTTGACAAAAAACGGTTTCAGGGGCTGGGACAAACATCAGAACCACATGGGATTGGCCCAATGACCTGTTATAGAGATTTATACAGTCCATGAGGACCTGTCCAGAAAAAAGCGGCTGCCATCACTCCATTTTGAAATGGAAGTGAGGGAGAAACAGAGCGAGAGTGAGCACTATAGACATTGCAACAATGTAATCTACAACTTCCCCTCAAAAGTATACGCTCTCTCTGTTTTCACCTGCACAAGCACCCCCCCCCCAATAGCACTACTGGGTGTGTTGATGAGATGGTAGTGGCCTAAGAGAATGACATCATCATGAGGTTGACCAACGAGCCCCCTCCACCACCCCACTCAGGCTCCAACACACACACACATGCTCACACACAAACCCCTGGCTATTTTCCCCATTACCGACAAGATGTTCGCTTTAAGAGAGAAGGAGAGAGAGATACAAGGACAGACACCTCTCCACCCCCATCTGCTGCTCTAGTTCAGAGGCTTTGGCTTTTAATCAGACTCCAATTATCCCATGATGCAGGGGAGTGGAGGTTGTTCTGTGGGGCTTAGTGTACCCCTGGGGCCAGTCTGTGGTTCCTGAGACATCTGACCAGAACCACTTGGGCCGGTCAAGTTGTGAGCTGGGCTTTGGGCCCATTGTAGTGTATGAGAGATTGTTGGCTGTGATGTTGATCTGTCTACAGGGATCACATTTAAAAAGCCTCTCAGAGAACAGAGTTTTGCTTTGGTGTTCTGGGATCAGCTTTGCTTTTTGATTTATACTGCATGGTTAGATATCGAAAGAGGAAATGCGATCGGAGATCAGCTCTTCTGCTCTGTAACATCTTGAAAATACAGGCCCATGGCTGAAGGAAGTGGCGGTCCAGCACAATTGTCTGAGAACTAGGCTCGTAAATCCAACATACTGTCACCTCACATAAAGGAGGTTCTGGCTCAGTTTTACTGCTGGGGCCTTTCTCTGTAGAGTGTATATGTTCTCCTCATGCTTGTGTGGGTTTCCTCCCAGCACTCAAAGACATGCATGTTTCACTGTACATGATGGAGGGGGGACTCATTCTCAGGGCTTTGCTGTGCCTACACAGTTATAATCTCTACTGTAAAGGTTTTTTCAAGTTCATTTTGATTTTGAGGAGAGCCTGGTTGCTGCAACTCAATCTGATCACCACACTGAAAGCTGTCTTCCTAAACTTCATCAAAACAACCCACTTTAGACAATATGCACCTTATTAATTAAAAAAATAAATGTAGCAGCACACTTATAGCAATATGCTAATTTTGAGGATTCAGTCGCCTGTTTCAGTTTCATTCCTGCCCTCTTTAGTAGCAGTAACTCCAAGTTCATTTGCCGAAAAACAAAAGGGCGGGCAGTCAGAAAGCCCTCAATGTTTAGCAGGATTACTGTACAATAGGTCTATCATTCTCTTTATTAACTCTTTTGTCGAAAGGAAACACTTGGGTATTATTTGTATTATGGAAAGCAATTTTTTTCCTGTTGTGCATGAGCCTATTTGAGGCTTTATAATTCTGTATTTATGGCACAGAGACGGGGGAAAATTATTCCAGTGAAGCAAGACATTTGAAAATTCAATTACAGAATTATTTGGCAATTAAACTACGGAATTTATGGGCGCCGGCGTCCATATTTATGCAATGGGGTTAATTGTGGAAGCTCAGGTTTTGGGAGTGATTGAGATTTGAGAGTGTTTCATGGGCTGTGTTTTCTTTTCCACCACCTCTGTGGTCTGACTGACATTGAGGGGATGCTATAGTTTTAAGGAGCATTAAGTTCAAAACAGCAGCGGCTAAATGGCTGCCTGTCTATCTATTTGTTTGTCTGTCGGCCCCTTTATCAATCTGTCCATCCATCACTTATTCTTTCTTGCTCATTATCTCACTCTTTTACTCTCACTCTGTCAATTTTTCTCCCAGTCTCTCACTCTTTGGAGATACTCCCACCCTGCCTGTTATCAGGGCCTCAGATCTCAAGCAGGTCATTGCTGGATGACAGAGGGCAGAGCGAGAAGGGCAGCAGTGAACTGCTGCACCAGCCAGAGTTTGGAGATTAAAAATCTGTGCCTGTCCTTACTCCTCCTGAACCCCACTGATTTCTGATGTTTCTTGTTTTCTGTCCTGTGGTGTGTGAATGAAAAGAGAGTGCATGAGTGTGCAAGAATGTGTATTTACGGGCGAGTGTGCAAGCTGTGCATGCGTGCTGATGTGAGTGACCATGCTTGTGTTTATGTGCGGTTGTGCATGTATGTTCGTGTAAGTTTGCATTTGTGTGTATGTTTATGTGCGTGTGTCTCAGTGTACATGTGTGCATGTGCATGAGAATGTATTTGTGTGTTTGTGTATGTGCGGGTGTGTGTATTCATGTACATGAGTGCATGTGCGTGAGTGTGTATTGGCGCGTATTTGTATGCGAGGAAGTGTTTGTCCGTGTGTATGCCCGTGTACATATTTAAAGTTTTTGCGGCATTTTCTGCCGTGGCACAGATTGGCAGTATATTTCAGTGTGGCACAGGACACACAGGCATTGTTTATCAGTGTTTGTTTGTTTTCCTGGGCAGAAAGGCTAAAACTGAACAGAACACCTAACTTTGGTCTCTACTGGAAACAAGCAAATATTGTGTGTTTACTGCAGATGGTCCTGTGAACCCCTGCATCATGTGGAATAATGGAAATGTGCTGTAGAATTTTGTCTCCATGGATTCTAGAAAGTGGGCGGCAAAATTTTAATTCATCCTGAGTTGAATTTTAAAAATTTAATAAAAGCCCTAGGTTTGATTAACTGCATGTCTGTCACCTAACAATGTTTTCCCCAGAAAAGGAGAAAAAAGAACTCGTTGTCCATGTATTTTATAAATGGCATTAACTGAGGAGAGCAGTAGGGTGGGGAAGTAAATACCAACAGACTAAACACCGACAGAGAAAACAAACAAATCCTGGTTTGCGAGTGAACCTATTAAAAAGCTGATTTATTTCAGGTGCACAAGATGGTCTGTTTAGAGGCGACGCTCACAGTTGAGCACGGATCGTTTATTTTCCCTCACTTTATAGCCTGACAGTGAGGTGATGGATGAGCGACGCGCTCTGTGTCTCCGGCGGTGTCATGAATAAGGAGCATCCAGGACAGATAGCAGCCACCCAGCTAGCACAAGAACGTTCTTGCAATGTTGAAGGAATGAATTGGGAATTTTAGAATATTCACAATACATTTCAGTTACACTGCGGGAACATTTGGTGTTTACAGTGGAATCTTGCCACAACCAGCCTCTGCCTCTCCACATGGTCAGTACAAACTCTAGTGCTAATGGTGGGAACAGCTCATACCTGCAGGTCCTATCCCACATCATTGACCCACATGTAGTCACTCCCCACCCCCTGGTCCTGTTTGCCTCTCCCCTCTTCCCGGGGGGTCAAGCCCGGCCCTGAGCCGCCATCCTGATCTGGCCGCGTGCTGTCGGATGTTGAAAGATTCTCCAAGCAACTGCCTCTGAGTTGGAAAGCCCTGGGCTAAACAGTTATCAAGCCTTTCCCAAGCACCTCATCCACTCGTCTGGCCTTGACGAGGTCAGGAGTGGGCAAAAGGCACACATCAGCCGAAATAAACATAATTTATAACTGCCATCTGTGCCACACAATCTTCCCAGCCCCTCAGCAGCCGCCACTTTCCGCCATCAGTAGGACTGTTAAGCGCAGAGGATGACTGGGGCTGGGAAGCACTATGGAGATTGTAAATAAACCTGATCATCTGCCATTGGCTTAAAAAAACTAATTAAAAAATTACTTTGGAACTGATTGCTAATTTGATGATATTAGTCAGTGTTGTTGAAAAACAAACTCTGAACCAATCAAAAAACAACCCTAAAATGAGTCACTTGGCTTTCTGTTGTTCACTCAACTTTCACAAACTAGGGATTATGGCAAGAAGGTTATTCTCCAGTCGTAGGCAAGACTGCAGGAAATAATACCTTGAAGTGGCATAAAATGAGCAACATTTTGCATTTTTTTAAGCAGTAGCCATTATCTATGTAGTTGATTTCCCAATCCCTACAAGTTCTGTGGAGGCCCAGCTTGCATCTAAATGGACTACTGAAGAAATGTGTCAGGGAAGGTACTTACCTGATTAATAGGATTTTTACAACTAGTTCAGCACAGCTAGGGGACTGTGTTCAAGATTACACGGGGGTAATGGTGAATACAATAAGCTTCAGCATGGTGTCATGAAACCTATTGCCAATTATGAAATGCTAGCGACCCAGGAGAAAACCTGAAACTTGTGGGCAATAGATATCTAAAATGGACTTGTCAAAACTACAAACATTATAAAAATGTAATGTCGACTGGTTTTAGAATGAAACAACGATATATGTGATAGTTGATAAAGTTTATAAGAGCACTTCTGTTTTCTGAGTGTATAGATGACTCAAGATCCCGTCAACAATACAATGAACAAATATCCCACTTATACCTCAGCAGGGTGCAGCCACGGGTATAGAAGAACAGTAAAGTCTACTGAGTCATCCTACTCCAACCTGGAGGACTAATGTTTTCTTTCTCTGTGGTTTCAAGGAGTATCTGTCCGGTATCTATTTCACTAAGATATTGCAACGCGTGGGGAGGTGGGCAACAAATCGCAGACGAATGGATAACAGAAACTAATGGCCTTGGAATGTCTTTCATTACCTTTGTTGTCTTAACCTTGCTTTGGAGAAAGAAAAGCTAAATAAAGGAAGATTGACTTGATGAAACAAAATATGCTCTGATGAGCTGTTGCACCATTGCATTTGGGGGTGACTTGTCATTATTTGCCCAATGCCAGAAGAAAAAAAGAAGATTTAATTGTTTCCCATGGTTTTTTACAATGTGCACGCATTAAGGGTGCCAACATTTGTTCAGCTTGCTGATTTTAATTAAGCTTCCTTTTTAAAAGATGAATAGCTCTTTTTATAGATAATTATTAGCTCCCGCCGCTTGCGGTGCGGGAGTTATGGTATCGGGCTCCGTGCGTGCGTGTGTGCGTGTGTGCGTCTGTCAACACATTTTTCTTTATCTCATCAACGATTTCAGTTACAGGCTCCTAATTTTTACTGGACATGCATCTCATAAAGCCCTACAAATGACATGCCTAAAGGTGACCTTGGCCTATTTTTTCAAGGTCACTGGCTGAAAAATATCACCAAAAATTTTGACATTTTGCTTTATCTCATCAACTATTTCAGTTACAGGCTCCTAATTTTTTTTTCTGGACATGCATCTCATAAAGGCCTACAAATGACGTGCCTAAAGGTGACCTTGGCCTATTTTTCAAGGTCACTGGCCTCAAAATATCACCAAAAACTGACATTTTGCTTTACCTCATCAACTATTTCAGTTACAGGCTCCTAATTTTTACTGGACATGCATCTCATAAAGGCCTACAAATGACGTGCCTACAGGTGACCTTGGCCTATTTTTTCAAGGTCACTGGCCTCAAAATATCACCAAAAACTTCAAAAATTTGCTTTATCTTATCAACATTTTCAGTTACAGGCTCCTTATTAGCTCCCGCCGCCCGAGTGGGACGGGAGCTATGGTATCGGGCTCCATCCAGGCGTGCGTCCGTCCATGCATGCGTCCGTCAACAAAAAACTTCAACATTTTGTTTATCTTAACGGCGGGAGCTTCTGGGGCCGCCAGTGCCCTATATTTATTATTTATATTTCTATAAGCATAGAAACTTATGCCACAAAAATGTATTTGAGTGTCCTGACTTTAAAATTCCAGTCATTTGAGAATATTCCCTCTTCATCATAGTTTTATTTACAATAACAATACATTTTTTTCTGTATTGCAAGTTTTGTGTTACATATCGACACAATCTCACTCATGATGGTTCACGGGGATGCATCCAGGGCTGATCTCAAATCCAACACAGTATACACAAACAATTCACACACAGACGCACACACACACACACACGCACACACGCAGACACACACACACACACACTCCCGGTTAGACTACCTGCTTGTAACCAGAGGTAACCAGAATGCCAGGAGGGTGCAACATCCAAACTCCTCACAGGGAGACCCAGGGAACAATTTTTCGTAGTTTTTAAATCATTTGTTGTGTCAGAAAATGGCAGTGGTGGGCAATCCTAGATCATAAAGCTAAAGTCTTCCCCAGAATTTTGTTCCAACCAAACATGATAGTCTGCAACATGATATTTCCTTAAGGTATTTCATTACTGTGAAGCATTAGGACGCTAGCACAAGCTCATCATGAATGTAAACAGCAGGCAGCGGGAGCTTCAGAGGGAGGTTTAGCTCGTGATCTGGTGATGAAGTCTAGGTGGTGTGTGACTCCTTCCTCCCGCCACTCTGAGCCGTACTCGTCCTGCAATAAGTCAGGTAGGAGCATGAGACATGACTGTGGGAAGTGCAATACTCCAGATAGCACCCAATGAGAGGAGCAGAGGCCATTCGCGTACACGGCTCTGCATGCCACCAGCTACCCATCATACCTTTCACCAACTTAGACGCGTGTGAAGATTTGACCTGATTTTAGATCAATGGAGCGGATAATTCCAGCAAACTGTGATCATTTTCTGATGACAGTATTTTGATGTATGCCATCGATAAGGCGGGCAGCATGGTTGTGCAGTGGGTGGCCGTGTTGCCTCAGAGCAAGAAGGTCATGGGTTTGAATCTGGCCTGAGCCCTTCTGGGGTCTTGCTTATTGCAGATGGTTAGGATTTGGGGTGGATGGGGTCCAGGTGTGAAAGGTAAAAATGTAATTTGTCTTTTGTCTCTCTCTCTCTCTCTCTCTCTCTTGGGCTCACACGTACACAAACTCAAGCCATTTGTGATGGGTAGCAGTGATTGCAGTCATTAAATTTTCAGTCAAATTTTGTGATTTATCTGCATGTCTCTCCATATTAGTTGCAGGTTAGGTGTACACATGAATGTCTGTTTCCACATGTTCATGTGTATATACTTGTATCCTGGGTTAATCTCAGTAAATGTACTTCATAAGCGCTCCAGAAATCCGCAAATGAAAAATTTGCGCATTTATTTCCCAGCGTAACAGCTTTTCCATATGATGGGACTGGACTCATTTGTAATGTGTTTTCCACTTCTGCACTGCTCTGTTTCTCCAGGAGCTACCGTCTTTAAATGTTCAAGTGTTTAAGAGTTGACGGTTGCTTTGAGATGATGGCGCATTAATGAGGAGTGAAATTCAAAATGTCCCTCACCTCAGCTTTAAAAAAAGAGTCAATTCCTTCCACCCACCACACAGGACTCTGCAGGTTTTTAGCCAAGCAGAAATAATCACTTTTACAGAGCCCCATGTCTGAACAGCCTCTGTTCCACAAAGAGCAACACAGCAGTCACACACCATGCACTGCTGTCTAGTAATTTCCTTTTAACAAGTTTAATGTGTAATTTTTGTTTTTCACGTATTTTCAGGTTTTTTTTCCTGGATTTTGTGTTCAGTCTGAGATTTCCTCAGCTCAATGATCCAATTGGAAGGTAATTGAGATCACCAGTGTTTAGCTATGTGGAGGACTGGGTCATCATTGATATCTGAGCAGAGCTGTGGTGAATTCCCCCTCAGTCCTACCAGGGTGTGACGACACCCTTATTCTTGGACTTAAAAAAGACAGAAATTTGCACCTCTAGTGATCATTTTGGTCCCACCATCAGTTGTGAGGGTTCAAATGTACAAGGGAAACTACAATTACTGATTGTTTATTTACTTTAAAATATCTTAGATTAAGGGAACCATATGGAGATTTTTCTTATTTTTCTAGACCACTTGAGGCTGTGTTTTTAGTTCAGTTTTAAAGAAAAACACAAAAAAACATGCATATTATGTGACTGTGTCCTGAGAACCATCTCTTTGTGCCCCAGCCGACCTACTCACAAGTCCTACAGTGGGGTCACTCCTCCCGCCTATCTGGGTATAATGGTATTAAAAGAACATGGGCCTTCATCAAACAACATTTCTGGTGGGAGTCGATGGATGAAGACATTAGGTTCATCCAAGTCCGTTCCTTCCGCACCACCTGCAAGTCCTCCGATCAACCACCTGCAGGCCTGCTTCAGCCCCTTCCTGTGCCCCACTGTCCTGCTTCAGCCCCTTCCTGTGCCCCACTGTCCTGCTTCAGCCCCTTCCTGTGCCCCACTGTCCTGCTTCAGCCCCTTCCTGTGCCCCACTGTCCTTGGTCCCACATTATACTCAGTTTCATGAGTGGATTACCACCATCCCTGGAAAAGACGGTCATCTTAACCATTGTTCATCGGCAGTGGCGTCACCAGACTTTTTATTCTGGGGGTGCACAAGGGGGGCACAACAGTTTGATGAGGGGGCACGCACAAAAAATTTTTTTTTAGTGTTTATTTTGTTCACCGGGGGGGGAATCGTCTTCATTCTGTTGACCGCGGGGGGCTGGCGAGCGAGATACTCTTTATTTATTCGCTGTGTCTACGTGTCCGAAAGATGGACGGGGTTTTAATATGACTCCGTGTCCGACAGTCGGATGGTTTCGATATGACTCCGTGTCCGACAGTCGATTATTGTTTTTAATTTCTTCAAATCTACTGAATCTTTTAGATATTAAACGTGAATGTTTTGATAGGACGGCTCAGTTCTTCAAGATCAGTACCGAGAATTCCAATCAATGTTTCCGTTTAAGCTCTGCTCAATAAAGTGAGTCTTGGTCTTTCTATTCGTCTGTTTTCTTCCGTTGAAGATAGACAACAGTCTTTATTTGGTCTCTCTTTTGAAAATTAGTCAGATAGATCGAACAGATTCACGCTTTATTTCCTTGCCAGAGATAAAATAGTGCTTGCAGTCAGTGAGCAAATCAATTCCATGACCGATGGCATTGTGAATTAAATATCGCATGCACAGTGGCGGAGCTACAGGGGGGGCGAAGACACGTCCCTTTTAGTCCTGGCTAGATCTCAATCATTTTCCTTTATTGACGTCTTTTCCAATTATTGTAATTGGCAACTGAAGACACGGTTTCTCTCCACATGCGATCTAACAGCGATTCAATCGCTGGTTAAATTCAGTACAGTGGCGGAACAGAGAATTGGGTTGCACAAAACAGCCGTTTAAAACAATGATAAATTCTGACCTGTTCTCAGTCATCTTCATGATTAGCAAAAGGTTCACTCCGAGAGCGCTCCGCACTTAACAGGTGCTGCTTGCTCTCCCCGATTAGGTGAGACGACAATCTGGACGCGTATTTGCTGTATTTAAATCTACGTTATTCAAAATTGCATAGCCTACCTGTCGACTCTCACGCAAACGGCTTGAGCCACACGCTTTTTATAACCTAGGCTATTTAACTGCAGAGTGCCACTGTTTTTTCTTCTTTTTTTTTTTAAATCAACCCACGAAATACCGAGAGTGAAAGTCCGCGTTTCATTGGAACACGGACCAGTTCAATCACGCGAAGCATTGACCAATTAATAAGTAAATTATTTTTCTGCGCTGAATTTAGCCCATGATTTCATCGCTGTTAGATCGCATACGGTGAGAAACCGTGTCTTCGGTTGCCAATTACGATAATTGGAAAAGATAATAAAGGAAAATGATTGAGATCTAGCCAGGACTAAAAGGGATGTGTCTTTGCCCCCACTGTAGCTCCGCTACTGCGCATGCACGATCAAGACTGTCCGACACGAAATGCATAATACTCCATGTCCGGCAGCCAGCAAAAAGTAAAAGTATTGATATGAGAACAAATTTATAACGAAATAAAGAATAAAAATATATCACCAACAAACAGAACATCCAAAAAAGATGGCCCGCAAATAAATAAATCACAGTGTTCATTGGATGTTCTGTTTGTTGTTAAAAAGTTTTTTTTTATTCTTTATTTCGTTATAAATCTGTTCTAATCGTCCTCTTTTTTTTTTTGGCTGTCGGACACGGAGCATTTAATTTCCGACTGGCATTGTTCGGACTTCGTTGTATTTATAAAAATGGCCCAAATAAATTGATTGCAGTGCCCATTGGATGTTCTGATTGTTGGTGATATATTTTATTCTTTATTTCGTTTTAAATCTGCTCTCATATCAATACTTTGCTGGCTGCCGGACATGGAGTATTTTGCATTTCGCGTTTGACAGTCTTGATCGTGTCTTGATCATGCGATGTTTAATTTACACTGTCAATGGTCATGGAATTGATTTGCTCACTAACTACAAGCAGTATTTTATCTCTGGTGTGGAAATAAAGCGTGAATCTGTTCGATCCATCTGACTAAATTTCAAGAGAGACCGAATAACAATCTGTTGTCTATCTTCAACGGAAGAAAACAGACGAATAAAAGAATAAAAGAAGTCGACAGCTATTAATTTGAATTTTGTGAAGGTCGAACAAAAACATGGCCAAGTTTGTACGTCTAATAATTGCTGGAATACTCGAAAAATTTGAACTTTTATGACTTTTGGCCGCGGAGTATTTTAGGATCCCTGTCCAACGATCGCTAAATTCGTCGTAAATGCTCAAAGTCCCGCGCCAAGGTTGCTTCACTTTATTGAGCAGAGCTTAAACAGAAACATTGATTGAAATTCTCAGTACACATCTTGAAGAACTGAGCCCTCTTATCAAAACATTCACGTTTAATATCTAAAACATTCAGTAGATTTGAAGAAATTAAAAACAATAATCGACTGGCGGACAAGGAGTTAAATTGTAACCATCCGACTGTCGGACATAGAGTTATATTAAAACCCCGTCCGACTTTCGGACACGTAGACACTGCGTTTTTTATTTAGTTACGTATCCTAAATGGGGGGGCACATGGGGGGGCACGAGATGTCCGTGGGGGGGCACGTGCTTCCCCGGCCCCCCCTTGGCAACGCCACTGTTCATTTGTACTAAGTGGTCCACTTTGTTGGTTTGGCAAAGTTACCCTCAGCTAAAGAGGTAGCAGAGATTGTCGTAGCTCACGTTTTCTGCGTGCATGGTCTCCCAGTGGAAAACTGTGTCCAACTGAGGCTCCCAGTTCACATCCAACTTCACATAGGCCTTCTGCAAGGTACTGGGGGCCCCCTTGAGCCTCTCCTCTGGCTATCATCCCCAAACCAATGACCAGATGGAGAGGGCTAATCAGCTGATGGAGACAGTGCTTCATTGCCCCACCTCAGCTGAACCCTCCTCCTGGAGTCTGCTCTTACTCTGGGCTGGATACGCAATTAACTCTTTCCTGTCCCCATCCACAGGCCTCTCTCCATTCCAGCGTTGTCTCAGTTACCAAGCCCAGCTGTTTTCAGCTCCAGAGAGTGCCATCCTTATCGCCCTCAAACAGTGGCCCTCCTTAAAGCCATCCACAAGATGAAGATGGCTGCCGACTGCCACCAGATTCCTCATTCCCAATATGTCCAAGGGCAGAGAGTTTGGCTATCTTCCTTTGATCTCCCCCTAAAAGATGACTCTCCCAAGCTTAGCCCCTGATTTGTAGGTCACTTCCCCATAACCAAAGTGGTGAACCCAGTGGCAGCCCGTCTCCAGCTCCCACATTCTCTCAGGAGAATCCATCCCACATTCCACCTCTTGAAGATTAAGCTTGTTTTATGGAATCCACTCGCCCCCGCTGCACCCTCAACCGCCTGTCTGGTCGACGGAGCCCCAGCATACATGGTCAGGCTCCTCCTGGACTTGAGGTGTCAGGGTCAGGGGCTCCAATTCCTTCAGATTGGAAGGGCAACACCACAGAAGAAAGTAGCTGGGTCCCAGCTGGAGATATTTTGGACCCCCAGCTCATCAAAAACTTTAAAAGTATTGTGTATTTAAGTAGTATTGTGTATTTATAATTTGTCTCTTTGACCGGATATAACTTCCGCTATTGATGTATAGAACTGCTGCTTAAAACATCTGTGTCACACATACCATCATTGCTGGTATGTTAAATTTTAATTATCTCCTAAAGCACCTATGGTATGGTTAGGATTGTCATGTGGTTTCAGATGTTTTATTTTTCTTTATTTTAGGAGACAACTTTCACAATAATATTTTGATATACAGAACTGCCGGATATAACACCTTTGTGTTATACATATCACCATCATTGGTATAGAAAACTGCATTTAGTCTCTGGATTTTTTATTTTTAATTTTTTTCTCTCCCATCTGATCCCATGGAAGAAGGGAAATGTTTGTAAGGAATTTTCCCTCTCTTTATTCTGCACTTCACAATAGCACACTAGCACTTCATATTACACTACTATTTATTCTCTTTGAATTACATTTTTATATCATGCCACTACACTGAGCATTTTTCTGCTTCATGGATGTGTCATATTTATTATGTATGTACTATGTGATGCTTGTTGTTTTATGTTGGGTTTTCAGATGCGTTATTGTGATGCTTGTTTTATGATGGGTTTGTTGCCATGTCTTTTGGTATGCCATGTGTCATTTCTGTTTTTTGTTGGGACTACAGATGGAAATTAGCTTTCTGCTAAATCTGGTGCGCACATCTCCTCATTTTTAAATGAGTAATGTAAGTGTGCGCTGTCCTTACGCTGGGGGGGGGGGTGGGTAGTACTTCCAGTGTCTGAGTCTGTATAATTATGTTTATTTTGTATTTAGCTTTTGTCTTTATTATTTTTCATGTCATAGTTTATTTTAGTAGTTTTTTGTGCTAGTTTAGCTATCTCATGCATCAGTCATTCCTCCACATGCTTTTTGTTTTCATTTCCTCAAGCATACTGTCCCTCGTTGCGTTTTAATTGTTTTGTTTCCCATTTGTAGCCACACCGCCCTGCATGCTCTCCAGCTCCACTCACTAGTTCCCCATTTGATTTGCTCCTTTGTTTGCCCTATTTAAACCCCTTAGCTCAGTATGCATATCGCAAGTTTGTTATCCAGTTTTCTCAGCGTTACTTACGAGCATTTTCTGATTCCTGAATTACTGGTTGCAGGTCTGGTTTGTTTTTTCGATTTATGACTCTGCTTAGCCTCTCATGTGCGATTGATGCCCATGTTTGATTTCTTGTTTGGCCTTCGATTTCCAATCTGTCTCCTGTTTTGGCATTACTGTGCCAACTGCCTGATTTTTGGCTTTTGGACTGTGCATTCATTATGATCATGGATTTTCCCTTCTGTGCTGCATTTACAATGCTTGTGTTTGACTTGGACTGTACGACTATGATTCTGAATAAAGTCACAGAACTGAATTCCCATCCGTGTAAAAGTTCTGATCCTGCCTCTTCTCAATTACTGCCAACATTTATTATAAGTTGGATTCACAGATGCGTGGTACTGTTTGAGCAGACCCGGCGCCAGCTTTAAAACAGTCGGGGGGCGACTGAAATGTGAAGGGGGGCGTTGCCAAAAGCCCACTAGGCTACCCTATACGCACGTAGTATAGGGGCCTACAATTGTACCGCATACGCATTCAAGCAACCTGGCCTGCTTCTATCACGAGAAACACACGCTCGCACACAATGCCGCCAGTAGCCTGCACACAAGAGCCGACAAAACCAATAGCCTACTATTTGCACTACTCTGATAATTACAGGGCTGCCAACTTTCTACGCAATCTCACGCATACGGTGCAAGTTTCACGCATTTTGAAGGCGTATTCACCGTATTCAGCAATTTTTCAACCAACGAATATTAATGAGATTCTTACGCGTAATTGAAGTCCTTGTGAGTGGAAGTTTCAGTTTCACTTGCGTTACGGTGGATTTCACCACGAGTAACATGGAAGCGATTGTGACTCCAAACGTTGTGCGCTTTTCCTCACTCAGGGGTTGGAAGCAATGTTTGTGTTTCATGATCATTTAAATTGTTTAAACGAAATAAGACCATTTGAAACATCTTTATGCAATTCCATTCCTTCCAACCCTTGTGTAAAGACAAACGTGAGAATTCCAGAGTCATAATTGATTTCCACGTCTCTAGTGGTGAAATCCACCGTAATGCACGTGAAACTGGTTAACTTCCATGCTCAAGGACTCAATTCCGCGTGAGAATCTCTTAAATACGCGTCAGTTGAATAATTGCTGACTGCGGCATGGGAACGTGAATGCCTCTAAGAGGCGTGAGACTCACGGCGAATGCGTGAGAGTTGGCAGCCCTGTAATTACTATCATAGCTGCAACTTGCAAAACAACGCCACAAAACTAAGGATCAATTTGCTACAGCAAGCTTAAATAAGACAAACACAGGTACACAGAGCTGCCAGTAGCCTGCGCGCAAGAACCGGCAAAACCGATCGCTTACTATTCGCACTACTATGATAACTTTATCATAGTTACAATACAACGCCACAAAACCAAGGATCAATTTGCTATGGCAGTCAACACTTAAATAAAGCTTTTTAAAATTGACTGCTGTCAGCACAACAGTGGGCTAAAAAAAAACATGTCCTACCTTAAATCAGTAGAGTTGAAGTCTCCGGTTTGGAGTTGAGTTGAATCTTCAAAGAAGGCGATCCTTCCACTTCTCCGTAAATTTTCTGCTCAGGTCATTCTCGAAGGCCAGTCTGATCAAATTGGCTTTTCGTCTGCGCAACATGCTGCGCCTGTGCTCGGAGAACACGTTTTTCAACGTTGAGAACGAATTCTTGCACGTCGCAGTCGAAGCCCTAAATGTCAGCGCGTGTTTGAAGGCAGTAAGGACCAGAGGCATAGCAGTGAACACATTCTTGAATTTCGAGAGGAGTTGGCCCTAAGTCACTCTCTCGCCACCCTGGCTCTTTAAAAACTGACGCGCAACGGCGTACTGCGCCTCGTCCACTTCAGTATTGGTCAAATCCAACAAAGGTTTAACTTTTTCTGCGTTCAAAAATTCCTGGCTGCCAGGGTCCAGCACACTCAAGGCTTCCAAATATGTGTGATTCCTTTCACTGAAACGTGCAGCTATCTCTTCCAGTGCAAAAAAACAGTCGTCTGCACTCCTCCTCAGTGCGTGGTTCTTGGTGGCCTAGAGTCTCTGCGTCCTCGATCGCGTAGTTTTGAAGTGCTTTTGGGAGCTGCCGCTGTCGCTTTAGTGGGGGTGCTGGGGCCTCACTGGCACTGCTATTCCAAATCTCAGTTTTTTAAGGCACTCCGACGCACTGTTTATGACTTAGACAGCAATGAGCAGGTCAGTGCGCTCAGCCTGCAGGATTCTGTCGGTGGGTTCCATCAGTCCGAGCACCTTGTGAATCACTCCGGCCAAGAACAAAAAACTTGGGTGTGTTACAGCCTTGTGAAGGCCATAAGCCTTGATTTTCACTTCCGCGGTGGTTTTGGGTTTTCTAATCTCAGCCAAAAACTCCACAAGTGTCGTGTGTGATTTCAGAATCACCGAAACAGTGTCCGAGTGCCCCGTCCATCGTTGCTCCAGTAGTCTTTTCAGTGTCGGTCCTTTGTACTGTGCTGCTACAGCAGGCTTGCGCAGGAATTTATACAGTGAATTGCAGACGTCAAAAAAGTCTCTGACTGCGTTCTCTGATGAAAAAGCATGCACGACCACTAAGTGCAGTTGGTGATTAAAACAGTGACTGTAGGGGATCTCTTGCTGTAACTTATTCTGAATGAGCCTCTGCATCCCCCCATCCTTTCCAGACATGACACCGGCCCTATCGTAGCACTGACTCAGTATTTTGCCCATGTCAAAGCCGACATTTGACAGTTCTCCAAGCACCAAATTAGCGATTGACTGCGCGTCACACCTGTCAGTGCTTAGCATCGCCAGAAGGCGCTCTCTCACTAGGCATTCAGCGTCAATATAACGAATGACAATGGAGACATTCTCATGACCAGTGGGGTCTTTTGTTCCATCAACTTTGATAGTGTACCATGAATCCCCGACATCTCTGATGATTTCCTCTATTACCATCGTAGCCATCAGTTCGATTATTTCGTTTTGTATGTCATGCAATGTGTAGGTAGCATTTCTAGGGATTGTACTGTAAATCCGAGCCAATTCTTTGTTCTGTTTTAGAGTGTAATCAAAAAGCGACAGGAAAACCCCACATCCCGCTTCACTCCTGCTGTCCGTGGCATCGATTGAACCCCTCAATGGCAATTCATTTAACACAAGGAATGCAATTGCATCCACAATCCCAGCGACATACACTCGGTTTCGTGAGAGCTGCTCAGAATTGACCAGAGTTGAAATATCACTGCTTGTCGCACATCGCGGCTCTCTCTCCTTCCATACGGACACACATGTAAGGTGCTCTTTGCAGTTAGCATGTCTGCCGAATCCTTTGGCCTTATCCATAGCATGTTTCCAGTTGCTAAAGCCCATAGTTGTGAATGCTGAATCGCTGCCGCCAAACTTTCTATATGGGAAACAAAACGCAGCGTCTGCTTCGACAGAATACTCCAGCCAATCCCTTCCATTGTACCAAGAGCCCAAAAATGATTGGAAACAGTCATTTTTGTTCAATTGTTTCTTTGGATATAGGCTAAGAGTTGGTTGAGCGGGATTCTCATGGCCAAGGTCGCTAGGCTGAGACTTTACATTACCGTCACCACTGGTAGCAACAGCAGCTCTCTCCTTAGCCTGGCTTCCACTCCCAGCCAGCGTCGTCTGACTTGGCCCTCCTGCTGCTGATGGCGTTCCTGTTCCAGGTGTTGGCGGGCCTGTGCTTGGTCCAGGGTCCTCTGAAGTGGATGGTCCTTTTGAAACACTCTTAATCCATTTTCGAATATCCATTTTCCCCGCTCCTCTGCATCCCAACAACCAATCAAATGAATTTAAAATGTAGGCTGAGTGTCACTTTGGTTTTTTAGAAGTTAGGCTATGTTTAGGGAATAGGACCATTAATATTTTGAATTGAGTTTAATTATTATTTTGGACATAAAATAAAATATATTTTAAGACAATGAATCAACAGTTCCACTAAGGGGGCGGGCGTGTTTTCCGAGACACCCCCTCATGGCGCCGGGCCTGCTGTTGAGACTAATAACTGACAACTGGTAAACATCAGTGGCTAGTGTTAGAGGTTTAGAGGGGTCTTCAGTAATCTCACCTTATAAAGCGTGATTGCTCTCAGGTTGTTCTCACTTAAGATGGCCTGACTAAGGACTTCCGCTGATGCTCAGCAGTGATGCACGTTTAGCACTTTAGCTCTTCCATGCGATCCACCAATTCTGACTTTTATGTTATTTCTTCCAAGTAAATTGCATTAAAAGGGCATTCATAATATCTTTGTAGAGAGCCAAAAGAGAGGCTGCTGATCGGTCCCCATCGAAGAAAAGCCCATTGGTTGGCTTGTTAAAGGAGAAACTAGACAAATCCAGCAGGGCAGTCATTAAACGAACCATAGCTGAGCAACAAAAAAATTGTAGACATGACCATTGCTGCAGTGGTTTGCAAGGCCTACAACCACATACAATGCAGTTGGCAGAGTTAACATAGCTAGTGAAACAGACTGAAAATGGGGTTAACAATTATGAAAAATTTAATAAATCTAGAAAAAACTGCGGCTAGATTTAATAATCTCCACGAAAAAGTGAGGCCAACAAATAAAATGCTAAGAATCTATATCACAAAGTTGAAGACGTACGTACTAAATTAATCCAAATGGAGGACCAGAATTGGAGATCCCACATAAGACTGGTCGGTTGCAAGGAAGGGTAAGAAGGTCCTGATGCAATCGGCTTTTTGAAGAAATTTTTGCCAAAGAGCATTCCATCACTAAAAGGATGGGACATCCAGGTTGAGAGTTGAGTTTATAGCTAGCATTCTTAGTAAAGAAAGGGATACTCTTTATCCACACACTCTCATTGATAAACTTTTGGACTAATGCATGGATCGATGAGCGATCTTAAAAGAGACAAGAGCCCAACCAAGCATATCGATCAAATGTTCCCACTCTTTCAGAATTACAGACAGGAGACTGCATGGAAGAGAATGGAATTAAACCTCGGTTTGTAAGAAGATGGTTTCCTTCAGTCTGCAGCCTTTCATGATTATATCCAGTCCAGCTAAGGGGCTGATCTCAACAAATGTGTTTTTTGGCGAGGAGACACAAGGTCTGTCTGGATTTTTTAAGATTACAGTCATGATAAAAAAAAAAATTGCACCCTCTTTCAGTTCTATGGTTTTACATATTACGACATAATAAAAAGTCAGCTGGTCCTAAGTGATCCTAAAATTATGTAAATCTAACCTCGGGTGTAAAACAACACACAACAGATTCAACCGTGCCATTATTTATTTCACAAAAGTTCAGTCGAAATGCAGAAGCCATTTTTGAAAAAAATGATAGTGAAAAGTGATTGACTATTGGTTAAATTTTTCTAATGATTGTGACATTGTAAGGACAACAATCTGAATAAATGCAAAAACTCTAAAACTTTCTGCTTTCAATCTCTTGTTTTAGGATTTTTTCAGCAGTGTAATTAATCATAAGATTGTACGTGGTTTCTTCAGTGTCATATTCATTCAAAATAATATATCTGAAAAGGAAGAAGCCTTAAGAGTATCACACCAAACTTATGGGCGAATTACAGTGAGTATTGCAAACTAATTTATGCAAATCTGTATCGCATCATAAGCTGCTTGATTTCAGAATCTTCAAAAGACGATGACGTTTTACATTGTCATTTATGTGCAGAGGAAAACTCCTCAAAACTTTGTGATTCTGTGTACAATCGTGCAATCAAATATAAATAGGACAGTAATTCCACCAATTAAGCTCTGCAACTGTTGCTAGTCCAGCAAAGTAAACTGCGACAGGTTTAGGTACTTCAGTGCTGAGGATAGAGGTCAGCAAAGGCCTTTGATACTGCCGAGGGACTGCCTCTGACTTGCGCACGTGCACGCACACACACACACACACACACAGCAACTTGTCCATTTCTGCTGAAGCAGAGCATGAACGGTGGAATACAGACCATATCTAGTACTGTATTGGAGTAAAATTTTACACTGTACACATTGCTACTGTGTGGAATGTCTAGTGAAAGGCTGGAGCTATTATTACCCTGATCAGATATCTTATGTGCCTCAGATACACACACACACACACACACACACACACTTGTCAGACACACACAAGCATGCTCCCAATCACACTCAGAAAAAAAATTGCTTCCCTCTCAGGAGGAAACTATGCCATTCATCACTATCGCCACACCAATGTGATTTATAGGATCTCCTTCACCCCCCCAAGCACTTAAAAACTCACGTCTTCATGAGCCGCCACTAAGAACCGGCCCGTGACCTGAGGACCTGGGTTCAAAGCATGTTTGGCTGAGATTCTAATGCTTTTCTGTGCTCTGTTGCTCCTGCCTGTTACCTTTGTGTCTGCCAGGAAGGTTTATTACTGCACACACACCCTAAAAAAGTACAGAAGCTCCACCTGAGTCCATTTGGAGAAATTCCATTTTCATTATTTAAATAGTCACGTCTTGAGAATTAATTTATAATCTGACGATAAAAGATTTAACAAAAATGTCAAGAAAGATGAAGTAAGATTCCCATTCCCCCAATTATGAGAGGTCTCTGAGTACTAGATGGCTCTTCTCCCTTTCTTGGGTGGCGTTCAAGTGGCAACTTTCTTGGCAAAATCTGCACTTTTGGGATGACTGTCAGAGTTGAACAATGTAGGCTCAGTCACACTCTGAGAGCTATTTGAATCCTAAACGAATGCTATTGAGCCACCCCCCCTTACTCAACCCTGCCCCTTGTCCTCTTGTGGGACTCACACTGACATAACAACCCCCCCATCCCATTGCGGATCATCTGTTAACTGCACTAAGTAAGCGCTTGTGAATCATTACACGCTACATTTAGGAGCTATTCACAACTAATTGTTTTTTTTTTTTTAGGTTTTTTTGCATGAGGCAAAGGATGCACTGTACACAGATTGCATAAAAGAGATATTTGCTAAAGAGTCCTGACGGACCTGCAGCCACTGGCCTGAATAATGTTACTGTCATTGTTTATAATGACTATTAGTTCTTTTTGGGCTGGGCCAAGCAGCGGCCCGGCCCCTATAAATGTGAATGTCGCTGAGTGAGTGAGTGACTGACTGACTAACTGACTGGCTGCCTGAGTGATCAAGTTCAACAATTGGCTGGCAGCCGGGGAAGAAGTTCAGCGATTGGTCGGCCGGCGGGGAAGAACTTCAACGATTGGTGCCTGAGTGATCAAGTTCAACGATTGGCTGGCCGGCGGGGAAGAAGTTCAGCGATTGGTCGGGTGAGGGAACGCTTTCTCAAGGAAGCGGAAGGCGCTGACACAAACGCAGTGGGAATCAAAGACGGCAAACGACAGCAAGCAGAGAGGGATATCTGTTTTTCCCCTCCAAACAATATTTCAAAGAAAACTGAAGTAACTGATACAAACACTTTGTTACTTGTGGACGCAAGGACAGTGATCAAAATAGCATTACAGATGATAGAAGCAACAATACTATCACCGCAATAGCTTGCACCGGGCACCAGTTAGCTTGTCGCTCCAGTGAAGAGCATCAGCAGCGGATCATTAACTTTAGCGCTGCCGGGCTCTTGGGATTCTTCCAACCAAGCATTGCATCTCCTGGAAGCAAATTCGGCACGGTGTGATTTGACAGATCCTTTCAATGAGGTTTGTTTGAAAAATGGCAGAAGTTGCATTGTGTTAAGGAAACCAACGGTATTCTTTGCTTTATCTGCACAACCACAGTGACAATTTGTTTGCTAAAGGGGGATTTAGCAACGAGTAAAAGAAAGAACTTGGTCAGCATGAGTTGTCACACCTGCACTCTGATTGATTGCGTGAGTTAGCAATGCTTTAAGTAACTCCAGTCAGTGCTATGTTTTGGGAGTTTGCAGCTAGGAATCAACATTCTGCAAGGATAGTGTTGTAACATTTATTCAGATCGGCTAAATTCCTGGGCGACGAAGGAATACCGCTCAGAGGGCACAGTCATCGCGACACGTACCGCAGCAGCTTGTGTGAGAGATTGCACTCATTATCGAAAGCTCGAGAATGGCTTTCACTTATGTACCCGCTGTAAAAAGATGTAAAAAAAAAAAAAGTCGCCGGTTTCGGAGCACTTTGAGAATGCTGATGATGAGCCCAAAGGGAACGATTATCAGGCTATCATTATTTTATGCCTATGGGATTAGCCTGCTGCCTGGATATATTTATGTTTGCGAAAGTGGCAAGTTACATTGTATATAATGCGATGAATCACTTTATTCAAATTTTGTCCGAGGATTATTTTTTTTATTTTTGGGACTGCAGACCTCAAGTAGCTCATAAACGGCACATGATGGCTAGGCTTACAAAGTCACGTCCTTCTCTGCACCGATGTTTCATAGAGTGCGACAGGATATGATTCTGTTTTAAAAGTAAAAAATGCTGAAATGGGAGATGGGATTCAGAGAAAGGGAAAGAATTACGTATCAAACCTCCACTTTTTTCGGCTTTTTACTCACCAGAACAATTTTAAAAGGGGGCGCCCTTTTAGGAGGGAGAATGGAGGTGTATAATTTCAGATTGATATTTAATATCGTCAATGCATATGCTGCGCATACCCTAGCACTCGGGCTGTTTCAAAAAACACAACAGACCGTCCGACCCAGCGACGGACTATCCCTGCTTGGTCAGGACAGTCCGTCTTTTTCTGGGTGTTGCCATAAACGGCCCGTCATCCTCCGTTCTGGTCGGACTGCCCGACTTTCTGGTACCACTCGAGACTTGTCCTAAAATTCAGTCGGAGAAAAATATACACCAAAATATGGCGTTATTGTTTGACGTTGTCTGGAAGCGCAGACAGCCCAAACATTTCGAGAATGGAAAGAGAGTATAACCAATGTCCGCGAAACCAATATAGCCTACACCCAGAAACGAGGCTCTGTTAAATCAGTGAATGAATTTTTCTAACAACTACACATTATTTATTAACAACACGTGAAGATTTCACTTTTAAATCGTTGGTACCGTTATCCTGAAGTGCGATAAAAAGTTGTGTTTTTATGCATGCTATGTGAACACTAATGGGACATTGCCTAAGGAGCGGTCTCGGCATGGTTCTCAGAGGTTATGAAACATCGTATTCATGGTGCTTATCGGTGACCAACAGTGGAGCTCTGCTTCTCGCCCGTCTGCTTAACTCAATTCTGTAAAATGAGCGATCGTGACGATATAAATGTTTTAATGTCTTTTGTGTAATGAATAGCTTTGTTATGTTGCCAATCATAGTTTCAGCACAAACTATTTTTAATTGGCTAGACTGTAGTCAGTTAGGAAGTGGCTATAGCCTACTGAAATTGAACGTGACATCTTAGAGCAATATGCGCCATTAATTTATGTGTGAATAGTAGTTAATGACCTACCTAATCAGAATTGGGTTTTTTTTCATTTAACGTTCAGTTATTTTGAATATTTGAACGCCAAATAGCGAAGCAGCGCATCGCTGAGGTGTAAATTCTCAAGCAACTTCGAAAGGACAGTGATGAACCATCCATTCGCGTCGGACCATGGTTGGACATCCTACTTTTGTTTTATTCAAACACCTGATGGACATGGTCTGTCGAAGGTCCGACTTTTCACTCGACGGATGGTCTGACTCGGTCGGACAAGTAAAGTTTATTGCAATGGCCCCCCGGTGTGTAATCAGTAACATGGCTGGTGCCCATATGCTATTACCACATGTAGAGGCACTAGAAATTAAACTACATTTTCTTGAATGGATGTAAGCTTGCCGATTATATATAGCCTACGCGAATGTTTCTCTGGGTACCCAAATATCAAGGGAAGCCGAGAAAGTACTAGTTTCATTCAATAGTGGGAGAGCTTGAAAATGGAATTCTTTCGAGAGAACGTTTTGGATTAATTAATTACTTGCATAGTTGTCATCCCTACAATACCGTGTGTATTACTTGTGCATTTTCAATGTAGCCTATTGGCGGTTTCTTGGTCATTTCCTCGTTACTATGACTATAGCTGGACTATTTACGTACACGGTGGAAGTAGCGCCGGCACTATATGTTTCAGTATTATCAAGAATAGCCTACCGGTATGATGCCACTGTTATGATTCTGCTTTGTTCTGTTCATGTTTTGCCATTGTCTTGATTCATGCCATGTTTTGTTTCTGTTTATTCCTGCTTATTCTGCCATAGTCCATTCCCTCAGTTATATTCCTGTCATTGTTTTGTATTTTGCCATGCATTGCACTTTGTCTCCCCGTCTGGTCTTGTGTTATGTGACAGCTTATTTCCCCCAGTATTGCGTGCCACGCTTTCAGGTGATTTCATGGTTTCTGGGTTTTCAATCGTTCCCTCTAATCTCGTTTGCTTCCTTCGCCTTGCTGTTTTGTCTTTACTAACAATACTAACAGTTTGTTGTTTTAGTTAATTCTACTAACTCTAACTAACATTGTATATAGTACTAACTTACTAATGAGCACTAGGGATTGTATAGCTGCACTTTACTAATTGACTAACGAGCTCTCAGCACTCGCCCTATTCTAGTCTCCGCCCCTTGTCTTCACTCAATCTACTTTGCTGCGTTTCAGCGGATCCTCCGCACCTGTTTAACTCTGTTCTGCCTCTCATTATCCGTGCACGTTAGAACTCCCTAATCGGAGCCATATGTTTGTCTATAGGCTGTCTTGTGATCCCTGTCCACATTTTGGCTTTTGCCTATTTCATGTGGTTAGGTTCTCCCTCGTGTCTGTTCCTTTGTAATTAGTCTGATCCTCTTCACCTGTTCCCAATCATAGCATGTGACTTCCCTTGTGCATATTTAAGCAGTCTGTTCACAGCAGTTCCCTGCCAGAACGTTTCCCTTGTGCTACGCTTGTTTTCGCCTTGTATTCTTTGAGATTCTCTTCTGACTGGACCGTCCCTGTTTTTCGATTTTGGCTCTGTTTTGGATTACTGTCTGCATCTGTGTATCAAACCCTTTTTTTCCCGACCACGAGTACTGTGTTTGCTGCCCTGGTTACGCCTTGGAATTCGCCCTTTGGATTTTGATTTTGGATTGTGGATTCTGTACCGTTGCCTCCTGCTCTGCAGGGGTTCGCCCCCTTCCTTAATAAAATCCAGTTCTACTGCACTGCTTAGTTCTCGTGTCTGGTTCCTGAACGCTACCTAACAGCCCCGACTCGTTTCCAAATTAACTTATACCCTTGCGCGTTCATGAGTTGGTTCGCATGAACGTAAGCAGTTGTGGTGGCCGCTTTGATTATATCTATGAGAGCGACTTTAACTGACACCAATGAAAACAATAAATTTAAGAAAAATTAAGTTTAAAAGATCGCACCAAGCTGGATTCCACACCCCGTGAGCTACTTCTCCACTATGTGGTTGTACCCACTACGCCACCGTAACCAACAGGACCAGTATTTGATTCCAGTCTAGCAATAGACTGCAATAATCAGGCAAATGTACTGTTAAATTAAAACACATTTTTGCACATAATGTTCTCAATGTCCAATATTTCACGCAATATTTAACTAATTTTCTTTAATGCTAGATTGGTTCAGTTTGTTTCAGTCCTTCGTGCTTGTTTTCTCTGGTACCAGTTGCGAGATTCCATAGAGATAGAGGAATATAACACATCGTACCAATCTAGGATCATAACAATGGTCGGCACTTTAAGAGAGAAGGATATAAGGCGCTCATGGGATAAAAAAATCTTAAGGTTGAAAGAATAAATCTGGTGCTCTTGGAAAAGTGAGACGAGAGGACAACCAAAATAAGTAGGTCTTCCAGGCACTCAGAAAAAATAGTAGTAGGGTCCAAACAAAGCCTAAGATAAAAAGTCTGTATTAAAGCATGGCTGAAAACAAATATAAGAAAGCCGACATGTTTCGACCTACAAGGTCTTCATCAGGGCGTAAAAAATCACATGAGCAAAGACTGACATATATAGATGGTACCGACCAAAAAACAATCAGACTAGTGTCACCTGGTAAACTGCTAAAAGCAAAAGTACAAAAATGACACTTAAGTTAACAAAAATAATCAAACAATAAAATAGAGAGGTGACAGAGATAATACAATTAAATAGAAAAATGACAGATATACTACGAGTAGGTTGTAAAAATACCACTAACAATGAAAAAGAAGACACATGAGGAAATATTGAAAAATAAATGGCAAGAGGTATCAATATTAAACGGGTGCGGGAGAATATCAAAATAAATACAGAAGGAAGTGAATAATCAAAAATAAGTAGAACAATCATTAAGGCCAGGATAATGAGGCAATACCGAAAAATAAATGACAAGAGGTATCAATATTATGGGTACAGGAAGTAACAATATAAAACAAATACACAAGAACACAGAAAAAGAAGAGAATTATAAAAATGATAAAAAATCAAGATCCTCGTTAAGGCCAGGATAATTAAGGGCATCAAAAGCATTTATCCAGAATGCTTCCCTCTGGCAAAGCTTGCGGAATCTGTTACCGCCTCTAATATGCGCTTGAACGTGTTCAATGCCTTCAATTCTGAGAGCGGAATCCTTACTATCATGAGCCTCTGCGAAATGTCTTGCAATAGGATAAGTGAAATTTTGCTTGCATATGGCATATTTGTGCTCGGTTAGGCGATCGCGAAGACGTCTATTAGTACGGCCTATATAAAAAATTCCGGGACAAGGACATGAAAGACGATAGACCACATAGACAGTATTGCAATTAATGAAATCTGTATGCATGTACTTTTTGCCAGTTTTAAAATCAGAAAAAGATTTGGTCTGAATGATATTGTCACAGTGATTGCAGTTATGACATTTGAAAGTACCAACGGGTTTACTAAGCCAATTAGTTGTTTTTCCGGCAGGGGGATAACTATGCACAAGTTTATCTCTTTTCTTGGGCGCACATTCTCATACAGCACTTGGCAGCCCAGCGTTACACTAGGTTGCACCTAGTCTTGTTTATGGGGAGGTAAACATGAGGCCATTAAGACTGAAATAGGTAGCTCCTGTTGAGAAATACCAAGGATCAGGCCCAAGTGGTGCAGGCTCCAGACTGCCAAGGGACAATTTTGAATCTGCTGTTGCCCTGAATCGTTTTTTATCCCCCGCCTCAAAGTGTGACGGGGGATATTGGATGGGGTATGCTCGTCTGTCTGTTCGTCCATCTGTCTGGGCCACAATGGGGACAAGATTTTTTCTGAAACCATTATACTTAGATGCGTGAAATTTTGTATGCTTAATCAACTATTCATGATCTACATTGAGTTCAAAAAATGTAGTATTTTGATAAAGATTTACATGGTTGCCATGGAAACGGCACTTTAATGACATAATCTGAAAATATTTTGTGGCACTGGTATTTCAATAACCCATGGTCAGATTTTACTCAAATTAGTCTCATATGAAAGGTTTAAGATAGTTCTATGAAACGATGTATGATTTTTTTGTTTGGAACATTTATGAATATTTAATGAGCTCTGTAATGTAAGCATAACGAAAATTGCTATCATCAACTTGCTTCATTTTCAAAATTAATCCCCTAAGGATGCACCTATCTAGAATATCCTATGTCATTTCATAGATCTCCAACAGCTACAACCTCAATCCAAATTTCAATTCGTTTAGATGAACATTAATGATTTTATGAATGCCACAAGGTTGAAAATCAGTCAAAATTGTGATTTTTGGTCATTTGCATTTAAAGTCTCAAGTAACAATTGAGGATGAATAAAAACATAGATTCTTGATGTTTACTGGCATCTCACGGCATTCCTTTATTTATTTTATGAGAAAATCAAAAATATTGAAATTTTCAAAAAAAATTTAAATTTTTACCCTGAAGATCCCTTAAGCAAGGCCTTGCCCGAAAAAGACATCGGGATAGCAGTGTATGTTGCTCCAAAACCTGTGTATATCATTTGGCATTGATGGCATCTTCCCAGATGTCCGTTACCCATGCCATGTGCATTAATGCATTATCACAGATGTTGGCTTTTTAACTGTGCGCAGATAACAAGCCAGATAGTTTCTCTCCTCTTCAAACTGGAGAACATGGCATCCATCATTTTCCAAAAAGAATTTCACATTATAATTGGTCTTACCACAGGGCAGTTTTTATCCCCCGCCACAAAGTGGATCGGGGGATATTGGAATGGCGCTCGTCCGTCCGTCCGTCCGGGTTCAATGGGGACAAGTTTTCTCGGAAACTATTGCACCTACGTGAATGAAATTTTGAATGTGGCCAGTACTGATGACCCTACTGAATGAGTTCGACAATTGATTCCAATTTATTTTTACAGAGTTATGGCCCTTGACTCTGTTCGTGGACTTAAGTGTATGGGTGATGCAATAGGGACGCGTTCTCTCGGCAACTATTGCACCTACGTGTATGAAATTTTGTGGGTGACCAGTACTAATGATCCTATTGAATGACCTGACAGTTGATTCCGAGAAATTTATTTTTACGGAGTTCCTTGTTTCTGTTCGTCGACTTGGTGTATGGGATTTGCAATGGGGACAAGTTTTCTGGGCAACTAATGCAGCGTCATGGGTGAAATTGTGTGTGTGGCCAGTACTATTGACCCTATTGAATGAGTTCAACAATTGATTCCGAGAAATTTATTTTTACGGAGTTGTGGCCCTTGACTCTGAACTTGGTGTGTGGATGTTGCAATGGGGACAAGTTTTCTCGGCAACTATCGCATCTACGTGGATGAAATTTTGTGCGTGTGGCCAGCAGTGTAATGACCCTACTGAATGAGTTTGAACTGATTCAGAGAAGTTTATTTTCATGGACTGAAACAAGTCTGTCCTGGAATGCACATCTTCCTGCATCACAGGGTATCTGTTATGTTCCTTCATTTTATTATCGCCTTGCATATGTTTCAGTGGATAATGTCATTGCTCTGTGTTTTTTTTTTTTTTTTTGAATGAATATGGAATCTCCCGTGACCATTCTTACCGTGGCAGGGGATATTGGTGACAATGTTGCCTTGTTCATTTTGCTTCAGTCCATCTCAGATGAGCTCTAGCCCAGAGATGGCCACAGCATATCTTGTGCTTGTATACAGTATTAAGTATTGGTTTTTGGCATTGTTCTTTCTCCGGATTCTCTGAATCTTTTAATGATAATACAGTGTTCTAGCCAGGATTTTTCCTCAGAGTGGTGCTACTCAGGTGTTCTAGCAGTCGCAACTCGCGAGCCCCGGTTGGGCAAAGCCATACTGGGGGAGGGCGGGGGTTGTGTGTGGCGGGATGGGGTGTGGTGTGTCCAGGGGAATGCCCCCCCAGGACATTTTGATGAAATGGAAGTGATTTGGTGCGTTTTGGTGAAGTATTTTGCACGAAATACTTTACCAGAATCTCCCTTTTTCAAATGAGTTTTTCCTGATACAGAAAGTCAATCCGTGTTTACAGAAAGAGTCTCCATAATCTGCTTCGAATCAAGGCATATTTCAATCTAAATATTTAACTTATTTTAGCTTTTTCGACGTCAGAGCGGGATTATCCGGCAAAAATTTCTGACCCATGAATGCTGCAGGAGCCGAATGTCCATTCTTTGCGCGCGTCAAGCATAAACAATATGTAGATTATGTGAACAAAAAATTCAAACTTCGCCAATACCAGTGCAAATGGCACCACTGAAAAGTGCTTTAAAAACACTTTAGCCCTTTAAGGCCTAATGCAAAAATCCCAGCAGAGAATCATGCTGCCATGTTTACCATAGTAACCTGTATTTGGGCTGAAGCACAGCTTCTCAGCGTTCAGGAACAGTTGGAATTTTTTTCTATTACGCAAAACTTACAGTAATTACGGTACTTTCAAAATTACGTGCATATCTGTGTCGGCAACAACACATTCTTAAAATCCGCACATGCTGTCCCGGTTTAAATGGGTTAAAATGACACCATAACCATTCATATTGGTTGAGTATAAAGAAAATGTTACGGGTTATAGTTAGCTCGATGATATCTGTTATCGGCTAGTCAGACTGAAGCGTGGAAATTACCCCTGATGTTGGCTCCAACAAGCTATCTAAACTAGAGGCGCTATGTTACGATTTCAATGTGCAAGTCTGGCCAGCATCTTGTGACGGGCGTCCATCACAGAAAGGTGCAGCAAAGTGGATTCATGCCTTCCAGAAATTTTGATTTCCACTGAGTGCCATACAGTCCTAACAAGCGAAAATACCACAGTACTTTGAATCACTTCCGACTTAAGAGTTAGGCACGTCCGAAAAACCGTTGAAATCAGCAGCTGCCATTAGTTGACGCAAATAGGTTTAGTTGTTCCTAATGTAATTGTCTGGGTCTGCACCATGCAGCTTCTATCAAACAAAAAATATAGTCATAGATATGTGTATGATCCAATTACAAACCAGTTTTTTTTTTTTTTTTTTTTTTTTTAATAGATAGGGCTACGTGTCAGATTCAATTACAAACCCTTTTTTTTGTTTTTCTCTTTTTTCTAAACTAATAAACTAGTTTCACGACTTGGCTGCGGTCACAATAAGACACTTGTTTCAAAGTTCCCGGCATTTGCGATGATAGTTTATCTTACTAGTTAACAAGTGCCCCGTCCTTGACCGTACTGCTAGAGAAATAGATCCGGCCTGACAGAATGAGATCATTCATAATATTACCGTACTGAAGGGGTTTTAAGATAGCCTGGATGTGTACCACCGTATTTTCAAACATTCCCTATGGAAAAATATCAATTGCTCAGGGGTCCGTTTCCCGAAATCACAGATGCTAACTTACGTCGTAGGAACCATTGACAATGAATGGACCTACTAAGTAAGCTGCTAACTTAATTAGCAACTAGGCTTTGGTAAACGCAATGGGCGATAATAGACAGAAATGGCGCTTCAGGCTGACTCTTCTCTAGTTATCGGTCAGAAAAAGGCCGGAAATCAAAACACTGCTGAATGATTATTATTGATATTTACCGTAATATTACCCAGAGCGTATTTGATTACATGGGTTCCAGCGGCAGGCACGCTCATCATAAGGTGGCGGCCAGCTCTGCATACATTGGCTGATCTGGAACGAACAACGTAGCGCCTCTAGTTTATATATCTTGTTGGTTGGCGCACTGACCACCATTCATATACTCAGTTGAATAAAAAGCCTCCGCTGGACACGAGCTTCTGACATTTTTTGTAGTATTCTGCTACAAACAGAAAAGCTCACATATTTTATAATTGGTAATTAGACTTTATTTTTTGAATGGGAATGATTTATGATTTTCAGACCAAAATTGAACTTTTCCGTGGAAAATGTCTTATTTCCTTATAAATGGCTAATTATTTCGAGCACTTGCCCACTATGGGATAGATCTGTAAGTAGTGGGGATAGAATTGTCTTGTGTAATTCCATTGCGCAATTCGCTACAAATCAGTGATTTAAACAAGCATGGTTGCCAGTAAAAAACGGCCTCTAATTGCTTTAAAGTAAAGAACACACAGCCGTCACTCTGTGGACAGTGGATTGCTATTGGACGAAAATAGCTTTTTTCAGCGTGGGAAATTAGATATACTGTAACACGTTACTAACGATGTTAGATATAACATTGCGGATTTATTATGGGAAATTTCCGTTAAGACACCTGAGTTTAAGGTTGGATTACGAAGCTTAAGGAATATGAACGCATCGGTGCTATCGTTGAAACAGGACAACACTTTCTTCTAAGCCAAAAAGTAAGCAATTCGCATGTAGCATCCCGGGGATTTTGAATAGGGGAGACCGGGGTTACCTCGTCATGCTTTTGTATTTGGCTCCATAACTCTTTGTTGCTAAAACTAAGAGAAATACCTTTATGGTATATGTGTAGTGCAGAATGTCGCCTACAAAACTTGTATTGATACAATCTCAATATAACAAATATTTACGTCACAATATTCAATTTTCAATATATCACAAACATGCCGAAGTAACCCCATACCCGGGGTTACTTCGTCAGATGGGTGGGGTAAAATCGTCATAGTTGGCCATCAGCTGAAGCTGAAAAAGACAGCCCAATATTCTCATAACAGAAATGGTGAGAACTGTTTTATTTTTACAATGAACCAACACAAGCTACGATTTATGCATAATCACCATCAGAGTTGCAGTTATGACATACATAGGCGAGCCCACTTTCATTTGTGCAGTCCTCGTGTGCCCACCCTTTGCATGAGAAGCATTGGACCCACTCCTCTCCACCTTTGGATGATGAGCAAGGACTAAGGCACCAAAGAGGAGCAGCAAACATTACCACTGACAAAGGAATGGAATGAAATGCAGAGGCCCCAGGGCACCTGCCAGCTCTAAATACTTTGCCAACACCTCCACTTTATTGGGCCCCACCTGTGGCCCATTAAGATGGAGGTGAAAGAATGAGAAAAGGGAAGGGGCTGCAAGGAGCAAACCCTTACGCATTCATACTTGTGTCCTCCAAACAAAGGCCCTAATAGGTCCTCTATCATAAACATAAAATAAATGCAAATATTAGAATTATTAAGACACTATAGGTGTCTGAAAAACAATAAATCAGCTCCTATATTTGATTTTGGAATATTTTAATATAGGCCTAACACAGGACCTACAAGCAGGGCAACGTCAGCACCCTGTCGAACTAACCCCATGCTGCTTCGCCAGTGTAGCCCCATGCTCCCATTTTGGAAATCAGGCCGCATCTCTCATCTCATGATCGCAGCAATCCTTTGTCTTATGTGTTGTTAATAACTCTAGTTACATACGTTTATGAAACAGTAAAAACACCGTGGAAATCTTTGTCTTCAAAGAAGCTAGACGCATTTCTTTCAGAACCTAAAGTTTACAATTTGGGTCAAAATTCAGTTATTTAGGCAGAAAACACTTACATGACACTACCAGTCCTTCTTTCCAAGAGATGACGTCGCTGGGATGTCACATAATTTGTACATTTTCGTTTTCCTGTCAGTGTGTTTGCAATGAAAAAAACTGGGGTGACAAACCTAACCCCGTGGCCGAAGTAACCCCGGTCTCCCCTATTTAATAGAGGTCAACGGTGAGCTTTTATGTCTTGTTTGACATCGTCAATCCTAGGTGTCCTTTTCAAAGTATTGTCTAGCTAGCTCATGCAATTTTTGCCGCATTAAATTACCCACGAAAATAATGGTTTCGGGATTCGGTCACGGTTTGGTAGCCTCCGGAACCGAGTCCATCAAAAAAGTTTCTGATAAAATGCCATGAAATTTCACCGAATTTAAACTGAAATATTGAAGATCACGTCTATTTAATTTTTAATAGTGTCTGATCAGTAGCCTATTCGGTGTAAATTATACACTTTGAAAACGAACGTATGCTTCCAACTGTTCATCGAAACGGATAATGTGCGCAGATCTTTAAAATTCAAAGATTAAGCTAAAAAGGCAGTTTCCAGCTACTCTATATTCAAGTAGTTCCGGGGAATACCCCGACAAAAGGGCGGAAACAGCATTTGGGAAGAAAATAACTGATGCGGACCATTCAGATTTTCACGTAGCTACCATGCCATGTGGTCGTTCGAGAAAGGCAGCGTATTTTGGCCAAAAAAGTTCATTTATATTAATGATAACCATCATAACAAGTTACTGATCCTAGAAAGCAAACACCTGGACCCTATTTTTGAGTTTTCTCAGCGTGGCGGGATGAAATCTCAGTGCCGCGGAGCCCTGCGAGCGCCACGGCTGGCTAGAACCCTATGTACTGCAGAGGATTCATTCCCCAAATTCTTTTAATTTTAAGTTGCCAAAATTGTTGAACTATTTGCCATGGAGTCTTTCACAGACTACCTTGCCCTCTTTACTCCTGAAAGACTTTTTACACCCGATCATGTTGCTGACCTGTTGCCAATTACCCTAATTAATGGTGAGTAACGTTGTACTAGGTGTATTTTTTTTGTAGTCTTTTTTTTTTTTTTGCCCAGTCTCTACTTTTTTTAAACATGTCATAGGCATCAAATTCAAAATAAGCAAATATCTTTCAAAAAACTATAAAATTTCACACTTTCAACACTTGTTTTTTTGCACTATTTTCAGTAAAATATTGAGTTTAAGTAATGTAATAATAATAATAATAATAATAATGAATTTAATTGATATAGCACACTTTAAAATCCATGGACATCTCAAGGTGCTTTACAGGATCAAACCAAAAGCAAAGAAATACAGTAAAATAAATAAATAAATAAATAAATAATAGAAACCCAGTCACTGGGTAAAAGCCAAAATGAAAAGGTGTGTTTTGAGATTAGTCTTGAAAATGTCCAGTGAGTCAGTGGCCCTGAGCGGTCCTGGGAGTCAATTCCACAGTTGGGGCCCCAGCACGGAGAAGGCTCAGTCACTAATGCTGGCCAGTTTGGTGCGAGGCACAGCAAGGAGGTCGGAGCAACTTGACCTTAGTGTCCGGGGGGAGGATGGCGGGGTGAGGAGTTCTTGGAGGTAGGTTGGAGCATTGTGGTGAATGGCTTTATGAACTAACAGGAGAAGTTTGGAGGTGATCCGGTAGTTAACTGGGAGCCAGAGAAGGGATCGAAGGACTGGAGTGATGTGCTCCGATTGGCGGGTTTTGGTGAGAATCCTGGCAGCGCTGTTTTGGACATATTGTAATCTTTGGATGCATTTTGATGGGAGGCTGGCAAGAAGGGAGTTACAGTAATCAATACAGGAACTGATGAAGAAATGGACCAGGTTTTCTGCATCAGATTTGGACAATGAAGGCCGAACTTAGGAAATGTTCTTTAGGTGGAAGAATGAAGATTGGCAGATGGATGTGATGTGTGCATCAAGTGATTTGCAAATCACTGTGTTCTGTTTTTATTTACATTTTACACAACGTCCCAACTTATTTGGAAATGGGGTTGTATTAACAGAAATTGGAAGCTCCTAGCTAGCTACCTACAGATCCTCCTTGAAAATAAATCCAAGCCACCACCTCTTTGTTTTGAAATGCATATTATGTCCTCTTTAGTGTAATTTTAAAATATATTTTTAAATTAAGTAATTTTTTTGATAATTTTTGTTGCCAGTCCTGTATCATGCTGATTTAGGTTAGTATTATAAAGCAGTCAGAAAAGTGGACACACTTTTAGGTTTTTACCAATAAGCATTGCCAGAGGGAGATGATTAAAATATTGGACCAGAGGCTTAAATTACCTTATTTTTTATAAAAATTACAGTACAAGACCAAACAGAGGGAGACCATTGGACAAATGTTTTATTTCACACACAATAAAAGACGTATTGTGAGAAACATCCTTGTTTGACACCGCCTACTCACATACTCTGCCCAATTACAACAGCGAAATGGGAGGAGTAAATTTGCATGCTTGCTTGTAGGAGCTAAAAATATAAGGGGACCTATTATGCTGTTTTTTCTGAGTTATAATACTCTATGATGTCCGAAAAGGTTCATACACTTTTAGCAAAAAAAGAAAGAAAAATTCCATGATTTCCAGGCGGTTTGATTCCTGCCATTCCTCACCCTTCGGATAACAGGCTGTTCTGCGTGGGCGTCCTCTCCATGAATGAGCTCTGTTCTGATTGGCCAGCAAATACAGCTGCGATGTCAAAATCGCCCGGCTACAGGCAAGTCTTGAAATACAGACGACTGAATAAGTAGCTTGCCAGCAAGCTATTAAACTAGCGATACACAAGGAGTATGGAAAGGTAACGTCTGCAGGCTACAGAAGGATGGTCCTCATGTCTGTCAAAACTCTAACCTTGGATTGGATTTCCATTTCATTATTAGAATGGAAAAGTGATCCTGTCTCAGCAGTCAGGAAATAAAGCTAATTTTTGCTTTATTTCCTTGAAATGGCGAAATTATTGTACATATGGCGACTTTTTGGTATTATTGATCTTACATTATAAATAATTACCCTACAAATATGATAATCCTACATCATCCTACATCTGGCAACACTGTTGACCATTGAAGCTGGGATGTTGCCGTACAAAAATAAATACAAGACATGGGCGGAGATAGTATTCCCATGAGGGGCAGAATAATTCTCACGAGCCTGCATGTGACATAGGAAAGAGAGCCAAATCTGAATGCCTTGCCAAATTTTTATTTAAAAAAAGGCATTCTTCCATAAAAAGCTGACTGGGTCATCTTATTTCTCAGTTTTAGGGTTGTTAGTCACTCCAGACACCAAAATGTATGCGCGTAAGCACTGAAAAAGTGAGTTTTTCAGTGTGTCCCCTTTGAAGACTTTACTCAAATCTCAGTCAATCATAGACCCAAAACCTCACTGTAACCCCCATTTTTTAAAATCATTTTTGTAACATCTGGGCCCAAAAAAAAACTAATGCAAAGTTGGGGCTCATTCATATAGGAGATTACATAAGGGTAATTAATGAAAGACATTACCTGCACCAATCACAAGTGGACGCAATGAAAACACAGCTGGCGATGAAGACGGATGCAAATTCTCTGAAAGATGGAAGGCAGCTGTGATCTCTGAAGGGGGTACATTAAGCTTGACGCTCACATTTTGTCCTGTTCTTTTTTCCCCATGTCTCAACATGTCCCTTTGGTCCTGACAGATGCAAGACATTTGTTTGTTTTCAGCACACAATCCACTATGACACATTTTTTTCAGTCACACGAAAGTAAGCCAAATAACACTTGCTGGGCCTTCGAATTGTTTTCCCTTGTTTGCTTTCTGATTTCATTTTTTTCCCCTTAGATCTGAGTGTGGTTTGGCCTCCCAGGTTTTCCTGTTATAGCCAGGACATTTACACCAGGCGCAACCATAACAAGCTGTCAAACAGCTTGAGTTGCCCACAGACTGTCAACAAGGACAGCGTGGAGGTACAGCGGGAGGACTTTGATGGGGTTTCAGCAAGCGAAAGGCAAAAATTCAGCTGCTCGTTGCGCTCACTCTTGACGGAGAGAGAGAGAGACCGCACAGAGACCCCCAGCGCACTCCATCCCATTCCACAGGGTGCCGTGTAATTAGGGAGAGTGTAATTTATTCTCTTAAGTTAAGCCACCTGTCTCCCCGTCTGATGGTGGGGCCAAATTGGTGACATGAAGAATGTTGTGAAAAAGCATTTTTTAATTATTATTTCTTTCCAATGTTTATTCAGCTTTGTCCAGTCAGCGAGACCCTTTGGGAAGTGTATTATTTTTTATAATCAGGCCTCTTGAGATCCGACCCCCTCTGGAGCAGTACCCCAAAATTTTATCGACTAAACCTCCCTCTCCCCACACCACCACCTCCCTCTGGAGCTCCCGTCTCCAAGTACAACGGGGGTCAGCAGAAAAACTTTAGGGTGACTCCGCGGGGCTGGCATGAAAAAAGCTGTTTCTGCTGGGATTACGAAAACGCAAGGCAGAGGGACCTTTGAAGTGCAAGATCAGCTCCCATTTGGGAGCATGTCAATGCAGTGGAATGTTCCAGAAGGTGCTGGATGTAATCACGGTCCACGTCTCATCAAACTAACCCCCTTGCACACATCGCAAGGGTTGTTCTCACACTTTTCCTGCTAAACTGAAGTGAATTCTGATGCTGAGGCATAACAGTGAAACTGTTTATCATCAGTCAGACAAGGGGTTCTACTAATAAGTACTGATATCTGAAGTCTCATATCTATACGTATAGTGAATGCAGAGTCTCATGTTTGCACATTTCCACCTGAAATATGAACCTCAGTGCTATCATGAGATTTTTCTCAGTGCTAAAGAATTAACAAATCAAAATAATTCAACTGGGAAAAAAAATGAAAATCCTTTTTTTCCCTTTTTATTTTTTTTTAATTTAAGTAAGCAAAAATGAATCCAGCCACTTCCTGTTGAATTGACTACTGTTTCCAAAGAAGCCAGTAATAGTGACGATGCATAGTTTATGGACTGCATAGTGTTCACTGAATTTTAATTTTCCACATGTGAATTAGTCTTTTAATTGCCTTTAGTACAGTAAATGAATGGAAAATTGAATGTCATTTTTTGTAGCGCTTGGCCCAACAGCTGTTTCTAGTTCATTGTAATTTGTTCAGAATTTGAGCTGGGTCTTGTAAGTTCAACTCCCACAAAAATATTTGTTACTTTTTTGTTTTTAGAGTAAATACACTTTCGGTAATGGGAACAATTTGAGCTTTTGGACGGTTGATTGCATTCTCTCTCTCTCTCTCTCTCTCTCTCTCTCTCTCTCTCTCTCTCTCTCTCATTGCAATACATATGCTATTCTGCTAATTTTCAATTGCTGTGCAGTATATTGTAAAATGGCAAGCAGGTGCAATCAAAGTCTCTCATGACAACCACACTCATTCCAGCTCCACTTGCCAAGCAATAAGGGGAAATACATTGAAGCCATAACCATATGAATAAAATATCTTTTTAAGCCTTTCGTACTAAGATATGCACAATACATTATGAACAAATCTCAAGTTCACTGACCTGAGTAATTTTAATATAGCACCCGGTACATAATTATCGGATTTGAAATGCTTGTTAAGGATTACAAACAGATATGAAGACACTGTGCAGATACTGAGATTTCTGCACGGTATGTTTTCTTTTGAACATGACCCAAAAGCTGGTTCATTCTCACGCTCAAAAAATGTTGGCTTTACTTACGAATGTCAACTGGTTCCACAAAAAAAGTTGAATGACTTTTAAATTGAATTTTTTATTACCTCCTCTTAGAATGTCATACAATTCCACTGGCAGTGTTGACGCAAATTCAACATTCAAGTTTATAGTACTTTTTTTTTTTGCTTTTATTTTGAGTCTAAGCCAGGCCTTTGACACTCCCAGGTAGTCACTTATATATGAGTGTGCTTTAACCCTCGTCCAACCAAGGGGGGGTGGTTATCACCCCCCCCAACAGATTTTTTCCTGTCGCACAAAACGCTTCTAGGTAATTGTTTATTCATCCTTTGCGCTCATTTTCATGAAAAACCGATGAGGGTACCTCACCCCCCGGGGGTAGTGTAGGCCGTCAAATTCGAAGGGTAGGGGGGGTGGTTGCCACCAGCGTCAATTTTTGCCTGTTTTTGATAGAAAATATGCTTACAGGTTAGTTGCAAATAGTACGCTATTATTATGTTTCATGCTCAATGAACTTTGTAGACCACATTGATTGTCATCATTATTGATTTATTGATGTAGCTTGTCCTTGTATTAGTAAATCTGGGAATTACAATGACCAGCAGTGACCAGTAACCTTGAAGTGATCTTCACCTAATAATATTAGAAGTGCATGACTTTTACTTGTGTGTTTGACTGGTTACTGTACTGTATACTATTTTTTATACTGTGCTATAGGCCTACTATTATACAAGTTCATAGAATTGTTCATAAAGTTGTTCTCATAATTCATAGATAAACCTTTTATGCAAGTGTGTAATATTTTGAAGATATTTGTACATCTGTCCGGTGAACTTGAATCATCATTTTGCAAGGTAAGTAGATTTTTATTGTTCATATTCTTATACATTAAAGTAAAATTACTCGCATTATGGGTGTACTGTTTTGGGTCTGTTGGATGGATAAATGTGGGATTATGTGGGTGTATATGTGAAGTTTGTTGTGTTAGTGGTATGTGGGTGTGGGGTGGGTGTGAGTGTGGATGTGGGTGGGGCGTGTACGTTTTGGGTGGGAATATATGTTATACAATATTACTTGATACTACAATATTAATTGTAGTATCAGTAGTTCTAGAGGTTACAGAAAGTTACTTATTTTCAGCTAAAACTAATAAAAATATTAAAAAAAACATGGATTTTTGTCATTTTGATGTTTTTTCCTAATATGGTGTTAGTTATGACGTCACTATGATGTCATAATGTTGAAATGTGTTTTATTTGTACTTGATTTGAAGAGAGGACATCTGTAGCTGTACACTGATACCAAACAAGATGATGTTTATCGCTTAATTTCGAAATAACCGGGGGGGTAACCCCTTGGTCGGGGTTGTAGTAGAAAAACCCTTGGTTGGACGAGGGTTAAAAATAAAGTCATTTAGTGATGGCAAACTGGTTTCCCTTTTTAAATGCGGTAATGCTGCAAAACCAAATGCTCACTATGCCTGTACACAGACACTAAATGGTGCTTTGCACAAGTCAAAGGGGCTTTAACAATAGGTGCAGAAGTGATGACTGAAATTACTTATAGCATGTTTACGGGCTATTGTGAGCCCTATTGGACAACTTGAAAACTCTTTCTGACCCTCTCCTTACGCAACATTACAAACAAACACTATCACGTGGAAGAATGGTACTTAGAGGCCAGTCCGAAGGTAGCGTGTAGCAGGAGGTAATGAAATCTCCATAGTAGCCGCAGGCCTGCTGAGGGAAGCCTGTATCTGTGGTCATGTAAACACAGCTGAAGAGTATCTGAAATGAATGAAGTCCCCATACTGGCCACACGCAGTAGGGGTGTGCGGAGACAACGCAGTGTCTGTGTCTGTCTGAACATCACTGGTCGATGTCGGTGAGAGAGGAACAAAATGGTACATTGTATCATGAGTGGATTTCCAAGCAGTGTTCGGCTTTAAAGAAAAACACACTACACACTGATACCCGTAATATTAAATTTACTTAAAAATGTGATGTACAGTAAGCACCATGGACCATGATTATTTTCATCGTGCACTCAAGCACTTTCAGTTTGAATGGATGCAGTGATAACGAGGTTGCAGTGCAGACAATCAGGTCTCACTTGTGGGTATTTTCATTTATATCAAATGAAGCATTTAGAAATGACAGCACCTTTTTTACATAGTCCCCCCATTTTTGGACTCATGAAAAACATACTGGACAGTTTAACATAGTGTAGAATTAAGTCATTATTTTTAAGATTTCATTGCAGATCCTTTGCACGCAATGACTGCTTGAAATCTGTGATCCATTGACATCTCCAGACGCTGGATATCTTCCCTGGTAATGCTCTACCAGGCCTATATTGCAGCCATCTTCAGTTCTGCATATTTTGGGGATTATTTGCCATCAGTCTTCCCTTCGGCTTGTCACAATTGGATTCAGATCTGATAATTGACTCAGCCAACAAAACCTAAAAAAAAAAAAAAAAAAAAAAAAAAAAAAAATCTCTGTCCAGTGGTGCTTTCTGTTAGTAATAGGGCAGGTGGGTCAAAGTGTCAGTACCTTGGAAGAAATCTAAATTATTAAATAGGAGTAGAATCTTTGAGGCGACTTGTTGCATAACGCAATTACGTGGAACTGGTTATCGTGGCATTTTCAGTTGAAGTACATCCAGCCGTCATTTTATGGAATGTAGGTCCTACATGCAGCCATGAAGAGACATGAGGTTAAGACATGTCTTTTACTCCCAATGTAACCCAGAGCATCAGTGCCTGCATTCCTAGCACCACTCCTGAGACATTCTGAAAGAGAAAGCATCCCACCATTGTGTCCAGCCTAGCCCTGAACCCTAAAAGAGTCTATGCCCCCAAAGGGAGCCTAGGTAATGAGTTTCATGTGTTAACCCTTTGAAGCATACATGTTTTGGAATTTCTAATTAGTTGTTGGTGTTACGTTTTCCTTTCATTCTGCTGTAATTTCCCACTCTTGATTGTTGCATCAGAGTTAATTCCTAGTTGAGAACATTTCCCCATCTTGGTTAATAACTGTTTAGAACATAGTGTGAAAGAAATGCAGCATGTCTTGTTTTAAGGTTACATTTAATTGGAGGATGTTGATATCTAAAGTGCAGAATAAGGCCATTGAAACAGCTTAACTATGGCTCAGTGATGATAGTGTGTAAAATACTATACTGGAGGTAAACATCAGCTGTAGTAGTATAGTACACAGACAGGTAAGCAAGCGAACTAAAACTGCTATTTGAAATGAAGCTTGGACAAGGTTAGGGGCTGTCAGTACACGGTGTTTGTCCTGCTGCTGCACTGTTGTAGTGCACAGATGGTGCGGTGTTCAGGCGCTACGTCAGAGCTGTGAATCAAATTAGGGACGTTTGCAGCTGTGCAAAATAGCAAGTGTGCTCTGAAAAATTAAATTTGAGTTGATGATTGATTGAATGCTGTGAATGTTTTACTTGGATAAGGCTGTGCACTGTGCAGAGCAGTGGGTAGCTTTAAAAAACTGTTTGGTCACTGTGGCGATATTGCCCAGGCACATACAGAGCTAGAGCCCCCATCAATTGGTGCAACAGAAAAAAATCATTTCCTGAGACAAAAATTGAGGTATTTCCTGTTGGTCAGCATGGTTGGGGGGTGGGGAGGTTTAAACAATCAGAAAAATTCTTGAGTTATTCCGTCTCCTCTCAGTTGATAAACCTGGCCTATCACATGAATTATCCAGGCACAATCCCCCCTGAAATCATCACAGTCCAAAAACAATCAAGTGCACGGGAGAGCACTCAATTGCAGAAATGCAATCGTTGAGTTTTCTGCCAATTTCGTTGTGTTTTCACGGCAAACAGTGACATCTCAATTGAATGTGTTTAGATTCACTTTAAAGAGAAGTTGGAAATTTTATTGGTGTAACAACTTGAAGAAGTATTTTAGATTTATCCAAATATGTATTTATTTTTTTGTGTGGTCCTTGAAGGGAAGGTGGCACTGAGTGTTCAATATAGTCAGAACAGGGAGTGTGTGTGTGTGTATGTGTGTATCGCGTGTGTGTGTGTGTGTGTGTGTGTGTGTGTGTATGAGCAAGTGAAAAGGTGCAATTTCAAATGCTTGAGTGTGTGAATGCGCATTGCGTCAATGTCACTGAGCGGAAATAATTCTGAAAAAAAAAATGTCTTTTCTCCCTGATTGTAAAGCACTAAAGTATTTTGATTGGATAAACCCAAATTTTACTTTACTTCAATTTGTTACAGTACATACAATATAAACATTATGTGACATACTAGATATACAGTGGGCTCCAAAATTATTGGCACCCCTGACTGGCAATGCACTAACAATACTTTTTAAAAAATATATCTATCGAGAAACTCTAACAACATGTGAGAAATACTGTGCAATATTTATGTATCGATGACACCGAACAAAATCATTTACTGATGTAATTAAAAAATTATTTTCCTCCAAATCAAGGTTTTACAATTAATGGCACCCTTAAAGATTATTGGAAGTAAACACTTCCTGTTTCACTTGGGTATAAAAATGAGGTAACACACATGAAATGCAGTATCCCTTTGTCATCCAACACCATGAAAAAAACTAAACAATTGTCAGTTCAAAAGTGGCACATGGTCATAGACCTTCATAAATCTGGTAATGGCTGCAAGATCAACAAACAATAGAATATGCCACTGAGCAATGTCAGGACAATTATTCCGAAGATATGGAACTGTTGAAAACCTCAAGGGTAGAGAGTGCAACTACATTTTGCCCCCCAGGATACTGAGGAGGATGGTGAGAGATGCAACAAAATCCACAAAAATCATGGTGAAGGAACTGCAGACCTTAGTGGCATCCTGGGGTCACCAGGTTTCAAAAGGCACCATCAGGCGCCACCTCCACAGCCACAGGTCTTTGGAAGGGTTGCCAGAAGAAAGCCTTCAGAAGACACAGAAGCGGAGTTTGCCCAACTTCAACTTAAATTATTATTCTAACAAGATGCTTTGGTCAGATGAGACCAAAATTGCGTGTTTTGGTCAGCATCAGCATGTTTGGCATCAGAACTGAGATGCATACAAGGAGTAGCACCTCACACCCACAGTGGAATAAGATGGTGGTTCAGTCATGTTTTGAGGCTGTTTTAATTCAAGAAGTCCAGGGGCACTGGTTAAGATTAATAGCATAATGAATTCCACCAGGTATCAGGATATTTTGGCTGAAAATCAGGTTGCCTCCGCCAGAGGGCTAGGACTTGGCCGCAGGTGGACTTTCCAACAAGACAATGACCCAAAGCATACCACAAGATCCACACAGAAATGGTTCTGTGACAACAAAATAAACGTTCTGCAATGACCATCTCAGTCGCCAGACTTCAATTCAATCGAAAACCTGTGAGCTGAGTTGAAGAGGGCAGTTGATATACGCAACCCCAAGAATGTGAAGGGTCTTGAAAGGATGTAAAAAAATGCAGGGAAAGACTCCACGCTGTTACCCTTGCCAGAGGTGGTTGCACTAAGCACTAAATGAAGGATGCAATAATTATAAGATGTTGATTTTTTTTTAAATTTATTTTGTATTAAATGATTGTTTTGATTTTGGTTGTTTCCATTGAACAATTAATAAAGTATTTCACACATGTTGGTATATTCCATTACCCTATAATTATATTGTTTTTTTGTTTTTTTTTGTATTGTTATGCATTGCCAGTCAGGGGTACCAGTAATTTTGAAGCCCACTTTACATATACTCTATAAATATATAGATAATGTTTATATATATATATTACATATAAAGTTGCAATAAAAAAATTCAACCCCCATTGCAAACTGGGTTTAATATCAAAATTTACAAACTTTCAGCTGTTTGTGATAAACAGATTAAACAAGAACATTTTAAATAGCTCAACACAACTAATATTACAGGTGGTTTCTCCAAATTAAACACAAAATTCCATTTTTAATGACTACTGCAGTATGAAAGCTATCCAACCCCACAAATAGAATCAGTCTTAAGAGCATATTTGCAAATCAGGTGTTGTCTAAAGCACACCTAATGCAGCTAATCAAGAGCTTAATTAGTTGCATCAGGTTTACTTGAGATAGAACATATCAGATACTTGCACTCGCTGGGGGTTTGTTGACAGTGACATTTGATTGCGTATTTGAAATATGGCTGTTAAAAGAATTGTCCAAAAATCTAATAGAGGAGATCATTGCCAGGCACAAAAAAGGAAAAGGATACAAAAAGATAGCACAGGCACTGAATTTTCATAGATAGAGTTACAAGCATAGTTCGCAAGTTCAGAGTTAAAGGAAGAGTGGCTACAGTACCAGGGTGTGGCAGAAAGAGGATGCTATCAATGGCTGACACCAGATTCTTGAGGAGACGGGTGGTCAAAAACCCTCGAGTGACTGCAGGAGACCTGCAACAAGACTTGGAGGCAGGAGGCATGAGGTTTCAGTTTGCACAGTAGGGCGCATACTAAACATTGAAGGTCTCCAAGACATACACCACGACTGATCCAAAAGCACAAGCTCCAATATGCTCAAAACCATACAAATAAGCCACAGAAGTTTGGGGATATTGTTCTGTGGAGTGATGAAACAAAACTGGAATATTTCGGGCTTATGAATCAGTAGTATGTCTGCAGGAGGAATAAAGAAGCATATGCTGAAACGTACACCCTGCCTACAGTGAAGAATTTTGGGGGGCTTTTTGATGCTCTGTGGCTGCCTTGCTTCGACTAGCACTGGAAACCTGCAAAGTGTGGAGGGCAAGATTGATCTAGTCAAGTACCAGGATATCCAAGGAGAAAGTGTTGTGCCATCTGTAGGGAAGCTGACACTTGGGCATCATTGGACCTTCCAAAAGGACAATGATCCTAAGCATACCTCAACATCCACCAAGGCTTGGTTTCAGAAGAAGTCTGGGAAGATTCTAGAGTGCCCATCACAGTCGTCTCACTTGAATCCCATAAAAAATCTCTGGTAGGATTTGAAGAAGGCAGTTGCAGCATGCAAACCCTACAATCAGTGGCGTAACGTGACCCACGCGGGCCCGAGTGCCCCCCCCTGCTATTATACCCTGAATTTTTTTTTTGTGCTATTATACTACTGAATTTTTTTTTTGTGTTTTCATAAAGTTTCCTATTTATTTCTCAATATTATTATCTTAAAATTATCTTAATAATGGTCATCATCAAGAACAATAAGGCATAATGAGTAAATGGACAACATATTAGCATAACTTCATTGGGATGATCTGAAATTTTGTGAACAGCAAGGAATTGTGGGAACAATAATCAGCGAGCGAGTGGACATCGTAAAAAAAGTTGATCTGTGCTCACGCTCATGCAGAAAAGGAGAGAGCGGCTTTTAAGCATCTTTTAGCTATGAAACCAAATGTGCTTAATTTCGGCACCTTGGCCAACCTTTCCTCCTGCTCCTTACGCTCTTGCCGCTTCCTGCATAAATACTTCGTTTGTTGCCTATCTTGCATGCAAGATTAAACCTGAGACTGTCCTTGGATTAAACGATCGGACCGTGACATCGTCCGTGGGTGGTCTATGGAATGTTGTACATTACCCAGAAACACTTGCTGTCTCAATGATGATTTCAACAGCAGAATAAACTTATCATTGCTTGTTTTATTAAGCATTTTCCAAAAAGAAATCTAAATTATTTCATGTTACGACGACTTTTGTTTAGTTAAAATGATGAATGTACCATGATGACATCGACTTGCCAGCCCCATGACTGAGAAATGAATGCAGTTGCAGTGGTATAAATATGCAGTAGCACACGAAATGTTTCATTATTAAATTATGTCTAGTGGATTGCCGTTGTTATGAGAACTTTACCAATAGAACACCCGTCTAAGTCGTCGGCTATTGGGTCCGGAAGTGTCCATCAGTGGGCCCCAGTGCCGTGAAAACCCCTATTATTACGCCACTGCCTACAATATTAATGAACTGGAGGCCATTGTCCATGATGACTGGGCTGCCTATGCATCACATCTCCAGCAGGTCAAAGCAGCGAAAGGGTGCTCTACTAAGTATTAAAGATGCTTGTCATGAAGGGGTTGAAAAGTGGCATTTTGTGTTGAATTTGGAGAAGCCGCTTGTAATATTTGTTGCGTTGAGCCATTTAAATTGTTCTTGTTTGATTTGTTCATTGCAAACAGCTGAAAGTTTGTTAATTTTGCCGGTAAACCTAATTTGCAATGGGGGTTGAATAATTTTGATTGCAACTGTGTTTTATACAGTGCTGTGAAAAAGTATTGCCCCCTTCCTAATTTCTTATTTTTTTGCATATTTCTCACACTTAAATGTTTCAGATCATCAAACAAATTTTAATATTAGATAAAGTTAACCCGAGTAAATACAAAATGCAGTTTTTAAATTATAATTTCATTTATTAAGGGAAAAAAGCTATCCAAACCTACCTGGCCATATGTGAAAAAAAAAAATTGCCCCCCCCCTTGTTAAATCATGAATTACCTGTGATCAACCCCATTTTTGAGTTCACTTTCACTAGCCACACCCAGGCCTGATTACTGCTAGACCTGTTGAATCAAGAAATCACTTAAATAGAACCTGTCTGTCAAAGTAAAGTAGGCTAAAAGATCTCAAAAAGCAACACATCATGCCGCAATCTAAAGAAGTTCAAGAACAGATGAGAAACAAAGTCATTGACATATATCAGTCTGGAAAGTGTTACAAAGCCATTTCTAAGGCTTTGGGACTCCAGCGAACCACGGTGAGAGCCATTATCCACAAATGGAGAAAACTTGGAACAGTGGTAAACCTTCCCAGGAGTGGCTAGCCTACCAAAATTACTCCAAGAGTGCATCAATGACTCATCCAGGAGGTCACAAAAGAACCTAGAACAACATCTAAAGAACTGCAGGCCTCACTTGCCTCAGTTAAAGTCAGTGTTCATGATTCAACTATAAGAAAGAGACTGGGCGAAAATGGCATCCATGGGAGAGTTCCAAGGGAAAAACCACTGCTGACCAAAAAGAACACAAAGGCTTGTCTCACATTTGCCAAAAATATCTTGATGATTCCCAAGACTTTTGGGAAAATATTCTGTGGACTTACGAGACAAAAGTTGAACTTTTTGGAAGGTGTGCGTCCCGTTACAACTAGTGTAAAACTAACACAGCATTTCATTAAAAAAAAAAATCATACCAACAGTCAAACATGGTTGTAGTGTGATGGTCTGGGGCTACTTTGCTGCTTCAGGACCTGGAGAACTTTGCTAGCAGCCATACCACTATTCGATCTGCTCCAGCCGCGTGGCTGAAGCTAAGCAGGTGTGGGCTTGGTTATTACTTGGATGGGAGACCACCTGGGAAAACCAAGTTGCTGCTGGAAGAGGTGTTGGTGGGCCAGTAGGTTGCGATCTTCCCTCTGGTGGAATAATCTCCAATCCCCAAGTGCAGTGATGGAGGCACTGTACTGAAGGAGACGCCGTCTTTCGGATGAGACGTTAAACCGAGGTCTTGACTCACTGTGGTTATTAGAAATCCTATGACACTCATCGATAAGAGTAGGGGGTTCCCCGGTGTCATGGCTAAAGTCCCAACCTGGCTCTTTCCACCTTCCACCTAATCATCCCCCTGATCTAACTGGCTGTGCAAATTGCCCTCTCTCTCCCCACCTCAACCCCCAGGGCTCCCTTGAAAAAGAGATTTCAATCTCAACAGGACTTCCCTGGTTAAATAAGGGTTAAATAAAACTTGCCGTAATTGATGGAACCATGGATTCTGCTCTCTGCCAGAAAATCCTGAAGGAGAATGTCCAACCTTCAGTTTGTGACCTCAAGCGCATTTGGGTTATGCAGCAGGAGAATGATCCGAAACACACCAGCAAGTCCACCTCTGAATGGCTTTAAAAAAAAAAAAAAAAAAAAGGTTTTGGAGTGGCCTAGTCAAAGTCCAGACTTCAATATGATTGAGATGCTGTGGCCAACTTAAACAGGCCGTTCGTGCGCAAAAACCCTCCAATGTGGCTGAATTAAAACAATTCTGCAAAGAAGAGTGGGACAAAATTCCTCCACAGCGATGTGAAAGACTCATTACAAGTTATCGCAAACACTTGATTGCAGTTGGCACAACTAGTATTAGGTTTAGGGGGCAATTACTTTTTCACATAAGGCCAGGTAGATTTGGATAGCTTTTTCCCCTCAATAAATGAAATCATCATTTAAAAAACTGCATTTTGTATGTACTCGGGTTATCTTTGTCTAATATTAAAATTTGTTTGATGATATGAAACATTTAAGTGTGACAAATATGCAAAAAAATAAGAAATCAGGAAGGGGGAAAATACTTTTTAACAGCACTGGATATATATATATATATATATATATATATGTGTGTGTGTGTGTGTGTGTGTGTATACTACAGTGTAAATATATAAAATATTTGCTAAACTAGTGCGAATCCTTAGACACTCACCGGCTGTCTCGGAAGTTTACAGGGTTCAGGGACACTGCGGTATGGTCCACATGCCAGGCACGAGCCTTTTATGCTCTGTCCACCACATGGTTTCAATAAGCTATCATCCGCCACGGCCTGACGCAGTCTAACAGCGCCACGTCTCCCCACAGAGTAATCGTTACACAGAGCACCACCGGCAAAAAATGATTACACTCTGATTATATTTATAACGTTTTTATGGGTCTTCATGGGCGCCAAAATTCGGTTCAGATGCGTTGCTGGTTGGACTTCCTTTATGACAGGACCTCTTGCACACGGTACTGAAGCGTAATGGCTATTCGTTCCAACCTTTGTCTCATTTTTCCTTTCTGGAAATCCCGACACAGCTTGTCGTTTCTTTTCGCGGAGCGATGTTGGGCACACCCCTTCAAAATTGGCTAAGGAAACCCCCAACGAAACGCGAGCAGAATTATAAATCCACAAAGAACCCCAAATGTCCTATCCGAACGACGACCATCAATCGTCTGAAGGTGACAGGTAATTATGATGGAGGAGTCAGAAACGAGCAGCGGTTTTCTGCACAACGTTTGCCTTGCGCCGAAGATTTCCGCTTGTTTCAGCCGACGGGGATATTGATGGAGCAGAGCGTGTCAAACTTTCCTGATTGATACACACCAAAATTACCAAGCGTAAATCTCATGTTGTGTTTTACAGCTCACTTATTTGTGGCTTCCAAAAACGCTGTAGCTAGAGAGGCTTCTTGGACGTCTGAGCCTGCCAGCTCAGTGAGCTAAGCTGGTGCAATACTGTGGCCTGCGGTCGGGGAACTGAATAACGGCTTTGCTGGTGCCAGCAGCGGCTCTGACTCACGCAGAGAGACGCAAAACCAGCTATAGCAAAGCGTAGGGAGGGAGATTAATCACAGTACATTACATTTATTTAGCTGATGCTTTTTTCCAAAGCGACTCATAATTGATTAGACTTCAAATCTTCCAGAAGTATTTACTATAAAGCCCTTGCTTGAGTGCCAACTGCTACATCCTATATGGCTGGCTGCACTAGTGTTTGACCTACCTCCAAAGTTCCAGTCAAACACCCTAGCCACTGACTGCGGGCCCCGCTACTGCACTGATCATTACTTCAGCAATAAAGTGCTAAATTCAGATCATTCTAATCCCACATTTGTGACCATGAACTCTTAACCCCTAGAAAGGCAGATTTTAAGAACCTTTTAGAAAACTTTCAAACAGACTTTCTTGATGTCAGTGCTCTGCAATTCCATCCCTTTATCAGATTAGTGATTGATACATCAGCATTTAAGAAAATTGCAATCACTTAATTAGGATCTTACAACTTAAAAGGGTAAAGGTCAGACACAGGATATTTTTTCTGTGGAGGAACAGGGTCAGTCATGTGTCTGTTTTAGCGAGCATCTGTAGTCTTCCTGTGGCACAATATCGCCAATGGTTGGGAAAGGGTGCCTGAGAGACACTTTGTGTGTGGACCAGCAGGGGCTGCTGGTGAGAAATTACAAGCTTTTCGGCCCCCAACACCACCACATCCTTCCTGATTTTTTGTGAAGTACTGCCGATCGTGAATCAGCCCGTGGAACCGCTGGCCAAATTAGGCTGTGGTACGATCCGCTCAAACTCAGTCCCAAACCATGGGGTCCAGCATCCACGCATCTACAGACTGCCTCAGCTGGCCGAGCCCTGCAAAGTACTGCAAGAGGGCCAACCAGATGCTTGTTATATACAGTGTGATGCAAGTCCAGCCAGAGCACTCCGCTTTGGATCCCATTCGCCGTTGATGTTTTGTCATGTTATTTCTCAGCCGTTAATGGGCCCCCGTGAGATCTGCGCTAGGACGACAGTGTTCGTGACGGACAGCGGCTGCCGAGTCCGAGTTTATACAGGCCAGTTTATACAGACTGTTAAAGTGCAGTGCAGAGTTGAGGCCCCCTTTCCATGCACCCCTGAGCAGGAGAAAGGAAGGGACCGTCTGGATGATGTAAACATGGAGAGGAAGGTCGGCTGCAGTAGCCAGACGCGCGTTTTAAATGTCGGAGGATGCTGAAGCGGTTACATACACAAGCTGTAACGACGGAAGTTTACGCACAGTAGTTAATGACTCACTCAGAATACTTGGCTCCTAATGTAAAAGGGTGCTTCACTTATTTAATCCATTGAAATGTTTACTATTCCATCACATTTATAATTTTTTATAGCCCTTTATTTAGCATCTCTGCACGGTAGCTGATGATACACTTGAGGAACAGACAGCTTCAAAGACATTGGATACTTGACTTGTGCATTGAATTTGACATAATTAATCTACCCAGATTAGCACTGTTCAAGATATTTAAGATTTTTTCCCGCACTTTATTGGATATTTGTGGTCAAAATTTGACAATAATGCAGCTGCTTCTGACACTGTCAGCTACAAATACAAGAATTAATTGACAGTGTGTTCACTTTTTAAATATATTCTGTAGACTGTTGCATGCTTAACTTCTATACTGTTTGATTTAGATTTTTTTTTTTTTTTTGCAGCAGCAGTTTATGACCCACTTATGAGCAGTGCTAAATGTACACTGCCTTAGACAGAGTATTCACATATCCAATATATTCGGCTGTTAACAGTTTAGAAAATCCAGTTTTTTCTCGTGCTTAATTTAGCATTTGAGCTTAAAATACTGCAGTGTTCCCTGTTTTGTGCCATTGTTGAGGCTCAGAGTTTAAAAACAAGACCTGCTACAGGAAATGGACACGGTTCATTTCCCTTTTGTTAAAGTTGATTTTGGCAGATGATGATCTTGCCAATTTCTTTCCTTAATAGGCTTGACGATTGACCGAATGCAAGGCCGCAATATGCGCTGGGGGGGAGGGGGCTCCTCTGAAGAAAATGTTGTATCAAAACAATTTTACCAAAGGTGTCCTATTTTAAGGACCTCCTGCGAAGAATCAGATAAACTAATTGCCTCCTAATTGATTGTGTGTAACGGTCAAAAGTCCAACAGTGCTTAGGTTTGCCATCAAAGCTTTTCTGAACCCGAAACGGGAGGCTGGCTGCATTCAGTGGAAACAAAGGGCATGCCAGATGGTTTAATCGTGGCCCATGCTGTGTTCAAATGACTTGAAATGTTCCAGTTCATTCTGGGTATACAACAAACAACAGAACTGTGGTATCTGTCAATCTGGAGACGCCTGCAAGCAATTAAAAAATGGTTCTTTGAGAATTTTGCAATCATGCTGATTTTATTTTTCTAAGGCTCACAACTGTAATTATGTGAAATAATGCTATGGCATTCTTTGCACACTTGCGCCTTTTTGTAGAGTCTTGAAGGTTTTGTCACACACTGTTACCTCCCTGACCTCCAAAGAATGTAGAGCATTTTAGTTCAGGAGCAAAGCGCCATGAGACCGTGCGATGGAAGTCCTAGCTGGGAAATAAGCGCAAAATTCCACTAATAGACTAATTTCCACACCAGCCTGCCCCCTCGCTTAACATTATGTGGCAAAACAAACAGTAACAATTACCAAGGAGCAAGAGCATTCTCGGGTGAAATGTTCAGATCATTTACTGATTCCCACACACACTACTTTTTTCATCTCATTTCCAACTGATTCTTAACACTGGAAAATATCCTGTTTCTTAGTGTACTGGGACAAAATTACATTAACTGTAACACCATACATAATTTACCAAATGCTGCTGTGACCTTCGAACTGAAGGGAGTCCTTCTAGCCAATGACAGGCCAGGAACACTGTGTGTTATCGCTATCATAGCGCAGCTGCTGGGGTCGGGGACATCCCGGGGCATGTAGTACAATGTGTACATAAATCTCAGCCACTGAGTTCACTAATTCAACAAAACTTCAGGTTTTTTTCAACTGTTTTTTTTTTTTTTTTTTCTGAGATTTGGAGCGGACCTGCTTCCTGTTTGTCCATGTGATGACACAGGAGATCTTCCACCCTGGGCCCAGAGGCAATTGCCCTTCACGCACACGGTGACAGAACCGAGGAGGAAAGGGAAGATGAGCCGAGACACACTAACCTTGGATCCCAGAAAAATTTGCTTCACTGCTGGAGAAGCGTGCTGTCCCTGGTTTTCTGGTTCAAACTGGAGAGTTGGGGTTTCATGAATGATGTATTGGGTGGTGCTGCAAATGAATATCAGTCATTTGTGTATTTCACCACTGTTTCATAGTTTCCTCAAGGTCTCCTCCCTCCCTGACCTAAATGAACTTTGCGATGCTGGGCATCCTCTCACTGTTCATTCCCAGTGACATCATGCCTCTTTAACCAGGAAAGGTTAAAGAAAATGTCCAAGTAACACCAGTGGGTTTACAACATTGTATTGCATTACTTAACACAGTTGCATTTCTAAGATTCTATTAATTTCTTGTGGTTGGTCCTAAAAATTTTGCTTACCGATGTTGTGTAATGGATGTTGTGCTTGCAGAGCCAAAAAGAAGGACCATCCTGTCTTTTACAGTATCAGCTACATCTTAAAAAGCCATACCTGTTCCAGCAGGATAACACCAAGCCATAGTTTGCATGTATTACAACAACCGGCTTCATAGTCACTGAGTGCAGGTACTAGACTGGCCTGTCTGCAGCCTGGACAGATTTCCCATTAAAAACCTCTAGTGGATTATGATGGGCAAAATACAACATCAGAGTCCCCGGGCTGTTGTTCAATTGAAGATAAGAATGGTAAACTCCAGCAATTCTCCTGTGATCTGGAAAAACCTAGTGAATTTATCAGTGGCAAATATTCTTGCAACTGAACAAAAACTTTTAGATTCTGGACTTTTCCCAACCGAAAAAAATAAAAACTTGATTTTGTCAGTTCAAATAACTCTAATAGCTGGCGTTTTAAGATTCTCACCACTCTTAATTACTGCAATGAGGTTCTAACTCAGTTTCTCCCAAAAGTGACATATGTAATAGGTTCTTCCAGATCACAGGAGAATTAGTATCCTCGGTTCCAAAACAAATACTGAGTATTATTAAAAGAAAAGGTTATGTTGCACAATGGTGAACGTGAACCTGTCCCAACTTCACTGGAATGTGTGGCAGACATTACATTGTGAAGTAGCTATTCTCAAAAAACAATAAAGTTGATGAGTTAAAACATTGCTTTTCTTGTCTTCGTCCCTTTTCTAAATTGAAAATGGATTTGTAAATTAATGCTTGCAATTTTAATTTCCATTTTTCCTTATTGTCCCAGTCCTTCTAGAATTTAGGCTGTAGAGTTAGGAGCCAGAGTCTGTGTAGCTGGTTATCAGGTGTTAATTCAGTGCACTTCGTGCAGTTGAAGCCAGGCTTTTATGTTGAAGTTACCACTGACCTGAATGTTAAATAGAGTGAAAATGACTAATGCTGGAGCTAAGCACAGTGGTCCTCGTGATGTCCTAACTTCCCTCAACTAGATCAAGATGTAAGCCTTCAAAACAGAGCTTGATTATTGCGGAGATGCCAAGTCTCACGCATTCAGCGTAGGTCTCACGCATTTATAGGCTTATTCACCATAGTCCGCAATTATTCATTGAACGCGTATTAATGAGATTCTCACGCGGAATTAAAATCCTTGTGCATTGCAGCTTCCGTTTCACTTGCGTAAAGGTGGACCTCATCACAGGTAACATGGAAAGCGATTATGACTCCGGACTTCCCGTGCTTCTCTATACTCAGGGATTGGAAACAATGCACGTTTCATGATTGTTTAAATTGTTTAAATGAAATCAGACCATTTGAAATGTCTTTATGCAATTCCATTGCCAGTGTCATTGCGCCCCTCATTTCCCATCAAATCCTCATCAATGTGCTCTGAACTTCCTCTGTTCTTCAGTGCTCTCTCCTGTTACAGCAGCAAGCCATATGCCAACTATATCCAAAATTATTCTCCTTAACTGGAGGGATGTGTTGGAACGAGTCAAACCTTAACAGGCCAAATTTATTTTTATAGTCTAAATCAGTGGCCTGCAGGTGATTTGTACATTTAAGGGTATGACTGGGGAGACATAAAACAAGCAATAAAAATGCATCGCCCCCCCTCAATCATGCTAACTGCATCGAATGAAACTTGTGTGTATTTCAACTCTTTGGAATTCATTCACACTAAATAGTCGCTTACATAACTTTTTCTCCTATCATCAAACACAATAGGGGGCACATACAGTACATGAAACAGCAGAGCTTGATTAAATTTGATGGATCAATGGATGAGAAGTTGTTCTCAAATTTGGATCAAATTCAATATCGGCTGTTTCCATGTGTGGGTGTGATGTCTCTTGCACAGAACAGGTGTGGAGTAAAAATATGATTTGAGCAGGCCGGCAATCTTCTCTGGCAGTTAAGAGAGCTAATGTTGATAAATGTTGAACTCAACATTTTGAATGTCAAAGGACAACTGCCGAGCACTGGCCATCTAAACCTTTCCCCTGAACACTGGAATCCCAGTACTGAAGCTTGACTTGTGTTTATATGAGCGACAGTACCAGTGTCACTTGATTGTAAAAATGTAGGGTTAAACCAACACCAGCAGTGTTCAGACAACAGAAAGAGACACTACTGGAGTTGATCGTATTCAAAATGCCTTGAAGATTTTTGTGTGCATATATCTGGAAGATTTATTTATTTTACTTAACACAAGTGTCTTGGTTGAAACTAGTGTTACCATGAACTTATTTTGATTTCAGTATTTTGTATCTATTGAGTGCCCCTTGAAGTGCAAGTTTCACCACATTACCGTATATCTTTACAGAGGCTAAAACCAGAGACATATGTCGCCAACTGTTTGGAAAATTCATTCCCTCATCATAGGAAGATACTCCATGATTATACACAATCTTGGTCAGCCAGAATCAAGATAACTTTTTTATTTCATTTTTAAAAATATTTGTTTTAGGTCATTTTAATTCATTCACGGGTTAACTTCTCCCATGTCTTGGCAGTGGAATGGTAATGTGCAGACACGTTATGCCAATATAGCGTTTATGTTAGTACATATTTTAAACTCCACTGACACTGGGAGGATAGTCTTTAATTCACTCACTGTGGACCAGCATTAGAGAGCCATGTGGAGTCCATCTACCCAACACCTCCTGTTGTTTTAAGCAGGCAAAGACACTCTCTTCCACAATGTACGCCTTCACAAATAGGTGCAGCAGTAGCATTGGAAAGATTAATAACCCCACAATTAACAGTAGGTTCACTTGAAAATGCCTCACTGGACTACGTTTCTTTTTTCTTTCCCTTCCTCTAAACACTTGGCTCCCGGGGGAGTGAGGGAGAGGGAAAATTCAAGCCAGGAACATAAAACGTTGTTTATATTCGCCTAGACTGGGAGTATCATCCTTTAGACTTTTAACACTTTACTCCAGAGTTCAGCCCAGGGACAGTTTATTTGTGTTTATTCAAGCATCTGGGTTTGTCTGAGAAATGTATCTGGGCTTCCTCTGCCAGATCTTGCAAGCAGTGACCGAAATATAGTTATTAGACCTTATCACTCTCTCCCTCTGTCTCTCTATTGCTTTTTCTCTCTCTGCCCCACCATAGTCCGTTTGCACAACCATATCTCTGTTCTCATCGTATATCTTGTCCAACTTCCCCACCCCAAATAAGGGAAGAAAAAAAACAGCTCAGTCACAGGGTCATTACACACAGGCACTTCCCCAGCTCCCAACAATGTGAAAGATAGCATTTATATTAGCTTTGATTGATCTGACTTCTCCCATATCATTAGCCTCTCCATCTACTATGGAAAAGTCAAGTTACTCGGCCCGCTCCCCAGCCTGCCAGGTGCAATTAAGCAGCGGTTAGTCTCGGGTTTGAATAATAAGGCTCAGAGGATCCTACTAAAGCGCAATGCCCCCCCTCCCCTATGCACTTACTTGGCCACCATTTATGAAAGGGGGTCTAAAAGATTGGGGGCAGATGGCATATTAATGCGTTGACTTGATGGATAGTGTGCTCCCGTGATTGCTGTTGCATTGTGGGAATTGAAGTCATGTTTTGGCCAGGCTTCCTCACAGGCAGGACAGTTCACTTGATTAGCCTTTAGAGGCCTGTTTTTGGGGGGTGCCTCCTTTGCAGAGGCAGCATAATGTGGCTTTGCTGCACATTATTAATAATTGGAATAGAGAGATGATCAGTTTCATCATCTGGCATCAAAAATTAAAGAGAAGAGAGACAGAGGAGGTGGAATTCTGGAAGGAAAACAAATCACTGGGCTCGTTTCGGCTACATGCACTGAAATATCTCATTATGAGTCTCTGGAAATATTGACTTAGCCTTTAAGCCCTGAGAAATCGGAGAGGGTTTTTCTTTTATGCAGCAATAGAGCACATTTCTACATTTATTTATGTGCGACGTTCACATCACACATCCCAGCCACGAGGGGACAAAGTACATTGGAAAACACAGCAAGCGGTTAAACATCAAGCCTGGATGCATTTCAGTCGGGATAACAATGATTTATTACATTCAGGGTAAAAAGTACGTGCATGAAATTGAGATTTGATTGTTGTCTATGACGGCAGCCAGCAATGAAAGGAACACAGCAAAGAAAAAAACTCCTCTTGTTATATAGTTATTTATATCTTTTTCTAAGTGCTTTTTGGGTGCAATTTACATTGATTTATGCCAGGGAGTTAATGAGTGACAAGAATGCGTCTGGCAAAAACAGTCACACTATGAAGGCTCTCCTTGTCGACAAACTTCGCCCCTTGCCTTGTTCTTACCGCTGAAGTCAACTGTTGGGATTGACCCTTGATGTTAACCCCCACTTCTCCCTGGGCTCACACACTTAATACATGTTTTATGTCTGGGAGAATGGCATAGTCTTACACTTACCAGTGTGTGTGGAACAATCGCAGAAGAACTGAAAATACATATTCCCCAGATGGAGGGTTCGAGCAGTTACAAAGGAAGTCCTTGTCACGTCGTAGGACTGCGCTTTTTTGAGATCCTGGGATATTTCACTTGGACAGGCTGATTATACACAAAATTACCCTCATATATTTGCTGTAAGGGTCATGTGAGGGTCAAATGCTTGGTTGCCCAGCCATGGTTCTGAAGCTCCTAAAACTCTGAACTTTTAGAAGAACCTTGGAATACATGGTAATTGGAGCCTCAAACTCTCAGTGCTTTGCAAGAAACGACTGAGTCTTGTAACCACGTGTCAAGAGATGACCTGCGAATCCAAACTTCAAGGTTGTCAGGAAAACATAAGTGGAGTTTGACTTATATTTTCCCACTAGAGGGATACCAGGAAAGACAGTCGGCCCCGCTGGTGGTTGGTGCAGCTATAAACTTTGAGGCTGGGATAGGTTGTTGAATGTTATACTGGGAGAAGATAAGCCCAAGACACCTTTGTGACCATGTCCTTTTTGGCTCTACACACGACTTCAGTGAGTGATTACTTTATCTTCATTTACTACAAGGTCCAATTTCTCTGTGACTGCTTCTGGCACTTGGGTTGCTATTTCCCTCCGGGGTTCTCAGCACTCTTGCTCCTACTAAATGCACGTTGTGTCGTAAATCGCTCTGGTGTCTACTGAAAGCCTGTGATGTAATGATAATCTTTACACTCTCTTCTCCAGTCCATGATAACATACACAATATAGTGATGTAAAAAGGGGCCAGGGAAGCTTCTAGAATGGACAGAGATCTGTGACCGTTCCTCTACAGACTCTTGGAATGGCTGCTCCTTGGCCCCTTCAGCGACAGACTATCGCAAGGGAGCACTGGAGTCCATCTCCCCATCCAGCTGGCTGCAAATCAAAGCGGCCATTATCAAAAGGGACGATGCAGACTCTTCATAAACTCCCCGCGCGCCCAGTGGCTTCCCGCTGTGTTCACACAAATGAACGACTGCGAGGAAAAAAGAAAGGGAAGAAAACCAGAAAAACAATCAATCTTCAAATGATGGCTAAATATTTTTTGTTTTTTTGTACCGGGTGGGGAGGGGAGGTTCGGCCTTGTGATTTATTGCGTGACACTTGTTTGAGGATGTAATTGGGACAGTCGTATGAGCATAAACACAGCCTGGTTTGGCCCACAGCTGGGGAGCTGCTTCAGTGTCCTCGAATACAACAGCCTGCTGCACCACAAGACTATGAAGAGGGACCCAGGCAGCTGCTGCAGATCTGACACAGTCGATGGATTTAGTTCTGTGTATCCTTCTTCTAAACAGTGCTTTCCTATCAATCTGGAGTGTCTGATCCTATCCAAAAAGGGGATGTGAATTTTTAAAACATTTGGGTGAATATTGTGGCTTCACCTCAGTGACATAGCAGCTATTCAACTAATTAACTAATCTTTAGTTGTACTTTGACAAAAAGACTGGTGTGAATTGGTTGTCCAAGCTAGACCAGCTGTTTCATTTAACATATTATTTCAACTCCTTTTAATGGGTGAGATCACAATTATATGATTTACCGTGTTCTTCATCGAATGAGATAGTGATTATATGACAATCACAAGTGGTAACGTTGACCAACAGAGTATAAGAAGCACTTAATAACTGCCTGAATTTAATCAGGGTTTTATGGGGTATTGATCACGCCATAGTTTCTATAAGCAAAAGCTTAAAAAAATGATAAGTTGATTTACACCACAAGCCCATGGCATATAATAAATCACATGTACGTATTCCACTGTAATTTAATATAGTGATTCAAGTGCTTTAAGCCAATCATGAACTATTTTTAAGAACAAAGAAGCAAATTTCAGAAACACAGAAACTGAGGTTGTATTTTCTTGGGCAGTTTGACACTAGCGGATGGGCATTCGTTTCCTTCTTTGGGTGGAAAATATTACTTAGTGAAAAACTGAACCAAGTGTGTGAATATATCTTGGGGAGAACAATGATATATGAATAGTGGGAAGTACCCGTATAGCGGAGATGGAGGTACCTCTTAGAAGAATCTTTTTAACAAGACAGATGTGAAAGGATAATTTCTGGTGCATTTAGAATGGGATACCGATCAGTGCTTTCGAATTATCACATGAAATTTCTGTCTTTTTTACATGTATTTCTTGATTATTCAGTATCATTGGGCGGACTGATTTATTGTTTGCCCTGTTTTATATTATAGGAAGGCTGTAACCCCCCTATTCCCCATAAAATACGCCTAAATTTTGACCCCAACAACTCTCCCTTCCTTCACTGAGGCACATCTCACTCTCGCTCCAACTCCTGCCAAAATAACCCCTTTTATTTACATCTCCTGAAGGAGATCTACTATTCTTGCAAGGCCGAGTATATTTCAATTCGCACATCTCCATCTGGACTGAATGACACACCTGAATGGTAGAGAAGATGACTTTTAATAATTCAGGTGAAATGCGGAAGCTGTCGGGAGGGATGACTAAGACATATCTGGCAACAAGTTTAAGAAGCCCATTTATGTCTCCTCTACTTGTGGAAGGGGCTGCTGGTGAAGCATTTTGCCTCTGGAATTGGGGGGAGTTCGGCGGGATGACTGATGCGGGGGGTCCTTTTTGTCTAAAATTATCAATGTGACTTCATCATCATATTGTCATCGATTGATTCGTCTCCCTCCTGATTCCAGAGCATGATACTCAGTGCAATCTTGGGCAAGTTGGTATTGAATTTACTCACTCAGAATTTACTTCTTTTCTACTATTTTGGGCTTTGAGGATCCAAGCTGTCATCTGGAGAGAATGGTCTGGTTTCTCTCGTTGTCCTGTGAAAAACACGGTGCAAGACTCTCAAAACTCTTGGGCAAAATATTGCTGAGAGCGAATAGGTATCATTACATGAGTGGTACTGGCATTTCTCAAGTTTTCTGTCTACCCAGAGAGAAAAAATATATTTGTGCTAATTAGGGAATACACAAGCCAAGCAGTTTCTTGGATCTTCCTGAATAGTCCTTTCTGAACGTCCTCTTATTTTTCAACCCTTTTCCATCCTTTAAATGTTTTGTGAGCGATGTATTTGGATAAATGATAAGCAAATTCTCATGCTATGTGCACTGCCCAGTCCTAAAAAAGTCGCCGTTTGAATTAAAATTAGCCAATTCTTAAGAGCCTATGACTGAATCATTATTGCAGTGATGAATGAGTTTCAGCTGGCAATAACTCTTTTAACCCTAACTAATTCAGTGTGTTGCTTCTCATTTCTTACACAAGACGTATTTCATGGTTGTTGAAAAGATGTTACTCTGTTTCAAGAGAGACAAATTATTCACCAGCAACAAGCAAAGAAAACAGCTAAGCAGAATGATGAAATCACTGAACTTGGGTCACAATCAGTCCTACAGTTTAATAAAACCTGAGATGATAATGGTGAACTTTCAACTTCTTGAGCCAGATAAAAATCATGAATGATCATGATCGGAGATCACTAAAATGCCCGGCGAAGTCTCGTCATAAAAAACTCAACAGTAAATCTCAAGGCAATTTTAAATTGTGAAAGTAAGAACATTTATATCTTCACTATGCGACAAGAACTTGGAGAAATGGGACTGAACAGCAGTGTGGCCACAACAAAGTGTAATGCCCCTCCCCTTTAGCATTCCTTTTCCTGGCTACCTGCCCTCGCTCAATTATTCAGTTATCCTCAGTTGTCTTCAGTTAATGGTTAGCACCTGTTCTCTTTTAGTTAATGAAGATTCCCTGTTTTATTTAAAGCTTAATTTCTCCTTTCACGGGCAGGTAGCCATAGTCTGTTCCCCGTTTTTGTTGTGTGCACTCCCTTTCAGTTCTCCTGAAAGTTTTGTATTTGTGTTTATTATATTGCACTTATTACTTAATAAAATCCATGTCCCTGCACATGAGTTCTCAGCCCCACTCTTTGTCCTTTAAAATGGTGCCCTGGCACCATTTTAACATCTCTGGGTGCCAGGGCGTGACAGATGGCTACCTGTGGACCCAGCAGGGACATTCACACCTACCCACCCTGGATCACTCCCTCCCTTTTTTTTACCCTTAAAAGCCGGGCGTGTATGCGCACAGCAAGTGCAATGGCTGCATTCACACGCTTTCCTATGCCCCGCTCCAGTTTGCCCCGGCACAAAAAGGCCAGTTTGCCCCGGCAGAAGAAGGCCAATGTGCTCCTGATCCAGTAGTCTGCTTCTCTCTTAGCTTCAGCCTTCAGCCTAGTGCTCCCTCGTGGCCCCAGCAGTCAGCCTGTCAATCCAGCAGTAAACCTGCCGTTCCAACCAAAATTCTGCCGCCCAGCAGTGAGTCTGCGGCTCCAGCAGCCAACCTAAGGCTCCAGCAACCAACTTGCAGCTCCAGCAGCAAGTCTGTTGCCCCAGCAGTAAATCTGTGACTCCAGCAGTCAGCCTGTCACCCCCCTGTGGCTCCAGCAATCAGCCTGTCACCCCCTTGCGGCTCCAGCAGTCAGCCTGTCATTCCAGCAGTAAGCCTGCGGCTCCAGCAGTCAGCCTGTTCCCCCAGCAGTAATCCTGCGGCTCCAGCAGTTAGCTTGTTGCCCCCTTGTGGCTCTAGCATTCAGTCTGTCATTCCAGCAGTAAGACTGTGGCTCTGGCAGCAAGTCTATCCCCTGTCGCCTCCTTGTGGCTCCAGCAGTCACCCTATCGGCCCAGCAGTCAGCCTTTCTCCCTAGCACTAAGCCTGTGGCTCCAGCAGTCAGCCTCTCGCCCCCTTGTGGCTCCAGAAGTTAGCCTGTCTCCCAGCAGTAAGCTTACGGCTCCAGCCCCGCCCGACTCCAGCCTATACTGCAGCGCACGGCCCGACTCCGGCCCAAGCTGCAGAGCCACACCCATCTGGAAGCCTTGCCTTGGGGGTTGGGGTGTACTGTAATGCCCCTCCCCTTTGGCATTTTTTGCGTGGCTACCTGTCCTCACTCATTTATTCCATTATCCTCAGTTCTCCTAAATTCATGATCAGCACCTGTTTCCTTTTAAAGGTTCTCTTTTATTTAAAGCATAGTTTCTCCTTTCACGGGCAGGTAGCCATAGTCTTTTCCCCCCTTTTTGTTGTGTGCACTCCCTTTCGTTCTCCTGAAAGTTTCGCATTTGTTTTTGTAATATTGCACTTATTACTTAATTAAATCCACATCCCTACACTTCGGTCCTCAGCTCTACTCCTTGCCCTGGCACCCTTTGAACATCTTTGGGTGCCAGGGTGTGACAGACAGCCACTTCTTAGTGAGGCTAATCAGGAAAAGATGACTTCAATTTGCAAGGAAACATTAAAACTGGACTGTGACTCAGTAGAAAAGTTCATATGATCTGAGGAGTTCCGATTTACTCTATTCCAGAGCGATGGGCACATTGTGGTAAGTAAGGACACCCACGAAGCGATGCTTTAGTCATGTTTAGTGCTCACTGCACAAGGCTCTGGAGGTAGTGTTTTGATCTGGGGTTGCTTCAATTGGTCAGGTCTAGGCTCAGCAATGTTATGCAGCAATAAACTGAATTCATCAGTCTACCTAAATATACTGAATGACCAGTGTCCCATCAATGGACTTTTTAATCCAAAACAGCACAGGCATATTGCAGGATGACAAGGCCAAGATTCATCAGACTCAATTCGTGAAAGAATGGTTCAGTGAGCTTGAGGAATCATTTTCACACATGAATCGGCCACCATAATCTAGACCTTAACCAGCTGAAATGTGCTAGATGTGCTGGAGAAGGCTTAGCAGAGTGGTTTGACTCACCCATCTTCAATACAAGATCTCAGCCAAAAATGAATGCAAATGTGGTTGGAAATAAATGTTGAAACATCGCATAAGATAGTCAAAAAAATGCCACAACAAATGTGTGCCAGAATCAAAGCTAAAGGCAGCCTGAAAAAAATGCACCTTCACACACACACACACACGCACACACACACACACACTCCACACAGTAATGACTGAAGACTGAAGCAGCCTTCTGAAATACTTTCCTCCATTTAAAATATCCCTGTATTCCCTGTATTTCTTTCTCTACTTTTTGCAGTTAACAAAAAAAAGTGCATGAATTAAATAAAAAATACTGTTTATATCTATTTTTGTAATTTGTCTTTCATGGCATGTGGTTCTTACCCTTTAAAGTGCAGTCCCTTTTTCAGCAAATTTCCTCCCAAACTAAAATGCTTAGCGACTGCTCTTCAACCACATTGATTACAGCCATAATCATGGTCTCATTCGAGAGGTGACACTCAGTAGATTGCTCTCAAAGTCAGAATTGCTGGGAATACACTGTAAATATAAGTTTTTGTCTGACAGGTATTTTATAGGCTTTCTTCTGCCCCTATGCTGCTGTGACCAAGTCTCATCAGCCTAGCAAAATAATACAGCCACAGCCAGAAGCCCAACCCACTGCAGGGTCAAATAATATGATTGTGACCAAAAATGAATATTTTACGGATTTTTTCTCGGGTATGTTCGTGTGTGTTCCAACAAACAATTTTGGAGAGTCCGAATTGCTGTGCGTTCCTAGCCTCAGTCACGTTCGTTTTAACAATAGTTTTAGAACTTCCTCATTTCAGGTTGTTTTGCCCATATGGAGCCACATCCCACTCCAATATACCCTTCCAATTCCTTGCACTGGTGTGCGATTGTATATGCGTTATAACGTTGCTTCGAAAACTCCCTTGCTTCATTGACAAAATCTCCCTCTTGTCAAAAACCTTAGAAACAATTCCTCCTCATAAAAATTAATTCCTTGGCTATCATTTGCATCCGTCTTTTGGATGTTTCAGGCCGCTGGCTGTCTGTGTATCAAGAATTTGATATTCCTGTTATACTGGAGTGAGAGTTGATGGGCTAAAACACTTAATGTTCTGTAACATCAGTACATAATAGCCAGTGGGTGCATTTATTTTGTTCCTACAGAGGTACAATACTATCTACAGCACTGCCTCATGAGCAGAAATGCTAATTATGGTGAGAATCATGAAGACACACAGCTACTACCTCTATGGCAAAATCGATTCGGTGATGTTTGTCCAAGCTTGTTTGTTTTGTGGATTAAAAACTATTGTAAGTTTTTATCTCAAGACTGCTAGCAAGGTAAGAAAATTGATTTCAACATATTTTGACAAATCATACCAATGCTGTACAACTGAACCTATGGGACTGAATGGTCAGGCTGAGGGTTGCTATGACACAATTTTAAATGCATTTTCACTATCGTGTCTCATCTTTCCCATTAATTTTGCTTTAATTCCTGCACATGTACCAGCACCTTGTTCATTGTTTGCCTGCTTCCCATTTGAAGCCACACCTCCCTGCACAAACCTTTGCTCCTCACCCCTGAGCCCAATGTAATTAGGCTCTTTCTTTCCCTTTATATTCAGCCAGTTGGCGTAAGCCCAGAGTAAGTTTGTTTAGCCTCTTCTCCAGTGTCTAGCTTATGAGCTGGTTTTCTTCTGAGACTTCTGTGTGTGTGATTTTTTTCTAGTTTTGACTTCCGCTTTTGTCTAACCCTTTGTGTATGATTGATTACACATGTTTGAGTTTGATGCAGACAACAAATTAAACAATTAACAAAAACTAAGTCATGCTAATTGCAATTGATAATAGGAAATAGGATAATTGCAGAACTTCAACTACGGTAAGTAGGCAATATCAAAACTAATTGGTTGGTGAATTATAAATTTCTATAGACTATTCCCTCAAACAGGTAAAAGTGCAAAGAATATTTTTTATACATTTGTCTCCTTTTCTTTTTTGAGCGCTTATATTTATCTGTGTGAATAGTAATAAATCTACACCTTTATGGGTGAGACCAATTTTTTTCTTTTCTTTTTTTGTGGCATGCAGGTACTATGTTTTCATTTTATTCAATTAGTCCTATGCAGCTACATCACTTAGTAGTCCAGTTTGTTGGCTTGAGCACATTTTTCTCAGTTTTTGTAAAAAACTGAAAAATGAGATGAAAAAAAGATACGATGAATGATGAATATTTGATAAGACATCATTGAGAAAGCTTTGATGGTTTTATTTAAGTGCTATTCAGGGCGCCACTTTATGCATGACCCTCAATTGTTTGAAGTGCAGTTATTTTGAAAACTTTAAACAACGACCAGCAAATTACACTTGGCCTGTTGAGTGTCAGGAAAAAAGAAAAAGCAGCGCACACAGGTTTGGTCCAATCAACTGGTCACTATCCAGAGTTATTTAAATTCCTTTAAAAAAAATAAATAAATAAACAAAAAGGCGCAAGCTTTATTCCTTCCAGTGGAATACGGGGAATGGCTAATCAGAAGGCCACCTTTGGTGCGGACGCATGCATTCATCATCATCCCTGCAATGTCACTCACATTCACAATCCCTCCCTGTTTCCAGCTCTTTTGGCCTCCTGAGAATCCGCAAGCCAATTCCCATCACTCCCAGGATTTTCTCTCCTCACCAATAAGTTGGGACTAGGACACCCATGTTCCCTCCAAGAGTTGGTCTCTATTTGGGCAGCAGGAGAAAGCGAATATACAATACTCCGAAGCCATGAGGGGTCAGCATCCTCTTCAGAGCCGGTAAAACAGACCTCCCATGTGTCAGATCTCCGGAGAGCGTAATCAAGCCTCTTTTCATCCTCCTGAGTCAAATTTGGGTCGAATACATGAGTAATTGAGATAATGGCAGATCAATTTGCAATAAAAGGCACCAATATTGCTGTTGTAATGATGCACAATTTACTCTTTAACTGTACAACTAATTTCTGCTAGGTCTAATAGGACATTAAACTGTTTCTTTTTTTCTTTCTTTACAACTATCCCACAAAGATTTTAAACTCAGCGTGACATATCAAAATGCCTCAGTGAACAATGACTCGCATGTGGTAGCTTGTGTATGCTCTGCATGTGTTCTGTATTGAGCTAATGCTACAGAGGGGCAAAGACCTACCCGCAAATTTCAAAGGAAGTGTATCCTCCTGATAGTCATAGTTGGTCATGTTACGCTTGAAACACAAACACCACGGCTGACGCCACCATGTATTCACTTTCGGGCCAAGTGTTACTTAGTTTTATTGTTTTAAGTGTAAGCATGTAGAGCCTTCAAGGATTTGGCACCTGATTTCCTTTATGTTTTGAAGTCATTTTCACGGAAACAATGATAAAAATCTGCTGGCCCAGAGCAAACACTAGGAGAGTTAGCCATTTTTTTTTTTTAAGACAAAAGGGCAGTTTTGTGGCACTCTTTGAAAAATCAAAGGGGTTTTCAGGGATGTATTTCTCAGTCAAATTTTACCATGCTATTGATTAAACAGCCCTGTTTCATTTTGTCTCCCCTCCGGCTTCAAATATGATTGGCAGCATTACCCATGACTGATGGATCACAGAAAAATATGCTGCCTTGGTGTTTGCTTTTGCAACCTTGTATAATCACCAGGCCACCAAACTGTCTCAATGTCCCACATGAAGACCAGTCCCATGGGGCATATTCAAGAAATGTCTGTGTGAAAATTCCTTGAAGTGGTCCAAGGAACATCTGCAAAGCAATCAAAACCAGATCCACTCTTTCATGTTCTTCTGAATAATTGGAAATTCTGAGTGTTTGTTGTCTCCCGGAATATATTTCGGAACATATGTTTGCCTAATTTGCATGTAGCTCATTGGATGAATCAGACTTAGATGCAGAGGCAATGTTTAAAAAAAGAAAGGGATGGGGAGGGGTGAGACTGCTTTTTCGATCAGAAATTTTCCTTTTTGGGCTGAAATAACCACAGACCACATTCCTGCCTTGGACCTCAGCGCAGGTGCGGCCTTCGATCTCAGGGGAGACCTCGTCGGGTGCGGTTAGCGGGATAATTCTCACGAGCGAAAACCAGACCTTGATTGCGTTTGTATCCGTGGTCAGGCAGAACTGAGAACATTTGGTGTATCTTAGCTTCACCTCAAGTGAATGGAGAACATGTGAGCTAATGAATAGCACCTGCACTACTGTGTAGACCCACCTCCCACTGGGGTCTGGCCATTTCACTCAAATTCCTCCCAAGCCCAACCCAATGAAGGGGGTGGGGATGTGGCAGTGAATATTCCCTTCCAGGATGTCCAGATCAGTGGTTACACCAACATTTACTTCCCCCACAGTACCCTAGTGACAGCGAGGATTTGCGGATCTGGAGGAAACAAAGGTCCGACCGAAACGCCGCCGAGTTTGACTCTGCCGTGGATGGACTCTGCTTAAATGAAACTCTGATCCCTGAAATTCTTCTGCAAACATACAAAAAAAAAAAAAACAGTTGATGTACAGTATATGAAAAATAAACAAATTAAAATTAAAACACTTAAACTATGTTAGTCGCCCAGGGTATGAGCACATTGGCGGGGAAAATAAATAAAGTAACTTAATGCGGCGATGGATGTGGGGAGCGAGTCAGAGGAAAAGGCAAAATATCCACATCATTTATTTTTCTAGCCGACATCGTTATCCAAAGCACTCGTGTTTTCGCAGCTCCATAGCTCCTTCTCGTATGGCCGTGTTTTCACAGCGCGGTTTCGGGGAAGCCACTCTGCTTTAAGTGCTTTTTGGTAACGGCCACTTTTCCAGGCAGTATTAACACATAGTAAAAAATCCCCAATTCTACCTTCACCCAGCGCCCCCCCCCAACTACTACCACAGGCCTGGTTTTTTGCACTCAGAAACAGACAGTGCTCCAGGAATCCTTGAGAGACTGTCTTTTTGACAGGTTTACTGAATGTGACAGTTTGCAGTGAGGCCTCTTCCCTTAGGGGAAATGATCTAAAGACAAGTAAGCCTCATGGCTGTCAGGTGTATAAAAAAAAAAACAGCCCAGAAAACATTGAAATACTGCAAAAAAAAAATTAGACAAAGGTAGTAAGGGACAGGGGAGGATGGTGGAGGTCGTTCAAATTGATCGGGGGTGGGGTTGTGAGCCAATGGCGTAAATGCGGTACTATATTGCGTGCATCTTATTTTGTTTCTGTTGTGGCTGCTTCTATTATTTTGACAGTCTGAGAGAGCTATCTTTTCCTGCAACAATGCACGCGCTAAATAAATGTCCAAAAAACCTCAACCCACAGCAAGTAAGTTTGTCCCTGCAGCTAAATATAAAATGTGGCCCACCCAATTTGCCATGATAACCACAAACCCGCATGGTACGCAACTGAAGGTTTGTGCAGGAAATGTGGAAAGTGAGATGGGGAAAGATAATGTGCCACTAATGTAACGAGAAATAAAAAAACAGATCACTATCGAGAACAAATGTGTTCGGAACCAGGTCAAATCCTGCTCAGCTCTGAGTTTTCCTGAAAACCATTCATCCAAATCAAGAGTGTGACTAAATACTCAAAAACTGCAACCTAAATAAATTATTTTGAAATACGGCAAAATTGTGAGTTTTGCAAACATGGTGTGAGTATGACATTAAGCATGAAGCCAAAGTTGTTCATGGTACATTTTCTTTCACAGAACATTAAAGATTAAATTGTATTAGTGTTCTGAACTCACAGTGAGATTTCTGCAGTAGTGTGACTCTTTTTCAGCACCTGTGGAGGTCTACATATTCTTTGGTCCAAATTTAAACACCGAAAATGTGTTGGATAACTCCTCTTGTTTCTGTGTTTGGGTCAAAATGATCGACCTTTGAAAATATATGCAATTTTGATTAGAGAGTTTTCTGAGTGAGTTGAGAAAGAAGTTCCAGCCCTTTCTACCTCTCTGCGCTAAAATGTGAATAAATGTGAATGAGCTACCTGCAGTTATCATTCTACTCCACTCTGCACTTCTGAATGTGGGAATACACAACGTGACACAGGTGTCAGATTTCTCGAATGTCTGATGGACACGCACCTCACAGTCCTGACTTTATGATTCTCCGCACGAGGACTCTAATTCCCCCGTGTCAAGATGCAGAATTTGTCTCCCATTTGCGTGAATGTCAAGGCTGGACGTAATTACTATTACAGTGATAACCTACTCAAACTGAATAAATATGTCAATTATAAGGCAAAGGCCTGGGTGAAATTCCTTGCTCTTTTCATTTTTATTTCTTTAATCAGGGGAAAGCTGAATGTGACACTAAAACAGCTAAAACAAACTCCCGCGCACCCCAGCGATAACGTCTCCTGTTATTCTGAACATGGAAGTGACCAAACATGGTGATTAATGAGGAAACTCAGAAATAAATGCTGTTCCAGTCATCTGTTTCCTCGGCGATGTTATGACAGGCATCAGCCAGCAGGTACTGCTCGGCTTTCACTTCCACCTCCCTAATTTGCCAACCTTTTCTGATGATTGTGGGGATCTTTTGCACCATGAAACAGGGTTTGAGGTGTGCATGGAACACATGTCAAACCCTTTCCCCGCACACTCACACACGCAAGTTCTGCTTGGGATTAGGGGAGGGTAGGTGGTCGTGGAGGGGTGGCAGCTCGGGTGCAGACCTGAAATGAGGGAAGGGTCATTCAGGAGCTTGTTCTAGGCTAGAGGTTCTCAACCTTATCCAGAAAGGACTGATATGAGTGCAGGCATTTCATTTCAACCGAGCCATTACGCACTTGATTTCAACAAATTAAGGTCCTGAGCTCAGACTCTGAGGGTTAATGAGTGAAATCAGGAGTGTAACTTCTGGCTGTAACAAAGGCCTGCGCTTACACCGGCTCAGTCTGGATGAGGCTGAGAATCCGGATCTAGGCCTCAGTCTGCGGTGACATTTGAATGCTGGTTTCTCTGCTCAATGCAGGGGTGTGGAAGATGAGAAAAAATTGAAATTTATTCTCATTAGCATGTTAGAGGGGCATAAGTTGAACAAAAACACCTTTTAAAGTGGAGGGAAAAAACAGCATCTTCAAGCATTGCACTGCGGACCTTGGCGCAGATTTAATTAGTGTTTTTATTTCAGAACGACAATTATGACTCTTTTTTTCGCTCTAAGAAAATAAATTTAATTTGTTCAAAAATGAGATAGATTTTAATTCTAAATACACAACAAATGGGATGAATTTTTTTTAATTTTTGCAATGCAATGCATGTGTTCTCAGTCCAGTGTTCTTGTACATGGCTCGTATCACACAAGTGTTACATTCAGTCACTGTTCAGGCGATACACTGAATGTAACCACAACTTTGAATGGACATAAACAAACTCCCATTATCGCTAAACTGAAGATTCTGAAGTCTGTTAAAAGTGAATATCAAAAACTAGCATAAAAAAGTTGAACTGCCCACATTCAGAATTTAATGAAACCGCACCAACCCACAATGCATAATTTGCATATGTCCATACTAAATGGCTGTGAGGAAGCATCAGACAGACACACAGACTGACAGACAAATACACACAGACAGACAGATGCAACGTATGGCCCATGGTGGCACTTTGCTGCACTGTGGGAAAAAGATCAACAGAAAAGATTACTCAGTTTTGAATGGTGTAGGGAAGAATGGTAAAACCGAGTGGCACAATCAAGACCATATTTCAGGTCAGCTGCGTAGTTTAGACTGGTTTTTCCATGTTTTCCATAACTCTTGGACAGTAAACAAGCTGCAGACAAGGCTCCTGTAAACAAAATGCCATCTGGACCCCTTGCGATGTCATCCCCCCAAACAACAACCTTCTATGGGGAACATAAATGATGACTCACTGCTCAATCACTGTAAAAATAAAAAGTTGACCAAACTTAAAGTAAGGCAATTAGCTGCAAAACATTTGTCAGTTCGCTCAGCTTTAAGTTGCAGGTTCTTTCGGAAATGATTTTGCTGAACTACTGAGACTTGAAGCTCAGCAAACTTAAAAGTGCTTTACAGCTGGTTTGCTTACGTTTTAGAAAATTAGTCAACTTTTTATTTTTTACAGTGCAGTGGGCCCACCATTTTTTAAGCTGTGTGGCCAATCGTGTACCACCATTTCCTCTCCCCAGGGTTAAATATAATTAATTGTTATAATTTTGACTTCTCCTCTCTGTATATCCATTCTGACATTTTTGAGAAATTTATTAGGGGAACCAAAAAACTTAGGTACTCACTTTGGAGAATTTCAATCCATATTCAAGGGAACAAATGTCTAACGCTGGACAGTCTCAGTCTATCTGCGTCCTGTGTGTGCTGATGTATATGTATGTAAATACGTGCAAGTGCGTGTGTCTGTATGTGAGTGCATGTGCCGGCACATACGTATATTTGTGTGTGTGTGTGTGTGTTTTGTGCATGTGTGTGATGGACAGAGAAAGATACCTTAATCCCTTACCCCCGACAGAATGGGTCAGCTGTAGGGATCCTTGTAATTTCCTCCCTTTTATTTCCTACCTGTGGTTTTCCAGACCTTTCCATCGGCTACTCACTGGCTGAAAAATCACTCCACATCAATTTTTACACTGCAGGCATTTTAGTGAAACCACATTCGGCCGTTTCCTACCTTCAAATTTATTTTCAAATCGGCCTCTCTCTCAGGTCACCATCCAGAAACAAACTCCCGTGTCTGTTCAGCAGAGAGAGAGGGAGACAGAGAAAGGAGGAGAAAATAAAATGAAGAGAGAGATAGAGTCGGCCATAACACATCTCCTAGTGTTTGCAGCTGGCCACAGCTTCTGATGAGAAGGAATCAGGAAGATCAAGGACTGTTAGTTTTAGTAGAGGCCTACGAGGGCAGTCGTGCTCTGCGTCTCCCTCCCACTTTACCCCCTTTATCAACAACCTGTCAGCAGCCACCATCTTGCATTACATTACAGTTACTCAGCTGACACTTTTATCCAAAGCGACTTATAGTTGATTTGACAAAGCAGAAACATGGGGTTGAGGTGTAGGTTATCTTACACTGCAAAAATAGCTTTCTCAACAGATGTCTTTAGCCTTATTATGTATCTTATTTTTTTCTGCATCAAGTAGAAAATATTAGATTGTTTCAGCGTTGCAGCGTGCAAGTACAACTAATATACCCTGTTGGCAAATCGCAAAATATAACAAATTATGCCAAATTCTTGTCTTACTGAGCAAAAGAAAAGGTTGATGTCATACTAAAACTCTAGATTGACAGGTTTTGGTGACTGCAGTGTGCATTCAAGTCAAACATCAGATCTTTGATACACCTTCATCCCCCCCCTCTGTAAAATGGTTGAGGTTTGTCTTGACAAGTGTTTCTTTCTTCACTGCAATGAGATTTTAGTTCATTTTTAAGATTAGAATAGTACTTAGTTTACATTTTTTTGCAGGAGAAACAAAATCAGTCTCATCAAGAAATTTAATCTAGTACTCAGACTAAAACACTTATTTCAATTACCTTTTTTTCAGTGAGACAAAAATTCTGCCAATGTGGTAAGATAATTTTGACTCATTTCTTGATTAGCCAAGTGAGTAAGAAAATTTCTCATCAAGCACTTGGTAACATAAATTATGCTGGCGTACAGTCCTTGCTATGTTAGAGAGAGATTGCTTCAATGACATGAAGACAGAGCTCAGAGTGTCAAGAGCACAAAGTCAAGTATCTTGCTGGTCTATGTACTCCACAGTACCGCTGGGATCTTGGGAGGGGGTAGCCGCCAGGTGTCAAAACTCAGTTTATCGGGCGGCCGCGACTTCAAACATCTCTCGTCCCTGAGCGCCCCCCCACTCCCTGCCGTCTTCTCAGCTGTGGTCCGCAGAAGCCTGAGACCTCCGACCCCCTTTTGCGGAACCCCCACCCCCCACCCCACCCCCCGTCCAAACACAGCACAGATAAAAGGGGCGGTGTTTATTATAAGATGAAGGGGGGAGGGGGGTGGTAGGGCCTTGCTTCCCCGTGTGGGGCTAACAGGTGGTATGCGCAAACATGGCAGTACGTGATAGCCATGTATGCTGGAGTAAAGGAGAGGCACGGAGAAGTAGGGTGAAAGAGAGAGAGGGAGCAGAGAAGAGCCAGGGAATGAAGGGGAATGGAATGAAAGAAGGAGAAAGACATGGGGGGAGATGGAGAGAGAGAAGAGGAGTTCTCGTGTATGACCTTTGACATTTGACCTCCAGTCACTCCTACTACTGCCGCTGCTGTTTCACCTGGACACAGCTCCCCATAAGACAGGGAAATACGTTCTGAATCCAAGTGCCTAATCAGCGTGCAGTGAATATGCCCCATGAGTAACACCAGCAGAGAAACTCCAATTCTTTTTCTAAAGAAAATCAGAGTAATGTGCTGGGCTGGATGAGTTAGAGCAGTTAAAAATGATCACTGTCCTCCCACATGGCTCAAGTTTACATTACTTTGCTGGCCTCCAGGTGCCTTTGCGGAAAACCTCAGCACTGTTGCTGTTCTCCACCCAAAACAGTGTTCTTAAGCAACGGTCAAATAGAGGAGCATAGAGAAAATGCAAAAATGCAAAGCAAACTATTAGAAATCAAATGAAAGCCCGATGGGAGGGAGAAATGGCACACTGGTTTTTAGGGGGAAAGATACGGTCTGCACACACTCCGAAATGCTCCCAAATTCACTCCGCCAAACGACACCATTAATATTTCCTTTGAAAAAAAAAAAAAAGAGTCATGCTTAATTTCTTCCATATATCTGTCTTTTTTCCATCCTTTATTCTTATTAGGGGGGGATTTTTTTAAGAGGGTTAAAGCAAGTGAGTTGTCGCCACCCTGTGGTCAACATGAGACATTGCCGTCTAATTCATAAAGGCAAAACGAGTGCTGAGTAAAGAATTTAAGTGTGTAATTAGAGAGAGTAATTAGTGACATTCACACACATACACACAAATAAACAAACATGCATGCACGCACACATATATGCACATCCGCACAAACACATATACATACAAACCAAGTGAAAAGCACAGTGAAAGCAGTGCAAATAAGTCTCTCGTATCCAGCACCCATTATGCACTGGTTCTGTGGAGGCAACTAACAAGCAGATGGGTGCAGATCTGAAATACCCTCAAAATGAGCACATCTCAACAGGGGGTACAGGAGCTGCCAGCGGGTCCTGGAGATGAACTACTGAATGCCTCAATCACAAAACACTGAGACATAAGTCATGATTAAGTTGATAAATAGCACAAAGGAAGCATTTAATCCCAGACACAACATAATAACTATTCCTTTAATGGGTTTAACTGGATTGTGCTTGGTTAAATGCATTTGAGTTGCTATGATAGGTAGACAAGTTACATGTCAGATTTATGAGAAAGTTTTTTGGAATGAATATGATGTACCTTAGAATTTCGCGGCGAGGTGGCACAGTGGGTAGCAATGTTGCCTCGCAGCAAGACGATTGTGGGCTTGAATTTAGTCCGGGGCCTTTTTGAGTAAAGTGAGATGTTCTCCTAATTTTCACATGCGTGTCTTCCGTGAACTCTGTTTTCCTCTCATAGTCCAATTTCAAACATGTCAGGCTTATTGAAGACTCTAAATGGCCCGCAGGTGTGAGTGCGTGAATTGTGTGTGCGCCCGTAAAGCTGTCCAGGGTGTGTCCCTGCCTTTCACCCACTGTTAGCTGAGATAGGCTCCAGCCATGGATGGATATGATGTACACAATGGTGCCTAGGAATACATTTTTCATTTTCTGCAAATACTATATATTGGTAGTGATTTGAGTGGGATTTCAGACGAGTGGTACATTCAAGTGAAAGAACCTATCATTTTGGAGTCAGAATGTTTTACTGGTTATTTCCCATTGAAAAAACTCAGTAAAAACCACCAAGAATAAGACTCAATAATCAGAACAATAAACTTGTCATTTTAAAAATTTTCCTTGCTCATGTACATGGCAAGTAACCCAGCACAGCAATAATAGCAGCAACAGTGACGAACGATATCTTGGAGATCTATTTCAGAGTGTTTCATTTTCTAGTTACATGAATGATACCAACCCTGATAGCCAATCAAAATCTATCTGAACTTTTCGGGCATTGCATTCAAAATGGCAGATCACATAGCCGAGAGACTTCTCAGTGAACCATATCAATCATCAGTGCGAGTGCTCACAGCATAATTGTCATAGTTGTCTGTATAGTTGCAGTTCTTAATGTCGATAAACCTTATCTCTACAATCCTGCATTTTCAAACAGGACCCTTTCTTGTATATCTGATGTTCTTGGTTCAGGTACAGTGCTATTATTGCCCCCATGAAAACAATCCTTAACTCGATCAACTGTAAACAGAATGCAAGCGATCAAAATGTCTTTGGGCCTCCGAAGGAACATGTTTTTATATAATACCAAGATAATACTCCACACTTTCATTTCTAGAACCGCACTGTGAACAAAAAGGGCATATAAAAACGGTAAAAATTACTCTACAGCCGTAATAATGTCATTAGTGGAAAGTTCAGAAACATAGGAAGAAGATAGCTAAGAATGGTCATTTGGGACACAGTGAGCTGTCAGGAGAGACTGACTGTTACACATGCGAAACACAGCCATGATCTCGCTCTTTTCAGTAGTCTGGAAGCTGGCTCACTCGTATAACATCACATTACACGACAATCATTTAGCAGACCCTGTTATCTACAGCAGCTTTGCAATTAGCTATGGTCTTACTCTCTGACATCCCACAGGCAAGCCAGAGCAGTGGATATGACTCATCACAGGGTCTTTACATTCACAGATTAGGAGGGGGGCGAACTATCCCCGCACTAGAGTAGCAGCAGGTGGAGGTTAGATCACTGTTTCTGGCAGCCGCTGCTGGGTGTGAAGCACCCCGGTGGTTGAACCTGCTCCACAAAATGCAGTCGTCCCTCCATCATTCATTAATGAGTAAACAATCAAGTGGCGCTGCTCGGTCATTGCGACGGCCAGTAGAGTTTAAGTCATGGAACGGGAATAAGTATATAAATAAGCTGTTTGAAAACCTTTTTTTTTTTGCTTTATGGATAGAGGAGTGTGGGTTCCCTTTTTCCCCCATGTAAAGTGAACCTGTCCCTGCTCGAGCTGGATCATCTGTCCTGTTCTCAGAAGCAGTGAAAACAGGAGGGTGTTGACCTTGGAGGAGTGGAGCTGGAGTGAGACTGCAGGTGTAATGTTACGTTAGGCTAACCTACCTTGAGCAACAGAGCAGTGCTGTTCTGGTGGAGTGTAAAAAAAATTAAAAAAGGGGCCAAGCCAAAAATGGAAAATATGAAGCTTTTAATGGTCTTAACTAGAAGTCATTGGTCAGTAAATTAGTCAAGATTAAGCTAATACACTCCCGAGACCTTCTGTGCAACCATTTGCTCTTTAATTATTGCTGCAGTGAACTGTTTGGGGGAAAAGGCTGCAAACCCCTTCACTGTGCAGCTGAGCTCTGAGCTGCTTCACTGTGAAAAGTCAATTTATGCTTTAAAGTACAGGAGATCATTGCACAAAGGCTTGCTTCTCACAATAAAAGTTGTTTTCTTTTCAGATCAGATCTAATCAGATCTAATTTTAATAAAAATACATTTTATTTATAATGTGCCTTTCAAGAAACCCAAGGTCGCATGTGGCGTAAACAAATAGAAGAACATAGGACATACATAAAAGACATAAGCAAGTATGTAACTCTTCAACAGAAGCCTGGCTGCAAATATCCACAAGGCTTAAACATCTAAAGGAAATAAACACACAGAAAATCTATCCTGTAGTAAGTTACTTTATCTAATTAATTCTTGCAAATTTCCTGACCGATCATTCGTTGCTACCATTAAAACCTTGATATTTTGTTATATTTGGGTTCGCCCTTTTTTTGTCTAAGAGTGTAAGGGTCTCACACACACAAACAAACACACGCATGTGCACAGACACGCACACATTGCACATCCATGCGCACAAGCATACACGTTTATGCAGGCATGCGCACAACCAAGTGTGAACACACATGCATATCACAACATATACACACAAATCGAACGCATTCATATCAAACATGCATGCACATATACACGCACGCAGACACACAAACAGGGGACATACATGTGTGTGCATTGTAGGCACAATGAGCGCACATATGCGCACACACAAATACTTGTGTTCACAAATACGTACACACATCACACATACTGCATACACACACACACACACACACACACACACACAAAACAATATTATGCCACTATTGCCCGATACATTCACAGCTGCTCAAAGTGACATAAATTCAGTGCAGTAAATGAAAACTGAAGATTTTTACAATATCACAGGGTCCATAGCAGAATCAAAGCTGTAGTACTGACACTGAGCTGAACATATCTGAAGAAGCTTAAAGCATTAACAACTATTCGACTCATGCTTTCACCAAATGTGGCTTACAGTTGACTAGACTAAGCAGAGGCTAATCCCCCTAAGGAGCAATGTGAGGTTAACAGCTGTGCTCAACAGTGGTTATAGCAGGGAGTTGAGCCATTGACCTTTTAAGTCACAGTCAAACACCTTAATCTCGAGAACACTGGCCACCCCAGTCAGCTTTGAGTTAATGCAATACAGCAATATGGCTATAGTTTCACAGGTGTATTACAAGGAAAGTTCAAACTCGGCTACTTAAATGTAAAGCTGATAATTCTAACGCAAAACCACAACACTTACGGTTAAAGGTTCAGCACTGTGCGTCGTATTACACCGTCCTGCAGTGTCCCCCAGGACAGCGTACCCTGACCCACTAAAAAGACAGGGGCTCATTCCAATCAGTTATTTTTTAAAATCCTACCTCGCTTTCTTTCCTTCTTTATTTTTCTTGCTGTTCCCACATAGCAAAATTGGTCTGGCCCAATTCTGGCCCATATAATGTACTTCCACGGCCCAGTTCTGGCCCACAAACAGCAAGAATGACGGCCCTTTTGTGGCCCAGATCTGGTCTGCCGAAGCGGTGCCATCATTTCCAGACCTGGCCCACATCCGGGTAACAGACCACTTGCCATGCCAGCAGTCGCCCAGCAGTGCCGGCTTGATGCCGAATCCGGGCCAGACCCGTCTGCTATGTCAAGGTCAAGGTCAAAGTTATTTATATAGCACATTTAAACAACCGAAGTCTGCCAAAGTGCTGTACAAACTAGAAAGCACTAAAGTATTAAAATACAACTATAGACATAGAAAAATGTGGGTTAGCTCAATACTTTAGGGAGGCAAGAAAAGGCAGTAAAGACAGAGAAGGTAAAGGCTCAATCCCAACTTACCTACCTCTCGTCACCCCATCAACCCCATCAACGTTCACATCAAGGGACCGTCATGGGGAGGTCTGTCTCAATTTAATTTAAAACTCTGATAGTGAGACTGCATCTATGCTGACTTTGCCATCTCACTCTCCCTTACTGGAAGCAGGACGATTTTATATCGATCAGATGCATCTATTGGTGGTCATTGGGACGACTCCCCAAGTTTCCTGTATATCCTCCCCCTCAATCTGCAATGAACAGTGACCTCCAAAGCTGTGAAGGAGTCTTCCTTGCTCCGTCAAAATTCAGTTCAAACCAATGTCAGTTACAGGTGTGAAAGATGGAGATCCACAGGTCAATCTTTTAAAGGGACGGTTTGGGTTTTTTTTTTTTTAAGTGGGGTCGTACGAAGTGCTTATCCCTAGTATTACCAGCAGTAGATATTGGTCAGCAAGCGTCCACTTTGCAGAAGCAGAGTGTTACACCTGCACTGAATATATTGCTGTGGACAAAGACAGAAACAAAACGTATGTTAGCCACCTAAAAGAAGACCCAGCTTATAAAAATATTAGTCTCGGTCTACCACTTTACCATGCCACCAGGCAGGCCTTTCCTTTGGCAATACATTTTCTCAACCATTATAGAAGTTGTACCATTGGGAAAATGTAACACTAGCGCCAAATGCAAGGGCTGTAAGAAAACAATGTAAAACGCTGAGCTGATATTGACTTATTTTCGGCAAGGCTTCTTGTGGGTGACATACATTTATTTTGCTGCTCTCTCTCTCTCTCTCGCTCTCTCTCAGCTATGTTGACTAAAACTAAGCCTTTGTATAGTTAAAGAACTAAGGCTTAAAATGGCTCTAAAAGGTTGTTTTGGACCCTCTTCAGAGAACTATTTGTTGGTTTGGGGATGGTTTGTGGTGATTAGCTGCTAATTTGGGGACCGTTCTGTACCCCAGTATCCCTTCTAAGCCAAAATGTCTAGGTATTACAACCACGAACACATAAACACAAAAATGTGTTGAAAACTGAGGAACATTCCCAAGCTGGGGCTTATTCCACGAAAGCAGGATAAGGGATTAGCCAAGGACTAGACCGGGCTAAGCCTGTGATTTAGCTCTGAATCGGTTCCACAAAACCTGTGGGCTAAGCAAAGGTGTTAGTTACCATGGTGACAAGGTCTGAGGAGCTAGCCAGCTCCGAAGCAGGTTTACAAACTAGCTAAGCTCCTGCCTCCAGCCAATTTCACCTCACCTCATTCAGCAGTCACCCAAATGGAAAATCAATGTCCCTAACAGTCATTCTGAATTGTCCACTACACATTGTGATCTCAATTATAGTAGCGTAATTATCTTCGAAACTTGTGACCATTGATGTCAGTAAAATAGCCAATAATCGATCATTATATTCAAGTATCCATGTGACAGTTACCATCACAATTCGATCAGTCCCCTTCCATGTCACATTTTAACCATATTTAGAATCCGTCATTATCAGAATTGTCCTTATTCCACAAGTTGAGACTTCCATCAGAGTGGAAAATGAGCAGCGATGTATGAAATAGGTTACCGTGTTTCAGCACGGTCTTAAATCGCCGCGGCAACCCCCTTCATTCAGCACTCCTGCGGGGTAAAGTAGAGTCGTTGCCTTGCTGGATATGTCGCTCGCTTTGCGATACTGGAATCAAACATTTTCAGGAGGCTCCTTGACGTAATTTTCTGACGTTAACATTTTACTTTATAATTTGAGAATGCCTCCATCGGAGGTGATTAACAGCAGAAAGAACTCAACTAGTCTGAAAACGTTTTCTTGATCTGACTATCATTTCAGTTTGTATCAGACAAAAAAAAAGGGCTTGTAGCAAAATTGTAGTATGTATACAGGACAAAAATGTGCATGTTATAGTCAAAGCGTCCCAGACAACTTGCGTTAGCATAAGTATATTACGCGCATTTGCGTCAACGTCATGAATGGTCGAGATCTTCCTCATTTATATATATATATATATATATATGTCTGTCAGCAGCGGCCTATCTCGTTCACGGTAACGCAAAAGTGCATCAGCTACTCCTTTTCAACGGCGTTAAAACACCTCCCGAGTTTACTTTCACTTTAGTTTAGCTCACTTTAACATTCCTCTCAAACGTCCCGCACCATTCGGACAGATACTGAAGGAGTAGCAAGCAGGGGCATTTCAGATATACCATCGTCCCTCTGCCCGAACGCAGTCTTTGAGTGTAGCTGGCGCATGCATCTGCTGCAGCTACTTAGTGTCCATGGAGATGATCAGCGGTTCTGTGCTCGATCTCTGGGTCTATTTCAGGTGGACGTGTGCGCGCACTCAACAGGATTAGCTACAGCTGGCTAGAATTAGCAGATCCTCCTGCCCCCGGTTCTGCCTTCGTGGAACTGATTAAGCCAGTTGCCAGAGGTGGACAATCCAGGTTCAGAAAGTAAAAGTCCTCCCCAGTATTTAGTTCCAACCTCCTGGATTTGCTAAATAAAACAGCCCTTCAGACCAGAGGTTGGACTAGTCAAGAAAATCAGCTGGTTGAGTTGATGGGTGGAAGTAAAACATGGTGGGACTTTTACTTTTTGACCCCTGGAATGTCCTCCTCTGCCAGTTGCACACTGTTTGGGGTTTGGTTATGCTGGATATGTCATTGATCCTGGATCTCAGGATCCTACTTTTGTGGAACAGGCCCCTATTTGTCTATCCAAGAAAACAGCCGTAAAGTGGATAATGACTTGTAATGGACTGAGAGAGGTCAGGGAAACACTCTTCTGCTTTAACTGCTGATTCTTAGCGAGCGACAGCACTGCAAGGCAATGATTGATTAACTGGCTCCCCTCATTACGGCTTTAATCACACTATGCGGCACACTATGCTACAAAGTTTGGATTTATCCCAAGCTACCAGAGAACAGAATCACCAACTTTGATGTTTGCTTTGTGTGACCAACGGCTTGTTTCTAGAAAGGACTGTCCCCTCAGCAAAGGTGGACAATCCAAGTGCGGAAAATAATCAGTATTTTGATCCAATGGAGTGACTTTGCCGAGTAGGACATCTTTCAGGTAGGCAGTAGAATTAGTGAAATAAGCAGGCTGAGCTTATGGGTGTGCTGTGAATTTAAGAAGCCCCCCCACTAATTTTGGTCTGCACTCTAAACACAACTCTTCAAACCTTTGCATGTCCACAACAGACAGACCTCCCTCCCCCACCACCATCATACCTAAAAAGGACAAGCCTGCCAGCAGCCAGTCTAAATTATGTGACCCATTTGCAAAACAATCTAATGGCAGTTCGTGAGCGAGAAGCAAATAAGCTACTGCCATTGTCTGATTCGTCAAAGGGGCCTCAGCCAAATAGCCTGAGGACAATATCCCGAGTTCTTCAGGCAGTGGCTGCTGATTGTAAGTAGGTCTCGACTAATCATCAGTTAAATGGGCTGTTTTTTGCCTCTTCATAATCTCAGCTTTTCAGCTGCTGCCACTGACTTTATATCATGCTTTATTAACAGAGTTTAAGCTAGCTTTTCAGTGTGGAACTGCTCACCAGGTTTTATAACGGAGGCAGAAACTCAAGACATCATGGCGGCAATAGTGGAGGGCTCTCTGTGACACACTCTGCACTGTTCTTTCACTGTGTTCATGTTTTTATTGCATTAATTAAAGATGTATTCAAAGCAATTACATGTTCACATATTATTTTGGGCAGGCCTCTACAACTAGAAATAAGGAAACAAACACAAACCATGCAGACCCACGACTTGTAATGTGCATGCATCCCACTAAACATCCCTACTACATGTCAACGTTGAGTGAGTGACCGGTTTGCAAGGAGAAACCATTCAAACATTTGCACGACAAGGTAAAAAAAAGAAAGGAAAGGAGCTTCACAACCCCCCTCCCCCCACCCATGGCAAATGGAATGCCACAACTCCTACCCCCCAACAAGAGATTATGAGGTTATTCAGCTTGACGAAACCTTGACTACAAAGAGCAACTAAAGTTGACAGTGAAGAGGGTTGAGTAATTCAATCTAATGATAGTGAATATATCAGTTCATTGAATACATAGTTTGTGAAATGCATGTGTTAGGGTACTTTCAAACAAGGGACTCGGGCATGGATCCGAGTACACTTGACCCCAAAGTCTACTTCGAGTTCCCAAACTCGGTCCTGGGGCCTCCCTGTGTATGCTGGCTTTTGTCCCAACCATAATTGCCATCATAGGACTTTAACAAGCTGTTAATTTGCCCAAATTGGGTGCATTTTGTGTTTAAATATGTTATTTGCTGTTTTAAGCCAAATTTTAATAGAAATATCCATTTGTGCCATGAAGAATAAAAGACCGAATAAAAGACCCTTGCATATAAAGTTTTTTTTTTTTTTTTTTTTCTGTGTGGCAGGCAATTTCAGGTAATAAGATTTTTAAACAGATCAAATCAGGTGCTGAGAAAATCTGTAACCTCCAAATTAGATTGCTGAAGACAGGTGATTAGAGTTCTTTCAAAATAATTTGCTTGCACTCAATCACAAAAACATAACATGAAACAGGTTTGACTCTGTCATTTGCTTGTTTAGTAAATTGTTAGTTTTTGCAACCATGTGCCCACAGTTTCACCAATTAGGAACCCCTTGATTTTTTTCCTTTGATTGGGAATATTTTTTTCCCTCTTTTCATGCAGTTGTTACTCATATATTGCAATGTGGATGCAGAATTTATTCCTGACTGTTTGTATGCATATCTGTCAAAATACTGTTTGTCAAGAGAGGATAAATTGCTGCTCGGAACAAAAATGCACCTAATTAAGACAAATTAACAGCATGTTAAAATCCTATGATTGCAAACCAGGGTGGAGCAAAAACCAGCATACACAGGGAGGCCCCAGGACCGAGTTTGGGAACCCCTGGTCTAGTTCATTTGGTAAGTGTGAACACAAGCGTACCGGTACGGTACGCGAGTCCACTTGGAAGAGGTGGTCTCGGGCACGGTTCATCCGTTCAAATGTGAAAGCAACTGTACTTGAACACGTAAGTGGACAGTTACGTGACCTCTTAACTACTCGACTCTTTTGTTCAAACAAACAAATAAAATTAAACGCTTGCTCAAAATTTTTGCAGATGAAAACATAAAATCACAACTGGATACTACACACAAAAAGCGGGGATCTTTGGAATAATTTGTGAGTATTTACATTCACGTGTTTATGACAGAACAAAAGAACAGTGCCATGACAAACTTAAAGAAAATGCGCACTGCAATATCTCAAAGTGTGGGATGCGGTGCGAAAGTCAGGCAACTCAAGTGATGAAAACGATCAATTTCTGTAGTATGAAGCAGTGGACAGCATAATCGGCCAAAAATGAGCGAGTGAGCCAAACGTTATTGAATCACAACCCATCTCACCACCTACAGCACCATCTACATGGTCTTCACCGTCTGATTAAGAAAGCATGGAGCCTGTTTGGTTTGCTTCTTGTTCTTTGTGTATATTTCCATATTTAAAACCACTGAGATGCATACTGCCACCCATTGTATCGGAATTTTGACATACGCAAGTGTACTCAGGTATGGAACAACATTACTAGTGTGAAAGCTGACCAGTGGGGGTAGAGGGGAGAGGGGACAATCGCACTGTGGCATGGCACAGAACAATCATACCTAGTGTGAAAGCGCCCTTGAGAGACAAGAGCAGCACATACATATACCAGACCCGTTTCTAGACTGCTTTAATTGGGGGACCAATAAGAGATGTGGTTTGGACACCAATTGCTGTTATGTTGAGTGCCCATGGGATTACTTTTTTATTGGCTAATTCAGGCATGAGAATTATTGTAGTTCTGTAGGCAAAAGTCTAATGGTACTTTGCCTCTGGAGTAATGCAGAAAAAAAACACAATGTATAATTCAGTCAACTGACGTATTTTTAATTTAAATGTGAAGGTACAATGGAAAAGCAAGGAAGTTAGAAGACGAAGTCACCGATCTTCCCGCTATGTGTCCGTTTTTATATGACCAACCAATCAGATATAAGTAAACTTTTAAACAACGCCAATTCCAAAAAAGTTGGGATGCTGTGTAAATTGTAAATAAAAACAGAATGCAATGATTTGTAAATCTCATAAACCTACATTTTATTCACAATAGAAAGTTGACAATATATCAGATGTTGAAAGTGAGACATTTTGCCATTTCAGGAAAAATATGAGCTCATTTTGAATATGACGGCAGCAACACATCTCAAAAAGTTGGGAGAGGGGCAACAAAAGGCTAGAAAAGTGAGTGGTACTGATAAAAACAGCTGGAGGAGCATTTTGCAAACAATTAGGTTAACTGGCAACAGGTCAGTAACATGACTGGGTATAAAAAGAGCAGTTTAGAGAGGCAGCGTTTCTCAGAAGATGGACAGAGATTCATCAATTTGCAAAAAACTGCATCTAAAAATTGTGGAACAATTTCAGAAAAATTTTCCTTGAAGTTAAATTGCGAAGACGTTAAATCTACAGTACATAATGTCATCAAAAGATTCAGAGAATCTGAAGAAATCTCTGTGCGCAAGGGACAAGTCCAAGGTCAATATTGGATGCTCCTGATCTTTGGGCCCTCAGGCGGCACTGCATTAAAAACAGGCATGATTATGCACTGGAATACACTGCATGGGCTCAGGAACACTTCCAGAACTCATTGTCTGTGAACACAGTTCGCCATGCAAACTATGTGTGACCGAGTCATGTCTTGAGTCCCTAAACTAGATGTGTAAGTTCATTTGAATTCTAATGGGTATTGCCCCTTTTAGTAGTCACCCGGTGCTACAGTGATGTCTTTTTGGTCACCCATTTTGTTGGTGCACTACAGGTATGTGAATTTTAAAATGGAGCGGTCATGGACGCGGTGAAGCCGATGTCTGGCGGAATCTGTGTCATCCTTGAGCATATGCTTTTTATGTCCATGTATCTCAATGTATAATGAGCTATAGAGTCCTTTCCTGGTAATATTACGGTAGATGAGTTTATTTGTGCAAGGATGTTTGTGGATTTCGACTTGTACGAACGCCATGTGGCTTACTAGCGTGGTACTTGTAGCCTACCTACAGATGATTAGAAAATAGATGATTAGAAAATAACTTGTTTTATTTTGTTGAGTGCAATATCTGCGTATTCGGTTAATGGTTTGAGTTTATGAGATGCATAATGTCCACAAAAGCTATAAAAGTTGGTTTATTAAACTAATATGAGTCTTTATGTTACACTTAGCCATGGATGCTAGGCCTGATTTGAAGACATACATGCCAGAGTATTAACGCGTGGGACAAATGTAAGTTGATTTTATTTTAATGAAATGTAATTCAGAGCTTGAGAAGACAGATATATGTAATGAGAGAAAAATGAATGTGGTGCTTTAAAAGTGTTTTCAATTCTGTTTCGGCAGTATCACCACTACCATTTTCTTTCAGTCCTGCATTATTGGTGAACATTTGCCTAAGCCTGTTTCTTTCAAAGTTTAGACTGTAACCCATTACTGTCAAGTGCATTTGTGAGCCAAAGACATTGAATAGGTTATTTTTGTTATAACACTGTACATAGGTACGGGAAAATTTTATTTTATTTTTTGTAAGACGATTGAGAATTGTGGCAGACTGCCATCTACCATGACTTTTTTTGTTCTGTTATCACAATCCCTATATTTGGATCTATCAGATAAACACATCACGTATTTGTTGGTTTGTGTGACCCCACCAACATACAAATGCAAGCTAAAGCTGTATCTTGCAAAGAAAAAGCCATATGTGAACACGATCCAGAAAAGCTGCCCTCTTCTCTGGGCCAAAGTTAATTTAAAATGGACTGAGGCAGAATGGAAAATTGTTTTGTGGTCAGATTAATCAAAATTTGAAATTTTTTTTGGAAACCAAGGACACCATGTTGTGCGGTCTTAAGAGGTGAGGGACCATCCAGCTTGTTATCAGCGCACAGTTCAAACGCCTAAATCTTTGATGGTATCGGGTTGCATTAGTGCCTATGGCATGGGCAGCTTACAAATCTGGAAAGGCATTATCAATGCTGAAAAGTATATAAAGGTTTTACAACAACATATTCTCCCATCCAGACAATGTCTCTTTCAGGGAAGGCCTTGCATATTTCAGCAAATAAATGCCAAACCACATACTGGATCCATCACAAGAGCATGGCTTTGCAGTAGAAGAGTCTGGGCGCTGAACTGGCCTACCTGCAGTCCAGACCATTCACTAATAGAAAACATTTGGTGCAATCTAAAATGAAAAATCCGGCAAAGAAGACCCAGGACTGTTGAGCAGCTAGAATCCTACATCTGACAAGAGTGGGACAACATTCCTCTCCCCAAACTCCCAAAGCAATTGGTCTCCTCACTTCCCAGATGTTTACAGACTGTTATTAAAAGAAGAGGGGATACTAAACAATGGTAAACATGGCCCTATCCCAACTTTTTTGAGTTGTGTTGCTGCCATCAAATTCAAAATGAGCTAATAATTTTAATGAAATGGTAAAATGTCTCACTTTCAACATCTGATATGTTGTCTATGTTCTATTGTGAATAAAATGTCAGTTTATGAGATTTCCAAATCATTGCATTCTGTTTTTATTTACATTTTACAAAGCATCCCAACTTTTTTGGAATTGGGGTTGTAATTTCAATGCGCCATATTTATGATTGGGCAAATCGACAACGACAAAATAAAATATTTTTCAGTAATTCTTTAATTTTGGGATAACAGTGGCAGTAGCGTGTGATGATGGGCCCGGTAACAAGATTGCAACAGGGCCAGGGTGCTGATTGCAACAGTATAGATGGTCACTCAGGACAGAAGGGGATGAGAAGGTCACTGGTCACAGCCTAATCTTGTTTTCCAGCCCAAAAGACTGGATCCAGGCTTCCCTGCCCGTTGAAGGTGAGCTGTGCAGCCTGTTGTGGGGTAAAAGGGCCCAACATTCTCAGGAAAAATAAGTTATTTAGGTTGACTCTATTGAGTAACCCATTTTAGTCCTTATAGGATCTCCATTAGAGGCGTTAAATGGACAAAAGCTACCAGATTCAACTGCTTTTCCTGATAAAGAACCCTGATTAAGCATAGCAGGCGCCAATGGGCTAGACTTTGGGGTTCGGTGGTCTTTTAGGTTGGGGGAGGGCAAAATATGATCTAGTAAGGCACGATGCTGCCGTTAAGGTGAGGCAGTGATGCATGGTTGGGGAGCATGAAGGGGAGGGGGGCTTTCGGGGGCTACTCCATATTTCTTAACCTCCTCATTGCGTAGCACTAACAATTAATCAAAACTCTGCTCTCACCGAGCTCCACTGACAGACCAGTACTGCTGCTGTCACCCAGGCCATACATCACTCCCACAAAAAATCTGCTTTCTATTAGGAAGATGAAAGACGCCTCCTTAATTGTTTTTTTTTTTTTTTGGTTCTGTTTTGTTTTCAATGTGGGAAAGAGATTGAAGGGAACTGCTGTAGAATCATTTGGACTTAACGCTGTTCGTTGAATTTGAATTAAAGAGAACACAATACTTTGTTCCACAAAAAAAGCACCCAGAGAGTACATACCTCTGTCAATACATTTGTCGCTACGAATTGAACAAATTTGGACCCATCCTAAAATGTAATACATTGCTCTTTGGCCCATGATCCACATTTTCACAAAATATCATTGAAATTGATTGAGAAATGTGAGAGATATTGTCTGGACTAACAGACAGACAAACAAACAGACATGGGTGAATTAATAACCAATGCCCAACTTTGTTGGTTGTTGGAGGTAAGTAATTACAGTAGGGAGGTATGGGAATGGCTATTCTATCTTCACGTATTGGATATGGAACAGAAACAGGCACACCCATTAAAATGTATTTTTGTTAACGGCTGGGCCACTGAGGATGTCTGTGAACTCTTCGGTGTATTTTTCAGACAATACAACTGTTCCAAGTGATTATGGGCCAGTTTTCACAGGCAACAGGTCAGACTTAGTCCTGGAATAAACTGAGTTTGCTACATTAGCCTGTGAAACCAGGCAATAAACTCACTAAACAGTGGGCACCATGATTCACTGGACAGCAGCACATACATTATCTTTTTTTATTTTTTGTTTTTGTTAATTTGGTTTTGTTGGCAGATTCAGCCACAAGATTTGAATCCAATTGAACATGCATTTTGCAATCAGAAGGGTATACTAAAAAGCTCCTGAAACAAGCTGGAACTGAAGATTGCTGCAGTACAGGCCTGGTATGGCATCAAAATGGAAGATATTCAGCGTCTGGTGATGTCTATGTGTCACATACTACTTTAATCAGTTACTGCATGCAAAGGATATGCAACAAACAATTAAAAATGATTACATTATTCTATATCATGTTAAACTGTCCATTATTTTTCTTGCAAAGTGGGGGGATTATTTATAAAAGGTTCTGTCATTTCTAAATTGTTCATCCCTTATGGATGAAAACTTCCTCAAATTAAAGCTGACAGTCTCCACATCAAACTCACTGTCATTATATCCCTTCAAATTCAAAGCATTGCAGTACAGAGCTAAAATAAAAAATGTTGCTCTGTACAATGAATTGTGGTGCTCACTGTGGATGTCCATTCATCCGCAAACCATTGTCCGCATCAAAATCTAACTACAGTTAACCCAACATGCATGCCTTTAGACCTTAGGAGGAAATCACAGTGAACACAGAAAACTCACACAAACACAGGAAGAATATGCAAACTGTCCAGACACAAACCATAAACATTTTTGTTGGATGGCGACATTGCTACCCACTGCACCACCTTGCATTCATACATTTTGTAGGAACATATTTTGTGTCCAACTTCCATAGAACCTTTTTCTCTGTTTCTCACTCATTATCTTTTAACACATCCGCATCAATTTCTGCTCATGTGGCACTCATGCTGACGTCATACCTATCAGCGTTTGCACAGAGGACATTCTGTTACCACATCTCCTTTTATTACATCACATTCTCACATCACTATTAGTTTGATGTTTAATGCCTAAATACTGTATTTCACACCGTGTGATCGACTGGTTGCTGACAAAATACTCTATCACCAATGATTTTTTTTTTTTTTTTTTTTCATTGGAACTCAGTCTTGTTCCTTGAAAGAATGTCCAAGAGTGAGTCGATTGCATTCTGTTAGTGAAAACTCTCATTACATCTAAGGTTGGGAAAATGCTGAAATCCAGAAGTCTACCTTCCATGTTCTCACACATCTTACAGTTTCAGGGCAGGCAAACAAATAACATATCAACCACTGCAGAAGACCTCTGCTAAAAAGTCGTGCCAGTTATGTCCAATAGCAGAGCTGATTTTTCATTTGCAGGCTCAGCTACAACGAAAATAAACACTCAGTGCCTACTTGTCCATATAAATGGTGCTATGCTAGGAAAGCAACTCAAAACATGCTGTAAGAGGATCTTGGCCCACATTTTCATGTAAGAGATTCCCAAGAGCTCAAAGCTTTTACATTGTCTTGAAGAACTGCTCAGGGTGAAAAAAGAATTTAGGCCATGGATGAGGTTGTGCATATGTGTGTGCATGTGTATGTGTGTGTGTGTGTGTGTGTGTGTGTGTTGCGAAACCCATTCTCCAACTTAAAAATGATATTAGCCGTACCTGTGACCTTTCAGTTACAATTAAATGACCAGAGGTGTGAAAATGTACTGTACAAATACGAAAGAATATGAAATGATGCAAAAGGTCAGGTTGGTAAGACTGGATTTGATTTAGAGCCATATCAGAAAAACACAAGCTTATTGAAAACAACATGTCGGAGTACCAGCCATGGCAACAAAAATGCACCAGAGAACAGTATTGCACCTGGCCATCTCAATCTTTTAAATATTGTTTTATTTTTGTGAGAATTTGGAAACTAGGGGTAAAAAGAAAAAAATGAGAATAAAGTTTAGCTGAAGAATAGCTGAAACACACTTGTTTGAAGAAAAAGAAACTGTAGACTTAACAGATTATAGTGACCTGCCACCAAAATAACAATGTAAAAACAACTCAAGTGATTAACCTCTTTCACTCGGGACTTGCCATAAGGGGGATAATTGCCTGGCTCTCACCTCGCCTTAAAGCGCATTACTTCTCCAAACTTGTCACCGAAAAAACAAAAAAACAAACACCACACTCTCCCATGGTCTCACTCACTAGGTGCGTAGAAATCCAAAAATAAAATATATTTCATATCAGAAATGCGACTTCACTTGGAAGAGGTGGTCTCGGACACAGTTCATCCGGACTCGCACCAATGTGAACTCGTCGTGATCTTGAGGCTCCTTCAGTTTGAAGGTCTAAGAATAGGCAATAATTTTAAGCATAAACATCATGAGGGTCATAGTTAATAACTGTATTACTGAAAAAAACTTAAACTAGAAGAATTAAGTGAGAGCCATGCTCACACAAACCATTTTGTATCAACACACTCCGTTTTAAGGTTTTCAACGGTCAGTTGATGCAAGTGTTCAGATGAAGATGTTACCGGTGTCGACACATCCTGGTTTTTTCATTGGATGTTGGCCATACTCTAGGGCAAATTTCAGCAAATTCCCTTAGTGTGTCATGGCAGGGAACTTTGTCAAAAATACCATCGTTTACACACGTGGCCATTGGAAATCTCCATTTCAGAACATATTTTTTTGAACAAATATCTTCCTATCTCAGCAGTATGACATCAATTTCAACAAATTCTTTTTTCATTCATTAGGAAAATATATCTGCTACAATTTGCATTGATAAACACGATTATAATCATTGGTGACACTTTGTGGGGCCCCAGAATGGGTAGTCCCTCCCAAAAACTAAAATATGTTAAAAATATCATTTTTTGTCGTAATGAAAATTGAAATTGCAGGTTTCTCTGGTGGATTCATGAATTCCATGGAGTGGTTTATCAATGCTGAAAATTATTTTGAATTCGGTGGTTTGGGCCAAAAAAAACGACCTTAATGGAACTCCACCTTTCCATGGTATGAGGCAGTGGACAGCATAATTGGCCAAAAACCAACACGTGAGCCAAACGTTATTGAATCATAACCCATCACAGCTATAGCACCATCTACATGGTCTTCACCGTCTGATTAAGAAAGCATGGAGCCTGTTTTGTTTGCTCCTCATTCTTCTTTGTGTATATTTCCATATTTAAAACCACCTTGATGCATACTGCCACCCATTGTATCGGAATTTTGAAATACGCAAGTGTACTCAGGTATGGAACAACATTACCAGTGTGAAAGCTGACCAGTGGGGGTAGAGGGGAGAGGGGACAATCGCACTGTGGCATGGTACAGAACAATCATACCTAGTGTGAAAGCGCCCTGAGAGACAAGAGCAGCACATACATATACCAGACCCGTTTCTAGACTGCTTTGATTGGGGAGACAATAAGATGTAGTTTGGACACCAACTGCTGTTGTGTTGAGTGCCCATGGGATTACTTTTTTGTTGGCCAACCCAGGCATGAGAATTATTGTAGTTCTGTAAGCAAAAGTCTGCCTCTGAAGTGTCAGAGAAAAGAAACATAAGGAATAATTCAGTCAACTGACGTATTTTTAATTTAAATGCGAAGGTACAATGTACAAACCCCAATTCCAGTGAAGTTGGGACATTGAGTAAAACTTGACTAAAAACAGAATGCAATGATTTGCAAATCTCATAAACCCACATTTTATTCACAATTGAACATAGACAACATATCAGGGCCCGTATTCACAAAGCATCTTAGCGCTAAAGCAGGTCCTAATTGCCGGATTTAGGAGAAACTTATAAAAAAAAAAAAAAAAAAGGGTGTCAGTCGTAAATTTAGGACTCCTAATTATTTTTACTAAGTGTTATTCACAAAGCATTTTAGGCCTAAAGTAGCTCCTAAGTCTGGGAGAGCTTAAAAGTAGTCAAGAGGACTCCTAACTCGCTAAAACCGATTCACAAAGAATCGGAAAATGGCTGCTGCTGTTGAAAGACGGAATGACTTGGAAATTCTGAATAATGCGCAGTTGTTGAAAAGATATCGAATCTACCGTGAAGAGATTTTATTTGTTGTTGACTTGGTGAGAGAGAGAATTACGTCTCCAACCATGAGAAACCACCCAATAAGCCCCGAAATAAAATGTTTGACAACACTTCGTTACTTGGCCACCGGAAAAATGCAACTTTACAACGCGGACAATTTCAGGGCTGCCAACTCTCACCCATTCGCCGTCACTCTCACGCCTCTTAGTGGCATTCACATTTCCATGCCGCAGTCAGCAATGATTCAACTGACGCGTATTTAAGAGATTCTTACGCGGAATTGAGTCCTTGAGCATGGAAGTTAACCAGTTTCACGTGCATTACGGCGGATTTCGCCACTAGAGAGGCGGAAATCAATTAGCCTATGACTCTGAAATTCTCACGTTTGTCTTTACACAGGGGTTGGAAGCAATGGAATTGCATAAAGACGGTTCAAATGGTTTTATTTCTTATTTTAAACATCATGAAACATTGCTTCCAACCCCTGAGTGAGGAAAAGCGCACAACGTTTGGAGTCACAATCGCTTCCATGTTACTTGTGGTGAAATCTACCATAACGCAAATGAAACTGAAACTTTCACTCACAAGGACTTCAATTAGGCGTAAGAATCTCATTAATATTCGCTGGTTGAATAATTGCTGACTACGGTGAATACGCCTTCAAAATGCGTGAAACTTACACCGTATGCGTGAGATTGCGTAGAAAGTTGGCAGCCCTGCAATTTAGGGATTTCACAGTCATCTGTCAGTCGCTCAATTCACAATCATTGCGCTCTGTGAACCCCATATCATCCGACAGTTTATCCGGTTTCCAATGGACATTCGCCAACAACACAGAATCAAACTTGAATTCATGCACATCTCAGGTCCTGTATCATCGGTGCAATTGACGAGACCCATATTTTAATTATTTCTCCGATCCAAGATGAAGAGGTATTTGTAAATAGAAAAAGTTCATTCCATCAACACCCAGATAGTATTTGATGCCGAATACAATATTTTGGACATTGTTGCGACATGGACAGGATCCACGCACGACTCTTTCGGATGCCACTTGCTCGGAGACAGTGGCTTTGGTGCTGTACCTCCTCCTGCTATGCATGAATTTTTTTTATTAGGCTGTTGAGCGAGGGTTACATTTAATAGATCATCATAATAATACCAGCCTATGTCATATTTTGTGGACATATTTAAATTGTAGGCTATAAATTACAAACCAAGCTTAGTATGCTTTCCTGTTTAAACGATAGCCCGTTTATAGGCGGCAACCTCGACATCCCCTGGGATTGCAGCCCTTACCACCGCTTCTCGCAGTCGTCCGAGGATTTGCTGTTCACCCCCGAGCCAAATTTCCCTTTGATTACATGCTTTCCTGGGCCAGCAGCAGTAACAGGTCGTAGCTCCAGTTGGGCTTTCGCGTCCTTTTTGAACTTTCATCCATGACAGTTTAGGGCAAACAAACTTGAACGGCTCGACATTTAAATGATAGCAACATATTCTCATTGGGTTATAAGTTGCTAATTATTGGGGAAAATGACGCGTTTTATTATTGACTCGTTTTATGCTATTGGCATTTTTACAACTATCTGTTTCCTATGTATGTTTATTTGCCTAGAGCGTGATATGTGGGGACTGCGCATAGTGCATTTTCAGGAGTGCTCAACGTGTTATTATTTCATGAGACAGACCAGCCGCTTGCACTATTTCCTCATTTTTTCCTCCATGGGTTGTATGTGGGATATTTTTTTTCAATGGGCCGCCCTGTCACTAAACAACCAATCGCCGTGCTCATTGTCCCAAGACTCGTGCATGAGAATTGACGTCATCCATAGCAACGGAGATTTACTCCCACCTATCTCAGAGCTACTCCTATTCTAGGAGTTAACAGTTTTCTTAACTAAAAGTTGCTCTCAGCGGCTTTGTGAATAGCTTTTAAGATTTTACTCCTACATAAAATGTTTTAGCGCGACTTAGGAGTACTCCTAGCAGTAAGATAAGATGCTTTGTGGAGGCCTAGATGTTGAAAGTGAGACATTTTACCATTTCATGAAGAATACTGGCTCATTTTGAATTTGGTGGCAGCAACGCATCTCAAAAAAGTTGGAAAAGGGGCAACAAAAGGCTCGAAAAGTAAAAGGTACCAATGAAAAACAGCTGGAGAAGCATTTTACAACTAATTAGGTTAATTGGCAACAGGTCAGAATATGACTGGGTATAAAAAGAGCATTTTAGAGAGGCAGAGTCTCTCAGAAGTAAAAATGGGCAGAGGCTCACCAATCTGTGACAAACTGAGTCTAAAATTTGTGGAACAATTTCAGAAAAATGCTCCTCAATTTAAAATTGCAAAGATTTTGAATATCCCACCATCTACAGGACATAATATCATCAAAAGATTCAGAGAATCTGGAGAAATCTCTGTGCACAAGGGACAAGGCCAGGAGGTCAATATTGGATGCTCGTGATCTTCCGCCCTCAGGTGGGACTGCATTAAAACAGGCATGATTCTGAGCTGGAATTCACTGTATGTGCTCAGGAACACTTCCAGAAATCATTGTCTGTGAACACAGTTTGCCATACAATCTACTAATGCAAGCTAAAGCTATATCATGCAAAGGAGAAGCCATATGTGAACATGATCCAGAAATGCCGCGGTCTTCTCTGGGCCAAAGCTCACTCAAAATGGACAGAGCCAAAATGGAAAACTGTTCTGTGGTCAGATGAATCAAATTTTGAAATTCTTTTTGGAAACTACAGGACGCCGTGTCATGCGGACTAAAGAGGAGAGGGACCATCCAGCTTGTTGTCAGCGCTCAGTTCAAAAACTTGCACCTCTGTTGGTATAGGGTTGTATTAGTGCCTATGGCATGGGCAGCTTACACATCTGGATAGGCAGTATCAATGCTGAGAAGTGTATATAGAGGTTTTACAACAATGTCTCTTTCAGGGAAGGCCTTGCATATTTCAGCAAGACAATGCTAACCCACATACTGCATTCATCACAACAGCATGGCTTGACTGTAGAAGAATCTGGGTGCTGAAATAGTCTGCCTGCAGTCCAGACCAGTGACATTTTGGGGGGCAGGTGCTCAGTGAGAAATAAGGGCACTTCAGTGTTCCCCACAGACGAGGAAGCAATGCGTGGTGGCAGACCAAAACCAGGGGGGTTTTGTTTTTGTTGAGCCGCTTCAAAATGAACGTGAAAATACTTCAATGGAAACAAGGCTGGTGATGGCGTGAGTTTTGACTGACCAATACGATTGCTCTCACGTGCTGCTAATACATCAAAATACAATATTAGATGCCATATTTGGGTTTATATTCAATAAAAGTTGGTATGGCATGATCAATTACATGTACTGTATTTTTTACCTCCGCCAGGAGGTTATGTTTTTGCCGGCGTTGGTCTGTCTGTCTTTTTGTGTACAAGATAACTTAAAAAAGTACTGAACAGATATCTCTGAAATTTTGTGGGTGGGTTGCTATTACATCAGGAATGGACCCTATTGATTTTAACCGCAATCAGTAAAACAATATGCCCAACACAGTAACCATCTCGAAATCCTATGTTGCAGACATAGAGGATCTTACTCAAGTGTGATGCGAAATCAGGAAGGCTCCAGACGCAAGATGCAGGGAATGGGGGTCTTTATTAAACAAAAGAAAACAGGCACGAGGGCCAACGAAAAACTTGGCCCAAGGGGTTGCAAAAATCCAACTAAGAGAAGCTACACAGAGCTAAGCAACAAAAGATCCAAACGACAAAAACAAAAAACCACTGGAAACTCCAGGGAGAGAAATACAAAAGAATAATAAGGAATATATATATATATATATATATATATACATACACACACACAACAAGAACTAGGCTTGGCTAAGAAAAACACAATAACTGCACTGAACCTCAAGGACAAGAAACTAGACACTAAACACGGTGAGAACTAGGCATGGAAACTTGGTGATAAACTTGGCATGGAACCTCAACAATGAAAACTTGGTGATAAACTTGGCTTGAAAACTCAAGACTCTGTCTGCCAGCCAACTTCCACCGCCTCCAGATAAAGGGCAGAAAATCAGAGCACATGAGGGGCAACACCTGGAGAAGAAACAAGAGGCAAGGCAAGATCAAGAGACAAAAGACAATGATAGGTGGACATGACTTGCTCATTAAAAAAAATGAGTGCTCAGCTTAACCAATGAAGCATGCAGATTGGAAGGAAGCATAAATGTGAACAGAAAAGCACAGCAAGATCTTGAAATAGCAAAGCAGGAATCATGACAATAAACTCCCTTTAGTATTAGTAATGTGCCTGTCTAAAAATTACACCTTCCGTGACTGTTAGTAAATGTTAGTACTAAAAACAGTTAATTGCCAATTAAGCTTAGACAGCCCTGAATCCAGCACAGCACAGAAGGAAGGGGGGAAATACCAAAAGCCAACCAGAGCTCTGATCTCAAACACGAAGATATGGGCGGAACGACAGTGGCTGGGCAGACCTGGCAAAACAGAAAACCTGGAAAATAAAAAAACATGAATGAACATGAACTATGAAATGGGAAATCCTGAGACAAGAAACTGTTAAAACCCAAAATACTGTCCTGGCCAAAGGCCCAGGACCCTGGAACACAACAAAGTTGGCGTGTCATATGAAAGTTATGAAACAAGTAAATTTTGCATTTGTTGCAAGCTTTAGCAAGCATCAAACCCAAAATTTACTCAATGACTTTCATAACTTTCTCAAGACACGACCAAGAGAATAACATTCTGTTAATCACATAACTGAATTGCGTAATTTAATGGAAAGAAAATGTAATTTCCATTAGCGCCCATTGTATGCTAGCACTGCATGAACTACATTGCTCTGCTTAGTCAGTCTCTGAGTCACAGACATTCCTCCTTTGATCTGGAACAACCTAGAATGTCATGCTTAGAAGACATTGAGTTTGACCCTTTTTTACACTAATTAAGGATGGAGAAAATCTGAAAACACTGGCCATTATTGTTATCTGAAATGTCAAAATCAAGCTTCTATTCTTATTTGTTCAGAAAAATCCCAAATTGAAAAGTTTTCTTTCAGTTGCAAGAAACTTGCTCCAATGAACTTGCTGCATTTTCCCAGATCACAGGAGATTCAGGGCTGAACGAGCAAAGGTTTGTAAATTCAGTCAACTGAGCAGTTAGCTAACATTAGCATGCTAGCTAACAAACTAATGTGACATAATGGTTTTCAAAAAAAAGTAACTAGCTAAGTAACGTAAACTTAGTTATGTGAGTGGCGCTTAACTGGCCTGCTACAGCACTGAGCCATACCAATTTAACCAACGTTACACTCGGTATTCAGTTTGGCTAAGTATAAACAGCGAGACGTCTTAAAGGAGGTTGAACAATATGTGAGACTGCTATCTAATTCCACTAAGAAGAAGGCTGTCAAAACACTTAATGTATGTATGTTTTTAATGTTTTTTGTCTAATGTAATATACCCCTGGCTCCTTTATTTTTTTCCTGGTTAATTGTCATTGTATACTGATTGTTGTCAATGTTATACCTGTTTTAAAATCCTCTGTATACTGTATCTTTGTTATATTATTCATTAAAAAAAATTTAAATTAAAAAAAAAAAAAAACAGCGAGACGTAACGCACAAAGCACATTTTTTTCCCCACGCTCTCAGCCAATGAGATTTTCAAAAGTGATATTACCCTAGTGCAATATCAGAAATATGTCATGAGCTGGGCTATGGGAAAAGTACTGCAGTTATGTGATAAACCTTACATTTCTTATCAGCCATATTCTCTTTGCAAGATTTCGACTGTGCTGCTTTGGCGGAGGTTTGCACTCTTGGCATGCCTCTAGATTTTTACTGTTATTGACCTAGTCCGGGCCTCCAAAACAGCTAGAAACAGGGATCTAGCTGCTGGCCCTCATCAAAAAAAGCATAAGGACCCCTGGCCAATTTTTTTAATGTATATTTTTGTGCTCTTTAGTGAAAGAATTTTTGGTCTTCCAATGAAGGCAATATATTCCTAAGGCCATATCCACAAGTGAACCAGTGTTCTTGGTGGCCTACTACCAACGTACTGACCAAAGGCAGAAAATAAAAGGAATTAAAATGTTCCCGTAGAATGCATAGTGATTTATGAAAAGGATGGTAAGCGCATCAAATCGAAATCATTGCATTAGCTGAAGTCTACCCCCCCAGGGACAGGAGTTATTCTTCCGGGAGTGAGACAGGACAGGATTTTTTTTCCCTTTTTAACTCTGTCATGAGATTGGGACAGAACAGGAGTATTTTTGTGGGAGTGGGACAGGAGTGAAAATCCACTCCTGTGTCACTCACTACCCCAGTCCACCTCTTGAAGCCCCCCCAATGGGCACCTGAGCTTCAGAACTGGACCTTGGAGCAGCTGAAGAAGGTTGTCTGGTCCGATTTTGGATAAAATAATGGGATACTTTGGGTCTTTGTGTCAAGCAGTTCTTCCAATCAAAATGACTTTATGTCCATATGTCTGTTTAAAAATAATGTACTTCTAAGTTGCCATTTTTCATTTGCGTGAATGAAAAATTTTAGTAGGTTTAATAAGTATGACATCCCCAACCACCCAGTCTGCTTGAAATGTCTAAATATAACTGCTGTTAACAATTGATAATAATCAAATGCCTTCAACAACCCCCTTGCTTACTCTTTCTTGTGCATACTGAGTGTCTTAGATGAGAATGTAGTTAACTGCAAGCATACTTGAAAAATCCAAATGATTTATGAGCATGTTGCTGTGTGTCACCATGCCCTGACACTTTAAACATATGAAGCAGACTATCTGATTCTTCATCCACGTAATCTTCCAGTGGTGCGAAGAATGCGTTGTGAGGTGTCCACTCTTATTAAGAAAAAGAAAAAAAACTCAAAGCTCTCCTTCAATTATTTTTGTGACTGAAATTGGACACCAAGATGGCTCTATCACGTTTTCTCTGAATATGAGATACTTTTTGAGACATCTTTCCCTTGAGAAATGGTTGTACTCAGGTGGGCAATATGTTTAGCAGACAGTAGGAAGTACCTCAAAAGGACATGAAAGTTGGGAATCAATTTTGGACAGGACTCCAAACTGCAGCTTTAAATCTACAACCCCAATTCCAAAATAGTTGGGACGAAGTGTAAATTGTGAATAAAATCAAAAAGCAATGACTTTCAGACCAAATGAGCCAATATGTTATTTACAATAGAACAAAGATTACATTTCAAATGTTGAAACTGAGACATTTTACATTTTTATCCACAAAATGAGCTTATTTCAAATTTTCTGGCTGCAGCAGGTCTCAAAAAAGTTGGGACACAGGCAAAAAAAGGCTGAAAAGGCAATTAATATATAAGAAAATCAGCTGAAAGAACATTTAGAAAGTAATTAAATTAACTGGCATCAGGTGTGTAACATGATTGTCTATAAAAGGGATGTCTTAGAGAGGCTAAGTCTCTCAGAAGTAAAGATGGCTAGAGGCTTTCCAATCTGTGAAGGTTTGCGTAAAAAAAAATTGTGGAATACTTTTAAAAAAATGTTCCTCAACATCAAATTGCAAAGGCATTGAAGGTCTCATCATCCACAGTGCATAACATCATCAAAAGATTCAAAAAACTGGAAAAATCTCTGTGCGTAAGGGACAAGGACGAAGACTTTTATTGAATGCCCGGGATCTTCGGGCCCTCAGATGCCACTGCATCACTCACTGGCATGATTCTGTCATTGACATTACTAAATGGGCCCAGGAAACCACTGTCAGTAAACACAGTCCGCCGTGCCATCCACAGATGCCACCTAAAACTCTATATTGCAAAAAGGAAGCCATTATTGAGCATGATCCAGAAGCGCCGCCGTGTTCTGTGGGCCAAGGCTTTTTTAAAATGAACTGTAGCAAAGTGGCAAAGAGTCCAAAGTTGACATTCTTGTTGGAAATCATGGGCATCGTGTCCTTTGGGCTAAAGAGGAGAAAGACCACCCCTCCTGTTATCAGCGTTCAGTTCAAAAGCCAGCATCTCTGATGGTATAGGGATGCATTAGTGCATATGGTGTGGGACACTTGCATGTTTAAAAAAGCACCATGAATGCTGAAAGGTATATAAAGGTTTTAGAGCAACATATGCTCCCCTCCAGATGAAATCTATTCCAGGGAAGGCCTTGTGTATTTCAGCAGGACAATGCAAAACCACATACTGCAGCTGTTACAACAGCATGGCTTCGTAGTAGAAGAGTCCATGTGCTGAACTGGCCTGCCTGCAGTCCTGATCTTTCACCGATTGAGAACATTTGGCGCATAATTAAACGAAAAGTCCATCAAAGGAGACCAAAAACTCTCAAGCAGCTGGAAGCCTGTATCAGACAAGAGTGGGATCAAATTCCAATGGCTAAACTGAAGAAATTTGTGTCCTCAATGCCCAGACACCTCCACTCTGTGTTAAAAAGAAGAGGGGTGCTACACCATTGTAAATGTTGCAGCCTTCAAATTTGAAATGAGCTCATTTTGTGGATAAAATTGTAAAAATTTCTCAGTTTCAACATTTGCTATGTTATCTCTGTTCTACTGTGAATAAAATACTGGCTGGTGTGATTTGCAAGTCATTACATTTTGATTTTATACACAATTTACACTTTGTCCCAACAATTTTGGAATTGGGGTTGTACATCAACCAAAGCAATGCCATTTTTGACATAGGTGAACCAAATTTTTGGCATGAGTGTCAAGTGAATTGGCAGCTGTCTCCTACCACAAGCTTGGTAGATCTCTTAAAGCCAGCATGTTCTGAAGCAACCTGAGTGCTTTGCGAACATTAGCAAAACATCCTGCGCACCAGTTTAGCTGAGCAGAGCCATGGCTGCAGCATGACTGGGATTCTTCAACAGAACAATGCAAGCTACTAGGTGTACTGTAAACCCTGATAGTGTGGTGAACTCAAATGTTTTCGTGGAAACTGATTACCTCAGAAAAAATTGTGTGGGCAAACTAAATTGCATTGTGTGGAAGGAACTTAAAGAAAATAAGGTACAGTTTTTTTATATGTTTTAAGTGCTGAACACAAGACCATTAAGTTGGCAAACTCAATTTTTTGGTGGTAATTGGTTTCCACAAAACATGTGAGTTCACCTCACTTGTCAGGGTTTAGAGTTTGGTATTTCCATTGAAACCTGTCTCTTAGCAACCTTGGCCCCAGTCAAAAGTCCCAGAACTACTTCTAAATTATTTATCAACTGAAACCTAAAACTTAGCAAGCCTCCACCGTGCAGATGCCTCTGTCATCAGAACTACAGCATACTACTGCATCTGGAAGAGACTTGATATGAAAAACTTTTCATTAACACTGTTTAATGTACTGACAATGAAATAAAACATGAAATTCACCATTTCCATTCATGTCCACGTCTGCAATATTTACTAACTTCTTCTTCTTATTATTATTACAACAACTAATCTGCAATTAGATAATTTAGAAAGCCATTTATTTAATTCCAAAAACAACATTACACATTCTTCCTTTTTTATATTGTACGTCAAATCAGCTTGACTTTCAGCGAATGCTTAAAAATGTGCAAATTACATGATACGTGGCTTTAATTTTTTGCAATTAACAGTTGTACGAAAATATTAAAACGCCGAATAATTGGCTTACACGGTTTGAGCCCACCCAGTTTCGAGCCGCTAAGCTGATGCTATGCCATTTCCTTGTTGTTGTTTACTTGACCAAGCGCCATGGGAAGGGACGCCCATCTCCGTTCTCTTGGTACCCCCGTATCCGCGCCGTCAGGGAAGCGTCGGTAGGCAACATCGGCAAGTGACAGGCATAATTTTTTCATCAGTGTTAATAATCTATATTATGAGTTCCAACAAAATCAACAATAGCGAAGATGACACAGACTGGGCAGCAGCCAAGGTTGCTTTCGACAACCTTAAATCCTCGAAGAAGCCCCGACCAGTGAGTGGTATAACCTGTTTCGAAGCCAGTGTGAAACGGGACGCAATTCTTTGTCATTCGCTATCGCTTAAATCGTACGTTTTAAATTGTGCAGTTCTCATATGGATTTGAATTTCGTCTGAAATAATTTCAATAATCTAATCGTTTGATTGCAGCCCAAACCTGAGCATGCTGTCACCATCGCAGTATCTTCGCGCACTTTGTTTAATATGGTGAAGGAAAGGAAAATATACGAGGAGGAGGGGCTGGAGAAATACGTTGTCTACCAGCAGCAGCACGAGGATGAGCCGCTGATGCCGGGAGTGGCGTTTCCGTTCGTGAAGGTATGTCAAGTTGTATGCCAGAGATGCATCGCGTTTGCGCAGTTGCGCTGCGTACTGCCGCTTAATTAACTGTTTAAATTGTTCGCGAGAAAAAATGACAGCAGTCTTTACTAAAATGCTTATTCCTCCCAGGTTTGATGTCTCCAAGAGATGTGCAAAGATAGCCTAATTGTGTACACGCAAAACACAAATCATTTACAGTGGCTAGTGACCTTTCCGTGAAATGGGGGTGTGTAGGGTGTAAACTTATGAACAGTGTTGAGGGGATTGATGTACTTATTGTCTTTAAAGGTCAATTAGTGCTGTTACTGGGTTATCAGAGCTATTACGCTCCGTATGGCTTTTAGCCCTGCCGGTGTTGACAATTTATGACTATTCTTGGGTACAGGTGTGACTGTGAGTTCTATTACTTTTTTGTGTTCTGAAGGATGATGCATATTGCGTAGAAGTCTCTGATACATTCTAGGAATCCACAACAAATTATCCGTCCATCCCATCCATACCACTTTTTCCTCACCGGGGTCAGGGGGCAGCTGGAGCCTATCTCAGCTGACTGTGGGAAAAAGGCAGGGACACACCTTGGACAGCGCACTAATCGACTGCAAGGTGCACACATCATTCACAGCAATGGGTAATTTAGAGTCTCCTATTGCATGCGTGTCTTTGGACTATGGGAGGAAACCAGAGTACCCAGAGGAGATCCATACGGACATGGGGAGAGTATGCATACCCCACACAGTTTTCTGTCTTCTGGGCAATCACCCCCAGCTGATACATGCGTCCTCCAAAGTTCTTTGGCGGGGATTTAAGAGCAAGAGCCAGATGCTCACAGAAAATGCCAAATGGGCTTCCTTATTAACTGAAAATGTATTTTGCTTAAAGTTCTTTAGAGGAAATTTAGTCAGGAAATGGTCCTAAGTCAGGTGGGGGCAAACAGTATGATGGAGGAAGGGGGGGCGTTTGGAAGGGGTCAGGCAAGGTGTTGTCAAAGGGACTGGTCTGAGGTCTGCAACCAAGATGAGTAAAGCAGGGAACGCAGGCAGGTGCACTCGTTCGAACTGGGGTGTCGGGGAGACTTGAAGGAGCCACTCACCAGGACTGCAAGCATGGGGAAGAGATTCCCTATTAAATTTTTACTTTTTTGCATAGTAGTTCACACCAAGGATGAAAGAGTGGAAACATTGGATAACGCAAATCCTGCAAGGAAGACATGAAAACCAGGTACTTAAATATACAAGACAATAATAAATAATGATGGAGAACACAGATGTGCCCTTTCGGGGGCTTTCGCTAGTCACCTTTTCAGGTTATTATCAATTTGCCTCTGAAATAAAGACGACAGATTTCACAGATGTGTTGATTTATTAAATGTTCATTTCAATGTACAAATGCAAACAAATTGACAAATTAATTAAATAAATGGCCTCGGCAACTAAGATAGGCGGAGTAATATTTTCAGTGATGAGGTATTTTTCATTTGAGCACAGGCTACCCGTACTGTCTTGCTCATTTGAGAACATTCTAAACGTCTAATTGACCAATCAGATTGCTCGGTCGGATCTACATGTTGTATAATTGTAATTATCAGAATCTTTGCTGACAGCCCTCAGCTGTCCCATGACAAAGTTTTGCTATCACATAAATATGGATGGCTGAATGTTATCAAATCTCATCCCTTTTTCAGTTTGAGTTAGATTTTTCAGAATTTTTAGAAAATAATAGCAAATTAACATCTACTAAATATAGGGGATCACAATTTTATGCAAAACATGATGTACATGTTGTTCTTTTCTCCCCGTTTTTAGTAGGACAAGGGGCAACAGTCAGTGTTTGAATATTTTTTTTTGCAACACTAATGTCAGAAATTGCTTGTTCATGTGGCAGATTAGTAATTTGTACACACCTCCCTGAAGCTCACTGCTTCTGTATGGAGCCTGTAACAGAAGAATTCTTAAGGGATTTTCATTTGTCATCAACCAGACATACGTGAGACACATGCATTGGTAATCACAGTGGGTAATATTGATGTCTTTCATGGAAGAAAGGAGAACACTTTTCTCATTCCAGTTACTCTTTTCAGCCTTTTTTCCTGTCATGCTTACTTTTCTTCCTGCCTTTCCTCGGTCTGTGGCACACACATTCGGATGGCAAAAAGTAAGAAAAGATTGTGAAGATGGGGGGGATCAAGGAAACATGAATTGGCAAAATTTGCATCAAACAGTTGATGTGGTAGGTGAATGGCAGATGCGCATTCAGAGTTAAATCATTTACATGTCACACATTCCAGAAAAAATGACCTCACAAAGGATGGTCTCATCTTTCTGTGCTGAATATATCCTTGGGAAAACCTAGCATTCCTTTTACCAAACTCATTTGGGGGACTGTAATCTCCTAAATCACAGTAGACCTCGATCGATATCCAGATCAGGTGCAAGAAATGAAGAACAGTTGTGAAAAATAAGCTCAATAGGAATGAGCCCAGTACTGGGACACACTTCTGGAGTGTATTGTTGGCAGTTGAGGCTGGTTTACAGTTGAAAACCGTGTTTCCTTGAAATAGGCCCTGATGTCGGTGAATGCGCGTTTGCGGGAGCTTTACCCGGATAGCGAGGAGCTGTTTGACATTGTCCTGGTGACCAATAACCACGCACAAGTAGGAGTACGCCTTATAAACAGCATCAATTACTATGGTATGTACTGCATGGTGTGTGTGAGAGAGCTGGAGTGTTTGAGCGGGTGTGCGGGCAAGAGAGTGTGAGCGAGTGTGTTTGTGCGACTGTGTATGTGAGTCCGTGTGTGAGTGAGAGAGAGAGTGGGAGAGAAAGAGTGTGTGTGCATGAGGGAGTTCGTGTGTGAGGGAGAGTAAGTGTGGGAGAGTCTGGGTCAGACAATTATGAACAGCAAATTGTGAGAAAGTTCTGTCGCTCTTTATTTATGAATGGACTGATTGCAGTCCATTGTCTAATTCTAAATCCCATTCACCACTTTTACAATGATTGGGTAGCCTCTCATCAGGCTGAACAAAAACTTCATGGAATGTGTCACAGTTTTGTATCTCCGTGCAGACATAATGATCCTATATTGATTATGTTATCCTTCATATGCATGGATGTTGTAACAAACTGCTTTCGCATGTGATTCCAGATAAGGTTGCCCTCTAAATGATTGTAAAGAGCAGTATTTGAAGCATGGCCCACTGAACATTGTTAGCAGTATATTTGCCATTAGGAAAAAGTTGAACATTCTTAACTAGCAGATAGTTGGTGTGGTGCACCATGGCAATGCAATGAACTGCTCTTCAAGTCAGGAGAATGCACTCACATCTTACTTGCATCAGATTGGGCTTGGATTGATTCTTGGATATTATTTGAGGTAGAATCAGTACATTAAAAATTAATCAATGGCAGCTCATTATAATCATGGAGTTGAGTAATAAAATGAACAGCTCACTGAATATAAGGTAATTGACTGGCATTTCATATGCAGGATTACGATATGGAATATTGTGATTATTTGATTTTTTTCTCAGATGCATATTTCTTTTTTCCCTATTAGATTTAACAATTGAAAGATTCTGCATGACTGGAGGAGAAAGTCCAATTGGTTATCTGAAAGCTTACATGACCAATCTCTACCTCTCCAAGGATTCGGAGAAAGTGCAGGAAGCCATTGAAGAAGGTAGCCATTTTGGGTGTTTTCCACAAAGCTTGGAATTTTTTAGGGCAAAAAGTAAAACAAAAGAAAAAATAATCAAAGCTCAATTTCCTTGGCTACATATCCGTGCTGCAAACCAGTTATTTCACCTCATCCCAAAGGTCCTCCATTGGATTGAGAACAGGTGACTGTGCATTGCTGAAAAATGAAGTCAATGTCATGTTCATGACATCAGCCAGAGATGACGCATGCTTTGTGAAATGATGCTATGTCCTGCTGGAAGTAACCATTTAAAAAATGGTAAACTGTGGCCCAAAAAGATGACTTTTTGTCACATTACTCACTGGGCCAACATTGCTTAATAGGCTCTGGCATGCAAATGATCAAATTTTATGAAGCAGCCTAATGTGTGCCAAGAGAGCTGTCTTCACTCTTACTCTGCCAGAACCACCTGCACTGCTTAAATGAGTGAGGATGGATCCAAACATTCCTACTTTTTGCACCAAGTTATGACCATAACATCTGCATGTCTCAGCAATAGTCGTCAAGATACATCAGACCTGACATGATCTTAAATCGACTGAATTTTAGTGTTGCAGTCGCCACACCTCTCTGTTTTTTCTCTGACACAACTGTAGCCCTGTGTTTTTTTTTTTTTTTTTAACCACAGTCAGTTATTTGAGGATCATAAGGTCTTTCTGTTAGCCTTAATTAGTTTGCCCCTGCTCTTCTGACCTCTCCCAGTTACAAGGCGGGTTGTTTGTTTTACCACTGTCTGTAAACTCCAGAAACTGTAGTGTCTGGCAGCAATCCCAGGACGGAAGCTGTTTTTGTAATGCTGCACTAATTATGCAACTAATTAGTCGGCACAGCTGAGCTTAATTATTTGCAGAATGATCAATAACTCAGTGTTCTGCAGCTTCATTGCCCTCAGCTTACAGTAGTGATTGCAGCCTCAGCATAAAAAATTCTGATTAAGAATATTATAACCATGTTTATATTATAAATGTTTGTAAGTGCTGTCCACAGAACTTGAATTTGATAGAAAGGATGTTCCACTGTTTGCCTCGGTAATTCAGCGTGTACCCCGTAAAATGACGGTTTTTGAGGGTTCATTGCTAAAGTGGTAACTCCAGTGGGTAGATGGGCTGTAAAGTCTTTCATAATTGCTTGATTACTGTGCTGATGTGTCACCGAGTGCAGACTAGAGTGAGATTAAAAGAGCTGAGAACATTTGAATGTGTCCACAGCATCAACATGACATACAGTAATTGTGCAATTATGCTGTATTTCTCTCACCAGCCTCAAAATAATCATATGAGCAAAACAAACTGGTAATAACTTAACAGGCACCATTACCTAAACATAGCTAGCACTAAAACTGACATAGCTTTAGTGAAGAAAATCATTTTGTGAACACTGGTAACCATTTACTAGCAAATGGTTTGGCAACATATCAAACTGTTACCAAATTTACCGTCACCAAAATGTAATTTAAGGTAAAGCATACAGTACCAGTCAAAAGTTTGGACATACCCACATTTTTCTTACAAAACATGTTAAATAAAGAAATGGGTACCGTTTATTTTTGCAAAAAAAAAAAAAAAAGATCTTATTCTTAAATCCATCAAACTAACCGGCATTTTCTGTCATATTTACAGAGCATACTAACTTTTTTTTTTTTACAAGAGCAGTTATATGGCTATAATGAGTGTGCTGCTGAGTGGCCGTCTAAGTTATCAAAGATGTGCTGCACTTGTGGTTTGCTTTTCATCGACTTTTTTGCCCAATAAGTTCCAAAACGGCTTGTCTTTAATTTGGCTGTTGGAAAATGGAAAGAGCTTGTATTTCTGCTTGCTTTGCAAAATATGGCTTCTTTGAGAATTCTACATTTCTGGACACTTTTCAAACAAGTAAATTATTCTCTTATAACTTCTGATTGTTTACCTCTTGCCAGATTCCATTTGAGATTATTTAGAGAAGTTAAGCCATTTAAATTTCTCTAAAAACAGAGTGCTGTGACAGTAGCAAAGTGTGTCCAAACTTTTGACTGGTACTGTAATTAAAATTTTAAAAAAACTTGTCTGCCCAATGTAAGGTGCAATTTCAGTAAAATCATCTGGCAAACAAAAGCAATGTATTACAAAATTTCTGCTGCACCACTACAGGGATTGCAGCAGCCACCATGTTCAGCACCAAGAAAGAGAACCCGCTGAGCGATACGCAGCTTCGCGTTGCTTTTGACGGAGACGCTGTCCTCTTCTCTGACGAGTCCGAGATCATTGTGAAGAAACATGGGCTGGACACCTTCTTTGAGCATGAGAAGGAGTTTGAGAACATGCCCCTGGCACAGGTGAATGCTAACGTCTGATCTTTCTTGTGGAATGGTTAAAGGCAGAGTATGAAGGAACTTTGCCCAGAATATATTCTATTATCATGTTTAGTTGTATCTGCGATTTATGAGCAATCTCTTTGCACGTTGCCCTCCTCCAAGGAGTTTACGTTTTGGGTTTGGTTTGTTTGTTTTCCGCAGGGTAATGGAAAACTTGCTGGCCTGATTTTCATGAAACTTGGTGGAAGGGTGTAGCATGGGCAAGGGAAGAACCCTTAAAAATTTTGGAGCAAATCCAAATCATTTGGCTGATAAACTAATTTTTCATTTTCATTTTTTCACTTCCGTTATCACTGTGAGCGAGGGCATTTGGCCTTGGTGGAAAAAATGCTATACATCCTAAAATCTAGTAGATGGTAGTGAAGTTCAATTGTAACAAAACATCGCCAATTTATAAGGGTGGGCTTCAGGCCTTGGCAAATGTCCGCTCTCTGAGTGGCTTACTTGTCCCAGTATGCTTTTGATCTTTGGCAGGCAACATACATACACAGGAATTAGGCAACATACCTACACAGGAATTAAAGTTTTCCGTCGTGGATTAGAGTTGTTTGATGTCTGGATGGGCAATTCGTGAGATTGGTGTAGAATTGCGAAAATAAAAAAAGGAAGTACTTACCATTACACATACTGACGTATACTTGACTGAGACACAGTACAGTGGTTGTCAGGTCACCTAATGTGAAAGGGCTCAGGAAAAGAGTCTATAGCATGTCTATACTGATGGCGAAGCATTGAAGTGCAAAACTCTGAACAAGGTGAGAAGACGACTTTGTAAATTCTCTTTTTAAAAACTGATGAGGAACACTGTACCATTTTTAGAAGCATGGAATATTGGGTCTGAAACAACATCTGCTTTGTCCATGTCCTTCATTTGTTGCATCACAAATACATTTGATGGCGAGGTCATAACTGATTACATATAGACGTTATAACACCATATTATTTTAATTGCCTGAGCTGCTAGATTGCTCAGATGTTTTCCGAATATAAGGGCTAGCGACCCTTGTAACCTACATTTCAATTGCTACAGAAAACAAAAGAAAAGCCTTGAATCGACTGATCACAATGGGAAGGACCCATTCCTGTCCACCGACTGCGAGTTAAAGGCCTGTGAATCATGGAGGTAAACATCTGTGGTCTAAGATCAAACATTGGAGAACTGGCTAACCTGTGTAGGATCAAATAACCTTCCATCACCATTATGGTGCCAAAATTCCTGGACTCTTTTGTACAGGATGGAGTTGACTGCATTACAATATCAGGATACATCTCTGCTGTTGAGACAGAACATCTTCAGGTGGTGGAATTAGTATATTTTGCATGCGTGAAATGGCCATACACCATGATGCACAAAAAGATCCAAAAGGCCCAGAACCAATATAGTTAGCTGTTAAACTTATGTACTCAGAAAGTCTTTGTAGGAGCTGTTTATAGACCACGAACTTCCACTACTGACAGCTTTGACTACCTAGACACAGAAACTTTGCCCACAACGATAGAATTTGATGCACACTCTGTCATGCTGGCAGGTGAATTCAATGTTCATCATGAAGATTGGCAAGGAACCTGAGCAATAGATACAATTACTCGATGGGCCCTTCAGCTTGCAGGCTGTCTGGGCCAAGAACAGATTGTGGATACCCCTATAACAGGTGACCAAATCCTGAACCTCATCATGCGTGACCTACCAGCTGTATCCATAACACTTTCCAACCTGAGCACATCGGTTGCAGGCCTAGAACAGATTGTGGATACCCCTATTAGCGGTGACCAAATCCAGGACCTCATCATGAGTGAAATACCAGCTGTATTCAAAACACTTCAGATCAAAGCCTAGTTTTAGTAAGGCTTGACCAGCCTAACAAGCTGCACAAAAGGAAGGTATGGCAGTATAATTAAGCCAACTACTGGGGAATGTAAGGCTTCATCTCACCCATCGAGTGGCAGAAAATCTTTTTCGATGAAGATATTGACAAGGTGTGTGGCCAGATCACTGAAATCTTCTAGAATGCCATGGAACGTTTTATCCCCAGCAAAACTATTACCAGAAAGCTGGGAGACGAAAAAAGGTTTGAAAAAAAATGCAGAAAAGCTGCAGTGAAGAAGCAGCTAATAAACAGTAATCCTGCTTCGAACAACTAGAAGTTTCCTGACCACACCTCTCATTGACTGTTGAGCTGCAGTGCACTGCCATGCCGCGCCCACAACGGTCCGCATCACCCGAATTCTGAGGACTGGCCTGCTTCCATGCCCATCAACTCAACTCCGTGCATCTGTCATCAATCATTCACTTTATCAATTTAGCCTGTAAAAGCCAGAGCTTAACACCGCAACGGTGAAAAGTCTAATATAGCCCTTTGTGTAGCGTACTACTTATAATTGTTTGCATGTATATTTAGCAGACTATTATTAGTCTAGCAATCTTTGTACATATTTGGTAATTGTTGCTTCCCGCATTGTTTGCTATAATTCACTTTTGAAGCTCCGCTTTGGAAGTAATCAACAATGCCATTATTTTATTGCCTTGACTCCAATGGCCTTCATTTTTATGTCTGCACACAATGCCGTGCACTGAAAAGACATTACATGAATAATATGATAGACCAACTCATATATAATTGTAATATTCGACTTGGCCATTGCTCACAATTGCAACCAATCGAAAAAAAAAGAAAAAGCACTATTAGCTTTAACCTCAAACATGATTGTGAGTTGAACTGGGCAAACTGTCAGAAAATCTTATTTTTAGGCTAATTGAAAATGCTGTACCAGCAAGAGTTTCCTTGTTGGCATGCAGTAACAGAGAAAAATAGGTTGTATTTTGTAATCCAGATAAAAAATTATAATTAATGGGGAAAAAAATCATCATGTTACAATTCCAAAGAAGTCGGGATGCTGTGTAAAATGTAAATAAAAACAGAATGCAATCATTTGTAAATCTCATAAAATGACATTTTACTCACAATAGAACATTGACAAACTATCAGATGTTGATAGTGAGACTTGTTACCATTTCATGAAAAATATTTGCTCATTTTGAATTTGATGACAGCAACACATCTCAAAAAAGTTGGAATAGGGCTGGCTCAAGGACTTTTTGTCCTCAGACTTTATGAAAAATCCGGGGACGAAAAGTCCATGGGGACGAAAAGTCCGGGGACGAAAAGTCTATGGGAAAAAATTTGGGGACGAAAAGTATGGGGACGAAAAATCCAGGGATGAAGAGTCCTGTAACCGATAGGGCCATGTTTACGATTGTTTAGCATCCCCTCTTCTTTTAACAACAGTCTGTAAACATCTAGGAAGTGAGGAGACCAATTGCTGAAGTTTTGGGAGAGGAATGTTGTCCCACTCTTGTCAGATGTAGGATTCTAGCTGCTCAACAGTCGTGGGTCTTCTTTGCTGGATTTTTCGTTTTATGATTCGCCAAATGTTTTTTACTAGTGAATGGTCTGGACTGCAGGTAGGCCGGCTCAGCACTCAGACTTTTCTACTGCGAAGCCATACTGTTGTGATGGATGCAGTATGTGGTTTGGCATTGTTTTACTGAAATGTGCAAGGCCTTCCCTGAAGGAGTTGTTGTCTGGATGGGAGCATATATTGTTGTAAAACCTCTATATACTTTTCAGCATTGATAGTGCCTTTCCAGATGTGCAAGCAGCCCACGCCATAGGCACTGATGCAACCCGATACCATCAGAGATGTAGGCTTTTGAACTGTGTGCTGATAACAAGCTGGATGATTTGGACCGCACGACACGACGTCCGTGGTTTCCAAAAAGAATTTAAAATTTTGATTCATCTGATCACAGAACAGTTTTCCATTCTGCCTCAGTCCATTTTAAATTAACTTTGGCCCAGGGAACATGGTGATGTTTCTGGATTGTGTTCACATATGGCTTCTTTTTTGCATGATACCGCTTTAGCTTGCAATTGTAGATTGCACGGCGAACTGTGTTCATAGACAAGGATTTTTGGAAGTGTTTTTGAGCCCATGCATTGTATTCCAGTGCAGAATCATGCCTGTTTTTACTGCAGTGCCGCCTGAGGGCCCGAAGATCATGAACATCCAATATTGACCTTCGGACTTATCACTTGCGCACAGCGATTTGTCCAGATTCTCTGAATCTTTTGATGATATGATGTACTGTAGATTCAAAGTATTCGCAATTTTACATTGAGGAACATTTTTCTGAAATTGTTCCCCAATTTTTAGATGCAGTTTTTGGCACATTGGTGAATCTCTGTCCATCTTTACTTCTGAGAGACTCTGCCTCTATAAAATGCTTTTTTGATAAGGAGTCATGTTACTGACCTGTTGCCAACTAACCTAATAAGTTGCAAAATGCTCCTCCAGCTGGTTTTTATTAGTACCTATTACTTTTCCAGCCTTTTGTTGCCCCTCTCCCAACTGTTTTGAGATGCGTTGCTGCCATCAAATTCAAAATGAGCTAATAGTTTTCATGAAATGGCAAAATGTCTCACTTTCAACATCTGATATGTTGTTTATGTTCTATTGTGAATAAAATGTGGGTTTATGAGATTTGCAAATCATTGCATTCCAGTTTTATTTACAATTTACACAGCATCCCAACTTGTTTGGAATTGGGGTTGTAATACTACAATGTTGTGTTTAAATTTCGCTGAATTTTTTGTTTTTTTTAAGATAGTATCCCAACTATATCCCTCCTACATGCATTATTTATGGTACTAACATAACAAATCATCTGTCAGTTACAGAACAGCAACAAGCGAAGTGCACATCTTACATCTGCCCCCACACAGATGAAAAAGAGTACAATCCAGTCAGAAAGTTTATTGATAGTAATAGGGTATTAACAGTGGGACAAACCCCAGAGCAGAATGGTACAGGCACAGTTCAGTTCAGATCAGTGTTTCCATACATTGATGAGACTATGGCGCTAATTTACCCTGCCATAGTCTCAATATGCGCAATTGCCGCGTGTTTATCAAACATGCGCACGTTTGAAGAAAAAAAAAAAACTGAAAAGTAGGAAAGGAACTGGAAGACGCGGAATTTGCGCACCCACCGCTTAAGAAAATGAGAATCCCCCCCCCGCTTAAGAAAATGAGAATTCCCCACCCCCCACACTCAACATAATGACAATCACCACCCGCAGCTCAACAAAATGTGAATAACCCCCCCAAGACATCAGTCTGCCACCACACAATACTTCCTGGTCTGTGGAAAACAATGAGCCCCCATATTCTCCAAAAATTCTGTGGGAAACACTGCAGATGGTACAGGTCTGGGTGCTAGGGCATATCCATGCCCAGCCTGTGGCTGTCTGAAACAACTGCCAGATAAAGTACACATTTTTCCAAAGGTGAACTGTCAGATGGTTGGAGTTTAGCAGGAACATGGTCCTAATGCTGATGACCGCAGACGACTTGGGAAGGAAATTTCTGTATTTTACTATCATTAAAGATAATAAATAATGTCCAAAAACGATAAGTTATTACGAGGAAATATTGACTGGTTGCTGAAGGGCATATAGTAAGTGACAATCCAGCAACTTGAACACTTGAAGTAGAGTGTATAAATATGCCAGCACACACGTGAGGGAAGGGGAACATGAATGCTACACAGCTGGTGAGGAAAGCACAAGGGCATAAACAAATCAAAAGAGACAATGTAACTAAAAGACACACAAGCTGCTGGATGGGAGGAGACACACAAGGGATTCACACAAGGATTGTGAGAACATGATGTGCAGGTAAAGGTTCAATGTTCCTGCTCTCATCATATTTTCCCGACGTAAAAGTGCTGAGACAACTTAGAAAGAATAAGAAAGCTAGACACAAAGTTAGTAGTATGTTTGATTGTTTCAGGTTGCAAAATGGTTAGTCCTATGAAGGCTACAAGCATACTGCAGTTCTGACCTCTAGGTTGGTAACTTAGGTCAAGGCAGCCACACTAGTACTATGTGGCTTCGTTAGTCAAGCACCACACTAATAATAGATTATTATCCCCCACCATGAAGTGGAAGGGGGATATAGGAATGAGGGTTGTCCTTCCGCATGTCCGTCCACCTGTCTGTCCATCTGTGTGTCCGTTGTTAGAGGAAAAAGACTTTTTCAAATCAAGCCATGTTGAGCATCGTTCAGTTTAAACACAGATCCACTGCAAAACCTCCAAATAACACTTTTATTCATTTGCAAACGGAACAAGAGAGAGGGAGAACTCTTTCCAGTGAAATCCATCATCAAATCATACAAGCTGGTCTTTTATTGACACATCCCAGTAGGTTTCCCAGATCTCAGCTCCCCCCTCCCCCCTATACAAAACTCCCAGTGCAATGGCCTTGCCATGTTATTGTTTTGGCTAAGAAATTAATTTTGACTGAATACTTTTTATTGCCAGGGCAAAGACCTCCTGGCATATCTTCAAATTAGTGACAAAAACATTCATCTTACAGACTGTATGTCTCACAGGTGAAGAGGAGGGAGGCCTAATTTGGCTTGGATTGCATTTGTTATACATAGTATATTTCTAATAATTTCAATTGGTATGTATGGTATAATAGTAATCAAAACTATCATATCGTCAATCAAAAAATTACTCTAACAACGTCCATCATGCTTCTTTTCCAGGCCAGAATTTCTAAACAATTTTCCACAAAATCTGATATACAGATACACATTATAGTGTGGATGTGCCTTTTCATATTTCCATCCATCATCTGATTTTTAGTCAACAGATTTTTTAAAATTTGCTTTAATCCATGTGTACGCCAAAGCTCTTCCATTAAGTCTTTGGTCTGCCTGAATTTCACCCGTGTAAGTAATTTGGATAACTTTTTGGTCAGTAAAATTCTGTTCCTGAAATTATAACCTTCTGTATTTACACTTGAGTTTTGAAAACTGCACAAAACATGCATTTTGTTGATCATTAAACTCAAAAGTAAAAATCAGTCATCTGTACCGGAGAATAAAGAAAATGTACTGTATAATTTGCAGTTCTTGTCGCATACCTATTTCTGCCTATTCTTTCACTTTGTTTCTGAAGAAGGACATTTAATTGAAAGATTTTTAATGGAAATTCTTCATAAAAAAACTCCATTTACGCCAGACTGTGCTTAATCCACATCTATGAGACTTGCCTATAATCTTTTTGCATTGAAAAAACATTAGGAGACAAATTAATTGAAAATTCTTTTCTTTGTACAAGATAAAAAAGAAATGGACTTATCGATTCTCATGCAGTACACCTGCCCTTTGAACTTCATTCTCAGGGTCCTCTGAAGTGCTTCCTGGAGGCGCTCGGGAGGCTCCAGCGGAAGTTCTATACCAAGAACGAGCGGATCAACTGCCCCGTGCGGACCTACTTAGTGACAGCCCGGAGTGCAGCCAGTTCTGGTGCCCGGGTCTTGAAGACGCTCCGAAGCTGGGGCTTAGAGGTGGACGAGGCCCTCTTTCTCGCCGGGGCCCCTAAGGGCCCACTCCTGGAGAAGATACGGCCCCACATCTTCTTTGATGACCAGATGTTTCACATCACGGGGGCACAGGAGCTGGGCACCATTGCTGCCCATGTGCCTTATGGGATCGGTCAGAAATACCACAAGGGTAAACTCAATCCAATAGAGCCCAAATGGACATTACAGTAATGTGCAGTGATGATTATACACGACCACTTTCATCCAAAAAAGGGTCCTAATATATTACTTCTCTATAATTTTTTGGTGAAAATGTGTTGAAAAATTCTATTGTAGGCAATAAGAACAAAAAAAAAAAAAATTCTCGCTAGCATATTGAGGTAAAAGTGTGGGTAATAAACAAAAACATAATTTTTTTATCACTCTTGCATTGCTTGAATGCATGTTTGAAGGTTCATTCCATGATTATTGATGCTAAAAATGTGTCTAAACTGGTTTGAGGCAATATAATTATGCAAAATTACCTCTGATGGTCAGTTGTTCCAGTATATAAGGTGACATGAACTTTGAGCAGGGTCATTTTATTAAACACGATGGCAAGATGGAAGGAGCTCTCTGAGATGGTTCGTAGCCATATTGTGGCCTTACATGATGCTGAAGACAAATGCTGCCGAGGCACTGGAAGAAACATCATCAAGCGTTTCAAAGAGACCGGTTTGCTGAAAACTAGTGGCAATAGCAGTGCTACACAGAAGTTAAGTGCTTTTGATGTTCGTTATTTGTGTCTGATGAGTAAAAAAAAAAATGGCGGTTGACAGCACAACTACTCTGTGATGATGTTATTAGTGCCAGAAGTGAAGAGATGAAAGTATCAAGATCTACTGTTTCCAGACGCCTGTGTGAAAATGGTCTGATAGGTATTGTTGCTGCCAAGAGCTGGAAACATCAAAAAAAGACTTGAGTTTGCCAAGAAATTCAAGGATTGCCATCTAGAAAAAGACTGATTGCTCGGGAATTTTATTTTCAACAAGATAATGACTCGAAACACACTTCTAAGTTGTGCTGGAAGTAGCACAGTCGGAAAGAAACATCTGGTGACAGAAGTTATAACTTGACCAGCTGAAAGTCCAGACCTTAATCCGATTGAGTAAATCTGTTGTAACACTGAAAGAATCTCTTTGGAATGAACTTCAAACCATATGAAATGGTTTGGCAAGCGAGGAAATGAAAATATGTAAAAACTTTGCCTGAAAGATTGAATGCTGGAATCAAAGCAAAGGGTGGCCACATTAGATATTGACATTTTCTCTCACAAAGACATTATTATTTTTGTTTTTACTGTATGTTGTTATCTGTTTACTTATTTTCATCTATATGATGCAATATTACATGAAATGAATACTTGAATAGTACTAGGTTTCTGATTTATCCTCATTTTGCTAAGTGTATAATTATCAGTGCACACCACTGTATGTTTTGTCTCATAACAATTTTGACATGTGAAATGAAAGTGAAAGTGGCATACATATATTTTTTCTGCATTCATTCTTTCCCACAGGGTGGGTTTAACGGTTTCTGTGGTAACCAGAAGTTAGCATTTGTGAAAACATGGCCATGCACAGCTCAGTAGGCTATCAAAGTTCTCCGTCTTTCTTTACCAGCAGCACTGTGCAACAGTGTATGATGTGGTCTATGTCTTGTGAAAATTAAAGAGGTGCCTCAAACTTTGGCAAAAATTTCCATTGAAAATAAATAATTTTCACTATATGATACCTTGCAACCTTAGAATTACAGGGTTCTAACTGACATTTTGGTCAAAATTGAGTTAACTATTGCACATAATTGGTAATAAATAGTTTACCTAATGATTAACCCTTAAATGCCCAACTATAGTAAAAGTTGAAAGAAAAATCTATGTATTCTGTTAATATGTCCTGGGGAGGGGCTAATAACAACCCAATAGCAATTTTTAATTTTTGGTGACCTTTGACCTCATTTTAGTTTTGTGACATATATGTCGCTCTAAGTTTCTAGGATATAAAGAGAACTTTTGTCCATCATTGTTTTGGTAGTTGACATATAGCTGAAGTATTAGGCATAGCTTATTTTTCATTAGCTTACCTGTTTGTCTACTTTATCCAGTGATGAATGGGTGCTGATCTATCGTGTGGATTCCACCATGGGGCGGCCATATTGGAAAGGTTAGCTGGTGCAGCCAGTATAGTGTCAGTTCCACTTTTATGCATCAGATGGCAGCACTGATGGTCTAAATATGTCACTATGGGCATTAGGTTGCAAAATTTATGTGGGGTCAGTGGTTTTGACAACCCCCAAAATCGTGTGACAAATTTGTCACAGGGGGCATTTAAGGGTTAATGCTGCTGTAAGTGATTTTTTTTTTTTTTTATTAAACAAGAGTTAAATAGCTCCACATTCCGACAGAGATCATTGATTTAGAGTATCTGGTCCATAACACAGGTCTCTCAGTCACTGTCCTCTGCAATAAAGCAGAAAATAAAATTCTGCAGTTACCCATTGCCTCTATCCAATCAGGCGAGAGAACACCATAAAAAGGCGGTCCTCCCTGCTTTTGAACGCTCAGAGAGCTGAATGTGTGTTTGTGATTTATCGGATTCTGTGACCTCAGGGGGGGCGATATTATACAGTATCTGTATGTGTGTGCTTGACAACAGTTGAGAAGAAGAGCACTTGTCTTTGATAACCTTAGCAGAGGAAGCCTCTGATACCAGCACTACAAGAGATGGCGTGCACATCAGCCAAAGCTCCAATAATCGTAGATGGAGTCAAGGAAGAAAAAACTGGAGATGGCCAAGAGCCAAGAGTGTATATAGTGGTGCCGCTTTCCGGAGGTGGAGAAAACTGAACAAATCTAAGGCTGGGTTCAGACTATGGGATTTTCGGGCCGATTTATCCCCAATTCACTCCTCCGGACAATTGGCAGAGAAATCTTGTCTGGGACCTCGGTCGGTACCGATGTTCAGTCCAGATTATCTGGTAATGTGCGGGGTTTACCAATCTAATTTTAACCCTCCCGATTTGCTCACTGACTGATCAGGGCCGCCCCGATAATTTTCAAACATGTTTGATGTTTCGGAGTGAAAATCTGGATGATTACGTCATTACTTTCCAAACGGAACCACAATAGCCAATGAGAGACAAGACTCAAGCTGACGGAGCTGAATGAGGGTGGTTTGAAATGGCGACAGCAAACAAACAGCAACAGCAATCTGTTGTATGGGTGCGTGGAACGGCTGAGATGGAGGAAAGGCTTGTGGATGTGTGGCGGGAACACGAATGCTTATATAACGTGTCTTCCAAGACATATCATGACCGCACGGACAATCTGTGTTGACCGCGTCTCCCCAACCATTTTCTCACCCAGACCCGTTTCATTTTTTGTTTTCTCTTCTCACTGCAAGTGATTGTAATAGCAAGTATGTGCTTCATGTCACTCTCCATTTTTAAATTTTTAATCTCTGGGCTTCCCCATGAGGTCGCGTGAGATCACGTCGGGTGGAGCGCTGCTCTCTGGCACGATAATCTTAATAATATCCTGTAGTGTGAAATGCACCATAATTTTCAAATCCTGTAGTGTGTACATGTTTAATTAGACAGCAGATCATCTGTGAAGATTCTCCTTATGTGTGTAATGCAACCTGATTTCAAAATCGGTTAGGATTTTAAAAATCCTGTAGTCTAAACCCGGCCTAAGCGATGTGTCACTAGCCTTGCGGCTACTGGACAGGTAAGATATGTTTTACTCTGTAGTAGTTCTGCAGTTTTATTTGTCTCGGGTGGTCCTCTTGGTGGTTTTTAATCCTGCTAATGTTAGTTTATAAATCGAGGGCTGACTGCAATAAACATTTATGTCCAGATGTTATATATTGGACATAACTGTTTATTGCAGTCAGCCCTCGAAATGTATTTGTGGCCGACTACAACTTGATTAGCTGTGTAACGATAGTAGCAAAACTTGGTAGCAGTAGTTATTTGTTCTGACAAACAGGAGGATATTGTCTAACTATGATGGTAATGGCATGTATTTGTATGACACAAAAAAATGCTTTAAAAGGGCTAGCAGAAAAGTGTTTTTATAGACGATTGTGATTTTTTCTGTATCAACAATCTCCTCACAATATTCAGAAATGCCATTGTGCCATTAACTGTTGGTGTGGCTAAATGACACGAACTAGCTTTAGCTAATACTTTCAAAAAGCCATTCATACCGAAGTTTCTGTATGTATGTAATGTGTTGTTGGTCCATGTTTTCAGCGTGGCTTTCACGCGACAATCACTGAGAGTGTTTGTTTATATTGCACTTCCATTGTACCTGAGTCGCTGTTGTGGGCGCTGCTTTCCATCTCTGCCTCTGTCGGAAACCGATGCGGGTTCATGTGCGGCTTGGGGATGGGGGGCGGGGACTGCTTACTCAGGCCAGCTAGAATGACCAAATCAGTTACAGCAGCTTTAAGTATGGGTATGCCATTCATTTGTTAAATTGGGTTCAGATCAGAATTGCAAAGTTCCAGTTCCCTAAGTGTACACTGAGCGGCCAAACTTTGCAAGCAAATTCCTCAAAACTTTGTAAATGTTTGTTAGAACCCTGTAATTCTAAGATCTCGACCTCTTGAGAGGGTTGTGCAGGGAAGTATAAATCAGGTATTAGCCTCAGGGCTCATTTTTGTTCCACAAATTTATATGAATTACATTAGCCTCCCTCTACAGCCAAGTGTCCAGAGTTTAAGTGGAGGTTTCCAAAATATTCGATAAGGGCGTATATATATGCTGTTTTCTGTTTTTGCTGTGCATCAAGACACATGAATCAGCTCAACTGAAGATGAGACCTGGATTAATAGGAACAGGAGCAGTTGTGCAGAGGTGAAACATTAATTCCTACAATGGCCCTTTTCAGATAAGATAGACCATCTGTAGAATAAAGGAACAATCATATGAAGACCAAAATGGAAAAATAATTAGTCACATTTTCACGTTGTGGAGAAATGATGAATAAAAAATTCAAAACTATCTTAGAAACAAAGCACTGAAAAAATATGCAAAATATATAAAATATTATAATAATACTGTATATAATATATGAAATATACAAAAATGCAAAATTTGGACTGATCGTTTTTCCTTAGTGGTCTTCATATGCTTGGTAAGAAGCGTAAATCTTCATTCAATGCCATATACTTGGAGCTGAAAGTTTTCTTCACTATCTGGCTACTCACAGTTAAAACAGCTGAACACTTTATTTACAGTTAAAAGAAAGCTACCAAATGGAACATACAAAGATGATGGGGTCACTTGCGTTTGCAGACTGAATGATGTCTACACTCACATCCTTTGTTGGGTATCATTGAAACACCTGCAAATGTTGCTGTGACATTGCGAAAATTCTTTATCTAAGAGCTAGATTATTTCTAAGGTTACAGTTTAATGAAGAGGTGTTGAGAGAATCAAATTTTAAAAAATGGATGAAATGTGTATTACATGGTGTTAAAATTTTATTGTGTTGGTGTTTAGTCCTGTTTCTATATCTACTGTGTTTTAATTATATCTTAGTTATCAGTTTTTGAATTTTTGTGACCTGAATACGATGTATGTGCTTATTTAGACAGTAATACTATGCATGTCCGTGTTTTCTTCATCTGGTTGTAGACTTAATGTTGCCTAAAATTGCCCATTGTGAGTGTATCCTGCAACTTTGACGGAATGCCCTTTTACTCATTCCCTACGGAATACTTTTATATAAAATTGTCACGTTCATACGGAATACTTTTCCTGTAAATTACACCAGATAAACACACATTTAGTTAAACGTCTGTATTTTGAAAATAAAGGTTTTTTAGCAGGTTCAAATGCAGATATCAAATTAGCAGGGTCATTTTGGGTATTTGTAACATCATTCCAATTGTCATTTTGGTTGCCTGCTACATGACGCTGAGCAGCTCATCGACTAGGTGCTCGACTACGTGCTCCTCGACCACGACCTGTCCTGGCTCGGCCACGGCCCCTCCCCTCCAGTGGTTGAAGTACAGGTGGCCCATCACCGCGATCGTCAACTGATTTCGTGTTTTCATCGGACTGCCAATGGTCGAGGTTGCTATTACTGCTGTCAGATTGGTCAGATTGACACAATGCTCATGTATTATGCATGTTTTCAACGGAACTCCGAATGACGTCATCCACGCCACTGGCACCGGCTTACCGCAGGGAATGGTATAATCGCTGCGCCATTGGCAGCGGCTTGCCGTAGGGAATGAGTTAATCATTTCAAAAATAATTTATCTTGTTTGAAATATCATCTTTTAATTGTACATTGCGTACAATGACTACTAAAGTTTCGTTCTGTCAAGACCGTCCATTTTGTGATGGACTCATTATTTTATGAGAAAAAACTTTTATTTTAATCAGTTTTCAACATGGACAATGCTACTGGATTATATTAATTTGCACCAATGTATAAGACTGTATGGAATACTCAAGCTATTAATACTATAATTCCTGTGTTGTCTTTTAGGAATGATTTTGAGGCAACAATGCCATCTCTTTGGGAAAGTGTGTCACATACTTTCTATCTTCAACAAAATTCAAACATTAAATTGAATGAATTAAAGTAGTGTCCTGATTCACAATTCAATATACTATGCATTAAAATGGACTGTGGCACATACTGTGCCAAAAAAGTCATTTTCATCTTTTAACATCATCTTGGCTCTTGACTCATCTTTCATGCATATTCACTGACTTTTCAGGGGCTGCCCAACCCATTTCTGGGAAATGTACCGACCTCTTAGTTTTAATTTCACAACTTCAACCTCACAACTTTGCCGCTCGACCAGATATTCAGCCATTGAATGAGGTGTACTTGCTGGGCCCTTAACAGTCAAGATGAGGAATGTGCTCCAAACTTGTGTCAACATCACAGCAAAAGAAAATTTCCGAAGTCAGTGTCACACTTGTTCTTTCAAGAAAGCCTGTCAAACAGTGCTTACTAGAAATGCAATAAGTCTGTACATCTGCAAATTACACAGAGAAATATGCTGTTACTCGTGTGTAGTGTGAACAGATAATGAAATCACTGTATCAGATGCCTACTGAGGAGAGACACCCTATTTTGAAGGCTAGGCCAGTCAATTAGTGTGTCATGGTTTAGTCCCGCCGGATGCAACATGCAATCCGGCGGGCACTGGGACCACGTACCCAAAGGCTGATAAAGGGACCCACTCGCGCGGGCTGGTACAAAAAATAGAAAGATATTTAATACATATACTTTAAAAAATGACAAAGAGACAGGGGAGCAGCAGCAACACACACAGAGCTAAAATCCCAGCTCTTAAATACTCTAAACTTCACCTCCACTTCAATGAGCAACAGGTGTGGCTCGATGAAGTGGAGGCAAAGACAGCAGGAGGGGGAGGGACTGCAGGGCAGAACCATCACATAGTAATTGTTTTTGGGAGAGATATGCTGCGGGGATAAGTTTGTGTTGGCAGAATGCTCACCTTTTAATACACAATTACTCTAATCCTTCACATATTTACTTCAAACAGCTGAAACAAAGATCTAAGTAAGCTGTTGATGAGATTAATGACAGACAAGCAGTGTTTATCAGGTCCAGTACTCAAAACTGCTCAAGTGCTTCTGAAGGGAGAACGCCAAGATTGTTATTTTGTTACTAGGGTGGAGCTATTGCTAAGTTATGCTAGCAGTGACGTTACTGGTATTGTAGAATGAAGTTGACTGCAACAGCAGCGAGCTGTAAATCATCAGTGTATCAAATGGCCTCTCAACAAGACAAAACAAAACTTAAGAGGACGTTTACTTGATGAAGTATGAATTAAGGGACTTGTTAAGCAACTTTGGGCATTAATATATTTATTCCCTGAGCAGCACTTCAGAACTTCCTAAAGGGTATATTGTGCTATTCCCTGTACTATTTTCAACACATTGTACCCCCATATCACACTTATGGGCAACTAAGAGTCACCAGCTAGCCTAGCATGCTTGTTTTTGGACTGGGGGAGGGACGCAAGAAGAACATCCAAACTCATTGCACCACCGAGCAGCCCACACTTCTGATGGGCTGAACTAACCAAATTGTTAATAATAATAATAATAGTAGCCCAGCAAGAAGGTCATGGATAGGGTGTGGTGCCTTTCTGTGTGGACTTCTCATGTTCTCTCCATGTTGGTGTGGGTTTCTTCTGGGTATTTTGCTTTCCTCTCAAATTCCAAAGACATGCTTATCAGGCTAATTGCCTTAGGTATGAGTGCCTGAGTGAATGGTATGTGAATGTTGTATGCATCTTGCAATGGTTCGGCGAGCTGTTAGCGTGCCAAATGACAGTCAGTGTTGCAAAAAAAAAAAAAAAAGTTTGCTTGCTGTTACTTGAAGGATGTGCATGAAGTTGGATTGATTTTTAAGAAGCCTCCTTGCCAAACTGGTAATAAGTTTATGAATGAATGTCTGTGCTGTCACATTCTTATACACGTACGGCTATAATTTACAAAAACAACAAGCACGGGTGCTTCCATGCTGTTGAACAAACTCTAATGATCATTCTTTTGCTTGAAGCCTGTGTGCTTCTTGAAAATTCATTTAGATGTTCATCATCATAGAATTGTTCATCTTTGCATGAACTTCCCCAGCTGATGACAATTTGACAACTCACAATGACACAATTTTGCTCTATAAGTTGATTTTATCCTGTCAGCCTCCAACTTCAGAAAAATTTAGCTTTGCATCCTCTTTGATGGAGATGGCATCCTGTTCTCCCAGTGATTAAGAGGTTGTTTTAGAGACAAAAGGTGTGGATGCCTTCACACAACTTGAGGAGTCTGAGGATGTCCCGCTTGGGAAGGTGTCTTTGTTTGCCACTTGTGGTCAGGAAAGCAAGTAAGAGGTCCATAAGATATTATGATTTTATTGTTAAAATCAAAGGCACGTTTTGTGACATAAATATTATTTGATAGAGAGAAGTTTTACTTTCTGTATCTGGATTTTAAAGCTATGGTTAAGACTGAGGTGGTAATTTTTGGTCAGTATAACCGCTGATATTTGTATGTTGTGACTGTCATCGTCACTGTCACCTGAATGTCAACGTCACCGTCACCTGGGGGCTCTTCCTGACAAAAATAAATGAAAATTACACGCCAAGGGTCTTATATACAAATTGTTTAGACCTACCTGGTGATATCATGTGACCCGGTCATTTTGGGGACCAGGTCCCTGAAGACCTTGAAGAGATGGGGCCTGGAGATCACTCAGGCCTTCTTATCCGGGAGGCCCACGAGGCCAATTTTGAAGATATGTCTGTATGGTTACCACAATCCGCACATCGATGAGGCAGTTCTGCGAGGGGCCATTGCTGCCCACGCACCTTATGGGATAGTTTATGAGGCCTACAGGGATGCTTCAGAGAAGTAAAATTCTAGAAGGACACAAAATTCAGTCCAAATAAAAAAAAAAAATGACATTGTCAAAAATTATCTTAAACTATGCAGTCTAGTGAGCACTGATATTACTTTCTTTATAAATAAAACAAAATGACACTTTTACTTTTTTTGCATTTTCCAACAGTTTTAGAAATGTTTTACATGTACAATGTAGAATGTAAATTAATGAAAATGCCATATCCATGGTATACGTTAAAACAAATATACAGCTGATCACATAGAATTGATGTCTCATCTATCCAATCAGCAGCAGTGATCACATGTCAGTTATTTTGATTGACGTCACTTCTTTTGTTGGACAGTATAGCAGCAAAATGTCAGATAACGTTAAAAAAATATGACAGCAGAGCGCGAAAACGAAAACGACATTTAAAAGAACAGCTCGACCAAGAGCTTTAAAAAAAATCCCTAAATTGACGGAATAATTCAAGCCTTCATCCAGTCAACAACAAGACACAGAGGATGAAATATCTGCAGCGTCAGGATCCTAAGCTGTAGCCACAGAGCTCATCTCCTTGGTAGCCTAATGGTTAATAGGGACTTTAAGCAAGGAAATAAATCTCTCCTGACACTGGTGCCGTAGCCGTGAAATCCAGTTGGGAGTTCAAGCAACGGCGGATTTTGCGACAGCTACGGCACCCGGAAATAAATCTTTCCTGATGCTGGTGCCGTAGCTGTCAAATCCAGTTGTGACTTTAAGCGATGGCGGATTTTGATCAAAGTTTGTTAGCAAAGTAGTTAGTTCAGTGTGAACTATAATTGTAACTGTAACCTACTGTGAGCGCTTATTTGTCTCACTCTCACTGACAAAGGGGGCAGATAACATGGCTTCAGGGGAAATGGGAAACTGTTATTAGATTATTCAAATTTATTGTCATTCTGCCAAGTACAGGTACAGAGCATAAAAGAAATGTGCATTTTTTTTAATAAACTTTATTTTAAACTATTCAAATAAAGACAAAATTTCACAATTTAAGCACATATCTAATCAGAGTGTGAGCGAATGGAATAAAATGGAGGAGAGGCCTCGTGCCCTTGGCATGCAAGGGACTGCATATATATATATATATATATATATATATATATATATATATATATAATTGTGCTATATATGCACAGCAGTAGAATAAAGACTAATGTACATGGGAGTAAATTATAGGGTATACAGAGAAATTATGTATGGTATGCAATGCAAGGATGAGGGGAGAATATAGCCTACAGCAGAAAATAGTTCACACAAAGCGCAGCCTAGGGGCCCATGACCACCTTAATCCTACTCTGCTGCTACTACTAGAACTACTACAACTATTATTTTTATTATTATTACGGTGTTGGATCTGGACTATTTATTTATTTAGCATTTTCCCCAACAAAGTTACAACGTCGGCATCGCAGTCTCGGGAGACCATGGATTTCTTGCTCTGGGAGTTAGTTTTTAGCGCAGCGTCTCCTGTGGCTGATGAGACCAATACGTGAGAGGCAGGTCCGGCCACAATGTCACACATGCAGGTCGGTCCTGGTGATGTTGGTGGTATCGTGTCCTGTTGTTGTTGCTTCCTCTTTGTCCTCTTTGCTTCGTGGTGTTTGGCCAGGGTGGTGTCATATGTGAGCAGCCCGCTGTGGAGAGCCAGCTGCCTCTGAAGGCAGTCCTGAGCTGTAGCTTCCCAGGTAGCAGGGCTGATGTCGAAGGACTTTAGGTCTTGCTTGCAGACATCCTTGTAGCGTAGCTGGGGGCAGCCAGTGGGTCTCTTGCCAGATGCCAGTTCCCCATAGAGGATGTCCTTTGGGATTCGCCCATTGTCCATCCGCCGGACATGGCCAAGCCAGCGGAGACGTTGCTGCCTCAGAAGCGAGAACATGCTGGGAAGTCATGCTCTCTCCAGGACTGCTGTGTGGGTGATCCTGTCCCTCCAGGTAATGCCCATTAAGCGCCTCAGGCAGCGAAGGTGAAAGGAGTTAAGCCGACGCTCTTGGTGTAAGTATAGTGTCCAGGTTTCACTGCCATACAAGAGTGTGCTGATGACACAGGCTCTGTATACCTGCACCTTTGTGTGGACAGTGAGCTTCCCGTTGTCCCATACTCGAGCTGTGAGCTTTCCAAATCTATAAGCAGCTTTTATAATGCGGCTGCTGAGTTCAGCAGAGAGTGACAGGTTATCGGTGATGGTGGACCCAAGGTAGGTGAAGGAGTTCACGGCATCCAGTGTGTAGTTGTTGATGGTGATAGAGATGGGTTCAGTGCCCTGTCCCATTGTCTTGGTTTTGCTTTGGCTGATGGTTAGGCTGAAGTCCTTGCAGGCTTGGGTGAAGTGGTCCAAGAGGGTTTGCAGGTGCTCCTGAGTGTGTGCTACCACTGTGGCTTTCAGACAGGCGAGGTTGAATAGGTTACCATCAGTTCTTGTGTGCAGGTAGACTCCCTCAGTTGATGTTCCGAAGGTTTGCCGAAGAAGGGAAAAGAAGATCCCATACAAGGTGGGTGCCAAAATGCATCCCTGCTTGACACAACAGATTTTGAAGGGGTCAGAGGTGGACCCGTCAAACTGGATGGTGCCTTGCATGTCGGTGTGGAAGGACTGGAGGATGCGGAGGAGTTTTGGAGAGCAGCCTATTCGTTCAAGCAGCTTGAAGAGACCACTCCTACTCACAAGGTCGAAGGCTTTTGTCAGGTCTATGAATGCCATGTAGAGTGGTTTTCTCTGCTCTCTATAATTCTTCTGCAGCTGTCTGAGAGAGAGGATCATGTCAGTGGTAGATCTTCCTGCTTTGAACCCTGCCTGTGATTCCAGGTAGATCCTCTGCAAGAATCTGAAGCCTGTTCAATGCAACTCTGGCAAAGAGTTTACCAGTGGTGCTTAGTAGAGAGATACCACAGTAGTTGTTACAGTCACTCCTGTCTCCCTTATTCTTATACAGGGTGACAATGGTGGCATCCCTCATGTCCTGTGGGACAGCATCTTCTCTCCAACTTAAACAGAGGAGCTTGTGGAGATGGTCAAAGAGGGCAGGCTTCCCACATTTAAGGACTTCAGCTGTGATCCCATCGCTGCCTGGTGATTTACCGCTGGTTAGGCTGTCAATGGCTTTGCTTAGCTCCTCAGGTGTTGGTTCCATGTCTAGTTCTTCCGATTGAGGTTGATGCTCGACATGACGGAGTGCTGAATCGGAGATGGTGTTGTCACTGGTGTAGAGGTCAGAGTAATGTTCTATCCAGCGGTTGTTTAGAGCGGTCAGTGATGATTTCTCCTGATGATGATTTCAGCGGCGCAATTATTTGATGTGATGGTCCAAGCGCTTTTTTGATGCCATTGTACATGCCTCTGATGTTACCGGAATCAGCATCTTGCTGGATGTTGCTGCAAAGCTGTAGCCAGTAGCTGTTGGCACAGTGTCTAGAGGCTACCTGGAGTTTCCTCCTCGATGTCCTGAGGACATGTAAGGTCTTGTCTCACGGCATCTGTTTGTAGTCGGTAAGGGCGGTACGTTTTTCTTCCAGTATCAGAGCCAATACAGATGCATTGGCTTCGAACTAGTCATTGGACCTCCTTAGTTTTTTGCCAAAGACCGTCAGGGCTGCACTGTGGATGGTGTCCCGTAAGCCATCCCAACACTGCTGGGCAGGCTGTGGTGGGGTTGGTGTGGGAGGGATTCCTCTAGGGCACAGAGGAAGGCAGCAGCTTTGGTTGGATCAGCTGTTCTGCTGGAGTCAACACGGGAGAGTCCTTTTGGTTTGGCTTTGTAGATATTTTTTGTCTGCATTTTGACTCTACAGCAGACAAGGGAGTGATCTGTGTCAAAAGTCTGCACTGTGAAAGCTGCGGGATTGGAGGATATGTCTGAGGTCAGTGTGTCGTGCTATGATCAGGTCTAACTGGTGCCAGTGGCCAGACCGTGAGGGCCTCCAAGAGACTTTGTGACGAGGTTTAGACTGAAAGTGTGAGTTTGTGATGCACAGATTGTGGTACGTGCAGAACTCAAGGAGACATTGCCCATTCTCGTTCATTTTACCAGTGCCATGTTAACCCAAGCATGATGGCCAGGAGTCGTGGTCTGCGCCAACTCTTGCATTGAAGTCGCCGAGCAGGTAAAGCTGGTCTTGTTTGGAGACGTTTTTCACGGTCGCCTAAAGCTCATCATAAAATTGGTCCTTTATTTCTTGGGAGGAGCTAAGTGTTGGTGCATAAACGCTCACCAGGTGGACAGGTGGTTGTGTTCAGGCAGAGGGTTAATATTCTCTCTGAACCACCTGTGGGTGGTATTATTGCTCTCAGTGGAGTGTTCTTCACTGTGAAGCTAACTCCATATTCCCTGGTTTCAGTAGGAGGCTTCCCCTGCCAGAAGAAGGTGTAGTCCCTTTCTCTTAGTGAGCCTGATGAGTGGAGTCGGGTTTCTTGAAGGGTTGAGATGTCCATTTGTCTCCTCAGGAGTTTGTTGATGACTGCAGTCTTGCGGGCATCACTGATGTCACAGACATTATCCGTCAGTCCGAGCATCATGGTCCTGACATTACAGCATCCCAGACATAATGCTGAAGTCTTTGCTTTGCCTGTTTTGCTTGGTGCACAAATTTACAGCCCACTTGTCAGGATGAATCCATTAGCTTCATGCACCCAATGAAGCGGGTAGGCTGTGGCGGGACAGCATCTAATTGGCTGGGGGCTGCCCAGCTTAAATCGGGCGGTAGCTGACCAGTGAGATGACGCATCTCTCCCACCGTTGGAGGCAGCCCCTGGTGCCCAACTCTATGCCAATTGAGAAAGGGCTTGGAACCGGTAACCGCTGACCTCCCGTGTTGCGTCTTCACTTGCACAGTGAAGCTGGAGTTTCCTCTCCAGGGCACAAGAAGCCTGGGCAGTGTGTGAGGAAACCCTGTGTTGCCCAGGCAACAGGGCTCCCCTCTCTGCCTCCCTGGTGTGATCCAAAGGAATGGAGAACCAATACATTTGGCGCCAGTTCAGCTGCAGGAGTTGCCAGAACAATGCTAATCACATTGGACTGCCTAACGGAGTCCAAGCCAGGTTTTCTGTCAGGGTTTGCTCCCTTAGCCTTTTCCAGCCCAGAGGATACCCACAAGGCAGCGTGGGTTCTATTTGGCCCATAGATGGGGCAGTGGTTAGCGGGCACCAGGGCGTGTCCACACGCCGGCGGGCCTGCACGCCTCGCCTCTGGGGCCCACTGCTGCTCCGAGATCCCCTGCAGTTTAGCCTGGGACCACGAGGTTCCAGTATCCGTGTTTGGCCACGAGAAGGCACTGCAGGAGTCTTGGTGGTGGAGAGGCTATGTACCGGCAGGAGGCGGCTTACACACTCGGCTCCTCTTTTCACCCCAGCAAGGAGGGCTAGCCGACGGCGGTAGCTGTAAGCAGAGCGTAGCAAGCAGTAGCAGCATGCACTAACTACAAGCACTACTAATACAGTACTACAGCGCTGACGCATCACACACACCCTGTGTGCAAGCACACACACAAACACACACACAAACAATTTAAAATACACTACAAATCAAGATAATAAAATCCATTAAAGAATCATTAAAAAATAAAAGGCTTTTTTTAAAAAAAGAATGTTTTAAGATTTAAGAAGAGATTTAAACTTAGAAACAGTTGGAGCAAGTCATATTTCAGCAAGTAGGTCATTCCAGAGTTTGGGAGCACAAATTGCAAAGGCTTGATAGCCCTTAATCTTCAATCTGGCTCTGGATACAACCAGCAAACCCATTTTAGCTGATCTCAAAAGGTTACCCAGGCTCATCAGGGGTTGGCAGGTCAATTATGTACCAGGGGGCCTGCTCATGTAAAGGTTTAAAAGTTAGTAATAAAATTTTCAATTTTCAATGAACCGGAAGCCAATTCAAGGAAGTGAGGATCAGGGTTATGTGATTTCTTTTTCTTGAGCCAGTGATAAGTTGAGCCGCTGCAGTTTGGACCAATTGAAGGCAGAGAAGGGAGGCTTGAGATAGACCTATATAGAGGGCATAACATAGGTCAAAATGTGATAACACGAAGGCATGAACAACCCTTTGTAAGCCATTGAAGGATAAAAAGGATTTAATTTTAGAAATTAATCTCAGTTGGAGAGAAAAAGACTGAACAATTTTCTTCACTTTAATGTAAAACCAAAGACTGGAGTCAAAAACAACACCTAGAATTCTAGCAGTTGGCTTGACATTTTGTAAAAGGAGTCCAAGATTGCTTATTATGTTGCTTTGGAGTTGCAACCAGAAAAATTTGTTTTGTTCTCATTTAATCTTAGGAAATTTAGGAATGTCCCACAGTCAGTATCAGCAAGTCAGATGGTAACTTGACTGTAATTATTAGTGGAATGCAAAGGAACATACAGCTGGGTATCATCAGCTCAACAGTGGTAAAGTACATTGTGTTTACTCATGATTTTACCCTGAGGAACCATGTATATAGAGAAAATTAATGGACCTAAAACTGACCCTTGAGGAACGCCATGACTAAAATTGGAAACAGACAAAGTGGAATTTCCAACAACGACAAAAAATGTTCTATTTGACAGATAGGAGCATAGTAAATTGAGTGCAGTCCTTCTGAGGGCAACCCGTGATTCCAGATGCTAAAGAAGAATGGTGTGATCCACAGTATAAAATGCTGCACTCAAATTCAGCAGGACTAAGATTGAGCTTTTTTCTTTGTCAGCTGCAAGGAGTAGGTCATTTGTCACCTTCACTAAAGTTGTCCCAGAGCTGGGCAGGGATTTAAAACCAGACTGATAGTTTTGAAAAAATGCTGTTCTCACTCATATAAGCAATCAGCTGAGAGACTGTAACTTTCTCCAAAATTTTTGATTAGAAAGATAATTTAGAGATTGGTTGATAATTGCCTAGTTTGAGGAGGTCAAGATTAGTTTTTTTTGATGGGTTGTATAGTTGCATGTTTAAAATATGAAAGAAAAATACCAGAGGTCAAGGAACAGTTAATAATGTTAAAGATGAAGGGGCTGACAGTGGACAATACATCTTTTAATAGCTTACAGGGTATGATGGGAGGACGATTTATTTTTAGCCACAATATCTTCCAGGTCAGTGAGCAAATCGGCTGATAATTAGTCAGAACAGCAGAGGTTAAGGGTGGGACAGAAAGGGTGTGTCGGTCTGGTACAATCAAAGACCTGATACTCTCCACCTATAAAAATAAAAAAAATTCATAAAATCATCTGCAAAATCAGGGCTAGTATCAGTATGAAATTTGCCAGAAGCCTTCGTTACAGAGTTCATAACCTTAAGACTTCGGAATTTTGGGAATTATTAGAAATCAAACCTGAAAAATATGCTGATCTTGCTTCTTTAACTATTATCCAATATCTGGCCAGTGTAACTTCTTAAAATGTCAATGGAGATCTGCAATTGATCAGCCTTCCATTTACGTTCAGCTTTTCAGCAGTCTTCCGAGGATCCAGATGCACTCATGGAGTCATGGAGAAGTATTGTGCTTTTTTAATTGAGTTTTAAGAGAAGCAATATTGTCGGAAATTGAGAAGTACATGTTGTTGAACAAGTTTACCAAGGTATCGAGGCACTGTTGCTGCAATGAAGAATATGTTATTATGGTTTTAGAGAAAGCTTCACAAAATTTACTTGCAGAATCAGCTGTAAGAATGTGACAAAACAGCAGCACAAGTTTTATCAGAGGGAGGTTATGACTGAACATCAAAAATAACGGCTTTGTGGTCTGAGACAGGAAAGTCCAAGAGATTAATGTTTACAGGTAGAAAACCTCAAGTAAGGACCAGATCCATGGTATGGCCTTTTGAGGGAGTAGCACCTAACTAACAGATAGTGATAAACATCAGTAAAAATGTGGTTCAAAATACAAACCTGCCACTACAGATGCAGTCAAAGCAGAACGATCCTTCAATGTCATGCCAGTATCCTTGCCCAAGTCTCAACACCTTGTTTACTTTCTGAAAAATTGAACAGACTTTATCTTAGCAGCGTAATTACTTTTTAAAACTGCACATTTAGTTCTTTAGAGGTTTATTCAGATTGGGTAAATGTAAGATTATAAGAAAATGTCACTGTACTTGGTAGCTCTTACATATATCACCACTATCCATAAAATGGTACAGACAGCTGCTTCAATGACTCCTGTTAGTGAAACAATAGTTTAATTTACAGTGGTGGTTATCCATAAGACATTGGGTAATTTGAATCAACATTTATTGGGTTTCACACTGCCTAGTTACCCAAAAATAAAAAGAGCAAGTTTTTACCTTACGCTTCATGCTCATGCTTAGTTTTGCGTGCTTAATGATGATATAAGATGGTCTGCTTTTGCATTAACTGAAGTGAGCTCACCACAATATTGTCAGAACTCTTATGTGAATGCATTCTGTGTCTCCTCCAATTCAGCAACTAGCGTGTCTATAAAGTGATGTCTTATTTTTATAAGTTTGTATCTTGTGTGCTGCCTCATCCCCGGCTGTATTTCATTTCCTAGTTCTCACCCTATGTACGTACCTGTGACATGTGTGTACTGTATATTTATATATATATATATATATATATATATATATATATATATATATGTGTGTGTGTGTGTGTATGAAGAGTTTATTTCCAAAATGCAATAAGTGCCAAAATTACAAAAATTGAGATAAGACCATAGAGCGATAGCCCTGTGCTTCTTACACATGGTGCAAAAATCCGTTTTTAGAAGTTCATACTATAAGGTTCATTTTTCATGGTAAAAGTTTTTGTTTTTCCTTAAAATGCAATAGGCGCCAACATAGAAAAGGCTGATTTACTCAAAATGAGTAAAATGGATACACTGCCTTTTGGAAACAAACTCCATATATATCCCCCTAGTTTGTCTTCTGAACATAAAACGTAGCCTTTAATGATTGTAATTTGCGGAAGCGATCTTCCTCATTTAGTTAATAAGAACAAGCTCCCAAGCCTCTCACAAGGGTCCTGGGCTCAGGACCACATCGTTGTTCATTCCTGTCCAATATATTCCTCTGTCCACTTTATTAGGAACAAGCTCCCAATCCTTCTGCAGTCATCAGCATTGGAACCACGTTCCTCCGAAGCTACTCACTCCTTCCTGCCCTGGGACAGTTTGGCTCTGGAAAAGTGTTCACTTCATCCAACAATCATCCTGGACAGCCACTAGCTGGTGAGTGACAATGCTTCCTCACTTTGCCCACAACATCTGAACTGAACTGTGCTCTCCTTTCCTGGGTTCCATCCCATTTTTACCATATTACTATCAATAAAGCCCAATCCTGGATTGTACTCTGCCTCTGCACTTGATTCCTGGTCTGAAACATAACAGTAAAATCTATTCACAAGAATGGAATAAGCTGAGAAGCCCAGCCCAGTAGGTGCGCTAAGGTACTAGGAGGTGCCTTTTGGCCTGCATGAAGAGATGCTTCACCAGTTACATCAAAGCATTAGTGCCTTCTTCAGACAATTCGAGGCTGCTACTGATGTTTCTTGGAACTCCACCTCCATTCCGCAGCAGATACTCCCTCAGGCGCTCGCCTCTCGGGAACCAAGCCTGGCGTTTCCGGACTCCTACGATGGCAATGCCACCACCTGCTGCAGCTTCCTGCTCCAGTCTTTGAACTTCAGCCACCGTCATTCCCCAGTGAAAGTTCCAGGTTGGTATTTATCATCACTCATCTCTCTGGACATGACAGAAACTGTGCTACCGCCAGTTCAGAGGTCGGATATCATCGGCAAAGCAGTGAAACTGGACGCCATGATGGCGAATTATGTCACCAAAGGAGAACAGGTAAAGGATGAAAAGGAGTGTGCTGAGAACTGAACCTGGGGGACACCTTGGGACAGGGGAGCAGTGGGGGATTTGCAGTTATTGATGGAGATGGACTGAAGTCCGTCAGAGAGATATGATTTGAACCAGTTGAGGGCAGTGCCCGTGATCGAGCGAGAAAGATGGAGTGATTGATGGTGTCAAAGGCGGCGCTGAGGTCGAAGAGGATGAGGATGTTGAGGTTTCCTGCGCCAGAGGAGAGGAGGAGGTCATTTTCTAAGGAGGGCAGTCTCGGTGCTATGAAGCAGATTGAAATGTTTCATACATGTTATTGTCAGAGAGGTGGTCTTTCAGTTTGGAGGCTACAGCACGTTCCAGTACTTTGGACAGAAATGGTAGGTTGGAGATTGGCCTGAAGTTATTTGGAGTGTTGGGGTTGAGTCCAGGTTTTTTTAGAATGGGGGTGACAGCAGCAATTTTGAGAGATGGTGGGACAACACCAGTGGATAGGGAGGAATTTACTGTAGCGATGATCAGTGGGGAGAGAGTAGTAAAGCAGGCCTTGACAAAATGTGGGGATGAGGTCCAGGGTGCAGGTGGCAGTTTTCATTCCAGTGGTGAGCTTTTACACCTGGTTGTCTCAGTATCATTCAGCAATCTTCTAACTTTGGCTATACCAATTATTCTCACTCAGCAAATATAAGAGCTGCACAATAAAGGCTTTGTCACCAAATCTTATCAAAAATAATAATATTGTGACATCACTTACCGTGATATTTAGCTATACTATTGTTTGCTGCTGTGTGGGTGTTGCCCCCGAGTGCCCACTTGTCAGCGTTCACAAGGCATGCACTGAAATGGGCAATTTTTCTGCATGAAATTGCTTTTTTTTTTTAGCAATTCTGTTGCCATTCCATCCATAATCAATAGGTATCAGGACCCAAGGGTGTAGATTTAATCCAAGAGAGAACTGAGAGGAGCGTTAATGAGCCTGGAGGTAGAAATTGCGGACTGCAAACATTTCTGATATCCTCTTGATCGCCCGAATGGAATCAAGGAGCAACTCCGCTGCTGTGTCCGAACTTCTCATAGGATTAAACTCTGCTCATCACGTCCGATGGTTAATATACGTGGACTATTAATTAACTTTTCAAGGTGAGATCGGCTCTATTTTCATTGTGCTTTTGCTGTGGAGTTTATTCAGAAAGACTGCCTTGCTGCCTGGCGTGGATTACCGTCATTGGATTATTATTTTTATTATTATTATTTGCTACTTAGCCACGTCGGAGTTTGTTGGGAGGATTTTCTTTTTCCTTGATGAACTGGAGCGCAAAGCTGCGCGTCTTGTTTATTGCTGCTGTGCTATTGGACTGAAAATATACAGCCTATGGGTTCTTTATTTTGTTCACTCTACTCTATCTTCCCTCTCTCCTCACCTCAGCACTTGGGAAAAATAAATTTACACTTAAGAAATATTTACTGTGTTGCGTAGTTTAAGCGACTCTCGACTTTTTCTTTGTTAACAACTCCAAACGAGTCGTTACAGTGGTGGCCAGTACGGGGACCTTAAACAAGCATTCTTTGTATTGATAACTTCTCTCTTTTCCCATAAATAAAAGATTCTCTTTCTTTTCATCTCTTCCTCAACTTCACAATAATGAGTGAAGGGCAGCTTGTGGACATTAGTCCAGGTATGATTGAGGGGCAGGAGGGAGATAGAAAGGAAGACGACTCAGATGCATCGTTTCCTCACAAACACGTTACCATTCGGCAGCGAGTTGAATATCTTACTCTTTCCCGTGGTTCACTTTATATCGGTGAAAGTAGCGGGGCTACAAGCTCTAGCAGAGACGAGGGGCATGGTGGTAATGGAAATGGTAATTTGGAGGATGATGATGATGATGATGATGATGATGATGAAGAGGAGGATGCAGAGGAAACCATGCATACACCCTCAACACTTGCCTATAAAGCAGAATTAAATGAAGTCAAAGGAAAGCTAAAGGAAACTAATGAACGTTTGGTGGCTCTTGAAAAGCGAGTTTTAGATTCCAATTCCAGTACAATTATTAGGGAGGAAATACTGAGACAAACACTTGACACCAAAGTTGAAGATGCAAAAAACTTTGCTGCTAATCTTGCTTTTAACCTGGAAAATGCTATTGTGCGCTGTTTGGAGAGGCGTGATGCTAAGTGGCAGACTCAATTAAATGAAGTAAAACTCACTACTAGTACCCCAAAATACTCTCCTGTGACTCCAGGGCAGGGCAGGCCAGGTGTGAGATTTCAGTTTGACACTCCAAATCCCTCGGATTATACTGGATTGAGACCTTCCAAGCTGCTGATTAAACTGAACTTTCCTGAATTTGGTGGACACAGTGAGACAAAAGATCCAATGTCTTATTTAGAGCTATGCACTGAATTTCTTGATTTGAGACCCACTCCTGACGTTGAAATCTTGGCCACGTTGTCCTCCGTACTGAAAGGCTCTGCCAAAAGTTGGTGGGTAGCTGAACGTAAGAACATTCACTCATGGAAGGAATTTAAAACTGCATTTGCCACAGCCTTTTTGTCCAATGATTTTATTCAGGAGATTGAGGAGAGGTTACGCAACCGCCTTCAGAACCCCAATGAATCCATCAGGGATTTTGCATATGATTACATAGCACTCTGTCTTAAATGGAAACCTGACATTGAGGAGGCAACGCTAGTGCAGCGTATCCTCAATAATGCCAATCCAAAGATCGCATCTGGCTTAAAAGGGACTGTAAACACTGTAGCTGATCTTGTCAAAGTTGGCAGCATGATTGAAAATGACATGGCTTCGATGAAGAGCTATTGGGATAAAGTGAATAATGAAAAGACATCCAAAACATCATCAAAGAAAAAAGCTGATCTAACTGTTGTAAAATCACAGTCACACTCCCATGCTCAAACCAAGCATCCTCTCTCCCTTCTTGCTGTTGAGCTCACCATCAGAGGCTTCCAGGGGCCCGTTTTCACAGTGCTGTGAAAAAGTATTTGCCCCCTTCCTGATTTCTTACTTTTTTGCACATTTTTCCCATTTAAATGTTTCAGATCATCAAACAAATTTTACTATAAGACAAAGATAACCAGAGTAAATACAAAATGCAGTTTTGAAATGATAATTTCATTTATTAAGGGGAAAAAGCTATCCAAACCTACCTGGCCCTGTGTGAAAAAAGTAATTGCCCCCCCTTGTTAAATCATGAATTAACTGTGATTAACCACATTTTTTGAGTCTAATTTCTCTAGCCACACCCAGGCCTGATTACTGCCAGACCTGTTGAACCAAGAAATCACTTAAATAGACCCTGTTTGACAAAGTGAAGTAGGCTAAAAGATCTCAAAAAGCAACATGTCATGCTGCGAACTAAAGAAATTCAAGAACAGATGAGAAACAAAGAAATTGACATCTATCAGTCTATCAGGGTTGCAAAGCCATTTCTAAGGCTTTGGGACTCCGCGAATCACAGTGAGAGCCATTATCCACAAATGGAGAAAACTTGGAACATTGGTGAACCTTCCCAGGAGTTGCTGGCCTACCAAAATTACTCCAAAAGCGCATTGACGACTCATCAAGGAGGTCACAAAAGAACCCAGAACAACATCTAAAGAACTGCAGGCCTCACTTGCCTCATTTAAAGTCAGTATTCATGATTCAACAATAAGAAAGAGACTGGGCAAAAATGGCATCCATGGGAGGGTTCCAAGGCGAAAACTACTGCTGACCAAAAAGAACACAAGGGCTTGTCTCACATTTGCCAAAATACATCTTGATGATCCCCAAGACTTTTGGGAAAATATTCTGTGGAATGACGAGACAAAAGTTGAACTTTTTGGAAGGTGTGCATCCCGTTACATCAGGCGTAAAACTAACATATCATTTCATAAGAAGAACATCATACCAAAAGTCAAACATGGTGGTGGTAGTGTGATGGTTTGGGGCTGCTTTGCTGCTTCAGGACCTGGACGACTTGTCGTAAATGATGGAACTATGAATTCTGCTCTCTACCGGAAAATCCTGAAGGAGAGTGTCCAACCATCAGTTGGTGACCTCAAGCTCAAGCGCACTTGGGTTATGCAGTAGGACAATGATCCGAAACACACTAGCAAGTCCACCTCTGAATGGCTTAAAAAAAACAAACTGAAGGTTTTGGAGCGGCCTAAGCAAAGTCCGGACTTAAGTCCGATTGTGATGCTATGGCATGACCTTAAAAAGGCCGTTCATGCTCAAAAACCCTCCAATGTGGCTGAATTAAAACATTCTGCAAAGAAGAGTGGGCCACAATTCCTCCAAAGCAATGTGAAAGACTCGTTGCCAGTTATCACAAACACTTGATTGCAGTTGTTGTTGCAGAGGGTGGCACAACCAGTTATGAGGTTAAGAGGGCAATTACTTTTTCACATAGGGCCAGGTAGGTTTGGATAGCTTTTTCCCCTTAATATATTAAATCATCATTTAAAAACTGCATTTTGTATTTACTCGGGTTGTCTTTGTCTAATATTAAAATTTATTTGCTGATCTGAAACGTTTAAGTGTGACAAATATGCAAAAAAATAAGAAATCAGGCAGGGGGCAAATACTTTTTCACGGCACTGTAAATCCGCCTGCGATATGGAGACAGTCCAGTCGGTCAGTCAGCAGCTCTGCTGTGCAAACCCAGCTGGCATTTTAAGGTTTTTTCACTGTTGAATCAACGTCATGGGTCATAGTTGAATCACCGTTGAGTTATGTTTTGATTTTGAAAGATGAATCAACGTTGATTTTGCAACGTTCTCTCAACGTTGGGCATGAGTACCATATACAACGTTGAATCAACGTCATGGATCATGGTTGAATCACCGTTGAATTATGTTTTGATTTTGAAAGATGAATCAATGTTGATTTCGCAATGGATGCCCAAAGTTGAAAAAACGTTGCAAAATCAACGTTGATTCAGCTTTCAAAATGAGTTATTGTCATTTTGAGGGTGTTGAAGACCTCCTTTATCACGTGGATGAACATTTTGAGTCAATTTGATTGTTTTTATGAAAAAAACAGTACCTCCAAAAATTCCATCAGAAACCATAACAGAACGCCGTAACTGCAGTTATGGTGCTTAGCCTTCGTTTTGGGACGCTGACATTGAGTTAAGGTACTCTGGGTTGGTTTAGCCGCGCATCAAAGCTTTGTTACTGTACAGCCCAGAAGTTACCGTCAGTGATAGTTGGTGCAGGCTCGTCTACGTCTCACTTACATACCTCCCTGTCAGCTAGCCTGCCTGTCATCAGGCCCATAAACAATTAAATGCACATCTTACCTTTTCTTGTAAACCGATAAAATCCATGCCAGCGACGTCATCTGCGATGTTTCCACGATAATCCACAAATTAGAGTAAACATTCCTTTGATGCTGCAGGCGAGCAGACAAATTCTTTATGATCAATGAGTCCGCAAGCTAGGCAATCCAATGTCCACTGTTGGTTGCAAAACAAACCGTTAAAAAACATTCCTGCTATGAAACTTTTTTTGGTCGATTGTGTAATGTCGGAGATGACTTCGGCCGTGCAGGAAAATCCAATTCCATCATTATACATGTCTGCTATGTCAGGCACATCATCAGCGATGTTTCCACAATAATCCACTGTTAGAGCAGTTCCTCCCTTACGAAAAAGTTTATTCAAGTGTGCTATTAGTATACTTTTTCTAAACTAAAAATAAGAGAGTATACTTTCAGTTTACTTTTGATGTACTTATCAGAGATATACTTAGCAAACTAATACTTAAGTATATTTTGATTATACTGAAAAGTACACAGAAAAGTCTAAGTATATTTGGCTAATACTTGTACCTAAACTTTAGATTATCATACTTCTCTTGAGTATATCTCAAAGTATTAAAATATTCATGCCTAATGTTCAAGTATGCTGGCTTGCAGTTAGGCTACTATCAAAAGAATAAGCACATTAAAATATTTTTACCATACATATTGGCTTCTTTGAAGTATACTGCACTATATTTTTACTCAGTTTTTACTATCGCATGGACTTACATATTCCACATGTACATTTGCAGTAACAAGTCAGCTTTGGGGCAGCATAGCAGAGTAAATAGCACGTGGGTGGAGCTGAACTTGATTTTTATGCAGCGTTATTAACCCACGCAGAAATAGATAAACATTTGTCTGATTTTATTTGAGAACAAATTTGACAATTATTGCAGTATTGTCAGACTTGATACATACTCTTACAAAAAAAAAAAAGTATACTTCAAGTTTAAGCAACATAAACTTAAAGTATCCATCTAGTTTACATCTAAGTTTTATTTTGTACTGCAAGTACACTACAAGTGAACTTTTAAGTATACTGTGAGTTAAGTCCACTAGTTCTATACTTCAAGCCCTATACCTATAGTTTAAATTTAGTTTTAAACTTTCAGGGAGCTAGAAGTTTTTTTTTTTTTAACTGCAAGTATACTTCAAAGTCTTCATTAAGCTAACTTAACATCATACTCACAGCTAATGATTATTGCAATCTAAAATATATTACTGTGCTATTCAGATATTATTTAACTTAAGTAGAAGAGAGGTTACCTCATGTACTCATGTACTAGTAGACAATGCTTAAATGCATTCTGCTTTAATTTACAGATGAAGGTACTTATAAGAATTTACAATGATACACATACTCAGGATTGAGAACAAAATTGATTCCTTTATACATTAAATTTTCAAACACAATAATGTATTGGATGCCAAAGTATAAGAACACAGCAATGGCAACTCTTATTGAAATCCCAATTCAAAACAAAAAAATACCTCTTTCTCTCATATGGAACCAGAAATATGCATAAAATGTTAATTAGCAATGCCTTCAGCCTGACCAGACTGAAGGACACAAGCAAAAGCTGATGAAATATTCCAAATGAGTACACCGATGAGCTGTTTTTTGGTTAATGGAGTTCTGTATCACAGTCAAAAATATGACCCACTAAAGAAAAGATGCGCCAGTGCTGTAATACTTGAAAGATGGCACACTCTGTTTAATAAATGATTTAATCATTTTTAGAGAAGAGTGTGGACATCAAAGCCCTGCATATTGTACCTGTACCAAACATTGCTGTGTTTAAGTTGAGATATCAGTTCAATCTAGCAGGCCATCATGTGCAGACTCACAGATAAATGTACACAGTATTTTCAAACATGAGGTTAAGAAGACTGGAACTTCAGTGCAATCTGACATAGTGACAATGAAATATCTGTACTAGTTTTAAAACTAGCAACCATACCACTACTTGATCTGCACCAGCTGTGTGGTTGAAGCTAAGTGGGTGTAGGCTTGGTTTGTGCTTGGATGGGAGACCACCTGGGAAAACAAGGTGCTGCTGGAGCAGGTGTTGGAGGGCCAGTAGGTTGGGATCTTCACTCTGATGGAATAATACACAAATCTCCAGTGCAGTGATGAGGATGTTGTATGTCGGACGAGATGTGAACCTGAAGTCCTGACTCACTGTGGTCATTAAACATCCAATGACACTCTAAGTTTCCTAGCAGTATACCTCACAGTATACTTTCATGAACTGCAAAGTTTACTAGAACTATACAACTAATAAACTAGCAGTATATCTGTAAGTTTACTCGCAGTATTCTTAAATGTATACTTTCATAAATTGAAAAGTATGCTTGAAGTATACAACTGGTTCACTCACAGTATACTAAAAAGTTCACTTGTAGTGTACTTGCAGTATAGAATAAAACTTAGATGTAAACTAGATGGGTACTTTCTGTTTACTTTGCTTAAACTTGAAGTATACTTAAAAGTATACTTTTATAAACTTAAAAATGTTCCAATTTACTCCGAAGAAGTATTAAATTAGTATACTTTCTAGTACACTACAAGTACATGGTCCGTAGTATACTTGCTATACTTATACTCAAGTATACTTAATAAAATGAACTTCAAGTATACTACTTTTTGCTAAGGGCTAGGATGCAGGCCAGCAGAACACTTATTTATGATCAACAAGTCCGCAAGCTAGTCCTACCTAACGTCCATAATTTGTCGCAAAGCAAATCGAACACACATTCCACCAGTAAAACCCTTTCTTTGGTTGATCGTGTCTGAGTTTAGCTGCTTTCACATCAGACGCGAAACGAATTTTTCGCACGACAGATTATATTCAAAGTCAATGCAAAGACGCGAATACAGGCGCAATGCGTGTATTCGCGTCTTTGCATTGACTTCCAATTAAAAATAATTTCCTGTATTTATTCAAACTGTGTGATGCAAAGCAACTTATCTGCTGGCATTCTGTTTCTGGTGCCTCACACCAAACTGGAGCTATTCTCTATCCTGAAGATATGATGTAATGTCACCACAGCTCTGTATAGCAACAATTAAATGCATCTAATTCATTCTTAATCATTCAAAACAAATGTCATGATGGTTAGACCTTAGGTAAGTGCTCTTATAAAGGTCGTGTACAGAAAACAGCAACCAAATATTGAATTTATGCAAGTTACTGCCTTTTGCCTTTGCACGACTCCTTAATTTTAGAACATGATACAAAGGCAGAGTACAGTAACTGACAAATAAGGGTCAAAGGTCAGACTTGAGCACAAGATTTTTTGTGTACACACTTTTCTTCATTGCCAGATTTTGAGTATCCTACCTACAATACTTTTGTCTGGACAAAACAGAAACTTTAAAATAATTTTTTTCAGTTTCACACTCTGGCGAGTTAAGGTCTTTTGCCTTTGTAGGGCAGCGCTGTCATGTCTATGGCCATGCTTTCTCAAGCATTCTGAGCCTCTTTCTCGCAGCTCAGTGGGTCTCTCATGTGTCTCTGGTTGGCCTAAGAGCCTATTCTGAGTCTGGACAGTGTACAGGATGTGTGCTGGGTATGCTAAATTGCTATAGGCCCTACTCCATGTTTTGTTATTGTGCAAGTTTTGAAGTCAGGTCCAGGGTCCATCCTGAGCCTAAGCCACAGGAAAAGAGGGACCACTATGTCCAGAAACCGGTTCCTCCAGTCCGAGCTTTCCCCACATAGCATAGGTTTTGTATCCAGCTTCTTGCAAGGGCGCAAAATCCGGCCCCTACTGCAGGCTGTGATTGTGTAGTGCAAGAGGCCTACTAACCTTGTGAGAGTTTCTGAATTCATTTTAATTTCTCCATTATTTCACTTTCAGATGCCAGGGGTTGTGATTACCCCTGATGACATCCCTGGGGCGAGCATCCATGTGTCTGTTGAGGCCCTGCAGAAACGTCGGGTCCAGGAATTAAAGTTTTCGTTGCAATGCCGAGGGGATCCTTGCAAATGGTTGGAAAACAAAGCGGCACTCATCCAACAGTAAGTTACATTTTCTTGGATTTGGCCCTCCAACAGTGCTTGAAGGGAAAAGTCTGCGGGCGAGCTGAAATTTGTCAGGGAGAGTGATTTTACTTCAAAATCTGAAATTGTTATTTCTCAGCCAAAGTACAGTTTTTTGTTTCGTTTTTCAGAACTTTAGGAGAGTGGTTTTTCACTCTCCATGGAACAATTTTAGGCGAGTGATGGAGTGTGAGAGTGATCGCTCGCCTCTCCCTTCAAGCACTACTCCAAAATTGAAGACTAGAGGTGTATGTAATGTACTTGGTCAGTAAAAGATTGGTTAAGGTACATTTCTAAGGTACATTAGCATTAAACCATGTTATTTGTCAAGTGGAATGGAGAAGTGAAACAAATGAAAAGTAAAATGTTATTTTGCTTCTAAAAATGCCCCTAAATGCTTTGTTTACTGTCCTGGCCCTCCACAAAGTTTTTGCTTAATCAGTATCAAAAGTGTTCAAAAAAATTGTCATTTACGTCATACATCATACATGTACCCCTGAAAACCCGTCATATGTTGGTAGTGAAAAGACACGTTTTCACAGCAAAAAAAATTTTGATGAAAAATTTTGGTAGAAATGACTGAAATGAAATGAAAACCTTCAAAAATATGTAGTCCACTGGCTGCACTGTTCCATCCTTTCATTCATTTGTGGTTCTGCCATTACCGGTATATAATGCGGACAGGCATGCCAACTTACATCAATAGCCTTGGCAAAAGTGTATTAATATAAATCCTCAATATTTTTTCCAGGATCCAGTTGTACGTTAGCAATGGTACTGCTGATGATGTCATTGACCCAACTCCGGACAAACGATGGGAGGCATTGAAGCAGACGACAGCAAATCCTGTCCAGCCTCATCAACCTAACGCAGCACAAGCCATTGGAGTTTCATCTACAATCCCACAACACGATACACAAGGCATTCCTCTGGTGGTGACAATTTCGTTTGGGGACCAGCAGAGCAGTGGGGGAAATGTCGGCGTTCTCTGCCTGAATTTACAAGACGACAGATTGATCTGCATGTTGACCAGGTCGCAATGGCAGCTCGCCATTGCGACTTGGGACGAGCTAGGGACTTCAATTGCAAAGCGTGGAATAGAATGCACATTGTACAATGCTCGGACTGAGCAAACAAGATACAATGATTATGAGGCTGTGAATGGTTTCAAAAAATCACTATCAAGCTTCAAGTGGGATTCTGTTTTCTTACCTGTTATCTGAAGAGAATGAGGACACTGTTTATAAAAGAACAAAATTTGGTATTGCTCCATTGGGTTCCCCTGTGAGCTATCAGTGCTCCTTGTTCGAAGACAATTTCAAGGTGTACTGCTCAATGCCGAATTTTGATGGTGTTTCAGTTGGTCAAGACCTGTCTGTTTATCCAGATTTTCCAATTAGCCCAATCCCTGTGTACAGTACACATAACTTGGACTTGCTCAGCATTGTTGATCCGTTAAAGGGATTCTTGTCTGCTCTTGCTGATGTGGATTGTGTGAAACTTGAGGCAGACACCAGGGAACAAAGTGGTTGTTCCGAGTGGTTTGAGGCACGAAAGTTCAGGTTCACTGCATCAAATTTTCATTCTATTTATTTGCGTAAGAAATTGGATGTAAATTATGCCAATGGTCTTCTCCCCAACAAAGAAAAGAGTATTCCAGAATTTTTGAAGAGGAAACTAAAACATGGAAATGATTTTGAGCCAGTTGCTGTTTCCAAGTATGCTGCATACGTGAATGGTTCTGGGCATACTGTACGCATTGAGAAGTGTGGCTTGGTGATTGATCCAAACCATTTTTGGTTGGGTGCTTCTACTGACAGGAAAGTTGATTATTTCTCACCTTCTGCTTTTGGCATAGCTGAGGTGAAGTGTCCTGAGGGCCAAAAAGATGATGATCCAACGGTGGCGTGCAATGACAGAAACTTCTGCTGCAAAAATGAAAATGGCACCCTCACACTGAAGAAGGACCATCCGTACTATACACAAATTCAAGGTCAACTTGCTCTAACTGGTTGTGAGTGGTGTGATTTTGTGGTGTGCACCCACAGAGGACTCATCACTGAGAGAATTAATTTTGACGTGGATTATTGGAAAAGAGTGTGCCAAAAGTTGACTGATGTGTATTTCAGTTGTTTTGCAGATGTGGCAGCTCAGGTATTTGACAAATGATGCAATTAGACTTTGTGAAATAAGCAATTCATGTACTTTCAATGTGTCAACTTTTTGTGAATTCCTCCTCCTGTTTATACAGGGTGTATCAAAAAAAATATATACATTGTGAAAAATTACCCCCAGATCCGCATTTGATAATTGTTGGAAAAAAATTTTTATGGGCATTGGTAGGTAGGGGATAATTGGTGGATATTTGTCCAAATGTACAGACCCAGGTTTTCACGCATGAGTGAGCAGGGGCAAATTGCACAATCCAAGTTCAAACTGGTGGAACTTCAATAACATGGCATTCTCTGAGAAAACTTGCTACATGTACAAACTATGAACTAGAGCCTTCTGGAAAAAAAGCTCATTTTTCCACTCATTTGCATCTTTTTCCAGTTCTTTTTATTCAGTGTATCTAGTACAGAAGAAATGTCATAGAATAAAGAATGACTTTGATGTTGTGATGGCGAAACAACTGAATAAAAACAACTTTAAGTTCAGTGGGTGAAAACATGGGCGTCGTCATTATCAAGTGACGGTAGGAATTAATGCTATCCATCTGCTTTCTCACAGAACTTAACAGTGAAAGAAATTCATGGAAAATAAGGGACACAAGATTCTGTTTTGAATTGCTATGTTACACCAAGAAAAAAGGAAGAATTGACGAAATTCTGCTTTTTTTTCTGATAAATTGCACACGAGACATACAAAAAACATGATGAACTAGTAAAAAATGACTTGATTGATAATCTCATGTTACAAGAAAGTACCAGGCAAAGATAAAATGACTTAGGTGTTCTGGTGTGACAACTTAAAATGCATAGTACATGTGCACTGTACTGTTTCCAAGACTCCCGGAAATGACTAGGCGTTCTGGAGAGACAATTATTTAAAAATTCAACAGAGACTCCCTGAGGATTCTTACACAAATTTCACTTCAAACGACTATTCAGGGCTTCCGCTGGCGCTCGCCAAATTCGCAAATAGCGAAATTAAAAAATGTTTGGCTACCAAGGAAAATATTTGGCGAATCTAAAAAATGAAAAAAAAAAAAAAAAAACCGAAATCGTCATTAAAATCTCCCCAAAATACCTTAAAAAGCCATCTACAATCAGCTGTTCAGACTGATGTTTTCACTTCCTTACTGCGTGCAGAGTCAGTCAGATATCCCATACCGTCTTTACACACTCAACCTTACATCCAGTATTGATCGTGTGCACTGAAAGTACAGCACTGTGCGGGCACTGGGAGGCCTGGAATTCAGATTGAAATACGAATCGATCGTTGGACTGCCAGCTAGCTTGTTATGCAGAACAACTTGGGTCGAGCCAAAACGAAGCCGGGGCATCCCGAGTCCCGATGTTCTGACAATTTGTGCTGCCTTGTCAAAAAATTCTACTGTAATGCAAAGCGATCGGAAAGTCTTTGTTTTCGCCGTGATATTGCAATATGAATCAGTTTACAGTAGTAACTTTGTTATTTGTTAGCTTATTATAACATAAGCAGATGATAAGAGTTGGATAAGTTTGTTTGAACATATATGCCATTATCATCTAATTTATGCACGATCAGGAAAACCAAGCGTGTAGGTTAGATGCAAATATATATAGCTTACGCTTACAGGTAGAGCGGCGCACTGAAAATAAATCTATTTTTATGATTTTTGAAGATACTTTAGATATGAGCGAAGAGACAGCCCGAGATTTTAGGTGTGCGCAAGCGCAGAACCGCAAGGTAGCATATTTTGATAGGTAGCAAAATTTGACAGAACACCAGTGATCTGAAAATTTCTGCTGCCTTGTCAAAAAGTGTTACCGTATAGGCATGGGCAATACAAATGAATAAAATGACAACATTTCTTGAGTTGCTGAGAACGAAGTTTTTATTATTTTCTAATGATTTTTTGCAGGTAAGTACAGAAGACACAGACGAAAAGTTTGCCACAAGTCCAATGCCTTTACAGGAAAGGGTCTCAGAGTCACAGGGTCCCAAAAATGGCTGATTTCGGCATTTTTCAACAAAACCCATTGTGAAAATTGGGGGGTGAAGCCTGAGGGCATTTTCGAAAATACAGTCTATTCAGAAATAAACCAGGCCAAATTATCAATTAGGGTACCCTAACAGAAATAATTGATGCTAAAGTCATCTACCCCTTTTCTAAAGTACAGCAGCGCCCCCTAGGCCCTTTTTAATGGAAAATGCATTGAATTTCACCCAATCATCTTCAACAAACATTAGATTTTGCATTGATATTAAAAAATGGTAAGAATGGGTTGCCTGTGAAGTTTTTTTGGATCAATGGCCTGCAAAAATGTCAAAATTATCGGTGGGAGGGCAAACATTAACGCTACTCGCCCATTACTATATAAAATGCAGTGAAGTCGCTGATGCCGGCAGTTGTCTGCCCTCCCAATGCTATGAAATGAATCAAACGTTCCCCCTTCAATAACCCGTAGTGATTTAAAAAAAAACTTTGTTTTTTACTATGTCCATATACCCTTCTCCCATGATAGTTTCAATGAGCTACTGTGAATAATTTATAGTAAAACACAGTGATGTGCAGTCGGAGGTTAGTTTGGTGAGGCAGAAACCTCCCCTTTGCTTGATTAGCAATCAGACGATTAACTAGTTCAGTGAGACTATTCGGCAGAATGACGGGCTAGTTTAAGTTTCTGCGGCATTATTACTCAGAAGGCTACATCAAACTTGAAATGCTCAGAAAACTGCAGATTTGCGAGTACTTTCTTTCAGGAAGCCAGAGACGTGCAGTGAGGTAAGGCAGTCACCCAAACTTTTATCACAGGATTTTGAGAACCTGTTCCCTGGTACTATTCCTGATTGACAATCAAAACAATTAAGACCAAGCCTATAGGAAGCCCGTATACTGATAGAGGAGATAATGACAAAAAGATTCATTCACGTATACGCTTCAATTCAAGACTGCAAGGATGGAAATCTGAATAATCAATTAGGAAAAATTCTCGGCTCTCGGTAATTCTGTATATCTTTTAAACATTTTGTTACTCGGATTACGAAAGAAGACTGAAAATAAGCACCCGCTTTTTGTTTGGGTATAAAAGCGCGTATTTAAAGGAGAATACATTATATATTGATTAAGCATTGAACTCTGCATAAGTTGAACTGTTTAAATATTTGTTGATGACATTGCTTCGGCTTCCTGGAAGCAAGTACGCGCAAATCTGCTGTCTAGTGCGCATTTCAGGTTCGATGTACTGAGTAATAACGCCATGGAAACTTAAACTGGCCCGTCATTCTGCCGAATAGTCTTACTAAACTAGTTAATCGTCTGATTGCTAATCAAGCAATAGGGAAGGATTCTGCCTCACCAAACTAACCTCCGACCGCACGTCACTGGTAAAACAATTCATTTCACACACTGACAAAATCTGGTCGAGCATCACAGCGCTGGCGTCCAGCCAGTTGAAGTGGAGATAGCGCGAATTGTGACCGGTGAGCTTCAAAGGCCTGGCGCCGGTTTATTCCTTGGTATATTTTACTGAAACTTCACAGATAGGGTCACAGGATATTCTGTCAACAAACTATGTAGGGTAGAGTAAAAATACGCTCACCTTTCTTGCTACTGTTGAGAAGAAATCACGGCGAACTCGCGACAAACTTCACCAACTTCTGTCGAACTTAATTCACATCCCCTGGAGGTCTAGCCTGGATGAACAGACTCGTAATTTCTCAAATTAGATAGCTCTAACTGTAAGGCAATCAGGGCCGTAGCTGGGATAAAACGTCGGCGCGGGCTATTTGAAATCCACCTCCTAAATGGATATTTTTGCACTTGAAAATTTGTAAACATGGCGCAAATTGAGGTCACGCATTCATCCAACGGGCGAACAATAGCTCTGTTCAAATCGCATTTTTGGCCGTAATACGCAGAGTTCATGTATGAAATATGGGTATCCTATTGAAAAGGTTGCTTTTAATCAAACCATGGTGTTCTTTTTGTATGAAAATGGTATTTACATCATTTTTTATAAGTTTTCTGAGGCTTGTTTACCGCCCCAGTTCAGCTGTTACGCATTGCATTAGAGTTTATGCAGAGCGTAGCCCATGCCTATACCGTAATGCAAAGCAATCGTGAAGTATTTCTTTTCGCCTTAATGTTGCAATATGAATCAGTCAACAGTAGTAACTTTGTTATTTGCTAGCTTGTCATAACATAAGCAGATATTGCAATCAGTGGCGGCTGGTGCTAAAAATTTTGGGGGGGGGAGGGGCAATTTACCTTGGCGCAGCACACCTGACAGCTGCTTTGATGTCGACACAGTCAGTTATTAAGAAGGAAAATGTAGCCTATAGATTTTATCAGTGTTTTTTTTATTATGAATTGAGGATGTATCCCCTATGTCCACATGTCCACAGATCACTGTATCTGTCCTTGCATTACTTACAGATTGATTGTAAAAGCGGTCATGTTAAAGATAGTCCACCAACTAACTCGGATTTTGATGTTTGTAAAGATGCAAACAATAAATGGAACATAGTTAAACAGAAAAACAAAAAAACAAAATACAAATTTAAAAACACAGCACTGAAATGCTGTCTACAGTCTTCATACACCTTTTCCAAAGTGAAATTCAAGCACTTTCCAAGGATTTTCAAGCTGCATTTTCATGCTTTTCCAGCACCTTACAGCTGTGGTAAATTACATATTTATATACATAAATGACAGATTCCACAGAAAGTGTGACCAACAGGTCCCACTGTACTTAACAGGATGAAATTATAAATTAATTGTGTATATGTGGTTTATTTCATTGATAACATAAAAAAAATGTTTACAGGAAGTTTCAGACCTGAATCACGGCAATTTTGGTAAAAAAGTGAATTTAAAAATTCGGTCTTGTTGCTAATGTTACATGGACGGAAAATTGGTTTTCACAGGACGGAACTCAAACGGTGACAAGATTGTCTGAGCCAACGCCAATAATGCGTGCCATTATTTTATTATTATTATGAGCAGAGAAAAGGGAAGGCACACCAGTGACCAACCCGCTAATCCACAATAAGCAGGGCTTTGTTAAAGCCTGTATATCTACTCTTGAACAGTGACCTGAAATACACAGTTTTTACCTGGGATTATTTTGTGGCAAGGAGGGAAGGAGGGACACTTTTTTGGGCCACCGTGTAGTATGGATGTACCAACCCCTTTAAGTCAAGCTAAGGTTGTCTTGATCTCTCCAGGGATTGGAGTGAAATCTGAAGAAACCAATGAAACAGCACTCGGGTCACGTGCTCACCAAAACTTTGAGAGCTTACATTAGGTACCGTTTGGCCGGCGTCCATCACCCAGGAAGTATATGTATACAGAGAAATCAACCAAATACCATTTGGAACCGATATTTAGGGGCTGTTGACAGGCGCTCACAGACTGAAAAACACGATTTTTTCATAATTACTTGCATTATACAACTAAATTATATTTAACATGTTTAAATAAATTTTCATCTCTTGATATTTGAAGGGGGGGCGGCGCCCCAGCGCCCTCTACTGGCCGGCTGCCACTGCATGCTACGGAATCGCAGTCAATTTCTTTTCTTTTTTTTTTTTAATAAAATCAAATGAAATAAATTTTAAAAAATCGTTACCAAATCTCACTTACACCTGGATGTTTACATGAGTATTAGACACGGACTAAGAAACTGCTTTCTGCCGTAGGCCCCTATGGCAGAGCTGTTTATGGCAACGGTACTCTTAATATAGCCACAGCATAAGCTTACGATGCACTCTCCATCTTTGACGTCACAGTGACTTCTCAGCGGTATCTCAGAAAATTAGAATCTCTCATCCGTCGGGCATGTTTATTCTTCTCTCACCTCCAGCTCAAGTGACCGTGTTTGATCATTGACGCCTCCGCCATTTCATTTAAGAAACGTCACAGCAAAAGGCCTATTTGGTCGCAATACACACAAGATGGCTAAGCAGGGAGAGCAGGGACATTTTTTCACAACGTTAACGGAAAGCATGCTACCGAATCGCGGTCAATTTCTTTTTTTTAAAAAAATAAAATCAAATGAAATAAATTTTAAAAAAATCACTACCAAATCGCACTTACACCTGGAAGTTTACATGAGTATTAGACACGGACTTAGAAACTGCTTTCTGCCGTAGGCCCCTATGGCAGAGCTGTTTCTGGCAACGTGCTATTTATATAGCCACAGCATAAGCTTACGATGCACTCTCCATCTTTGACGTCACAGTGACTTCTCAGCGGTATCTCAGAAAATTAGAATCTCTCATCCGTCGGGCATGTTTACTCTTTTCTCTCCTCCAGCTCAAGTGACCGTGTTTGATCATTGACTCCTCCGCTGCTTCATTTAAGACACGTCACAGCAGAAGGCCCGTTTGGTCACAATACACACAAGAATGCTAAGCGGGGAGAGCAGGGACATTTTTTCACAACGTTCACGGAAACCATGCTACCCAATCGCGGTCAATTTTTTTTTTTTTTTTTAAAGAGTGAGTCAAATAAAATCAAATGAAATAAATAAATAAATAATCACTACCAAATCGCACTTACACTTGGATGTTTACATGAGAATTAGACACAGATTGAGAAACTGCTTTCTACCGTAGGCCCCATATGGCAGAGCTGTTTATGGCAACGGTGCTCTTTATATAGCCACAGCATAAGCTTACGATGCACTCTCCATCATTGACGTCACAGTGACTTCTCAGCGGTATCTCAGAAAATTAGAAACTGTCATCCATCGGGCTTCTTTACTCTTTTCTACCCTGCTTCTCAAGTGACCGTGTTTGATCATTGACGCCTCCGCTGTTTCATTTAAGACACATCACAGCAGAAGGCCCGTTTGGTCACAATACACACCAGAATGCTAAGCGGGGAGAGCAGGGACATTTTTTCATAACGTTAACGGAAAGCATACTACCGAATCGCGGTCAATTTCTCCTCTTTTTTTAAATAAAATCAAACGAAATAAATTCAAAGAAATCACTACCAAATCGCACTTACACCTAAATGTTTGCATGAGTATTAAACACGGACTAAGACACTGCTTTCTACCGTAGGCCCCAATGGCAGAGCTGTTTATCGCTACGGTGCTCTTTATATAGCCACAGCATAAGCTTGCTATGCACTCTCCATCTTTGACGTCACAGTGACTTCTCAGCGGTATCTCAGAAAATTAGAATCTCTCACCCACCGGGCATGTTTACTCTTTTCTCTCCTCCAGCTCAAGTGACCGTGTTTGATCATTGACGCCTCCGCTGCTTCATTTAAGACACGTCACAGCGGAAGGCCTCTTTGGTCACATTACAAACAATCAGGGACATTTCTTCACAAAGTTAACGGAAACCATGCTACCCAATCGCGGTTAATTTTTTTTTTTTAAAGAGTGAGTCAAATAAAATCACCTAGATGTTTACATGAGTATTAGACACGGACTAAGAAACTGCTTTCTACCGTAGGCCCCTATTGCGGAGCTGTTTATGGCAACGGTGCTCTTTATATAGCCACAGCATAAGCTTACGATGCACTCTCCATCTTTGATGTCACAGTGACTTCTCAGCGGTATCTCAGAAAATTAGAAACTGTCATCCATGGGGCATGCTTACTCTTTTCTATCCTGCTCAAGTGACCGTGTTTGATCATTGACGCCTCCGCTGTTTAATTTAAGACCCGTCACAGCAGAAGGCCTGTTTGGTGACATTACACGCAAGACGGCTAGCGACATTTTTTTCCCACTCTGGATCTGGGCTCACGTATGACTAATTAACATATGACCAATCAGCGCAGATATAAGTTATTAAAACATATGGCCAATCAGCGCACGTCTGTCTTTAGTTTTCACTACGCAATGGCGCACGTTAACTTTTGTGGGCATTGTCGCCCTGTTCAAGAGTTCGTTAACAAAATTGTTTTAGAAGTAGGTCAGAAATTGTATTGACAACTTGGATGTCCAAGAGTATTGTATTTACTGCGATGTGATTCAAAACTTACTAGATTGCCTTTTTCAAACCCCACTCCAGTACCAATTGGTTTTGTTCGCATCGGTGATGCGAAACTCACCCTCGGCCCACAATATGTGCGTGTGGCTTATGGCACCAAGAATAAATATTGTTTGGACGAGAGGTTATCTGTTTATCTCATAAAGGATTTTTAAAAATCGGCGTAATATCGCCATGTCATACAGGTTTGATATTAGACACGAGTAATTCAGCTTTCACGCGTCGCGATTGCTCCGATTCCGTGCATTGGCGAGAACAGTAGCTAGCGTTGCCAATCCTATTGCTGGTAACCGTTAACCATTGCTAGCGTTACATTCTAGTGTGCAGTTTATATTCAAGTCAATGGGAGGAATAATTCACTAGCTAGCATTTTCATCGCATTTTGTCTTTAAAGTAATAAGTTACACGTGTAACTGTTATCGTAGAAACTTGAATTTATTAACTTAATGACGAAAAGCGTTACCATGCTAGCTCGCTAATTATTCATCCTATTTACTTGAATAGACGACAATTGGAACATAACGCTTTCTTTGATTTTCGAAGAATACGACGCATACATTTATGGGATAAATAGGATGTCAGATTCGTGAGCCCGAGATAAAAAAATTTATGAAACCAGTGGTAATTTTCGCTTCATAAATTTGATACGTCGGGTTACTCATTCGAGAGCCCTTACAAAAAAGAAGTATAAATTCATTTTAAAAGTAAACTTCAAGTATACTGGTAGTTTACTTGTAAATGTACTGCTTCAACACTTCTTGAGTCTAATTTGGCCCACTGTAAGTTTATAAAAGTACATTTTAAGTATACTTTAGGTGTTAAGAGTTGTAAACTTTAAAGGTACCACTAGTTTACATAATTCAAAATTTTTACTTCATGAAAGTATACTTGAAAGTATACTGTGAGTAAACTTTGATATATAGAATACTTCATGAAAAATTATAATATGACTAATTATACATTCTGCCCTATATTTATGACCATACCATGTCCATTGTTCTTTTCTAAACACACATAGAAATTAATTGACACAACATTCATTTAAATACTCAGATGAATGGGAAACTCCACAGGGAAGCACTCCAGGTAGGATTTGATCCCAAACCCTTCTGGCTACAAGCTGTATAGCTTTACCCACCACACCACGGTACATTTTTGGAGCTTTGTTTGGTTGTTTAGTACCAGACCACTTATAGTTTATGAAGGTATACTTTATACTTCAGAATAGAAAAGAAAATAGCACACCATTTTCAAGTAGTACTATGGTCCAGTGGGTAAAGCAGCTGCTACCTAATCAAAGAATCAGGTGTCAAAGCTGGCCTATAGCACTCCCATGTGGAATTATCTGTTCATGTGAGCATCTAAAATAGGAATACAGTAATCATAAATAGTGTATCATTTACAACCCCAATTCCGAAATAGTTGGGACAAAGTGTAAATTGTGACAAAAATCAAAACGCAATGATTTTCAAATCACACCAGCCAGTATTTTATTCACAACAGAACAGAGAACATAGCAAACGTTGAAAGTGAGAAATTTTACAATTTTATCCCCAAAATGAGCTCATTTCTAATTTGATGGCTGCTACAGGTCTCAAAAAAGTTGGGACAGGGGCCTGTTTACCTTGGTGTACCATCCCCTCTTCTTTTTAACACAGAGGCATCTGGGCATTGAGGGGACAAGTTTCTTGAGTTTAGCCATTGGAATTTCATCCCACTTTTGTTTAATACAGGCTTCCAGCTGCTGGTGAGTTTTGAGACTCCTTTGACAGACTTTTTGTTTAATTATGCGCCAAATGTTCTCAATCGGTGAAAGATCAGGACTGCAGGCAGGCCAATTCAGTGGCGGATCTAGGAAATTTTACATGGGGTGGCAAAGGGGTGGCAAGAGGTCTGGGAGGGGTGGCATGGGACATCCTCAGTGCGGTATTAGGAAATCCCCAATTCCAATGAAGTTGGGACATTGCGTAAAACGTGCATAAAAACAAAATACAATGAATAGCAAATCTCAATAACCCATATTTTATTCACAATAGAGCACAGATAACATATCAGATGTTGTAAGTAAAGACAGGCAGAGGTTCACCAATCTGTGAAAAAACTGCGTCTAAAAATTGGGGAACAATTTCAGAAAAATATTCTTCAATGTATTTATTGTACAGTGTGTCCCAAAAAGGGAAACCAAGAATAAATGGTTAAGTCTATCACAATTACTTAACATACTTTGATTAAAAATGGCATTTGGTGTTATATAACTATGCCTTCTGTCTAGTGATGTCAAGTAAGTGGAGGATGTGCACACTCAACTGAACAACAATGACACTTTTGGAGTAATTCAGTAACCACTGTGTGCCAGATTACATAAAATGATGACAGGCCTAAACACGGATGAACCTGGATGATCAGTTTCAACTTTTCATTATCAGGGCTATTAGTGCTTTAGGTTGTGTAATGTGTACTGCTTTAAATGTAAACCCTACTAGCTGCAGGACAGATGTGCTCAAATCAAGCAGCTGACAACAGAACAATGAGTTCTGACAAAGATGCCTGACTAAGTTTGTTTTCTTTGTATGATGTGAAAAAGTACACAGTTGTGTAATTAATAGTCCTAATTAAGCAATATCACATGAGAGGGAGTGCTGTTGTGCTGAATATCAGCACTGGTGTGATTCGGTCGTAGGCACGAGGCCGCAGGCCGAGTGCCGCAGATAATCACACCAGTGCTGATATTCAGCACAACAGCACTCCCTCTCATGTGATATTGCTTTTATACAAAAGTTCTACAAGCGCATTTTATTAGTGAAGAGTAATAAGCGACAAGAGATTATGATTTGTTTGTTTATTTAATCATTTATTTGGCTCCACCAACACAAATAACTGATGTAGCGTTATTTAACGGTTATTAGAACGCCTGTACAGCGGAGTGATAATGTCTGTAAAAAGTCCCAGTGCTGTTGTACTCTATATCAGCACTCATGGAATGTCTCTTATCCAATCAAATTACTTGGTCGTAACGAACTGTTGTATAATTAGTTTTATAGATACTAAGTTTCAACAGAATACTTCTCATTTTATCCCCAGTTTCCTTTTTTTCAGGACACACTTTATTATTATGCCTTCCAAGATGTAGTAGAGTGAATATTTAGGGCTAATGAAATAAAAGTACCTCAAAATAAATACAGAAAAAGTACTTAAGTCACAGTCCAGGACTGATATTGGCCATCTCTTTTAAGAGAGCTTCAGACGACGATTGTTGTGCTGTGCAGCAAAACGTCTCACAAACATATCCAAACCTAGCTGTTTTGCACGTTGTTCCTCAATACTGAGAACAGCTAGATTTCTAAGACGATCGTCTGATTGTCAGGCTACATCGACCTCCAGTCGTGTGGTGGAATTTCCGCGAAGTCGGATATTGCTCCTGCTGCGAGTACTTACGTGCTATGTCAAAAAACGGAATTGCTAGATCTATACAAACATATATACGGTAAAATAATAATAATTATATTTCAAGTTTTAATGGAATTTAAGAAATTTTGCCTGGTTCGGCTGACACATGCCAAATTCATTAGGACTTACCATCAGTATGTTTACAACAAGGGCTAACGGTAGTAGGTACGGACCCGCCCGTACCTTTTACCTGTGATCGAATGAGAGGCTAATAATACCGCTGCCTTACCTTTAGCATACAGGCTAGAGATACGGGTCCGCGCCCATGGGTGCCCATAGCCACTGCCTTGATAGTAAGGACCTGGTTTTATTATGCAGCCTCATTGCTGTGATATTGATCACATAACACTGACACTTATCAGCGACTCTCTGGATTCAACACGCCTGTTTTTGATATCTAGCTAAATGCTTCATAAACTGTTCTCGTTTTTAATGCTCCAACAAATTACACGGGAGTGAGTCACTTTTGACAAGTGAATAATGAGCGCATTGAACCATCGCCTTTAACGTACATTCCACCTATTACAAATTTAACTTAACTTTAACTTCGCGTATTAAAACGTCACCGGGGGAAACTGAATTTACCTGGAGAAAGTTGGGTGGCTAAGTGGCTCCGCTCTGCTGCGCTGCACGCAGACTCCAACAAGTGTACATGTCAACTGACACACGCCAGCGCGGAGCAGGAGGCTCGTCACGCAGACTCCGCGCGTTTGATGCAGGACCGTAGCTAAGTATTTGAGGAGCCAATATTATATTTTATAATTTTTTTGGTGAGTTCATCTTTTATTTCGATGCTTTGAGGGGCTTTTAGACATAGTGGCGATTTGTTTTACAAGTATAGTTTTAAGAACATTAAAGTTAGTTAGTTTATGATGTATATCTTTGAGTTTACTTGCAGAATACTTCAAAGTATACTTTCATGAACTAAAAATTTTGAATTAGATAAACTTGTGGTACACTCAGTTTACCACTCTTACACTTATACTTAAAAATATACTTTTATAAACTTAAAGTGGGCCAAATTAGTCCCAAAAAGTATTGAAGTACTACACTTGCAAGTATACTTACCAGTATACTTGAAATATACTCAAAGTTTTCTTTTAAAAACTTGGAAGTATACTTCTTTTTTGTAAGGGATCCTCTACAGACAACGATTACCGTATGCTAGATGTCGCTCACATGGGTGCTCAGGGTGTCCCAGAAAAATATAACCGCATCAAAAACAAACTACACTGGAAAGATCAAGTTCATAGGCATTATGAGTGTAGGCTTGAATCATTTTTGCAGCCAGCTAAAGTCACAATCTTCTATTTTCCAAGAAATCTTACCGAAAGATTATGTGCATTACATTTGCTTATTTGAAAAAGAACAGCAAGGTTCATTTTATGCCAAATTCACTTTGGAGTTGTATTCAGAGGATGAAGCAAAGAAATGGCTTACTGACTTCCAAAGCAGCAGTCAGACAACGTACAGGGTATTGCAGACAATAAACGTCAGTGGGGATGGACTTCATGGAAAGGTCCTCTTTAAGGTAAAAGAATTTCATGTTATCTTTTTAAAAATCTGTTGCTATTTGGTATATGTTGACATCTTACACTTGCCTTATTTATTGTGAACGTGCTATCCTAATAGAATACACATTTTGTTTTTTCTTTAGGTTGATTTTCGGTGTCAGCACAACACCATGCAGAGGTCATCTACTGCAAATCAGGCAAGAAGTTCAAAGAACACAAACTGTCCAGCTGTTCTGAAGATAGTGGTGAAGAAGACTTCATTTTGTAGAAAGGGTGGACAATTAAGGAAAAGCAGGTGCCTGACTTTATACAGTTCTTCTGCTCACATTTGTCCACCTTATTCCTGAGGTCGCTACTGTAGATATGACCATGGGTGCAACTTCCGGCGGAAGTAGTTTTTGGCGAGTTGCTAGTCAAGAACAGCGGCATTTCTTTCAGTTAACTTAGCGATTACAGCTCGTTTTTTTAACAAATTAACTTGCTTTTCTTAAAATGTCCCTTCAAAGCTCCGGCACCTATTGTGCTGTTCGAGGCTGAGCTAACAACCAGAGGAAGCTAAATTTATGGCTTGATCAACAGTGTTTTGAACACGTACCCAGAACATAGGAGATTGTCCTTGTGTTCAGCGAAACGGTTTCCATCGCCTACCGACAGATGAGGAAGCCATAATTTGGCTGAAAAACCTGAATTTGAAAAGACCCCCAAAAACATTAGGTGCTCATTTCATTATGTCGACAAACAACGATTCCTACTTTATGGCTAGGCTCAGACAGACCGCCGCAAAGGAGACGCTGGGTCCTCAGAAGCATTTCGACGGCAGTGCCAGGAGAGCACAAGGTATGATTTCACGTGTAGAGAGGACAGAAAATTGTTGTATTCGTCCGGTAATGCCAGTCAGTGTAACTAACGTTTCATCCTGTACAGTTTAAGATGAGGCTGTAGAAGTAGCAATAGTCTACTACAATTTGAAAATAGCCTACTCTGTTCCAAACCATACTCTTGCACTCCAAACCTCATTTCACTAAAATTAAAAGTATGGAAAAATGGATTCACTGTGTTTTACATGTTATAGTATTGGATTAGCTAGCAACTTAATACCGTTTAATGTAGTTGGCTGGAGTAGAGCTAATTTGACTCGTACTGTCGGATGGCTTAATTTACTCTGTATAACAATCCATTACGTTTCATATGTAGAGCAATATTTACCGCTGAAATATAGTGTTTCCTTCATAAATATTCTCAGAAAGTACTTGTTTATCTGTTTTAAGGTACATAAGGTCGTATACTACCTCCTTTAACAAAACGCGACTGACCTTGTTGCTGTGGAAGTACTGCATACGCTTTGGAGCTTTGTAGATTGTTCATAGCTTCGCAGTCTGTGGCAACGGAGTCGTTAATGTAGCCAAATGCGCTAGTGTGGCCTCTACTTCAGGTCATTCTCCCATTCTTCGATAGTAGAAGGCAGCGGTACCGTAACTTTATCCCGTCTAGGGGCTAAAAGGTGATGCTCCCTCATATATTATTTTCCAATCGCTGAAAAAAAAGAGGATTCGCGTGAGCCGCTACCATAGTAAACAGTTCAGTGACAGGATGCAGCGGAAGTTGCGCTCAGAATTCGCACAAGGGATCATGGGACGTGGGCATAAGGTGGATGGGTTTTCGTTGTCAATGTACGTGAAAAGGGCTAAGGAAAAGATGGTCTTCGGGGGATTCACAAAAAAAAATCCAATTTATTGACCTAATGAAATCTCGTTTCTCGCAAAGTACCTGTACCTCGCACAGCAAAATTTGACCCCACCATGGGATCTTTGGCCCTCTCAATATGTCGCATAATATTTGTGCATGCATGTTTAACCTCGATTTTGCATGGTTCAGCAGACACAAGAGTGAGTGCTTTATTAACTGTAGGTTTTTTCTAGGTCCTCGGATCCACACCTCCCTGGAAGGCCAATGGGTGTCAACCTGTGGTTTACTCATAACCACCCGATCATGGCTGCTGATGCTCTGAAACATCGTGATGTTTTCCCAGAGGTAAAGGATAAAATACTTGAACTTTTCAAGCAAGGATGTTCTCCATCCAAGGCGCTACGGTTACACAAGTATGATCTACAAGTGGAGTTTGGAGACGAGTATGTCGTCAAGAGTGCTGATCGTACAGTTTGCCCAGATCTACAGTATTGCTACAGGTAAATACATGTATTCCCCTCATTTTTATTTCCACATAGACATAATTCTAACGATAGAAATAACTCATGATTCATTATTTGTTTTTATTTCCAGGTTGTACTATAAAGCATTTAAAGAGGAGTATGGTGAACCAAAAGGTGAAGAGGTCCTGAAGAAACTGGAAATGAAGCTGGCCCAATACAACCAAGAAACAAATGTAAAAAGCAGTGACGTAAAGGTTGTGGAAGGGAAACAGGTTGCAATTGCCATTGTAACACCCCTCATGAGACGTGTCCATGCAAATATAAAACATGCAGCAGAACTGGTTTTCATGGATGCATCAGGAAATATGGATCGCCAAGGCTGCCGAGTGTTCCTAATATTGACCCACAGCTGTGCTGGAGGTCTTCCTCTTGGGATGCTCGTTACAACAAGTGAAAGCACAGAAACCATCACAGTTGGACTGACACTCTATAACAGCCTCCTTGATGAAACTTCTTACTTTGGTAGAGGCAGTCTTGGTCCAGAGATATTTATGAGTGACGACAGTGCTTCCGAACGACAGGCTTTGAGGAATGTGTATCCTAGTGCTGACATTTTACTTTGTATTTTTCACGTTCTTCAGGCTTTTTGGAGATTCCTGTGGGCATCTAAAACTGGTGTCAGAGAGGAAGACATGCCCAAACTTCTATTTTTTTTGAAGGGCATGATTCAGGCAGAATCTGTCCAGTCACTGGAGGAACGATACAATGAGACACTGGCAGATCCGACATTAGGACGCTATGCTAATGTAAGGAAGCACATCGAGGGCGTGCACTCGAGGAAAACTGAGTGGGCCCTTTGCTATCGCACAAAGACAGGGAGCAATGGTGCCAACAACTTTGCAGAAGCTGCTATGAGGATCATGAAAGATCAAATACTTAATAGGACAAAGGCCTACAATGTACTGCAACTGGTTGACTTTATTGTGATTAGATTAGAGGCGTATTATGAAAGACGCTTGCTGGACATTTGCAACAACAGACTCGACAGGGCACTGCAGTCTCAGTTCCTTCCAGTGCCTCTTGCTGGAGGAGCAATTGAAGACCTGGGTGCAAGAAGTACTTAAGTCACATTTTCCAAAAAATGAGCTGACACTACTACCATAAAGTAGAGTGTCATGTGCATCATTTAAAGCCAAAAAATTCCAAATATAAGTACTCAAGTCCTCAATACTGATATACGGCCTTCCCTGAATCTACTGAATTTTTATGCAAGAAATACTCAAGTCTTTGCAGAAGTACTCAAGTCCTTGACGTCATCAGGAACAAGTGCCTAAGTCCATGACTGTCCAATCAGCTGCTAGTATGTGTCATGTGACAAGCGTAGCAAAAATGACTGTTTGGCAATCAGAAAGTGATTGAAACGGCATTTGTGTGGTAAAAGTACCGAAGTCCATGCATTTTATGGCAATAAGTACCGAAGTCCAGGCATTTTATGGTAAGAAGTACCGAAGTCCGAAACTGATTTTCTTGTTTTTTTCGTAATAAAGCATTATTTTTCCACAAAAACTTGTCTGTCTACTTTGTATAACCCCTGGGACTAGCAGCAGGCGCCACTGAATGTTATCTTTTAAAAAAAGTATCTGCCACGTTTTCAAAACTTTGACCCTTAATATCTCAAAAGAGTTATTTTGTGACCAAAGTACTTCTTGCACCCAGGTCTTCAATTGACACCAGTGAGATAAAGAAGATTGGTGAAACTTTATATTCTGTCCCTAGTGAAGAGAACGCTGATGTTGCATATGAGGTGGATGTCTCAGTTGGTTCTTGTACGTGTAAAATCGGAAAAACAGGTAAGTGAACACCCAACCAAATGGCTAGTATTAGCTAATGTCTTAAACAATGATATGCCCAGAACGGCAATTGAAAACACGCAAGAATCTATGCATTGCTCATTCTTCACAGTTTACGTCAGGCTAATTACACGTTCCGGTGGCATGAATTGCCTTATTTTATTTTTGGAACGGCAGCAAGATAGGAGCGGCGGCGAATGAGCGTATAAATTCTTCTTTAATTTTGTAATGTTTCTTTACAGGAGGGCCGTGCAAGCACCAGTACCTTGTTGTCAGGAAGTACAGTCTGACAACGTGGAACTTTATTTCTGTCCATGGTCCTGTCATGCGGAAGTTGCTGTTCACGGTCGCCACTGGGAGTCTGACTGTGCCAACTGAGCATTGGTTTTCCTCACTCCGCAGTGGACCGTGTGTGACACCCTTGAGCACCACTGATGTTAGGATGGAGGAAAACACAAGTGACAATGCAGACCATGTCGAGAGGATGGAGGAAGATGAAGCACACAGTGACAATGAAACATTTGTCAACAAAACAAAATCAGACCATTGCGTGCATGAGGTTAATTCGGGAAGGAAAAGCCAAGACTCTTTGGAATCCCTCCACCTGCAGCAATCACCTCAGAACAGATTCGACATGAGGAGTGTTGTACAAAGGACAGCAACTGCAGACAATTCAGAAATATGGCTGAACGAACTAAAGGATGTCTTTACTTCCTTTGAGCATAGATACTCTGAAAACAAAGTATTTCACGCAACCACTCAAATCCTTCATCAGGCAAGCTAAGGGCTTGACAACTGATTCAGCCTTAGCATCGGCACTCACCTGCTTTGGAAAGTATTCAGGGTCTGCCACATCATTAGGGCAGAGACAGAAGACAGCACTTGTCAGCTGCAAACGGATAGGCGTTCAGCCAACAGCTATTGCAAGGCGCCAGATGATGGGAGGCAGTAAAAATCACGTTAGCTGTGGCAGACCCTGTATGGAGCGAAAGAAGTTGGGGGCCAAGGAAAAGAGACTACCGTTGTGGTCCTAGGTTGTGCCTAGGCGGAAAGCTCCTCACAGTTTGAGCAAATGTGTAGTGAACAATGAAGCACTTGGCAAAACACACTCTGCTAAATAGACAGCTCTGTCATTTTGAGCTTGCGCTTATGTCATGGCGTGGCGTCCTTCGTCTGTCGTACATCATCTGTTTGTCCGTTATAATATGGGTGGCACGCTGGGCATCAAGTTCCTGTTTTTATACGCCCGACCCATCAGGGGCAGGGGTATACAGTACAAACCCCAATTCCAATGAAGTTGGGACGTTGTGTAAAACGTGAATAAAAACAGAATACGATGATTTGAAAATCCTTTTCCACCTATATCCAACTGAGTACACAACAAAGACAAGATGTTTAATGTTCACTCTGATAAACTTTGTTGTTTTTTCAGAAATACTCATTTCGAATTTGATGCCTGCAAAGCGTTCCAAAAAAGCTGGGACAGGGGCGTGTTTACCACTGTGTTACATCACCTTTCCTTTTAACAACACTCAATAAGCGTTTGGGAACTGAGGACACTAATTGTGGAAGCTTTATAGGTGGAATTCACATTCCTGCTTGATGTACAACTTCAGTTGCTCAACAGTCTCGGGTCTCCTTTGTCGTATTTTGCGCTACATAACGTGCCACTCATTTTCAATGGGAGACAGGTCTTGACTGTAGGCAGGCCAGTCTAGTACCCGCACTGTTTTACTACGAAGCTACGCTGTTGTAACATAAGCAGAATGTAACTTGGCATTGTCTTTCTGAAATAAGCAGGGATGTCCCTGAAAAAGACGTCGTTTGGATGGCAGCATATGTTGCTCCAAAGGCTGTATGCTGCTTTCAGCATTAATGGTGCCTTCACAGATGTGCAGGTTACCCATGCCATGGGCACTAACACATTCCCATACCATCACAGATGCTGTCTTTTGAGCTTTGCGCTGATAACAATCTAGATGGTCCTTTACCTCTTTAGCCCAGAGGACACATCATCCATGATTTCCAAAAACAATTTGAAATGTGGACTCGTCAGACCGCAGCACACTTCTCCGCATTGCGTCAGTCAATTTCAGATGAGCTCGGGCCCAGAGAAGCTGACAGTGTTTCTGGGGTGTTGTTGATATATTGCTTTCGCTTCGCATGGTAGAGTTTTAACTTGCACTTGTAGATGTAGCGACAAACTGTGTTAACTGACAATGGTTTTCTCAAGTGTTCCTGAGCCCACATGGTAATATCCTTTCAAGAATGATGTCGATTTTAAATGCAGTGCCGCCTGAGGGACCAATGCTCACGGGCATTCAATGTTGGTTTTCGGCCTTGCCGCTTACATGTAGAGATTTCTCTGGATTCTCTGAATGTTTTGACGATATTATGGACTGTAGATGATGAAATCCCTATATTCCTTGCAATTGCACATTGAGAGATGTTGTTCTTAAACTATTGGACTATTTGCTCAGGCAGTTGTTCACAAAGTGGTGAACCTCGCCCCATCCTTACTTGTGAACGAAAGATTTTCGGGGATGCTCCTTTTTTACCTAGTCATGACACTCACCTGTTTCCAATTAACCTGGTCACCTGTGGAATGTTCTAAATACATGTTTTTTGTGAATTCCTCAACTTTCCCAGTCTTTTGTTGCCCCTGTCCCAGCCTTTTTGGAATGTGTTGCAGGCATCAAATTCAAAATGAGTGAATATTTTCAAAACAATAAAGTTTCAGTTTGAACATTAAATATCTTGTCTTTGTAGTGTACTCAGTTGAATATAGGTTGAAAGGGATTTGCAAATCATTGTATTCCGTTTTTATTCACGTTTTACACAACGTCTCAACTTCAGTGGAATTGGGGTTTGTAGTTTGAGTTATGAATTTTAGAATTTTGACTAAAAATTCATATTTTTAGCTATTTTTGCTGATATAGATTTTTCCAGTCTGTGCCTCACCAAGTGCCTCGCCATTTAACTGGAAGGAGCTTTTTTTTTTTTTTTTTTTTTTTTAACTGAGTAGAGAAATGACCTTGAGGAAGTTTTTTGATGGGTATTCGATATATTGGATGTCACGTAGCAGTTTTGATTCAATATTGCTTCTTAATATGCACGGATTTTGCAACTGGTACTGTTGTGAACCGTAACCTGTTTACACAGTTGGATGACATGTCTCCACTACAAAAATGGGGCCAAAATATCCTTTATACGGAGGCTGCTGTCTCACACACTTGGAGCCAGAGTCTGCGCAGTAATGATCACGGGGTTGAGCTGCGATATCGAGGTCCCATCCATACACCCGCCCCCACGTAGTGGTCGCAAGCACGTCGCCTCAATTTTCTTATATCCTGGGTGGCTCCTTCAGTGTTAGTGTTCAACGCCGCATCTTGTACAGAAACTTGAGATCGCCATTAACCATACAGGACACTATGTTCAGAGCAAGGACCTTTTCCCTGTCAATTTTTTCAGACTGTAGGGTCATTCAATGCCAAATCACCTGGAGGTTTACACCAGCCCCCCTTAGATTTTGCAGAAAAAAATACCAAAAATTCTCTTGGGTATTTTATGAAAAAATTTGAAATTTTAGATCTCTATGGTGAACGGTTTTAGAGTTATCAATGTTTTAAAATTGGGCCCCACCCCCATTTTTGGGACCCGCAACGCACAGTATGCATTTTGGAGTGTTTCTGGGCACTCATAACTTTGTATTTAATTGATTGCGGTTGGTGCAAAATTTCCAAAATTTTAGGTGATTAGGCGTGGAAAGACCCTATATTCAATTACTTCATTGGTTACAATTTATTCTACTCTGACGAAAGGCTTGTTTAAGGGTTAGTGCGTTTGGACTTGTATTTTAGAAGAGTTGTATAAGTCTGGGTAAAGAGACTCCCCACTTTCATGCATTTTAACATTAGTTTTAACTAACTAGCTAGTTTTCCAGTGAGACAGACCCAACTGAATCTTGAATAACTACTTGGCTAACTTGCTAACTAATGGTTTTTCACAAGCCAGCAAGATTTGGTAATAGCAATCTTTAGCTAGCAATTGAAATCGATGGTGAAAGTCCCTTTTCTCTGAACACTGCATCGCTGCTGTGTTTGCTCGAGCAAGCAAAGTTAGTCGTCCTTGGTTTCATGTTGAACCCCAATTCCAAAAAAGTTGGGATGCTGTATAAAATGGAAATTACAGAATGCAATGATTTGTAAATCTCATAAACCCACATTTTATTCACAATAGAACATAGACAACATATCATCAGATGTCGAAAGTGAGACATTTTACCTTTTCATTAAAAATATCAGCTAATTTTGAATTTGATGGCAGCAACATATCTCAGTAAAATTGGGATAGGGCAATGTTTTCCATTGTTTAGTATCCCCTCATCTTTTAACAACAGTCTGGAAATGTCTGGGAAGTGAGGAGACCAATTGCTGAAGTTGTGGGAGAGGAATGTTGTCCCACTCTTGTCAGATGTAGGACTCTGGCTGCTCAACAGTCCTGGGGCGTCTTTGCTGGATTTTTTCGTTTTATGATGCGCCAAATGTTATCTGTTGGTGAAAGGTCTGAACTGCAGGCTGGCCAGTTCAGCACTTGGACTCTTTTACTGCGAAGCCATGCTGTTGGGATGGATGCTGTTTGTGGTTTGGCATTGTCTTGCTGGCCTTCCCTGGAAGAGACGTTGTCTGGATGGGAGCACATGTTGTCGTAAAAACCTCTGTATACTTGCCAGCATTGATATTGCCTTCCCAGATGTGTAAGCTGTCCACGCCATAGGCAGTAATGGAACCCCATACCACCAGAGATGCAGGCTTTTGAACTGTGTGAGTATAACAAGTTGGATGGTCCTTCTCCTCTTTAGTCCGCATGACACGGCATCTGTGGTACATAATATCATCAAAAGATTCAGAGAATTTTGAGAAATCTCTGCGCGCAAGGGACAAGGCCAAAGGTCAGTGGTGGATGCTCGTGATCTTTGGGCACTCAGGCGCCACTGCATTAAAAACAGGCATGATTCTGCGCAGAGATTTGCTGCATGGGCTCAGGAACATTTCCAGAAATCATTGTCTGTGAACACAGACCACTGTGCAATCCACAAGTGCAAGTTAAATCTGTATCATTCAAAGAAGAAGCCATATGTGAACATGATCCAGAAACGCCGCCGTCGTCTCTGGGCCAAAGTTCATTTAAAAAGGACTGAGGCAGAATCGAAAACTGTTCTGTGGTCAGATGAATCAAAATTTGAAATTCTTTTTGGAAACCACGGATGCCGTGTCATGCGGACTAAAGAGGAAAGGGACCATCGAGCTCGTTATGAGTGCACAGTTCAAAAGCCTGCATCTCTGATGGTATGTGGTTGCATTAGTGCCCATGGCATGGGCAGCTTACACATCTGGAAAGGCACTATCAATGTTGGAAAGTATATAGAGGTTTTTACAACAACATATGCTCCCATCCAGACAATGTCTCTTTCGGGGAAAGGCCTTGCATATTCCAGCAAGACAATGCGACACTGCATACAGCATCCATCACAACAGCATGGCTTCGCAGTAGGAGAGTCCGGGTGTAGAAATGGCCTGCCTGCAGTCCAGACCTTTCACTATTTGAAAACATTTGGCATATCATGAAATGAGAAGAGAAGACCCAGGATTGTTGAGCAGCCAGAATCCTGCATCAGACAACAGTAGGACAACATTCCTCTCCCAAAACTTCACCAATTGGTCTCCTCACTTCCCAGGCATTTCCAGATTGTTGTTAAAAGATGAGAGGATGCCATACAATGGTAAACATGACCCTGTCCCAACTTTTTTGAGATGTGTCGCCGCCATAAAAACATTTTTAATGAAATGGTAAAAAGTCTCACTTTCAACATCAGATATGTTGTCTATGTTCGATTGTGAATGAAATGTGGGTGTATGAGATTTGCTAATCATTGCATCCTGTTTTTATTTATTAAAAGCATCCCAACTTTTTTGGAATTAGGGTTGTGCATTAAGGAACATTTTTCTGAAATTGTTCCACAATTTTTAGATGAAGTTTTTTGCCGATTGGTGAACCTCTGCCAATCTTTACTTCTGAGAGACTCTGCCTCTCAAAAATGCTCTTTTTATACCCAGTCATGTTACTGACCTGTTGCCATTTAACCTAATTATCTGCAAAATGCACCTGCAGCTGTTTTTTTATTGGTACCACTTACTTTCCCAGCCTTTTGTTGCCCCATCCCAACTTTTTTTTTATGTTGCTGACATTAAATTCAAAATGAGCTGATATTTTTCATGAAATGGTAAAATGTCTCACTTTCGAAATCTTTGAACTTTGTTCAATTGTGAATGAAATGTGGGTTTATGAGATTTACAAATCATTGCACTCTGTTTTTATACACATTTTACACAGCAGCCCAACTTTTTTTGAATTGGGGTTGTATATTTACAGCACAAAAGTAAACTTTTTTTTAGTCCCGAAACTAACTTTGTTCACCTCACAGTGGGGATTTACTTGGCTCATTGTTTGTTTGTGGTTTTATTTTTTTATTTTTGCACTAATTGTTAATAAACTTCCTATTTTTGGCATATTATCTGTCTGGTTTTCCCATTTTATTTCTATTTTTCATAAAGCATAGTCCTATTTTCCTACTTTGTTGAGGGCAGTTGGAACTAGGCACCCTTGACACATAATCCTTGGACCTAGAGTTTTTATTTTTGGTGTGCCCGTGTCTTGGCAATAGAAACTTGTGATCCAAAAATCGGGCATGCAAGTAAATTTCACTTGAAAGAAATGATGTACGTGTATTATAGTAATTGTGGCCTTATGCGTCTTAGTCCCAGCCTTTTTTTTTCTTTTTCATTTTTGGTTTGCATTGTCTCATTGTATAATAAAATGCTTGTATAATCTCAACCCTGTAATCCAAAATCAAATTATATACATCACCTTTTTCCAGGACAAGTTGGGCTATCAGAATACATATGCTACTTTGATGTCACATGAATGTGCTAATATTTTCATGAACATAAACAGAAAAAAACAAAACGGGAATTGAATCTCTCAGAATTTTATCCATATTACTCACCAAATTATAACAAATAAGATTTATGACTTTGGAAAATTGTTCTCCCAAGTGCTGGGAATCAAGGGGGTGGGAATAAACATTGTAACTGATTCACATAACAAATTACCTATTTTTTCCCCAAGAAGTCCTTGCATGTTCCATCTGTTTTTCTCCAGTCAGCTGTGCCATGCTAACAACATTGAATCCTGTAGAGCAGACATCCTCAAATCCAAATTCAGCCCAGGTTTTCTCTTATCCCATGCAAGTAAGTGAAGACTTTGCGCTTCTGATTGGCCAGATTGTCTTTACACCTGACTTACAGGTATAGGGAGGGTAGAAAACCAGCATTTCTCACACCTCCAGGACGGTGATTTGAAGACCAGGGCTGTAGAGCAAGCCGACTGTATACTCACTGAGTGTAACCCCAACCTCTACACTGAAATTGTGGTGAAACCAACAGTCTGCCTTAAGACAGTGCCCCCCTTCCCCAAGCCACCATACTGTGTGAAACAGGCTTCCGCAAAGCAAAAAATAAATTAAAGCCAACTGTATGAAAATAAAATTTACTAGTGAGTAAATCTGACATTTAATATCACCTCTACGGTCCATTTTCATGTCTAGAAGCCAAATAAAAAGCATAAATATGGAATAACAGCTAGGCACATGTCCACGGAATTCTCCATGCGCACCAAGCCGCAGGCCTTGCAATAATTGCGCAAGAATCTACATTTACGCTATTCAACTCAGTATTTCGAGAGCTTGCCTTCTAGGTTATTGGGATGAGATAGTCTCGTGTATCTCTATTGTACAATTATATACAGATCATCATTGGTTATCAACAACTGGCTGTCGATCAAAACACAGCCTCTGATTGCTCTAAACTCACTAACACAGCTTCTAATTGGTCTACGGACTCCATCTAAGGGATCGTGGATTGGTATTGCACAGCAGTAGCCGTTTTCAACACGGGAAATTGGATTTAAAAAAAAAAACAACATCGAGTTCAGTTTTGGATTTATTATAAAGGTTATATTTTCCAAAGTCTACAGAATGAAACTGCAGTTTACGACTGGATTACAAAACTTCTGAAAGGGATACGATCGCACCGAAGCACTGGTCTAAACCTGGAAATGCATAGCTTTTGGGGAAAAAAAAAGTAGTTCAATGGGTTGCCGAATTTCGGAGATAATCGTGTTAATGGTGTTATGAAATAGCGTGTTAATGGTGTTATGAAATAGCGAGGCAAGTCACTTAACTTAGATTTCTGCGTTTATACTGATACATGACAGTCAATAAGTGCTAAAAGGCTACCTCGAGCTAGCTTTGTAATTCCATATGTTCATTATAGATGCGGCTCTGACACGAGAAATGATTGGTCGTATGTTAATAACCTATATCTGCGCTGATTGGTCATATGTTAATAAGTCATACGTGAGCCCATAACCAGAGTGGGAAAAAAAAATTCGCAGAAGGCTGAACGGGGAGAGCAGGGACATTTTTTCACAACGTTAACGGAAAGCATGCTACCGAGTCGCGGTCAATTTCTTTTCTTTTTTTTTTTTAAATAAAATCAAATGAAATAAATTTTAAAAAAAAAAAAACACTACCAGATCGCACATACTCCTGGATGTTTACATGAGTATTAGACACGGACTAAGAAACTGCTTTCTGCCGTAGGCCCCTATGGCAGAGCTGTTAATGGCAACGGTGCTCTTTATATAGCCACAGCATAAGCTTACGATGCACTCTCCATCTTTGACGTCACAGTGACTTCTCAGCGGTATCTCAGAAAATTTGAATCTATCATCCGCCGGGCATGTTTACTCTTTTCTCTCCTCCAGCTCAAGTGACGGTGTTTGATCATTAACGCCTCTGCTGCTTCATTTAAGACACGTCACAGCGAAAGGCTTGTTTGGTCACAATACAAACAAGACAGCTAAGCGGGGAGAGCAGGGACATTTCTTCTCAACGTTAACAGAAACCATTCTACCTAATCGCGGTCAACTTTTTATTTTTTTAAAAAGTGAGTAAAATAAAATCAAATGAAATAAATAAAAAAAAATCACCACCAAAACGCACGTACACCTGGATGTTTACATGAGTATTAGACACGGACTAAGAAACTGCTTTCTACCGTAGGCCCCTATGGCAGAGCTGTTTATGGCACCGGTGCTCTTTATATATCCACAGCATAAGCTTACGATGCACTCTCCATCTTTGACGTCACAGTGACTTCTCAGCGGTATCTCAGAAAATTAGAAACTGTCATCCACCGGGCATGTTTACTCTTTTCTATCCTGCTCAAGTGACCGTGTTTGATCATTGACGCCTCCGCTGTTTCATTTAAGACACGCCACAGCAGAAGGCCTGTTTGGTCACAATACACACAAGACAGAAAAGCGGGGAGAGCAGGGACATTTTTTCACAACGTGAAGGAAAGCATGCTACTGAATCGCGGTCAATTTCTTTCCTTCTTTTTTTAAATAAAATCGAATTAAATAAATTTTAAAAAATCACTACAAAAATCGCACATACATCTGGATGTTTACATGAGTATTAGACACGGACTAAGAAACTGCTTTCTACCGTAGGCCCCTATGGCAGAGTTGTTTATGGCACCGGTGCTCTATATATAGCCACAGCATAAGCTTACGATGCACTCTCCATCTTTGACGTCACAGTGACTTCCCAGCGGTATCTCAGAAAATTAGAAACTGTCAACCATCGAGCATGTTTACTCTTTTCTCTCCTCCACCTCAATTGAGCGTGTTTGATCATTGACGCCTCCGCTGCTTCATTTAAGACGTCACAGCGGATGGCCTGTTTGGTCACAATACAAACAAGACGGCTAAGCGGGGAGAGCAGGGACATTTCTTCTCAACGTTAACGGATACCATGCTACCAAATCGCGGTCAATTTCTCTTCATTTTTTTTTTTTTAAAATAAAATCAAATGAAATAAATTTTAAAAAATCATTACCAAATCGCACATACACCTGGATGTTTACCTGAGTATTAGACACGGACTAAGAAACTGCTTTCTACTGTAGGCCCCAATGGCAGAGCTGTCTATGGCAAGTGTGCTCTTCATATAGCCACAGCATAAGCTTACGATGCACTCTCCATCTTTGACGTCACAGTGACTTCTCAGCGGTATCTCAGAAAATTAGAATCTCTCATCCGTCGGGCATGTTTACTCTTTTCTCTCCTCCAGCTCAAGTGACCATGTTTGATCATTGACGCCTCCGCTGTTTCATTTAAGACACATCACTGCGGAAGGCCAGTTTGGTCACAATACAAACAAGACGGCTCAGCGGGGAGAGCAGGGACAGATCTTCTCAACGTTAACGGAAACCATTCTACCCAATCGCGGTCAATTTGTTATTATTTTTTTAAAGAGTGAGTCAAATAAAATCAAATGAAATTTAAAAAAAAAAAAAAATCATTACCAAATCGCATGTACACCTGGATGTTTACATGAGTATTAGACACGGACTAAGAAACTGCTTTCCACCATAGGCCCCAATGGGAGAGCTGTTTATGGTAACGGTGCTCTTTATATAGCCACAGCATAAGCTTACGATGCACTCTCAATCTTTGATGTCACAGTGACTTCTCAGCGGTATCTCAGAAAATTAGAAACTGTCATCCATCGGGCATGTTTACTCTTTTCTATCCTTCTCAAGTGACGGTGTTTGATCATTGACGCCTCCGCTGTTTCATTTAAGACACGTCACAGCTTAAGGCCTGTTGGGTCACAATAGACACACGACGGCTAAGCGGGGAGAGCAGGGACATTTTTTCACAACGATAACGGAAAGCATGCTACCGAATCGCGGTCAATTTCTTTTTTTTTTTTTTTTTTTAAATAAAATCAAATGAAATAAATTTTAAAAAATCATTACCAAATCGCACATACACCTGGATGTTTACCTGAGTATTAGACACGGACTAAGAAACTGCTTTCTACCGTAGGCCCCGATGGCAGAGCTGTCAATGGCAACTGAGCTCTTAATATAGCCACAGCATAAGCTTACGATGCACTCTCCATCTTTGACGTCACAGTGACTTCTCAGCGGTATCTCAGAAAATTTGAATCTATCATCCGCCGGGCATGTTTACTCTTTTCTCTCCTCCAGCTCAAGTGACGGTGTTTGATCATTAACGCCTCTGCTGCTTCATTTAAGACACGTCACAGCGAAAGGCTTGTTTGGTCACAATACAAACAAGACAGCTAAGCGGGGAGAGCAGGGACATTTCTTCTCAACGTTAACAGAAACCATTCTACTTAATCGCGGTCAACTTTTTATTTTTTAAAAAAGTGAGTAAAATAAAATCAAATGAAATAAATAAAAAAAATCACTACCAAAACGCACGTACACCTGGATGTTTACATGAGTATTAGACACGGACTAAGAAACTGCTTTCTACCGTAGGCCCCTATGGCAGAGCTGTTTATGGCACCGGTGCTCTTTATATATCCACAGCATAAGCTTACGATGCACTCTCCATCTTTGACGTCACAGTGACTTCTCAGCGGTATCTCAGAAAATTAGAAACTGTCATCCACCGGGCATGTTTACTCTTTTCTATCCTGCTCAAGTGACCGTGTTTGATCATTGACGCCTCCGCTGTTTCATTTAAGACAAGTCACAGCAGAAGGCCTGTTTGGTCACAATACACACAAGACGGCAAAGCGGGGAGAGCAGGGACATTTTTTTCACAACGTGAACGGAAAGCATGCTACTGAATCGCGGTCAATTTCTTTCCTTCTTTTTTTAAATAAAATCAAATGAAATAAATTTTAAAAAATCATTACCAAATCGCACATACACCTGGATGTTTACCTGAGTATTAGACACGGACTAAGAAACTGCTTTCTACCGTAGGCCCCTATGGCAGAGCTGTCAATGGCAACTGAGCTCTTTATATAGCCACAGCATAAGCTTACGATGCACTCTCCATCTTTGATGTCACAGTGACTTCTCAGCGATATCTCAGAAAATTAGAATCTCTCATCCGCCGGGCATGTATACTCTTTTCTCTCCTCCAGCTCAAGTGACCGTGTTTGATCATTGACGCCTCCGCTGCTTCATTTAAGACACGTCACCGCGGACGGCCTGTTTGGTCACAATACAAACAAGACGGCTAAGCGGGGAGCAGGGACATTTCTTCACAACGTAAACGGAAACCATGCTTCCCAATCGCGGTCAATTTTTTTTTTTTTTTTTTAGTGAGTCAAATAAAATCAAAGAAAAAAAAAAAAAACACTACCAAATCGCACATACACCTGGATGTTTACATGAGTATTAGACACGGACTAAGGAACTGCTTTCTACCGTAGGCCCCTATGGCAGAGCCGTTTATGGCAACGGTGCCTTTCATATAGCCACAGCATAAGCTTAACCTGCACTCTCCATCTTTGACGCTAAAGTGACTTCTCAGCGGTATCTCAGAAAATTAGAAACTGCCATCCATCGGGCATGTTTACTCTTTTCTATCCTCCTTCTCAAGTGACCGTGTTTGACCATTGACGCCTCCGCTGTCTCTTTTAAGACACGTCACAGCAGAAGGCCTGTCGGTCACAATACACACAAGACGGCTAAGCAGGGAGAGCAGGGACATTTTTTCGCAACGTTAACGGAAAGCATGCTTCCGAATCGCGGTCAATTTCTCTTCATTTTTTTTTTTTAAATAAAATCAAATGAAATAAATTTAAAGAAATCACTACCGAATCGCGCTTTCACCAGGATGTTTACATGAGTATTAGACACGGACTAAGAAACTGCTTTCTGCTGTAGGCCCCGACGGCAGAGCTGTTTATGGCTACGGTGCCCTTCATATAGCCACAGCATAAGATTACGATGCACTCTCCATCTTTGACGTCACAGTGACTTCTCAGCGGTATCTCAGAAAATTAGAATCTCTTATCCATCGGGCATGTTTACTCTTTTCACTCCTCCAGGTCAAGTGACCCTGTTTGATCATTGACGCCTCCGCTGCTTCATTTAAGACCCGTCACGACGACGAAGGCCAGTTTGGTCACAATACAAACAAGACGGCTAAGCGGGGAAAGCAGGGACATTTCTTCACAACGTTAACGGCTACCATGCTACCCAATCGCGGTCATTTTTTTTTTAAAGAGTGAGTCAAAGAAAATCAAAAAAAAAAAAAAAAAACAATACCAAATCGCACGTATACCTGGATGTTTACATGAGTATTAGACACGTACTAAGAAACTGCTTTCTACCGTAGGCCCCTATGGCAGAGCCGTTTATGGCACCGGTGCTCTTTATATAGCCACAGCATAAGATTACGAGGCACCCTCAATCTTTGACGTCACAGTGACTTCTCAGCGGTATCTCAGAAAATTAGAAACTGTCATCCATCGGGGTTGTTTACTCTTTTCTCTCCTCCACCTCAATTGACCGTATTTGATCATTGACGCCTCCACTGCTTCATTTAAGACACGTCACAGCGGACGGCCTGTTTAGTCACATTACAAACATGACGGCTAAGCGGGGAGAGCAGGGACATATCTTCTCACGTTAACGGAAACCATGCTACCCAATCGCGGTCAATTTTTTATTATTTTTTTTAAAGAGTGAGTCAAATAGAATCAAATGAAATAAATAAAAAATCACTACCAAATCGTACGTACACCTGGATGTTTACATGAGTATTAGACACGGACTAAGAAACTGCTTTCTACCGTAGGCCCCTATGGCAGAGCTGTTCATGGCAACGGTGCTCTTTATATAGCCACAGCATAAGCTTACGATGCACTCTCCATCTTTGACGTCACAGTTACTTCTCAGCTGTATCTCAGAAAATTAGAAACTGTCATCCATCGGGCATGTTTATGCTTTTCTATCCTGCTCAAGTGACCGTGTTTGATCAATGACGCCTCCGCTGTTTCATTTAAGACACGTCACAGCAGAAGGCCTGTTTGGTCACAATACACATACGACGGCTAAGCGGGGAGAGCAGGGACATTTCTTCACAACGTTAACGGAAAGCATGCTACCAGTGGCGGCTGGAGCTAAAAATTTGGGGGGGGGGGGGCCCAATTTACCTTGGCGCAGCACACCTGACAGCTGCTTTGATGTCGACACAGTCAGTTATTAAGAAGGAAAATGTAGCCTATAAATTTTATCAGGGTTTTTTTTATTATGAATTGAGGAGTATCCCCTATGTCCACATGTCCACAGATCACTGTATCTGTCCTTACATTCCTTACAGATTGATTGTAAAAGCCGTCATGTTAAAGACAGTCCACCAACGAGCTGGGATTTTGATGTTCTGTAAAGATGCAAACAAGAAATGGAACATAGTTAAACAGAAAAACAAAAAAACAAAACACAAATTTAAAAACACAGCACTGAAATGCTGTCTACAGTCTTCGTACACCTTTTCCAAAGTGAAATTCAAGCACTTTTCAAGGATTTTCAAGGTGCATTTTCATGCTTTTCCAGCACCTTACAGCTGTGGTAAATTACATATTTATATACATAAATGACAGATTCCGCAGAAAGTGTGACCAACAGGTTCCACTGTACTTAACAGGATGAAATTATAAATTAATGGTGTATATGTGGTTTATTTCATTGATAACAAAAAAAAAAATGTTTACAGGAAGTTTTAGACCTGGATCATCGCCATTTTGGTAAAAAAGTTAATTTAAAAATTCGGTCTTGTTGCTAATGTTACATGGACGGAAAATTGGTTTTCAGAGGACGGAACTCAAACGGTGACAAGATTGTCTGAGCCAACGCCAATAAGGCGTGCCATTATTTTATTGTTATTATGAGCAGAGAAAAGGGAGGGCACACTAGTGACCAACCCGCTAATCCACAATAAGCAGGGCTTTGTTAAAGCCTGTATATCTACTCTTGAACAGTGACCTAAAATGCACAGTCTTTACCCGGGATTATTTTGCGGCAAAAAAATTCATACACTGGATAATTAGTCAATCCTGCCCACTCATTTTCAAGTTCCTCATCCACCTTGGAGTTCTGAGAGGAAGGAGGGCCACTTTTTTGGGCCACCCAGTAGTATGGATGTACCAACCCCTTTAAGTCAAACCAAGGTTGGCTTGATCCATCCAGGGATTGGAGTGAACTCGTCCATATAAAAACCGTGTTCGAACTCTATGGAAGCATATAGTTAACAAAATTAAAATGAAAATGCAATGTCAGAAATCCATTTTCATTTTCAAGATACAAGCGCATTATTTGTATCATAATGAAAATTCAAATGTAATCCTCCACTTTGCATTTTCATTTTCAAGTCCATGTATGCAATTTTTATAACAATTGGAAAATTAAAATACATTCCTCATTTACATTTGCATTTTCGAGAAGTGCCCTGCAATATCACTAACAAAACGAAAACGAAAATCGTATAAAGCAAATGCATTCTCGGAAATGCTTTTTCGTTTTTCGAGAAGCATGCGCGTTATTTGTATCCTCACGAAAATGCTAAAGTAATCCTCCACTTTGCGTTTGCATTTTCAAGTCCATGTAGGCACTGTTTTCAATTGCAAGAAGTGCCCCGCAATATCACTGACAAAACGAAATCGAAAACGCTAATCTCATAAAGCAAATACATTTTCGGAAATGCTTTTTCTTTTTCAAGAAGCAGACGCAATTTCTGTCTCATAATTAAATCGCTAACGCAGTTCGCCACTTTTCTTTTTCATTTTCGTGACAGACTGCCCTGCCTGACTTTGCATTTTCGATTTCGAAGTCCCACGCGCTTTTCCTAACAAAATTAAAAAGAAAATACCCTCCCTAGTTGGGTGTGGCCTGTCGGTGAGAAGGCGGGACGTCCTCCACAATTTGGTACGGATTGGATATTAACAAATACAAGCGATCTCGTTGGTTCTCAATCAGAGGGAACTCCTGCTGCACGCACTTTTATGTCAAAGCACAAATGACAACTTACATTGTTGCAGCCACTGATTGTGCATGGACGCCCCCCTGGACATTGCGGAGTTTTATTGAGAGTATAGGTTTTCCCCCGAAAGACACTGCTCTCGCGCTCAATTACCCCCGTGTGCGCTTGGATTAGCGCTGCTTCCACTGAAATTGTGTGCTTACACTCAGATCTGTCGATCTTCGGACGGGTTATCTGCGCATCATCTGTTTAGTAGTACAGTCGGTTACAAAGCAAGTTCATACGCTCCTGCTCTCTTGGGCTTCCTGTACTTCCATTGCTTTCTTCACGAATTTGGAGTGAAAGGACAGGTCGTATTTCCAGTGATGTGTTTCGGCCAATCGATGTGTTTTTCATGAACAGTCACATTAGACAAACGCGATGTTAATTAGCTAGCTAACTACTTTCCTGCAAGATGACGAACATTACGAACAACTATAGCATAAAACTTGCTTCCAGTCCATTTAACTTGATCAGTTTGCAATCAGTTTCGCACGTCTGTTTTTATGTGGTAACACTATGCTTGCAGCAGGATGCGTCTCTCTCCCGCAGCTCAGTGCACCCCTGCCATTCATCCACAAAATAGCAGTGAGGCACACCAACTGGAAGCCGATGTGTTTGTTACCCGGCGACTCTTATATGTAGCAGCATCTAAGGTATAAGAAAAGTATGGGCACCGATGTATTAATATATAAGCGGTCCTTTTATTCCAAAATCGTGAAGAAAGCCACGGAAGTAGCTACTTATGCAGCCCCGGTGGGCAGGACCGTATGGACCCGCAAAAGATAGCGTGCCGATAATCTGTCCAACCATTGATTGATCGATCGAATGTAAGCACACGGTTTGAGTGGAAGCAGGTATAATCCAAGCGCACGCAGGGGCTAATTGAGTGCGAGAGCAGGATCACTGTAATTTCAGTCTAACGATGTGACCGTTCATGAAAAACACATCGATTGGCCGAAACATATCACTGTGTCGACATCTGACTATGGCCAGCGACAGCATATTATTACAAGCGACTTTACGGTATAATAAGAGAAAGATCTATGGATTTCGCAAGCCTGTCTTCTGCAGCAGCAGGATGCAAGCGAACAGATGAATCTGTCCCTTTCTTAGCTCAGTCTACCTCAGCGATTCATCCACAGACTCGCATAATAGAGAACTGGAGGTCGACGTGTTACACGGCTACCATTATATGTAGCCAGCTATTAAGGTAAAGAGACGTATAGGCACTGGTGTATTAATACGAACTGTCCTTTCACTCCAAATTCGGGGGTAATTGAGTGCGAGAGCAGTGTCTTTCGGGGGAAAACCTATACTCTCAATAAAACTCCGCAATGTCCAGGGGGGCGTCCATGCACAATCAGTGGCTGCAACAATGTAAGTTGTCATTTGTGCTTTGACATAAAGGTGCGTGCAGCAGGAGTTCCCTCTGATTGAGAACCAACGAGATCGCTTGTATTTGTTAATATCCAATCCGTACCAAATTGTGGAGGACGTCCCGCCTTCTCACCGACAGGCCACACCCAACTAGGGAGGGTATTTTCTTTTTAATTTTGCTAGGAAAAGCGCGTGGGACCTCGAAATCGAAAATGCAAAGTCAGGCAGGGCAGTCTGTCACGAAAATGAAAAAGAAAAGTGGCGAACTGCGTTAGCGATTTAATTATGAGACAGAAATTGCGTCTGCTTCTTGAAAAAGAAAAAGCATTTCCGAAAACGTATTTGCTTTATGAGATTAGCGTTTTCGATTTCGTTTTGTCAGTGATATTGCGGGGCACTTCTTGCAATTGAAAACAGTGCCTACATGGACTTAAAAATGCAAACGCAATGTGGAGGATTACTTAAGCATTTTCGCGATGATACAAATAATGCGCGTGCTTCTCGAAAACGAAAAAGCATTTCCGAGAATGTATTTGCTTTCTACGATTAGCCTTTTCGTTTTGTTAGTGATATTGCAGGGCACTTCTCGAAAATGCAAATGTAAATGAGAAATGTATTTTAATTTTCCAATTGTTATAAAAATTGCATACATGGACTTGAAAATGAAAATGCAAAGTGGAGGATTACATTTGATTTTTCATTATGATACAAATAATGTGCTTGTATCTTGAAAATGAAAATGCATTTCTGACATTGCATTTTCATTTTGTTAACTATATGCTTCCATAGAACTCGGCTTGCTTGTGAAAATTCAATAAATGATCCGGGTGTGCCATCTAGTGATAGAATATTGTAACTGCGTGCATAAATCTGCTGCTCCGTGTCCACTGGCGAACACATCTGCACAAGAGGGCTTAATTACCCTGCCAACAGCCGCCAAATCTCATTCACAGCAGTGCTTTACTAAGATCACAGGTTGTTGCTAACGTTATTACTGTGGACGGAAATTTTTACCTTTTTGATGAGGGACACAAACGCGAGTTGGTGAAAATTCTAGAAGGCCAGGAAGTGAACATCCGCTCGCACATGCACTTTACCCCGCTTTCAGACTACCGGTTGTTATAAAATAGGGACTTCAACCTGGAAGGTCAAAGAGGGAATGCAATAAAAGGCATTGCTAACGCCACATCCAGCTAACCAACCCCGTTTGTCGTAACAAGTGCGGGAGAAGCCCCGGGTGTAAGCTCGTCCACGATCACTCGCCTGCTGCAGAATCTTTAAATCGGGTCGGTCCGGGTTAAGCTCCTTTACTTTCCTTTGTTCCTCAAGTGAACGCCTTGAGAAAGACTGTTTTTGTAAGGAAAGGACCGAACTGTGTTCGGTCTCCCCGCTTACACTTGAACATGCCTTCTCGCTCAGCTACCAGATTGAAAACGCGGTGAATAATTTGACAGTCGAGACGAAGCGTCGTGGTGGGTGTGAACATGATTGACAGCCACGAGAATTATCCAATCACATTAGATCAAAAAACATTAGAACAATTCCAATTCGCTGCCAATACCGTAAGGAAATCTGAAGACACCAATGAAACAGCAGCCTCGGGTCACGTGCTCACCAAAACTTCGAGAGCTTACATAAAGTACCGTCTGGCCGGCGTCCCTCACCCAGGAAGTATATGTATACAGAGAAATCAACCAAATACCATTTGGAACCGATATTTAGGGGCTGTTGACAGGCGCTCACAGACTGAAAAACACGTTTATTTCACAATTATTTGCATTATCCAACTAAATTATATTTAACATGTCCAAATAAATTTTCATCTCTAGATATTTGAAAGGGGGGCGGCGCCCCAGCGCCCTCTACTGGCCAGCCGCCACTGGTTACAATGTGTTGGACAAGTTTGTTCAAAAAGATACATGCCGCACGCCATTATCATCTAATTTCTGCATTCTCAAGAAACCCCAGCCTATACATGCAAATATATACGTTTACAAGTCGAAAGGCGCACTGAAAAAATAGTGTTTTCATGATTTTCAAAGATATTTAAGATGCGAGTGAAGAAACAGAGCCCAAGATTTTCGGTCTGCGCAAACGCAGAACCGCGAGGTAGCATATTTTGATAGGTTGCAAAAATTGACAGAACAACGGCAGTCCGGCGCATGCATAAAATTTGGATGCACAGTCGGTCGCGTTACACATAAACATTGCTGTGCTCTGCGACTAATCACCCTGTTTCTAATCGAACGAAGAAGGGTTCCAGCTTTGTTGCTTTGTGTTGTTTAAGTTTTGATAGAGAAAATTATGTAGTTCATGAGCAGAGAATTCTTGAGGGACAGTCACCCATTACTCAGCCTGTGATGTTAGAGACTGATACAACCTGTTACACCCACTGTAGGCTGTTGTTAAAAGTTTTCCCTTCAATTCAAGTTCATGTACTGGTACATGCAGATGTTTGAGGGCCATTCTTTGAGAAGTGAACCAAAATGTCACACACATGACCAGATGTCATCAAATAAAGAAATACTTTGAAAATTAATGAAAGGTATCAAATTTATTCCTTGCTATTCTCCATACCCCAAAACTATGAAAATTCTAGATTTTTCAACTTCACAGAGTTTTTGAAGTCAAATAGTTATGAAAAACCTGTTTCCGTGTGATGTCACACACGTGACCAGTCGTATTTGACCTCTGACCTTAAGTAGTTAAAGTTAATGTAACAAATAACATTTTTACTTGATAGACTTGGATAAGTAGTACTCTTATACAAGGTCCACAATCATGAACCTCCAATGCTTTTGTAATTGGAGGAGATTTTTTCTACTATTTGTTACATTTTTGGTCACACACGTGACTGAGAATGGCCCTTGAACATATTTTTACTTTATGAGTCAGGTGAATTACTAATCTGGTAAAAACCTTGTTTTTCATTATTAAAAAAAAATAATAAAATTTCCTAAACTAATCACATAGTCATATGCATGAAAGTGAGAACAGGTGGCCAGCCTCAGCCTCTCCTGTTGCTCAACAGTCACCAATGAACTTGGCACAAGATCAAATAGGTCGTGGCCTTGACTGAGCTTCATCTCCCAATGCCCCATCCATCATGTCCCAGGGCTGTCCATGTAGGCTTCCTTGTCTGGAATGGATTCTTTTGCAAGGCAAGGAGGTAACCAGGCCAAAGTAGCAATGTAATGTTGAAAAACAGTCCTTTCGCTGGCCCCGGGTCCAGTTGTTCTCCCAAGGGGTGGTGGCTACAGAAGGACAAATGGCTACAAAAAAAAACCTGGCTAGGAGAAAAATCAAGTGGCTACTAAATAAATGATTTGGCTAAACAGGTTGGCTACAAAATAAAAAAAGTCAGAGGAAGCCCTGACTATTTATGAACAAAACACAATGCAGCAGCATGTAAACACTTTAAAATTCAAATAAATAAATTTTTGCAACCAGGAGAAAATTACTGAATTACTCGAGTGGCACACTTGTGCCGTTGTGGAGAAATTGCACTCGTGGAAAAAGGAAAATGGAGACATAGAAAGATTTTAAATAAACTCATGGAATTTAAAAACGCACCACCGATTTTGCTCAAAATTTAAGAAATCTGATTTCATACTTCCAAGAACAAAAGTTAAACTTGTACACTGAGCACATGATAATTGATGATAATTTCTCGTTCCACTTCAGTGATTCGCAACATAACCAATTTGTTTTATCCTCCTAGGTTGAGCAGTAGCCCTTCCTAAAGTGAGTTGAGCCAGATTTTGACCACTCCCAAAAATGACGAGGTCCATGGCTATAAAAAGACCGCAAAATTAAATGGTTCGGACAAGTCTGCACAATGCCTCGACTGAGCGATCCACACAGGAACCGAGCCATTTGTTTGCTTCAGGCTGGTCAAAGCTGAAGAGAAGTTGCCAGACGGATGAATGTCAGCCATTCCACAAAAGTGCGTCTTCAGCAGCGATACAACACCGCTGGGACCGTTGCAGACTGCCCGTGGCCAGGTCAGCCACGCGTGACTACCACTCGTCAGGATCGTCACATCCGCCTGGTTCATCTGAGAAACAGATTTCAACCAGCGTCGCAAACTGTTGCCACCATTGTGGGGAGACACCACCGACCTGTGTCTGGAAGAACAGTGAGGAACTGCCTGCGTGATGATGGAATTCGAGATGAACCAGGCGGATGTGACGATCCTGACGAGTGGTATCATTGAATCACTGAAGCGGAACGAGTGAAATTATCATTCCATTTTCAGTATCATGTGCTCAGTGTACAAGTTTAACTTTTGTTCTTGGAAGTATGAAATCAGATTTCTTCAATTGGGAGGAAAATGGGTGGTGCGTTTTTAAATTCCATGAGTTTATTTCGCAAAGTAATTACTGCATTACTTTGTAAATTGAAATCTAAGGCATCCATTCACTTTTTTCCATGAGCATGGGCAGTGAAAATTACAATAAAAGCACAAATTCATGTCCACAAATGCTGTTTGTGCCCAGCTCCATCCAACCATACTCTAATGTTCCTTGAGAGGCACCAAGTGAATCCAGATGGCAGCAATGAAACTTTAATGACAAATCCATTTCAGTGAGCACTGCCATCTGGATTCACGTGGTCCCTCTCAAGGAACCCTAGAGTACTGACGGACCGATGTCAACTGAGATGGAATAATTCCATCATAAACACCCCACAGTGATGAAATTGTAACATTGGCACAATTTTAATCTACGAACGTGACTACATGTAATATAATGCTTACAACATACTTCCAACAAACTTGAAAGGGCAACTCACAGCTCAAACTGTGGTGCACATGTTTTACCAACTCACTTCTGGGATGTTTAGAAACCTTAGTTGAACTAAAACCTGGTTCATCTGAGGGGATGTAGCTCCAAGAACATGAAAATACATTGAAAAAAATCGATTTGGGTAAAAAGGATGCTTTTGTATGACAAAACATGAGCGCAATTTCACGAAAATGAGGAATACACGTGTGTCACTTTCATACATTTCCATGAAATCGCACTTGGCTTATGGCTCACAAGAATTAACTTTTTTTTTCCACCCAAATTGATTTTGTCAATCCATTTTCATGTTCTAGGAGTTAACCCTCTCAGTAACCAGGTTTCAGTCAAAATGGTGGTTTCTAAACATCCCAAAAATGAGTTGGTGAAACATGTGCACCACTGTTGTGAACCATGCCCTTATTGCTTTGGCAAAATGTTTTAAAACAGCAGTTATCAAAAATATAAAATCTCTATATTCACAAGCAAACTGTAGCAATGTACACTAGATTTAAACTGAGATCACAGGATTAAAAGAATTCGTCAACAGGCAGCAAACTGTCCGGATCTGGTTAACAGACCCATGCATTGTAAGTGGAATGGGTCTGTCAAAAATACGGAATTTTTTCACCTTGTTAATTGCCCGTTCAACATGGATGCGCTCGGCTGCAATTTGTTGGGTCTCAATGACTTCCTCAACTTCAAATTGCTGTCTTCCTTTCAAAAAGGCAGGGATATTCAAATGCACACCCATTGGTTTCAGCAGATCTTCAATTGTGAAACCACGGTCTGCCATGACATCTCCCTTTGTGAATAATTGGGGATTGAGGAAACCGCTATGGATAACAATTTCACGTTCCGACATTGACCCAGGGTAAAGCTGACTGATAAAAGTAATAGCACCACTTGGAGTTATGCCCAATAAACACTTGTATGTAATGTGGTGCTTATAGTTGGACCAAAACATACTCTGTACTCTCATACTCTGAGTCGGGTACTTGGGCAAATATCTCAGAACAGTCAATTATGACTCTTGTGTGAGGATATTTTTCCTTGAATGTCTGCGGCATGGTTTTCAAAATGACGTCCTTACTGGGCCAGATTGAGAGAGATCCTAGTTTGAAATACAGAAAGTTGATCCATGTAATAAAGTAGCGACTCACCTGACGTGGGGTCTCTTCCACCGCAAAAAATTTCAAATCAAGACCCGTAAAATGCGATTTCCTGGCAACTAGAGAACGAAAATTGCACTTTTATCTGGAGCGTTGAGGGTATGCAGGATCACCCTCAATTTTTTCAGGGTACTCCAATTTTACCCTGATTACCCTCTGGCACGCAAAGATCCTGATCAGCACTGACAGTGTCAGTGAGACGAGTGACATCGTTTCTGTGAGATAATACACTTACAAAAGTTTCCCTTATTATAATGTCAGTATATACGCGCTCGTGTATGTAGTCTGTAGTCTTGTTTATTCGATGTAGACGACTTAAAAAGGCATGCTCAGGAAGCGGTGCGTTGGCCGTAGAAGAAGCTATATGCTACTAAGGCATGCGACCATGTACCAGTACCTGCCGGTCACGACACAAGTCTTAGCATATTAAGGAATATAAACTTTTTTATCTTTAGATTTTGTATTCCTCTCCATTAAGAATACTAAATCGGCTATTCCATTGCTTCTGAACTACTGAATACGACGATAAATTAAAACGCAGTGTCTAGAGATACGGCAGGTTTATGGGTACGGCAGTCGATTTGAAGGGATTAGGATAAGGATTAGGGATAATGGTTAGGGTTAGGGTTAGGGTCAGGTTTAGGTTAGGGCAGGGTTTGAAATTGGGACTGCCGTACCTCTCTGCACTGAAATGCATTGGAAAACTGCCGTACCCGTAGCAGCTGCCTAATTAAAAATGACCTGTAGACCAGAATCACGTGAATCCACGGAGTAGAAGTTAAGGATAAAATGCCCTATCATCTTATTTGGATTTTGAATAGGCCTATTTGAAACAATAATACGCAATCAACTTAAAAAAAAAAAAAAACTAACGGCACTTGTAACAGTACTCGTCTAACTGGGACTTGTCTAAAGCTGGAAGTGGGTCAGAAATAGCCACGCGTCTATCTGGGATGACACTGTACACACAGGCCAGAATCATGCATCAATTCACCCTCAAAATAATCGTTTTGAAACTCATAATTTCACTTCGAATAACACGTTCGCAATCTACAGGGATTCAGCTTACCTTTGCTTACATGTTTGATGCAATATTCCACCAAACATCGGGAATTTGCGGCAATTTAAAAGCCAAAACAATAAAATGCCACTTGGATCGTCGCTGTTTAACACTCAGAGCCTCGTTTTCAAAACCAGAAGATGCGCAGATCGTTTCAAATTCTGCAACTTCGGATTTGTCTATTGCGTTCATTGTCTGATTTTGAAGCCCATGGAGTGGTCGAGTTTTCACAGGTTTCATTTTTCATTTGCACGAGATGTTTATTCTGAAAATGGCCATAAACGAAATGGCACGGTTAGCCTGGCACAAACGAAGACTACATTACCCCTACTGCACTGTTTTTAAATCGCGAAGCATTCTGGATCTTGCGGTTCCTCGACAGAACTGTAAGGCAGCCGGTAGGAGTTGCTAGCATTGATGTCTGCAGCAATATTTTTGGCAGCTGTACTCGGCGGTGGGGTAGTAATCATCGCTCGCCGTTTATTTTCTAGGCGTGCAGTCGCCAAGATGTTGCACTATCAGCCTGGAATGATGCATGGGAAAACTATTATTATAACCGGAGCGAATAGCGGCATTGGGAAGGCCACAGCAATGGAGCTGGTCAAGCTGCAAGCTCGTGTTATCATGGCGTGTCGTGACCGACAGAGAGCCGAGGAGGCCGCGCAGGAGATACAAAGCGGGGCTGGGCCTGAACAGGGCGAAGTCATTATCAAACACCTGGATCTCGCTTCTCTGAAATCCGTGCATCGCTTTTGCGAGGAGATTCTCAAGGTAGGTTGGCAGTGGCCGGTGGTTGCTTGCTCCTCTTCCTCTTTTCGCTTAACGTAGCGCAAGCATACAATGAGTGCACTGCGGTAAAGTTGGTTTCATATTCGGATATTCGGTGTTTGTACGTCAATAGCTCACGAAGAAAACAATGAAATACGATATAATCTGTACGTTCGGAACCTTGACAGCACAAACAGTCAACTACAACCTCTTTTTTGTCAGACATACTTAGGTTTGGAGAACTACAAATTACATTGATCTCTATGGACTCCTGTATTTTAGGGACCGTCGAACAAGTACAGTCATTGGAAATGTTTAAGACTCAAAACGTCAAATCCAGGTGTATACTAGCGCTAAACCGATAAGAATCTGATTGAAGAGCAATACCATTTCAGGTTTTCACATTTAACATGTTTAAAAAATAAATTCTTAACAATAACAATTATTAATAATTATCTATTCAAATCATATGATGGAATGAATGACCTTATATATGAATTTGTCATAAATTTTAATTGTACTTTATTTCTTTAGAAAAAAATTGAGCAAATCACCAAAGTCATCAACATGTTTTCAAGTGCTTCCCATTGAAAGTATTACCTCTTTCAAATTGAGAAATGTTCATCTTGTGGGATTTTGCAGAAAAAATACAAACAATTACTGTTCAAGTACTGGGGGGTGGGGGATAGAGAGAAATTAAACAGCTTTTACCTTATGTTCATCAGCTTTTACCACAGGGCAGTTTACAAACTGGATTGACTTTCGATTTATTTTCTTCTTTAAAAAAAACTACTCTTCCGCTTAATCATGAGGAGAAATAGAAGTATAAAGCCTTAATTACACATCAGAGCTTTATAAATAAAGCTTTATAGAGTATAAAGCTTTAATTACACATAATTCTTCACCATTTTAATGAGGGCGTAAAATGGAAGCTACTTTATACTGGGCCTGCCTCTGTCTCCAAGACAGCTTTAACTCTGAGTGGTACTTTTACCTACAATTAAATTCCATAGCTTAACTGCTGCAATCCGTTTTTGAATTACTTCTATTTATTTATTTTTTTGGATGCATTGATTTATTTAATTTTTTTGTAAACTGTTTTACATTTGGCAGTTTTAACACACTGAGTTCACTCCTTGATTGTGGCCTTGTCTGGTGGTGCAGTTCAAAGTGTTATTTTTATCAACTATGGGGTGTTGATGTCATTCCTGAAAAGCTCTCAGTGGTTGGTCCCAAAATTCACATTTGTATTACTTATGATTGATGTTTTTAATAAAGCTTTAATCATCTTTGCACCCATAATTAGACATCATAGCCCCATAACCAGTTCCACTACTCACAGGTCCACTCAAATACCTCATACTACAAATTTTCTTGTATTCAGCCCAATACAACACCTTTGAAAACTCAAATTTATAATTCTCTATCCTATCTAATTATTGTCTGGATGCATATAATGTAAAAAAAATTCAATAACTTATGATCTGTTATGATGACAGCCCTGAAATAAATTACACTTGGTAGAGGGCCATCTAATGGAAGGTTATACTACACACATCAGAAGTAAAATATTTAGTTTTTATGTGTGATTTTGGTGAATATATATCTTGTTTCAAATAAAAAATCAATAGCAGTTTCTTTGGTTTGGTTTGTATCATAGCCCCAAAACTAATTACATTTAATGGAGGGCCACCTAATAATTGTACTGCATCTTTCAGAACTCAAATTTATAGTTTTTTAATTTTTGTGAATTTTGACAAATATTTATTGTGTGATCAAAAGGCGCCATCTAGTGGTCATACTGCACCTTTGACAACTCAACTTTATAATTGTCTGATGCATGTAAAAAATTCAATAACTTATAATGATGATGACAGCCCTTTAAGGGAGGAGAAATCCCAAAATTATGGTTTTAATGGAATTTTTTGTACTGCATCTTTCAAACTCAAATTTATAGTTTTTTGAATTTTGGTCTTAATTAAAAGTTTAATCATTTTATCATAATTTTAATTTTGGTCTTAATTAAAAAGTTTAATCATTCATAATTAAGAGCAGGTAGGGGGGCAGAGAAGGGGCAGAGAAGGCCAACCTAGATTCTGAAAAAGCCAAAAGAAAGAGCAAATCACGTAAATCTGCTCAAGAACAGGACAATCAGAGGGAGCAGGATGGAGAAGTTTATGCTTCAGGGACATTTTGATGTTCTAAGTTGACTGTTACAATGATTTGTAGGTGTACTTTGACTTTAACCTGGATTTTCTCAAAACCTGATTTTTGCCTCAATTGCTATCATTTAAGGCACTATATCTCACTTATTTGTATAGCTTTTCTCATGAAATTTTGACAGAAGTTTGTGTACATATCAGGAAGTCTTCTGAACTAAAAGTTTTTTGGTTTAGCACTTTGGGTCTGTGAGTTATGGTGATTTATATTTCATATCGAGGGGGCTAAAATGGCAAAAATCCTCTTTTACCCACTAAATCTCTAGTATTATGTGTAAATGCTTTATTCTAGTTCAGAAGAAGGTGTAAACATAACTAAATCTAATAAAAAACAACCTGATTCAAATATCTTGCTTCAGTCCTGAGATATAAGGCAAAGAAATAATGGTGAAATCGGGGTGGCGGCCATCTTGAATCACATGACCTAATTATGCAAATTAGGTCAAATTCATATTTTGTGTATTTCAGGTCATATACTGTCAATACACCAAGTATGAATGATTTCTATCCAAAAATGACGATTTTTTTCCAAAAGGTTTCTCCTCCCCTTAAAACCAATTACACTATATAGAGGGCTACCAAATGGCCATAGTACTTCTTTCAAAACTCAAATTTATAGTTCTGCCTAAATCTCTATATAATAGAGATGAATGCTGACTGTTAACAATAAAAATTAATAGCTTTAGATCCAATTGATTGGAAACAGTACGCCAACCCTTGGATTTCCTGAGTTCTTAATTTATTGTTTGTAAAAGACTGAATTCTATTGATATTCTTGAAGTCATGAATGGCTCCCTATAGATTGTGTCACAGGACCTCAATTTGATTTGAGGTCAGGACTCTCATTTGACCATGTGAAAGCATGAATCTATCCCCCAGGCCTAGTGGGATGCTGCAATCTTGCGAAAGTTCATTGAACTTTGGACGCGCTCCCAAAACAGCACTTGACATGGGAGCGCACGCTGTTAACTACATCTTAATTTTGATGTGGTGCTGTCCACTTGAATGGTGCTGAAAAGTTTTATTGATTTCAGGCTATTGTTACCGATTTTACTGAGGGTATATGCCAGCCTGTTTTTAATTCTTTACAATAACAAGAATTAATAATCATCTGCACCAATCATATGGTGGTCATACTAAACCTTTGAAAACTCAAATTTATAATTCTCTCTAATTATAATCTGGATGCATGTCTAAAAAAATTCAATAACTTTTAATCCGTTATGATGACAGCCCTGAAATGAATTACACTTGAGAGAGAGCCATCTAATGGTCATACTACACACTTCAGAAGTAAAATATTTAATTTTGTCTAATTTTGGTGAATATCTATTTTGTTACAAATAAAAATCAATAGCTTTGGATTGGTTTGTTTCATAGCCCCAAAACTAAATACATTTAATGGAGGGCTACCCAATAATCATACTGCATCTTTCAGAACTCAAATTAATGTTCCTTTCCAATTTTGGTGAATATTTATATATAAACAGAAGTGCAGTGGTATTGGATTTGTCATAATGACGGCCTTCAAACCAATTATACTTTATAGAGGGCCCTCTAGTGGTCATACTGTGCCGTTGAAAACTCATATAATCCTCTTTAATTAAAGTGTGGATGCATGTGTAAAAAAAATTCAATAGCTTTGAGTCTGTTATGATGACAGCCCTGAAACAAATTATCCTTGATAGAGGACCATCTAATGGTCACACAACATACTTCAGAAGTCAAATACTTAGTTTTGGGTAATTTTGGTGAATATTTATTTTGATACAAATAATAATGAATAGCTTTGGATTGATCTGTATTATATCCCCAAAACTAATTACACTTAATTTAAGGCCTCCTAATAATCCTACTACATCTTTCAGAACTCAAATGTATAGTTTTTTTCTAATTTTGATGAATATTTATGCATAAGCAGAAGTTCAATGTATTGAATTTGTCATAATGACAGTCCAAAACCAGTTACACTTTATAGAGAGCCACCTAGTGGTTATACTACGCCGTTGCAAACCCAAATTTATTATCCTCTTAAATGATCATGTGAATGCATGTGTGAAAAGAATTCAATAGCTTTTGATCTGTTATGACTACAGCCCTGAAATGAATTCCACTTTATAAAGGGCCGTCAAATGGTCATACTACACAATTCAGAAGTAGAATATTTAGTTTTGTCCAATTTTGGTGAATATTACATTTAAAACAAACAAAGTTCAATAGCTTTTGGTTGGTTTGAATCACAGTCCCAAAATAAATGACATTTAGTCCAGGGGCATCTAATCATCATACTACATTGTTCAAAATGGAAATTTAAAGCTGTTTCTGATTTTGGTGAATTTTTATATGAAAGCAAAAGCTCATTAGCTTTGGATGTGTTATGCTAACAGTCTTAAAAGAAATAACACTTTATAGAGGGCCATCAAATGGCCATAGTACATCTTCAAACTCAAATTTATAATTCTGCCTAAATCTCTGCATAATAGAGAAGAATGCTGACTGTCAGAAATAGATGTTTGATTGGAAACAGTATGTCAACCCTTGGATTTCCTGAGGTTTAAATTCATTCTTTGTAAAAGGCTGAATTCTACTGATATCCTTGAGAAGTCCTTCTTCAATGGCTCCCTAGAGATTGTGTCCCAGGACCCAAATTTGATTTGAGGTCAAGACTCTCATTGGACTGTTTGAAAGCATGAATCTATCCTCCAGGCCTCGTTTCCCAATAATCATCGATCGCAGAGTCCCAAATGGGATGCTGCAATCCTGCGAAAATTCACTGAACGTCGGACACGTCTCCCAAAACAGCACTTGAAATGGGAGCGCGCGCACGCTGCTAACTACATCTTAACTTTGATGTGGCGCTGTCCACTTGAATGGTGCTGAAAAGTTTTAATTGATTTTAGTCTACTGTTGCTGATTTTACTGAGGGCATATGCAAGCCTTGTGATGTGCTCAAAATGCATAAAGTAAAACCTATTACACAATACAACGGTAGTATATGAGTCACTTTCAGCTAAGGTCTAACAGGAAAAGCCAACGAAACCATAATGTCATAAATTATTCCCTTGTAGAGAAAATACCCAGTTTTTAGTGGGATATCATAATTTAGATATTGAAGAGATAAGGTGAATAGTTTGACGACGATCAATGAAGTAAAGCTGAAAAAAAAAAATCCAGATGGACCGCGTTTTAAGCAGTGTCAAGCGTCACATGCCCACATAGCCTTCATAGTTTACCTAATAATTTTATCTGTTAGGGCCCAGTGGCAATAAACATTGGCCCATCCTAAAATATATTAGCCTATCAGAACTATTGTCACATATAGAAGAAAGTATTCCATATCCCCAGTAAATTGGGGAAAAAAGCAACTCAAAAGTTATGCTTGTGCGCGTTAGTGCGTCTGTCAAACATTAATGGGTTGTCCCCCACGAGAATTCTGTAAAACTAGGAGTGGTTATATCGAAATATACACAACCGAGCATTGGAATACAGATAAACAGAAGCTAAGAAACCGTTTTTCGCCGAAACAGTGTTCCGTGTTTTAAATACTGAAGTTGGAAAATGAAGCTAGCCCTATCTGTCAATAACGTGCATAATTTATGCCACAAAATCCCCGACGATCTCAAGGCCATGTGAGGCAGTCATTTCCAGGGATTCCCCGTAGGTATCACATGATGATTTCGTCATCATCTTCATCCAAGATGACCGTAATGGAGGTCAAGGCCCGGAACGATGCTGTCTGTCAAACAAAATAACGTACATAATTTATGCCACAAAATCCCTGACGATTTGTAGCCTACTTTACTTGAGTTCTTTTTTAAACCTGACTTTGTACTTTTACTCTATTACATTTGAAAGATAAAAAGTATACTTTTATTTAGTTACTTTGACACTGGCCATTTCGTTACTCGTTACAAATTAAAATATGAATGTAATTCATCATTTAAGGATTATCTGGATTTGCCATGTTTGAGAAGAACAACAGTGTTCGGCAGGGTATCTTAGTGCGGATGTGCCCGCCAGCGTACATGGAGCTGCGAATTTATGTACGCAGTTACAATATTTTATCACTAGATGGCACACCCGGATCAGTTATTGAATATTCACAAGCACTCCGAGCTCCAGCACAAGCAATTCCGGTCCTGGAGGGCCGGTGTGTATGCAGGTTTTTATTTTTATCAATTACCCTGACTAATTGACTTATATGGTTGCATACACAAATATAGATTTGTCCAAAGATTAGATAAAAAGAAAAGTTTTATGAAGGGAGACAAGAACAGTCTTTGATGGTCATTCATGATAAAGAAATGCACCTGAGATGTCAGATTTTATAAATGGTTTGGCCCTAGCTGAGGTCATCTCAGAGAAGTTGCCCAGTTGGGCATTCTTGTTTATTGTTGCCTTACTGTTGATGCATGTTACATGTTTGAACAAGGTTTATAAACACATTGGTTTTTTTGGTAAACTGCTGATTTGAGTCGTGGTAAACGCTGTTGATTGATCAGAAGACTGGAGGTTGAAGCCACTGGGTATCCAATTGGATTTTTGCTAAAAAGGTCTCCAGTGTATCAATGATTGGGCTCTTCAGGTTAAAACTAGTCCTGTTTTTGTGTACAATGCATTTCTTAAGCCTAGTCTGACAATGTTCTGGTGGAACTAAACACTTCACTCGTAGATTAGAATCGTCTGTCAAATATAACGCGTACAAGCCACCATCATATTATGGTGAAGTTGGTTTTCGGGTGCTTGTATCTAGTCCCTGCATATATATTGTACTCCATAAATGTGATGTGATTTATGTCATTGCCTATATCTGTACTTACCAAGAATTTGGACAGTTAAGTCACATGGATAATTGATGATTTGAACTGATCCAGGAGTCAGCCCTCACACACTTCTGAGACTGAATGGGATTGAGTAATATTAAATCCACTTCTAGCTGTACTTGCTATTTGTATGAATTGATGAGCACTAAGGCACCTAAAGGAAGCTATTTCTTGCCTGATAATAGGACTAACAGGAGAATATCAGCAGAAAATACCAACAAAAGTCTGTCAAACTATAACGCGCAAATTGCTCAAATCTTTAGAAAAAAAACACATTTTTTCAAAACATGTTCGAGAAACTATATTGTGTATGTCATTTTGCCATTTGTAGGAAGTTCAACTTTCATAAAACTTTGACAAAATAAAGCATTTAAGAAATTTATAATTTTACCTCAGTGTGACATTTTGTTACACCTTAGCTGAAAGTGACTCATATAAAGTTGTGGCATACACTTAGCAGCAAATAGGGCAAACTCAAAAAATCTAATTGCTTAACAAACCATTAGTCTTGACCCATTTTCAGTCATTTACCCAATTTACCCTTATAAGTGCAGCCCTTTTTTGAGCAAATTTCCTTCCAAACTAAAATGCTTACTGTTCTTGAACCACTTTGACAACAGGCATAATCGTGGTTTTGTTTGAAAGGTGACACTCAGTATATTTCTCTCAAATAGTCAGAATTGCTGACAGTATTACCCACATTGAGTAACAGCACTAAAAATGTAAGTTTTTGTCAGTCAGAAAAGGATTCTTTGCTCTCTTCTGCCCCTGTAGCGCTGTGACCAAGCCTCATTACCTAACAGCCACAGCCACATGCCAAAGCAACTGCAGGTACAAATATTATAATTCTTTAACCAAAAATGAATATTTCACAGATTTTAGCTTGGTTATGTTTGTGCGTGTTTCAACGCACTTTTGGAGAGTCCAAATTTCCCTGTGTTCCTAACCACAGTTGTAGTCCCTTTTGCAGTAAGTTCGCTTTTCACTATTTCCTTATTTCAGATCTTTTTTCCCATTTGTCACTAAATTTTCACTCCAATACAGCCTTCCAGTTCCCAGCACTGGCGTGCAGGAGTATTTTCTAAATAAAGTCGCTTTCAAAACACCTTTGCCTCATTGACAAAATCCCCCTTGCCAGAAACCATTGACAAAATTCCTTCATGTAAAAATTAATCCCTTGGCTACCATACACACCGTCCTCTGGAAATTTCAGACCACTGGCTGTCTTTGTAACCTAAAAAAAAAATTGATTTTCCTGTTATACTGGAGTGAGGGCTGATAAATGCTTACTGTTCTTTAAGATCACCACATAATAGCCAGGGGGTCACTCAATTTTGTTTTTAATTGGCTACTGTACAATATGCAGCTCTGCATTGAGTAAAAAGGCTAATTATAATGAAATTCATGAAGATCGGCTACTACCTCTATGTCCATATCGATATAGTGACCTTTGTCCGATAGAACACTTTTTTTTCTTTTTTTAAATCTGGACCGTTATCGAGGTAATAACATGGAATATATCATGTTTTGACAAAATGGAACAATGCTATACAATTGAACCTATGGGAAGTAGGCTGAGGGTTGTTCTGAAACAATTTTAAATGCAATTTTCGTTGTTATGTTTCCATCATAAAATGGCTCATGCAGTGAGAATGCTGAGCTCTCAAACTTTCGAACGATATTGAGTTCTACAACTTTGCATAATATTTTAGCACAAGGAGGCGCTTGAGCAATGAACAAAGCAATTATATCCCAACCCGGCAGTCCCTCCCAATTTCTTACGCTGCAGTGCGAAGCCAGTTATACGTTACTCTGAAAAATGTACCCACGTAAGCCGACTGATAAGATCCGGAGCCGAACCCGCGCTATACTACTGCGTCCCAATCCGCTAGTCTAACCGAGTGAGCCACCCGAGCAATGCAAAAGCAATGGGTTCGATCAAAACATTAAATACATATATGCACAAAAAAACAAACAAACAAACAAAAACCCACACACATACATATTTTTTTTTAATTGTTTGTGGATTGAAACAGGCTCGTTGCCTTACGACCATTATAAAGAACCACACTGTAACTTCAGAAATATCAGAAAATAAAAATAAAACGTGTTTAACAGCTTTCCACTCTAATAACTAAATACTTAGATTTTTTGTAGGGTTTGATTTACTTCCATGTAACTCATATTCGTAATGGTATGAATGATTTATTTACAAATGGATTTCTGAAGGAGAACTTTATTGACGGTCCCTTATGTCACGGAAGCCCGAGCAGCTGGGATATTCGAAAGTCTAACAAAACATAAAAAACTGGCCGTCTTCGGTAAATACGGACATTGTAGCTAACTGTCCTCTGTATGCGCATTCGGAACGTGTTTTTAGCTTTATTTTTTGACATTTAATTCATGAGTTATTGACGCCTCAAGCCGAATATCCGAATATAAAACCAACTTTACCGCAGTAATGAGTGCTTGCATGCTACGGCTTAAAAAATGATGTTATAGGTGGTTGTATGACTGAAAGCAATGATATTGTTCAGCAGTCACAGGAATTAGCTTGCTAGCTAGCATCTACATTGCTGCTGTAGGCGTTAAATTCTACGATTCGCCCGCGCTAACCCCCAGTCAAACAAACACTGATTTATGTGCTTCCTGGAACAGCTGACTGGCTTTCATATGTGAATTCACCTAGGGCTTAACGTGCTAATTTTATGTTACCTAGCTAATATTTAGCTTGCTACGTATTGCATGTATATGTTTTATTTACCACTTCATTCTGCATTTTAGATGGGAGGCACTATATCCCAATGGGTGAAACCAGAAACGCAACCACGATAATTTATGAAAGCCTAACCCTAACCACCCATGGGTAAGACCGTTGCCATAAATTAGCGTGGTGGCGTTTCTGGTTTCACCCATTGGATGGTTACACCCATTGGGATATACTGTTTTCCGCCTTTTTTTTTTTTTTTTTTTTTTTGGATGCACGTATTGGCCATTCTTTACTATTTGACCTCAAAAACGCAGTGGTTTAAAAAAGTTAGTTCATAAAAATCTGTTCTTATTTTCAACAGACATTTATTGTAGTTCTGGGGCTTGGAAAATGGCAAGGAATAAAGTTGATATCTTACAAGTATTTTTAAATGGGTCATTCCATGTCAAATCAACCAGGGCCCACGCACTTAGCTCTCAAAAGATTCTGAAAAAAATACCAGGTGTACCTATATTACCCTGGAGACACATTGCAATATTGTTTTTATTGTAAGAAATACTTTTCGTGTTACAGCCACTTATACAGGGGGAGGGGGGTGTTGATTTTGTTCGGCCTCTTTTTTTTTTTTGGTCAAAGTTCACAAGGCCATACCTCAAGAACTAAACCATGTAGGAGGCTCAAATTTTGCATGCTGGTACATAAATAGGAATAGTATGTAGCGAAATTGTCATGTTTGGTCTGGATGATCCTGCATGGTCATAGCTGTCCCTCAAAGTTGATAAGAATTTTTCTGGAGTTCTTGGCTGGGCTCTGTTTAGGCCTTCAGAAGACATATTTATTCTCAACATAGGCTCTTGATATTTTTTCCTTATTGAGATAAGTAGAAACACTCAAGAAAAGCAATAAACAGAAAGGAAACTCTATCGGTGTTTTAACAGCAGAGCTCACAAGTCTAAAGAATCATTTTGTATTGGAATATTTTACATTTTCAGAGCACCCTAACACCTTGTGGGAATGTATGAAGATTTTTTTTAAATGTTGTTCTTTATTCTCCATGATCCCTTCTTTTTAAAAACACCAATTTCATTTGTCTTATGGAAATCTTTCATGTTTATTTTCCACACTTTAATTCTTGAGGTATGGCCTTGCGAACTTTGACCAAAAAAAAGAGGCCGAACAAAATCGACACCCTCCTCCCCCCGTATAACTGGCTGTAACACGAAAAGTATTCATCTCACAAAAAAAAAAATATTGCAGTGTCTCTCCAGGGTAACACAGGTACACCTGGTATTTTTTTCAGAATTTTTTGAGAGCTAAGTGCGTGGGCCCTGGTTGATTTGACCTGGAATGACCCAAATAGTTTCTTTTTGTGATGACGTCTGGTCACCTGTGTGATATTTTGGGCGGTCACGTGTGTGACATTTTGCAGTGTGTATATGGCATCATGTAGGTTGTAGATGACAAAGATCCATTTTCTGTGACTGTGCTGTTTAATTTTGTTGTTTTTTTGGTTGAAGAGCCAGCCTCTTCATCTATGTTTCTGATACACATTATCTGATACACATTAAAGGATCAACAGTGAAAGAAAACTTTTTTTTTTTTTTTTTAATAATACTGGAACACATTATTGCAGTCATGACATAATAAAAATTTTATTTTGCCCCATGTTCATTCAGTTTATGTATTACTCAGTGTTTCCCACAGAATTATTGGAGAATATGGGGGCACATGTGTGGTGGCTGACCGATGTCTGGGGGGTGATTCTCATTTTGTTGAGCGGGGGGGTTAGATGACTGTCATCATTTTGTTGAGTGGGGGTGGGAACATTTTCCCTTTTCCCATTTTCTTGAGTGGGGTGGAGGGGATTATTCTCATTTTGTTGAGCGGGGAGGGGGGGGGCGTTGAATTCCGCAAATTCCACGTCTTACAGCACCTTTCCTATTTTTTCGTTTTTTTTTTTTTTTTTAACGTTCGCGTTTTAGATCAACACGCGCCAATTGCGCATATTGAGACTATGGCGGGGGAAATTAGACTATGGCGGGTCACCATAGTCTCGTCAATGTGTGGGAAACACTGATTACTTGAAAAACACATTAAAACTCTTGAACGGAAAAATCAAGTGGTAGTCACTGATAATCGTTAGGTAGTTTAGTTTTTAGTGTAAGCCTATAGCAATGATCAGTGAATGGTCCACACACACAACCTGCATATGAAGAGTTCAGATGCAAAACCCAGTGAGTCCACCGAATCACTTTTGTTTTAAAATAAAGAATTTTACCTGATGGAAGTTGTAAACCTCACTAATTTCTCATCTCTCATTATGGTGCAGTGAACGCAATATCTGATTGACAAAAATCAACCTTCATTGGGAAAAAAAGTTGATTGCCAAATTTTGATTGATTTGTCTGCAAAGCCCAGTCCAACTGCGGTTTTCTTGCAAAACTCAGTAAGTCCGTCTCTGGAAACTAGTCATTTTCAACTGTTGCAGAATCAGTGAAAACAATGATGCAACAATGCAAGTACAATCCTTGATAGAATCATGAGAATATTATATAAAATAATATCAAATCAAATGCTTATAGCAAGGTAGCTGTGCAGAAACTGCCGAAATATAAACCATATCAACCTAGTTTTTGGATGTTTTAAGTGACCGTATTATCATGGTAATGGAGAAAGAGCGGGCAGTAAATGGGTATGGTTAGTGTATGGTGTGGAAATGTTTGTTTTGACAACAGATGCACATCTTGGGGTAAACTTAGGCCATATTTATAAAGCTGCCTATTTTGTTCCCATTTTCTTAACAGAAATTTGGAATTCGCTTCTGTCATGTAAACAAAACCAGAAACCACGACTGACTACAAAACCAATGTGAGAATTTAGTCATTTCCAAAAATTGAAAAATAAATTGGGTTACTATTGCAATCACGGGTGCCACCATAGTTGTCATATGACCAAGATACGAGCCTCTGATTGCTGCTCTGCAGACTACGTGGTATTGAGCACAAAATCTGATGGCGCTTGCGTAGTTCTGCAAGCAAACTGGATTTTAACTTGGGTTAACAGTAGGACTTGTGGCATTTTGCAGCAAAATGTATAAGGATATCAGATACCAGCCATTGTAAACTTTCATGTGCAATGGATTTATTATTTTTCATGGATGTGGTGTTTACATGGTTTTGCGCCTGAATTCTTCATATGTTGTGCAACATTTTTTAGAAGAACAAAACAAAAGCATTTTTTATAGAAAAAAATTTTTATATCTACCTTTTGATCTACATCAAAGACCACATGCATGTAGTAACTGATATTGCATGTTCTGACATGGAAAATCAACAATAATCAAAAATAACATACTTTACTCACCTTAGAACAGCTATAAAAAACATCAGCTGAGATATATGACAAATTTATTGAAGAGACATGCTGAAGGTAACCTTTCAGTTATCCAGTGGTCAGAGAAATGACCAGCCCTTTCAATGTCCTTTCTGTGTTATACTTTGGGAGGTTTGAGTGGAACATGAGTGTGTGTATGACTCGGACTATAACGTGCAGTTACTATATTGTTTCTCTCGCATTCCTGCTGTAATTAGGTGGACTGCACCATTACATGAAGAGGTAATCTGGTCAGAAAGAGGGCAATGACAGGTAAAAATAGTGTATTCATTGATTGCTTTGCCACACACGTGACCGTATATGTCACACATGTGACCAATTAATTAGTCCTGTATTAATTAATTAGAATAATCTGGTGACTTGATATTTGGTCAAAAGCAAGGTCAAAGGGAGTCTGCTTTAGACATTAAAAAAAAAAAAAATTGTCATAAAAGGGCAAGTTTAATTTGGCATAAAATTTTCATGTATTTGGTCATGTGTGACATTTTAAAGTTAATTAAATTAATCTGTTAATTATTTCATTGAGAACGAAAGAAAGTAATTGTTTTTAATTGATTAATTTGAGAATTGGCGTGAACATGCATACTTCAACACTTAAACAAAAAATGTCATTTGACATTCAATTTACCTGTTGATAAAAATAAGAAAAGAAATCCTTATTTTAATTATTACTTACATTAACATAAATCTATGCAAATGAGCACAAAAGTGATCTTAATTCAAGAAAAAAATACATTTCATAACACTTCAGACAAAGCTCTTTGTGAATATGCAACTGAAAATTCCAAAAGGAACTTGATTTTTTTTTTTTTTTTTTTTTCCCCCCCCCAAATTTGGCTCACTTTTCAAAGAATGGCCCGTATGGAACTTAAATAAATGTGACTCGCAGTCTAAAAATCTTGTCCTGCGACTGAATCGCTAGCTAATTGTACTATGTTATTATTAAGGATCATTTTCTTTATAGTTTCATAATACCGATAGCCTATGTTTAAATCCTCTTCGGGCAATTCCACCGTTTCTGACGTTACATCAGAAGGAATTTTTAGCCATTCCAGCTACCCTCACAGCTAAAGTTTTACTCCAAGGAACCCAACCTTATGGGTGTTACTAGCTTAGGTCTGAGGCTGTTTGATGGGGGAAGAAAAGCCATCCAGTGATGTCTGTGTGTTTCACATGTCACAATTATGAACGTGATGGATGTTACATGAAGAAGACATGGAAAAAATTCAGCCATGTTTATTTCAAAATTCTGTGTCTCACAATGGTACACATGAATGTTTATCCCAGAATTGTACAAGAACTAGGCCACCTAATTCACAAATAATAATACAGCTCCAAATGAGAGTCTCTTAGTAGGCAATGTTAGAATTGCGCAAAATCCTCTGTGACGGACGTGACGTGACGGATGTAAAATTTTTTCCATCCACTGAAGTAAAACAAAACTTTCTGCTGAATAAAGTCAATATCGTCCAGTGGAATGATGAAATAACCACATCTATGCATGACTGTAGTAGGTTATAAGATCATTGTGACTTTGTTTTGGTAGTGTGCTTCGATTACGCAGTATCTTGCAGTTAACATTATTATGAAATACACTGAACAAAAATATAAAGGCACTCCTTGCGCCAGGGTCAATAAAAGGCCACCACAAGATGTGCACTTTTGTCACAAGTCATGAGGGAGTGTGCCATTGGCATGCTGAATGCTAGGATATCTGTGACAGTGGTGTCAGCACACTTGAATGTGTGTCATTCCACCATCAGCCGGTTGAGAAGTCGATTCAGAGAGACTGGCAGCACTGTGAATCGTCCACATTCCCCACGACCACGTTTGACCACGCCCACACAGGATCGGCACATGCTGCTCCAGCACCTCCGTGATCGGCTCCGACCAGCCACCAGGACAGCTGACGAGACTGTCGGACTGCACAGCAGGCGGATATCAGCTCAGACTGTCCAAAACCGCCTAAGGGAGGCAGACCTCTGAGCCCGCCGACCGCACCGAGGTCTCGACCTGACCGCCGTCCGACATCGGTACAGACTCGACTGGGCCAACCGTAACCTTCGCTGGACGCTTGCACGGTGGAGGACGGTGTTATTCAGCGATGAATCGCGATTCCAACTGTACCTCGCTGATGGCAGACAATGCGTATGGCAACGTGTGGGCGAGCGTTACGCTGATGCCAATGTCGTGCGTCGGGTGACACATGGTGGTGCAAGTGTAATGGTATGGGCAGGCATATGCATGGACAGCTTACCCGTCTGCTTTTCGTTGAGGGCAACATGTACGGGCAGCGGTACCGCGACGAGATCCTTAGACTCATAGTCATACCGTTCGTGCAACTCCATCACGTGACATTCCAGCACGATAATGCCCAGCCACACACTGCGCGGATCTTCTTGATGAGGAGGATGTCCCTGTTCTCAGTTGGCCAGCCTATTCACCCGATATGTCTGGGATTAGGGCTGCTCAATTAATCGAATCGCGATTATTTTAAGCGCAATAAAAGTAACTGCCACTATGAGGCAGGCAGACGAGCTTGCTTATTACGTTTTCTATGACACATACCTAATGCGGTCATTTGAAATGCTTCCGGGAAGAAAACTGATTTGAAGTCCGCTAATTAGTACCAGCGAGGTTGGACAGCGTCCATCGCCTTGGCATAATTAGCTTACCTTAAATCAATTCCCCTGTACTTTGCCTAACTTGCAATCAATCCATTTATTCAGCCAACTGACTAATCAAAACCAAAATGTGGCCTATAATGATTAAGAAGAGATAATGAGAAGCAGACAGGCCTAACCAGGCTACCGTGTTAGATTGAAAGAATGTTACTAATCTGAATTAACAGCAGACCTCTGAATTCCACCTCTCGAATAATTTTTACATGTCATTAAAAAGATTTCTTTAAAATAAAATCATTTTAAGATGGTCCTGGTTTTTAAGCGTTTCAAAACATACGCGAAGTGGAAAACATTTTGTGAAGCTTATCAAACGTGAAGTGAGAGAAATGATTGTCGCATTGCACGCAATAGATAAATTCAGCGAAGACTTGGCAAACACATTCAGGTAAATTACGTGCTGAACAACACAAAGTTAAGGTCTGCAAAGTCATCATCCTCTACCCGACAATTGCTGTCACCCCCTACCCATTTAATCTGCTCAGTTTGCAATCGAACAGTTCGTCCGCTCAATTAGGCAATTAGGCTTCACAAAATGTTCTCCACTTCACGTAGCCTATATTTTTAAGCAGTGGCGGGCGGTGGACAGAGAACAAGGAGGGCGATTAAATATGTCCTCAAACTGCTTATTAGTCTTGATCTGTTTTCAGTCAATTTCCTTGGTAAAAGACACTGTAACTCTCCCCTCTCAGGTGTAGCTAATTGTCTTCGTTAAGACGAAATCAAACGCATCAGTTGAACGCAAAAAAGAGCGCATTTCAATCTTTTTCAATTAAACAATCATTACGCACAGGTTTGACGACGTGCTTAGGATGTGACAAAATTTAACGCGGAAAATCCACAGTGGTTTTTTCGTGAAGAGTTGCCTATAAAGGCATGTGAATTAAACATTTTATCGAATTTATTATTCACTCGCCAAAACATTTCATTATAAGGGAAACTAACATGTTGACCAAGAACAGCGATTGAAATCGGGTCACTAATCTCATCCGTTTCAAGGGATGTTTTCCGTCCCCTCGGTTTTCCGTCCACCGCCCGCCACTGTTTTTAAGCGCTTAAAACCAGGGCCATCTTAAAATAATTTAATCAAGAAATATCTTTAATAATACATACAAAATTCCCGGATGAAAGGTGGAATTCAGAGGTCTGCTATTTATTCAGATTATTGACATTCTTTCAATCTAACACGGCAGCCTGGTTAGGTCTCTGCTTCTCATTATCTCTTCTTAATCAGTATAGGCCACATTTTGGTTTTGATTGGTCAGTTGGCTGAATAAATGGATTGATTGCAAGTTAGGCAAAGTACAGGGGAATTTATTTAAGGTAAGCTAATGGGGACCCGCCTGGATGACATCACAAAAAACGTGAATAATCGTCACGTGATGCGGATGTCGGGCGAGCTTTGGGCATCTGCCATAGAGAACCATTGAAAACGAGACGCACTAAACTGCTTGTTATTCGTTTTTCTCTCCATGGAATGAAGCGGAAATGTGTGCTCAAAGGTAGTTTAAAAAATAGAATTATTCCTCCCGAGGCATATATCGATGAATATTAACTGATTACACTAAATGAATGGGCGAATGACCAGCGGTAAATTTAGTCACACTCCCCCCTTTCTCCCCCGTCCCGGTGTTTCAATTTCAGATTACCCCCCTATTCACCATACCCCCCGGTAATCTGAAGTTAACTTCAAATTACCCCCTGGTACGTTTAAGTTGGTTTCAAAGTAACGGGGGGGTAATTTCAAGTTAACTTCAGATTACCGGGGGGTAATTTGAATTGGGGGTCATCTGAAACTGTTACACCGGGCTGCGACTTAAGCCCAGGTAACCAGGTTAACCTGCTGCCTTTTGATAGTTATGTAGACCCACCAGCAGCGACAAGTGTGCAAAGCTTCTTTAGTAGTCTTCATAAGCTTTGTTCTCTTACCTAGCATTATTCTTGAACATCGATATATTTTACATACACTGCGAGGTTTGAAATAGCTAAGCGGTATTGCATCACATTTGCGATCTAAAAATGCCTGTTTTCGAACCAAAATGAAATATACCGGACGAATGAATCGCCGCCGCTGCGAAAGAAAATCCGAACGACATAGGTGGAATAACATCAAATACTAGCATAGAATCATACAACCAGTGTATTATCAAGTAGGTTAACAAGCTGTTACCAAGCTAGCTTGCCGTTACAAACCTGTCACAGGGGTCACAAATTAAAGCATGAATACGAAGTCCCCCCGTTACCCTGCCGTGATTCGAGCATTGAATACATTGCTTTTGCATTTCTGTAGCTGGCTAAGCGCAGACGAAAAAAAAGGGTCGTTATTGTCGCGGTTTGCGTTATCTGGACTGCCCCCTATCTGTGTTTCCCCGTTAGCTGTCGATGGTCAAGTGAATTTTTAAAGAGCCGTTGTATTGCTGGGTCTGCTCTGCCGAGCCAGGAATGCGTTTCTCGGAAGAACAGGTGCTAACTTACATAGTTGGAGCCATTGACAGTGAATGGACGAACTACGTCAGTTGCTAGCGTAGTTAAAAAACTTTGCTTTTGGGAAACGCACCCCAGGTTCCCATTGTCAACACAAGTTAGATCTAAAATAAAAGTTGATAAAATCGCCTAAAAACCTACTTCTTTTAACTCGGCACATTGCCTCCTGTTGTTCGCTTGCCCGACTTCCAGGTTCGGAGAATGACGTTCACCTTACGCACAGGCTATTTTTAGATATCCGACGGTTCCCATTATGCCAAAGCGATGGAGGCTGTCCAAGCTCGCTGGTAATTAGCGGACTTCAAATCACAGTTTTCTTCCCAGAAGCATCTTAAATGACCGCATTAGGTATGTGTCATAGAAAAGGTAATAAGCAAGCTCGTCTGCCTGCCTCATAGTGGCAGTTACTTTTATTGCGCGTAAAATAATCGCGATTCGATTAATCGAGCAGCCCTATCTGGGATGTTCTGGATCGGCAGGTCAGACGTGTTCCGATTCCAGAAAACGTGCGCCAGCTCCGAGTTGGGCCGCAGGAGGAATGGGACAACATTCCACAGGCCACTATTGACAACTTCGTGAACTCCATGCGCCGGAGGTGTACCGCTTTACGTGATGCCATTGGTGGACACGCTCGTTACTGAGTGCTGAGAACTCGGACCGCTGACCCCTGTTGGGTTCAGGCTGTGATGACTCATGAATTGTGGACAGTAAATTGTTAGTCATGTTTCTGTTGCTTGAATTTTAAGGCAAGAATAAAATAATTGTTTTGTTGAAATATGTCCTGATTGATAAAAAATAATTCGAAAAAAATCACTTTGTGCGTTAATATTTTTGTTCAGTGTAGTTTTATTCAGGTTTCTCTTTAATCAATCAAACTTAATAGTTGTCCACTTCAGGTGTGGAGCAATCAATGCACAATACCTATGAAGGTGTTTATATCCTTACTCTGTTGAAACAATCCTGTTTCTTTAACTGTAAACTGAAGACTGCAGACTCAATCCACTTGCTTAATACATTGCTTACTCAAAACGAAAACTGTAGAAACGATTCTAAGTGACAATCACTAACTCAACTCTGGACTGTAAGATCAGAAGTCACAAAACTAGCATTAAAACTTGTAGCGAATGATAAATCACACAGGTTAAATTCTGTGTTCTGACTATGACTTGCAGAAGTCTGGGGATGAAAATAAACTCACAGGACAGATCGTCAATCTAAAACAAAGAAAAAGTCGATGCTGTGATCGAGATTTCGTCTTTTTTATCATAACAGTAGAAATTACACAAATAGAAATGCTTACTGCAAAATACGATCTCCAATGAGTGAGCCCGAGATATCAAATTCATGCAAGGAGGGTAGTAATTTTCATTTAAAGGAAATTTACGAAAGGAAAATTACTACTTGAGTTTCATAAATTTGATAGCTCATTCTCATGAATTTGAGAATATATTTATCCCATAAATGTCAGCATCTTATTATTTGGAAAATGGAAAAATAGCGTTTGGCTTCTAGTTTACAGTTTATTCAAGTCAATGGGATGAATAATTCGCTAGCTGCCATGCTAATGCTTTTCGCCATTAAATTATGAAATTCAAGTGTTTACGATAACAGTTACATGTGTAACTCATCACTGGCCAAAAGGGTTAGCATGATAGCTAACGAATTGTTCATCCTATTTAATTCAATAGACCATCAACTAGAATCAAACACCAGCGATGGTGAACGTTTCCAGAAGAATTGACCTTGTAAAAATATTAGTTGACATTTGCCGATGAACGGAATCTGAACAATTGTGACACGAGAAAGCTGTATTACACGTGTGTGATGCCAAACCTGTATCTCATGGGTTGTATCACACCCATTTTTAATCATTTATGGGATAAACGTATGTATAATTGTGCTAAAAATGCCTTACATGCCTGGAGAATGTTCCGCGACTTGAAGTTTTTAATTGGCGTAATCGCATTATACAAATAAATGATGGCCTTCATGTAAAAGATTTATTTGGTTAATTGGCTCTAGATTTCTCTAATGCATTTGGCTAGTCAGACTGGCTTCAGTGAGAGCATCTGTAACCGCTTTCTTTCGGAGGTATATACCGGCGGGCTTCAACCCGAAGTTGGCATGAAGGCAGTGTCTATTTTTACGACCGTTGTTAACTTTAAGTTGCATTTGGACTGCGCGCAATACAGTGGCGATGCACTAATAAATACAGTTCTAAATTAAGTAGCCTATAAATAACTCTGTTCGCGTCACTATAGCTAACATATAACAACTCAGTCTTAATGTTCACCAATCAAGCACAAACACGTTATTGCGCGGTAAGAATATTCAGTAGGTTCGCTGATTTACCGTTCCCAAGTGTAGCCTGTGCCATGTTCGGTGTTGAACTGGGTAAGCGAAATTTTGCTTGCAAATTAATTCCAGCCTTTTTTCGATAGTCTGTTACGAAATGCTGCCAAGCTCCAGATTTTTTATTTAACATTATGTTTGAAGGCTTCATCGAAATGAGCAATCAAAGTAGGCCTTTGCCTATCACACATCTTAACTGTTGCTTAGGGCAAACCATAAGCCACAACTGAAACGCACATTTGCGTGCTTATTTAAGCAGGGTATAATGCGGGTATGAGAGGAGGTGTTACACGTTAGTTTTGCATATATATGAAAAAAAAATTATGCCTACTATAAAATGTAGCTTTTATTAGTTTAGATGAATTGTGCAGAACATCAATATTACCTTAACTACCTAATATAATTTATTCAGAGTAAGCACAGGCTGGGTTGAGAGTGAAGGACCGTCACAGCAATACCAGCCGCATGGCAAATGTATTATTCTGGAGTTATTTGCGGTTGCTCTGCCAAAACAAATCCTGGTCGCATCAACCAAACCATCGACCAGGCCGCCGTGGTGGCATTTCTAAATAAAAGATTACTGCTCTTTTGTTCGACCCAAAATTAATCTGACCTGCTTTCTTTTGTCAGAAACCCGTACATGATGATTGAAAGTGAACCATGAACCTTTCCCGTCATGACAACAAAGTAAACAGTCTCTGACTAAAGACAATTAAGAAATAATTTTCAAATTACATACCCGATCAGTATTGCAACACTCTGTACCGGGACAGTGTTATTTGATACTGCATACGTAGGTATGAGACAAAAAAAAAAAAAGTTTTTAAAAGTGGCCTTTTCATTATTGCAACAGATAGAGCTTGGACAAAGAAAAATTTTAGCCCAAGATTACCCAAATCGGACAAGAAATAAGGAAGTTACGGCAAATTTAGGCTCCGAAATCTAGCATTATTTTTCCTTTTGTTTTACATGCTTTTCAATGGAGAGAATCGTGATCAATAAAAGAGCTAAACACCATTAATTCCTTCTTTCTTGCAAATAATACACAAAACCTCCCAAGACACCATTGGAATGATAGATGCTTACTGTCTACATCATGATTAATTCATTAACCATAGTTATTAATTGATTAATCAATTAATTAATAATTGAATTAATAAGTAGCAGAAAATATCAGTTATGCCTGTAAATTTGTGTTTTATTGAAGGATAAAAAGATGAAATACTGAAAGTAAATTAATACAATTTACATTATTAGTTCTAATCAGTTCTTTATTAGCAAATTATTAGTTAATTAATTCATCAATCATTCAATCAGTCAACTGCTTCTCCTATTTACCATACATCATGTGCTTGTGCTCTACTATTCCAGTTCATTGCTTTCCATAGATTAGTATTCAACAGAATGTCAAGAGAATCCAATAGAATGTCTAACAAACTTCCAGATAATTACAACCCCAATTCCGAAATAGTTGGGACAAGGTGTAAATTGTGAATAAAATCAAAACGCAATGACTTTCAAATCACACCAGCCAGTATTTTATTCACAGTAAAACAGAGATAACATGGCAAATGTTGAAACTGAGAAATTTTACAATTTTAACCACAAAATGAGGTCATTTCAAATTTGATGGCTGCTACAGGTCTCAAAAAAGTTGGGACAGGGGCCTGTTTACCATGGTGTAGCATCCCCTCTTTTTAACACAGACTGGAGGCGTCTTGGCATTGAGGAGACAAGTTTCTTGAGTTTAGCCATTGGAATTTGATCCCACTCTTGTTTAATACAGGCTTCCAGCTGCAGGAAAGTTTTGGGTCTCCTTTGATGGACTTTTCGTTTAATTGTGCGCCAAATGTTCTCAATCGGTGAAAGATCAGGACTGCAGGCAGGCCAGTTCAGCACAAGGACTCTTCTACTACGAAGCCATGCTGTTGTAATAGCTGCAGTATGTGGTTTTGCATTGTCCTGCTGAAATGCACAAGGCCTTCCCTGGAATAGATGTCGCCTGGAGGGGAGCATATGTTGCTCTAAAATCTTTATATACCTTTCAGCATTCATGGAGCTTTTTAAAACATGCAAGTGTCCCACACCATATAATGCATCCCCATACCATCAGAGATGCTGGCTTTTGAACTGAACGCTGATAACAGGAGGGGTTGTCTTTCTCCTCTTTAGCCCAGAGGACACGACGCCCATGATTTCCAACAAGAATGTCAAATTTGGACTCGTCTGACCACAGGACACTTTGCCACTTTGCTACAGTCCATTTTAAATGAGCCTTGGCCCACAGAACATGGCGGCGCTTCTGGATCATGCTCAACAATGGCTTCCTTTTTGCATGATAGAGTTTTAGGTGGCATCTGTGGATGGCACAGCGGACTGTGTTTACAGACAGTGGTTTCATGAAGTATTCCTGGGCCCATTTAGTAATATCAATGACAGAATCATACCGGTGAGTGATGCAGTGGCGTCTGAGGGCCAGAAGATCACGGGCATCCAGTAAAGGTCTTCGGCCTTGTCCCTTACGCACAGAGATTTTTCCAGTTTCTCTGAATCTTTTGATGTTATGCACTGTCGATGATGAGACCATCAAAGCCTTAGCAATTTGACATTGAGGAACATTGTTTTTAAAGTGTTCCACAATTTTTTTTTACGCAAGCCTTCACAGGTTGGAGAGCCTCTGGCCATCTTTACCTCTGAGAGACTCTGCCTCTCTAAGACATCACTTTTATAGCCAATCATGATGCCAATTAACTTAATTACTTGCAAAATGTTCATTCTGCTGATTCTCTTATATATTAATTGCTTTTTCAGCCCTTTTTTTGCCTGTGTCCCAACTTTTTTGAGACCTGTTGCAGCCAGAAAATTTGAAATCAGCTCATTTTGTGGATAAAAATGTAAAATGTCTCAGTTTCAACATGTGAAATATTATCTGTTCTATTGTAAATAATATATTGGCTCGTGATCTGATAGTCATTGCATTTTGATTTTATTCACAATTTACACTTTGTCCCAACTATTTCAGAATTGGTGTTGTAGCTACACTAAATAAAATCCTAAAACAATGACAAAAACAACTCAGATTTTTGAAACTGTGTCAAAGTTTTAAGGTAATACCTAGGTGCATAAGATGTCCACAATTTTATCTGACCAATTTCATTGATCAATAAATATGTTCACAATCTTGTCACGTCAAGCATCTCAGAGACAGAATATGTGCTTACAAAGAACAGTCACGAGATACCACCCACGTGGCGTTTATTGATGTAAACAAATGTATTTTTATTTTATCATTATAGATCTCTTAAAATACTACAATAAGAGATGAAATGCAGAGTTGGGATGTGGCGATGTTGAACGAGGATTTTTTTTAAAGTGTGATGAGACCACTTGCCGTCATGGGGTGTGTAGGCAGTCGCGTGTAATTTCTTTAAACATACGTACCTGAAGCGGCTTAAACAATTTAAAATGCCTCCGGGAAGAAGCCTGAGTTTAGATTTCACTAATTGCAGGTGCTCCGCCCTTCCTTAAATCTGCTCCCATCTATTTGGCCTAAATAACAATCAAGCCATTTGGCCAGTAGCCTATAACGATTAAGATGTGATGGTGAAAAGCAGACAAACCTAACTGGGCTGCAGTGTTAGATTGAAAGAATGCCAATAATTTGAATAATTAGAAAAAGTCTTCCTCTGAATTACATCTCTCATTGTAGCATGTTAGGACATTATTAAAGATTAATTAAAAACAGATTTGTTATAAGATCGCCCTGGATTTTAAGCGTCAAAAAATACACAAGGTGGAAAACGTTCTGAAAAGCGGATGAAACGTGAATGTGAGATATTAATTATCACAGTCGCACGAAATGGCATGGCAATGGCAATCATGTTCATGCAGATCTGCTGTTCTATGGCCATTTAAATTTCGAAATGCATCAATCAAACATGCTATCTTAATAAACAGCTCTACTCATTCAACTTAGAGAGTAAAGAATCCACCATTTGATTGCTAATCAAGCAAAATAAATGGGAAAAGGTTAACTTTTCTTAGAGTAGCATAATTGGTTTACAGGAGACGATTCTGTTGTCCTTTACACCCAACAGGCGACATCGACGATTCCGGGCGTTCAAAAACCACTTTCGCAACATTATTGTCCGTTTAAACTTCACCAATATTGAGATTAAATATTGTTTTTAAGGTCCACTTACCTTAGAATGAATCCTATAGGCTGGTCTTGGTTTTGACGGGTGTCGACAAGGACCTTTTTTTTTTTTTTTTTTCAGGCGGGCATAAAATCAAAACAAAACATCCAATTTGAAAAAATCGAAAACGAGGTGACAGAGGGGTTTTTCCTCTACGTCATAGGAAGGATTCTCCAGGAATTGCCCCATGCGAGCCCATGAAAACCGCGCATTTGGAGGGAATCTCCTTGCACACTGAGCATAGCGCTCAGCAGGTGGCAGCGGAACGCCTGGCAGCCAGCGATGGCCGTGATTGTCACATACCTAGCATACGGATGTGAGTCGGACGTGATATCAAAGGACTTTGTCACAAACTCATTCACTGAGAAAATACACTCCAAATCAGTCACCCGATGGGCATTTTCACAGCCTTGCAATGGTGATGGACCGCGCAAGGGCCTGGAATTAGAATTAATCGATCGAGCATCAAAACGCACTCGACCAACTGCGATCAGTGGAGTTTTTTTTTTCTGAAGAATTTTGGTTCTGTATAATAATAAAAAAAAATAAAGATTTAATTGGCACACGGGTGCATTCTAGGCCCGCTCAGTGGCTTTATAATGTGCCATATTTTGATTTTATGCACCATTTGCGCATGACGCGTGGCCTTCCCAACCCCTGGGCAGGTTTTATCCCTATCTCATATAAACACACTCTTCACGTTGAGATAACCGGTTTGGTTCTTTTTTTAAATACCGGCCTAACTGCAATCGTAATTGTAGCCCCCTGTCGATGTTTGGCAGCTACTATGGACTCATGCTTGACGTCTCCGCTGCCGCGTACTCGTCTGTGGACACTTCCTGGTGGATGCTGTACAGGCTGTAATTTTTGACCGATGTACTCTCATATTTGGCATGGACATGTGTTATACCAGCAGCCATACCACTATTCAATTTGCTCCAGCCGCGTAGCTGAAGCTAAGCAGGTGTGGGCTTGGTCAGTACTTGGATGGGAGACCACCTAGGAAAACCAAGTTGCTGCTGGAAGAGGTGTTGGTGGCCAGTAGGTTGCACTCTTCCCTCTGGTGGAATAATCCCCAATGCCTCAGTGCAGTGACGGGGACACTATACTGAAGGAGACGACGTCTTTCGGATGAGACGTTAAACCGAGGTCCTGACTCACTGTGGTCATTAAAGATCCTATGACACTCTTCGATAAGAGTAGGGGGTTCCCCGGTGCCATGGCTAAAGTCCCAACCTGGCTCTTTCGACCTGCCACCTAATCATCCCCTGATCTAACTGGCTGTGCAAATTGCCCTCTCCATCCCCACCTCAACCCCAAGGGCTCCCTTGAAAAAGAGATTTCAATCTCAACGGGACTTCTCTGGTTAAATAAGGGTTAAATAAAAATAAAATTCATTCAAACCTTTATTTAAACTCGGAACTCACTGAGGGAGACCCTCATTTTCGGTGGGGCCGAGTTGCACAAATGGACAATTATAAAAACAACAAACTATACAAAGAAAAAGGAGGGAATACAAAACAATGTATAAACAATAAATTAATTAATTAAAATATTAATCAAAACACACATGATGATACCAATAAGTCTCGGATCTTGGCCTTAAACTGATTGAATGATGGAAGAGAGACCAGTTTTAAAGTGCTTTGTAGTAAATTCCAGGAGTATGGAGCAGAGAATTGAAAGGCGGTCTTGCCAAGCTCAGTCCGAGCACAAGGGACCTCAAGCATAAGCCAGTCATTTGAACGAGTTGGATAAGGGTTGTCATACTGCGTTAGTAACATGGAAATGTCAGGCGGCAATTTGTCAAGAAGTGCCTTCAGTATGAACAACAACCAGTGCCTATTTCGCCTCATTTCAAGAGATGACCAACCAACCATATCATATAAAAGACAATGATGAGTATTATAACTTGCACCTGAGACAAATCTAAGTGCGGAATGATAAACTGAATCAAGCGGCTTTAATGTTGTAGTGACAGCATGTCTATAAATTACATCTCCATAATCCAGAACAGACAAGAAAGTTGCTTCCACAATTCTTTTCCTGCAGGACATGGGAAAGCAAGATTTGTTTCTGTACAAGAAGCCAACTTTCTGACGGAGTTTAGTGACAAGGTTACTAATATGATATTTGAAATTGAATTTATGATCAATCCATATTCCAAGATACTTATACTCTGAGACTCTGTCAATGGAGGAGCCATTTGCCATGGTGATGCATAGACTATCAGGGTCAATACTTTTTGCATTTGTAAAAAGCATAAATTTAGTCTTACTTGTATTTAGAATGAGTTTAAGGCTTAAGAGTGCCTCTTGCAGGGCATTAAATGCTATCTGGAGTCTTTCAGTTGCCAGTTGTACAGAATCTGCTATACAATAGACAATCGTATCATCAGCATAAAAATGGGCTTGGCAGTTTTTTAGTGTAGCGGCAATATCATTTATGTACAAAGTAAAAAGGACAGGACCCAAAATCGAGCCCTGCAGTATACCTTTTGAGATTGGTAACTGCTCTGATTGGAAATTTCCTGCCCTCACGCACTGACGCCTCTCATGCAGATAATTCTGAAAGAATTTACACGCAGTAATATCCATACCAATATTTGAAAGTGTTTGTAGGAGCAAATGATGGTCTACGATATCAAATGCCTTAGAAAGGTCCACAAAAAGGGCAGCACAATGCTTCTTTCTATCTAATGCAATTAATGTCATTTGTAACCCAAGTGACAGCAGTGATTGTACTGTGATTTGATCTAAACCGAGATTGAAGAGGACTGAGAATTGAATAAGATGAGAGGTAGGATTTGAGTTGAGTGTTAACTAAGGTTTCTAAAATTTTGCCAAATATGGTAGCTTAGAAATTGGCCGATAATTATTTAACTCTTTACTCCCTAGTAGCTATCTTAGACTGCTGCCCTAGCAGCCACTGACCCCTGGTGCCCTAAGACAATATGGCTACTAAAATACCACGACTGTAGTCGGGATTCGCCGGCAGAAGCGATGTGTTTATCACGCCTGTAGTCGGGACTCGCCTGCACAGCGACCTAAATTATCACGACTGTAGGCGGTATCAGGGAGTAAAGGGTTAACTCAGTAGTGGTGCCACCTTTATGTAATGGAGTTACATGGGCAGTCTTCCAGGCCATAGGTAAACAACCTGAGGCAATACAGAGATTAAAAACATGAGTTTATTGTTCAATGATGGATGGAGCTGCCAATTTTATCAGGTAAGCATCAAGATTATCTTCTCCAGTTGAACATCTGGCATTTATGGCTTGCATAGCATCCAGAACGTCAATAGATGAGAAGGGTCGGAAGGTGAAAGAGGAAGTGGAATCCATTTTACCCACACATGTATCAGGAGCACTGGGACGATCGGAGTAGATTTTTTCAAATAAGTGGCTGGCACGTATGAAGTGCTCATTAAAGATTGAACAAATTTCTTTTTGATCAGCAATTTTACAGTCATTTAATTTCATATGCGAAGGAAGTCAGGCACTAGATTTTCCATTTATGGAGTTTACTGCTTTCCAAAACTTGGCTGGATTAGAAGATGAATTTAGTTATTAGATTCAGATAGTAGGTAGATTTAGCCTTTCTTACAGCTGCCGTGCATCTATTACGAGCTCGTCTGAAAGAGCCAGTGACTAGGATCACCTAGCAAGAGCCCAGGCTGAGTTTCTGAATTTAAACTCGGTGGACAACTCTGGGGTAAACCAAGGAGTTATTCTGTCTTTAATTCTAATCTTTTTGAGTGGAGCATGAGCATTAACAACGGAGTTGAATGTCTCAGTGAAGAACTCCAGTGCCAACTGAGCATCATAGTAATCAGATGTGGAACTAATGTCACTGTGAGCAATATCTGCTAAAAAGGATTGTTCATTAAAATGTTTAAAATTTCTTCTCAGGGCCACATAAGATTTGTTCTTTTCTACACGAGTGCTTCTGATACATGCAGTGGGGCAATGATCACTGAAACCTAATTCAAACACTCCACTGGCAACAATTTTGTCAGTTCTGTTGGAAAAAATAAGATCAATCAATGTGGACTTTGAACAATCCTTTAAATCGGGCCTAGTGGGATCAACTAACAACTGAGTCAGGTTTAGGTTCCCACCGATCTCTTTAAGATAATCAGAATTTGAATTAAACCAGTTTAAGTTAAAATCACCAGTTATAATTAGTTCATCATTTGCATATTGTGCAATTAGATTCCCTAGTGCATCAACAGAATCCTTGCCAGCAGATGGAGGTCTAATAAATAACTAATAAATTCAAAATATTTAGGCTTGGTTACAGAGTGCAATACAGTGAATGAGATATTAGATTTTACATAAACTACTACCCCTCCCCACCCCCACCCCTCTCAACCCTATCCACCCTAAAAACATTATAGCCCCCCAAGGCAATATCAGAGTTGGTTATACTTTTTTTGAGCCATGATTCACTCAAAACAAGAATGTTTGGGGCAGTCTGTGCCACAAATATTTCAACCTGATCTAACTTTTGATATAGGCCTCTTACATTTAGGTGAATTATTCCCATTCCAGTTCTATCTTTAAAAGTGGAAGAATTGATACGAGAGATCTGAGCCTGGATTTGGGGATTGGTAAAAGACACTAAAGGGATTTTAATTAAATTAGTCCTAATAGCTGTGACCTTTAAAATAGAAATTGGAGTTTTAGTTTGAAGATTTCTGGAATGCCTGGTAATGACATTGCTATGGCGATTATTTATAATCACAGGAATAGTAGACGCAGCATTGGAAGATATATTATATTGGTGTATCGGCGGTGAACAACAGGGGGGCCTACCGTGGTTTATAGTGGAGAGAGAGCTTCGCTGATGGGTAGAGGGAGATGTGGTAAAATACGACTACTGAGGAATTTTTACAAGATTTGAGGCGGGTACATTGCGGTTTGAATGATGGAGAGGAAATCTTAATGAAATTCGGGTCGGGTTAGAAAATAGGGGTCCTGGCACCACATGGGCAACAATAGGGAGGCATGAGGACTCTATGGGACTAGCACTAGGACCCTGGGAAAGTCACTGGTCATCATGACGTATCGACGATGTACAGGTGCTTTGATTAGCAGATAGTTTGACTGAGATGGAGATAGCATACGAAATGTTTGTTGCTAGAGCACGGGCTCCCTGTGGGCTGGGGTGAATAGATTCTCCTCTATGTCAGCCCCTTGAAATATAATAAAATAAAAATACTAAGGTTATGACACCTATCAATTTTGATTGCCATGGCGACAGTATTGGCCAAATAATGCGCAAAGTTGTGCTGAAACAGAGATTTCCTTATGGACGCAGTACAGGCTGGAGGAGCGGGCTTTCGGGGGCTACAACCATGCAGTCACGGGTGACTATTTTCTAGTTGATAAAAGGGAGTTGCTCTCTGCGAGTGGGCTCAATTCTTGAAATGTTTTGGCTGCAACAGCTTGGAGTAGCAAACTTCTGGCGATTCCCCATTTCCTTGTTTGTTATTATGCACTCAAGAATTAAACATGTTACGAAGTTAAATTTGGTATCTTTATGTCTATTTGTTAGGGATTAAAGAAATAACACTTGAAGAAGTATAACTGCCCCACCCCACCACAGGAAAACACAATGATTGATGAAGCCCTTTCTTGAAATTATGCCAAATTAGATTGCAGTTTACTGATTCTTTTTTTTTTATATATATATATCTCAGGAAGAGCCCAGGATTGATGTGTTAATCAACAACGCAGGGATTTACCAGTGCCCCTACGCCAAAACAGAGGAGGGTTTTGAGATGCAGTTTGGGGTGAACCACCTTGGCCACTTCCTCCTAACGCACCTCCTGCTGGACCTCCTGAAGAGGTCTGCACCCAGCCGAATTGTAGTGGTCTCCTCAAAACTCTACAAGTACGGGGAAATTAACTTTGAGGACCTGAACAGCGAACAGAGCTACAATAAGGGCTTCGCCTACAGCCGCAGCAAGCTGGCCAACCTGCTTTTCACGTGCGAGCTGGCCAAACGATTGGATGAGACCGGTGTGACCGTCAACGCCTTGACCCCAGGGATCGTCCGAACCAACCTGGGCAGGCACGTGAATATCAATTTTCTAGCCCGGCCCTTCTTCACCTTAGCCTCCTGGGCCTTCTTCAGGAGTCCCCTGGAGGGGGCGCAGACCTCCATCTTCCTCGCCTGCTCACCAGACGTGGACGGCGTACAGGGGAAGTGCTTTGCTGACTGCAAGGAGGAGGAGCTGCTCCCTAAGGCCACAGATGAGGAGGTGGCCAGGAAGCTGTGGGACATCAGTGAGGTCATGGTGGGGATCACGAAATGAGCCAAGAAAGCCGCCACTGAACGCTGTGTTAATCAGCTAAAGACACGAATAATGTGGCCAAACAAATGTGTGTGTATACTGTGGCCATCTTGAGTGGGTTATGAGAAAATGGACTTTGGGGTGTGGTAGGTGAGTGAACATAATCTATCATGTTCAAAGTCCTGTGGAATTGAAGTTTACACAAATATTGCACTTAATGTGTTTCGCTCACGCAGAATGATGGTGTCTCCTGGAGTCGGCCATTATGTGATCTGATTATTTACATTGTGTTGCCTTTTGTTTTGCGGTGGCGCTTATTCAGAGAGATTTGCCTGACATGTAAGAACAGTTTTGCCAGACCCGGGTGATAACAATTCTCAGTCAAGCAAGTAAAGATGAAACACAAAATCACAAAAGACTTAGCTCAAGGTAAGTTTGCTTACCAAGAGAGGTCTACTTCTAAAAACACTCAGGTGACGTCCATTAAAAAAAGCATTAAACCATAAAAATTTCACTGAAAACCTCTGGTCATAGTCCTTGTTAGGCCCCAATCTTCAATGAGAGTGTCGTGTAATTGCTGAAAAGTTAAAAAAAAAAAAAAAAGTTTATCATAAGCATCTGACTTTATGGTAGAATACTTTTATAAGATGGAATGTGGGGGAACCACAAGCTGATTGTGGATGAGTTCCAGTGTCTTGAATGATTAATTTGCTTGAATATTTTGACCAGTTATTCATTTTTATGAATATTATTTTCGATATTGCTTCTCTTTATATTTCATATTTGAAATGATTGTTAAGCTTGGTCACTTGAGCATTTTTTTATGTTATCAAATGTCTCACTTCATTGAAAAAGGCACAGAAGAATTTTAATAGGACTGATTATGAAATTCGTCTGTTGATGGCGCTTTGTGATAACTATGTCTTAGAAGTTTTTGCCTTCAGTGGAAAACTGCATTTGAAGAGACATGGCCTTAAAATAAAATTTCCTGACTGCTGTGCAGAGTTGAATTCAAGAAATATTTATGTTACTTTGGAATTAAAGTAAATGATTGACTTCAAAAATTGAATGTAAATCAGTTAAGGTAATAAACAATCCTGATACCAAGTCCTCAAGGCTTATGTTGTTGTTATTCTATAATCAAAGGTTGGTCATTTTTTAAAACAAACTTGTCTGTACCAACTTAATACTCAGATTATGGCCTATGAAAATTTCACAGCTTCAAAATGGGCCTAAGTTGTGTAATAGAATATAGAAATTAGACATACTTTCATTGTGGTCTTTGTTGTCAATTCATCATTTTAACCAGCTCAATTCACATAAAAAGATGTATCCAAACACACTATGTTTTCCTGTCTGCAAGAACTTTGCTTAATTATAAGCAGAAGACTTACTTTCCTTATTAATGTATGAAAGCAAATTAGTGACATAAGTATTTGAATTTCAAGTATTTGAATTTCAAGTATACAAATTTCACCCTGGGTCTGGCTGGGTAGGCTATAGTAGACGCTTGGAAAAAAACGGAATGTCCAGATGAGGGTTTAAAAATAAAAATGATCTTTGTTTATTGTCCACACGTATTCAAAAATTAAAGTATATTGTTTCCAGTTATCAAAATAGTAAAGCAATAAGCAAGCTGACAAGTGTGCAAACAGGTTAAGTAAGCCAAGTGAAGCCAAGGTCTAAAGACTGTATGCTTTCCCAGCTAGAAGCCACCACTACTCGGCCTCAGCACTTCCTTTAAGGGCCCTCCTCACCTGTAGAGGGAGCACACACGCTAAGCAGAAATTAACATCACACACTCCATATGACACACACACACACAAAATAAACAATTAATGTCACAAAAGCATAATATAGGAAATTGGCTCCTACACTTATTTGCATCCATATTCGTGCTATTTAAAAACTTTATTTTTGTCCTCATCTAGTTTATCCGTGGCTATGGAATAATGAATTCAGATCCCTGAGAGAAATTATTTACGCTTAATATCTATTGTTATTCCTTATAATGTCAGGAGTGAATCAAAGAATGCCAGTTGAGCATATAAAAAGCAAAGCGTATGCTTATTGGAATTAATAGGTCTCATTTGCAGACAATTCAAGAAACAATGAAGTGGTGTACTTTTAGAGTTCACTTGGCGTCAAATCAACCGTGTCCAGTCTTGGTGCTGCTGCCTTTTTTCACTGTTCCACCATTTTTCAAACGAAAATGGTTGTTTTTCATGTTAACGGTAGATTTACTGGTCCTCTCTGTGGTAGCAAATCCTATCCCCCACGGTCTCATAATACATTCCCCACCTGCGCTCTGCATAAGAACATTTTACGGATCATTTAGGGGGAATTGTGACCGGAAAGCTTGCGCTGGGCCCAACATCGGCTGAATTGCACTCATCCAGCCTGTGCAGTAACCAGCAGTCTCTGGGCATTTGGCACAGTAGTTGTGACCTATTTGTTTTACAAATAAAGAAAATTACAGACATTATTAAAGTTAATGCTTTTAATGCTACGTCCGTGCGGCAATATTGAGGCAGCTGTGGTGTTTGGAGTCGCCACTATGTAAATGGTATTGTGGCTTGTGGCGGGATTTACTGTGCTACCTTCATCCATCAGGGAGAAGATTCATTTGAGACGAGAAGAATGCTGTTTGCCAACTCTAACATGACTCTGGCAGTCGGTGAAATTAAAAAAATCAAAAAAGTCACAATTTCCTGATTTTAAAAGACTGACAAAGGTGATCGTAGTTCTAACGCAGTCTATTCTGAATGCTACACTAGCGTATTCCTTCTCAATGCACATTAGCCCTATTCCACAAATCACAATCTTTGAAGGTTAAAGTAAGTGAAGTCAGCATAACTTTATTTGTGTGGCACTCTTCACGGCACGAATGCACAGAGTGCTTCACAGAGGTAAAAAATAAAGGTAAGAACATGCAAAAAGTACACAGGCAGACACAATTTGAGAAGGTTGAGAATTACTGGGCTTTCTCACCCTTGATTTACCTGGGGGTCAGGTATACAGGTAGTCAAAATCAGCAGGTCTGACTGTCTAGGTCAGTGATTACCAGCCTTGTTGCCGGAGATTTACAATCCTATTGGTTTTCTGCCCAACCCTGATTTAGCATACCAGATTATTTAGTGGCTCCACATGCTTGCGCTTAACTGAAAAATCTTAGCTTTGCTGGGGTTGGAGTAAAAACCTTCAGGATGGTAGATTTTCAGGAACATGGCTAGTGACTTTGGGTCTTGCTAAATAATTGGGAGAAAGGAAAACCCAGGACGAGGTCCGAATTTAAGGGCCTGATTTGAGGGTCCATGGGCGGTGGTGTGGACGTGTTGCATATGTTTCTGTTTTTTTGCTTCATTCAAACTCCAAAACTAATTTAACAAGATTGATTAAAATTTTACTTGGTGAATGCAAGGTGGCCATGTGATGAATGTAATTGCAAAGTCAAAGTTCAGCATAGCCAGTCTGTTTGTTAGTTGACTCGACAAAACCTAAACTTGCAATCTGTGAAACTATAAGTTTACCGGTACTGCTTGAAAGAGCGCCACCTTTGTGACATTGAAAACCCTGGATTTAAGCTCAACATACCACACTAATGTACAAATCTAGCTTCGTAATATACCCCTCAGATCGAAATCCTGCGAAACAGAAACATTACATAATTATTAACAAGTTGAATCATCATGAGCAAGCCAGGATCTGAGTTGTTCTTTTGTTTAGTGTCTGCTTTAGGTTGTGGCATCAACTGTCCAAACATAGTTTTCTTTTTCATATGGAAAATGACTTCAAGCAAAGAAAATATTTGTCAATGCTGCCTTATCACTCAATTTACTGTAAATGGTTTAGATAAACTAAGCTGCTACATGGTTTGGGTACAAAATTACAGTCCCAGCCTAATTATAAGTCTGTAGTAAAAATAAAACACACTGTCCTTAGGCTAAGTTCATTGCTCAGTCAGGTATGTCTACGCCACGGTACTTGCACATGGTCAAAATAAAATTTATTTGGGCTACAGTGTAAACATGAGGCAGCCGTCTCTGGTTTTGAAAAGTCTTAGTTGTAATGAAACATAGTCTTGACACTGAAAGCTTTACTGCCAATTTCAGTAAAGGATTTATTCTCGTTTTCTACTTTCTTTGGAATTAAAAATAAACTGCTTCAACTCTTTAAATTCATTAATACCGAACTGCAGTGCAGCCCCAATTTCAGAACCAGCTGCTCGGAGTGGAGCAGGAGGTCCCTCTGCTGATGGAGCTGCTGAGAAACAACGCAAGGTCATGAAGTGGCCACTCGAGGCTGTTAGAAGCTGTAATCTTGTAGGCCCATAGGCAACTTAGTGCAATGTTTTTTTTTTTTTTTCCAGTTTTTAAAAGCCGCAAGCTTTGAGGGACATTTTTCCCAGTGATTGCGGTTCTTGCAGCTACTAACTATGACTCAATTTTTTTGCACTTTTGCGCAGTGCAGCCAACTGTTTGTTGGCTGTACATGTAGAACACTTTACTGGCATTAATAATGTTTACATATGAATTATGATAGTATTGCATAAAATAATAATATGGAAAGTAGTGGCTACAATAGTTCAAGATATAAATGAGGCAGAATGAGAATGAGAAAGGTCTGTAAAAGAATGTCTCAAATGAGGCATTTCAAACGCTGCAGACTAAAAGCGTATATGACTTATACCCCTTTCCCACTGCAAACTGCTTAACCCTGAGATTTGCTGCCTGGAGTTAAGTTTTTCCTGTCCCCAGGCTCGTTTACTCTGAGTTGTGTTCCCATGACTACGCATTCACCCTGAGTTTCACTACGGCCGGTGTGAGCTTGCCCCAGGTTAGCGCCTTAACCCTGGTCGCTGGCAGGCTTTATGAACCCTGGGGTAAGTGCTGATTTTTTTTTTCTGCATTAACCCAGGGCAGCTAAAGAGTACTGGGAACGCTTGTGCTTCCCTGGGGTATCTCCGGGTTAAGCCTTGCATTTACTCCTGAGAGAACCTGGAGATTTGGTAGTGGGAAAAGGCCATCAATTTTGAATATTACTGGTTAAAATACTGCATTACATTTCAGTGGTGACTACCCTAATAGCATAGTGAATGTGGACTTATTTGTAAACATTTTTAATTCATTAAGGTTGAAATGGGCCCTCAAAATTTGCTACATGCTCAAAACTTTTGCCATGGTCAATTTTCCAACGGTGTCTTTTATTTTTTTTGGGGGAGGGGGGGCGTTTGCTGAGCGACCTGACAGCAGAGTTCTTCCCGACTATTGCCTCTGGAGCAGGTCAGAACCCCCAGCACCATGGAGAGCTTAAAACAGCAACTCTACAGGAGTGACCAACCTCTCTGCTACCATGCCACTCCACTCTGCCACCACGCTCTGCTTTGTTTAATTCTTAGACTAAATGGCTATACTGCCCCTCTGACATGGAACACATCAATTTTGTTTGTCTTGTATTTTCCCATGTTGCAAACTTATCTCTGCTATGTTCTGGCTTGTCACTGGACTTACATGTATGAACATTTTATGTATGCCAGGCAGGAATACAAATATATGTATGAACGTTTTATGTATGCCAGGCAGGAATACAAATCATACGTGCTCTTTTACAGCAAGCGCCCAACAACCCTGAAATAGCCTAGCATTTGAACTGTGGCTGTACACCTGGAGTGCTCAGGGAAAATCCACTCCCACTCAAATGCTAACTCCATACACTCTGGTTTGACAAAACGGCCCTGAGAGCAGCTACTTCAGACTTGCAGAACAACACAGTGGGTGCCATTTTAAATGTTGGAAGTTGTAACCAAGCAATCTGAATGGATGTGCTTGGACCTGCTGTATATGTGGACAATATCTGGCCTAGTGGCCTGGTGCATGCCTGGGGTTCTTAAAGTTAGTCACCCAGTACGTTTACATGCAGTTAAGTCGAGCAACGGTAATGGCTCGATTAGGCTATTTAATTGGACTACTGCCCTTGTCCCAGTATACTTGTTCGAGAGGAAACCCAATTTATTGATCAAAGCATGTCTGTCTCCGCTACGATAGGTGACGATATGCCCCCTTTTAGCTTGTTCGTCTTGGACCTTTGGTTGACCTATTTCGTCACGGACCAAACAATCGACAAACAAGTTACAGTACCAGCGTGGATAAAGGTTCCACTTTCGCCAACGCGCCGTTGGCCGTGCGTCAGCCGAAAGTCAGGTAGACGTGCCCTGCTCACTGAACCAGGAAGTAGAGGGAGTGAGAAGGCATGCAGGCCGGCCGTTTCACACATATCTTAGTGTAAATCCCCGTCGCAAAGAAGCCCAAATAAGTTCAGCGTTGAAATTTTTTCATCGGACAACATGACGTCCATTATATTTGTAGTATAGTGTAAACACCTGAAGTAATTTTTGCAACAGATTTTCTTTCGCGCAGTTGGCGATATGTTTATTTCCAGGAAAGTTAATGTCTGCAAATTCATGTATTTTTGCCATAATATTTTTGCCGTAATATTGACCGATAAGAATTAAGAAATGAAACCTTTAGTTCTAAAGCGCCGTTATCGGCGGAAGCAAAACAACAACAACATGTTTTGCCACCACTTTAATAATATTTAAATTATGAACAAAACCCGCACTTCTGAAAATAGAAATAAAATACGCAAATATCTATGTACTTGTAACTTACAATAATGGTGTCACTTTTTCCTAAGTTGGCAAGAAATATTTCGGCCTTTGGAAATCCGGAGGTTTTAGTCCTCTTTGTCTATAAGCCAAACAACTCTCAGTCAAGAAAGCGGTGACTTGTTCAGTTGGATCAAACGGTTGAACGTAATGTGTGCTAACTTTTGTCGCCTTTTACTCATAATTTGAGAGCTAATCTCAAGAATAAATTTTGGCTGTTACCGACATATTAACGCGATAAAGCCCTTCTCAGTTGCAAGTGTCATGGGGTAGCGCAGATTAAAAACTGTTCTCACAGCGGGACTGATTATGTTTTCACTTTTGTGAGAAATGATCACTTATCCGCCTTAGGTACATTGTGTAAAACATTTATATTCAGATTTAATGGTATAGTTATCAATTTGCGAACTGTGTGCAAGCCAATGTCTTACATTATAAAGACCAATATTTTGCCACAGCAAATTATCGACATTTACAGTGACACAAGCAAGATTTAAAATTTTGGGCATCCAACAAGAAATTATAAATGTATTAATAAATATTTTGTGACAATAAATGCGTAAGTTGTCATCCATAAGGAAAGCGTTTCTACTTCATGACTACTCCTACTTCTGCCTCTTATAGAATTAGATATTTTAAAACTCTAATAACAAAAACATCGATTGACTTGTAAATAAGTCGTATCCGAAACAGTTGCGGTACTTTATTCTTGCCAAAATTCAAGGACTGCAATAACATCTGGTACACACCAGTCATACCCAAAAACCACTCCCTCCTATCGACAGTCCCCCCAAGTTCTGCCTGCCGGGACTACACCGACACCTATTGTAATCCTCTGCCACCCGCCAGGCCGATCAGAGAAAGGTGGATGAAAACGCGAAGCCAACTTCTCGTTAACTTTAGCGGTACCTTTATCCACGCTGGTACTGTAGCTGGCAGCAAACTGGTAGCATGTCAAGTTACGGCTCTGCACTTTTCATTCGGGCTGTATGCTGCGCTTTTCATACAATTGAGATGCATGCTACCCTTGGTGGTTCAGGCGTTAGGTATTGAATCCTTGTGCAAGGCCCTTATCCCCATATTGCTCCAGGGGAGGATTGGTACCTGCTTAGTCCAATCAACAGTAAGTTGCCTTGGATAGATGTGGCAGGTAATAGCAATGGCATTTTGCTGACCTTTATCAATATGCTGAGGATTGAAGGCAGGAGTCCAGCTGAACTCACAAATGGAGCAGTGTAGTTACTTGGTGCAGGTTCAACAATCCTGTGAGGAGCCGCAATGTACTATTTAGGGGTATGATTCAAGGCGCCATAGATTTTTCACAGGCATTAGCAATTTCAATAAGTTTCCAGGTTAAAAAAATAAAAATTAGATATTAAACAAGTTCTGCCTGCACTTTTTTCACTTTGTTATTTCCAGCATATTTCAGTGCTGTCCAGTTTTCACACATGGTAACGGTTATATGAGAGTAAATCTCTTCATGGGAAATGTTCAGGTTTTCCAAAGAATGGAAATCTTGTGTTCCCAAAGTCAGGCTGATTACGCTGTGATTTACGCGAACAGAGCGTAGAACATGCCGGAAGCGAGTGCTGGTGGTCTAAGCAGAATCAGTCATTATTTCACATCTCTGGGGCCAAAGTTAGTCCAATAGTTCAGAATTATAATGACTCCATGAGCCGAGGTTACCTCAGTGTCTCAAATCTAATTAGTGCAAGTGTAGGCGTATGCTTTAGCAGATTTAAATACTTTCTTAAACATTTTTTAAAAAGACAGTTCTTTTGCAGTTGGTGCATTGTTATATGATGGATTTGTAAAAACTATCTCTCATGCTTTTGTTTAATTATGAAATTTAAAATCTTTTTTGTGTCAATTATTATTTTTTCAATTGCTGGGTGCTTGACAAATGGAAATTTCTTGCCCCAGTGGCAAATTTTAAAATGAATCCAATGATCTCTCCCATTTGCGGATGTTTTGTCTTACTGAGCAAAAAAGTCATAAACAATTGATTTTTTTTGTCTAATTAGGAGACAAAAAAAATTTTTGAGTTAAAGGATCGAGCGGTCAGCTTATGGTTTGATTTATTTTTGGTTTATTTTAAAGCATGGACACGGTTGTCAAGCTTTTTTGTGTCATAAAATCAGGATGGAAAATCAAAGTTCAGAATGTAAAAGTCATCCCAGAATTGTATTCCAATCACTGGGATTTGCTAAACAGCACGACTCGGAGGTAGAACTAATCAGCAAAATCAGCTGGCTGTGTCCATGGGTGAAAGAACCACAAGGCAGGACCTATTTTTTGTCTGACCCCTGCACTTTCCACTTTTACAGAACTGGAAAGTTGTACTTGTGTTATTTCCTCTGAAAGGAAGACTATCTCTGTTTTCTCCTGAGGATGTCACAAATATTTTTCTGAGCAGAGTGGGGACTTTCAACTCGGTGAGTTCACGGAGACTCTCACTGACCCCTGCTTTATCTCTGGGGATTTATGGTTGTGGAGAGAGTTTTAGTTCTGAGCTGGTGTCGCATTTATTTTTGCAGCCATTGACCAAGTGAGAGGCTGGGGTACAAATGGTCTTGTCTGGATGGTAACCGCAGATTTTTTTAATTCTCACATGTGCTTTCTGCTCAGACTCATGCTGTCACTAGCAAATGTTTACACACATTTCCATTTATTGTTTTGTTTATTTTAGCGTGAATCTGAGTCTAGCCGATTATTCTGGTGGTTGTGTAGCAATGAGAAGAACTTAGCTGATGCATACAACGTCGTGGATAAACACTTACCTGTAGACAGGCTGAGCAACATGTATATGCTTTGCTATGGCTCTAAAATGGAGTGCTGAGGAAATAGCGTAGCAGCTAGCAGGCAGACAAAACACTCCTTGCGGCTCGCAGGCATTGTTTAGTAGTGGCAAGGTATAACACAAATCTCACTGCAGCTTTTGAAATATAGACTTACTATCCAGACATCACTGGTTCAAATCACACCATTGACAAGCTTGTTAAATCTGTGGCACCTGTTTACCTGGATTAGATTTGTAAAAAGAAAGTGGTTACTGAGGAATTTGACATCAGGATGGAGTCAAAGGGGAGCAAGTACAATGGGGGTTGCTCAGCTACTTCACGAGCGAAACATAGTGACGTGCGTAGGCTCCATGTATTACCATGATGACAATCTCTGGTGTGGCAACTGTAAATGCAAATGCAGAATAAAATAGCCTCATTTGCCCTGGAGCAGTTTCACCTTGAATAGTGATGCGATTGCAGTTGAATCTCTGGATGAGTAAGAGGGCTGTCTTAGAATCAGGAAAGTCTCTAATTCATTATACACTACCGCTCAAAAGTTTGGGATCACTTAGAAATTTTCTTGTTTTCCATGGAAACACACATGAAATTAGTCTGAATAGGAAATGTAGCAAATGAACAGAACATGCTGACATTGTCTGAGTTAGAAATAATGATTTTAATGGAAAATGATGAATATGTACTTCAAACTTTGCCTTCATCAAAAAAAAAAAAAAAAAAACCTTCACTGTTGATACTGAAACTGGTGTTTGACGGGAACTATTTAGCGCAGCTGCTTGTTGACAACCTGTGAGGCGTCTTTGTCTTAAACTACACACACTCAGATATTTGTCTTCTTGCACAGTTGCGCATCAGGGCCTCCCACTCCTTTTTTCTGTCCTTGTTAGTGCCAGTTTGTGCTGCTCTCTGAAGGGAGTAGTTGACAGCATGGTAAGAGATTTTAAGTTTTCAATGTCTCGCATTGAATAGCCTTCTTTTCTAAGCACAACAATAGACTGACGGGTCTCTAAAGGAAGTTCTTTCTTTCTGGCCATTTTGAGCCTGTAAACAAACAAACAACTGCTGATGCTTCAGGTACTAAACCAACCTCAAGAATGCCATGCTCCCTTTTGCGCTCCCTAATTATTTCAACGGTTTTCAGCTGTGCAACACATTTGCAGAAGGGTTTTCTTATAATCAATTAGCCTTATAAAATGCTTAACTTGGATTAGCAGCCATACCAGGAGATTGATGAAGAGGACTGACAGTTGCTGATAATAGGCCTCTATGCAAAAATGTAGATCATTCTTCGAAAATCATCTGATTAATTTTTATTATTTGTGAAATGGAAAAAAATGTTTGTGAAATGCATGAAAATGTATTTTTCTTTGGAAAACAAAGAAATTTGCAAGTGATCCCAAACTTTTGGGCTGTAGTGTAGTTTCTGCATGCGAGGATGGGAGCTTGAGAGTCTCTTCCATATTTCTAACCATCATCTAATTCCCAAATTTCTGATGAGGGTTTGGAGGAGGTGGGTGGTATAATTTATCCCAGCATGCAATGGCAGAGAGGTAGGAACGCACCATGGACAGTTTGCTCAAACCATTGCAGGGATACATCATTCTTGTACACAATCATACCTGGGGGCAATTCAGAGTCTCCAGGTAGCCTGACATACATGCCTTTGTACTGTGGGGGAAACCTAAATGGCTGGATGATTTGATGCCTGCAATTTGCCATTCTAATGGGCACCATCCCTCCCTTATGTCAGTCATTGTTTTCGTGGGCCTAGAGGTGCAAGTGGGAGTTCAGAGTTTTTGAGCAATACATTGGAAATCAAAGAAAATAATTAAAATATTCTGAGCTGCTGTTGATGCCTTTAGCTGTGTTTGCTACTCCAATGCGCTCAGTAGAGCTCTCTGCTCATTCCTGGGAGTAGCTGTGCAAAGTACTTATTCAGTCCTTCTGATATAGGTAACATCTGTGAAAGCAAAAATTAAACATGTTCCAGCATTATCTGGAGCCAACAAAATTGTGTGTGTGGGAGTGGATGATGGACAAACTGATAAAACTGGTGTTCTTGCAGTCTTGTGATACTGCCTTCACTTGGTGCGGCAGTCTTGAATGATGATGCTTTTTTCAGGTTGTCACAGCGCCATGGTTGAAAGAATTTCAAAAGCTGAAATCAGGTTATCAAGGACCATGTAAGAGCATAACTTACTGGAGCCAAGTGGCAGTTTGTAGATGTTTTCTTTTCAGCTGGCCAGAAAAAACATAGTTCTGTCCCTCTGAGATATTGCATTCGGTTCGGATCACTGTTCAGTTGCATGAAATTTACTCTCAGAGCAACTGTTTTTCTGCAGGGCAGTGATGCTCTTGGACGCCAGGGTTGCAGTGGCCAATGACTTGTAATCAAAGGCATTTGGTCTGGTTATGATGGGAGCCAAAGGACTGTAATTTGTACGCCATTTTCCTTGGCAGACATGAAGCAGGTCCTGCTCAAAATGTATGACGCAAAGTGTGATTATTTTACATCTCCATTCTCATGATCAGATACAGTGTGTACGTGCGTGCGTGCGTGTGTGCGTGTGTGCACTTGCGTGCCTGTCTCTTTTCCATGAAAACTACAACATAGGTGAAATACCCAAATATCAGTGATTATATTATGGTATATTATGGTGACTAAATGACAATTTTACTCCAAGTATGCAATGTATAAATTTTCACTCCTAAGTAGGGTCCTGCTTCAATTGTTGTCAAAGTAATCGCATAATTCAGTTCCCTGGGTCTGCTGGCTTTTCAACACACATGGGCTTGGCTGTAAGTTTGTGTGCTGAATATTTTGTTAGCATATACTCAGCAACAAAAATTTAGCAGCACCCAAATTTTAAGCAATGTTGAAAAAAAAATATAATGAAATGGCAAAGGATATAGTCTTCCTAAACAGAATGTATCACACCAACGCACCAAGTCACGCTGAATACTGGACACGTCCATTTACGCGTGCTTTGCGCGTCATTTTATACGATTTGTTGCCCGCAGGAATTCTGTGACTCAAATCTTTTTAAAACTTGGCTGACGCGTTAAGGATGCTCTTTGTTGAGCGAAAAACACTGGAAAGTGCAAAATTAGAATTATGGGGTGTCATAGAGGAATGTCTGAAAACTCCAGAATGAAGCCATTGGTATCTTAAGGGCAGGAATGAGCTGCGACAAGTTGGGCAGCACTTTAACGCCCACCAGAGCACCATCTCACATTTTCAGACACGTTTGGCACAGACTGGAACCGTCAAAGACCGAACTCGCAGAGGTAGACTACGTAAAATGACGGCACATGAAGATCTCTTTACCATGACTCCTCACGTCATCATTATGACGTAACCAAATGATTTGCGGTTCAACAGGCCAGTGGGCATCACACTACTGAGGGGCAGGAACAGTCTTGTGGGAAACTGGTCAACCCACCCACATGCATTCTGAGTGATGCTTATTCATCTCACTGATTTTAGTCCCAACTGTGTCGGGCATTCATGGATGTCTAATTGTTCCCTGTAATTGTCAAGACAATTAAACACACATATCACTGTTGTTAACTCATTTATTGTGCATTTATATCAGGTGTTGCTTAACTTAAGTTACTGAGTGGAATAAATTGGCTGACCTGACAAATTCAAGCATCTTGTCTAGAGGTCATTTATACCCCTGCCCGACATTCCATTTGTGTTATAGTATGCAAAGCATCCGGGGCCACTGAGTTGTGCTACTGTATAATACAATGGTCTGAACCTTACTCTGATTACATTATATCCTTATCGTGACTATTATTAATATCACTTGACCAGAAACTTTTCTATTTAAATCCCCTATAGATTCATAACTGTTATGAACAGTTTCAGCACCATAGAGGAGGAGGGTATCTGGGCAGCATGCTAGTGATTCTTACAGTGTACAATATAGATGTTTTGAAATAAGGCAAGTAACTGCAAACCAAAGAATGCTTTTTTATACAGTATTGTTAAATTATGTTTGTTTTTTTTGTTTTTTTGGCCATGGTTGTTTAAATGGTACAGTCCTATAGTCAATGGTACAGCCTGATTTAAAAATGTTGCCAACTGTCAGAAAGGAAATTTTGTAAGGAAACAAATAACATGTAAAAATGTGATTGATTTAGCATCACTTTCTTTCGTTTAAAAGTTGCAGGCTAACCCAGTAGGCCTGTTTCCAAAGGTGGATAATGGTGCGTTGGATTTACATGTGGACCCACATCCATCATATTAGTGTTGCTTATTGACAGCTGGAGCGCAAGCATGTTTGAATAGTTTCTTTGCATGAATACCAATTTTAGATTTTTTTTTTTTCACCTCATTTGTTTGGAATGTGGAGAGGGTTGGGTTCCCGCAGAGGGGCTGTCAGGCTACATGGGAGAGGTAAATCTTGTGCAGTAGTCACTCAGCCCTGTGGAAAGCTGCAAATATTCATTGTTTGTTTCTTTTGGATGCTTACTTATTTTGTCCTGTTGACATATAAATCATTTAATAAAGGTGATTTTAATTTAAAAAGAATGTTATTTACGGTTCTTCTATAACATTCTAACTTGTTATAAATTCGAGGAATGGCCGTGGAACACTGGAAAGGGAAGGTAAAAATAATGTTTTTGCTTATAATGAACCATAATGAAAAACATTTTGTTTTTAATCCCTGTGCCATAGTAGGACATACGTAATGCACTATCCATGGCTGGCATCCGCATGCTCAGGATTCAATACTGGACCAAGAGGCACCAGCAGGTACTTTAAGCTAAGAGTTTAAAGACAGACTGCATGATGGCCTCAAATTAGTGATTTCAGACCTCAACTGTAAATCTATTCAAATTTGATCTCTTTTCTGCAACTAATTTTATGGAAACTTTACAGGCTGAATACCTGAAGGACATTTGAGCAAATACCAGCCCACAGGGCCTGAACATGCTAAAACAAGCAAAGAAGAAGAAGAAGAACCCTCTGCAGTAGAAGAACAAGACTTTAAATGTTTGGCACTTTTTGACGTTTAAAACATTTTACAATGGTCACATTGAGCCTATTTATCTTTATAACATCTTTCATAAAAATTGAAAAAATGAAAAGTGTAACATAATGCATACATCTTTAAAACAGATTATCTTAGTATTTGACACCGCTATTTTAATGGACACTACGCCCCTCCTCATGTAAACTTGCACAAATGTTAAGTTAGGTTTGAGGTACACAGCAGCACTTACTGTAGGCTACTAACAACAGCCGCTCTGGTTCAGCTGTAACATACTGTGATTAATATGGGCGGTTATTTATCCCCGTCTGTCACCATCTCTCTTAATGCCGTCTGTCCCGCAGCCAAGCCTACTGCTAGCAGAAGAACATCATGCCATTATTTTCTTTGGCTGCAGGTCCTTCTCTGGACTCCCAGAAAAAAGTAAAGAAGATTCTGCTGAACTTTTAAACTCCGATACCGATCGACGGACGCCTTCTTTATTGCAGTTTCTCAACAAGTTATTGTTTGATTACGATCTGTAATTACAAATAAAATAAGTCTTCAGTGTAGCAATTTCTCAATGATAAATGAAGCTCACAGCTGTACAAGTCAGGTTATTTTTCCAGGCCATCTGGACTGTTCAAAACCAACTTAATGTACTGATATGATGATCTATTCCTAAAGGCCTGCATTTTAAGTCAACTGTGTACCCATGTTAGTCATATAAACAAGATTTAGGATCTAATTTACTGAGACCTTGAAAATGTGCAAAACTTTTAACACAAGCAAAACCAGGTTGTGCAATTTGTTTTGATCCAACCAGTGATTTCATTGTTAGTTTTGCAACGTACCTTAAAGGTAAATACTTTCTGAAAAAGGCCCTTGGAAGAGAATCCAAAGCCTTGTGATTCTGTCTACTGTTTTACCACCTACATAATGGCCTGGGAATGGAAAAGGCAAGAAGTGGTTGCAAACAAAGGCATAGCTAAGTACAGTTAGTCGAATAGTCTAGAAGACAGCAGTTGCTTTGACAACAGCATGTCAGTACCTCTCATTTAGGAAACAAAAGCCCCTTTTTAAACAATAGGAGACCATTTTACAGACATGCCAATGTTAACGCACTGATGCACAGCCACGTACGGTTGCTTTAGTTATGCTGTCCTTGGGAATTATCATTTTTCTGGAAGTTTGCCTGAGGCTTCCAGAGGAGCATAGGCTATTGGACATGAAATAAATCTGTACATTCCCACGCCAATCGGAGTACTAGCTTACAACTGCTAACTTACAGCTGTCCACATTCCAGCACCTTTGTCTGGCAATTGATACAAATACAAGTTTTTGGTTAATATTATGATAAAAGTGAAGTGGGAATATAGATCACTTTTGGCCTGTTGCATAGTTTGAAGCAAGATTGTTAGCAAGATGACTGCACTGAGTAAAATCCAAAATACTGTCAAACCTGGTCTCGTGAAAATGGGTCGCTCTGGATTTTGCTCAGAATTTACATCTCAGTGATTCCAGTCCCTACAGTAAAGTTCTTCTTTAGGAGCTGCAGATGGCTTTTAGAATTTTATGTTGAAAATGTTCATTTTGTAAAGAGAAATGATGGGAAATTACATGGATTGAAATGTGATCAGTTCTTAGGATTTCTATATCTGCATGTTTTGTTTCAGGATGTAAAACACTCCGGTCTGTTAACCTGGTTCATTGAAAATGCTAAACATTGGAAATTAATGGTGCTAAAATTTGAGTGGAATCTCATCTTACGAAAAAGGACTTGACTTTGCCACGTCAACGTGGAGTTTGTCAGTCTACGTTTTTTTGCACTGAGTTAGATAAAACTCATCTACGCCATAAAAATTGGTGTTTGAAATGTTTTTACATATGTATGTGGCATGGCCGAACGGTAATTAGGTTATCCTAGCACAACAAGTGTTTCCTGGGAGAGTGTTTGGTAATAAATTATAGGCCCTCTGGTCATGTCAGTGAGCATACCAGTTGACATACAATGCCCTTAGGTACATTGCACTAATTGCTTGTTTATTTTCTGTTTTACTGTGTTTTCTGTTGTGAAGCTTTGTGCTGTGGAGTAATAAACAGATTGGATTAATGCTGAGTTTTCATTAAGCTTCAATTGTCCTTTTTCAATTTACTTTACTGATTATTCATATTACAAACTGAATTGTGGTGTGGGTTGAGATAATTACATCAAAGAAAATCCCAATAGATTGACAGAGAAACAGAAAAAGTAGATACAATCTGGGAAAGCAGTTTACTTGCTTAATTGTAGGTAGGAGAGTAACTGAGGGGCAGGTTCCCTATAAAAATAATACTCGCTTCCCTGCCTCAGAGTGTGCATGTATTTTATTTCTTATGTATATGTCACAACCCTCGTTTGAATCCCAAGTGTGTTTCTTTGCAATTCAAAAGCATCAGTGTCTATTAGGCCTATGTGTGTTGTGATTGGTGTACATCTTGTGCGTTTCTCCACTCTCGGCTGATTCTCATTACAGACTCGTTTCCTAACGAGAGAGTGACAGATATTTAATGCTGTGTTCGATTTGGCTCAGAAGTTGGAAGTCGAGGCTGGGAATAACGTCATACCTGAGCTAACTGCATTCTAATAAGTAAGTCGAAAAACTGACTTGAGGTCGGTGGGGTGTTCTCTAGCCAGGATAGCCTTTGTTAGCTATTGTTAGCAATAATAGTTGATAACAACGCATTACTTGGTATTTTTCCTGTGCAGACACCGTAGCTACAAGTCTACCTATAAACTCTATTCAGTACTGTGTGTACGACTGATTTCATGAAATACAAATAACACAGAATTGCAAATATACAGTTTGTTATCACAGCTTTCGCTTACTGTTGATTATTTACGGTGCAGCCATCTTAAACTCGAAACTCGGGGTAGGTGAGAAATCTCCGAGTCTCTGAGTTGGAAATCCGACTTCAGAGGGCATTCAAATTGAAATTTCCGACTGGGAGCTCGGAAATCCCGACTTCCCAGTACAAATCGGATGCAGCATAAGCCCTCCCATGCACGGGCTTGTCGCTGGATTGTAGAGAGACATCCACACTAAGATTCTAGTCATATGTATGTTAAACTTCTTCATCTTCATAATGCAACTAGTACTTTAGTGGCTGCCAAGGTCTCTTATAAATCTTTACTCTCATTAGTTAACAAGCTTCCAATCCTAATCAGTGTCCAGGATTGGGACCAAGTCAATGTTAACTTAATTCACCCTGTTTATCAACCCTAGTTATCAAGAAAATGTTTCCAATGCTAATCTGGGTCAAGGACTGAGACCGTGTTATTGTTAACCCTTGAAAATCTACTCTCTTTATCAAGTTTGTCAGGAACAAGCTTCCAACGCTGAGCTGGGGCCAGGACTAGGACCGAATTCCTCACAAGCATTCCTCTTCATGGGCAGGCCGGTGCTGGCAAGCGCTTCAACGTCTGCCAGCACAACGGAAGTCACTGGCCGGCAACAGAATCCCAAGCATTGCCTATTGCATCTGTGCTGAACTGTCTCCCCTCCTCTCCAGGGTTCCGTCCCCACCTATCCTTTTTGGAGTTCCGTCATCATTGTACTGCTGCCAATTAATTAAAAGTTGTATTGCAAGTCTGTCTCTGTACTTGATTCCTGGTCAGACCATTACAGAATGTGGATGAAGTAGATTTGTTGTTCTAGTTGGATTGGGGTCAAAGGCCCTATACAATGTGGCGTTGATTGTAACACATTATCCCCAAGTTTTGACTCTTATTATAGCCTGACAGTGGTGTCTGCATGGTGGGGTCTGACAGCAGTGTCTGTATGCTGGGATCTGACAGTGGTGTCTGTACACTGGGGTCTGACAGCAGTATCTGTATGCTGAGATCTGATAGCAGTGTCTGTACTCTGGGTCGGATAGTGGCGCCTGTATATTGGGGTTGGATAGCAGTGTCTGAAGAGTGGGATCTGATAATGGTTTCTGTATACTGTTGTTTGTATATTGGAATGTGATGGAAGTGTCTATATGTTGGGATCTGATAGCAATGCCTTTACTCTGGAATTTGATAGCGGTGACTGTTTATTGGGGTCTGATAGCGGTGCCTGTATTTGGGGGTCTAATAGCAATTTCTGTACTGGGTTCCGATAACATTGTCTGTATAAGGGGGTTTGATAGTGGAGTCTTTACTGGGTTTGATAGCGGTGTTTGTATTCTGGTTTCTAATGACAGAGTCTGTGTTCTGAGGTTTGATAGCAGTTTGGTCTGTGGAACTGCCGTTGTATTCCATGTCTGTTGGCCTGCATATTTCTGCTTCTGATCTCAGGGTGTGGTCTGTAGTTGTGTGGTGGTCACATAGCCAGTAGTTCTGTGATTCTGACATGGTCTGTAGTTTTGGTTATAGTTAAATTTATAGTTCTGTGATGTTAGACAGATTACAGTTCTGTTAGAGTCTGGTCAGTAGTTATTTGTGTCTATTGCATTGATCGTCTGTGACCTGTTTTGACCTTAGCACATCATGTTGAGGATGACAGCTCCTTTGGCCCTAGATGTTCATTATCCTTATGAATTGTAATTACTGATGATTTTGTGGGCATTTCCATCAGTTTTCCCTTTTGAATATGGAATCTTGTAAATTACACTTCACATGAGAAGAAATGCAAATGCACGATTGATTCACTGCAGCATGGACCAGGGCCGAACTCTGCGGTAAATGTGCAAAGCTGCAGTCATGTGTTGAACGTTTCATGTTCTAGGACCACTCCTAAATTTTGGGCAGACCAACAACCCTGGCTAATCACAAACAACATCAGTATTCCTCTGGGATGATCCAATATTACAAGAATGCAGTTAGCTTCCTTTACCGCTTTGCGCAGAAGCCAAATCAGGCAATTTATGCATTCCCTAAGATATTATAATTCAAGATTTGAGCATCACAGAGAGTGTGAAAATAAGAAATGAAAGCAGTAAGAATATCAGCTTATTTCACTTTATTTTCATGATTTTAGTAGAGAATAAGGGCTGCAAACACAAAGAATCTTCATGTAAATACAGTTGTTAAAAATGAAATACTGAGAATCAAAAAAAGGCTCATAGGTAAAACAATACATTTCCCGGATCAAAAACTCCTTGACCACCAGTGTATTACATCTTGGTGTGATATTCAAAATTACGAACTTTTAGTCAGCCAAATAAGAGCAGTCCAAGTTGCTCTCCAAATGGTGCATAATCAAATAATAAAATAATCATATTGAGTGTTCCCGATTTAAGCACAACCCTACGATTTTACATATGAAAATGCTAAAATCAAGTACAAAATTTTGAATACGTACGCATCAGTCACGTACGTTTTTTTCCCCCAATGGATGCACAACTAATGACCGCTTGTCTCAGATAAGGGCCTAGCAGACGATGTGTGTTTACAGGAAGTTTGCTGCATCAAAAAACGCTCGAACTTAAGTGAATGTTTTGAACAGTCAGTTTTTTTTTTCAATCTGTTTTTGACTGAAGTTTAACTGTTTATTTTCAAACAATTTTGTCATGATCTAAAATTGACTTGGAGCATTCTTTTGATAAAGGTTTCTGGAGTTTTCAGTATGGCCTAAATTATAACATAAAGCTGATTTGAAAATCTACTGTATCAGTTACTTGGCCTAGCTAGCAATCTTGATGAGTCTATTTCCATATACTGAAAGTAAGAATTAATAGTATGAATTTAAAAAATGTATTCAGTCAGTCACAGTGGTGCTATTTTTTGGCATTTTAAGAGGTTGACATTTTAATTTTAGTCATTTAATTTTGTAATTTAGTTTACTTTTTGGTCATCTAGTCATGCTGTTAGTGACTTCATTTTTTTCTTTGATCATGTTTGTGTATTCATTGATCTTGTTGATATCTTTGTCTCAATGCTATTTTTATTTACATGACAAATTGAAATGAAATAAGATCATTGCTCTTCTTTTATTTGAATTTACATTTTTAAGAAGCAAACTTGGACAAACTGCCAATTGCAAAGTAGTGTAAAGAGCTTGCAAACATTATAATAGTGTTGCCAATTCAATGTTTTTAAGTGTGTTACTGTATACGAGGTGTGTTCAAAAAGTATCCAACCTTTGTACTTAAAAAATACTTGTATCCAGATACAACAAACTTACACTAATCTCCTTCAAAGTAGTCCCCTTGGGCTGCCACACACTTCTCCCAACGGTCCTGCCACTGTCGGAAGCATCGCTGGAACGCCTCTTTTGGGATGGCGCGCAGCTGGGCCGTCACATTCTGCATGATGTCTTCTCTGGACTGAAATCTGGTGGCTTCAGGGGCTTTTTCAGCTTGGGGAAAAGCCAGAAGTCACAGCGGCACGAAGGCGACACAGAACCTCTTGGTAGTACTCCTTGGTGATGGTTGATGGCCGGACCTGTGGGCAGCGGGCAATTGGCAGCTCCATCACGATAACGCACCTGCCCATTCTTCACATTTGATACAGAGTTTCTCAGCCAATCACAACACACCTGTGCTTTGTCAGGCCCCCTACTCTCCCAACATGGCTCTGTGTGACTTCTGGCTTTTCCACAAGCTGAAAAAGCCCCTGAAGAGACCAGATTTCAGTCCAGAGAAGACATCATGCAGAATGTGACGGCCCAGCTGCGCGCCATCCCAAAAGAGGCGTTCCAATGATGCTTCCGACAGTGGCAGGACCGTTGGGAGAAGTGTGTGGCAGCCTAAGGGGACTACTTTGAAGGAGATTAGTGTAAGTTTGTTGTATCTGGATACAAGTATTTTTTAGGAACAAAGGTTGGATACTTTTTGAACACACCTCGTATGCCTGAAGCTAGTAGCCTCACCTCAGTTTTTTGGAACATATAGGGTGGCAATATGTTATACACAAGGTATATTTTTAAAAAAGCACACTGTAGATCATCCTCAAAATTTTGAAAATCACCCCCGAAAATTTGTACCTGAGGGTTATGATCACCCTCAGATTTTGAAGACAAGGGGAACACTGATATTTTACCACAAATAAACCATTTTTACTCATGAAGCTTAATATGAATCAATCATTTTCAAGTGGGAATCAGAACGAGCCCATCAATATAGATAGGGGGTGGACATCAATGGTTTCCAGAAACCACTCCAAACCCCCTCAAAAAATGCTTTTTCTTCATTCTAAAGCATTGACATGTCAATTTTTCTCCAGAGCCCCATTAGCCAGCACACATACGCACTTAAAAAATTTTATTTTTTATTTTAGTCGGAGTTTTTAGCCTGCAAGGACCATGCTGTTACTATCTCCTATGATGTGGACAAGAGGTTGGATGGTAGGAGGCGTGCAAAATGACGGGAAAAAAAGAGAAAACTATTTGCAAGGGACACCGAGCTGCATACTCAGCTTTGTTGTGCTCCACTCCTCTGTAGGTCATGCCACTCAGGAAAAACAGATGTGAACTACCACAACGCAGTGAGAGACATTACAAGAATGACACTAGTGCATCGTCTCATTTAGCCTCTCCCAGCTGTGTCAAAGCACACAACACCTCCTTTACTTAGTGGTCTTGTCACAAACAGTAGTGGACCGCATGTCCATGACTCAGCCCCCTACAGCTGACCTGCTACAGCACATAAGCACACAGCAAACTTGTATGAACACTTTCCATGCCTTGTAAGGAGCAACAGTATTGCTCACAAACACAATGATATCTGAGTGCCTTAGAGTAACAAAAAAAAATTCCACCCTCAGGGAAAAACCAGGCAATATGCTACTCTAACTTGAATTGAAATTAGAACATCGAACATAACAGCCAAATGCGCATACTGAAGTCCTCAAGCCGTCCGCATTATAAAATAGCATAAAGCTATTGAAAGGCATTCAATTTTGTTGAATGCGGTATAAATTCAAACAGATCAACTCACTGAGCAACATGCCACTACATTAAGTAAAGGCTATATCATTAGAAAAGGCTAACGGTTAGTGATAAACACCAATGAGACTAGCTACAACAGAATCATGGCAGTGGACACAGTGGAAAATGGAAATGGAAGCTATGTCGTAAGCTAAATGACTGGATTATTGTAAATTACAATTCTTACACATTAAGTAAAAAGTGCTCTACATGATAATAGGCTTCCTCTCCCAGAGAATCAATGCTGTTGGACTCAGAGAACCCTTCAATAAAGTCCCCTTCAGACTCTCCACCAGTGTCCACATCTGTAAGAGGAGTGTATGAATAGCTTTTTCATCTCGTAAAAGTACTGTGAACACTCTTTGGTTGTGTGTCTTTCAATGCACTCGGGTAATTCTAAAGCGCAAAGTACAGGTGATGCGACCGAACTTGCTGTTGCACAAGGGTTTTTATACTTTCTCTGGCTGCCCAATTAACTTCTATCAATTATTGCTAGGAAGTTCATCCTGCCCTCTCTGAGATAAGTTACTTGTCAGTCTACAGATTATTACTAGGAAAGTGTAATGTGGGCGTGAACTACAGCTGTGCATTTATGTGGTACAGTGTCAGCTGGTACTAATCAGACTGTGTTACTGGGTTGTTTGAGGTGATAACTGTCCACTGAGTCCTGCAAGGGACGAATCTACATGCATGAAATATATAATGGACAGTTGAATGACGTATTAATGCATGTCGAATTTTTGCCCCAGAAAGCTGATTTCTTTTTCATCCCTAAATTTTCATACCTTTGGGCTATTGTAGCTTTAGCTTGCTGTTATGACGAAAATAACATTTTTTTGTCATGAAAGGTAATTTTCATCAACTGCTGAATGGATGCCTTTGGCAAATACGCTAGGCTGTTTGCAGATTTGGCTCAGCTGACGAGCATAATTCATGCAATTCCTGAGCGACAGTGGTGGGACTTAAAACATTTATTTTTTAAATAGTTTACGGGCACCGCTTCCTTGTGAATATTCAATTTACATTTGCATCGAGCTCATATTGTTCAGATACTGCAACTGAATGCATTATTTGAGCAGTTCCATAGATGCCAGCATCTAAGATGTGCTCCTATGTGCAAAGGGCTTAAAGGTATAATATACTGGATTTTCACAGTGATTTTTATTTTAAAATTTGGCATCTCCAATCCCACCCAAATCTGGAATGCCCAATGAGAGAACTATGTACACAACCTTGCTCGTATGCGACCCATGTTGCTATTGTGGGAGAGCACAGACAGTTCGCGGCTCTCCTCTGAAGCACAAGCCTTATTTTAACTCTCATAGCTCGAAACTCTGCAAGCTCAGAATGAGGACGGAGGATACCCGAACATGTGCAAGTTCAGAATTTTACTGACAAGCGCTCAGCTGGCCAACAGGAGGCGCTTGAGCAACGAACAATGCTATAATCCTATAATCCCCAACCGGCAGACCCTCCCAATTTATTTCCCTGCAGCGCAAAGCCAATTGTACATTGCTCTGAAAAGGCTACCAGTCACTGCCGGCACTGGCACAATCACAGTGCACACATCCATGCTCACTCAATACTATTATGTATAAGCAATCTGTGCTTCTGGTCATCTTCACCAGATAGCTTGCATGCCTACCTGTATGTTTTGTTTGTGTTTGGGGATTCATTGCCATTGCCCAAATCTATGAGTGATTCTCTTCAAAGACCATGCAAATAATAGTAGGTGTAGGAGATGTGTATGGATTGGCTGTTACATCAGCTGGGTTACCCAGTAATAACTTAGTATTAGCAAGAAAATAATTCCTGCACCGTTTGCATTGAAGAATATTGCCAAAGATGTTGAAGGTGATGTGATGGGGCTCTGGTAAGTGGTTCGATGGCAGTGTTCCAGCGTGCAGACAGTATTCTGGTTCTTGGTTCTGTAACAGTAGTTTAGTCAGTAGTAAGTAAGCCCAGTTAGTGGTTCTATAATGTGGAGTAGTCAGTGGTATATAGCCTGGTCAGTAGTTCTCGAATGGTGGTGAAATCTGTGTTTAGTAGTCTGGTCAGTTATTCTGTAATAGTGGTGTATTCAGTGGTGGTGTAATAGTATAGTGGTCAGTGGTAAGAAGCTGTCATGCCTCACCTGCAATGCTCCTCATCACCAGAGTACTGATCTCTGGCCTACTTCAGCTCCAGCTCTCCCATTACCTTCACCTGCCCCTTATTATCCAATTAACCAGTTATCTGCATATATACCCATAGACTGTATAAAAAGATGGACGCAGCGCCCGAGTCTGAAAAGAGAAGCCCATGTGGGAATCTCTGAAAATTGCATTCTGTTTAATCACCAGCTGATGGCGATGTCAGTGATGTTCATTTTTGTAAATTATGGTCCTAAATAGACTAGAATAAAGGATAAAGCCGGATATGCTTTATGGGGCATGGCTATCCTCAGTGCTTCAGTGCTCCCTGTACTTTACTTAATACCGAGAAGATTGCGGAAGTGATCACTAGCCTGTCAGGCAAAGCCCTAGAATGGGCTACCGTTATCTGGGAACTAGCTGGCTTTATCACCTGTGACAGCTTCATCACCATATTCCAGTCAGTCTTTGACCTCCCGGAGGAGAAGGCTGAGGATCATTTGTTGCACCCTCTTCATGGATCCAGGTCTGTGGCGGAGTGTGCCCTTGCCTTCAGAGCCCTGGCGGCAGCTTGTGGATGGAACGAACTGGCACTACTGACCGATAGTAACCTATTGAGATCGGGGCTACTAAGATGCCACTGGCAGAACGCCATGACCGGAAGACCTCAGGGCATTGTTCCTACTGCAGAGAAGACTGGCATCATTCCCCTGGAGGCCCACCAATAACACCACGAAGACCAGAGGCAGTTCGACCGATGCCTGTCAAGGTAACCGTATCACCACACATGATTACTACAAAACGTTTTGTGATGATGGTGCAAGTGCCGTACGGTAACCTCTCATTTCCAGTAGAAGCCCTGATGTGGTCATCAGTTTCAGGGTTCCCACACCTTTTCCAAAGTCAAAATCATCACATCTCAAGCACTTATCAAGGTGAATTTTCAAGCTTTTCCAGCACCTTACAGCTGTGGTCAACAACATATTTATCTAACAGCTTAGTCAGATTGCCATTTATTATGAAATTAATCCAAATAAAGTTACCATTTCAAGCACTTTCAAGCACTTAATTCAAAATCCAAGTACCTTTCAAACCTTGAAAACACCACATTAAAATTTGAGTTCTCAAGGCCCATAGGAGCCCTGTGGTTTAGTAATGGCAAAGTGGTCAGTGGTAAGTAGCCCGATCAGTGGTTCGTAATGGCGGTGTGGTCAGTGATTGCAGTGCCCTGGTGAGCTTGTTGTTCTGAAGGCCACTGAAGCACTGAGGCATATGCCACTGCCCAGAGGGACACATACATCATCTGGAAGGGTTTACTGTGAAGTAGCAGCAGAGTTCAGCGGTATCCCCTCCCCATCCACGCACACACACGCCACACACACACACACACACACACACACACACACACACACACACCCCGAGCCGTGCTCAGCCAAGGGGAATTGTTTGGTTTAACAGGCCTGAACAGCCCGTAGAAGACAGAGCCAGGGCTATTACTAGCTGTCTGTAGTGGTTTGAGTCAAATCTCAAGTACGTGCTGCTCTTATTTCTTAAACACTGCCTGTTTTCCACTGTGCAGGTACACACACACACAGACACACACACACGCATACGCACACACATACGCACACATATGTACGTACACACACAACATGCACACCAGTGACGTGCCGTCGGAGGTCAGTTAAGGTAGGCAGAATCCTCACCGTTAAACAAACAATAACTCTATTGCTTTGCTTGATTAGCAATCTGAGGATTGATTAACTAATTTACAAGACTACACGGCAGAATGGCGTGCCAGTTCCATCCACGAAATTGCTCAGTGCATTGAACTTAAAATGCTCATGAGACAGCAAGTTTGCTCATATTTGCTTAGAGGAAGCTAACGCAATGCCATTAACAAATATTAAAACCTTTCTTATGTGGTGTTCAATGTGTGGTCAATATGTTTACGATAATATTTCCCCCCCTTAAACACGTACTTTTTAATGCCATTTAAAAAAAAATAGGGAGTTTATTTTCAGTCTTCTTTCATAATCCGATAAACAAAAGATCAAAACTATATACGGAATTACTGAGAGAGTTGAAATTTTTTCCTAATTAATTATTAAGATTTACTTCCTTGCAGTCCCGAATCAAAGCATAAAGATAAATTAATCTTTTTGTCACTATCACCTCTTAATCATTACAGGCTTAACTGACCAGAAAAAAGGTCAAATTGATTGATTGACAATCAGGCATAGTACATGGAAACAGGTTGACAAAATCTAGTGATAAAAAAAGGAGAAGTCACTGTCTACCCTGACCGCACGTCCATGATGCACACACACATGCATGCACACACACACGCATGTATACACACACACAAGCACGCTTGCACGCACACTTAAATACACATATACACACACGCACATGCTCACATAGACACCCCAACATCATGGTTCAGCTGTTTTACCCCAAAAACACACACATACCACAAATACACACATACACACACACACACATATAAACGCAGTCATACTCATACAACACTCATACATATGCTCACCCCAACATTATGTGTTTTACCTAAAAACACAAACATGCGTGCACACACACACACACACACACACACCATCAGGGCTTGCTGTAATCATACCTGAGGGTGATGAGTGAAATTGAACCCAATTATCAGTTAAATTAGTTTAATTGGTTGTTTTATTGACAAAGGGGACAATTGTTAGTTCACATAGGACCAGGTAGGGTTGGATTGCTTTCCATCAATAAGTGATGGTCTTTTTATTTCCACATATCAGATGTGCCAGACCACGTGAAAGCAGTGTCCTCTGAAAAAACCCCACATTACCTCTGTCTCTGACTTAGTTAGCATGATAAATTCTAGAGCCGCAATATGTGGCCTTGACATCCCCTTTCAGGTTATGACAGCAGAACCAGGAACTCACCTTGAAAGAACTTACTTTTCAATAAGCACCTGATGCAGAGGCAGATGTCAACTTGGTCAGATGGAAATTTCCAAGTGTTGAAGCCTGACAGAGATCTTAATTTATTGTTAAGATCAGAAATATATCACCCCAGTCTCAGTCCTCTAGCTGCCTGTAAAATGTCAGTGGTCCACCAGCCTGGCAGATAGACCAGATTAGGAATGGGTTATGATAAGAAAATCTTCTATCGTTCAGGAATTTTAAAGGTCTTGAGGATCATACTGTTGACAGACCCTATTTTCTTGCCATTTTGCCTGTAGCATTGGCCAGCTGACAGATATCGCTGTAGGTCTCCAAAACAAATCCTTGACAAAAAATAAATAACACATTGACTTATGGCTCAGTTCAGTGCATTAGCTGGAAGATCTCTAATACTGAGTGATGTTTTGAAAAGGTCAACAGAAACAAAATTACTAACAGAAACGTGGAACATTTGTTTTTGACCTAGCACGGCCTGACGGCCCCTCATGACTCTGGCATTGACAGCTCTTTTGGCTCACGGTTTTAATTATCATAATTAATTTTAATCACCGATGGTGTTGGAGGCATTGCCACAATTTATACTTAGAATGAGAACAATTAAATTATGAACACATACACAAATGATTTATTGCAACGCATGGGCCACGGCCCAACTCCATAGTTGCTGCATGAGGCCACAGTAGCGTGCACATGTTCCCCTGGCAGGGCCACTCCTAAAGTTTAGACAGACCTCCAACATTGGTTACGTGCAAATAACAATTGGCCTTTACGATGCACCATTACATCTGCCACGAGGCTGTGAATCCCAACCACCGGGGTTTACTACTCTTAACATAGTATATGTCCTTAAGAACAGAGTGTATTTTATAAAGAGAGCAAGATAAATGCTTTCCTCCCTAAGGTATAACAGTTGTAAAAAATTTAGAGCATTGCTTTATTAAAAAAAAACAAAAAAAAAACAATTATAATATCGGAGGCAATGAGCAGAGACCGTGTCGCAAATTACTCAGCTCTGGCCCCTGGTGACGAGTCAAATCTAAGAGCACTTCTCCTCTGAAAATAAATGCAAATATAAATGACGGTAATAATTCATGTTGGGTTCAGCAAAGACGACGCATGGAAAAATATGGAAAGATATTTGCATAAGGCAATAGTTGGGATAAAATCTAAAGGCTGACCTACTCTGAGGTCACATGTAAGCCAACATGAAAGTGCATTGCTCCCATGTTCTTCGTCAAAGTCATGCAGAGTTATAGTCCGTGGGATACTTGCTGCTGTCCATTTAGGCAGTTGACTACCTTTGCAAACAAATATCAGTCATTAAGCAAACACTTTATTTGTCATTTTCTTTGAGAAGTGAATATTTGAGGACTATTTATGTTGAGAAATGCATATTATTATTCGTAAGGCTGGACCATATTTAATTGTGATTAATACTCAGACACTGATGTGGTTGTACCTGAGGTTGCAGCAAGGACTCATTTGACCCCTATTGCAAGCGCAGTGCTATATTCACTCTTTTACCTTGAGCAATGCGGGAAAATATGATTATTATTATAATTTTAAATGGAGAGCAGGAAGGACTAAGCACTAATTTAACAAGAAAAGAGCTAATATCACATTTTTTTTAAAATTGGCCATGCAATTCCTCCTTCTAACATGAAGATTAGCCCTTGCTTCTTTTACTCTGTGCAGTCACCCCATCAATCACGCACAGCAGTCAAAGTATGACACAGTCAATGCGCAGTTTGCTCATACAGATACAAATGCCCCGCCAACCAGGGATGGCTGCAAGAGAACGATGAGGCCAGCACATTTCAACCAGTTTAATGCGCATCATCCCCAGTGAGGGTTGTTACTGCAAACTTCGAACACCCAACCATGGGGCTCCCAGATGAACATCTAAGCTGTGAGCCACTCGGTGGCCCTTGCTTTTTATATGTTTGATAAAATGTTTTTTAAAAATCATAAATAGCACTGCCAAGTCAAAAATAGTGCATAAATAATAATAATAATAATAATAATAATAATAATAATACGATATATGGTCTCTCTTAGAAGTGCTTTGTCTCCCTCTACTGGACGAGAGTGAGAACATTCATTTCCTGTGCGCTGTGCGCGAAAGCCCTCAGTTCTGCATTTGTTTAGCCTGCGTAGCTGCGCGCAGCCTATGTCCCGTGTGCATGTGCGTATGCGTGTGTGTGTGTGTATGTTTGTGTGTGAGTGAGTTATAATGAGAGAGAGAGAGAGAGAGAGAGACCATGCTGAGGCACAGCTGTGTCCATGAAAGAAGAAAGGGAACAAATATGCATTAACAGGGTAAATTAAAGTCCTGTAGTGGTGGCTGGGGGTGAATGGGAGGGTGGTGGTGGATTCCGATCACTGCGTGAGTCTAAATTGTATTTAACTCCTCTTCCTTATTTGCTCGGTCCAAAAGTTTGGAATACTTCTTTCTCCCCAGGGCTGTTAGAATTCAGCCGAATGAGTCAATCATTCTGACTGTACTTTGACCAGGACACATAAGACTATTCCGCGGCTGGCCACACACCATCTGTGAAAACAGTTTGTTCAGAAGCATTGACACTAGGCCTGGACATCCTGCAGAGCTGACTCGGTCATGTCTCTGAGCCGACTTTCCTGACCTCATTCCAATCCTCCTCTCCTTCTGGCAACTCAAAAACATATCTGTCAACATCTGGAAAGAGCAGGCCTTACACCCATGAAAGATGTTTAAATTCACCAAAAACTATTTAGATATTATATTTATTTTCTCTTAAAGTATCTATTGAAATTATTTGCCACCAATTATTTGTCTGGTTCTCATGCATTTACTGTAATATAGTCTAGCATTTAGATTGTCAGAAAATTACATTTTGTCGCTGCCTACTGTTTTAGCATTGTGCAAATTAAAAAAAAAAAATTTTATATTTCAGAGATTCCGCACACGTCTGACTGCATGTTGACGCTGTGATACCGTGCGTGAGAGAGAAGAGGCTGATACAACTATTGGAAAACATTCTGCCCAACAAATGCATTAGACTAGATTTCCTGTATTCTGCCCTTATACTCCTATATACAGTGTAAGAGGTGTGCAAACCTCATGGGTTGACATCTATGCTCCCTGCAGGAAATTCCATCTTAAACAGGCACAGGTTGCTTTAGGATGTTTTCCTTTGTCCTAGGCTGTCAGCTAGACCACCAGTCTTATTGTTTGAGCCTTGAACACTCTTGACCAGCCACCAATCTGCTCTGACTGGCTGCAAGTTTCAAAAACACTCTTTACCTCTGCAGTAGGAAAGTTTTCTGAAAATAACTTTTATCATATTTGCTTAAACTGTCACTCTATACTGACAGTAGCACATGAGACAGGAAATCTGTAAAAATTAAATAAATAAATAAATAAATAAATAAATAAAATTTTAAAAAGTCATGTGCATTTGGCTTCTCCAAGTGCCTCTAATGGCATGTGCAAGAATCTCTCTGCCCAAACATAATGGATCAATCAGAGCCAGAAGGTGTTTCTCATGCAGTGTCAATCTTTTCTTATGCACATGCTGTCCAGCCTCCCTATTCTGCTCATGCTCTCTTGCTCGGTTTCAGGAGGAGCTTTGAGATAAAATGGCAGAGAAACAACCACCTGGAATGAAGAAATTTCCTATCCCTCCATTGCCAGCTACAGCTTACATGACAAAAACAAGCAAGCAGAAGAAGACGGATGAGCAACAGGCAAAAATAATGGCACTAAGGGAGCTGTGTCACAATTACTGCACATGCTCAGAACTTTGAACACTCTTAGCCTAATAAAGACACCAAACGAAGTGAATCTGCTTGACTGAAAAATCATAATCTTATTCCATTGTTGACAATCTGTCTTTGCTTTGTATTGTATGTATATATTTTAGTTCTCAGGCATTATGCTTCCGATATTAATAAGTCTTTCTTGGAAATTTTCCTAATGGAAATTTGCTGTAGATTAACCCCTTGATGCATAGAATACATACAAATGCCTTGGACCATTTGTTGGGATTTTTTGGGGGGTTGCAAGTGGGTGGTCTGTCTGTCCATTATTTTGGACATTATGCTTGTGGGATGCACACTGCCATCCAGTATTTTGGACATTATGCATGACAGAAATAATGTGAAGTTGAAGAAACCTGGTCATTGATATGCATGATGATCTATCTGTATTCTGGACATTGCTTTTATGAGCTATTTACTCGGTATGCATAATGTCCAATATTTTTGATAGAGCATAGACTCAGATGTATTCCAACAAATAGACATGCATTACATAGGTTATGTGTTTGTGCTATATAATGTATTTCCATCCCTCAACAGAAAAAAGTCTGATCAAAACTTGAACAATATAAGACTATTTCTGACTCTCGTCAACTTACCTCTTTCTTGTGGATGCAGCAACTGTGATTGTTTGTGGTAAATCATATGACTAATCAGAGAGGCACCTATTGAGGAAATTATTATCTGCAAATGTCCAGTAAAATGTACATTTTGTGTTTTCAGGGTATCTATGAGCCTAGAGAAAATAAACCCCACTTAACGTATGTCCAAAATATTGGACACCATGCAACAAAGGGTTAATTTTCATGCCGAAAATATTAATTAAATCCCACCACAAAGTGGATGTGGATATAGGAATGATAAGAATGTTGTCCTTCCGCGTGACTGTCCATCTGCCACGGTAATATTTTGGGCCAGAACTCTTAAACTTAACTCTTAAATTTTCTTCAGAATGACCAACTTCTGTCCTGTGATTTCTTAAAAATTATTCCAGAATGTAAAATCGCAGGGTTTATTCTTTAATTTTCTCAATATTTTTTTTTTTATTTTTTGCTGCCTGCATTTTTATAGAATTTACATGTATTTATCACCAGTTTGGTTCAGATTTTGGGCTGAAAGAATGGCAAAATAAACCAGATGTAACAGCAAAATGATGATAATTTGTTGGAATTTTCCTGAGAATCATTTCCTTGAAATCTCCTAATTTTCTTCAATTATTCTAAGATTTTTTAGGATACAGAAGGTCTCCTCAGAAAATAGAAGCACTGGTCTGCGTGAAAGCCGGCTGTCACTATTTCTGCGAAAAAATTAAGCATTATCTCTGTGTGCTCCTGCTGTAGCAATGAGACTGGTGACCAGTCTATTTGTCCTCCCATCATAGCAATGTGGGTTGAAAATCAGTCTATTTTCCTCTGGCAGCAGCGTCATGAAATTAAACGTTTTTTCTCATTTTTTTCTCCCTAATTCTGCCTGCTGTAAGCACAAGGTTTTCATGGCATTGTTATACACTTATGACTTTACCAACACAGGGTATCAAATCCTAGTCTACATTTAGTGGAATTGAATTATAATACTAAAAATCTCGGTTCATTCGGCGGAAGACCTATCAAGCAAAGTCCACTTTCTTCTCAATCCTACCAACTGCAGCTTTAAATCTGAAGTCCGAAACTTCAGTCATGGATCACTGCAGTGTCTGCTGTTTTTTACAGCGTTTCCACTCTAATAATTAATTTATGTCACTAATAGTTGAAAAGCGTTCACATAAAGCTATAATTAGCAGCTAGTTTGAAGAAGACCATAATAGCCTGCTGTCATTGTGGCCCACCACAACTGGAGTTAGACTACCCTGCTTCAAACCTTCTTTAAACAGCTAAGAATCCCATTTGGTTATAGTTGGAATTTTTAGCAGGGCAATAATACCTCCATCCTCTGCTGCCTTTCAGACAAGCTTTGCTCTTTGTATTGCTTCTGGAATATTCTTCCTTAATCCATGGAAAGATGGATGTCTCTACTCTACTCCTTTACTCAGAGTGCACACACCATTAAAGAGCATTTACTCGTCTCATAAAAGATAATCTAATCAGAGACCCATCTCCTTGGAACATCCATCTAGGATTGTAATGGGGCAGGAGTTTAAAAACAGAGCAGGTTGAATGCACTATCAGTTTCTGGGGGTAAGTGCATGTAATATACACGGACTGTCAGATGCTACTGTAAACAGGGATGCAATGTTTAGGTTTCATGGAGTGGGGGAGGTTATAATGCGCATGTCCGGCAGGGAAGCACTCAGGGCTATCCCTGGAAATTCCCTCAAGGTTCTCTATCCCTGCAGGTGTGTTTCCAGGGAGTCTTAATAGAGAGAAGGATAAAAACAAGCAGCCACCCCCCACCCCCTGAACCCACTCCAAAATTATGTTGGACAGTGGTGTGGGGCAGAAGGCTAGTCAAGCCTGTCAACACTGGCTGTGGTGGGGGTGCAGGGGTGGGATAGTCTCTTTAGAGCCACCGAGTAAGTTCTTTGCTCATTAAAATATATAAAGTTAATCCTGACACTGGAAAGACCTGCTGGTTTGCTGTTTTTTCTGTGTTTTTCTCACTTGTTGCTGTGATCCAGGATTCTCTGGCCCTTTGCTCAGAAAATAAAGAGGCATAAAATCATGAAAATATGGAAAATAAAGAGAAGCCATGGAAAAAGTTATGATGGTACTGCACACAAAAATAACTACAAAGGCCTGAATCTTAATTTAGGATATTCTGGCACAGCATGGGGGTTCCCTGCTTTACATATTGCAGTCCACCCTCTTCTTCCAAATTGTTAAACATCCAGAGAGCTAATCATAGGAAAGATTGACCTTTTGTATCCTTTCATTCAATAGTATTTCTTTCACAAGGGAGTAGGTTTGTATATGGAAGGTCGGGACATGTCCCTACCAATATTTTGGGAAGCGAGATTGTCCCCACCAATATTTCAGCAAACTCGTTCTTATCATCTTTCCAGACAAGCCATATAAGACCCAATTGTGGAGGCTATGTCTCCAAGACAACCTATTTATGCATTCTAGCATTTGATTGGTTGAAAGGGCGGGGCTAACTGAAGGCTAAAAGTCAAAAGTAAACTGACTATGCTATTCAGGTCATGAATATTCATTTTTGTCCAAAGCGGCACTTGAGGCGCGCAACTGGATCGCCAGCTTTGATTACATGTGTTTGCAATGGCTTACCCATAAATGAGAACCGTAATTTGGCATTTGTTCCAGATTTTTCTTCATCGCATAACTATAGCACTTTTCCCATGGCCCAACTCATGACAGAACATTGATATTACCTTAGGTACTTATCACTTTTGTGGAAATTTCATTGTCTGAGAGTGTGAGGAAAAAAAAGTCGCTCCATGTTAAGTCATGCTGCTAATATTTCGCCAAACTGAAAGCCAAGTGCAATGTTGGTTGAATAAGTGATCTAACTAGTCAGAAACAGATAGTTACTTAAAGTGAAAACTTGCTAGCTACCTTAAGTTAGTTTTTACTGGAAAATAATGTCAACGAATGTTAATTAAGCATGTTCGCTAGTTTCAACTAGCGCACCAAACCTGGTTTCTGTCACATGTTGGTTAGTAATCGGGTTGCTAGCAGTAGTAAATATAAGCCAGATGAATATGTCAAATTATGAGGTGAATTTCAGTGGAGAAATCCCGCGAAGGTGCCATTATTAATTAATTATTTTATATGCAGGAACCACAGCAGCAAGCTAGAGAAACAGAGCAAGCTGTTGAGGATACAGGTGTATCAGGGCTGCAGGTGAGGTCATAATTATGACTTGTTCTGTGGAATTATAGGGAAAGCATTAAAGTTAGTCTCATGATGTTCAGCAAATATAACCTTTGAAAGTCAAAATGTCCCAACCAACCTTGGCTTAGTGGGGGAAATGAAAAAAACACGTAATCGTAAATCAAACATGATCCAGTCCGATTAACGCTTAGTTTGCGGCTTGGCCAATTCATATTCGGTGGTCCATTTTGAGGTGTTTATGGTGGCTGCAATTGCGTTACCACATATTAAGATGATTAATAGAGGGGACTGTGAGCTGGCTTGCTGACATAGTTATATATCCACTCACTTGGTATCAATGTCTAGGTTACTAGATCTGAGCAGGTTTCATCGCTGAAATGGTTTGCAGCTGTCAGTTAACGTTGTGGCAAGTTTATGTATGTGGCATCTTTGTATGAAAATTTTGGAGGCACCTTACGTAGCATAATTAAAAAAAATGGAGAAACACTCATTTGGATAGTCTCTGTATACACTTAAGGCAGTATCTGCACTCAGATTTACAAAAATTTTCCTTGCATCACATACGTGTCCCTACCAAATCTCACATTAAACCTACGCCCTTGTTCTTTCAAGATATATTTCAGGGATGACTGAAGCCACAATGGACACAAAGATACATGCAAAGATCAAATTAACTTCTGCACACTGAAAGTATGATTTCATTTGGAGTAAACAAAGCAGCTCGCCTGTTGATTCTTCAGGTTCGCCCAGCAAAATTCCTTGAGTACTCTTAGGTCCGATAAATACATATTATCGCATGACCAGTTATCAGTCTTCATTTTTATACCTCTGTCAGGAGGTAATATATTTTCACCAGCGTTCGCTTGTTTGTTTGTTCATTTGTTTGTTTGCTCATCAGTTAATGGGATATCTCAGAGTTATGTATGGATGTCAATTAATTGTCTTTTTTTTTGTACTAACAGATACCATGCTAAGTAGGAAGTGAATTAATTTTGGTGGTCCAAATCATATTCTTGATCCAGCAACCCAAAGAATTTATGTGCACATGAAGACGGCACTGTTGAGACTCGTTCAACGCTCACATTATATGACAAATTCCTTTGCCAACAAAATTCAAAATATTGGCGGTCACGCGCTCTCCGAGAACTTTCTCGTTTCAAAGTATGGTTAATATTCCACAGAGTAACAGGGAGTTCTAATCACATGTATAGATATATTTACATTAGCATGTTTCCTCTCCAGAAAGTACCACAGGTTGAATGAAGGTATATCTATTTTTATTTATTTATTTATTGGTTTGCACACAATTAAGAATCAACAATTGAATAAAAGAGATAGAAACGAGTAGTAGTGCAGGTAGAGACAGGAAACCCTAGATGGGCTTATACAAGGTCTCATACCTAAGAAGAACATAATTCATATAAAAATAGCATAAAAAAAACAAAAAAGAAAACAAGTTTACAGATAAAATTACACCAAAGCAAATGAAATAGAACATAGAATACTGTAATGTGTTAGTATTGGCAATATAATGCCGTATTAAATATATACTTTTTTATAGAATTATAGCGTGACAATTTTCAATTAGATTTATACAGTTTACTATATAATACATAAATATACATAATAGGTGCAGGGCACCAATGATAAACCTAATGAGTTCAAAATAAAGAAAAAAAATTTTACATAAACCATATTCTGTAAACCAGTAATAGTGATATGAATGAGAGAAGTTTGTAAAGGTGTGTGTGTGTGTATGTGTGTGTGTGCGTCTGTTTACCTACCCTTATGGGGACCAATTGTCCTCACAAGATATGTAATTCCAGATTTCTCTGTAATTGTGGGGACATTTTCAGGTCCCCTCAAAAAAATTGAGCTATTTTAGGGTTAAGGGTTAAGGTTAGGGTTGGGATAAGGTTAGGGTTAGGTTAAGGTTAGGATTAGGGTTAGGGGAGAAAATAATCCATTTTATTGGTATGTAGTGTTGAGGGTTAAGGTCAGGGAAAAGGGTTAGGGAATGAATGGAAGTCTATGGAATGTCCCCACGAAACATGACAACAAACATGTGTGTGTGTGTGTGTGTGTGTGTGTGTGTGTGAGTTATGTGAGAGTTTGATTCAGCAGAGAGTTTCTGAGCTTACGTTTAAAAATATTAAGTGATGAGGATTCCCTGGCAGTAGTAATATGATTGTTCCATAGTATAGCTCCTCTGTACCGAATTGAGAACGGAAAATTCATGGGACGATGGTATGGAAGGTGAAGGTAATTTGAATGTCTTGTTTTATGTGAATGAATGTTATAATTAAATTGAAAGTATGCCTTGCATGGTGTGGGGAGCGAATCTGGGATATGTATACATCTATAGATAAAAGAACATGTTTGAAATGCGTTGATATCAAATATAGAAAGTATTTTCAATTTATTAAATAAAGGAGCAGAGAGCTCAAATCTGTTGGAAAAAGTCGCCAATCTGACAAATCTTTTTTGCGCAATGTGCAGACAGTGGAGACTGGAGTTGTGTGTACTCGCCCATATTATATTACCATAAAGAAGATATGGGTAGATTAAACTGTAGTAAAGAGTTAAAAGACACTGTTGATTAACCATAGTACATATTTTTCTGAGGATACCAACCGATTTCATTATATTATTACAGACCATATGGACGTGTTCTTTTCAATTGAGTTTCTCATCAATTATGATACCGAGAAATTTAGCCGATGAGACCTGTAGAAGTTCATTACCATTAATTAAGATTTTAGCACTGTTGGGATTGTATTTCTTTTTCTTTTTTATATTTAATGACAGCTTGTTCTGCTGAAACCATTTTGCAATTTTTTTCCATATCTTTTTTTGCTTCTGCAATAAGGGAATTAAGGTTTATATGAGATAGAAATAAATTGGTATCATCGGCAAAAAGTAACGGAAGTACAGTGGAAGCTGCAGCAGCAATGTCATTGATATAAATTAAAAATAGCAATGGTCCAAATATTGATCCCTGGGGGACACCGCATAACATTTTGGATCTGAGTGAAGCCCATCCATTTATAGAAACATATTGTTCTCTGTCATTTACGTAGTTAAATACCCACCTGAAAGCATGTTCATGAAAACTGTATTTGTACAACTTTGCCATAATATTCCATGGTTTACTGTGTCAAAGGCTTTTGACAGATCCAGAAAAATGCCCAAAGCATATTCATTATTATTGAAGGCAGAATAGATTTTATCTACAAGGTTTAATAATGCAATATCCGTGGAGTGATTCTTGCAGAATCCATATTGATGTGCATATAGCATATTCTGATTATTTAAATGATTCAATATCCTTGTATATATGAGTTTTGAAAAACAAGGAAGTATGGATATTTGGCTGATAATTTGTAACACAACATGGGTCACCAGACTTAAAAATTGGGGTCACTTTGGCAACTTTTAATTCACTTGGGATTACTCCAGTTTCAATTGACTTGGTAAATATGTATGTTAATGGTTGGGCTATTGAGGTACATGCCAGCCTCACCAATGACGCGGGGATCTCATTATGACCTGCTGCTGAATTATTCAATTTACCAATTATTTTCTCTTTTTCTAAAACATTGGGAGGGTCAAACTGCGATAAAACAGGGTAATCATTCTTAATAGTATCCAAAGGATTCCCAGGAGTAGCTTTTATCTTTTCTGCTAGAGAGGTACCAACATGATGAAAAATTTATTAAATTCACAGGCTATTTCAAAAGGGTCATTCAAACATCCTGTTACACCCTTGAATTGAGAAGGGCCCTCTGATTTCTGATTTTCCCTTGTTTAGAAGCCGATTGATGGTCTTCCATGTTGCCTTAATATTGCAGGATGATTCTTTGAATTTTTCTGTGTAATATTTCTTTTTGGATATGAGAAGTAGGTGAGTGAATTTATTCTTGTACTTTTTGTAATTTGTCAAGTTTATAGATGTTGGCTTTGATAAATATAATTTGCATAGTTCATTTTTTTTTTACTTAGGATTTTTAAGGCCAGCAGTAAACCATGGTTTATAATTGCTGTCAAATATTCTCTTGCGTGGTTTTACCAGAGGGAAACAAGTGTTAAAAACTGATTTAAATGAGGATAAGAAAGCTTGAAAAGCTAAATCTGGATCTATTTGGTTATACACATCATCCCAATGAAATATCATCAATCAACTTCTTAAAGCGTTCAATATTTCTATTGGTAAATAGTCTGCATTTTTTTTTTTTATAGCTGCTTCCGTGCACTTCATAGGAAACAATGTTATTTGGAAAATCGGCAAATGTTCAGATATATCAGTTAAAAGCAGACCACTTTTGGATACTTCTCTCAGGGAATTAGTAAAAATGTTATCAATTAGAGTTGCAGAACTGTCTGTCAGTCTTGAAGCTTTGAGTATAAGAGGATACGCGAAGTTTGAATATATTTATAAAATCAGCTCTCTGTGAATTGCTATCTTTTTTGAATAAATCTATATTATAATCACCTAAAAGAAAGCAGATTTTGTCCTCCTTACTTATGATGTCTAAAGTTGTTGCAAGGGCATTATTGAAACCGTGGATACTTTCATCAGGTGGGCGATATATACACCCAATGATCACCTTCTTTCCATTAAATATACTACTTGAAACAATTTCTAAGAAGAGTGATTCTATTTCAGAACAGTCTGATTTGAGTGTAAGATCTTGTCTCTCAGTAAAGTGAATTTCCTTCCGAATGTAAATAGATACTCCACCACCCATTTTCTTATTTCTGCAGAGGTGTACAGCATTGTATTCAGGTATGTCATAATATTTTACTACCACTTCTGATAACCAAGTTTCTGATAAACCAATGACAGAGAATTTGTGTTTTAGACAAGACAAATAATGCATTAACTGATCATAATGTTTGGAAGGCTGGGCACATTTAAATGAAATGTTGAAAAAATGCTGTGGTCAATGCTTGAAAGCTCAGTATACAGTTTTGTGAATTGCTCTTCGTCATAATAGTTGCAGTCTGGCTTTCCACCAGATAGTTATAAGCAATTTGAGTCCGGATCGAAACAATCAGTACAGTTATTTTTACCACTGCTACTGTCGATGCAGTCAAATAAAATGACAGGCAGAGATTTTATGTGCATGTCAGTCATGACGGGAGGTGTTTGTGTAGCCATCAGATTACTCTTCAGGTGGTTATAAGTTTGATGTCAGAAATTTGTGGAATGTGCGAGGGGACCCTGTTCATGTCATGGAACTTCTAACTCAGGTGTTGAGACTCAGAGAGTTGGTAGTTAAAGCCTGGTGTAGCCAAAATAAGATCAGTGAAGCTGCTGGGCCTGTAAGGGTTCTGCTCTGAGCACCAGTGATGTGCATGGAGGACAGGAAGTTGAGGACTGGACTCAGGTGCGAAGATGGACTTGGTTCTATTATTATGCCTTCAGCACAGCAAGAAGACAAAGCAGGATATAATACAAAATAACAAGGAATCGAGGTTCCTGGTAATAGAGTTAAAGTGCTGATATTAACAATGAACAGCACTAAGTTCAAGTATAATATATACACGTGAAACGTGGGAGATAAGTCTATACAAGACTAGTGAGTAAATACAGGTTTGTGGCTTACAAGACTTCGCAATGACAAAGCTCGGTCTTAAATGGCACAACACTACCACACAGTGGAAATGAACAACAGGTGCATGCAGTGATTGTGGAGCTGAAGAATGCGGTCCGGGTCCTAATAGACCAGTGAGTTGGAAGGCTGGAGGTGTGGCCTTACAGGGCCCTTAATCTTAGGTCACTCCCAAGGGGATTGGTTCCTGCATAGTCTAACCAATTATAAGTTGCTTTGGAAAAATGTGTTGGCTAAATTGTAATGTACTGTCACATTGTGCTCTGGAATGTATGAGTAAGGAGCTGTAAATATATTTCAAGCTGAAATAAGGCTCCTGTGTAGCAGTGCCTGTCATTTACTGACATCTGTGTGTAACCATGAGTCACTGAAGTTACTGGGGCTCTGTGAAGGATAATTTTGATTAGTATCTGCAGGCAGTGCTGTTGTAAGTCGGGTCAGACAAACTGAGGGTCTGCATGTATGTTTAAAGGGGCCATTGTTTTCAACTAGAGGAACTCTGAGAGTGTTAACCTCTGCTGAGGCAGCACAGTTGAAATCTTCCTGAGTGAACATGGCTCAAAAGAAATTTAAGGATAGGTTCCATCCCTGATGCCAGACCAATCAACCAACAAAATTTGAGTGATATCACTGGGAGCGAAGTTCAGTTATCGCATGTCATAGGATTTCAAGATGGTTGCCGTGGTGGCCATATTGTTTGACCAATCGCGGTCAAAATCAGTAGGGTCCATCCCTAATGTAATAGCAACCCTCCCACAAACAAACAAACAAACAAACCAACGCTGGCAAAAACATAACCTCCTTGGCGGAGGTAATGAATGAACGGCTAGCATCTGCTAATGAGTGGTTCAGGCCTCAGAGCCAAAGCCTAGACGTGCTGTGGAGAACATGACTCACACACACACACACACACACATACACACTCGCACACATTTATGAACACTGACTCCTTTACTCACACACACACATATGCACACGCACATACACAAATGCACATACACACATATCCACTCACAGACACACATACATAGACACAGCTCATGCACATACACACTACTACAAACATACACGCACTCACACATATGCATGTGTGCAGACTTACATACATGTCCACACACACACACACACACAATCAAACAGCAGGCCAGACTTATCGCCATCTTTCATTGACTGGGGCCTCTGCATTTTTTGCGCACTTATCATTTCTAATATTTACAGATCCGTTTGTTTTTCTTGAAGTCCCACAGCTGGGCTAATGTTCCCTACTTGCCCTTGTGATCTCTCCTCCCCCCTGACTGAAACAGATGTTCTCCTCTGTTTCTGCTACCCTTTTCCCTCTCTTCTTCCCCTCTTCATTCAGAGCATTTCCAGCAGGGGTGTCAGTTAAACAGAGCACTCTTCTCCTCAGCTGGGTTCTGGCAAAGCAGGCTCACCGAGGGTCCGCTGCTGACCCGAGGTCCACTCTGATGCGCTGTAAACAAGCAGAGAGCCGAGTCTGGGGTCTGAGCTGGAGCCAGGATCTCTCAACAGTTAACCAGTGGGGGTATGTGGATCTACAGGGACCAGATACACTCTGAGGGGCCAAGGGTGACACACACACACACACACACACACACACACTTTTTGCACTGTCTTTCTCTCTCTCCATTACACGCACTCTCTTATTCTCTTTCTCCCTCACATACACACTCTCCCTCTCTCTTTCTCTCTCTCCTTCTCCCTTACACACACATACACTCTTTTTCTCTCTCCCTCATGAACACGTTCTCTCTCTCCTTCTCTCTCTGTGCCTCCTTCACCCAAACACACAAACAAACCTGCCCTGGAGAGAATTAAGGAGGACGGCCTATGTTTTGATTGGCTTCCATTCAGGGCTCCTCTGTTTTGCTTCTAAAACAGTGTGGTTATGCAATAACCTGCAAAGGCCCCTTGGGAGTGTAGCCCCCTATCAAAGGTGCACCGCAGTCTTGAAGGGCCACGGACGTGCCCCCCTCAAAGGCCAGCTCTAACCCCCTCCACCCCAGGCATGTATCTATGCTTACATCCTCTAACTGTTTATGGACATCACGGCAGGAACCCCCCACTCCGACCCCGTCCCCAGCTCGGATTTCGGCTCTGCGGTGGCTCGGCATAATGTAGCAAAAAGCAGTCCTTCGATCCCTCCTGCTCCATCTGTCTCTGTAGCAACTCACATCGGAGGCAAAGGGCACTTCCTGACAGGCACTCCTAACATGTCCAGTTGTCTGCCCAGAGTGTGGTCTCCTACTTTACAGAGGAACTGTTCAAGTCTCTCAAGATCACATCTTAGCCTTGGCTTTAATGAAATAAAGCAGGATCAGTGACATTTGTGAACCGGTCAGCTGTTTTTTTCCTACATCCCTCCTTTGCTGCGGTCAAAGAGAATATTGCTAATACAACCTTAGAAAATAATTCTCCATAACATACCATTTTATTATCCAAAATTAGGCGATCTCTTTTGAAAATTTTCTAATGTTCTCCTCAAAAAAGCCATCTGCCAGTCAGCAATAATTGGCCCCCGATTGTTTGTTTTTTGGCGTGTTGATTGTCATGTTTGTCTGTCTGTCTCTTTCACTCACACTAGCATCCACATTTCGTGATGTGGTGAAATTTACACCACAAGAAGCCATAGGAAGAAGGGTTTCAGTTTTGGAAGGTCAAGGTCAAAGGTCAAGGTTGTTGAAAAGGTCAAAAACACATTTGGGCCAATATCTCTCTTCAGAAAATGATAAAGACATGGGACCGATGCCAAAATGTACAGTCTTGTCTTTTGTTTTCTAATTTTTGCAAGCGTCACTCAATAACGGATTTCACTTGTTTGTTTTTGGAATGGTGCCGATTAAAGGCTCACATTTGGGAAGGAAACAACACAGGTTTTCCCACAGCAGCCTGATTCTTGTTCAGCGGCAGGTGCAATCACACGGCCCAGCATTCTCTCACTCTCTGGCTTTACAGATCTGAGCTATATTTAAGAAGCAGGTGCACCCATCCATCCATCCATCCATCCATCCTGTCATTTTCTATTATTCCTGGTCAGGGTCGCGGGGGGCTGGATCTATCCCAGCATACACTTGGCGAGAGGCAGGAACACACCTTGGACAATTCGCCAGTCAATTGCAGAGCACACATACCATCTGAAGAGTTTGTTTCCAAAAGGCAATATATCCATTTTACTCGTTTTGAGTAAATAAATTTTGTCTATGTTGGCACCTATTGCATTTTATAGAAAAACACATACTTTGGCCATGGAAAAATATGCCTTATAGCAGTGTTTCCCAAACTTTTATCTCTCGCGGCACACTGTTTTACTATGAAAAATCTCTCTCACTGCATTTTGGAAACAAACTCTTCAGTTACTCAAACACTCATGCATCAGACCTATGGGTGAATTTCTCTCCATTTATCTTGACATACCTGCCTTTGGAGTGGTTAAGTACCAACTCCAAACAAAAGGGAAAGGGAGCGAGACATCAAAATCCAAAGCAAAGCAATCTGTGACAAGTCGAAATGAAGAATGGAAGAGCTCACAGCGGAACATAATGTCAGCATGGGTGTTGGGATGGGAGAAAGAGAGGTGTCAAGCCCTGAATGATTTGCACTGGATTTTCCCATCTTTACCTCACCTTTCCCAGCTTTGTCTGGCTGTTTCCAAGCACCAAACACAGCCCCCTATATGTGAGCCATCTGCAGGCCACACAGCAGCCATACCCAGAATTTATGCTCTTTTTCCGGGGGTGAGCCTGGTGTTTGTGCATGTTAATGAATGAATAAACATTGCATTTATATAGCACCTGCACATAGACACCCAAATTCCTGAACAGTCACATGGGGAGATCTCATCTCACCACCAATATGAGGCACCTGCCTGGATGATGTGACAGCGGCCCTTCTGTTCAAGAATGCTCGAAACACATCTGCTGAGACAGACGGGGAGAAGTCTATGAGCATAACAAATTAAATTGGAATGATTTGGTGGCAGGTTGAAAGAGCCAGTTAGGAATTTATCCAGGACACTGGAAAATCCCCTACTCTTGTCGTAGAGTGTCACAGGGTCTTTATTGACCACCGTGAGTCAAAACCTTGATTTAACGTTGTATCCGAAAGTCGGTGTTTCCTGCAGTACAGTGTTCCCATCACTGCCTTAGGGCATTGGGGTTTATTTCACCAGAGGGCAGAAAGCCAACTACTGGCCCAATGACACCACTTTTAGCAGAAATGTAGTTTTCCCAGAGGGTCTCTCATCCAAGTGGCTGGAGCAGATTGAGGAGTCTGGTATGGCTGCTGTTCACTGGAGTACCATAAGAAAGCAGCAAGCCTTCAGATCGATGTGAGCATGTATGTATGCAATAGAGCAATTATTTCTTGCGTGCTTATGTGTGTGTGTGTGTGTGTGTGTGTGTGTGTGTGTGTTTTCATGGTCATACGGGGTATTGTGTTCTTTTATATCTTTTTTCTTTATCAGGAAGCCCCATTGTGACTCAATCAAGGGGGACCTTACACATATTAACAGTGCAAATTGATGGAAACCAGACAAGTCACAAGAGAAACAAAAGTGAAAGATCTAAAAAAAAAAAAAAAAAAACCCATGACTTTCAGTGGAAGTAATAAACAAAAATCATTTAAAATTGTGTGGTATTATGGTATTAAAGCAGCACTAATGGTATTTATACCATTAGAATGGTATTAAAGTGTTCATATCAAGTTGGTTCACAAAATTCCAGTATTCAGTTTTTTTCGTGCAAGGTAGTTTAAAGACATGAGCAAATGACCCGTGTGCAGGAACGAAACTGGTCATTGCAGTGATTAAAATCCTGGTGATGCCATTCAAGGTAATGAGAATTGGCATTAGGAACTGAAATTCCTAGGACCCAATGTTTACAGCCTGGAGGTACGCTAACCCCGAGTGTACCACCACTTTCATCCATCCGCTATCCGTGCTTAATCCAGCCCTGTGAAGCGTTTGAAATTAATTTACAATTCTACAGTAATATGGCTCCATTGTAACATGCAGGCCAACAGTAGAGCCCCCAGTGACACAGTGATAGATCAGGGTTTAATTCTCTGGCAGTGTAAATGAATTACACTTGTACACAGTATACTCACTTTAGTTCTTATATTAGAAGGTCAAGGTGATGACAGAGGGAAAGAAATAGCTAATATCACCACACCCGAGAAATTTTTCATTTTACCTAAGACAAATCTGTTTCTTCCATTTTTGACAAGAAGCTCTTTGATGAAGGAGCATTAACTCACTCCAAGTTTTCAGCGGCACTTCTTACATTTTTTTTGGTTTGTTGAGCCGCAAGAGTTTCAGAGCCTGAAGTAAAATAAACTCTCCCTCTCAACGTCTTTCGGCAAACATGTACTCACCATGCGTGTTTTCTCACAGAAGTCGCACATTTCACACAACACTCTGTCTTTTAAGCGGTCCCGGCACCGCCCAACTTCCCCGCTTTACTCTCCCATTCGGACCCGTCCAGGCCAATCAACAGCAGAACTTTGGGAATTTACGTGAGGACAGACGCAGCAGCCCATGAGCTTTCCGGCTCTCTCTCATCTCCAAACGAGAAATCACCTGGGTAAATCTTGCAGCCAGCTCGGCTTCCAAGGGCTCAGTTTATGATGATCTCAGTGACGGTTTTATGACTGTTTGTTCAACGCCGCTGTGCAAACTGCTCTCACGTGGCTTGCAAGCGCCCCGGTTCTTTATCTCGTTTGCTCCGAGGCGCACTTTATTGGCTTAAACCCAGTCCGTAACTCTCGCCCCTTCTGTCTCAGGAGTCCCATTTAAGCCACCTGATGACAAACAGGGGAGAAACCTTAGATTTTTCAAAAACATTCCCACATTGCAACACGGTGCAAGGCAATTAATTCGCAAAACAACGGCAATCTGGCGAGGGATTTGCCCAGGCTGTTGAGTAACAACTACTTTTTAATTTTTTATTTAATTTCTGAAATAAAAAAAAACGGTTTTTCAGTGCTGTTATGAATAATAAGGTAGCGGTGGTGCAGCCATGCAAATGCTGATTGTAATGAAACAAATCTCAACACAAAGCATTGATTGCTATGCCTACGCCTGCCATAGTTTCATTCACTCGAAAAGTTGATCTTCGAACCCCATATACGACTGACCTTACGCAATCATGACCTTTTACCCTATGACCTTCAAAACCTAATCAGTTCAGCTACCCCCCGTGGGGAATTTGATTTGGAGAATATCCCTCATCTCCTTCAGTAAATATAAAGTGGACAAGATATTTGTGATGGATGGCGTGACAGACACACGCACAGATGGACAACCAGAAAACAGCGTGTCTTCGCCACTGTTTGTGGTGAAGCCATAATAATAGTTCACTGTGTGTCTTCATGCATAAGAATTTTGGGTGGGACTTACAGTAATCTGTAGTCACGAAAGGCTCTGCTCGTGGCTCGATCACCACCCTCAGCATCTGTGTAATCTTGTCGCCCGGTTGGTGTCACAATGCTTTTTATCATCCGTATATTAGTGTGCAGTGTACACTTAACAAAATGAAAATAAATCAGAAACCAAGTATTATTCAAGTATTTATTTAATGTAATATTGGATCATATGAAAATAAGTAAACAGATAACAAAATATATGTTGTAGTAAAAACAAAAATAATAATGTCTTTTTGAGAAAAAGTCAATATCTAGTGTGACCACCCTTTACTTTGACTACAGCATTTAATTTGTCAGGCATAGTTTTCACATATTTTTCATTTCCTCACTCACTAAACCATTCCATATGGTTTGAAGTTCACTCAAAAGAGATTATTTCAATGTTACATCAGATTTGCTTAATCAGATTAAGGCCTGGATTTTTATCTGGCCAAATCATAACTTTTATGTCACCAGATGTTTCTTTCCGACTAAGATAATTCTTGCACAATTTAGAACCGTATTTAGGGTCATTATCTTGTTGAAAATAAAATCCCTGACCGGTCTCTTTCCAGATAGCAATGCGTGCCTCACAGTGGTGCTGTGATACCTCTTTTGATCCATGATTCCGTCAGTTTTTATGAGATCACCAGCTCCTTTCAAGCAGACTGAACTTCAAACCATAATATTACCACCTCCGTGTTTTACTGAAGGGGATAAATAGTCATTTTTGAAACGTTCTCCAATTCTACAGCGAACCTAAGTTCCGTGATTGGGTGAGAAAATTTCTGATTTTGATTAATCGGTATACAGGACTTGTTACCCAGTCCATTGGTGTCCAATCCTTGAATTTCTTGGCAAACTCAAGTGTTTTTTTGATGTTGCCAGCTCTTGGCAGCAACACAACCAATCAGCCCATTTTCACACAGGCGTTCAGAAATAGTAGATCTTGATACTTTCATCTCTTCACTTCCGGCACTATTAATATCATCACAGAGTTGTCCTGCTGTCAACTGCCAGTTTTTTTTTTTTTTTTACTTATCATACACAGATAACGAACATAAGAGGCACTTAACTTCCGTTTTGCTCCTCTATTGCCATTAGTTTTCTGCAAACCGATCTCTTTGAAACACTTGATGGTGTTTCTTACAGTGCCATGGCAGCATTTCATGTCTTCAGCGTCATGTAAGGTCACAATGGGGTGACAAACAATCTCAGAGAGCTCCTTCTGTTGTGCCATAGTGTTCAACACTGTGACACTGCTCAAAGTTCATGTCACCTAATATACTGGAACAACTGACCATCATAGGTAATTTTGAAGAATAATGTTGCCTCACCCAGTTTAAACAAATTGTAGCATCAATAATCATGGAATGAGCCTTCGAACATGCATTCAGCTATGCAAGGGTCAAAAAAAAGATTTGTGGCAACTTTCAATTGTTATAAAAAAAATTTATGTTTTCATTGGTTTTGTATTTTAGCCATATTTTTACCTGAGTGTACTTGTGGGAATGATTTTTTTGTGTTTTGTTTCGTTTTCATTGCCTACAATTGTATTTTTCGATACATTTTCACCAAAAAAATTAAAGAGAAGTAAAACATTAGGACCTCTTTATTTCAGGAGTGCCACACGAACACATATCTCCCAATGCTTCTTGGCGTCTTACACTGCTTACCAGATCAGCAGGCTTTACTTAATCACCAGATGGAAATATGGGCACGGAGGCACATGGGTCGTGGGGTGGGAATGGGGTTGGGGGAATCCCAGATTTCACAGGGATTTCCAATGCTATTTATAGGAAATGTGAATAGTACAATTTGCAGAAGTTTACGGATATAAACTGGTGGTCGTCTCCGTTGGGAGTCTTCCTTTTACTGCTTATTTTCTTCCTGACCTTTCGAGAGCGACGGGGGCAATGGAATCTTTCCTCTGCTGCCGGGTGATTTATTTTCCATCCGCTGAACCAGAAAATGCGTACCGCCAGTCGCTTCATCCTACCTTCTCCGCCAAGCTCCGAAACGACTACCATATGGGTCTGGCAATGTGTTCCTCCGCACTTTTCACTGGGCACACTTTTGCTTTTGTTTTGATATGTTTTCTTATTTTATTTATTTATTTATTGATTTTATTTTGGTGTTCAATTCACATCATTATAATCCATCAGCCACAGGCAGAACTAGCCAGTGTGTTTGTTTACCAAACAAGACTGGCTACTGAAGCTGTTCTCCAGCATATCAATGAGGAAGAAGGGGAAAGAGAGTGGGAGATAATGACAAGATAATTACAGAGAGAGAGAGAGAGAGAGCTCATGGGCTTTAGTATATGGGTTTTTTGCTTCCCACCAGTCCATTCTCTTTGAATCAAAGGCGATTTCACTAACAGTATGTGCCAAGACACTATCAAATAGTGTTCCACTGAAGATGCATTATGGTCAGTTAGGTTAATGCCACTTTATTGTACAGCGTTATCGGAACTCGGCCTGAAGTGACTTGCCTCTTTGAACAAAGGTTACAAAAATACCTGTGTGAATCCAGCAACTGCTAGGCATGACTGTAAAACCACCAGGACTGTCTCTGTTGAGCTGAGCAAAGGGTCAAGAGAAGAGGTGACGATGGAGCCACCGTGGTTCCTTCTAGAAGTAATGTTAGAGTATAGTGATGTCAGAGGTTGATGCTACACCATAATGGCTCTATTCAGCCTCAAATTTGGGGCTCCAAATGGGTGTTTCATACACTCCGACTGCATCGTGACTAAATTATTGACTTGGACAATGTGAACTACCTAATCTCATGTTCTTCCCTGGTCGGCGTGGGTTTCCTCCTGGTACTGAGTTTCCTCCCACAGTCCAAAGGCGTGTGCACTGTATAGCCAAAAGTGTGTGGACACTACACTTTACTGAAACCTCATTGACCTACGTATAAAACTGACATTTTTAAATACTACATATCTTTCATTTTAATTGAATATGGAATTAACAGGTCAGTATGAGTAGATAAGACAGACTTTATAACCATATGACCCATGTGGAAAATTGGCCTCTGAAAACTGTAGGCTGAAGCTGTCTGTTGAAAGTCTTGCAATTCTCCTCTTGCTTATATCAGGCTGTGCTAACAGACTGCCCTTCAGTCTCTACAATTGCCCAAGTGACGTATGTAGCTTGTTACCAGATGAAGGTAGCCTTGGTTTATGCGGAAGTGTTCAACGGGTAGCATATTACAATAAGGTCCACATGAACTGGCAATATTTATTGTAGTTGTCGACATTAATTCATGATGGAACAACTTTCCAGTTGTTAGTAACTGCCTCAATTCATGGCAAATCATGTGGACTCTATTGCTAACTGTTACCCACTGAATTCATCAAGAGTTAAAAGAAGGTGAGGTTCAAAGGTTGACGATCATTAAGATCATGCCAGGCATTGCAAATGCCGCATGCATATTGAACTATATATTTAATTTTTTGTGTTTAAATTGTATCATCAAATTAAAGCAATATGAGGTGAATGAATAATAGCTTTCGACATTACCACTGCTATGTTTCCATTAGCACACTACTGTGAATTCATCCTGAACCACTAAGCAGAAAATGGGTCATGCTTTAGGAAAAAAGTTACGCTCAGTAATCTGAAGCATACCAACATGATATACTGAGTGGCAACAAAATTATTTGTTCATGACAAGATTACATTTTATTTCTTTTTGACTGCTGTTAAGGATATAGATACAGTATGTTTTATGTGAATTGCTACCCAGGCAAATTGATTCTGGAATTGATTTATGAAGTCCCGTGGTTTTAGAAAATATGCAGACCTTTAGTTTTCACATTGGCAGATGATTGTTTTCAAGACTCTTGGTAGACTTTTTGATGTTGGGTAAATTCAGTCCAATGTAGGCATTGCAAAATTATCCCACTTCCAGGTCATATCATGATTAGTTGAAAAGGATTAGTTGAAACTGAAAAGGATTCCAACGGCCATGAGAAGCATAACAACAATATTTTAAAATCAATGTAACTTTCAAACATGAATAATTAAATTGTGGACTGGACAGAACTGTTAAAAGGCACTGGTATGACTCAAGTCAATATGTGTCGGGGAAATATTCCAAACCTTTGAACTCACCATTGAATGGTGAGCACTTAATGAGGCCGAAAGTACAAAGTAAAATGTCTAGTGTTAAATCAATTATTACTGTATAAATATGCATTAATATGGACTCTTTTAAAGTTAAATGAACAATGGACACCACTGTGTGTGAAACCAGGAACCCACAAGAATAACAGTATTATGAGTGCGGCTGTCTTACCCTCCTCCTTGAGTGCTACTTCAGCCTTAAAGTACAAGTTAAACACGAAGTAAACCATTGCATGAGGTTCTTATTTGTGTCGCTAGGTGGAAGTATCAGGTATGGCAAATTAGGATTGAAGTGAACATCTCTTAGAACAGGGTTAGGACGAAAGCACAGTTATACCTCTATAACCTGATTGGTATCTGCCACGGGCCAGTTACGTTCCTATGATGCAACAGGGCTTTTTTTCTTTCAATACAGTTTCTCCGGCAGTATGACTCGTGACCACCTCTTCAACTCCAGTCAATAAAAATGTGATCATCGCCCAGAATTGATTAAAATTAAATTATTTCATCTTCAGCGGTTTTGCATTTTCCAATCTTACTGTCGTCCTAAAAAGCCATTTATGTCCATCTCATTTATAGTTCTGTGGTCAGCAGAGCATAAAACAAACAGTAGAAGTACTGAACTGTGTAAACTGCTTTTGGAAAAACATGCTCAGTTGCATTTTTCTCATCGAAAGCACTGAAATAAAACTAAATGAGAAAAACCTCTTTCAGTTAAGAAGGCGAGGGAACAGCAGTTCAAAAATGTCCCTTTCACGGAGCATTGTCACAGAATAACAGAAGGAATATTTTGGTTTGATATTTCTATTTTATCCTAACCAAAATATTTTCATTGTTTTCAGTGTACATTTTCACACTGCTGATTTTGGAGAGAGTACAAGTCCAAGAAAAGCTGTTGGTGTCTTGGTGTCAACAGCTCAAGTGAAAATCTCACAGAACAAGCTTAAAAGTACATGATTAACTAGCTTTCTTAATAATCAAATGATGATGGCTTCTTGCTGGTAAAAAAAAAATGCTGGGTGAAGTTAAATCTGTCAGTGAGCAGGTAGGAACGCGCACACACAAAAGAAGCATTTCAAAATACAAAACTTTTATAGAACATTTATTTCAACTTCAGAGAAAGTCAGACTCAGACTAAGAGAGTGGTCAGTTTGACTCATGCATCTCTTGGCTCCATACCACCAAGCCGCTCTGAAGGCTGTAGTTGCCAAATGTTAACATAAGTCGGCTTAAATCAACGGCATACAGACATAGCTCAAAAGGCGTGACAGAAAATACTCCCCCCTCTCTAACCCTGAGACTGATGTGTCTTTCCTGTGGGGGTCCACTGAGGATTCTGGGAGGAGAGAGGAGGAGTGCAGTTTGGGACATGGAGTCCAAATGACTGATGGGTAAGGCAACTGCCCAAGATGGGACAGGCATGGGATATATGTGTTTGGACCATCAAGATAAATAAAGAACTGGAGCCAGCTTCCGCTTACCAGTTCTATAGCTCCCCAAGGGAGCCTCTCAATTTTCTAAAGATGCCTATTCATGCATTGGAACTAATGACTTTTTTGGCACCAAAGCATAAACACTGGGTACAGGAAGAGATGAATTCGGGCAAAAATTGAATCAGAATCGTTTTCTTTTGAGCTCTGTAAAAAAAAAAAAAAATCAACCCCAGAGGATAATGAGTTCACTGTAAATTCACTTACAAATATGACATTTTTGTAAAAGAACTATCCAAGGTAAATAATTTTTTCTCAATGACAATTTCAAATGGACTTCAGAGAGGTGATTTGCTCTTTGGTACCAGACTTGATAAGCTGCAATACCGCCAGTGACCACTGGGGGATTGTTGGTGCCTGACAAGACTGCATGGAGGCAGCCTGGAAGATCATCACTTATTTTCATCTGCTTAAACGAACATTTAGGGTTCAAGCCAGAGTTAGATTTACAGTTAGGGTTAGGTTTGGGGCTAGGGGTAAGAGTTAAGATTAGATTTGGGCAAAGCAGTGACGACTTGCATCAACCAAAGCTGTTTACCGTAGATCAGATGACAACCAGCCTGGAGACTCTCATCTCATGCCCTCCCGCCTCATTCCCTCTCGCCTGGTGCCATGTAGCCATGCCCCCAGAGCTTTTCATTAGGGTTGGGGGGGGCTTCAGGCAACAGGCAAGAGTGCAGTAGAAGAGAGGTGGCCAGAAGCTCCAGGCTGCATCCTTACCTGTCTCATCCCTGATCACCTGATGCATACAGTGCCTTGTCCTCTAGCAAGAACCCACCATACCATGTCAAAATGAGTTATATGACCACTATCCTACCTTGACTGTAACTTGTATGTATTAATGAACAAACCCTTGGCCAGAGTACTGTGAGCTCTAGCTTGGGTAGGGAGCACACTGAGCCGGGGTCTGTGGGACAGAGCAGGATTACTGGGCTCACAGGATAACTGCACAGAGGACCTCTGGAACGGCTCATAATGCTTCAGTATGTGTTTCATATTTGGGACGAGAGTCCGAGTTCTCAGAGTTGTATATGTATGGTGTATAAATCAATGACATTGGCAGCTGAGGGTACTGTAGGCTATGTGAATATTTAACATTGAATGGCGTCAAACTACAACCCAATTTCCAAAATAGTTGGGACAAAGTGTAAATTGTGAATAAAATCAAAACGCAATGACTTCAAATCACACCAGCCAGTATTTTATTCACAATAGGACAGAGATAACAGCAAATGTTGAAACTGACAAATTTTACAGTTTTTTCCCCAAAATGAGCTCATTTCAAATTTTATGGCTGCTACAGGTCTCAAAAAAGTTGGGACAGGGGCCTGTTTACCATGGTTTAGCATCCCCTTTTCTTTTTAACACAGTGTGGAGGCATCTGGGCATTGAGGAGACAAGTTTCTTGAGTTTAGCCATTGGATTTTGATCCCACTCTTGTTTAATACAGGCTTCCAGCTGCAGGAGAGTTCTGGGTTTCCTTTGACGGACTTTTTGTTTGATTGTGCGCCAAATGTTCTCAATCGGTGAAAGATCAGGACTGCAGGCAGGCCAATTCAGCACACGGACTTTTCTACTATGAAGCCATGCTATTGTAATAGCTGCAGTATGTGGTTTTGCATTGTCCTGCTGAAATACACAAGGCCTTCCCTAGAATAGATGTCATCTGGAGGGGAGCATATGTTGCTCTAAAACCTTTATATACCTTTCAGCATTCATGGTGCTTTTTAAAACATGCAAGTGTCCCACACCATATGAAATAATGCATCCCCATACCATCAGAGATGCTGGCTTTTGAACTGAACGCTGATAACAGGAGGGGTGGTCTTTCTCCTCTTTAGCCTGAAGGACACGACGCCCATGATTTCCAACAAGAATGTGAAATTTGGACTTGTCTGACCTCAGGACACTTTGCGACAGTCCATTTTAAATGAGCCTTGTCCCACAGAACACGGCGGCGCTTCTGGATCATGCTCAACAATGGCTTCCTTTTTTTTTTAGGTGGCATCTGTGGATGGCACAGCGGACTGTTTACAGACAGTGGTTTCTTGAAGTATTCCTGGGCCCATTTAGTAATGTCAATGACAAAATCATGCTGGTGAGCGATGCAGCGGCGTCTGAGGGCCCGATGATCACAGGCATCCAGTAAAGGTCTTCAGCCTTGTCCCTTATGCACAGAGATTTTTCCAGTTTCTCTGAATCTTTTGAAGATGTTATGCACTGTCGATGATGAGACCTTCAAAGCCTTTGCAATTTGATGTTGAGGAACATTGTTTTTAAAGTATTCCACAATTTTTTTACGCAAGCCTTCACAGGTTGGAGAGCCTCTGGCCATCTTTACTTCTGAGATACTCAGCCTCTCTAAGACATCCCTTTTATAGCCAATCATGTTACACATCTGATGCCAGTGAACTTAATTACTTTCTAAATGTTCTTTCAGCTGATTCTCTTATATATTAATTGTTATGATTCTGCCTTGCCTGACCATGTTCTGCCCATGATTCTGCTTTGTCTGACCATGTTTTGATTATGATTTATCAATCTTTTCGGCAAGATGGCAGCAGCATGTTTCTCCCTGTCCGCTTGTCTGTTTGTTTGAGTGACTGTTTTAGTGCTGTTTAAGTACTACCCGTCGTCTTTGAATTTGGTCGTGCATTTTGGATAACACTATCACTTAATACCGATTTGGCTCACAATTACCGTGTTGATCCGTAATTCCATGGTATTCAGTCTGATGCAGACGGAGTTTCGCTGTCAGCTGAGTTTAGCTGTCAGTTCTCTATGCAGGGAACGCGCCGGACTGGGCTGTGCATCCCGAAATCGCAACTTATTCTAAAGTCCTATTAAACTAAAGGAACACATTCACTTATGCTGAGCACCGCGATCTAATCAGAACTGTGCTTCTGCGTCCCTGGAGGACCAGCTTGCTTCGTATGGACTATGGAGTCTGCCTACCTGTCAGAGCTGGAGTGCCGCGATCTCATCGCTTATCTTTGATGGGCCTGAAAAACATGAACATGAACATAACATGAACATGAACATGAATGGCGAGAACAGGCCGTTCAGCCCAACTAGGCTCGCCAGTTTCTTTGTACCATCGTGAATATATCACTTCAGATACTCAATGAGTGAATGGTATCTAGCTTTAAGTCAAGTCTGCTCTTGAAAACTCCCAAGGTCTCTGCCTCAACAATATGGTCAGGCAAGCTGTTCCACACCGAAATTACTCTTTGGGTGAAGAAATATTTCCGAATATCAGTGCTAAATTTACCTTTAGTCAGCTTCCATTTGTGACCCCGAGTTCTGCTAACAACACTTAGTCGAAGGAATCCTACATAATTCACTTTGTTAATCCCTTTAACATATTTAAAGACCTCAATCAAATCACCCCTTAGTCTCCTTTTCCTAAGACTAAAGAGATTAAGGATCTTCAGCCTTTTCTCATAGCTTTCATCTTTAATACCCGGAATTAGCTTTGTGGCTCTTCTCTGAACTTTCTCTAAAGCCTCTATGTCTTTCTTAAAGTATGGTCCCCAGAACTGTACACAATACTCTAGATGTGGTCTGACGAATGTGTTGCACAAAAGAAGCATCACCTCCTTGGATTTGAACTCAATACTTTTGGCAATGTATCCCAGCATCCGATTGGCTTTTTTTAACAGCTACGGCACAATGGCTAGAGCCTGTGAGGGTTTGGTCAACAATCACTCCCAGATCTTTCTCTTGTGGAGCACATTCCAGTTTAAAACCTCCCATGAAGTAATCCCGTCTAATGTTTTTATTACCTACATGTACTACTTTACATTTTGCTACATTAAATTTCATTTGCCACATTTCTGCCCAATTCTGAATTCTATCCAAATCATCCTGAATCACTTTAGTGGACTCTAAACTATTTGCCAAGCCCCCCAATTTAGTATCATCTGCAAATTTCACTAATCTGCTCTCAATATTCCTATCAAGGTCATTAATGTAGATGAGGAACAGCAGGGGTCCCAACACCGATCCCTGGGGGACGCCACTCCCCCACCCTACCTAGCTCAGATGATATACCACTGACCACCACTCTTTGTGTTCTGTCCTGCAACCAGTTATGAATCCACTTCAGAATACCACCTGTAACTCCAATGGAGCTCATTTTAAAAATTAGTCTCTTATGCGGTACTGTGTCAAATGCTTTCTGAAAATCCAAATATATGATGTCATAAGCCCTGCTCTGGTCATAAGTCTTGGTGGCCTCTTCAAAAATTCCAGAAGGTTTGTCAGGCATGACCTTCCTTTACGAAAACCATGTTGGCTATCCCTCAAGATATTGTTACGTTCAAGAAATAAGTCCAGCTCATCTTTTATGATAGATTCCAATATTTTGCACGCAATGCAAGTTAAACTGACTGGCCTGTAATTACCTGGCTCAGTACGGTCCCCTTTTTTTATATTGGTATTATATTGCCCTGTTTCCAATCATTTGGTATTTCTCCAGTTTCTAAAGACCGTCTAAAGATGGCAGATAGCGGCTTAAAGATGATCTCACTAACTTCCCTGAGCACTCTAGGAAATAAGCCATCAGGACCCGCCGCCTTATCTGCCTTTAGTTGATGCAACTTGTCTAATACGACGTTATCCCTAACCTCAATTTCCGCTAAATAATCTTGAGCATTGGACAAGCCCTCTGGCCGAATAAAGACCCGCTCTAAGGTAAAATTCTCAACAAAGTAACCGTTTAAGGTGTCCATAATATCCTTATTATCATATAACAGCGATCCATTTTTATTCTTTATGCACTTAACCTGCTCTTTGACTTTCCTTTTTCTGCTACAGTACTGAAAGAAGCGCTTAGGGTTAGTTTTTGCCCCCTCTGCAATTTGTCTTTCATACAGTCTTCTAGCATTCCTCAGCTCTTTTTTGACCACAGCCCGCATTTTACAGAATTCAGCCTTAGTAATCTCATTGTTATCCTCTATGTACATCTTATAAAGATTCCTCTTTTCCCTCAAACTCCTACGAATAGCTGCTGTCATCCACTGAGGATTCTGCTTTTTCAGCTTACTTTTGGACACCTTTGGAATGAATTTACATTGTGAATCAAGTAAAACCCCTTAAATCTTTCCCACATCTCATTTACAGACTCACAGTCCAGGAGTGTCTCCCATTTTGTTTCACTTAGATATGACCGCATCCTGTCAAAGTTTGCTCGCCTAAAATTAAAAATTTTTGTTTTTGGAGACACCTTTTTAACTTCCCATGAAACCTCAAAATTAATAGTAGAGTGATCACTTGTCCCAAGTGGCTCCAGTACCTCAACATTGCTAATTCTATCTGGGTCATTACAGAGCAGCAAATCTAAAATTGCCTTCTCTCTTGTAGGTTTATTAACATACTGCACCAAAAAAATATCATTTATGACATCTAGAAATTCTTCCTCCCCCAACCCTGTCCTTTCACCATTTCCCAATCAATACCAGGATAATTTAAGTCTCCCATAATAATAGTCCCTCCTCCTCTACAAGCTTGCGTAATCCTCTTAAGGAGCATTTCATTGACTGTGCTGTCCAAAGCTGGTGGTCGATAGCATACACCTATGTTTAAACCAGTCTCGTGTTTGCCAGTGAGCCTGACCCAGATATCTTCACAAGGCACGGAATATTCAATTTCAGGAATTTCCTGCACATTTATGTTTTCGTTCACATAGAGTGCTACACCCCCTCCTCGCCTATTACATCTATCCTTCCTAAAGAGCTTATAACCTTCTACATTATATTCATCTCCATCCTCTTCACTAAGCCATGTCTCTGTAATCCCAACTATGTCATAGCCTTCACTAATCATAACGGCCTCAAGTTCTTGAAATTTATTTTTAATGCTTCTTGCATTTAGATAAAAACATTTCAGGTTATCATGAACGCTCTTCCCTTCGATTTCCCATGCGCCTGCTGCTCAAAGCCCTCACCATGCTTTTTTTTGCTTTAAAATATATCATCAATAGTGCATGTAACGCTGTCAGCCTCCATCAGGGCAGTCTGCATTTCCCTCTGTGTAACACTCTCTAACCTCCCTGCCCCCCAAGTCCCTAGTTTAAATAACTCTCTGCTACCCTCAACATACACTGACCCAGTGCAAAGGTACCCCTCCGGTTCAGGTGTAGCCCATCCGGCTTGAACAGGTCACCCCTGTCCCAGAAGTAGTTCAGTGCCCCATAAACCTATACCCCTCTTTCCTACACCAGGTTCGTAGCCACGTGTTAAACCTCCAGATAAAATTCTGCTTCCCTCTGCTTGCACGTGGTACCGGTAGAATCCCGGAGAACACTACCGCGGGAGGATCTGCTCCTAAGCTTTTCAGCTAATTCAACAAATTTGCTTTGCAGAACCTCAAACCTACCCTTACCTATGTCATTAGTCCCAACATGGACCATGACTACTGGATCCCTCCCCGCTCTGGCCAGGAGCTTGTCCGCACGCTCCAGGAGGTCTCCTACCTGGGCACCAGGCAGGCAACACACCGTACGAGACTCCTTGTCGCGCGAACAGACTAAACTGTCTATTCCTCTAAGTATTGAGTCCCCCACTATCAATAACTCTCTTTTTCTGAGGGGTAGAGGCCAACAGGGTGCCCTGCTGCTCATCAGTCCCCTCACTCTCAGGGTCAGGGGCCAATTCGAGTTCCTGCAAGGGCCGGAATCGGTTGGACATCTCAACCACTGGAGGAGCTGTCACTGTACGGTGTGCACGCCCTTTCCTGCGCTGACGTCCTACCGTCACCCAACTTTCTCTCCCTGCCTGCTCTGGGGTCCCCACACCACCCTGCTTTGGCGTACAGACCATTTCTCTAAACGACATACTACTTAGTTCCTCTAGGAACTCTACTGATTGCGAACTATGTCGTGCCGCCAACTGGCCCTGAAGAACAAGGATCTTGCTCTCCAGATGCTCAATTAGCTGGCACCGGTGACAGACAAACCCACCCTGGAAATCTCTTTCCAAAAGTGCGATCATCCTGCAACCGTCACATAGTTTTGGCCACATTTTGAACCCCCTACCTAATGACCTCGCTCACCCTAGATAACAAAGAAAATTACTAATGCCGAGACAGAAGCTCAGGAACCACAATTTATTAATTAATTAACCTGAGAAGCCCTAAGCAGCAGTCACAATAGAAACCGTGGGGAAACTATGTGAATGGATAATAAGCCTCTTTTAACAGGGGCTTAGTTTTTAGTGAACAGAAATGAAATACCAAATTGAGAAACTCTATCGATAATAAGCACTCCTAATAAGCCAACTTGAATTTATCTAAACCGGTACTATTAATATACTAACCCAAAAAGTCTCACAGGGCTTAGCTGAGAACCCAGATAAAAGACTGGCTATACTACGCCCAGGAGAAACTGGAGGAGGGAGGAGGCGGAGCACTCCGGTAAAGCTTTCCGTTTAAATTCAAGGGTAACCGAACGGACGACTAAAGTGACTGCTGTCCTATTAACTAAATACTAAATCTCAGATCCCCAGCCAAAAAGCAAACAGTAACTATCTAGCTAGCCAGCCACAAATACAACCAAGAGTAACGGAGATAAGAGTTAAGCCTCGGTTCCCTTTAATTAAAACGGACCGAGTAAACAAGTCGTTTACTTCGTGAGCGAACTATACACGGTACCTCCCCCAACAAGCTGTCGCTGAGCACTCAAACAAGCAGTTAAACTTTAATCAGCTGATCAAGGCACCGCAACCGGAGGAAAATACAAAGATAACGTAATTTGCAATGTGTTTAATCAGAAGAGCCCTTCGATGATAATAAAATGCGAAAAAGACAAGAATCTCTCAGCATGAAGGGAAGTTGTCTTTTCTTGGCTCTTGAGCCACTACTGAAGTTTCATTCCTGTTGTTTTAACCCTGGATGGTCCTGAGTTTCATTTATCCACAGCATTGCTTCGCCTGGCTCGCTTTTCCTGTTTATGTGTGACGTCGCGCATCGTCATCACCTGACCCAGGAGGACAAAAACCCCGGAGCGGATTTTCCCAGCACTGGCTTGGATTTGGTGACCATTACTTCCGTGCAACATGCCGATCAGCATGTTTCACCTAGCACCTTTTTTGCTCTTATTAACTGTTCTGGACCCAAGTTTGGTGCGTGAAAGCCATAGAGAGCAATCCGTGTCTTATCTCTCATTTATCAGAAAAGCACAAACTGTGATTTTAACTCTTTTAGGAGCTCACCAAACTGGATCACAAACTTAAGTGAGGGTCTCGTGACTTTTCCCCATTTTACGAACTTATTTAGTTTATATGACTGGTTGGTTGCATTACGCTCTTATCCCCCAGCTATTTATCGGATTAAGAAAAATCATTCACTGCCGACTAAAATCTCAGTAAAAAAAGAAGGTGCCTGATTGTTCTCCTGCTGCTGTTATCAGGGAACATTCAACCTAATCCTGGTCCTGATTTTAACAGTTTGGGTACTCCTGATGATTTTAAAACCAGATCTGGGCTGGGTATTATTCATCTTAATGTCAGAAGTCTACTTTCTAAATTGGAACTACTAAAAGTCTGGATAAAATCAACAGACACCGACATTGCTGTTTTGTCTGAAACATGGCTTAACAAATCCATTACAGACAGAGACATTGCTGTAAAGGGCTATACTGTTTTTCGTTGTGACCGTCCCAGAAAAGGTGGTGGCGTTGCCATATATATAAAAAACAAATTTCATGCCTCCATCATATCATCAGTCTCTCTCAGCAAACAATTTGAATTTCTTGCTTTGAAACTGGAACTTCTTAAGGGACATTTTATCACAGTTGTAGGTTGTTATAGACCCCCTTCAGCTAGCAGCGAGGCCTTGTCTTCATTGACCAATCAAATTTTAGCCTTGGATTTTACTGAGATTCTCCTAGCTGGAGATTTTAACTGGGACTGGTCATCCTCTGTCTCAGACAGTTTTAAATCAACCTGTAATTCTTTTAATCTTACTCAGCTAATAAATTGCTCAACTCGTCCAAATCCTAAATGCGCAAATAAATCCTCTCTCCTAGATTTATTTTTAACCAATGTTCCTCATAAATATTCGGACATTGGTATATTTGCAAATGATCTGAGTGATCACTGTGTTATAGCTACCATCTGGAAGGCTAGGCTTCCAAAATCAAGACCACAAATTGTTTTTAAACGTGATTTCAAAAATTTCTGCGATCAAGCTTTTATTCATGATTTGTGGGACTGCGACTGGAATAAGATATCTCTCATAGATGATGTGGAACTTGCTTGGAAATATTTTTATGATGCTTTTACAGAAATTGTAAACAGACATGCCCCATTTCGCAGATTTAGAGTGAAAGGCCGTAACAATCCATGGTTTTCCACTCACTTATCAAATCTACTAAAAGAAAGGGATGTGGCCTGAGCTAAGGCCAGAAAATCCAAATCCCAGGAGGATTGGCTGATCTTTAGACAGCTCAGAAATCGCTTCACTTCTCTAGTCAAAAGGCTAAATCTGAGTTCTATCTTTCCCAAACAACAAGTAATTTAAACGATCCCAAAAAATTTTGGAAAGCTGTGAAGTGTTCCTTTGGCAATATTTTTGCGACTGAGTTGCCAGTCTGTATCAAGAAAGACTCGAGTGCTGTAACTGACAAATTGGATATTCTTAACTGCTTCAATGAACATTTTGTTTCCTCAGGTTCCTTATTTGAGTCTTCATATCCAGACACGAAACAGTCAAATAGGCTAGGGGCTGCTTCTTCACGACCCTCAATTGACCCCTCAACACCGACATTCAATTTTATTCCATTTGATGTCACAGAGGTTCATAGAGCCCTGCAACAACTTGACCCCAACAAATCTGCAGGCCCAGATAAGCTTGATCCCTACTTTCTCAAGCTAGCTGCTGACTTCATAGCTGAACCTCTCACCCACATTTTTAATCTGACCCTCTGCAATAATGAGATCCCCAAAATTTGGAAAACTGCCTGTGTCCTCCCCCTGCTGAAAGGATGGGATCCCTCAATAGATAATAACTATAGGCCAATCTCTAAATTATGCATTTTAGGAAAAGTTCTTGAAAAGCTTGTGAGCAACCAACTTAAAGAATTCTTAGCAGCAAATAATATTTTATCACAGTTTCAGTCTGGTTTTAGGAAGCAACACAGCTCAACAACTGCTGCTATCAAGGTAGTCAATGATATCACTGAGGCACTAGACAGTAAAAAATACTGTGCTGCTCTTTTTATTCGACTGTCAAAGGCCTTTGATACAGTTGACCATGTTATTTTAAAAGAGAGACTCCTTGATATTGGCTTGTCTGAACATGCTGTCAGTTGGTTCTCTTATTATTTGTCAAATAGAACCCAGTGTGTCCAGTTTGGTGGATCTTCCTCCTGCGTCTTGCCTGTTTTTAAAGGCGTGCCCCAGGGTTCCATATTAGGACTATTGCTGTTCTCAATTTATGTAAATAACTTGTGCAATAATTTATCAAATGCGTCATTTCACTTTTATGCGTATGATACAGTCATCTACTGCTCCTCCCCTTCACTTGAACAAACCTTTCAGTTCCTGCAGTCTGCCTTTGAAGTTGTTCAGTCCCATCTAACTCAGCTAAAATTGGTATTAAATGCTGACAAATCTAAATATATGCTCTTTTCAAATGGAAAAACATTAACACCTACTCTCCCGAAGTTATTGACATCTCAAGGGGCTACAATTGAATTAGTTACAACTTATAAATACCTGGGCGTTATTATTGACAAAAATTTGTCTTTTAAATCACATATTGAAAACCTTGTTTCTAAACTAAAACTTAAACTGGGTTTCTTTTTCAGGAATAAATCCTGTTTTTCCTTTAAGGCGAGGAAACATCTGATTTCAGCAACTTTCTTGCCCTTACTGGACTATGGTGATCTGCTTTTTATGAACGCATCCATTCAGTGCCTTAAGAACCTGGACACCGTGTACCATTGTGCCTTACGTTTCGTCACTGGCTGTGGGCACCGCGTACACCACTGTAACTTGTATGCTGCCGCTAAATGGCCATCTTTGTATGCTCGCAGATCCTCACATTGGTTCGTTTTTATTTATAAATCTCTCCTCGGGTTAATTCCTTCATATCTGTGTACATACTTGTGTAAAAGTAGTAGTCAGTATAGCCTGCGCTCTTATAGCACTTTACAGATGTTGGTCCCCAAGGTGAGAACTGAACTGGGCAAAAAAAGCCTTCAAATATGCTGCCCCTTCTTCCTGGAATAATTTGCAAACAGAGCTGAAACTGTCAGGACTGATTTCTTTGGGGGAGTTCAAGTCCATTTTAAATGACAGAGAAAACAGAACTCTGGGTAAATGTGTTTGCACCTAAGTTATTTTATTGAGAGCGGTGTCTCCATTTTATTTTATGCAGAGTGTGTGATCAATCATGTGTACTGTGTGCTGCCTTCGTCTCTCTGCGTTGTATTTGTCTATTACTGTAACTGTTCTAATACTGCCCTCTTGGCCAGGTCTCTCTTGAAAAAGAGATTTTAATCTCAATGAGACTTTACCTGGTTAAATAAAGGATATATATATATGATTCTGATTCCATGTCATGCTTTGTTCTTGCTTTGTCTGTATGTCTGCCATATTCCATTCCCTCAGATAGATTCTGGTTCTTCTTTTGTTTCTTGCCATGCATTGCACTTTGTATCCCCTGTCTGGTCTCATGTCATGTGACTGCTCTTTGCCCCAGTATTACGTGCCACACTTTCGGGTGATTTCATGGTTTCTGGGATTTCAATTATTCCTTCTAATCTCGTTTGCTTCCTTCGCCTTGCTGTTCTATCATTACTAACAGTACTAACAGTTTGTTATTTTAGTTCAAGATACTAACCAAGACTAACATTGTTTATAGTACTAACTTACTAAAGAGCACTAGGGATCGTATAGCTGCACTTTACTAATTGACTAATGAGCTCTCAGCACTCGCCCTATTCTAGTCCTTGCCCCTTGTCTTTACTCAATCTACTTTGCTACGCTTCAGCGGATCCTCCGCACCAGTGAGACTCTGTTCTGCCTCTCATTATCTGTGCACGTTAGAACTCCCTAACCGGAGCCGTATGTTTGTCAATAGGCTGTCTGTGTGATTCCCATCCGTGTCTTGGCTTTCGCCAATTTCCGTGGTTAGGGTTTCCCTCATGTGATTCCCCATTGTAATTAGTCTGATCCAGCTCACCTGTTCCCTATCATAGCATGTGACTTCCCCTATGTGTATTCAAGCAGTCTTTTCACAACCAGCCTCTGTCAGAACGTTTCCCTTGTGCTACAATTGTTTATGCCTTGTACTCTTTGTGATTCTTTTCTGACTGGACCGTGCCCGTTTGTGATTTTGGCTCTGATTTGGATTTGTTTGCATCTGTGTACCGAACCTTTTTTGCCCGACCACGAGTTTTGTGTTTGCTGCCCTGTTTGCAATTTGGATTACGTCCCTGGGATTCTGATTTTTGGATTGTGGACTTTGTACTGTTGCTTCCTGCTCTGTGGGGGTTCACCCCCATTCCTAATAAAACAAGTTTTTTGGATTGCTTGGTTCTCGCGTCTGGTTCCTGAGCGTAACCTCACATTAATTGCTTTTTCAGCCCTTTTTTGCCTGTGTCCCAACTTTCTTGAGACCTGTTGCAGCCAGAAAATTTGAAATAAGCTCATTTTGTGGATAAAAATGTAAAATGTCTCAGTATCAACATTGGAAATATTATCTATGTTCTACTGTAAATAACATATTGGCTCACGTGATCTGAAAGTCATTGCATTTTCATTGTATTCACAATTTACACTTTGTCCCAACCATTTTGGAATTGGGGTTGTACTTCCTTGAATTAAACTGAAACATTGGAAAATGAATTTGGGCATTTCAAAGTAATTACGTAGGTAGCCTACACTACATTTTGGGTGTTTAAAAACTTTGTCTATTTAAATAAAGCAGGTTGAATATTAAAAAGTCATTTTCGGAGAATATCATCGAGTTATTAGAGTATGTAGTCAATTACTTTCGATGAGACTTGGATGGATAACACAGCTGTTTTGTGATACGCTTACTTGCTGTTATATAGAAATGGCTCCTGTTTTATTGAAACACTGCACGTGTGATGCTGCAACACTACGCAGTTTCTGTGCTCTGAGATGAGACTGACTGCTCTCGCAGGTGAACCTAATATTTACGTGCGGCATTACCTCGCGGCGCTCAAGCTTGAATGAGCGTTTTTTGAACTTCATGCATCTTTCGGAGATGCTGTCCCTCGATCGCATTCTGCTGACATTTCGCGGCTGTGCCTCGCTTTCTCTCGCCCCTTGTTTTGCTGCTGAATCTACCGCGTCTCCGCTCGTAAGAACGAGAGCGCATTTTAATGAGGTGCAATTTAATTTATGGCCCGCACTGCCTCTGCTTTATGTCCAGGAAAACGAGCAGCCTTCTTTTCTAAATCAAATACGGCAGTAAATCACAGACGAAGGTTCAGTATTGGTTCTATTTTCTCCGCGGTAGTCTAGATACGCTCGCGGCTGCCGCATTCTCCGGTCTTTGCTGACTGTTGCGGATTTGATACAGAATTTTTTTTTGCTTTGCCACCTCAAATTAGACCTCTGACTCTCGGGACTATGATCCATGCGCAGTCTGATGATAAGGCTGAACTCAGAGCCGTGGTTCTAAAACTCGGTCCTGGGGCCACTGTGTACGCTGGTTTTTGTTGCAACCACAAAATTCAACAGTAGAATTTCAATGAGTTCTTAATTTCCTCTCATTGGCCTTTTAAGCAACAATGTCAAAAATAGCTATGCATGCTATGAATAATAAAAGTCCCATATTCTCATTGGGCTATTCACAGATCAATAAACAATAAAAATTAAGACTAAAATGTACCATTGGGGAAAGAAATGAGGCTTCTAATAATTATTGACACACGGGGCTCTATCTTTCACACTGCCCTACCCGTTGCCACTACCCGCTACCCGTGAATTACGCATTCAGCAGCTTCCACTATCCCTAAACGGTATCTTGCAGTCACACTACCCACTATACATTATGCCGACTCCCTTATTTGCGCCTGGAGGTGTGCCCGTGGGCGTGTTTATGCGCTTTCCCTACAATTGCTATCTTGACCACACACGTTAGGGAAAGCGTATAGCGGGTCCTCTAACCACCCGCTACCCATTTGGACTTTTACAAGAGCGCGCCCAGGCGGCTTCAATGCGCGTCCACTTGGACACATGTGGACGTGCACATGTGGCTCCACTTCCTGAATTAACTCGCCTATAAAAAGCCACCTTGCTTTAGCCTCAGTTGAACCCCTGAGAAAATGGCAAAGATAGTTCTAAATGGCCTTGATCACCAGTTAAATAATAGAAGACGCTCAGAACGCGTGTACCGCCAGCGCACCAGCTACCTGGGCCTTTCAGGTAAGTCTATATTGTTTGTATTTTTTATCAATCATTTTTTCCACTTTTATAATAATATATAATTATTATATATAATATTATATATAATATTCTAAAATTATAATAATACAATACAAGTATTATTTCCCACAGAATAAGAATGCGTGACAAAACTGCGCCTCTCCCGTCAGGCAGTGACGGAATTATGTCACCTGGCTGCAGATGATGTAGACACCGCTGCCAGTTGTCTGTATGCCTTGCCCATTGCTATAAGGGTTACTGTGGCACTATTTTTATATGCTAGTGGGTCATTCCAACACCCACTCAGCTCAATTGGAGGCATGACCCAATCTGCCGTAAGCTCGGCTATAACTGCAGTCACTGCCAGCATAGTCCGACATGCCTGTAGGTACATCACTGGCATCTCTGTGACACCCGAGAGACAACGCAGGGTAAAGCGGGATTTTTTTGGCAAGATATAGGTTCCCAAGGGTTCTGGGTGCCGTCGACTGCACACACGTTCTGATTCGGGCTCCGGCTCTGAACAGTGGCGCTTATGTGAATCGTAAGGGAACCCATTCCATCAATGTCCAGGTGATTTGCGATGCATGGTGTTACATCTTGAATGCATACGCAAATCATCCTGGAGGTAGCCACGACGCTTTTATAATGGAACAGTCGGTCATTCCTGCAGTCTTCCCGAGGGACCCCCCTCTGGATGGGTGGCTGTTGGGTGACAATGGCTATCCATTAAAGACTTAGTGCATGGTGCCTACATTAAGCCAACAAGTGTGCATGAGTTCGCTTTCAACAGAAAACACTCACGTGCACGAGTTGGCATTGAGTGAACATTTGGCGTGTTCAAAATGCGGTTCCGCTGCTTGGACAGGTCAGGTGGGGTCTTACAGTATGGTCCTCAGAAAGTAGCATCTTTCTTTGTGGCATGTTGTGTGCTGCACAACATTGCCCTATGCCATGGAATGATGCTGGAGTTTGAGGATAGATTATTACCAGACTATAGAAGGCGGCAAGCTGAAGTGCAGGTGCCGACTCCAAATGCTGATATAGTGCCGGCAGTAGCAGGGGCAATGAGGGACCAGCTGGCAGCGGAGCTGCAACACCGCTAGTCATGTCATCTGCAGCCTGCCTGGTAAGTAATTTGTGCAATCAGTAGGCTACTAATAATGTAATAATACATGTAATTCATATAGCGTTTTATTAAATATTCAAAGTTGCTTCATAAAGAAAAAAGTGTAAATGGTTGCAGTCGATGTAGGCATTTATTTGGCTGTGGGTATTTTCTAAAATGGGATTTTGATCCTCCCGTCTGGATTTGACCTCATGCACGAGCAATTTAACTTCGTCTTTTGAGAAACGTGGCAACCTTCCTCTCTCCATCACGGGTTTCGGTTTGAGGATTTGGGATAGCGCAGCCTGCTCTTAAAGGCAATAGCACCTGGCACACTGATTGGTTTAACTGACGTAACGCCCAAACCACGCCTATGCATAATATAACGGGTAGCGCAGGTGTTTTAGGGATAAAGGCAGGTGTGCAAGATAGCAACTTTTGCGGGGGAACGCCTCTTACGCAATGCTAAATCCCCAAATAACGGGTTTAGGGACTCTGGCGTAAGATAGGGCCTATGGTCTCTAAATCTAACCATTTGTTAAATAATTAGGAGTTTGAAGGCAATACATTTGATAATGGCTCACAGCTCTGTTGTGTTAACATTTTGTGGGGGAAAATTGAAGAACTAGAAGCTTGTGAGCAGCAAATTAGGAGTTCGCTAATTAATCGGTAAATTTGTTTGACCTTGTGCAAGTATGGGCAATGCAGCATAATAACAACAATATGAACATGAGGGCTTGATTAGACATGGCACGTGTTGCTTTTTCTCCCAAAAAGGGAAGTTAAAGGGTATTTAAAAAATTAAATGCAATGCATTGAAACAAATTCACGGCATATTAGGATTTTGAGCAATTGTGGTTGCGATGAGCAGTGAAAACAAGCGCATGCAGTGGCCCCCCAGGACAGAGTTTGAGAACCACAGACTTAGCGTAACAAGTTCTGAAAAGTCTGAGCAGGTAAATCTCTACTATATTTCTGTAATGAGGGACCAAGCCAATAATGAAGGACACATCTTTAACCAGACTTTACAAAGGCCCTCTGTCTGAAAATACTTTGCTTTGGTATTTGTTTTTAAAAATCGAGGTTGAATAGATTGGGGAAGATGTCGTATTTTACTCTTCCGTGCACTAAGTCAACGGATCAGTGGATTCCGTGATTTGTGCTGAAAATCATACTAATCAAAGCTCACAACCCACACTATATTGGCTCAGCTCTGATTACCACTGACCTTTGCGTTTAACTGCAATTGCTCAGCAGGGCATTATTAGACAGGCAGATAATTCAGCCCCCTACATTAAAGCCCTTGAGTAAAGGAGAGGGCCCAAAAGTGTGCATGTGTGTGTGTGTGTGTGTGTGTGTGTGTGGGTGTGGGTGTGTGGGTGTGAGTCTGTTTAACTGCAACAGTCTGTATTTGCTGTGGCCACCAAAATGTGGGTCCGTTTTTGATCAGTCTGACAATGATCACTTTCTCTGGCTGCGTTTGCCTTTGCCACCCTGCTACGGCCTCTTTCTGCTGACTGCAGAACCATAAGCAGAGCAGCCTGATTGCCTTTCATGGGTCACTACATGCTTTTCAATAAAACACAGAGGCTGCTCCCCCATCATCCCTCCCTTTTATCCACAGATTGATTTTAATCCAAGCAACATGGCTTATTGAGACGCCTGCAAAACGTTAACCTCTGCTAACTATTTGTTTGCTCGTTATAAGCTGTCAGCACAGTTGACAAGGAGAGACGCGATAGTGCAGTGGTTAAGTTGGCTTGACTTGGGATCAAGAGGTCCTGAGATTGAGTCCTTGCCACAGCCTTCGCGGTGTGTTCTTGGGCAAAACACTTCACTCCCACACTGCCTCACTCCACCCAGGTGTACAAATGGGTACCAGCAAATTGTCAGGGAAACCTGACCCAGAGCTACGGGAGTACCTGCAATGGACTGGCATCCTATCCAGGGGGATTAGTAATACTCCAAGTCGCTTCATGCCACGGAAACCGGGGTTAAGCACTGGCCTGATGGGCCACTAGGCTTGGAACAGACTTACTCTCTCGCTCTATTACAGTTAACAAGGGTAGCATTAGCAGTACACTCATGTCACAATTCAATGGATGGAATCTCAGTTAGAATAGAGTGTGATGTATTATGCAGTCACAGAACTGGTGAAATCTCCTCTGGAACAGAATGAGGTATACTATGATATCACAGAACCAGTCAAATCTTCAACTGTACAGCATCAAATGAATTTTGAAGTCAACAAACAGGTGGCATGTCTCCACTGGAAAAGACTGAGGTATATTTGAGAGAGGTCATAAATTGGGATACAAATTTGAATTCCTAAATTCCAGTTGGGAGACATGCTACTGTTGTTGGATGGTAGCTCCAGCAAACCCATCTGTGCAAACACAGGCTGCTGTATTTTACAAAATTGCATTAAAATTGCCCTGGGTAAACATTTCTTCGAAACAAATGAATGAAAATTGAGTGTGTTCCCCTGGGTTGAGTACTTGCACCATGACCACAACTGCAGATGGTTTTCTGGGCCATTACCACAATAATTTTGCCAAAAAGAGTTTTGGATGGGGCCTTATAGGCCAAAAATCATCCAGAAATGACACAAAATAGATTTTGCGGTTGCGTTGTTGTCATGGTCCAAAATTTCAGGCCAAATGGTTTACACATGCACTCACAGAAACGCACTCACAGAACCAGACAAATAACTGAAGACATGAGAATCAGTGATCACTCATTTACATGCAAATATACATGTTCATGCAATACATGCAAGTACATTGAAGAACCCCAGGTCCAGAAGCCTTGGCACATAATGAAGAATGTGAACCAAATTCAAAAAAGTCTGTTCACTCTCTACAATACTGAAAACACAACAATAAAATATGAAGCAAAGTTTCAACTTGAAAACTCAATTGTTTTGATTAAAAAAAAATGCTTATTTTAAATCCGATGACTGCCCCAAAATCCAAAAAGGTTGGCATGGGGCAATTTAGGACAAATAATGATGCAATAAGTTCCTTGGGCAATGTGAAACAGGTGATGTGAAACAGGTGAGCTTATAGTGTTATTGCGTGAAAAAAGTCTCCAAAAAAAAGGCCAAGTCCCTCGTGAGTGAACTTGGTGGGTAAAGTGAAAGCCAGGTCTGAATGCACTTCATCTGCTGATCCCTCTGATGTCACAGTCTTGAAAACCATCATGCGGCTCTAATGGATATCACAACATGTACTTGCAAATACTTTGGTAAACCTTTGTCAGTCAACACCATTCATCACTGCACCCTCAGATGCAAGTTAACCCTTTGCTGCGTAGTGGTTACTAACATAACCAAAGCCACTCACCGCCCTTTATTAAGCAACGAGGAGAAGAGTCATACAACAAAGGGTTAAAGCTTTGCCATGCAAAACCAGAGCCATACATCAACACTGTCCGCAAGCACCACCAACTTCTCTGAGTTGCTATCTGAGATGGACAGTAGCAGAGTGGAAGCGTATTATGAGTTCAGATGAGTCAACCTTTCAAGTGGTTTTCGGAAAAAAGGCTGTGTTCTCCAGACCAAAGGTGACAGGGAAAGCCCAGGCTGTTTTCATCACCAGGTCCAAAAACCAGAATCTGTCATGGTATAGCAATATGTCAGTGCACATTACATGGGTATCGGGCACATTTGCATGGGCGCAATGAAATTTTTTAGCAACAATCTGGACATCATCTCTTCCAGAGATGTCATGCATTTTCCAGCAAGGCAATAACAAACTACATTCTGCAAGGATTACAAGAGCACAATTGCCTAAGCAGAGAGTGCGGGTGCTAGATTGGCCTGCTTGCAGTCCTGATCTGTCTCCGGTTGAGATAGGCGCAGTATAAAGTGAAACACTGCAATAAAGGCCCTGTACAGGTGTGCAGCTAAAAACCTCCATAATGGAGGAATAGGGGAAAATTCTACATGCCAGACTTGACCTACCATACTCATGTCTGCAGTTTCAGATTGCTTAATTAGAGTGATTAAAAAACATGGTGATGTTACACAGTGATAAACATAGAACTGTGCCAACCCTTAGGACTCAGTTCTATCGAATTATGTACACACACACATACACACACACACAGCACACAACACACATGCACATGCTCACATAGGCACCCCAACATTATGGTTCCGCTGTTTTACCCCAAGACACACACGCAAGCACGCATGCACACACAACAGCGGTGTTTCATGACAGTTGCAGGAGCCGCACTGTCACTGGTTGGTACTCTGGCCTGTTAGTGTAAAGGGGGAAATAGTTTCTGAAAAGCTGCAGTCATATAATCCTCAGATTCTGCTCAGATATTGTCTCCAGGACACCTCTGAGTTTTTAAATGTAGTTGCAATAAATGGCTATTTTAACTTTTTGCGTTTTCAGGGATGAGGTAAACTGCAATCCATCGTCAAAGTTCCATTCAATGTAGAAAAGCAAGAGCGTTTTGGGGGCAGATGCTATTTTTTCGTGCGGTTTCAGGCTAAGCAAATTATCCGCCCGAAGTATCCTGGAAACCTCATGGAATCTGAAGCCAGGAAACAAAAATACAAGGAGGAAAACCCCGCGTCATTTTTATAAATTCGCTACGGCTCTAGTATCCTGACTGAGGGGTTAGACCAGCAGGAGAGATGAGTAATGATGTTGGAGGAGCGGGAGGAAATGCATTAACGCTCTTCAGATGAAGATGTTTAGAATTTGATGAGAAGCGTGCTTTCACAGCGGCATCCCACAAGCCACACGGCTAACGAAGCCAGCAGTTTGTTGATAGGTTTGCTTTCCATTAGCACGCCCTGGAACAGCGAATGGAACAGCGCAAATGTATATACGCACCACCCAGCGCACCGAGACCACATAACGAGCAGAGCTTCGACCCATTCCATGGCCCTCCCTCACCGCAAAACCAGCCTGAGCACGTTCTCCAATTCTCCTGGGTATCCCCATCAGCGACCGTCTGACCTCATTCTGCAAATTCATGACGGGGAATTAATGGGCTGCACTTACGTTGCAAAATGCTGCCACCTTGTGGTTAGTAAATTCCAGTGTCCACATTTCTAATAAATAGTCCATTGTAAATTCCAGCTAGATTGCCCTAATTATTTTTAAATGACATGCCCTTCAGTTTTAGGAATCTATTCCATGTTATCTTCTATACTCTATTTTATATAGAAAGAATTATGCCCAAAACATTTGTGCCTGCATGGGCTTGTTCACCACAATCCAGTAATGCATGGATACCAGAGCATGCTTGTCATATTGTGTGTGTGTGTGTGTGTGTGTGTGTGTGTGTGTGTGTGTGTGTGTGTGTGTGTGTGTGTGTGAAATTAATGCCCATGAGCAGTGTATTCAGTTCTGTGAGATTTGGTCCATTTAAACAAATTAATGAGTGATTTATTCCAAGCATTAACTTGGGAAATTTATAACCCCAAACAAGCAACAGAAATGCAAAGAGTAAATGGTCCTTAGCTTGAGGCAGCTCTCAAGGGATGCCTGAGAATACCAGAGTGGCACTGCAGGTGATTTTTTTCAGGCCTGTAGGGGGCAGGCTTTCACATGGACCAAGCTAAGAACCTGCGATGCAGGAGATGCTGTCTTCTGTGAAGTGAAATTCTGTGCAGTTGGATGCCTGCTAATCATCAAAAGGATACAGAGACACACGTGTTTCACAGTCAAAGCAGATGCAGTGAATAATGCAATCAATGACTTGCATTTGAAGAAACCAACCAGAGGCAGGGCTAAAGAAGGCTTTAATTCCTAAGTAGTTCCTACAGTGCTATTTTCAACAGTGTGTTAATTGCAGGCAGTCAGGTTTGAATGGGTTCTTTAAGAGTCTTTGACATTTCTCCGATGATGAATTCTTTTCAGTTATCACAGCAGATAATAGGCAGGGTCGTTAATAAGATTTCTTGTCATAGGGAAGTTTTTTTTTTTCTTGTCACGATTTGAACAGGTTTTGTGCTTACATTTTTAATCATAAAGACTAGATTAGATCAGCATAGGCCAATCCCCTGGGGATAATTCAGGGGTGAGGTTAAGTACCTTGCTTAAGGGCACAACTGCTACACTCATATCATTGTGGCTACACTAGGGTGTGAACCATCAACCTTCATAGGCCCAGTCAATCTGCACCCCAGCATGTGCGCTATAGGCTGCCATTGTCTTTCCAGCTGCTTTATGAAGTGTACTTGTGCCTATATAAAAATCATTATATAAAAACTGCATAGAACTAAGAGAGCTCACCTGCATCAACTCTCTTTGACTCCCAGAGTAGTAGATGAGCACATTTATTTCTTTTGCTTCTCTCTGATCGTGAAGGTTATAAATGTTTGCGTGAAATATCAATATTGTCTCAAGAGCCGGAATCGAAATTTGGGACTGTGGGACTGGAGGCCAGGGTATTATGTGCTGTTATGAGACCTGGGAACGGCATGATGCAGTGTTATGGAATGGAAGCAGGGTGAAGCTAACAGTCATGGTCCATAAATTCAGCAAGGGTCACACAATGGGGCTGGAGACGGGGCGAATTGATCCATGCGTCACCGGCGGAAAGGCTCGGCTTCGCAGCGCGATTCGAGACAGGAGATTTACGGGGTTTTTACAGAGCTCTTGAAGCGTGATCTCTCAGGGCGGCGTTAGCTCCCAGCAGTAGCAACTGCGCCAAACCACCTAGGATTCCTTTTAATGAGCTGCGTCGACTTTTCGATCGTGGCCCTGGAGAATCACGGTCTGAGGCTCTATCCCGATCCATCCGTCCTTCCTTTCATCTATTATCTATGTCATTTCTTCCTGACTGGGGTTGCAGGGAAGCAAGAGCCTATCCCAGCTAACTATGGGAGAAAGGCAGGGACACACCCTAGACAGCCTGTCAATTCATTGTGGGGATCACACAACATTCACCTCAGTATTATTACACGCAAGGGTGTGCTTGACCGTCATTATTGTCACGACAATGATGCGGCCAGGAACGAGGCACTTGCACCGAGTTCCATTAGCATCGCTGAAGTGACAATAATGACGGTCAAGCACACCCTCGAGTGTAATAATGCGATTATACAACTATTACCAACAAAATAAAATGTATAAACAAAATGTATTCATACTGTGGGCATTTCGCCCTCAAAACATAAAAGTTTTTTGCTAGTATTCTCTCCGTTTCCGTAGAAATACATGAGATCCGACGTTAACTAGTCCTTGTCAGCCAGCCAACTTGGGCTTATGTTTTCTAGACATCGTGATTTCCTAAAACTGAATAAATAGCACACATAGCAACACAAAACTGCTTTGCTAGCTCAATCATGTTGTAACTAGAATATCCGCTGGAAAAAATAATTTTGTCATGGACTGATATTTATACTTCTGCCGACATCTCAGTCATTTTTAAGCTAACAGGTGCGTGACAACGACTCGCCAGCACATCTGATCTTAATCTACAATGAACTTATATTAACGGTTATATTTAAATATAGGCAATGGCTTTCCAGCGTTGGCGCCAGAGCAAACATCTATATTTTGATAAACTCACCAGCAAATGTTTCATTTCAGCTGGGGATGTGTCACTCCAATTTAACGTTAGCTCCGATTAATGTGGCTAAGCAGCAAAAGTAACCTGTAACATAAAGGCTGAACAGAGTTACATAATTTCAACCCCACCTTTCGGGGGCTTTAGCTAATCACCTTTTCAGGCCATTATCAATTTACCTCTGAAATAAAGAGGACAGTTTTCACAGATGTGTTGATTTATTAAATGTTCATTTCAATGTACAAATGCAAACAAATTGACAAATTAATAAAATCAATAGCCTAGGCAACTAAGATAGGCGGAGTAATATTTTCAGTGATAAGGTATTTTTCATTTGAGCACAGGCTACCCGTGCTGTCTTGCTCATTTGAGAACATTCTAAATGTCTGATTGACCAATCAGATTGCTTGGTCGGATCTACATGTTGTATAATCACCATTCACTCACGCAGTGGGCCTAACAGGTAATTTTTGAGTGTCAAATTAGCCTGACCTGCATGTCTTTGGACTGTGGGAGGAAACCCCAGTACCCACAGGGAACCCACTATAACACAGGGAAAATGGCTCTGACCCAGTTTACCTTGTAATCATGCCCACCGTCCTCTAGCAGTCATTTTGCACCATTGTGATATTCGCCATCTTGTAGAAGGATTGAGAGGCAAATGACATAAATATAGCTGTGACCTCTTGGCCCTTGGATGCTGTCTCAATAGGCTTTTCAACATCTATTTAAGCGGGGATTTTCCATTGAGAACATGTTTCTCTCTCTTAAGGACGCTCTGAGAGAAAAGCCAGATAGCTCAGGTGTGTGGGAAGGGGTAAAGAGAAACAGGGGTAAAGCTCATGGATCAGTAGGTGGGGTTAAGGGCCTTGCTCAAGGGCCCAAAGGCAGAGCTCTTCCCAACTTCTCACATCTGTCTAGATCAAGTCAGAATCCCAAACCCCTCTGGGAGGCTCAGACCAGCAACTGTACAGTTATCAGCCTAGCAACCTACCGCTAGACTACGCTGCCGCACAATTACTAATCCATGCACCAAAAGTGCGTCCCACAGGCCTTCTCATTGTAATGCACCTCCATTCCAAGGCTGAGGATCAGAACCACAAAAATACTCCAGGACTGGTGAGAAAAATCCTGGCAGTGAAATGAGGCACGGACTGCACTTAATATATTTTAACTGCCACAGAAAATGCCTTTTTTGAGGGGCAATCACTCACCAGATAGTTTGTCTTCATAATGTACTCAAGCGTAAAATGAATGAATTACCAGAGGAGAAAGGAAGAGAGGGCTTGTTTCATGATTTAATCTGGGCTTTTCATTAAGATCAGATCATTAACACCTTACTGTACTAAGAAGTGAGGTAGAAGGTTTAGGGCCACGTTGCTCTCGGTCACCACGCGACGCATGAATATTTATCGGCCTGTAAAGTGGCGCGGACCATTAGCATGTGGCAGCTGGCAGCTTCGCATGAATAGCACCCCGGCGTTAACAACCTCCTGTGTTTGGCAGCTCCTTCCTTTCTGTGGCTCTCTTGACATATTACAAATTTCATTTATTTATTATCTGACAGGTCTATCAAAGGCGACTGACGCTGGAGGAGAGTACACCAGGGCCAGCTGAGCAGAGAGGGACTGTAACTGCACTGGGGCTGGAGCCAAAAACCTTCCAGTGTCCCAGTCAAACGTTGTAGCCACTAGGCCACAGGCAGAGCCATTTCAGGTGTCAGGGGGTGGGGGTTGTGTACTGCCCACAATAAGGTATTGGTTCCTTGCGCCCTATGAAAATTGCATGCAGATTTTGCGAGGGTCACTGATTCCCTTCCACTTGCTGTACTGGCTTGATTTAATGGGCCTACGATCCCAGTAATTAGCAAATAAATGTCCAGTGACCCAGCCCTGATCAGCATGTCCCCATAGGAATGTTTGAGTCCAGTCTCATTGCGACTCGTCATAAAGTGACGCTACCTAACTAAGCATTGATATACAATGCAAAAGGAGGCTTTTGGCATCCTTTTTTTTGACGCCAGTTTAAAACGAACCCTACCCCCAAACCCCTAACCCCCTGGTCCTCAAATCACGGTCCTCAAGGTCTGAGACCTGCTGGCTTTCCACCCTCCCTTTGCCTGGGAGTCAGGTGTAATGACAGTCTGGCCAATCAGGGGTGCTAAATGTTCATTTACTTACCTGGGATAAAAGAAGACCTGGACTGCATTTGGATTTGCAGTCCAGATTTGAAGATCCCTGCTTAACCCGAACCTTAACCCTAAATGGCAAATAAGGATGCTGGAATCATTGTATATCTTACTATACAATCTTAATCATTGTATATCGACACTTGTCCTATAGTGACACTTCCTGACCAAGTCGGGATGAGAATGTGTTGTATGTTTATGTGTGATATGTAATTTGTGATAATCACAGCAATTATTATGTACACAGCAATTTTGCTGAATCACTCTTCTGCTATTCTTGCTGCCCTCATTTCTTTTTTTTCAGTCCTTTTCCTTGCTCCCTCCCTCCTATTAAACTCCAACTGGAACTAATAAGAATCAAGGAAAGGATGCAATGAACTAAAGGAATTAAGTACTTGGAAAATGAGCCATTTTGGAGCGAGCCCGTAGAGTGGATGGGTTCTGTCAATGAGTAAAAGGGCGTATATCGATCAGCAGTCCCACTGACAAATTAAGTTCCCTGAATCCCCTCCCCCTCCCACCAAGGACCAATAAATGAGGGCGGGCATTATAAACCTGGAAGAGCAAAACCTCACAGTCAGCCAGTCAATTTGTCAAGATGTGCGCAAACCTTAGCGTGCCAGAGACAAGTGCATCTTCTGATGAGTGGTGCTAATGTGCAGCGGACCATGGTTGATTCATGTTAGATACACTCCATTGACTAAAGCAGCGTTGGTCATTTCGGATGGAAATGATCCTAATCTCTCTTCCTTTCTCCCTTGCGTCAGCAGTGTAAATCTAGGAGAACTTATGCAAAATAGATGTGAAACTAATTAAACCCTGGCCTATTGGTCCAATTTGCACAGCCAGCAGGGCTTTTGTGGAAAATGTGCTTCATGGAAAACCGATGAAGAAGAAGACAAACGGAAGGCGAGCAGAGTCAGTTTGTTTTGGAGGGGCTGACTGTTAGCTGTTCTTGTCCACATCTCAAGCTGGCTGAAGGTTACTGGAGTCGCTGTCCTTTGGGATGATATAACAATAACATGAAATAATAAGTGGAACCACCATTCCAGAGATCCATAACCTGTTAATCATGGTTCCCAGGGACAAGGTGTTGAGTGAAGTGCCACGCCATACCAAATCTGCACCCTTCTGCTATAAGTACATGCCTGTGCATGCACGCACACACACAGTCTCATACGTGATGAACACATTTATACTCTCCATGCAATTATAGTTCATATCAACACTATATGATTACCATCCTTAATACAGGCTGAAATGATAGTTAAACTTTAGTTAATAGTAATTTACTGTTAACAATATAATGATAATTATTGATGTTTTGTTAATTATTCATAATGCTATAATTTACGGTATTTTTCTGATTATCCCTCATCAGCTATGATACAATATATACTATATTAAATAATAAATTCTATTTGCACAAAGTAATGACAAAATAAATTATAGCATTACTAATAATTTGTATACATTATTTGTCATTTAATTGCTTCCAAACAGAAAAATAACCATTCACTAAAGTTTAATCAACTGTCATATAACCATTTATTAACAATGGTTCCTATAAAGCATCACCACTTTATTAATTTCATTCAATATATGCAATAAGCATAAAATGCATATTTATTTCTGTTGTTTAATAATAACTGTATGAGTCATTTTATGAGTACACAAACTGGTTTGTGATGCCCAGTTAATCCCATTTCTTCCCAGGTTGGTAGCCTGACCTGTGTGGCCTAATCTTCAGGCTGCGGCGGTGAGATGGTGTACCCACAGGAAGCCTAAGTACGTACTCAGGACGGGGGGGTGCTCTGGCCTGAAATCAAACCCGGTGAGATGACAGTGCTATCCACTGCTTTGTAGTGCTGTTTGCAGTAATGGGGAGTCCCTTGGAGTGACGTCTCAGCCCTAGGACCCACCAGATCTTGTGCAGGGGCAGGCATGGCCCGGGCAGCGATTGGCGATTTCAGAATAGGCCATCATCATCATGTACTCACCATGGGGGACAGTTGAGAGATTGAGGGAATGGGTGGGGGTGGGGGTGGAGTGGTGGACATAGTACCCAATGGGTGGCACATCAGAATATGGGGGGTGGGGTGGGGTGGGGGTATGTGTGTGAGATCTCTGATATGATTTAAACCATCATCTGTAATCTTAACAGCCTGGGGGGCCAGCAGGAGGACAGAGCAAAGTGACATCCCCACTCAAGAATGAGGGAGGTCTTTCCTGTGTCACCACCCTCCCACTGAGCTCCCCTTCCTTCCTTCCTTCCCTCTCTCCTTCCCCTACTACCTTTCAAAAACAAAATTAACAAAATGGATAGAGTAAATAATGCTTTAATTTAGTCCACATCCTCACTCTCTGCCTCTGTCATTGTCTCTCTGTCAATTTCAATTACAATAAGAATTTTAAAATACACTTTGCCAAAGCACAACAATCAATCAAAACAATTACAACAGTGCAAATTTAACAACAACTCAAATGTAAAGATGAAAATTCAACAGATGTACAATCACTGGTTACAGGAATTGAAAATTAATATAGCCACTAATGCAATAGGTAGTAATGACAATACACTATAACTTTCTTTCTTTCTTTCACTGTCTAGAAAACATGATCTACTGCCATCGCTGATGCTGTCTGATTCTGTCAGCTCCCCCATTCTTGATCATCACTCTGTCAGCACCCCTAAATCATCCCTGAAATCCCATTCTCACTAGATTGCAGACAGGGGGACAGCAACACCACGGAAGTGTGTCCCATGTAAAGGGATTTTTATCTTTTGCACCCTCTTTTCTGTCGGTGTACAAGCTGTATAATGATCTTGTTCTGATTCAGACAAGGAACCAGAGGCAGATTCAAGGTACAATGCAACTAAGGTGGTTACTGAGAGTAAAACGGTACTGAAAGAGGAAGGGCTAAAGCCCAGAACAGGAAAGCACAATTCAGCTTGGATGGTATGGTGTGGTGAGGGTGATGGGCATGTCCGCGCTCAACCAGTGGGGTATTAGGACAGAAGCCTGGTGGTATCAGGACCATCAGATGGCAGATACTAAAGGGTTAACAGGAACGCAGTACCAATCCTGGAGACCAGTGAAAGTTCGGGAGGTGTTCCTAATAAACTGGGCCGAGGAATAAACTGGAGAGGCTGGTTAACAGGAGTGCCGTCCCAATTCCGGAGACCAACAATAAGGCTTGGCAGTTTGCTCCTATTAATGATTCATCGAAGAGTTATTACGTATTTCGCTGTCATAAAGGTCACAATATTTCCAAGGACAATAATAAAATCCTAAAGTAGAAGGAATAAACTGGCTGGCAGCTTAAGGGCTTAAAGCGCAACAGTCCAGCAACTCTGCAACACAGAACTACGGTTCATATACACCACAGGAACACAAGGGAGTGGGGAATACAAATCATTCACACTTGGAAAGGGGAGACACACAAGACAGCAAATCAAGTAAGGATGAGGAGAAGTACTTTCAAAAAACACCCAGGTTGCTGGAAAGGCAGAGACACTAAACCAATTAGGAGACAATACTTCCAAATGACACGCAGGCTGTTGGAAAGGAGCAAGAGACAATAAGTAAGATAAGAGGGATTTAACAAATCCATTATCTGTTGTTGTAACAGTATTCTTGCAGTACTGTTGTATTGAATCCATATTTTCAGCTTTGTCATGGTTGTTTTTTATAGTTGATTTCACTCTTACATACTTACTATTCTGCACTTTGATATTCATGAATATGAGTTATCAACACAGTGACATGAATTGTACCTTAAGTGACCTCTGCTGTGTAGCAGTTCCACTGACCTTTTGCATATACATATTGTACATCACTTTGGATAAATGTATCTGCCAAATAAATGCAGTCTAGAGTTAATGCAATGCAAAGGGTAATGTCACGGTGTCTGCCTCGGGGTAACCAGTTCTAGTTTATGTCATTAATATGCATATCAGTACGGGCTAACACCACATGAAGGTACTGAATTTACTTTTTTTTCTCTTTTTCTGCTGACAGTGTGGGAAGAATGTGTGTGTGTGTGGGGGGTGCTCTTATTGGGATTTACTTTTGATTTGATTTACTTTCAGGTTTATTCTCATATCGATCTGGTTCGTTTAAAGCATAAAGACAAAATCATTTTTCAGGCAGTATTTTCTGAAATACAGCCATGAGGTTGTCTCCCGATAGCGAATGAGCTGTAATCAAGTTGGAGATTCAAGAGTCAATATTCATGCTTAAACTTGACATTCTGGAAATAACCATCACTTTTCAGGTTGTTATGGTTAGATTTTAAGGATATTGAATGAAACTGTTGTTAAGATCGGTTTACTAAATTGTATTACATTTTTAAATATACAGTAACACTCAAAAGTTTGGACACACTTTCACTGTGCTATAGGGCTGTTTATTTTGTGATATTTAAGTGTATAAACTTCTGAGATTAACTTCTGTGAATGACCTCACAGGGTAAAGTCCAAGGGCTCTAAATTTGTTGACCAGGCGCAGGCGCGGCAAATGGGGGGAGCGCCGTGCCAACGGGGTGTATCCAGGCGTATTTTGCAATTTCGTGCCCGGCGCAGCCCGGTGCAAGTACTCCTCTGTCCCGCCTCTGTCCCTCCTGCCGGCACAAGTGGCAAAGAGGGAGGAGAGAAGGCGTGAGTGGGTTTAACACAGCTGAGTCAAATCTTCACCAATCAAATGAGCTCTTCTCCTCACCTTTAAAATGTTGGAATAAAGAAGCCTCTGTCCTATATCTGCATGATATGCGTTAATGTTGCATTTTACTTTGCTGCTTCAGGCATGTTTTCAGCAACGCTTACGTCTATATTAAGCATTACGAATATGAGTTAGCTGGCTAGCTAGGGAATTTGCGAATTATTACCATTAGTGAACTTGAATTGAATTTCAAAACGAAACTACGTCAGATCATTCAAACTTATGAAGTTGGAATGAAATACGACGGTTGCTCATATATTTCTTCTGCCTGCATCATTGGGAAGAGAAACGATGGATATCGTGTTCCTATTATTACACCCTGTTGCTGCTTAAAATTTTGGGATTAACATGCATAGCCAACAATGCAAGATACGTTACACATTTATTTTCAATATGTGATCTTAACTCAGTACGAGATCATAGCAATCAGGCTGTATTCCTTTCCCCCACTAGAAACAATAAAACCTAACTGACAATAATAGTATTAAGCCACTTGCACACTGGACGCGAAACAAATTTTTTTTAATTTTTAATTTATTTATTTATTTATTTTTTATTTTTTAATTTGGCATCTCCAATCCCACCCGAATCTGGAATGCCCAATTGGTGAACTATGTACAAGGCTTGCTCGTATGTGACCCCTTGCTGCCAATTCAGGAGAGTGTAGACAGTTTCACAGCTCTCCTCTGAAGCACGCGCCTGTCAGCCACCGCTTCTTATACACTCATTGGTTGAATTTTCACAAGTTCAGAGCGAGGGTGGAGGATACCCGGACATGAACCGGCCTAGAATCTTCCTGACGAGCGCCCGTATGGCCAACAGGAGGCGCTTGAGCAATGAAAAAGGCAACTATTATTTTCCCTCCCCGGCAGTCCCTTCCCAATTTGCAACCCTGTAGCGCAATAGCCAATTGCGCGCTACTCTGAAAAAGCTGCCGACCACTGCTGGTTGGTACAACGCGAAACGAATTTTTCACATGACAGATTACATTCAAAGTCAATGCAATCGCGTCTTTGCATTGACTTTGAATGTAATCAGTCGTGCGAAAAGTTTGTTTCTTGTCCGGTGTGAAAGCAGCTGATGGACACATACCCACATAGTCTACACACGCACTCACGCGCCCACATGCACACATCTCTCTCTCTCTCTTTGATCTGACATCAGGACAATCGATATAGATACTATAATTTATGTGCTGATTCAGATAGTTACATTAAATAGTGGTTGCTGTAATTATTTATTGCATTGAAATGTGCCTGACATTCTGGAAACCTGTCTGTGAGGTTTTGGGTGACGTGTGCGCTGTGCGCCCAGTCAGCCAAATTGCACTGCACAGAAAGTAAACCAGGTTGGAGCCGGCGAGCTTTCTGCGCACTTTCAGTGGGGCCTTTTGCCACGAAATTGTCACTGCGTCATGATGTATATGTGACACCTCCCCCTACTACACCGCCACACCCATCTTGGCGCATGTCCGTCTACCAAATTGCCGAAGTGGCTGCGCACGGTGTTGCACCGCACGAAATTACCACTGCGCAGGCTGCACCGGATGAAATTACCACTGCGTGGGCTGCGCCACGCTAGGCCACCCTGCGCTGTGCTAAGAAATTAGAGCCCCAAAGCTTAAAATAAATGATTTACTTAACAAAATGGTGTCAAAGATTTTTGAAATTCTTGAGCAAGTTTTTTTTTTTTGCCAACAGGTGAATGGAAATCAAGCTGCTTAAGAATCTTATAGGACAAACAGATTATGAAGAAGCAAACTACAAGAGCAGAACTGGCACATCCTGAATGTTTCATAATTGTTTTTTCCCCGCTGTCCAGTCGTCCTTGTCAGTTTTGGTCCCATTTTAGCAATAGATTCTCAGTATTTAATTATTGTCTCGCTATACTCCCCTTCCTCCATGTTTCCCCCTCATGCATGCACATTGCTTTCCAATCTGTTAAATGTGCTCCTTGTGTATTTTAGTTCCTGTGTTTTGTCTCTCTTTTGCCGGATTGTTCCTTGTATTGTGTTGATTGCTTTGCTTTGGCTAATCTCTCTTACCCTCCGTCTTCAGTAATTATTGACAAAAAAATTTGTGATTATTTATTAGGGATATACTCTCAGTGTTAGAGGCAGTGGCACGTGGTGCTCCTTCCAGTCCACCCTGGATCTGGGTTCGAGAGTGTGCACCTGCTCTGCTTGCCCTGTATCCTACATCTTGCCATGCCAGTTACTGACTTTTAACACTCCCTTAACAATCTTCTTTGCTGATTCCCTGGATGTCAGCATGCTTCTGTAAACTAGTAGCCTTAAGGCTCATGTTTCCTCTCAATTTGTGCAAATTTGTGCAGTTCTCTGCAATTAAAGACACCTGAAACAGCTCAATTGTGATCTGTGTGTGGTTAATCTGTCCAGAATTGTAACACAAAACATCTTTGGGAACCTCAACAGCTGCATTAATCGAATACATACATACATATATATATATATATATATATATATATATATATATATATATAAATAAAACTCCCAAGTGACCTGCATTTGAATAGCAAAACCCACAGACCTGCAAGCAAGTGAAAAAACCCGCAATTTGTGCATTGCAGGATTGACGCGTTATTCCTCCACCCCTCGCGTAATAATGTGTCATGAATGAACAAAATTAAACGGAAATTCCTACCCCCGTTCAACAAAATGATCAGGAAATCAATCATTTTCACCCTCACTCCCAACTCTCTCCACCCCATATAAATATATATATATATATATATATATATATATATATATATATATATGAGTAAGATTAGCAATTACTTTAACAAAGATGATGTTTATAAATGATTACTAGAGCAATGTGGGTTTAAGTATAGTACAAACACACAAACACACGCACACAAACAGAAAGAAAATTGATGGGACCCAATGTCTGATATAGCTCAATTCTGGAGATTTATTTGGCATAATCCATAAATTGATCAATTTTCTAAGGGATTTTTTTTAATATTAATGATCAAAATTTAATTTACTGTCATTGAAAAGTCTGTGCGTGCACAGATGCTCATGTTGTTAGATATATCACATGATATCACACTGAATTAGGGTTCTCCTCTTTCGTCATTTTATCCTCTGGATGCCCACCATCTTACATGATCTCCGCCATCCCCCAAACAACTACATCCTATGCCCCCTCCCTCCACCCTTCCAAGAATACAGAGAAACGAGCCACTTTTATACTGTGGCTATCTCACAAGCCAAGGTCAAGGACTGGGCTATTATTTTTACAGTAAACTGGTCAATCATTCGTTAGGAATGCTCATTTTACAGCTCCCCTTTTCTCGCACCTATTACAAGGCAATCCATCGCTTCACTAGAAATGCCTTTGACTGGAGCTGGACTGATCTGCTAAAGCTCCATTCAGTGAGAGGGATATTTCTCAATTTCCTTTCACCTTCAAATACCATCTCTTTATTACCTGCTTAGTTTTCCCTCAAGCATGTGAAGAGTTTGTTTCCAAAACGCAATAAGTGCCAAAATGACAAAAATTTAGATAATACCATCGAGCGATAGCCCTGTGCTTCTTACACGCGGTGCAAAAATCAGTTTTTAGAAATTCATACTATACGGTGTATTTTTTTCATGGTCAAAGTTTGTGTTTTTCTATAAAATGCAATCGGCGCCAACATAGAAAAAACTTATTTACTCAAAGTGAGTAAAATGGATTTATTGCATGTTGGAAACAAACTCTTCATATACTACCCTCTTAATTTTTCCGGAAGCATAATCTCCTCAGGTTGTTCATCTCTGTTATGTTCATTCTGTATTTTACGTGCTGATTCTCAGACCATGTGCCATTCTGCCGTGTGTGAAAAACACGTGAAATGGCAACTCTCCAACAAAATCGACCTGACTGAACATCGCTTTATTCCCTGCCGTGGTAAAGATGCACTGTCGTCTGCTGCTGGACTTATGACTGGTCTTCAGGGTCATGGACAAAGGCAATGATACTGCTGTAATTACAATTCCTTCTGGGTGGACAAGATGTGAGAATAGGGCTGCACAGTGGTAATTGTGGTTGAGGAAATGAAAAGATATTGCGTTCCCTATTTATTGTACTTGGCGATGAAATGCCAAAACCGTTTTAACTGATTGAAAACAAATCTAACGTTGAGAATGCTCCCCAATCTTAAGGTTTACATGTCCTTATAGTATACGCTAGTGTGAAGTGAGAAATTAAATCATTATTTAATTCACAAAACGTTAAAAAACAAAGGAACCAGTGTCGGCAGGAAAGTCAGGTCAGTCTACATCAGCAGACCGCAGCTTGGATCTGCAACTGGCCAAATTCAATGCGCCAATCGGACAGCGACAACATAAAGAGTAATATGATGTTCTATTTAAGAACACTCAACCTCACTTACCACTGCTGCTTAATTTGCTACCTGCTGATGCACAAGGTGAGATTTTGTTTTTGGTTGCTGCCTCCACCCCTTCCTCCACCTGCTTGGTTCTGTCTGACATTGAGGGAATCCGTTTACCATTTAGAAGTTGTTTTTTTTTCATTCGAACTTGCTGAGTTTTTGTTGTTGTTTATGATGTTAATGCTGTGCCCCTGGTTGGGAGCGCCTCTATAGCAGAACCATCTGCCAAAGTTAATGTTAGGACAAGCATTCTGATTGGTTTATTTCGTCATTAAGTCACAAAACACAAAACCTTGCTCGAGTGCGCAGACGGTGGCGTGTGAACGAAGCGAACCACATAAGACATCTGCAATGGAGGCTAGTATTACCCTAGCCTCTGTTGCAGACGTCTTATGTGGTTTGATTCCTTCACACACCAATGTCTGCACTCTCAAGCGGGGTTTGGTGTTGCGCGACGTTTATGGCATCATGCGAAATAAGCCAACCAGGGGTGCGTTTCCCAAAAGCGTAGTTGCTAACTAAATTAGCAACTTACATAGTGGGTACAGAAACCCCTAAAAAATTCACTGATAATGAAAAATTCTGGGGCGAAAAGTCTGGGGACGAAGAGTCCTAGAGCAAGGATAACATTACCTTTTTTCCAATGCCAAGGCTACTGGTTAGCGTTGCTTTATCAGCTTGCTTCAAAGTGGCTAAAATGTATGTAAAGCGCTCAGGTAGTGTCGGTTTGGAGTTTGTCTTTATATTTATGTGTGCCAGTGCCTCATGGCGAAATGTTCTTCACATCAATGTTTTACTGCTTAATTATCGCTGTTATTCAGCTACCTCATTTTTTGTTATCAATCTACTGCATGCTAGCGAGACATTCTGCTGAATGGAATTTGCTGTAGATTATTTTATTGCGAAAATATATATTCCTGCTGGTCTGATAGTGTATCTGGTCACTCCAAAGGCTGCAGCTGTGGGACAACAATGTTAGTATTTCACAACGGTAGCTAATTTCTTGCTGTCATGTTGAATACCTCTTCAGTTACCGTGTTTACTAGTCTGCAGATTCATAACAGCTTCCTTCGTGTGAAGGGGCTTCGGAGGCAGAACTGAAGCATTGTGAGGAGGGAGGAGATACATCCTGGAGGTTGTACTTTTTCATATTCTCAAGCAAAGTGTTCTTTCTTCTCAATCTTGCTGACTGCAGCTTTCAAACCTTCATCATAAACACTACGAGCCCTATCTTACGCCAGAGTCCCTAAACCCCTTATTTGGGGATTTAGCATTGCGTAAGAGGCGTTCCCCCGCAAAAGTTGCTATCTTGCACACCTGCCTATATCCCTGAAACACCTGCGCTACCCGTTATATTATGCATAGGCGTGGTTTGGGCGTTGCGCCAGTTAAACCAATCAGTGTGCCAGGTGCCATTGCCTTTAGGAGCAGGCTGCGCTATCCCAAATCCTCAAACCGAAACCCGTGATGGAGAGAGGAAGGTCGCCACGTTTCTCCGAAGACGAAGTTAAATTGCTCGTGCATGAGGTCAAACCCAGACAGGGGAGGATCTGTTTTTGTTAAGTTAATCATGAATTGTATAATTATTATTATTATTATTATTATTATTATTTGACATTGACATATTGTTTAATGTTTGGTGTGTAATAAAAAAAGAAACATCAAGCCTACCCCTTTTGTGATGGAAACTTCAAAAAAAAGAAAAAGAAAAAAATGCGTTTCGCCATGCACTTCCAACTCCCTCTCCCGTCTGAAATGAAGCATAGAACAAAATCACATTTCAGAAAATACCCACAGCCAAATAAATGCCTACATTGACTGCAACCATTTACACTTTTTTCTTTATAAAGCGACTTTGAGTATTCAATAAAAGGCTATATGAATTACATGTTTTTTTCCATTATTAGTAGCCTACTGATTGCACAAATTACTTACCAGGCAGGCTGCAGATGACATGACTAGCGGTGTCGCAGCTCCGCTGCCAGCTGGTCCCTCATTGCCCCTGCTACTGCCGGCACTATATCAGCATTTGGAGTCGGCACCTGCACTTCAGCTTGCCGCCTTCTATAGTCCGGCAACAATCTATCCTCAAACTCCAGCATCATTCCATAGTGTAGGGCAATGTTGTGCAGCACACAACATGCCACAAAGAAAGATGCTACTTTCTGAGGACCACACTGTAAGACTCCACCTGACCTGTCCAAGCAGCGGAACCGCATTTTGAGCACGCCAAATGTTCGCTCAATGACAACTCGTGCGCGTGAGTGTTTTCTATTGAAACCGAACTCACGCACACTTGTTGGCTTAATGTATGGCACCATGCACTAAGTCTTTAATGGATAGCCATTGTCACCCAACAGCCACCCATCCAGAGGGGGGTCCCTCTGGAAGACTGCAGGAATGACTGTTCCATTATAAAAGCGTTGTGGCTACCTCCAGGATGATTTGCATATACATTAAAGATGTAACCCCATGCATCGCAAATCACCTGGACGTTGATGGAATGGGTTCCCTTACGATTCACATTGGCGCCACTGTTCAGAGCCGGAGCCCAAATCAGAACGTGTGTGCAGTCGACGGCACCCAGAACCCTAGGGAACCCATATCTTGCCAAAAAATCCCGCTTTACCCTGCGTTGTCTCTCGGGTGTCACAGGGATGCCAGTGATGTACCTACAGGCGTGTCGGACTATGCTGGCAGTGACTACAGTTATAGCCGAGCTTACGGCAGATTGGGTCATACCTCCAATTGAGCTGAGTGGGTGTTGGAATGACCCACTAGCATAGAAAAATAGTGCCACAGTAACCCTAACAGCAACGGGCAAGGCATACGGACAGCTGGCAGCGGTGTCTACATCATCTGCAACCAGGTGACATAATTCCGTCACTGCCTGACGGGAGAGGCGCAGTTTTATCACGCATTCTCGTTCTGTGGGAAATAATACTTGTATTGTATTATTATAATTTTAGAATATTATATATAAGATATATCATTAATATATATTATATAATAATTATATATTATTATAAAAGCGGAAAAAATGATTGATACAAAATACAAACAATATAGACTTACCTGAAAGGCCCAGGTAGCTGGTGCGCTGGCGGTACACGCGTTCTGGGCGTCTTCTATTATTTAACTGGCGATCAAGGCGATTTAGTACTATCTCTGCCATTTTCTCAGGGGTTCAACTGAAGCTAAAGCAAGGTGGCTTTTTATAGGCGAGTTAATTCGGAAAGTGGAGCCGCATGTGCACATCCACATGTGTCCAAGTGGACGCGCATTGAAGTCGCCTGGGCGCGCTCTTGTAAAAGCCCAAATGGGTAGCGGGTGGTTTGAGGACCCGCTATACGCTTTCCCTAACGTGTGTGGTCAAGATAGCAATTGTAGGGAAAGCGCATAAACACGCCCACGGGCACACCTCCAGGCGTAATTAAAGGAGACAGCAAAATGCATAGCGGGTAGTGTGGCCGCAAGATACCGTTTAGGGATAGTGGAAGCTGCTAAATGAGTAATTCACGGGTAGTGGGTAATGGCAACGGGTAAGGCAGTGTGAAAGATAGACCCCTACATGCCTTACCCTAATACTAACCCTACCCTAACCTTAAACTAATGCTAGCCTTAACCTAACCCTAACCTTAATCCCTTACTCCAGAATAGCTCAGGTACCTTGTGGGGATCAAAACATATCGCCACTAGGTTTAAGAAATCAATCATTCCATCTGTTGTAGGGACATATAGTTCCCATGGTAGGAATACCTGCTCACACACACACACAGACGCATGCACGCACACACACACACACACACTAACTAACACTTGGAGGCTACATCTGTTCACCTGGGAAAGATTGTAAACAGCAAAGGTATTTTTAGGTATGATACAGCCTGCTATATTTGCATGAAAAAATTTATGAATTTTGGAAAGGGGTGCCGAGAAAGCTATCAAATCGGTGCATTTATTTTTTTTTTCCTGAAGGCTGGATAAGATTTGATGTTCTTGCCTTTCTCAATAACAAAACAGCTCATATTGCATTCTTACTTGGCTAAAACTGAAATCTAATTTTATATATCATAGATTTAAGAAGCTGTTATGGCCATTTCGGGCAAAATGTTTCCCCAGTAATGTCAAGCTAATCTGAGCTTTTTATTTTACTCACTGTGTGAAATGCTAATGATGATAGCACTGCAGAATGCGAAACAAATCTGACCATGATTATAGGTGGTGTATTTCTCTTTTATAGATCATTATATCCTCAGTTAAAATGCTTGAGATGGTGCGGTCAACCAGGGCAAGAATGACCAACGATGTTAAAAGGAAAAACTCTTGAACCATGAGGTTTTATGTGTTCTTGTAAAGTAAAAAATTAACAAGGATATTAAAGCCATCGATCAGTTTAACAGTGTTGTATTTGCCGCTTGCCCTTGAGTATGGCTATGCTCTACTCTTACATGTTAATCTCTTTCCTGCTTTTCTTTCCAGTTCAGATGGACAAATTAGGTGGAGTGCAGATTAAACCATTGAAGTTTTTTTTTTAGGTATTATTTCACTCCCAGATTTAAAAAAAATTGCCCCCTTGCATGTGATTAACCTATTTAAGAATAGCCTACATTGCATACTCAAATGTAAGGCTTTGAATATCCACTAGTGTTGAAAGTTGCATTGCATATCAGAGTTCCTTGGGATCCACTCTCCCACATGTGATCCAACAAAATTAGTAGCTCATTGAAATCTCTATCTGTTTAATGAGGTGTGTTTTGCTCAGGTTGGAGTAAAAACATTCATGATGGCAGCTCTCCAGGAATAGGGCTGAAAACTGCAGCTATGCATTGTAATATATAGAACCATTGTCTGTTGTACATAGTTATACAGTGTTTGATATATCACTGCACAATAAGATACTTTGGAAGTTCATAAAAGCTTGTAGTGAAAGCACAGTGCTGAAACTGATGTGAAGGCAGCCTTTTTTACTCATTGCCATTCCTATTTTACTCATGGCGAATGAGAAGACAGGCCTGCAAACAGTAAACTAACATTTTAGTGCTATTCAGACAACCTTTGGCTCGTTTCAGTTGCTCATACTTTCAGCATCCTTCCTTTCTTTCAACTTACCCATGTTCACTGTCATTACGGACATTGCTATCTGTAAAAATTACAATAAACTAAAGGCATCTTGAGCAAGAAAAGATGAGGCCATCCTTTGCGCAGGTATTTCCTCGACCAAAATGTGGTGATGTAGAATGAATGATTGATCTGTGGACCTACCTCTCCTCATCCAGCATGTGCGTGGAGATTCCACTTTACTCATTCAGATTTATTTTATTCCCCCTTGTTAAGCTCCTTTCACACTTCCTTATCTTGTTTTGCGAATAGAAGGAGCAAAGATGTAGACAGGAAGGAAGGTAGGAGCGATATCAAAGATGAGTGAATAGATGTCTCCATCACAAAAATAGTCCCTTCAAATGACTGGCAACTTTTCAGATTCGTTCTCCTGTTATGCTGTATATCATTTTGTATGGTGATACAAATCGAGCTGACTCAGCCCTGCCAAACTGTTTACTGTGTACATCTTTACTGCAAGTTGTCACAGGCTTGCAAAATGCAGTCAAAACATCCCGCAGATAAATTACCAGCCATATACGCAAGCTTCACGCCTTTAGGAAGCCAATCCGATACACGACAGCCATGTCGAAACGTGAAAGATGTAAACATATTTCAAAAAAACCTGATAATAAAAGCCACTCCTATTCCTCATTCATCAGGAGCTGAGGAGTATTTACACTGTATCTTTCAAGGTATGTGGCTATAACTCTTGCAGCAATCTCTGACATGCTACGGTTTGCAACTACTGTGTGTTGCTAATACATTCACCATGAGCTCTGGTCTTCTCTGGCCCACTAAGTGAAGCTACAAGATATGCAGAGATGTGCAAAGTGTGTTCTGATGTATTATGCATTTTATTAAATCATCTGGAAGGTGTGAGAGAATAATTCAATTAATTGAATTGAGATCCAGAAAACAGAAAATTTTCAGTTTGCAAAAATTGTTTTTCAAGTTTGTTCATGGGATTTCATTTATATACTTGTTTATTTGCTTACTTGTTAAAGTAGGGTGAAGTCAGGCAATTTGGGACGTGTTGCTAGACAGCTGAGAAAACCAACTAAAATTCTGAAGACTACCTTAAGTGCAACTTTTAAAACTTGTTATGAATCTCTGCTATATTTCTAAAGAGGGCATATGATGCCAAGTGAAGTCCTTAAAAAACACTGAACCTTCAAACATATTGAGAAGCCTTACCTCGCAGGTAAGGCTTCTCAATATGTCTGAAGGTCCAATGTAAGGTAAGATGAAGGGAACCACTCACCACTCTAATTTTGACTTTGGCACAGTCCATGCCCTGACTAAAAATATAACACTTGTATTGTGTGTGCATGTATATGTGATATTCACAGACACACACACATGTGTGTGTGTGTGTGTGTGTGTGTGTACTTGCATGTGTGTAACAATGATTATTTCTGGACTATTCTGGTTAACATGGACTCACTGCATCGTCTTCAATATTTTTACGAAACAAAAATACTAAAAATGTCTGTTATATGACAGAAGAAATACAATACTTAGTGACTCCTTGTTTATGGCACCTGGTGGCCCAGGAACATGCAGGTTTCACTTCAGAAGTGTGTCCCATTTTAGCTTAACATTTATTCCCATTTTGCCTAGCGCATTAAGGTAAAAAGGCCGTTTAAAACTCTCTCTCATAAGATATAAAGTGTATTGTGAAAATATTTTGATTATGTATAACAGTTAATAAAATGCAACACAACACAATCTTTTTTGGTGTTAAACCCTTTTTGTTTTGGCTGCAGTACTCTTATTACTAAAATAAGAAAATCAACATACCATGTGGCTTGCTTTGCAAGGTCAGGGAACAGTGATTTTTTGAATCTTTGCTCTGCCCATGCTACTTATCTCAGACCAATTAAAAAAGATTGTCTCACGTCAAAGACATTTATAGCAACAATACAATAACATGTTTGGTGATTGGCTATTATTTAACGAGCCCAAGATATAAAACCTTATTCGTCCCATTTTAACTAATGTCCCAAATTACCTGACCTCACCCTATTATTTTTGACTGATATTGATTAAAAGTCACTCACTCTTATCAGCTGTATTTTGGAAAGTGTTTAATACTTTCTCTAAAAATGTTTTGAAGGGTTTCACAAGTTCACTTTGATTGCTGATGTGGGCTTTATTTTCATTTCATGAATTAAATTAAATAAAATTTTATCAAATAAATTAACTTTTATCCATTGATTCAAGGGGGAATAATGCAGAAATGGCGTGATTTCTGTTCTACCTGTTATCAAAACCACTACTCAGCTACTCTGTTTCTACAGCTTCTTAGAGATTATTGTTTTGGGTGTGTGCTTGCGTGTGCGCTTGCCAGTGTGAGTGTGTGTGTGTGTGTGTGTGTGTGTGTGTGTGTGTGCATTTGTGCAGGGGCGCCGCCAGCGGGGGGAAGTTAGGATGATTCTAAGGGCCTGGCACTGACAGGGGGCCCTTTCAGGGCTATTAATATTATTTTAATAGTATTGCCTTATGTAGGTTTTTGAAATAAAATATGTCATTTCATCTGTTAAAATAAGCAAATTATACATGATTGTGATATCCTGTAACATTTTCCTCAAATTATTTATGATCATATTATTTATGATATCACCACTCCCCCTTTTTACTGAATAGTACAGTCTGATTCTGGCAGCGGGACACGTGAAGTGTGTATGCTCCGGGAATGCGCGCAGCTCAGCTGTCACTAGTTCCGACATGAGCGCTACCGCTATACAGGTGTACTTAGAAGTCGCTAAGCAGGACTGATGGTGGTGGTGATCCAGGCAGCTAAACTATGAAGTCCGGTTATCAAAAACGAAAAGAGAAGCAGCAGAAAGCTGAGAGGGAGAAAAAGGGTCGACAATTAGTGACTCAGTTTTTTCCAAAGAAAGGTATAATTCATTCACTGACTATAACTCTATTAGAAGATTATTACAGGACTGATGGTGGTGGTGATCCAGGCAGCTAAACTATGAAGTCCGTTATCAAAAAACAAAAGAGAAGCAGCATCCAGAGGGAGAAAAAGGTGAAACTCTTTTTTTCCAAAGAAAGGTATAATTCATTCACTGACTATAACTCTATGCCATTACAACTTATACCATAGTCTGCATTTTTCCGGCTGGCAGGTATCGATTATTACCATGGGACCACACAGGTAAACCTAGCTAGTTTCACCGTTCAAAATTCATCCGCTAGCCAACCTGTAACCGTAGCAACGTTAGAGCACTGGCATTTGGCTGGGTATAACAGAAACCTAGCTACTAATTTATCTCCAGTAAATTTGGCGGTGTCAGATAAGTTACGTCCTGCGGGGCGGTTAACTATAGGTGCTCCAGAGATAATGACCGTAAATATTAAAGCAGCGAAGTAATCACGGTTTATTCATGAAACGATAGTAATTGTGTGTGGTTACAAAGGAAGCTGTCCACTTCATGTATCAGCAACTGCTGACAGTTCGCTGGCTACGTGCTTTGACAACGGACCGTTTTCAGCTCGCTGGCTCTAAGGAAACCGTCATAAATTCATTGTAATTGCGGGTAGCAAGTCAGCTACGGTCTGCATAATCACGCATAATGTTGTGTTATGCATGATCGCCGTTTCAGCTGGAATCCGTTACCAAATCATTAGCTGGTAAAAGGGTGTTAGCATGGGCAAAAAACTATTTCTCCATGAAGGTAAGCTGAACTAAGTTAGCTGGTTCAGTTTAGCTTGGCCTATAGTATTAGCTATGAGAAGGCGCGGCCCCATCTCATGACCACCAGCTCGTTTTTTTAAATGCAAAACTTTCACCAAAAATTTCTGAATGCTTTGATTTAATATTGCTGGCAAATGACCATGGTATAAGCGGGATAGTCAACTCGTAGGTGTGCATCACACGGTTTTAAGGCATTCCGCGGAGGCAACCACCCTCCACTTTACGTCGGGTGGTTATTCGCCTCCACGTCGTGCCTTAAAACCGTGTAATGCACACCTATGAGTTGATTATCCCTTACATAGCCTACTAGCTAATGATAGACCAGAAGATTTTGGATAATCAAGGTAACAATTTACAATAAGCAGTGTAGTGACATTTAATTTAAATACTCCACCTTTATTGCCATCAGAGATCAGATGAATGTGATGTAGAAGGTCTGTACAGAACTAGCTGAACTTGTGCAATAAACTACTAGGCTAACACGCAAGATAAAATATTAGCCTTCATTAGCTGGTGCTAATAACTGGTTTCATAACTAATGAGGTGCCCTCAACATGCAGATTCAGCCTCAGGAATACGACCCCTGCCCTCATCCCAAATCCCAATTGAAGGAGAAGGAGGTGAGCAATACAATCCATGAATAAAGGCTTTAGGGTTAAAAACTATTTTCATTTATAGGCTACAGTGAGCAGCTAGCTACAGAATGTTATAAATCCATACTGACACAGTGATGCATGCAAGTTCTCTCAACACATGAACATTTGGATTGAATGAACTCCTACTTGCTAGGTAGCTGATCACATGCATAGTAAGGTATGTTGTATGTAGCTTAAGTAAGTGGGGGGGCCCTAACCTGCAATCTTTCATGGGGCCCAAGATTTCTAGCGGCACCCCTGCATTTGTGTGTGTACGTGCATGCGTGCGCGCGCGTGTGATTGTGTGCATGCATCAGTAAGTGTGTATGTGTGATTGTGTTCATGTGATCACGTGGAATTCATAACTGACAGAAATATAGATAGTTCCACTGCAGATGCATGGAGCTGAACATTGGCATCATCAGAAACCAACTTAAGATAGCAATATTTATTTATGTGATGCTTGGCCACAACAGACTATATGGTGGCAAATGCATTTTTAGTAGCCTTCGTATAAATTGGCTTTGATTTGTAGAGTGTATTGAGTTTGGCTGCTCACTGACTCATGTAATTGCGTCGTACACAAACAGAAAATGCAATCACCTCGTAATCGCAGGACGATCTTATGGAAATATACACAATTTGCAGGGTATCTTTCTTTCATTACCAAGTTTGCCTGTCGTGCTCAGCTCCTGATATACAGTCCACTGATTTTCTCATTACTTAGAGGCAAAGCAGAACATGCCAACCTCATTAACATATAGATGACCGTGATGATAATTATAAATGGAACTTCCGTATGGCATTTTTTTTGCAAGGAGAAATATGGAAATCCCAAGAGAGAAATCAGCAAAACTACTGTGTTCCCAGGCTGCAGCTGATAATTTTGTAAACACCAATCAACCAGCAGGTGTTTATTTACAAAATTGTGAATATTTTGCAATGGGCAATTCAAATGTTTTTATTAGTAGTATTTTCCCTTCTTTGGCACTTGTCAGCTACTCCCAATGCAATGTAAGTAAATTTCCATTTTTTTATTTCCATGTTTTGAAGTCACATACCAACAAAGTTCAGACAAAGTCAACTTCACATTCTCAGTTTCATTGAGAACTGAAAGGAAGACATTAAACTGACAGTTTAAAATGTGGAAATAAAAAAATGCAACCATTTTTAACAGCACTCTACTTTCTCTCACTACCTGTGTTCATTAAAGCTAAATAATGCTCAAATCTCTGCAGAAAATATCTATTAGAACATGGGAGATGCGTCACAAATGCTAGGATAAAGCCCTGAATGGATTCACAATCTGTCAGTCTATTTGGTGAGGAAGAGGCAAAGACTTCAGGGACAGCTGACATTTTAATACAGATGATGATTATGCTGGTCAACAAATGAATTATTCATGATCGGCATTCTTCTTCCTTCAAGCAGGAAATGCACCTTCTCTTCTCCCTGTCAACTTTTCATGCTCCTATTTCTGCAACTTCTTTTTGGTGGCTTGCTCAGAATTCATTTTGTGTTCGTCGAGACCCAGCAACCCCCCCATCATAGCCTTCATATGATCATGTGACAAGAGACAACCAATGAGACTGTGAGAAAACTGATAGAGAGTGCAATGAGTCAGAAATGAATGTCTATGAGTCAAACGTGTAATTGTGTCTTCATCCATAGTGGATTTAATCAGAGGAGAGGTTAAATATAGCTGGAAACGTCAGAGAATTACCATGTCACTGCAAGTGCGCTGGTTAAAAGGCAAGTTTAATTTTGTATTGTCAGCATTTCAATACAATTTGCCAGTGCAGCAAAATGCCATTATGTAGAACACTACAATCAACTGGCTTCCTCTCTAGCCCCATCGATCCATCAACCCAAACAAAATTATTCCAAATGCTAGCTCACACTCACACACAGATACACCCATAAATGTTTATACAGACTCACTCTTCCTCCCTCTCTCTCTCTCTCTCTCTCTGTCTCTCTCTATTCTCCTCACACATGCCCACAACCTCTCTCTTGCACATGCACATGTGAGCATACAGTGCAAACACACTCCAGGCACATAGATAGAGACCATCTCTCCCTCAGCATATACATACAAACTTCTCTTTGTAAGTACATTAAACATGAGTACTACCATCCATGGGTTTCTTACTAATTCCTTGGTGTTGTAATACTGTGTCCCTCCTCCTAACTGGCAGATTGAATAAGAAAACATGACACGCTGCCACTGTGATGATTAAATTTTAATATGGTGCTCATCTTCATGCATGCTTCATACTACACTGGAGCTGAGCTGAGCTATAAAAGGGTTTGTCTAAATTCATTACATCACTGCCTTCAACTATATATAATAACAAAAATAATTTGTTCTGCTGATCATATTTATTTGGAGGAAACTTTTATTCAAAGCAAGGAACAATAATTGTATAAGCATTCTGGTACTGCAACACAACACAGGTCAGATAAGAAACAGTTTGGAGAATATAGCGGTCAACAAAGTGATGAGCGTCAAAATGTAGACTGGGCAATTAGTCAACTCAAGCTGAATGATTACAATAGACGAGTAAGCAAACAAATTAAGGAATGATTATAATGTGCAAAACAAAAAATCCCGGGAGCAATGTTAAGGGTCTTGTTCAAGGGCCCAATAGCTGCAATGAGCTTACCCTGACCAGAATTGTGTTTGAAAGTCCCAGTCAAGCCCACTCAAGAACTGGACAGCCCCAATACACCCATACTAAATACACTGCCTGGCCGAGGAAGGCCCTGTTTGGATTTAAATAAGCAAATACTTAAGAACCTATGATTGAATCATTATTTGTTTCAGCTGTTGGTAGACATACTATCCCAATGTTACAGTGTTTCAGAGGGAGTAAATTATTGGCCTGCATCAAGCAAAGAAAACAACTAAGAAGACTGCTGAAATCACAAAGACGCATTATTAACTCCATTAGAAAGTCTTTGTGATGTGCTGGAGAGGACGTTAGGGAGTGCTTCAACTCCCCCGTTGTCAATACAAGATCTTGGCCAAGAATTAATGCATCTCTGGATGGAAATAAATGCTGAGATGTTGTATGAGGTTGCCAAAACACTGCCATTCACCAATATTAAAGCTAATCACAATCCAACTAAATGTTAGAGTGCAACTTTTTTTTTTGGCCAGGCAGTGCATACCATTCAATATCAGAACCCCACCAACATCTCAGCAGGGAATCTTCCTAACTCACCTGTTTCCTCAACCTCACCCTGCTAATCACAATACAGCACCACTTCTGAAAAGGAACCCTAGGAATGACAAAACAGAAATAAATTGTCCCTCTGTCATAAAAGTATGCAGGTATCATTCTTTTGAAGCTAGGTGAGATTATTTAGTCTTGCTTTTTTTTTAACACAGCTGAACAGAATCGGTGGCCGAAGCCCATATCTGCCCAAAGGCCAACATTTCTCAATTAATATATCACTCTGCCGGCAGAGTCACGAAAAACCTGTAAGTTTGTTTTTGCTCCACCTACAATTACAGTCTCGACATTAAAAAGGTTGTTATGAACCAGACAAGGGACACAGATTCAGGGTACAATCCATAGAGGAGTATTATTGATAGGAATATGGTGATAGAGGTGGTGTTGGCCAAAGCCCAAAACTGTGGATGGGGCAATCTAGCTAAGTTGGTATTAACTAGAGAGGGTTGGAGGTGTGTCTACACAGCCTGTGGCCGTCCCAGGGCAGAGGCCAGGTGGTGAATTCCCCTCACCGAAGCAGGATCACTTGACAACAGGACTGAATAGTTTAGCAGGAAGGCAGTACCAATCCTGGAGACAGAAGGCTTGGGAAGTGTTCTTAATAAACTGGCTGAGAGGAACAGAATGTAACTGATGATTAAAAGGAATGCGGTCACAATCTTGGTGACCGATGTTAGTTGGGAGCTTGTTCCTACTGATAATAATTCAAAGAGTAATTACGTTTTTCTCTATCATTTGAATACCAATAAGCGCACAAAAGAAGAGTTTGCTCAAAACTAGAAGATACACTGACTGGTAGGCTTAGTAGGACAAAGGATTACAATCCAGCTACCCTCCAAGACAGAAAGTAAGGTTTTATACACAGACCACACATCCTGTTTTATACAGTCTATGCTTAAGATGAAGAACAAATTTTATTCTGATATGGAACTTTTAGTGGCACCTGTTATGAATGATTCTTCATGGAAGTATTTGCTTGAAGAACTTATCCAGGCTAAAAAAATGTTCAAATAAAAATAAATTCAATAAATGTTTTTGAACTCATTTATTATAATTGTATAACACCTTTATAAGAACTACATATACATGAACAAATTTGCATTTCAGGAACCAAGTAGCTTTGATGGTAAGAAAAATGAGTCATGACACATTCTATTCATGGCTTCTACAATAATTATTGATTAATTTCCATTCAGTAGGCACTTATGTTTCCTGAAAAGGAGTTGCATGGAGCTACAAGTAAAAAAATCTAGTTCTCGCCTCTCAACGCACGATCAATAACTCATTGCAAATCAATATCTCCAATGCAGATTGAACACATAGCACCTTGCACTTCCTGGCCAGATCAATACATAGGCAGCGCTTGTTGTCTCATCGATGCATGCATCGACAGCCTCTCTCAGCCCTGCCCTTTTGGTTAGAGCATTTGTGTCAATCAAGGAAAGTGCCTGCCCTTGAGAACAATTTGTAAGTCGGGAAACTTTTTTGAGTTCCTGGGTGTTAGATTGTAGGAGCACAATTTACCACACTAGAAAAACCAACAACAATCAGAAACAGCGACTGTACATAATGTATTAATGGAGGGTAACTCATTTTAGGATCAATGCCATTCCAACAGCAATAGCAGATGACATGGCAAAACACCTGTGTGACTGAGCCAAGGATGGTGTCTCACTCTCTCACTCACACTTTCTATCTCTCTCTTCCTGAGTGAGGGTAGCTGCCGATTCCTTCCCTGCTAATCTTGTCTGACAGGGAGGATATGTCACTGTCCAAGTAGGTTAAGTGCATCACACTGTGAAAGGAATGCTTTCACCTTTTAGGAAGCACATTTTGCAGTGGTTTTGTAGAGATAAACTTGTAGTGCAGGTTAATTAGACAGCAGTTCTGAACAACATTGGTGGAAGAAGAAGAACTACAACAGCAACAAAAGGAGGTGGGCCTATTTGACTGAGGCCTACCACCTCACCAGCTCTGCCGCCATCAAGTGCATTCTTCAGACAACTGCTAAATCTGGGTGTAAATTGCTGCCAATGACATGAGTAGAACAAATACGTATGCATGATGATAGCATGGTAATTATTCCTCAAGCGGACCCATCACCTCATCGTGATCTTGAGGCTCCTTCAATTTGAAGGTCTAAGAATAGGCAATAATTTTAAGCATAAACATCATAAGGGTTATAGTTAATAACTGTATTACTGAAAAAAACTTAAACTAGAAGAATTAAGTGAGAGCCATACTCACACAAACCATTTCATATCAACACACTCCGTTTTAGGGTTTTCAACGGTCGGTTGATGCAAGTGTTCAGATGAAGATGTTACCGGTGTCGACGCATCCTGGTTTTTTCACTGAATGTTGGCCATACTCTAGGGCAAATTTCAGCAAATTCCCTTAGTGTGTCATGGCCGGGAACTTTGTCAAATGTACCATCGTTTACATACGTGGTTGTTGGAAATCTCCATTTCAGAACATACTTTTTGAACAAATATCTTCCTATCTCGGCAGTATGACATCAATTTCAACAAATTCTTTTTTCATTCATTAGGAAAATATATCAGCTACAATGTGCAAGGATAAGCACAAGATTAAAATCATCGGTGACACTTTGTGGGGCCCCAGAATGGGTGGCCCCTCCCAAAAGCTAAAAAATGTTTTAAAAAATATCATTTTTTATCATAAAGAAAATTGACATCGCAAGTTTCTCTGGTGGATTCATGAACCCCATGGGGTGGTTTATCAATGCTGGAAATCATTTTGAAATTGGTGGTTTGGGCCAGAAAACACCCTTAACGGGACTCCACCTCAAACATCCAACATCAAATTTATATAAAAGTAAATAAGGGTGCTTAAGACTTTTGCACAGAACTGTATATATATATATATATATATATATATATATATAGTATATTTTACCTCTGCATCTCTTCTGAGTTGGTTGTTTTACATTTTCATTGTGTGACCTCTACAGATATTTTAGCCAGGTCTGGATTTTTTTTTTTTTTAAATCTAGGAGGTGCTTCCTAGTATTATTGTGAAATAAAGTAACACTCACAATAACGTCATGTATTTCACTGTAACAGGTATTACCTACCTAGAAGGACATTGAAAAACAATACCAGCTTGCACATTCAGGCTTGTGCAGCTGGTCTGAAATATGACAGTAGCTAATATTACCAGCTAATTTATTACCTGTCTGCATCCTTTGGAAATGAAAGGCAGATCAACGTGTTCCTGAAATTACAGCCTATTGCTGCTCAGAGCTTGGGCAGGTTTAACTCTACCACATCACTGATTGCTCGTCCCCGTCAAAACAATAGAACTCTGGACACGGTACAGATTTAAATCTGGCATCCTATTTTGCCATTTGTTTTTATCCGCTAGCTTAATATCAGATATCAACCCAGTACATGAGAAGAGATATCTGCTTGCCAGATCTTACGAGAGTTTGTTGCTAAAAGACACAGGTCATGAACAAAGTTTATTGTCTCCTGATTCGTCAATTTTAAAAGTGCCATTTCAGCGTCAGTATGTTCGACAGATATGTGGCTTGTGAAAAGTAAGTCCAATATTTACTTTGGTGACTATGGGGCAAAATAATTGATTATAATCTGTGCTCTCATTCACTTTTCCCTTTGAAGTTAAAAGACTCAGGACCGGAGTTAAAATATACCTGAATAAAATGATTGTCCCTTATGTAATGAACAGATTTTCATAAAGTTTCAGCATTAAATAGAATCGACATTAATGTAGGATTGATTATAGTTGTAGGTGATCTGGGTAATATTCTTTTGGATCCAGACCCAAAAATACTGACATATAGCCTGGCGGAGGTATGCGCTCTATCGAGTGCCCTTCTAGTTGTATATGTGTCCATAGGACACGCTGTGGGCCTGAACACCTTGTCATGGCTACTGTCCTCTGCAGTTGATCCCTACAGATGCAGGGATATTTTGATAATGCAAAGACAGCACACCTTTTCCGTAAGGACGTGACAAAGCTGTATAACAATGGACTCTTTATTGGGAGCCGTGGAGTAGTTATGTAATTTAATTAAGTATTTCTTGCGTTGGACCATCCACTGATAGTGCATCTTCAAAGTTGGGAGATTTGCTTTACCTTATCTACAAGTGAAAAACATGGATTCAAGTCTCACATTACACCACCCCACCATGTCTTTCAGAAAGCTTGAAGCTGAATTATCACTCTGATATGCTTTGAAGATGCAACTGAATAATGGGAAGGCAGAAGGAAAAAATATATAAATCTGTCAGCATCCAAAGATTATTGGCAAAGGCAAAAATGCTGGGAGTAGTGAGAGCATTAAGTTTGCTCCCTGAGATTGAATAACCAGGCGTAATGGGTGAAACCACCAATTAAGAAAAGGTTTTATGGGATGATGTCACATCTTGCCGTCAGTTTCCATGCATTTTTAATCGAGCCCATCCCACATATGTTGAACTACAGGCTGGCTACAGTAAAACAGGGAAGGGATTTTCTAAGTGAGGTCCATTTAGCATTCTGTTGAGTTAACTGAAAGCCCCAGCTAAGTGCAGGCCTTGTTATTTATGAAGAGTATCTGAAAGCTTCAAAGAAGGATGTACTGCACGTGATGTACTGAACATAGGCACCTTTTGAAAAGTTAATTACAATTATCCACACTGAAAATGTTTACTTATTATTACTATCCGTTGGGCTTGTGTGGGCTGGTCATGGCCAAGTCTCATGTAATATTATCGAGCATATGCTGGAACCTGGAAATCAAAGCATTTCCATTCTCTTTTCAACTAAATGGCAGAAAAATATTTAGCATTTAATCAACTTTTACAGTGTGCTAGGCTCAGATGTGGTCATTATGGGGGCAGAAAAACAGAGTTTTAAATGGCAATACAGCACAGCATTAGATCTTATCAAGTTCTTAAGTAAACCAAATGTTAAGTAAACTTAACTTGTAGGAAAATAATGAGCTTTGTAAGGCTTGAATGGCCTGTTATTGTCACTTTAATGAGTTAAGTAATGCCTCTATAATACACATGATGACATTAGTGCTGTGACTTATGGTATACTGTATGTAATAGCAGTTTAGAGTATGTTTCACTTAATTAAAATTATTCCCATTGATCACAAAGCCCTTTATGGAGAGGAAGGCACAGCAGGTAGCACATGCTAATAGCACATTTACGAAAAGAGAGTGTTCAGAGAAACAGAGGGATAGAAAAACAAACAGTTAGACATTCAGAGAAAAGACAATTACAAGGAGAATCAATCCAAGAAAGACAGAGACAGACAATCGAGCACTAACAGAGTGACAGTGAAATACTGCAAAAACCAGAGTCAGGGAAAAAGACTTAAAGAAAAAGAAACAGATATACCAATAGGAGCCAAACAGAACAGAAATGTGTTTCTATGTGAATAAAACAATTTCAAAGGAAAACAAAATACTAATTTCTTACTTTGAGTACCCAGCACCAAACCCTTTAAAAAAATGGCTGTGTAATTACCGAGTGCCAGTTGGAGGACACATGCCTGAATGAAAGCAATGGGTTTTAGATAAATAGACCTAATAAATAGTGGTCTCAGCTCTGTACCCTTTATCTTGTAATGCTCATATATTAGGTTTACAGCACTTATTAAGGTCAAGCAGCTCTGCTCCATGAGTTTCCCTACATGCATTATCAACTAAACTTTCTATTCAAACTGCAGATTTCTATGGAGTTATATTTGAAGAGTTCATTTGCAAAAACAGTTATGTGCATTTTGATTTATTTTTCTAAATCATGTTTTTTAATTGTGGGCGTCATGGAATAGCAATCAAATTAGAGTTGGGTTATGTCAGAAAGATATCTCAAAATTTTTTACTTTTCTTAAATGATGTTTTTGGATTGTGTAGTCAAAGGAATATTCATCAAACTGCTGTTGGTTTATTCATTTTAAGAATGGCCTTTATCTGCTTTTGCAAATGAACTCTTCATTTGTGCCTCAATCCTGAGATGCTTTGAGCAAGCATGCTGCGGTTTACCTGCGCACCGAGCATGTGAGAGGGCATACAGTGTAACTGAGTGAAAGGGGTGCACATTCATATTGATCATAGCAAACATGCAAAGACATTTGTTGAGCACAGAATAGATTTTTGTTTGTTCCATCTGAAGGTTTTTTGCTCACGTTTAATTTTTTTCTCAAAACAAGATTTGTATGATTGCACAATATATATTTTTTGCGCTCAAAGTCTCCAATCGCTCGCTCAGGATTAAGGCACAAATATGACTCAAATGACAGATTTTGCCACAGTGAAAACAATTCTGTGAACATGGCCCATTGGCAGATGATGAAAATTATGGACCATGACTGCAAAAGCTTTCACTTGCATCTGAGTAAATGTGCGGTGGACAATTGTGGATTTGCTGAATGTGCATATTTTTTTTTTTACAGCAAGCTGCACCATTGTTTCTCAGTCATATGCTGAGCAAACCAGTGGGTTTGCGGGTGACTCCTGTCTTGAAGGGCAAAATTGTCCTCACATTTTTGAGGCGTTTCCACTCAGCTGATACATTCAAGTATCTGATCAGCGAATGAGTCTGCACATCATGTTCTCTAGGCATTGGTAGTCAGCTGAATGAATGAAAATCAATTTACTGACCCTGTCATCCTTCAGGGGCCGCATTTCTGAACAGTGTGCAGGATTTTACATTTATAAAAACAAAGTTAATGTCAAAAACATGCAAAATTTATGAGTATGCACATAGAAAAAATTCCAAGTTAATCATTAAATAAAAATGGCAAGCAGCTTAGTTTACCCACTGAATAATAAATTCAGACATTTGCTATTATATACAGTTTCCTTTTTGTGCGTACAAAGAATTTAGGTATGAAATACTCACAGATTTTTATAAAGCCCCAGGACTGCAGTTTCCCACTCATCTAAAACATCACACCCTCCAATGACCTGCTAATTCAATTTCCTCCAGAATTTTCAGTCAGTCTTCTAAAACCCTAATTTTTTCCAACTGCCACCAGTGATTTTTACACCAGCAGTGGAATGTCCTGCTCAGAAAATCAGTTTGATGTAAAGAATGTATTCGGACTCAAATGTCAAAAGAAACTGCCCACATCACATACCTCTTGCATTGTTGCTCCTTATTCCTGTTACAGAAAAAAAAAGGTTGGAAAAGAACTTTCTTTTCTTGTCTGATTATGCCAGTATTTATGTTTCCAACGGATCATTTGGCATTTATATTTTCCAGGAAAATGTTCTCTTCAGGGGAGATACAGCAAGAATCCACGGTGCTGAACTGATGCTCTGTACCAGTGAGGCTGTCATAGTGCTACTCATTTTGCATTGATTTCTGAAACAGGACAAGGAGACCTGCTGCTTGTGGAGGGGACAATTTCCACGTGAGATGAAAAAAACTGTTACTCGATTTGTATCTTTGTAATGCCCTGGCACCCAAAGATGTTAAAAAGGGCGCCAGGAGAGTGATGGAAAAGGAGGACCCAAGTGCAGCAATGTGTTTTTATTAAAGTGTACAAGTGTTACCAATACAAAACTTCAAAGGGGACAACAAAAAGGCAGTGCTCTAGACAAAAGAGCGTTACATGTTACGGCTACATGCCACTGAGGTGGAGAACTAAGGCTTATACAGGGTAATGATAATTAACTAAGGGAAAACAGGTGATATAATTAACTGAAAGAATTGAATGATTGGGTGAAGGCAGGTGGCCAAAGCTCTGGAATGCCTAGGGGGGACGGCCATCATAATCTTGCAGGTGGCAGTCATGTTGAAATAAAGGAATGCCAAGATTGTTAGAGTGAGAGAACTTTGGAAAATATTCAGCGTATGATGGGAGTTTATTTTTCAACTGAGCAAAAACAGCTGGATATTTTAAAGCGAGTTATTTCACTGACAGTCTTATTCAAAGTGACTGAGAGTGTAATGGCCGGTGGAATACGGAGGCCAGGTGCAATGACCAGAGAGAAAGGGAGTAGCACGGACACAGTACAAACACAGAGAATAATACAGACCAAACGAAAGTACTTGCGCTTCCAAAGGACGTATAATAGTCCGAACCACGGAAGCAAAGAGAGAAAGAAAAAGGGAGAAGAAACTCCAATAATTAGAAGATAGAAAGTCAAACAAAACCTGACTACAGATATCTTCAGCTATAGTGCTTAGCTACAAATAGACACTCTAGCAAAGAGGCGTGGCGAACATCTGGCTTATATAGTGTCCGGGGAAGCGCCGCCCCAGTTCAATCAGCCAGCTGGGTGAAGAATTTGATTGCAGAGGAATACGATATCGTCCCGGGAAGAGAGCCACAAAGAAAAATTCCAAAACACACGCACAAACAACAAGAACCATGACTGGACGCCCCCCCCACCATCCCCCCCACCCAAGGGATGGCCCCAGACGTTCCCAAAAAACCCCGAGCACGGAACTCCGAAATAAGGGTGGGACCCAAGATACCCCGAGCAGGGACCCAGCACCGCTCCTCACGACACCAAACCCTCTGGCCAACCTGATAAGCCGGTGCAAAACGGTGCCTCCTATCAGCGGCAGCCTTCTGTTTATGCACCACCATGGCAACAAACAAACAGCCAGACGGCTCCCCCACCAGAACCAGGATCGGGCCGCAAGGCCTCCCGCACAACAGACTCAGTATCCCACTGTATGGGAGCCACAATCCCAGCCGCCGGAACAACCGGCCCAGAAACGGGATCACGGCCCAAGCGGTCATAAATCCGTGACAAGGAGCCAGGCTTGATGCTCTTGGAGCCAAGGCGATAAGCCAACGCAAAGTCAAAGCGATTGAAAAACAATGCCCACCGCGTCTGCCGGGAATCACGTCGCCTAGTCTGCTGGGCACACTGTAGATTCCTGTGATTCATCCAAACCACAAACGGATGTTTCATTCCCCTCCAACCAATGGTGCCACTCTTCTAACGCCAATTTCACAGTTAACAACTCCCGGTCACCAATACTGTAATTCCGTTCAACCGGTGACAATGACCAGGAGAAGTAGGTGCATGGGTGCAACTTATTGTCCCGAAGGGGACGCTGGGACAAAATGGCACCCACCCTGACCTCCGAAGCGTCAACCTCCACACAAATGGGAGGGAAGGGTCGGGCAAAACGACAGCAGGTTCAGAGCTAAGTCGTTTCTTCAACTCCTGAAAAGCAGCCTCCGCTGCTGGAGACCAAGTAAACGACGAGGAGGAATTCCTCTTAGAAAGCGCAATGATGGGGCAACCACAGCGCTAAAATTGCGAATAAACCTCCTATAAAAATTAGCAAAGCCCAAAAATTGTTTAACCTCCTTAACATTGTGAGGGGCAGGCCAATTCCTAACAGCTACCACCTTGTCAGGGAATAGTTTGATCCCATTATTGTAAACATGATGCGGAGGCAAAGACAAAGCCCATTGTTTGCCAAAATCCCCCTCGAGATCAACATCATCATCTGACACGTTGGGAGGTAAACCAAGGTTCAGCGTGGCTCCAACACACCAATCTTGTTCAGAACCCGTCACCTCCCCCATGGGTTGAAATTCGGGGCGACTTGCCAGAATCTCACTACAGTGAGACCTACAGTCAGAACCCCACTGGACGATTGGGTTATTTTGACTGCCCCAAAAAATCTGTGGCCTATGCTTAAGCAACCACGAATGACCTAAAACCACAGGACAAACCGGGGAATTGATTAAGAAAAAACGAATTTTCTCTGAATGACCACCAAAAGGGATAAACATAGTCAAAAAATCAGAGACCTCGGTTATAAGCCCATCTCCCAGCGGTCAACCATCCAAAGCTTTGATCGAGTGCAAATGTGAGAGAGAGCTGATGGGAATGGAATGTTTTCTAGCCCACTCCGCATCCATAAAACAATCAACAGCCCCCGAATCCAAAAAGGCTTTAACCCATATTCTCTTTTTCCCCATAGTCAACTTTACTGAAATAAGAGTTCGAACGGGAGATTGGGTCTGTCCCACTAGTGCCCCCCCTACCGCCAGAAGGGCTTCCCGTCTCCCTTTAAGCTCGGGGCAACTTGGACGGATATGTCCCGGTTCGCTGCAATGGTGACAAATTATTTGTCTGTGAACAGGCTTACGAGCCCGGTTCTCATATGAGCCATCAACCTGCATGGGCTCACTAGAACTGGACATTTCAATGGGCGGAGTAGGGGCTGTATGCTTGTTGCACGGAACATTAACCTTCTTGCCATCAAGAGCCAATGCAGTACGTTTCTCCTTGTTTCGTTCGCGGTTGGGATTATCAACTCGCACCGCAGTATGAACCAATGAATCCAAAGAAACGCAAGGCTCTAATGTAGCCAGAGCGTCCTTAACCTCCTCAGCCAAAGCGTGAACAAAAACTGTCATAAGAGGTGCATCTGGCCACCCTGTCTCTGTGGCTAAGGAGCGAAACGAGATAGAGAAATCAGCGATACTAATAAAACCCTGCTTCAAATTCATTAGACGCGTAGCTACATCCTGTCCATATACATCCTGATCGAAAACATTTATCATTTCTCTCACGAGAGTTTCTGAATTTACTACCAGCGATCTAGCTTGAATGAGTGGCCCCACCCAAGTGAGAGCTGTGCAGGTCAACAGTGATAAAATAAATGAAACCCGTGATTCTCCATTCGAGAGCCGTGAGGGTTGCGCTTGAAAAAATATTTCACATTGAGCAATGAAATATTTACATTTTCCTGCCTCGCCCCCATATCTTGGGGGTAACTGGAGTTTAGGCTCTCGTGGAAGGTGTACTGATTGTGCTTGTGAAACATTTTGTGTAATCTGAGCAGACAATGCTCTAATACACTCAGAGAGATTTATTAGAAGACTTTCCTGTGTCTGCATAGCCGGCTCTGAAGGCGAATTCTCTCTGTCAGCTCTGCCTGCCGACTGTCTAAGCTAGAAAGACCATGGCCATACACAGTAAGGACAGACTGAAGGTCAGCGACAATGCTCTCCAGCGTATCCGCTGCTGGTGACTCCATGTCTGGCTTGAGTGTTCTGTAATGGCCGGTGGAATACAGAGGCCAGGTACAACGACCAGAGAGAAAGAGAGTAGCATGGACACAGTACAAACACAGACAATAATACAGACCAAACGAAAGTACTCGTGCTTTCAATGGGCGTATAATAGTCCGAACCACGGAAGCAAAGAGAGAAAGAAAAAGGGAGAAGAAACTCCAATAGTTAGAAGATAGAAAGTCAAACAAAACCTGACTACAGATAACTTCGGCTATAGTGCTTAGCTACAAACAGACACTCTAGCAAAGAGGCGTGGCGAACATCCGGCTTATATAGAGTCCGGGGAAGCGCCACCCCAGTTCAATCAGCCAGCTGGGTAAAGAAATCGATTGAACAGGAATTTGATATCGTCCTGGGAAGAGAGCCACAAAGAAAAGTCCAAAACACACGCACAAACATCCAGAGCCATGACAAAGAGTCGATCGGACTGCACTGGGGCTGATCCCACCAAGAGCAATGTTGGATTCAGGGCTTTGCTCATGGGTCCTATGGGCACAATAATTTTGCTGTAGGCTCACACCCTAAACTAACAACCTTCTGAGTTCCTGTCAAACACCTGAACTTTGCTATATCTGTTCTTTTGGAACACCGAGGCAAATCAGCACCAAAAGTACACCAAAGTCCAAGAAAGTTGGCACAGTCAATTGCTTAGTACTTTGTTAAAGCACCATGTCTTTTAATCACACCCATGGACATGAACACAAGTATCGAGGATACACCAGGTTGCCACTGCTGCCAAAGTTTTTCTGTGGAACAACTTGCTCTCTATTAGTCATGGTGTATGTGTTTATTCTCCTCAAAGATTAATGTTTTCTATGGAAGCTAGATACAACAGTTATTGAAGCTTTGTGAGCGTATCCAGTCTACACGATGTTTTGCTGTAAATCTAGAGAGCTCCAACAGCCTTTGGAGACCTCTGTTAATACATCATATCCTACATCAAATCAGGTGAGCACTTCCTTTCTTAAACTTGAGTGATGAGAGGCATTTTACATAACACATAGCCAGTGCTCTGTCAGATATATTTAAGAGACGGTTGGGTGTGCTTTGAAGAGACTAAATCTGAAATGAAAAATGTCTTTGTTCTGATGTGTTGAAATATTGTGTTTTCTTTTCCCTTCATGGGCCCTGGCAGGAGACTGCCCCCCCCCCAAAGCCTCCTCAGATACCGTTAACCCCCAAAATACTCTTTTGGTATGTTGCACAAGTTATTAAAACAATGCACTCGAAGAGGATTGTTACCCTTTCATGTGTTATCGTTTTTTGTGTTGAACCTTCTCCAGAATGGGCCAAAGTGGGCACAGGCTTTTGTTCGAGCCATGTAGTTACACAACGGATTCTAGCAATCAGGGTCTTCAGTGAAGATTCTTGGGGTTGATCAAGTATGTAACTGGCTGGTTGGAATAAAAGCCTGAATGAGTATGCCTGTGCTAGATGATCGTGAAACTGTGTTTACGAAGGTTACCATAATTTATGCCAGAACTTTGCATGGTTTTCGCAGCAAAGTCAATGTCGTTATAACAGGAACTATGTCTATCATGGTTGTCGGTTTGTAGGGCCTTTCCTTTTTAGGCAAGAAAAGATTGATGTATTTGAGCAACTCTACCTTAGCTGGCACCTTCCTGCAACAGAGCTTCTATTTCTCAGGATGACTGCCTTTTACAGCCTGAGCTAAATTTGATCTGAAAAGCCTGGCAAAAAAAAATGAATGGATTATGGGAGAAAATGCTTAAGCCCTTAGCACAGAGGGGCAGATCATAGATGCTAGTGTCAATTGAACTGCTCAACTAATGCATTCAGTTACAGTATCCTTACAAAATGGGGTAGACACAACATTTACATTGAATATTCACAAGGAAGCAGTGTCCGCAGACCAGCATATGGACGTTTTAGTGCCACCATCGTTGCCCATGAAAATGCTTCTTAGCTAAGCCTGATCTGCTAACAGCATAACATATTTACCAAAAGCATCCATCCAGCAAATGATAAAAATGATCTTGCAGAACAAATAAATTTGGTTTTTGTCATAGCAGCAGACGAGAGCCACAATGCCCCAAAGGTATGCCAATTTGGTATTGCAAACAAGCCAGCTTCCTGAAGCAAAAATTCAACATGGTATTTATACTATATAACTCTACTGTCCATAATTGCCATCAGGAATCTAAAAAAAAAAAAATATGCAAAAGCATGTTACCCTACCCCGGATTTACCCGTTGATACGTCCCTCGCTCGAATCAGGGGTCAGTCATCGTCTCATGCAATCGCACTTGGAAATGCAATCTGATTAGTACCTGCTGACATTGTACTGTCTGAAAGCCCAGCTGTAGGTCATGCCCACATTACGCTTCAATGGTAATTTTCCGTTGATCGACAAACATTTTACTCAAGCGAGGACAGCACGAACTTTCTATCGATAACTGAAAGAAAAATATTGGGCCTGCAGTGGAAGATTATAAACCCTTGTATTACAGCAAGTTAGGCTGCATCCTCTCAACTCTGTGCGTTTGAATAACGAGAGCACTGGAAACACACTACAGGTTCACATTACTTTTATGAGATGGAGAAGCTATATAACCATCTTACAGATGTGGAGACTGGGAGTGAATCCGAAGCAGACAGTAATGGAAGGTTCTCTGAGTCTGACCGCATTTATTCTCAGGAGGAGGGGACTATGATCATGGTGGATACATTCACTTCAATGTGTAAGCATTATTTCGATATTTCAGTCATTCAGCTAGCAAGCCATGTTTTTCCTCCATTTTTCACTATTGCCATGATTTTGATACTGTTGTAACTGGTCGCATTAGTTTTTACCACTAACTGTTCGCCTTTGCTAATAATACTGAACATGGTGGCAAATTGCTCAGTGTGGCGATCTGTTTTAGAATTGATATTGCATTCATCTAAATAAAGTGTCCTTCAATAGGTTTACACCATTTTATTATGCTGACAGCTAAATGACTTCAATAAACGCATTTGGCTCTTATGTTCGATGAACTGATTTCCATTCATGCTAAAACAGCATTTTGCCTGCTTTTTCCTGGTGGTGAAATATCTTTTTTTTTGTATATAAAAGTATTTTGGGTATTACTGTGTTAGTGTCCCATACTTGCCCCTTATAGGGCGTGGAAAGTGTTCATACAAGTTTACTGTGCACTTTTGTGCAAAGTGAGTACTAGAAAGTTAGCTGCATGGGGCCTTATCACGGACGGGAGGTCCTCTACTATTCATGACAAGGCCACTAAGGGAGGATGTGCAGTGTGCTTTGCCACAGCAGGAAGAAGCTGAACTAGACAATGGATGTGTCAATCTTGTGATGTCCCTTCCTGCATCGTGATAGATGATCACATCTGTTTTACCATGTAGTATGACCTACAGAGGAGTGGGGCACTGCAGGACTGAGTATGCAGTCCAGTGTTCCCTAGTTTTCATTTTTTTAATTCATTTTACTTGCCTCCTAAAGTCCAACCCCTCGTCCACATCTTCGGAGGTGATAACAGCACACGGTTTCCGAGCTAGGTAAGGGGTCATTCTTTTTTTTAAATCATTTTCACGAGAGTAAAAAGAGTACTCTTTTGACTGACCCCCTCCCCCCTCAAAAGCGTACAAAGAGAAAGTGAGAAAATAATGATCACGTGACACCATATGTGACCTATTCCAGCCAACCCGGCATAATGCACCAAAGATCAAAACTGAGTAGTTATCAAATCATACTTGTATTCTTCAGTTTCTCAGCTTCAGTTTGATGCCTGATTTGAGAGCCGTTTGATCTTTGGAAATTATACATTCAATACAATAGGCTTATTAGGCCTAATCTGAGATGATCAGATGCGCCTTAATGCCTGGTTTTGCTTGAATGGGTCACATATTTTCCACTCTCCTCAAGAATTATGAAATTCTGCATGATAAATGTGAACAAAAAGTGGAAGAATAAAATAAGATATTTAGGTTTAATTATTAAAAGTCTTTTCCTCTGATGAACAGCTTCAGGAATGGAATGTGCTATTCACTTGTTGAAATGTCACCAAGGTAGGAAGAGTTCTTCTGCATAACAGGTAGGCTATCAATTTTCTCAAATTGAGAAAAAACTTCATTTTGAACAGAAAATGTTTAGCCAAGGTTTTCCATAAAAATATCTATCAATAACACCAAAACTGTTGCAAAATCATGTAGTCTCTACGAATCCCAGCTACACCTGTATACCAGCAGGAGGCGGGGCACGAAACTCGAAAGGAACTCATTTTCATCGCAGCTTTCATGGCCGTGTGGCTCGCACGCAGTCAATCACAAAATATTGAATGTTAGGAAGAGATGACAATTAAGATGACCCTGATGCCACTTTTTAACATACTATTCAACATTGTTCAGTTGTGTCAATTCGACAGCTACGACAGAAGGCTGGCCAGGGCTAGTGGCGCCTTGGTCACTTTTACTCTCGGTATTTTCATCATCAGCTTCTGACGCTTATGGCTCATACAAATACAGTAAGTTTCTCACCATTTCCTCCATGCTCGTATTTTCATCGGAGTCTGAATTCTCTATTACATATGAACTTTCTGACACTGATAAAACCAAACTTTCTTTGCCGCTTGAGCTAACTGTCATAGTCACCAATGGTTCATGTTGCCACAGAGTTCTCGCTGTGACGCCGTTGCAAATAGTCATGCTGTGCTGCGGTTACTGGTTGAAGCTCGTCTACTTAATTTTAAAATGAAAATTCTACCATTCTGAATTACCTTTTTGATATTCTTTTGTTATCTTTACAATACCTTTAGCATAACCATTTAAAAGATTCAGCAATTCGACTACTTGGGAATGTGTGACAGATTAACTTTCAGGAATTTCAAATGTGCATTCGATTTGTGCCTGGAATAATTATCATTTTATAATTATTTTAAAACGCGTACGCTGGGTTTTGCTAAGCTTTAAATCCTCCTCCCAAACTACACTTTGTACGCTCGTGAAAATGATGAAAAAATTGATGACCCATAAGCATTCTGACAGATCATAAGCAATGAAACATAAGTATATGCACTGACTAATAGACAGATTTCAATACTTTTTTGGGTCTGGAAAAGTTTCTGGAGAACATTGATGTCCATCCCCGCCTATTGATGGACTCATGCTAATTCCCACTTGAAAATCATTAAGTCAAATTGAGCATCATGAGTTAAAACAGTTGATTTGTGGTAAAATATGATTATTTTATGATTTGACGGTGCACTATTTGTTGAGGCATTTGAAGAGCCACTTGATAAGCACTCTTATTTGGCGTCATGGACAGCTGGTAATTTTGAATATCAAACTTAGATGTAACACACTTTTGGTCAAGGAGCTTATGGTCCAGGAAATATATTACATTACCTCCAAGCCATTTTTTGATTCTCAATATTTCATTTTTAACAACTGCGATGTTGGATTTTCTGGTCACGTAATGATGTACTAGATTAAGCTAAGCCCTGTTGCCTCACAAGTTAGGCAGCCACAATGTTGAGTAAGTTTAAACAAAAAAGCAAAGTGCAGAAAAGAAAGGAGGAACGAGAGCAGGAAGAGAGTTTAGCAAAGCTGGCAAAATTTGATCGATTTTTATTCTTTGGCATCACCACCAGCATCACTTTCTGGTGACTCTCGGAGCAATGACGACAGGCCTATACTGTTGGCTGACCTAGCTTCAACAAAAGATGTCGAAGGGGCCCAGGTAGCACCTGAAGTTGGGTGACCAGGTGTCCCGCTTTGTGTTGTACCACACAGAATTTTTATCTTTTGTCCTGCATCCCTCTGTCATGGTTTGGTCCCGCCGGATGCAACCTGCAATCCAGCGGGCACTGGGACCATGTACCCAAAAGCATAGAAGGGGACCCACTCGCACAGGCTGATACAAAAATAGCGAAAGTATTTAATAAATATACTTTAAAAAATAACAATTCTCCAACATAAGAACACAGGGGAGCAGCAGCACCACACAGCAGGGATAAAAATCCAGAATGCAGCTGCAATGCCCATTTGCAAAAGCAGCTCTTAAATACTTAAATTTCACCTCCACTTCAACAAGCAACAGATGTGGCTCGTTGAAGTGGAGGCGAAGACAGCCAGAGGGGGAGGGACTGCAATGAAACCCTTACACCCACATACTGAGACTGTATCCAGCCATCTGACATCATTGCTCCTAAACGCTGTTTGAAAATCAGGCGCTAATCCAGAAGTGTAGTGCTGTTCCGGAAAGCAAAGGCAAAGTCTGTACCTAGCACATGTGGCTCATCAGGCCATTCCTTAACTCCGGATTCTGTGGCATGAAGCAAATAGGAGTGTTGCTTCTCCCGTTGGACGGGATGCTATTCCATCGCAGGTTGCCCCCCCAGCTCTTAGTCAGGTTTCCCTGACAATTTGTTGGTACCCAATCATACACCTGGGTGGAGTGAGGCATTTTTACCCAAGAACACACAGCAAAATGACTTGAACTCTGGATTTTTTGATCCCAGGTCAAGTACACTTAACCACATCACCACCGTGTTCCCCATGGGATGCTGTCCCGGAGCTCAGTCATTATGCCGTAAAAATACATTTACTTGAATTACATTTTCCATTGGAACTTGTACATTTCAGACTGAAACACAATAGTTAATTCATGCTTTTAAGGGAAACACACACTGAAAAGTAATTAATAAAATTCAGAAAATATTCATTAACGCCTCAAAAGAATGGGCAATTGAAAAAAGCTGCTGCACAATGGCTATATTGGACATTTAAAGGTCTGAGGTGGATAATCATAGGTTTAATGGATGCTCATCAGAAAGCACAGAGATTGTTCAGCAGTCAGTGATCTTGGTTTTTGAATAGAACTCTGAACAGACCATGATTCCTTAGAATAGGCCTACTCATGATTTTTAACATTTTGGCTTCAGGCGAAATTCCATGAGAGTAACCTCGCATTTCTTTCCAGTATCAATGGCCAAACATGCTGTAAACACAAGCAATCATCTCAGACTTCCTGCAATATCAAGATAGATGTTAAAAAATGTATAAATATATATACTATTCAAAAAAAGTAGGGGATATTTTATTTTGAGATAAAAATTTTCACATATACAAAGGGATATGAAACCATGTTGTATAGTTCCTTACTGAGGAAGCATTTCCAAAGAAATTCATCACCCAAACACATCAATGACAGTCTCACGATCTGCACGGGATGCTATTGATGATCAAGGGGGTTGTGCCACAAATTTGCATGACTCTGAATTGGAAGGTTAGAGCCACTGTAAAGGAAGATTTTGAAGAGAAAGCATCAGATTATCAGTGGTTGAAGTCATTAATTAAACAGAGACCATGCGCCGTCTAACACAGGAGGAGAGGTTACGTGCCCTTGGCATGCTACAGGTTGGCACAAGACAGGTCGTTGTGGCAAGGGCAATGAATGTTTCCCAGTCTGTCATCAGCAGATTATGGTCCAGACATCGTGCTACAGGGTCTGTTCAGGATAGACCACGATCCGGTCAACCAAGGGCAACAACTCAGGCTCAGGACAGATTCATCCGCACTATTGTCTTGAGAAATCGTATGGTAACAGCAAATCAGATAAGGTCTCAACTTCAAAGGGATACTGGCTTGGTAGTGAGTGGCCAGACCATCAGGAATCGTCTGCACAGATTTCACTTACACGCCCGACGTCCTCGTGTCATTCCCTGTTTGAGGATCGTCACATTAGGGCCAGACTCCAATGGTGTCGTTATCATCAACGCTGGGATAATCGCCCGATGGAACAACGTAATGTTCTCAGATGAGTCGAGGTTCACTGTGGACTTCCTTGACAGACGCCAGGAGGGTTTGGCGCCGACGTAACGAACGTTTCCATGACGTTAACGTCATTAGACATGATCCGTATGGGGGTGGATCTGTAATGGTGTGGGAGGCATCACTGCTGCCGGTAGAACAGACTTGCATGTTGTTGCTGGACGTGTCACAGGGCAGTACTACCGGGACAATATCTTGGCACCCCATGTTGTGCCGTTTGCCGCGTCGTTATGGCCGCCGTTTCATTTTCCAAGATGACAATGCCAGATGTCATAGGGCCAGGATCGTTACAGATTACCTCTAGCAGCAGAATATCACCACATTACCATGGCCAGCACTCCAGTCCGGACCTTTCCCCCCGAAAGCATGTCTGGGACATGCTTGGACAGCGGCTACGCCAACGTCAACAACCTCCTGCCAATGTCCAAGAACTTGCTGCAGCATTGCAACAGGAATGGAATAACGTTCCCCAAAATGACCTGGGACGTCTCGTTAGGAGTATGCCACGCCCGGTCGAGCTTGTCTAGCCAACCGAGGGGTTTTACCGCTACTGACTCTGTTTCACAATGGTAGTAAATTTGCTGTGTGACCCTGTGTTTGTGTCGACCCTTATTCTGGAGAATCTGTCCTTTACTGACTGTACACAGGGTTTGAATAAATTGACAAATGTTTCCTTAATGTTTTTATGTCATTTGTTTCCTTCCTGACCTCATGATCTGCATTTCATGGTACTTGTAAATCCAATATCCCCTACTTTTTTTGAATAGTATATAAATAACTTGTTTTTGGAAAGAACATCTATGATTAACAGCTACTGCAATATAACGTTAAACCAACCATTTCCACTGGTGACAAACTTACTATGCACGCTCATCTGAGACAATGCCCATTTCAGGAGACATTGTGACTTAATCAACAGACCTTCAGTTAAGCTAAATTAACTTTATAAACATTTCACTTGTATGTTGCTTGATAACCTGTATTCAATGAAGCACTTAGGCTCATTCTAATCCCACCTCTCACTAATCAGCCTTTGCTCGGTATGAAAAGATTTCAGCTTTAATTAAAGACATTGATCTTTAGTGGTCCAGTTTTTGCCTTTTGTTATGGTGATAGGGAAACATTTTATTGTTATGAATATTTTTTTTTATTGTGTACCTTTTTAATTAAACGGGCCATAATGTGACATGAGTCAGGAGGATGAAATAGGAAAAGCGGGTGACGCCTGCTGATTTTATGATGGACGGTATTATGGGACTCATAGATATGGTAAATACACTTACAGATAGGCCCATAAATATTTGGACAGAGACACACTTTTCATCGTTTTAGTTTTGAACGCCACCTCGACAGATTTGAAGGGAAACAATCAAACTGTGCTTGACGTGCAGACTTCAGTTTAAGAGTTTTTCAAAAATATTGTCTGACCATTTATGAATTACACCCATTTTATACATAGACCACTGTTATAGAGGCTCAAAAGTGACTGGAAAAACTGACATGACTTATAATTAAATCGTAATTTTTAGTGCTTGGTGGCAAACTCTTTGCAGTCAATGGCTCTCTGAAGTCTGGAACCCATACACATCACCAAAGACTGGGTTTCTTCTCTGGTGATGCTCTGCTCGGCTTTCACTGCAGTTGTCTTCATTTCCTGCTTTGTTGTTTGGATGTTTTGCCTTCAGCAAGTAAAATGTGTGCCCAATTGGATTCAGGTCACATGATTGACTTGTCTATGGTAGAACATTCCACTTCTTTTCCTTAAGAATCTTGGTTTCTTTTCGCAGTACGCTTCCAGGTCACTGTCCATTTGCATGTAAAGTTTTCTCCAATTAGTTCCAATGCATTTGGATAAATCTAAACATTTTATATAGCCCTGTACAATTCAGAATTCATCCTCCAGCTTTTGTCAACACTCTCTTCACCAGTAGATACAAAAGAATTAGCCACCATACGGGGTGGTATGCCGCAGATCATGAGCAGAGTCTTCCCTCCTTCATATCTTTATTTTCCTGTCTTTCTAGTATAAATTGATCTTTGTCATGTTTGTCTGGAGAATGATGTTCTAGAACTATACAGGCATTATTTATTTCTTTATATTAGCAAGTGTCTTGTTTTTCAGCCTTTTAGTTTTTTGTGTTAAAATAATCCCTCTTTATTTACTCTGTTGAGGTCTTCTCTTGATTATAGACTTTGGCACTGATCTGCCTACACTCCTAATACCTACAGGACCTAATCAGCTTCAGGCTAAAGTATTGAGATGTTACAAACCAAGGGACAGTATTGCAATGTTTATTCATCAGAATTTTAAGACTACCTTTCAGCATTGGCAAGGTGTTTGATGGTGTGAAGGAAGGGGCCCAACAGAAAAATTTACCCCATGATAAAACTCACTAGGCCACCGAATACAACCCTCTCTGTCTCATTCTCTCTTTCTCCCTTTCTCCCACTCTCTCTCCTTCACTCATGTTCTCTGTCTGTCTGTGGCTCCATCAGTGCTATGAAAGAATGAAATTGCCCCCCATGTCAAAAAATTGATATACGTTATTCCTGATAACCAGGAAATGTTGAACAGGATATTTTCCCTCTGTATTTACTCTGCTGAAGTCTTCTCTTGATTGCTGACTTTGGCACTGATATTCCTTCCTCCTAAAGAATATTCTCGATCAGGAAAAGTGTTGTGAAGGGGTATTTCTGAACTCGGAAAAACTTCCTCTCGCATCCACCACATTTGTTATCTGTAGTTTTCCTGGCCTTTTTGTATTCTTGAACTCAACAGTGCATTCTTTCTTTTTGAGAATTACCAAAATGTTCAGTTGGGCACAGCAAATAGTATGTCTTTTTCTCTGGAGGCTGGCTAATAATGGCTTGCTTTACTGGCATGGACAGGACTTTGGATTTCATATTGAGAGTTAATAGCAATAGGTTCCAAATTAAAATTTCACTCTTGGTATGAACCGTAGACCTTTAATGCGTTCACTAATAAATGAAATTATTGGGGAATAAAACACTCCTGGGCATAAAGTAGCTGAATATTCAATTCACCAAATACTTTTGGTCCCTAAAAAAGGGAGGACCTCTTAAAAAATGTTGTAATTCCTTACACTGTCCACCAAATTTATGATGTGTTTACATTCTAATTGAAGCAGAATGTCCTCACTTTACTTAATTTCAATTCAAATATTTCATGGTCGACAGCTGAAACAGTAATAACGTTGTCAATGTCCAAATATTCATGGGCTAACTGTATTTTCAGTTATTGTCATTCAATTTGGTTATTTTGTTTCTGTGCATAGTTGCGAAAGTATGCAGCTGAATGTGTTCAAATTAAACTTATTTCAGTCCTATTACCTACAGAATCTAATCAGCCACAGGCCAAAGCATGCAGATGTTACAAACCAAGGGATAGAATCGCAATATTTATTCATCATAATTTTAAGACTACATTTCAGCATTGGCAACGTGTCTGATGGTGAGGGAGAAGGGGCCCAACAGAAGAATTTGCCCCAGGATTCACTAGCCACACCGCTGGATACAGGGCCCGCTGTCTCATTCTCTCTTTCTCCCTCTCTCTCACTTTCTCTCCCTGTCTCTTCTCTTTATGTATATCTGTGTCTCTATTATTGTTATGAAAGAGTGAAAGCACCCCCCACGTCTCAGAATTGATATACCTTATTCCTGATGAACAGGAAATGATGAACAATAAATTTTCCCAAATTTTGAGTTAGCTAGATTACTGCACTCAGTAAAACTGGATCATTTCCCAATCTTGAACATGGACAGCATTAAAACAAACTGCTTCGGGTTGTATCTGGGTCCCTGCTTGATGGATCAGGCCCTGGAGTGGATGATAAAATGATGAGCATATTCTTAGACCATTTGCAAGAGCCAGAATGTCAAAACAGAATTTTATGCATAAAGAAATAATTTTCATGTCAGGCAGAAATGTTATGGGCTCAAGCATGTATAATTCAGTAACTCCATCTACTGGTAAGGGAGGAAAAAAAAAATACATTTGCATAAGATTTGAAGTGGATTCAATAACTTAGCTGTATTTTTAGGATAGAACATATTTATTATTCCTTGAAATTTGCCAGGCTGAGCATTTATCTGAAATCAGGGGGAGGGTACATTCACAACTTCACATATGGGAAATTTCCAGACAGCAAAGACCACAGGTCCCACATCTACCCAACACAAGGTTTGTGCACTGCTGGCAGGTCATATACAAAAGTAGTATATTAATCGCAATTTGCCCTTTCTGCCCTGTGGATTGAATAAAAAGTTACAGTTCATTGAATCTCCGCATTGACCCATCTAAGGTACTTAGGAACCAGCTCCAGTTCTGAGACCCCATGCACAAACACAAGGAGACCATACATAAAGACTCACAACTCTCCCTCTTTGTGATGTAACGGCGCTAAAAACTGCTAACCACTATCCGATGACACATCTGAGCCTTATTGCCGGGTATGGAACAGAAATCAGGCTACTACAGTCATGAGTGTGACAGAGTGCTGCATGTCCAAGGGACAACTCTGACTTATTTATTAGCACTCCAGGAGATAACCAGAGATGGAACATTCCTGCAAAGACAGAAAATGCTCAATTATTAATTCTGAACTTTCATTCAGCTCAAAGATATTCAGACTCACCCCTTCATACAAAATGCTCCTTTTTGAGAAACTGTGAAGTGGCCTGGTCAAATGGGGTCAATGCATTGTAATCTTAGAAGTCAAAATAAATATCTAAAAAATCAATTTATTACATTGCCATTATTAGAATTTGTAATAGTAATGATGATAAGCGATAAAAAAGAAGGAGAAGAAGAAGATGAAAAAATGGAGGGCCTATTTTACAAAAGCTTATGTGTGCACAACCCTTTAGCACGGGTACATCTAATGCGACTAATGATTGATTTAGAAGAAACATTATGACTGGCCATGGCACACGTTTTGTGTGTGCTCATAGGTTTAGCAAATGAAGGTCTTAGTAAATGCAGCCCTGAAAAAAATACAAACCAGGACACTTAGTTTACAGAACAGAATACTACTGTCGGCTATTGTGGGAAGTGGAACACTTGGGCATGAAAGCATATTCAGATGAAGCTGTGTGACTGGCAGACAGGCAGTTAACACAAAATATTCCCTCAATGTTGCCGCCACCATGCAGTATCTATGTCACAAGAAGTTCCAGCAATATCGTGCGAGGACATTTCTATTAGCTCGATGTCCTTATGTAACACTCAGCAAAACACATAAGCTGTCATTCCCATGCACAAAAGACAGCAGGCATTGCAGGACGCATCTGGTGCAAGCTCTCGCCCGGCATTGGCATGAACAGGGCTGCTCTCTCTGTCCTCGTCAGCAAAGCGCAATGTCATAATCAGTTCAGCGCTAATTAATGAGGTGGCTGACTCCCCCATTTAAAGAGCAAACACAGCAGTCACATATAATGGCAATAGAGCACACAAAGGACAACCATAAAAAATAGGAGCACCTTAATTTATTCTGATTAGAGCCACCCGGGTCTGCTATTGCAAAGACTGAAGAGAGTGGCCACTGACTCTGAGTGAGTCAACTGGGCATGCTGGGCTTCTGAATTTCTTGCTCAACAAAAAAACTTGCTGGATCTGGAATATGCAATTATTATCTCTTTGTTTCATTAAATAAGCTTATAGTCAATCTTGCCTCTTTTTTCCTTCCTGGTCCATTCATTGACCCGAGGTAAGCATTGCCATATTGTGAAACTTATCTTCTTCAAACTTAAAGTCAGAGTCTGGGCCGCCATAAAATATTAAAGTAGACTTGTATTGATTTTAAACTTTATAAAAAATTATTGTATTTGGTATCATCTGAAAGGGCATGCAATACTTTCTCTAACTATCAATATTTCCCAATGGGAGATGATAATGGAATAGAATAATGATGGATGTAAAACGGCTTTTAGCAACCCCCAATATCGTCCTTGAACAGCACTGTGAATTGGGCCAAGAGCTGTGACGTCACTCGTAGAAGCAATTGTTACTCATAGGCTATCGTATGTGTTTTTTATATTACAAACAAGATGTCGAAATCCACTTAAAATGTCAGAGTTTTTTCAACCCCTGCTAGAATCCATTATTTCAACCCTGTACATCAATCAAATGGATGGCTAAATACTTGGCATTTTCATAATTAACGTGCCAATCCACAATACACTCATTCACTTATTGGCAGGGCCAGCTCCAGAACTGAAAATTCGGGGGCTAAGATCCATCCCTTTATGACAATAATTAGTCCTAGCTTGTTTTTAATTGTTTTCCTTTATTAACACGTATCCAATTTTAGCAATAATCAAGTGGAAATTGAAAATGGCTTTTCTCCCCCATGAGATCTAACAGCGACAAAATAATGGGCTACATTCGGTACAGCTAAATAATTTAATTGCAGTTAGGTCTATGCACTGGCACTCAATGACGGTATTTTTTTTTCCAGCGAGCGGCAGAACTCTTCAGCGAACGAAGGTAATTTCAGTGACAAGTACGTACATTTGTTTTTGCAGCACGGTCACTACAACTTGCTGTAGAAAAAAATAACCAGCTGTCCGATTGGAAAACGTAAATGGATGACACCATGTACTTGTCACTGAAATTACCTTCATTTGCTTAAGAGTTCTGAAATGCTGCTCTCACTGAAAAAAAAGCCATGGCTTCAATTGCCACTTGCTTATTGCTACAATTAGAAAACGTGTTAATAAAGGAAAATGATTGAGAACTAGCTAGGACTAATTGTTGTCATAAAGGGATTGATCTTTGCTCCCGAAATTTTCAGTTCTGGAGCCAGCCCTGCGTAGAGGAACTGCCTTAATTATCACTCTGAAACCTTAAGACTTCATTGTCAGATGGATGGTTTGGTGGTCCTGATTACATTTGTTAGGATTTAGTTACACTATGGGCACCATAACTAATGACCCTTCAGTATAGAAGGGCAAAAGACATTCCTGAAAATGTGTTAAAACTTCAGGAGAAATCATGACTCCATCCCAGTTAGCAGTTAGCAAGCCCAACTCCAGATAATTGTGATGCAAAATAGCTGCCCTCCAGTTCCACCATCCGAGTTTGGGATGCAAATAAAGTACTCTGGGAATCGTCCATTGTACATAAAATACATATACATATATGTTGGTAATTATATGAACTACCGCTTTATTATAGCTTTTAAGGAATTTTTTAGTTTCCATGAGGTAAACTAAGGCAGACTTTTACAACCTAGAACTTTGTCAAGGAAAGGTTTATATTTCTGCTCGTTGCCCGGAAAAAATTTGATATTACAGAGATGTGTGCTCTGCGTCATCAACAATAACATACTTTTTTGTGGGCATAAATCTGATCAGCTAGAACTATAAAACGAAAAGAGATCAAGAAATAAACAAATTACAACAGGTGGTTGGAGTTATAACTGCGTGTCAATTATGTCATAGTGCATTATTGGTTCACCTCATATTTAGTTTATTAACTTTTTTGTTCAAGGACCAATGAAGTGGCTCTTTAAATAGCAGAACACATAGGTTGGTTCAGATCCATGGGTCATTAAGTGACATACCGTAGCCCTCAACCAATCATTGATGTGCTTGAACTTTGAACCAATTAAAACATGCCAGTACAGCGAAGGGGAAAGCTGAGATCAAATCAATGAGTCTCTCAATGACCCTTAGTGACTCTGACTATTTTTGGCTAATGAGTGGTCATGCTCAAATTGCTGGTTCCAACCACTGCTAATAGCAGAAATTGCTTATTTGGGTTGCGATGCTGTTGAACTACGGACAGCAAAAAAAAAAAAAAAAAAAAAATGGCTGTCACTCTGCTGTACCCGAAAACTGCCCATCGAGAGTAGTGATAAGAACTCCTGCACACAGAAGTGCAGTTCTCTGGTGCTTCCATATTTTACAGTCTAGAGTAGATTCTAGTACAGTACAGCCGCTAAGACCACGCTCGCTAAATGTATTAGATGTAGTGATATAATCTACTCCAGATTTGTCCACTAAATATTTCTCCATTGTCCAAATAGCACATTTACTCTATAGCTCAGAGATTTAGTACCTCTCAGGCACTCATCAAAGCCCAAATGTGTGCAAAAGTAGGTTTAAAAGCAGAATCTTCAGTGGACTACAGCTATTTGAAAGAGTTTGAGGGAAAACATGTTCTTTTTGAGACAAACACAAAGTACAGTAATAAGAATTTTAAGGCTGAATACTGTAAAATGCATGCCAAGATCAAAAAGAGAGCTGAGGACAGCTAGAAGACTCTATGAAAGGTGAATAGCGGAAGGTGCAAAAACTAATCTTAAGTATTTTTTCAGTACTGTAGTAGAAAAAGGAAAGTTAAGGGGGAGGACAAGTCTCCTGTCATCTGGACAAACCTAGTAAGTTTATCAGTGGCAAAGATCTTGCAATTGAACAAAAATTTTATGTTCTGGACTTTTCCTAAATATGATAGAAATTTGATTTTGAAAGTTCAAATGACACTAATAACTAGTGTTTTAAGATTTTCACCACTCTTAATTATACCCCCGTCACACCGGATTGGCGGTGCCACTGCGGATTTTTGTCACAATCGCCATCACCGTTGTGACACCGCCAGTCGTGTTTTCATAGTTTTCCCCTACCCGTCAAAACGTGTTTTTTCTTGGCGGTGCTACTGGGGAAGCAGGGCGGAACCACGGCGGGTCACTGAGGACATAGCGATCCCATTGAGTTGCCACTACGGTTTGATGGCGGTGCCACAGCGATTATTGGCGGAAGTACTGCAGTGTTGGCGGCAGCGTTGAGGGGCCAGTGAGGTGCTACTGTGGGGATGGCGGTGTTACTGAGGTGCTACGGTGGTGGTGCTGCGGCAGCCGGGCGGCTCCGTGTCGGCTATAAATGGGAGATGTTTTTCGTTCGAAATTCATTGTAATATTTTGTCTTCGGACGATTTATTCCTATTGTGATGCCACCGAAACGTGGTACAAGAGTTAAAAATAAGTCTCTTGGGGTGTGGAAAGGAAAGAAAACATCCACTCCAACACCTTCTCCAACACCCGAGTCTTCGCATGATCATGGGGATGCTAGTGCTGAAGATGCTGCTGAGTTTGACCACCAGTCCGTAGCTAGCCAACCAAAGAAGCCAAAAATCCGTGCTGATCTGACTGATCGGGAGGAAGAGGCCATGGCAGACTGGCTAGGTGAACATCCGGAGCTTTATAACAAGAAGCTCAATGCTTATAAAGATAAGGTGAAGAAGGACGCGGCGTGGGCTGAGCAGGCAGCCATACTTGATAAGCCAGTAGAATTCTTGCTAGTATGGTATCGTTCGGTGAGGACATGGTACAGCAAGCTGCTTAAGATGAAGTCGGGCACAGGGGCAGATCAGACAGAGAGGGATGCCTGGATCCTCCGGAGGTTCCACTTCCTGCGGCCGCACATACACGAGGTCAAGCCCCGCAACATTGTCAGTGTGAGTACCACTTGTGTTTGTAATTGTTGTGTTCTTTTAATATGTTTCCTATTTGACTTTGATATTTCATATTATAGGGGAGACCGGGGTTGGTTGGCTACAGGGGTTATTTTCTGGCCTCCTGTTGGTCTCAGACTTACAAATATGATATCAAAATGATCATCTTTTTATTCTGCACTCATCTCTTTTGTTAAAACATCTGAAACTCACTTTTTTGGTGAGGGCAAAATATCAGTTTTTTAGTACGAAAAGTAAATAAATGCCCCCACACTTGAAGTGTTATAAAATTCTTTTGAATAGAGGTATTGGAAATGTGTTACTTCCAGTTTATAGAAATAGGAGTCAGCTACAATTTGATATGGAATTTGAAAGTCTTTGATGAGTGATGTTAGCTGGGAAATATTATATGTTAACAAAGGTCGGTTGGGGTTGGTTGGCACTTGTACTTCTGCTTTGTGTGCTTGGAGCCATTCTCCAACAGCCGACCAGGGAAAGTCTGGGTTCAGTGCACTCAGTGCAACAAGTGGGCACATGAGTTTTGCACTGAAATGGGCCACAAAGCCTACATATGCCAGAACTGTGATTCTAGTGATTCTGATTAGGGCTAATGTAAATAACCCCCACCCACCCCAAGTCAAATCTAAGACAAGGTGAGATGGGGAGAGATAAAAATAAAATGAGATGGCAGGCTTCATTTGATAATACATTACACACATGATAATATACATGAACAAATATTTTCTCGAAAAAAAAATCAAATGCTCAAATCATTTCCTGTTTTCTGATCTTCTAACTGTGTGTGTTTTATCTTGTTCATGGCCTTAAACCCCCTGTTATACATGCAAATATATACATGCATATACACGCATATACATGGAATGTTCTTATTTCTCTTTATTGTTAAAATTTAATCTTTAATTTATTATATTGGTTGCTTCATCCATTCATTTTTAAATTGTGCCAACCAACCCCATGAGGTGTGCCAACCAACCCCATGTCGGGGCTGGTTGGCACAAGTGCGCAATGTGACTTTACCCGTAAATCAGTTGATTTTAGTAAATGTATGCGGACATTAAAATAATTAAAGCATGTCATATTTTCACGACTTGATGCCATGTTCAAAGCATTCCTAAAAGTGATTATTAATTATGCTTTCCCCTTGTGTCTTTGCAGTTCCGAAGCAAGCTGGCTATGCAGACGTCCCAGGAGACTGAGTACGATGCCGAGTCTGTGGACATAGACTTGGAGGGCGAGGGTGCGGGACCATCACAGCCAGCTGGACCATCAGAGCCTACAGCTGAACCATCAGGGCCTACAGCTGGACCGTCCAGTGATGTTTTGCCAGTGAGGCCTAAGCGTTCAGCAGCCACGACCCAGGCTGGTGAGGATAAGCTGTTGCGTATTTTGGAAGAGCAGGGGTGCCAGTCAATGGAGCTCCAGCAGAAGATTCTCGACCTGATCAAGCCAGCGAAGCCAGCGAACGAGAGGGAGTCCTACGCGGACTGGGCCAAATCTGTGATGATGGGGCTCCATCCGACTCTGTGGCGCCAGTTCCAAGCAAAGCAAACTGCTCTGCTTGCACGCTACTTGGACTTGGATGATCGTGTCAGAGGAACCCAGGCCCAGCAGCAGACCCAGCAGCAGCAGTCGCAGCAGCAGAGTCATAAGCATCAGTCCCAGCAGCAGTCAAAGTGGGGCCAGTATGACCCTGGATGGCAGCCGCTCCCCCAGAATTGGCCACAGCCTATGCCGATTGCGACCTCAGTCTGGCACTCACAAAATCCCTCTTGGGTCCAGACAGTGATGCACCCAGGAACGAGCACAGTCACAACTACAACGGATACAACGGCGAACACCTCGCAAAGCTCGTTATCGCGGTTCCTGGGGGAATCCTCGTTCACAGAGTTATTGAATCGTGTGGAGCCAGAGGAGTCATAGATTGTACTATAAGTGTCTTTGAAATGTGTTATGTGCCTTGGAAATGTTTTGATACGTCTCTTCTCTGTGCTTTGAACCTGAACTGTGCTTAATGTTTACTACTGTTTGATTGTTGCCATGTGCAAATTGTGTTGTTAATGTTTTATGTAATTTTAGGTTGATGGATGTATTAATAAATTTTTATTTAGAAACTTGCTTGTTATAGTTTCTTCTATTTTGTCCATTAATTTAGCGAAATATTCTGAAGGACATAAAAGAATAACATAACAGTAAGTATAAGGTTATAAAATAGTGCATTAAAAAATACACAGAGATTCTACATGTTCAAAGATCAGATGACATTTATTAGGGCAGATTATTTATAAATTATTTACTAACACTATATTGCATATATTAGAATATTTAACGATCGTACATATTATAACAAGTATCAGATCATATCGTCCTGCCGGTGCACAGCTCCTACTAGCGAATTGAAATATACTTTTAAGTATTCACGAAGACGTTTTGCAGCAGTGCTGTCGACGTTGCCACCTTGTGCTGGGTTAACGTCGTGCATATTGGCCTTTGCTCTCCAGGCACCAAGCATGACGTCTTGGTTGTCATCTTCCCGATCCAATGCTGCATTCTGCATTGCTGGGTACCGAAGGCGCATGAGATTGTGAAGGCAGACACAGGCCTCCACAATCAGTCGAGCAGTGTCTGGTTCCTGTTGCATCGTTCCAAGCAGAACCTTCCAGCACTGGGCAAGAATGCCAAAGGCATTCTCTACGACCCTCCTGCCCCTCGATATCCGGTAGTTAAAGATCCTCTGCTCCTTTGATAGGTATCTTGCTGCGTAGGGCTTCATCAGGTAGGTCCGTAGGGAGAATGCATCGTCAGCTAGCAGGAAATATGGCGTATCTTGGTCGTCACCAGGTAGTCTATCTGGTGCCGGCAGGCCAATAGCTCCATCAGACAGAAGTTCCTTGAGCTCGGATTCGTTATAGATCTGCGCATCAGACATGTATCCATCTCCACCAACATCTATCCATAGGAATTTGTAATCAGCATCCACAAGTCCCATCAACACCACTGAATAGAATCCTTTATAATTGTGGAACTGGCTTCCACTGTTTGGTGGCTTACGAATTGCAACGTGCTTCCCATCCAGAGCCCCACAGGCATGGGGGACGTTCCAGCACTGCTCGAACCTGTTAGCTACAGCTTTATATTCGTCTTGGGTCATGGGGCACTGTATCACCTCTTCTTTATACTCATCAACGATGGCCTGGCAGACTTCTTTGACCAGCACAGACAGTGTGTTTGCTGGGATCCGGAAATCGAACTTCATGCTTGCGTATGTGTCTCCAGATGCTAGGTGGCGAAGAGTTGCAGCCAGCTTCGTCCCTGGGTCCAAGGCCTTTCTGTAGTTGGTGTCCTGCTTCGTGATACGTGGTCCAACCCTAGCAAGTAGGTCATCAAACATCTCGGGCTGAATCCTGAGGAAATTCTGGAACGAGGCTTGATCATCTCTTCTGAGCTCGACCATAAGTTGGTTGTAGTGACCGAGCTGCTCACGTCTCACATCACCCAGTCAAGGTCTCACCCAGCATCTTCTTCGTCTTGCTCGTCTTCTTCTTCGCATCAGGACAATGATTGCTTGCTCCTCTTCTGCCTGCAGTTGCTGCACAAGCAGCAACTGCTGCATGACGATCAAATTTCTGTAATCTGCCATTCTGTTGAGCTTTCTGAACTGTTTTAAGACATTTCAGAACACTGAAATTGAAGCGGAAAACTGAAGCTTTTATAGCAAAATAATACCAAAATCATACAAAATATGACCACAGTAGCACCGTGGAAGCACCTCAGTGCAACCTCTGTGCAACCTCAGTGGAAACGCCATTGCCTTACAAGCACCTCAAGATCGCCAAATTCTCTATAATTCCTCCCTGACTTTGCAGTAGCACCCCCATACCCGCAGTGCTCCCATGGTAGCACCGTCTTAACACCGCCATAACCGCCACGGGATCGCTGTAGGGTCGCCAGTCTACTTCTTTTGGCGATTGCACGGCGGTTGTACTGCGGAGGCACGACGGTGATGGAGGTGCTACTGAGGTCCTTGTACGGTTCCATGGCGGTCATGGCGGTGCCATGGCGATCCCAGTGCGGATTGGTCTGACCTGCGGTGGCACTGCGGAAGTTTTGAACATGTTCAAAGTTTCCTCCGTGCCACCGTGGAGGTCTGCGGTTTAGACAGTTTTCTGCGGTGCTACGACGATCAATTGCGGAAGTACTGAGGAACCATGGAGATCATGGCGGTGCCACTGCGGTTTATGCCGTACAAGCACCGCAGTGGCACCGCCAATCCGGTGTGACGGGGGGCTTACTGCAAATGAAGGTTAAACTCAGTTTCTACCAAAAGTGACACATGTACTAGGTTTTTCCAGATCACAGGAGAAGTGTACCGAGAATGAAGATGGATGATTGCTGCATGAGAATAAGGACACTGCTGATGCCTTAAAAAGTTACTTTGATGAGAGTTTTACCAAGGAGCAAATTTCAAATTGGCCAGAGGCCATTTTAACTGCACAAAATTTTTTTAGCAGAAATTGAGATTGGGGATGATGAAGTACTAGACATATTGTATAAATTAAAGACAAATAAAGAGGCTGGCCCTGATGGCGTATACCCAAGTGATGTAGGTAAGATCATCTCCAAATCACTGTCAGTTATTTTTAGGTGATCTTTAGAAACTGGACAAATGCCAAATACACTGAACAAAAATATAAACGCCCCATGTCAAATATTGATGCCACATGGAGTTAACAACTCAAAGTGAGCATATGCTGACTTTTACTTGTACAATAGGGATATTTCTCTTGATTTGTATACCATTTTTTAATCCATCTCTCTGTCAGTGAGCATTTGCTCAGTGATGCAGTGATTTCACTCAGTACATGGGTGTGGCATTTCCAGACGGTGATCAGACAGAATGAGCAGTACCCAGACACTCCTTATACTGGGGACAATAAAAGGCCACCCCAAAATGTCAAATTTTGTCAATAGTCATCATGCCTCAGATTCTCAGGTCATGCGGGAACGTGCCATTGGCATGCTGGATGCAGGGATGTCCACCAGACATCTGCATGCAGTTCCTTGAAGCAGAGCACATCCCAGTTCTGGACTGGCCTGGGTATTCGCCAGACATGTCACCCATAGAGCATCTTTGGGATGTTCTGGATCGACGTGTCCGCGACCGTGTTCCAGTTCCGGATAATGTGCGCCAGCTCCGTGTGGCCCTCCAGGAAGAATGGAATAACATTCCACAGGCCACAATAGACAACCTGATCAACTCCATACGAAGGAGATGTGTTGCTCTGAGAGACACAATGGTGGACACACAAGATATTGAACATTCAATTTCTTCAACCTGACCCCCAACGTGTTCTAAGGATTGTCACTCTTTTGCAGATGCCAGTATCAAGATGTAATGGACGGTGATCTGAAGATTAGTTATTAACAAAAATGAATTTTGATTCGCTTCATATATTGCATAACCCTAATGTTAATAAAAACTCAAAAATTTGACATGGGGCGTTTATATTTTTGTTCAGTGTACTTGGAAGCAGGGCAATATATTACCAATATATGTGAAAGGAGACTGTACTGAACCAGGAAACTACAGGCCTGTCAGTTTAACTTGCATTGCATATAAAGTACTGGGATCTATCATTAAAGAAAAGTTAGCACTATTTCTGGAAGGTAGTAACTTACTGAAGGATAACCAATGTGGTTTCCATAAGGGAAGAACATGCCTTCCAAACCTTTTGTAATTTTCTGAAGTGGCCATTCAGACTTCTGATCAGAGCAGGGCCTATGATGCCTTATAGCTGGATTTTCAAAAAGCATTACAGTACCACGTTGGAGACAAAATTTTTAAATAAGGACTGCAGGAATTATAAGAGGTATTTTGGAATGGATTCGGAACTGGTCATGGCACAGGACACAAAGAGTTGTGGTCAGACGGATTTCATCCGAGCTGGGCATTGTGGGAAGTGCTGTCCCTCAGAGATCGGTGTTGGGACCCCTGCTCTTCCCCATCTACATTAATCACCTTGACAGGAACATTGAAAGCAAATTAGTCAAATTTGTCGATGATACAAAATTTGGACTTTCAGCCAACAGTTTAGAGTCCACTAAAGTGATTCAGTATAATTTAAATAGAATTCAGAGGTGAGCAGAGATGTGGCAAATGAAATTCAACATAGCCAAATGTAAAATTATACATGTTGGAAATAAAAACAATTGTCAGGGCTACTTAATGGGAGGTTTATAACTGGAATGTACTCTACTTGAAAAATATTTGGGAGTGATTGTTGACCAGTGCCTTACAGGTTCTTGCCACTGTGCCGTAGCAGTTAAAAAGGCCAACAGGATGCTAGGATATAAAGACAAAAGTACTGAGTATAAATCAAAGGAGGTTATATTTCTCTTATGCGATACATTTGTCGGACCACATGTAGAGTATTGCATGCAATTGTGGGGACTATACTACAAGAAAGACATAGAGCCTTTAGAAGAGGTTCATAGAAGAGCCACAAAGTTAATTCCTGGTATAAAAGATAAAACTATGAGGAGAGGCTGAAGATCCTTAATCTCTCTAGTCTAAGTAAAATGAGACTTCAGGGTGATCTGATTGAGGTCTTTAAATGTGCTACAGGAATTAACAAAGTTAACAATGCAGGATTACTTTGGCCAAGTCTTGTCTGCAGAACTTGGGGTCACAAATGTAAGTTTGCAAAAGGTAAATGTAGCTCTGATATTAGGAAATGGTTTTTCACACAGAGAGTGATCACAGTGTGGAATACATTGCCTGGCCATGCTGTTGAGGCAGAAACTCTGAGGGCCTTATTTTAACAATCTAAGCACAAGGATTGAAGCGCGTGGTGCAAGTGCATTTTGAACATGTCCAAATCCAATTTTGCCAGTTTAATGGTGGGATGTCTGAGTGCAAAGTAAATCGTATGGTTCAAAGGGGTTGGACTTAATTTCTTAAATAATCAGAGGCGTGTTTTGGGTGAAACATGAAGTTTCATGTTCATGAAAATCAGAGTGTCTTCTCCCATTCCCTTTAGAAACCAGATGCCCTTGCACCTTAGTGAATTATTATTAAAAGGACATATTTGCCTGGTAGCAGGAAAAAACTGTACTCTGCAGAGAAAACGGTCTGCAAAGTGCACGAGCAAACCATTACTAAAAATATGGAAACCTGAACACAGTGATCCCCAAAAATGTAGTGAAAATAATTTTGAACAATATTTAAAAAGTAGTTTATTCATATCCAGATGTTAAACATCATCATGGTGAATTCCTGGGGCTGCGTTTGAACAACTTCTTTTTTTTCTTTTTTTCTGCTTTTGAACTTCACATTACATTACAACTTGGGCATAAAACAAGCAAACGGAAAAAAAAATACTAATTCAGGGTTGCGGTAAAAAAAAACGCACTGGTGGAGAATGTCCGAGAGAAATTATAACCAGTAAAAAAGAAACAGCTAGAGAGAAAGAGACAAAAAAAAATGTTATTTTGATCATGCTATCTCAGCCCCTTGAATAATATCTGACAGGAGTGAAAAGAACTTGCTTCCACTTGGCTGACGATTGAAGGTCTAGTCAGTTATATGGAAGAAATACAGATTAATTGTAGACGGAGAAAACAATGTCAACCGATGCTTTTGCTGTGACAAAAAACCGCTGCTTTTTAAAGCCACTGTGTTTGTCAGCCAAACTTTAAATAACAATAAATTTCAAATGAAATGTGGAGTTTTGCATTTGATAATAGTTTGTAGATGCAAGACAGATGGGTTGCAGGCACTGTGTTAATGAATCAGGTCAGATTAAAAATTGATTTTTCAGATGATTGTGGATAATATGGAATCAGATTTGTGTCAAAATGATCAAACAAAACTTTTTAGATATCAAACAAAATTTCTAAATTGAGAGAGAATAAAACCCACTGAAGCAAAAAAGTTTACCTCAAAGGTAAAACTTAAAACTTGTAAACAAATTATTTGTGTAATTGTGCAAAACATTGGTCTTTTTGTTGTTTGATAATACGTCCTTTCGTTCACAGTTCCCTAGTGCTTTTGCAATGATCAGATTTGTGGTTACGCCTCCAATTTTCTTGTTTGCACCACCAGATATTTTGTTTGTGATTCTGACACAAACCTCTCATGTGGGCGGGATTTTTTTTGTGCGGTGTGTCCTCATTGCCTGATGGGTTTTTGAGCTCCGAGCCTGGAGTAATGACTCCGACCATAGAGTGTAGCCACAAGTCTGACTTCGGACTCCAGTTACAAGTGAACGAAACTAGGGAAGACAGAACTATTTCGATGGCTGATGAAGGAAATCAATATGTGTCCTTAATTCGTAGCCTTGGCCCATTCTGAAAAATGTGATAGTAAATACCACATCGTCTTTTGCTGCTGTAGTAGCCAAGCTAGACAGGAAGAATGTAACCGAATGTGGGCTACCGTTCTGCAGTTTAATGAGCTGGGGTATGTTTCCCAAAAGCATGTCTAGTTGCTAATTCTTTTAACAACATCCATAGTCCTGTTCAAACTAAGCTTTTGGGAAACATACCCCTGAACTGTAATTGTAACTGTACATTAGATTGTTTTAGTGCTGCCGCGTATGTGGATACATAAACAATACGCTATTGCCTTAATAAAAGTGTTCCACGCTACCGTATACGTTTCCATCAAAGGACAGCGCTTTATCGCACGCAGAATTTAATTGCTTACATCTGGACCTCATTTTTGTTGTCCAGGTGGATACATGTTGATGACGGTCCACAGAATTTTACTAAATGAGATTAAATTGAGTAAAATATTAAGTACAAGTGAGGCACATGCTGCAGATGATTACATGCCCTTCAAATCCTTCCATCAATCATGCATCTGCTGTGTTTAATAGTGCTGCACGCTGCTGACGCATGGTTGATAACACACTTTCTGATGAGCTAAATCAGAGGGGAAGTCAGCTGAGTATTGTGCGGTATGGCTGGCTGGGAGTCAGCATTTTGGCTCAGTTGACTGCTTGTCCTGTCAGAACTACACCTGCTGTGCTCGCTCTGTTTCTCCCAGTCATGGAGAGCAACTTATCCTGTCAGCAACACATTTCCTCAGGCTTAGTTCCTTTTTTACTGAAATAACCAAAGTGAGGATCACTGATGAATACATTACACATAGATTTCTAATCCAGATCCGATGTCAGATTTGTGACACAGCCCATACAATATATTCAGAGGATATGGGCTGGGTAGACAAATTTCATATTTCTTGTGCGTAAACTCATTAGCAGGGTTAAGAGGGCAGGGTTGCCAACTCTCACGCATCTGGCGTGACAGTCACGCATTCAGTCTTCCATTCAGAGGTGGAAGTGTCGAGGTGTGAAATCCGAGCGGTTATCGAGGTAAGAAAAATATGATTTATCAAAACAAGATAGGCCTACTTGCTCATCTGTATTTCAAAGTTCAACGTTGTCGGATGGAAAGTCTTATGATGTACTCTTAGCGTAGCAAGGAAACGGTAAAGTTTTAGGTGTAATGAAAGCTAGTTTGTATAGGTCAGCTAGGTAGCTTAGCCTGGAATCCATACTGATAAAGTGCTGGTCGCTCCCAACGGTCACTGACCGATCAGTCTGGCCTCAGTCGTATAGCCAGCGTTTAGCCCTTACGTCACTAATAAAGTGAATTCATGAATATTCATGTTTTCTGCTCTTGGCGAGAACCACCAATCAAATATGAGTTAGCTGGCCAGCAACGGCATTCGTGAATGTTATTTGACATGAGCTTAAAAATTAGATTGTGGTTTGCTTGCGTTTACTCTTGGAGTGGTTGTTAGGTTTTTAACAGGATAATGTTTGGCCATATCTGCATTTTGTTTATTTCAGTGGGATTCCCCGGTATAATAAAGGCTAAATTAAATAATACTCAAATTACATAACGTATTTCACTGTAATTGGCATTAGCTTTAGCTCGAAGGGCATGATTGCATCAGCTAGATTAAAGTGATACTCCACCCAAAAACTATAATTTGTATAGCCTATCAATTACTCACCATTAGATGTCTTGAACGGATGAAGTTGTTCTTCACCTGGCGCAACTTTATGGCCACTGGAGAGTTTTGAAAAATTATCCAAATTCCTTTTTTGCTGGAAGCAAATGGGGTCACGCGGTAGCTATGGGAAAACTCCACAAAACGTCCGTTGAAAAACTCTCAAACCATCGTCAAACGCATCGTCCAGTATAATCCAAGTTAGCTTTGTCCACTCGTATCCTCAGAATATTGTCTGATACGCCCACAAGCCCAGCAGACCAGATACGCCCATAAACGAGCAACTCCGCTGGACGGTGCGGATGACATGCCGATGTACCGTGTTTAGTGGGGCTTCACCGTCAGATAAATACTCGTATAAACACGAGCCGGGAGGCGGGACTTCCGTTGAATGCAGAACTGTGGTAATTTCATTTATTTTTAAGTCTGTCTAAAGGGGGGAGGGGAGCGCCCTTGCGACTGTGAGCCAATCACAGATCTCGCATGGACTTTGTGCGAATATTTGAAAGTCAAACGCTGGTCTACCGAGGCCATACGTACAAGCAAGTGACCATTGGGAGCGACCAAAGCTTGATACGGATGGATTCCAGGCTAAGGTAGCTATCAGTGACGTGGGGTCGGAGGTTCGTTTAGTGAGGCACAATCCTCCCCTTAGCTTGATTAGCAATCAGACGATTAACTAGTTTAGTAAGACTATTCGGCAGACTGACGGGCTAGTTTCAGTTTCCGCGGCATTATTACTCAGTACATCGAACCTGAAATGCTCACGAAACTGCAGATTTGCGCGTTCTTGAGACGTGCGGTGTGGTGAGGCAGTGACCCAAAATTTTATCACAGGATTTTGCGAACCTGTTCCCATGTACTGTGCCTGATTGACAATCAAAACAATTAAGACCAAGCCTATAGGAAGCCGGTATACTGATAGAGGAGATAATGACAAAAAGATCCATTCACGTATACGCTTCAATTCGAGACTGCAAGGATGGAAATTTGAATAATCGAGTTGGAAAAATTCTCGGCTATCGGTAATTCTGTACATCGTTTTAACATTTTGTTAATCTGATTATGAAAGAAGACTGAAAATAAATGTCCGGTTTTTTTTGTTTGGGTGTAAAACCGCATATTTAAAGGAGAATACATTGGATATTAATCAAGCATTGAACTCCGCATAAGTCGAACTGTTTTGGTATTCGTTGATGACATTGCTTTGGCTTCCTCTAAGCAAGTACGCGCAAATCTGCGTTGCCAGTTTATTTTTTGTTCCAGTTTACAGAGAAGGCACTGGTAAAGACAGGACTTTTTGTGCGTGCATGTATTGTTCCTTCAGATCACAAATACTGACACTTAATTGTTATTAACAAGGTTAAATCAATAAGTGAACTGGAGATTTTCAAGAAACCTACCCACTAATTTTTTTCCCAGTAAAATTAGCCAAAGCAAAATTGTTGAGATAGACAAGAGCATACTGGACCATTCTAAGGGCCCAATATACAGTCATTTCCTGAACATAAGCTGCACCATGTATCAACCTCAGGTCAGTGTTTTATGCAAACTAAAAAAATAAAACCATGTATTAACCTCACCAGTGTATTAACCTCAGTTTACTAAACATTATCTATTGAATTAGAATCACATCATGATTTAATGACAAGGTAGAGTGATGAAAAGATGCATTCCAATGTATAGCCCTCACCCATGTATTAACCTCATAGATTATGACCTCGGTTAATAATCGGGAAATTATGGTAGTCGGTAGGCCTATAGGTTTAGATGGTAAGAGGTTTGCGGCGGCGGTGGCCCAAAATTTCTAGTAGGCCGCTGCATGCACATGTTTGGGGACAAATCTCACTCCAGCCAAATGACCAAAGTTGGCAACCCTGAGGGGGGGTTGGGGAGTCTGCAGTCTGACCACAAGTCAATCAGCCTGGAGGAGATGTTACATCACTGTTACATTTCCATAGGAATGAGTAATTTTTCAACTCATTTACAGCCACCCAATTTTAAGTAATACTGTCAAATTATCATGATCAGGTCAGCAAATTAAGGACTGGGCACGTGTGCATCCTACCCTCATTTATATTCATGCCAATATGGATATTTCTGTCAAAATATCTCTTAGGAAGGTGAATAACTGCTCTCAACATGGCATGCACATAATTAACACATATTAACAGCTTATTAAAATCATATGACTGCAATTGTGGTGGGAAAAAAAAACCACCGTACGCAGGGGGGCACCAGAACCAGCGTTGGCTTAGCTGACAGGAGTGGATCTTGGTTGCAAACGCAAGCACTTTCAGGTTTGACATGTTGTGAATTCAGAGATGTTCCCTGACATAGCGCTGTTATAATGCATTATTAATTTAGTTAGTATTACCTTTGTTACGTTTCGGAACAGGATTAGACCCCAAGCGCAGAGTAGCCGGCAGAACTGGTTTATTTGACACTCTCATGATCATACAAATACAAATGCAGAATTAGAGAAGATGGCAAATGGATCTACAAAATACACAAAGGAATGAGAGCTCCCAAAGGGAGGTATACTAGCAAATTACCATACAATAATTACAAAGGGTTTAATTACGTGAATACACGAATTCCCGAAGGAGAGAAAGATGTAGTGATGTTACCCCTGATACCAAGGCTCCGAAGCACGCTTCAAACTGTATTTTTCTGAAGCACTGTGCCGGAGCTTGCTTCAAATCAGGAAAAACTACGAGACTGATGACGTTCAAACCACTTCATTGCTTCATTCAGACTGAATCAGCTGACTGGTTTGGTTCGATAGGCGGAGCTTTGAAACATTGGCAAGATTCAAACGTATTTAAGATAGATGAAACCGTGCTCTGTTATTATTTTTGAATGAAAATGTCTAAGTCACACAAGCACACCCAGTATACAACAAGCACAATCAAAAAACATAATAAGAAATAACATATTTTTTGTACAGAGCAAACATTTACAGGATTCAATGAGGCTGTGGATGTAATTAATGTTATTATAATATAATATAATATAGGCTAATATAATATGATATGAAATCTTAAGGTAAGGAAGAAAAACAACAGACACATGTAAAATGAAGTTCGATTTCAGCTTTAAGTATTTTACACAATACAACAAAACTCAAAGTGCACACGCAAGGTGCGTCAGTGTCACCTTTGCAAGGCTGTACAACAACCACTGTGCCAGCAGATGTCACCCACATGCTCGACGAATGAAGCTTCAAGTAGTGAGTCAATTTTCAATACAATGGTCCAAAAGGGTTCAAAGCTTCATGAAGCCTCGTTTGGCCATCACTAATAAAGAGAACAAATTTAGAAGCGCTAGAACGTGCCAGCATCCAAAGGGGAGAATATTGCTTCCCGAAAGGGGAAAGAAAGCCAAATGTGAGATCGGCGAAAAAAGTAAAGTGAGTGGTTTGACCGACAAAGGAAACTGCCTCAAACCAGAAACTAAATAGTGAACACACGCAAACTAAACCAATGAGAAAACAGAACTAATAATTCAATAACGAGAAAAGGCTAAATTTTCTGAAGAAAATTTGTGTGCTTGCTTCAGCTAGAAAAGTTGAAGAGGTTTGTTTATAAAAGGAAGGTGCTTGAAAACTGAGAGGCAAAGGAAATTGCCGAAGAAATGTTGAAAAACTGCTGAAATGTAAACACAAGACTTTAAAGCTGAAAGTAATTGTTTATGGAATTCTGACTTTTCAGCTGCATCATGCCCGATTCTACAGTACTCCGCTTCAACCCAGCTGTAAAAAAAAAAATGGTCAATTGGAGTCCATGACGTTGACGCATCTCTCTCTATGGCTCTGTGCATATCTAGGTCAATGCAGTGCATGCTTAGAAATTATTTTTATGGCGGAGCAAACATGGCAGGCCACATTGTCAGACTGCTGCAGCTTTTGTTGCTTATAGCTCATTGTCAGTGTCTCCCCTAGTCGCGAAATGTATAACGCTGACCTGGCCAAGTTGTGAAATGCTACTTTTCACAGCTCCATGTTCATTTCTGTGCACTGTGTGTTCGCTAGCTAAATAGCTAATAATAGCAAGCTGCAAGATGTCATTAACACATGTTGTGATATTATTCGCAGCTCTCTTTTTATTTCAGTGCTAATATTAGCTAGTTAACTCGTGAACACACTGCACAGAAAGTATTCGAAACGGGTCGAACTTGAGCGTTGAAATTGCCATCACTGCAGATGATATAATCAATAGCTAGCTAATGTTAACTATTAAACTATTCAACGAGCATGGAAAAGTTATGTCTGTGGCTTAGCAAGGATAGCAGTTATGGTCATTTTGAAACCAATATTTCACCTGTTTTAGATACGATGATAAATATATCTAGCTAGTGCGAACAGTTGCTTGTATATACTGGAATAGGAGCTCGAGCAATTCTTTTGTTTTGCAATTTTTTTACTGTAATATGTGTTCTCATGGACCCGCCCTGCAAAAAGACCGGTCTTTGCTGCCCTAAATGCCCTAAATACTCTCTTGGAGCTGGTTTGAGCAACTGCACAAACGACAATACCAAAAATTCTTTCACTGAGTTTGACGCAGAAAAATGAGATTTGTCTGACAGTCGTTTCAATCTTAATCCGAACAATGATAATGCTGAGGCCAGGAAAAGTCCAGCAGAGGGCAGAATTGAACCCCAATGCCGCTATGCCACAATTTCGCTGAGCCATTTGAGTTAATGGTTAAAGCATTTGGTGCAACGGAGATTTTAGCTGAGGCGTCTCTTACACACTATTGCATCTACTGCATAGCTAGTAAGTCCAATCTACAAAATAGAGGTACCATACTGAAGAGGAGAGTCTGCTGAGCAAAATATGTCAAAATTGTGTATGTAGTGCCAAAAATGTGGGAACACTGACAAGTTATAAAACTGTGTTTTTCAGCTTCCCAACTGGAATTTTCTTGTCTGTTTTAATATAGGAGTTAATGGAGTTTTGGTTGGTGATCCTGTTGCTCTTCGGCTCAGACTGCCAAAACCGTCTGTTCGATTGTTTGCATAGTTACATTTTCGTGACCAGCACAACTTTTGTTATAACGTGGATGTAATAATATTTGTGGAGTGAAAACTGTTGGAGTTAGAGCAAGTTTAAGGGAAGACTTCTTCACAATTTTACAGCCGTTTGCCACTCTAACAGTGACGTCACCACACTGTAAGTTCCCAGAATGTATTGCAACAAAAATTTTTAAAAAATTATAGAAGTTACGAAAAGTTTGAAGGATGAAGAAATTACACAAGCTTAACATTTTGCAGTTCGAATGACGTTTCTAGCTAAAAAGTATGAGTGAGTAAAAAAATTGCAGAAAATAGCTGAATCTACTGAATCAGCACAAAAATGGCTTGATTTAATGGGACCCCAAAAAATGAAATTTAATAAATATCAAAAAATAAAATCAAAAATCTGCATAGTTGGAACTTAATTCAGAACAAGCTGAATTTTTCAAAGTTTGAACTGAATCAATAGCTTAAATGGTGTAGGAGGACTTAGTCGGCCAAATTTAGGCAGAAGAAGTAGTAAGAGAATAGAGCGTGCTGCTTTGCTTTTACAATAAGTGAGGGGGGCGGGAAGCAACGCTGGCTGGGAGAATAACGAGCTTCAGCTGGCACTCATCACAACCTTCAAGTCAGCTTAAATTAGTCTGGCCATCATCTGCTCTTATTAACAAGGCCTACTCCATCAGAACTGCTGCTCACTGGATCTTTTTTGCTCCATTCTTTGCAAACCCTGGAGACAGCTGTGAGAAAAATCCCAGAAGATTCTGTTTTTTTTGTTGCAGTCTGAGATATTCCAAACATTCCAATTGGCACCAACTGTGAGGGTGCGTTCAGGAACCAGAAGCGAGAACCAAAAGATCCAGCAAACTTGTTCTTTATTAATTCTGGGGTGGAAACCCCTGCAGGGCAGTAGGCAACGGCACAGAGTCCACAATCCAAAATCAGAATCAAGTCGTCGTAATCCAGTTCGTAAACAGGGCAGCAAATACAAAACTCAGGGTCGGGCAAAGCAGGTTCGTTACACGGGCACAAGAATATCAAAGACGAAGCCAAAATCAAAATCCGGGACGTTCTAGTCAGAAGTATAACACGAAGAGTATAAGGCATAAACAACACAGCCCAAGGAAAATGTTCTGACAAGAGCTGGCTGAGAATTGACTGCTTAAATACACGTACGGGAAGTCACATGGTATAATAGGGAACAGGTGAGCTGGATCAGACTAATTACAAAGGAATGAACAAGAGGAAGTTCCTAACCATATGAAATTGGCGAAAGCCAAAACGCGGACAGGGATTACACAGACAGCCTATGACAAACAAACGGCTCCGGTTAGGGAGTTCTAAAGTGCACAGAGTGAGAGGCAGAACAGTGTTTAACAAGGCGCGGAGAATCGGTTGAAGCACAACAAAGTAAATTGAGTGAAGGCAAGGGGCGGAGACTAGAGCAGAGCAAGTGCTGAGAGCTCGTTAGTCAATTAGTAATGTGCAGCTATACAATCCCTAGTGATCGTTAGTAAGTTAGTACTAAAACAATGTTAGCTATTGTTAGTAATTTATCCAAAATAACAAACTGCTAGTATTTGTTAGTAAAGACAGAACAGCAAGGCGAAGGAAGCGAACGAGATTGGAAGGAATAATTGAAAACCCAGAAACCATGAAATCACCTGAAAATGTGGCACGCAATATTGGGGAATAAAACTGTCACGTCACATATGACCAGACAGGGGAGACAATGTGCAGTGCAGGGCATGAGAAATACATAAACCAGAATAATAACTAAACTGTGAATATGAGTAATGGCAGGCAAAAGACATGGCAAAGAAAGACAGGCAAAATACAAAACATGGCATGGACTAAATCAAAAAACATGGCTTGGAAGCAGAGTCATGACGAAAACATGGTCAGGCATAACAGAATCATAACACCAACAATAATGCCATGGTCAAAGATACTGAGATCACATTTGTGCCTGATTCTATTGTTTGGTCTGCGCATCAACAGAACCTGTTAACAATGTATGTACGATTTTATGCACTAAGTGGCATGCAACTGATTTGCTGATTAGATATAATTAACAAGCTGGTGCACCTAAAATGGTTACTGAATGTACAGTCTGGTAAACCAATATTTGAGGGGCCAGATAACAGCACGGTGAATCTAAATTCTGGGTAAAAGACCCATTTTTAATAGTTTTTGGCCAGATGTGAAAACAGTAACAAATCAACAAAGAATTCACTGAGTGCAGTTTCCCCAGCCTTTAGCACACCATCTAAAAAGCGCCAAAACTTAATTTAATCCAACTATAATTGGGAACAAATCAATTTGCAGTGGGCATCCATCAAAATTGCTAAAGAAAGAAGTGCAGATAAAGCGAATATAGTGAGTGAACTCATCAAGTTGATGGGGGGGCTGTCTCTAAAAAAAAAAAACAAAGAAAGAAATAAACACATTCTTGCTCATCGTTTTAGAAAATGCTAGACATTCCTCTATTGAAAATCCATAGAATTTCATTAGCGGCACTTGGAGGTCGATACACCTCTCCTTCCGCACCACAGCAGAGGTTAACCAGACTCTGTAACTGTAGACAGCTCCCTCCCAATCCTGTGACTCTTTTCTCTTTTTTATGTTCCCAAGGCAGGGAAAAATCTTTAAACCGCCTCCGAGTCGGTAATTCTGCCTGGACCAAAAGCTGGACAGGAGGCCGGACTTGCCAACTGTTTGTGCTGAATGTGTTTGGGGGCAAAAGTAAGGGGATGAGTTGGGGGGGTGAAACAGGGACACATGGCAACAGGTGCATGTTACTACCGTTCCTGCAGGGCCGCCATTATCTAAGTTCAGGCACAAGTTAATGTACAGTGCCGTGAAAAAGTATTTTCCCCCTTCCTGATTTTTTTTTTTTTTTTTGCATATTTTTCACACAAATATTTCAGATCAAACAAATTTTAATATTAGACAAAGATAACCCGAGTAAATACAAAATGCAGTTCTTAAATGATGATTTCATTTATTGAGGGAAAAAAGCTATGCAAACCTACCTGGCCCTATGTGAAAAAGTAATCCCCCCCCTGTTAAATCATGAATTAACTGTGATTAACCACATTTTTTGAGTTCAATTTCACTAGCCACACCCAGGCCTGATCACTGCCAGACCTGTTGAATCAAGAAATCACCTAAATAGAACCTGTCTGACAAAGTGAAGTAGGCTAAAGGATCTCAAAAACCAATACATAATGCTGCAAGAAATTAAGAAATTTAAGAAATTTAAGAACAGATGAGAAACAAAGTCATTGACATCTATCAGTCTGGAAAGGGTTTCAAAGCCATTTTTTAGGCTTGGGGACTCAAGCGAACCACGGTGAGAGCCATTATTCACAAATGGAGAAAACTTAGAACAGTAGTGAACCTTCCCAGGAGTGGTCGGCCTACCAAAATTACTCCAAAAGCGCATCGACAACTCATCCAGGAGGTCACAAAAGAACCCAGAACAACATCTAAAGAACTGCAGGCCTTACTTGCCTCAGTTAAAGTCAGTGTTCATGATTCAATAATAAGAAAGAGACTGGGCAAAAATGGCATCCATGGGAGAGTTCCAAGGCGAAAACCACTGCTGACCAAAAAGAACACAAAGGCTCGTCTCACATTTGCCAAAATACATCTTGATGATCCCGAAGACTCTTGGGAAAATATTCTTTAGACTGAGGAGACAAAAGTTGAATTTTTTGGAAGGTATGCGTTCCGATACATTTAGCGTAAAACTAACACAGCATTTCATAAAAAGAACATCTTACCAACAGTCAAACATGGTGGGGGTAGTGTCATGATCTGGGGCTGCTTTGCTGCTTCAGGACCTGGACGACTTGCCGTAATTGATGGGACCATGAATTCTGCTCTCTACCAGAAAATCCTGAAGGAGAATGTCCGACCATCAGTTTGTGACCTCAAGCTCAAGCGCACTTGGGTTATGCAGCAGGGCAATCATCCGAAACACACCAGCAAGTCCACCTCTGAATGGCTTACAAAAACAAAATGAAGGTTTTGGAGTGGCTTAGTCAAAGTCCACACTTAAATCCAATTGAGATGCTGTGGCATGACCTTAAACAGGCCGTTCATGCTCGAAAAACCTCCAATGTGGCTAAATTAAAACAATTCTGCAAAGAAGAGTGGGCCAAAATTCCTCCGCAGCAATGTGAAAGACTCATTACCAGTTATTGCAAACACTTGATTGCAGTTGTTGTCGCTGAGGGTGGGTTTAGGTTTAGGGGAAATTACTTTTTCTCATAGGCCCAGGTAGGTTTGGATAGCTTTTTTCCCTTAACAAATGAAATCGTCATTTAAAAGCTGCATTTTGTATTTATTCGGGTTATCTTTGTCTAATATTAAAATCTGTTTGATGATCTCAAACATTTAAGTGTGAGAAATATGTAAAAAAAAAAAAGAAATCGGGGGGACTTTTTCACGGCACTATATGTACTGTGTACGGTGAGGTTTATAAAGCTTTGGATGCTCACACTACTATAAAGGGCTTTAATGGCTACTCCGCTTGCTTTATATGAATGTGAATGCCCCAAAATTGAGGTATAGACTGCCTGCTTAAATTTGAAGGCACTGTTGTCCATCGGGTAGGTCATGAGGAAATTCACACATGTGGAGTAAACCATGAGTGAATGACAGCCCTTCAAATCTGTCAATATCTAAACACTTCAAGCTATACCTCTAAAACTGCCCCCAATGAGCACCCGAGCTACAGATCTGGACCTTGGAGCAGTTGAAGAGGGTTGCCTGGTCTAGTGAGACCCATTTTCTCTTACATCATGTCCTTTGGCTGGGTACATGTGCACCATTTACCTGGGAAGGGATGGCATCAGGATACACTATGGGAAGAAGACAAGCTGGTGGTGGGAGTGTGAAACTCAGGGAAATGTTCTGCTGGGAAAGCTTGAGTTTGGGAAATCAAGTGACGTCACTTTGGTGGAGCTGTTTTGGCAGTGCACGGAGGACCTTCACTATATTAGTCAGGTGGTTTTAATCTTGTTGCTGATCAGTGTCAATATTCTGCCTGTGACTCAGATTTACATACCTGTGAACAAAGATGGATATTTCAGCAGTCAAGAAAGCTAAATTCCTGCCTTATTTTACGTCCAGCCAAGAGCGCAGCCTGCATGGTTCACTAATTAGTTTGACCTCCTGGCTGAAGGGTTGTTTGAATTTATCACGTGTTCAGAACACAGGAGCCACGCAGAGACCACAGACAAGCCAGTAAGGCATCTTTGGTAAATGGAAGATAAAAGTTTTCAATGACAAAACTGCAAGGATTATCAGAAGATCTGAGTTCAGGCTATGCACCATCGAAGGGACTGGTCTGAGGTCAGTAGTCAGGGTCTGAAGCCACATGGATCGGGGCATGCAGGGCAGGCGCTCACTCGCAGACTTTGATGAAGAGTTGACTGGGAGAAGCCCCTCCCACAAGGACCACAGGCACCAGGAAAAGTTTCCCAAATAAGTGGATACTTCGCAGCTAGAGTTTAAACACCGAAGACAGAGGACAACAGTGCAGCAAAAGGGAGACAAAAATCAGGAACTTAAATACATAAACATGACTATATACAAAGTGGAAAGGAGCGTTCAGTGCATGGGGTGGAAACACAAGGAAAGCAGAGTAAAACTAGAAAAATAATTAAATAATGAAAATCAATTAACCGACAAAGATGGTCAGACTGAGGTGGAAAACAAATAAAAAAACACTCAGGATGTGACAGAATTGGCAAATCCAGGTGTGTGGAACAAAATATTGGGAAGAGCTTTTAATCTCTGAACATGGATTTTGTACCTCTGCCTGTAATTCATACATGGGAAGACAAACACACTCAAACTAAAATGCAGACTTTCAGCTTGAATGTGAAGTAAAGTCCATCCATAATGAGTGATCTGTGTATGAGTTATATCTCTGTCAAATTGTGTCACCATTGAAAGACTAAAAGAGCTGGCTCTAGTTTTAATGCAAGGCAATAAAATTCTGTTAAAATGTCCATTTTCCCCTACTCTCTCTCACAATCTCTCATCACTTAAGGGTATCATTACTGTTTAATATCAGTGGGCAGCATTAAGATGCAGTTTTGGCTCGATAACAATTTGGAGCTTACAGTTGGGTTTGAATCATTCACGCAAGTAATTCCTTAAATGAAGTGAGAAGCGGCTAAGTAGCCTTCTGAGGGCAGTTCATGTTTCTTTTTTTTCTCTCGGAGTTATCAAAAAGCAACTCAAGTAATTTGGCTGCTTAATTAGCAGGTCAGAAGGAAATGGTTTCTCATTAAAAGGAAATGTGGGACTGCTTTGTGCCCATAGCCCTGCTCTTTGTGGGCCTGGCCGTTTGTATTTGATATCTGTTGTTCCCAGCCCAATTTAATGCCTGAAGATAACACAGAGTAAAAGCAAAGGGTGTATAGGCAAGTTTCGCCACTCAGCGGCCATCTTAGAAGTTATTTTAGGCTAATAAGACCAGGTTCCTGTCTAATTAAATGGGGAGGGAGCCATAATTTCACTTTCAATGGTCACTGGGACATAAAATCTGCATGTATAGAATCACCTGTCAAATCTGATAAAAACTGCTTAAAAGGTTTGACACCTTTTCCCAAAAATAACATTTAAAATGCATTTTCCCCTGCAGGTTATATTTCTACCATGCATTCGTAAGGTTTAACAAATTCAAACTGCCTTTACAGCGTGCTGTGATGAGACGCTGTCAGCTCATCCCACTGAACTGAAAGACATACATTCAATGGGCTCATCCCACCAGAGCTCTTGAATGAAAAACTGCCAACCAAATCGGTCGTACCATGAGAGTTGAAACTGTCGTGAATCTGCACTGTGTGCTTGTGTCAATGACACAGACGATTGGCAAGATATACAGGAAAGGGTCGGGATATGTCACAAGACTGCCATCTACTACCATTACGGATTTTTCCATCCAAAATGCCTTAACTCTTTCCCAGCTGTCCTACATGTATAGCGGGGTTAAGTGTAAACACGCGGATCCACGCACAGAACCAGGAAGTCTATAAGCTACCAAAACACAAGGCAGCCACTAAATCTGCTAACAGACTAATAAAGGAGAATGTCAGGCAACTTAGAAGCAAAAACTTGGTCCAAGAGACAAAATAAATATAACTAGAACCTAAAACTACAGAGCAAGGCTCTGGAAAAGCGAAACGAAAACGAACTACGAGTTTGGTTAAATTAAGCGACTCGGGAGGGAAATGACCTGCTGTTCCCAATCGCAGAATAATGAAAAGAAGTATTTTTCTGAGTGAAAATTAGGATGTGGAACAACTAGCGCAAAAGCCTGGGCTTTGAACCACAAGGGTTGACAAAGCCGACAGGCGAATCCTAAACACTATAATATTGACTTGTAAGAGAAGAGGACGAACTCTGGAGGAGTTTGCTACAAGGACCTCCGAATACTGGCTCCAGCACGACCAAATGGCAACAATAAAGCGCCGAAGAAAGGACAAGGTGTGGTTTTAATAGACAAGCGCAGATAGAAAACCTCTGTCACAAAATGAGCAAAAACCACTCACTCCAGGAGAAGAAATGAGGACTCTGCCTCCAAACCATGACAGGACCCCCCCCTTAAGGAGCGGCCCCAAACGAGCCTTCCGCACCATGCCTGCGGAAGTCACGAATAAGCTCCGGGTCCAGAATGCTCCTCCTTGGAACCCAACAACGCTCCTCAGGGCCATAGCCCTCCCAATCTGCAAGATACTGCATACCTCTGCCGACACGTGTGCTCTCCAGGATGCGACGCACAGTGTACGCTGGCTGCCCCTGGATGAAGCGAGGTGGTGGAGGAGGCTGCTCAGCTGGGGCCAAAACACTAGTTAGTAGAGGTTTGAGTCGGGAGTCATGGAATGTGGGGTGTATTTTCATGGACTTGGGAAGCTGAAGACGAACCGTAACGGGATTGACTTTGTGAACGATCTTAAACGGACCAATGAAATGAGGAGCGAGCTTCCGTGACTCAACGCGTAAGGGAAGGTCCCGTGTGGAGAGCCACACTTGTTGACCTACGCGATAGGAAGGAGTGGGATGGCGGTGACTATCAGCTATTCTTTTTTGACAAGCTGACGCCTTTAGTAGGGATGCACGAACTCTCCTCCAAGTGGCCCGGCAGCGCTGAACAAAAGCCATGGCGGAGGGAACGCCCACATCCTTCTCCAATTCCGGGAAAAGTGGGGGCTGATACCCCAACTGGGCTTCAAATGGTGATAAACCAGTGGACGCATTGCGAAGCATATTATGCGCATATTCTGCCCAGGCAAGATGTCTACTCCAAGAAAGGGGATTGGAGGAGGCGAGACAACGCAGAGTGTTCTCCAGGGACTGGTTAGTGCGTTCTGTCTGACCATTAGACTCGGGATGAAAACCTAATGATAAACTCACGGAAGCTCCCAGGAGAGAGCAAAACGCTCGCCAAAACCGAGCGACAATTTGTGGACCTCGATCAGATACCACATCCTGGGGCAAACCATGCATGCGGAAAACGTGATTCACTATCAGCCGTGCAGTTTGTGGGGCTGACGGCAGTTTGGAAAGGGGAATGAAATGTGCTGCCTTGGAAAAACGGTCTACCACCACCAGGATAATGGTGTAACCATCAGACACCGGCAGGCTGGTCACAAAATCCAGAGCGATATGGCTCCACGGGCAACTAGGAATCGGCAAAGGGTGTAGAAGCCCTGAGGGCGGGTGGTATGACCCCTTATTGCGGGCACAAACCGTGCAGGCTAAGATAAACTCGCGCACGTCTTTTTCCATCTTAGGCCACCAAAATCGTCGGGCCAAAAAGGCAAGGGTTCGATGAATCCCAGGATGCCCTGTACGATGGGAACAATGGCCCCATTCCAATACTTGAGCCCGTACTGTGGTTGACACAAATAGACACCCGGCAGGCCCGTTTCCAGGATTCGGTTCTTGACTTTGAGCTTCCCGCACCTTGGCTCAAATGTCCCAAGTCACTGGAGCTAGAATCTGGGCAGGGGAAATGACAGGTTCTGGAGGAAACTCCTCATCAGTTCTATCATGAACCCGTGATAGTGCATCTGGTTTGATGTTTTTTGACCCAGGGCAGTATGTTAATAGACAGTTGAACCTTGAAAAAAAGAGCGACCAACGGGCTTGCCGCGAATTACGTTGCTTAGCCTCTTGGATGTACTGTAGGTTCTTATGGTCAGTCCAAATGGTAAAGGGATGCTCTGAACCTTCTAACCAATGCCGCCATTCCTCTAAGGCCAGTTTGACAGCTAACAGTCCCCTGTCACCAACATCGTAATTTCTCTCAGCAGGAGAAAGCCGCTTAGAGAAATAAGCAGATGGGTGTAACTTCTGGTCCAATGGAGAACGTTGAGACAAAATAGCTCTCACCCCGAGTTCAGATGCATCCACCTCCACGACAAACGGTAGGGATGGATTGGGCAGAATAAGGATGGGTTCAGAACTGAACCTCCTTTTAAGTTCCCGAAATGCTGAATCAGCCTTAGTATTCCACTGGAAGCGGGCTGTTGCTGCCTTCTTTGTCAAAGCAGAGATTGGAGCGGCCACAGAACTAAAATTACGAATGAAACGGCGATAGAAATTTGCAAAGCCTAGAAACCTCTGGACCTGCTTCACAGAAGTCGGAGTTGGCCAATCAGTGACAGCAAACACCTTCTTCGGGTCCATCTGAATCTTCCCCTCAGCCACAATAAATCCCAAAAAAGAAACTGAGGGGGCATGAAAAATGCATTTTTCGGCTTTCACATATAGGCGTGCATCTAACAGACACCGTAATACCCTTCTTACATGTTTTATGTGTTCCTCACGGCTCTTGGAAAATATCAAAATGTCGTCTAGGTAGACAAACACAAATTTTTCCAACATTTCCCGGAGCACGTCATTGACAAAAGCTTGGAAGACTGACGGCGCATTGGTAAGCCTGAAAGACATCACAAGGTACTCGTATATGCCTGTATGCGTATTAAAAGCAGTTTTCCACTTGTCTCCCTCATGTATCCGTACCAAATGATACGCATTACGAAGATCAAGCTTCGTGAAAATAGAAGCCCCCTGGAGACGTTCAAAAGCCGAGTTCATAAGCGGGAGAGGATAGCGGTTCTTAACCGTTATCTTATTTAGCCCCCTGTAGTCAATACAAGGTCTAAGACTGCCATCTTTTTTCTCCACAAAAAATCATCTGCACCAGCAGGGGAAGTGGAAGGTCTAATGAACCCATTAGCCAGTGATTCGGCAATGTACTCATTCATGGCAGTGGTTTCTGGACCTGAAAGTGAATATAAAGAGCCACGAGGAGGAATAGTGCCAGGCTGTAACTCAATGGCGCAGTCATATGGTCTGTGAGGCGGCAACGTAGTTGCTTGTTGATTGCTACACACCTCGCTTAAGTCTGAATAAACCTCAGGCACACCAGCGGGTAGTGGAAACAAACTAGAACCCAAGATCGCTGTATTATCTGGATGACTAAAATCAGATCCAAATAAAGACCCGCATCTGATTGATCCTCTAGAAGGAGATCAGTACTTAAGGGCTCAGTATCCCACATCGGGTCCCATTCCAATTCCTCTTCTCTCTCAGACATGAGTGGGCATACGCCTGTACCTTCACCATAGGTCAGCTCCTCCATGACTGAACTAGTCTCACTGGTACCACAGTCACTGTCAAAAGGTGGTAAGCCAAAGCTATATAGGCAATGGCTGGTGCACTGAGGACCCCACTTCAGAATGGTATCACTCCTTCCTCCCCAGTTGATTTGAGGCTTATGTTTAGTGAGCCATGAATGTCCTAAAACAAGGGGATAAGTGGGCGTGTCTACTGAAAAAAATTTGATGTGCTCCAAATGGCCTTCAAATGGAACATGCATGCTGACATACCCTGTGCTCTCATTGATGCACCCAGTGCCCAATGGCCGTCCATCTAGTGCCGTGATATACCGAGAGTGAGAGAGTGAATACACTGGTAATCTTACTCCCTTAGCCCATTTGGAGTCCATAAAGCAATCAACTGCTCCTGAATCTAGAAAAGCTTTTATTTTGACAGAACAATTGTTCCAGGACAGTTCTACAGGTAAAAAGGTCCGAAAGACTGAAGTGCACAGTCTCGTTGACCGCTTTTGGTCAGCCAACGAGCCTGTCCGTTTCCCATAAGTTTGGGACGATCTCGCTTAAAGTGCCCCTTCTGACGGCAATAGCGATGCCAAAGCTTGCGAGATCTAGCCCCCTGTTTCTCACTAGACAAGCTGTCAATTTGCATTGGCTCATCTGCTCTAATTTGTGATGTTTTGAGTGAATCGACAGATTGGGGGGGCAACCTAGTCTCAGGCACTAGCTCTCACCTTCTCCGTCGCTCCCTTTCTCGCTCCCTAATACAGTTATCAATCCGTATCGCTGTAGATACCAATGCATCAAAAGTTGCCGGTGCTTCCAGTGCAGCCAATGCATCCTTCACCTGATCAGACAAAGCATTTGTGAATACTGTCATAAGCGGACCTTCTGGCCACTGAGTTTCCCCTGCTAATGACCTAAATGGGATAGAAAACTCTGCCACACTAAGCCCACCTTGCCGCATTAGAACCAATCTAGTCGCCGCTTCCTTGCCGGTTAATTCATGGTCAAATACAACCTCAATCTCTTTCATAAGCCTTTTTGAATCTGAAAGAAGCAGTGATTGTGAACGAATGAGAGGGTCAGCCCATTCAAGAGCTGCCCCACTAAGGAGAGACAAAATAAACGCGACTCGCGCTTCCTCCGTTTGGTAGCGAGAGGGTTGCGCTTTAAACACAATCATACACTGTAATAGAAAACCCCCACATTTTCCTGACTCCCCATCATAACGAGAAGGAAGCTGTATTTTTGGTTCCCGTATTAGGAGGGGTGAATGGAGTGAGGCAGTGGAATCCTGAAAACTGGGAGGTGCTTGGTGCAACATTGGGGAAGTATGTATATATGCCAATCTGGGAAAGTTCTCAGATAACTCTCGTAACGCAAATTTCCCATGCGACGTATCTCTTCATGCATAGCATTTTGAGTCTCGCCCATGTTTGACTGCTGGTTATGCAGCTGTTTTATTGCTTCATCATGTGCGTGGATTATAGAGAGCTGATCTGCCATAGCTTGCTCAATGCCCTGATGATCTGCTGAATTCGTCATACTGGCTTTAGTGTTCTGTAGCGGGGTTAAGTGTAAACACGGATCCACGCGTAGAACCAAGAAGTCTAAAAGCTACCTAAAACACAAGGCAGCCACTAAATCTGCTAACAGACTAATAAAAGAGAATGTCAGGCAACTTAGAAGCAAAAACTTGGTCCGAGAGACAAAATAAATATAACTAGAACCCAAAACTACAGAGCAAGGCTCTGGAAAAGCGAAACGAAAACGAACTACGAGTTCGGTTAAATTAAGCGACTCGGGAGGGAAATGACCTGCTGTTCCCAATCGCAGAACAATGAAAAGATATCTTTCTCTGGGCGAAAATTAGGATGTGGAACAACTAGCGCAAAAGCCTGGGCTTTGAACCACAAGGGTTGACAAAGCCAACAGGCGAATCCTAAACACTGTAATATTGACTCGTACGAGACGAGGACTAACTCTGGAGCAGTTTGCTACAAGGACCTCCGAATACCGGCTCCAGCACGACCAAATAGCAACACTAAAGCGCCGAAGAAAGGACAAGGTGTGGCTTAAATAGACAAGCGCAGATAGAAAACACCTGTCACAAAATGAGCAAAAACCACTCCCTCCAGGAGAAGAAATGAGGACTCCGCCTCCAAACCACGACAACATGAGGACCAAATGTCTAAGGAAAAACACTGCCACACAAAAAATGTATTCGAATATTTCATGGGGAGGCTGTCGATGTCTTTGGCTGTTCATCTTCTGATGAAATATCTCTATTCTGAAGAATTTCCATTGGAAAACTCTTCTGGTCTACTGTTTTGGTCCAACTCAACTCTCTCTTAGCATTCATAACAGATACTATTTTGCTGTCACTTTCCGTCATTTTGATGGATGTTTTTCAAGTGATTAGGAGCAAAAACAAAGCAGGTTGCAATGCGTACACAATGTTCTCCATGTGTGAGCAATCGTAAAAAATGGATTTTTTTCTAGAAGATGACATCATATACTTCTTGGAGCTGAACTATTCTGAGGATAGCTGAACATTTCCATTTTTGGGTATCATTGGAAAGGGCAGATATTCAGCTTTCTTTTGATGCATAACACAAAATAATCTATAATTTTTAAGAAATACAATCATGGAGTCATGGCTAAGTTCCAGCCCTCCGGCAGAGACATACAGATTGTCAGCCAAAATATTCTAATAATTGGTGGAATTCATTCATCACGCCATTAATCTTAATCAGTGCCCCCAGACCTTTTGAATAAAAGCAGCCCCAAAACATGACTGACCCAGCATAATATTTTACTGTGGATATGAGGCACTTCTCCTTGTTTGCATCACTATTTTGATGCCAAACTTGCCAATGCTCCAAGTGCTTGTTTCTCTGTCTTCTGGTCAGAAAAGGCTTTCTTCTGACAACCCTTCCAAAGACCATGTGGTTGTGAAGGTGGCGCCTGATGGTGCTTTTTGAAACCTGGTGACCCCAAGATGCCACTAACGCCTGCAATTCCATCACAGTGATTCTCTGGGATTTTGTTGCTTCTCTCACCATCATTCTCAATATCCTAGGGGTCAAAATGCAGTTGCATCCTCTACCCTTGAGGTTTTCAACAGTTCCATATTTTTGGAATTTTTTAATCATTGCCCTAACAGTGCTCAATGGCATATTCAATCGTTTATAAAACTTCATGTAGCCATTTTCAGATTTATGAAGATCTATGACCATCTTACTCTTTTGAACTGACAGTTGCTGTTTTTTTCTTCATGATGTTGGATGACAAAGGGATATTGCATGTGCGTTACCTCATTTTTATACCCTGGTGAAACCGTAAGTGATGTAATGGTGTAACATTTGTGCTGTGTTGCACAGTGCAGATGCACAGAGGATAGGAAGTTGAGGACTGGACTCAGGTGCAAGGATGGACTGGGTTGTATTTAGTTGGATTATGCCAACTGCACTGCAGAAGGCACAGACACAGCAAAGCAAAACAATAAGGAACAAAGGTTCCTAAAATAAGCACTATTAGTAATATAGAGTCTGGGCTATTGCTACTGTAACAATGTATTACAAAAAGGAAACAAAATTCCTTAAATATAATGTGCTGGTAAATACAAGGAGTAGGAAGTTTCTAGGTTTAAGTATACAGTGTACATACTAGGGTTGCACATCTCTCTGTGATAAACGATTCGATACGCATCTAGATTCACAGGTTACGATACGATTCAAAAACGATATACTTTTATTACAGACCGATTCGATACGAATCGATACAGTGTAAGAAAGATACGATTTGATTCTACGGTTAATATTTGTTGTAGCCTGGAATCCATACTTATCAAGTGCTGGTCGCTCCCAACGGTCACTGACTGATCAGTCTGGCCTCAGTCGTATAGCCAGCGTTTAGCCCTTACATCACTGATGAAGTGAATAAATTAATATTCATGTTTTCTGCTCTTGGCGAGAACCACCAATCAAATATGAGTTAGCTGGCCAGCAACGGCATTTGTGAATGTTATTTGACATGAGCTTAAAAATTAATTTGTGGTTTGCTTGCGTTTACTTTTGGAGTGGTTGTTAGGTTTTGAACAGGATAATGTTTGGCCATATCTGCATTTTGTTTATTTCAGTGGGATTCCCAGTTATAATAACACCGTGGCTATTCTTACGTGACCATAATCCATTGCAGGCAGGCTATTCTTACACGACTCCCGTTCGGGCATGCGCAGATTGATATTGTATGACAGCGCAATTTTTGTCTATCATGTCAATTTGGCGGTCGAGCTTGTACAAGGGGCCGAAGGGTTAAACCCATAACCATGGCACCGGTAAATTGAAATCTCGTCCCCGGGGCTTCTATACTGAGCAACAAAAGAAACGCAAGTTAGCTACTTAGTCATTGTACTCGTATGATTACTCAGTCAAAGTGACTGCAAAACAAAGAAATGTTTGATGAAACGAGTGTAAATGTGCACGCGCTAGTAATAAATTTGATTTTCTGTAATAATTACGCGCAAACTTATTTTCCGGTCTGTCTTTAACTAACTTGCGTTTCTTTTGTTGCTCAGTAGGCTATACTTGCTTCACCGAGGTTGGGCAATCTTGTGGTAGCATCCGGAACTAGGCCTTTAATCAGATAGGAGAACTCCCGTAAAAATTGTCATACATATTTACATTACGTGAGCATCAGTCACGCAAACCATCAACATGTGTCTAGCTATTTTTACGGGAGAATTTTTTTTGCTAAAAATAATAAAATACCAGTTATGCTTCAAGTAAGCTCGCGCATTCAACGGAAGTTCCGCCTCCCGGCTCGTTCATTGCCCAGAGACTCTGCTGCCACTCTGATGAATACTCGTATAAATCACGAGCCGGGAGGCGGAACTTCCATTGAATGCAGAATGGGATATTTTATTAATTTTTAAGTCTGTCTAAAGGGGGGAGAAGGGCACCCTTGCGACCAACGAGATGTGTAAAGCAGCCAACCGATTCCAAGTCTCACGATACCTGATCCATGACTCTACAATCGATTCATCTAGGAATTCATGGCTAATTCGTTTCGATTGAGGAGGCTGCTACCGACGCAGCCGTATCTCTCACTTGTTAAACCGAATATCCGGTTGCATCGGTTTATCTTTCACAACCCTAATACATACGCAAATTAGTCAGAAGAGCCTATACAAGACTACAATGCTGAACAGGCTTGGGTATACGAGACTTCACAATGAGACTGAGAGAAGCTCGGTCTTAAATACACATTGCTACCACCTAGTGGCAATGAGAAACAGGTACAAGTGATAATAGAATAATGAAGTGCAGTCCGGGATTTAGTAGTCCAGTGAGCTGGATGGCTGGAGGCGTGGCCGTACAATTGGCTCAAGATAGTTCCTTAACACTTAGATAAAACTTAAATAAGTGAAATTTAATACCTGGTTTAATTTTGGTAAATGTTACTTACAATCATCTCTAAGGGTGCGATTAACTGTGAAACATTGATTTGGAGGAAATTGACTTTTAATTTAATCAGTAAATGATTTTAGTTTGTTCCATTGGAAGATTAATATTGTACAGTGTTTCTCACATGTTGCTATTTAGAGTTTCTCCATAAATATATATTTTTTTAATTTTTGGAAGTATTTTTCAAGCATTTTTAGCCAGGGGTTTCAGTCATTTTGGACCCCACTGTGTGTGTGTGTGTGTATATATGTGTGTAAATGTATATATAAAACCTGTATAATGTAAGTAAAATGTGGGTGTGTCTAAACTTTTGGTTGGTACCATAACAGAACACAGGATTCACATAGATGGTGGGGCCAATACTGCCGTAGTCATAGTGCCCAAAATAAGTGACAGTACCTGTCTCCTCATGAAAAGAAATTTTTAGTCTTACTAATACACTGAGTAGAAATATTCTTCAGGTCAGCTTCAGTAAGTGCAAAATACAATGTGAAATCCTCTATTGTAATTTTTTTTCTAAACCACAGTGTATACAGGCCCTTTGGAATCGGCCCCCCATTCTCCCCTCTCTACCTCCCAATACGGCTCCACTGCTCACGGGCTGGGAGCTGAGCATAAGCCTGGAATCACATATCACCTCTCATGCACAAACAGGCTTGGGGCTCAACCAAAACAGGTGCAGTGACCGGTCAAAAACATTTACAAACTGTAAATAAATGGGCGTCCTGAGTCCATCGTAAAACAAATTAGGAGCTCACCAGCTTACTGCCTTTCAGCTCTTTATTTTCACAGTCAGAAAAAATATGAGGCCGACGTGCTCTGGCATAGACCATCCTGACCAAACATCTTCTTCCATAGCCATGAAAATGCAAAGCAGCTCAAGTGTGATCAAAAGCCAGCTGATCTCATCCTCCAGTAAAGCTGTAAATGAGAGAAAAACCCGAGCTACATTCAAACCCTGCTACACTGTGAAAGTAAAAAGTTGACTAGACTTTAAAAAGTTAAGCAACCAGCTGCAAAGCATTTTTGAGTTTGCTCAACTTCAAGTCCCAGTGATTGTACAAACACAACCTGCAAAAAAAGTTCTATAGGACTTCTATGGAATTCAATAAAATTGTATAAAACATCAATGGAACTCTATAGAACATTTTAATAGAACAGCATGTTCTATAGGATTTTCCGTGTGTTCTACAGGAATTTGCTATAGAAACCTATATAACACCTCTATGGAAAAGAAAGTCCTATACTGAACGTTAAGATTGAGGGGAAATCTATAGAATCAAAGTCTTCTGAAAGTTATCGAGGATGCACTCTTGATGGGAATCTAGGGGGGGCTTCCATGGCTCTTAAGATTTTGGGTAAGGTGAATTCCAGAACAAGGTACTTAGCCAGGAAAGCCAGATTACTGGATAGAGGATCCTTGAAAATGGTGGCGTCCTGCCTTGTCCAGAGTCACTTGGACTATGCTATTAGTTCATGGTACTGGGACTTAAATAAGGTCTTACGACAGAAACTCCAAGTAGCACAAAATAAATTGGTGAGAGTCGTGCTGGGGCTGGATTACAGGAGCCATGTGGGTAGAACCCAGTTCCAGCAGCTCCAGTGGCTTCCAGTTGAACATAGAGCACGTCAGATTCAACTGAACATGGTCTACAAGATTCTGAATAATAGAGCCCCAAGTTACTTCACTAACTATTTTACCAAGTTAGAAGATGTACATACATACAACACCAGAGCAAGGGCAACTAACCTAACACTCTATAAATTTAAAACTATGATGGGTAAGGTTTCCTTCTTATGTGCAGCTGCTACAGAGTGGAATAAGCTGCCGTCTGAAGTAAAAGAAGTGCGTAACATAGAAATGTTTAAGAAAAAGGTCAAGTACATGTTGCTAAATAACATCCCTCGATAATGATAAGGTTATTTTAATGAATTTGATACCTAGCGGAATACTGCTGCCAATCCTACCACATGTAATCATGGACGTTGACCAACTGCTTCCATCTTGTACATTGAGTGTGCGGACTTTATCAACATCATGGACCACGATGGACATAAGTTAAAGCAGTGCATTGCGGAACAAAAGTGTCTATCACGGCTCGAGCTCCAGCCCCGGTCATACCAGCCAGCTGTGGATGGCAGCTTTTTCAGAGTAGCGCACAGTTGGCCATTGCGCTACAGGGATGCAAATTGGGAAGGGTCTGCTGGGAAAAAAAGAAAAAAGTTCTATGGAGATTTTCTTTGGAACTGTTTCCTACGGAAATTTTCGATATAACTTTTTTCTATAGGACTTGAGGTACTAATGTTCTATATAAATTCTATTGAACTGTCCTATAGGATTCTTATAGAACATTTTTTGCAGGGCATTTTGAAAGAATTTGAAACTTGCACTTGAGCCAACTCAAAAGTGCTTTGCAGCTGGTAGCCTTACTTTCAAAGTTATTTTCAGCAGTGCATAGGGCAAAGGTTTTTGACTGGTTAAGGTCAGTGGTTCAAACCCCAGTGTAGCAGCAGTAAAATCAGTGTTGCCGTTAGGCCCTGGACCACGAGCTTTGACTCCTTATCCAGGAGGATCAGCCCTTGCTTAGCGTAAGCTACTGTGTGTTGCTTTGAATAAAGGTTTCATTTGTAATCCTTAACCACCACACTGTACTTCACGTAAATTTACTTGCACAGGATGAAAATACTATTAGAAATGTGAATCATATATATGTATATCACTGCAAATTTGCTTACACAGGATGAAAATACTATAAGAAATGCGAATGATATATATGTGGCATTGCAGAGAGCCAGCCGCCAGATCTGTATTCTTACGGTGGAGCAGTTAACTTCAAAGGGAGGTAAACTGAGGACACGTCTACATGCCAAGCTAAGGAATAAAGTAATGCTCTTCTGAGGGCCAGAAAATTAAACATGCTGCCGTACTCCCATCATGCACTTGGGCAAGCCAAATACCCTGTGGACCGTAGGAACAGATCGAAGCCAAAAAAAAAAAATCTGAGAAAAGTGGATTTGTGCATTCTTATGCATCACCAATGATGAAAATACAAGGGCTTATACCTGCATAGAATGTGTGTGCTACAAAGCAGGTTTACGCTCACTACTAACTATTTGGGGGGGGACTAATTGAAAGCATTTCCTTTGTGTCATTGAATTTCCAAGCACTCTAGATGAGGAAAAAGCCAGTCTCTCAACATCAGCCAAAATGAGTTTTGTGCTGAATAAACAGTGGACATTTAAATGGTGGTGGTGTAGCAAATAGAAGAGGGTGGACTGGGAAAGTGGTTATGCAGCAATGTGTTAAAATGCATGCCCAGCAGTACTCACTGAGTCAGTTAACACAGAGCCAAACATGTAAATATGGATGAGAAAGAGAGAGAGAGAGAGAGATTTTGAGTACTTACGTGTGAATCTGTGCGTATTAATGTTTGTGTTTATGCACATATGTGTGTGTGCGTGTGTTCATCTGCATATGGCTGTGTGCTATGTGTGCCTATATGTTTATAATGTGCGGTGTGCGTGCGTGCGTGCATGTGTGTGCGTATGTGAGAGGGCTTATGAGTGTGTCCAGAATGCACCTTCGGGTTGAAGCCTATCATGAATCTTCTTGTTTGTTTTAGCTGTGTCATCACATGGTCTCTGTTCTGTACTGCTGAATTAGTCTTAGTAAATTCACCCAAGCCTGTGGTCATGCTCTTTATGGGTGGTGAGACACAAAATGGCTGCCCAATCAGCTTCATGCCAGTGAGTGCTACCCTACTAGTAATAATAACAGCAATAGTAGCAATAACAGTAGTCATAATGGTAATTGTAGTAGGAGCAATAATAGTCATAGCAACAGTTCTAGTGGTAAAGGCATAATTATTAATTGTAGGAGTAGCAGTATGTGGCGCAGCTGTAGTCATAGTACAAGAAGTTTGTGCCTGAAATGGATCGGTACTCACCAGTACTGAGTACTGACACTTTTGATTTCCATCTGGAAGATAGACAAGACCACAGACAAAAGTTGTCACACAAAATTGATTGTAAATGTGAGACAATTTGATGAGAAAGGAAACATTTAGAGACATTTCTTGGGTTTTTTGACGTGACGAGCAGAAATTTCTTCATAGGAAGTCAAATTTTCTGGTTTGACTTCCTATGAAGTAAAATGGCAGAATTTAATTTTGCTGAAAAACAAGAGGGTAACCCTTTCGACAGTGATGCACACATGGCCTCTGAATTGAATGGTCTGCAAGAAACAATACAAGCAGTAGCATCAAGTGATTTTTAGTCTGTAACTACATTAATACCCCATTAACTTTTATCTGCACTTTGCACTTCTACTTTATCTGCATTAAAGATTATACCACATTGCCATATTTTGGTTTCCATGTAGATTACATTAATTGCAGACAATTTTATCCTTTACTGGTTTCCCGTATTTATCTCTCCACTGCATATTATACATTTCATTAAAGCTGCAGTTGGTAACTTTTATAACAATAACTTTTATCACATTTGCTGAAACAGTCATTCTGACAGTTGTACATGAGGCAGGTTATATATATATATATATATATATATATATAAAAAAAAAAAAAATCAGGTACACTTGGCTCCTCCCAGTGCTTCTAATTGCATTGGCATGAGTCTACTGCACCCAAGCAAATGACAAATTTAATCAATCAGAGCCTGGAGGAGTTTCTTATGCAATGTTGAAGACTTCTCGTGCACACGCTGTTCAGCACCCTTCCTCTGCACGCGCTCTCTCCTGTGGCCAGTTTTTGGGGGAGCTTAAAGTTGCAATTGGTAACTATTTTTGTGTTTTACTTGGCAAAAATGTTATAATACTGTTTCTGCTATTGAAGTGGTCAGACAGTAAATTTGGATCTCTGTATGGCAGACCCAGATAGTGAAAATTCAGAGAAATCAAAATCTCATGGTCTACACTTCCAGTTTCTCCTTTGTCAACAACTGCACAACATTAATTGCTACACTAGCAGTAAAAAAAGACCAAAGATACTAGCAGGAAAGCAGTCTACCACAAAGATGGTGGAATTTGATTGTAATATTTGCAACCTGCATAAACTGAGCATATGTATTTGGAAGATTTGTTGGTATTGTGCTGATAAGTAGAACAAAAGCATGCTTCTATATAAGCATTGGTCTGCACATTTATTTAGCTACAGTGACTGGGCTTCATTTGTAATAATGTAAAAGCAATCTGTTTGCAACAAAATAGATGACGGCGTGCAATACTTAGGACATGTAGCTTTAATAAGCGATTCCTACATTTGTTTGATAACCTAGCGTAGCTTCATACTTTTTGGTGAAGATAATAGTCCACACAAGCCCAGATCTGTTAGTAGCTAGCAAGCAGCTGGGAAGCGAACGTTACTCTACTGTAAAGGGATGCAAACTAGTTTGTCTTTTTGTAGTCTATCCTCTTCCCTTGTCCTGTGCTTGGACGTGGAGGGTAGTTATCACTGGAGCCAAGGCTCTCATCTTGTACTCACTAATAATGTAAAAAAAAAAAAAAAAAGTTGATGCTATTTGTCGCCAGGCAACTTTTGTAATATGTAGGCTATGGCTAGTTATGAGCTTCAGTGGCTAATGCCAATGTAGTGAAGGTAACTTTAGTTTGCTCACTTACCTGGCTGATATACAGCCTCGTTTCACTATTACCTTTTGATTACCAAGCGCAATTACAATGAATTTGGATGGCTTGGAATGTGTCTTTGAGTAACATGGAAATGCTTAATGTTTACTTTTTGTTATTACCAGTGTCTTACTTTGCAAAAGACATTCTGGAGCATCTCATATGTTTCTGTATGGGTACTGCTGGTGAAAAGAACTCATGATCAAGCATGAAGTGCTTGGAGGGAGGGGCCACAGGAGGGAGCAGTGAGAAAGGGGCGGTGGTGTTTATGATCAAAATCTGTCTAGCTCATTTATCCACAGTTACTGAGGGCAAGTTTAAAAGACAGTTCACATTGTGTCAAGCCAAACAGGCACTGTGTACGAGGGAGAATCTCATGTTCAGCAATGTGATTTGGCAATTTTTTGCAATCAACTGCAATTTTTATCCCACATGGCATACAGCTTCAGATGTCAGGAAATGTGGCTTAGTTGAAGAGGTTTGAACATAATTCCTTTAAACATGAGAAGGACCCAATTAAGAAAAAATTACCATGACTTAAAACTGTGATAGCAGAGTACATCTCTGCACAGATACGGCATGTTTTAGGGTTTTTACATGACTATCAATTGTGCAAATATCCATTTTGATGATGGTTTTCGATTGGCATGAGTTTGCTAGCATTAAGGTCTTCAGTGAGGTGGCACTCGCTGGGCTGTGAACGCAGTTTGGCTGTCTGCTGAATTTGCTTACATAACTCGGTTGGATGACTTTATATCTCCTTTATTGTATAATAAGTACCACTGGATTTTTTTTTTTTTTTTTTACTTTTTCAAACCAGTGAAGTCCCATTGAGATTGAAATCTCTTTTTCAAGGGAGCTCTGGGGGTTGAGGTGGAGAGGGAGAGGACAAATTGCATAGCCAATTAGATCAGGGGATGATTGGGTGGCAGGTTGAAAGAGCCAGGTTGGGAATTTAGCCATGACACCAGGGAACCCCCTACTCTTGGCGAAGAGTGTCATAGGATCTTTAATGAGAGTCAGGACCTCGGTTTAACATGTCATCCAAAAGATGACGTCGCCTTCAGTACAGCGTCACCATCACTGCACTGGGGTATTGGGGATTATTCCACCAGAGGAATGATCGCAACCTACTGGCCCACCAACAGCTCTTCCAGCAGCAACTAGGTTTACCCAGGTGGTCTCCCATCCAAGTACTAACCAAGCCCACACCTGCTTAGCTTCAGCCACACAGCTGGAACAGATTGAATAGTTGTATGGCTGCTGGATTGAAGCCTGCACTGCATTAAGGTAATGTAATTCAGCAATACAACGCTTCATTCTTACCTGTTGATAGTCAGTGGCTTGTCATTCCACGGATGTGATTGAAAAAAAAAATGTTGGATATATTTTTAGCCTCATTCATTGTAATTACCACAAGGGGTTTATTTGTAGAGTACATATCTTTGAAGAAAACAGCCAAAAGTGTTTCAGAATGATAGAAAAGAGCAACATACTTTTTTTTTGGGAAAAAAAACATTGTTTCCCTTTCACGATTATCTTATTAGACCAATGTATTTGTTAAGTCATCGCAGCAACTCTTCCGTTTTGTTTCATCTAAAATGTAATCAAGGAAGTGCTTATATCCAACCCTAAAAAAAAGAAAAACACTGTCCGCAGTAATTCCATTGCCAGTGGCCCTATGCAAGCTGTTCCGTTATGCAATGACTGCAAATGGGGGAAAGCCCAGTCGAACCATTTAGCATAAATTAGAGGGCGAACATCTGTTATAGTATATATTAAAAAAATGACATCAGGTTCAATTTAATTAAGACTTGAACATACACTGTGCAACGCTGATCCTCATCTGACAAGCAAATTTATTTCAGCATTTACTCTTAATTAAAAGCTATTGACTTTTTGATCATGGTGAGAAAAGTTCTTCTAGCAGCTATCTCCATCACATTTTTGGCTTGTTCAGTATCATGAGAAGCACAAAATGGCCACATAGATGGCTAAATGGCTGAATAGATATCTAAAATTTTAGAACATGATACATATTGCTTGGAAAAATGTTGGCTCATATAGAAATTAAAAAGCTATTTTTTGCCCTTCTGAAAAGATAATTTGCTATCCTACGTCCTTTAATTACATAGCAGTACAAATTTGTTGAAGATGAAATTTTCTTTATTTTGAGTTTAAGAGGAACGAATTTTAGGTAAATTGCCTTTTCCCAAAATAGATATACTGTGTAGTTTTGGAATCAAAGAAATGGAAGTGCCATTACAGAATGATAAGCACAGGCCAAGAAAGCTTGTCATTTTCCTTTTAATAAAGAGTATATAATGCTCAGGTTAGAAAGTAGATAGTATCCAGCTCTAATGAGCTCTCAGTATGTGAATACTTGGCCCATAACTGAGTATACCTGCCCATTTGTGCATTGTGTTTGTGCGTGAGACAATAAGATTCAGTGGAGAACCAGATCATTTTGTCATTGACACCCTCTTTCACTATGCACCCTGAAACTACTCTAAAAATCGATCAGAGCGCATATCAGAGCAATAAAACACCCTTGATTGCAGGTGTGTCTCCATGTCCGATTTCTCCCCAGACATGGGCGGGCCTTAGATTTATTGGTTGGAGACCCACTCTCAATAGCTCTTCATTGACTATGCTATAAAATTCATGATTTTATTCAAATAAATGCATCCATGGTAGCTCCCAAATGAGCAGGAACATAGCAGATTTAATAAGGCTTTTTTAACTGCATTAATAAATCGTGATTTCCCAATCACCACTGCACCATCAAGTCAGCTACGATCTCAACACACACTGCACAGCACCACTTACCTCCAGGGTATTTATACAATATATATAATTGTAAAAAGGCACTTGAATCGGTGATATACATTTACTCCCTTCGTAATTGTCTAGGCTCATGGTTCAATGATTCAGGCTTTTTCCAATGTCTTTTTTTTTGTGAAGATGACTGCACAAGAACAACTGCACAGACAGGAATGAAATGAAAAGTTTCATTGATTTAGTTCTCGCTTTATTCTGAAAGGGAGAGGGAGGGATGGACAGAGAGAGAGAGAAAGAAAAAGAATGTAAGAGTATCCTTCATAAATTTCCTGTCTGCCATCCAGCGTCCTTTGTAAGTGGATAGTGCTCAGAGTGAAACAGATTATATTTCATTTTCAAGTTTTTGCCCATTTTTATAGGACTCTGTCAATGATCACAAACCTGAAATAACAGCCCACAATGTTCACACATTTAGACAGCCAAGAATAGGCCCTCCTTGAATGTATCATTTATATTGCTCTAATGTGTATCCTAATTTGTTAAAGTGATTGCTAATTGAATTCAAGCCAGGACTTAATATAAACGACAATACTATTGGTGTCACTACAAAGTACATAAGAAGCCATTAAGCCATAGTACAACGTCAATTCCAAAATAGTTGGGACAAAGTGTAAATCATGAATAAAATCAAAACGCAATGACTTTCAAATCACACCAGCCAGTATTTTTTTCACAGTAGAACAGAGATAACATAGCAAATGTTGAAACTGAGAAATTTTACAATTTTAGCCACAAAATGAGCTCATTTCAAATTTGATGGCTGCTACAGGTCTCAAAAAAGTTGGGACAGGGGCCTGTTTACCATGGTGTAGCATCCCCTCTTCTTTTTAACACAGAGTGGAGGTGTCTGGGCATTGAGGACACAAGTTTCTTGAGTTTAGCCATTGGAATTTGATCCCACTCTTGTTTAATACAGGCTTCCAGCTGCTGGAGAGTTTTGGGTCTCCTTTTACGCACTTTTAGTTTAATTATGCGCCAAATGTTCTCAATCGGTGAAAGATCAGGACTGCAGACAGGCCAGTTCAGCACACAAACTCTTCTACTACGAAGCCATGCTTTTGTAATAGATGCAGTATGTGGTTTTGCATTGTCCTGCTGAAATATACAAGGCCTTCCCTGGAATAAATGTTGTCTGAAGAGGAGCATATGTTGCTCTAAAACCTTTATATACCTTTCAGCATTCATGGTGCTTTTTAAAACATGCAAGTGTCCCATACCATATGCACTAATGCATCTCCATACCATCAGAGATGCTGGCTTTTGAACTGAACGCTGATAACAGGAGGGGTGGTCTTTCTCCTCTTTAGCCCGGAGGACACGACGCCCATGATATCCAAAAAGAATGGCAAATTTGGACTCGTCTGACCACAGGACACTTTGCCACTTTGCTACAGTCCATTTTAAATTAGCCTTGGCCCACAGAACACGGTGGCGCTTCTGGATCATGCTCAACAATGGCTTCCTTTTTGCATGATAGAGTTTTAGATGGCATCTGTGGATGGCACGGCAGACTGTGCTTACAGACAGTGGTTTCTTGAAGTATTCCTGGGCCCATTTAGTAATGTCAATGACAGAATAATGCCGGTGAGTGATACAGTGGCGTTGGAGGGCTCGAAGATCACGGGCATCCAGTAAAGGTCTTCAGCCTTGTCCCTTACGCACAGAGATTTTTCCAGTTTCTCTGAATCTTTTGATGATGTTATGCACTGCCAATGATGAGACCTTCAAAGCCTTTGCAATTTGACGTTGAGGAACATTGTTTTAAAGTATTCCACAATTTTTTTTACGCAAGCCTTCACAGGTTGGAGAGCCTCTGGCCATCTTTACTTCTGAGAGACTCAGCCTCTCTAAGACATCCCTTTTATAGCCAATCATGCTACACACCTGATGCCAGTTAACTTAATTACTTGTTAAATGTTCTTTCAGCTGATTCTCTTTTATACATTAATTGCTTTTTCAGCTCTTTTTTTCCTGTGTCCCAACTTTTTTGAGACCTGTTGCAGCCAGAAAATTTGAAATAAGCTCATTTTGTGGATAAAAATGTAAAATGTCTCAGTTTCAACATGTGAAATGTTATCTATGTTCTATTGTAAATAACATATAGGCTCATGTGATCTGAACGTCATTGCATTTTGATTTTATTCACAATTTACACTTCGTCCCAACTATTTCAGAATTGGGGTTGTACATGAAGTACATAAAAATTTCCTTTTTTTCTGCACTCTTGGCTGTGTGGCAACATCATAGTGTGTAAAACCCATTTTTCTTGGCACTATTACAAAGGTAACTGCTATTCATTCCTCCATGTTCCAAACTTCTTATGTCTGGGCAGGCTTGTAGAGGAGAGCTGTCTATCCCAGCATGCATTAGGTGAAAGGCTGGACTACCTGATTCGAGTGCCATTCACTCACATATTCACACACCAAGAACATACTAGATGTTAGTTAGTAACATCTCAGGTTAGTAGTTTAACCAGCATGTCTCTGGACTGAACTAGGCAATAGGAGTGGATGGAGCCCATTCATTCTTCGTTGTGACTGCACAACACAATGTAGCATCGTGTTACCCTTTTGTTAAAAATTCATAACCATTAAACCTCATTAAAGTCCTGGCTAACCACGAAGCATGCCCTCCAACATCTTAGATGCATCCAGCAGATTCAAAGAAATAAGATGTGACGTGATGTCAAAGTGATGATTCGAGCTGTGATCCAGGTATTTTCCTTTGGTCATGGTAGGTGAGTAATGTGCATAACTCTCCACACCATTCGGGAGCAGGACGCCTTGCTATGTTACATTGTTCAGTACGTGCCCACTGTACCTGCTGTCCTCCATTCATAAAAACATTCCGACACTGGGAGATCTATAGGAAACTTCGCTGGGAATGTCAAGGAATTCATAACAATCGAAGAGCAAAGCAGAGCAATCTTGCCAATTTAGCGGCCGCAGGCTCGCGACTATGAATAAGTCGCTTGATTGAGCCTGATAATTGGCCATGCTGGGGACAAGCAAAAGGCTAATATGCTCGGATTTAAATGTCTTTTGATGCATGGTGCAAGGAGTCACCAGGCAGACAGGTCTACATAGACTGGCTCTCTTTTCAGAGCGAACTGTTTTTCGAGTTACGCCCTTCCTCTCAGCTGCTTCAAGTTTCCATTATGATCAGTCAATATTGTGTGCCCGATAGACATCTCAACTTAAATTACCATTTTGTAAGTGGCACAGAACATTTAATTTGGAAACCAAGGACTCCGAATTTAGAGGTGAACATTTTGCTTTGTTAATTGAACCTTTATTTCAAAGATTAATTCATTGTGTAAAACTGCTTTTGTGAAAAATGACAGATTAGTTAAAATAGCCTGTGAAATCACTTATCACAAGATATAGTTTTTTGGCTTTTTTGTTTATGGGCAAGAAAGTAACTTCATAGAACTGAGCAAAGACAACATGAAAAATCAAGAGACTCCACTACAAACGTCATGGTTTAGGCTAACAACAAAACATTAGGCCAGGAACAGCATCCTTATACTGCTTATACTTCCTCACACCTGAGACTTCAAGTTTTCGTCAGCATTCATATGGTCCAAAATGCTACAAATGAGGAGACTGTCATGCCGTATTTGTTCACAAATTAATCTTGAGTCAGTTTGAATTAAATGGAAACTGACTGCAGCGAAAGGGTGAAGCACTGAAGAGTTGTCCCACACACACACAAAAAAAATGTCCTCTATCCCCGAAACTTAAAAGCTCCTCATAACCCTCCAATGAACATGGATCAGTGACACCCTAGAAATGGCCAATTAAACAAGGGGTGTCACCTCAGTCCAGGAGGGCCCGGGGGTTTGCTGTGTGTCAGCATTCGTCAGATATTGGCTCAAATCTCTTACTGGGGTCGACTACCCAGTAGGGTTTTCACTCCAGTCCTATCAAAGCATTCCTCACCATATTTCTAAGTAGTGGAACTGTGCCAATCAAATCGCGGTTGAGAAATCCGATAGTATTCCAGTAACCCATGAAAGAACTGCTGTATGGTGGCCTTGGGTGAAGTCAGTGATTGGCTAAAAAATGCACCCACCTTATTCTCAAGGCCTCAATTGGCTGTTGATTGAAAGAAACCCATCAGGACTGGAGCCTGACATCCCAGTGCTGGAACAGCACATATCGCACCCGTAAGACGCAACCTAATGACCCAGAGCACTAGTTTTTGCTCTTGCATGCCAGACTAACATGTGGTTAATACAAAACTCCCACATGGTGTTTGTCACATCTTGGCAGTGTACGTTCATCAATATGTAAAGCGCTCCTACCCACAATCCTTCACTGTCACAGGTCACGGGATAAGCTTTAGCTGTCCTATTGTTATTCCAGGGCTGTTTGTTCTGATTGATTGGAAATTAATGCAAGCTGTTGTTCCGTACTGTGAGTCTGGTCATTTTCTGTGCCTTCGCTTGACAGCAGGCACCAAATCAACATCCAATACTGATTGATTCTTTTGTTCCTCTTATGAATGGACCTGAGACAGTCATGGAGTATGGACATTTTCAAACGGTGGTAAAAATTTCAATATACTCGAACATTTTAGGAAAAATCTATTAAATGAAGTACTTAATGAAAGAGAAATTTCTCAGGCTTCTGAAGTTGAAAGTCTAGCCTAAAATGACTTAGTCTTGTGACAATTCATATGTCAAGCTTTGTTAGCTTTTTGTCAACTTAAGGTCAAATGCAGCCCATCCACTTGATAATGTTTGCCTGCCACACTGAGACTAATTACTATAGATTGATTTAGTCTGGACTGTGAACCTTATCAAACAAAAGTGATTTTTGTCCTTGGGGAACCTGGGCAGAAGGTTCAAGAGGACTATCTGACTGACTTATTTTGTCCTTGTGACACCAGAAATGCCTGCACCTCAACTCTTAGGGGTTCCTGAATGCTCAGTTGTCTCCTTGCCTATTCATAAGATTAGCAATTAGATTACCAATGTCACCATAGGCTTGCCTCAGGAAAATATATGTCATGTTATGTTTTAGGAAAGTAGATGCAGGTGAATTGGATACGATCCACAAAGTTTTTCATTTATTTTTGCATTTTTATTCATTGTAAAAAGCAGTGAAATGTTTTGTATGTCTGTCTGTCATGTCCATCTGTTAAGCAAGCAAGAAATGAAGGAACCATGGGATAAATCAACACATGCTCTTCCGGACTCCTCATATAGTGATGCTACTTGACCAAGCGTTGATATTTGACGAAAAAGGAGGCATTTGGCACTGTATTTGACATTAAGGGTTACGGTTTGGGTTAAGGGTTTGGGGTTAAGGGGTACGGTTCATTTTAAACTGGCATCAAATAAGGATACCAAAAGCCTTCTTTTTCATCGTATATTGATGCTTGGTCAGGTTGCTTCACCATATGACAAGTTGGGATGAGACTGGACTTGGCACTTTAGAGCTCATTGACTTTTCAGGTCTTATGTGCAGAGTAGCTGAATTGCTCCTAACAGTCTTCCCCAAGTTCGGTATGTGAAAAACTATCAGACTAAACAAGCTGATCATCATATTCCAATGTTTTGAAACAAATTGCATGTGCTAAATTTTGAGGGCTGCTTAAATGCTGGGCATTTAATTTTATCCAGCTAATTCATTACCATAAGCATTTCCCCATTGTTTATTTTTTCCATCCATTCAAAATGGGACCGTAAACAGGACTGTCACTTGCATTTTCTCGTTGTGATCAGAAGCCATTAGTCTAATGAGGCTGATAATGAAGCAAGAATGCGTCTTTGACAGTGACAATCAGTCAACACGTCTCTCTCGTGGTGATACGCCTGTTTCTTCTCATCAGTGTCTGGGTTCCTGAAATAAAGGCAACTTGACATTAATCAAGCAAGGATGAATTACATACAGGATAACGGATCAATCTGTGGATGCAAGCTTGGGAGATCTGACATTTAGGCAGATAAATAGACAGAAACAGTCAGACAAACAGACAGATTTACCCAGAAAAGCACTATATATTTTTTTTTAAATTACATCCAAAAGCAGAAAAAATGACGGAAAATTCCTGGTCATGGACACATGTAGCGATAAGAAGAAAGCACTCTATTCATCTTTTCAGAGAGCTGGATTTCTCCAGTTCAATTCGTTGCCTCTGTCATTTAAATAAAATTTGTATTCCTATGCTACTTAATACATCCTTCAAAGTAAGCGGGAGTGAATCGAGCATGAAAAAAAGCGACACTTTTTATGTTGCAGAAAATGCAGTCATTTCACAGCTTCGAATCCGGTTCATCCTCAATCCTGAGGAAACTAATCATCTGACGAGGAGATGCACACAATTAACCTTTATTGGATTTTGAAATATTCCCCAGGATGTTAAATTAAGATTTGCAGCGTTTTATCTTGCGGTACTATCCATTTAGCATTAGTACAAAACGACGAATGCGACTGTGCAAGTGGCATCAAGCACTTAGTTAATACTATTTGGTTTCAGGAAGTATGTTGTCACATCATTAAAATGAGTTGATTGAATTTCTGCAGATAAGCACCTTATTAGTGCGAGTGAGGGAGAGAAAGAAATGCTGTGTTTTCTGGTATCTTTGCAAGCAATGTCATACATTGCCGTTTTCTTACTCACGGCAGTAATGATCAAAATTAGACAGAGAGACAATGTTAATTCAATATACAACGTCATTTCACCCGTTTAATCTTAAATTTTTCCCTGCAATGTAAGTGCATGAATTTAACTCCTTAGACCTCCCTAACACATAAACTGTGCGTATTTTTTTGATTTCATGATGGTTAAGTTCAAAGTTGCATTTTTTTTTCCCAAAGCCAACAACAACTCCGTTAGAGTTTCTAGAAGTAAAAAAAATAAAAACAAACAAACAAAAAAAAACATAATAAAAATCAGTCACAAATGTCACCAGTGGGATTAAATGGGTTAACGAAACGCTGGTTGTCAGTAACAACTATAATACAAACCAGGGCAAAGAAGGACTGAGTCCTGTCCTCCCCAAACACCTGAACTGTACCCAGACGTGCACACAACAATCATCTGCACCTTTTAGGAAAGTAAAACACTTTGCACAAAATCCAAATCCAAAAAAAAGTATTCCAAAGTAGATATCCTGGACAGTCCTCCCCAACACAGCTAAGAGAACCTCCCAAAACTCATGCGTTCTTAAATACATCCATATTATTCCTTGTCATAAAATAACTAGTGGGGGGGGGGGAGAGGAGGTATGAAAACATTTTCCAATTGATGTTGGTTTTCATGCTAATATTCTCTTAGCTGCCCATGAGCAAAGGGCATAAATAGGGTGTCCGGGGCATGGAGATTAATCTTATTAATTGGGGCAGGGTTTTTCTTGTATTTCCAGAAAGGAAATCAGTCCTGTGGATTTTTCATAAGAGCCACTCGGGTGGCTTAGTTGGCTTGTGTTATATTTCCATTGGGCAAATTAATTCATGCGCAACAGTGTGACAGCAGGGTAGCCTAGAGTTAGCTTGCTTGAATGGCATCTGTAGAGTAGCTGTTTTGAGCCAGTGGTAGGGTTTGGGATTCAGATTAGTATCCGAAGAGATGAAGTTGGGTAGAGCTCTGCTGTTGGGCCCTTGAGCAAGGTCCGTTACCTCAAGATCGCTGCAGGGTCGTTACCCCTGGTTCTCTCTATCGCTCCGTTGTTGCACTTGTCCTGTCAGAGTCCAAAAGTTCTCGCACTAGGTCTTGCAAAGAAAAGAATTTCGAGTTTTGACTGACCGCTAGTTCTTGCACGTTTTCCAACATGGCAGCAAGAAGAATGTACCAATTGCCTGTAATGTACCAATCTTGTACCAATCAAAATGTACCAATCTTGAAAAGCAAGGCGAGACTGCTAGCAGGCATTCTCGCTCTTTCATGCAAGAGCGAACATGGTTTAATTGTTTAAGAGGGAAAAACACTTGAACAGGCCTCAGAAATTTCTCTCATGGCATCCTCGAAAGAGACAAACATGTTCTTCATGAACTTCACAGGTTGAATAAAGACTAGGAAAAAAAAAATCTCTTAAATTCAGATACAGTATCATTATATTTGTATATTATTAAGAAAAACAACCTTTTTCTCAATGTGCAAATTGCATTTCTTAACTGCTGAGAATGTTTTTTGAATGGCGAAATTTGGTAATATTCAAAGTCATCTGTTATGATCTAGACTAGGAACAAAATGCAAAGTCATAATACAATCCAATAGTAGGGTTCATTGATAGTAACACAGTATTGACAGAGAAACAGTTCAGTTCAGATGGAACAGGCTTGGGTGCAAGGGCGTATCCGTGCCCAGCCAGTAGCAATCGGAGACAGCGGCCAGATGGAGTGAGCCGAACTGTCAGATGACAGGACTATGGAGTTTAGCAGGAATGTAGTCCCAATCCTGATGACTGCAGAAGGCTTGGGAGGTTGTTCCTGATAAACTGGGCGGAGGAACAGACTGAGGTTTGATTAATAGGATTGCAGTCATAATCCTGGAGACCGAGTCTAAGGCTTGGGAGCTTGTTTGTATTAATATAACTAGGAAGATAACTTCCTTATTTAACTATCATTAAAGATTATGAATAACATCTAAAGAAAATAGACTTTTACTTGGAAATTCTGACTGGTTGCTAAAGGGCAAGTGACAACCCAGGAACTAGCACACTCAAAGTAAGGGGTATGAATACGCCAACACACACAGGAGGGAAGGGGAACATGAATGCAATACAGCTGGTGAGGAAGCACATGGGATGTAAACCAATCAAAAGCAACAATATATTTAAAAGACACACAAGCTGCTGGATGGGAGGAGACACAAAAAGGATTCATATGAGGGTTCTGACAGTTATCTATTTCTGTTTCTATATGTACTTCACACCCCTGAGACCAGTTGCTGTTATAAGACCCAACTAGAAAGAACGGAAGCCATTCCATGCATTAAAACAAACTGATAGAGAGCCAGTTGGGGTTGGTATTGGAGGGAGGGGGAAATCATAATTTTTCCGTCTTAAAATTTGTGTTCAGTTTATTTTCAGAGGTTAAATTTATCAACATAACCATTAGAATTCAAAAATAGACTGAAACATAAAATTGTTTGTTTCAGGGAGATTTCCTAATGGACTCAAGTTTACCATCTGCTATTTCTTTAGTGGCCATTCAGACACCACCCCTGAGAGCCTCTGGCCTGCTGTGATAGGCTCTCTTGCTTGCAACTCACACACTTTGATTGCTCTCTCGCTTTTATGTCTCCTCAGAAAAAGCAAGCAAAACTTTATTCATATAGTGTATGGGGTGCCGAATGGGAAATTGAATGCTGTTATTTTTCACAGCATTTTTTCCCACATTTAACAAAAATATCCTTTTATCCTCACATTTAGCAAAATAAATGTTCATTTCCCCACATTTGTAAACCTTGAAGTGGAAAGCATAAATATTAAATGTGCTAATCGAAAATTATATATATATATATGTATATATATATATATATATATATATATATATATATATAATATATATATATAAGTTAAAAGTTTTATTATTTAGTGGTTTCTATTAATTAGCTAAATGTATAAACATTTAACTAAATGGAAGAAACATTCAGCTAAATATATAACTAAAAGTATAAAACATTTAGCTAAATGTATGAAGCATTTAGCTAAATATTTAATTAAATGTAAGAAACATTTAGCTCAATATTCTATACTTTTAGTTGTATATTTGGCTAAAAGTATGAAACATTTAGCTAAATATTTAACTAAATGTATGAGACATTAGCTAAATATTTAGATAAATGTATGAAACATTTAGCTAAATATATAACTAAAAGTATAAAACATTTAGCTAAATGTATGAAGCATTTAGCTAAATATTTAGTTAAATGTAAGAAACATTTAGCTCAATATTCTATACTTTTAGTTGTATATTTGGCTAAAAGTATGAAACATTTAGCTAAATATTTAACTAAATGTATGAGACATTAGCTAAATATTTAGATAAATGTATGAAACATTTAGCTAAATATATAACTAAATGTATGAATCATTAAGCCAAATGTATAAAACATTTAGTGAAATATTTAAATGTATAAAACATTTAGCTAAATGTATGAAACATTTATTTAAATATTTAGCTAAATGTTTCATACATTTAGCTAAATGTATGAAACATTTAATTGAATATTTAACTAAATGCTTTCTACATTTATAAATGTTTGAAACTCATGTTAATGAGCTCCACCTCCAGGCGGTGATAATGCTGCACTGTTTGTGAACGTGTCTGTCCTGGTTCGAATCCAATCCATGCTAGTTCTCGTGCTGCATATAACTGGCATTGCGCTGCTCGGCGATTTCTAGGTTTATGGGACAGGTGCTCTTGTATGTATTTTGTGAAACTGTACATTGTTAGTTTGGGAGGGATTATTTTAAGCTACAAGTAAACTGAGCTGGAAAAACGAGCACTCAGCTCATTAATAACATTGGCATTTCTTGGTACAAGCAGTTTGGTACTTGTGCATTCACTGTGCAGATATGGTGGATTGCCAGGCTTCCAATCAACAGTGGAAAACAGTTTTACATGGCAAAATAAAAAAATAGCGGAGAATCGTCCAAATATTTCAGCATGCAGATATGGCAAACAGTCGTTGAAACTAGCCTATGGTGGTTGAAAACGCAAATATAATTAACAATGAACTCCGTATATTGGCGTATATTGCTAGTCATTGCAATATTGTACACAGTTCAGTTCATAAAAATTGACTCCCCTTTGAGCTGTGTACAATAGTACAATTACTAGTAGTATAAGCCCCAATTTACGAACACAAGACTGTCAGGGTCGGTATGGAGAACAGGTCTTGTTTAGCTCTATACAATGATCTTCCCAATCTTTTTCCAGTCCATTTTTTCTCGTGCCATTTGTACATGGAAAGATGCTGTCCCAGACAGCATAACGGCATTGAAAAAATATTGATTTTTCTATTGAATTATTATTATTATTTTATTTATTTACTTTACAACTAACTAAGCAAATGGGGGTGGGGGCAATTTCTTAATTCACCCTTGTCCAGGTAGTTCTGAAATGGTTACGCTAGGCTCCAAGCCGGATGGATGAGTCTGGACGCCAGACAGGACAGGATTGAAAAATAAAACCGACTAAACTTGTTTCAACGAACTAAATACTTTTATCTAAACTGATTTAAACTTGCCCGTTGTCATTTATGTATTAGATAATGTCTAATGTTCAATAATATAAAGCTAGTGTTATTGATATTTCGAATCATTTGTCCTGGCTGTAGATAAAGCAGGACATTTTTTTAAATCAACGTGGAAGTATTGATCATGATTTGCTGTTGTATAATATAGGTTGAAATATGATTGAGGTCTCATTGTTCTTTTGTTCTGATTTGAACGTTTCAATATTAACCGAGGGTGCAAAATCAAGTATCAACATTAGAGTTCATTGTGAATTAAATTTGCGTTTTCGAACTACCATAGGCTTGTTTCAATGACTGTTTGCGGTGTCTGCATGCTGAAATATTTGGACAATTTTCCGCTATTTTGCCATGTAAAACTGTTTTCCACTGTTGACTGGAGGGCTGGTAATCCTCCATATCTGCACAGTAAATGCACAAGTACCAAACTGCTTGTACCAAGAAATGCCAATGTTATTAATGAGCTGAGTGCTCGTTTTCTCCCGCTCAGTTTATGTGTAGCCTGGTATAATCCCTCCCAAACCAACAATGTACAGTTTCACAAATTATATACAAGAGCACCTGTCCCATAAACCTAGAAATCTCCGAGCAGCGCAACGCCAGTTATATGCAGCTAGCACGAGAACTAGCACAGACTGGATTCTAACCAGGACAGACACGTCCACAAACAGTGCAGCATTATCTACTGAGCCACAGGAAAACTCCGCCTGGAGGTGGAGCTCATTAACATGAGTTTCAAACATTTATAAATGTATAAAACATTTAGTTAAATATTTAACTAAATGTATACAACATTTAGCTAAATATTTAAATAAATGTTTCATACATTAACTAAATGTTTTATACATTTAGTTAAATATTTCACTCAGTGTTTCATACATTTGGCTAAATGTTTCTTACATTTAGTTAAATATTTAGGTAAATGTTTCATATATTTAGTTATATATTTAGCTAAATGTTTCATACATTTAACTAAATGTTTAGATAAATGTTTCATGCATTTAGCTAAATATTTAACTAAATGTTTTGTTTACAAATGTTTCTTAGCTAAATATTTAGTTAAATGCTGTATACATTTAGCGAAATGTTTTATACTTTTAATTATATATTTAGTGAAATGTTTATACATTTAGCTAAATAATAGAAACCACTAAATAATAAAACTTTTAACTTACATACATACATACATATATATATATATATATATATATATATATATATATATATATATAAAATTTTTGAATAGCCCATTTAACATTTACGCAGCACATTTAACATTTACGCTTGCCACTTCAAAGTTTATAAATGTGGGGAAAATGAACATTTCTTTCACTAAATGTGAAAAATAATAGGATATTTTTTGTTAAATGTGAGGAAAAATGAAATGAAAAATAACAGCATTAAATGTCCCATTTGGCACCCCATAATAGTGCACCTCATTCCAGCGGAAACACAACGTGCTTTAACAATGTAAGCAAGCACATATGTACATACATATTGTGCTATCAAACAATCATCTGTTAACAAATCCTACCATCTCATGCATTAGAGTATTGGTTTTTACTTTCAAAGCTTGTGTTTGAGGAGGGGGGTGGGTCTTGGGGGAGTTGCCAGAAATTAAGGAATCCCTGTTTTTTTTTGGGGGGACTGGAGGTGTGAATATTGAATAGTATAATTTTCTTCCCTAAATATCCCATAGTTGATGCAGAGTGCAGACACCTTTGTCTTTATGCTCAAGGAGATCTGGACCAATTTCATTCAGAGCGGTTGACTGTGAGGGCAAAGAGGTAATAATCGATATATGGGTAATGGATAATAATGGCATGGTCCCTCGTGCTCGCTGGTAATTGCTGCTCTGTGAACCCAAAGTTCTTTGTATCACATAAGCATTTACGGTCTGGTGATCACAGGTAAGACGATGGAAGTCACTACATAGTCAGAGTTTGACTGTGTGAAAGGGCTGTACACCTTTTATGTTTCCAGTAAGTGGATCCAAATTGTTCTTTAGACCCTTATGTGCTGTCATGGTAAGCTCATCTGTAACATCCTGCTAAGAGAAGCCAATTCATTTTTGTATGTTGTCGTGGACACAAGCCACCAGTGTATCCTAAAACTATGCAACCCGCAAAGGTAAAACCCGCGCAACAAGGGGCATTCAGTAAAAATAAAAGAAGCAATGTTTGGGAAATTTCTAATTCAGCAATGTACAAGATAACTATAAGCAAGCAGGAATCATACAGTGGGAATCATATTTCATTGAACAGATACATTTTAAGTCGGTTCTGTTTGGCAAGTCAATCACCGGATCTGAATCCGATTGAACATGCTTTTTACATGTTGAAGGGGAGACTGGCAGCAGAAAGTCCCTGAACGAGCAGAAATTGAAGGTGTTTTTAGCAGAGGCCTGGCATTGCCTCATCAGGGAAGATACTCAGTGTTTGATGATGGCTATGCATCACAGACTTCAAGCAGTCATTGCAAGCAAAGGCTATGTGACCAAATCTTAAAAGTGATTACTTCATTCAAAATATGCCTTATGCGCCTGGAAATGAGAGGAGTCTGCTCAAAAGGTGCTGTCATTCCCAAAGGGTTCATCCCATATAGATGACAACACCCTCAAATTAAAGCTGACAGTCTGCACTTCAGCATCATTGTCATTATATCCCTTCAAACTCAAAGTGCTAGCACATAGAACCATAATAAAAATGTGTCACTGTCCTGTGAATTATGGCACTCACTGTATATAAGGCAAGAGCCCTTTGCTGCCCATCAGATTTTGTCGAGGGTTATTTCAATTACTCAACATTGCATACACAAGCAATTTGAGGACATAAACCAGCACTTGTCATGTTGGCTGAGATGTTACTTATAGCTACAGAAATTATAATATATCACTACTAGGTCCTCCTTATACCCGGGCCAGAAATCACACTTGCAGAGAACAAAATTTATCTTGGCTGAAAAACAACATTTTGAGTATGCACAATATTTCACTTCGATTTTACAAGATCTTTTGTAGAAAACTGAATGAAAGGCTCTGATATTTCACCGTCTGTTAGTTTCACACCCATCCTTTACTGGGATCAAACAATGGAAAATGAAGCTTTTTGATTTCAAAATATTGCAAGATTTATTGTTGCTTAGCTGAATTAAACTGAGGTTTTACTTTAGCAAAGAGCAAACTTCTTCCCTCTGAAACAACCAAAAAATAAGCTTTTTTTTTTTTTTTTAGCATCCTGAAGCCCAGCGTCCTCCAAGTGGTAATGCCAGCGTTACAGGATTTTCAGTGGTGTGCCGTGAGCTTCTGACCCTTAAACACATAATTGCTTTTAAGCTGTTCTTGTTTAAGATTGCTTAATTAATAATCACAGAATGTATTCACTGAATAATCAAGACCAATGTATAAGCCTGTAATTATTAAGAAATGAGAGAGATCACCAATGGGCTGCATTGTCAACGCACTTAACAGTGATATTGTAGGGATAGAAAAAAATTTATCCAATTCTTTATCTGAATTCTATCTCCTGTTTCAGCAGTTTTTTTTAAGCTTGCACATAATCAAGATGTTTTCAGCGTTCAAAAGAAAACAGTGGGCTACATTTGCGGGGAAGCGCAGTTGCACGCTGGTTGCTGCTGTGCGATAACAATTAATTAATTAATTAAATTGCCAATGCTTCTTATGTCAAAATGTTAGTAATGAATGTAGTTAATATTTTATTACTGCAGGGTGAAACTTTGACGCATGGCACGAATTTAAAATAATTTAAAATGCATACCATGCGTTGAATTTTCATGGTAGCAGAATCATTGATGAGGTCTCTATAGTCCAGCTTCTGGGAATGTTGTAGGAAGGCTACAATATGTGAGTGTATGACGCAAAGCTATATGTCTTCATCATTATTGGCAAGGTTGCTTATTGGTAGCCTATTTGCTCAGTAAATTAATTAAATTAATTGTCTGAGTCTTAAGCGGAAATGGGTTGAGAGTTAAAGGAGCTGTGTCACGGTTACTGTGCATGCAAAGAACTTTGAAAACTGTTCAGCCGAACAAGAAATCAAACAGAAATCAAAAAGTCAAAATCTGATTCCATCGTTGGTAATCCATTATCATTTTGCATTGTATTTATGTATTTTTTTTTACTCAGGCATTATGCTTTTTATGTAAATAAGTAGTGTTGCACCGATACCGATACCAGTATCGGGTATCTGCCCGATACCTCGTTAATATGCTCGTACTCGTCCACATTTGCCGATACCACGCACCGATACCACTTAATGTAAGACGCAAGGTAACTGCCTGCTCACGGTCGCATAGGCTACAGTATGTTGTACTATCTGACTTCCAAGTCTAGGGGGAGACAGCGAGTCAGAAAAAATACGAGAAAGAGAGCTTTATAGTCATCACATCACATGCAGGCATACGTGCATACACACAGGAGGTGTAGTAAAGAAGTATATATAGGCAACTTCGGTACAGTACTTAAGTAGCTTTTTTGAGGATTTGTACTTTACTTGAGTTTTTTTTTTTTTTTTTTAACCGGACTTCTGCTCTACTACATTTAAAAGATAAAAAGTATACTTTTTCTTTGTTACTTTGACACTGGCCACTTCACTACACGTTACAAATTAAAATATGTATATAATTCATCATTTAAGGATTATCTGGATGCGGCGTGTTCAAGAAGAACAACAGTGTTCGGCAGGGTATCTTAAGCGTTTTGTGCAGATGTTTCTGTCAGCGGACATGGAGCTGCAAATTTATGCATGCAATTACAATATTCTATCACTAGATGACACAACAGGATCAGTTATTGAATATTTACAAACAAGCCGAGCTCGCGCAAGCATACACCCACAATCACACACACAGAGACTTAGAATTGTGAATCTTCTTATTTTACTACAAATATATTAGTAACATATGGTTACCTTAAACATTTTAGTTGTGTTTAAGTTAATTTTTTAATTTGTCATTTGTATAATTGAAATATGGCGATACCACACACTTTAAGTGATTCCTTGTTTGCTTGGAAAGCTATTATTGACTTTAGTTGGATTGAGAATGCCTATGAATGTGTGTAGAAACTATCTGTGCCAATTAATACTGACTACTGACTTTTTATGAAATTGGGTGTGTTACCTTGCCTATGCAGCGAGTTTACTTTTCATTTGTCAAGCTTCAGTAATGTTTTGCCTCATTTGATGGCAGTGCTAGTTCAAAGGCTTTTTGTCGAGCCTAAATACAGAAATATTTTTAGCAGTTAGGCCTACTCTTTTTTTTTTTTGAAATAGCCATGTGTGAATCGTTTGATATTGGCCTCTTTTAGGCTTGTTATAAAAAGAAAATAAAACCTGTACTCCGAAACTGTCATTGTATTTTCCTGGAAAACATTTCAGAAATATCGGTATCGGTACTCGGTATCGACAAGTACACAAAATAAAATACTCGTACTCATATCGGTTTTTAAAAAAGTGGTATCGGTGCATCCCTATAAATAAGTTTTTTATGGAAATTCTGGGATTCAAAGCATTATTTTACAGCTCTAGCCAAAGGATATGAAGAATGTAATCTGCTTTTCAACCGCCAATAAACATTATAGAAGAAGAGTGTCATACAATCAATATGCACTGAGAGCAAGTGACAAGTAGCTGTAGGCCCCACAGGGGTTGCTTAAGTGCAGAACTTTGTTATCCTTGCTCACAGAAGTCCTCCCATACTGTAAATCTCTAGGGCAATGTAAAATCAATCATGTTGGCCCTTAAAGGGCCTGTACTCGAAATCAGTCATCAGGGACCATCTTGTATATTGTTTTTGTTCCAATCACAATGGCAATGCCAACATTTAATGAGTTGGTAATTTTTCTTAATTGCACTATTCATGGTAATTGGGATAATTTACCTTTTTAAGCTAAATTATGTCAGAAATAGTTATACATATTCCGCAGGCTTCTATATTTATATTTTACTTTATAGCAAATTACTTTAGCTTGTATAAAAAGAGGGTAAATTTGAGACAATATCTCCGTTAATGAAAAATTCACGGAAAAAGGAAGATATTAGTCAAGCCTGTTTACTTGAGTTACAAGTACAGCATTTTGAATTAACTTAAAACCTGTTTGGAAGCTTAATTAGCATGTTGTCTATGCACTACACTCGTGAATTTGATGAGTTTAAAAAGTTTTTTTTTTTTTTTTTTTTTTACTATTTGGAGAATAGCATACTAAACTGAAAATAAAGATTGGGAATTGAACTGCATAGACATATTTGTCATAATCGATTTCAAGAGGAGAAATAATCCCCCCTGAATGTGAAATGCAACTTATCCAAATAAATAAACAAACAAACAAATAATAACAACTTGTCACAATTCTGATGTTGCAATTCTGGTTGGGATAAAGACCAGCATAATGGTCCTCTCAGGACCAAGTTTGAAAACTACTGGATGAGATGTGAACCAAATCCAGGGTGCTCAACTAAGTGCTGCAGTTATAGATCTGTCATGTTTTCTCCCTTTTCATTAAATCAGACTGAGGCAAGTCTTATGGTGCATGGCTTATACTTGAAAGCACCTGAGTGGGCACAAGAGAAAGGGCTCAGATTGCCCAGGGGTGTTACGGCTTCCCCTGCTGGATGCCATAAGGCTACCTGGCAGCATTAAGATGAGAACAGGACTCAAGTGCAGGGTTAGATCTGGTTAAGTTTTTAATATTAGTTCACGACACTATTGTTCACACATACATAAAATACGATTTCGCGTTTGTTACACACCTTGCGAAATGGGAAAATACATCTGTCTTAAAACTAGCAATACAGCATCGGCATGATTCCCACCAGACTCAGCCAACACTGAGTGTGAAGCTTTGTCTTAAATTGCACACAGTGAAGATTAACAACAGTTGCAAGTAATAAGTGAATAATAAGAGAGAGCATGAAGTCCAGGGCTTAACAGCTGCTGGGCTGTGGGGCATTTCCCAAAAGCGTTGTTGCTAACTAAGTTAGCAACTTACATAGTTTGTCCATTCACAGTCAATGGTTCCAACTTCAGTGATTTTGGGGAACGCATCCCAGAATTGCAGCACTAGCACTGGGGCATTCTGTAGGACAAATGCTTTTTTGGACTGTTCTTGATTATTTTCCTTTTCTGGTGCTGCAAACCATTGTTATTAAATTTGTGTTCATGGCCAAAAGTGGCCCATTATACAGAGGGACCCACCCCTGGAAAAATGAACCTCTGTTAGTGTGCGCTGGCATCAGTGAATTTAGAGATGTTTCAGCCACTTTCCGGGGCTAGGAATAATTTCCCGCAATCCTGTGCTGCGAGTGCCAGAGTGCTGACATAACATATCTGACACTTACATGACAGTCAGGCCACAGACTAAACATTAAAAAAAAATTACCCCTGTCAGACATCACCATCATTCATGGGCAGAATCACAGGTTTTTTTATACTGTGACACTGATCATTACACAAAGGTATCAAGTTTTTTTAGTGAGTGTAAAATTGTTCCAACCTGAAAACAAGCTGTTTTCCGGGGACTGTTAGGAGCTCTTGAGCTGGCTTATACCGAGAGTCCTTCAACATTCCTGTGCTTGATTTCTGATTCACCTTACAGCTTAACCGAGAAATCACCGGAATTGTTCCCATACTTCCATTGTTTGAGAAATAGTTGACATACAATGATGCACTTGTTGCCACAGACATCATGATCATTGACAGAGGTGAAAATCATTGAACTACACCTCAAAAGACAAAACCAAGTCACTCAGGTTCACTGATTTTTATTTTAAACATAGTAACAGCTTTTTGATTGCAGTAGCTACTTTGCTGAATTTCGCCTGCCTCTTATTGACCATGGGATGCTTTGATGGGCTCTTTTTGAAAAACCATTTACCCACTCAGCCTACCAATTTATTCCCCTCCCAACCACCTCCACCACCCTGTAACTCTGATCAAGAATAAGCTGTATTTGAGGTTTAAAGTGGCATAATCACTTAATGAAAATATTTTCTTTCTAAAGCGTGTCATTAACTTTGTGCAGTTATGGCCTTCGTTGCATTTGTTACACACTTGAACTTCTGCGTGTTTTTTCAACAACAATTTGCCGAGTGTTTGTTGACATTTTATATCTTTTGCCATACCGTATGTGGCTGTCGGCTATTCCGGAAACCCACAAAACACCACAATGTAAATAATTTGTTCACTAGTTGAATTTTGAAGTGAACTTCACATGGTTTTGTGAGACTAATTAATCAATCACTGGTGGATTAGACCCCATTAATGCTCCACATATATTGTCCAGTCTTATGTCTTAACAGCTGCCAAATAATTTAAATTATTTCTGAGAGTAAAGTGTTTTTTTTTTTTTTTTTTACATTATTTATGTCTTTGCTGCATTAGGGGACTTATAGTTAAGCAAACATTTTTCCAAGATATTCACTTTTTAAACTAAGAATTATTATCAAAATAATTCTATTAGAAATTGCATTTTAAAACACTGAGTTTCTGTAGCATCACATCAGTGGTTGACATGGCAACGGATGTTTTAATGAATATATAGATGCTTAGAGAAACACAGTTATTGAGATAACTAAGCAGTGTTTGGTTATAATTTCAGCTGTAATGTGAAGGAAAAACATTCCTAATGTCACTATGGAGCTTTTTTCCCAGGTTTCTATGTTCTAGTATTGATTTTGGTCCTCCCAAATCAATTTCGGCGGGAAACAGCTAATTAAATATGCATGTTTTGATTTACTCATATTCAGAGGTACGTATTGCATAAAGAGCTCCGTACAGACATAGATCATCACAAAATTAAGAAAACTGCCAAATATTAAGTTAATTGGATGTACAGTTGCTGAGAAATCTGTATTTTCTTGTTGAAAATCTGTATTTTTAGAAAAACGTGATTTTAGTTTGGCAGTAATAATGTGATTGAAGTTTGACAGTAATGTTCTCAGGAGGAATGGATTTAGTATTTTGTTTTTGGTGGTTTTTAGGATTTTTTTTACCTCCTTAAAAGGCACCAGCCTCATAAGTAACTCCCTCTTCTTCAATCTGTGTTTCTTCCCTAGTTGCCTCCCTAGAATGGAGGCAATTCCTCATTGGCCATCATTGAAAGTCACTACACTCATAGCTGTTCCAGCCTTGAAGACAGTGTTCATGACGAATGTTTCCTTCGGAACATGACTCCATATTATGGACTATTTGAAGGACCACTTCATGTTCTTACCTAAAAACTAAAATTTTGAACCAAAATTGGCATTTTGCTTAGCTATAGGTCCCCTTAAAAAACACCCACTTAATGCTTCTCTGGTCAATAAAAATATCAATTTCTTTCAAAATCATTGATTGGTCAGTCATTCTCAGTCATTGCTCAGGACTGTATTAGTAAAGCCTCTCGCTGATACACACAGTCCGTATCTTGGTCTGTCGGAAACCCTGTGGCATTCCTGTCCTCTGGACGCCTCTCTTCGGTCGTTAGCACAGCTGTGTCCCTCGCGCTTTATGGCTGCCATAAAACCTGTCATCTCAATTCCAAACAACCACTAAGCGTTAACTTAGCGCTCTGCCAGCCGAACATCAAATCCCTGTTAAATTAATCATTACTGGGCGTTCAGGCATGGCTTCCCTGCTCTTTCATTTTGTAATTGGTTCTGGAGAATGGGCTCGGATGAAGATAAAAAAAAAAAAAAACATGCAGCTTGCGGCCACTACGCTGCGCTGACTGTGTATGAGATCACTTTATGTGTGAAGCATTTGGCAGACGTTCATATCAAAAATGGCTGATGCAGCTCATATCCTCTTTACATGGATTGGATTTTTAAAGCTGGCCATTGCAATAGCTAAAGCTGTTTGGTTAAAGTACTTTGAATTACAGTGCATTGGCAGCTAACCTGGGAACCATGCCAGTAACCTACAGAAAGCCATGTTTCCGAACCCTTATGAACATGATATGAAGCAGTGTAAGTATTGCATCTGTGGGTTAACCATCGCTCAAATGGAATGAGTAGGCTCACAGCATACTGTTTTTGTTGAGACTAGTTCAAATATGAATTGGTTCAATTCTGTGGCAATTTTTTGAGCTGTAATTTTGTGGCTATGAGCAACTATCCAAACAAATGTCCATCTGTCCCTATTGGAGAACTCTGAATTACAGCCACAGTTTATTTTTGCTGTCACTATTTTTGGGGGTCCATACAGTATGTTGTTATGATTATTGACACACTTACCCTGGTACCTTAAAGAAAAATTGGCCCTTTTGGAACTGTTTGTACCACTTTTCAGACATTTTTAATGGGTGCCTCTAATACATTTCCACCCGCTATATAAGATAAGTTTTGAAAATGCTAATCATTGAGCATATTTTTGGAAAATGAAATATTACATTGCATGTCAGAAATTTTTGGATGAATGGAAAAAACACTGATTGATAAAGTGATGCAGCCAACACATAACAGGACCATTTTATGGCTCTGTTTAATAAATCAGGACTGAGTAACACTTAGGACACTTCCAAACTTGGAACATGGAATCAAGAAAAAGGAGAGAGTTTTGGTTTTACTCAGTGTTGTTTCCTAGTACATCAGTATTCCACACATCAGCCAACTCAGTAATCCAGCATCCAGATAAAGGCCCCAACAATAAAAGCTTCCCAGCTTGTGCTTATTTTTAATCATTGTATTCATAAACACATTCATTTGTAAAATTAACTTTCAACCAGCCATTAAAAAGTATTTTATGGCACTTAAATGCCAGCTCGAGCCTCGTATTCAAAGGCATATCATAAAAATGTCTGTTGTCCTTGAATTATGTCTGAAGAAAAGCACAAAGGACTGCAAAATAACTGCTGTTTGTTTGTAAATAAATATATGTTATAATTGGATGTGCTGCTATGTTGCCTGCCTTTAGTACACTTTTTCATCTTTGTTTTCCCTTTGTTTTCCTTTTTAATGGAATTTTATGAAAGAGCTGTTTGAATAGTCATTAGTGTCATAAATTTTAAAGCAAAATCCAAATTTCATTCATAAATACTGGCTTGAACACAGCGATGAATGAATCCTTGGAGAGATCTCTAGAAAGTTTTTTTTTTATTTTATTTCGCTGGGAAATTAATCAAAAGTTGCGGCAGGAAAAGAGATAAATAGACCATTGGAATGCAGATGATGTGGTAGCTTTGGGTGGCTAATGGGGTCTTGCACATAAAATTAGTGACACGCGGAGAACAAGTGGCGCATAAACTTGAGCGGTGATCACGGATCACGTTTTTACCCTTGCTTTAATTGCAAAGTCACGATTCTTATGGCTATGAGAAATAAGTACCCACATTAACAAAATTGCCTTTGGGCTATATACTGATCGTGATTTTGTGAGAGCCTCTAGGCAGTATGGGCACTTGGCAAGAAAGAACCAGAGATGAGGCGTACAGGTTAATCCAAAGGAAAAGGTGGTTTATTCGCTAAAGGGGGGGGATGCACAGGGTACAACGAATAACAGAAATTCTCCCCAGGCTGGGGTTCCCCAGCACCCAGGGTCCCTCAGGGGTCCACAACGAGGTCTCCAACCCTTCTCGGTGGAGAGCCCACACTCTGCTGAGCTTGGGACAGCCCTGCAGACTTAAGTAGACACTCAAGTGGGTTAATTGGCAACCAGCTCCCAGGTGCATGTCATGTCCTGAAGTGAAGCAGCTGCATACTGTAATACTGATACCCGACCACCCTTCCCAACTGCACTCTACCTGTCAGTGGTCATTGTCCTTGATCTGTTTGGCCCTCCCCAACTCTTTGGAGGTGCTGAGGGCCCGCTAGCATTCCACAATATCCCTTTGAAGATGGTAAATATAGCTGTAATTATTACGCTTTTAAAAAAAAAAAAAAAATACTGTGGGCATAACTCTCTATGAACTCAATATATATGTGTGTGTGTGTGTGTGTGTGTCTTGTACTTGCTACAAAGTGAGAACCAAAAAACGTTTTTTTCCTACAGAGTGGGGACATTTTTGGGAAGTGAGGACATTTTGGCCGGTCATCACAACTACAAAGGCTAATTGTGACTTATTAGTTAAGGTTAGGGGTAAGGTTAGAATTAGGGATAGGTTAAGGTTAGGGTAAGGGTTTGGGTTAGGCATACATTTCTTATTGTTAAGATTAGGGAAAGGCTGTAGAGACACAGGAAGAATGAATGGAAGTCAATGTAATGTCCTCACAAAGATATAAGTACAAGGATGTGTGTGTGTGTGTGTGTGTGTGTGTGTGTGAAATACTGTAAGATATTAATGTTTCAATGAGACCAACCAAAATCATTCACTGATTTAATTAAAAATTAATGTCCTCCAAATCAAGGTTTCACAATTAATGGCAGCCTTAAAAGTTATTCTAAATAACATCTACCAAAATTAAACCAGGTATTAAATTCCACTTTTTTTAAATTTAAGTGTTAAGGAACTATATTGAGCCACTACATGACTTCTGGTTTCACTAGGGTATAAAAATGAGGTAACACACATGTAATATCCCTCATCCAGCAACATGAAAAAAACAAAACAACTGTCAGTTCAAAAGAGGCAGATGGTCATAGACCTTCATAAGTTTGGTAATGGCTACAAGAAGATTCAAACTGTTGAAACCTCAAGCGTAGAGGATGCAACTGCATTTTGCCCCCACAAGACAATAAGGAGGATGATATGATACTTTTATAAAGACACACTATTTTTCTTAAAATCAAACCTCACTGCAAGCTTTCCCAGCTATCCCAGAGGCAGAAATGGAATATGGCATTAAATGCTGAATTGTAGACATATTTAAAAATACACATCCATCCATTATCTATTCTTTGTTTTCTCTGAGAAATTTATATCCATTATCGAACCGAATAAATTGCCATTCGATCACGGGTTGTACCATACCATTCACTCAGACATTCATACCATGGTGCAATTTAAAGTCCCTCATTAGGTTAACTTGAACATCTTTGGACTATGGGAAGAAATTAGACAAACAAGAGAAAATCCATGTATGTTTGCAGATATACCACTCAGACATCCTTTAAAACTTCATTCGTGCATAATCCTCTGTACACTTGCAGAAAAGCTACACTGTAGTACCCTGGGGCACACATCCTCAGGCAACTGTGAACAAATCTTGTTTGCAGTAGGAAACATTGTGAAGGTGAACTTTTGGAACCACAGTTCTCTCTAATGTTCCACTGAGAGTGCACGAGAGACTGCGGTCATGGGGACCAAGTTTGTTCACCTCTGGAATTTTTTTTTTTTTTTTCTGACCGTAGTGGATATTGAGTTTCAGCACAGCTAAAATGTGCCTCTGGGTCAGTGATGGCTGCTTGACACAAAAAATCCCTTTAAAGTAATAAGTAGTCTTGACCTATCTTCAATTATTGTCTTTGATTAACAAATTTTCCAATAAATAGAATTCCACATGAGCAGTTAAACACACAGCTTCCTTCATAATGTAATGTTACGGTGATTAAATATTCAATGAAATTCAGAAAAAAATGTTTAATTACTTTCCAAAAAAAAAAACAAAAAACAGATTACTTTGTTTACTTCCGCATATGCTTTGAGCACATCCTGCGACACAGGCTATCTAACCTGCGCTTTATGATTGTTTTCATTTCAAAAAATAAAAATAAACTTGCAACAACTATTCCCAATTTTGAATAATGTTGATCGAAATGCAGTTTTGGGTTGAAATTAAGCGTCTTAGTTCTTATCTCGTTAAGGTTATAACCTTAATGAGAAAAACTGGCCACACATGACAGTGTTGAGTTTTTTTTTGGAGTTCACGCAATGTTAAATTTAAAAAAAGATTGAAAACAGGTCAAAACCAATCATTAGTTGAAAGGGATGTTTTGTGCCTGTTTTCATCTCACCAGCCGCCACTGCTCTGGGTACCTCCAAAATGATTACCCCATGTACAGCCGAAGCATGCATGCGGGCATGCATAAACATACAGGAAATGCGTGTGCACATTTGCACGTACACACATATATACACACACACACACACACACACACACGCACGCAGGGACAAGCACCTACACTCACACATATCAGTATTCACACACATGCTGACACACACACTTTTGGACAGACACAAGAATACACATGCTTACTAATATATAAACACACACAGAGGAAATGCAGAGGAACGCATGCACTCATATATGCATATACACACATGCTAATACACATACAGTACCATTCAAAAGTTTGGAATTACTGAGAAATTACATTTTGAATGAAAACCACCATTGTTTTCATTTAAAATAAAATGCTATCGATCAGAAATACAGTCTAGGCATTGCTTATGTTGTCATTGACCATTACGGCAGGAAATAGCTGATTTTAGTGAATTGTTTACACAGACAGTGGCCCATTTTCAGGAACCATTGCTCACCTGTTACAATGATACATTGTGTTAGCTGATCTCTGATTATCATATTAAAAGGAAAATTCATCATAAAAAGCTATCTTGCAATTATGTCAGGACAGCTGTGAACCGTTTAAAGAGCCAATAAATTGACCTGAATTCGATGGGCGACTTTAGTATCTGGGGCATCAGCATTTGAGCGTTTGATTATGGTCTCAAAATGGCGAGAAAAAGCAATCCTTAGAAACTCATCAGTTGGTAGTTGTTTTGAGGAATGAAGGCTATTCCACGCAAAAAATTGCCAAGAAACTGATAATATCTTTCAGGGGTGTGCATTACTCCCCACACAGAACAGTACATATTGGCTCTGATGTGGATAGAAAGAGAAGTGGAAGGCCCCAGTGCACAACTGTGGAGGAGGATAAAAACATAAAAGTTTGAAAATTAGACGCCCCAAAGGTCCTCAGCCAGTAGCTTTATTAAAAGGTACCTACAAAATACCAGTCTCATCCACATAGCCTAAGTGAAAAGGACTCTCTGCTACTGCGGATCTTCATTGCAGAGGGTAAAAAAAAGAAGCCATATCGAAGATTGTCCAATAAAAGAAAAATATTAAATTTCATCCTACGACAGGACAATTTCCAAAAGCACTGCCGCAAATAATGCAAGACCTATTTTGGGAGGAAGGAGTCAGCCGGTATTCTGCTTGTAATTGATTGGCCAGCGCAGTCACTGGATCTCAGCTCTATTAAGTTGTTGTGGGAGCAGCTTGACCGTTTGGTACAAAAACCATGCAGGCAAAGCCAGACCAACTTGTGGAAGGTACTTCAAGAAGCATGGGGTGAAATTTCTCCAAATTACATCAACAAATTGACAGCGTGAACGCCATAGGCCTGCAGGGCTGTAATAGCTGCATATTGAGGATTCTTTTATTAAAGCAAAGACTGAAGGACAAAATAGTTATTTCAAGCAGAAATCATTGTTTATATTCTTGTCAATGTCTACAATATATTTTATGTTCATTTTGCAATAGGTAACGAATAAAAGCATGAATGTTCATGGAAAACATGACATTTTCCGTGTGATTCCAAACTTTTAAATGGTAATGTAAATATACACGCGCACACCCACACACATAGACCATGCACATGCACAAGCATATAGTAGTGGCACAGTGAATGATAAATAACAGCACCATTCTCTCCGTCTTTTTGACACGTTTCAGTCACAATCTACCAGAAGTGATTACGCATTTACACGCAATGCATCGTGTCATGGGCGTTAGTGAGAGTGAGGCGTTTATTGGGTGAGTTGGAGCTTTGACATCACAACATACTGTAGATAGCACTAAAAGAATGGTTAGCTTTAAATGGTTTTATCTGGTACATATGAACCAGGCCTCAGAGCTTCATTTGCTTAACTTACTTCCTTTGCTGTCATATACTTTGTTTCTTTGTTGGGCTTTAGGTTCCTCTTCTGTATCACCAGCATGTGATATAATGATTTGTGACTGCGGTCTTCAGCTGATTGAGCATCTCGGATGTCTCCATGTTGACGGAAAATATGAATTATCTTCCAATGAAGGCACCACGTACACAGAGATGGACAATTCAGAGCAGTGAAATCGCTGCACAAACAAACTTTAAAATACATTGTGTGCGCTCCAATTTATTTATATCTAATTTCAGAAAGCTTTTTACCTCTCTAAATAATTCATTGATGTTTGAAAATGCCAAGCCAAGCCAAGTAAATAGCAAGTCTGCAATGTGTTGCTCTTTCCCATGATACCTTTGCCATGGTAGAGCTCCTCATTTGGAACATGGCATGAACAGGGGAGGGGTTTGCAGCTGAACAGACGCAATGGCGGCGAGAACGATCACGAGGAAGGTACGCCGTGAGACAGAGGGTGCATTCAAATTGTCTTAACCCTGTAATGCCATTTGTATCTGATTTTTGCACAAATGTCAGTGATCTCTATGTCATCCACATAATCAATACTTTCCTCAAAATCTGTTGTATGCAATCAGATACATGTCATATGCCTCCTGGTGGACTATCCATGCAGTGCAGGCGGTACAGGTCCGTTGAGTACAAAGTAAAAAAATGGCTGCTCCATTCACCAACCAGCGGGTTTTTTTTTTTTTTAATCACAGAAATCATTGCTATTTTTGACAAAGTTATGGAAAAATAATTTTAAGATTGTTGCTAATACTTCAATATGAATATTTCCTGGGTTGAAGCCACTTATCAATACAAAACGTTTTGTTGCTTATTTTATTGTAAAATCGAGTTGAAAATATATGTATCAAATGTGATACCACAGGTATTTAATCCTAAGTGATCCTCAGGAGTGCTGGTGATCTATGCCGACATTACTGTGTTTATGAGGCTCATTTGTAAGCTAGCGCAAAGGTATCCTATGAAACTAGAAGACCTAAGGCATCCATTAGATGCACCCATGTCATGGTGGCCTGTAGGGAAGGAATGCTGCAAAATCAGGCTAAATTTTTTCAAAGAAAAAAAACTGCCATGGCCATTTTCTTAGGGGTCCTTCGATCTCTGACCTCACGATATCTAAATGAAAATGGATTACTTATACCTATGAGTTGCCACCTTACAGGCATGCTCTTATTTAATAATCCCATGCAGTTTTTCAGAGCAATGTATTATTTTCATCTATTGTATATGAATATTTTTGGATACTGTGGTCCCTAAACAGTAAGTTACTAAACAGTCCCCAGTGTCCATTTCATTGCAGTGAGACAGTTTTTTGAAACTTGACCTCACCGTATAAAATATCAAATATGGTGCAAAATGAATTTCGTATATGCAAATATTTTTCTCTAAACACACACACACATATATATATATATATATATTTTTTTTTTTAATTTAATATTTTGTTTAAAGGTCCAATAAATACTTTAATTCCAAAAATTTAGAATTTTCTGGCTATTATTTCATGGTTCAGGCTTTATGCAGTTAAACAGGCGGCCATTTTCTTTTCTTCTCCACTGTTCCTTGCAAATGTTTCACAAGTCAAGCGAAAGTTAGATGGAGATTCTGAAGGTATCTTCAGACATGTTTGAGAATAATTAGATCTGCTTTTTTTCAACATGTCATAAGCTCAGCGATGATTGAAAATGACATACTAACTGTTGTGACAGGAAAACTACAGCAAATGATGAATCCAGTTGTTACAGCTATAGAGGGCTGTGGTCCATAATTTATCATCCCAAGTTGAATGAAAACAACACAGGAGCTAATCGCCTCCTTTCCTTCATGAAATAGACAACTCAGAGGCTCTGTCATGGCAGCCAGCTGATCTATTTCCGAGGTATGTTCATAATTAAAAAACGTTCTTTGCTCTTTAAAGGATTTCAACACCAAATTTTTACACATCCTCCGGTCCTTCCTTCCTTACGCCTGTCCCGGAGGTTTAGTGAGTTTCACCATCTTAAAGGAGATTCTGACTTAGGTGACAAAAAGATGAAAACATTCACAAAGATATCTTCAGCAAGAAAAGGTGTGACAGTCTTTCGCAGAAGTTTTTTCAGAATGCGGGAATGATTGACCAGTGAACCTACCTCACCCATTTGGCATGCATGTGCCACAGCCGTAACTGACGTCACTGCAATCTGACATTTGAAGGACTGATTCACATTTCTTTTATTCCCTGAAGTTCACTTTCTTTCCTCAGTCCTTTTCCTTGTTTCCGAGATGGATGGAGCTGAGAGAGAGAAAAGGAAGGAAGGTTATGAGAAATAAATGATTGGAGTGAGCCCAGAGATCCACCCTTCCTTCAATTAATTTCTCTTCATGGGAAGTACTTCTTGATTTATCAGCAGATAGTGCAGTGAGGTAGCAGAGCAGTGAAAGTCAACCAGCCCAGAGGACAGGAGTCCAGTTTTAAGCTTGACTGACCACTGGACTCAAATCGTCTCTTGCGCCCAGTTACAGTAACGATACCATGAATCAATTTGCGCAAAACTGAAAAGTAATCGAGAAAATGCATAGAAGCATATAAGCAGGTGGGATGCTGTCTCAGTGGAAGTATAGCATTGAACTGAAGCTTATGCGATAGCGCGTTGAGGGATAGGCACAGATAGATTTCTATTGAAGGGGTTTGACAACTAACCCCACCCATAGATGTGGGCAGCTGGTTAAAATTATAAATTTTAATTAAAAGAAATTCTGCTTATCAAGGTTCTGGATTGAACCGGCGTAAGTAACTCAAGTCCTGGAGAACCAGAGTCAGCTTGTTTTTGGTTTGTTTCCTCACTTGTGATTCATTTAAGTCACTACTTGGCTAAAGTAACCACACACACCTTGTTTTCAAAGCCTAAATTACCTGTTTCTGGAAAGGAGACTGGTAGATAGAAGCCTGTAGACACTGAGGCCCTCCAGGAAAAGAGTTGCCCATCCCCTGGATAAGCGAGTATGATGTCAAAGGGTTGAATTTCGCATCAAATCCTGTTCTCCCTCAGCCAACAGTCGAATGGCCTCGGCCAAATTTAGTATGCCACCGTCTTTTTACGGTATGACAGCAAAGCCTCCTGTTTAAACAGTTTGTGTATTATGGTAGTTGACCTGAGGTAAACCTATGTACATTCAGTAGGAAACATCTGGAGTCCTGATAGACTAAACACACTCAGAGAAAATAAGTCCTTATTAGCAGTAATTATGGGGCTTAATTTGAAATGGAAAGTATGTGGGTGAATTTAATTGGTGCAATTAGGATAAAAGTAATGACACCAGCTTGCATGAACTTTAGATCATGCAATTTGCTCACCAGTGCCAGCTCTACGTCAAGGCTGAGAATGAAACTTTTGATTTATGCCGCATAACCAACTCAGCCGTTATGCTGGGTAAACCATCTGCAGAAACACACTCATACTTGTATTATTCTTTAAGCATATTATAGAGTATCAGCATGTAACTTCCCTCCTGTCTCTCTCATTGAGAACTGCTGGCTTAAATTATTTGGTTAATGCAGTGAACACAGCTCTACAGCTCTAAGCCTGACCCTGAGACATAAAGGCTCTGTTGAGATCAATAATCTTTAATGCATAGAGGCCACACAGTATATTGTAGGCGCCACACTTGATCCGTTAGCGAAAACTGGCAATTTTGAGAGACAGATTCTTGACTCCTTGTCCTGCTATAATGGACGCTGTATTTCACTAATGACTTCAGGACCCTATGCTGACCTCCTTTTCCTGTGTTTTTTTTTTTTTTTTTTAGCTATGTCAGCGTTATACCATCAATGACAAAGCAACCCAGTTCAAATGGGGATAATGCTTTAGCTGCAGACGTGCATCAGTTGTTTGAGTGTAGAGAAGTGAAACTTTTTACTATGAAGCCACAGGCAGAGTTTAAACTAGGAGTGCTCAACCTTGTGCAGAAGGGGCCAGTGTGGATACAAGCTTTCATTCCAACCAAGCAGTTATGCACCTGATTCTGGTAATCAACCACTCTTTCTTTGCTGAAGACCCTGGCTGCATTTGAATGGTCTTTTTTGCATAGGGAAGTTATTATCTTCGCGACAATGACCTGGAAGTATTTACTTGGCAGCCATCATGAGTGCCTTTGAATCCTCTAAATGTCAGGGAAAGGTGCTTCAATGCTTCCTGACTTGCAACTCCTGCAAAAATTATGGAATCACCACACTTAGAGTATGTTCATCCTTTAATTGCAAATAAATCACAGATATGACACAAAACAATTTTTTTTAATAAGCTTAACATTCAGGCTCCGTGAAACAAATCTCAGGCAAATTATATGAAACTATTTTAATTAATGGCATTTCTTCATAAGTAAATAGAGAAAAAAAAAGGAATCACTCAATGTTGAGGAAAAACATATGGCATCACCTCGTAATTGGCATTTCTAAAAGAAATATTTGCTCAACTCTGAAAATGCAAATTAGTCTGCAGTTTAAAGAGAGTGCTTGCAGACCTTAACAAGGTGTTGGACTGGGCAAATTGAGAGGAAGCATGGCACCAACAAAAGAGCTAGCAATCAAAACAATGGAAAGGTTTATAAAACTGCTCCACGAAGGCGATGCAGCACAGAAAGTGACAGTGTTAGTTGTTCCAAGTCAGCTGTGTCTAAAATTTGGTGCAAATGTAAACAAAATGGGAAGGTTATAAAAGGAAAACATAGGGGTAGACCTCAGAAGATGTGAAAGCATCAGGACAGAAAACTCAAAGCAATATGCCTTGCAAATAAAAAATGCTCAACAGAACAAATGAAAAAACAAATGGGCAGAAAGAGGAGACAATGTTTTTGACAGAGCTGTAAGAAATTGGCTGAATTAAATAGGATTTATATACAAAAAGCCAAAAGAAAACCAGCACTAACAGAAGAAACCAAGGTTACAGTGGGCTAAAGAGCAGCAATCGTAGAGTGTGGCTGATTGGATACTTAGTGATGAATCATGAGTCTGCATTGGCTAAGGCAATGATGCTGGAACTTTTGCCTCGTGTCCTTCCAGTGAAGCAAATAAAGATGACTGCTTGAAAAAAACAAGCATATTTCCTCATTCATATATAATATGGGGTTGCAGGTCAGATAAAGAACCAGTGGAGATGGCAGTCATTGCCTCAACAGTCAATGTGCTGAAGTACATAGAAATTTTGGATAATTTTCTGGTTCCATCAATAGAAAATAGGGTTGGTGATGATGAAGTCATTTTTCAGGATGACAATGCATCTCACCGCAGAGCAAAGTGTAAAGCTTTTCTTCAGGAAAGGCATATCAACTCAATGGCATGGCCAGCAAAGAGTTTGGATCTCGGTCCATTTGAAAATTTATGGTGGAAATGGTCCATGACGAGGCCCCATCCTGCAAAGCTGATCTGTCAACGGCTATTTGAGAAAATTGGATCCAGCTTGATGGAGAGTGTTTTTCATGAGTGAAGTCCATGTCTCAAAAAATTCAGGCCTCCATAAAAGCTTGAGGAGTAAAAAAGTACCAATTCTAATTTATCTATTATTTTTTAATTTTTCCATAATTTTTTCCTTAACATTGTGGAAAGTGATTCCATATTTTTTTCTCTACTTGATTATAGAAAAAAAATGCCATTAACTTCCTAAAGCCCAACATCTGCCTCGCGGCAACGGCAGGGATTAAGGGATATTCAAATGATTTGCCGTGAGCCTCTGACCCTTAAATGCATAATTGCTTTCAAGCTGTTCCTGTTCAAGATCGCTTGATTAATAATCACTCACTATATTTACTAAATAATCCAGACCAATATATCGAGGGCTGACTGCAATTAACAGTTATGTCCAATATATAACATCTGGACATAACTGTTTATTGCAGTCAGCCCTTGATATAAGCCTGTGTAAATATTACAAAAGTTACAGATTGCTGAAGGGCTACATGGGCAATGTACTTAATAGTGATATTGTATGGATGCAAAAAAAAAAAAACTATAATTTAAAAAAAAATCTATTAACCCAGTGCTTTCTCTGAATTCCATCCTTTGTTTTTTCAGCATTGCAACCTAATTTATTTCAAGATTTCACTTGAACTACCGTCCATGCGATCTCAAATTGCTGCCCCCTCATGGACGCAAAGCTGTATGTCTTAATCGTTAATGGCAACGCAGCTTACTGAAAGTCCACTTGCTCAGTAAATTAATTAAATCCATCACCCGATTCTTACTCGGAAATAGGTTGAGTGTTAACCTGCATCATGGTAATATCACTGATTGTAGGCTCTAATGTCTGAGTCAAGTGCCCATGTGACGGGCATGGAGGACAGGAAATAGTGAACTGGACTCAGGTGCAGGGGTGGATTTTATTGTAGGTTTTATTAAACCGTGTGCGCAAGCAGACGGCATGCACGGCAAGTATACACGAAACAAAAATAGAGAGCGAGGTTCCTTAAAAAAAGTATTAGGAGTAATACAAGCGCTGGCTATTACAATAGCAACAATGTAGGCTATTACTAATAGGAAACAAAATAGGAAACCAGGGGCCTATTGCACAAAAGTCGGATCCTGAGATCCTGGATCGACGCCAAAGCGAGGATTGCCATATCCCAAACAGCGCGTCGCTGGCTTTATTGATTGCACAAAGGTGAAGGAGCCTAGGCTAAAGCGATGAAAATCATGGGGTAAATTCAGTAGAACTGAGAATTGTGCCGCTTTTAAATCCTGCTGTTCTCAGTCATTTTCATGCTTAACAAAAGGTTCACTCGCTTCCTCAAATGGATGCTTGTTCTCACTGATTAGGTCATGACATCATTCATCTGAATCGCTGATCATCACCATAGACACTAAGCAGCTGCAGCAGACGAATAACGTTGATTTAAATTCAGCCAGCATCCTACGCCAAAGTCCACGTTCAGACAGAATCAAGGAAAAAAACCGTGTCTTCACCTGTTAAAAAGAAAATGTTACAAACTAGGGACTATCTATGGGATCTCTGAAATGCCTCTGCTTGTTATTTCTGTAGTTTCTGTCTAAATGGTGCGAGGCCTTTGAGAGGAGTATTACTGTGAGCTAAACTCAAGTAAAAGTAAACTCGGGAGGTGTTTCAGCGCCATCAAAAAAGAGTAGCTGATGCACTTCGGCGTTACCGTGAACGAGATAAGCCGTTGCTGTCAGACAGAGTTAATAACGAGCTGGAGGATAATATGTTAAGTTAGATTGTGTCATGCACATTGATGAAGTTTGGTTTTCAGTGATGCGGGATAGAAGTATAGACGCAGATATAGTACATATCGCTTTATTTGCTATGAGTCTTTTTTTTCCAATGCAAACGGAATTGATAGTCCGATCTAGACGACGTTTACAGATTAGATAAAATTACTTTCTGCTTTTAATCACCTCTGATGGAGGCATACTCTAATTAAAAAGTAGAATGTTAGCGTCAGAAAATTACGTCAAGGTGCCTCCTGAAAATGTTTGATTCCAGTATCGCGAAGCGAGCGACATTGCACTCGTGTCCAGCACTAAGGCAACGACTCTACCTTACCCGTCGCAGTCTGAATAAAGACGGAGAAAAGTAGCAGCAGTGCTGTTTATAGGGGGTTACCGCAGCGATGTTAGACCGCACTGAAACACGGTAACCTATGCAGCACTGCTCATTTTCTACTCTGATGGAAGTCTCAACTTGGGGAAAAAGGACAAATCTGATAATGACGGATTCTAAATATGGTTAAAATGTGACATGGAAGGGGGACTGATTGAACTGTGATGGTCACTGTCTCATGGATACTTGAATATAATGATCCAACATTGGCTACTTTACTGACATCAATGGTCACAAGTTTCTAAGACAATTACTCTGGACCTACTATAACTGAGATAGCAATGGGTAGTGGACAATTCAGAATGACTGTTAAGGACATTGATTTTCAATTTGGGTGCCTGCTGAATGAGGTGAGGTGAAATTGGCTGGAGATAGGAGCTTAGCTAGTTCGTAAGCTTGCTCCGGAGCTGGCTAGCTCCACAGACTTTGTTTCCATAGTAACTAGTGCCATGTTTTAGCTCACACGCTCTGTGCAACCGAAATAGAGCTTGAGATCAGGCTAATCCCGTGCCGATCCTGGGCTAATCCCTTATCCCGCCTATCCCGTGCAATAGGCCCCAGGTTCCTTAAAGGGCATCTAAAGTCGATTCCCATTGTTTTTGTTTATCGGTCAATCAGCGAGCCGCACCTGCACAAACGAACTGAAATAGAAGGATTATCTACGCATACATTGGTTGATGAATGAAATTGGTCATGTGACAATGCAAGATGTCAACAAAAGCAAGTAATTTGTTTGCAAACATTGGACGTTCGACGTCCCGTCTGAGAATCAACTTTAGATGCCCTTTAATTTGAAGAGACTACGTTAGTGCTGGAAATTATGCAGCACTATGATCAAAGAGGTTTTATGGAAATATCTAGGCCTATATACACGCGATACGCAAAAAGCTAAAGAACGGCACAGGCGTGTGGCTTACGCGAGTTTGCAAAGACAGAATGTAAACCTGTGACATTTATACACGCTGCTACCACTCAGCGCTAATGAGAAACAGATGATCCTGGTTGTGTGATGAGCGGGGCTGCGATCCGGGTCTTAATTGGCTGGCGTGAAGGCGAGGCCTGACATAGACAGAATTTTATTTTTACATGAGAAGCCTTAACACGCGAACCTGAGCTGGCAAACCCAAATTTTTACTCCTGGATAAGCGAAGTTTAGGAAGGAGTGTTGTGATGAGACTCAATCAATTAACTTGCCGTTAGCACGCCCTGGGGCGTTAAGATTCGCAAACAGCTGACCCAGGAGTTAACGATAGTGTCACTTTGATTTGAAAGGTTTTCTTTGGCATATGAAGCCCATCGGATGCGCACACAGAAAAAAAATTATGTTTTGCGGGCTGCATTAATTCAGAAGCTTCATAAGACATCGATGTTTTATGTTGGGTCTACCATTAATGTGGATAGGAAAATACTTGATAGTTGTCGCAATGAACAATAATGCAAGCTTAGAGGAAATGGATACGGATTGATCTCACAACTGAATAAGTAAATGCTTCGTTAGTAATTAGGAAACCTAACTGGGAATGGGTTTGGAGATTTAATGCACTTTAAGGCGAGGTGAGAACAATGTCAGGATCCCTTAGATGGCAACTCCGGAGTGGAAGAGGTTAAACTAATTTAATCAAATTTGTTTAAGGAGTGTTTCATGAAGTCTGAATGTTAAGCCAATTACCAAAAATTATTTTGTGTCATATGTATCTGCGATTTATTAATTTGTTGTGAGATGAAAAAGCCAGATGAACATCCTCTATATGTGGTGATTCCATTATTTCTGCCAATGGTTACTTTAGCCTCAGGTATACTGATTCATCCTTTATACAATGACAGGATATAAAGCCATCTCACCATTATGTGTGGCAGCGATATTAAAAGCGATCACAATCCATCCGGTCAATCACAAAAACAAACGAAAATGAAGGGCAAGAGACGAATGAACACAGCCCCTAAAAATTAAATTTGAATTCTCTTAGCAGCACGGTTGTCTTTTCCTAAGTTGTTATGAATTCCCCTTCACACCTCTCCTCAACCTTATGGCATTTTTAATCGAGGTTAAAGTTGTTAGGAATTAGCATATGTCTGGCTTCATTAACAAATTATTTGCACAAATGTTGATGCATCCAACCCTGAGGGTTACTGCACCTATGAAGTGATGTTTCGGCCACCAGAGAATGTCTGAGATCTTAATATTTATTTCAGGTTTGGGTAAATTAAATATTTTAAATTACGCATCATGTTGATCAAAACAGGAAGAACTTCCAAATTTCTAATTATTACACAAATAACACAACTGGCTGCCAATCTCAAATATTTGCTTCATATGATTACATAAACATTGCTATGCTCTTACTATATTCAGGACATTTTTAAAATGGGGCCGGTCCATTTCCTTGTGGCCATGGTGATTTGATGTGCCAAAGGTAGGTTAGAGGTTCAAGCCCCCATGTAGCCACAATAAGATGAGTGCAGCCGTTGGGTCCTTCACTTTACATTGGTCCCTGAGATTTGGCCCTGGCTTAGTCTGATCAACTGTAAGTTCCTTTTGATTAAAATGTCAGCTAAATACAGTAACTGCAAAAAAATATATAATGTTGCATGCCCTCTAAGAGCATATTAATGGGAGAGTGGTATTTTTGTTTGGCTATAAGCATAAGGAATTTCACTTTGGACTGAAAAGCCAAAGCAGAGGTTCATTGGCATTTCAAAGAAACAGCTGTTACTTGAGTTCACTCCCCCTTTTAATCTGTGCAGAATCAATTAGATCAGAAGGGTGACCATAATGCTCTGGAAACCAATAATTCTTGGCCAGGAGAAAAATTACCAAGAGCTGAGAGGTAAATATCTGCTGTCTGCAGTTTACAGCCTGATTGCATTCGGCTCTCTGTAACCATTCACCACTCGCATTTTAATCAAGTAGAGGCTTTTTTCCCCTTGCTAAGCAAATGCCAAGAGAGCTTGAAGTATGAAAATATCTGTTCTATATACATAAGTGCCCCTTTGCAGTGTCTTGGCTGACATAATGTTTTACCATGCAAAATATTGCCAAAAATATTATGTGCTTGATTTTTAACTGAATTTCATTCCTAATGCATGTTTCAGCATAGTAGAATTTATGTTTCATAGAATTAAGCCCAGAAAACGCATTAACTGTCGGGTATCCTGAAGATTTGTCATCTGCTTTACATTGCATTAGAAACCAGAGGGGCACTCAGTAGAGCATATAGCCCAACCAAAACAAGAGTTCCAAACTTTATTTTTTAATTTTTATAACAAAACTTTTAAATTCAAGTGATTTTGTGTTACATCCTGTTTCTGTCTTAACTTTTCCTAAAGTCTGGCTGTCTGCGTCTTTTTTGATTTAAATCTTTGATTGATTTCTATGAAGGTAGATACGTTGCAAAATTGGAGAGCTTGTAGAATGTCATGTGAGAACCTGTACATTGTGATGTGAGCTTGTACATTGACATATGAGAGCTTGTACAATGTCAGGTGAGAACTTGAAGGGAAAAAAGTGAGCTTGTATGTAAAAATGTTTACTTGTATAAAAATCCACACACGTGTGAAATTAATTTGATGTCACAAATGGAGGGAAAAATGTGAACCTGTAGAATTAAAATTTGAACCCAAAGAAAATATTCACACACGCATGATCTGAATGTGAAGTCACAGAAAAAAATATCCACTCACACATGAGTGATCTGAATGTGAAGTCACAGAAAAAATATTCACAAATGTGTAGACTGATATTTACACAAATAAAATGAAAGCAGCAAAATTGTAATCCAACATTTACTCAGATGTTTTTTTTATTACTAATGCCTATTATCCTTTACAACCACAACTCTGCAGTTACAACTTCTCAAATCTGGTGCTACAACTGTACTAACTACTTTTCTCGCGCGAATCTGTGCTGCTTGAGTTTTGCAACACATTTTGCGAGATATTTGTAGCAAAACAAATCTATACTTGTAGGACCCCCCCCCTTGTAGGACCCCCCCCCCCTTGTGTATGTGTGGGGGGTTGACCAATCAGAAGGGAGGAATTGGAGAGGAAGCGCGAAGTTTCCGTCTGCAGGTTTCAGAGTTCCTGATGTCACAAAAAGCCGGGGTAAGTGGCCTAGCCATTAATCAAAATCATTGTTTTTTTGGTTTGTTTTACTACTTTAGTGAAGGAGTAAATAAAAGCACGCATCCAATCTCACATTCTTCATTACATGTAAAATGTAAGCCAATAACCGCTCAACTGACGCCAACTATGTTTTTTTGGTGTGCACGTTTAACCAGCAAACAGACACCAAAGCTGATAAAATAACAGCCTTTATTCATTTATGTGTTAGTGCATATGAGTAAAAAAACACACTCACTACAGCTTAATGTTGATCAAAGTAACATCGTTAACGCTAACGATGTAAAGCTAGCTTTGCATAGTTGGCGTCAGTTGAGCGGTTATTGGCTTACATTTTACATGTAATAAAGAATGTGAGATTGGATGCGTGCTTTTATTTTCTCCTTCATTAAAGTAGTAAAACAAACCAAAAAACAATGATTTTGTTTAATAGGTAGGCCAGTGTTTCCCAAACTGTGTGCCGTGAGAGCTTTCTAGGTGTGCCGTGAGAAACCCACTTACTGTTTTTTTGCTGATAGCCTAATAATATAAAATGGCTGAATTTACAGGATATAAAAATAACAATTCATGTCATTATCAATTCATTCAATTCAGTTTATTAAAATGCCTATTTAAAATTCCTTCTCGATATTTCCGCATCATGTATTCTACTGTACAATTCCTTCTCGTGATTGGCCAATCACTCATCGTCTAACGCGAAAAATTAAACATTCCCCGGTAAAACTCAGCTAAAACAGCAGTGTAGGCTAGTTGAAATGAAACAACGAAAATGGATAAATTCCTGACCAAAACCTCGAAAAGGCTGTCCGACTAAGACCCTGAACCACCTCACTCTTGCTGCGCTGGCCAGAAAAAGAAAATCAAAGTGCTGAGCAGACTTTACAGTGAGGAATATCTGACTTATGGGTTATCATTCACCGGAGATCCCCCTACCCCAATGCCACTGTGTCTTGCTTGCGGCGAAAAGCTGGTGAATGAAGCTATGGTGCCAAATAAATTAAAAAGACACCTTTCAACCAAACACCCTTCTCTCGCAAAAAAAAAAAAAAAAAAAGACCGTGCATATTTAATGCGGTTGAGAAGCCAGACAAACAAACAAGCCGGTTTCATGATGAAAACCGCTACAGTGTCAGAAAAAGCATTAGAAGCTAGCTATCTGGTTGCAGAACTAGTAGCAAAATCAAAGACATCTCACACAATTGCCGAATCTCTTATCCTGCCAGCGTGCAAAGCTATCATCGGGACCATGTTGGGTCAAAATGCTGCCAATGAAATATCGAAGGTTCCTCTCTCAAACAATACAATTGGCAGACGAATAGGAGAAATGTCGGCAGATATAGAGGACGTTTTAATGGAGAAAATAAAAGGGAGTGGGAAATTTGCGCTGCAGGTGGATGAAACAATCGATGTCAGTGGACATTCACAATTACTGGCTAATGCCAGATATGCCGATGGGGAGACAATTAAAGAAAATTACTTAATCGAATTTTGCCGGAGAAAACTACAGGTGAGGAAGTCTTTCGAGTGACATCTGATTATCTGGAGAAGTGGGGGCTGAACTGGAAAGTGTCATGGTTTGGTCCCGCCAGATGTAACCTGCAATCCGGCGGGCACTGGGACCAGGAGCCCAAAAGCAAGAAGATAGGACCCACACGCACAGGCTGATACAAAAATAAAAGAACTTTTAATAAGTATTAGAAAAAACACAATCAAAAGATCAGGGGAGCAGCAGCACAAAACAGCAGGGCTAAAATCTCATAATGCAGCTGCAATTGCCAACTGGCAATTGCAGCTCTTAAATACTCTGCCTTCACCTCCACTTCAACGAGCCACACCTGTTGCTCGTTGAAGTGGAGTTGAAGACAGCAGGAGGGGGAGGGACTGCAAGGCAAAACCCTTACAGAAAGACTGCGTAGAGTCATTTATTTTATGATTGCATAAAAGCCTGAAACCTGGTCGGTAAGCTCGAGTGGTTGTCTCGTCACTCGGCCGCGCTGCGGGGTAGGTAGCGCGAGCGGAACGCTATAATATCATAACGGTGTGCCGTGAGATTTTTTCATAGTAAACAGTGTGCCGCGAGAGAAAAAAGTTTGGGAAACACTGAGCTTGGCCACTTACCCCGGCTTGGTGCAACATCAGGAACTCTGAAACCTGCAGACGGAAACTTCGCGCTTCGTCTCCAATTCCTCCCTTCTGATTGGTCAACCCCCCACACATACACACATGGGGGGGGGTTCTACAAGTACAGATTTGTTTTGTTACAGATATCTCCAAAATGTGTTGCAAAACTCAAGCAGTGCAGATTCGCGCGAGAAAAGTAGTTAGTGCAGTTGTAGCGCCAGATTCGAGAAGTTGTAACCGCAGAGTTGTGGTTGTAAAGGATAATAGGCATTAGTAATAAAAAAAAAACATCTGAGTAAATGTTGGATTACAATTTTGCTGCTTTCATTTTATTTGTGTCAATATCAGTTTACACATTTGTGAATATTTTTTCTGTGACTTTACATTCAGATCACGCATGTGTGAATATTTTCTTTGGTTTCAAATTTTAATTCTACAGGTTCACATTTTTCCCTCCATTTGTGACATCAAATTAATTTCACAAGTGTGTGGATTTTTTATACAAGTAAACATTTTTACATATAAGCTCACTTTTTTTCCCCTTCAAGTTCTCACCTGACAATGTACAAGCTCACATCACAATGTACAAGTTGTCACATAACATTCTACAAGCTCGCGTCACATTCTACAAGCTCTCCAATTTTGCAACATATCTACCTTCATAGATTTCAATCATTCAATTATTGTCTGGTGGCTTCACTCCTCCCCTTCTGCATTTGCCTGCATTCATCTAACACTCTTTATTAACTGTTGTCTCTGTGTGTTCAACCCCTTAAAGTTCCGTCCTTTCTTGACCAAATTTCGACCCAAACAAAAAGTGCTTATTGTCCTCCGCCACGCATTTAGTGCGGAGTGGCAGGACATAGTATTCACTACCGTCCGTCCAGTCAAATTGTTGGCACGATATCTCAAGAACCAGTGATCCAAACTTGATCAAATTTGACACCAAGGTCTAGTATCAGGATTTTCCAACACTAGTCGATTTTGGTGACCTTGACCGCATTTTCAAGGTTCCAGCTTGCCTTAAAAGATTTTAACATTGAAGTTCTTGTTGGCACGATCTCTCAAGAATCAGTAATCCGATCCTGATCAAATTTAATACCAAGGTGTAGTATGGGAGTGCCCAGACACCAGTCGATTTTGGTGACCTTGACATAATTTTCAATGTCACAGCAAACCTTTTTAGATTTTGACATTGAAGTTTTTGTTGGCGCAATATCTGAAGAAGCAGTGATCCGATGTTGTTCATATTTTAACCAAGGTGTGTATCCGGTGGCAGTACACCAAACAATACAATTACATTGAGTACCATATCTAAATCCTCCATCTTAATAAACGTTTAATGTTACATGCAGTGAGTACTATAATTCATTGGACTGTAAAACTGTTTTATCCTCAGCTGAATAGACCCTTATGAAAAATTATGATAGTTCCAGGTTATAGTTATCCAAGAGTTAATGGATGGTATTTATATAGTCTAGTATTACGGTAGTGATATTATAGTTATTCAAACTACAGCAATACAGCCAATACAGTTGTGTGGACTATGGTAATATCATGGTGCTGTTGACTATGGTAGTACTATAGTTATAATGTGATGGCTATAGTACTACTCTAGTTATACTATGCAAACTATAGTAATACTATAGTTATGCCATAAATACTGTAGTATTACTAAGAAATAACTGTAGGATATTTTCATAAGCAAAAGCCCATAAGGGGGATTATGTCGTCATGCAGTCTGCCTGTATGTCCGTCCATCTGTCCATATCAGAAAGTACTTGGCTGATGAAATCAACTCCTACAGTTTTCATAGGACATCCCTGAAACTTCGCATAAATGCTGCAGATAGACTGATGATACATATACCTCAGTTGCAGCTCTGGCTCCCGGAGCACTCTTGTTTTTTTTTTTTTTATCAGTCCTCTAGCACTTTGGAAGTATTCACTGGCAATGATGTCGAAGTGCAGGCTGACAGCTTTAATTTGATGGTATTTTCAGTCATTTGTTGAATCAATTAGAAATGACAGCACCTTTTGTACATAGCCCCCCCCCCCCCATTTTCAGAAAACATCAGAAAGATTGAAGGTCTACATAAACATCACAAGACGCTGGGTATCTTCCCTAGTGACGCTCTACTGGGACTGTTCTGCTGCCATCTTGTTTATTTCTGTTTCGGAGACTTTATGCCTTTGGTCTCCTCTTTGGCTTGAAAAATGGATATTTAATGCAATTCAGATGCTGCAACTGATTCTGCAAACAAAACCAAAATAATAAAAAAAATAAGTCACTGTCCAAAGAATCATGGAGTTCTCTGTATATCATAGTGTTTGTCAAACTTATGTGGACAGGACTCAAATAAAGCTTAACCTAATAGTCTTATCTGAATAGACAAAAGTCAAAACAATCGCTAACTGATATTCAAATGCAATACACTACATTGACTGAGAATAAGAAGAGGGAATTCCAACAATGAAGGAAAACTACTTTTTAAAAGGTCAATACCACATGTCTGTTCCATTCTGCTTCCACCTCTGACTGCCCACTGTGTTTCATCAATTTGCACATTGTACACACGTTATTTTTTCTCCTACCTTGTTGCTGGGGTGAAGACTAGATGCGCCTCCCCTCTTGCTATGCAGTCAAGACAAGCGGCAGAGGGGTGAAAATTACATGGTGTCAAGGAAAAATGCCATGCTTGACCTGCACGAGAGGTGGGCGGCCACGATTCCCACAGTCAAAACAGCGTTGACACTTAAAAGTAGAATTTATGGACTTGAGGAATCTCACTTTCTCCCTATCTCCCTTTTGCATTCACACACACATACGCATGCACAGGCACTGTTGCTCTCTCTCACTCAAACTCACGGTCACATGTTCATATATTCATATGCACACATTTGCTCACTCTGTCTCTTTTTCAATCACTCTCTACCTTTCAGTCATTCTGTCTGTCGAGTATATTGCTCTATTTATTTGTCCCTTTTGGTCTCTTAGAATACTGTACCATTGCTCCCCTGTTTTTTCACTACATAAAAAAGCTAAACGTGCAGTGGTCATTCAACTTTTTTAATTATATATGGCCCCCATTAGACTTTAGAACTGAGTTTAACAAAAACTGGGCATTTGACAAAGTATTGCCCACATCCTCACACTCCATTATCTCTCTGCCTCTTAATTTATGCCTCTCTCAATTTATCTTCCAGAATCTCCATCTTACATTCTCTCTTATGCTTGTCCTCTTCATCTTTCACCATGCTTCTTTCTCTTCTTACTCCCTCTCTGTCTGTCTCTTGCTCTGCATCTCTCAGTCCCTCCCTATCTCCATCCCTCTCCTTCCATCTCTCTCTCCCACCTCCACTCCCTTACTTGCTCTCTCTCTCTCTTTACTGCAGTGCCGCTGGTCCTGGGCTGGTATTGGCCATTAGCAGCATTACAACTCAAACCAGCTTCCATTAATCAACAGGCACAACAACACTGCGCTATTTAATCTTATCAATGCAGTGTAATAGATTCAATACTGTCGCCTACTTTTCCAGAGATACGTTGTATTGATCAGTCACTGAGCATGTGACAACTTGATTCAGAAACCCATAATCCAGTGGAATGGGGATATCTCAATAGAAAGCATATCATGACTCAGCATCCGGAATTTAGTTTGACTCATGTGGTTTTTGGGTCAAAATTTACCCCCTTTTCAAGTTTTTTAATCTGAAAACCCATTTTACTTTGAGGAGCAAGTAAAATCACTAGTTTCCATTGAGTACACATGCTGCACCCCTTATTAGACCAAAAAGTGAACAGGAGACAAGGGTTAAATTTCATTCAGTCTTTCAAAAGAAGGAGAGTAAAAGTTGAAATGCAGTTGAAATGCAGAAGGCTCCCTCAGGTACAGCACGGTCTTAATGTGATTTAAACAGCTTTTCCTCGTCTGTCCTGTAGGCTTTTGTGTGGCCTGCATGATGAACATCTGTGGTGAACTCTTCCTGTCCATATTTTTTTTTCTTCCAGTGTGTTTTCTCTCTCTCTCTCTCTCTCTCTATATATATATATATATATATATATATATATATATATATACATACAAAAAAAAAAGTATTTGCCCCCTTCCTGATTTCTTTTTTTTTTGCATATTTGTCACACTTAAATGTTTCAGATCATCGAACAAATTTTAATATTAGGCAAAGATAACCCAAGTAAATATAAAATGGTTTTTAAATGATGATTTAATTTATTAAGAGGAAAAAGCTAAAAAACTGTTTAAAAACTGCATTTTGTATTTAGTCGGGCAATCTTTGTCAAATACTAAAATTTGTTTGATGATCTGAAACATTTAGTGTGAGAAATATGCAAAACAAAATAAGAAATCAGTAAGGGGGCAAATACGTTTTCACGGCACTGCATATGTATATATATATATATATATATACACACACTGTATTTCTTAAGCTGTAATGCCACAGATCAGCAGTAATCAGTGGATTCCGATCAAAATGAGGTATTTTTCCCTTGAATCTCAAGTCATGCAAAAATTCAGCAAACATTCATTTTTAAGCACACGCACACTTAGTCAGAAATTAGAAATAGAAATATTCAAACAGTCATGTCCCCATTCATATCAAGGTCATCCTTGTGATTTTTCGTGAAGGTATCACTAAGTTTGAAACACAGCTGGTCGTATTGCAGTCTCCCTGCATTCAGAGATATGTGGTACTTTATGAACACACTGTCCTTGTTCTTTTCTTAGTCATGCATGAGAGGATGGCTGATTTTTCCCATGCACAGGTGAGGAGGATAGTGTATCATGTGTTTCTTGACTCTTGCCCATGTGACACCGTGTAGGAATTAGTAGTTTAGCCAATGGATGGATGGATGGACAGGTTAAAAGATGGTCTCAATCGTCCAATTTACACTGTGCTGTAGGAGATGCCTTCTTTGGGACGAGGCCTTTTCTGAGCTCCTGACTCACTGTGGGCATTAAAGATCTCATGACACACAACGAGAGTATAGAGTTTCTAGTGTCCTGGAACATTCCCAACCTGCCTCAGCTGGCCATCTAATCATCCCCTGAATTTAATTTGCCATGAGAATTTTTAGCTATGTGGTCAGCTTTCTTGCATAAAATGGCTGCCATGCATCACCAAGATGTATGCTTCACATTTGTAGTGGTTCACGTGATCTTCCCCCATATCACTGTAAAGTACTTTAATTCCCAGTGGAAAAAAAGTGCAAAATAAATTGCAAAGTCATTTGTTCATTCATTCATAGATTCATTCATTCATTCATTCTCAAAGTACAAGGAAAGGAAACTTAAGTTAGCTGATTTCTCATTGAAATCACCTCCACTTCTCCAGGATATCTCAGTCAGCTTCATCTCAATCTCCATATGCTTATCTCCCTCTGTAGACCAGGTCTAATTATAAATTGCAAATAATGTGAGGCCAAGCTAAAGCCGGTATTCTGAACTGTGCAAAAATTTCAAAAATAAAAGATGATTTCAGGACTCATGTTATTTAACTGCAAATTTGCAAACGGGGGGTTGCTACCACTAAAGTAATTTAGCTTCTCTTTTTTTTCCAAGATGGAGTTCCTTTGGAGACCATTTTTATTCACCGAAACACTCATCACATGCAATTGCATACATGTACATGCACGCACACATTTGAGACATATAATGATAGAGTCATGCTTCAGGCTATCAAGGCAAGTGACAATGAGCAAAAAAAAATTATCCTTCATCTTGATACTGTTTGCATCATTTGAAAATGACCGCAGGTGTTATCTTTGTTGTAATTACAATGGCCAGGGGGAAATGTGTTTGGACAAGCATGAAAAAGGAATGCGTAAGTGCTAATAGTTAAAATGTGTAGGGGGGGGACTAAGATCTCCATTAATGTTTTTTTCCTTTTTTAGTTTGAACTACGGGCATCACTAATCTGGGGACGTACATTCCGGTCAGGTTTTTAATCATAAATCTCAAAAAGGTTATAGTGGGCAAACCAAATTAAAATGAGGAATTGCAGTAAATTTAATGAAAATGCTGCAGCCAGATACAAGCGACATGCTTATGATTGGGTCCACTAATCTCAGTTTGCCCAGGCAAAATTGGAGCCAGCCTGCATGTAGTCATTGTACTTGATCATCACTTGGACAAACTCAATAATGGGATATTGTACCACCCACGGCTCAGGACTTAGTGGACTTTGAGGACACTGAGAGAGTGCCATCTGAGAGAGAGATTCTCAGGTGACCATTTCTGAACTTTGCATTTCTTTTTCTCTCGGGAACAATGGTTCTAAAAGGAATCCATTGATTCCACAAAGGAACCCCATGTAGCTTGAGGGTTCTTTATCAGGTAAAATTGTCCATGAACTAGGAGTTATCAGACTTGTCATACTTATGAAACCAGGTTCCATAAAGGACTCCATGATGAGATTCTGTCTCACTCAGACAGCTTTTATTGGTCACAGCAATGTCCAAGTCATTCGTGTGCTGTTAAAGGTAAGAAAAGCCTGTAGTAATCTCACCTTTTAGCCTTTGATTACTCTCATTTATTCACCTGATTAAAAACAAAGCAATTTAATTGCCAAATAAGACCAATATGAAGCCTATAATGACTAAGAAAAGATATTGACAAAGTGATTGCCCAGTAGCTACAATCACTTTGTGGATGCGATTTTGTGGAGATGGGAATAATCTAATTAAAAACTTTCTGTGACTTCTACCTCTCGTAGGATTTTTTTCAGCAGCATAATTGATCATAAATTGGCACTTGATTTCTGCAGAATAAATATTCCAAAGAATTCATATGAAGAGGAAGGAATCTCAGGCATATCGAATCATACCGAACTTTCAGGCAAAAGGTTTTCATCACAATAAGCCTTGCAAACAAATCTATGCAAATTTGTGCTTTTCATGAGCTATATGTGTACAAAATCTACCAAAGACACATCAACATTTTAAGTCGTTGTAAACATGCACAGGAAAATGCCTCAATCATAACTTTGAGGTTCAATGTGCAATAATGCTATCAAAAATAAATCAGCCAGTCATTCCACCAATTAGTCTTAGCGCTTGCTAATCTGACAAAGTATATTGTGGTGTTAAGCATAATTAAGCATTGAAAGGTGAGGTCGATGCAGGTGTTTCATATTGCCAATGGCACGTCCCTGGTTTTACCAATTTACTAACCTCATAAAATCACAAAGTAAACACTATAAAACTTATCCCTTTCGACCGCATTTCCTTGTTTTATATTTTTATTGAGATATATGACACAAATACAAACAACATAATAAACTCCAATTAAGACAAAAATGCAATTGACAATTAACAAAGGAAAAATAAATTATTTATTTATTTTTTAAAATATTTATTTAAAAAAATTTTAAAAAATAAAAATAAAAAGGAAAGAAAAAGAGGGAAAAAGGGGGGTGGGGAACCATGAATCAAGAGAAAAATAAAACACCCATTCCACTGGGTTCCTTAGTGGACAAAATGAATGCATTTTGGATTTTACAAATGCACAGGAGACACCTTCTCTCAGCTATGGAGCCTAAGAATCCTGATTTAGACAGGTGGAATGCACTGAATAGAGCAGCACCGATTTAGACCCACATTTTTTTTTTTTTTTTGTGGCTATACCCCCAGCATGGTCATATTTTTTTCATCCAGGTGGTCTGGTTTCCTCTTTCAAATCAAAGACATGCACTCAGGCTCTTTGGGAACCCTAAATAACCCACTGGTAATGAGTGTGCAAGTGAACTGACCAGGTGTTCCTGCCACTTACCCATTGTATGCTATGTCAGCCCTCCAGAGACCTCAATCAGACATAAGCTGGTAAGACAATGGATGGGCACTGCCTGTTAAGACTGTTGTTTATATCCTGCTCAGACATATGAGATCAATCATTGGTTCATTGTTTCAGGAAATTAATCAGCCATGTTATGCTGTGCAAGGATTGTAGGATTGAAGCTGCAAAGGCAATGTGAGCAGCTTGGCAATTCAGTTTTATTTGAATACTTTTTATCCTCTGTCTAATGACTGAAAGAAAAACTATGTCAGTGAATATGCAATTTTTTTTTGCTGTACAGACCAGGAATCAAGCGCAGAGTCAGAAGCACAATCCAACTGGTAGTTTATTGAGAGCAATATGGTAGAGACTGGGGGCAGAACCCCAAGATAGGATGGCAGGGACGGAACCCTGGGCAGGACAGACAGTTGTAATAGGCTAAGCTTGAGCTTCAACCGCCGGCCAGGCTTCCGGAATCCTGCCAGGTGTTACACTGGCTCTGCCAGCACTGAACTGCTTCAGCAGGATGAAGAGGTTTCGTGAGGAGAATGTGCTTCCAGTCCTGGTTCCAGTTCAGGATTTGAAGCTTGTTCCTAAAAAACTGGACAGAGAGAGCGATCCCACTCTTGCACCCTGATTAATATCGGAAGCTTGTTCTTGATAACTTGAGTAGAAGTACAGGAACAGACATGAATAAAGTTAAAATGAACTCAGTCCCAATCCTGGACCCTAATTAGGATTGGAAGCTTGTTCGAATCAACTAAGTGATTAGAATGACCTCTAGAGAAACGGCTGTCACTTATTTAGAACTAAAAATTGACTAGGATAACTTGCATAAGAGTGAGTTTACAATCCAGCAACTTGCACGTGAACTAGAGGGCTTAAAGATCCCCCCATTGTATAAAACATGTTTTTCCTTGCATCTACATATTTATTATGGTCATCCTTCAACCTAGCACACTATGCGAATGTGAAGAGCGAAAACCCCTGTTTTGTTCCCATAGACTGTCTACTGGGTAGGCAGGTGCCTCTACATGGCCGTTTTGATTTGGCTCCCGTTGTCTCATGACAACAGGAGTCAGGCTATTGTGCCCGACCATGTCCCCGCAACAAGCCACCTGCGCTGTGGATAACTACTCCCACTCTTCTCCACTGCTGTCGATGGCCAAGCCACCACTGTTGTTCTTCGCTTCAAACAGATTTCGGGGTGTCGAAGGTGAGGGCGTGACATGAGTGGGGAGAATTTTGGCAAGTCATCATTCTATGAACTTTCATTTTTTTTCATTTACCATGATAGTAGAAAATAAATGACTGTAAAGTACAAAATTATAGTTTTTACATCAGGAACACATCAGAAAGAATACCTTTCGAGAAGGAATTGAAGAGAGCGAAAAGGAAAGTGAGAGAGAGAGAAAGAGAGAGAGCTGAATAGCGCAACTGTAGATCAAAAGGAAAGACGCTCAGATGTCCCACATGCTCACTGTAATGTTCAGACCATCTGACAAAAAAAAAAAAAAAAAAAATCTGAAACAAAAATCACTTCCCCACCTTCATCAAAAACACCTACTAAACAAGCTTGAAATTATCAATTCATCTCTTCTCCCAGAGCATGTGAAAAGGTTTGAGAAACATTTTTTGAGAACCGGTGCCATTATATCGTTGTTCAAGAAGTGAAGGGCAAAATTGTCATTCAACTCAGAGCTTCAAGACTGGATACAATGCTCAAAAAATTCCGTCCTTGCATATTTTTGTGTACATGATACAAATGTGTGCATGTGTGTGATGCGCATGTGTTTGTGTGTGCGTGTGTGTGTGTGTGTGTGTGTGTGCGTGCGTGTGTGTGTGTGCGTGCATGCATGTGCGCTTGTGTGTGTGTGTGTTTGTGGAAACGTGATAGCGCAAAAATTATGCTGACTCCAGGCATGAGTTTGCGCTAACAATCAAGGTGTGTAAAGATGATTTAATGCTCTCTTGATATCAAACTGCTGACTGCTGTTTTATTTTCCTCCGAACTGCAAATTCACTTATTTACGTGTTTATTTACTGGCCAAACCAGAATAAAGATGGGAATCCGAGGTGTAATTTTTCAATCAGGGGAAGCTGTTTTGATCGTTGAGGAGCACCGCTGCAATCCCTATGAGAGCAGGCCCATGGAAAGGGTTTGCACTGGAAACTACAGAGAGGAATAAATTGTCTCGGTTCCGGATCACTTAGCAGCATGGAAAGCATCACCCAGCATTTCCTTTCAATCTAAACATACTCATAACTCAACCGCCGAAGCGGTGACTGAAGCTTTACAAATCGCCGCGGCGTTCGGCCAGGCGTGTAAGGCCTTTGCGAGAACGACTTCTGTGTGCAGCGTTTTGATTTAGGCGCACATTTGCTCACTTTGATGAGAAGACATGGCGATCACTGCTACGCAAACTTGTCTGGTTGTCTTTCCTCATGGCCGCACAGGTTGTGGAGTTGGGTGCTGGCAGCACAGAGGCGACTGGTCAATTGTTAGTAATTTTGTGAATGACTTGTCTCAGTGAAAGTGTTACACAGAATGAGTAATGCTCACAAAGAGCTAAGTAAGAGCCACAATGTGTCAGTGGAAGTTATTTTGAATATGACGCAAAATTTATAATTCATAATTTCCAGGCATTGTATAAACCTTAAGTTTAAAAATGTAAAAAGACAAATGTATATTGAATGCTGATATTAATGCTCCCTTTAATATTGTAAGTCATGTCATGTGAAGTTAAGTCAGACTGGGAGCTGCATTTGGCATGGGAGCACATGATATTTCTACTGTGTTACACAATGTAATTTAACCCCTTTTGCACAGAATACAATTAATGCTAATTTGTCGTGTTGTGCATGAGCCTATTTAGGGTTTATAACTCAATTAGTGTCACAGAAACTGTGGAAAATTATTCCAGTGAAGCAAGACATTCGTAAATTCAATTACAGAATTATTTAGGAATTAAATTTCGGAAAAGGGGTTAAACTTTTTTCAGTAAACATTTTAATTCCATTGCGAAAAAATAGACGCCAGTGTCTGTAAATTCTGAAATTTAATTGCTTAATAAGTCTGTAATTGAATTTCCAAATGTCTTGCTTCACTGAAATAATTTTTCCCAGGATCGGTGACATAAATTCTGAGTTCTAAAGCATTTAATCGGCTCATGCACAACAGGCAAAATTGGCATTATTTGTATTATGCATCAAGGGGTTTTAAGCTGGATTACATCTTTTGTCAGACTGATGTTACTATGACTACAGTTCATTTTGTCATTTTTTTTTGAAGTCCAGATGAAATGCTACCACCAGCTAACCTATGTAGCAGAGAGAGCAATAACACGCCCTAAACGCATTAGTAAAAGAGTCTCATAGTGGAAAATAGATTTTGATCTCTGATGTCTGCCGAGAGACTTGTTTTTATGTCAGCTGTTTTCAAAAGTCTGCGATGAAGTTGACTGATAAAGTGCACTGTGTGTTAACTATGAAATAGACTCGGAGATGCACAGCACATGACAGTGTTTGGCCAGAGAAGATATACGAAGGGGCTCAGCTTCTTTTTCATCCACGTCTTTAATATTGTTTATTTAAACTGAACGCTGTCCAAATTATTTCCTTATTCCCCATGTTTTGTCACTCACGTGTTTCTGTCGTCAGCAGCCATGTGCTTTTGTTTTTGTTTGGTTTCCTCCATCTGTTTGTTTGTTCTCATACCATCCTTTTTGTGTGTTGTCATGGTGAATGAGTGTCACTGCCTTTCTTGTTTTTATGTTGTATCATTCTGTGCATTTATAGCCCAGCCTGTGCATTCACTCCTTGCCTGATTATTCGTGTACTCACACCTTGTCTTTCTCGTCATTTGATTTCTGTGTTCTGCCTGCCAGCCTGTTTTGACCCTGTTTGGTTTTTGGATTTGTGTTTCACTTCTTTTGCCTGGAGGCAACCTCTACAGACTACTGCTCATTATCCTGAAAAAGATTTTTTCTGGTCTTATATATTACACTGTTTACTGGCTGTCGACCTCGAGTTGTTTTCAACATGCTCACTGCATTAACGCATTAAAGAACCATGCTTTAATCAAATTCTTGGTCTGTGTGTGGTTCCTGGCTCCCAACCGGGAATTGCGGTTCTGTAATCCTAAGCAACACAGTGAGTAATGTACAGTGGTGTCCGCGCTCTCCTTATTGCTTAATGCCTCGTCCTCAGCAGCTTGACCAGTACATCGTCAAAAAGACTGTCCAGATCCTTCTTGATAGCCTTTAGCTCTTCCATATACCCCGACTAAAATGTTCCACAGTAATTCCTCAGTCTGTTTTAAATCCACACTCAGCCATGCATTGCTTCCCAGCACATTAAGGTTTAAACAGGCTGTAAACATTTTGGCTAATGCCCCTGTCTAGACCACTGTTAAACGCCATTATCTTACACTGCATGGCAAGTTCTGGTCAAGCCAAAATGCAGAGGACCGTGGAGGGAATTTCTTCCCAAGGCTGAGCAGACATAACTCTTTGTTTTTAAAAAAGTGTTGCTGCGTGCACACAGCCTGACTCTCAATTAATGAAGTTTTTGTGCCAGGTTTCATGGGACATATTGAGCATGCACTATTTGTTAATTTTTTACTGGGAATCAAGAACATCTGCTTGCTTCCTTACTGCCTAGTCTTTGCAAAGACGTCAAAAAATTCTTTTTTTGATGATTAAGATGAGCTTGATGAGCTATAGTACGCCTGCATGTTTCACCGTTCTGTTGTCAATCAGAAAAAGCAATGAGTGCCATTGAAGAGATTTCAACTGCTTCTATCAATCACTGACCTCTCTCGCTGATTACACAAGCTCATTGGCAAGTTTTTGTCATGCTCACAGCAAACAGAAAATGTATTTAATGCCATGAATCAAATTCTTGGCAAAACCCTTTATCATTGCTCCTTTGTGCTTTAAAAGGTGGTTTCTCCCTCAGGCTTGTTACATACATATTGTATGTAACAAGACCAGAAACCCCGGGAGGAGGTGGGGGGATGATAGGGAGATGCTGAATAACTGAGGGGAGAGGTTTTATGAGGAGTCCTTTATTAGGCCCTCCGGGGATGATGGCGCATTGGCGGCTAGGTTACATTTCACACATGCTGTCATTGTTTAATGTCTCCCTCTGGCCAGGCTTTATTAAAGATCAGCGGGTGCATGTTTGTCAGTGTCTCCTGGGGCGGGCGGCCAGCACAGCGGCAAATTTGCCATTTCACCACACTGCGCCGAAACGCAATTGGGTGTGGCGCGCGGAATTTTAGACACTTGTTTTTTTTTTCGTTTATGTTTCATCTGCATTATTTCAAACAGACTTGGAAAATGCTTGCGATCCTCCTCATTAAAGGGACACTACATGCTGTGTGCTAACCGTGACAATGAATTTCAGTGGACATGGCGCTAATTAGCCTTTTTAGCCTCGGTCCAATGACTTCAACTCATGGGCATCACAAGGTGAGCATGTAGCATGGAGAATCCCGGCAATTCCAATCCGTTGACTGAAAATGAGTAAGAAATTAGAGTTTAAATAAGAAACAGAAGTTTCTCCAAAGGTATCTTGAGTGAAGGAGGCGAAGACCATCCTTTGAGGAAGTATTTTTTCCGGAAACGGGTGAGGAATAAATGATTGACCCATGGATCTCCCTCCCCCATCTGCCAGGCCTGCAACTGTTGCCATTTGAAACTCACATTTCACAGAACATGAAGGCCCCCTTTTTGCCGATGCATGTTGCTCCAGTTAGGGCAGGGCGATCAGTCCCGCCTTAACCTGCCAGTAGGCCCTGGGGCTGAGAGGCGCTTAAAATTGCATACTGAAGATAAATTTATCGACCAGCCTAAGCTCCAGTTCCCCTGGTATTAGTTTGCTTTTCTAAGGCCTTTCCGTGCCCCCGCCAGTGGGTGGAGCTATGGACAGAGAAAAGGAGGAAGGGAAGGAAGAATATGATAAAAGCATATGATTGTAATGAACCCCAGCCCTTTGAGCACAAGTTCTCAAGCATGAGCAGAAGCATCCTGTCCATATGCAGTTCAACAAATTCATCTCCACAGAAAACCAGGGTGTTCTCCCAATGAAATTAAAGAAGAAAAAATGATATTGCAAACAGCAAAAACACGCACATGTACTCACTGCACCTGCATAATAGCATGTCTGGGAGGGACGTATTATTTTATGATTCCTCCACAGGAATCGGTGACCTTTCCCTCCTCTCGATTTAATAAGAAAAATAAGCACAGACAAAAATTATACGAGGCTTGCTCGCTGCTCTTTCTGTCACCCCAACAGCCATTTTCTTCCATTTTGTTCTGATGAGTTTTTGTAATGAATGTGAGGGGCAATAAACTGTAGGTTGATAGCATATAGGAGCGGAATGGGGCCAGTAGAACTCACTGATCTGTATAGAATGACTAGATTGCTGATGACGTCATAACGTTGAAGAAAACCTGCCACCGCATTACCATGCTTAACAAAGAATAGTCTCACAGAACACTGTTGAAGCAAAAGAGCCCTCATGTAAAGGGAAAACACCCTTTCAAAGACTTGGAAAAACAGGTTGCAAAAATAAGGAAAACTAGCGACATACAGTACCTGTCAGAAGTTTGGACACGCTTTGCTAATGTCACAGCACGCTGTTTTTAGAGAAATTTAAATGGCTTAAATTCTCTATATAATCTCAAATGGAATCTTGTAAAAGGTAACCAGTCAGAAGTGAAAAAAGAATACTTCACTTTTTCGAATAGTGTCCAAAATTTTGGAATTCTCAAAGAAGCCATATTTTGCAAAGTAAACAGACAAATAAACTCCTTCTATTTTCCAACAGCAGAATTCAAGCAGTTTTGGGACTTATTGGGCGAAAAGGTTGATGAAGAGCGCACCTCTAGTGCAGCAGGTCTTTGGGAAGTTGGACAGCCGTGCCACTGCAAATTCATTATAGTCATATGACTGCCCTTGTTTTAAAAAAAAAAAAAAAAAGTAAAAATATGTGAGAATGCTCTGCAAATATGACAACAAATGGTGATTGGTTTGATGGATTTAACACGTTGACTGCCAATTACGAGATAACTCGTAGTGGCGGGTCAGGGCCAGCGCTAGACCTGAAAATTCGGGAGCAATTATCCATCCCTTTATTGACGGCAATTAGTCCTGGCAAATTCTGGACGGTTTTCCTTTATAAGCACGTTTTCCAATTCAAGAATAATCAAGTGGCAATTGAAGACACGGCTTCTCTCCCCCGTGCGATCTAACAGCAAATAATGGGCTACATTCGGTACAGAAAAATAATTTAATAATAATTAAGTCTACGCACTGGCACTCAGCAACGGTATTTTTTTTTTTTCCAGCGAGAGCGGCATTTCAGAACTCTTCAGCGAATTAAGGTAATTCTGGTGACAAGTACGTGGTTTCCTCCGTTTACATTTTCCAGTCTGACAGCCGTCTATTTTTTTACAGCAAGTTATGCGTGACCGTGCTGCAAAAACAAGTGTCGCGTACTTTGTCGCCGAAATTACCTTCATTCGCAAATGAGTTCTGAAATGCCGCTCTCGCTGGGAAAAAAAAAAAAAAAAAAATTAACGTTGCTGAGTGCCAGTGCATAGACCTAATTATAATTAAATTATTTTCTCTATTGAATGTAGCCCATTATTTGTTGTTAGATCGCATGGGGGAGAGAAGCCGTGTCTTCAATTGCCACTTGATTATTCTTGAATTGGAAAACGTGCTTATAAAGGAAAACCGTCTAGAATTTGCCAGGACTAATTGCCGTCAATAAAGGGATGGATAATTTTCCCCGAATTTTCAAGTCTAGCGCCGGCCCTGACCCGCCATTACGAATTATCTCGTAGTTGGCAGTCAACGTGTTAAAGAATTAGATCTTTTTGCAAAATAAAGGCTGCTTATTACTTTATTTAACATATATTGTAAGAAAAAATGCGGGTGTTTCCAAACTTTTGACAGGTACTGTATCAACCATTGTCTTCATTTTAGAAACATGGGGTGTGACATACATTTTTGTAGAAGGTATGTAAGTCAAAGATGTCTTTTTGTGAGTTTACAGTTCAGAGGTCCTACAGCTATCACTGAATAGCAGCCCCAGAAGCAAATGAGTTCTGCGAAGTTAACGTTACATAAGCTTGGCAAAATAAATCAGTCATTCACATGAAAAGAAAGGTGTGTGGTGCGTCATGGAGAGGTAGTCTAGTGATCCTGATCGCCATATGTTATATAAAGGTCTTAGAGGCACTTCAGCTGAAATAGGCCTATACCACTCATACATTTGCAGAATTAAACTAGTCAGGTAATTTGGGTGATGAGAATATAAGCTAGCCTTGTCATTATCCTTGATGATTTGACCAGTCAATGTCTAAAGTTTGTTTTCGAGCATTCATAATGAACTACGTACTTTTTTTTGAAACATCAAAACACAAATGTGTTCACGATGGTACGTAAAAAGAGGGGAAGTTCTGGTATCAACCCATAGCTAGCTATGTGAGAAAAATTTCATTGATGGATTTCCTAAGGTTGTATCTTTTTCAGTACTTTTATGCTTTTTTCCTGTGCGCTTGAAAATAGCGGGGGACACCCAGTCTTATGCGCATCGCCCACCGGGAGTGGTATTTCTTTTCTCTGTTTTCTTAAGGGCTTCTCTAGCCCACTCATTTCCTGGCGGCTGGTTTGCAGTAAACTCTGGAGGTTTAGTTTTCCACCCATCTACCGCCCAATGTATTTTATTGTATCCCCAGATGACAAGTCAGGGATATTATGGATCATTGATTGTCACGATGCGCCCACTGCGTCCATAGAGATTTGCTTGGGAATGCTCTACAGGCCACAAATTTAAACCAATTTGTTGCATAAATGGCGTGGACCTTGTGTGCGGTAAGGTTGCGAAGCCTATCAATTTTGGGAGTGATTGCTTTAAGGGGTCAGGGGATGGACGCGACCAGTGGGCGACTGACTGTCTAGTTTTAAATGCACATTTTTACAAGCTTTGCGAAGCTGACCAACCGTGGTCCCAAGATATCAATTATGACTTAGCTGATTTACAGTGCGCAGCTAGTTTATTTTTTTCGTTTAGCTTAATTAAATTGATTGAATGATTATTGGGCATGTTAATGACATTGATCATAATAGTGCATAATATGAAACATCTTTCACATTTCATAAGGTTTTATAAAATCTATGTTGTAAAACATAACTTCAGCACTCATATTTGCTTTAAAAGAATCATTTTTTTTAAAAATGATGCCACATAAAATATGACTTTCCTCAATGTGAAATGTGCCTTTTTCTAAAAACATTCTAGATTTTTATTGGCTGGAAAATGAACAACCTTTACGATGGTGAGGTTGGAATCTCTGAAGCTTTATCAATAAAGTTGGCTAGCCTGTGTGTAATTACTTTATCGTGGCGCCAGAAAAATTGCAATAAACTTTATTTGTAGGCTAAATATAATATTGTTTCGATATTGTATAAAATCAATAAATGTAAGAATGAAATCTTTTTTTTTTCCCTCCACAGTTTAATATGTGCATTTCTGCTATACTGACATTTCAGTGGGTAACAACATTAATTTACCACAAATAATATGAAATAGGTTAAGTAGACGGTAACATTACGTTGTTATGGGTGTTCAATCACAGCTTGGTGCTTGAATGATAGCTTTACTAGCCAAGTCCATTATATAACAGCGTTGAATACCAATGTAACTGGATTAACAAAGTTATGGTGTGTGATACTTATCTTAGTGATAATGTCAGCTGCAGTTGGGAAGCCTAATCTAGCTGTAGGCTAACACAATAAGTAACTAACTTGAAGTATTCCAGAAAGGACCAACTTGGGTTATGTTGATTTGAGCTAACATGTTAAGAAAGTTAAGGTAGATCGCTAATAGCCAATATTAAGCAGTGTGTGTGTGTGTGTATATATATATATATATATATATATATATATATATAAAAGCTATGAATCACTGTGTATCCATCTTAACGACACCCGGTAGACTGGCATACCATGTCTCTGGAAAAATATTTGCAGCACTGAAAAAATACATGCGGTGTCTGCTCTGCCGTTGGATGGAAATGCAGTTGGTTACTGCTGGGCATTCCAATATGTCCGCTTGGCCACTTCCACTTGCCTCAACCTCCCAACGGAGTTTACCATGCATCATTCTGCAGTGTATATGACGTGATTCTGCGGCCCAGATGGATTTCATGGACTCAGATCATATCCTGATTCATGCTTGTCATTACTAGGGCCACAAAGAAACAATTACTTCGCAGTGAGAATTAACGTGACATTAAATGCTCCTGAATTTACGCATTACTCCTTAAACTGGAACAGGCTTTTTCCAAAACTAGGTCTTGATCATTTATAAAATTTCCCTAGGTAGCTTGCTTTCTCATCCTATTGGCTGGGATCGTTGTCCATAAAATGCCCATTTCAATTTGAAATCAACAAAAGAAACTAGTTTAATAATGCAGACAAACAAGTTATTATTTGGTTAATTGAAAGTCAGAATTCATCAGAATGGCTAATATTTGTAAAACCTGTTGCTGTCAGGATCCATCATAGGTAATTAGATTTTTAGATTGCTTGATGCTGGCTGTAATTTTTAATTTACACCCTTCCAAGTGACAAAGATGAGCTCCCCATCTTTTTAACATCCATCCATCACCAAACGGGAAGTTCTGAGAGAATCGTGTTTCCCGCTGTAGATTGAAAACAAATTAAAATAATTTACGGTATGGCCGTGATCTAATTTGTGAATTATGGTACCCTATTACTGTTCAAACCTTGCATTACTTACTGTCTGAGGAAGAGAAACAGCCATCAGTATTTTTTTCAGTTTGTATTAAGCGGCAGGCCTACAGCTATTGGCCATAGGGCGTTGAATTGGGGCTCAGAAGATTGGTAGTTTAAGTGCTGGCAAAATAAGATCAGCACAGCTATTTAGGCCCATAAGCAAAGCATTTAACCCCTCAAAACACCAAGGCATAGGTCCCCTTCTCAGTCCAATGAGCTGTAAGTTGGTTTGGATTGAAGTGCCAGCTAAACACAGTAACTGCAACGTGATGAAATGTGCTCCTTAAAGGAACTGCTCACCCACCAATGAAAATGGTCATGATCTACTCACCTCCATTCCAGTTGAAACAAAGATATATGTATGATATATTTATATATGTTTATGTCATACATTTTGCAAAATATCTGAACATAACTCCAACATGAAACATCAACAAAATCACTGGCATACAGGACACCCCCTCAGCCCCTGCCCTTTAGGGGCCCTGCCCCATCCACCCATAGAGAACATCAACTTTCAGGGGTGTTCGAATTCACTGTTTTTTCTTTCACCAACTAAACGCAAAGCATTATACTCAATATCGTTAGCGTCATAGCATAATTGCCTGAGTCGTATTTTTGCCAAATTGAGATATTGGCTGCCTGTTCTGTCGTGTTAGCAAAAAAAAAAAAGTTTTCTACTTTTTTCTGAAAACATTTAAAAAGTTAAAAAGAAAAAGAAAATCCATTCTCTGAAATAACGAAAAACATAAAAAATAATTTTAAAAAACCTTAAAAAATGAGATAGGCAATTATGCTATGAGTCTAATGATATATCATCCCCGTTATCATGAGCCAGGATGTCTTTATATAGCAGTAAATTAGCTGTAATACTGTTTGATAGATCGTTGGGACACCTGCATGGGAGAACAGGGTTTGAATCTTCATATTATTTGCAAATTTTAAATTTTCAACTGTTAATCACCATGGCTTTCAAAAACTAGGATTGCCTTCCTCAAGACCTGGCTTACCATTGATTCATGGATTTTATTTTGTTGCCTACATTTCTGAAATACATGGTTTTTCTGATCAATTGCTATATTTTACATCATAGTAAATTTTATGCATATAGTCTAGTTCGATAGAAAGTGATAAAAAAAAAACTCAATGTATGATCCTCTGCTATAACTGATGTGGATGAGCTTTTTCCATCCACGTAGCATTGTTACAGCAGTGGCTGTTCATTATGGTGTCATTCAGCAATTCCCTTAGAATTTTAGAGATAATGAAACAAATATTTTTACTAGGGGTGACAGCCACTTTAAATCAGGGCAGGTTGAGTTCAGGTGTTTTGAGGGAGAGATCTCTGGTGTTGCCAGACTGAGCATAAAAGGATAAGACCTAATATCGGTGGGTGTTGGAGGAAAGGTACCCTACAGCCCATTGACCACAATAATTTCGTTAACCTGTTAACTGTCACTGGGCCCTAATTAGGGCCCTACGGAATTTTCAAACAAATTTCAGAATCCTTCATTTGTAAACTATGACTTAAATCCTCAACCAATCCAGGCAAACAATATACCGTTTGAAAGCTTAGATGCTCAGGATTTCATTTCTACCTACCTTTTTGCCCTATGTCAGTCATAACAAATGCAATAAATCAATTTCTCAACATAGACACCGCATACTTGAGTGCAATGAAACTTGTCAGTCCTCATCATCAAAGTTGTGTTGTGATGGTCAAACCATGTATAATCCATTCCATTTGGTCTTGTTCAAAAGCTCAGAACCTGTGCAGACTTTATTCTAGTCTCAATTACTCTCTGACAGTAAGTCACAACATTTTATGATGCATTTCCTTGAAAACCTCTATGTCTTATCTTTCCAATGAGACCATGCATGTGTAATAGAACCATTATATGTGGGAGCAGTGAGCATTTGAAATGTGGTATACCAGTCCAGACCAAATGTTAGAAAATGCAGGTGACAGTTAAGAGGTTAAACTAACGCAAAAGTTAGCATCACTTATCCTATGTTGGAGAAAGGGACCTGTCAGCTAATTACCCTGCTGAAAATTCCAGCTAAGACCAGCTAGAGTTCTAAGCTGGTTTAAGATGGTCTGAGCTGTGTTTTCAACACCATTAGCTGGTCATAGCTGGTCCAGATGTTTAAAGCTGGTCTCTATAGCTAGATTAGGGTGGTCAAAGCTGGTTAAGCTGGTATTGTCAGCTGGAGTCAGCTGGTCGACCAACTAAAAATGTCCAAAACACAGCTTAAACCAGTTTAGCTAGATATGCAAAGAGGGAATATTAATGTTGGCTACCTAATGTTACCATAAATGTTTGCTTGCATGACCCAGTAATCTAGCTAAGATTCTAATACAGAATAAAAAAAGTAAACTCTATGTTGTTACTATTGTCAGCTAGCTAGCCGCTAATATTGCCACCCAAAGCGATGTTTGCTTCGCAGTTATGAATAGCACATGCTGACTCCTTGTTATCCTGTAATTATGAAATTAAATTGCCCAGCAAACAAAGATGAAAGGCTAATTCCTTACTGTGAGAAATAAATTTCACTTACAGTTCAAACATAATGCTGTGAGAACCAATTAGCTACCAGTGAACATTGAGATGCGGACTGATGCCAGGAAGCTCACAGACGCTTGCTGGTGGACAGGTATATTAGATTTTCAATGCGATAATAACTGAATATTGTATAGATTCAGACAACTCCCCACTGCTTTGCTCCCTTGACTATGAAGCTTGAAAAATAGACAAAATAGACAAAATTTTGTCTATTTAGTGGACAATTAATTTTTGCTTATGGGATCCTTACATCCTATAGGTTAATCCATGACCATTTCAGCCCATGTTCACTGTCCAAGCCAACTCCTAGACCAGTCTTTCAGCAGCCCGCATTTACTTGCAGGATTTTTTTTTTTTTGCAAGATATTTTGCTTGTGGGAGGGGCCTCCTCTTGTGACTTGCAGGGGGCCCCCTCAGATTTGCGGTATTCTCCTGACAGAAATTCGGGTGACTGAGATCTATTATCTTTACAGTTGAGCTAAAATGTGCATAAATATATGCTAATAAAACCTTTATTAATCAGAGACCAAAGTATGTTGAAAGTTTGTTCACTTTTGCCCTCAATGTCATTAGATGCATTTTACAATGCAGTTTGATAATTTTGAACTATTAATTTTCTTGTGTTGATTTTTAATGCAAGTTCTTTTGTCCTGCTAATCATCATGTTGCTTCTTACAAAGATATTAGTAATTTTATAAGCTCATACAATGTTTTCCCTGTTTATGGATTACACGTGAGGTCCATTTTATACCATTGACCCAAGGGAACGAGAGAGTATTCCTTTATTTAAGAAACTTACGTCAGGGGCATGATTGATAAGCTGAGATGAGCCGTTGTTTGTGGCATCTTTTCACTGCAAGTGTTTGGAGCATCACCAAAAAAAAAAAAGAACTGGCTATAATGGCTATGTATGAGAAACTAACATTTGAGAGTTTTGGGGCCTATTTAGGCCCCCATCTGCCCAATAAAAGACTCCAATCACCCACTTTATCTAATTTAGGTTCCCATCTAGCCATGTGCCAAAAAATGAGAGAGATCCATGAAAAAATTCCAGTTCTCCTGCAATGACGCCAAAATCTTTGTGGTGGGGGCGGTGGCAGCTTTCTTCCAAAACCATAAAAGCCTCCAAAAGTCTTTCTGGGGATATGACAATAGCAAGATAGGTTTGATACGAGGCATGTTCAATTATCCAGCTCAGGGACTGCTTTGAGAATCTTAGTCATACAGTCTGAGTCAATTACAGACAGGCAGCACGCAGTAAACAAGAGCAAATTCAAAATCGTAATCGAAGAACAGTCCAGAGATCAAAAACTAGGAAGTGGGTACACCAAAGCCAAAACAGAAGACAACTTGGTGGTCAGTAAGCCAGAGCTGTGTTGGCAGCCTTCTTCACCCTGTGGTCCGACTTGAAGGGGCTACTTGTGTTCTCCTTCAGGTGCGTTTTCACCACTGGATGAAGAGCTCAGCTGACAGTACCCCCACCTCTCCCTCCTGGGAAAAATGGGGGTTGGTGGCCCAGGCAACTCTGGAATGGGGAGAGCCCTGTAGATGAAGATGGGGGAGAGTTAACAGCATACTCAAACCATGGGAGGAACAGGCTCCAGGGAGGTGAGGCAGCATAGCACAGTCTCCATCTGCTGGTTCCTCCTCTCTGTCTAGCCATTAGATTGGAGATGGTTGCCAAATATGAGGTTCACGGAGGCCCCTGACAACTTACAACTCTTGCCAGAATTTGGGCGTGACCTGGAGGCCTCATAAAGAAACAGTGTCCAATGAGAGATGCCCCAGGATGCCCAGATAAACAGGAGGAGCGACCCCACTGAACGACTTGTGAGCGGGCCGGTTGGGACACAGAGACCTTTCTCAGGGCAGGCTTAGGGTGCAGGACCTGTACCCTATGCATTATAAATGTCCCACAGAGCCACCGCGGCCCAGCAGTGAGAAGGTAGAATGGTGACATCAGAATTCTAACTCTAACCCAACTTATGCCCTCTAGAGAGTGCATCTGGCATGACGTTCTTGGTTGCAGGTCGATTGACCAAAGTGAGATCGAAGCGGTGGAAAAACATAGATGGGGGAAAAGTCTCTTAGTGAACCTGTGGTACTTGAGATTGCAATGGTCAGTCCAAACCAGGAATTGAACCTGGGCCCCCTTCAGCCAGTGTCCTCACTCTACCTGAGCCAGTTTGATGGCTAGTAGTTCCTGGTCACCAATGAAATAATTCCTCTCAGTGAGTGTCAGATAGTAGGAGACACAGACACAGGGATGGATCTTGGAGTCGGAAACGAATTCTTGATAGAGCGTGACACCAACCCCAGTATCTGACACATCTACCTCCGCAATGAACTGTCTATGCGGATCAGGACAAATGATGACTGGAGCACTGGTAAACCGGGTCTTGAGCCACTGGAAAGCTACTTCAGCTGCCATGAATCAAGCAAACTTAACTTGTGTGGAGGTGAGAACAGTCAGGGGGGTGGTAACAATAGATCCTTATGAACCTTGTGTAGAAATAGTCAAATCTTAGGAAGCGCTGTAGCTTCTTGCGGGTCTCCATCACTGCTCGTACATTAGTCGAATCCATTGCAGTGCCCTGGCTGGATATGAGAAAGCCCAGAAAGCTCAAGGATCTCTTGTGGAACTCACACTTTTCAGCCTTAACAAAGAGGCAACTGTTGTAGAACCGAGAGATTAAAGCCAATAGTCTTTTATCAAGTTTATTGTTCTGGTAAAATTGTGAACAAGTAGTGAACCATACCAATGAAAACCAACAGAGTCTGTGGCTATGTCTGGTACCAGCATGGCAAGAGGCCCTAAAGATGGAGACCCAGAGATTTATGCTGAAACAAAGTGGGTTGTTGTTTACAGTAAAGATGAACTAATTGGATACAAAAGGACAAATGGCAGAGAAAACCAATGAATGACTAGCAGAGGGGGGTTGCAGGGACATTCAAAAGATAACAATGGGAGTGGATTGGTGGAATAGCAAGGTACAGACAGAATGATGAGTAAGGGGGAGGAGAAGAGTGCCTCCTTCTACCACACAACTCTCCAGAAGACGCTGAAGGACTTAGTGAACATGTGGGATATCAAGAGCTGGATCGCATAAGATAAGGATGAAATCAAAGTACACATAGACAAACACGCCCAGCATATCTCGGAGGACATTGTTGGCGATATTCTGGAAGGCCTCTGGAGATTTACATTACCTAAATGATCTAACCAGGCACTCGTAGTAGCCACTTGGAGTGTTAAGTACCTTCCTCCATTCATCTCCTTTCCAGATCCAGATTAAGTGGTTGGCATTTTGGAGGTCTAGCTTGGTGAATATGATGGCCCCCTGGAGGGACTCAAATGCTGTAGACATCAGGGGAAGAGGAAAGCAGTTATTTATAGTGACGTTGGTTAGCCCTCGTTAGTCGATGCAGGATCAAAGCCCTCTGTCCTTCTTGCCGACAAAGAAGAATCCAGCTCCAGTGGGAGAGGAGGATGGACAAATGATGCCGGCTGCCAGGGACTCTAATGTACTTCTCTATTGCTTCAGTCTCAGGACGAGAAAGTGGGAAGAGTTGCCCTCGAGCAGGAATGGTGCCAGGAAACAATTCAATGATGCAGTTGTGAGGTCAATGAGGATGAAATGAGGTAGCTCAGGATCTACAGAATGCTTCCTTGAGATCCAAGTATTCTGTCAGCACTTTAGACAAGTCAGGAGGTGGTTCAGGAGATACTGTGCTGGGCGAATTAGTCTAAGTGGCTTCCAATTAGCAATGTTTAGCGTAAGTAAAACTCCAATCCAGGCTTTGCAAGTTCTTCCAATCAAAGTGAGGATTCTGAAGTGATTACCAGGGATTTCCCAGGACCACAGGTTCTTGAGGGGTACACAGCAGCAGAAGAGGAATGGCCTGTTGATGATTGCTGGAGATGCGCAGCTTGACTGGTGCAGTGATGTGGGTAATCTGAGCCAGTGGGGAACCAGAGATGTCAAGGGCCTGGATGGGTCTGGTGAGTTCTGAATTTGGAGTTGGAGTTAGTTGACTAGTAGTTAATGGATGAAGTTGCCATCTGCTCCAGAGTCAGTCAGGGCTTGGACAGACAGTTGAGTGGAGCCCATGGAGATATAAACGGTGGGGAGAGGTTGGGGGTTTGGGGATTCGGCTTTGCGGATTCTGCTTACCAGTAATCTCCCATGTACTGGTAAGTAGCACCTTTTACTGTGCACCCGGAGACGAAGTGACCAGGTTGACCACAGTAAAGACAAACTCGTGAGCTCATGCAGCATTGGCTTTTGGAAAGCGTCAGATGAGTGCAGTCAATCTGCACTGGCTCACTGGTGTCCGAAGCAGCTGGACTAGGACCAGCAACAAGTGGTGTACGTTGTGTAACTGGAGCTGAAGCAGATGGACCAGGACTGAGTCAGGGAGGATGTCTTCGGAGGATGTGTTGAAGGTCTGTGCATCAGGCAATCAGGCGGTTGGCAGCTCTAGTAGCCAGGTGGGTCGATTTGTCGAAATCCTTAGGTGAGCAGTTTGACTTTGATATTGCTGGGTAGTCCATTGAGAAAGGCATCGTGGCGAGCTCAGGAGTTCCATTTAGAGGTTACAGCAAGGGTATGGAATTTAATAGCATGATCAGAGACTTACCAGGAAGCTTGGTGGAGCTGGAATAGTTCAAGGGCAGCCTCATGTCCATGTGAAGACCCTTTGAATACTTTCTTGATCTCCTCCATGAAAGCAGACAGGGAATGGAATACAGGAAACCCAGCATCTCAGACAGCGATTCTCCACTCTCTGGCCACCCCGTGAGGAGGGTAATAATGTAGGCAACGCAAATCCAGTTAGTGGGGAATGATGCCGGTTGGAGCTCAAAGGCCTGGGAGCACTGGGACAGGAACGAGCGACAGTGCCTGTATGATCGTCATAGGGGCTGGGTGGTGGAAGAATAGGTCCCACAGCAGGAGCTGGGACAGGAACCACTGGGGCAGGCGGAGTGGGTGGTTGAAGCTGCTTAAGATGTCCAACGAGGAAGTTCATGCTGGAAGCAAAGGACTGCAGGGTCTTGGTGATGCTTTTCAGCTTGGTATGGTGTTATGCCAGGAATGCTCCTTGATGGTCAAACAAAGCACAAACCTGGATGTTGTCGGCTGAGCTGTCCATGGCGAGTTCTGACAGGGGACAGGCTTAGAACTTTTGCGCAGACGATATTCCGGTTCAGAGACTTTATTGAGAATCTTGGTCAGACATTCCTGGTCAATCACAGGTGGGCAGAATGCAATAAATAAGGGCAAATCCAGGATTATAATTGAAGAACGGTCCAAAGATCAAAAAACCAAGAAGTGGGTATGCCAAAGCCAAAACAGAAGGCAAGTCCGTATACAATAAGACAAGCAGGACATTAAACACAGGTAGACAATTGCACATTAGGGACTAGACAGAATCAAAAAAAACAAACTAAGTCTGTCTCGGAGATGAGGATGAGGAAACACTCGTAATGTGTACACATAGAAGTCTGGACAACAAATTTGTTTGATCTAAAACAAAGAACCAAGGGAATACATAGGGAGGCTAAGCGACTCATTGCAATGGGCTGCAGGTGAGGTGCATGGGAAAGGTGTAAGGAGGCGTGGCTACAAATGGGATACCATCAAACAATGAACAAGGGGCTGTGCATGTGAGGAAGTGAAAACAGAAAGCAGATGGAAGATGACACTACACTAACTAAGCAGTACACTAACTGCTAAACTCGAACTGCCAAAATAAACAATGAAACATGAAAACTAATAAATGCAAATACAAAGGCACATAAAACATGACTAGACAAATTCCTGACAGGGTTGTTAGTGTGATGACCAGCCAGGGAAGAAAAGCACTTGTCTTGTTTCTCTCCCTTCAGTTAATTACACCCATACGGACTGCCGTCTTGATGAAGAATTGTGTCAATCAGCAAATGCAGGTGAGTGGCATAAAATGCTGAGGATTTTTTCTCTTATGATCCTGGATTTCGCACCTTTTCGTCAGCCTCACCTTCTGAACGGACATCTTTGTTTGAAATAATAAGACTGGAATACTCCAGTGCAGCAAAATGACTAAAATAAACTCATCTGACACTTTTTAGAAGCCTGCTAGTGTGTTTAGAGGGGCAATCTTTCTGCCACAGCCACAAAAGAGACATTAGTCACCTGGAGGATACAGGGTTCCTCAATTTTATATCCCTGTCCCCTCACCCCCATCCTATATTCTTTCAGAACGACCCTAAAAACAGCCTGGACTGTTTATTAATTTCACACTCCATTAGCCTGGCCCAGGTTGCTACACTCTCAGAGTGGTTCCAATAGCTGCTCTGTGATGTCATAGCAGAATGCTATCGAGTCCAGGGTTCTCTGTTGGGCAAAATACTTCATTGTTGGAGATTTTTCATTAACTTCAAACCAGCGATATATGGAGTTCCATGAGTAAGTAATGAGGGTTCCTGAGAAGAGAAAAGCCAATGAATCCTTTTTTTTTTTTTCGAACTCACCCACACCATTGGATATCAGCAGACAGACTGAGCGATTGTGCCCTCAAGGTGAGGATAATTCCTGGGAATGGCTGCAGTGATGCTGAGGAAGTGTGGAAGACACATAGATCCCTCAAAAATTTCCAGTTGCCTGTTGGCAGTGTAGAGAGAAGGTGTGGGATGGGAGGTGAGTTATTTGTAATGCTAAGCAGTGGCTCCTTTTTCAGCATTGCACTTATCAGTTGCCATGTGTGCATGTGACTTTAATGGGTAGGAAACAATCTCTGTTCTGGCGGGAGTCATTCAGCGTGTAGGGAAAGGATGTCATGTGCAATAGAGGCACTTAAGTTTTTGCCACCTCCCTGACTTGTGCACAGTTTTTAACTCCTGGAGCTTAAGGATTTTTTTTTTTTTTTTTTTTTTTTTTTTTTGGGGGAATATGGCTATTTTAGGATAAAGCTGCTAAATGAGTTGTGTTGGTGGAATTTCAATTGGTGTTTGATGGTATAACAAACAATAAAAACACAATTCTGCTGAAATAAAGTTTTCTTTCAGTTTGACTCTTGAATTTGCTGACACAATCTGAGATTTACTTGATCTTGGTCTCTTTGGAAACTGGGCAGTCTCAAGTAATAGGTGATTCCCATTATGCTATTCTGGAGCTTTGCAGATCTTTTACCAGCCGCGTTGACATGTCGTTAGTCCTTGATTTTCTGGGGCTTCGGTACTCAAAAGCTTTTTATGGCAAGTTGTATTTTTCAGATATAGTTAAGAATTAGAAGTTATAAATTACTGTTTTAGAAACTTCAAAGCACTGAAATAATTTTAAAAGGTGGAGTCCCATTAGGGGCATTTTCTGGCCCAAACCACCTAATTCAAAATAATTTTCAGCATATCGATAAACCACTCTATGGGGTTCATGCATCCACCAGAGAAACCTGCGATATCAATTTTCTTTATGACAAAAAATTATATTTTAACATTTTTTAGTTTTTGGGAGGGTCCACCCATTCTGGGGCCCCACAAAGTGTCATCAATGATTATAATCATGTGCCCATCAATGCACATTGCAGCTGATATATTTTCCTAATGAATAAAAAAAGAATTTGTTGAACTGATGTCATACTGCTGAAATAGGAAGATATTTGTTAAAAAAATATGTTCTGAAATGGAGATTTCCAACGGCCAGGTGTGTAAACGACACATTGTGTGAGTATGGCTCTCACTTAATTCTTCTAGTTTAAGTTTTTTTCAGTAATATAGTTATTAACTATGACCCTTATGATGTTTATGCTTGAAATTATGGCCTATTTAGACCTTCAAACTGAAGGAGCCTCAAGACCATAACGAGGTGACAGGTCCCCTTGAGGAATAACTACCAAAAAAAGTTGAAGACAAATCTTTCTTGGGATCAGATAAGTGCTATGACTAGTCTGTATAAGAGGCAGGTCTCGAAGTCATTCCATGCTGTGACTGAAGCAGAGAAGACCATTATTCCTCATCATCTCAGTCCTGCTCATATATCAAGAGATGATGCTATATCACACAACACGCCTTTCACAAACACATTCTTCAATGAAGTAGTCACTGTCATTATGGATGGGACGTATTTGTATATAAATAAGAGTGAAGACCATGAACTTCAGAGAAAGTCCTATTGTAGACACAAAAACTGAATTATTTGAAGTTCACGAGTGTCGTGCACCCTGATGGCCATGTCTTGGATTCAGTTGGTCCATATTATGGAAATTAAAATGATGCCAGCATATGAAAGGACATTTTTGACACACTGGACCATCTGAAATCCTGGATGGAGGAGCATGAAAATTTGATTGTCGACAGAGGCTTCAGGGATGTCATGTCTGTTCTTGAGTCCCACGGTTTAGATGCACATATACCATCTGTGCTAAGTGGCAACTCACAGCATGACACTGAACAGGCCAATGCTGATCGCCTCTGCACGAAAACCATATGGGTGGTAGAGAGCTACCACGGGCAGCTAAAGCAATGGACATTTTTCAAGAGCAGTTAACCTCAAATCATTTTATTCCAGTCATTGGAACCTTAGTCCGAGGAACAACTGCTTGTCTCAATGCTGCTCGTGGAGCTATCTACCAACCTGATTCTGAGCAAAGAGCAGCAGATGTTGCGATCACATTGAGGATGAAGTCTCGCTTGACCAGGCCAAACTCCCTGGCAGATAGAGTTAAAGCGGCCTCAGACATGACTCGAAAGGCAAAAGTTGTTTGGCAAATAATGGATGCTAGTGATATACACTAAGGGCTAAGTGTAGAGAGCAGGCTGTTGGCCAACTTGCTTATATTTTTTCATAAAATTATTCAAACTAAGACACCAACTTTTATTTTTAATAATGTATGGCATAGATCTGAAGACACGGACATGACACCAGAAGAGCCAGTAGGGGGCACATGGCCCTACCCCAACCTAGAAGCAATTACTTGAAAAAAAACTGTCTTATACAGGGCTATATAGAATTGTCTTCCAAGTACCATTAGTTCTATAAAAGGAAAGGTAAGCTTTAAGAGGAAAGTCCGATCCCAGCTATTTTCCCTATCCTGATGCACCACAAATTTTCAAGGATTGTATTTGCGCCTTGGATAAGTTTATGTCTGTGATGTGAAGATGGTTAACATTGTCTGGAGGAACATTATTATTTTATAATCCCGTTTTCTTTTTCTTTTTTTAGTTGCCTGTCTTTAGTTTTATTCGTTTTTATTTTACTTCATAAGGTCTCATGCCTTTTGAATGAGTGATGGATTGATTATATTGTTTATTGTTTATGGTGTATCTCTGTCTAATGCTGTATGTTATGTGTATGTTTGTCTGGACCCCAGGAAGACTAGCTCGTCACCTAGGTGGCAGCTAATGGGGATCCTTTAAAGGGGACCTATTATGCCGATCCTTCTTTTAATACATATTAGTAATGTTATAATGTTGGATGTCCATACTCAACCTCAGTAAAGTTTCTAAACACATGATACAGGGGTTTTGCCATAATCCAAGAATGTGATTTCGTGAACGTGATTTCCTCTCTGAACAGCTCGTCCCGAGATCTTTGCGAGATCTGGGCAAAACCTGACGTCAGGTTGTGCCGTCCAATTAATACAAACCTAGTCAGAGCCAATCACGGCACTGGACCTGCCCACACTGGAAACTATTCTAGCAGGCACAAACAACCGTGGATCATACTATGCCTTAGTAGCGTCTACACTCTTGGAAATACAAAAGTAGAACCGCAGATCATTTGAGGTGCAGTTTTGTCTATATCTCTCCCAAAGCTGCTCGTCCGTTTATTTTTGGATGCGAATAAAAGCACCCATTTCTCTTCCAAAAGAGGATGCCACCAGAAATCAGAGGGTAGCTTTTTTGTTTGCTGGCAGCAAACAGCCACGGCCAAAGGGAACGTTAGCTGTTTGTGCTCAGCATTTCACTTAGGACAGCTTTGTCAATTAAGGATAATTTGACGCTGGAAAAGCGTTTCAGCTGCTTCTCAATCCTGAAGCAATTGCATCGATCAAGCACTCGGGGCCACAAGCTGTAAGTAGCGATATAACAGCAAATAATGTAAGTGAAGCTAACGTGTTACGGATGGCTAGCAGGACCGCTAACGATAGTTTGCACTAACAACTGGCCTCAAATGCAGGCTTTGTAAAATATCTGACGATAAAGCCTGAATTGGTCGCGACTGACCGTGATTCACAGACGCAGAAGCTGTAAGTTGCTTTTACTGCATAAGCCTGCCTACCTAATGTGATGTTTAATGTGGCTGTAACACTGCGGCTAACGTAGCCAAGTTACTGTTGCTAATGTTTGTGTCCTAAATATGCAAGAGTAATATCAGGAGACATTCAAGAGAAGGCGAGTGAACATAAACCTCATTTGAAGCAAACTTTCTATAGTTGTTTGCAATTTGGATGCTTGGTACAACTGTCCATGGTAACAGAACTTGCTGTCTGTAAAACCTGTATTGCAAGGGTTTGTCTCTGTGGTTGTTATGACCGCTCGGTTACCAGCTACTGCATGTTAGTTCGTGTGCTGAGCTACTTAAAAACGCTCCTGGTTAACTTATATGCAGTAATTCTGATCGGTATGCTTGTGTTACTTCAGTAAGCATCAATGTGGCAGTTTCATCATAACGTTGCCTGATTGTAGCCACTACAGTTGAAGCTAACCGGAGAGGTGCTGTAAAAGGCTGCAGTTAGACCAACGTAGGTTTTGCAGAGCTTGGGGTGCGTTTTTGGGTGCTTGTGAAACGATTGCTTTACTTATCCTTGACTGGGGTCAGCCTGATACTTCTCCAATATCTGGGCAAGCTCTCTGATGCTACCGGTGAAAGCAATCGCGAAACGCACAAGCTATAACGTGTCTGGTATAACAAACAATTTCTCTGCATTGCCATGGCCTAATTTCATCCCGAAAAAGAGAGAGATTGAATAGGAAATTCTTTCCTGTAGAAGTGATCGATTTGCTAGCTCCACATAAGCAACAGTCCACGCTAACGGAACTTACGGTCTGTAAAACCTGTATTATGCTCATGACATAACCGGAACTCTCTCTAGCTGTCGCATACTATCCATAAAGCTGCTTTCACACCGGACGCAAAACAAATTTTTCACGCGACAGATTACATTCAAAGTCAATGCAAAGACGTGAATACACGCGTTATGGGCGCGTTAAGCCACTTTCACACCGGACGCGAAATGCGAAGTGATGCATTGTCTTTGCATTGACTTTGAATGTAATCTGTCGTGCTAAAAATTTGTTTCGCGTCCGGTGTGAAAGCGGCTTAACGCGCTCATTTTCCATGAGCAAACGCTGGTCATTCCGGCGCAATAAGTAAACCATTACCATGGGCAATTTCCGAAAAGGCCGTTTAGCCTGGAGCTTTCGCCCCTCCGTCATATACCAGCGCAGAAGCTGTTCGTTACTCCACGCTAATGAGACACCACAGTTATGCACACGAACCAATTATAGTACTCACCTAACCAGTACATACGTTGTTGGTCCACTTTTTGCTGCTCCTCACTGTCCATGTTTCCCTCTAAACTCAGACCCACCAGATTTCTACGGTCTCCGGTCTACACTCGGGTATGTCGACCCGTTCTACAAATGTGTCTGTATGGGGTGGATTCTAGCTTTCCCTCAATCCTAGCTATAGAGTAGAAACAACGCTGTACTCACCATAGTAGCCGTAGGTAGATAGCAAATTCGAGCTTAAGCTGCCAGACTTTCGCACTGCGTCCTCCACTTTCGCCGCTGTGTTTATTAGAACAATTTCATTTAATTAGATGTATACACATGTAACGTGTTTGATTGCGGAACTTCCCCGCCGATTGCTTAGCTCAGATGGCAGACGCGTCTCACGTTTCACACTTGGGAGGCGGACCAGGAAAACTGCATTCTGCCGAGTCCCGCCCAGCTCCGCCCTCCTCAGAGCTGGTCAATCAGAAGAAAGTGGGCACACAGGGAGGGGGGGCCATGGCGGAAGAGCCACCCCAACGAGGCGTTTCAGGCAGAGACTACAATGGACTACAAATGGGGTTTTTTTGAGGATGGCAGTATGAGCTAAATAAGGACCGTTTTTTGGACTTTGAACGATCAGGAGTACTCTAGGGGAGTCCAAGATCATAACATAAACTTGGAAATGTAGCATAATAGGTCCCCTTTAAAGAAACAAATAAAATAAACAAAATACAGTTTCCTCTCTTGCAGTTAGAGTACCTGAAGACAGTCACGTGGGATATTCCAGTTCAAGCAGGCACCAGGTTATGTCTCAGAACATTTCACCCCTGATGTAGACTTTGAGAGGCGGGTGTGCCAGTATACACCAAACCTTATCAGAGGTAAGAAACACTCCAGACATCGGTCTCAGACTAAATATGATGTCTGGATTGAATATGACTCTTCTGATGAGGATGATCCACTTAAGGATTATTATTGTATTTGCCCAACAGGTAAGCGTACTATCGGAACATCTGCCCAGGTGGCCAGCATCCTGTATTATCTTGGATACGTCTACCGCCAGTCACAAACAAAGATGCAGCCACAAACAGCCAAATTCAAATGTGTAATAAATTGTAAATAGTTTATTTGATTTGTGCAAAATCTAGTCAAATGTGTATCAAATATATCATATGTTAAATAGGCATGATAGAATGGTAGTTATTCCTCAAGGGGACCCGTCACCTCATCATGGTCTTGAGGCTCCTTCAATTTGAAGGTCTGAGAATAGGCAGTAATTTAAAGCATAAACATCATAAGTGTCATAGTTAATAACTGTATTACTGAAAACACTTCAACTTGAAGAACTAAGTGAGAGCCATACTCACACAATCCATTTCGTACCAACACACTCCATTTTAGGGTTTACAACGGTCAGTTGATGCAAGTGTTTGGATAAAGATGTAACCAGTGTCGACACATCCCGGTTTTTTCACTGAATGTTGGCTATACCCCAGGGCAAATTTCTGCAAATTCCCTTAGTGTGTCATGGCTGGGAACTTTGTCAAATGTACCGTCGTTTACACATGTGGCCGTTGGAAATCTCCATTTCAGAACATGTTTTTTGAACAAATATCCTCCTGTCTCGGCAGTATGACATCAATTTCAACAATTTTTTTTTTTTTTTTGTTAGGAAAATATATCAGCTACAATGTGCATTGATAAGAACATGATTATAATCTTTGGTGAAACTTTTTGGGGCCCCAGAATGGGTGGCCCCTCCCAAATATTATTTTTTGACTTAAAAAAAATTGATATCGCAGGTTTCGCTGGTGGATTTATGAACCCCATAGGGTGGTTTATCAATGCTGAAAATTACTTTGAAATGGGTTGTTTAGGCCAGAAAACGCCCTTAATGGGAGATTTGGGAAGTCTAACCAGGGACAATCTTACCGAAAGCATTACTTAAGGGCCATAATGAAGGGCCTTGTTGGTTGTAGGGGCATTCCGTGGTATTCATTTTGTAACGGACGGGACATTTAGAGAAGTAATTTTCTCATTACAGCTACTAATGTGTTGGTCCTCTGAATTGTTTGAATGGCTGAATTTGAAGTACTTTGGGAGTATTCCAGGTGATATAAAAATGAATGTCATCAATGGTAATTAATGCACTTAATTACATAAAAGAAAACTGTTACGGACAGGACAGATTGCGACATGGTTTTTTTTTTTTTTTTTTGTAAAGTGGTTAAATCAAAAGTTCTCTTCATTTAGGCGATATTCTTCACATTCAGCCATCCGTCTTAAGTTACAGAAGGACAACTGCCGTGCGCCTGCATTTTAGTCTGACCCCTGAGCTCACAACAAAATGACTTTGAGCCAGTTTTCTGCGAATGTTACTTCAATGATGCTTTAATGCCAATTATTGTTATTGTTGTTATTATGGTTGATATTTTATGAAAACGAACATTAATGCATGGTGAAATGAAAATTAAAGTTAAGTTAATAGCAATGTACAGGTAGCAAACAATGAAAAGGTAATTAATAATGTTTACTCATTTTTAGTGATGCATGATTTATTATTATGTTGGATATCTCCTATCAGCTACAATAGAATGCACACTTTATAAAGTAATAAATGTAATTCACACAAAGTAATAGCAAAATAACATAAATTACAGCACTTCTAATCATTTGTAAACATTAATTATCATTTCATTTTTTGAGAACAGTAAAAGAAATTATCAACTGAAGTTTATACCATTCATTAACAATGGTTATTATAGTGTTTTTTATTATTATTATTATTATTATTATTATTATTATTATGTTTTCCCCAAAATAGGAAAAACTTGTTGCATTCTATTGTACAGTTCGTTGCCGCAAAATTCACCTCAGATAAGGGTGCGTTCTTTTCTGAGATAGAAGAGGCACTGGACTGTTGCACCATTGATCAGAAACATTCTCGCCATTCCCTGGTTCACATTTTTGTTCCAACAGCAGCTCTGCCCTCCACTGTCCACACCCACGGACCTCAACTGCAGGGCAAAGGCATGAAGGGGAGCCCCAAACCCTGAATAACTCAAACCAGGCAATTTATAATGTATAAAATTTAATAACCATCTTCCTCTGAGTTCATGTCACACTTGCATTTATGTCATAATTGTATGGCACGTTTATTACAATCGCTGTTTTGCATTTATCGGGTTAAATGTGTGAGTGGCTGCACTGTAATGAGTACGCAAGGAGCCAGAATGGCAACAGGCAATGGTGAACCCTTTGGTTGAGGTGGAATAGGAGCAAAAAAAAAAAAAAGAAGATTTGCCCTGGACCTTCGGCCGTTGACACAGCCAATTCACTGGGCAATAATACCCATTTTATGGAAGAGTTGCTGAGATCTCACTGATTCTTTTTTATGTTTGAATAATGATTTATTGTATGTACAACGAGCACTTTCATGGCAACACCACATAATTTTATTCTATTTTCAGAATATTCACACAATGGCTTTGGAAAAAAATAAACATGATGAAATTCATCCATCCATTTTATAGCAAAGTAAAGCTGTTTCTACCTCTACCACACAAAGAGAGTGTTTTTTCATTGAATCTAAAGGTACTGTGGTTTAAGGACTTCATTCATTAAATTTCCTAAATTAGCACTGGAGAGATTGTAATGAAAGGAAATAAATATGTTAAATTAAATTAAATGCATTGCTTTCCAATTTGCATAATTTAAAAACATATCCTTCAAGTACATATCCATCACAATCATTGCAGGGTCCGCTAAGGTAAACAGGATGGCTCAATGTATTATTATTGAACCAAAAAAAAAAAAAAATGACCCAAGATGAACTTATTTGAATTGGCACCAGTTTTGCTGGTATCAGGACTCTTGAGGAATGCTGGCAAATCCAGTCAGCAAGACATCAGCAAAAAGGGATGTTTAAGTCCTTTTAGTTTACTGTATATCAGCCAACAAAGTGCTTACAGCTGGACAACATGGCCAAATGTATGTGGACACTCCTTGGTCTTGAGGCTTATGTACATGGTTTGGGCTATGTGCTTTTAGTCCCACTAAAAGAAAATCTTGATGTGCTCATATAAAATGGCATTCCAGATAATTCTGTGCTCCTGTTTCAACTTGACGGTTCCGCATATAGAGTGAAGCCCTTACATGATCTTCTGGTAACATTTTACAGTACAGTCACATTAAATAACATTAGTTTATTTGGCAATAAGCATTGACTAACATTTAACTAATATGTCTAGTAAATAAATGTTCATTTAAACGAAGGTATTAATAAATCCATTATTGGGTTGTTGATTAGTTTGAGGTGTTAAGAGATACTGGAGGGATATTTTCAATTTCACAATAAGGGAGACAAGGGCTATTAAAATGGTTATTTATGGTTACCTAATGCTTATTCAGCACACTGATGCATTATTTAACTAACAGTTGATACTTATGGCATGAAGTTATGCTAAATACTTGTAAAGTGTTACCGATTTGTCAATAAAAGATGCCCTTAACCACTGCAGAGGAAACGATAAAAGTGTCATCCGGAAAACATATGGGTTAAGAATTCTCCCTTTTAGAGAATTAATTCTGTTGCTTTCAGAAGGCATATTCGCCGGAAATTACCCACTTTTGTTCAACTTTACCTTTGTTTCAGACTTTTGAGGAAAAGTCAGCAGTGAATCAATAATAACTACTTTCCCTGAGCAGATCTTTCTCAAAGAAAATAACATCAAAGTGCAGCAATAATCAAATCAGATACATTTCCCTCAAACATAGACTTTTCAAAAATCAATGAATAAAATAGTGTGGTCCAGAAAATTGGTTTGAAGTAGTTTTGTCTAAATGGTGGGGGGGAGAATCTAGAACAGCTGTAAAAAGCAGATGTTGGAAAAGCAAATAAGAGCTGCAATTGGATAATTGTTGAAGATGTTATCTTTAACATGTGAATATATATATATATTTTTTTTTTTGTAGCACTGAGAGCGGTCAGTTGCTGTGTTTCCATTTCCCTGTTTTAATGCGCATTGTGAAGTTTCGCATCAAAAAAGGTAATGGGAACACCATAATTCTAAAAAAAAAATCCTCTTGATTTGCAAAAAAAGTTTTTACGCTCGCTTGAGGTGGATTTTGACTTATGCAAAAAAGGCTTAATGCGCATAATCTGAAATGGAAACACATTTTTCGAATAAACTCTGACGTAGCGAGCATTTGCCCTATAGACACTAGCTCATTTACACCGCTCCAGAGACCATTCTCCATTTTTGCTTTTGAGGTTGCCTGGCAACGACGCATGTATTTATCTGACATACGTATGCACGCATGTCACCGCCTACGTAGTGTTGTTTATTTGCTCTCAACCGCTTGAGGAAAACATATGGAGACGCACTAAATTCACACTTAATTCGCATTTCGTTTTTGGGAATTTTCACAAGATTCGCTTCAAAGTTAAATGGAAACATTGCTAGTGTGTAATCGGCTGGTCATGCAGTAGAGGCAGATATTAGGGGTTTTTTAAGGCTAGGTTTGATAGTGTGCAAGGATATATTAGGAGACAAAATGGTGAACATTGATCGGCTGAATGGCTTGCTCTCTTCACTATTTCATGTTCCCTTAGCTCCATATGTTAAGCTAGCTACCTTCAGCCTTTCCTAGTGCTGTTACCACACCAGGGGTTTCAAACTCAAATCTGGAGGGTTGCTGAGTCTTAAGGTTTTTGGTTTATTCCTGCCCTTTATTTAAAGGAGATCCATTCTGACCCTGAGTTTAATGACTATTTTTTAGACTATGATGATAAAAATGTATTTATGGTGGTATAAATCACATAAATATTGTGCATCATGTATTTTGTTTGCGAAAACACAAAATTGCAGATTTCTGCAATGAATGAAAGTCACCATGTTGGAGTGCAACTTGGAAAGCACAAGATTTAGCATAAGAATGACATAGCACGACTCCATCAGACAGCTGTCAGCAATCTTTGCTCACATGCTATGCAGACAAAGCCATGATGCGATATACGAAACAGTTCAACTTTGTACAACAAAGGCATTGGCGGATATATGTACAAGCCAGAATGGCCAGCTGATGTTTTAAGATAGGAAGAGGATGTTGGGGTCTGAGGGTGTTTAGTTTACATATAGCGCATTTTCCTGGTTTCTGTTTTGTTTCATATTCTCTTGCGACAGCTTCTGTCAGATTCCCAATCTTTGTTTTCACACTCCGGCCGTGCACCACCCCTATGCATTTGACAAAGTGCCATGATCAGACCAGGAATCAAGTCCGGATATTCAATTGGTAAACAGTTCAACTTTGTTGTGGGACAACAAAGTTCTCATAGCATTGGATCTTTCTGGATATATGTTGTCTTATCTTACAAACAACCCCAACAGCACCAGAATGGCCAAGCTGATTTATCAAAAATCGTTTTAAGATAGGAAGAGGGGATGTTGGGGTCTTGAGGCATGAACTGGTGCTTCCAGTTTGAAGAACATAAGCTACAGAAGGCAGCTGCCTTTCCAGCAGAAAGGCACATCGGAGGAGACAAGGGCAGTGAGTGGTGCATCTATCAAATATCTGTGGATCAATCACCGATAGGCATTAGCAAAGCTAAGGAAGTGCTGGAGCTGTTTATAGTTCTTAATCTCTAGCCAGTTCTGGACCGCTTTTGACAGTCTATCTTGATCTCCAACTTGGAGACAACAAAGCCCAGAACCTGGACGAAGGTCTGATTCACATTGTTTCCAGACCAGGAATCAAGTCCGGAGTAAGAAACACAATTCAATTGGTAATTTGACAGCAATTTTCTAGGGATTGTGGGAATGGAACTCAGCACAGTTCTCATAGGCTAAGCTTGAGCTGCAATGGATCTTTCTGACCTTTCAATCAAGTGTAGAATAACTACCAATCAGATTGTCTTATCTTACAAAGGTCCTCTACTGCACCAGTATTTTGCAGTCATTAAAAGGCAAAGGTGTCTGAGTTTATCAAAATCGGACAAACATATAATACTGACAAAAGATTTGACTGGGGAGCTCAATTTTTTTTTCCAAGGCCAAAAAAGCAGTTGGAAAGGTGTTTGCGATGGATTGAGGCATGAACTGGTGCTAGGGATCCAAGAGAGCCAATACAAGGGTGCTGAAGAACTTGTGTATAAGCTGACAGAAGGCAGAGACTGCCTGAGGAGTCCAGCAGAAAGGCACATCGGAGGAGACAAGGGCTCTATCAAATATCTGTTCAATGCATTGGCAAAGCTCAAATAGTCTTAATCTCTAGCCAGTTCTGGACCGCTTTTGACAGTCTATCTTGATCTCCAACTTGGAGACAACAAAGCCCAGAACCTGGACGAAGGTCTGGTCAAACTCACACTTTTCAGGATTGAGGAAGAGTTGGTTCTTGAGGAAGCACTGAATAACATGGCAGATAATCTGGATGTGGGTCATTCCGTGTCAATTCACCGAATGGCTCTCGCATGACCCCCTCAGATTTTCCTGGAAAAAATCCTTTTGGTGGATTCACTTCTTAATAAAATAATCCCAAAATTGTAGGTCTCTACTGCCAGTAGTTTGGCTGGACAAAAGATTTGGGCAATTTTCAGCCTTTTTTTTAGCATCGCCTTCTGAAGTTCTCATTTTGAGCTGGAATATCTTAAAAAGTACTTGAGCTAGGACCTCCAAAGTTTGTATGTCAAATATCTGGTGCTATATCTGTACATAATTCAAATTTCAGCAGTCTAGCTCATGTGTAACATGCAGTAATAGGCCCCTAGATTCTGTAGAAAATTTCCATTTTGTAGGGCAGCACTTTTAAGGGCCTGTCATCAGTTTTTATGACAGGGGCTGATATTTTGTAGGGGATGTCTTCTGGACTAGGTACATTTTTCTGAAAAATTACCAATGTGAAGTAAATAGCATCTGAGATATTGCTGATCAAAAATGAGAAAAAACACATTTTCCTACAACTTTGAACTATATTCCCGTTGAATGACACCATGTATATTCCGTTTTTGAATGATATATCAAAAATTGTGATGGTGTTCTTTCTTTTTCCCAATATGTTTTTAAAATTATGTTTTTATTGGAAATGGAAGTTTTTTCCTTTTCCTACAACTTTGAAGCTATATTCAATGACACCGTCTTCACCTGAAAGAGCAGGTTTTTGTGAATGATATATCCAAAAATTGTGATGGTGTTCTTTCTCTTTTTCCCAATATGAATTTTAAAAATTATGTTTTATTTGGAATGGACATGGTCTTGTACAGCTCTGTAATCATGTCAGAGATCTCAAATTTTGTACAGTGCCTCTTATAAACCGTTTGACATTAACTTTTAATACATATTAGTGCCATTCACACTAGTATATGGAAAGATATTGAAGCTTGAAAATGGAAATCAAAATAAGCTTTATTGCAGTTCGAAATCGAGCATTTTTAGCATGTGACCGTACACAACTGTACAAAACGTATTGTCAGAATTATTTCAAAGTAAGGTAGCATCTAGTCTGCAATTAGTTCTAAGAAAATAAATGTTGCAGATAACCATACCCTTGCAGCTAACCTACTCACACACATATACTTTTCAACTATATTGTGATAATGATAAATGTTCTGCAGCATATAAAAGTACAGACAAAACTTATCAGTTCTAATGAATAACACAGAATGAATATGATAGAACATGTTCTGCCAATCGTGCATGGATCCAAAGATGCGATCCTGGCAAATCTTTCTTGTCATTTGATTAATTTTTGCTTTAACCCTCGTCCACCAGATTTTTTCCTTTTGCACAAAAACGTTAACAGATATGATCTAATGCTTCAAGGTAATTGTTTATCCATCCTTTGCGCTCAAAGGATGGGGGGGTTGCCACCAGCGTCAATTTTTGCCTGTTTTTGATACAAAATATGCTTACAAATTAGTTGCAAATAGTATGCTATTACTATGTGTCATGCTCAATGAACTTTGTAGACCACACTGATTGTCATCCTTATTGATTTATTGATGTAGCTTGTCCTTGTATTAGTAAAGCTTGGAATTACAATGACCAGCAGTGACCAGTAACCTTGAAGTGATCTTCAACTAATAATATTAGAAGTGCATGACCGACATACTTTTACTTGTGTGTTTGACTGGTTACTTTACTGTATACTATTTTTATGCTGTGCTATAGGCCTACTATTATATAAGTTCATAGAATTGTTCATAAAGTTGTTCTCTTAATTCATTGATAAACCTTTTATGCAAGTGTGTTTTTGTATTTTTTTCAGATATGACATCTATAATGACGTCGTTGTGACGTCACAGCGCTGAAATTTGTGATGTTTGATTCTTGTTTTGAAAGAGAACATATGTACCAGACATATTACTGATATTATAAGCCTTGTTCTATCATAGGGAAAAACAAAGTAAAGAAAATGTGAAAAATGTTCAGAAAACTATTTGTTTTCCTTGTGTGTGTGTTTTCCCCAAAATGAGTTATTTATGACATCATAGTAATGTCAAATTTATGTTACTCATGAGTTTATAACATTTATAATAATACTAAAATATTAATTGTAGTATCAGTAGTTCTAGAGCTTACAGAAAGTTACTTATTTTCAGCTAAAACTAATAAAAATATTAAAAAACATGGATTTTTGTCATTTTGATGTTTTTTTCCGAATATGGTGTTAGTTATGACGTCAGTATGACTATTAACCCCCCCCCCCCTTGGTTGGGGTTGTAGTAGAAAAATCCTTGGTTGGACGAGGGTTAATCCCTTTATATAGTGCACCAGCTGATCTTGTTCAGACTTGCACAGATTATGAGATACCTTGTTCTTACATCATAGGACTGTCTCCTAATAAGGCATTAGAGCTGTCTGACATCAGCTTTCTATGACTTGTCATGACGTGAATGAATTCAATATTAAAATCTTATCCACAGAAAAATAAAATTAATGAATTATGAAGTAACAATTTGGCTCCACATATTTATCTTGGAACAAACAAAAAATAAAATAAACTAAAAGCAATGGCAAAATAAGTATCAGCTAATTTCATATAATGTTATAACTTAGAAACTTTTACCAGCTTTAGCTTCAATGTCAATTTGAATTTTAATTTGAACAGGTCAGTTGCAATAGAATAATTTCCATCTTATAAAAGTCACAGCTAGAGGTACTCTGAAATGATTTCTGGTGATTGTTTTGTGCTGTCACATACTTAAAATACTCGATTTCGAACTGCAATAAAGCTTATTTTGATTTCCATTTTCAAGCTTCAATATCTTTCCATATACTAGTGAGAATGTGACTATGTATTTAAAGTTAATGTCAAATGGTTTATAAGAGGCACTGTACAAAATTTGAGATTTCTGACATAATTACAGAGCTGTCCACAAGACTACTAAGCTATAATCGAGAATTAGCATTCCAAAATATAACATAATTTTAAAAATTCATATTGGGAAAAAGAGAAAGAACACCATCACAATTTTTGGATATTTCGTTAACAAAAACCTGCTCTTTAAGGTGAACTTGATTTGGATTTGATACATGGTGTCATTCAATGGGAATATAGCTTCAAATTTGCAGGAAAATGTGTTTTTTCTCATTTTTAATCGACAATATCTCAGATGCTATTCACTTCACATGGGTAATTTTTCTAAAAACCATGTACCTAGTTCAAAAGACACCCCCTACAAAATATCAGCCCCCTGTCATGAAAACTGATGAGTTTACAGGCCCTTAAAAATGCTGCCACAGTTCGCAAATAGAAGTTTTTGACAGAATCTAGGGGCCTATTACTGCATGTTACACATGAGCTAGACTGCTGAAATTTAAATTGTGTACAGATGTAACACCAGATATTTGACATACGAACTTTGGAGGTCCTAGCTCAAGTACTTTTTAAGATATTCTAGCTCAAAATTAGAACTTCAGACGGCGATGCTAAAAAAAGGCTAAAAATCGCCCAAATCTTTGTCCTTTTAATAATTTTTTGTGGCCAAATTATTGGCAGTAGAGACCTACAATTTTGGGATTATTCTATTAAGAAGTGAATCCACCAACATGAAGAAAATCTGAGGTGGTCATGCGGGAAGAATTTCTGAAATTTGGTGCATTGACACAGAATGACCCATGTGTTCCCCCAGGGTGCATAAGAAAACCATGATGTCATTCAGGTGCTCATAAACAAACCAGGAGATTATATCACACAGGACATTGTTGATCAAATTCTGAAAGACACTGGGGGCTTTAGTAAGCTCGAATGGCATCATCAGATATTCGTAGTGACGGGAGGGGGCATTGAATCCTGTCTTCCACTTGACCCCTTTAGGGATATGAACCAGGCGGTAAGTGTTGTGCAGGTCCAGCACAGTGAAATAACTGCATCCCTGGAGATAGGTGAAAGCAGAATCCACGAGAGGAAGTAGGTAGCAGTTTGTGGTGGTGATGGAATTGAGTTCCTGGTCGTCAATGCAGGTATGGAGTAAGCCATCTTTTGTAGCCACGAAGAAGAGTCCAGCTCTGGCAGGGGAGGAAGAAGGTAGATTATCCTGGAAGCCAGAGCCTCAGAAATGTATTCATCCATAGCTTTGGATTCTTGAGTGATAAGGGAGTGCAGCCTGCCTCTCGGTGACAGCGTTCCAGGACGGAGATTGATAGGGCAGTTCTAAGGTTAGAGTGGCAGATGTGATGTTGCGCGGGGCTTCCTGAAGGCCTGGTAGGGATTGTGGCCAACAGAAGGAACTTTATTCAGATTGGGCGCCTCCTCTTGGCCGAGAGGAAGAGGAAACGGAAGCTCCAGTGAGCATCTCTTCTCTCTGAGCCAGGCCTGATTGCCTCATGGGGCAGGCAGTGATGAGGTGGTTAGCCTGGAATGGTCAACCCAGTCACTGCCTGCATTGATTGTTGCAGCTGGCAGAACCCCACTTTGTGCTTCTCCAAGCAGATGCCTTGGTATCAGTGAGTGTCAGCGGGGCTGGGCTGCTCCGCTGGCTTCTTACTTGGCCAGACTGTTCTGTCATGAATGGCAGAACAGCAGGAGCCAAGAGCATGATCAGGAGTATGATGAAAATGCGTTTTATTAACAGACAAGGTAAGATTACAAGCAGGCTGTACAATGGAGTGCTGGCAGATCGCAGTCCAGGGACAGGCAGAGATCGAGCAGTGGTGGGTAGTGTCCTGGGGATGAGGCTGGACTCTGTTCATTGCCAATCAACCTTTGCCTTTCTCTTGACTACGATCTGCCTACCCTCCACAGAGCAATCAGGAGGATTCAAAAGGGGAAGGGTTAAGCCACAAAACAATAATCAAATTATTGAAATTAATCAAAAAGGAAAACCTAAAAAGATGCAGATGGCCAGACTGTGGGCAGAACTAATTAACACAGAATCAGGACATAACACTGCCAGGAAAATGAGAGATCAATTGAAGATTATGTCGTTCGTAAATTTAGGTTAACGATCAAAAACACTGGTGCTTCACCTTGGTCTTGCATTTTAAGCTAAATGGCCCCCAGGAAATTTTTTAACTTTGATGATCAGGTATCAAAGGGGAAAAACAATCTATCAACCAAACAAAGATTGAGCATTTATGTGTTTGGAGGTTCCTTGAATGAAACTGTTTTAGATTGTGTACTGAATTTTGCTGATGCAAGAGGTTTTTCTCTTCTTTTGAACATTTTTTGTATGGCTTTGCATTGATATGGTTCTCAGTCCTTTTCCATTACAGGAAATTATATGAGTTTATCGATACCATAAATTTTGGTTTGCTGTGATGGTTTTACGATGTAATAAATAGGAAAATGCAAAAGTTACTAACCCCTTTCCTTCCCCATTCCCCCTCCCCCAACAAGGACAGTATAATTAATTGTACTTATAAATAAGAAGTATAAATAGCTAAGTTCATTAACCTAATTTACTGATTTTCTCAGTGTCTAATTTGATCTGTTGAAAAATGTTACCCAAAAATGCATGCTATATTAAAAAAAAAAAAAAAAAATATTACCACAATATGTTCAAGGGTCTTTCATTGTTCATGGCACACATGAACAGTTTAGTCAAAATGTCGCTTAAGATGGTAAACAATGGTAAATAATTGTATTGTAACATGAAATGTTACACCTTATTAAAATACTACAATTGCAATTGTCGTTGGAATTAGTAATGTCCTGATATTCTCATTTCTGGTGACTTTTGACAACTGAAAGTACTAATTAGAATACAGAGGAGGTCCCCAGAGCTAAGTTTGGGAGCCACTGCCTTAACTCATTCCCTATGGCGAGCCGCTGCCAACGGCACGGCGAATTCTACCATTCCCTACGGTAAGCCGGTGCCAGCGGCGTGGATGACCATTCGCAGTCCGATGAAAACACGAAATCAGTTGACGATCGCGGTCATGGGCCACCTGTACTTCAATACTTTATTTTGTGTAATTTTCTGGAAAAGTATTCCGTACAAACGTGACAATTTTATATAAAAGTATTCCGTAGGGAATGAGTTAAAGGGTTTGATACCTATGACCAGAAATGGAAAAAAGCGATTGTATTTAAATTGACTGCTTTCCTCCAGGGGATCTCATACAGTCTATTTTGACTACCCATCCTCCTGGTAAAAATTCTGAGTTATGAGATTAGTATCATATCAGAGCAATCCTTATCATAGATTTTATTATCCATCCATGGTTCTGGTGTTGAAGGGTGCAGGATGACTCAGAACAAAGAACCAATTGCCAAATTCAGACTTGAGACAGGCAAACTTATTCCAGGCAAGGGTTTGGTAACCAGAAATTCAGTATCATATCAAAAAATCCAGGGAGCAATCCATTCATCATAAAATTTTAACAGTTATCCATCCATGTATGTGTTATCTCATCCACTTATTCCTGGTCAGAGTCAGGCCCGTGAAGGGTGCAGGATGACTCAGAACAAAGAACCAATTGCAGTTCACTCCAGAGTTTATTGACAGACTTGAAATTGACAGGCAAACTCAGAATCCGCAGTTCCAGGCAAGGGTTTGGTAACCAGAAATATCAGCTAGAGAAGAGACAGTACAAAGGGGCTAGACAGATCTCAAAAATCCAGGGAGCAGAACCGCAGGTCAAAAATGCATAGGACATCAGTCAGAGTAGCAAAAGAATACAAAATCAAAAATCCAGATAACAGTACAATCGTAACCAGAACATCCATCCAAGGCAATCCAGAATCGTAACCAGAAAACAAAAAGGGCCAGAACACCGGTAGTAGATGACGTACAGGCAATGCAAAACTCTGAGGTCGACGAAGAGAGGTAATACACAAGGAGATTAACACGAGGAGGAATGTGGGATAGTAAGAGTGGAATCTTAAGCCCCTTTCAGATTGACAGTTCATATCGTATCAGCGCTGCAGCAGCTCCAGAGCAGCACCGGGTTAAAGTTTGAAGTGAGTTGATTTACGGCGGAGTAATTTACTGCGGCGTAGTTTACCCCGGAGTAATTTAAACCACCTTTGGAGGTGGTTTAGCTCCGAGGCAGCACCGGAGAAGCACCGGATTAAGTGCGATATGAATTGCACTCCTGCTCAGCACCGTATTAAATTTACTCAAGCAGAGCGGAAATGGTCAGCGTTAGTTAAACAGTTTTCCGCTCATGCGCCAAACGAAGGCGCAGGTGTCTAGGAAGTGTGTGTACTGCTGACCAGCGTCATTCGCCCTCAGTTTGATTAATGAACGTATCGGTTTTTTTCCCCCTCGTAAAAAGTTACTATTTATTATCGCATATTTTTAATCATAGCAATAATGGCCAACAAAGACGAACGTATATGTAACTGGTCGGCAGACGAGGTCAAAATTAAAAAAAAAAAAAAAAAAAAAAAAACCCCAAAAATACCAATGCCCATAATGCATCGGAATCGCGCAAAAGGGTTTCGGCCCTTCCAAGGCTTTTTAGGAAAATGATACCATGAACTAATACAAGATTTTGAAATGAATGGGTCTCGGCTGATCACGGACATTTTTTTTATACGGTGTTTTCGGTTTGAATGGGTTTTCAGCAAGTGCCGATCCGCAGCAGCACTGGATTGCGATCGGGTTTGTGGATATGAACGATGTATGGATAGTAACAAATAACCTAGCATATACAGAGAACAAACTGAAACTAAATACATACAAAGAAAGTGATAAAAAGCTAAAAACGGAGGGCAAGATACAAAACACGGGGTGGAATCCACAGAAAACCGACAAGGACTGGGTAACAGCTGATGGCATGACAGTCAGTTCCTTATAGGGCGGTGTAAACCTATCCTAGCAATAATAGAAAGAGAGAGAGAGAGAGAGAGAGAGAGAAATACACCCTGACAGACAGGTCAGCAATTCATCACAAGGGCACACATACACACACTATTTACTCACACACTTGCACCTCAGGACAATTAAGAGTCTTCAATTGACTTTGCATGCATGTCAATGGAGTATAATGGTTCTAAAGCATGGATAAGAACTTTCAGTTTATTAAAAAATACATTGAATACAGGCTGTGTTTTGTTTATTTGCAATACCAATAGTACACCAGAGTGTGAACTCTGACAGATCCATGTGTAAATCGATCTGAGACAAAAAACAAGGAGTACTTAAATGGAGGCATTAAGAATTTACACCTGGGGCCAGGTGATGCAGATGACCCAGCGCTGTAGGCAGTGAGCAGGCGGAAACTATACCTGAAGTGGGTCACCTGTCTGAAAGCTTGATACTACATAGCCTGGCATTAACTAGTGAAACGTGTAACCCAAGGTCCACTGAAGCAAATCAGCATCTCTGGCAAACTCTAGCACATTTACGGAAATTTTCTTTAATGTGCCTTGTCATGTGAAAATTATAGCGACTTCGTGCAGTAAATTTAAAAATAGTTGAAAACACTAGATGTGCGTCCTTGAAAGTTGTTATCCTTATCTGGGTAATCCATGCAGATAAATGAGACAAGGTTTTTTATTATATTATTAAATATTATTTGGTAAATCTAATTTATTAAATTATATCAAACTTTTTGATTGTTCTGTCTGTTCTGTACATTGTAAGGCAGTGTGAGCCCTCAAAGATGACTGACCAATCAATGCTTTGCGCAGGAGTACAATGAGCTACTGAGAGTTATAACTGTTTGTTTTTTCTAATTTTCATATTGTCATGAGTGCAACAACTTCAGAGGGCAGGCAATATCAATCACACTGAAAAAGACAATGACACAATATACAAAATAAATCAGCAATACATAATTGTTGCTCATACAGTAGTCACTAAATACAACCTCATTTCCAAAAAAGTTGGGACACAGTGTAAAATGTAAATAAAAACAGAATGCAATGATTTAAGTCATTTGAACTTTATATCTATTTGAAAATAGTAAAAGACAATATATCAGATGTTGAAACAGATATTTTATTGTTTTTTGGCAAATATGTGCTTATTTTAAATTTGATGCCAGCAACACATTTCAAAAAAGTTGGCACAGGGGCACGTTTGCCACTGTGTTGCATCGCCTCCTCTTCAATTAACACTCTGAAAGCAATTGGGAACTATGGAGACCAACTACTGTAGTTTTGAAAGCAAAATGCTTTCCGTTTCTTGTTTTATGTGGGATTTCAGCTGCTCAATACTTTGCAGCCTCCTTTGTCATATTTTTCGTTTCATAATGCCACAAATATCGTCTGTGGGTGACAGGTCTGGACTGCAGGCAGACCACTTTACCACCCAAGACTCTTTTACTACAGAGTCATGTTGTTGTAAAGTGTGCAGAGTATGGTGTCTGGCATGGCGTTGTTGCAATGAACAAGGATGGCAGTAAATGTTGCAGCAAAGCCTGCATATATTGTTCACCATTAATGGTGTCTTCACGGATGCGCAAGTTACCCATGCCATGTGTACTTATGCACCCCCATTCTATCTTGGATGGTGGCATTTGAATTGTTTGCCGATAACAAGCCGGATGGCCCCCCTCCTCTTTGGCCCAGAGGATGGGGCATCTATGATTTTCAAAAAAGAATTTCACAGTTTGATTAGTCAAACAAAAGGGCAGTTTCCCACTTCGCCTCAGTACATTTTAAATAAGCTCCGGCCCACAGAAGAGGGCAGTGTTTCTGGATGTTGTTCATATATGGTTTAATCTCTATATGGCTGAGTTTTAACTTGCATTTGTGGATGCAGTGACAAACTGTTTACTGACAATGGTTTACAGAAGTGTTCCTGAGTCCATGCAGTAATTGCCACGACAGAGTCCTGTCTGTTTTTAAATGTGTGCTACCAGAAGACCTGAAAATCACAGCCATTCAAAATAGGATTTTGGCCTTTTCCCATGTGCACAGAGATTTTCCTGGATTCTCTGAATCTTTTAATGATATTATGTACCATAGAGGATACAATTTCCAAATTCTTTGCAATTTTAAGTTGACAATGTTATTCTTACATTGCTGAACTATTTCCTCATGTTGTGTTTCTTAGAGTGGTTTAGCCCTCACTATAGTCACTTATGAATGACTTTTTAAACCTAATCATGTTACTGACCTGCAGCTAAATAATCTAATTAGCTGTGAGATGTTCTGCCGGTTGTCATTTTTTAGCATCATGAAACTTTTCCAGTCTTTTATTGTTCTGTCCCAAACTTTTTGAAATTTGTTGCCATCATAAAATTCAAAATGAGCAGATATTTAAAAAAAAAAAATGTATCAGTTTCAATATCTGATATACTCAGTGGCGTGCACAGAGACTCTAGGTGGTGCTATAGCACCTGCCCTTTGCCCTCTGGACCAAGCAAGTGCCCTTTTGAGCACCTGCCCCCCAAAATGTCTGTGCACACCACGGATATACTGTTTTTGTACTAAATAAATATAAAGTTCAAATGATTTGAAAATCTTTGCACTCTTTTTTTATTATACCCCCTGTCCGTAAGGGCTGGGGGTATACACAAACCCCAATTCCGATGAAGTTGGGACGTTGTGTAAAACATGAATTAAAACAGAATACAACAAGCATTCAGAGAATTCATAGTCTCGCCCAACAGCCCGAAATTTATGTCATGCCGTGAGGTCAGCCCAAGGTGTTTACATGTGAAAGATGAGCAAAATCGTGAAAGTGGTTCTGGAGATATCTGCCCGGAAACACACATACACGCACAGACAGACAGACAGACAGACTCACAAGGTGATTACAATAGTCTCGAAAACCCCTCCGGGGGCCCCCGTCCGGGGGCTCGACTAATGATTTGCAAATCCTTTTCAACCTATATTCAATTGAGTACACTACAAAGACAAAATGTTCAAACTGAGGAACTTTATTGGTTTTTTTTGGAAATATTCACTCATTTTGAATTTGATGCCTGCAACACATTCCAAAAAAGCTGGGACAGGGGCATGTTTACCACTGTGTTTCATCACTTTTCCTTCAAGACTCAAAAAGCATTTGGGAACTGAGAACTCTAATTGTAGAAGTTTTGTAGGAGGAATTCTTTCCCATTCTTGCTTGATGTACGACTTCAGTTGCTCAACAGTCCGGGGTCTCCATTGTCATATTTTGCGCTTCATAATGCACCACACATTTTCAATGGGAGACAGGTCTGGACTGCAGGCAGGGCAGTCTATTACCTGCACTCTATTACTATGAAGCCATGCTGTTGTCACACGTGCAGAATGTGGCTTGGAATTGTATCGCTGAAATAAGCAGGGACATCCCTGAGAAGGACATAGCTTGGATGGCAGCATATGTTGCTCCAAAAGCTGTACGCACCATTCAGCATTAATGGTGCCTTCACAGATGCACAAGTTACCCATGACATGGGCACTAAAATATACCCATACCATCAAAGATGCTGGTTTTTGAACTTTGAGCTGATAATCTGGATGGTCCTTTTCCTCTTTAGCCCAGGGGACACGACGTCCATGATTTCAAAAAACAATTTGAAATGTGCACTCTTCAGACTACAGCACACATTTCTACTTTGCGTCAATCCATCTCAGGTGAGCTCAAGCGCAGAGAAGCCGTCGGCATTTCTGGGTGTTGTTGATACAGTATATGGCTTTTGCTTTGCATGGTAGAGTTTTAACTTGCACTTGAAGATGTAGCGATGAACTGTGTTAACTGACAATGGTTTTCAGAAGTGTTCCTGAGCCCACATGGTAATATCCTTCACAGAATGAGTTTGGTTTTTAATGCAGTGCCGCCTGAGGGACCAACAGTCACGGGCATTCAATGTTCGTTTTTCGGCCTCGCTGCTTATGTGTAGAGATTTCTCCGGATTCTCTGAATCTTTTGATGATATTATGGATTGTAGATGAAGAAATCTCTAAATTCCTTGCAATTGCACGTTGAGAAATGTTCTTAAACTGTTGGACTATTTGCTCACGCAGTTGTTTACAAAGTGGTGAACCTCGCCCCATCCTTGCTTGTGAACGACTGAGTCTTTCGGGGATTCTCCTTTTATACCTAATCATGGCACTCACTTGTTTCCAATTAACCTGTTCATCTGTGGAATGTTCAAAACAGGTGTTTTTTGAGCATTGTTCAACTTTCCCAGTCCTGTCCCAGCCCCTGTCCCAGCTTTTGGAAGGTGTTGCAGGCATCAAATTCAAAATGAGTGAAATTTCTAAAACAACAATTAAATTTAACAGTTTGAACATTAAATATCCTGTCTCTGTTGTGTGCTCTATTGAATATAGGTCGAAAAGGATTTGCAAATCATTGTAGTCTGTTTTTATTCACGTTTTATACAACGTCCCAACTTCATTGGAATTGGGGTTTGCAGTATATACCAAAGAATTCCATACCAGTTTGTCTGACCGATTTCTCAAAAACCGCTCATCAGATTGTTTTCAAATTTCAGTCATGCATTCTATTCTTCATGCAGAGGTGCAGTGACAATTTATATGAAAATATGCCATAATCTCTTTAGTGCACAAGGGTTGAGGGTATTAGTGAACTGTGCTCACTTTTTCACCTATTTATATTTTATATAGCGTCCCAACTTTTGTGGAAATGGGGTTGCACTTTTCACGGTCATAATGAAGAGGGGGGTGCTTTTAATCACACTGTAGAAGACAATAATAAGATTTCTAACTATAAAGTAAGGAATCTCTGTCTGTGTGTATGTTTGTCCTTATCTCCAGAGTCGTTAATCCAATCTACTTCACACTCAGCAGGTGTATTGCTGAGGACTCAGTAATGCGCTGTCGACTTTTGTGCAATTTGGACATGCAGAACATTCAATATTAATAAGCTTTGAATAAACAAGTGAACGGTGCTGTGCATCATCGGGGATGGGGCTTTAGGGCTCTGCTAACTGAGCCAAGCATGTCGTCACCTATACATACGAAGCGAGCCTTTACAGACTGAGGCTCATAGTTTGTGCGTTTTGAATGGGCAGTGCACTAGTAAAAAATAAATTGGCATTGCGTATTTATAGCTTATACAATAGTCACTAAACATCATTGCTTCCTGAATCAACACCAATTATGTTCAAACTGCCACTTAAGCACTTTAACTGATCATGTCCTCATCAGGTGATTACATTATCAAGCTGTGGGTTCAACATGAAATATGCAGAACCAAAAATAGTGGCATGAGATTGAGCATGTTATTTGCCCTTATATCAGCAAGTGTTGCCAGGCAAAACAAACTTCACCCGCCAGCGCTTATTTTAGTGCTTTTCACACTGACTCATTTTTTACAAGTGTGACCTCAACCGTTTTCAACATATAGTCCTTTGAAAATGCAGGTCAAAGGTCATGGGGTCAAATAAAAGCCCATATAGGAGTTCATATATGCTCATAATTGTAAACATCCGTCCATCTGCAACTCTTTTTGAGTTATAATGGAAATTATATTATTTTCACCAATGACCTTGACCCCCCCTGTCATTTAACCCCCAACCACAATGGAGACTATCAAAGCTACCTCATCATGCAGCATATGTGGTTGGAAGCAGAATGGAAAGATGCACATTTTGGCTTTTGTTTGAAGTCAATGTGATGAATTTGAAGAAAGATATTGCAAAAAAAAAAAACGATTTTGACATTTACGATGACCTTGACCTTGATCCGATCACCCCCAAAATTTAATCAGGTAATCTAAGGACCATTGCTCAGCTACTCTGAAAGTTCGAAGTCAATCAGTGCAACCATCTAGATTCTATATTACTAATACAGACACACACACAAACAAACAAACAAACAAACCACACTGATTACCCCACTGACTCCGTCGCAGGCGAGGTAATAATCTGTGCCAGAGATGAAATCATAAATCCAAATTACATTTAACTTTTTTATTTTATGCCTGAATATGGAGGAAATGAATGTTAATTTATGCTCCGTTCTTTAGGTTGATACTTAAACAATGCCAACAGGCACAGCTTTTCAGGTGTATAACAAAACCATGCATATAGAAGGATAACAGTAAATAAAGAGGATTAGAAAGATAGAGGTCATGTTGACCTGACCACTAACCAGCACACTCTACGTATATCTCACAGAGAGTGGGAGATTGTAAAATGGGCCATTTTTCCTATTTATTCCCCTTTTCTTAAAAAAAAAATGAAGTAAAATCAAATGAAAAACAACTTATATTTTGGGGAAAGTTAGGGTTGGGGGACCCCAGAAAAGGTTGGGAAAAATTGTGGGAGAGAGGGAGGAAGCAGGGTGAGAGAAACAGGGATGGAAAGGGTGGAGAGAGGGAGGAGATGGAGGGATGGAGAGAAAGGGAGGAAGGGGGAGTGATGTAAAGAGTGAAGAAGAGAGGGAGGGAGAGAGAGGGAAGAGGGAATGATGTAGAGAGTAAAGAAAAGAGGGAGGGAGAGACAGAGGGTAGGAGTGTGGAAAAAGGAGGTTGGGAGCTATCGAGAAAGAAAGGGGGGACATACTAGGGGGATGGAGAATGAGAGAGAGGGGGAGACAGGAAGAGACATAATAATTGCCAATCACATGCATGTTCCCATAAGTCTCTTCAGCAGCCATGGGCCTGACACAGGTACATAGATACAGAAACCATGGCCTTCAGGTTACGTTTGTGATTTATTCAGGGTAAGAGGCCCGATCTGTTTTGATCTTAGATGACAGGGGCATGTTGCAGTGAATGTATTTTTTAAAAAATTATTTACTTAATAATTTGTTTGCTTACGAATGTATTGATTTATTGATTGATTAATTCAATCATTACATGAATGAATGAACCATGACTGACTCAGACAAATAGCATAAGCTATAGGAGGACCTTCATGTTCTGATGCTGTGGAAATGACGGTTGTGATATCCTTTCTGTCAGCTGTTTCCTCTTTAAACTGCCGGATTCATTAAGTTTATGTAATTAACTCTGATTGACTGAGACCTTCAAAGTGTCACAGGAAGCTTCTATTTTTGGGAAATTACAGCAGTGAGACGCAGGTATTGGAATTAACTTCTCAACTCACCTTTCTTTTTATATTCATAAAGTTACAGTACCCTCCAGTCCAAGACTACACAGTCAGCACAAAGACAACCCTGTCCTTAGGTTTTGTCACCTCATAAATCACAGGAAAGACCTCTCATTTGTCATACCTAAAAACACTTTCCCCTGATCTAATTTGTATATTTCAACAAACCCCCACAGGCAGCTACAGGTAAAAGATGTGCTTTCCTTTATTATTTATTGATATATTTATTTTTTAATGAGATGGCCAGCATGTTGTATTGTTATGGTGATCCATAGTGACAAAACATGCTATTAAAAAACTGCCATCACTTCCTCTCTTGTGAAAATACATCACTGTCAAACTTATCAGGACGTTTGTACTTATATATATATATATATATATATATATATATATCAATATATATATCACTTATTTATTTATATTTAATATTGTGGCCAGTCTATAATACTTCTTATTCCAGGGTGGAAGATCCCCATCTCTACCCAAGTGGGCTCCACTGGCATAGCCACCCTAAATTTGCCAATCACACTCATAAATGCATGACTAAATTAGTTCTGTGGTACAGAAGGGAATGTTAGGATGAATTCAAAGGCCCTGATTTACAAGGGCCCGCAAAAATAGTTGCACTAACTGTGCAGGCATGGAGGGACCTAAGGTGACAGGCCAAATGTGGCCGGAATCCCCAGTAATATTGTAGGTATACTACTGCAGCGAATGATAAACATGATTAATATGATTAATCATTACATGATTAACTGTGCCATACAGTCCAGACAGTGTCATCTTCCGGGGACCCAACATTTACCTGGTCTCCACCACTTTTAATTGAGGAGTGTCAGCCTTGTGGCCACCCGAAGACGTTTTTTCTCTTGTAGAGTGAAGGAGAATGACCTTCTAATGCTGTTATTACTGAGTACTAAACTACACATTTGCTATTTTACAGCATAAGCTAAGGCCTTCATAGACCAGAATTCCATATTCCTGACACATGACAAGGCATGTGACAGCACAGAAAACAGAGCATGAGACTTTTTTTATGCATTTGTATTTTGTTGGCTCCCCAAGAACCACACTTGACTAAAAGAGACATGTTACAGTCAATTAATCTTGGATGTTCCGTTAGATGTTCTTATGAGCAAGTGAGGCCCTATGTTGTTTTTATTTATTTTTCCTTTTAATTAAATCTTTCGATCCAAGTGCATTTCCAGCATTTACATCCCCCCCAACACACACACACACACACACACACACACACATCTCCGCATTAACAAACCAGCTGAGCAATTAATAGCATTCACCCCACTGTGAGACTGTAAATCCTGAATAAACTCTATTAGTCATTCCATGATGACTAATTATGCACAAATTATCAACTGCATGGATATTTATGAGCTGTTTGTTTTATTAATTATTACTACAGAAGTGTTGAATTATTGAGGGAAAATAAATAATGAATCCATGGTTACATGACCAGTTATTGCTTATGGAATGGCCAGATAGGCTATTTTTCAAAAATGGTGGAATTGAAATGATTGTTTATTTTACACATGCTTTATAGGGGTAGTATTTTGAAAATTCCATGTTTTTTCAAGATTTTAAAGTAATGAACCAGAAAGAAAAACAGCAAAGGATAGATGCATCATCCCTTACTATAAAAAAACTGTTTGCCTCTCACTCACATTCTAAAATATTCATCATAAAAGAGGCATTTTCTATACAGCCATCATCTAACCCACTTACTCCTAGTGAGAGTCACATGGGACTAGACCGTATCCCAGCATGCATTGGGCACGAAGAGAGGAAAAATCCTGGACAATCCGTGAATAAGCACTCACTACTGAATCATTCACTCATACGGACCCATGACATTTTGTCTCCAAATAGCCTGGCATGCATGTACTACATGAAGAACATCAGCATGAACTAGGGGAGAAAATATGTAATATCTATGCGGAGATCCCAAAATGGAAGTTAAGACATTTTCATGAGCTGTTCTAGAATTTCTTTGTAAAAAATAATGTGCAGCAATTGTCTGTAAGTCACGTATCAACCTCTAACAGTCCCAAAGGTGTTATGATTTTCCTCACGGGTGCTCAAATCAGCAATAAAAATTTGGGTCAGCTACCTATGAAGGCCCATATCTCCTCTCAGTATTTGATACTTCACACACTTTCTGCACAAATGTGTTCTTTTTTAATCTTCAGACATGAAAGTTAATGTTTGAAGTGATTTAGAGGCAGCTCTCCTTCTGAACTTCAGGACTGTTTATTGACCTTCAGTTCAGGTACCGATGCTGAATGGCTGTTAAATGGAAACCGTCCCTCAGGCAAAAGATTATTTGGAAGTCCAAATGCACGGAGGGCAGAGGTTAATTCCCCTAATGTTATGTAGTTGACCCGACGTTCCTCGAGCCCCGAGTCGTGGATTTTTCCTCGCTGATTTATCATGACACATTGCCGATCTGCCCCTGCCCTGAAATGCTGGAAAATCCATACAGGCCTCGTCTGCTGCTTGCTTTGTCCCAGTTTTGGCTACGTTTGCACAGCAGACAATAAACAGACAGTCTTGACTCATCATGTGGCCTTTTGATGGATTCCAGAAGCAAATATAACCAGGATGTTATCATTTATGAGACTGTTAACATTGCTAGGATTCCTAAGTAGATGAGTTTTTTCATTCATCTTTACTGAAGCATAATGTGAAGCACTCAATATTCAAATTAGGGCATACAGAAGTATCAAAGCACAGTTTTCTCTGCCACAACAGTGATTATGCATGGTCATTCTGATTTTTTTTTCTCTCTTGCAAGGGCTTGTGTAAAGTTTAATATTTTGTATTCCCTCAGGCAACATGAGACAAGACTGCAATATTAGAATACAACAATATAAATGCAGCCCCAGCAGCATAGATGTACCATCTGTTGAGATTCAGCTGCTGTAGCTTCAGGCAGTACCAAGATCAAAGTGAAATTCAAGCTCACCTTTTTAATCCAAAGTTCTTCAAACTCAGCGTCTTGCAAGGCTGGTCTGATTGGCGCCATATGGTCTTGTAGTTAGTTGAGAAAAGCTTGCATCTACAATAAACCTCAACCTCAATTTTTCCTGGCAACAGTAGCCTAGTTGTTCGCCATGTTCTGAGCATGAAAGTTAGTCTGAGTAAATCATCTGGCCCTAACTTTCCCATTTCAAAAGGTTCATGGAAGTTTCCTCAAAAGAGAGCCTATGGGTTTTAAAGTGTATAAAATATGATTCATCTGCAAACATGATCTGTGTTAATCTGTTTCCAGTCTTGTGCCACTCCAGAGAAAAGCATATGGGATCAGGTTGTAGGCCACCAGATAACCAACTGTAGCACCCATACCAAGGGTGTCAAACTGGTCTGTAAAAGGGCAGAGGGGCTGCAGGTTTTCATTCCAACAAAGCAGAAGCACAACTAATACAACTGGTCAACTGTGCAGACTGAGATCAGTTGATTAAATTAGTTGTATCAGATGTACTTCTGCTTGGTTGGTTTGAGAACCTGCAGCCCCTCGCCCTTTTATGGACCAGTTTGACATCTCCGATCAATAGTGTTCTATTGGTCAAGCAGTCATTTTCTCTGCCTGTTAACCCCTTGAATTATTTTGGTGTTACGTGTATTAATTACTCTAGTGCATTTAAAGCAAAATGCATTAGCATAATTAAAATTGGGCTACTTGATTAGCAAGTCCTAGATTACATAGATATGCAAATACCTATTGATTATTCAAAAGAAAATGTTGTGCAGGATAAAATATCCATTTCAGGAAATGTAAGGCAAAATTCCACCGCAAATTCCCAAAGTAATTGCAACTACAGATTAACTGAATATATGACTTATCTCTGTTGAGCTAGGGGTTCAATTTGAAAATTTAAAATGGGATCTACATTCACAAAAATATTCACTAAATTATGTATGAAATGCAAATGGTTTCATGTCTGGTACTATCCAATCTCTGAGATAATTGAGCTGATAAACTGGGCTTAATTTGACAAACAGAGAGCCATCCTGGAACATTCTGGCACAAATATCATCCACCTCTCGGGCAGTAAAGTGCTCTGTGCTTGGAATGCTTAAGGCACGGCTGCCCAATCCTGCACCTGGAGATCTACCACCCTGTTGGTGTACCTGACTCCGCTAATTAACGACTCAACAACGTCCTTTCCTGTTTATTGAGGTGTGTTTCGCAAGATTTGAAGAGAAACCTACACGAGGGTAGATTTCCAGGCAGCCCTGGCTATGTGTCTTAGAGTTAGGTCTGGAAGGAATCCAGAGTAAAGAGTAAAGGCTAGCTGCAGCACTGACTACCAGTTAACAACTTGGCTTTTCGAATTAAAGACATTTACAGATGGGCTGCTTGATGAGACTTCCTGTTAAGATGTTACTATAGAGCATGGATGGACTCCATGTGCTCTGGCAGAATCTTGCCTGAGCCAGAGTTGACTGTAGACAGTCTTCACTCAGAGCAATGCATGAATGGCAGCAGTATTGCCCAGGTGGGCTTAGTCAGTCAGTCAGGACCACCACAAATTCCATTCCAAATGGTATTGCCGAGACACCAAAATCAAGGGATTGGCCACCAGCAGTAACACATCAGCAAGAGATTAAACTCATTCAGACATCCATATTCTCCAGTAATTTCTCTGGTGGCATCACGCTGAAGAACCTCTGAGGGTTCTGAGCAAATCTGGTAGCAGCCAATCAGACTATACCTTCAAAGTGTGTTTCTAATTCGACAGTTTGCTGACTGGCTGGGACTCAATTAAAGCTGCAAAATCGAAGATTACATTCCTGAGGTCACATTTCAATTCACATAACTGAACCAACTGGATAAGAGATTTTTAAAATATTAAAATGGTGTCCTCAAAACTTCATTTGAGTCGTCACATTTTTGTATATTGATAACTGCACTGCAGTTTAAACCTACAATTGATTACACTGAATAAATATCTACTGCTGATTTCAAAAGCTACATGTATGCTGGTATGCAACAATTTTCACTTTTTTGTAGTCTTGGATGGCCACCTTTGTCTGAAAACATGAATACAGTAATATCAACTCAAGTCACATACAGTACTTGTCCCCAGTCCTTGGGTGTGCTTAACAGTGCTCATAATGGTCATTCTGCCCGGCAGCCAAATTCAAGGATTATCTAATTGTTTAAAACTGTATTTCTATTTTCCTGCAATGCAATGAGACAGCTGCAAAACTCAGTCAAGAGCTGAATCACTTCAGATTCATTCAAATTGAAGGAGTTGTTCAGCACGCTAGACATCCTGTGGGCAGAAATAATGGTTTGTCATTTGTTGCATTTCTTCAGTATGCCCTATTAAGTCCTCTTCACTCCATTGAGCCGGATGGCTAATATCTGTCATAGCGCAGTATCTCGCCTGGAAATAATGCTGCACTAACTATCAGTTCAAGGGTAGAATTATCCACAAGTACCGCCATAGATGTGAGTGGCAAAGCTGTGGTGCAATGAAAGCTTCCGTAGATGGTACTGGAGTGAAAACACAAGTGTGTTACCGATAAACGCGAATACACTACATGTTGGATGTGCTTTTTGCGTTGGGCTGTGAAACTAGCAGCCCCCGCGGCCAACATGCATCCACAGCCCCCCCCCATCTTAACCTTTTCTGCTGCTGAAAAGTGGGTGTATTCCTGTGGGGGGAAAAAAATCTAAATCTAATTTGGTTAAGTACACATTCCTCTCTAAATCCAGGCTATTTCCTGAACTTTTAATTTCACTTGGGGAGCAGAGTGATGGGCAATAAATATTAAAACACATCAGCATGCTCTCTCTGATTCCTCGTCCCTCTGGCCGTCCACAACCTCCCCCCATCCCCCTCTCTCTCCTTTCTACCTCTCTTAGACTCTATATCCATCTGTTTCTCCTAGTTTTCTCACATAGTTGACCCTGGATTCATTTTTGAGTTCCTCATCATTTCATTCGCTATCAAAGAATGAAAGCAAACAAATGAATATTATTTCCCACCCCCTTCTCTCTCTATCTCAATCTCTCCATCACAGGCAGGGTCTGTAAGGGTCATCCGGCCATTTCCGTTGATGGCTCTGCAGTATCTTTCATCAAGCAAACAATCTCCAGTCAAAAATAATCTAATGATAGACTCCCTTGCCCTCTGCCAATAAAGACATAACTGAATATTGATGGCATCCACTGGGTGTCCATTAACACAGGGGGTCAGAGGGGCTGAGCTTTCATCGATGAGATTGCTGCTAACAACTGCTGGAGATAATGCTCTTTCATACGGAGTCATCAATAAAACAGTGGCCATCTTGGCAGGGAGATATGAGGAACATGCACACCATGCTTCCCAGACCTGAAATAGTTGCTGATGGAAAAGAAATCATGAAAACCAGCAATGACAGACCTGGAGGTTTTGACAACGCCTCCACCTACAGTCGTGTTAAAAAAAATAGCAGTGCAACATCAATAACCTGAAGAACCACTGTTAGTAGTAGTAGGGATATTTCTGTATGGCAAATAATTTACTTGTACAGTGCCATCAAAAAGTATTTGCTTCCTTCCTGATTTCTTTTTTTTTTTTTTTTTTTTTTGCACATTTGTCACACTTAAATGTTTCAGATCATCAAACAAATTTTAATATTAGACAAAGATAACCCGAGTAAATACAAAATGCCGTTTTTAAATGATGATTTCATTCATTGAGGGAAAAAAGATATCCAAACCTACCTGGCCCTATGTGAAAAAGTAATTGCCCCCTCAACCTAATAATTGGTTGTGCCGCCCTCGCCGACAACAACTGCAATCAAGTGTTTGCGATAACTGGCAATGAGTCTTTCACATCGCTGTGGAGGAATTGTGGCCCACTCTTCTTTGCAGAATTGCTTTAATTCAGCCACATTGGAGGGTTTTCGAGCATGAATGGCCTGTTTAAGGTCATGCCACAGCATCTCAATCAGATTTAAGTCCGGACTTTGACTAGCCACTCCAAAACCTTAATTTTGTTTTTTTTTTTTAAACCATTCAGAGGTGGACTTTCTGGTGTGTTTCGGATCATTGTCCTGCTGCATAACCCAAGTGTGCTTGAACTTAAACACAAACTGATAGTCGGACATTCTCCTTCAGCATTCTCTGGTAGAGAGCAGAATTCATAGTTTCATCAATCATGGGACGTCGTCCAGGTCCTGAAGCGGCAAAGCAGCCCCAGACCATCACACTACCACTCCTATGTTTGACTGTTGGTATGATGTTCTGTTTATGAAATGCTGTGTTAGTTTTACATGGGACACACACCTTCCGAAAAGTTCAACTTTTGTCTCGTCAGTCCACAGAATATTTTCCTAAAGGTCTTGGGGATCATCAAGATGTTTTTTGGCAAATGTGAGACAAGCCTCTGTGTTCTTTTTGGTCAGCAGTGGTTTTCGCCTTGGAACTCTCCTATGGATGCCATTTTTGCCCAGTCTCTTTCTTATTATTGAATCATGAACACTGACTTTAACTGAGGCAAGTGAGGCCTGCAGTTCTTTAGATGTTGTTCTGGGTTCTTTTGTGACCTCCTGCATGAGTCTTCGATGTGCTCTTGGAGTAATTTTGGTAGGCCGGCCACTCCTGGGAAGGTTCACCACTGTTCCATGTTTTCTCCAGTTGTGGATAATGGCTCTCACCGTGGTTCGCTGGAGTCCCAAAGCCTTAGAAATGGCTTTGCAACCCTTTCCAGACCGATAGATGTCAATGACTTTGTTTCTCATCTGGTCTTGAATTTCTTTAGATCATGGCATGATGTGTTGCTTTTTGAGGTCTTTTAGCCTACTTCACTTTGTCAGATAGGTTCTATTTAAGTGATTCTTGATTCAACACGTCTGGCAATAATCAGGCCTGGGTGTGGCAAGTGAAATTGAACTAAAATATGTGGTTAATCACAGTGAATTCATGATTTAACAAGGGGGGGGATTACTTTTTCACATAGGGTCAGGTACGTTTGGATAGCTTTTTTCCCTTAATGAATGAAATCATCATTTAAAACCTGCATTTTGTATTTACTCAGGTTATCTTTGTGTATTATTAAAATTTGTTTGATGATATGAAACATTTAAGTGTGACAAATATGCAAAAAAAAAAAAAAAGAAACCAGGAAGGGGGCAAATACTTTTTCACAGCAGTGTAGATGTAGTAGTGTGATAGAAAAACAAAAGACCCAACTGTAATGACATGCACACTGCTTGTTCTGAGAAATTGACTCATTCATTTAAAGGGTATGTTCAAAATCATGGCAGTGTGGAGTTTAACTAGAGAATTCATTCATTCTGTGAAGAAACAGGTGTCATTAATTGTCCTTTATTAAAGGGGACCTATTATGCTGATCCTTCTTTTAATACATATTAGTAATGTTATAATGTTGGTTGTCCATGCTCAACCTCTGAAAAGTTTCTAAACATAAGATACAGGGGTTTTGCCGTAATCCAAGAACGTGATTTAAATGAGCGTGATTTCCTCTCTGAACAGCTCCTCCCGAGATCTTCACGAGATGTGGGCAAAACCTGACGTCAGGTTGTGCCGTCCAATTAGTACAGACCGAACCAGAGCCAACCACTGCGCTGGACCTGCCCACACCGGAAACTATTCTACCAGGCACTAACAACGGCAGATCATACTATGCCTTAGTAGCCTCTACACTTTTGGAAATGCAAAAGAAGAACCGCAGATCATTTGAGGTGCAATTTTGTCAGTATCTCTCCCAAAGCTGCTTGTCCATTTACTTTTGGACGTGAAGAAAAACAACTATTTCTCTTCCAAAAGACGATGCCACCAAAAATCAGTGGGTAGCTTTTTTTGTTTGCTGGCAGCAAACAGCCACGGCCAAAGGGAACGTTAGCTGGTTGTGCTCAGCATTTCACCAAAGACAGCTTTGTTAATAAAGAATAATACGACACAGGATAAGCTTTTCAGCTGCTTCTCAAACCTGAAGCAGTTGCATTGATCAACCGCTCGGAGCCACAAGCTGTAAGTAACGATATAACAGCAAATAGAGTAAGTGAAGCTAACGTGTTACGGGTGGCTACTGGCTAGCAGGACAGCTAACAATAGTTAGCACTAACGACTGGCCTCAAGCACAGGCTTTCTAAAATATCTGAAGATAAAGCCTGGATCTGTCGCGACTGTCCGTGACACACAGACACAGAAGCTGCAAGTTGCTTTTACTGCATAAGCCAACCTGACGTGATAGCCAGTTGATTGTGGCTGTAGCACTGCGGCTAACGTAGCCAAGTTACTGTTGCTAATTTTTTTGTCCCAAATATGCAAGAGTGATATCAGGGGAAATTCTACAGAAGGTGTGTGAACATAAACCTCATTTTGAAGCTAACTTTTTATACTTGTTTGTAATTTGGATGCTTGGTGCAACTGTCCACGGTAACGGAACTTGCTGTCTGTAAAACCTGTATTGCAAGGGTTTGTCTCTGTGGTTGTTATGACCGCTCGGTTACCAGCTACTGCATGTTAGTTCGCGTGCCGTGCTAATTAAAAATTCTCCTGGTAAACTTATATGAAGTAATTCTGATCGGTATGCTTGTGTGACTTCGGTAAGCATAAATGTGGCAGTTTCATCATAACGTTGCCCAATTGTAGCCACTACAGTTGAAGCTAACCGAAGAGGTGCTGTATGTGTCCGCAAAGTTGGGCTGAAAAGCACAGTTAGACCAGATGTTGGTTTTGCAGAGCTTGGGATACGTGTTTGGGTTCGTTTACGGCTGCTTGTGATCGCTTCACTTATCCATGACCGGGATCAGCCGGATGCTTCACAAATGTCTGGGCAAGCTCTCTGGTGCTACCGAGAAAGCAATGCAAAATGCAGAAGCTCTACCGTGTCTGATATAACAAATGATTTCTCTGCACTACCGTGACATAATTTCACCCCTATTTAGAAGTTGTTGTGGCTAATAAAAAGCCGAAAAAGGCAGAGATTAAATAGGAAATTCTTTCCTGTAGAAGTGATCGATTTGCTAGCTCCACATAAGCAACTTGTCCGCGCTAACGGAACTTACGGTCTGTAAAACCTGTATTATGTTCATAACATAACCGAGCTCTCTCTAGCTGTCGCGTACTATCCATAAAGCTGCTTTCACATCGGACGCAAAACGAATTTTTCGCGGGACAGATTAGCCTACATTCAAAGTCAATGCAAGGACGCGAATACACGCGTTATGGGCGCGTTAAGCAGCTTTCACACCAGACACGAAACTAATTTTTCGCGCGGCAGGTTACATTCAAAGTCAATGCAAAGAGGCGAATACACGCGTTATGGGCGCGTTAAGCAGCTTTCACACCGGACGCGAAACTAATTTTTCGTGCAACAGATTACATTCAAAGTCAATGCAAAGACGCGAATATGGGCACGTCAAGCCACTTTCACACCGGACGCGAAACGAATTTTTTGCGCGACAGATTACATTCAAAGTCATGACTGCTTATCAGCTACTGCATGTTAGTTCCCGTGCTCTGCTAATTAAAAATGCTCCTGGTTAACTTATATGCAGCGATTCTGATCGGTATGCATGTGTTACTTCGGTAAGCATCATAGTGGCAGTTTCATCATAACGTTGCCTGATTGTAGCCACTGCAGTTGAAGCTAACCGGAGAGGTGCAGTTAGACCTGACTAAGGTTTTGCAAAGCTTGGAGTGCGTTTTTGGGTGCTTGTGAAACGATCGCTTTACTGATCCATGACCGGGTCAGCCTGATACTTCTCCAATGTCTGGGCAAGCTCTCTGATGCTACCGGTGAAAGCAATAGGGAAAAGCACAGGCTATAACGTGTCTGGTATCACAAACGATTTCTCTGCATTGCTGTCGATTGAATATTAAATCGGCGACTGAATATTAAATTCTTTCCTGTAAAAGTGATCGATTCGCTAGCTCCACATAAGCAACGGTTCACGCAAACGGAACTTACAGTCTGTAAAACCTGTATTATGCACATAACATAACCGGAGCTCTAGCTAGCTCTCGCACACTATCCATAACGTGCCCATTCTCCGCAAGGAAACGCTTGTCATTCCAATGCAATAAGTAAACCATTACCATGGGCAATTTCCGAAAAGGCCGTTTAGCCTGGAGCTTTCGCCCCTCCGTCATATACCAGCGCAGAAGCTGTTCGTTTCTCCACGCTAACGACACACCACAGTTATGCACACGAACCAGCAGGTCCTTATAATACACACCGAAGCAGTCCATAAGCTGTTGGTCCACTTTTAGCTGCTCCTCACTGTCTATGTTTCCCTCTAAACTCAGACCCACCTGATTTCTACGGTCTCCGGTCTACACATGGGCATGTCGACCCGTTCTACAAATGTGTCTATTTGGGGTGGATTCTAGCTTTCCCTGCATCCTAGCTATAAAGTAGAAAAACCACTGTACTCACCACTGTCGCCATAGCGAACTGTAGCCGATAGCAAATTTGAGCTTGAGCTGCCAGATTTTCGCACTGCGTCCTCCACTTTCGCTGCTGCGTTTGTTAGAACAAGTTCATTTCATTAGATCTATATTCAAGTATAACGCTAGATTGCGGTATTTGCCTGCCGCTTCCTTATCAGATTGCAGACGTGTCTCGCGTTTCAGTCTGGGGAGCCAGACCCGGAAAACTGCGTTCTGCAGCCTCATCCCGCCCAACTCCGCCCTCCACAGAGCTGGCCAGTCAGAAGAAAGTGGGTACATCGGGAGTGGGGGGCCATAGCGAAGAGCCACCCCAATGAGGCGTTTCAGGCAGAGACTACAATGGACTATAAATGGGTTTTTTTGAGGATGGCAGTATGAGCTAAATAAGGACCCTGTTTGGGCTTTGAACGATCAGGAGTACTCTAGGAGAGCCCAAGATCAAAATATAACCTTGGAAATATAGCATAATAGGTCCCCTCTAAGGAAGAAGGGAAGTAAATGTTTCACGCATTGTTATAAAATATATTTCCTTCTGAATTGCAAAGTAAAATAGGCTGTTCCAAACATTGTTTGGAGGAACAACATAGATTGATTAAAAAGTTGATTGGAGAGAGGAAAATGTATAAAGGAGTGCAGTAAATTAAAGGATGCTCAGCTAAAATGATCTCAAATGCCTTAGAATGGCAACAAAAAAACTGACACGCTGAAGGAAGTGAGCAACTACAGTTAAAATGGATCAAAGAATAGTCACAATGGCAAAGACTCAGCCAATCATCACCTCCAGAAAAATCAATGATGATATAAAATTACCTGTAAGTGCTGTTATAGTCAGAAGATGTTTGATCGAAGCTAAGCTATCAGCAAGAAGCCCCCGTAAAGCACCATTGTTGAAAAAATGTTGTGTGCAGAATCGGTTAAAACACATCAACTGGCCCAAAGAGAAATGGCGTAACATTCAGCGGACTGATGAGAGTAAATTTGTTCTTTTTGGGTCTAGTGGTCATCGACAATATGTCAGACGACCCCCGGATACTGAATTGAAGCCATAGTGCAATGTGAAGACAGTGAAGCACAGAGGTGCAAAAATCATGGTTTGGGGATGTTTTTCATACTATGATGTTGGCAGAGGTGGACAATCCAGGTTCAGAAAGTAAAGGTCTTCCCCAGTATTTAGTTCCAACCTCCTGGATTTGCTAAATAAAACAGCCCTTCAGGCCAGAGGTTGGACTAGTCAAGAAAATCAGCTGGTTGAGTTGATGGGTGGAAGTAAAACATGGTGGGACTTTTACTTTCTGACCCCTGGAATGTCCACCTCTGGATGTTGGGCCTATTTATCGTATATCAGGGATTATGGATTAGTTTGAATACATCAAAATACTTAAAGAGATTATGTTGCCATATGCTGAAGATGAAATGCCCCTGAAATGGGAGTTTTAACATGACAACAACTCCAAATACACAAGTAAGTGAGCAACATCTTGGTTCCAGACAAACAGGATTGAGGTAATAGAGTGGCCAGCTCAATCCCCTCTCCTCAACCCCATTGAAAACTTGTGGGGTGACATTAAAAAAGGAAAGAATTTTCTGAAGCAAAACCCAAAAAAAATTACGTAACTGTGGAATGTAGTTTGTACACTCTGGGCTGAAATATCTGTTTCTAGGTGCCAGAAGTTGGTTGACTCGATGCAACGCAGATGCGCAGCAGTTATCAAAAACAATGGTTAATGCAACTAAATATTAGTTCAGTAATTTAAAGTGAAGTTAAATCTTGAGTAAAATTTAGTATTTGAGTTTGTAGAGAAAATAGTTGACACTGCAATTTTTTTAAACAGATTAATATTCCCTTTCTTTGTGTCCTGTAACAGGGGAACACAGACTTGATCGAATTTGTTAATGCTTTGATTTGGAATTGAATGTGTGATGTTTCCACTACATTTGAAACATGAAACTGGCTATTAAAACAAACAATTTCCACTTTATTCACATTTTTTAACTCTGCTATTTTTTTAACACAACTGTATGCTCTTAAGACTGAACGCTCAATAAAAAAACAGTCTTGGTTATTTCAGTGTTTTGTCAGTTCAACATTAAACTCTTTCTTAACAATAGAGGATATTATGATGACATGAATTCATATTTTGTCAACTCGACAGGATTAAACACGCCGAAATCACAAAAGCTGCAACCAGATTTATGAGCAAGACATTACTCAAATCTGAGCTCCAAATCCAAATCCTGCCATGGTTTTCTTTTCTCCCAGCTAAAAGCTAAAATCTGAGCTTCAAATTGGCCAGACTGTTCTCACACGTGAAAACCCTCGACTCCCATCTTTCCTCAGAATAATCAGCAGTTCTCGGGCACAGTGATTTGAGAGACAGGAGCCTAATGCTACGGTGTAGGAGCGCCTTTGATTCCGACCATTTTCAGCATTCAATCATAAAGTCAATCTGATACATGAGAACCCAGAAATGGTGTAAAATAGTGGCAGCCCTGTGAGCAGTTGCATTTCCTCTTGGAAAACAGGCAGGATTTGAGGCAATTAGCTGCTCTTCTGACATATAGCCTGTTGAAAAAGGCATCACGCTGTATACACAGCCCTTCGATGTTGAAATGTTTACTCTGGACAGAAAAATCAATGCGTCTAAATACCTATTAGGGAGGAGGGAGGGCTATCTCCGGCCAGAGCCGCTAAACTTTCTTTTTGCTACTTTCTTGTATAAATTTGCCTCCATCTCTTAAATAAATCTGACACTGTTGATGCAATGAACTGCATGACCATTCATTCCTAATGTGTCGGGGAAAATGCATTCTCCCAAATGGCTCTAGTCTGACTATAGCAGCAATTAGCATATGCCTCTGCCTGTTCCAGGACAAAAAAAAAAAAAAAACATATATATATATATATATATATATATATATATATATATATATATATATATATATATATCAACCCCATTTCCAAAATAGTTGGGACAAAGTGTAAATTGTGAATAAAATCAAAACACAATGACTTTAAAATCACACCAGCCAGTATTTTATTCACAATAGAACAGAGATAACATAGCAAATGTTGAAACTGAGAAATTTTACAATTTTTCAACAAAATGAGCTCATTTCAAATTTGATGACTGCTACAAGTCTCAAAAAAGTTGGGACGGGGGCCTGTTTACCATGGTGTAGCATCCCCTCTTCTTTTTAACAGAGTGGAGGCATCTGGGCATTGAGGAGACAAGTTTCTTGAGTTTAGCCATTGGAATTTGATTCCACTCTTGTTTAATACAGGCTTCCAGCTGCTGGAGAGTTTTGGGTCTCCTTTGATGGACTTTTCGTTTAATTATGCGCCAAATGTTCTCAATCGGTGAAAGATCAGGACTGCAGGCAGGCCAGTTCAGCACACAGACTCTTCTACTACGAAACCATGCTGTTGTAATAGCTGCAGTATGTGGTTTTGCATTGTCCTGCTGAAATACACAAGGCCTTCCTTGGAATAAATGTTGTCTGGAGGGGAGCATATGTTGCTCTAAAACCTTTATATACCTTTCAGCATTCATGGTGCTTTTTAAAACATGCAAGTGTCCCACATCATATGCACTAATGCATCCCCATACCATCAGAGATGCTGGCTTTTGAACTGAACGCTGATAACAGGAGGGGTGGTCTTTCTCCTCTTTAGCCCGGAGGACACAACGCCCATGATTTCCAACAAGAATGTCAAATTTGGACTCGCCTGACCACAGGACACTTTGCCACTTTGCTACAGTCAATTTTAAATGAGCCTTGGCCCACAGAACACGGCGGCGCTTCTGGATTATGCTCAACAATGGCTTCCTTTTTGCATGATAGAGTTTTAGGTGGGATCTGTGGATGGCATGGCAGACTGTGTTTACTGACAGTGGTTTCTTGAAGTATTCCTGGACCCATTTAGTAATGTCAATGACAGAATCATGCCGGTGAGTGATGCAGTGGCGTCTGAGGGCCGAAGATCACGGGCATCCAGTAAAGGTCTTCGGCCTTGTCCCATACGCACAGAGATTTTTCCAGTTTCTCTGAATTTTTTGATGATGTTATGCACTGTCGATGATGAGACCTTCAAAGCCTTTGCAATTTGACGTTGAGGAACCTTGTTTTTAAAGTATTCGACAATTTTTTTACGCAAGCCTTCACAGGTTGGAGAACCTCTGGCCGTCTTTACTTCTGAGAGACTCAGTCTCTCTAAGACCTCCCTTTTATAGCCAATCATGTTACACACCTGATGCCAGTTAACTTAATTACTTGCTAAATGTTCTTTCAGCTGATTCTCTTATATACGAATTGCTTTTTCAGCCCTTTTTTTGCCTGTGTCCCAACTTTTTTGAGATCTGTTGCAGCCAGAAAATTTGAAATAAGCTCATTTTGTAGATAAAAATGTAAAATGTCTCAGTTTCAACATTTGAAATGTTATCTATGTTCTATTGTAAATAACATATTGGCTCGTGATCTGAAAGTCATTGCATTTTGATTTTATTCACAATTTACACTTCGTCCCAACTATTATGGAATTGGGGTTGTATATATATACAGTCGTGCCCAAAATTATTCATACCCCTACCAATTTTTGCTTTTTTTTGTGATATTTTTTGACAAATCAAATTTATTCTTGCACAAGTGACACAGTAAGTTGACAGAAGGCTGTAAGAAGTACAGTAAACAATTTTTCAAGAAATACAATACTTTCTGGTGTTTTATTTGACAGATTTACAAAAAATTCCATGTCCAAAATTATTCATACCCTTTTCTCAGTAATTGATGGCAAAGCCTTTATTCACGATTACAGCCTCCAAACGCGTCCTGTGGTTGATCACAAGGTTTCTGCAAGTCTGCACGGGGATTTTGGCCCACTCCTCTTTGGCGAACTTCTCCAGATCAGTAAGGTTTGAGTGTTTCCTTGCCATGACCTTGGTCTTCAGTTCCCTCCACAGATTCTTGATAGGATTGAGGTCAGGGCTCTGGCTTGGTCGCTCCAAAATGTTCACTTTGTTGTCCACTAACCATTTCTTGACGGATTTGGCCGTGTGTTTAGGATCATTATCCTGTTGGAAGATCCAGTCCTGCCCAAGGCCAAGTTATTTGCCAGATTGCTTAATGTTTTCACTGAGGATCCGGATATCCTGGTCCTGTTTCATGATGCCACTAACTTTAACAAGGTTTCCGGGCCCATTTGCTGACAAGCAACCCCAGAGAATGATACTCCTGCCACCTTGTTTGACCGTAGGGAAATGTGTTTTTCAGGTCAATGCTTCACCTCTTCGCCCAACAAAAAAGCCCATCTCTGTGCCTAAACAGCTCCATCTTTGTTTCATCCGTCCATAACACTGACTGCCAGGAAACTTATATCTTCATCCAGGTGAGCTTTTCAACGAAAGAGGTCCCAGTAGACTAAAACAAGCTTGTGTGTCTGGGTTGGGGGGCCCGGAAGTCTAAGATCAACCGCAGGTGAGGTGTTCAACCTGAAATCTTGAATAAAGGCCCAACGGTCAAACAAGCTGGCAAAGAGTATCATGCTCTGGGGTTGGCATTTTCAAATCTGTGGAATGGGCCAAAGAAATAAAAAGTATTGTATTTCATGAAAAATTGTTTACTGTAAGTTACAGCCTGGCAACTTACTTGTCATTTGTGCAAGAATAAATTGGATGTCAAAAAAATATCGAAAAAAAAAACAAAAATTGGTAGAGGTATGAATAATTTTGAAACCCTTATATATATATATTAAAGTTTGCCAAAGAACAATTCTGAATCGCAATTTTTTTAAAGCGTAGTAACACCACCTGCTACCATGGGGCGAACATCTGAGCTTTCATCCTGCTCCTTTATTGACCCCCATGCTGTCCTGAACAAAAGTGCCAAACATCAAAGGGCATGGGAAATGCTTCCGGAAAAAACTTGACTGACATCAGTATTTTTTTATTGACATGCTGAAAAAAGAAAACCAAGCAAATGAAAAAACAGAATCGTTTTTCGGCTACAACCAACTAGGCAACTCAAAGTATACCTGTTCCTGTTTACTTTGCTTGATTAGCAATCAAATGGTGGATTCGTTTACTCTTGAAGTTGAATGATTTAGAGCTGTTTATTAAGACAACATGTTTGATTGCCGCATTTTGAAATTTAAATGGCTATAGAACGGCACAGATTTGCACGAACACGATTGCCATTGCCACGCCATTTCGCGCAACTGTGATAATTCATATCTCACATTCACGTTTCATCCGCTTTTCAGAATGTTTTCCACGTTGCGTATTTTTTAGACGCTTAAAATCCAGGGCAATCTTATAACAAATCTGTTTTAAATTAATCTTGAATAATGTCCTAAAATGCTATAATGAGAGATGTAATTCAGAGGAAGAAGTTTTTCTAATTATTCAAATTATTGGCATTCTTTCAATCTAACACCATATCCTAGTTAGGTTTGTCTGCTTTTCACCATCACATCTTAATCGTTATAGGCTACTGAAATTGCTTGATTGTTATTTAGGCCAAGTACATGGGAGCAGATTTAGGGAAGGGCGGAGCACCTGCAATTAGAAAAATCTAAACATACACTCCATTTACACGTGGTCGGCTATTTTCATAAACGAACATTTCACCGTCTCCGTTTTCAAAAATAATATCATGCACACGTATCAGTTTTCAGAAGTTTTTTGTTTACACGTACCCGTGTATATATGCCGTCAAGAGCATATCAAACCTGTAGGTGGCAGTGTAACGATAAGCTCAAGCCCACGTTAGCCAATCAGAATCCCGAAAATAGCAACAAAAGAAACTAATCACGATCATCGATGATCACCACAGCCAAATGAAAATGTAAACATCGTGGACCTATAAGGAGAACTGGACAAACAACGAAGGCTGGAACGCACGCCGATATGGGCTTAGCGGTCAAGCTGATATTGCAAGTCACGTGATGCCATGGGGGCCAAAAAGAAAATTCTCCATAGGGAATAATTGAAAAAGACATGCTGATAAATCCGTGAAGAAATTTTTTTGACAGTCACAAATTATCAATACCGAAACTGTTTATTTTTTTCTTTTAAATCATTGATGCATCGTTCCTCGGCAACGACAAAAGTTTTTATTTATATTCAGGCTACGTGAACACCAATGGGTCCTCATATGTAAGCGGGTTCTCGTCTCCTCCGAATTTAGTACTGCAGCGGATGTCAGTGGGTGGAGCAATGGGCATTCCTTGCCGTCTGTCTGTGATCAACATTATAGACATAGCCAACTCAGTAAAGTGAGCTGGCGTTACGGTGCAAATATTTTAGCCATTTGATTTTAATTGATGACTGGCTGTAATATGTAGCAACTTGATTGCCAAACTTCATTATGTAGCGAGGCAAAATGTACAGTAAGCTTAGGCCGCTGTTGTGACATCCTATGACCGTGTACGCAGCCAACACACACCTTACTTTTTTCATATAAAAATGATAGCTATATCCGTAAACGGAATTGTATATTTCCATAACTTTGAATAGCCTCAATTCACATTACAATATTTTGATGCGTTATGCATAATGCATCAGCTGAGTAGCATCTAACGTTCTGTCCATATGGGTGCATTTATAGCACTACAATTCAAATACTGCTTAGAAAACCATTTATTAACCATTCTTCATTCTTGAATTAATGCTTAGCCTGCAGAGCCGGTCATTATCATAAAACTGAGTACCAACACTACATCGATGTTAATCGATGTTAACTCGCACTTAGGAATGTAATGAGACAGTATTCAAATTGTTATCAAGACAGACTTCATTGGAAAGGGAATTGTGGGGGGCAGGGAAATAGAAAGGCACGGCCTCCGGTTCCCTGACATGCAGAATTTCATGGATGAACTGTTCAATGCACTCCAAGAGGCTCGGATATCTCTCGGGAATGACAGAAAAAAAGTGTTAAAACAAAGGTAAAATAAATACATAATGCAGTACAATGTGTGTAACATTTCAGGGTAGACCCACATTTTGCTATACTTCACGGAATGGTTATGAGTCTAGTGCGAAGCTAAGTTATGTTAGCTAAAAGTAAATTAGCTTGCCAGAATTGGCATAAGTTTAAGGCTCTAGACATTAAAACATATCAGTTTATAAGGCATGTGCAATGCTTTGTGTGTTCGGTTCATCGTCTTGAATCCAGAAAAGATTATGGAGTTCGCATGCAGACAAGCAAGAATCGTCTAACTCTATAAATGTAGTTATTCATCGTTGAACTAAAGAGGACACGAGCCTGAACAATGTCATGTTACACAACAGCAAGTCAATTGTGCCGACATTTTTGCGTTGAAATCAATAGTATTACTTCCCTGTTAAAAAAAATCGTTTTAAACATTTGATATTGCATTTGGTTTTTAAAATTATATTTCAAACTATGATTAAGCCTTTACCGGTGGCTATGTTTTTTTCCCGTTCCGCTCATAGTTACATCAGGGGTTTCCTATGCTGCAGTGTGCAGTTATCAGAGTTCCATTTCCGGAGAAAAGTGATCGTGAACACGCACCCTGGATAGGAGTTCCACGAGCGCGGGCCATTGTCATGGACACCCTACACTACGCATGTGTGAGCAAAAGTCACACAGCGCTTGTCCGCTTGGCTCTGGAAATAAGGCCCCCATGTCGGCGTGCTGCGCCCTTGAGCAATTTCCATTGAAATGAATGGGCGGCCATTTTCCAACTGTATATCCAGTGAAATATAAAACATCCTTGGTAAACATAGGTCGCACTTTTGGCGCAGGTGCAAGTTCTGGCGCATACTGTGACGTCGGCTGCCTAAAACTCCGTTTTTCTCAGTTTACATGCAAACTTGCAACTGAAGTTTTCCAAAATCTCCACTCTGGCCGGAGTTTTTAGAAAGAATCGTTTTCAGAGGTGAATTCTCCATTTGCGTGTAAACGAAGAACACAAACGCTGGGAAATGTCTCCGTTTGTCAAAATAATTGTGCACATGTAAACGGGGGCTCAGGCTTCTTCCCGGCGGCATTTTAAATCGTTTAAGCCGCTTCAGGTGTGTATGTTTCAAGAAATTACACGCGACTGCCTACACACCCCATGATGGCAAGTGGTGTCATCACACTTAAAAAAAATCCTTGTTCAATATCGCCACATCCCAACTCAGCATTTGATCTTTCATTGAAGTATTTTTAGGAGATCTATAATGATAAAATAAAAATAAAGAGATTTATTTTCAGATCGCCCTGGATTTCAAGCGTCTAAAAAATACACAAGGTGGAAAACATTCTGTAAAGCGGATGAAACGTAAAGGTGAGATAGAAATTATCACAATCACACGAAATGGCCAAATACGCACTCTTTCAAATCTGTGCTGTTCCATGGCCATTTGACTTTCAGATTGCTGCAATCAAACATGCTATCTTAATAAACAGCTCTACTCATTCAGCAAAGTAAATAAGCGAATCCCCTGTTTGATTGCTAACTGAGCAAAGTAATCAGGGACATGATTAGAGTAACCTAATTGGTTAAAAGGAGACGATTTAGTAGTCCTTTACTTGGCTCCGTGCAGCATGTTGCCGAAAAATACTAATGTCAGTCAAGTTTTTTTTTCCCGGAAGCATTTCTCATGACCTTTGTTAGGCACTTTCGTTCAAGACTGCGTCGGGTTTAATAAAGGAAAACGGAAAGCTCGGATGTTCGCCCCATGGCAACAGGTGGTGGTACTACGCCTTAAAAAAAACCGCGATTCAGAATCGTTACACCCCTATATATATATATATATATATATATACTGGACAAAGAAAGTTAGGGATCACTCTGATTTTTAATATTGAAATATGATATGGAACATAATTTGAACTATCAAATATTTCAAATTCGAAAATTGGGGTGATCCCTAATTTTCTTTGTCCAGTATATATAGAAGCAAAAAAAAGGTGATATTAAACTAAATACAAAAAGAAAGCATTAATCATGATGTAGCAACAGCAAATGTTGAGTACCATCAATTGCTTTTTTGTTTATTTCAAATCTTAACAGAAATATTCAGTGAAAACAAATTACAGAGGCTGACCAAAATTTAGCAACAGTGCAAAGTGGCAATCATGACAGAATGGACAATAAAATAATACTACAGAAATGTGCCTATTTTCCTTGAAAAGAAAACCAATTTGATGATACAGAACTGCTGACACCTGCTGCATTCCTCTAAGACCGCCAATATGATACAAAACAGGGACTTGCTCAAACAAACAGGATTACCGAGTTAGTGGCATAGCTGCGCAAAGTAAAATCTGACCCCCAACCAATCTTTGCACATGGTCTGTCACTGAAGTAAAAAGAGCCCCTCTGGGATTACTCGATATAGTCATCCAGCTAACTCATTAATCCTGCGTCGCAGAACCTGACCCTGCTGAGCTCCTATAAAGGAGGACAAATTGGCCACATTGTTACCTGGGAGTTTCAGGACAGAGGCAAAAAGAAGTGCCAATGACCTTGAGGCAGCACTTCAAAACTTTGCCCATTCGGTTCTTTTCAACCAGACAAATGCTTTTAAGCATGCTGACATGATGTCTCTCTCACTCAGACCAGCGAACTCAAAGGCAAGGAGAGTTGTCTCACACAAGCATGTAATGCGCTTCTTATGCACTGTGCTTCGACAGCAATACAGCATTATTCCTACATGGGATTTGTGTTTACTTTTTTATGTAACACGCACTGCAAATCAATGAGGACACTATTTTACAAAATATAGTCTCAGACAATAAGTAGTCTCCAGTCTACAGGGGTGGAGTGGTTTTACTGTTCCTGAAAAATAACTGGAGAATGGGGTGGTGTATTCGCATTCATCAATAAATTTTACAATTTCCAAAAACTGTCCAGCATTTTAACTGCTTTATTAAGGGCTTACACAGTCGATGAACAGTCCTTTACATGAATATAAATGTTTCCCAAGCAATTGATCAAACTTCTGTCAGTGCCTTGAAGAAACATGTTTAAGTAAAGACACATACATTGGCTTATAGTGCAGCAGATGTCACCACTTATTCAGCAATGGTAATGTTGACATTATTGACGTAAGTATATGTATTTGGGGATGTCCATAAAAATGGATCTGGAAGACAACCGTTGAGGAACCCCATTTCATCCAAAAGCACTTTGTAGGGCAAAATTTACCATTAAACAAGCCTATAATGTATAATTCCTTAGGAAGAGATTAAGGTTCCCTAAAAGAGTAAAAGAAGTATTTTTTTTTTTCACAGTAGGGCGCAGCATGTTTCAAGACATGCAAAGGCTATTATGAAGGATTATCGATAGTACAAACCCCAATTCCAATGAAGTTGGGACATTGTGTGAAAAGGTGAATAAAAACAGAATGCAATGATTTGCAAATCCTTTTCAACCTTTATTCAATTGAGTACACTACAAAGACAAGATATTTAATTCCTCAACTTTCCCCGTCTTTTGTTTCCCCTGTCCCAGCTTTTTTGGAACGTGTTGCAGTCATCAAATTCAAAATGAGTGAATATTCCCCAAAAAAAAAACAATAAGGTTGATCAGTTTGAACATTAAATATCTTGTCATTGTAGTGTACTCAATTGAATATAGGTCGAAAAGGATTTGCAAATCATTGTAATTCTGTTTTTATTCACGTTTTACACAACGTCCCAGCTTCATTGGAATTGGGGTTTGTAAATGTTGTCCAATAAAAATTTAAATCCCGGACTTAAAAGCTTGATTTTGACTGTGAACTTCAATAGATATAGTCAAAATAATAAAATACAGTTGCAAACAACTATTCGATGTACACTATGAAGGTTATGTTAATATCCTATTCATCTGTTGAAACAGAAATTTGAATCAAAGGTAAGTAAATGACAAGCAAGACACTTGGCAACAAAGTAAGCATTACAATTAACTGACTACAGCATGAATAAAATGGAGAACTTACCATTGAATTAACTCAGAATTTGGCCAAGAATGTCTAATATTACCGAAAATAATCAAATCAATGCTACATTTGACAACTTGGTACAATACTATACAAGTTCTGATATAAAAATAAGCATGTTTTTCTTTAATTAATGAGGAAGAAAAATTATGCATAGCTGTATCAGATCGTAACTTAATTTGGTGGTAATATCTGTATCACATCCTCGTCTTGGGATTGTGCATGCATTTCATCATCGCTTCTCAAAATTGTCAGGATCAGAGGCAGTGATGACATGCGGTTTTTTTCATTCAAACATTTTCTGTAGGTTTCAATATCATAAAATACTTTCAGAGCTGCTTTTTCCAGGCACTACCATAAATACTTAATTGTTTTCCACAAAATTAATAATTAATCCATTCGTTCGTGCTCAGTGTTTTGGAATCGGTTCGTTTTCTCCTAGCACAGCAATGCAGGCACAAAATTGACTAGGGGAAAAAAAACTTTTTAATAATGAGAATTCAGTTGATACTGCAAAACAAACTCCAGACGTGTACTCTGTCGGGACAGCCGCTGTGAGCACTTGGGGAGGGGGACAACATTTAGAGACACGCACTGAATCGATAACCTGGCCCTGAGAACCGCAAAGTGCTTTCAAGATGAGTGAAACATTCCTGCTGTAGTTTCCCATCAGACAAGCCAGAATGCCACCATGGCTCACTTGGCCCTACACCCTAAAAGGGAAACTCCCAGAGGGAACTCATGAAGGAACCTAAAGATTCCTTTGAGGAAGACTATCTATTTCGAAGGGCAAAATGGCTCAATCTGAGAGCTTTCAAAGTATTCATACCTGGCACAGTGGATTCCGAAAAGAAAAAAAGGGGTTCCCCAATGGAGATGGGGAACCCTCTCAGAACACTTTTATTCGAACAGTACAGAGCCATAGCGAGTGGAGTGAACGGTAGAGATGATTCTAGAACTCCACTGCATGTGGGGAATGGTTCACACTAGTGGGCTGAATAGGGGCTGCAAGTTTCATTAAAATGGTGGGGGGGGCCCGAGCAATTTTCTTTTGCTGAGCCCAGAATTCCTAGACACGGCCCTGCTTGGACCTCTCGACAACCGGCTTGGTCAGGTCGCCGCAGACGGCCTCAGCGTCACGGATGCTGGAGGCATCAGTGTCGTCGTCGCCGCTGTCACCGCTGCTTCCAGACGACAGGCTAGCGATGAGCGAGTGCACACGGTGCGCGTACAGGTCCCTAACGTTGAAGTATGGAAGCTCGGGATCTTGGCCATGCATGTTGTTTTCACATTGTTCAACGTCCATGGCCTTCTGCCTCTGGTAGTACTTGGAGAACTTGTTAAAGATGATGGTGATGGGCAGCGCCACCACCAGAAGGCCGCAGATAATGCACAGGGTCCCGATCAGCTTCCCAGCGAGGGTGACTGGGTAGGTGTCCCCATACCCCACTGTGGTCATGCTGATGGTGGCCCACCACCACCCAACAGGGATGGTCTGAAGCTCCGACTCGTCCTCCTCTTTCTCCACAAAGTAGATGAGTACAGAGAAGATGGAGATGCCTACTGAAAGGAAGAGGATGAGCAAACCCACCTCGTGGTAGCTGTGGCGGAGCGTGGCGCCCAGCGACCGCAGACCCACCGAGTGGCGGGCAAGCTTGAGAATGCGGAAGATCCTCATAAGGCGGAGTATCTGCACCACCTTGCCCACATTCTCCAGGTCCTCATTCTCCTCCTCGTCCACTGTCTCGAAGGCTAACGTTGCGTAGAAGGGCACGATAGACACAAAATCAATAACGTTGAGCGGGTTAGACAGGAATTTCCGGACGCATGGTGTGACTGAGAGTCGGAGCGCAAACTCGGCCGAGAAACAGGCCACGCACACGGTCTCGAAGACGGCCAGCACGGGGTCCTCAACTTCCTTGTCGTTTGCATCCAGCCTCTGGAACTCTGGCATGCTGTGCACGCACATGGCCACAATAGAGGTTAGAACCACGCCCAGCGAGGCCACTGCCAGCAGCTTAGCCGACCGCGAGTATCCAGGGTTCTCTAGCCGCAACCAGATGCTCTTGCGCACCTCTGAGCACCATGTGCCCTCAAACTTCTCTAGGTCCTTGTCCAGGGCAGAGAGCTCCTCGATGGAGGAGTCGAAACTCTGCTGCTGATGGTCATCACTCCTGCGGTCCCAGTCCTTGTCCTCAACGCACTCCCTCTGCTCCTGGAACTTGTTGCTGCAGCAGGAGTCAAGGTACAGCTCTTTAATGCCCCAGTACTCTATCTCCTGGCTAAATGAGATGATGCACAGCTCCTCCATCAGGTGAATCTTGCCCGTGTGGTAGAAGTTGAGGACATAGCGGAAGAAGCGGGGGTTCCGGTCGAAGTAGTATTCCTGCTCAGCTCCACTGTAGTCGTCACACAGCTCCAGGATTTCTTCCTCTGACCGGCAGCCCAAGAGCCGCCCCAGCCGCGTATGGGGAAAGCGGAGGAGGGTGCTGCGCTTAACCCTCTGCTTGAATCCCCCCACATTCAGGTTCAGGAAGCCGCCCTCTTCCGCCCCGCGGCTGTGGAGGATTTGCCCGTAAACCATGGCGCAGCGGTGGTGTATCACAGCCTCCTCACGTCCCACCCCAACCTCACGGCCCCATCACCTAAAATAAGAAAGACAGTTTCACCAAAACCCCTTGGGTTAACCTACCCTTTCCATTTGACCCATCCTTATAAACATAGGAGCAGTGGGCAGCCACAGAGCAACACAGTACCTACGCGCCAATTCCAGTTCTGATGCCAGGGAACGAGCACTGGCAAGCGTGCCTCTGCGATGATGCATGTCTATCAGGGGGTGTGAGGAAACCAGAGCACCCGGAGGGAACCCACGAGAACACAAGGAGAACGTACAAATTCCATGCGGAAGCAAACACCTTAACACCTGTTAGCCAGTTCTGCAATTTTTTATTTTCCCAAAATCCCCCTACTACCCAAAAGCAGTGCTTCAGTAGCCCCCCCTTGAATGCAAACTGCTGTCATGAGTTGCTAATTCAAAATAATGCCACTGCTTCAGATTGCTGCTTAATCAGCCCCTTAGCTGAACATGATTCCCTTCATGACTATGTTAAAACCAGCCATATCAATTCATAAGTTAAACATTATCGTAATATAATATGAGCTTCCCAGAATAGATTACTGCTATTCATGATATGTAAATATGATACCTATCCAGTAGTGTCATGAGGAATAACAAGCCATTCTGATAAACACGTTAATAGGCTTTCACACAGACTTGCTTATCGCAGTAAAGGTGATATTGATTATGCACAGAAGAAGACACAATCTGATTAGAGTGCAATTTGAATCGCAGGGGCAAAATTTTGGTTCTGAGAAAGATTGGCAAAACTAGTTAAAGAGCTGGCTTTTTTTTTTTTTTTAATCAATGCACGAGGAAATGTAACGCAGAAAGGTCAAATCAATAGGCTTCGAGAAAAACGAGGTGCTTTTCCTAAAATCCGTTTTTGGTTGCGCTTTACAGAATTTGATGAGGACCGGTGGCATTCTGGTTCAGACTAAACAGCTCACCTTTTTCTTACTATTAGCTATTTTTTTAGAGGCAGATACTCTGCCTCGGACCGCTCCAATTAATGTATATGCACGCTCGTGAGCACGCATGCGTGTTTACTTCAATTATTTGAGCAGTAGTCAACTTGTTCCGAGACCTGCAGTCAGAGCAGCTGCAGAATGATCCCATAAAGTTGTATTTTAATAATGCGCTGATACACAAGATCTAACAGCCCACTGGTGTTAAGAAATTAAACATCGCTGCAAGAACTAATGAAGAATTATCATTTGTATAATTATATTCATCCCTCATAAGCATTTTAGACCCCTTTAAGGAACGTGTTATTCTAAACGCATAACGATTTTATCCATCTCCACGGTATTTCTATTTCAGTTATTAATACCAAAAACCACTGACCACATCAAATTCCGTTAAAATGAAACGAATCCCATTGTAACCTACCTGTTTCTGTTCGAGTCCTTCTTTCGAGCACGAAGTAAAACTGTGGAGGCGAGTCGTCCCATCTCCACAAACTTATTCCACAAGACTTCCGAAGCGTGCAACACCTGCTACGGCTTTCCCCTGTCCCGCAGCATACCGTTGAGTGAGGACGCGCGCACGGAGTGCGTCGGGTTGCAATGGTCTGCTTGACTGCCCGCAGGCGGTCTCCTTGCGTCAGTGGTCCATGGTCATTGGCTCCTGCGTGCTCTCCCTCTCACTCTCCTCTGAGTCTGCAGAAACGCTCACTGATTCCATTGGGCGTGAGTTTTATTGAGTAAACGCGCATAAAACTTCCCGGTGGAACGGAACGATGCTCTCGTTGGGGCAGTGCTTGTAAACTGCGGAAGTATATCAATTAATTTTAAGCGGAAACCCTAAAGTCATATCATATCCTCTGAATAACTGAATTATGCACCATCGTTTTCAAAATCATACCGAATTAGACAAGTCAAACAAGTAGTTTATGACGATGAACAATTCACAAAAAGCGAGACTCATTTCCAGTGCATTAACCACGCAGTTGAAAGCATCCGAAGGGATATTGCACCCTCCTTGTAATATTTTATTAGCTAGTTTTGTGCGGTGTTGTATGTATGTATGGTGGTAAACTTATCCACTTGATGGAATGTTAAAGCGCCCTCTAGCGCCTACCTCATCGATGGCCTGTTGATCATATCGAAAAAAGTAGCAAGTTCAAATCGTCTTCAGGGATTCAAATCATTGGCTCCCAGAGTTCCAATGATATTGAAACTAAAGGACAGTACGAAATGCAGTGGATTTCACAAATGGCTGTACACATATTGATAGACCACTTGTCAACGATTAACGCTGCTAAAAGAAGCTTATAAAGTGTACACCTCGACTATCATACAAACATTTATTACAGGCATTTTTATTTACCCTCTACTCGCAGTGCTTTTAGTAAAATCCAGGAAAAGCACTTCACAACATGGGTTTGTACGAGCCGCTGAGTCGTGCAGCTTTAGGATAACTGCTTGATGAAAAATGAAAGTCCATGCTGATGACATTAGCAATTGCTTGACCACAGACCGCAGAATAAACGACAAGACTTCGTCGGAGACCGATGGCTAACCTAAATTTCACCTTGCCATATAATTAATTTTGACCTAGAATCACTAAAAACATGGGTGACAACTGGGCATGAATTTCGACCTTCTTGTGAAGTTTTACGACATTTGCTTTCGAATTGAGAGTGCTGGACGTTCCACAGTCAGAAAAGCAGGCAGAAAACAAGCAAACCTGACCATTCGGCAAGCAATAACGCAAGGTGTTACAGGCCTAGTAAGAAAACCTATATCAGAACTCTCGCGACATCTGCTGGAGAGAAGACGGTAGTACATTTGTCCGCCGAGGTCGGCATGAGATAACATCCGGTGAGGCAAATCTGAATGATCTGCATTTTCAGATGGTTGATGTGACAATATTCCCGAATACATTGTTTAGTTCAGAAATGAACACGGGTGCAATAAACAATGCATTTGAGATTCATTTGACACCATCAATGTTTGGAAAATGTTGACTACACGGGCCAACGTGTTGCCTCACCCGATGTTATCGAATGCTGACCGAATGCCAACAGCTCAGGAAGACAGGTCTGTGGTTTTGCAAAATTAAAAAGTTAATTTCTGATTAGCCTCTGTGGCATCCAGTTATGTACCCATGGCGTAGCAGTTATGCCTTGTATACGTGCATAAAAATAAATAAATGTTCATTACTATGTACACCTGAAATACACAAAAATGCTGATAAGGTTCACGCATGTTGCATTTCCTCACAATTCACGCTCACGTCGTCTTTATAAATGTTTCACGGGAAGCAACATTTTTTTGCATTATTTCATAAGTGATAAAGGAATTAATATGAAAAATTGTGAATATTTAATCCAGCATACAGCAGAGTTCACTCAAAATACGACACCAAAGACCCGGCAAATTACCGAGCAAGCCAATAAAAATTTCTAACCTTATTCCTGCAGATGGCAGTATTGTGCAAGATATAAGCAGAGTGGTGGAAACGCTCTAGTGCTAATGCATGTCGCAATAATGGCAGCAGTTGGTACAGCAGTAGTAACATCTCTAATCGGAGGGCAAAATTTGCCTCCCTAATTTTCCTTTAATAAATAATAATTGCTCTCGAAATAAAAACAAACGATGCTCGGCAAACTACGCCATTCTAGTACAATTTAATATTTATTTATAAAGTTATGAAAGAACACATGGGGGAAAATGTATAAGCAACATTCCTTCTCAAGGAGGACATTGCATCCATTTCTTTCATATGTAAAACTTCCATAGGCTTGCATGAATTTACAAACATTTTCAGCTTTGGTTGAACTCTGGCCACAAAACAGCATTAAACTTGACTGAAAACTCTCTGGTCCATATTTTGTAGCAAGGTGATGGTTAAAGTAGGGTTAGTATCTTTACAGCAAAGGGGCTCAAATTCTGTTTGAAATACATTATAGCAATAAAAAAAAAAAAAAATATATATATATAATCATGCTACGCAGTACAGCTACATTACAAAATTTACACGATACAAAAATCTACATATACATAAAAGATTGTTCGAATGCTTAGACGAGAATATGTTACACTCTGTCAACAATAGGCTACTGCCCTGAAGTAGTATTAGACTTAAAATGTGATACAATAACAAAAGCAGTTATGTTCCACACAAGCTTGGAAGCCCAGGCTACAATTTACCAGATGCAATGTAAATAGGCCTGAGTGTTTGGTTAGACGCAACGTCGACAGCTGCAGTATAAAGTAAAGGTAAGAAGCCTTATTCTAGAGGACTGAACTACAACAATATTGGTTACTCCAAGCCAAGGTACTATAATATAGTGGGCATAAGTGAGGTTGACAGTCCTATGCCAGAGTGCTGTGGTACAGTGGGCATTAGTGAGGTTGGCCGTCCTACGCCAGGGCGCCACGGTGCGGTGGGCATTAGCGAGGATGCTAGTCCGAAGCCAGGGCGCTGTGGTACAGCAGGCATTAGTGAGGTTGGTAGGCTTATGCCAGCATGCTATTGTGCAGTAGGCACCAGTGCGGTTGGTGCTATTGCACAGCGAGCATTAGTGCGGTTGGTCACTCTATGCCAGGGCGCTGTGGCACAGAGGACAGAAGCGATGACGGCTGATCTCCTGCTCCAGCGCGCAGTGCTTGCAGACGTTGCACATCCAGAACTGGTACTCCGAGATTGTGCGGCCCGTCACGATACAGGTGGGAAGCTTGCCTTCCGTCCTGAGAGAGAAAGAGACAAATCCTGTTACACTGCAATAATGATACCGCACAGAGCCATGCTACTGAAGCACACATCTCTTACAGCAATGACAGACTTGGGTGGCAAGGTAGCCAAATGCTAGGTTTCTGGTTTGAGCCCCCCAGGGGGGGCTAGCAATTCAAACTGGCATAAGGAGATATGAACTTGGGATGAGCATTGATGAGCATTAAAAAAGAAAGTTTCAGGTTTTATTCAGTGCAGTTATACAGCAAACTCCATAATCCTGCCCCATGGTGAAGGCCCCGGACTTACTGTGGCCATTAAACATCCTGACACTCATGAAACGAGTAGGGAGCTCCTTGGAGTCCCAGCTAAATTCCCAACATGGCTCTAACGACTTGCCACCCAACCATCCCCAGGTTTAACTGGCCATAAACTACCCTCTCCTTCTCCATCTCAGCTGATGTGTGGTGAGCATTCTGGCACAAAATGGCTGCCATGCATCACTGAGGCTGGTGCTACACATTCGTGGTCGTGAGGTGAGATTCCCCCCCAAGACTAAGGCACATTTGCTTTGAATACATCATAAAAGGTGCTAGATAAATACAATGTTCATTCATTCCTAGGTCACAGGACTCTAGGGGAGCCAATAGAAATCCCTGCTTAGTAAGCCTCAGACACATGGTCAAGTTCAGAGGTGGAGTGAAGCCAAGACTGACGGGGTAGAGCTTCACTGCTTGCGCTCTCCCACCCTACTCTATTTAGCCCTCACGGTCAGAAGTCACAAGACCCCGAGCCAGCCAATAGGAAACCGTTCCACATACTCCTCCGGCAGGCTGTCGAGCTCGGACTTCCTGTTGTCCTTGGGGGCGTGTTTGGTGAAGATCTCCATGGCAAGGTCCTCGTAGAGCTGCCGCTTCTCCGCACTCAGGCTGTCCAAAGACTCCAGCTTAATGAAGGCGCGGGAGCAGGTGCCGAAGGCGCGATTCGCCGCCGAGCAGACCGCCAGCAGCGAGTAGATCTCCACCGCTGGAATGATGTCCTCGTAGTCTCTCAGGTGCAGGGCTATCAATCAAAAAGTACAATTTAAGCTCTCAAGCAGTCCCATCAGAGCAGTGTTTCAAACAATCCAATAACAGTGGTGTATCAAACAGTCCAATCAGAGGTGTGCATCAAACAATCCAATCACAGCTGTCAAACAATCCAGTGAGAACTGTTATACAAACCACCCTGATGAAAATATCCTATAGTTATTTCTTAGTAATACTATAGTATCAATGACATAAGTACAGCATTACTATAGTTCACACGGTATAACCAGAGTAGTACTATAGCCATCACAAAATAACTATACTATTACCACAGTCAACAGTTCCATAATATTACAATAGTCCACACAACTGTTTTGCTGTAGTTTGAGAAACTATAGTATCACTACAGTAATACTACACTGTGATGGTGAAAATATCATCCATTTACTATAGGATAACTATAGCTTGGAACTATAGTCATTTTTCAGAAGGGCAATTACAGCTGTCAAACAATCCAATCAGAGCTATAATACAGAAGCACACAATCAGAACTGTCAATCAGACAATCCAATCAGAGCGGTCACACAGAAACATACATTTAGATCTGTCAATCAAACAATCCAAGTAGAGCTGTCAACAAGGGTAAAATTACAGCTCTCCATCACACAGTGTGATCAGAGTTGTCAAACGAAAGGGTACAATGAGAGCTGTCAACCAAGCAGTGCGATCAGAGCTGTCAATCAAACTATACAAGCAGAGCTGTCAATCAAGCAACTGAATCAGAGCTGTAAATAAATCAGTCCAATCAGAGCTGTAAATCAAACAATCCAATCATCTGATTCTTAAATCAGCCCTAATTATCATTCAATGGTCATAAATATTCTTGATTGTTGATGGTTTGTAAGATTCCTTGGTTTCAGGGTTGGGTGTCTGATTATCATAACGAGGTTTTATTTGGCGGTTGCTTGTATTCAAACAATGAAGAATTATAGTTGATTGTTCAATCTATCCCGTGACACAAATGTCACCATTCATTTCCAATAGCAAACAAACAAATCAAACAATCAATTAATCAAGAACTTAATCACATGATCATCAAATAAACGCCCACAGATTTAAAACTGAGAACCTAAGCACATTACAACAGATTCTCCAAGACGTCCAGAAATGTCCCAGCCTCACATCATGTCAGAAATATCACACACGTTGAATGTTCAAGATTGTGCTTACATTGAGAACCAGGAAATAAAACACACAGACGTGCAGGTGTTCAGTCAGATGGGTGTGTATTTATGGTGTGTCCTGAGAGCCAGCTACCCTAGTGTGTTCTGTCTCTAAAGTTAAAAACAACTCACTCTGCACCTCGTTTTAGTTTATACTTCAGTTTAGGACAGAGAGTTCAGCCCAGCTACTGCAAATGTGCTTCAGATGCAAGCCAAACCATGCAAGACATTTCTATCTGAGGTCTTGGGTGACCCTTCTTTCACACGCTATAGTGAGTAAATAATACAGGGGAAACGAGGCAAATACAGAGGCTCCAAGTTTACTGTCCTGTAGATTCAAACCTCAAGAGGACAGACCGCATTCAGCAGCCAGAGCAGGGCCGCTCAACCCTGTGCCTGGAGACGTACCCTCCTGTAGGTTCTTACCCCAACCCTAACAGAGCACACCTCATTTGCTGTGGTTAGAAGAGTCAACAAAGTAACTATAATAAAACACTCCTCTTAAACAAAGATGGAGACAGGTCTGTGTATTTCTAAGACTACATTCACCAGCAGACCTTGTTAAACATTCCAGCTTTCTGGCACACAAGTGTGATTTGATCCCAACTCATGCACCATAAAATGTTAACTGATTGACTTTGACCCCAGAACTGGGTGGTGTTGTGTTCACAGTGGCTTGGCAAGGGAGCCAGCCGGATTTAAAAACACATCATGAATGTTCCTCCGAGGGTTACGCGTGACCTTTAACCTCCACCCAGGCAGACTGTCCATCACACCGGGCTCTGCATTTACACCATACTGTGTAATGACCCCATGACCTTATCATGACCTCTGACATATAAATGTGCACCAATTACATGGGCTATTCTAGCAGACATGGTGAGAGGATTCCCTTAAGGGTCATCAATGTCCATTCTTAAAACTGGAGTGTGCTCCACATTAAAAAGATCTGGGAGTGATTGTCGACCAAACCTTACAGGTTCCAGCCACTGTGCCGCAGCAGTTAAAAAGGCCAACAGGATGCTGGGATATATAGCCGGAAGTATTGAGTATAAATTCAAGGTTATACTTCTCTTGTACAACACATTTGTCAGACCACATCTGGAGTATTGTGTACAGTTCTGGGGACCATACTTCAAGAAAGATATAGAGGCTCCAGTAAAAGTTCAGAGAAGAGAGACAAAGCTAACTAGAATGTGTTTTTACTCGTAAAAACATACGTCTCTCCCCAGCCCCCTTCCCTGCCGAACCCACCAGACGGACAGACAAACGGACAGGCACATACCAAAAGGCACCACTGCAGGACCTGAGTAGGAAGTATGCACAGTTTCGTTAAGATCATGCAAAAGGTTTTGGAGTTATGCTCCGTAAACAAAGTGGGAAAGCCGAAGCCGAAGCGAACGGGAACCGAGCCTAAAACAATATGTCTCCCCTCTCCCTCCAGGGGGGAGACATAATTCCAGGTATAAAAGACGAGGGCAAAGAGAGGAGGCTGAAGACCCTTTATGTTTTCAGTCTGAGGAAAAGGAGACTTAGGGGGGATCTGATTGAGGTCTTTACTTGCTTAGGCGAAGTTTGGCTGGCAGAATTGAGGTCACAAATGGAAGTTGGCCAAGAGTGAATTTAGCGCTGATATTAGTAAATATTTTTTCACAGAGAGTAATCTCAGTGTGGAATAGCTTGCCTGACCATATTTTTGAGGCATAAACCTCTGGAATTTTCTCGGGAAGAGCAGGCTTGACTTAGCTCTAGATATCACTTAGTCATCGAGTATCTGAAGTGTTAGATCCACTGTAGTAACAGGAAAATGGCGAGCCTAGTTGGGTTGAACGGCCTGTTCTCGCCACTAATGTCATGTCATGTCATGTCATGTTATGTTATTCTCCATCTCTGCCAAGGCCTCACAGTGGAAGGAGGATTTCACTCAGTTTTGTATTGGTAGAGTAATTAGTAGAGTATTGGAATAGAGAGCAGTGCTGTGACATTCCTCACTGACAGAAGTGCGCTACAGTCCTCTAGAGACCAGTGTGTTCAGGTTTTGTGGAGACAGTAGCACTAGTACAGCATAGAGTTCAGCGCAAAGACAGAAATGTGTTGAGTAAGTGGCACGTGTTTGTGTTGGGCAGAGTGCTGTGACAGCAGAGTGTTGAGATTCTACCCCCACAGATTAGAGCGGAGGTGCTCAAGAGAAAACTGTATTAAGGTTCCACAGTATTAGCAGTGTGCTGAGGTTCTGCAGTGAAAGCTTCGCACTGAGGTGATGTACAGTAGGAAAGGCGTTGGGATTCCTTAGTATGAGCAGTGTGTTGAGGTTTTGCAGTAATAGCTTAACATTGAGGTGCTGTGCAGTAAGAAAGGTAGGGCTAGCCATTTTCTGAGATCGCGGAATTGTGAACGGAAACACAGAATTGGCATTCATAAACGGAATCCAAGATTTTCTATGGAAATTCGGCCTATGGAGAAATGATGTTCCAAATAAATGTCTTTTTCCTCTGAAGAAGATGCCAAACCTCCTTAGTTATAAACTTACAGAATTGTCAGACACAGGATTCCAAACACCCTTTTGTTGTTAATGGCCCTAATTGAAGATCAAAGACTGCCATCCTGTTCGTACAACTGATAAAATGATATTTTATCCTATAAATGATAAAAAATTGGTGCAATAAAGCCATGCCATACATGTTTGATATTAAACACGTGTAATACAGGTTTCTCACGTCGCGATTGGTCAGGTTCCATACACTGGAAAACTTCAACCAATATCTTTGCAATGGTAACATTACCAATCCTGATGGTAATCATTCACCATCGCTAGCATTAGCTCTAGCTGGTGGTCTGTTTAAGTCAATGCAATGAATAATTTGCTAGCTAGCATGCTAAAACTTTTGCCATTAAAGTAATAAGTTACAATATAACAGTTGTCGCAGACTTGAATTTATTGATTTAATGACGAAAAGCGTAAGCATGCTAGCTGGCAAATTAGTCATCCCATTGAATTGAACAGACCACCAACTAGAAACATACACTTTTTTTTCATTCTCCAAATAATACAATGTCGACATTTATACGATAAATAGGACCTCAAATTTGTAAATTTGCGATCCCGAGATATCAAATTTATAAAACCCGAGCAGTAATTTCAATTTATTCCTCGCTAAAGGCTCATGGATCTTGTAAATTGCTTTCTGCAAATACCCCAGTATAATTTTGTTGTAAAGAATACACTAATAATTGAAAAAAAAAACAATAAAAACCCATATTAAATCTAAGCGGTATTTTATCTTTTATAAAGAGAAATGGCAATTTTTATGAATGGAATTGCCTGTATTCATAAGCAGGTAATGAACATCCCTAGAACGGTGGTGGGGGTTCCTCAGTACTTGCAGTGTTTCATGGTTCTGCAGTGATAGCTTTGCGTTGTGGTGCTGTACAGTAAGAGAGAGGTTGGAGTTGTTCAGTATTAGCAGTGTTTCAAGGTTCTGCAGTGATAGCTAAGCACTGTAAGGTGTTGAACCAGGTGAAAGTGCTGAGGTTCCAATGCGAGGGACACTGTTCTGTACCTGTCCTCATGGCCGCGTCCATGTAGCCATCGTACAGCTGCCGCTGCGCCAGCAGGAAGAAGTGATAGGCCTCAGCCCCCCGCCAGCCATTATCCACCACGCGGCTGTGAGCCGTAGCAGAATCCTCCTCCAAGAGCCCGTCCAGAGCTGACGTGGCCTGCAGAGGGGGGTAGGGGATCCGGCAAATGTGTAACTCAGCGGACTATAGCGGGACCCCCTATTAGCTGCGTTAATTTCTCTGGTTAATCAGCATCAGCTTAACAAGGCTAATGGCTAAATATGAGGAAGATGGTCCTGAATACTGGGAAGTGTGTGAAGACATGAGGCAGCTGAGGTGTTAAACTGAAGTTTGATGGTTCAAGCCCAAAATCAAATTAGCTTGAGAGTCCTTGAACAAAACCTTTGAGACTGCATTGCTCTTGAAGGGTAATCACCCACCTATGTTCACTAGCCCAAGTTGGTTAGATGGCCAAAACCAATGCGGGCTGAAAGGACTTGAGACACTGACTGTATTGTGTTATACTCAAGCTATTGTTGAGTAGCCAAGTCCCAGTCAAACATGATAGTCACTACACTATAGGCAGTCTCTTTTTTATTTATTTATTTATTTTTAATTGAACCTTTATTTAACCAGGGAAGTCCCACTGAGATTGAAATCTCTTTTTCAAGGGAGCCCTTGGGGTTGAGGTGGGGAGGGAGAGGGCAATCTGCACAGCCGATTAGATCAGGGGATGATTAGGTGGCAGGTCGAAAGAGGCAGGTTGGGACTTTAGCCATGGCACCGGGGAACCCCCTACTCTTATCGAAGAGTATCTTAGGATCTTCAATAACCACAGAGAGTCAGGACCTCGGTTTAATGTCTCATCCGAAAGACGGCGTCTCCTTCAGTACAGTGTCCCCCGTCACTGCACTGGGGCATTGGGGATTATTCAACCAAGGGAAGAGTGCAACCTACTGGCCCACCAACACCTCTTCCAGCAGCTACTTGGTTTTCCTAGGTGGTCTCCCATCCAAGTACTGACCAAGCCCACACCTGCTTAACTTCAGCCACGCGGCTGGAACAGATCGAATAGTGGTATGGCTGCTGTCTCATACCTACATGGCAGCTGCCGGGTCTATATTCAGCCATCATTGACGGTATTATTATTGTGTGCCAGTATTACAGTGTTTCACAGAGGAACTCGGGTACCTCAGACTTCTTGCCCTTGGCTTTACTCTGCTGGGAGCTCTTGACCTGGTCATGGTAACTCTCCACCAGCAGGGCGGCGAGCACATACAGCTTTTTCACCCGCAGCGGTTTGGTCCTCTTCTTCGCTTCCTCATCGGCTATCTGCAGACATGCAAATAAATCATTATCGATTACACACATCCTGACCGAGACCGCCGTCAAACTGACATCCACTAAATGCATGTAGGGAGGTTCAGAAGCTTTAAATCCGCTCCAGCATACTGCTCCAACCCGCAAAGTTTTCTCATCAGAATAATTCTCCAGCCTGGAGGAAGAGCTAATTACTAAAATCAGCTGACTGATCTGACAGCAGAGTTTATGGGTGGAAGAAACATATTGCAGCCCATTTTTGTCTGACCCCAGTTCCCCGCCACCCCCCCATTTTACATCACGGTGAAAAACTTGCATTCCGATTTCCACCACAGAGTGGACTTGCACGGACAGGTACATTCCGACTTCCAAACGACCCCAGCTGCAGAGTTTTTTTTTTTTTTGTTTTTACCTTAAACATAAGCTTGGCTGCATCCAGGAAGTGATGTGCTTTCCTGTACAGCTCCACCACCTCCAGAGTCTTGTTCTTTTCTAACAGGTGGGAAGCATACTTGGCCAAAAGGGATCCGATTTCCTTCATGTTGTGGTTTTTGGCCAGTTCCACAGCCTTGTTCCACTATTTAGACAGAAAGATAAACATTATTTAAAGACAACGGTGTCAAAAATGATGACAACATAAGCCCAACACCAAACAGCAACTGCAAGAAAGAACAGCGGCCACAAGTCAAATCTCTCCAGTAGGGACTTGGTAAAATAGCTGTGAATAATCACAGAGCTACAGCTCTAAAAACATCACCACAGAATTGAGTCAATGATACATATCTGAACAAGTCTCAACAAAAAAAACCTTACTTTGTAAGCCTAAGAAAGGTGGTATTTATGATACTACTTCCAATGATCCAACCACTCCCTGTACAACATAAGGCAATCTTCATCTTGCTTTTGATACGAAGGGAGGTATTTTCAATGATCAATAATGTTACCAGCAAACATCCTAAACTACGCAACATGAAGCAGATGCGAAAAGCTGGTAGGCCCATCCACCTGCAAAGCTAAAGATAACCTGCCTGATTGACACAAAGCATCACCATTAACTCGCTAATTAAAGCCATTGCGCCACGCCCACTCGTTCCCTAAGCAACACACCATTATCACAGCGGGGGGAATCTGATAACCCAGCAACCAGAGGCAGTTAAGCAGCAGAAGGATGTGTAAAATACAGCATGTGGAGGAAACTGAAACATTAGGAGAGGTTAATTTTCCTTAATTAACACTGTCAGAGAACAACGTCTCACAGCAAATCTGAAACATGGACAAGGCTCAAAGCAGGAACAGAAGAGAAGATAGCATGCAAAGAAAAGGAAAAAGCAGAGCACAATCAGGTGTAAACATGTTAACAAGGTTGCATTTCCCCAAACATGCTAATTGTAATGTGTGGTGAGATATGGACCAGTGAATGTTTAATTAACCTGTATTGTCCTAATGGTTTAGTAATGTAAAGTGAGACAAGTAGACAAGTGTGCACCTGTAATATTCTTAACTGCTCGTACGACTGCCATGTGATAAGAACACACCATTTAGCTAATCTAGAGTCATCAATTTACCTGCTCTTCAGAAACCATTTAGTCCCCCAGGCGTTGAACAGCCCATCAGTCTTTCTTAATACCACAATATACAGTATCCAGAGTGGCCCACAGTCAAGAGTGGCTTAGGTGTTTGACTAGGAACCAGAGGTTCAAGCCTCAGTATTGCCACAGTAAGATCAGTGTAGCCTTTGGGCCCGTAACCCCACATTGCTCCATAGAAGATTGGCCCCAACTCAATATAATCAGCTGTAATCGCTTTGGATAAAGGTGTCTGCTGAATGAACAACCCCAATTCCGAAATAGTTTGGACGAAATGTAAATTGTGAATCAAATTGCAATGAATTTCAGATCACATGAGCCAATGTTATTTATAATAGAACATAGATAACATTTCAAATGTTGAAGCTGAGACATTTTTTACATTTTTATCCACAAAATGAGCTTATTTCAAATTTTATGGCTGCAACAGGTCTCATAAAAGTTGGGAACAGGCAAAAAGGGCTAAAAAAGCAATTAATACATAAGAGAATCAGCTTAAAGAACATTTAGCAAGTAATTAAGTTAACTGGCATCAGTTGTGTAACATGACTGGCTATAAAGGGGATGTCTTAGAGAGGCTGAGTCTCTCAGAAGTAAAGATGGCCAGAGGCTCTCCAACCTGTGAAGGCCTGCGTAAAAAAATTGTGGAATACTTCAGAAACAATGTTGCTCAACGTCAAATTGCAAAGGCTTTGAAGGTCTCATCATCGACAGTGCACAACATCATCAAAAGATTCAGAGGAATTGGAAAAATCTCTGTGCGTAAGGGACAAGGCCGAAGACCTTTACTGGATGCCTGTGATCTTCGGACCCTCAGACGCCAATGCATCACTGACCGGCATGATTCTGTCATTGACATTACTAAATGGGCCCAGGAATACTTCAAGAAACCACTGTCAGTAAACACAGTCCGCTGTCCCATCCACAGATGCCACCTAAAACTCTATCATGCAAAAAGGAAGCCATTGTTGAGCATGATCCAGAAGCGCCGCCGTGTTCTGTGGGCCAAGGCTCATTTAAAATGGACTGTAGCAAAGTGGCAAAGTGTCCTGTGGTCAGACGAGTCCAAATTTGACATTCTTGTTGGAAATCATGGGCGTCGTGTCCTCCAGGCTAAAGAGGACAAAGACCACCCCTCCTGTTATCAGCATTCAGTTCAAAAACCAGAATCTCTGATGGTATGGGGATGCATTAGTGCATATGATGTGGGACACTTGCATGTTTTAAAAAGCACCATGAATGCTGAAAGGTATATAAAGGTTTTAGAGCAACATATGCTCCCCTCCAGACAACATCTATTCCAGGGAAGGCCTTGCGTATTTCAGCAGGACAATGCAAAAACACATACTGCAGCTATTACAACAGCATGGCTTCGTAGTAGAAGAGTCCGTGTGCTGGACTGGCCTGCCTGCAGTCCTGATCTTTCACCGATTGAGAACATTTGGCGCACAATTAAACGAAAAGTCCATCAATGGAGACCCAAAACTCTCCAGCAGCTGGAAGCCTGTATTAAACAAGAGTGGGATCAAATTCCAATGGCTAAACTCAAGAAACTTGTCTCCCCAATGCCCAGACGCCTCCACTCTGTGTTAAAAAGAAGAGGGGATGCTACACCATGGTAAACAGGCCCCTGTCCCAACTTTTTTGTGACCTGTAGCAGCCATCAAATTTGAAATGAGCTCATTTTGTGGATAAAATTGTAAAATTTTAAAAAGATTTAAAAGACTTAAAATTTAAAAAAAAATTTCAAAAAACATTTGCTGTTATCTCTGTTCTATTGTGAATAAAATACTGGCTGATGTGATTTAAAAGTCATTGCGTTTTGATTTTATTCACAATTCACTTTGTCCCAACTATTTCAGAATTGGGGTTGTATTTACAAAATGTTTATTTAACAGTGACAGAAATTTCATACATAGATTATTGTCAATATCCGATGCAATGCATCACAGCATCTATAGCATGTGCCAATTTCCAATACTAGTCCCTAGGTGGCCTTATCAACCACATACACACACATACAATCCAAAATCATGCAATACTGAAATCCATTAAAGTACTTGGACATTATTATATGTGTTAAAATTCAATGAAGATATAATGTAAAATTTGATGAAATCCCAGAAATTACAAAGGCGCATTTTAAAATTTGCTTCAATTTATACATAAATAGCACATAATTATAGTCTGTTTTAAACAGCACAGACGAAGAATTCTCAAAGCCAATTCCTTTGACAGAAAAGGCCGTCTCGCCAAGCAAAGTTTATCTATATGAAACTTTACACCTCCCCACAGTTGCGCCTCTAGTGGTGACATCAGAATCCTGCAAAGATGGCTTAAATGTGATGTATCCATTCCAAATGAGCTCAGTTACAAAGCACTTCTCCACAGAAGATTTTCTGGGTAAATTCCTCCATGCTGTTTTCATTACTCCACTGAATGGTCACTCAGGGGCTCACCTGGTTTAAGTGAACACAGGAGTCCACTGCAGCTTTGGGCTGGCTGCACTTCAGATACGCGCTCACCGCCTGGTCACACATGCCGACAGTGACGAACATCTGACCGATATCCTGCAATATGCATCAACAGAGGTATACACACACACACATACAAACACATGCACACGCAAAAGGGATGAATGAGCACAATATTCAAACACGGTTATCAGATAGCATGATGGAGACACATTTTTCTCTGCATGACTTGAGTCACACAAACCGCATCTCCAGCTCCCGATAGTCTCCATATCTGCTCATATGTTATCGAACACAGGTGAATGTGTTGAGGCCGTGCAAAGTCCTGTGGCTGCTAATCGGCAGAAAGGCCACATAATGGTTGGAGGCACTGCAAACCACTTTGCATAGGAGCAAGGGGTGCAGCTAGAAAGGCAAACTCCCAGCCAAAGCATTGGAACATGGACACTAACTCCATTATCAATCACCCAATATGGATGTAATTAACTTCAGATTATAGCTGAAAGTGGGCATTCAAAGCCAGCGTTATAAATCCAGATTGGCCAGGTTTCTCTCCGTTTACAGTTTGCTGCTAAGACAAGTGGCTAACCAGGAGCGATTCAGAGCTTAATAGCAGCTAAGGATAGTGGCTAACTGGGAGCGTTTGAAGCTTCATAGCAGCTAGGGAAGGTGACTAACAGAGAGCAGTTTGTCACTTAAAGGAGAGACGACCTTCACACAAAAAATAACAGAATTACCCACATGGAGTTCAGATATTATTCCTTGAATTTTTTGCGATTTTTAGTTATCGGTATGTTCATCCGTCTGTTTGCCCGTCATCATTTTGTTTCTGGAGCACAACTCAAATACCATCCAATATTTTTTAACAAAACTTTCTGTGTGTACTGATCAGGTCCTATACTGATGTCTTGTGATATTTTAGGATTTCTGAGATTAGGTATTCCATCCATCGGTCCATAATCATCTCGTTTCCAGAGCAGAACACGAATACCATTTAATATTTTTTAACAAAACTTGCTGTGCATATTCATCTGGTCCTAGACTGGTGCCTTTTGACATTTTGGGATTTCTGAGATTAGGTTTATCCATCCGTCCTCCGGTAATCATTTTTTTCCAGAGCAGAACTAGAATACCGTTCAACATTTTTCCATGAAAGTTGCTGTGGATATTAACCAGGTCCAGACTGGTGCCTTTTGATATTTTGGGATTTCTGAGATAAGGTATGTCTGTCCATCCGTCTATCCGTCTGAAATAATTTCGTTTCCGGGAGCAGAACTCAAATACCGGGGCGAAATGTCATCTTCTGACGACTTTTGTTCCGGAAGGTTGTGTAATGTGTCTAATGGCGAAAATGCAACCAACTTATAAAAAGACTGGAGGCTGCCATCTTTTCATCCCTCAAAAAAGGTTTAGCCAATGAGAGCCCAAGGAATGCCATGGCAGTCACGTCAGAGTGACATTGATGAACCCTCGCTTAACTAAAGTCTGTATAGGCTCCACCCATTAAGTAAGAACCTACTGCTTGTTCTGAGCCGTTTTTTCAGCTTAAATTGGTTTTTGTGTGACCTAGTGGTCCCCTCCCCTTCTGTGCTGGTTGTTAAGCACTGGGAGATTTGTTGTGGATCCATTTTTTTTCTTGCATCGTTAGTCTCTTGTCTACGAAGTATGAGTGGTGTTAACTATTTACCGTAAAGGACACAAGAGGGCACTCCAACATAATTGATAGCTGTGTACAACAGTAAGAAACTGAGTTATGCCAAGCTATATACAAAAAATGCTGAAGTCTAGTGTGCGCATTAATAATAAACCTTCTTAGGCATAGTATGTTCTCAGGTCCTATTTATTTAAAAAAAAATACATAATAGTATGCGCGAGTGAGATGTTGTCACTTCCATACATTATATTGAACAGATATTTACATTACTAGCTGCACTTTACTAGCTCCGTTTATAGCTCAGAGATCTGAAAAGTTTGCCACAAATTAGATCATTACACACTGCTTGCATGTTTCGCGAACTAATTTACGTTTTAGCTTATAAGGTTAGCTTAGCTGACAACATTGTTAAGTTACTATGCATCTGCAATAGGTTACTTAACTGTGCAATCCTGTTTGTTCAGTTATATAGCAGAGCATTCATTGTATTGGTGGATGCAATTCTTCACAGATCATTACATTAGTGGAATGTTTGGTTGCTGGTTGTCTCAAATGAAAGCGAACACTTCCGACCAAAGAGCTGAGATTGGCTGACGTCACTGTTAATGGGAATGGCGAACACCACGAGTGTTTCAATTCTGATGTTAAAGTATTTATTATTCAATTCAGCTTTGTCTTAACATGGCCAAAAACATATTTTGTAACATCTAAGGGGCAGTTCTTTTGTCTGTAATTCACTTCATACGAAGGTTGTCATATGAATAGCAGTTAAGTAAAAAGGCTAACCGCAACCAGTTTGTTTCTCAATGCCGGCTAAGAGAAGTAGCCAACCAGAAGTAGTTTGTGGCTAAATAACAAAGAAGGAAAGTAGCTAACCGAGAGCAGTTTGTGGCTAAATAATGAATGAGAAAGTAGATAGTCGAGAGCAGTTGGTGGCTTAATAGCAGCTCAGGACAGTGGTCGACCAGAAGCAGTTCGTGGTTTCATAAGGCCTGAGGAAATAGGGCAATCGGGAGCAGTTTGAGGTTTGATGAGGGCCAAGAAAAGTGGCTAACCCGAAGCAGTGAGTGGTTTGATAAGGGCTAAGGAAAGTGGCAAACTGAGACCAGTTTGTGGTTTCGTAGCGGCTAAGGAAAGTGGCTAACCGGGAGCAGTTTGTGGTTCTCGGGTAGGGAGCTGGCTAGCCTCTCCAGCCCCTCGTAGTCCTCCAGCATGTAGTAACACTCGGCCAGCCGCTCCTGGTTGCGGCCCTGCAGATAGTACTGCACAGCATTCACCCTGCAGAAAGGAGAGCATAAGTCATATTTACAGCACTACAGATTAACCCCAGCTATTAACACCTTAACACCTTCACTGAGAACCAGCAGTTCATTGCAAATTATCATGCCACGAGGAAGTAAACCCACACGTTTTCATTAGCTTAATTTGTATTCACCATGCTGACCTCTGAAGTTTTGAAGAAGTAGTGGTGAGCAGAAAAACATTAGTTCAGAATCAGAAGGTTGTCAGTTCTAATCCTTGATGGGTCAATGTGCTTGCACCCTTTACCGGAAAATACTCAGGAATACTCATATTGTTGCTGTATAGCTAGGTATGATGTAAAATGTCTTACGCCACAATGTGGATAGCCAGAGCTACGATTGGCAAGTAATTTTTGTAGAAAAAAATGCAACTCCGGTCTCCTACAACTATCTAAAGACGCGTATCAGCATATCAGGTTGACTGGAGACAGTAATTTGACGAGGAATAATCAAGATTGACAATGAGTAGATAGATTGATGGATGAAGGTGAGAATGAGAACAGGCACCATTTTTGTCTGTCGGCGAAGTAGTCCCCAATGGCATTGTAAGCCTGCTCCAGCAGGGCGTCATCCGAGTCCCCTGAGCCAGTCTTCAGCAACTGCAGGACGCGAAACCAGTCCCCCAGCTTAATCCTCAGACTGATCGCCAAGTCCCTGTGCAGCCATACCAACAGAGGGCGCCATTTTATTGAGACACATTGCACATTTCAGATACTCGTACCCCCACCACACACAAAAACCACCAACCGGCACCGTCAGACCAACAGCAGTGTTTCCCTACACTGAGACAGCAGCAGATTTGCTGGCACAGCAGCAACAAATGCTCATTATTTTTAAAGCAATACATTAAATGGGCCATTTGGCCTAGAGTAACTTTTGCTGAATTGAACAAGTAGCATTAAGCCACACAAATATTATCTGCCGGTGCCATTATGTTTTTTTTCTCAACGTTTGACTAGGAACAGGACATTAATATTGGAAATATAACCCCGTATCAGGTTACAGAAAGACACAAAATGTGTTCTGTAGAAGATTTATAAACCCAAAATATCCATCTGGGAATGGTCTTCACCATATAGTTAAGTTGATGGGATTCTCACTCTAAGAATCAGTGCAGTATTGCCCCGACGGTACACAGGCTCTCAATCACAACGGGACTGGGGTGAACGGCAGCTCTCTGGCCCTGCCCACCTCTCCCCATAATCAGCTTTCAACTTGCAGACCAGTCTGAAATTTCTCACTTCTCCCAAACCTCCCCCCGCCCCGTCACCACCTCAAATGGATTGAAGGATTTTCAGATGGGCCTTGAATGCCTATGAGTCATGGTATGGAATTTAATAAGGTGAGAGTACATATTTATTTTTCATGTTCTTGGAAGAGGAGATGCACTCACACACACACAAATTCTGTGTCAATGTGCGAGTCAAGTGTGAATGAGGGTACGTGCATGATCTTGTGTTATTACCGAACAACATGGGCACTGAATTACAGAATAGCACAGAAAAATAGGTATGTATGTGCAATGTGTAATAGAAACATACAAAGGTATCACAGATATGTGAAACATTTTCTATCTTACACAGACAGCGCAGGTGCATATGGTGATTGACATCATACAGATAGTATGTGGACATAAGGTTTGATTGCTCTAAGGTATCAAAGGTGCCCATTACATCACAGACATAGACGCTAAACTGTATATTGCCCAGGTATAAAAGGACTGCTTTATATCTTGCTGGTATTACAGGCGTGTTTGATATCGCGCAGGTACGGAAGATGTGATGAATATCACACAGGTATAAAAGCTGTGCTTGATATCACAATGTCCTTTATATCAAACAGATATAAAAGATGTGCTTTATATCACACACGTATAAAAGGTGTGCTGTATATCACACAGGTATAAAGGGTGCGCACTAGATCACAAAGGTATAAAAGGTGTCCTTTGTACCACACCAGCACAAAAGAAAAAAGGCATGCTTTATATCACACAGGTATAAATGATGTCCTTTATATCAAACAAGTGTAAAAGATGTAGGTGTGCATTATATCATGCAGGTATAAAAGTTGTGCTTTATATCACAGAGATATTAAAGGTGTTTGATATCGCACAGGCGCTTTGTCTCACCTGCGGTCCATGTCCAGGTACATGCGCTCGGCCTCCTCAAAGCGCCCGAAGTAAGCTGCCACCTCCGCTTGCTTCATGCTCTCACTCTGCAGGTTGCCCAGGCGCTTCACCAGCTCTATGCCCTGGTAGTCCTTACAGCGCACAAAGGCCTGCTCCGCAGTCTTCAAATCCAGCTTCTGCAGTGCCGCTTCAGCCAGGAGCCGCCTGGGTGTGGAGCAGAGGGGCCTGGTTTAGTGCTCTCCCAAACTAATAATGGTGCTGCACCATTGAAAACACTGATAAACATTTAGTATGGTACAGTTGGTCGGAAAGGAAAAAATCAAATTATCACAATATGTTTGATTTAATACCTCGATATCAATATTGTGACAATATGGTAAGATGATGATTGTTGCTTGCCTAACATCTTCACATGTAAGATTTTTGATAAATCATTATTAGTAATTTGAATATAATGACTAAGCAGGTAGAGGTAAATGACAGAACAGCTCAAACAGTCTACCAACCCCTTTATGCAGATTTAAATCCAGCTAATCCTTGCCTTTATGTGCAGAACCTCTATTTGAGGCTTTATGACTCAGGTTTGGACTCAGTTGTTCACAAGGATGGAGCGAGGTTCACCACTTTGTGAACAACTGTGTGAGCAAATAGTCCAACAGTTGAAGAACAATGTTTCTCAATGTGCAATTGCAAGGAATTTAGGGATTTCATCATCTACAGTCCATAATATCATCAAAAGATGCAGAGAACCCGCAGAAAGCTCTACACATAAGCGGCAAGGCCAAAAACCAACACTGAATGCCCGTGACCGTCGGTCCCTCAGGCGGCACTGCATTTTTCACTTTGTAAAATGAATACAGAAAAATCGAAAAAAAATTACAAAATCACTCAGTCACATTCCAGTACACCCGTTTCGTGTGGTACAGTTTGTTACATGGTTCGATGCACAAACTAACTTCGCAAGTGTCACATCTGAACTGGGACTCGCGGCGAACTTTGCTCTTGGAACAGACGACGCACTGTTTCCGCGGTTTTTGGGTTTTTGCCGTGGGTAGATGGCTCTCCAAGAGGTGTCGTCCAAGGAGTCTGTTCTGAGCTGGCGACTCCCAACATTCTCTTCGCCAAACTCACATCTTCAGCTCAGGATACGCACCCAATGAGGGATCAGGTACTTCATTAGTCTGACCCAATATTGGTACAAAATCATTCACGGCAATCTCCCCACAGCCATTGCATATTGATACCACACACCATCCAGCATACCCATCCGCGAATACGTGGTTCCCGGCCACTGGAACAGATCGCCTGCACGCACATATGCGGGTCCCGCCTGACCGGCTGGTATGTATTGCATATACGCCGGTCATTTGAGCAGTCAGTCGAATACAAAACTGTACGCAAAAGGTTACAAACCAACATCGTTCTGTAAAAAATATTACTGTGTGGGCTCAGGAACACTTCGGAAAACCACTGTCAGTTAACACAGTTCGTCGCTACATCTTCAAGTGCAAGTTAAAATTCTACCATGCAAAGCGAAAGCCATATACCAACAACACCCAGAAACGACACCGGCTTTTCTGGGCCCGAGCTCATCTGAGATAGACTGACGCAAAGTGGAAAAGTGTGTTGTGGTCTGACGAGTCCACATTTCAAATTGTTTTTGGAAATCATGGACGTTGTGCCCTCTGTGCTAAAGAGGAAAAGAACCATCCAGATTATCAGCGCAAAGTTCAAAAGTCAGCATCTGTGATGGTATGGGGATGTGTTAGTGCCCATGGCATGGGTAACTTGCACATCTGTCAAGTTACCCATTAATGCTGAGAGGTACATACAGGTTTTGGAGCAACATATGCTGCCATCCAAGCAACATCTTTTTCAGGGGACGGCCCTGCTTATTTCAGCAAGACAATGCTAAGCCACATTCTGCACATGTTACAACAGCGTGGCTTCTTAGTAAAAGAGTGTGGGTAACAGACTGCCTGCCTGCGGTCCAGACCTGTCTCCCATTGAAAATGTGTGACACATTTTGAAGCGCAAAATACGACAGGGGAGACCACGGACTGTTGAGCAACTGAAGTTGTACATCAAGCAAGAATGGGAAAGAATTCCACCTACAAAGCTTCTGCAATTAGTGTCCTCAGTTCCCAAACGCTTACTGAGTGTTGTTAAAAGGAAAGGTGATGTAACACAGTGGTAAACATGCCCCTGTCCCAGCTTTTTTGGAACATGTTGCAGGTATCAACTTGAAAATGAGTATTTCCAAAAACCAGTAAAGTTTATCAGTTTGAACATTATATCTCTTGCCTTTGTGGTGTACTCAATTTAATATAGCTCGAAAAGGATTTGCAAATCACTGTATCATCTGTTTTTATTCAGGTTTTCCACAATGTCCCAACTTCATTGGAATTGGGGTTTGTAGATTAAATAGCTATAAGTCTTGCCACAGTTGTGAGAAGGGACAATAAATGCAAGGAGTGAGAATTTTCAAATCTGTTCTGTTTTTCATTTCATGCATTTTTTCTGGAGGGCTCGCAAATGATGGAAAAAATGAATGCTGAATTTTGAAAGAGACCACTTTATGCATTAGTAATAGTAACATTGTGTATTTATGATAATAATATGAAATAGGAGACTTTGAGAGTTGAGAGACAACATGGGAATTTATTGTGTACATTTAGTTATTTCCTAAGTATCGTTTCACAACTGTAGTCACGTTCATGAGTATGTACGGCTTTATTATTGCTGCGATAAGGTAAGATTTTTTTCATCATCTATACATATTATTAAGAGCCATTCCATGAGAAAATGGCACTTTTTGAAGAAGTTCAGGAGTTGACCCCCCTGGAATTGAATGAAACTTGGCACATAGGCACTTACGGGCGTCTCACGGAAAAAGCAAAATTTTTAGGTCCGTATCTCACTTTGCCTGCTGGTGGCGCCACCTGGAAGCCACTAAAGTGGCTCAGTTTTGCTGTTGACACCACATTTTATATGAACTATCATGACTTAAGCGTACACAGTACCAAATACGTTATACTTTTATCATGACCTTTGACACTTCAAGTTCGGTTAGACATCAGTACCACATCAGCGCCAAGCTGGGTAACTACGTTATTGAGCCAGAATTATTTGAAAAATAACAATAAAAATTGAAAATGGAAATGGGAATAAAATAATATCCCAGACATATACCAATATAGAATGCCTTAATATGTGTTTACTCACAACAAGACTATCATTTTCTGTGAATAGTACCTTGGTATCTTGCTGGGTTAGTGCAATGGATGGCCGGAAAGATGGTCGAAATTGATTTTGGTGCGTGTTTACAGTATATTTTCTCAGTAACCCAGATATGTACTGTGGTGGTAAATGCCATTTGTTGTGCTTTTGGAACTCTATTTTTAGGAATACCAAGTATTTCTTTGGTATTATCGACAATTGAAGACCTGGGTGCAAGAAGTACTTAAGTCACATTTTCCAAAAGATGAGCTGACACTACTACCATAAAGTAGAGTGTCATGTGCATCGTTTAAAGCCAAAAAATTCCAAATGTAAGCACTCAAGTCCTCAATACTGATATACGGCCTTCCCTGAATCTACTGAATTTTAGTGCAAGAAGTACTCAAGTCCTTGACGTCATCGGGAACAAGTGCCTAAGTCCATGACTGTCCAATCAGCTGCTGGTATGTGTCATGTGACAAGCGTAGCAAAAATGACTGTTCGGCAATCAGAAAATGATTGAAACGGCATTTGTGTAGTAAAAGTACCGAAGTCCATGCATTTTATGGCAATAAGTACCGAAGTCCAGGCATTTTATGGTCAGAAGTACCAAAGTCCTAAACTGATTTTCTTGTTTTTTTTAAGTAATAAAGCATTATTTTTCCACAAAAACGTATCTGTCTACTTTGTATAACCCCTGGGACTAGCAGCAGGCGCCACTGAATGTTATCTTTTAAAAAAAGTATCTGCAGCATGTTTTCAAAACTTTGACCCTTAAAGGAGCAATATGTAAGAAATGTATGTTGATTAATCATGAAATGGCCCTGATATATCACCAGATATTAAGGAATGGTGTTAATTTCAAATACTTATATCACTGACAACAGTAGTCCAGCCAGAATATTCTCATTACAAAAGCGAAGTTGCAGCCCACAACTAATGTTTATGTTGTCATTTTGTGTTTTGGCCTGCTGCGCCGCCCTCCACCTATCTCCCAATCACAAAGTCAGTAGCATTTTGGCATCCAGGTTGCCAGTTACCACTGAGCTGCAGCTACTAGCGTTTCAGAGCACAAATGTCTGACATTACCAAACCTAAAAGACCTCGTTATGATTCCGAAATACGTCGTGACAAAGTCAGAAACAAAACAAGGATCTATATAGAACATGCCTTTGAAAGATGGAGATGGCTGAAAGCAGATAAGAATTTGAAGACCGATGCCGAAGTTGCTAATTTTCTCCTGGGCAGGTAAGATTCAGCTAATTCTATTTAATGTAGGCAGGGACATTTCAAATATTCTCTACAGTTGAATAACGTTATGCATGTTCGTTCATGGTACGTTAGTACATATGCAGGTGGGTCATCAAATTGACTAGGTAACAAATTGTTTGAGAAATAAAGGTAACCATGGCTCTCCATTGCTAAGATTAGCAATGCATTATTAGTCCGTTTCTCTGGCTTTATGTTGAGACGCTGTGGAAACCGTTCCAACATTAGCACAGCCATTATGGCAATATGAAATGTAACTGAGACAGTATATCGGTCAAATGAGTCCTCATTCATTCTTTACGAATATTACAGTATGGACTTCTGTGGGCTATCCACACAGAAGAGTGACGGGCAAGTTGACCAATATGACCATTGCTAAAGTTAGTCATTAGTCTCGATCTTTTCAGAACTGAACTGTACTGTACTGAACTGAACTGAACTGAACACAACCCTGTCAGAGCAAATCATTGGTGATATTGAAACGTAGCCATGGTAGCTCCGTGTAGTAGACGTTCTTGCTGGATCCGGCAACCTAGCTGGCAACCTCTCGTCTGGGGGAGAGGAGGAGGGGATACTGCGCTCTACACTATTTTGAATGTGATTGCACTACCAGTTTTGGCCACAAACTTACAGATTGCTCCTTTAATATCTCAAAAGTGTTATTTTGTGACTAAAGTACTTCTTGCACCCAGGTCTTCAATTTAAAGCTAGACAAAGCCAAAGTTGGAGGAAAACGCAAAACAGACCATTTCATAGCAGACTGTGCCTATGTTTAGGTGACATTATTTTGTTGACCCAGCAAGATAGCAAATCTAAAGTTCTCTGGGCACATAGTCCCTTTGGGGTACATGACAGCATTGTTTTTGAATTGCGATACACACAACTAGTTTTCTCTGAAAATGAAGAGTTTAGCTTAGCACTATGCTGAGTGGATGGCTATCTGACCAAAGGTGGCACTCTAAGGAGCTAAACTTCTACTGACCTAATATTCCATATTCCCAGACATATAATAAAATTCTGTCTTCTGACATATATAAAGTACATGCACAGATATACATAAAATTTGTAAACTCTTTGGTATAAAGCTGGGTTGGTTGTAAATTGGAAAAGAATGCTGTTGGCGATTGGAGCGTTGTGTCAACGTGCAAGAATCTTACCACTAGTCAGTACAGTGTACAGTTTTGTAGTGTTGGTGCGTTTTCAGAAAATAACAAATGCTCAGCATTTTTCCTTTGCTATTAGAATTAGTGAGCAGGTTTCAGTGTTAATTCTAGGATTTCCCAAGGCCAGGGTGCTTAGGTAAGAAAAAGGGCACAGCAGTCGCTTCGAGCGAGTGGTTGTCCTGAAAAAGACCACAGAGTTCATAATAAGCAAGCAGCAGCCTGCCAAGATAAGGGCAGTTCATTTGTAGTGGTAACCTGCATGTCCTCATTCCTAACACCAGCCCATGATGTCTAGCCTACGGGATGCCCGCTGGGTTGGAGGGCTGGGTTTCTTTTTCAGACTTCCCATTTTGGTGCGTACCAAGCTGTGGGTGTTGATACAACTATTGTGCCATATAGGCTGTAGCCAGCTATTTAATTCAGAGACAGACAAGCTCACTATCAGCGGGCCGTAAACCGCCCTGTAGAGACCCAGGGTCTAGTGCAGTAGGGCTTGCCTAGGGCTCAACTGGCTCCAAGGGTAACATCGACCCAGATCGAACGAAGAAGGCCTTGGATAGCTGCTCAGGGCCAAGGCCAAGGAGCACCTCTGGCACGCACCACCAGGTGCCTCCAACCCACAGTCCAATTCCAAAAACACTGAGGGATCGAGCAAGTCACATGCTGGGTTGACGTCATTTCACTTTGGATAACATGAAAAGTATAAAACAGTTTTAACTTTTGTACTAAACCTTCTGTCTTCATGTACATGGTTGTGTGACTAAGATTCTTTTTCAGAGTTCAAATCATGGACTGTTATTTTATACAAGTGTACGTATACTGTTGATGCATGTCTGTATACATACTTATGGTGGTACTCCTTTTACATTAGTTGTTTTTTGGCGTTTATTTATTTATTTATTTATTTTTTTGGACTGGTCATGTTTTATGACTTGCTGTACATTTCTGACTGAGCTATACCCATACTTGCAGGGCTTGAATTATTTTGAAAATGGGTGCACTCGTGCGTGTTTAGGTGCACAGTCTAAAACTTGCTTACTTCAATAAAAAAAAAGCCGCTTTGCAGCAGAACAAAATGAATAAACAAATATTCTTAAACTCAGATTCTTTGATATGCCATAGGACTACTGTAAATTTGCAGTGGTGCAACAGGTTAGGATTATTGGTGGGATAAGATTTTATTAAAATCATGCTGTATATAAGAAAAATAATGGAAAAAATACAAAAAAAAAGAAGAAATCAGTAAAACTGAGTGGACTATTGTTACTTATCACAGTCAGATAATATTCAATCTATAACTTAATTTCACTTTGTTTGACTTGGCCGAAAAACTAAAGTAATTTTCCACAGCTCCATCATAAGATCTCAAATAGCCTCAATAGCAGCAACAGTGCTGCTTGTTGCTGTTTTTATATTTTTACATTCTTCATAACTCAGTAAGACCCTCTCCTCCTAGATAATATTTAATCTCAAAGTTTTTTTTTATGTAAGATTTTATTAATCACCCAGCAGCCACTTACATTACATCCAACGAGTAAGTGCATACATCAACCAACGAGAATGGATCTTCAAACATGAATCTCAATTACAATTCCCCAAGTGTCTACCCGAGTACGCGCGTGCATAATTTCAAGTGTCCACCCAATCAGTGTAAAACGTCATTTATTTCTCCCGTTAGGACGCAGTACCATTGGTGCGAGTCGTGGTCTGTGCTGGCGGCGCCCCCTGGTGCCGCGGAGGGCAGATGTCCCACAAACTCCCTGATCCTGGATCAGGGAAAGTCTTTGATGAGAAATATACATTACGCGATCAGCCAATGTTAACACATACGCGGCGTCAGACCAAACGTGTTCCGCAGTCTTGTAGTCCCATCGAATTTGTCATTAATTCTCGTCCCTTACCGATAAAATTTATCATTCCAGGTAAGGGTGAGCGCATTTGTAGAAAGAGGATTTATTTCGGGGGCAGATATTTGCTAGATGCACGCAGTGCATCCGACTTTAAATTTTGGGTGCACCTGCCGAAAACCGGGTGCATACGTGCACCTATGCACCCGCTATTTCGAGCCCTGCAGTCTTGGTAATAACACATGTATTGTGCGTTTGTAATGCTCACAATCACCACCAGTTTACAACCAATAGAGTTTTATGCCAAAGGGATTACAAATTTTATGTATAACTGTGCATGTACTTCATATATTTCAAAAGGCAGAACTTTGGTATATGTCTGGGAATACGGAATATTAGGTCGGTACAACATTAGCTCTTTAAAGCACCACCTTTAGTCAGAAAGCTATCTACCCAGCATAGTACCACACCAAACTCTTCATTTTCTCAGAAAACTAGCTGTGTGCATCACACTTAAAAAAACATTTCTTTGGTACATTGCTGGGGAGAGCCAGTACACAGCGCCCCCTGAGGGTGAAATTTTCGGACTTCTGATGTTGAATATCAACTACACTGAAAATACTACCATTGAGATTTTACAAATGCTGTAATGTACCCCAAAGGGACTGTGTATCCAGAGAATTTTAGATCTCTATCTTGCTGAGTAAACAAAATAATGTCACCCAAACATAGGCACAATCTGTTATGAAATGGTCCGTTTTGAGTTTTCCTCCAACTTTGGCTCTTTCTAGCTTGAAAGTGTAGATACTACCAAAAAAATGCTTGGTATTCCTGAAAATAGAGTTCCAAAAGCACAACAAATGGCATTTACCACCACAGTACATATCTGGGTTACTGAGAAAATATACTGCAAACATGCACCAAAATCAATTTCGACCATCTTTCCGGCCGTCCATTGCACTAACCCAGCAAGATGCCAAGGTACTATTCACTGAAAATGATAGTCTTGTTGAGAGTAAACACATAATAAAGCATTCTAGATTGGTATATATCTGGGGTATTATTTTACTCCCATTCCCATTTTCAATTTTTACTGTTATTTCTCAAATAATTCTGGCTCAATAACGTAGTTACCCAGTTTGGCGCTGATGTGGTGCTGATGTCTTTCCAGGCTTGAAGTGTCTAAGGTCATGATAAAAGTATAACATATTTGGTACTGTGTATCCTTAAGTCATGATTGTTGATGTAAAATGTAGTGTTGACCTCAAAACCAAGCCACTTTAATGGCTTTCAAGTGGCGCTACCGGCAGGCAAAGTAAGATACGGACCTAAAAATTTGGCTTTTTCCGCGAGACACCCGTATCTACCTATGCGCCAAGTTTCATTCAATTCCAGGGGGTTCAACTGCGCATCAAATGTCAATCTCTCATGGAATGGCTCTTAAATATTCCCTGGTTTCTTCTGAGGCAAAATATGTCAGTCCGGTAGCAGATCAGCTTTAAAGGGAGACATGATTCATGCAACATCTATACCGCCGTTTCAACCTCAGAAACTGCCATCTTTTAAAAAGTTCTTGGGCACCACCCCCTCATGAATATTCAATATACACTGGTGTGCTCCAGGAACAATAGACCCTTTTGGTTTAAGGGCGGTTAAAAGCGAGATTTGGAGTGCGCATGCTCTTTGCAGACTATGTGGGGCAGAAGATGCACAAATCCTATTTTAAAAGGTGGGGAATTATAAGTTCATTCGCTTTCCCCATGGCAAAAGGCAGTTTACAGCATGGATTCGGACTATAAACAAGAACATTTTTCGTTCGGGAACATTTTAGGGTGTGCAGCGTACATTTTGTGTCTGGATGGCGAGATTAAGAATTCTGTATTTAAAGCTGTAGTATACGATTTGAAAGTTTGATCATTATTAATAACCTCATTTAGATGGTGGTTAAGGTCCTATAGTACAATCTACACAATGTAAAGAGCAAAAAAAAACGAAAAAATCCATTCACTCTAGTGGCTGCAGGGCTGCAGAGACGTTGACCAATGTAACGGTGAAGCCCCACTACACACGGAAAATCCGCATGCCATCCGCACCGTCCAGCGGAGTTGCTCGTTTATGGGCGTATCTTGTCTGCTGGCTTGTGGGCGTTTCAGACAATATGTCATCAAATAGAATCCATTCCCGCTGGATTTTGATTTTTATGCTGTTGTTTTAAATACAGAGTTGATGGGTTTAACAGAATAATAATGTAGCTAAACTGTGACGGCCTGATACATTTAAATTAATCATGTCAGATACCCTGAAAAGATACGTTCATGTCGCCTAGTTGTAAATCCTCGGTTACGATAGTGAGCCACGAAGCTCAAAACGGCATTCACCATGTTAAATTGAACAGTAATGTAACGCTGTAATTATGATAAGTGAAAATGCGATTTGTATCTAGGCCTACTTAACCACGGCTGAACATTTGCACAGGAACTTTTTATACCATTTAAAACTGATATAAGATAGCCAGCTGGCTAGTCAATAACAATTTCTGCTTGTTGTTGGTCCCTGATAAAAAGTTCCCCCGCTCATTTTCAAGCGAAAGAGATTGCTTCACGCTGCACGGGAACCGTATTCATTTCAATATGGCTTGAAAATTTCATCTTCGTCCCCTCCCACTTTCCCGCACCGGAGCCCGGCTTGTATCGGATGGTATCCCAGAATGCATCGCGCACCAAAACGCACGCATGCCATAGAAAATGAATGGGATGCGGAGGAGTGCGGAGATTTCCCGTGTGTAGTGGGGCTTCACCGTAAGCCATCCGGCCGGATGGCTTACATTGGTCAACGTCTCTCTCCTACTCTCATCCAATCCCTTCGCTCTAGTTGACACTCCCCCGAGAGCTTGCACTGATTCCCGTGCTCCGAGTTCCGCCTCGTCCCCGCCCCCTTCCGCGTTTACGTTTTCCGTCTGTTTACTGCCGACCACCTTGTTGGTCTGGTAGAGGGGGGTGTGTCTGGGAGTCTCCACGCGGACGGCCACACGTGCTCGGTGGGAAGGATCAGGGAGCACAGAGGGGAGGGGTGTGTGGGCAGTATGCTTTTTTCAAATTTTTCTCAACGTTTCAATCTTTCTCAACTGATCCTCAGATCGTATACTACAGCTTTGACCTACTCCAAATATTGATTGATGTTTAGGTACCCAGAGAAACATTAGGATATGAAAACACGCAAGCGTACGTCCAGTTAAGGAAATTTAGAGTTTAGTTTCAAGAGCTGCTATTCGTGTCAGTTGCATGTCGTTAACGGCGGCTGTCGTGTCACTGATGACACTGGGTTGCTACGGCAGGCGCTGCATATGCATTCGCGATATTAAATATTAACGTTAAATTCTAAACCCCCTTTCTCACTGATAAAACTCCACTAAAACATATTGGCGCCCCCCTTTTAAAATCCTTCTGGCAAATAAAAAGCCGGAAAAAAGAGGAGGCTGAATCCGATATTCTTTTCCCCCTGACGATATAGCTAGACTAAGCTCTATTACTTTTCTCCTACAAACTGAAAGCATTGACTTCTTCAGAGCAACAGAGATTTGAGAGACTATTTCGGCGAGATACTGTCAAGGCAAGTCCTTGACATTGTTATTTTCAGCACAGATGAAAATCCAAAATCAACTGTGTAGCGTTCAGTCAAACAGTAATGATATGGCCTTGTAGCCTATTTTACATGTGTACCTGCTCACTTATCCATGTTAAGAGGCGATTAGGATCATGTGTGCTTGCCGGTTGTTTTGAACAATGCAAATTCGTCGCAAGAACACTGTAGCCATTAGCTGACTTCAGGCGTGGGACCCAATCATAGTGGTGTTAATGACATTATTTCACGTCCACAAAACTAACTGGCCAGCAAATGCCACTTAGTTGGCTATATATAGCAAATAATTATGAAATCGAAATAACAAGGAAACCGAATTATTATTGCAAGCAGCGAAATGAAAACCACACCTACACTTAGCTCTGAGGGGCTAAGTTCTGTAATATGAGCCCCTCAGACTTACCTAGACTGAAAACGTCTATGGCACCAACACTCCCCCTTTGGCTTGATATTTTTTTGCGTAGAGTTTAACATCTACTTAAAGTCGTATATAGCCTATAGAATCGAACAAAGCCAGTCCCTTTTCAAAATGTGGATACAAAAACTGGACACTGCAAAACAATAACACCTTGAACAACAAAAGATTTAACAATTATTTGACGATTAGTGGGCCAACTTCAATAACTTATAATATCAACCAGTACCTTAACTATATTTCTCCGATCAGATCGCTCTTTCCTTTTGGCTTGCGTCAGTGTGAGATCCTTTCGTTTGTTTCCCGAGCGAAGCCAACATTATTTGGGTCAACGAAGTCAGGCCAGCCATGATAAAATCAGTACTGCAGACACTAGTGTCATCATTCAGGACAAAGTTTTTCCGATTTATAGCACGAATCCACGCCTGTCGTTGTCTCTTGCCACGGGGAACACGAAAAAACCTTATATCCCCGTCTTTATGATACCGGTTTATGCATCTCTCTATGCAACAAATAGCCACTATATTTCCTTTTGCCCCACATCAGCTATATGGGGCATGCGCGCGCGGACTTCCGGCCTTAAACCAAACTGGTCTATTACAGAACCATTTAAATGCCTGCTCATTGTCAGAAAAATTGCTTTCATTTACTGTAATGCATCCTTTAAAACCATAAAAAGACAAAACATTCAACATAATAATTATTAAATGATTAAATATTAAAAATATCAAAAATCTTTGACAATATCTCGTCATACATCACGATTTTAATAAAAGATTGATATTGCCGAGACTTACAGCAGGGCAGTTGAAAGTGGGAAAGGACAGCTACAGGTGACATTACTGTTTGTAATGCAATGCAAGAGCTGTGGCTGAGGTGTATGAATGGGACAACAGAGAGTTGGTGGCTCAAACCCCAGTGTAGCCAACTGTATGTCCCTTTTATTAAATAATTGTTATAATAGCAGTGAGTATTGCTTGCTTCTGTTTTGAACACGACACAAGAACTGAGTTTTAGCAAGCATTGCCAAGCTTTACTGGGAACAGCTGGGCAGACACACAGGAATTCCACTCCATTGACAACCAGTCACCACACACATTGACAAAACGCATACATCCATACTGTGAGAAATGGTTCAACAGGTTATTTCTGATTGTCGAAAGAGCTCAGTGACACCACACTAGACACACTCTTCTACCCCCCCCCGTACGGCGGTAAAACATAGTGTGCATGAACAGTAGCACTGCTTTCTAGTTTTACGAGCTGTTAGTAAACTCGGCCTCGTGGAAAACGCTCAAAGGAAGCCAGAGTTACATGTGGAGCTTCTGGATTCCAGAACCCTGACCTCTGACCTCTGCTTCACTGTGCGTGACCAGGTCTGTAGTGTCTGCATTCCTGTTGCAGAAACACCAACCCTGCATTCGGCCTTGAAAGCTCTCACTTTCCCAGAAATCTCAACCGCACCACTGATCCAACTCTAATCTTTCCCTGTTGAAAATGTAAAATATTAAGATACAAGCCTTTCAATTGAGACAGCCCTGGGATATCTTTGCGCTCACTCTTCATGATCTATATTCTGGTGTATATACGCAATCACAGAGAGTCAAGGCTCTTCCTACATAGAGGGCTCCTATATTATCCAGCGGATGAGAAATTCCAAGAGACTTCCCCCAGGGTCAGCATTTTTTTATGATAGATTTAATTTTATGATAGATAGAGTACCAGCAGGAATTATCAGCATCTTCTTACGAAACAAGAGCCTTTTTCAGTCCGTCATGATTTAGGGAGTTATTTCGGCATGTCTTGGACATTATGTGCATTGCCAAATGAGAGTCCCGGGATGATCGTCCCCCTCCGACGGTTCGGGGTTCGTCATTTTATGTTTAGCACATTTTTGATAAGCAGGAAAATGCGCCCTGCCCACCCCCATCCTCCATTGATGCTTTCCGTTCTGCAGGGCTCGTCCATGCAGCTTTCGCAAACCGCCGAATTCCGTCGCGAGCTGTGAGAATTGACAAGTGGAGCTCAAATCCAGCCCCGGCCATGGGGAGCTCCCATCAATAACGGCCATCGCTGGCGAAAAACAGCGCTGTAAATCCCTGAATTCAAACACCAGCCTGTCAACCGCAGCTGAAACAGCAGGCACTGGAGCATTACGTGGCCCATTCAACCTTTCTCTATCATTTGTAAACAGCAGTCTGTAAATATTTGGACAGTTGCATTATATTTAAAATGAGCTACATTTCCTACATGGGTCACATGATGAAGATGCCAGCATCCATAAACTAAAGGGAACAATTGCTACTTTAACCTCACCTTCAGAGTTTTCAAGTTCTGTGAGCAGGTTAGCAGTGCAAATTTAGCAAAATCTATGTCCAAATATTTATGGATAGCAAGGCCCGTTTATATCCGCAGCTCCAAGAAAAAATCAGATTTAAATGTATACACATTGTAATGTCTTGTATACTTGAAATGCTGCCCATGGGGTTTAAATCCATGTTAAAATCCAATGTTCTTCATGTCTTACCAATCGTTGACGCACAAGACGCGTCACGCGCCAATTTCGACAGCTAATTTTTCCCCCTCCGGGCCATCATCGTCTCCTTCTTCATCGCCATCAAATGGACCATAAACCGGGACTTGTTTGGGCAAACACATCTGTGACTGGCGGCCCCCTGTGTGGTGAGGTGCATGTGGGTGGCCGAGTCTAGCGCACGTGATCCGTGAAGCAGCTGCACCATCACGTCTGTTTACCCGTCTCTGTGAGGAGGCCTTCGAGCTTCGCTCCGTCTCCAACACCAGCTGTGGGCTTCCCTGTGGCTCACATCTCCCTCTCTCTTCTAATACCAGTTATAAGCTCTGATTTTACATTGTAGCACTAGTCAGTTTTAAGGCTAGTTTAATATTAGGCCAGTACCCGTTCGTGACGGGGAGCTTTACACCTGCGAGCGCAGTGGCATAGCCAGAACTGAAAATTGGTGGGGCACAGAACATCCCTTTACAACAATTATTAGTCCTGGCTTGGTCTCAATCATTTTCCTTTATTAACACATTTTCCAATTATAATAATAATCCATTAGCAATCAAAGTCACAGCTCCTCTCTCCATGCGATCTATTGGCCAGTTTAATACCAGGCAAGTTTAATAGTGGGTCAGATAAATATTAGGTCAGTTTAAAACTAGGTCAGTTTGATATTAGCTCAGATAAATACTAGGTCAATTTAAAATTAGGTCAGTTTAAAACTAGGTAAATTTGATATGAGGTCAGATAAATATTAGGTTTAATAGTGGGTCAGTTTCATACTAGGTCCGTTAAATATTATTCCAGATTAATACTAGGCCATTTCACTATTATCAATTTAATACCAAGTCAGTTTATTACTAGGTCAGTTTAATACAAGGTCCATTCAAGGGGAAACTGGCTGATGGTGTCGCGGTGGGGCACTTCCTGTTAAGGCTTACAGGAAGTGGATCACAGTAAATGCTGATTACAAGTCCTGTTCTCAACCTTTAGATGAGAGCGATGCCGTTGAGTTCTAGCGGTTTACTGGTGAATTAGGTATTGTAAACAAGAAACAGATGACCCATGACAGCTACTGCATGTGATAATTAACACTGTGGGATAATTGCCCAGCTCTCTGATCAAGCATGGCAAACTGCAGAGAAAATAACCTATAACAGGGTCATATAAGGCAAAAAGCACTGTAGTGTAGCCAACAGAGGCTAATAACAGAGCTTTCCTGCACAGGTAACAAGAGCTACCTGCAGAGCCAACAGGGGCTACCTGCACAGTTAACAAACGTCACGTATATGACCTTTACAGAGTCAACAAGGCTACCTGTGCAAGTCACAGAGCCTATCTTGAGCATGTTACAGAGGCAACCTGTGTGCTAAAGAGAGGCAACCAATGCAGCTGACAGAGCTTAACTGTGTAGCTGACAGGGGCTACCTATATGGCTAACATGAGCAACCTGTATTCCTCACAGGGGCTACCTGAGTAGCTTACAGGACCTACCTGGGTAACTTACAGGGGCTACCTGTGTGGCTAACAGGAGCTGCCTGAGTGGCCTACTGGGGCTATTTGTGTGAATTACGAGGGCTACCTGTATGACTGACAGGGGCTATCTGTGCAAGCAACATGGCAGGGCATACTTACCAGAGTCTGGGATGAGGGTTATCCTCAATGAATTGAGAAGCGTCCTCAATCCCCACTTTCTCTATGAGCGCGCGGCTGTCCCTCAGGGAGCGGATCTCAAAGTTGATGAGGTAATCCTTATTGGGTCTGTCAGGGTCCTAGAGGGGTTAGGGACCAAAGAGCAGCCACATTACCTGCTTTCAAAGCACTAGAACACACAACAGTAGTGCCTGCACACCCTTTAACAGAGGCTCAACAGAAGCCTAAAGAAAATGACATTTTTAACCCTAATTTTTAACCCCTAGCTCAAGGGCCCAACAAGGGCCCAACAGCTGAGTTCTTGCCAACAACATCTCTACTGATGCAGACAAGCCCCACTGATACTTGAACTAGCAACTCCACAGTTGCCAAGCAACGTACCACTAGGCTATCCAATTTCTAAAATGTAGATATTGTACTTTACTGTCTTTATCAGTACATTTTATAATCTTTATAATTACATATAACAAACAAAATATTGCCATTAAACGCTAAATAAAAATGAATCTCTGTCTGCTTTCGGCATATAAGCTCTATTGCAGAGATGCACTACAACACAATTCACATTAATCACAAAGGAAGACATTAAAACGGTCATAAGAAAGATTAGATGTAGAAACCCAAGCTGAAAATAACATTTTACTGTGCCAGGCATTTCTCCTACATGTACAGAAGTGCATTCCTAGTGTTAAAGTAAAAACAAAGTCACTACTACCTTCAGGATTTCATCCAGCAGGACAGACTTTATTTCCAGGTCCTCAAAGTTGCATATGTATCCAGACGTCTGGATCGGCTCCTGCAGTAATGGCAGAAAGAAAATTAAACACAGCTCCTGGTGGCATTAGATAATTTACTACCTCAAACACACAGGCCTACAGACATGTTCCCATGCAGGAAGCCAAGGAAAACATCCACATTTTGACAGCACTTCAAAGGCAGTGGGAGACAAGAGATTTAATTCAATAAAGGAAAAATCCTTCAGATCAGAATGTATAACGATCTAAACTGTTCACACCACACAGATTAAGATCAAAGGCCATAGTAAAAGAGACAGTGGATCCATTTCATGCTGTCAAATGATTTGTCACATAAACCAATTAAAAAGAGATTGAGATAAAATAATCTCTTGTTTTCTGCAATGCTCAAAATCAACTTTTATTACCAGACTTTTATGATGCACAATCTCCTTAGAAAATCAACAAGTAATTATTTGTAATGACAGCAATTCAGGAATTTTTAAATGCATTTTGTAGAATTCTATTCCATGATCCAAGTCCTGTTAAGTGCCAGGTACTTCACCTGAAGTTCCCCCGGAGAGAAAGGATTGGATTCTACTCAACAAATGTTCCAAACAGAACAGTACACACTCTGAGGATAGCTGAAGCAAACAAGGATAAACCTTCAAATCCAACATGTCAGCAAGGGCTGGGGGCCAATATTATTTATGAAAACCTCAGCGCTCTTACAGTGGCTGAACACACTCTTCCAGGAGATTATTTGCAGAGGCCAGTGGAGTGTCAGAGGTGACGCACATTACACTCGTTACATCCAAGAGGTGCGTCAAAGCACATGCATCACTGACTCCCTCATAGTTCAGTCATTTTGCTGACATTTTCATTCAATGCAATTGAGTTACAGTTGATCAGGCTGAGCAGGGGCCAATCCCCTCAGGAGTAATGTGAGGTGAAGGGCCTTACTCAATGGGGCCCCATAGCTGCACTGTTCTCAGTGTGGCCACACTGGGGCTTAAATGATAAACGATCCAGATGTGCATTCAGGATGGCAACTGTTACCTAAATGTCACTTAATGATCAGCTACAGATTCAAAAGTTTTTCTTCCACAAACATTAGCTAACCTTAACAAACATGTGTCGTGATAAAGACAGAAAAAACGGCTGTCGATACGGAAGATACCGAGAGAACGAATCATTTGGATGCTATAATTCACTGCACTTCATGGCAGTGTTCGAATTTTGTGATGGATATACAGCAATATTTGTCGTGTCAGGAAGAGTGTCATAAGTGAAGTTTCCAACATCGAGGAAGGTGATACAAAAACAAACACACATAGTGGCTTTCATTTTTGTTTAAAAGCTGCACATGACAAAGTAATGATCTGAACAGAATGTTCATATTCAAGTGCAACTGTCGGTAGCCGAAATAATCAAACCCATGGCTTGTTGAAAGCATGTCAGTTCCCACATAAGTACACTACCCACCAGACGATAGGCTGCCATAAGCCTGTTTGCCAAATCACATTTCTCAAAGACTGAATACTGCTGGTTTTTCACCCTCTCTTTACCTGGGAGTCAGGGGCCACCGGACCAATCAGTAGCAATAATTGTTCACTTAAAGGAAAAGTTCACCCAAAAATGAAAATTCACTCATCATCTACTCACCCCAAGGCAAATCAAAGGGTCCATGAATTTCTTTATTCCTCCAAACACCTTTGGAGTTACACAGAAAAACAGCATTGAAGACAAATCCAAATCAATTGAAGTCATTGGAGACCACTTTTCAAGCGTAAAAAACAACATTTAAAAAACACAAAATGCCTCCATACTGCTCGTGCGGCGAAATCCAAGCGTCCGTAAGCCCAGACGTAAAAATTTGACTTGTAAAGAAGTCTTTTCACGATATTTTTAGCCTTAATGTCCAATCTTGCCACTTAGCTAGTAGCCTTGTTCATTTTCACGGAAGAAGTTCAAAATTCAAGACCTCTAGCTACAGTGGCAAATGAGGGCAAATATGCTGCAACGGCCCTAAACATCTCCAATTGGAGGAAAGTGCTGCAGTTTTGAATGTTCGTATTCACTGACTGAACAGCGCATTTTTATGGTCGGCCAACTTAGCGAGGTCAACTTCTTCCGCGAAAATAAACAGGGCTCTTGGCCAAGTGGCTACACTGGACATTTACGCTAAAAATATAGTGAAAAGACGTCTTTACGAGTTACATTTGAATGCTGGGGCTTATGGACACTTGGATTACGCCACACAAGCAGTATGGAGGCATTTTGTGCTTTTTAAATGTTTTTTACGCTTGAAAAAGTGGTCTCCATTGACTTCAATTGATTTAGATTGGCCTTCAATGCTGTTTTTCTTTGTAACTCCAAAAGTGTTTTGAGGAAGACAGAAATTCATGGACCCTTCGATTAGCCTTGGGGTGAGTAGATGATGAGTGAATTTTCATTTTTGGGTGAACTTTTCCTTTAATTGCCAGGAAGGAAAAAAAAAAAAAAAAAAAACCAGGGCTGGATTTGGATTTGAGATGCAGATTTGGGAATCCCCTCTATGGACCGACCCCTGGGCATTATGACCTCCCCTCACCTCTGGATCCAGGTTGCGGAATACGTACATCCGGGTCTTCTCCATCATGGCAAACAGGTCCGGGTTGTCATTGGCCCATTTCATGTCCCACACATCCTTTCGCTCAAATTTGAGGGGGTCCCCTCCCATAGCCCCTTGCTCCCCCGAGCCGTCCGCCGCCACCCGCGGCTCCAGGTCAAAAAACGTCAGCACGCCGGTAATGTCTATGATGGCCAAACGACTGGAGGGAAAAATTAACACTAATTCGAATACAAAATTAGCACTGAAATGATAATGAATCAAGCTAAATACCAATCGAGCATGTTGGGGTCACGCATTTGAAATTCACAACCAATAGGAGAATGGAACCTTATCCTGTACTTTAGTGAGTATAATCATAGTTTTAATTTGGCAATTTTTTTTCCCACAAACTGCTTTGTTTGATCCTGTCTACATAAACAACGTCTACAACAACTTTGAAACTGATGGCAGAAACTTTGTTGGCCCCAGATCAATTACAAAAAAAAAAAAATCAAGAACACTTTTGTACCTGGTATACAACAGTGGACAATAACAATATAACGCTCAATAGCAAAAACAGATCAAATTAACAGTTAAAGTCTGGGTAAAGCAAAAAAACAGTGTGTGTTCTGACTTTGCCTAACCACACAGAAATGTGTAATTAAGCACCCAGCCACATTTCAGCGATCCAAAAAAAAAAAAAAAAAAAAATGCGAAGTAAACAAAATAACGCGTCAATACTGCAAAGAAGTAAGCCCTATTCTCAGAAAAACGTTGTGGGCGTGTCCGCTAATGCTGCCCAGTCGCGAGGAGCAGCCTGTCGCAGCCGCTCTCAGTTCTCAAGTATACCACAGCCTGAGAAATGGATGCTCCAGCGAACAATTTATTAGAACAGGATGGCTGTAGCGACATGTTTGAGCCATCGAAGCTGGAATCCAGTCCAAAACCAGCAAGCACCGACTTACTCCGGAGTCAACCTTGTTCTTTGAGTCTGCAACGTAATTGTATCTCTCTTCTATTTATGCAAGTAAGCCATTTTTAGAACTAACAACCAAGCCAAATAAACTCAGGCTATCAATCAATGAATAGCCAGAATAAAACATATTTTGTCACTTTACAAGATAATTGCATTTGTCTATACAGTATTTCTCACAGAATTATTCTATTTGTGGTAGTAGCTGACAGGGGTGTTGGGTGATTTAGCCATTGAAACACCCCCGGCTGTTAACCGAGGGTCCACCTCCAGAGCATCAGTGGGGAGGCAAAATGACCATGCACTAGCTCGCTAGGAGGCGAGCATTCTTTAAACAAAGGTGAAGTTTGATTCGGAAAGAAGTATGCTGCCGCTTTTCATTTTAGTTCTGATAAACAATAACTTCATCAAATACAGACATACGGATATTTTTCAAGCAACTGATGCCATAGTAATTATCGAGATTCTAATTCACTAACTGCAGACAAAACTTTTTTCTGCCCCACGTATATCACGCCCCAGTTAAATATAAAAAAGATCATTGAAATCAGTTAGGAACTGTAAACGTCTTGGTGCATTTCTTATCCAAAAAACACCAGCGCCTCTGTTTACTGGCTACCAAGCCTGTATTTTTTACGGGTCAGTATAGCCCGGTGCTCTGTGTCAAATAAGTTGAAGTACGCAGTAACAGGCGAGGCTGTCAATTCGGCCAAGTCCCTACGGCAAATGTTACACAATTTAAAATCACGTTAATTAGTGGCACATCCTACACAATTTAGAGCATTTATGGTGGACCACCTACCTACCCAGCTAGCTACTATAGCCAATTAAAATATTTGCACACAAGGTAACTACCTTACCGGTAAGCTAACGTTATTGCTGAAGAGGGTGCCAGGAGAGGGAAAGATAAAGGCCATGTGGGAAGATAGTTGGTTCAGCTGCATTTTCCAATAACAGCGGACTACCCATGAATCCAAGTAGTTTCCAGTGAAAGTTTGTGAAAGCGCCCGGTGAAAAATGTCTACCACAAAGAGGAATGCTTGTGGTGATCCCCAGCTCTCCATGAATGTGGCTCTTCACTGAGGTTATCCACCTGTTTTTCACGTCGTTATTTTTCAGAAATTGAAATGGAGTGACTGGGTTTTTATTTTTAACTTCTTGCATTCGGGGAGGATGCATTTTCGAGATACTGACGGTGGCGCAGCTGACTTGCTAGCTAGAGAACTGAATACTGTTGACTAAACTAGCTAGCAAAATACTGAACGCCTGGTGGAAGTTCATGATAGAGCGGGTAACCACCAATGTAATGCGCTCTTAACTTTATATCGAGCTAGGGGTGCAATTATGCTAAGGATGGCCTGAGTGCACCATCGAGTCATGATTTAGCCCAGCCCAAAAGATCCGAAAAATAAAATTAGTGAAAAACTGTTTAACAGTCTAAGTCCGCAATTCAGCACTAGCTTAGTTTGCAGTCCTGTCACATGTTATCAGCTACTATTTTCTAGCATGTATAATGTATTTAGAAGACAACCTCTGATATCCCTTTACCTGTACTTTAAAGCTTGATTGTTTCGGTTCCATTGCATGTCTAACTTGAGGGCACTCGGTACAGTGCATACCTCTGCCATGCCATATTTCCGATCCTTTGGTTACAGAATATGGTCTGGATCACTTCCAAAATTAAATCAACTCTTCCTTGCACTACCATCAATCATTCAGCCAAATTTCGTGCCAAACATTTTATAACTTTCTGAGTTATCGGGTCAGAAATATCACACACACCCGCGTAAGACAGATATAGTTTAATTCTTCTGGATTCAGAATCCAGAATATGTTCCGTATCGCTTCCAAAGTTGAATCAACTCATCCTTGGGCTACCAGCTATCATCCTTCCAAATTTCGTGTCAAACCGTTCATAACTTTTTGAGTTACCCAGTTAAAAAACAGACAGACAGACAGATGGACAGACAAACAAGCAAACGGGTGAAAACATAACCTGCTTAGCGGAGGTAATAAACGCTTCTGATTCAAGTACACAAACTGGAGGTCCTGCACCTATTTGACATAGATACTCAAATGCATGTAGTCAGAGGAGGGAGTCAGAGGGGAGTAGGGAGTAGGTGCGGGGATCGCACTCCTGGTACCTGGACGTGCAGTTGAGAGACAGCTGGAAGGCCCGATAGCTGGGGGAGTATTTCTGCACCAGACCGATGTTGGGCAGGCTGTACCGGTGGAGAGTGCCTGACTCTCTGGCCTAGAGATGCCAATAGCAAGCATACACTTTTAGCTGTCCTGTCTAGAAATCATTTCGATAACATGCAGCAAAGCAATTACACCTCATCAAAACTCAGAAAGGGTCGGTGGGAGTGCAGGTTTTCATCCCGGACAAGCAGCTACACACCCATTCTGGATCAACTCCTAAAGTCTTTGCAAGACCTTGACTAGTAGAATCAGAAGTACAACTGTGTGGTTGAAATGAGAGCCTGAACCCACACTGGCCCTTTGTGGATGAGAGAGAGAACCCCCGAGGCACACAAGTGTTTGGGCAGTGATGCGGTTTTAGAGGGCTGTGATTCCATCATGGTTCAGTTGAGTAAAAACCTGCACTTTCAGAGTATTTTCACCTACATCGACTGTCAATGTCCATAAACTCATGGACCCCACTGAGTGCCATATAAAATAGTCTGAGAAATCTATTCAGATCAATCAAAACATAGCAAGTCAGAATCAAGGACACTGACGCAGTACTGACATGAACATCCACTGTCGTGGACCATCTCATGTTTATATTGTTCTTGTTTGCACAAACACACACAACATTCAAATTCACAACAATAGACCAAAGCCTTTTAATAACCAGAGCAGGCACAGATTAAGCCATGCTAACAGTGTCCCAAAATATAGCGAAATACGTACCACAATGAGAGTCTTGTCTGAAGCAGTAATACAGCAAATAGGGTCTCTGGTTCCCTAAGAATAATGGACAAAAAGTATTCAATTAAATAGGTTCATTAATTCATTATTTAATTCAAGGACAAAGGCACAAACTGTACATGAGTACCTACAGATAATAAAAGATCCTTGTTCCCTCAGCAAATGACAATGACAATGACAGTGTCTTTGGGTGAAAGACTAAGGCTTTGACTGTGTGATCTTTCCGTCAGAGGAAGCTCACGGTGTGTTTCCAGGGGGGCTACAATTGGGGTCACACGCTCTCACAAGTTTCAAAACCACATTCTTGGATAGAGAGCGGTAGCCTGGGCTCCACTGCGGTTTTTGCACCGAGGTGCACCTTCAGTAGTGAGAAATACAAACACAAGGGGAACACACACTGTGCCTGTATGAGGTCCAGCCAAACCAGAGCACAAGCTCACAGCAGACCTCCATAACCAGGCCCAAAGCTTGCGGTTTTTTTTGGGTCATAGGTGGTCACCGGGGGACGGTATATCCTCAAGCCGGGTTGGCGAGTTAGCGGGATAAGTTTACAGAGTAAAATTCGGAACACTAATACACCAGGAAAATGGACTGAAGTGAGACAGGCGTTCTGGGTTTTAGTCAGATCTTACCTTGCTAACTCAGTCCACTGATATACACCCTCTGAGCAAAATCCATAAATTAGTAGTTTAAAGAAACATGTAATTGTTTGCCTCCAGAGGACCCCTTGTACCCACCATAGAGGAGGAAACATTCCTTATTATATTTCACCAAAAAGCTCCGCTGACTGCTGACTATCGTCACAGCGGAGCTAAAAAGCTGTGTGATGCCTTTATCAATCAACCTGTCAAACTTTAGTAATAATTTTGTGGACAATCAAGGGATCAGTGTATACAGACAAATCACAATAAATCTATAAATAAAACAGCCCCATAGCTTGGCCCCTGGCAGTGACACAGACTTCCTGTCCAAACACTGAAGTTCCTGTCCCACAGACACCAATAAAGCAGTCCTCTGGAGTATCTCTCTGGGTCACTCTACATAAAATCAACCAATTCTGAAAAAGGTTCCCACTTGAACCCCTAAGAATGAGCAGATTTTTTTGGGCAATAACTTAAGAATATTTATGAAGCCATGCAAAATTTTACCTTTATACTATGAGTATCTTCCCAATTTACAGGCCCTCGAAAGACAAGGAGGTTCGAAATTTTGCGCTTTTCAATTTGTGTCATTTTACCAGCATTTTTGAACCCTCATGACTTCTTAAGTAGAGGAAGTAGTCACATGAAATTTTCTGGGTTGAAAAACACATTTGAGCTCTGTTAAAAACTGTAACCAAATCCACTTTACACCCTCTCCAGGAGTCACAATATAAAGCCAAAACCACTCTTTTGTTTTATATTTCAATGACCAACTCTGAGCATCAATATCATAGGATATATCAGTTTCAACAGCAAAACCGCGTTGATTTAATGTCTATGACATAGAGTAATGGAAACATGCATTGCTACTCTGGATGTGTAATCAGCTGATTCTGAGGGGGTCAGGTGGGAGGCACTGAGTAAATTTCATGGAATGACCCAGGGTACGAAATTCATGGTAGTCCGCTAGTCCACACACTAGTAAAAATCATGACTGACTGGTAAACTTGCCTTCAAACTGGTCCAAGCATCTAGTAAAATATTTTCAACTACCAATAAATTGTAAATATGTTTGTGCACACATTGCCGCATTGCGGACAAAGGTCAACTTCTAGGGAGATTATACAGTACATGGCGAAAATTGAAATCACTTTGTCACAGCAAACTTGTGTTTCCGATGTTTGTTTTTGTCATCACTAAATCACCCAGCCATGTGTCCTATAACACAGATATTAAATATGAAAATAACGACGAAAACGATGATTTACAGATGTGCCAATATCACAAAAACTGCAAAATATTGTGCAATGGCCAAGGCCTGGACCGTCCCACGTTGGAATTCAAGGATCTATCGACGTTAGACTAGACGATCAAAACATTGCTTACATTTTCAGAAAATAAAAATGAGCGATTCAGTGTAAATTAGAGAATGGTCTCAACTCTCAAGCGATGTATGGACTTTAACCCGTTAATACGAAGGGATTTTTGGCACTTTGTGTATCGCTATAGTGTACTGTTTTGCAAATATTGGGCTGTGGTCAAACTCATGACCACTGACATTATTGATTCTAACTCAACAATTATATTGCACAAACTCATTCACTTTATTTTAATAGAATTTTCGCAGGATTGTCAATTATTTTCAAAAAAAATCTAATTTTCATCACGTAAAACAAGCACAGATGCAAACATTTAATTTTTTGATCATGCAGAATTATATTTTATTATTTGAAGTTTTTCAAAAGATCATAGAAACATGGCTTGGTTATCGCTGAAGTGTAACTACGATCAAATCATAGAAATTGTGTTCAAAACCTCATAGATATACACAATTTATTGTCCATTCATAGCGCAAATCAAGAAATGCATTTCTTGTTTTTCCACTGAATGAAATCTTGTCAGCAGACATTGCGGCGTGCCATGTCTCATTTACTGAAAGTCAATTGACCTTTATTCGCCATGTAAGCAGGTGTTTTAAATTGAATATACATTTTCATTCGTGTTTAATAAGGGTTTTGAAAATAATTATAAATGGACAAACCAGCATTTTAGATCATGTCAATAATTGGCTAGGGATTTCTCTTTGTCCAAGGTGCTGAAGGGCTTTGAAATTTGAAGTTTTTATCATTTGCAATTAATTATGAAGAAAAAGCTACTTTCTGTTTTACTGAAGGGCTTGTGTCATCTGTCTTTTATGTTTATTGGCATGACTATTTATTAATTATTAGTATTAGAACATAATTGGAGTTAAATTAGCATAGGTGTGAGTGTCAGTTGTAAAAATCCAAATAAAAAAGATTTAAGATACAGATACAGTATCTTACTGGTGCGGTAAATTAAAGAAAAAAAAAAAAAAAGTCCAGGCAAAGATGGGGAGGACTAGTAAACCTGAGTGATTACTGGTCCAGATGTCTAGTGAAAAAAAAAATCAAATTTCTATCCCTGAATGACCCCTCTAACTTTACCATCCCACTTACAGTGAAGGCTTTACCAAAGTCCAGAGCTCCCTCACCCACTCCAGTGGGAGAGTCATCAATGTGGTAAACCCTATGGAGAGAGGAGGAGAGAGAGGGGGAGAGAAAGAAGGGGAGAAGACAGCAGAAAATCAAGCAAGTCCTGACTCTTGTCCAAGACCACCCTCAGGTCTGACCTGAGGCCAAGCAGAGAACAGTCTTTTTCCATTAGGCTTCCATTTACCTCATCCTGATTCCACACACGGCAGCAACTCAACCTCACATGAACAAGTCCTCATGACAAATAACACTGCAGGAGAACGCATGATCCGGGTGCAGGAGAAATACATGGTGAAGTTTAAGTTTATGTCATTGGCGCTGGAGTCTCATCTGAAGGAGTCAGTCCCTTTTTACAAAGTGTGTTACCAAAATCCCGATCCAAAAATTCAGCATGACCCCACACCATCTACACCAGAAAGTGTGTCCATCATCTGATTGGGCATCCGAATGATGCAATAAACGGAAAAAACAGCGACTGGTTGATAATTACAGATAATTTCTTGGGACTTGATGTGACCACATGCTCCTTCACTGTGACTTACTTGGACATAGACTGTTTCCCGGCACTATGACTGAAGACATAATAATGGCAGTAAATCATACTTTAAAAGAGAAACAAATGCATCAAGGCCCATCATTGGGTGCATCAGGTTGTCCAGGTGATAAACTGATCCTTTGGTGGGCCTTTCCACAATCAATTTTAATGTGTAACGCCCGTTCCTAAAGTTCCATTTTTTAACTATGTTAGTTTTTCTCTGGACTGCCCAATATTGACAATCATCATGACAGAATGACTAGCATTTAATATAAACAATATCGGAATAGTACCATTTTCCAGTGGCCCAAAATCTCATGAACGCTGCCTCAGATCACAGTGCTGGCACTACAGATTTTGTGATGCGACATGACTACTTCAAAACACAGCCGCGGGACGCCAGGTAGGTACAAGTAAATTATTATTGTGCAAAAACAGAGCCAGTAATGTGCACATGTTCCATTTTTTCCCAGGCTGGATGGCCTTAGCTTACTCTAGAAATAATGCTTCTATAAATGTACCTAACGGGCGCTATCACCTCCATCAAAATTTTGAAGTCCATTCCAGACCCGAGACCACACAGCTCTTCTCATCATGCCATGGCAACATGTCGTCAGAGGCCTCCTTATATACTCGTCTATAAATCCCAATGCTTCACTGAATCGTAGAGTCATTAATCAATCCATAACTATCATTGATGCAACTGCTTTCGATTTCCATCACCCAACTGTTATCCGTTCCACCTGGTTTATAATTGATTCTCCCAATTTATTATGCATACATAACAATTTGTGACGAGTCAATAGAGGTCAAAGTTCGTCACTATGGTAAACAAGCTGGCCTTGTCATCTACAACTTTTAAACTTCGGTGAGTATTCTGTCCCGAAATGCCGCATTTCTGATGTCCGTTCTTTGAAAACTGTAAGCAGATGTTATTCAATAAAGCAAATATCGTCCATTGATTCTCTCCATCAATGACTAACTTTCGTTGCAAGTCAACCTATAGAAATTCATAACGTCCGTGATATTGATGGGGGTATGTAGTTTGATGTATTGATGAAATATGTTCACTTCGGGTGTCATTACTAGTGCCTGTTACCGAGGCATGTGTTAGGTCTATCAGCTGGGTGATGATGGCCAGTGGTTAGATAAAATGCGAAGTTTATTGAGGACACAGCGACACACTCTGACCTTACAGAGTAATCCCCCTGCTGGCTTAACTGTTGTTTGGCTATCCAGCACAATTTCATTTCCTGAGGTACTGGGAGATATAGTCAACAATATGCCGACAGGTATGTGTCGCTTCATAACCTTTCACCGCTTGCACAGTAGAATCAAAAAGTATGCTAGCGTCTGTTGACGTATGGGATTGGTGACAGACAAGCTCATGTTGTGTAGTTGCCTGAAGTTAAACTATCTTCTCATTGATTTTATACCAAACTTGACATCCCATAGAGCAGAAAAACACTGCTTGCTTCATTTTTCACATGATTTTTGCATGGCCGTGTCACAGGACATTAAGCTTGATTGTGGAATGGACAGAGCACAGGGAGTAAGCGAGACAGCTTCACACATTCAAAGACACAACAGGAGGGAAAGAACGACTGATAAATCACCCAGGGAAGGCATGGCATAGACCTCATTTCCTTTTGCCTTGATGGATGAGTCATGGAATAATGACATCACCCCTGACACAACCCCCCCCTCACCTCTCCCGACCCTCCTTCCGGGTCTTGGCCACCTGGTTGATCTCCAGTGCAGTCAACTTCTTGGCCACGCGGTACTGCCAGGCGTAGAAGGCCTCCTTAGACGCGGCGATAACATGGGTCCTCGTCATGGTAACGAACAGCGGGTCTACAGAAACCACACAACACCATAAATGAGGTGGTTAACAGAACGACAAAAACCACGAGATAGACAGGATATTTAACACAAATGACTAAAACCACACCATAGTAAGGACAGTTAAAGGAACACACTTACAACACTGCAGAAAGGACAATTTAAAAAAACAGTCTGACACCTCATCATAGAAAGGACAATGACAGACTAATACCACACTATAAACAGGACAGCTAACAGATTAATCACACGCCACAGAATGAATGATGACAAAAACAGACTAATACCTCAACACCAAAAGGATTGTTAACAGGCCAAATCAATGTTTTTTGAGGCTCGTGTTATTGATGGGAGACGGGCTTGTACAATTACAGGGGAATGGTTGCGTGGAAGGCTCCAGATTAGTGGGTTTTCTAACATTCTTGAATGACAAACCACCAATAGCGCCTCAGACAGCAAACCATGCATCATATATATTTTTAAAGAAACACTTGACTTACAAATTATCTTCCCATGACTTATAAAAAAAACAAACACTAACACTATCACTAACTTTTGTAACTGTTCCCTAGAGAAATAAAGGGGCCAAAACCATTCAGGTTTCTTTGACACATAGGTTTCCTGACTTTTAACCCTTCGAGGTATGAAGTCACAAATATGTGACTGTTAATTAAAAGCATTGGAGTTCTAGAATACGGACTGCCTCAGAATTCTAAATTCTACCAAACATTCCAACAAAAAATTGTACTTCAGAAGGGCTGGAGGCAGAATTCTCTGTTTGTAGACACATATTACTGTGGCATTAAGACAAGCTATAGGAGCCCATGACAGACGCAGCTGTTGGGGAAAGAACAGGATGAGACGACCGCAACTGCCCCTTACAAAAAGCCATAACGCCAACCACAGCCACCAGCCCACACTGTTCGCATTGCAGCCATCAGAGAGCAAAATTTTAGCAACCCCCCACCACCTTATGATTTCAAGGGCATTTTGAAAATTAAGAGCCAATTTTATCCCTTTACCGTCCTTAATTACCTATCACAATTGCATAAAAGGTAAATATTGCCAAAATATTGTAAATTAAAAAAATGTCAAAACTTGCTGCATTTAATCCACTCCCTGCTCATGACTTTAGAGTGAAGTGGTTCAAGCAGACTGGTGTTAATGGGGGATGTGACCCTGTGCTGCTAAGAGCTAACAGCGCACCACAGTGTTACTCACCAATATCAATGTACTTGGAGTCCAGAGGCGTCCCAATAGAGTTACACAGCACCAGCACATACTGCAAGAGCCGGGAAGATAAGAGTCACATGACCAGATTTCAGCCATGACAGACGGAACATTAACATCTAAGCAGTGCATTTACTGCAGTTTCATGAATGGCAGAAAATGCCAACTAGATTTCAACCCTTTGGGAGGACACAAGTGAAGAGATTCTTCACCGAACATTCTTATACTGGTGTCACAAACAGAATTGGTCATTTTAAGCAATGGAGCTCTGCAATGGCAATGCGGAATATTGTAATATCATTTTACAAAAAAAGCTTATAACTCCAAGAGTCCAGGGAGCAGAAATATACAACCCCAATTCCGAAACAGTTGGGACAAAGTGTAAATTGTGAAATAAATCAAAATGCAATGACTTTCAGATCACATGAGACAATATGTTATTTACAATAGAACATAGGTTCAACATTTGAAATGTTATCTAAGACATTTTACATTTTTATCCACAAAATGAGCTTATTTCAAATTTTCTGGCTGCAACAGGTCTCAAAAAAGTTGGGACACAGGCAAAAAAAGGGCTGAAAAAGCAATTAATATATAAGAGAATCAGCTGAAAGAACATTTAGCAAGTAATTAAGTTAACTGGCATCAGGTGTGTAACATGATTGGCTATAAAAGGGATGTCTTAGAGAGGCTGAGTCTCTCAGAAGTAAAGATGGCCAGAGGCTCTCCAACCTGTGAAGGCTTGCATAAAAAAATTGTGGAATACTTTAAAAACAATGTTCCTCAACGTCAAATTGCAGAGGCTTTGAAGGTCTCATCATCAACAGTGCATAACATCATCAAAAGATTCAGAGAAACTGGAAAAATCTCTGTGTGTAAGGGACAAGCCCGAAGACCTTTACTGGATGCCCATGATCTTCGGGCCCTCAGACGCCACTGCACCACTCACCAGCATGATTCTGTCATTGACGTTACTAAATGGGCCCAGGAATACTTCAAGAAACCACTGTCTGTAAACACAGTCTGCCATGCCATCCACAGATGCCACCTAAAACTCTATCATGCAAAAAGGAAGCCATTATTGAGCATGATCCAGAAGCGCCGCCGTGTTCTGTGGGCCGAAGCTCATTTAAAATGGACTGTAGCAAAGTGGCAAAGTGTCCTGTGGTCAGACGAGTCCAAATTTGACATTCTTGTTGGAAATCATGGGCGTCGTGGCCTCTGGGCTAAAGAGGAGAGAGACCACCCCTCCTGTTATCAGCGTTCCGTTCAAAAGCCAGCATCTCTGATGGTATGGGGATGCATTAGTGCATATGGTGTGGGACACTTGTATGTTTTAAAAAGCACCATGAATGCTGAAACGTCCATAAAGGTTTTAGAGCAACATATGCGCCCCTCCAGACAACATCTATTCCAGGGAAGGCCTTGTGTATTTCAGCAGACAATGCAAAAACACATACTGCAGCTATTACAACAGCATGGCTTCATAGTAGAAGAGTCCGTGTGCTGAACTGGCCTGCCTGCAGTCCTGATCTTTCACCGATTGAGAACATTTGGTGCATAATTAAATGAAAAGTCCGTCAAAGGAGACCCAAAACTCTCCAGCAGCTGGAAGCCTGTATTAAACAAGAGTGGGATCAAATTCCAAAGGCTAAACTCAAGAAACTTGTCTCCCCAATGCCCAGACGCCTCCACTCTGTGTTAAAAAGAAGAAGGGATGCTACACCATGGTCAACAGGCCCCTGTCCCAAAGACCTGTAAATCAAATTTGAAATGAGCTCATTTTGTGGATAAAATTGTAAAATTTCTCAGTTTCAACATTTGCTATGTTATCTCTGTTCTATTGTGAATAAAATACTGGCTGGTGTGATTTGAAAGTCATTGCGTTTTGATTCTATTCACAATTTACACTTTGTCCCGACTATTACAGAATTGGGGTTGTACAAGGAGGAGAAAGAATGCTAGCGTATGCAGCCACGGGACACAAGAAGTAAGGAAGTCACATCATGAGCAGGTACTGTACCGTTGCGGCTACCGCCTCTGTTTCCGTGTCTTCCTGCGCAGCGTTGAATTAAACGGACATACCGAGACAAACATTAGCTACGCAACCCTCTCAACTTCCAAAATACAGGGCTTATTCACAAACCTATAGACAAAAAACCCAGGTTGGCATACCTGGGGGTGAGAGTCATCCGCCTTGGTTGCCAGGATACAGAAGTCCCCACAGGTGGTGATTGACAGAAGGCTCCTGACATACTTAACAAACTTCTCGTTATTCTTGGTGTCCCAGAAGACTACACAGTACTCCAGCCGGTCAGGCCGAGTGTAGGCATACACCACCGTGTTGGAGCAGTACCCCCACTGAGTGTGTGTGTGTGTGAGAGAGAGAGAGAAAAGGACAAAAAGAGAGGGATGGTTGGAGATAGAGAGGGAGGGAGAAAGAGAGAGTATCAATAATTGAGGACGTAAACAAATGCACACAACCTATGAATAACTAAAAATACAGTGCATATTCGGCGTAAGACAAGCAAACACAGCACACGTGAATCTTCCACCCCGACCAAGCTCTGCTCTGTAGAATTAATCAGATCAAACAGGAGTGTATTAGAAGGGGTTTTCCTGGTCTATTTAGGTGTATATCCCTACAGGGAACACCAGTACCAACAAGAATTACTTAAAAAAGATTTGCAGCGCCCTCCATTAGCATTGGAGCCGTTTACCTTGTAATCCGGACGAATGTTGGCAAAGTAGATGAAGGAATCCACAGCCAGGCCGATTCTCAGTCCTCCACCTTCCCAGGATACCGCAGTCATCTGTTTCCCAGGGACCTTCAGGGTCCTTAAGTGCTGTCAGAGGAAGAGCAAACTGATGACCTCAAACTGAGAAACCCTCTGACATCCGTAATCCCACCCAATCATAAGTACACAGCAATAGTGTTTATTAAAATGCCCCAGTATCAACGACCGCATGACAACTGGCTTTCACCACACAGTGGGCAGTGGCGAGTAGCAACATATTTGCTAAGGGAATACCTCAGTCCAGCTACAACTGCTATAAATGTTGATATGCACTGATAAGCTTAGAGGCTTGCATTGTGAATGATCTCCTTGCTGCAGCCTTCACCTTCAAAGTCCTCATGACTTGTAATTCTATGGCAGCAATATTCTTCGCTAGTAAATTTCATTTCAAATTTATTTTTAGGTCATATGTTTTCCACACATAAGCTCGTTAGTTTGTGCAAGCAAACTGTGCCACAAACCACTGGTTAACCTGCTGCTAACCAATCAACATAGCAGTACATATGTGAAAACGCCGTTTATATTGTACGAAGTTCTTACATTTAAGATTTGAGATTTCAAATTCCCAGCATGTTTGTAAAACATACTGGAAACAAAAACCTTGACTTCATGAACCTGCTAGCCAGAAGAAGACATGCACCCAGTGGGCAACCATTTTTCTCGTTTATATCCAAAAGCATTTCTGAGTGTGATGTGTTTCAAGACTTCCAAACTCAGACAGGAACACCAACAGGCAGAAACCACCAAAGCCATGGGTGGAGCCTGTCATCAGCCTGCTAACTGGACGGTTCGTACCTCTCCAAAGGGTGTGTAGAACTGCACCACGTTAACATCCTTGTCCACGGAGACAGCCCTCTGTGACCCGGCCACCGCTAGTACACTGCCGCTCTGGTTCCACTGGATGCTGGCCACGTTCATCCCAGTGTCGATCAGTACTGGGTCTGCACCACAGCGAAAATGTGCTGTCAGCTGCCATGTCACTTACCGCCAACTCACTCATGCATTATATCAGCACAGCAAACAAGCACACAGCTACAGCCTTTCGTATTTCAATCATCTCAACCCCGATTGAAATTAACAGTTGCACTGAGAACAGTTGGCATATTTGTGCAACTTTAAAAAAAAACTATAAAAACGTCCAGCTCAGTGCCCAAGACAACAAAATACAAACAGCATCATTTGGGATATGACCATCTGACAGCAGATTTAAAGCAAAAAAAAAAAAAGTGGTGATTCTGTAATTGTTATTCAAAAATTAAATGAACTGTTAATTGAGCAATTTTTCTGTAGACCAGACATTTTATACTTGAGGGGATCAACAAATACTACACATGATTTACTGCAGTGCCATAAAAAAGTAAAGGCAGACCAGAACTTGAGGTACAAATAACTAACAAAGGATTCCTACAATGAAGAGGCTAGACATTACTAAAACAAGACATCATTATGATAATAATAATAATATAATAAGAAGAAGAATAAGTAGTAGCAACAGAATAACTTGTACCCTTACTTAGTAATAATCACTTATTTTTAGAGTTTCCATAATATTTCCAGTTGATGGTAGTAATTAACAGCAGTGATAATGAGGTGCTTTCAGAAGTGTGATTGACACTGTAAAAGGGATGGGACAGTGGTGTGGGTACATGATATGGGAAGCCAGTGACTGTCCCAGATTATATGAACCCCGCTCCCCCCGCCCAGTGGAACTCACTCTCGTCATTCTCGTAGCGCATGATCTGACACCTCCCGTTGTCAAAGCAGATGGCCAGACAGGGGCAGTCAGGCTCCACATAGCCCTCAGTTCCAGGGTACCAGTGGATCCCCGCGATGCTGACCACTGCGGAGACGCTGACCAGGCAGCTCACCGTCATCTTCATCTGCAGCGCAAAACATACCAGCAACGATTAGCCAGCCGGCAGGGAATCGCTTGCTAAATACCTGCAGTCTTCAGGACCTGCCTGCAGAACGTTGTACGGGAATCTCAAACTGGGCTGCTGGAGGGCTGTAGGATTTGGTTGTTTCAGTGTTTCCCCGAGTTAAAAGCTTAATTTAGTCACAGATTAGCTGAATCGTCCTGTACCCCTCCCATCAATCGCCTATAGACTGACACAAAAACCGGAGGAACCAGCTGACATTGCAGCACTCCAGGAGAAGCATCAAGACCCCTGACGGACAACTAGCCCGCCTGAGGGGTTATTGTCACCGTAATCCCTCTTAAACAGACAGAACAACATGTTCATTCTTGGAACTATCAACTATATTTTCAATACTTCAACGCAAAGGAACACAGGCATTCTTACAATGAAATTGCCCTGGTTGTCGTAGATGTGTATTTCACCGTTGGCCATGCCAAAAAGCAGGATTTTGCTGTCGGGTGACCAGGCCACATGAGCTAGTTGGATTCCCTTCAGTTCCTTCCCCCAGATCCTGTTTCCTAGGAGGAACATGATCACAAATGGAAGTTAAAGGCGCTCAAAAGCAAAGAAAGAAGAGAAAAAAAAACCTTTTTCCCCTTATTCAGTTCAGTCAACGAGTATATGCAACAAAATAGGACAGTTAGAAACTACAGCCTTTCAGTGTACAGTTAGAACAATAAGTAAAAATTATTGAAGGAGAGGGGTATAGGAGCATTCGAACTGAACTGCAAAAGAAAGAACATCAAATATATTTGCACTTTGGCTTAAGAATAAACAAGATAAAAAGAGCATCCCATTACTTCCATATCAAAACCAAAAATAGCAACTTTTTACATGTCAGACAAAGTTACGGACAAGTTTTGACTATATCGCAAACCTTTGTGAAAAAAAAAAAAAATAACACAGTAAAAAAAACAGAGGACTGCAGAAAGACAAGGCAGGGGAAAGATGAAGTTTGCTCGTCGTTCGGAGGAAAGGAAAGGTAAGGAAAACCGTCCCTCGCTCACCGTCCACCGAGCCGACGATGACGGCTCCATCCTCGTACACGATACAGATCTTCTGCCCATCAGCGTTCCAGCTCATGCTTCTCACCACTGACTTATTCCTGTTGTTGATCATCTCCTCGTACCACGAACCTTCACACACAGAGCAAAAGTTTCGGAAACGAAGGGCTAATGCAGGGCTCACCGACCCTGAAGATCTGGGGCTTCAGGTATACAAATCTGCATAGATTTCATGCCAAAATGTTGTATATGTTCAAAATAATTTAGTGGTGTAAGGTTAAAAATATCCTAATTCATGAACTCTGGGGTAGGCTGAACTGCAATATAAATCACAATCAAGTTAAAGTGTCTCAGACTTACAAGCCCAAGTCTCTTAAGTGTGCATGTTTTTACATCAAGTTTCTTTTCAGAAATCCTAAATCTGCATAGAGAAGTGATGCATGCACCGTATTTTTATGCTCATGCCCTGTTTTTTGTAAATGAGGGTTCTGTTTCAGGAGATCTACCATCCTCAAAATCTTTACCGTAACCTTAATCTGGCACACCTCACTCTACTAATAAGCAGCAGAACGGGATCTCTACCAGAGCTGAGGTTTGCTAGGGCCAGAGTGAAAACCTACTGGATGGTAGATCTCCCGGAACAAGGTTAGTGACCACTGATCTAATGCCTACTATACCTAACACCAGGTATTGATATGACATTGCCACCGAATTTTCAAAACAGATCAGCAATATTGAGTCTGGGCTTGACCGGGGTGCTAAATGCCAATGAATTAAGAAAAGTCTCTTGCTTATATGTCACATGAGCACATGCCCTGTAAAGGCTGTTTGAACACACTAGAATCTGTGCAAAGCCACTTCAATGAAAGGGTGAACCTCATTTGCCTAAAAATACAGTCCACAATTCAGTTCTGGCAAGATAAAAATATATAACAACCATCAACAGCAGAATGTTTCTACAGAGATCGGTCCATATACATGTTAAATCAAACCAATTTTTTTGAAGAAAACAACAAATGGGATGAAAAGTATTTTGCAGAGAACATAACCATGCATAACACCTCCATTATGCTATGTCAGATTTAAAAATAAACCAAATGCAAATAAATACATACAATCACAAAATTTGTAAAGGAGCCATTCATATCATAAATGATGTTGCAATGAATTTCAGTCAATTCAACTGTGATGGATTAACCCCAAAATGAATCCTATTGATTCAAGTCAGGTGATCAATCAACATGGTTTTAAAGTCCATGGGAACACAGAATAAATCTTTAAAAAATGATGTAATATTTCAAAATTGACTTTATTCTGAAGCACCAAGCAAAGTTTGAATGGAAAAAAAAATTCACAAACATATAATAAAATTTCTCCAAGGAAAAATACATGCCTCATATGGAAAAAATTTGTCACAAAAATAGCTGAATAGACTCATCAGGCTCTCTTGTGGACTATATGGGTGTGGCCATAATGAATGCTTCAAGGGGATAGGGCTATTTATCTTAACTCTGTGATTGGTTGAGCTCCTAACCTATGAAATTAGGTGGATCACTCAAGTAATATGTTACGTTACCTCAAGATGAAAAGGTTCATGTCTACTAAAAAAAAATCAGCCACTGAGAAGGGAAAATCTTTAGATTTGTAAATCTATTTAGAAGGAAGTAGCCCTCCATAAAATCACGAGTCCCATAATTTTTGTATGTATACTGCAAAACTTCAAGGTAAAAAATATAGATAAAAGAATTGATGACTTAAGTTCCCTGGGACTTTAAGTTTCCATCTCGCTATGCACTCTGCACCTTTGTACAGCATCCAGACAATGATGAGGCCATTCTGGTCGCTAGTGGTGAGCTTCTGGTACTGTTCATTCCAGGTCACGACCTGGACTGCCCCTGTGTGACACCAGCATCCCATAAAAACATAAGCAGGACATAAAAACATCACAGAAAAGTAACACTGCAGCATTTCTACAAAGATTTGCCATGACGGGGTAGTGCAACTGAGCACAAGCTCCAAATAAGGACTGCATGCTGACTTACCGCTATGCCCTTCCAGCGTCTGATTCATCGAGAGGTTACTGGGGGCTGCAAGCCCTCTGAGTTTAGCATCATCTATGAAAAAGAATGACACAGATTAACAGTCCGAGGTACATACAGGCTCCTGAGAGGGAGACTTCGATCCTACACCCAAGAATTTTTAGAGCTAATGGAATATTGTGGCTTTCATCAAGCTCCAGTCAAAACTGTAAGGACACTGAAATATGAACAGAAATTCTCAGACAAGAATGCAACATTTCTGTCTGGCCAGACTTTAATAGACACTGTGTGCACACCACAGCAGAAGCACTGGTAAATTCACAGCAGAGTGGCAAAACAATGTTTACTGGATCATCTATATGGAGACATCCCTTTTATACTTAGACAGCCAAGCAGTCTGACCGATAGGCTGAGCACCTTCATGAGAAAACTCACATAAATTACCAAAGGAATCGCAGCGGGGACTGAGCAGTGGGAATCATCAGCAACATACCTGCTCAATACCATAATCATAATCAATCTAACCAGGCCAGGCGTGCAATCGCACTGCCGAAAAACACGGCGACTGAAGTATCTTTCCAAGCTCCCTCCCCCCTCATGCTCTCCAGCCATGTGTACTCAGCTGGGAATGGGACATTCTCACAGAAGCCCCATGTGTGAATCGAAAGCCCCGGAGCTGTTCGGGGCTGCACTCTCTCCATACGTGGAGCAAGTCAACTGTGACCCTGACACCATAGTTCACCAGTCTAAGCACCACGGCCTCCCAAACCCCAAGCAGAACTTCAGAATGCGTATGGACTTCCAGGCATCATCATTACATCATAATGTCATAAATCCACATTATATGAGCACGGCTGCAAGCCATGGCGTAGCACATGTAATTACCAAAGATCAGGATCCGTTACATCACTAAAGAGGGTTGCCTTTCTGGCTTCACTATGCAGTGATTCACTGGATTTCCCTTCAAAAGTCACCTTATTTGACAGTCACCACAGATTTAGTTCAGGGCAGGTTCACAGTCTTGAGCATATTTCATATTTACATGCTTTCTGTTGATTTATTTAATAATGGTGCATTTCACATGAATGCATGCATTCCTATAACACGATGCATTCTTGGAGGAGATAAAATCCAAAGATTAATCAAAAAAATTCTGCTCTAAGCACAGACTAACACAAGTTTAACCTCTTGAAATGTCTCATTTTAATTTTAAGGTCAAGGTGGGTCCATTATTGCAGTTAAAGGAATAAAAACATACACATTTTTAACATAGCTACATGCTCTCCAACAATTCAGAAGCTTGGTGGTATGACCTTGCAGTTATCGTGCTAAAAATGCACGCCATAAGACAGTATAAATTTTCTGTCAATGAAAATGTCCTTTCTGACACAAACTTTAACACCAAGAGTACCAATGTGACTGAATAGCATGGATATAAATACCACTAAATCTTCATTTTGTGCCTGGCCTTAATAAATAACCAATCAAAACAAACATAAACAACAAAATAACCAACCAGTGCAACACGAAATGATCTAACTCTTATCTTCAGTCAAATCTCATCCTTTCCGACACATCAATATATTGCGTGATAAAAAAAAATTTAATTCTATTACATCACAACATTACATAACATGTAACAGATCTTATGTCACCTCTTTTTTCCCCCTAGGCCAGTACAGTGTTTTGCATTACCGGATTAGAAAATAAATAATCTAAAAGTACTTTCAATTTTGTGTGTGCGAGAGACAAATACAGCATCAGGACTGTGAAACTACCCCAAATGGTATTAACCTGAGAAACATTTTAGGTTTGTTTTATAAATGTCTGCTGTAAGACCTAGCACTACAAAATAAATTTTAAAATATTGAAAAATATTAAAATAAAAATATAGTTTTATTTGTTGTTTTTTTTTTTTTTTTACCAAAAAACCAATACTGAATGCAGTCTTGTGAGATTTTCAAATATGACTAAAAATCTCACAAGTTTTGCCAAAAAAGCCTTGTCTGCACTAATCCTCTAAACAATTCAGACAAAAGTGCAAGAGCAGGCAAGAACTTCCGCGACTAAACATGCATATATAGGTGCACAGGTATGACAACTGTCAGTACATCCCAAGCCAGGGCAAATTTCTCCGTATACAGTGATAAATTATTTTTAAAAATCAAATCTAAATTTGTATGTACAGCATTCGCAGAGAACCCTAGCCTGAACCTACAATAAAAATAAGTCTGAGGTAGGGCAATACTGGCTGAGAAAAACTCATGAGGCCTCATCTAGATCTTAAAAAATGAGCAAAATTCCAACTGAAATGCTGCATAAGAGTGAAATTAGAAATACCCTATTGTCAAAAATATCACAATTTGTGAAACAGTTGGTGCATTAAACTGCAACAATTTTTACTTTACGTATCAGTCAGCTTCGAATCTTCCAAATATGCACAAGACCATTGATTAAATGTCTTTTGAAAGAAGTCTGTTTTATTATAAATTCCGAATCCGCAGGCGAAGGCGGCCTAAGTCTCTTTAAACCAGAGGTGGGCAACGAGGGCCATATCTGTCCCTGGTTGTCACACCAACTTCTGGCTTTTAATTATTTGACTGTCTCAGCCAAACCATTTATGAAATCTGAAATTTCAGGAGCATTTCTTAAAATGATCATGAATGACCACCAAAGACTGTTCTTGTCTCCGTTCATAAAACATTTTTCTTTGATCTAATCATTGGACAAATTTATATTTGTGTATGCAACCAATTAAGTAAATTAGTCAGGGCAATTGATAAAAATAAAAACCTGCATACACACCGGCCCTCCAGGCCTGGAATTGCCCGCCCCTGCTTTAAACGTAAATGAGGCTCCTAGTGGACGTGCAATCTTTATATGGTAGAAACCTGGAGGAATACAAGGATTTAGAGCAGTGCTTCCCAAAAATGCTCCAGAAGAACAGGTAGTTCCATTGATTGGGTCATCATTATCAAACGATGAAGCCCTGTGGGATAACAAGCTGATCATTTGAATGACCGGAGCTGGAGCACTGAGAGATCTAAAACACGCAGGACAGGTGATGCTCAAGAAGAGGTTTGGGAAGCACTGGTTTAGAGGTTATGAATAATGGAAGAGCACGAGTCCGATTAGACTTTCACCTGTCTGGGAGTCCAGCTTGAGAACTTTGAGGAGCCCGTCTTCGCCACCGCATGCTATGAAACCTTGGTCCTTATTCCAAGAAACGCACTTCAGCCGCGTGTTATTAGGGATGGCAATCTGCAACATATAGCTCAACAGGTCAACTCACAGGCCACGGCGAGTTAGCAACCCACCAAAAGAGCAAATTTCACGTTAGGTATAGTAACTATAGCGACTGTTTTCGCTCTCTGGATACACGTTAACTTGGCTAGCAAGCGAGCTGTACTTAACTGTCCATCGCAGACAGGTTGCTAATTGATCACGGATATTCTCTGTGGTCGTTTCGCAGGGCAGAGGCTGTCCGCACGACTGTCATATGAATTGGCTGAGCTGAATTAGCAGATTTCTCCGCCCAACTGTCGTACCGATAGTCCCTCTCTTCCAGCCAGCAAGCCATTCCAAGAGAAGTAGGATTTGCATGCGAGACGGACTCGAGCGTCCGCTTATTGCAGAACAGTAGCTAGGTGCAACTGTAAATTGCTAGCTAACTGTTAGCTACCGTTATTTATCATTAACACAGCTAACATGTTCGCTAAGTTATCTTATTTGACAATGTTTGGCTGAAATCCCAATTTTCAACAATCATAGTAAATGCATTTCGCACAGCTAGTTCGTTACCTGATAGCTACACTATTGCGTTAAGCCAGACGTAGCTAAGACCCGGGAAATTCTGTACATTCTTACCTTTTTACTGAGATAAATAAACATTTTTCAGAAGCACGTCTAGCAGTCTACGTTGACTAGAATTCAGATTTGGTTGCAACTAACGTTCGCTATAATCTGAAACTCAAAAACTAAACGTAAACGGAATAAATTCATATAGTTTCTTGGCAGCAACGTGAACCCACAATGTTTCACATAACGTAGAAATAAACTTCAAACCAAGCGCATTTTCCCTCAGATTTAGCTGGCTCAATTTTATGCATTATCCAGTTGGTTGATTGTGAGGGGTCAGCATCGCAGACACAACTGTTTCCTCGGTTTCCTGGTAACCACAAACCGGAAAATGGTGTGGTCAATCCTTACTTCCTCTGCCGTAGTCACGGTCCCTGTAGTCTTTCCGTGTAGTTTTTGTGTTACATCTAATGTTGTGACTGTTCGGGGTTTTTTGCGTCTGTAGATGCGTAACTTACTTTGGCTTTGCTTTCTTTACTAAATGAGAACTATCGTGGGAATTCAGGCCGGTTTCTGGGACAGAGCGAACATTTGCTATCATTCAGAAATTGTAAAATATTAAGATGGAAGTTGTGTGGAGCTTGACTAATCATGGCCTGAGTTCAACGTATCCGCAACCTATTACTAGCAGGCTTATATCATGGAATGTCAAATCCACTGGAGATTGTGGAATATTGTGTAGCCCTGGTTAGATTTTTACAAATGTTTCCCCCTAAACAGTTAACTAGTCACTTAATGCTTTTCCTCAGAATTTTCCAAAAAGATTATTCATTCTGAGTGACTACATTTCTTCTGTTGGGAACGGTGTCAAATGTCTTTTCTTGAACGGTACCGTACCATTGTTAAACTGCCTGTGTCTGCTCATAATCGGTTTAGCCTTTTTATTTATAATTTTTTTTTTTTTTTTTTTTGGGCGGCTGTAATTGTCATCAGTGCTGGTCATATGGCTTGGGTTGATTTTTTTTTTTTTTTTTTTTGGCAATACAGAGCCAAGAGGCTCAGTGAATGTTAGTCAATGTGAAAACTGAGGCTTATAAGATCTAATAAGAATTTATGAGGCTTACTTGAGACCATATGCCTTTTCAGAGCAGGCTTTCTCCCCTATTCCCTCGCTTATTTTATAAGACTGTAATGCAATCTATAGTCATGTATTTTATACAAAGTGAAATTAAAATATTGATTGGCTAAAATTGATTGTAATGCAGCCGTAGTGGGTGATACTAATGCCAATATAACCATTTGTCCAAATGCAAACAGGCAGATCACACAGCAATTTAATATGAGAAAATGCTGGTTGCATTTTATTCATTTATGTATTTATTTGCATTACATGGCAAAGTACCATGTTGAACTTTATTATTGCACATAAAATCACACATCTGATATGGCCCCAATATTCCAGTGCAGCTGTCCTTGTAAGATCATTTCTGATAGTATGTTAAGCTGTGTTCTGAACTGAAACATATGATACAGCTACAAACTCTATTCAGCTATAATTTAATATGCATATGAAATAACCAGCTAAGCTTAAATCACCAAGGACTGCCAAACACAGAGTACTTTCTCAGTCATTGTTTATTGTCACATATACATTTTTTACAACTTTTGAAAATAGAATAGAATCCACACTGCCTATCCCTTTATCTCCATTTAAATAAACAAGAAATGTGACCTCAACTTAAGGTAAACTCAGACTTCTCTCATATTTGCACAACATCAAAAACAAATACAGTACATTTACAATTAGAACAAATGAAAAATAAGTTGCTCTTTAAAAAGACTGAGCTTGTTACTGGTGCCTTAAAATGCAAATAAAGAATAAAACACTCTTTGCTTAGCTTAGGTAAAAATCTAAACCAGTTACTGATTGGTAGGATAGATTACATGTCCCTAAATGTGCATTCTAGTTACTATAGCGAGGCGCTTAAGACAAGCGAAAACTGTGCATCTCGTGGCCGTTGTAAAAACAGGTGGAGATTGGCAGAGATTATGTGATATGACACCTGACCATTCTCCTTTTACCCAAAACATGCTATTGCCCATTGGCACTATCGGAAGTTAGCGAGATAGCAGGACATCCAGATGTTATAGATGCTGACAGTGACCAGTGGTACATCACAGCAGTGGAAGATAAAACTTGAAATGGCACATTGGAGTGAGAGCAAGGAGCACAAACTGAGGACAGGGTGGCTTTCCATTGCATTTCCCTGGGGAAAAGCAATGTGGTCTTCTCATCTAGAAACGATTCATCTTCCTCTCAAATTGTTGCATCTTCTTTGACATGGTGTCCAGTGAAAAAAGGGTTAAGGACTAATTTCTCTTCATGAACATGGTTAGGGCATTTACGATGTGGAACAAGTCCAGATTTCACCTATGAAAGACCATTGGGTGTTGCTAGAACTATCCTATGTATATAAAATATATACGTGACATAATAGTTGCAAATATTTAAAAGTAATGGTTACATTAATAGCGGAACATTAGGTGAAGTTGGGCTGCGTCTAAAGTAGAAATTAAAGGATATATTTGTGTGTCAGGTCGTCAATGGTCGATTGCATCTTCCTCTGGAAGGCAACCTGAGCTTCACATTTGCAAGGGTCTTCAATCAACTCTGCCTTCGCCTCAACTAAACAGAGAGAAGAACATTACGGATACATTTGAGTGCAGAAACAAATACACGCACACGCATGCACACGCGCACACAAACACACACAAAAGACAAGTAAACTCAGTGTTTTCACACTCACATCACTAAAGCCCAGCTTAGTTCAAAGATTTGTGACCAGTAAGGTGCAGTTGGTGACATTTTCCAATGATCTAAGACTCAGCATTAACAATTAGAGATGAGTTGAATCTACTGCAACAACAAGCACAGGCATCAGACCATCTAGGATGGGTAGTGCCCACTTATGAAACTCCACATCGCCAATCTTTGGTCCGAACTGGGCTTAGCATACAATTCAGAGACAAAAAAAAAAAAAAAAAATTACAATGCCATTATTCCTTAGGGAAATACTGGGTATAAACTGAACCCAATATGCCATCCACGGACATGCTGCAGATCATCCATGAATCAGAGGTAAAGGCTGCGATTAGATCAGAGTTTCACTCTCACTGCAGCTCATGCGATTTTTTCCCCTCAGGAGAGGATTAATAATCATAATGCAGCCGATCAAAGCACAGGTCAATTATTATGCAGATTGCCAATCAGCAGAACAACTGATATCTCCGCGTCATTATGGTTACTGGAACAAACCAGTGAAGACAGAGCATCGTCATGCAGAGGGAGACATCCATATGCATCCAGTCAGCCCGGCAACAAACCAGAGCCAATCAAAGCAGGGCAGAAAGATGCCTTTTCCCTTCCTCTCCATTCAGCCACTTCCTGTTTCCCTCCTTCAGCCATTCCAGTGTGATTGTCGGCAAAGGATGGGCATGCCACGGGTCCTCAAGCGTATGTCTTCTGGCCCGTCCTTACCAGAGCAAACCTTGCCCTTTACGGCCTTGGCTATGGACAGCATAGCACTAAAGTCGGCTGAGTAAAAGTAGTGATCGCTGTGTGGTTTTGAGGCGATTTCCAGAAGGTCTTTCTCCGCTACCTTACCCACGCCTACAGCAAACATCTCCACACCTGTAGGCATGCAAAAATACAAACAGACCAGTCCCAGTTAAAACCTCACCAAACCTCATACCTCACTCATGGCTTGGAGAATAAATCACACAACTCTGTTTCACGAAGATGGAACATGCAATTACTTTTTACAGGACACAGTATAATTAATCCTGGGAAGAAGAGTTTTTTTTTTTTTTTAATATATCAAGCTAGTTGGTGTTGTAAATCACAATTCCATTTAGTTACCAGTTGTGATCATTACATCAGCATTCAGTTCAGTGAAAGAACCTTCAAATCACATGATTTGTGATTGCACTTCCAACCTTAATATTGGTGGCGCCCAGCCCTCTGCAAAGGGTCATACGAGTTTTCACTCCAATCCAAACAATGCACACCTTATTCAACATTCAGAGATCGCATTGAGCAGTTATTCAGTCAAATCAGGTGTGTGAAATCAGGGTTGTAGAGAAAACCAACAGGATTGTGGATCCCCAGAAACAGGGTTGAAGACCATTCCCTAAAGGCTAAGAAAGCACTGAGATACCTTGTGTTAATGTGACATAAGGTTCTTCATCGTCTTGCACAAGAGTACAGGTGAAACAAAGTAAACCATCATGGTTAAACCCAGAGAAAGTTCACCTTGCTCTTTGAGGCTTCTGGCGTGTTCCGAGATGTTGTCCTGCGAACGCCCGTCCGTGAAGACAATCCCGACCCTGGGAACGCCGACTGCCAAGGTTCTGGCTCCTTCCTCTGTGCTAAAGCCCTTCTCCAGCAGGTGGCGCAAAGCCAGGCCGGTCATCGAACCCTTTGCCATGTACCGGACCCCCTCCACCGCTTCCTTCATGGCCTTTTTGGTGCTGTGCTGGCCCAGGCTGACCTCAGTCCGGACCACACTGGAGTACTGAATCAGGCCAACTCGGGTGGAGTTGGTGCCAATTTGGAGCGAGTCAATGATGCGAATAATGAACTGCTTCACAAGCTCAAAGTTCTCCGGGCCGACGCTTTTGGAGCCATCGATAACAAACACCAGGTCAAGCACCCTGATCTTGCAGGAGGGAGCATTCAGCTCCAGGGGGAAGGATTCTACACCCACAACTGCGATCACACCCAACAGCATGATTCAATTTGTGGGAGAAAAGATGATCATTTACCACTATTGAACAACAAAACGGTATCTAGACACTTCTTTTGGTGTTCCATTTTCGGTCTACATTCCCTAACAGCTGAGTGAAGGTTCAGACCTGACAGTAGGTGTTTCAAATGGGTCCGAACACCATACATATTTTTTTTAAAAAACTGAGTAAGATCTTTCCTCCTTCCATCCATTCTGCTGATCCCATCCACTCAAAAATTGATACCCCCTCCCAAATTCATTCAGCCATTATTTAACCCCTTTATTCGCGGTCACGGTTGTGGTTAAGCAGGAGCCTATTGCATCATTTAATGGGTCGGAGGCAGGAATATTCCCTGGACAGTTCACTAATTCATCACAGGGCATACACACACCATTGACTCATGCAGTTATACCTGAGACTGTTTAATTAGCCCAAAATTCATGTGCAGGGATTAATCCGGAGTACCTGGAGAAAACCTATGCAAACATGGGGAGAACATGCAAACTTCATAGAGAAAGGCCCAGGCCAGATTTGAACCCACAACCTTCTTGCTGCAACACATCACTGCTCAACCACATGGAGTTATCCTTGGTTCTTACGTGCGCATGTTCTCTGGTCATCATTCAAGACAAAGCCCTCCTGACACTGGCAGTGAAATGTGGCGTTCATGCTGATGCATATTTGGTCGCAGTCATTTCCAAGGGCACAGTAATCTATACCTGCAACAGACAGAGTTGAGACATTCCCTGGGCAGTGACAGTATGAGTTTTAATGTAGCACAGCATGCAGGGTTAGAGCAGTTTTCATCAACTACTTCTACAACTGGGTTTAAATTCAATGCAATTAAAAGAAATGCCACAGTCTAGGGGCAAAATTAATTTATGGGCAGAATAAAACTAGATGGATAACAGGAGCTGACGGAAGTTAACATGTATTTGCGCTTCGTTTACCACAAAGCGCAAAAACACAAAGTCTTTGCCTAATTTCACCTTAAACCAATCTTCTGACTCCTCTAGCTGGTTTCAGTCGCTTGACCACCTGCACACTAGCTGAGTACATGATAGACAGCTAGTCCACTAGTTTTGCCACCACACTACCACCTTAACCACTTTTGTTGAGCCACAGTCCAGTCAAGACAAGCAGTAGATCAACTGCGACCAGCTAGAAGTGTCGAACATACAGTCAAAACCAGGTCTGAATGCCAGATGGTGTTCTAATTTGATCAGCAGCGTGGCTTACATTTTTCAGCCAGGTGAGAGTGTTTTTAGCTCTACTTGAAGATTTTGCAGATTAGATTTCTGTTTCACTTCTCCCTTACCACACAGGGATTCCCGAAACTGGGAAGTGAGCTTCTCAATGACACCGTAGGTCTCCACGTAGAAGACGTGCTGATCCAAGGGAAAGCTGGCCATGAGCCGTAGGGACTGCATGTCGGCCCGGTCCACGCCAACAGCATACATCTCGATCCCCGCCGCCCGAGCTGCCGCAGAAACTTCCTCCACCTTATCCTGCGGCCGCCCGTCCGTCACAATTATGGCCACCCTGGTAATGTTGGGGTTGTGCAGCCGGGCCCCGGATTCCTTGAGTGAAGGCTTCATCTATGGTGGTCCTGATCGCCTGGCCAGTCATGGTGCCCGAGGACAGGGGCTCGATGCGGGCCAGCGCCCTCTTCAGCTCAATGCTGGTCATGTAGGTCTTGAGCTGGAACTCGATCTTCACCGTGCTGGCATAGTTGACCACCGCCACTCGAGTGCCATCTGGCCCAATGTCTAGTGTGTCCACCAGGTCGGAGAGAAACACCTTCACCTTCTCGAACTCGCCTGGACGCACGCTACGCGAGCTATCGATGATGAAGACCAGGTCCAGAGGGCGGCTTTTGCATTGGTCTGACCCTGCTGGAAAAGCCAGGTTACTACTACTTACGGCACCAATCGCATACACACTCATCGTACCTGTCAAACTACAACAGGAATCACCAAATCTGGCCCATATTTCCAAATGTAGCCCTAGTTTTCCTTCCCCTAGGTAACTCACAAATTAACTGGACGATAAGTGCTTGAAATTGGACAGACAAGCTGTCTTTCCACTTGACTAATGGATATAGCAAAGGTGGAAAACCAGCAGTTCTCAGGCCTTGAGGACTGTGAGTTGATGATCCCTGAACTACAACCCCATCGAAAGCTCCCTCAGTTCTTCTGCTCATAGAGATGCTGCAAAAACAAACCAGGCATTTAAAATATACTGCAACAAAAAATGTACAAGAGTATGCCTGCGTTATGACAGTTTTGTGACTGGGTTACTATATTTTGGCATAAATATAGCTTCCTTATCCCTTAAGAACCTTGGATAGGGTTTCGGTCAATGACAACTAAGCACAATTAGCCAGAGATGATAACAGCTTCTGTCAGGCATTAATAGCATAGAAGCAGACAAGAGCTAGTTGTGCAGAAGCGAAGCTTGACAGCATAAGCTCTTTGGTGGCTTTTCCACACTGTATATTCAAATTTTTCTGTGTAAATGAAAACTTCTCAGCTGTTTTTTAATTTTGTTATTATTTTAATACATAGGTTGGTTCGTATTCATATTGTTATATTTCTGTACTTGGATTGTCTGTTGGTTTGCAATATGAAGTTTTTCAATCAACATTGCAATCCACAGCTTTTCTGTTTATGTGCAAAATGATGATTAAACCCACCCATCAAAATACAGGAAATTTTTGGAATTATGTCTCCAGGATTGAATGCATAGCCAGTCTATCTTACATTTCAACTTATCCTATAATCACCAAATAATTATGAATAGGAATACTTTATTTCCCTCATTAATATTAAAAGTGCAATATTGTGATTGGTTTATGAAGTCTTTGTGTGAAGCAGCAAGTCTTGTCTCAACCGGTAAAAAACTTGATCAATAAAACATTATGGGCTCAAGTTAAACTTAAGCCTCTGGTTACCCACAATCAAAACACAAATGACGTAAAAATGATTGAAGAAAACTGAGAATCAAAAGTGACAGATGTTGCAGAAACAGTTGTATCTCTTAATCTCAGTAGTGTCCAACCCTAAGGCAAATTTATACACAAATAGTAATTATGGTGCATTGAAAATGTATTTGCCCCCTTCCAGATTTCTTCTATTTTTGCTTAATTGTCATATTTACAGTACATGTTCAGTTCAAACTCATTTTAATATAAGACTAAGACAATATAAGAAAACACAAAATGCAGCTTTAAAATTATCATTTCATTTATCAGCAGTTAAGAGTTATTCAAAACATATCATCCATGTGAGAAAAAAAAAATTTCTCTCCTTCACCTAATGACTGGTTGTGCTGCCTTTGGCGACAACAGCTGCAATTAAATGTTTGTAATAACTGGCAATGAGTCTTTTACATTGCAGTGGAGGAATTTTGGCCCACTCTCCTCAGCAGGATTATTTTAATTCAACCACATTGGACAGTTTTCTAATATTAACTGCCTGTTTAAGGTCATGCCACAACTCCTGAATGATGATTTTGAGTCAATCACAGGTGGACTTTATTGTGTACTTTGGACCATTGTCCTGCAGCATAACTCAACTACACTTGAGCTTTAGGTAACAAACTGAGGGCCAGAAAATTTCCTTCAGTATTTTCTAGTAAAGATCAGAATTCATAGTTCAATCAATTATGGCAAGTTGCTCCAGTTGAAAACAGCAAAACAGCCCCAGACCATCACGCTACCACCACCGTGTTTGACTGTTGGCATGATGCTCTTATTATCGAATTCTGTGTTAGCTTTACACCAGATGTTACAAGACCTATGCCTTCCTCTTTTGTCTCAGTCCACAGAATATTATTCCAAAAGTCTTTGGGGGTCATCAAGATTTTTTTATGACAAATGTGTGACAAGAGTTGTGTTTTTTATTTTTTTTTAGTCAGCAGTTGCTTTTGCTGGAAGCTCTCAAATGGATGCCAGTTTTGCCCAGTCTCTTTCTTATCATAGAATTATAAACACTGACCTTAACTGAAGGTAGCGAGGCCGCAGTTCTTTAAATGTTAGCCTGGGTTCTCTTGTGACCTCCTGGATGAGTCGTCAATGCACTCTGGGAGGAATTTGGTTGGCCAACCACTCCGGGGAAGAACCACCACTGTACCTACTGTAGTACTCTCCATTTGTAGATAATATCTCTCACGATGGTTCACTGGAGTCCCTGAGCTTTATAAATTGCCTTGTAAACCTTTCCAAACTGATTATTGTCAACAATTTTGTTTCTCATCTGTTCTTTAATTTCCTCAAAGTGCGCCATCATGTTTGTCCTCCCCTGCCCCCCACCCACACATCACAATGCAGTTGTACTTAAGTGATGTTTATATTCAACAGGGCTGACAATAATCATCCCTGGGTGTGCCGAACCTCATTGAATTGAAACCTCATTATCAATAAAGTCTGTTAAATTGGCTGACAGAATAACGAAAAATGGTCAATTAGTTGTTCACATAAGGCCAGGAAGAGTTGGATAACCTTTTTCCATAAGTAAGTAAAATTATCATTTAAAAACTTTATATTGTGTTAACTTAGGTTATCTTTATCTAGAATTAAAATAAATTTCATGATCTGAAACAAATATGGAAACATAGAGGAAATCAGTAAGGGGGCAAATACTTTTTCACGGCATTGTGGATGCATTCGTGATAATTACAACTTTCAAAACTGAAAAGAAACAGGGGGAAATTTCAAGTTGAAGAAAAGAGGCAAGCAAGGAATGAACATAGAATTCAAAGAAAGACACTTTGCTTGCTTAAAAAAAAAAAATTGATTGATGTAGTTTGTTCAAGAAAAACCTTTTCGGTTCACTGAGGAGTCTTCTACCTGCGTCGGCACTGACGGTGAGGATGATGCTTCTTTGGGTACTGACCGGCTGCTCTGTTGGAGGGGGCGTGGTTGGTGGGGGCGTGGTGAGCTGTGGGTGTATGACCGGCGGCGATATCCTCGGTGGTTGGTGATAATAGTGATAGCCATAAAACCTGTAATTATTGCCGTGTACTTTGGGCCACCAGAACAGGGAGAAGCGGTATAGCGTTAGTTAACTGCATTGCCCCAGCAAGCGGGTAAGAAGTCTGCAGCGTATGGTGCAGTCTTGGGAGAGTGTGCATGTGCACAGCTATTAGCAATAGCGCGCTGCTAAATCCGGGGGCCGATAACCGCTGGAGTTTAAAAACAGCAAGGCAATTCTATCGCACGCTTGAGCCCTTGTATAGAAGCCAGCAGGCGCATCTACAGCGGCATATGAGCAAACAAAAAAATTCTACCTAGTGCGCACAGCCTGTAGGCTACAGTTGGCTATGTTGGCCCAATTCATACATATTAAAATAAGCAATCTGAATCAGTAGATTAATTGGCTATAAGGCCTAATTCCATACCTATGCTGCGTAGTTTTCCTATGATTATTGCTTTAGGCGACCAATATCCAATTAACTGAACCTTTCTCCTGAGTATAACAGGTTAATAAAATTGTCACTATCAGGAATGAATCACAGCAGCATACAGACAGGACAATGACAATGTTGCCTAATGCAATTACTTTACTTTTTGAGCGTAAATGCCAAATAACTCCATACAAGTATCCCTAATTAATGGTGTCATTAAATTAGTTTGAACAAGGCGCAAAGGCACTCCAACTATTTAAAAAAAGTAAATTCAAATCAATTCTATCTGCCTCATATCCTGCATGAAAATATATACCCCAAAATGCTAGGCTTACACTGTATTAATGCTATTATATTTGGTTTATTACACAATCAATAGCTAAGCTGTATATTAGCAAAGAAGTCGGCAATATTTTAGAGTAATGTTTCTCAAAGCGACTGTGGAAAAAAAAAAACCCTTTTTTTCATAAATCAAAGCATTGGTTCAACATGATTTTAAAATAGGAATCATGATGTTGCATCAGCAGGAACTGCCTTCCTGGAAGTAAATACAAATAATACACAATAATGATAAAATCATAGATTGTGTAAATAGGCCAGCTACCACTGAAAATTGCCCAGGGTCAAAACTCTATGATGGTTAATGAACAAGATTCCAAAATCTATTAATTTCGCTGAACGTAGGCTAAACTGTGATTAATAAAACTAAAGAGAAAGGAAGCCTACCCTGTCCCATAGATTTTCTTCTTCTTCTTCTTCTTTTATACATTTCCATTCGGCTTACAATCAAAATTGACTTGGTGTCATGAAAGCCTTGGCCAAATAGTTTTAGTATTGAATATATCCAGGAACGAAAAACAGAGATATACCCCGCAGCATGTAGCCCAAGAAAAAAAAATGTCTACTGTTAAGTATGTTAAACCAAAGATAAAAAAGCAACTGTTTGAAAGGTGGATAAAAACCTACCTCTTGAATTAAGTGTATTGTGCAGAGGATGCAGATTCGGATGCAAGTGCGGTCGCGGAACAGGTCTCGCCGCATGTCGCGGTCGGTCGTATCCGTAAAGCCTGTAAGTTCCTCGGACTTCGCACACCAGAGCGGACAAACAGCACAGCACAGCTCCGAATAAGGAATTCATTATTAAGCGGTTTGTTCTTTTCACATCAGCCAAGCCTCCCTGCGCTGCCTTCTAGTTGCCTGGTTTGCCTGAAGGCAGTGGGCAAATTTAAAGAGCATTGACTGAGGCACGTGTAAGACTTTTATCCAATCCAAAGTAAGTTCTAATGTGAAAAAAATGAGAACGTCCTTATTTGGGGAATTCCACTCGTATGGGATATCCTTTCAAAATGGAACAGCCAATTAATCATAATATATCCACTAACCTATATTTCTACCTGCAGTTCTAATGTAGGCCTTTTTTTCTGGACATTTCCACCGTGAAGTGGAAACAACGTGGGATATTATTTGAGAGACAAACTACGATAGCAAAAGTATTATGTTAGTCTGATCACATTTATATTAAAAAAAGCCTAAAATGAAATAAAATACATTCAGGTCAAAAAAAAAAAATTCACATCGGCCTATGATGACTTGTATGAAGGAGTAGCCAATTTCTGCTCTCTTTTTGTTATTCATACTAAACATCAAGCTGATCATTCAAATGAAATTTAGGAATAATGTGAGCTCAGTGGAGGTTGGCTAAATATAATAGGAAACCTACGTATATACCCACTTCTATGAAACCCACTTGCAGAAGCGCATAAATGCCGGAAGGGTCAGGTCACTGAGGGAAGTTAATTCCATCTGAGATACTTCTCAGCAATTAATTATTGCCGTCGTAACCTACACAAGATGGCGCTCTATTCACTTTAATCGTATTTGAACTTAAATTGCCTATTTTTTTAAGCATTGCGCAATGTGGACATTTGCTTTCGCATTGCTTTTGAGGTTTCAGTCACACATTAAATGCTTTTTCTTTCGAATTAAAAAATTACCGACAAAATCGCTAGTATGGACTCAGTAATGAAGTAAAACAGTAAATGTCAGTTCTACACCAAACAGCGCACGAGTTGACCTCAATCAACTTTCTAGGAGTTTTTTTTTTTAAATAACACAGGACACTTTCTTAAAGGAGAAAATCGCCGTGCGCCGATTTTCTACGGAAGCCAATTCTGAATGTCTCAAATGTAATGAAATAATGCTGCCCTCAGCAAGCTCCAGAAAGGAACAAAAAAACTGCCCACTTAAGAAATTAATTTCCACAATTCAGTTTATGCACTATTCCTTCTGTAATATTTTCCCTTGCAAGCCTAGTTACAGTGGTTCAATTGAGTTCAGCCACCAATTCAAACAGAGAATGCCTATATGAGAAAGATACATTGAACCTCATTTTGGTGAAATTTAATGGCGCCATTTTAATGGTCTGGTCTGGAGCGCGGCATCGCGAAGACGGTTGGGGGAATAAGACCAACCTTGCCCCCCGTTCTACAAACGATTGGGGGAATAGCCACTTTGGAGTGGATATCCCAACCCCCCTGAGAAAGGGAAAGATAATCATCTGCTTGTTCCGTAATCTTTAAATCTCAAGTTTATCGATGAGCCCTGACTGTCCAGTGGATTAGATATAAATTCCCTGTAGCAGGCAGGAGCTAGCAGTCCTAGAGTTTGTGGAAAAATATTTTGCAAGAAAGTGAGATTAAACTGGGAAACTCTGTCAGTTTTTCGCAAGCCATTACGTATGTGCTGATTGCCAGGGTTTTTTCACATGCTGTGTGAGTGTGAGGTTCATGATGTAATGTTTGCCGTTGGGTCACACACGAGCAAGTAATAGCCTACTGCCACTGCTAAATCTTCGCATCACCATGTTTTGTGTTACAATTTTGGGGGTTTCTGTTCAATTAGAATTGTCCCGGCAGCACGGTGGCTAGCACTGTCGCCTCACAGCCAGACATTTGTGGGATTGAATGCAGACTTTCATATGTGGGGCTTTCGTGTTTTCCCCTTGTTCACGTAGGTTTCCACTTATAGTCCAAAGTCATGCGTAATGAATGTCCCAGTTCTTGAAAAATGTTTTGTCCCCTGGTCTCTGCTTCTTCAATCTGCATCAGTGGAAGAAAAGAGAAGGAGTCTTTCGAGTATTGGAAAGCACCCACTCATTGGAAGACTCTTATTGCCCAATGGTAAGAATATGTGAGTGAATAGTGTGTTTGATGGATTGGTGAACGGTCCAGAATGAATCTCTGCTGTGCACGTATGGAATGCTGGGATGAACTCAAACGCGCCCCCAATTAACCTGACCAGGAATAAGAAGTTTGAAAATTGATTTATAGATCTAGGTCCCAGGCATCAGAAAGCACAATGATGGACTTTAACTTGGAAACGGAGGATGCCTTGTTGCTAAGATGAAATATTGCCCCATGCAGCTTCCCAATATTGCACATTAAATGTACAATATAATATGGTTTTAATCAGAACTATTCCTCTAGTTTATAATACTGTCCACACAGGAATACTGAATATGCTGGTTCTTCCAGTATGGGCAGCACAGTGGGTGGCACTGTTGCCTCACAAGAAGAAGATTGTGTTTGAATCTGTTCCCCTATGTTCACATGGATTTCCTCTGAGGACTCCAGTTTCCTCCAACAGCTCAAAGACATGCATGTCAGGCTAATCGGAGATGCTAAATTGCCCATAGCTATACGTATGTCAGTGAATGGTGTGTGTGTGAGCCCTGTGATGGATTTGTGAGCTGTGGAGCATGTGTCCCTGCTTTTAGCCCAGTTTGCTGGGATTGGCTCCTCCTCTCCCTAAACTGTGATGAGGAGGAAGCAGTGTAGCTGGTGGATTGATTGATGGATGGGCGCTTCCAGAGATTTCTAACCATTAGAAGAGTTGATATCTGTCTGCACTGATTTTTTTTTATTTTTTTTTATTATCTCAAGTGTTTTCCATTTGAGTTTTCAGGCCTGGTGTCGGTTCCACTGCCGCTCTGTAAAGCCTCTGTCACAGTCTTCTGTAAAAGTGCCATACAAATAAAATTCAATTGAACCAATTTGACATTATGCCACGATTGCAATTTCCTGTAATTTTTGTGTGTGTGTGAGCGAGAGAGATGGTCAGTTTAAAAATCCACGATGTCAGTGCTGTTGCAAAGCCATGCAGCACAGACTACCTGCTAAGTGAATTTAGCCTCATAAAACCCTCCGCCCTCCCAAATACATGAATTATTCATTTCGTTCTCCTAAATCACTCAAGTGTTTCCATTGGCAGATTTAATTCAAGTCATTTCTGATCTCTGCAAATTCTCGAGGACGGTCCTGAACTATGGAGTTAGTGCTTGTTTTCATGTGAAGTAGGGATTGTAGATGAATGATGTAATGCTAATACCCAAGCCAGTCTCAACAAGATGCTTTGAAGATTTGTTTTTTTTGTGCTTATTGAAATGGATCTAGGATTTTGTAAACTAATTAAGTTTCCAATCTTCTAACACACGCTCCTTCCACAGAACTGGGACTCAGGGGTTAACAGGAAACCGATATTAAAAGGCCTGTCCTAATATTTACCCAATAACATTCTGCCCTGCTCAGGATGTCTCTTGACACTCAACCAGAAAACATATTTCCAGTTTTTAACTCTCCTCCCCTACTAGTTGCAGAATATAGCCCACTGGCAAAGGTGCTCGACTCCGATTTGAAAGGTCAGTGCTACAAGCCCCAGGGTCTCCAAAAGAAGATCACTGCAGCAGTTTGGCCCTTGAGCAAGGCCCTTAATCCCTCGAGTCTCTCTCTCCTACCTGCTTATTCGATTCAACAGGAAGTCTATTTAGATAAAAGTGTCAGCTTAACACGTTGACTGCCAACTACGAGATAACTCGTAATGGCGGGTGCACCAAATCCTGCCAGTACAAGTTATCCTGTTGTTTAACTCCTTCAACCCCACAGCCTTCTACAGAGGGCTGACCAACATATTCCCTTCAACCCCAAACTCCTGTAGGGAAAATTCAAACAATCTGACTAATTGATTGGAACATATCAGGTTACATTTAATGGGATTCCAGAGATAACAGTAAGATACAATGTCCAGATAATGACCAGCCCTCTACAGAGGGCTGTGGGGTTGAAGGGTATAGTGATGCTAGAATATCTGGGGTTGAAAGAGTTAACATAGGTAACTTTGGGGATCAGCAGACTGGTTGGCAGTTGTCATAAAGTAAGAACTGAAGTTATGGCAACCGGATTGCAACCTGTGGAAGTGGGTATTGAACACAAAATTATTATCAATTTCCATTAACAGTTCCGCGACTTCGTCTGCACTCATACGCGCCATTTTACAAAGTGTTGACCTTCAAATCAAATTATGGCACAATTGCGCAATGTCTTTTACGCAAATACCGCTACAAGAAAACTCTTTATTGGTATACCGAATGCAACAGTTATATCCCACCACCAGCTACGACTTGTCTCGAATAGAGGGTTTTCCCCCAGAGGATCATGGGAAGACGCTCTGTATCTGCCTATAAATAGCGCCATAAACAAACACTGACCATATGTAAAAAAAAAACCTAGAATGGCAAATGGGAGACCCCTAGAACCTGCCAGTTATCTCCTTGTCGGCAGTCAACGTGTTAAGCACTAATGAAATGACAAGATAATACTGTGCTCTGCAGTAAATTCTAACTACGTAAGGAAGGCAAAACTGCACGAAACACCTAATCACTACCCCCACCAACTCTGCTCAGCATGTAGTGCACAGCGTAGAGGCCAAGAGCTATCCATTTGGCTGAATCCAAATGTCCAGTTGTCTCCCGCACCAATAGGCTGGCAGACTCAGCGGGTGTGCTCCCAGGAAGCAGTGTGTGGTTAGGGCTGTCCAATTCTGCCGTTACACTTTTCTCAATTGATTAGGACCAGTTGTTGAACGGCAGCTGAGGCTGTCAATATGTGAAATTCATCACATTTGCCTACTTGTGCGCAACACTACAGCAGCTTTATTTATTTTACAAATTGGATGTTTTAGCACAGTTGATCAAATGATTGAGCGGTCAGTTAGCAGAATAAAAATATTCTAGCACAACAGGCACACTTCCATAAACATTTTGATCACCTTGGTCGATGCCAAAAGAAAATTTTGTTGGCTGTGACCGATTTTTTGACAGGCTGGAGCATGAATTTAAGGTTTTGGTTAACAGCCTTTTGCAGGTTACCTTTTGCACACATAAGCAGTTTCAAAAAATTAATTTTGAGTGTCGAAAACTTGTTTCAAGAAATGTGTCGAGGCACTTGAGATTAACCACAACTAAGCCCGTGAGAGAGTTCATGTGGACTTAAACCAATGCAATCCTAGGAACTCAAAGGAATACAAAAGAGGCAACTTGCACCAAGATTTGATAACAAATTTTTTCTAAACATTTATTTATTGAAGCAATTTTATTTTCCACAAGGAAACACGACCAAAGAAAGAAGCATGCATCCACTGATTCTTTACAGCCCTGGTGTGCCCCACAGCACCACCTGGAGGCTCGGAGGCCAAATAACCAAGAGCGCTCGGGCACCAAGGTTTGGCATGGCACGTGTACAGACAAAAGGACGGACAGACGGACACAGAGGCTCAACACATATGGAGAAAGTGCAAAGAAAGGAAAAATACATTTAGGGGAGTACCGCACATCAAATAAACTTTAAAAATTAGCCTCATTTAAAGCCAGAAAAAAAAGCCAAAATGAAAAGCAAGGACAGAAAGAAAAAGAATACAGCCGTCGTATTACAGAGTCAAAAAATGTGAGATTGTCTATAAGACTCTGCTTAAATGCCTATAAATATTCATTATGACAAGATGAATGGTTCTCTAAAAATAGACTCATAATCAGCATTCAAGCAATGCTGGCATTACATTATCCTTTAGTTTTTTTTCTTACTAAGACATCAAAAATGAAGATGAAAGGAAGGAAGAGCAGGGAGCAGGGGAATTAAAGTCTGAAAATACAGCTTTATTTCTCCAGTTTATCCTGCTTTGTCTGTGGTCACCTGATCAAACCCCTTCCCCACCCCTCTCTCCATCTCTCCATCTCGCCCTCCCTCCCTCCCTCGTTCAGTCTCTCAGAATGTGAGGTTGGAAAGATTACAGCGGGTCCCAGTAAAAGATATTGCGAAGTTAAAATGGTGAGCAGGGGGTGTGGCTATGTACAGGCCGAGTGGGCATCGGCTTCTATGCTGGCATGTAAGGAGGCGGCGGCTCCTTCTCTGGCATCTTCACTGCCATCTCATAGGTGGGCAGGACGTACTGCAGGAGAGAAAGCAGGGGATTGGTCAATGGCAATCATTTTTTTGTAGCCCATTGCTAACGCTGTTGTTTTACTGGTTAACAAACACTGAGGAGGTTTGATTGACAGCAGTATTATCTCGCCGCCCTCTCAGCAGAGAAGAAAATGAAGACCATCTAAACCAAATTTACTCCGTTTAGTCATACTATATTCGCAGAATAACTGATTTAAACCAGGGACTACAGGTCAGTTAAATGGTCAATCAGTGGCATTAATCTATCAATTCGATCTGCTAGACAGAAAAGAAAATCAGCCATTGTGCTTGTGCCTACGGCTCCATTACAGCAACCCTGGTCAATATCCTATTTAGGCAAATCTTTGCACTTTGAAGTCTCTCAAATGTACAGCTGAAGCTAAACAGCCAGGCTAGCTCAGCTTTAAGTCCCCCAGTGCAGTCACACATATAAATAATGTACTACTGCCCGCTACTAAATGCATGACCCTGATAAATGACAGCGACCTCAGGTTTACTAGGACAAGTCAACATTTATTAGGAAAAGTGTGTTAGTAAATATGAGCATCTGTTGGTATCATGGAAGTAAAGCAGGAGCATTTGGGTCAGTGTTTGTGTGCATATTTGTTTTTTGTGTGAGCACAAGTTTGAGCAATTTGTGCAAGTGTGCAATTACATGTGCACACGTTTGTGAATGTGTGTGTGTGTGTGTGTGAGTGCCAGAGTATGAGAGTGAATGCATAACAGTCAAGTCAAACTGAGCATGATTGGATCCAGCATGGTATCACCTCCAATTTCAATTTTATCTTGGGATATCTCACAGCCAGACGCTCAAATGGAGGCTCTCGCAATGCCAGGCGATTTGCTCACGTTCGGCGTGACTCTGACATGAGTGTGTGGCTCTAAACAAGTGTGTGCAGGGATGGAGGGAGGGGGTACCTGCGGGGGGGTGTCGAAGGCGGGGTAAACGGCGATCTCTGGCAGGTTCCGGTTGTTGATGTACTTGTAGCAGTTCCACACGCAGCTGATCAGGTAGGCCTGGGGGAACAGAACAGAAGGGTGAGTCAGAGTGCTAACAGTTTGGCGGTTAGCGTGCTACAGCAGAGCAGCCCATTGCACGACAATCTAACATTAGTCCCCCTGACAACGAGCCAATGACATGCCACTTCCTGTAAGAGTGAAACGAGAGACCACAGAGTTAACTATTAAAATCCCCAGCCCAATCTGCTGCTACTCCACCCGATTGAGGAGCGAGTGTCATACGGTCAACAAACAAGCAAAAATGCCTTCAAAAGTTATTTCAAATGACAGCATAAACAGCTTTCATGCAAACAGACAGGCAATTCAGTCACATTCATACAGAAGGCAAAGCAGCGGGGACTGATGATGAACTAGCCCTGAGAGAAACATATGTAAGGGGGAAAAAAGGTAAATGTGACCAAGTGTTCCCTACTACCCGTTCAATGATTTGCCGAGTGTGAGCCAATAAGATGCCACTTCCTGGACGAAGCCATCCCCCCTCCTAACTCACTGAACAGCTTCCATAGACCCCTTTCAGTGGATCACCTCAAACTCCAGTCCTGAAAGCTGCGATTTTCAGGATTTAATATCCAATAAGCATCCAGAGTAGGGCCCACGAAACACTCAGTGGACAGTCTGGAATTAAGTGCCGACAAAAAAAGGAAAGAACAAATCGAGAACCTGCAAACAAAGCGACCCTCCCGAACTGGAGTTGGAGCTCACAGCAGTAGCTAGACTGGATTGTGTCAGTGGAATCAGGGTGGGGGGTCAGAAGTCAGTGAGTTTTTGATCAAAATTTTGATGGCAATTTGTTTTGACCAATTTTAGGCCAAGCAGCCAGCCTGATAGGCCGCTTCCAGCAACATCACTTGTCATTTGTCGCTTTTTTTTTTTTGCCCCTCAGGAAAAAGACAGGTATTTTCCAGTGCTGACTTGAAGGATAAATTCGAATGTAGTGGGCAACTAAAATCAAACAGGTATGGGTTGTTACCAACAATAATCATTACACAATCTTTTCTGAGCTCGAACACACAATATCAGTGCAATGTCGCGTATCGTAGTACTTCCATCATTTTTTTTTTTTTGACATGTTTGTCTTATTATGACCCACAAAAACCACATGGAAAAAAATCATGCAAAATGGTTCTTCAACTGGCTTCCACTTCATTGTGTGATGCATTTTTACTGATCACCTGGAAGCTTTGAGGTTGTGCTTCTGCCTGGTGACAAAGTGAACATTTTTTACAACATCAACTGCGAACCAAACGCAGCATCTCAAAATCTGCCGCGTATGCAGTATTCTGAAGTTAATCATGCATGCGTTAAAGCATCATTTATTAACATCTTTCAAACAGGGAGCGAGACCATTATACCTCACTGTACCTCACATTCTAAACCGTTGGAGAAGGAGCAGATCGAGACATCAGCAGATAAATGCTTCAGTGCAGCAATCATGGCAAAACTGAAGACAGTACGAGAATCATTAATCACCCAAGAGCCTACCCACTGCAGATGTTCCCTTCATTTATCAACTGGTATTACAGGGGCATAAAAATGAACTACATACCGCAATCCCCAACTACCACACCAGGAGCAGACGTGTAAGCATTCCCCAGCATGATTTTGGGTGAGATGAAGCAAGGGTGCCCTCGGACAGCCGAAGAATCGTGTGTGTGTGTGTGTGTGTGTGTGTGTGTGTGTGTGTATGTTGGGGGGCGGGGCGGGGGGTGAGTGAGAGAGAGGGCATGGGTTTCTCACTGAAATGGATGACCACAGCAATGCCTCAAAGAAATGATGAGCAGCGGATAATGTTCCAGAATCCGCCAGTATTTCTCATTTCTCGCCTCTCGCTCCCCTGCTGTGTGGAGGCTCCCTCAGGCAGATGAGATGAGCTAAGCGCTAATGCTAATACTCCAGCTCCTCTCCCTGCACACGCTGCTGAAGCCAACGAGGAAGACCAGCTGCATGGAAAATCCCAAACCCGTCACCATAAACGCGGCTCAGCCAACACAGCTGCTGCCACGTAGGCCAAAACAAACGTGATACAGCCTAATGTCCACAGCTTTCTCGACACACAAACTGAACATTAATCTGCAGCTCAGTCAGCTCATATGGACAGAAATGAACAATTTCTAATGCCTTCTGGTTTCCCACAAATATATACAAAAATATCGGCGCCTCTCTCAGCTCATACAAATGAATAAGAACACCGGCTTTGGCTTCCTCCGTTCAAATAAGCAGAAATGATGAGAAGACGGCGTGAACAAACGATAGGGGAAAATGTCTACGGCTTTTTTTTGCCTTGTACACATAAACAAAGAAAAACATCAAGGCTTCATGCAAACAAATGAGAAACAACGTTGAGGCTGTGGGTTTCTCACCTCATACAAATAAACATGAAAACATCAACCACACACTGAGTGCATTCAAATGAAGTGACTAGAGCCTTCTCAACTCATACAAATACAGGCGTAAATGTCGGCAGCTTACTTAGCACATGATAATTAATCACCATCACAGGAAGCGAGACATTTCAGCTCAACAGATGTAGACTGGACTCATTTCAATCTATGAGAATTACTTCTGCTTTGTGTCAGGTCCGGTGTGAAGGCAAGTCTCACTAAGCCTTTCGCAGACAGTGCAACACAAAGCACAACACAAAGTAAAGTCAGCAAAGCGGTGGGCTGAAATTCAAGACAAGAACTTACATGGTGAAAAAGACAGCAAGCCGATAACAAGACATTAAAATGCAGACCAATAGAAAGCCATCGCAACACACATCTCATCTTAAATTTGACTTGGAATAAAGATGATTCCAAAAAGAAACAGAACAGAGACTGAAGTACAGAGGCAACACAGAAAAAACAAGGATAAGTGTGAGTGCAGTGAAACAGACTCAAAGTCCAGTTGGCATTCTTAGCTGCAGTAAGACGATTTAAACGGCGTTTGAAAACTCATCGCTGGTCAAAGCTGGTGAAGCCAGTTGAGTAAGCGGGTGCTCAGCCAGGAGGACTAGCTAACAATATAGATCGGTCAGCAAGGCAAGGCAGCTGGTCAGGTACACTAGCAAAGCCGGAGAGCAGAGTCACTTAAGATTACATTTATTTAGCAGACAATCCTTATCCAGAATAAGTGGCCATATTACTGCATTCACGTGAGTGTTATTTAGAGAGCCTGATCTGGGAAAAGAACATTACTGGACCAGTGAGTGCTCAAGTAACGTCAATAAAAGCACTAATGCAGAGCAAAAATGACAAAATAAACCGGAGATTCATACAACGGACAATTGTGTAAAAAGCACAAAGCCTGACACTGCACTGCTGAAACTAGAGACGCACCAATACAGATGGCAATATCAGATACCGGTCCGACACGGACACAAACAGCTGGACTGAGTGCGTATGTGGGGGGGAACAATGGGCCGCTCTGGGATTGGATACCATAATTTTAATAAATAACAATTCAGTAAATTTACACCCATGTATTTATTTGTTATATTTTGTTTAACAAAGTTAGGAAAGCAATGTTTCAATCAAGCCTGATGTTCCCTTTCACATAAAAGAGTAATCCCAGTCTCTTCCACACAGTGAGGCATACAGCTTATTAACCAAACACAGGTATCAGATCGGTGCTCGGTGTCAGCCGATATCCAAACACAGGCATCAGAATTGGGAGAGAGACTCCGATTTGCTGCATCCTTACCGGAAGTGACCACATATGACAGAGGTCATCAAATTTTGCTCCACAATAAAAAGTGCTGTAAGTTTTCCACCCTCCCTTTATCTGGGAGTTAGAAACCAGACCAGCCAATCGGTGGCAATAATGCAGTAAACTACATGAGAGAGAACAAATAGAAGGTTGGATTTGGAGCAGTAGGCCGGATTTGATCATTGGCCGACCTACGAGACGGTGACAGTGCTGTAGTCCCACCTGGAATGAATGGAGAGGCCGGTTAAGGGAGACGGGCTCACCTTGAGGAAGATGAGGAAAGCGAAGAAGATGAGGACGATGAGGAGCAGGCAGCTGGAGTCCAGGGACAGGAGGTTATCCTTGTACGGAAAATCAGGCTGTGGGACAGAGTGGAGCGCAATGCGTTAGCAGGGAATGAGCCTACACTGACTGAATGACTCACTAAATGACCGACTCACCAACTCACTGACCGACTCGCAAAATGAATGAATGATCACCCGATTCACTGAATGCCTGACTGAATGAATGACCCAGTAACAGACCAACTGATGCACTGAATGAAAGACTGACTCAGGAGGGACCGATTACCTGACTTCTCTGATCAGCTGACTCACTATCAGACTAACTAGCTGAATGACTGACTCAATAACTGCCTCAATGACAGATCACCAGACTCAGTGTATAGATGACTGAATGACACCTGAACTGACACACTATTCCACTGAGCGACTGACTGACTGGATGACTGACCAGGGAAAATCACGTAGAAAAGAGAACGTAGAGAGCAGTGTGTCAGTAATTATGGAGAAAAGCTCACAATGAATGACTGTAGTGCTGAAAAAAAAAAAAAAAAAAATTACGCAACTTTTTCATTACCTGAGCTCAAATGGAACCTGCCAGAATCCTGGCTAATACTCAGACATGAAAAACCATGAACCAGCACATGTATTAATAGTCACACTGAGGCCATTTTAAGAAGCATTTCCCTCAAGTGAAAGAAAGAAAAGCCAATAATAAAATTGAGTATTTCAGTGCAGTTCACATTCCATGTCGTCAAAGCCGCAGGAAAATTATGGTATGCCATTTCTCACATTGCAAGTAATACTGCACTACGGGATACGTGTTTTTGAAAACTTCTGACTGGTAGTATATGTTGCATTTTACAATGATATGGTATGTGATGTTGTTTGCTATGTTATGCTATATCATGTACACATTGCATTTGTCACATTGTTAAAGTGCACCAATTACAGTTTTTCATTCTTTTAATGTCGTGGTGTGAATCATAATTTTTATGCACATTTAAAAGGACTGTGTCAGAAAACAACTCTAAGTCACCCCCAAAAGAAGCGCTCTCAGCCGAAAAACACACTGCTCCAGGGCTAACTGAAACGCTGGCCATTTTTTTCATCAATTAATGAGGTCAACATTTGAATTTTCGCGCCAAGCAGATTGTTTCGCATGCCCTTGAATCAAGTGGGTTATGCCCACAAGGCTACACCAGTATTTGTTTCTAAAGCTCATTTACACTCTGGAGCGGAAATCCATTTATGGTAATGGGATTGACATTTCCCAACGTGCGAATGGTGGACCAATTACAAGTGAGCGATCAAGTCGACCAATCACTGCACACTGGGGTTTTCAGGAGGGCTGTGCCAGGATCTGAACGGAGTGTTTCACAGACAGGTACTGCAGAAATGGCCAGCATGAGAAAACTCAAGTGTTTTTTTTTTTTTTTTAAACAATGACACATAAATTCCTTTTTTAGTAGACTTCAAGAATACCAGAATGATCAATGAAAAGTCACATAATAGGTGCACTTTAAATTTAATGTTCAAGTTATATTGCATGCCATGTCGCATGCTATGTTCCGTTATATAGTATAGCGCAACATGACGAAAACGCTTCAGTAAATAAAATTCAAACTTCTTGTTTGTATCCAGGTGTGCCCTGGTGGGCGGGCCACTGACCAGCTGGTCCAGGTAGTCCTTGATCCGGGGCAGGTAGGTGAGGGAGCTGATGGCCACCAGGCAGCTGAGGGCGAAGTCAAAGAGCTGGTAGCAGAAGAAGGGGATGAGCCATCCGTCACGGTGCTGTGGGGGGAGCGAAAAGCGTCAGAATAAACACACAACCCCACAAGCCCTGTGCCACCGTCCTACTGCTAAACCACACAACTTCAACTGAAATTCTACAGCTACAAACTAAACCATTCAGTCAGCTTTGAGGTGAGTCAGGTTATTATGCATCAGGGAGTGTTTATATAAACAGACGTCCTGTTGTCATTCAAACCACACCTCGACTATGCAGTGCACCTGTATGTGTCACACTTTCGTTTCCAGCAACATTTTCTATTGGGAGGGAATCCGGGTTTATAAATGAAACGAGGAACGGCTACACAGCATATAAGCTCCTGTTCTTTTTACTTTACTCATCTGTTTTTATTATAAATACCAACAATGTTTCCCCAAGTTTTTCCGGTTGGGGATCATTCATTATACCCAACATACAGGTGCAATCCAGTGTACAGAAATTTCTCTCTTTCACCTCCTCAGTTCTACTCCTGTACCCGATGCTGAATGCACACACACCCCCTCCCACTTTCACATGAGAATCTCGCTTTTCCCTGCATAAATCCCTCCCACAGACGAACAGGGAGGGGAAGGCAGATGTTACGGCTCAATGCGTCCGATTACAGTTTTAAACAAAGCATCCCTTTAAATAGTCACCAATCACAATCAATTCAGAATGAAATTAATTAAAAATGAGCAGCAGGATTCAGGGAGTTGAGGCACCAAGGAACACGCAGTGCATAAACTACAGCAGTAAAACCCGTGAAACAGCACACTGCTTTTTCACTTACAGGAAAAGGCAGCAATATTTACGAGCAGACAGAATGCAAACTCATACTTAGCAGTGTGCTGGGCTTATATACTGGTGAGTCTGGTAATATTACAGCACCTTGTTCTACAGGGAGGCTCATACAGCTCTCTACAGGAAAAACACACTAAGCCATTAGATGGGAAGTATACTGACCACGATCTCTACCCAGCATGACAGATCTGACATTTGGCATACGATTGGTATCTACAATCTGTGCGGATCTAGATAATGGACAGAGAGAACATCGGCTCTTCCAACATTTCTCAAGCACGACATCGCCTACAAGCCGCTACTCACTACAGACAGCTACACACACAGAAAACATCACACCTGCTCGGAGATCTCATCTCGCTCGGCTGTTCAATAAAGAAAAAGAAGTCAGTGCCAACAGCAGACCAAAGGTACTGGCCTCTCAAAATCAATTTTAAAAACTATGAACACTAGTGAATCCATCTATCCATTATCCAACCATATTCCCCCAAATGGGGGGGGTGGAGGGGAAGCCCATCTACGCATCTGTTGGACGAGAGGCAGGAAGACACCCTGGACAGTTTGCCAATCCACTGCAGGGATGTCAACATTGGCTCACAAACTCATACCTATGGGTGTTTACCTTCCTTATTTCCATCTCTGAGTGCTTGAAAATGGTGGGTGTGCGGTAATGTTTATTTGGCTGGCAGTGCATGTTCAGGGAAAACAAGGACAAGGGAGGCTTGTTCAGGACCATGACATCATTACAACTATATAAAAACTGCATTTAAAAAAAAAAAAAAAAAAAAAAAAAACCAGCTGTGACAGCAGAGGGGCCCCTTTTCCACAGCAAACAGACTTCGCCCACAGTGTCGGCAACTACATAAGCAAAAGAGACTCCGCTCAACTACAATACTAAGGTAAAGCACGGTGACTCAAATGCTGGATATAACAAGTGGGGTATAGCCTGAAGAGTCACTCAATGGACAAACTCCGACCAATCAGCACTGTGTGTGCTTAATGAGGATGGTTGTGGTATTTGTCACTGCCCAATCAATCCCCTTTACCCAAACGGGACAGTCTGTCGCAGCAATGACAAATTATCAGTACTTTTTGCTGCATAGATGATGGATTGTCACCATCATCTGTCACTGCAATAAGGTATTACACTTGAAAAAGAGGCTCATGGGGCCTGTATTGCTCATCTGGTCTGACATCATAACAATTCTTTTCAGTCATGCGGTACTATGAGGTCAACATAAGTCTACAGTAAGACATGTAAGGGATAATCAATTCGTACGCGTAATCAACTCTTAGGCGTAATCAACCACCCAATGCAAAGCGGAGGGTGGTTGCCTCTGCAAAGTGCCTTAAAAATGTGTGATGCACACCTACGAGTTGATTATCCCGCCTATACCATGGTCATTTGCCAGCAATATCAAATCAAAGCATTCAGAAATTTTTGGTGAAAGTTCTGCACTTAAAAAAACGAGCTGGTAATCATTAAACAGGCGCCACGCCTTCTCATAGCCAATACTATAGGCCAAGCTAAACTGAACCAGCTAGCTTAGTTCAGCTCATCTTCATGGAGAAAGAATTTTTTGCGGACACCAACATCCTTTTACCAGCTAATAATTTGGTAACGGATTCCAGCTGAAACGGAGATTATGCATAACATAACATTATGTGCAATTATGCAGACTGCAGTTAACTTGCTACCCGCAATTACAATGAACTTATGACGGTTTCCGTAGTGCCAGCAAGCTGAAATCAGTCTGTTGTCACAGCACGTAGCTAGCGAACTGTCAACAGTTGCTGATACATGAAGTGGACATGTTAGCTTCCTTTGTAACCGTACACAGTTACTATTTTTTAATGAATAAAGTGAGATTACTCCACTGCTTTAATATTTACAGTCATTATTGCTGAAGTACCCATTGTTAACCACCCCGCAGGACGCAACTTATCTGACGCCGCCAAATTTACTGGAGATAAATGAGAAGCTAGATTTCTGTTATACCCAGGCAAATGCCAGCGCTTTAACATTGTTATGGTTACAGGTTGGCTAGCAGATGAATTTCGTATGGTGAAACTACAGTAGGTCGAACAACCTGTGCGGTTCCACGGTTTTAATGCATACCTGCCAGCCAATCAGAAAAGAGTATTCACCCAGAGCATGGTATAAGCCAGTATAATCATGCTATCAACAGCAAGTGCCTAAGTGATGTTGAACCGTAAACATGCAGTAGCAGTAAATGCACGATTAACTTGATGTAAAGTCACAGTAATATAAGACAATATGGACTAGCAAGTCAGTCTTAAGAGTTCCATTCCCTGCACACACACACACAAAAAAAAAAAAAAAAAAAAAAAAAACTTTTCAACCTCATCTGGATCAGGTCATGTGTGCAGGCAAAAAGCCACATCGACTCACATCTGACCATTCTCATTCATGTTGCATGGCCGTGTATCAGATTTGTATCTGATGTAAAACCTCAATAAAATTCGCTCAATTCTGATTTGAAGATCAGATTCAAGATCTAATTTCTGTCTACACAACCCTGAAAACATCAGATCTGTATCACGTTTGGGCAAATAATCAGGTTTGAGTCACTTCAACCTGGCAACATGAATATATCATCGGTCAAGGCCATGAGAGGGACATTTGTACCATGTCTGACTCAAATCTAGTAGAAATTGAAAAGAAGTTGGTTAAGGAAAAGCTGACGTATGGATGGCAGACGACAGACAGATGACGGACGCAGCACTACGGTAAAAGCCCCTTTGGGCCAGAAGAGCCAACAACAGTGGCAAGGGCTGCATAGCAAGTCGGTTAACGTTAACTACTACTTAGTGCACTCCAAGTGTATGAATAACATTACCGTTTTCTCCTTTTGTAACCATAACATTTTCATCACCATTACGGTAGGTTAAGTGTTAACATGACCAAAGCAGCAGCAGAGGTTCACGCAGCTATCAAGGCAGTTGAAGTATGCCAACTACAAAAGCTAGCATAGCTAAAATTGCTAACTTTAGGTTCGCTGGCAATAACACTCGGTTCTGGTGCGCGATTTAACAGGTTTTACATTGAATTAGGTCAGCATGTTTAAAATGCTGTTTGGATAAGACCCTGCCAATTTATAGTCTGTCCATTTTTAATTATTTGTTTATCTGAGAACACAAGCCATGTGGCTGGCAATCTGTAAACGGCATCTGGATGTTTCCCGTAAGGAATTTCCAGGATAACACTGCGTCCATACGTGTATTCATGCCACATATTCCATGAAATACTTCTTGATAGACAAACGGGTGATTGCAATCAAATAACAGATGTTTATCATTACATGACAACCAACCTGTGGCAGCACATCATATTGGTAGGCATGACATAATGAAAACGAAAAATACTCATTCAATCAGGATGAAATGCAGTTGGGCCATTCTTTGAGAAGTGAACCAAAATGTCACACACATGACCAGATGTCATCAAATAAAGAAATACTTTGAAAATTAATGAAAGGTATCAAATTTATTCCTTGCTATTCTCCATACCCCAAAACTATGAAAATTCTAGATTTTTCAACTTCACAGAGTTTTTGAAGTCAGATAGAGTTATGAAAAACCTGTTTCCGTGTGAAGTCACACACGTGACCAGTCGTATTTGACCTCTGACCTTAAGTAGTTAAAGTTAATGTAACAAATAACATTTTTACTTGATAGACTTGGATAAGTAGTACTCTTATACAAGGTCCACAATCATGAACCTCCAATGCTTTTGTAATTGGAGGAGATTTTTTCTACTATTTGTTACATTTTTGGTCACACACGTGACTGAGAATGGCCCAGTTTGTCTATGTGTATGGCGTGCCCAAGCGTAGTATATGTAATATGTCATCACTGCAACAAAAGGTCCTAATCCAGCAGAGTGGGCTGATTGGGTAGTGACAGTATTACTAACACTATAAACAAAAGAAGCACTATTTAATAGTTTGGGAAGTGGGCTAACCAAGATGCACTGGGTTTGATTCCAGGGTAGGGAACAGCCAAAGCAGCCCTACATTAGGAATTTGCGCATTAAGGAGGGGGTTGGTAAATGTCCACCCATTATCTACCTAGCGCATTTCAGGGCAGGCTCATTGGGGCAGGGACTGGGGCCTGGAGCCTATCCCATCATCCAATGGGAGAGAGGCAGGAACACCATTCACCCACAAACTCATACCTCTGGGCAACGTAGAGTCTCACATAAGCCTGATGTCACGCATGACTGTGGTTTTAAACTGGAGTACCCAGAACAAACCAATGCAAACACAGGGAGAACATGCAAACTCTACACAGAAAGGCCTCAGGCCAGACACACAACCCTTTAATAAATGTCCAGCAGCAGAAATGTACCAGTGCAAATACAAGACTGGAGCTGTTATTTTCATTTAGCGCATGCTTCAAAAAATAAATAAATAAAGAAGAGAAAATGACAGGCTGCAGCCCTGTCATTACGTGTTAGAAATGAAGGAGGCTAGTTTGAAAGTGCAGAAGAAATGGGGGGCAGTCTACAGCGAAATTTTTGTGTTTCACCGCAACAAAGAAGTTCAATTCCTGAGGGAGATCAAGTCTGCTTTGTCCAGTGAACTGTAAGTCGCTTTGGGCAAAAACATCAGCCAAACAAATGGGTCATTCCGTGTCAATTCACCAAATTTCAGAAAATCTTCCGGCATGACCACCTCCATTTTCCATTTTCAAGCTTCAATATCTTTCCATACACTAGATAGATAATTTTTATTCAAGTGTCCTGCATACAATAATGCCCAGCCCCCATGGGCTTATAAGACACTCCCAACAAAAGTAAATAAATACATGCATCAATTCATACATGGGAGTACAGCTGTCTCCACCGCAGCTGCCACGCTTTCTCCAAGAATTTACCCAAAGAAAATACCTCTTCTTCAAAAGCCAACTTAGCATATTAAATTCGGACAACCAAAACAAATCAGGATTCCTGGTTTGTACTTCATTTTACTAGTGTGAATGGCACTAATATGTATTAAAAGTGAATGTCAAATGGTTTATAAGAGGCACTGTACAAAACTTGAGATCTCCGACACAATTACAGAGCTGTCCACAAGACCATAAAGCAATAATCGAGAATTAGCATTCCAATATAAAACACACTTTCAAAAATTCATATTGGGAAAAAGAGAAAGAACACCATCACAATTTTTGGATATATCATTCACAAAAACCTGGTCTTAAAGGTGAACTTGATTTGGATTTGATACATGGTGTCATTCAATGGGAATATAGCTTCAAAGTTGCAGGAAAATGTGTTTTTTCTCATTTTTGATCGGCAATATCTCAGATGCTATTTACTTCACATTGGTAATTTTTCAGAAAACCATGAACCTAATCCAAAAGACACCCCCCACAAAATATTAGCCCCTGTCATAAAAACTGATGAGTTTACAGGCCCTTAAAAGTGCTGCCACAGTTCGCAAATAGAAATTTGACAGAATCTAGGGGCCTATTACTGCATGTTACACATGAGCTAGACTGCTGAAATTTAAATTATGTACAGATGTAGCACCAGATATACCAAATTTGGAGGTCCTAGCTCAAATACTTTTTAAGATATTCCAGCTCAAAATTAGAACTTCAGAAGGCGATGCTAAAAAAAGGCTAAAAATCACCCAAACCTTTGTCCTTTTAATAATTTTTTGTGGCCAAACTATTGGCAGTAGAGACCTACAATTTTGGGATTATTCTATTAAGAAGTGAATCCACCAACATGATTTTTTCAAGAAAATCTGGGGGGTCATGCGGGAGCCATTCAATGAATTGACACGGAATGACCCAAATGCAAAAATAAAAACCTGCCACTGCAAATACAGTGGAAGAGGCTGGTGCCTGGCTGCCATGGCTGATTGTACCAGGACAAAGTGAGGAGGACATCCTCAGTGGATAAATGGTAAAGGAAAAAAATAAAACAGAACTCAGTGCAAACGGCCTGCTACAGCTTAACATGGCCTAGAAAAGTTGATCAAGCCCCTACATACTGACCTTATGTAACCTTTACCTTTGACACAATGACCCAAAAACCTAATCAGTTCAGCTACCCTCAGCGAGGAGTTACCAGGTCTGAATTGGTGAAAATCCCTCCACTGCTTCAACAGATATATAGTGCAGACAATACATTTGTGACGGTTGGTGTGAAGGATACACTCGTGGATGGAAAATAAGAAAACAGTGTACCTCCTGCCCACCGAGTGTGGGGGGGACATTAAAAAAAGATAACCAAATAAAAGGAAGTGGGATTAAATCCATAAATAATCCATAAATATCACATTTACTGAGAGAGTAGAAGCACCCCAGGGTAAGAGTGTCCCCTTTATTCTCCTTTTAGCTGCCTTCACTTGAAATAATCAGGGCGGCACAAGAAACTATACATATAAAACCAATGTTCTCCACCACAACCTTCTTCAGAAGCAATCCAATCAGAATCGCTCAACCATATAAAGCCACCACTGTGATTGGTCCGCTGTTTAAAGGAGTAGAGTGCAGGAGTAACTTTGTAGACTTACGGTGATGGCTCCGTACACCATCATGGCACTGATGGTGAACATTAGCAGCGAGATGGCGAATCCCACACAGGCATTTTCTGAAAGAGAGGGGAAAAATATCACTCATCTCAAAAGGAGGAAAAATAAGACCGAGACAAACAGACAACACATAATATTCACATGGACACCCTCTTCAAGACGGACACAATTTATCTTAGCACATATAGGCGATTATATTTACATTTAATGAATGCTTTCAATTCATATTTTAACTTGCACCCTCATACTTAACAGCCAAATATTAATGGCTGAGAGAAAGCTGAACACTTTTTGTTGCCAAAAGCAGGACTTTGCCACAAACCTCCAAGAACAATGGGATCTGCAAAATATCCCATAATTCCTCAGAAAATATGCATAAGGTTGGCCTGATGGCCATGAGGTTGAAGCGGTGAACAAACTGGCATCAAAATCCTGCGTTCTCATTGGCAGCATCCATGAACACCTGACCCAGGATTGTTGGAACTGCACCTCCTGGCTACTTACAGATTCATGCGGGGCCAAATCAGCCTTTACACACATGCGCACACAAACTCACAAACACCATCTTCATCAAACACACACGCACAACAATGCTGGACTCCCATGTGCTCCACTATAGCCAATTATACACAGGACATTCAAAAATGTGGTTTCTCTACAACACCACGTTGAGACGCCATTTTCAAATATTTTGAAAACTCTTCTCCTTCTCACTTCTTTCAGATTTAAATCGACTCCATTTCACCAGTGTGCGCCGGGTTACATCAACATGTTCATATACAGCAATAACATACAGCAGTGCTGAGGCCAGGTGTTGGAAAGAGGCTTTTGGCGATGCCTTTGTCAGCAAACAAAAGCACCAGATGTTTCACCACTGTTAGCTGCCACACATCCGTTTCTCCTGCACATCATTCCCGCTAAATCAGCAGTATAATTAACACTCCAGGGCTGATCAGCCAAAGCTAATTTCAAACGGGCCGAAATCGCTCTGGCTTTGGAGAGGCAAAGGGCTTATTAACAAGCTAACTCTAGAGCCCTGCTGTCCAGCTGTAATGACTCAGACACCGGTGAATCCCAGGAACTGTTGTGAAATGCCAATTCCTCCCATCTCCCTCACTTTGGAAAATTTTATCCAGATAGATAACCAGCCAAACACAGCCATTAAGGAGCTCTGCACACTCTCAAACAGTCCAGGGACTCAATGAAAATGCGCTGGCCAACCCTTCCCGAGAAGTTACCCAAGAGACCGTTCCCTCAGTCATTCAGCCAGCACTCCTTCATACAAGAAACGCAGAGCGCGCTTGGACAATCCTTCTCTCCACCGTTCTTTTAATACAGGGTTACCCAAATCTGGCTCTCCAATCCAAATCAAGCCCTGGTTTTCTCTCCTTCCCGGTGGGTCTATGAACAATTATTGACAGTGATTGGCCAGATTGTGATCACATCCGACACCCAGGTAAAGGGAGGGTGAAAAAACCAGCGGTTCTTGGCCCTCAAGGACCATGATTTGGGGAGCCCTTTCCAATGCTGGGGAGTCTGCATTACTGAGGGCATCGCCAGGCATAAGTAAAAACAGCAAACAAAAATAGCTCACTTCCTTTCAGTCAAAGTTAACCCCTTTGAAGAGGATATTTTTATAATTTTTTAAAATTCCTCATTCCAAATCAGAGTCCTGGAACTCGGTTGCCTTTGATTACCAGCAGTTATGATGACATCAGCGCCGAAAGGTTGGGCTGAGAAAATCCTAATCTCGTGTTTTTTTTTTGGCGTGGTGAGATATTGGATGTGGGAGAGGACAGCTGCCCACACAGAGCCAGATCAGAGCCGGACTCAGACACACAACTCCACAGCTGGAGGACAGATTAATGCTGATCCTTCATTATGCAACTCCTGACGACAGCAACAAACAACAAAACAATTCCAGTCTAATGCAACACAGCGCCTGGGTGGAACCATCTAGGTCACTGAACAGAGGAGCATAAAATGAGAGACTTCTAACCAAAAACACCCAAACAAACCAAAACAAGAGGAGCGAAAGCAATACAAACGCAGATCTAGTTTGAGAACGTTCAAGGCTGTTCCACATTTCCACACCTTTGTTCTTGGTTGTTGCTGTCGTTTACTGGCAGTCATGAATACACGGGCTAGACTCCCGGACTGTGCTTTACCACTGCATCAGAGCGGTTATTCATTGGCTACTGGATGGGCGCCAGGGCACAGTCGCGGTTATTCATTGGCTGCTGGACAGCCTCCAGGATCCAGACAGCTCCTGTGGACTTGTGCTCAATCAGCCCTGCAATAAATGCCACCCGAGGGAGTCCAATGCCCCCCCCACACAACCAGCAGCCACAAAACCACTTGGGACTGGGAAAGCTCTCAAGCTGGCGCAAATTAAAACGACGGCGGGATTCGATCGATCCTCCGAGCGCTCTCCCCGGCCTCATTAAACGCCGTCTCCGCCGGGCTGGAGAGATAAACAATGGGAGCTCGTCTCTGGAGCCCCATCTCCACAGGCTCTGCGGCTGAACCAGCACCAGCTGCCGCCTGCCAAGAATTACCCAGAAAACCCGCTGCGTCAGCAGAAACCGCTGAGGCCGGGGCTCACTGCAGAAATCAAAGACGCTGCTCTCCGAGGGCAGACTTGGAGGCTAAAACACTGCCTTCTGTATAGTCTGACTGCAGCAGTAAGCCCACATCAGACAACCAGCATCTATCCTGCAGCAGCTGTACTGAGCCAGCAGGACAAGCTCACCGACCCAGCTCTGAAACATGAACAGAAGTACACATGGCTGTTGCAGGTTTTAAACAGTCGACTCGTAAAACTCCGTAATCCTATACCTTCCAAACATAGCAGGCGGAGGAAACCCACCAGCATCCTCGCCTTGCTGCCATGAATCAGCATGATGGTTCACTTCCCTAAGCGATCTCATTACATCAGTTAGTAAGCTGATGTTTTTTTATCCATCGAGACTAACAGATAATTACACTAAGCAGGGGCCAATCCTCCTGAGCAGTGTTGGGTTAAGAGCCGTAATCAAGAATCCCAAAGCTGCACTGATCTTAGTGGGGCTTGAACCACCAGGTTTCCAGACTCAAGTTAAATATTGTCGCAACGAGGCTCCAGGCTGCCTCATCTGCCAGCGCAGTACACCTCCCCACATCGTAAGACAGACACTCAGCCAGTTCAGACTAATGTATGTATCTGTCTTACTGAGCTACAGCGTCCCCTCTCTCGGCTAGTTTGCAGTAGCAGGTCTAGGCCTTGCAAATGGGGGGTGTTTAGCAGCGGCTCAAAATAAGATGGTCATTTTAGGAACAGGGCTGCAGGGAACCCTCAGGGTGCAGCAGATGTTTCCTCAGGGCCGACGAAGGGTGGGTATCTTCAGTCAGCCATTAAGACGAAACAAGACGTGGATCTCGAGGATTGAGTGACGAATTTGCAGACCCCACAGAAAACAAGTACGAATAAATAAGGCCCAAGACACAGCTTGGTGTCACGGCAGTGTTGTCACAGATCACCAGGGACAGCACATGGCCAATCAGAAGAAAGTACCTGAGAGCACAAATTAAAATCTGACATGAATGCACAAAATATAATGGATGGAATTTGCTATTGGAACTACAATGCAACTGAAGTTCAATTAAAGGGTGGGTCCATTATATTTTGTGTTTTATTGAGGTTTTTATATCATTCTGAACCTTCCCAGTAGTGTTCCTTATGTATTCAAATTCCACCATTCACATTGTGAAGAAGTACGCATGTTCTGATGTCAAAATGTTATTTTCTCCAGCCTGTTTAAAAATGTTTTCTAATGTGACCCAACATAGGCTTCCACACTATCGCATTGCTACTTCCCATGCATACACAGCTAGAGAACTGCGCGTGTGGAGAGGAGAGAGGGCATCAGCGCTTTACCCTACGTCACTACTTTCTGCCGACGGCCAAGAGGGCGTTTCCATTTTGAAAATCCCAGAGAAGAACAAAGACAGAGTCACCATTTAATGTTATACTCTTCACATTTCAATTGAACAGAATTCCAAACCCTATGTGCGCAAATACAATGAAACATGGACAGAGAAAATAAGAAATAAACTGCCTCTCCAAATATAGATTCAGAGCTATGCTGAAGTGCAACCATCAACTTCTGACCAATGTTGAAAATTATTGGCAACTCTGTGGTAAAATCATCAATGCAATGTACTGTTTGCTTTTTGCTGCTCTGAGTGCTGACTTGAAATTTGTTCTTGCCTGTATAGTCAGAAAATTCCTCATTCTGTCCACGAATATAATAATGTGAGCATTAGATGCATTCAACCTTACTTGGATTGAGGAGGACACCTCAAAAGCTCCACCAATCAAAAATTGTTGATAACACTGGATTGACTATGATTGGTGGATCTCCTCTGGTGCTACTTCTGAGTTCGAAAGTTTAGCTCTGATGAGCTCGATGAGGGCCATACTGATGGCAGACTGTTATGAAAGCAGATAAGGCGGTCCAAAAAAAAAAAAAAAAACCACACTGAATGATGCTTAAACACCGGTTTTAGCAGCACAAAGACAACTTCACACAGCACGAAAATCCCCCCCAATTTCAGAATCTCCAGGATTAGGACAAATCTCAAAGCGAGACAATGACTTATTGTTCTCCATCAACAAAAGATACTCTGCAGTTATTCCTGGCTAGTGTTTCTCGAAGAGGACCGATGTACCCAGACAAACACATCGAAAGAGATTGGGGGGGGTGTGTCTACTCTGAATCTTATTCAAGATTAGTCCAAGTCAGCTGAGATCTGTGCAAAGACACAACAGTAATAGAAACAAATGGTGACTCAGTGTCTTATGGATTCAAGCAGAATGGGTCCTTAACTCTGAAGTCAATTTTCCTGTAGCACTTCACTTGAATCCCTCAACTCATGATCAATTGTCATGATTGAAGCCTTTACCATACCAATCCATTTTAGTGTAAACACTTCATAGATCCCTCATAGGAGCTACAAGTAAAATCTGGGTTATGATATCAAGAGGTTCCAAAGTAAAAATGTTGAAGAACCCAAGGTAATGGCAAAGGCATTTACACAGCTCAAGTCATCCTTCACACAGCTCACTCACACACACACACACACACACACACACACACAAACGTACCTGCCATGCGGTCAGAGGCGAAGTAGTGCTCGATGACCTCATACTGCAGATCCACAGTGGGAACGTTATCAGGATGAGTTACGGCCACCGTCAGGAGGATTCCCATCAACAGGTTTACCACCTACAGAGAGAAGAAAGAGAGAGAGAGGGGGGGGGGAGATGGAGGGAATGGAGGGAGGGAGAGGAAAGAAGGAGGGATAGACAGAAAGAGAAAATGATAGGAGGGAAGAGAGAAAAAGAGTGAAGAAAATGTAATTAAAAAGGAAAGAATGCAGTAAACAAATGAGAACTTGTATAACCCTTTGTAGAGTGACTGCAGTGCAAGTGCTTTGAAAAAACTTCAGTCCATCTCCAGGTCAGGTTTCCAGCTGCTAATATGACCGAGGGTGATATTAACCTCTCGGTTTGACAGCATGCAATTTTGCTTGTCAATCCCCGCTTGTCAGAAGCCATTTTTCCTGTCTGCCTTTCCACACCGCTGGCTGCAGCTCAAGTTCAAAGAGCCGCAATTAAAATTCAGGCCTGCATCCTCCCAGAGGCTACAAGCAGCCCCATCCTGTCCAGGACAACAGACCTTCATATTAATGAACACCTCCCCTTCACCCCAATTCTGTGCGCATACAAGAAGAGGAGTGTGTGTGTGTGTGTGTGTGTGTGTGTGTGTGTGTGTGTGTGTGTGTGTGTGTGTGTGTGTGTGTGTGTGTGTGTTCGTTCGTTCATCTAGCATTAGCATTACTCAGCAGGGAAATAGAGACGCACTTCAGCGAGATCTGTTAATTATACACGGTGACACAACACATGGGAGTTGCACTTGATCTGGAGTCTGGGCAAAGCTACATTTCGAAAGGTATGGCTGTTCACTTCAAAGCGAACATGAAGAGGGCCAGCCACAGCCAAACTGAAGGGTATTCCAATCCAAAGTATGTAAAACTCATCCCTTCAAAAACCCTATGCAATGGTCATTTCTGAAGGGGGCAGGCAATGGTCACTTTGTTCCCACTGTTCCATGCGATGACCTGAGCCTAGTGAGGCACGTGACTCAATGACATTCAAGACTTTGACAACAGCAATGGCTACTAGCTAGGGCTGGGCGATATCTCGGTATTTTAATCTATATTGATATATATTTCTAAAGAAGATATAACACGGGACAATAGCGCTTGTATCGATATGGTTCATTTTGCGTAAAAATGACCATACATGGGCCGCAAGTTCGCGCCCATTTCTCCTCTCCCTCTCCGTGTCCCTGTCTCTCACACACAACCTTTCCGCTCCGCCTCTCTCGCTCTGTGACCACAAGCCCTCCCCCCCGCCGCCTCCACTCTCACCTACACTCAGCGACAACATGGAGACAGAGTGCGCCACAGAAGAGGGGTTGGTCAGTAAATTATATTTATATATAGTTCGTTTGCAAATGAGCTACCGTTAATTAACTACTCGGTTTTCTGTGGATTTAAAATCCGTAAACGTTAGTTGAAACGCGAATGAGAGACAGAGTCATGGAATTAGCGCAATGCTCAGATATTGCAAATGGGAATCTGCACAAAAATTAAATTTGTTTGGTAGTAAACAAAAGCTGTTGAGAACTGCGCACCTCCCCCTAGCAAGTGTCTATTCTGCAACTGGCGTGCGCCCCAGCCTGAGCTTGAGGAGCATATGCTCAGGAGTGTATAGTTGATAAGCTCAAGCGCAAATAGCCAGCGGTCTTACTGCTTAAAGCTTACGCAGTGACTTCGCCAATAATTTGCGTTTGAATGAACTTTTGCGGATTTTAAATCCACAGAAAACCGTGTAGTTGACTACCAGTGGCTCATTTGCAAACTAACTATATTCATAAATATTCATTCAGTACCTCTCTATAACCAATGGAGCTAGTTAGCTAAATAACAACGTTCACCTAGAAATGAGAGTAACAAGCCTGCTGATATGTGTGCAGGACTAGGAAAATGGGTCACTTGGGTCATTTTATGAAAATTGAGATTTTCTGACAAAATCAAAAAGTGATCCAAGTTTTTCATTTTTAGAAAAATTTGAGAAAAAAATTGGGTGAATTTGTGCACAGCAAAGTGTTGTAAATTGACAGTACAGTAGTGCTGGGATATCACTATCACTGGGATATCACTGAGATACCCCGTTAATCTCAGAATGGAAAAAAATCCCAAGTGACCCAGGGTTTTCCTAGTCCTGCACACATATAACCAAGTCTGAAAATGATACAACTGCGCACGTGTACTGGAAGTCATGGTCAAATAGCCTTAGAACTGTAAACCCGGTTCACAGCCAAAAAAATATCGATATATATCGAGTATCGCCATTCAGCTAAAAAAATATTGAGATATGACTTTTAGTCCATATCGCCCAGCCCTACTACTAGCGCAAGAAAGCTACAGAACCTAGTTAGCCAGTTGACGTTGGTCAGCAATCTAACGCAATGCATTTCGACAGAGGTTTTTTGTCTTTTTTGCCCAAAGTCATTTGTTACCTTATTAAAGTTATACAATTGGTTATAAAGGTGCTGCGAAATCGATAAATGCCGCCAATGAAAGAAGTTCTCCCACGGAAAGGTTGCCTTCGTTGACACTTGCGTTGACAGCATAAAACGACCCTGGCAAAAAGATGTCAAAGAGCACTCTAAAAAACCGTAACTAGGGAACCGTACTCCTTGCTGCCCTTCTGAGTTTTCACTATGAAGAAAAGTGACTTCACAGGATGTAGGGATTTACCCTATGGAATAAGACAGCCCAATATTCCGAGTCTGTGCTCTACTTTGAGGGCACACACATCCATTCATAATTGTGTGACTGTCTGAATGCTGACAAACGTCACTGTACAAGTGCTATGTGCAGAAATGTCAACGCCACACCTGGCTTTCAGGTGATGGAATCTGCAGTATCATTCAGAGCAAAAGGGGGAATAATTTCCCAAAGTCACATGACTGCCATTGCCATTCCATTGTCTGCACTCACCAGTCAGCAGTCGCATTAGTCAAGCTGCCAGGATAAAGAGTGACTACACCATCATTGGCTCCTTGCGCATCACCTTCCTCTAAGCATGGTGACTGCTATTTAAGTTTTTTGTGTGGACCAAACATTGGGGTATGGGGAGTATTATCCTTTTCATTTACTGGGAAACAGGCAGTAGAGCTGGTTTAGCACAACAATTACTCTTGCTAGAATCTGGAATCTTACTAGAACTATGCCAATACTACTACTATCGCTACTTCTACTATTAATACTATCCTAATATTACTAGTATTGCTGCTGCTACCACTACCAACAACAACAACGACACATTGTCGAGAGGGGGACTCATTATACACCGTTACAGTTTCATATTACTCAAATAGACAGCATTCCATTAGCTCTTAGCACAGAGGGCGAAAGGCCTGCCAAGTTTTCACTGTCCATATACAATCAATTAAAGTTGATTACTCAACAGTTTTATTGAGTAATACCAGCTTTATTGAGTCTAGACTTACTGATAAGAAGACAAGGTCAAAAGAACAACCTGCAAACAAAATCATTTTGCTGCCGCCATGTATTCGCAATGCAATACGACACTGACAAAACATTTCAGTGGCATTGTGGAAACATTTTTTACTGGCATGGTAGCCTGTCCATGCCTAGCTGTTGGGAGGAGTTAGCTCTTCTCCTGACAGAAGCAAGCAGAAAGCCCTTATTCAGGGCTAATCCAGGGCTATCTGACAGAAAACCCAGGAAGTCAGGTGACGTAGCACAAAGAGTCATTCACTCCGTGTAGAAAGGAAGTCTTCGTGGGTGAATGAGTCAAGCACAAGACTACCAGACAGTCGATCGAGGTCCACTTCCATAGTTAAACCAAATGTTGACTTATTACTTTTGGACTTAGTTCTCATTATTCTCAGTTTAATTATAATAATATAATAATTGTTTTCAGTCGCAGTTTGGTTAGGTTTATGCACCAAAACTAGGTGGTTAGGTTGAGGAAAAGATCATGGTTTGGGTTAAAATGCACCCTTTCACAGTGTTAACTACGTTTTGCCTTTCTGGCAGAGAGGCCCGAAGCCAAACTTCTGCCAGGTGCCCTAGGGCACCGGGCCCCACTCGCAGGGTCGAGAGTGTCTGCCATTCAGCTATAAACCAAAAAAATCCCGAATGCCATTTTTGGAATACTCCCAACCTGTCGGCAATACTCAAACACAGACAAGCAGAGATTCATATTCAACAAGATATTTAACCCTGAAGCATCTGCATGCGATTCGGCTGCGGTAGGGCAACTCCAAACATGATTCAGTTGCAGCCTGCTTCTCCTCGGATCACTGCAGGCCGTCACACGGGAGTTTTGGCTCATGCTACCCGCGCAATGGAGCGGTAAATTTCACAGACTGGAAGCAGAACAGGCTGCCAGTGCCCCGTCAGGAGGGAAAATCCTCCGATAATCGAGAGGCCTGGGTGTGCCGTGTGCTTTACGGCCTGAGCTGCAGATCATAAAAAGCAGCCCGGGGAATCAAAGAAGAAGCTCGATTATCTGCGAGCTAGAGCAGAGAGATAAATCAGGTCTGCAGCACCACTGGACAAGAAAGCCTCACTAAAACGTGTGATACTCTGGAGTCTGATTTTCGAGAAATTAAAAATTCCAGAGCTGCAACAAAAATGAGTAATGAGCGGACGCACAACTCCAACTTTACCATTTCCACCAAGCGAGCAGCTTTACACAGCAGGATGTGTGCAGCACAGTGTGGAATCACTCTGGGTCAGCGCTAGAGATTCACAGATGGGCCAGGTCACGCAGTAACGGAGTTACAAAATTGGTGTATTTCGTATCATAGCTTCAAAACTAAGCAAGATAGAGTAACAATTTAAATGGCTTTGTGTAGGTCTTCCCGAGTACTTCAAACAACAAAACTGTAAATTTTGTTCGTTTGATTTATTTTGGGTGAAAACGGCAAAAAACTGGTTGGTTACGGAGTCACAAATTTTTCACTCCGTTACTGACCAGATATTTGCCGTTTTCACGCGAAATAAGTCAAATGAACAAACTTAGCTATTTTGTTGTTTGAAGTACTAGAGGAGACCTACACAAAGCCATTTAAATTGTAACTCTATCTTACTTAGTTCTGGAGCTATGATACGAAATACACCAATTTAGTAACTCCGTTACCGCGTGACCTGGCCCAGATGTTAATACCGATGCTGGACATCGGTATGATACTATTGGTCCAATACTGACTCAAATGGCTGGATCGGGTAATACTGACAATGGGCCGCTCTGGCATTGGACACCATTATTTTAATAAATTCAGTATTTTTATATCTATGCATTTATTTGTTACATTTTCCTTTGCAAAGTATGGAAAACAATGATGTTGATAAATTAAAAAAAGTTCAGCGTTGCCCAATGTTGCCCTACACGCGAGCCTTGATAAGAATGATCCCAGTCCCTTCCACACTGTGAGGCATAAAGTTTATAAATTTAGCCATGGTATATCGGATCAGTACTCAATATGGGCTGATACCCAAAGCCCAGGAATCAGTACAGGGACTGAGAAAGTCAGATCGCTGCGTCCCTAGTCTGCACCTTACTCAAGCATAACAACTAAGTGGTGGTGTCTTATGCGGTGTTAATTACAATGGATCATGGTAAATAAACAGCGTGCAGCCATTTTGGTGCAACTCAGTCCATTTTCGACACAGATAGGATGGGGTATAACCCCCCCAAAAAAAAAAAAAAAAAAAAAAAAAAAAAATTGGAGGATTGCCTATAGTAACACTTCATCTAGATTAGGGGAAATCTATACGTTTTTTCCATTTCCAATTGTCATCCACAACATTTTCTGCAACCCCCCTCAGATTTCACCAAATGTGCTCTCGTCAACCTCAATGACTTCTGGTTTGCCATCAACCGAGATCCATAGGAACGCATGCAGCACGATGTGGGTCATGATCCTGCCACCTCCAGGTTAATAGCTCACTTCCTTCTCTACATCAACCACTTTGGGGAGAGGGCAATGTTTAGCATTTACGCAGGATTGGCCCTGCATATAGGGACAACCTGACAGATAACTGCATTTCATAAAGCTCTTCATATAGATTAGGGGGAAAAAATATTTTGCATGCTTGGGCATTTCTGTTTTAGCCCGTGCATAACCTTTCACAAGCCGCAGTAAACGAAAGCAACCATGCATTTTCTCAAGTTTGGTTTACGGCTGGCAAGCGCACCGCCCTAATACAGAATTGCGTACTCCAGGGAAGCAGGAAGAGCAAACACATCTAACAAGTTCTGAGCACTTGCGCAAACACAGACAACTTCAATGCTAACTCACAGCTGAAGTGTCAGTAATCAAGCTCATAGAAAGAGCGCAGACCCACAGCACAGGCAAATAATAATTTCCAGCAGAGGGAAGTCGAAGAGAAAACAAAGAGTTGCGAGTTCTCAGAGTCCTGATTACCCCTGGTTCAGCATTTCTAAACTCACTACACTGTAAGGCAAGCACGAACAGATTTGTCCACCATTTCGTCAGTTCTTAAAGACTGCAAAGCAGTGAACAGCCGAATTTAAATTCCATCTCTGCATCACCAGCACTTCTGTAAATCTCCAGGGTGTAAATGGCTTCCTTGTATTCCTTCTCAACCGCGAACGCGCCGAAGACGAGACGCGCGAGCTCAACAACAACAGCTTTCTTGATTCCTGAAAGACGCTTAATTTGCAAACCAACAGCGTTTGGCGGTGCATACCACCGCCACTTTCTCGCTATACTTCACAGTACAAACTGAATTAACCCCCACCGCTAATGCATCTGTATTAGCAATTATTATTATTATTTATTATTAATAATAATAATAATAATAATAATAATAATAATAATAATAGTAGTAGTAGTAGTAGTATCCCCGCCACCACTAAATCCCTTTTTCGAAGCAAAGTTAGGTAATGACGAGTATGATGCACACAAAATTATATCTACACTCGGTAAAGTAATTTCTGAGAAAACTTGTCTCTACTTAATCAGACGAACAGACAAGCCAATCTGAATATCTCCCCCTCCACTACGTGGTGGGGGCTAATAATAAGTATAGGGCACAGGAGTCTGCAGTTTATCAACATTTCTTTTTTCCTGTGCCAAACACAACATCCCAACCCCAAAAACCCCCATCCGATATCAGAATCAAATATGACTAAAAACCTCAGATGTTCAGAAATGTTCAGAAAACCTAGCCATCAGATGCAAATAATTTAATTAGGAGTGTATGCCTCACTTCAGACTGTAGTATTCAGTGGACAAAAAGTTATTCAACCCTAACTGATGCAGTGAGCAGCTTCACATTTCTTGAACAACCATGTCGAAAGACATATCCTGTGGTCATGGAAAAGATGTCACTCCATTTCAGAGGGGTCAAATTATTGGCCAGCATCAAGCAAAAAAAAAACAACAACAACAACAACAACAACAACAACAACAACAAAGGAGATTGCACAAAACACTAAAACTGAATAGAACTGTCCAATGCATTATGAAAACCTGGATGGATAGTGAACCATCATCTTCGAGGAAGGAATGAAGTCAGAAAAAAAATCTTGAATGATCGTGATTGGGGATCACTTAAACTTTTGGTGAAATCAAATCGTAAAAATCAACAGTAGAACTCACGGCTGTATTTAAGAATGAAAGTAAGAGCATTTCCACATGAACAATGTGAGAAGAACTCAAGGGATTGAGACAAAACAGCTGTGTATGAGAAAATCACTTATCAGTGAGGCTAATCATAAAAAAAGGCTTCAATTTGCTTGGGACTATATAGAGGCCTACAACAGAAAACGGCCAAGCTGTAACAAAAGTTTGTCAGATGTCTCCCTTTTCCAAATAACCAGCAACACGAGATCAATAACATGCCACATTCCCGCAAAACTTAGCACCACTGCACATGTGCAGTTGGTTCGTCTCTGGGTTTCTTACAGGCTGTGTGATTTATGAGTTTGGTTCTGGTGAAAATGTATCGACTTTCAAGTTTTGCGGAGCGAAGATTTGTGGGAATGTAGCATGCTTTGGATTTTGTGTTGCTGGTTATTTGAAAAAGGTAGACATCTGACAAACTTTTGTTACAGCTTGGCTGTTTTCTTTGGTAGGCCTGATAAAGATTGGATTCTGAAGCGATGGAAAAACATCATGGGGCCCGATGAGTCTTCCCCTGTTCCAGAGTGATAGGCACATCAGGGTGAGAGGAAAGGCAGATGGAGTGATGCATCGATTTTGCCTGGTGCCTATTGTACAAGCCTGTGGGGGCAGTGTTATGATCTGGGGTTGCTTCAGTTGGTCAGGCCAAGATTCAGCGATGACAAGTGCTCAAAAAAATGAGGTCAGCTGACTACCTGAATATGCTGAATGACCAGGTTTTTCTACCTGTGGATTTTTTCTTCCCTGATGGCACGGGCATACTTTAAGATGACAATGCCAACATTTATTAAATTGTGAGAGAGTGGTTCAGGGGGCATGAGACCTCATTTTCACACATGGATTAGCCACCACAGAGTCCAGACCTTAACCCCATTGAGAATCCCTGGGATGTGCTGGAAAAGACTTCATGCGGTGGTTTGCTCTCCCTTCATCAATACAAGATCTTGGCAAAAAAATTAATGCAACTCTGGACAGAAATCAATGTTGTGACATTGCATAAGCCAATCAAAACTATGCCATGGGGAAGGTGTGCCACAATCAAAGTTAAAGGCAGTTCAACAAAATATTAGTGCGTGACTTTTTTTTTTTTTTTTTGGCCAGGCAGTGTAGCCCAGTATATTTCCTTAATGTCTTTAAATATTGGCCAAGCACCACTTCAGGTTTATATCTTTCACAGCCACTGACTGAAATGATGAGTTGGCTGCCAATAATCTTCCTTCGAGTCACAGCCAAGTAGTACCACTCAACCACCGCACTGTCTTGTGATCAATGCGGTCAGTTCATTCACATTTCCAGGCAAGCTGTTATCAAATGACGAATTTTCATATTTTCGTCAGCACTTTGACCCATTTTCATAAATATTCCCGAGAATGACCAGTACTGCTGTAGATAGTGAATCAGTCCTAGATTAATTGGGTAGATTTGCAGTGGTGACGATGATCCAAAAATTTTCATTAGTATAGTATTCTCACCTCCAAAAATTTTTTTCATGGTCCTGAAACGGTTCAATAATTGAAGCAATTTTTGCCCGCACTGAACCCAGCACCACACCGTACATTTAATGAGTGGACACTGCGCTTGTACTGCGATTTGTAAAATCGGACGAGAGAAAAAGCGTCGGCCATTACTGAACACTCCCCACACCACAACACAAACTCGCAACTGTATTCAAAAGAGATTTACAAGGAGAGAGCATTGAGGCTTCACCAAACGCCCTTACGTAATACAAGGAGGATGAAAAGTGCCTGCAGACAGAACGCGACAGATAACAGCCACATGGCAGGCATAGCACCCGAATAAGCAAGCAGACAATACTTTGATATAACGTCAAAAATATGCTTCCTTATTTGAAGGAACGCATGTTTGGTGTCGATTTCGAATATGACCGGTGGTGGCAACAATAATTTAAAATACAGAGAATTGCATTTTTGTTAATACGTGAAGGCTGCAAATCGGCATACTGACATCAACCAAAATTAATCAGGATAAGGAGGACCAGAAAATAGGAGTCAATTTTATAGCAGGCTTCGCACACTGACGGAACGCGAGATCACGGTCATAAAAATGTTCAGCAGGCCGAAACGCCAACATCCCATTCGCAGCGGGCGCGTCGAGTACACAAAAATACTAGTTACCTGGATGCAACTCCAGTTCTATGAGTACGTGCGGAGCCCTCTAACGGGCTTCGCTATTGGTTTACCCCTCTGTAAACCAGTAGCGAAGCCCGTTAGAGGGCTCCGCACTTACGACATAGAACAAGCGTGCGACTCAGAGCGAAGGTGAAAACGTCAGAGCGGAGAGACCAATTTGTGTTTCCAATTCCGCGGTCCATTGCAGATGCCGCGGCACTCCTCCGCTAGGATTAATAAAACAGCATTTAAGGCTACGCCCCCCCCCCCCCAGTTTCTAACAAAAATTTAAACAAGGAAATAATCTGACGTGCAGCGTTGCGTCGCACCTTCTAGAGAAGCTGAGACGCATTAATGAGCTGTCGAAAACCATGGAGGCAGCAATAATTAAACAAAGCGAGGGTAACGCAACTGAACTGGATATTTTGTGGCTGCAGACACATGACCAGATATGATCATGAACTGCCAAGCGCATACACTGCATAAAAGTGAACTCATCAATACAACAGACCAAAATATACACAAAGACAAGCGCATAGCATGATGTATCCGCCATTTAATGGAGACAATCGAGCCGCAAAAATGACATTCATACTAGGTAGCTAGCTAGACAGCTCAGGAGAAATCCAACTTCCCTTGCTAACCGAGTCAAAGCAATAGGGTAAGGCAAAGCTGGCGGACTACCAACTGATGGAGCTGGACAACTTCGAAATGCTTCCAACTCAAATTTCCCTAAAGTTGGGAGCCAGGATAGTAGTTCTTAGTGGTAATCTCTCACACATTTGATTTCCCTCACACTAAATCAACGACCTATCTTACCTGTGCCACCGGACCTGAGGCAAACTAACACTAGTTTTGATGCCATTTAATCAGCCAGGGGTGCGTTCCCCGAAATCACAGATGCTAACTTACTTAGCTGGGCTTACTGACTGTGAATGGACGAACTATGTTGCTAACTTAGTTAGCAACTACGCTTTTGGGAAACGCACCCCAGGGTGTTTTAGCGTTCCTACTTCCAGAACAAGGCACATTGCTATGTCTAATGTTAGCTAGACTAACTCGACACCGGGTAGGGCTAATCTGCTGAAAACATTCTGCTGAGAAACTACAACCATCTATACTTTCCTTCATAATTTCTTGATTTCTCAATATAGTGTGATTTAATTTTCACCAGTTATTCTTGAGATGTATATCGATCAATAAGAAATTTTGAAGGAAAGTATAGATGGTTGCAGTTTTTCAGCAGAATGGTCTCAGCAGATTAGCCCTACCCCTAAACACCCGCATTTGCTACTGCAACACAGACTGCCAATACAGTCAACCAATTCTTTTACAACATACAAGCTAGCAACCGTTACCGTGAACCGCAATCAAATTAACACTCGCTGTGCAACCATATTGCTCGTAAACTAGCTGACGTTCCCTTAAAGCAAAATATTCGCCAGCCTGAGTAAAAGCTGAGTCGACGTTGGCAAAGTCTGCACGATCTAAGCAGCAATGAAGGTTAAATAACAGCGTAACCTACCAAACCAGTGAAAGCGCGCGTCTAAACCCAAATTAAACAAAATATCTGCAAGACAACCAAAAATAATCGGAAAGTCTTCCGTACACATGCCACAGAAGCCAGATAACCAAGACGGAGAATTGCAGCTATGTGGCATTTTTGGCTTGCGATCATTAAGTGCTAAGCCAAAAAGCTGACCAGCTAGCTAATTAGCCAGCGGTAGAAGTTTTATTTTATCCATCCATGACGTTACTTACCATGTACCACGTTCCGAGAATGATAGTCCCTGTTCTAACGTGGCAACATCCGCAACATCTGGTCGTGTAGAATCTGTCTCGACTGGGTTTAAAATGCATATTGTCCTCTATCTGAGGGAGAAACATCGCCGGACAGAAATGCCCTATGAGCACCGAACTGACACTCCTACCACTGCAACAAAATGCAGGCTTCTGCAGCTGCACTCGCTACTGACGCAAGGTTGATAAATGCAGAATAATACATTTGAGAAGCACTGAACGTAGCCAATAACTGGCAGAGATGTAAGAGTCGTACGCCAATGAATGTTGACAGACAGAGGCAGTAACGAATTACAATACAATACTGTCAGCCAAGACTACGGCTGACCTGCCCATGACGATGTTACGAACTGGTAACCCAGCGTGCATGGTGTCTTATGTCCTGTGACATCATTCGGAAAGCGAAACTCATACGTAGACCTAAATAATTGCCACCGCAGAAGCACGCGATGTGAAATCCCCAAGCTTATGTCAAGCCGTTTCAACATTACACATATGTGTGATCACGTTTTAGATATCCATAATAGCATTTCTTTTTCTCAAAACTATATCCTCGCGACTCAGAATGGCAATAAAATGTCGACAGCTTTCTTGCAAGCAGAAATTATATTTCAAGATATCTACAATTTTGATTGTCCTAGTCAAAAGTAAATTTTATATATTCTTTTAAATGATCTTGAGATAAATGGTCGTTTTTACATTAAGAGGTAGACTGGATACACACACACACACACACACACACACTCACACACACATTGGCACAGGGGCATATTTACCATTGTGTTGCATCACATCTTCTTCAATTAACACTCTGTAAGCAATCGGGAACTAAGGAGACCAACTGCTGTAGTTTTGAAAGCAAAATGTTTTCCCAGTCTTGCTTCATGTAGGATTTCAGCTGCTCAATACTTGGCAGCCTACCTTTGTCATATTTTTGTTTCATAATGCGCAAAATATTGCCAGTGGGTGACAGGTCTGGACTGCAGGCAGACCACTTTAGCACCCAGACTCTTTTACTACAGAGCCATGTTGTTGTAATACGTGCAAAGTATGGTGTTTGGCATGCCGTTGCGAAAATGAGCAAGGCCTTCCCTTAAAAAGGCATCTGGATGGCAGCAAATGTAACACCAAATCCTGTATATATCGTTCACCATTAATGGAGTCTTCACGGATATGCGAGTTACCCACGCCATGTGTACTAATGCACCCCCACACTACCATGGATGCTGGCTTTTGAATTGTGTGCTGATAACAAGCTGGATGGCCCCTCTCCTCCTTAGCCCAGAGAAAGTGGCAACCATGATTTCCAAAAAGAATTTCACATTTTGATTAGTCAGACCACAGGGCAGTTTTACACTTTGCGTCAGCGCATTTTAAATGAGCTTGGGCCCAAAGAAGGAGGCAGTATTTCTGGGTCTTGTTTGTATATGGTTTAATCTCTACATGGCAGAGTTTTAACTTGTATTTGTGGATGCAGTGACAAATGGTGTTCACTGACAGTGGTTGACAGAAGTGTTCCTGAGCCTTTGGAGTGATTTCCACGACAGAATCCTGTCTGTTTTTAATGGAGTGCCACCTGAGGGCCTGAAAATCACAGCCATTCAAAATTGGTTTTTGGCCTTGTCCCAAGTGTAGAGATTTTTCTGATTTCTTGGAATCTTTTAATGATATTATGTACCATAGAGGATACAATATCAACATTATTTGCAATTTTGAGCTGAAATGTTATTCTTACATTGTTGAACTATTTCCCCATGCAGTCTTTCATAGAGTGGTTAAGCTGTCACTATATTTATTTATGAGTTTTTAGACCCAATCATGTTATTGACCTATTGCAAAATAATCTAATTAGTAGTGAGATGTTCTGTCAGTCATCGTTTTTTAGCATAATGCAACTTTTCCAGTCTTTTATTGTTCCTGTCCCAACTTTTAAAAAAAAAAACATGTTGCTGTCATAAAATTCAAAATGAGCGAACATTTTTCAAAAAGCAATACAATTTATCAATTTATCTTCGTACTATTTTCAAATAAATATGAAGTTCAAATGACTTAAAAATCATTGCATTGTTTTTATTTACATTTTACACAGTGTCCCAACTTAATTGGAAATGAGGTTTTGTGTATATACAGTGCTTAATAAATTTATTAGACCATCTGTCATTAAAAAAAACGAGAAAACAAATATATAAGAAATTTCTCAAAAACTTGTTTAAAACTAAAAATTATTTTATTTCTTTGGCAAATAACGAACTGAAACCACTAAATAGTCCTTATTCACACATAAAAACTACATTGTAAAAAAAAAAAAACTATATTTTATATGGCCTCCTTTGACTTTGATAACAGCTTGCATTCTTGCATTCAACCACTAAAACTAATTTTTATGTTCAGGAATGCAAAAAAAAAAAAAAAAAAACTTATTTGGCATCTTAATCAAAAAATAATAATGTACTAAACTATTTTTTCTGCTTTTTGTAAAATGGTAAATTTGAAAATTCATGGATAACAACAATAAGTATATTTTAGCATTATTTGCGCATACTGGCGGATTAACCATTACAGAAACATAAAAATTATTTTGGTAATTACCAACACTGTTAATTTAGGGCATATATACTCAGCGTCATTAAAAACGCACAGGTAAGGTATGTACTGTATTTGTGGCAAATTGAAGAATCGATTGATTTTTATTGCTTTCCCAGTGAGGCATGAGAGGAAATAAAGAAAAGTGCGTGGTATTGTAATCTTGACGCGCACCACGTGCACGCGCCAAGCACTTCAGTAATAACAAACATTGAGCTGTTTGTGATGTGTACTGTGACACTTGACTTGTTCTTTTTGGTGTGGTCAATAGCCTACATAAAGCCAACAAAAAAAAACGAAAAATGCTACTGCATCAAAAAAATTGAATGGCTTGTGACACAGGAGAGAGAAAAAGAGCCCTTGGCATGTCACGGGCAGATCTCAGCCGCCGAGAGGTGGTGCGTCATTTGCACTGTCATCGTTCAACAATCAGTCCGCTGTCTATCCGAGAATGGAACACAGGCACTGTCACTGACTGACCCCGCTTAGGGCAGCCACGAGTGACGATGACAGCTCAAGAGCGCCACGTCTGGTTACAGCCTGTACGTGACAGATTCCAGACAGCAACCAAAACTGATCATGAGATGAGGGGTCCGAGACGATTGAGGGTGAGCGCAAGTACCGTTTGACGCCGTCTATGTGAGCAACACATGCGTACACATGGGCCCTACAGAAAACCCAGTTTTTGCCCATTTAGGCATGGCTGCCCTTACCGTGGTCGGTCAGCGACAGTCCCTGTTTTCCATTCTCAGACAGAAACAGGGAAATAAAGTGCCAAAAAATTACACAGAGGCAGGTGCCCACAGTCAGAAGTGAAGAGTTCCTACTCCTGTTGAAGGGCAAAAAATGGGTTTTCTGTAGGGGCCGTGTGCACACGTTTTGCTCACATAGACAGCGTCAAATGGTACTTGCGCTCACCCTCAATCGTCTCGGACCCCTCATCTCATGATCAGTTTTGGTTGCTGTCCGGAATCTGTCACGTACAGGCTGTAACCAGATGTGGCGCTCTTGAGCTGCCATTGTCACTTGTGGCTATTTTATTTATATATATATATATATATATATATATATAGACGCGCACACACACACACGCACACGGATATACACCGATGAGCCAAAAAATTAAAACCACTCGCAGATGCAGCAAATAATGTTGACTATCTCATAACAATAGCACATGTTAAGGTCCATAGACAGATCTGACGGTAAGCGAACAGTCGATTCTGGTTTTAAGCGTGTTGGATGTGGGAGAAATGGGACCTGATCAACTTTGACTAGAGCCAAATCCTCATGGGCTGACAAGTGGGTTAGAGCATCTCTGTAGAGGCAAGACTTCTGGGGTGGTCCCTGTCAGCAGATGTGAGTGCCTACTGAAAATAGTCCAAGGAGGGACAAACCATGAACCTGCGACAGGGTTTAGGGCACTCAAAGCTCTTTGATGCAAGAGGGCTATGAAGGGTATTCTGCCTGGTCCAAACTAACAGAATGGCAACTGTGGCATAAGTCGCTGAGAATTTCAATAATATTTTTAAAAGGAATGTGTCACAACACAGTGCATCATACCATGGCTACGTATTTTTTAGCTTGAAAACCAGTTAAAGTGCCCACTCTTACCCCAGTTCACCTCTAAAAATCACCCCCTACTGGCACCCAAACTTCAAACCTAGACCTTGGACCAGTTGAAGGTGGTCACCTCTTCCAGTGAGTCCCGTTTTCTTTTTCATCGTCTGCTTTGGTTGGGTGCATGTGCACCATTTACCTGGGAAGAGTTGGCATGTTCGTGCTTTGGTCAGATGAGATCAAAATTGCTCGATTTGGTGAGAAACAGCATCGTTCTACCTATCCGCAATTGCCATTTCAGACATCCACCATGTCATTCTTCAAATGACGTTACTTCACCATTCACGTGTATTGAACTCTGGATTTCAGCCAACCACAACTGGATTTTACCAGCCGACAGCAAGCCATTTTAACCTTTAACTGCTAGACTGGGTATGTATTGCAGATTTCCTTCTGACAAGGAAAAATTAAAGTACATTTTCTGATATCAACAACAACATACTTCCTATCCACAATTGTCATTTCAGATATCCACAATGTCATTCTTCCTAGTACGAATGACGTCACTTTTGCCATGCATGTGTATTGGGCTTTCAATTTCAGATGTCCACAATAACATTTTTTACAAGAGCTTTTCCTTGTAATAATTATACTGCAAATATGCAGGATGTTCATTCTGGATATCAAAAATGTAATTGTGTATTTCTGAAACTGATCACCTGATACAAATGAATGGCAAAATGAAGTCGTTTGTTCAAGGAAGAATGACATTGTGGACATCTGAAATGTCATTTGTGGACAGGAAGAACGTCATTATGGATATCTGAAATTCTCTTTCTGACTAGGAAGAACTGTATTATTGATATCCGCAAATATATCCAGACTGGATACTGGATGTGAAATGGCCAATTATTCTTCTTAAGGATTCAAAGATATTTAGAATTGAATTTTGACAGGGAGAAATAAAATTTTATAGATATCTCGAAGCACAAACTCTGAGAGAATGTGATTGAGGATATATAATTGCCATTCTGACTCGGCCTATAAGAATAGAATTTTGACTACGGGAAATGCTTTTATGGCCATCTACAATTCTGAATAGTCCATGATTCCTTTTCACGTAAAAATGGTGTCCTATCTATCCGACAACAGACATTCACAATACATTCGTACATACCTGCAATTGCAATTTTTCTAGGCATAACTCTAATCGTAGAAACCGAAAATTTCATTTGTATTAGTCACAATACGAATTGTGGATATCCGTAATGACATTCCCGGTAGTTACAATATAGTTTGGAAATACAAAATTACATTAGGGGTATCTGCAATAGTTTTTCTTGGTCTCAAAAAACTCATTAATCGCTAGGAAAAAAAAAGACAAACTTTAAGCTATATTTAAATCAATGCAGGCCTATACAAGCAAACATCAGAGGAAGGATGAACATCTGTTTTCAGATGTATTAGTAAAAAAGTTAGCACAAATAAAAGGGGAAACATGCAACATCTTTAATAAATGAGTAAACATGAACAATAACAAAACAATTTGACGTATTATTTTATCGGCAATTCTTGAATTTGAGATTTCACATGCTATTTCGGAAGTGAACCATTTCCTTTGCAAATTGCAGCTGATTCTCACATCAGCATCTGAATGGCAATTACTGTTGCCCATTTACATTTATATTCAATGTACTATAATCACCAAACACACACAGGTTTTTACAATCTTTGAAGTCATTCAGAGTTACAAAAATGCATTTTTGTGATTTTGTAGGGTCAAAACCATGTCTATACACCATTTTTCTGAGAACATAGAAAACATTTTAATTTCTGACCCTATTTACAAAGTAGCCATAGGACATTTTGCTTTGGGGTGAATAATGAAACATTCTCAAAATGTTGGTTCCATGACATTCCCTTAATATTTTCCAAGTCCAAAGGTGAACTCACTGCTTTGAGATGGTGTTCGTCTGAAAAGTTTTTTTTTTTTTTTTAAAATTGAGCCCATTCAAAATATGACACGCAATCAAAACACAGTGAAAATACTTTGCACTGAAAATTCAGCATCAAAATCAGTCTTCAAATTCTGAAATTTTGCATTAAAAAAGTTTTTAAAACTTGCATAAAAGATTAGAGCTGCAGAAGGTTAGGTGGCAAAATATCACGCATAAAGAGGGACTACCAAAGTAGTGTGATGTTAATCAGGCTACATCAATCCAACTTGAAGATAAAGAAGCAAATGATTTTGAGCCATGAAAAATGAAGTACTCCAGTAAAGCATACCCCATTCCCAAAGCCCACTCACTGGTGAAACCAACCATATATATATATATTTTTTATTTTTTTTTTTTGCATTATTCTCTGCATTTTTCAATCATACACAGTAGGAAGCAAAGTGTTCATTAACCCTAAACCTGGCTGTTCAAAATGGGTCTATATAAATTATTTAGTGTTGTGATGATTACAACCACTTCCACCCAGCTGATATATCACTTCCGATTAACACTTTAGTGCACAATCACTGTTTACAAACGAGGCTGCCAGGATGTTTAAGCTAAACACCGACAGAGGAGGCCCCCGCCCCAGTGCATTTATATGCTAAATGAACCTCAAACCCCCATAGACTTGAGCAAGACTGAGCACTGTAAGAGTGGGTCTGTACAGCGCCCTAGTGTCAGGGCATTAGGCATCAATAATCCCACGGAACTAAAAGAGGACCAATCTGCCAGGTTCTCAAAAGGTGCCGCAATCCTGCATAATTCCTCCAAAACTCACTCCAGTCAGTCAGCAGTAAATGCTGCCAGTAAGCACAGTTGGAAGGTTGAGTATCTTAGATGTGCAATTGTTGTTATTCATATATCAGCACCACTGGGCATGAGAGGCAAATATATCCCATCACAACATCACCAAATAGCGAGGAGAATTCCTCATTTTCAGGCACTGAAGTAACTTGGCTAACAATGCATTATAGCCCTTCAGATAAATGCTACCCAATTGATGTGTTCATTCTTTGATCAGGCTCTTTTATGACACTGTAAAAACACCACCAAACTTCTGATTCTGCACTCACCACTGCAAAGCAATGAGACCTTGCATTAATGTTCATTTTCAAACAGGGATATACTTATTTGACTCGTGCCTGGCAACGACTTGGCACACTCATACCCAATGCTGCTCAGCCAAGTTCAGATTTTATTTATCTGTAAATAGATCAACAGTATTCCAGCTCCAGTTCCTTGTCTGTTGATAGCATTCCAAAATACAGTGTGAAAATAATATCCATATCTGTTGAAATAAAAACCTTCTGAAAAAAAAAAAAAAAAAAAAAACCAGACACCATCAATGTATTTATGGTTCTGAAAAAAGTTCTCTCGCTGACACTGATAGTGCAGGGTCCCTGCCAGGACTGGTAGAGGTCTGCCGCAATGGCGTGATGTAGGGTTTTCAGCCTATGGCCAGGGCTGAGATCTTTGGAGGATCTACGTAGTAGCCGAGTCACCATGGTAGATTACTCATAGTTCTCCACTGAAATACAGTACTCAACACTTGCTTCCTTCTTATTCCAGCCAGGGTCATACAAACGTGGCACAAGAGGTGGAGACCCAATCATACACGGCACAGAAACCCTGAATTCCAACTGTAGCCTCCTAAACAACCTCCTCTGCACTGTCTATGGCTCAGCCATGTATGAAACTGTGCTGCTGTGAAATGCTGTCCCAAGGTCCTCTTGCTGTAGACGAAGATACAATCCCTTCTCTCAGCCAACAAGTGAATCACCCCGGGGCAGGGAATATTACCTCTGGTACACTTACCCTTTTATATCTCTCCTCTATCACTCTTTCATACTTGCTCACTGTCACTCTTTCACCCCTCTTTTCATTTACAAATCATGCTCGCATGCATTCTCTCTCCTCTCTCCCTTTCTCTCACTCTTCATCTCTCTTTCCCTTACACATATACACAAGCGCTCAGCATTCCTGATTGTTCTTTGGCCAGCCCTTCCAAAAGCAAAGCTTTTCCTAAGTAACGAACTGTCACCGTATTTCAGCTGTGAATTGCTAGGCTGCGTGAGGTGGCAACGTCAAGTTTCCTTCCTCATCCTCCTCTTCTTCTTCCTGTCTTTTTTTCCATCAGAGTCTAGAAATTCACAGGAAGAGAAAAGTTATGACATCATTCAGTCCAAGGCCAGTCCATTATGCCCAACAAAGGTACAAGCAAACCAACAGACACAGATGACATGCAGAAACACACATACAGAACACCCATACAGAAACACCACACAGGTACACATACAAACTCCACACACACAAATACAAACACACTCCAAACACACACAAACAAATGTGCCCCCCCCCCCCAACCTCGACCGGCATACCTGTAATCGCAGTCCAACAGTGTTAATAATCCTTCCCAGGCAGACTCAAACAGTTAACATCCAATTACATCCAGGTGTCTACCATCTTGCCCAAACCAGCATGACCTTCAAACAGTGGTGCCCAGCACATCAGATTAAATGACTGTGGTACATGCACGTCACTCCAAGAATGCGTGTGACCGTGCATTAGAAGTATGATTAAAAGTAAATACAGGATGGACGATGCAATCATTAACCCATCCATCCATCATACAACCTGTCAGTATGCCCTTGCTCTGCCATTGTTTTGTTGCTTTAATATTTGTTTCCTTTCCAGTCATCTATGCCTGTCTTTTTCAGTTAATTAGTTATTGTCCTTGTACTGTGGTCTGCAGTGTGTCTTACCCTCCCCGTTCTGATTCCCTAATTTTATCCCAAATTGTCCTTTGTTGCCACGCCCCTCCCTGATCTCTCCTGCCTTTCACGCCACCTATCCCTAATTTTCCTATTAATCACCTCTCCCTCCATATAGACCCTCTGTTTTCCTTTCTTCATCGTTAGTTTGTCTCAACCTTTTTGTCCTGTATCATTTTAGTCTACTACCTCCCAAGTGCTCTGATTTCCCTTGTGTTACGGTTTATCAGTTTTGGATTGTGCTGTTTCTTGTTTCCTTCTGGTTCCTCAATCTTTGCCTGTTTTTACAGCACTTCGCCTCTGCCTTGTGATTTTTGAGCTTCTTTTCCTCCTCAGGTTTTTGACGAGGACTGTTGACCTTGATTTTGACATGAAACCATTTTGTGCTTTTGTTCCAACTGTCTGTGCCTGGATCCATTCACCACCCTAACACTAAAACCTTGGCAGCTATGGATCCAGCAGACATTACTTCTGATAAGGAGCTCCAGGAACTTGTATGCACCCTGCAGTGACTCCAGGGGAACCTGAGGAGGGCCACAGCAAAGCGGAATAGGCAGGAAGCCGTGACTATGGTTCACAGGGCAGTGAGCACCCAACCTTGGCTGAAGAACTCAGTGCCCACGTGGGCCAAGGGATTTCTTTACTCCTCAGACTCCCTGCTTTATCCTTCAGACCCCAGCCCACGGCCTAACACAGCCTCTTACCCAGCTCCGACACCCCACACCACTGAGGCGGCGGCTCTGCCACCCCAGATGGTGAGAGTTCAAGTCGTAGGCCTGTCACCTGCCAGCTCTGAGACAACCCCTACCTCCACCCCCTACTCCTGAGACCACGACCTCTACACTGCCCCAAGCCACAATCTCACAGCTGCCACAAGCTACAACCACTCAGCTGCCCCGAGGGATGACCTCTCAGTCATGTCCTAGCCCTCTGCTTGAGCTTGCCGGGCATCTTCTCCAGCCCAGGTCTGCTCCATTGCTGCTCAGTCCAGTGATGGCCTCTCCAAGTCCTGCCCAGTTCAGACTGTGTCGATCCAGTCCAGTCCCATCCGCCCCAGTCCAGTTCTGCCCTGTCCTGTCTACCCCATCTATCCCATCCAGCCCATCTTGCCTACTCAGCCATTTCATCCCACCAGACCAACCCCCCCTTTCTCCCACGAGGGTCTGCATAGGGGTCTCCAGGTAGTGACCCACAAGGAGTGACCTTGCTCTGCTATTGGTTTGTTACTTTTTAAAATTTGTTTTACTTTTCTGTTATCTGTGCCAGTCTTTCAGTTAATTACTTATTGCCCTTATGCTTGTCTCCTCATGTTTGTGTTTACCTCATCACCTCCGTGTCTTGCCCTCCCTGTTCAGTTTCCTAATTGCTCCATTACCTTGTTTGTTGCCGCACCCCTCTCTGCGCTCTCCTGCCTCCACTCCACCTGTTCCTGGTTGCCTGACTCACCTCTCCCTTTACACCAGGGGTCACCAACCCTGTTCCTGGAGAGCTACCATCCTGTAGGTTTCTGCTCTCCTATTCAGCACACCTGATTCAACTAATTAGCCACTCAGTTGCCCAGCTTGTGATCTTGTTAAGTAGCTAATTAGTTGAATCAGGTGTGCTAAATAGGAGGCAGAGCAGAAACCTACAGGATGGTAGCTCTCCAGGAACAGGGACCCCTGCTTTACACAGTCCCTCTGTTTTCCCTTCTTTGCCGCGAGTTTGCCTCAGCCTTTTTTGTCCCATTTTATTCTAGCCTTCTTCTGAGTTGACTTTCAGTGTTCAGTTTTCCTTCGTCTTACGGTTCACAAATTTTGGATTGTCCTCAGTTCCTTGCTGCGTTCTGGATCGAGGCTCTTTACCCATTTTTTGACTTTGCTTCTCTGGCTCTCAAAACAATCTGTTGACCTTAATTTTGACATATTAGACCATTTGTTTTTGTTGCCACTGCCTGAGCCTGGGTCCATTCCCCACCAATAACCATTCCTGCCTAGTCCTAATCGTCTGGTGGGGCCTATCCCAGTATACAATGGGCAAGGCACCAGAATGCTCCCTAGACAATTCATTAATCAATGACAGTTTGCATATCATTCTCTCTCTCTCTCTCACACACACACACACACACACACACACACACACAGGCAAATTAGTGTCCCCAAGTTGGCCAATATGAATGTGTTTGAACAGTGGCTGGATTAAAATCCATAACCTCTAAACTGTCAGGCAGCAGTGCTGCCCACTGTGCCACCTGCATGGCAATAACAACTTTGATTGCCTCTCGGTGTCTTTCCCTGAAGCCCTCTGTGCACCAGTATAAACCTCATCACTGATGCTGGAGGGCCTGAACCAGCCTGATGGTATGAGTTTTGGGAAAATTCCAGGGTTTACTCAGTGAATTTACCCAGATAATTCAAAAATCCATCTTTCTTGAAATAGTGTTCAAGTGGATGCAGGTTTTTGTTTTAGCCCAGGATTTAGATAACCCCTTTTTAGGGACTACTGGACATCCCTAGGCTAGAAGTTAACAAAAAAAGTGAAGATTTGCATTCCATTAGCTTGCAAAACACATCAGCAACTTCATATGTGAATGGAAAAATATCATTTGATTATGTTCTGTTTAGGAGTCCAGTAATGCCAACATAAATATCTGAGATTACATTTCAGTTTGGATTACATCTATAGGCTCAAGTTTTAGTGCACTGAAAACTTTAGTGTTTATTTGAAGTGTTCAGAGTCGATACTACCCTAATGAAAGTACACCATTTCATTTGGACCCAAGTGAACTCCAACTCAGTATTGCACTGATCTGTCCTGTCTGAAATTGCAGAAGGAGTAAATTGGTAAAGTATTGTTTAGTAAGCACCAACTGTTCCAGAGTATAGACATGGTGAACTTGGGCACAAGAAAGAGGGCATCGATGCTGTGTTCAAACCATCATACCCCTCCCTGTGTGTTGCCCACCATTACTTTCTCATCAAAAGCCTTTGTGCCAACAGCAGTTATTTTTGTTGCCATTTTGGAGGAAGTGATAAGCCCGCTGAGAAAAGACTGTCATGCTCACAAAAACTGCATATGTCACCAACACTGTAGAGTGGGCAGAATTAGGCGTTCCAAATTTTCACATTTATTTCTGGGAGGGTTGGGGAGCTGAGGGCGAATGACAGACTGACTGATATAGGTCTTCAAGGTAACCAAATTTTTCCAAGAAAGTTAGAATATTTTGGTTATTTTTCTATCACTTTCATCCAAAGAGACTTACAGCTAAATAGACTAAGCAGGAGCCAAATCCCACTGAGCATGTGGGGTGAGGGGCCCAACAACTGTAGTAGTCTAACTGATGGTACACTGAGATCTGTACTTTCTGACATTCAGACTGTCACATAGCTTAGCCACAAACCCACAGGCAGCCCCATATCAGGCAATAATGGCCCGGGGGTCAGCACACATACAGAGAGGATAAATTAGCTTCTCCCCAGAGAGCCTAACCAGCCTGCGAGAGGAATGAAGCCATAGAAGCAGAAAGAAGGGATAAAAAAGAAAAGAAAAAACATTAGCTCCGAGCTCCTGCGGGCTGAGATTTTCTGCATCGTGAATACGAATGCGGATGTCTTTCTCCGCCTCGCAGCTTGAGTTGTTTTCATAACAAAGTCAGCGGACTGTGAAGCTGTTTCCTGGCTCCTCCTCCTTCCTCTGTCATTGCCATGGTGAGCAAATAACGGAAGCTCCTCGTGACATCATCACTTGGGCTAACTCAAACTGAGATTACCCTCGGGTTCACAGAGGTCGTATTCTCTTGAACTTAGAAACTGCATGGAGATTGTGTGTGTGTCCATTGTTACATACACACAGCAGATTCAAGATCCCATTCTCTTATAAAGTAAACAGCCATATTCAGACATAACTCAGAAGATAATAATACACTGCATACTATACACAATCTTTCAAGGGGTATTTCAAAGGCACTCACTACTTCCTCACTCCAATCCACAACAAAAATTTACAGCTGGTAATTTGCAAAACCACAGATTATTTCATGCATCAGATTCTGTCAAGGATGTGAAGTTTCCTGAATAAGACCGCAGTATACAGACCCTGATTTTGACAAGTTGAGAGAGTGCTTTCCACAAATAGGGATAGAATTCAAAAAAAAAAAAAAACCTACACCACGAAATGATTTAGGAAGGGCATCTCGTAGCAAGGTGAAGTGTACTCCCCTAAAAATATTTAATGTCTTACAGAAACATTTTTTTTTTTTCCCCGGCAGAAACATGTTCTGCAGTGGCCAAGTCATAATGTCTTTAAAACACCAAGGCATGTTCATAATGGACTGATCCTATTAAGTCAAAGGATTACAAACATACAGTATGCGGCACAGCTAACTGTGTTTTAGGGTGTTTTTTACATGTGCGGGAATTTCCATGCATGTTTTTTATCAATTTACATGCAGAATGAAACAGGCCCGCAAGCCAACTGTATGCAGAGCAGTTGTCCTGACAAGGTAACAGTGTCTTGTAAAAAAAAAAAAAAAAAAAAAAAACTAAAATAAATAAGAATAAAAAAATACATCCTTTCATGTCCTCCATTATCCTGCTCAGTGAAAATTGTGATGGGAAATCTTCTCGAAGTACAACTCGTTCAACTAGCCTAAGGGCGAGTAGTGCTAAACAAACTCTAGGGCACTGAACAACTTAACAGCCCAGAGAGCACTGGATAGAAAAGCACTTCTCTTACAGTGTAGGTTGCATTAAATTACAGGTAAATTAATAACATCAGGGACAGTGAGTCAGAGACAGGCCAACAGCTAACTTTGGAGCATATGAAATACTTATATTAGTATTAATATTTAATTAAAGGGTTTAGATGCTTTTATCTAGAGCAGCGGTCTTCATTCCTGTTCTAGGAGACCTGAGTTTTTGCTTCTGTAATAAAGCTTCAGTCTGGATCCAAGAAACCAGATAAGGTAAGTTAATTGATAATTTAAGGTAGCTGATAACACTTAAGTGTTGAGTAACAACAAAAACCAGCAGACACTGTTTCTCTCCAAGACCAGGAATGAAGATCACTGCTCAAGAGCATCAGTCCAGAAGATGATTAAAGCAGCGAACCAGATGCAGAAGTGTAAAATCCAGGTTCATAAAGTGAAAATCCACCTTGGCGTTTTCTTCCTACAACTGGAATTTGGTGCTCACTGAAATTCTCCAGCCAAGAGGTAGAATCTAAAGTACGTACTTGCGCAAAAAAAAAAAAAAAAAAAATCACGTAGAGCCTTATGAACTATAATTGTCAAAGTGAAATCAGCTGACTCACTTCATGGGAGGACAAAACAGTGGCAGGACTTTCTGACCCCTGTTCTTTATGCCTCTAACCGGGTTCACAGTTCTTACCATCCACAAGTGAGGGCGCGACCTTGTTCTCTGCTCCTCTCTGGATTGCCAGGTCATGACCCACCATCATTTTGCTTCTCGGACTCTCACCATGGAACTGCTACTAAAACAAATGCTAACATCAGGCAAGGCAAAGCTCAATCCAGAACTATCACAGACTGATGTCAGTTACAAATGGGGGCAAGCACAGGAAAAAGAGACCAACAGGGAACCGTTTCATAAATAACAGTTTACAGAGTTAGCGGGATAACCACGCTGAGTAGAGACTGGAACAGTTTTAAATACGGACCCAAGTAGAAAGAGTCCAATGTTATGTTCCGAGCAGTAATATAGCCAACACGGGAATCCTGCTCTGTGAAACGGGGCCCAAGTACAACTGCGCAAGAGGGCAAGATCTAAGGGCCTTCTGCTGTGTCCCACTACCAAAAAAATGTCTGCGCCTTTGCCCTGATGCCAGCTGTTTTCAAAATTAGAAGAAACTGGGGAGGGAACAAATGGATGAGAGAAAGAGACATTTTTTAAGCATTGAGACTCACACAGTGAAATCTGGCCCTCATCAGGAAAGCACAACTTGTGTTTGTACTTTAACTTCTTTCAACAATCACATTTAGTTTACATTGCTTTCAAACTGATGAACTTCTGACAGAGCGGTGCTGGGCGCTGTATCTGTTCATCTTGCATGTATGAATCTGTTATTGTGTTGCGAAACGCATGGCAACTTCTGTTTTACTGTGCACCACATGGAACTCTGTCCTCATTTCCTGTCTACTGACAGATTAAAAATTGCTGACAGAGTGCTATGGAAAGGATATAAGGAAAAAGAAGATCACTGATGTGCGACATTTGTGAGAGATAGGTTTCAATACAGTCTAAAATAGATGGGAACAGGGAGGAAATGAGCGAGGAAGGGTGGAACTAATGTTTCTTTCATACAAAGCTATGAGTTGTTTTTGCGCAAGCGTAGCATGCGTCACTGATAAGCGAAATGCACCTCCCAAATTCCATCTGCAAAATCATCAGCAAGCCCTTTAATAATTAAAGCCCAGAAACACGAGAGGCTTCAAATCTTTCCAAGCCAAAGTCCTGAGTGAGTCGTAAATTCATTAATAATTGAGCAATTAAATATTGTTACATAATGCCTCCAGCACAGACTGACGAGTGTGCCGCCCCCAAAAGACAAGCTGTAAAACTCCTTGGCATTCTCTGAGATCGTGTTTGTGTTTTTTAAGGGGGCTTACTTTCTCATTGTACAAAGGAGCTCTTCTTCTATTTAAGCAAGCTCATGAAGGCTACAGCTGGCAGCAATGTAACAGGAAATAAATCTTCCAGGAATGGCCTTCGGTCGACACTGAGTCCTCAAGACTCATGGGAATTAAAGCTTTCTTATCAACCTTGGAGAAAAATGTACCCACACATAACACAAAAAGCTGGCTTTCATTCAAGAAACAAGCTTAATAGCAGATGAAATAATTTCTTTTTAGTGTCCCATTTTCCTCCCCAAAAACCTCCAAACAGCCATATTTAATACTCACTTACCCAGCTGCTTATAAAATAATATTGCATTTTGAAGATATTGCATTCAATTCAGTTGTTCAGTTGTCAGTTTCTCTTAATTTTATTTTATTCCGCACACAATATGAAGGGCACAACTTTAGTTTGAACATATGGGATCAAGATGTATAGCTACCTGCAGTTTAGCTTATCGTGTGTGGGGTCTTATTAGGATATTAGCAATATTGGAGGGGGTTAGGTGTGACCCCACACCCTTAAATTGTACACGCATGCAACAAAAATAAAAAAAAACATAGAGCTTTATGTGCTGTAACTGTATGCGGTCGGACATAAATGTACAAGTGGTCGAACTTGTAGCAAATTTTCAGATTGATTAATAGCCAAAATTAATAAGCTATGAAGCTATTATTTCCAAACTTCACCACGGCAAACCTATCCCTGGTGGCGGCAAAGCAACAGTGTATTCTACGAGGCTAAAACCTGGGATATCATGCAGAAACAACTTAAATAAAGCTCAGGACTAATGTTGTTCTGTTCTTAGTTTTATTTGGGCTGAATCATTATGAACAAGTAATGTTGAGACGGACATCTGAATTTAAAGTTGCATGATAATTGCCATGCGGTAACGTATCAGAATGTTACCTGGCTAGAAGCAGATTCTGTGCCCTAGCTGAGAGGTGAGAGCTGATTCTATATGTGAAGCAAAAGCTGCAGAACTGATGCAACATCGCTATGAAACCAAGGCCCCCTAGAGGTAGCGCGGGTGCAATGGGATTTACATGAGTCCATAAATTTAATACTTTATTAAAATGCAATTCATAATTGCCTAATACAAACCCCAATTCCAATTAAGTTGGGACGTCGACTAACGTGAATAAAAACAGAATACAATGATTTGCCAATCTCATAATCCCATATTTTGTTCACAATAGAACATAGACAACATATCAGATATTGAAAGTGAGACATATTTTCATTTCATGAAAAATATTAGCTCATTTTGAATTTGATGGCAGCAACTTATCTCAAAAAAGTTGGGACGGGGCCATGTTCACCATTGTGTAGCATCCCCTCTTCTTTTAACAACAGTCTATAAACGTCTGGGAAGTCAGGAGACCAATTGCTGGAGTTTTGGGAGAGGAATGTTGTCCCACTCTTGTCTGATGAAGGATTCTAGCTTCTCAACAGTCCTGGGTCTTCTTTGCAAGATTTTTCATTTTATGATGCGCCAAATGTTTTCTATTGGTGACAGGTCTGGACTGCAGGCAGGCCAGTTCAGCACCTGGACTCTTCTACTGCACAGCCATGCTGTTGTGATGGATGCAGTGTGTGGTTTAGCATTGTCTTGCTGCAATATGCAAGGCCTGCTCTGAAAGAGACATCGTCTGGATAGGAGCATTTGTTGTTGTAAAACCTCTATATACTTTTCAGCATTGACAGTGTCTTTCCAGATGTGCAAGCTGCCCACATCATAGGCACTAATGCAACCCCATACCATCAGAGATGCAGGCTTTTTGGACTGAGCGCTGATAAGCTGGATGGTCTCTCTCCTCTTTTGTCTGCACGACTCTGTGTCCATGGTTTCCACAAATAATTTCAAATTTTGATTCATCTAACCGTAGAACAGTATTCCATTTTGCCCCAGTCCATTTTTAATGAGCTTTGGTCCAGAGAAGACTGCGGCATTTCTGCATCGTGTTCACATAGGGCTTCTTCTTTGAATGATACAGCTTTAACTTGCATTTGTAGATTGAACGGCAGACTGTGTTCACAGACAATGATTTCTGGAAGTGTTCCTGAGCCCATGCAGTGTATTCCAGTGCAGAATTATGCCTGTTTTTACACAGTGCCGCCTGAGGGCCCGAAGATCACGAGCATCCAATATTGACCTTGGGCCTTGTCCCTTGCGCACAGAAATTTCTCCAGATTCTCTGAATCTTTTGATGATATTATATACTGTAGATGGTTGGATATTCAAAGTCTTCGCAATCACTGCAAAAAAATGATAAGATAAAAATACTAGCTAAGATGAATTTACTTATTTTAAGACTTAAATTGTGATAGAAATGTGCTTTTTCAAAAAAAAAAAAAAGTGACAAAAACACTTCTTGTTTTGAGGTGATTTTTACTAGCTTGCCAATGGGGTTAGTAAATTTCACTTGTCAAGTCAAATAGTAACTTGTATAAGAAAAAAAAATTTGAAACAAGTTACTATTTGACTTGACAAGTGAAATTTACTTACCCCATTGGCAAGCTAGTAAAAATTACCTCAAAACAAGAACATTTTTTTTTTTCTTACTAAGAAAAATGGTGATAGAAATAAGTGTTTTAAGTCTTAAAATAAGTAAGTTCATCTTACCAAGTATTTTTATCTTATCATTTTTTGCAGTGATTTTAGATCGCGGAACATTTTTCTGAAATTGTTCCCCAATTTTTAGATGCAGTTTTTCGCAGATTGGTGAACGTGTGCCCATCTTTACTTCTTAGAGACTCTGCCTTTCCAAAATGCTCTTTTTACACCCAGTCATGTTACTGGCCTGTTGCCAATTAACCTACTTAGTTGCAAAAAGAAGCCTCCAGTTATTTTTTATTAGTACCACTTACACTTTTCCAGCCTTTTGTTGCCCCTGTTCCATCTTTTTTGATGTGTTGCTGCCATCACATTCAAAACGAGCTAATATTTTTCATGAAATGGTGAAATGTCTCATTTTCAACATCCAATATGTTGTCTATGTCCTATTGTGAATAAAATGTGGGTTTATGAGATTTGCAAATCATTGCATTCTGTTTTTATTCACGTTTTAAACAATGTCCCAACTTCATTGGAATTGGGGTTTGTATATATTTCGCAAAACACATCAGTATTATAATGCAGAATCCTTCAGAGATATCCATTCTTGATAATCAAGTCATTGTTCCAGTCAAAGTGTCACATTATAGCCTTAATCAAAACATTTCAACTATTGTGTTTACTCACCTTCATTTATTGCAGCTTGCTGCCTGTCCCAAATACATACCCTGGGAAGCGCTCCAGGATCCTAATTATCCCCAAAACTCGATTTCAGAAAATCAGTAAGCTATTGGGCTATAAAAAAAACCATTTGAATTTTTTATTTACCCATTATTTATTTTCATATGATTTTCTAAAGGCTACCAGTGGACGCAAGCCAAATCGCACTACAGATTATGCATCAAGCTTTTGTGGTATGTAAACTCACTTTACCTTATTTTAGAGCTTCCTTAGTTTACACTTTGTCACTAAAAAGGTCGCTTAACATAACTGTCAATTTCCACAAAGAGCTATGGCTCTGCACCAGAATTATGCTCTATGCTAACCTCGATATAACTGAGGAATTTAATTTAGTGACATTAGATTTAGAAAGTTAGATATTTTTGACATTGTACAAATATAGATTTTTTATGACCCAGGGAAAAATGGAATCATTAGGCTCCATCATAAATGGAACTCAACATCCGGGGATACAATCACAGCACTCTTTTTGGCAGTGCTCACATATTGCCCTTTTGTTGTCATCGCAAGACCATTTCCACACCCAGGATTTGGTCGATCGAGACTAATAAGGGCTTTATATCCATTTTGCTGCTGCACAAGTGCCACATGCTTGGAAAAATCTTGAAAACATGCTGCTCCCACACTGGAAGTCGCCATTATGCATGTGCGAAAAATGTGGTTCGATACTTCCCTAAAGAAATTTGTGAACAGGACAAAGTAAGAACAAAATCACATAATATCAGGCAGGAATTTTATTTGTACCACATAAGAGAATCAATAGTCCTTAAGTCCTTTTATTTGGTGTAAAACTAATGATATGCTGTCCAGTGAAATCTGGCGCTGGTTTTTTACTAGATATTGGCAGAGTTTCCCCAAGTCAAGACTAGGCACAGCCATCAGACCTCCAGCTTAAGTATTCGACAATCGTTGCAACCTAAGCGAGTGCTTGAGCTTCCAATTAACTGTCCGAACTCAAATAATAACCCTCATAGCAATTACCCAAGCTGGCTCGATGTCTCAAATGACAGAACAATTGCACTTGTTCTAAAACAATGGTTTTAGAGAAACAGGAAAATGCTACTGATGTCATTATGTCCCTGGAGATATACTTTTTTTTTTTTTTGCATTGTATGACATGGATGACCTGCAAAGTGCAGGTCTCTCAGAGCTGAATTAGACAGGGGATTTTTTGGGGGTGTGGGGATTTACTGCCTCACCTGGCAATCACAGTGAGTGCGCACAAAGCATAGATTTACACCCACCTGCACTGCCTCTTGCCCCTGTGCACACTCTTCCCCTCCCCAGTTGCCCCACTCCTCCCTGGGCGGCTTCCAGTCCGAGGCCTGGTCTACTTCTGAGGAGTCTTCTGCCGATAAAGAAAAGCAGCAGTTAGATATTCCTCCACTGGCTTGTACTGGTAACCCTCATGACATGCCTCACACTGGTATGGGGTCAGTATTCTCAGTAACGATTACTGAGTAAAACCAAGAACAGCCCTTTTTTCCCCCATCTGTTCATGTTCCAGATTTGGAAGGATCTGGTTTTGCCGGGCGCAATTATCCATCAAACACGGTAAACCTGGGGAATGTTCCACAAGGCATAATTGCTGAATTTGCTCAAGAACTGCACTGGGCATAACTGGAACAGCCATTTTATTTTTTTTAAGCTTCTGTCCATGTTTAGCATTTGGGAGAGTTCCCAGTTTTACTAGGTGCAGGTTTCCCGCCAACTCAGAAACTCAGCACTCCTGCTTCGTGAAACAATTGCTAGGACATAAAAGCGCTTTTTTCACTATGAATCTGGCTAAGAGGAACTGAAAGATAGCAGACCATAGCAGACCTGGCATCAATTAATATATTCCCTCTTCCGTACCACATGGAGCATTCTTGTTGAATGAAACACAATGCTAAATGAAAACAAGCAGCTTTTACTTTGTAATGGATGGTTCCAAATGGTTTCAACACTATCTGTTCATGAGATCAAGAACACAACAACTACCAGGTACAGTGGGCACGAAATTCCCACAAGCTCAAAGACTTCTTGCCACGCCTAATATCACAGACTAATGACCCAATCTCAGACTTTGGAATTAAAACTACAGTTTTGTTTGCAGGGTCTTGATTGTGTTGAAATGCAAAAACAGTGCAGTCTCATTAAGGAGCCATGATGCCTGTGGTGACTGAGGATGTGATAAGATTTCCTGTGGTGAACACAGTAATGGTGATGTCATAATGAGCTTTTACAGATGAAGGGGGGGCTTCTGTTCCTGCCCACAGTGCGCAGTGATGCGTAAGTGATCTCCACAGCTAATTCTTGAGGGTAATGGTAGACTGCGCCCAGCTATCAGGCCTGTCTAAGAGCTTAAGAGCTTCAATTAAGCCAAATAATGGTGCCCACCATGCCGAAAACTCCAGCAAAGGCCATCTCTTATTCGAAGATGGTTTATGTTGTGTTTTTGACATGTCCAGTTGGTCATAGCTGGGGTTCTAAGCGGAATAAGCGACCTGGTTGCAATTTTTTTTTTCCTCGTGCCATTGCTATATTTGTTTTGCTGGGTTCCAGCGGCTGACACTACATGGCTTGCTGGCGTGGGTTAGGGTTAGGGTGGAGCCAAAACAATAGCAATGGATATAACGGGCTGGTCAACATTCAGAAGGTAGAGTACGCTTGTGATTACACTTGTGTACTAGCTAGCTGTGTGGCTTGTTCAGCACATAATATGGTGAAGTACAGAAATGCGTCTTAACCCAGATTGAGCTGGTTTAGGCTGATTTTCAGGAGGGTGTAGAGTCCAGACACATTGACGCCAACATTTACAGTTGGTTAAAATTAATGCACACATATGCCGGCAGCAGAGATGGCAGCCATCCAATGACTGGAGTGTACCTTCCCTGCTGTTGCCAATAATAGGATGGTTTTGAGGCACAGACGTGAGTCTGAAACCTGGCTAATGCACTGACAGGAACATACAATTCCGGGATGAAACTAGATAACACTGTCAGAACACAGCCGAGCTCTGAGGTGAGCAAAAGAATGATAAGAGCAAATTCTTGGCTTTCATATATCTTTAAAGCTAAAGGACATCAATGAACAATGACTTTCTGATGGTCGTTCAGTCCCCACTAGCCTCAGGGACAGTGATCTGTATTGTGAACCCCTATCAGGTCTGGGAAAAGGATGCATTATCAAAGCCTTCGTAAGTGTCCTTCCTCTAAAGAGAGAGCCAACCATTATGGGTCTTGAGTGTCTCCGTCCATCTTTCAAAAGTTCAGGCTCATTTTCTCCATTATACTTCTGCTTTATCCATCACAGCAATTCCCCAGAAGTAAGTACTGTCAGTCATTTTCTTTCCAAGAATGAGAACACAGCATCAGGCACAGCCACTACCCAGAGTACTATTGGTTACAGCCATACTCTTGCTGCCCTATCAGGAAGCAAGGGCTTAGGGAGGGAGGGGCCCAAATTTCTTACTAGGAGAGGGGCAGCTGAGGTGGCAAAGGGCCACATTTTAAAGAAACTGAACTTGAGAGACTGAAAAAAGCTTAAATATATCTGGCCAAAAGACACATAGTACACAATGCAGAAAACTTACTGGAGTGAAACTTTGGTATTTTCCATGTTTTGTCTATTTTCCATATTTCCAGATTTGGAGAAAGGACTGAAGAAAATCAGCCATCATAAACAGACGAATGATGATGGAATTTCTAGACCTGAATTTAAAATCTCTGTGCGGCCTGTTTACTGATGAGCAGCAGGAATGCATTGGGGATTCTCTCCAGCCCAGAGCTATGCTGCTTCTCTTAAGATGTTAGATGACATCATAAATGAAGCGAGAGTGAAAGGGTTAAGGATGGAGCGGTGCAATCAGAAAGTAGATTTGCCCAAAAAGAGCACACTGACTTTATCTGCCACTCAAATTTCTTCAAAGTGATATCTGCATCAAAGGAAAACTGCAAAAAATACACAACCACCAGACCATTCTTCATGGAACTGCACGTCGCCATCAAGTTACAGTTGCCAGGATTCGGTGACGTTTTTGAGGACGGCACTTTTGTTGGTAGATTGATATGCGTAGTCATTTGGTTGGAACTTTCCCACTTTGATACTCACTACCCAATTGTATGGAGTCCGGGAAGTACAGTTACATGAATTAAAAAAATATACTTTTTTAAAAATAAATTATACAATATTTTGTGGCCATGAGATACAAGATCCACCCACAATTTATTTAACTCTTGGGCTCAAGATATAACTAGTTGTAATGATTTTGTTAACTCAAATTGAGAGAACAAATTATATCTCGTGGCCACGAAATATATTTTTTCATGTCATTTTCATGTCACTCACCGGGCAACATTTCTGAAATGGATCAGGTAGGGGATGAAATGTCTTTGCAGAGCACTTTCCACCCCGGTTCGGGCAGTTGTAAGCCCAGCAAAACATCATTTTCCTGCACCCACTATGTAGGGGATAGTGTACAGGTCTTGTGAAATCCGGTTCAAGTTGACCACAGAAACGTCACAACTGCGCGAGGGTTTGTGTTCTAAGGGAAAACATGTTCACTCCCACACAGAGCAGACAACGCTCCTGCTTGTGCAATATATGAGATCTACTTCCCCACCTCATCTGGGAAATTGAGGAGGGCTTCATAGGTGAATGATATCAAATTGAGGTTTAAAGTGTGCTCTTTTGGGCAAATCTACCCAAGGTTTGACCTGGGTTCTGCTTTAAAGACAGAATGAAACTAAACAAAATCGGAACACATAGAACATGTCATACGTCAGAGTAATATTATTTTTTGGACATTTTTAAAAGAAGGTTCCGATTCAATTGATGTTAAATGTGAACCCACCTTCCGAACAGAAATGGATTTGAAAATGCATGAAATGACATTGATTGGTGCAGAACGGATTATTGGCAGCATGCCCCCTGACACCTGATGGCATATTAAAAATGTAAAAACTTTCCAGGAACTGGGAGGAAACAATCTCTGGCATGAAAACGCACACGTTTTACAGTTTTCCCGTATACTTTAAGGTTTTCTTGTGTAGTTGTTCAGAGTTAATAAAACTGACAAAAAATGCAAGCGAGGAAAAATTGTGGGGGCAGAAGGGGGTGTGGAGGATGCAGATGGCGGTTTTTGAGTGCGCCAAAGGGGGCACACCTATGCTGTCACTTTCTTAAATGAATCATTTAGAATTTATTTCTCATTAAATAATACTGAATATAGAGGAGCGTCACAGTGCAGTGAATATTTTAATTACCAAGCACTTTGTAACAAATGACTGAACAATACATACAGCTCCATATTTTCACCTATTCAAACTAAATATATACAGTGTTTCATTGCCAACACTTTGTTTTAAATACCTGATAAAATGTATACAGTGAGAGGTCCATTGCTCGACTTTAAATGACTGCTCCGCAGCATACCTGTTGCAAAGGTGGCAACCTTTGTTTGAACGTCTTATTTCACAGGCAGGGCTTGCAGAAAAAAAAATATTCCAATGCCCTATTGTATGGGAAGGCCTCAGGATGGGATTCTCAGAGTCCAGGCCCTGTATTTGCCCACTGTTGTTCCGACCGCAAAATGAAATGAAACCAAAGAAGTAGCTGGCTTCTTATTAGAGTAATTGTTGACCCATGATTACTACATCTAGATATTATAAGATAATGAATATTCCAGAGACAAAGCAAATCATAATTACTGAAAGGTGTTGAGTTATTTTTCGAGAAATCAATTACCTGCATTGAGGAGTCTAATCAGCTGCAGATTGATTCACCTCTGTCCTGTTGTCTCCTATAATGTAATTCTTCAGAATATAGCAATACTGACCCAATGTGAACAGTATGCTTTTATTCTTCATGGAATGCTAAACCCTTTTTCTCATGAGGTGGCAAGTGGGCAAACAAAACATGAAAATCAACTAATTAAGAAAAATGAACTGATTGTTTAAATTCAAAAATGGCAATTTTTATTGGAGAAAAAACCAGCTCGGAATTGGCAGTATTTATTCTTGGCTAGCCCTGTAGCCATCAGTTACTGTTTTGGCAAGTTATGTTTTTAGATATACTTGTGCAGCAACGGTGAAAGAACTACGCTTGCAGGTCAGACACCTAGAAGGTCCCCCATTGCGTAAAACATGTTTTTCCTGGCCCATACATATTTATAATGGTCATCCTTCAGCCGAGCACACTATGAGAATGTAAAAAGTGAAAGCCCCTGTTTTGTTTCTATAGTCTGCCTACTACACCTATGCTGTAGATAACCACTCCCACTCCTCTCCCCTGCTGTCTGTGTGCAAGCAATCATTGTTGTTCTTCGCTGCAATAGATTTTGGGAGGTCGAAGGTTAGGGAGAAACACGCCAACTGTTCAGTTTTTGGTCGCAGAAACTAGGGCAAATGATTGTATTAGCTTCCAGCATCGGAAGACAAAAATAAACCATGGTTACAATTTATTTACAACAACAATGTTCCAGCTGCAGTTGCTGCTAATTTGTTTGTTTGTGCGAACCACTTCAACTCAGACTGCTCCACCAACCATAGTCAGTACAACACTGGCGTTGCAGAGAAACTGACCCTAAAGTTGGTTCCTTACAAACTATACAAGACCCAACAGCAGTAAATGTGCATTCAGTAAGTGCTGCCACGATAATGTCTACAGTTTATTACAATTAAAGCGCAGTTAGCTTGGCTTGATAACATGCTGCACTTTAGCATCATTGCTTTGTTTGATTTTTATATAGTCTATGGGATTTTGTTGATAAATCAATTGTCTTGTTAGAAAGAATAAGAAACTGATATGGTATTTATGGTAGTTAACATGTTAATCTGTGAGCGGGTGATCTATGTGTGCATTTTTGTTCAGACAATCCCGGCACATCTGGCCTTCTCCCTAGCTTCAATTTATTAACAAGGTGCATCTGGAGCTAGCAAGCAAGGTAGCTGAGTGTTTCCAATTTTTTAAAATATTTTGCTAGCAAGCCAAACTGAATTAAAAGTGTAATGGCAGTTAAATTAGTATGGATTAGTTGTTGCTGAAGTGAGCTGGCTAAGCGCTACTCTCCTAACTAAAAGTTAAGTTAATGTTACGATGCTAGCTGGCTAGCCAGCATGCACACAGTACCTGACCACAATCATTATGTAGTTTATTAGCTAGTTTGCTAGCACACTACATACTCAGTTAACTGAATTTAGACACCTTTTCTTGTACAAATGTGAATGTGTGATTCACTGACTGAGTAACAGAGAGATGCAGTTCGCTCAATGCTAGCATATAATGGCAATTCCTATTAAGGCGCTAACAGCAATTAGCATGCAATTACGATAATAATTACAGTCCAGCAATATACTAAGTTTTGAGCTCGCTAGTCTTGTTTGGCCAGAGGCAAAGTGGGAACTAATAGAATGGGTGAATTCAGTTTGGGAGAATAGAGCATTCCCAGTAAACTGAATGATGCTAGCCCGTAGCTTAGTTAAACTATTATGGTGACTGCATGGCAGATTACATGGTGAATGTAAGTACCATCCTTGCCAAGACTAATCCCTCTTCTCACACATGATCATATCTTGATTCACGGAGAGGAGGGGCTATACACAGACGGATCCTTTGTCAACAATTTCCTGAGTGAGCGAGAGCGGGGGAGGGAGGGGCTGAGCAAATTAATGCACTGCACCAAGCTCTGTAATATAAAATTTTACCTATTTTAAACAGCAAAAAAATAAAAAGAAAAAAACTGTAAAATCAATGTGGTGGACAGTGTTATTGTGTTGGACCTTCACAAATCATTTAAAACATGAGGAACTCTGCGGATTTCCCTCTGTCCACAGTCCTTCTCAAAGATCTTCCGGTCAAAGTCAAGGTCACATATGATCAGTCGTACTTGGAGACCGAAGGTCAACCTTTAGGGCGTATGAAACGATGGCAGGCAGTGACTTTGCAATCAATATTTTGCATTAAGTTGCGCCCTGGTAATACATCTTATCTCTTCCTCACTACGAACAAGACAGCATTTCAGCTACTTCTGAGAACAAATCAACTCTCAACAGATCTACACTCTTTTTGCTACAAAGGGGAATGGTGACTAACTGATAAGAGTCAAGGTTTTTTAAGTGGAGTACCAAAAAAAATAAAATAAAATAAAAACACATTGGTTCAAACATGTCAGCAATTTTTTTTGCATGTTCCAAAATATGTTACAGATTAACCATTCTACCCTTCAGATCCAGCGGTAACCGCAGGGCCACAAAATGGGAAGAGGAAATGTTCAAAAATGGGGGAGAGGAAAGATTCAGTAAATGATTATATCACTGAAAATGGACAAACAACAGAAAGTCACTAGGTTTGACACTGTGGGGGTTTGAAGCTTTTATCTGAGTTTCAAAGGCGATCTGAGCTATAAATGGAGTTGATTTGATGCTATAGTCCTGTAGCCTCCAGATGAAGAGTCAGAATTCCTAGAACAGGAATCCCCAACATTCCATATACCGACCCGCTCCCCACCCCCTGCAACCCAAACCTGACTACCCCTCTACATCCTAGCCCCACGATATCCACTCTTTCCCTGCCACAACACAGGGGGTAAGAACAGTGAGGCAGAACACTGCAATACAGCCAATTGGACGAGAGGAGCTGTAATAGAGCGAGCTTCCCCACAGCGAGCCAGATAATACTGAGAAACACAGCATAATTCTGGTACATCAGCTCCGCATAGAGACACAGCATAAGTACCACTCAATGGCTCGGACTAATCACACAGAGCCATTTTCTTCATTTGATAAAAGTAGCAGTTTAAATATTGATACAATATTGAAGCAGTAGTCAGCATAGCTTGGTTTCATAAAGTACGATTACTGAGTTAGCTGGTCAGCTGAAGGATAAATATTGAAGCCCTCTCAAATATGGAACATGAACAGAAGTGAAAGAGAGCCATTGCGGGTTTTACTCAGCGCGGTTATCCAGCGGACTTCTACTCTGTGATCGGGCTTTGTGGATCAGCCCGGAACAGTGTAGAGTCAAACACTGAAACACATTATTAATCTTACAATTCAAGTCTATACAAAACCACAGCAAAGTATATAGAGAACAAGGTACAACTCAGTGCCAAACACTGATTGCTATGCGTCTGCCTGCCATAGCTTCATATGCCCCAAAAGTTGATCTCCAGCCCCCCCTCATACAACTGACATTGTGTGACCTTGACCTTCAACCTGATGACCTCCACAACCCAATCGGTTCAGCTGCCCTCTGTGGAGAGCAACCATGTCAGATTTGGTGAAAATCCCTCCATTCCTACCGTAAATATAGCACAAACAAAATATTTATGATGATCGGCGTTACAGATGCATGCAAAGACGGACAACTGGGAAACAATATGCCTCCCGCCCACTGTGTGTATTGGAGGCGTGAAAAACCAATTACAATGAGTAAAAATATCACACATTCATTCACCATTTAAATCAGTTTAATTTTAGCACAGACAGGGTACTTAAGCAGCAACCTATATACTGTAATTCTTTTCATAGCAGAAGGCCATGATTTTATAAAACATTTCAGCAATTTTACAAAAAGATATTTTGCTTTAACCTCTTTGCACTGAAGCCAAATTTGGTTATTGGTGCGTTATCCAATTCAATGCTTTATAATTCAAGATTTGAGCTTCATAGAGAGGGGGAATATGGCTTAACTGACACAAGACACTTGCAGCATTTAGAATTCCATCGTATTTCAGTTTATTTTCATGAATTTGGTAGAAAAAATGGGCGACAAACATTTAAAAAAATCTTTATGAATATTCAGCGTTGAAATTATAAAAAAAATCATACTAATGATTGAAAAATGGCTGGGAGTTAAAACAATACATTTCTGAGATCATTTTTGATATGCAAAGACTATAATTAAAAGTAAAATGACACAATATCAATACCATGTTGAATTTTTGCCTCCGAAAACAGATTTTTCTTAAACTTAATTGGGATACCATTGGCTCACTATAGCTGAAGTGTTTGCTACAAAGGACAATGACTTTTTTCTGTCACAAGGGATCATGTTTTTGAACCGCTGGATAGATACTATGGGCATGTATATTGAGCAGTTTGCACATCAGGCTTAGCTGAGGAGTTTAATTCATGCCACTCCTGGGAAACAGGGATGGGACTTAACTTGTCCATATTCTAAACTGTGTTCAAGCCTGGCTTGCTAGTGACTAATTAATAACTGATCCGGGTGTGCCTCCTAGTGATAGAATAGGGTAACTACGTGCATTAATAGAGCAGCTCCATGTCCGCTGGCATCTATGACCGCGCAGAGGGGTTAATGTGCCCCAATATCAAGGCCGGATTATCCATATAATGACCGGTGTGCCTACACTGGGGCATCATGCTGGGAGGGGCATCACATGATTCACGAATCCTCAGCATTTTATTTTTTATTTTAATCGGAAGAGATGCATATGCATATTATGAACAAATTCAAACTTAACTGTTGATATGAAAAGAGAATATTTTAAAAAAAAAGAATATAAATAAAAAACTGAACTGCACTGCCAAAGTCACAGAAAAGCCAAACTGGTCCCAGATCAGTGTTGCAAGCTGAGCTAGAATCCCGCCACTTAGAAACTGAATGGGCACTGATCTCTAATCAGTTGTTGATCACAACGATATGCCTTCGTTCTGACATCACGTGCTACAACACACTGAGCAGCGGGGGAAGCAACCGAGGGGTTGTGCTAATCGGAAAATAGCAGAAGAAAAAAGTATGAAAGATATCCACGCTACCGAATGTACCAGAAATATCTTGCTTTTTTAACATTACTCACGGCAAAGAAGCTGTCGGTAGAGAGGCAACTGTTCCGCCCGTCAATTCCGTTCCTCCAGTGCTAGCAGCAAGCGCTTACGTTACAAAAGTTATCAATGTACGTTAGAGGCTAATGCTAATGAGGCAGATGCAGCTGTGCATAACATTAGCTGACGTTAACGGGAGCCTGTCGCAGGTGGGCTGACAGCAACAGCTGAACTCGGGCACGGAGAACGTTAGCATGGTCGCAGAAGCAGACAATAGTGAGTTCACTGCACAAAGCCTTTCCCTTTTTAAGACCCTCTGCCATAGAATTTCAGTTCTTAGTATTTAGTAAATGTAAATGTGCAGCCTTTGTTGCCATAAATTTCAATACCAAAGTTAAGTGCCATTTTAGTGACTGGATGGAAAGTACTCATAATTAAGATTTTGGGTACTGTCCCTGAAGGCAGTAGGGTTGTCACCCTGTCCTTGAAGGCACCGTTATTATTATCGCCATTGGCAATCTTCTTTTGAAGGCTTGTTCGGCTGGTGCTTTAGCTGTCATTATTGCTGTATGCTAGTTAATTTTCTGATAAATGAAACGCTTGTATTATCAAAGAGAAGAGTGGTCCATTGCTGCGTTCTATAAGCCATGTTAAGTAACTTTTTTGGGGGGGCATTTCATGATTGGTCACACTGGGGCATAGCACTGTGTTAATCTGGCCCTGCCCAATATGAAGTGTTTTTGCAGATTAATGAATAATCTGTCTTAGAAATTGTACTTCTCAGAAAGAAAGAAAAAAAATCTTACGAACATGAACAAGACGCAGGAAAGGAGTTCTATTTTCTGAATGTGAATTTCCTGCTTTGGTCCTCAGTCAGGGTTCCGGACTGTGGATAAAGATGATCCTGTGACAAAATGGTCTGTATGGGGCAGGGCTTGAGTTTTAAACTATATAAAATCAACATATTACATCACAAATTACCTTCTAATCTAGGTTCAGGCACAGGTCTGAAAGGTTTTTTAATCCAAGGGTATTTTTCTACATCCACTTAAGGTCTTTTAAGAGGGATGTAAATGACTACTAGGTTTCTAATGACCCCTGGTGGATATCACTATGATTGCACATTGGATGTTTTGACATTCCCCTGACAAAGCAAGCATCCTAGGATTTGACGCCATCTGGTGCTTTTGACGAGACATCAGATCAACGCAATACAGACTGAAGAGATGTCACACTTGAAAGATGTCACATGCTTTTTTGGTCTCTTACACCCAGCTGTGGAAAATTACCCCCGTCACAAGGATATGGTTGCTGAATTACTTGTACTACACCAAAACACTTCAGACACTTACATTGCATTCAATCGAAAAAGCTGGAACTGGCGAAACAAGGCATGTTTGTCTCTCTGTGTTGGACACAATGATCACTCACCTAAATTCAGCCAGGCCTCCTCTACACCCTGTGATGTCATCAGGGAGCACCACTCCCCCCATGCCGGATTGGGCTGCAATGAACTGTTGCCTGCGTCACAAAAAGAAGATTCATATAAGCTGAAGGAATTTATTAGGGAATGGACCTTGCCGACTCGCTTCGACCAGCAAGTAATTGATATGAATATCAAATTTTGCGTGGTATAAACGCGTTTTTAAAAATGTTATTTCTCACGGCTTTGTCCATACAGCTATGCATATTTCACTGTTCTCAACAACATCAAGAACAATAATAATAACAATCCCTCCCTGAAACAGTCCGTAACAAACCCACCACGAGCAGGCCATCATACTCACCAAAGTCAGAGTTCAAGTCAGGGACCGTCCCAAAAGTGACAGGCTCTGTCTTCACGTCTTTTGAATCCCAAGTTCCTAGAAGGAACAGCAGAAAAGCTCTTAGGACAGAGAAAAGTAGACCCTTATCCATACCCATGAAGTCTATTAGAGAGCAGGGCCCTGTTTCACAAAGCAAGATTACTGAGTTCGCTCTATATTAACAGAGCAACACCCAAGGAAACTCAAATCTAGAACACAGACTGAAGTGGGGGCGGGAGGGGAAAAAAAAAAAAAAAAAAAACGCAGGTCCATTTTTACTTGGAGCCATTACATAGCTGACCAAACAATCCTGCTTTGGAAATATACTCCATCAGTGTTATCAGGATAATTCAGAGTAGAACCTGAAACAAACCCAATTGTGGAACATGAACTGAAGTACAAAGAAAAAAAAAAAAAAGACTCTCTTCCAGAATCAATTGAGTGTAATCATCAAGCAAACTCTGTAATCCTGCTTCATGATGAAGACTCCCAGAGGGCTGCTCCAAGATCAGTTTGCTATATTAGCTCATGATAGATATTGTTTGGAAAATGGAAAAAAGATGCCTGATCTTGGATTAGCGCTAAACATTTCACATATAGACCAACTTATAAACCAACAGAGTATATTTATCTGAATGAACCAGTCCTGGGTTCTTTAGAAGCACCAGATATTCAGTTCTGCATTCTTCAAACTCTGTCAAAATCAGCCTCCATATCACTGAAATCGAAACACTTCCCATTTGATTCATGCTTAGAAAATTTACTAGGAAGTCACAACCAACAATAATGTGGCCGCAACAGATGATTTATATGAAAACATACAGTAGGAAGCTACAGTAACTGACTGAATGCTGCCAATGGACAAATTTAAGGACGACAGAGGCTGCCATGTCCATTGGTTCACTCATGGCACACATCACGAAAAAACAGTCAATATGGAGACAAAACCAGTGTTCAGCTGTCATTCGTGACTCATTCATGAAGAAATGTACCAGCAAGATGTCAGATGGAAAAATGCAAGATATTTGACACCTGAAAGTTTTAGGTAAAAACAATTAATCACCCAAAAGACAGTAAAATATGACAGACAACTGAATAACTAAAGCCAGAAGTCAGAATGAAAATCCACAGCTGATGTTATCCCAGCACAGCACCAGTGCACAGACATGTGGCCATACCCTGCGATAGTACTCACCCACATGGGAGAAAATATCCTCCTCCAATCCGCTAGGGGGCGCCCACTCCACTGCCCTGCGGTTGGGTTTTTCAGCCCTCCCAGCTTCCTGGGACCGCACCTCCTTCCTCGAGCCCCCTGAGGACCGGGCATCCGGGACCCGAGGCTCCCCCACTGCTGGGCAGGGCTGCCACGTCCCCTCCTGGAGAGGTGGAGCGTTCCAACTAATCTCAGCCATCGGGGGGCGAAGCTGAGACCCGCCTCTGGGGTTCTCTGATTGGGGGTAAAATTAGTCAGCTGTTTATCCCATGCATTTTGCTCAGTTTAAGGACATAAACTTGAAAGACTGATGTAGCATTTTTACTCAATTAAAATGTCTTTTTTGGCATTCCCCACAGAGGATGGCCTAAAGCCATGGACTTCTTCCACTTATATAATGTGAAGATTTTATTACTTTTCTTGACATAAATGTAGAATATTTAAAATTGGAGATGAGTCATTGACCAAAAGGCCACACAAGGATCAGAGGTCTCACTAAAAACAGCCCCCTGCCCAAAAAGTGAGGTATTCAGTGTTTCGGCAAGTGGCACAGCGCATTCTAACATTAGGTTAATTTAATCATTTTCAGTTATCATCAGATATCTACTTATTTTGCAAGGTCAATAATGTTTATTAATGAGTAAAAGCTCCAGAGTTAGACTGGGAGGCAAATTACCCAAGATAAATGGGGGAGATGGCACAGAGCAATCCCAAATCTGGCACATGGACAGAACTATGCTGTCGTTTTCTGAGTTTTATTGGGAGCAATTGCCCAGTGAACTCTGCAATCCTGGTTCATGTGGCCACTGCCGCCCATTTCTGAATTTCTACTGGGGCGCAACTTGGATCAACCCTACCGCGATGCTTCTCTGAATATCTATTGGAGCAGTGCTAATATGGCCATCTTCTCAAAGCTCGACAACTCTCAGCTGAAACACTCAACTATAATAAATCATTCTTCATTATGCTTCATCCAAGACATCACACTTCAGTCCCAGAGAGCCAGACTGTCTGCTATAGGTTACTTCTTCTCAATCAGAGACTAATTTAAACCCTCGAAAGCATGGAGAATAGGCTCTTTACGTGACCAAGTAATGACTTCAATCAATGACTTAAAAGCTGAGGGTATAAAACGTTTTCATTCCCACTGGCAACAAACCCGGCCTACTTTCAGAGGATTGGGTGCAGGGAAAATGGATCATTTTGATTTTAGCATTATTGGAAGGAAGGAGGTAAAACTAAGCATTTGGAATGAGCACATCTTAGTCACAGTATTGGCACCATTTTCTATCCTTGCTGTGACTGCACGGTGACATCAGGCCAGAGGCGGCCAACCGTGGTTCTGGAGGAGCCCGTGTACGCTTGTTTATGTTCACAACACCTGCTTTAGACCAAAGAAACCAGGAAAGAAGTCAATTGTAATCAACTGCTTTAATTGATCAATAAAGTTCTGTGTAACACTAAAAACCAGGGGATGCTGTGGCTCTCCAAGCTTAGGGCTGGCCAGCCCAGCATAAATTTATTTTTATTTTTTTTTCCACACAGGCGAACACCCAGCCTTCAAGATAATTAAAAAATTATGATTTCATACCAGGATATGGTAGATTTTTTCTATACTGCCTAGTGATTTCAGGGGTATTCTGAGAATTATGCATTTTGCCCATTGTCCTCCCAAATTTCCCACCGTTCATGCTGCACTATAGTGTCAGCTGAGACTGTAGCCCTCCAGGACTCTCTGTGTGCATATGAAATAGCTTCATGCAACACGTTTGGACTGACCCATCCGACTACCGACACAGTCACAGTCATACTCCTCACAGTGCATTCAGATAAATCACAGTAAACAGTACCAAGCAAAGTGAAAGTCACTACAGAGGGCAAGAGCAAAGCCATGATACCTGACTAGGACTGTAAAGAAAAGTTGTGGATGTCAAAAGCAGATGTGACAGGCATTTAAGCCAGAATTACCATTGTGTTCAACAGAATTACAAACTGGGTGTGACAGGAGTCACAACAGGACATGGAAAATGAGAAACACTCTCCATCAGCATACTGTTATGTAAAAACCAACAACAACAAAAAAAAAAAACCGGGTACTCCAGTTTCCCCCACCCACAAAAACATGCATCATAGGAACACTCCAACCAGTACCCCTGACCAAGGAACTGGCTTTAGAACTGGAGTTGGTCCCTGGGCGCTGCTCTGTGGCTGCCCACTGCTCCTAACTATAGGATGGGTCAAATGCAGAGGACAAATTACCCCACGGGGTTCAATAAAGTATATCTTATCTTATCTTTCAGTACGCTTCCAAGTCATCGTCAATTTGCACTGTGATGCTCGGTCCAATGAGTTCTGAATCATTTGCCTGAATCTGAGTATACATTTAGGTTCTGAATCATTTGTCTGAATCTAAGGATAAAGTATAGCCATATACAATTCAGAACTCATCCTCCAGCTTTTGTCAACAATCAAATCACCACTAGATACAAAGGAACCAGTTCATTTAGATACATACCCATACATGACCACTCTTCACAGATGACAAGGTCTGCATCGGATCATGATCAGTTCTATTGCTTCCCCATTTTCTTCGCCTATCATCTTTCTGGTACAAGTTGATCTTTGTCTCATCTGTCCACAGGATGTTGTTCCAGAACTATACACACTTTTTTAGAGTTTCCGGTCAATTTTGTTTTTGAGCCTCAGCACTGGTTTACATCTTGAGATAAATCCTCTCCATTTACCCTGGTGAACTCCCCTTGATTGTTGACTCAGATTGCTCACTTCCTTGAAAGAGTACATGATCTGGCCAACTGCAGTGAGAGAGTTTTCTGAGCAAGGAAAAGAATTTCTCCGTCATCCACCACAGTTGTTATCCGTAGTCTTCCAGGCCTTCTTGTATTTCTGAATTCACCAGTGCTTTTTTCTTTTAACAAATAAACAAATAATTCAGTTGGCCACACCAAATGGTTTTCCTTTACTCTGGTGGGTTTGTTTTTATATTTCAGCCCAATAGCAGCTTGCCTCACTGACAGTGGCAGCTCTCTGGATCTCATATATTGAGTCAGAAGCAACAGATTCCAAATGCAACACTTGATGTCAGCAGTAGACTTTTTATGTGTTCACTTCTAAATGAATTTTTTAGGGAATAAAACATGCCTGACCATGGAGAAAGCTAAACAGCCAATTGTCCAAATATTTTTGGTCTCTTAAAGGTAACCAGTCGGTTCTTTTTTTTAATATAATATAATAGATATGACCAAAACAAACGGAAATAAATAAATGTTTTCTCCGAAAATGCTTGCAATGCTCCATTTGAAATACCTCATTAGTATTCATGAGTATGCAAAAACGATGTGATGCGAAAGCGGATGTGCGCAGTGGACGCAGAAATGAAGAGAAGTTTGCCAACAGCAAAATGCCGCGGCCAAAGAAATCTGACTGATTTGGCCCTTAAAAGTGCTAGAAAAGGCCAGGAAGAAGATCAATTGAAGGCCAGGATAAAAATAAAAGGCCACAGTGATCGCTGGCAAACTTTTAAAGCCAGGTTTGGAGATATTTCCCTATGAAGATGGGAGCCAAACTTTTGCTGGATACGTAAGTGAACTTGATGCCTGGTGCAAAATGCCCGATTTCCCAGTTTCTTAGCACTTTCAGATCGTTAATGTACTTGAAATCAGCCCATGTTTGTAACTAGACATATTTATAGTAATGAATTTCTAATGCATAAAATTAATTTATTTACTAGCAGTCGAATCTGATGACTGATCTGACGTGACTGATCTGACGTGTCATGCATATGAAGTAGTAGGCACGTCGAAATGGCCGCGGCCCAGCAGCCGCAATGGCTGATCGTAACGGTCGAGTGATTGCTTTCCTTCAGAATTTATCCTTGTTAGAGGCCGAGGACGACAATAAAACTTACACAAAAATCTTTTTACTGGAACAGCCTGGCAAATTATGCAAAAAAAAAAAAAAGTTGAGGATAAGGAAGGAATTGGTTACCTTTAAAATGGGGGGTGGGGCTCTTAAAAAAGGAGTGCGATTCCAGCAGCGTCCACCCAATTTCAATGTGTATAACCTCAGTGTCAGCACTTTGAACTCAAATTCATTGTTTAATTTCAACTTCCGTATTTAATGGTCAACAGCTAAAATAATAACACAGTGCATGTCCAAACAGTAATCAGTCTATCAGTGGATAAGGAGCTACGTATACCAAGCACAATCATCTATTTCGTATCCAAGTTGAAAGAGGACTTTATTCAAGTACAATCGCGGGGTAACATCATCATAGCAACGGAGTGTTTATTCTCGGTTGTGCTGCCCTGCCTTTTCTCCTCCAGTATGAGAATACCTCTCTCTCTCCTCATCACTTTAAGGTACACTCACCCTTTCTTTTCATTCGCTCCTTTCTCATCTGTCTCTTCTCTCTGCTGCTCACCTTCCTCTCCCAAACACCTGGGGGTGTTAAAACACAAATCAACTGCCCCTTTGCCTACAGATAAAACACAAGTTAAAACACAAAACACAAGCTTCAAAAAAGTCTGAGAATTTTCTCAGAAACCATCCTGCAAATGATTATAAAAATAAATGTGATTCAGGAGAAGAAAAACAGAACAAATAGTTACACAAGTAATAATTCCTTAAATTTTAGCAAGGTTTTTGTCTTTTTTAACTGTTCAATATTTTCATCACATTCTGAAAAATTATTGCTGATAAAGAAGTAAAGAGGCTATAAGTGCTCTTAGTTTTCAAAAATAATGTATCACACTTTTGTTATACATTTTAAAAATTCATTTCTGTAGACTATGCAAAGAAACTCACAACCAAACAGAATAACAATTCTGGTCCCCAAAGAAAAGAACCAGAAAGGCAAAAAAAAGCAACCCTGATTAGGAATATTTACTTCAAAACAGGAAAGATCTCCTCACACAATGCAGTGCTATTGCCATTGCACCAATATCCATCCAAAAGTTTGATTTTATAAATGAGTCAATTAAAAAAAAAAAAAAACCCCACATAAAATTGACACGACGGTTAAGAGAGTGTGGAGGAAGAGAGTGTAGAGAACGGTGGCTAATGATGTCCATATGGAAACTTTATCAGCTCATTATACATAGGAGTAGATCAGAGTTGCCATGGTTACCCTAACCAACTCTAGCATACTGCTAGAAAACGACGAGACAATCTTGCGTCGCTGTTAGACGAAGAAGGATATGGAAATGTAAATGATAGGAAATGTAAATGAAATGTTAAGAATGCCTTATTAGTTCTGCACATGTGCGATGCACGTCACACTAGATTTTGTACAGCAAGCTGCAATATTCTCAACCACTTCCAAAGTGTTCTTATAGTTTTCCCCAACTGTCTGCAAGTGCACTAGTAACTCTGGACGGCGGACAATCCAAGGGGGTTGATCCGTTTCAGGATTTTGTACGAACCCTCTCAAATCCCAATGCAATAAGGTTAATATAAATTGACGTCCATTCCGTACGTTTTGAACATTTGGATATTTTTGTTAGAATTGTACACTCAGCAGCAAACAGCAAGTGTATGCCTGAGATTTTGCACAAATACATGAGCAAACCACAATAGAGCTGTCAAGACCAATAAAACCAGGGTAACTGGCCGCCTGTTTCCAGGACTGCAGTTCGTCAATTGATCGAGGGCAAACGTAAGCCAGGCATGCCCTATGCGACTTTTAAAATGTTGTTGATTAATCCAGCCAACACAGTGCAAGTGAATCCTCTGCAATGCGAAGCCAAGGCTCACGATTCATGTGTTCACATTTGTGACAGTTGATGGGTCCTGTCACGAGAATGCCCCCTAATAAGTGCGCGCCCTGGCTACCTTGCCAACGGGCCTGGCTCTTTGGCGATGTGGTCAGCGCGTTTGACTATTACCCGGGAGTCTGGAGGTTCGAGTCCCCGCCCGGGCCCTCCTTCAGCCTGCTACATTCTGGCGTAATCGGCAGGATCTGGGGGATCCGAATGGATGGCAATGGATTTCGCTCCCGAAAGAGGGGGAGAGATATGACAGTTGATGGGTCCTGTCACGAGAATGCCTCCTAATAAGTGTGCTGCCTGGCTCTTTGGCGATGTGGTCAGCAGGTTTGACTATTACCCGGGAGTTTGGAGGTTCAAGTCCCCGCCTGGGCCCTCCTTCGGCCTGCTACACCTTGTACACCCCAATGGTCAAGCTACGACCAGATTGCTCACACTGTATATCCCATCGTTTTCTGTAACGATTGTACATCATTAATTTGATAGCTAGCAATGCTGATTACAGTAAAGCGAAGAACATTTATTTTTCTTCCTCACTGTGCAGTTGCAAGCAGTCATAAACTGCACTTCACACATTATGACTACTAACTTTTTTTAGTTTTATTGGCCAATTGTAGCAGGCACATGAGTCTGATAAACATTTCAAAAATGTGTTATGATATTAAGTTACCAATAAAAAGCGTCAACACACTAACACAATGCCCAAATGCCTAAGCAATATCACTGCAGTTATGTCATACACTTAAAGCCAAATCATCAGTTTTATCATGTCACCTAATTACTGAAATTATTTTATTTTGAATGAACTCTGTCTATTTTCATAAATAGGCGCATGATATGAAGGGTTTTCATGTCGTTATGGCACTTTCGGACACGCCGTTTGCCACTGGGCACAGGCACAGTGAGAAATCAAAGCGTATCGTTAATTCCTAGATAAGCGGTTTGTGAATTAGGGACTGGTCATCCAAGCCAAGATCATATTTATCTTACTGCCTGTGGTCTTGCCGACGGCAAACTGATTGATTGATTGATTAGTGAGTGATGCTCGAGTCTCACAACATTCCTTCCTAAGCTTCGCTTAACCAGGAGTAAAAAGGCATTGTCCTTAGCGAATTGACTCATAGCTCTGCTTCAGCTGAGTGAAAGCCTGACGATGGCCGACCAAATTTTCTGACATATCAGAAATTCATCCAATCATCCGATGGCCGGACGGGAGCACTTCGTCGGACCTCGCTACCCCTTTCCACTGCACGGCAAACAACGCTCGATGAAGCTGAAATTCAGTCCAGTTCTTAAGGAATCACGTGGCACAAAATTCAGAAATGGCCTTAAATCATACAGTAGCCCAGCTTTAGAGCGAAAATGTTTTTATTGAAATGCGAATAAAAATTCCAAATACCTTTTTAAACCAATTTCTTGATTGACAATCTTTTACTGCTTAATTGGTTGATTGAATAGTAACTCAATTAGGTGGCTGGCCAAATGACAGGTCACACCATTGTTTCATGGATCTACGACAACTTGAGTTTAATTCATTAATTGTGTTATTTGGTAAATCAACAGATTGATTGACTGGGAGGATGATCTATTGATTGGTTGACTGATTGGATGATTGATTTATTGATTGATTGGGAGACTGATGGGTTGATTGTTGGTTAATTAATTGATTGATAAACTGATTTATAGAATTAATTGGCAGAGTGAATGATTTGATTGATTGACTGACAGTGTGACATACCAGTGTCCTCCTCCTCACACCTCTCCTTGGCAGAGAACAGGTCATTGGACAGCAGAATGACTCTCCTCTCAAGAATATCCATTTTTCTCTTCTTTTTCTTTGGCTGAACACAAGAAAAAGTGAATGAGGAAAGTTTTGCCAACACCCCACAACACTCAGACCCTGTGAAGCAGGTGAAGCCTATCCCAGCACCCCATAGGTGAGAGACAGGAAGACAGGAACACACTCTGGACAGTTAATCAATCCATCACAGGGATCACACACCATTAACTGACACCTGCTGGTTACTTTCACTCTGATTGGCCAGACATGTATGTTTTTGGTCTGACCGAGGAAACCCACGCAAACACGAGGAGCACACGCAAACTCTGCCCATGATTTGACAGCAAACCGTCAAAAGTGACACGTGAAAAGTGACAAGGGGTCAAACACCTTGTTGGGGGGCACCTTCGATGAGGGAGCCCAATCAGCCCCCTTTTCTTAGCGGAAGGGCACTCATAATTTTTAGAAGGACACCCAGTGCAAGCAGAAGGACACCCCTTTCTGCATCTAAACCGCACCTGCACCCTTTTCTAAACAGAGGGACACTCAGAGCAAGTGGAAGTATCAAGTAGAAGGACAGCCCTGACTTCATCCAAACTCCCCCCAGCCCCCTTTTATAAATAGAAGGACACTCAGAGCAAGTGGAAGGACAACCCTAGCAAGTGGAAGGACAGCCCTGAAGTCAGGGGTGTCCTTCCACTTGCTCTGAGTGTCCTTCTGTTTAGAAAAGGGTGCAGGTGCGGTTTAGATGCAGAAAGGGGTGTCCTTCTACTTGCACTGGGTGTCCTTCTAAATATTATGAGTGCCCTTCTGCTAAGAAAAGGGGGCTGATTGGGCCCCCCCATCGAAGGTGCCACCCCCCCAACAAGGTGTTTGACCCCTTGTCACTTTTCAGTAGCTTTCAGTGGTTTATGGTAAAACAGTGGGCTGTCCTTCGTCCTTCAAGTGTCCTTCGTTTTAGGGAGACCCCCATCAGAGCAGCAGCACTGAACGGCAGGGTCAAACGATTAACCCAAATGTCATCCCCCGGATCATTAATGACCCTAACCTAAGTTTAACAGCAGATAAAAAATACCTGGAGTTTTATCATCTTTTAAGCTTTACACACTTCACTACTTTTCTTGCAGTTACCATAATATCAAAAACATTAAGGGTTGCTCTTTCTTGCATTTATATAATCGTGAAACACCGTTAAGGTACAAAGACTGTATCCGAAGTCATTTTTAACATTAGACATAGCCCTAAGGAATCAAGTCATAAGTTATTTAAGCCCCACAGATCCACTGAAGCAAAATAAATAGCCTAAATAAATGATAATGCGTGGTTTGTAGAAACACAAAAGGTAATGACTGAAGATCAAAGAACCTTTGCTCTCAAGAATCTTTAACACAGGGTGGCGTAAAGATATGTGGACATGAAACACAGCATCAGTCATTTCTCCCTAATGTCCACAGGAAGGACGGCGGGGTCCTGAATCGCTCTCTAAAATTCTGAAAGCTACGCAAACCGACTTCGTGGGCCAATCAAAAGGGGGAATTATGTATTAAAGACCGAATTAAACAACAAACCCTTCACATTTAATTTTACAGATTGAATTCAAAAGGTTAACTTATTGCACTAAAATTCAGAATCGATGTCTACTCTTAGTAGTCCTCAAAAGCTTCCGCACAACCACAGGCTCACACCGGCATTCTGCATGCATTGTACCTTCAGAGGTTTCCCGTCTGTGTGAGCAGGACCTAGAGTGGCCTCGGCGTCTGTAACTCTGCCATCAGGTGTGGCGACTGGACGCCCGTTCGGCTGGTCCTGTTCAGAAATGAGATACTAAAAATGGGCAGAATTAATTCAGCGAGACCAAATGCGTCAATGAGCGCGAGGAAACCAGGTAATTAAGCGTCCTGATTATCGCCATTGATCACGCTCGACACGCTTAAGAATAGGCTAATTGAAACGTGGCGATTGCCTAATTAGACAATGTCCACCGCGCTGACAGGGACGAAACAAAGAGTATACCCACTTGACTGTCAGTGCTTACCACAGCCCGTCATGAGGGACAATGAACTGCAACTTGTTCATTTTAGAGGGCTTCATTTTTGAAAGGGAGAATTCGCCATACATGTCTCCCAAACTATCAGATAATGAGTGATGAAATGGAGCGACGCAAATTGTTTTCAACAACGACAAGTAAAAACCTTGAATGTATTATCTCTATATTAAAGGTTTATGAGCTTCAGAATTGGGACAAATAATTGTTGTTCTCATGGCGAGTCATAAGTTATCTCCTTGCCCATGCAATGGCACTGACTTAGAAATGGAGATATTGGAACAAGAAAAACGGCAAAAAAGAAAAAAAAAAATAAAAAAGACAATGCAATTAATAATGACGGCGGTGATGCCGGCTGATGATGATGGTGATAATGATGACATACTCTCTCCTTTTCTTTCCTCTTTTTCTTTGTTGAGTCTTGCCTGCTTCTTTTCAGGCGAAACGGTGTTTGCAGGACTTGCTCAAGAGAGACGTCCGCATTGTTTAAGTCGACAGTTAAGGTAGACGATATCCCACGCTGACCACGACTCCTGAACGAAACAATAACAAAGAAAACCACACCCCCAAGCAGCACTGAGACCAGAGTTAAAAAATTAGAACCGATCCACTGCTGGATAATTTCGGAAACCACGGCTCCGCGAAAAATGTCCTGACCGGCTTCGAAAATCGAGCGCACAAGTATACCAAACATTTTTTTCCTGTTCAGCTCTTGAAGATTGAAAAGGCCAGTGTTTCTTGATTTTTCAGCATTAAACGGTTTGAAATTCAAATTCCGAGGAAAACGGGGGGCATTTCAGTGCTTTCTTTCAGGTTTCCCCACACTTATTCAGCATCATTTCAGAGAGCTTCACAGTACCCCAAAAAATTACTATCAATGTCCAAGGGACGTCAAACATCAGTCGTTGCGACCATGGTAATATGAAGTTGGTTCCTCAAAATAAGCTCGTTTCAGCCTCGCAATTTAACGCCCAAATCTCTGTGGCCGGAAAGTCGACAATAACCGCATCTGCGTAAATGTTTAAGAAGAACACGGAGATATTGACGGTGGCCTCTAAAGTCCAATAATATAACGTTGGTGGCAAATCCAATGTCTGCTGTCGCGTCCCTCTCTTCGTTGCGATTGGCCGCCTGAAAATAAATTTGCAACGTTTTGTACATTACGTTATCAGAGCTTGTGCGATGGTAAGGGAGACCCACGATCCGAACTAACGAGGTCTGGGTTCATGAATCAATCAATTTTTAAAGATAAAATGGTTTCCTTGTCAGTTTTAAAATAGACGTCCAGACACAATGCATTTTCGTGCACTGTCACGCATCGTAGCAGGTGCGCTAAATAAGAAGCATCATCCTTTCTTTGTCTGGGTGATCAGGCGAGACCTCAGTCGGTGGCTGCCAGAAATGGACAAAAAAAAATCCCTTATTTTGTTCGCTAGATGGCAGCTGAGTACTACTAGTCGAGTTGCGGTTTTTAGACCGAAACAATGTTCTACATGGATGAATTATTAGAAGAGTTTGGTTCCAAAACGCGATATATCAATTTTCATTGTTTTTTAAACTTTATTGAAAGAACGCTATCACCAATTTTTTAACTGATTTAATAATAATAATAATAATAATAATAATAATAATAATTATTATTATTATTATTAGAAAAACGGTTAGTCAGAAATCCTGAACTTTTTTTTTCTGCCATGCTGCATAATTGCCCGTGATCCTCAATATTTTGAAACTTCACCCACTGAAAAATGCAGCTCGTTCAAGGAACTTTACTGCGCCTGATTAACAATCCAAACTATTTATTTACAGAATAATCAAAACCACTATATGGCCATCAAAACCAATATATACTGTATTACAATTAAGAAATGATAATGAGACAGTGATTGCCTATTGGCAACACTTATATACATTTGATGTGATATTATAGGGATGCAATAATCCAAACAAATACAAAAAATTGAGAACTTTCAGACTTCCTTCTCTCATTTTAGCATTTTTCTGCGACGTGCCTAACAGTGCCCTAAAGCAGGGAGGTTCCCAGACTCGGTCCTGGGGCCTCCCTGTGTATCCTGGGTTTCATTCCAAACATAATTGCCACAGTAGGATTTTTACAAGCCGTTAAGTTGTCCTAATTAAGTGCATGTCCTGCTTTAAGCTGTCTTATGCCAACTTTTCATTGGAATATCCTTGTGTGCCATGAAGAATAAAAAGATCCTTGGACATATTATGTTTATTTTTCTACTTTGTGAAGAATTTCAGGTAAAAACATTTTCAAACAAATCAAATAAGACACTGAGAAAATCAATGAGCTCCAAATTAGGTTGCTGAACACAGGTGTTTAGAGTTTTTTTTTTTTTTTTTTTCCAAAATAATTGGCTTGCATTAAATAGCAAAAATAACACAAAAAGATTTGACTCTGTCATTTGCTTGTCTAATTAATTGTTAGTTTCTACAACCATATGTCCACATTTTCACCATTAGGAATCCATTGATTGTTTACTTTGGGTAATTATTTTCTCTCTTTTATGCACTTGTTACTAATACATCGCAATGTGGATTTGGAATTTATTCTTCACTGCATGTATGCATATCTGTTAGAATGTGTCTTAAGAGGATAAATTACTGCTCTAAACATAAATGAACCTTATCAAGGCAAATTAGCTTGTTGTTAAATTCCTTCAATTGCAGTTGTGGTCAGAGCCAGCATACACATGGGGCCCCAGGATAGAGTTTGGGAACCATGGCCCTAAAGCCATGACTGTGCCCACAAATAGCACAGCCTCTCGTACACTGTACACCCTGATTGAGTGGTGAACTCAAATGTTTTGTGGAAACTGATTACCTCAAAAAAATTGTATGGGCCAACTTAATTGCATTGTGTGGAAGGAACTTAAAGAAAATAACAAAGTTATTTTTTTACGTTTTTAAGTGCTGTGAACACAAGATCATTAAGTTTGCATACACAATTGTTTTGAGGTAGTTGGTTTTCACAAAAACATTTGAGTTCACCACATTTACCGGGGTTTCGAGTGTATCTTATACAACATACGTAGCTTAAGCCTCGCTAACTAATTTACATGACTCTGCATCTCATGAGCTACACAAGTTCCAAATACTTGAAAGTCATATTGACCACACCGATAACGTCATCATTTAGGCCTCCATGCAGAACAAAATGCCTCATAATTTCATGATGCAATGTACAATAGCATAATAATATTGAAAATAAATTTGACAGTCATTCTTCCAATTTGTCTTGGCTTTCAGTCAAAGTAAACTGCGGCAGGACAACATAATTCTGCATCAAAAAGTGTGGTTACTGAAGGCCTTTGCTACCGCCGACACTCCACTTCTGATGGGATGTATCGTGATTTGTTCAAAAAAGGTCATTGTGCTTGTGTTTTAGAAAGAAAGCGCGTAAAAACAGGTAGATATTGCATTTTTGCAAAAACTGAATGAGCAGTGAATAAGATATGATAATTACCAACCTATTGGAGTTTCAAAATTGGCGCTTATCATGTTTTGAAACCAAACTCTTCATTTTCAAGTAATAAAGGTAGTGTCCTGAGTTTAGGCTGTTGTGCAGCATGCACACAGTATCGGCTCAAGCAGAGCCAGGACCACTTTATCTCATATAACATCCCGATGTTTCTCCACTGGAAGCAAATTATTCCAAATATGTTTTCTTTGGATGGCAAATAGTAAATAGGGTTAGTCAATTTAACTAATCCAGAAAATGTAATCTTAACTTTGAAGTAATCACGACCATGAATTACTGTAAACTAATTCCAGTTGGTAGTGGGCTCATTACAATTTACTGTTATAAATTGACGAATTTTACAGTTAAATTCACGCAATGTCTCCTTTTTATTTTAACTGTAAGTAGAGTCCTGCACACATTTAACTGTGGTTTACAGTTAACATACACTGAACCTCTGTTATAAACTGATTGTAAAATTACAGTTAAAATAACCGGCAAAAAAGGTGCCAGTTTACAAATGTTTGAATGACAGTGTTGCGAACAATGGCTGATGTCTGCTAATGTTCCATATGGGAGTAGGAATGTTCAGCTTATGTTAGCAATGTGCCATTATTGTGTTTGGTTGGAAGGTGACTGCCTCTGGGATCTCTGGTGGAACAGGGCAGCCAGGTTTTACATTGCCATTTGGCGCAGCTGATTATTACTGTTATGTGCCGATCAACTGGGGACAGGTAAGGGAGTATCAGGTGGACACTCCACGCTGAATTAGAGGACCCTGCTTTTGCAGGTGATCTTGCTCTGTTGTCACACACACACACAACCATTTACAGGAGAACACAACACGACTTGGCACCTTTGTGGGGTTGAAGATAAATACAATAGAAGACAGAAGTTATGACACTTAACGTGGCTCCACCAGCGTCAATCAAGGTAAGAGGCCAAGATCTCCCTAATACTGAAACATTTATGGACTTGGGCAGGATAATAGGCCAGACTGCAGGAACCAGCAACAACATCTCTTGTGGACTAAACCAAGCTATTGATGTACAGTTCCAAAGCTGTATTTTGTCAGTACACCTGTATTGTTCTGACTGTTGGCAGATGACAGCATGACACAAAGAAGTTGTCCTAATTATAGACTGACGCTTCTCAGGAAAATTCAATCCAGGGTCATTTCCAACAAGAATTTCCATGCTCAGTGCTGCCAGGACAGCACAAGAAACATCATTACAAAAGAGGAGCTGGAGCTGGATGAATTATATGATATGGCTGAACAGGAGCTCTATTTCAAAGACAGCAGTCCATTGAACGACTGAAGGTAGGGGAAAGCATGGAAAGCCGAAAACACTAAGAGGAGGATGGTCGAAACGGAGCTGAACACCCTAAATTGCTCGTGGGGAGTCATCCGGAAAAAGCCACATGCACACGGGGGGGGGGACTTTGTCGCTGGCCTTACAGGGTAGGTAGGCATATAGGGCATTGAATAAGCAAGGTTATAGCTCAAGGAGATCACCAGCTTTTGAATGAGATGTGCTTTCTTCAGGATGAAATGAAACCCTACACACCAGTAGATCACCAGGAAGAGGGTTTGGCTGCCCTATTCTCGAGGAACCTCACTTGAAAGTGACATGTCCGCGCACATTGCAGGAACTGATCTAGTTGAAGCACTTAGATTCAATGTGAGTCAGGTCAACTCTTGTCCCAATTAACAAGAATAGTTCTTGCAATGTCTCTGCTGCAATGCCGTGCAATGGTGATATTATGTAATCCCGAAAAAGCATTCCAGTAGCACAGTGAAAACTTCTTGCGTTTGCCATGATGTGGCTACCTCTAGACACCCAAAGCAGAAGCACATTCAGGCTGAGTATTTTGGAATTTGTACATACAGGGAAGGGGATTGGGCAGGATCAGCCACTGAAGGAGAATATGCACTACTTCCTGTTCTAGTACAGTTTGGGGAGGATAGGATGGTGAGACAGTCACTCCCCTAGCATGTCCCTAGTTTTTAATTTACACTCCGTCAGTTTTATCACATTCAAAGAAACAGCTGCAAACTTTGTAGTTTTATGGTGCAAAGATGGCCAGCCGTGGTCCTGGAGAGCCACAGTGTTTGTGGAGAGATACAGTATTACTCTGAGGGTGATTGATCAATTCAAGCAGTTTATTACACAATTATTACACAATTACCTGACCTAATCTGGTTTCTTGGATCAAAAGAGGATGGTGAACACAAAAACCAGTGCATCTAGTGGTCCACCAGCACCAGGGCTGGCCAACCCCTCTCATAGAGCAACTGTTCTGCAGGGCTGTCCAATCTCACCCGACGGGAGCCGGAGTGTGACGGGTGCCAGTTTGTATTTGAGACCAGCTCTTCAACATCTGATTTCACTAATTAACTGAGGGATTCAGTAGAGACCTGGATTAGTAGAATTAAGTGCACCATTGTAGAGCTATCATAAAAACCAGCACCCACACTGGCCCATTTTGGGTAAGATTGGACTCCCCTATAGAAGACTTGTTCAGTTTTCACATCTGTGAGAGAAGGTTCCATGGAGAAACAAAAATGGTTTCTCTTTGGCACCATACCAAATACTCTTTTCTTCTGAGAGTGTACCAGTATGATTTATTTGCACCATTGGTCTTCTCAGGGAGGTGGCAGTTTCTCCAGCGGCTCTGTTGGAACGGATTTAAAATGCCCGTCTCATCAGTGGTCGGCTCCACTGGCCTCAGATCTGGCCCCGTACAGCAGACGGCTTAATCTGATATGTGACTGTAAGTCCGCGTGGTGGACGACAGAGATGGGTATGAAGTAAGGGGAGGAAGTCAGGGGGAGAAGATTCTGTCTTCCTTATCAGACGGGTTTGGCTCCAGTTCATTATTACTGCAATATTTTATCACACGCGATTTGGACATGAAAGATGTTTTTTGACGGCAAGTTTTTTTGACACAGTGTTCCTCGGCATAAGGCGGACATTGACTGGAGGGAGATCAGACGTAAGCTCGCCGAACAATGCATCCCGTTTATCCGAGGTTCTCACGGCACGGACTGAGGCGGAATGAACGCGGCCCTCTGTTGAAAGAGTCGGCTTTTGGAGGAAAGCCGGGACCGTGGATTTGTGGAATTTAGGCTGATCCCTCTCTTTGATGCTTTTGAACAGGACTCCTCCGAAGTCCGCCTTCCATACATGCCCAGATTATTTAATACGTTATGATCACTTTGTATATCCTTAATTACAACGTAAATTGGGTACTTAGTGGTCAGTGCAATGGACATTTCCAATATGGGTGTGATAGGTGGGGATTTTTTCACCTGGTTCCTGTTGATCCACTAGATCCTGTCGCTGGTTCCAATGAAAATGATGTTGTTCTTCACATTTTTTCCTGTTGGAACAAATCCCAAATTATGATGCAGATAGAAAACTCAGATTATGTTGAGGCAAGAGCAACACAAACCACTCAGCCCTGTTTCACAGGGCGGGATCACTAAGTTAGCTGGGTAACTGCACTGAGTAAAATCCAGAGCTCTCTCTAAATCTGGAAGCTGCACGGAAAGAATAGAGTTATTCAGGGGTTTATTCAATGAAGTTATCCAGTTTACTCATTAATCCTGCTTTCTGAAATACCTCCCTGGAGTTCTCAGACATCAATAAAAAACTATCTCACTGGTGTTCTCTTTTTTCCCTCAGTTTGTGCCATATCTATGACTTGCCTGATTTCTACAGGAGACTGCAAGAGATAAGTTGTTAAATGAAACACCTGCCGCTCTCTGCCAGTACATTTTGTACTGAATGTGCATTTTGGCGAGGTGACTAATAGGCGTGCCATGCAGGGTTTTTGTCCTTGCTGCGGTTCCTTGCTTGAAATTAGACGTGCTGTTTTTTTTACCCACCCATTTGCATATGTTATTTTAAAATTAAAATATGCTAGATCTATAATATTTTTAATCCGTCTTTACAGTTTTTATTTCTGCCTCTATATTTTTCAATGGCAGCTTTTGCAAACATGGTAAGGTCATTTCAAGGCTGACTCAGGTTTGTGGAAAAGCAATCAATTCTGAAGTTCGTAATTTTTAATTTTTTATACATGTTGTTTAGTATGCAAGTAAGCTTTAATTGGTATTCGTACAAAGGTTTTTTTAAAGAAGAAAATGAAGATATAAACTTCAGTCAGACAGTTTCCTGAGCCCAACTGAACACTGGCTTTGAATGGTGTATTACTACACCTTTGGTATGGTGATTCATAGTGTTAGATTCAGGAGTAGTAACACTAGAAGAGCATAAACTAGTGAAAAAAGTAACTTGATATCCAGATGTTGAATGAATCCTAAGCAGGATGTCGCTGCCACTTGTTGTTGTAAATACCCCTGAATTAGATGTTTCAATCCGATTTTTTGGAGAATTATTCACTGTCCTACTGCAGCAACTGTCTGTGATAAAGCCTCTGCTCTATCTTTACATTCACTTCAGGGTTTCTGAGGTTTTATCTGATCAAGTGCAGCAGCCCGTGGAGAAGGAGACGATATCCATTGTGTCTTCAAGAAAACAGTTTAACAGATTCAGGTTTTCTCTGCAGTCAAAAAAAAAAAAAAAAAAAAAAAAAACACCTACCGATTTCAACACAGCCAGAGCAGGACTGCCCAACCCTGTGCCTGGAGATTAACCATCCTGTAGGCTTTGGGTGCATCTCTGAAGAGCAAGAAAAGTTCCTTGATAACGGGAATGAACCAGAAATAGTTTAGCTGGTTGCCATGACAAGTCCGATTTGTCGATTTCATGAGGGAGAGGAGACAATTAGCTCCTTTATTGCTTCTTTTTATGACCCAGACCAAGAGGCAAATGTGGAGGCTGAGCACAATCCTATCGCAGGGTTTATTGATAGTAACACAATAACAGTGGGGTGGAACCCAAAGGAGTAAAGCACAGTTCAGTTCAGATGTTGTAGGCGAAGCCAAGTAAGCATTGCCACTCGCCAGCCTGTGGCTTCCAGGATGACAGCCAGATGGAGAACACACTTTTACCAGAGCAGCTTAGGAGGAACGCGGTTCCAGTCCTGATGACCGTAGAAGGACTGTGAGCTTGTTCCTAATAAACTGGACGGAAAAACAGACTTGGACAGGATTAATTAGAACATAGTCCCGGGGAAAGGAGACCTTGCGAAAGGCTTGGGAACTTCTAATTAACTGAATGAGGAAGATAACTCACATTTTGCTTTCAAAGGATGATGAGTTTAGCTAGTAAATACTGACTGGTACTAAGCACATAAAGCAAATTACAAGCAAGTAACATGCGACTCAAAGGAGGGGGTATGAATATACATTGTTAGGGTCTGAAAATTCCTAGTTGTGTTTCATGTGTGTTTTGTCATGGTGCGTTTTATTTTTCATGTTACATTGTTTAGTTCTCGTAACTATTTGCTTTAGTTTAGCATTTCCATTCTCCTCTCTCACTCACTATGTGCTTTCTGTTTCTCATTCATTCACGTGCATTGCTTTTCCCTCATTGTTAATTGTTTGATTGTTACCTCATTTGTAGTCACACCTCCCTGCGCACGTTCAGCTCCCCTTCAAACCTGTTACCTATTTGATTTAGTCACTTAGTGCTTCCCCATTGCGCCCGGCAAGTTTGTCTCAGCCTGTTTCCAGTGTCTAGCAGATAAGCGGTTTATCTTCTGAGACTTCACTGTGTGCCATTTGGTTTGTTTTCTGGTTTCCGACTCTGTCTTGTCCTTCGTGTCCAACTGATTACCCTTGCTTGGTTTGGGTTTTGGCTTTTTTGTTTCCAATATTGTCTTTATGATTTAGATTAGACATGCTGACTTTTTGGTTTTGATCATTAGAATGTTTCTGATTACGATTCTGGATATGCCCCTCTGTGCCAAAGTTGCACTGCCTGTTACTGACCTCGATTGCCTGACCTCGATTTTCAATAAAATCTGTGAATTGGATTTCCATCTGCACATGAGTTCTGACTCAGTGCACGACCGCCAGTTCAGAGCACTGCTTTACCGACAAAGTGCAATACTGGGACAACACGTCTTTAAACAAGAATGCATCACTAAAATAGACACGTGAGTTGCTGAATGGGAGGAGACACAAGAGGCATTCACACGAGGGTTGTTACAGCTTCCTTCTAACAAGGAAACACAGGACCATTCTTGGGAGAAAGGAAAAATCGATTATGGACCACAAACTTTTGCAGATACTGTGATTGTATAGATCATTCTTGTCCCAAAGTTTTCCAATAAATTGTGGAGGCTATCTTCACTGTCAAGCTCAAGAAGTATTGAAGGAAAGGACATCCATTTTTTCTCAAAAATAGTTTGAAGGAAACTTAAAAATTTCCCCTGTAACTTTCTCTTGACTATTATGACGTTTTTCATCGAAGTCAAGGAAAAAGGAGAAAAAAGAAAGAGGCTGCACATTTAAGAGGATTCAGGGGCACCCTTTCCCACAGACTGATACATAATTCAACAGCCAGAGCAGGGCTGCCCAACCCTGTTCCTGGAAAGTGACAATCCTGTTGGTTTTGTTTACTCCAACCCAATGAAAGCTGAACTCATTCAACTGCTGGAGACCTCACTGAGCTGATAATTAGTGATGTCATGGGTGAAACATTGGGGTATCAATGAAAACTTACAGGATGCAATCTTTCCTGGAACAGTGGTAGGCATCCCTGGTTTAATTCTTTATTGTACGTTGTATGAATAGAACTGTTAAGCAGAGCCACCCTTTAAAAAAATAAATAGATACAGTAGATACCGAGAGTACATATACTGAGAGACACAATATGCAACAAATCCATGCTTTGCTGTACTATGATAATTTGAATTTCCCGCAAAATCCATGAATTTGGGATATTGCCATTATAGAAGGATTCAGTAAACTACATAGAGCAATGATCAGCACCTGTGCTGGTACAACTCCTGTTCACTGCCTTCGAAACAGCTTAATAAACTCACTGAACATGGTGTTTCATTAATTTTTCCTATATTTTGATTTTCACAGAACCTTACATGAAGAATTTAAAATATAATTTAAGTGAACTTGAGAAGACACGTCAACTTTTAGGACCAGCGCAAACAGCCACTCTTGGGTTAACTTAAAATATTTTGGCATCTCAAACACTGACTTAAAAAGTCTATTTCATTTCTTTTTCTTCTTCTTATTTTTCTACTTCTTCTTCTTCTTTTTTTACAATTCAAACCATCTTCTTCAAAATAAAACTGTTAAATATATACAGCAGTTATACTTTTAAGGTTACAATTCTCAATTCCTCAAGTGTTTATTATTCCTCAGTCCAGACAAGTCTCTTGGAAAACACAGTCCTTGAAAGAACTGGGAAGAGAGATTAGACAACTCTTGTTATGCATTTCCCAACAAATCTCATCCGCTCGTGAGGAAAATAAAATTAAAAAAAAAAAAATCCGCCTACATGAAAATATTTGCTGATGTTCTGCTTCTCTGGTTTAATTTGTTTTGAAATATTTTTGTAACAAACCATTCTTCAAACAGTAAGACTGAAGAAACACCACAGTAAGCTCAGTCCCACATGTATGAGTTTTCTGCTTGTCTGATTTAAATAAGAGTCTCTGGAAAAACAGTTTTTCATTTTCCCATTAATGTTATGTGCTCCACATGTTTTGAATCAGTTTTATATGTGTGGCTTCGACAAATGACAATTACATACAGGGTATTTGTAAATTGGTCTATATGTTTTTTGAATATTGAAGTGAGATTAAATATTTGACAGATGGTTGAAATTGTACGTGTGAAGAAAAAAAATTAAATTTGTCAGGGTGATATGAAGTTGGTTTTCAATTAGGCCCTTGTAATTTTCCACGACAGTGCTAATACCTAATGCAGCCGTTAGTTACATTAATGTTTTTTGGAGAGCATTGTATAAAAATGTTTGAATGCAAGAAGTCTGTTCTACCATCTTGTTGTATTTTACATGTTATGGCTTATCAAAAAAGCCTTCGGAAATATTCTATTTTTGACTTCTATCTTCTTGAAATCGAAGTTGTTGTAATGTAAAATATCCCGCCGACACACTTTTTTCTTACATTGACTTATTTTCATTTACATTCTCTTTTTGCAAGAATTCTTTGATATCATGTTAACTATTTTATGCATAAAAAGCTGGCTTTACTAATTATACCAATGCGGTCAGACGACCTCAGCAAAAGGTTAACAACCTCTTTGAGCAAGAGTGGTAATGAGGTGGCAGAACAAAGCTGACATGTCATCAGTTTCCATCAAATAAAATAATGTGCCATCACTTTTATCTTCTTATGTTATGACAGATGTCTCTATCCATACATTTACTAAAAAACGTATGACAGGTATAATATTTGATGTAACTGCTTATTACAGCAGTTATTTCATGCTTATAACTGGGTTATTTCAGTCTTATTTCAAAGACTTCAAGCAAAGGTTTACCATCGTTATTAGAAATGATAACAGCTGAAGAGAGTACATATAAATCTGTAATAACAGCAGGAATGAGGCAGGAATGTTCAGATGGAGAATAGACAGACTAGTTTCAGTTAATTGTCATCCATCTTGTCAGAGTTGCATAATCTGGATTTGCTCATTCTGTGTTTGGGACTGCCTAGCATACAGAATTTATGGGGTCAGCGTTTTCCTGAAGGTGAACTGGGCATGGCTGGTGTTGACATTGTACAGGCAAGAATGTTGCAATTAAAAAAAAAAAGTTTTTGTATCCAGACAGGTTGCTTAAAAATGAATGATCATTTGCAAGTACGGTCTGGAAGAACAGTCATAAGTAAAGAGAGCAAGAGAGAGAGAGAAAACAGGGGTAAAGCCCTCAGAGTGGTCTTTGGGGAGCAGAGCAAGGTTAAGGGCCTTGCTGAAGGGTCCAATGGTAGAGTTCACCCTGACTCCATGTACCAGATGCTGGTTAGCAGGCCTGGGCTGTACAGATTTGCAGTTATTCATTAGAGTCGCGTCCTTGTCTCCTGTCTGGTTGCACAGGGACTGGAAAACAGAGGTGAAAATGTGTGAATGTTCAAAAGGCTTGTAGGGTGGAAGGGGGCGAGGGTTCCTAGGCTTCTGTTATGACTGCCATTATATGTCTTCAGGGACAACTTTATGGAAGTGTCAGTGAGGCTGACTGAATATGAGTGTTAGTGGGGTTGACTGTATGTGAGTGTCAGCGGGGCTGATTGTATATGTGTATCAGTGGGGATGACTGTACTTGAGTGTCAGTGAGGTTGACTATATGTGAGTGTCAGGGGGGCTGAATTAATGTCAGTGGGGATGACTCAATATGAGTGTCAGTAGGGATGACTGCATGTGAATGTCAGTGAGGATGACTGTATGTGAGTGCCAATAGGGCTTATTATGTGTCAGTGGGGATGCCTGTATGCATCAGTGAAATTGACTGTTTGTGAGTGTCAGTGGGAATGATGGTTTGTGAGTGTCAGTAGGGAAGACTGAATGAATGTGAGTGTCAGTGGGGCTGATTGTATATATGTATCAGTAGGGATGACTGTACGTGAGTGTCAGTAGGGATGACTGTACGTGAGTGTCAGTGAGGATGACTGTACGTGAGTTTCAGTAGGGATCACTGTATGTGAGTGTCAGTGGGGGTGACTGTATGTGAGTTTCAGTGGGGGTGACTGTATGTGAGTTTCAGTAGGGATGATTGTACGTGAGTGTCAGTGAGGATGACTGTACGTGAGATTCAGTGGGGATGACTACGTGAGTGTCAGTAGGGATGACTGCACATGAGTGTCAGTGAGGATGACTGTACATGAGTTTCAGTAGGGATGACTGTACGTGAGTGTCAGTAGGGATGACTGCAAGTGAGTGTCAGTGAGGATGACTGTACGTGGGTTTCAGTGAGGATGACTGTATGTGAGTGTCAGTGAGGATGACTGTACGTGAGTGTCAGTAGGGATGACTGCACGTGAGTGTCAGTGAGGATGACTGTACGTGGGTTTCAGTGAGGGATGACTGTACAGTGAGGATGACTCAGTGTCAGTGGGGATGACTGTAGGATGTGTGAGGAGACTGTCAGTGTCAGTGAGGATGACTGCAGTTTCGTGAGATGACTGTCAGTAGGGATGACTGCAGTGAGGGATGACTGTGTGGGTTTCAGTGGGTTTCAGTGAGGATGACTGTATGTGAGTGTCAGTGAGGATGACTGTACGTGGGTTTCGTGGATGACTGTGTCAGGAGGGATGACTGCACGTGAGTGTCAGTGAGGATGACTGTACGTGAGTGTCAGTAGGGATGACTGCACCTGAGTGTCAGTGAGGATGACTGTACGTGGGTGTCAGTGAGGATGACTACGTGAGTGTCAGTGGGGATGACTGTATGTGAGTGTCAGTGAGGATGACTGTACGTGAGTATCAGTAGGGATGACTGTATGCGAGTGTCAGTGGAGATGACTGTATGTGGGTGTCAATGGAGATGACGGTATGAGAGTGTCAGTGGGGCTGATTATGTGTCATTGTCAGTAGACAGACAGACAGACAGACAGACAGACACTTTATTCCAGATTCAAAGATACAGGATGACTGTATGTGAGTGTCAGGAGCGCTTACCGTTTGTGAGTGTCAGTGGGTATGACTGTCTGTGTCATTGGGGAATACTGTATGCGAGTGTCAGTGGGGATGGCTGATTCTGTGTCTTTAGGGATGACTGAGTCTGGCTGTGAGGATGACTGTATGTGTGTTTCCGTGGTAACCACTGGCTCTATATATAATTGGGGATGAAAGTGTTCCTGTGTGGATGACCATCTCTGTTTTTGGGGACAACTGTGAGTCTATGAGGTAGATGTGTCTTTCGGGCTTTATACATTTGTATGCATCTCTAGAGGTTGACTTCCAGTGTGTATACCTACAGATCACGGTCTGGATGTGTGCAGGATTGACTGTCTCCATGGAGTCCTTCCCATCCCTTCCTTTGTGACCTCCTTAGCTCTACTAAATGAATGGCGCAAGAAAAGGATGCAAGGAAAAAATACAAGGACAGAGGAATTGAGGAAATGTATTTGGTAAATGGAGCACTGTTGCTCAGTAGAATGTAAGTCTGAAGCCCCCTCAACTATCGATGAGGAAAGATGGATTAACAGGTTAATAACTCATGCGTTTAAGGAGCACGAATGACCTCAAAGATGGTGAACTTCAATCGACTTCCTGGTCAGGCCAGGACTGAGTGGGCGAGGACAGATAAAGGAAGTGATTGGACTGAGGCCTGTTTCTGTGGGAGTGAGTGAATGAGTCAAACCTGTACCACTTCCCCAGGCTCTTATCGGCTCTCCACAGTGCCAGTGACAAGCTGCAGGTCTCCAGCTGAACCTCCCTGATCCTCTGGAGATAAAAAGATAAAAACCGGCCGTCTGAGCACAGACCAATAAAGCTGGAGTGCGGCGCCTTGATGTCCCCATCTTCACAGTGTCCTGCAGCCTGCACTGGCCGTTATATACCCAAGGATGGTCAAGCTTAGTCCGTGCAAAGCAAGTTTGCCAGGGATCGTGAAGAAATAGGCTCCGACGGAGTGAACCGAGTTTGGCAGGGATAGTGTAAAAACTTCACTCCTGCTGTGAGGTCACACATCTCAACAAACAGTTATGCTCGGATATAGTGAGCCAAGTTTTGCAGGGATGGTGTAAAAACTCTGCTCCTGTGCTGTAAATTATCTGCACTGCCATTTATATCCTAATGGGTGGTCAACCTTGGTCTGTGCAAACTGCGTTCAGCAGGGTTCATGCAAAAACAGTGCTTACATGCCCTATGCACTGTCAAACTTGGACGGTGTGAATCAAGCCTTATGAAAAAATTACTATAGTTCCAAGCAATAGTTATCCTATCTGAAATGGATGGTCTTTTCACAGCCATAGTGTAGTATTACTGTAGTGATACTATTATTATTCAAACTACAGCAATACAGTTGTGTGCACTATAGTAATATCATGATACTGTTGACTGCGGTAATACTATAGATATAAAGTGATGGCTTTAGTACTACTCTAGGTACACTATGCAAACTATAGTAATACTATAGTTATGCCATTAATACTATAGTATTACTAAGAAATAACTACAATATAGGATTTTTTATGAGGGAAATATGGCAGGGATCGCATGAAAACTCAACTGCAGTGCCACCATTTACGTGCCCAGATGATCCAGCCTGGTCTCCATAATTCACATTTGGCAGAAACTGTAAAAAAAAAACTCTCACTCATGCAGGGGCACGGTTTCTTCAAGACTTGTGGTTTTCTCTCAGGTCCTGGAAACAGTGTGTGTGGCCCAATTTACGCGATCAGTGGTTTGAATCAAGCATTAATGCTTAACCGCACTGCCTCAGCTCCATAGGAGTTGATTTTGAAATTCCCCATTTTCAGTGTGAGTATGCAGTAAAAACCAGAGGGACACAATGTGGCGCTTTCTATTGATAACACCATTCCTCCTCGCATGAGACAAACTGGTCTTCGCTGATCAAAGGGGATTCATCCATACTTAGTGAATTTGCAGCAGCTTATCTTTCTGTACGTCTGATTGTCCGTCAGCAACAGGGTATCACAGAGCAAAATTCTCTCTTATACGTCTGTGTTGCTAACTTGGCAGATCACAGGAGATTTTACGCTGCTTCTGTTGTATGAGGGGGCAGGTCACGAAATCTGAGAGATTGTCAGATCTGTTACTGTGAGATGGAACCTGAACATTTATGGGCATCGTCCTCTCGGATGTTATTCTTGTTAGCAAGGATATTTGGGGGGGGGGCTGAATATAGTATATTGTCTCAGGAACTTGACTTCAAACTAAAAGGTCGTGGGTTCTATTCCCACTGGGGCTACTGTTGTTGTGCCCCAAGTGGATCCAAATAGCTTTGGTTAGGATGCAGCTGCACAAACAGAACATGTCGTGTCTCAATGTCTGAATACCCTCGATCAACTAAATAAGTAAATTGTGTTACTATGAGGTTCCCCCATTCCATATTCAACTCAATTTAGAGTATGAAGCCATCAGAGCTGAAATTTCTATCAAGTAAGCACTTACTGTACGATGCAAGGTAACAATTTGCTTTGGGGAATGTGCATTTTTTTATGAGAGTGAGTTATTTGAGTGGTTAAGAGCAGGGTGTCTTTTGTTTAGGTTTTTTTTTTTTTCGGATGTTTGACAGCTCTTGAATAGCTGTGTTAACATTTTATGTGTTTTTCCTTCACACGCTGAAAGGCCTGGCTTTACCTTCTCAGTCAGTTAAAAAGCTTATTCATTTAACTCCGTGCATTAAGTGTGTCCTAGTCTTGTGTTTGTGAGGCGCAGTAGAAATACTTGGAAAACGACAGTAAATATTTACAGCTTCTAATTCATTCAACTTCCAGTGTGGTAGAAGCATGTCTTATCAAATAAAAACTCAATTTAAGTTAATGATAAATGACCAAACCCATAAAAGTCAAGGCAGCGGATGCAGATGCGAAAAGAGCTTTTTAAATGATACATTTTATTTTCTCTGTGGCTACATCCTCATTGTTTATGTAAAAGAATTGCGGCGCAAGCGCAAGACCACAGTGTTTCCCAGCTCTGAATAAATAAAGGCAGCCTACTGGAACTGTTCCAGCTGTCTCATATTTATACCATCAGCTGTCAGTCAAAGGCAACCGATGGTTACAAGTGTCAGGATTTACACAACCATATTCCATCTCTCTAACAATATCCCTTTTCTGCACTTACACAGATTGTATGAATTATTACGCTTCCATTCACTGCTAAAGCAACGGCTACCATGCAGCAGTAAGGTGTTTAAAATATACACCACAAAATTGTATGCGCCATAATAATTTACCTTGTAATTTACAAGGTAGTCATTTAGCGGTTGATTTTCATCACAGCTGCTAAATTACACTGCAAGCAAGCACGGCTGGAGATTACACAGATGGAGATTTCTAATTACAAAATTACAGTCAGTCAATTACAAGTGCCACCATTTTAGGTGTATCCCACAATACCTACAAGACAGAGATGGTACCCTTGCCAGACATCCTCTCGCCTAGTGATGTTGACAGCTCTCCTATAACCGAAAGCGTTTGGCTGGAAGTCAAATGGTTGGTGAATCAAGCCCAATGAAGCCACAAGAACATCAGTATAGCCGTGCAACGCCTTAACCCTCTGCTGCTTAGTTTAATGACCTGTAAGTCTCCTGGGATTTTCAGATGTTTCTGAGAAATAAGCTTTCCAGTCTGACTGAGGAAGGGCTTTCCACCATGCTGTTCCATTCACCTGCTCAGTGAACATTAAAATATAGTAGTCAGTGTTAAATCTACACTTACAGAGTGCATGCTCTGTGTTTTCTGCTGGACTCATACGCACTTAAGTAAAGTACTTCATATTTAACTCTGTAACCTTTACACCAAAATCTGCATGTATATGCAGGTTTTTTAAATGCAGGTAAAACCTTAAAAATATAGGCAACTGACTCCTTTCATATTGCAAGCAGAAGAGTTTGGCTTCCTTTTTTATTCAGTATTTCTGGTGTGTCATGTGTGATGAGACAAAACAGGGTTAGCAAACAGAAAACAGTTTGGAGGTCAATCACAATGTGACAGTGGTGATTTTGTCTCATCTATTACTTCACCATTGCACATTGTTCCCAAACAAATAAATAATCCTCTTTCTTGGATATTTACACACTCACCTCTGGCACATCAATGCGCATCATAGCATCATGCTGGAAAAGGGGCGAAAATTAGCCTGTACACCTGGGCGTCATGTTTACGTCACTGTCGATCAGAGCTGGAGCCAGTAAATATCCAAGACCACTGCAGAGCCATTTAACTGCAGAATGAATGTCGTGTGCACCCTTTCACATTGAAGATGAAAGCCAGAAGTTAGCGGGTGTTAGTGAGTGCTTTACCCAGTACACTGTTATAAACTTGCACCTTTTTTGCCAGTTATTTTAACTGTAATTTTACTATCAGTTTATAACAGAGGTTCCGTGTATGTTAACTGTAAACCACAGTTAAATGCGCTGAGGACTCTACTTACAGTTAAAATAACAAGGAGACAATGCGTTAATTTAACTGTTAAATTCAGTCAATTTATAACAATGTATGAAAAGGCCTTGTGACGGAGCGCTTTGAATTTTTTACTGGGCATTGCTGGAGTCGTTCCGAGAATTCAATAATCGAGCACACCCTGGACAGTTCATTAGTCCATAACGGGACACACACATTCTCACATCATTCACTCACACACTCACACACAAATTTAGCCTGACATGCCCATCTTTAGAGTATAAGAATGTGTAGAAACAGAACATTTCTGAGAAAACCCACATGGGCATGTTTCACACACAAAGGCTCCAAGCTGGATTCAAATCAACAGCCTTCTTGTGGTGAGTCAACAGTGCTACTCACGGCACCCTTCTGTGGTCATACTCACAAGTGACAGTGACACATAGGGGTAACAGACATATGGGAAATTTTGTAGAATGTAGCCCTAATGCACAGAGAGAATGCTGACTCAGCTCACTGTGAGCACAGAGAGTGAAGCGGAGACGTAATTGATATTTTAATACGAGTTCAGGCACTCTGTTGCACGACTTAATCTTTTAAACACTATTTTTCCCTCCCCCGGTTCCTCTCGCCCACCGTAATAAGGGCTTTCTCTTATTCACAATTTTGTCAGAACAAAGGAACGAGTCATTATTTGAGTGATAGCTACAGACACCCCTGGATATAAAGTTAAAGAAGAAAAAGGCTTTCTTTTCTTTCGTAATGTAATACCTAATTGCATACTGCCAGAGTTCACATACCTGGTTTATATGGAGCTGACTGGGAAGGAGGAACACACTAAAGAAAGGGGCTTTTGTGTCGGGCGAAGGGGTTTGAGATCCGTAAGAAAGTACAGTGTCTGGTTATTCCTGTATGGAGGGTAGCTGTGGAGTCTCATTGGCCTTATGTACACCTGAGTATCCCACAATGCACCATGAGTGACCATCGGTCAGGGTCTGCAGTCAGGATCTACTCTTATGTGTGAGCGTGCAATTAGGAAAAAACCCAAAAATGCATTTTTTCTAAAAAATTATTTTTCATAGAAGGGATTGAGACACCAAGATGAAATTTGCTGGACAGGTTGATGAGGTGTTTATCCTTGGGTGGCCAAAGTCTGAACACCCTGAGTAGGAGTCCACAGGGGTAACTAGCCACTGGAACATAGAGTACTTTTGACACTTATGGCCCCGTGATGATATTTACTGCTCAAAAACTCCTAAATTGAGGCAATGATGAACCTGAATCTTTTTTGACCAATTGTACAGTTCCAAAATATATTATTTGTACATTGTTTTGGCACCTCAGGTTAATTACTGTAATCTGGTAGACCTTCAAAAACTGCAAAAAAATTTTCGTCATGAAAGAAATGAGGATTTCAGCTGCCAATATCTAGGCAGTAGAAGAGATTGTAGATTCTGAAAGCCTGGGAAACGATTAGTAAAAGTAGCCATTTTCAAGTCTCTACCTCTTTTGGGTGAAAAGATATTAGCTCACAAACATGCAAAAACTTTTGGTGGGTTTTAGAAAGGGGCGTGGCCCTCAAAATTAAATGGGCTGTATCTCAGAAACCCTTGGGATTTTGGAGCTAAAACTTTGGATTTGTTCATTATATTCATCAAAGTATTTTTAGTAATTTTTTCAGCAAAATCTGAGTCGGTCACCATGGGAAGGTGTGTGAATTGACACGGAATGACCCTTTTTGTCAAATCTATGTGTTGTCACCATATAACAAATTTGGGCAGGGACCCCAACAGTACCTTCAAAGAAATGTGAAAAACAGGGCAAAAAGATGTGAAAAAGCATGTTTAGATGCAATACTCATCTTGTCAGAATCTGGGTGCTATGATGGAATCTGAAGAGGTAGTAATTTACAAGTCCAACTGGAGATGGAAAATAACGCTAACAAATGAGAGGGGTAGGGCCTGTTAAAAGATAAACAAAACAAATGTTTGACGTAATGTTACATACCGATAAATTAGCTGACACGCTATGCACCTGAAAAGTAGCCATAGCAACGCTCGATAACATTGCATAACGCGAAAATTGAGTTGCCAGAGCTTTCCTGCTTTGGATAAAAAGTATGAGAGTATCGAAGCCAAATGACAAGATTGTACAAGAGTGAGGTTTTATTCAGGTCATGAAACTGCCAGAACACAGCAGGACTTTTATTCCAGATTTACGTGGGACATAAACCCTAGTCCTGCATTCAGTGATCACTGTAATTTGATTCACAGTGCAGCTGAGGGATTTTGGTCCCTCTCTCTGTCTATTGTGACCCAAAATGAATGGATGAAAGAAGAAATACTCCCAAATATTTGCAAGTCAACTCTAAGGAAAAATTGTCGCAGCACAACACAAATAACGATTCGGTCATGGGAAGCATTTCAGTCTTTCATTTAATGTCTTATTTTGATAACTTTTTCTTGATTCAAAATCTCATACCATCCTGGAATAATACAACATACTAAAGTCTCATTACTGGACTAAAATACTTATGTTTTTCTTGAAGTGATTCCAGGTCTCAGGGTCTAATTCATCTCATTTCTAGATAAAACATGCCTGCGCTTATACATTTACAGTATTCACTTCCTCTCGGCACTCCTTTAGCTGGGGGGGTGTGTATTTTGCATATTTACCCAGCGTGTTTACACTCGCCAGATTTCAGCCCTGTGAATGGGCAGCCATCACACACTCTCATTAGCTCTCACCTGGAGGCGCAGAGTAATCAGTGAGTCACAGGGCAGCGTCACAATGGAGAAAAACAAAGGTGATCTCTATCAGGCACTGTATGCATACATCCACGCACTTACATGCACGTACCCACACTCAAATGCACAATCCCGCACAGCTGCAGATACACTCAAGCGTGAACAAATCCCAACACACTCGCCAAACACTCAAGCACATGCACGGTTGCGCACACACACACACACTTACACACTCTAACACTATTGAGCATGCACACACATGTCAACGCACACAATCACAAATGAAGACACACATTCTCACAGCCATGAGCTGCCTTACTCCGTAAACGTTTGTGCGTGCGTGTGTGTGTGTGTGTGTGTGTGTGTATGTGTACTCGCACGTACATGCATGTGTGCTGCGCCATATTGGGCTCTACTGCTTAACTGCTTCGACCAGACCCTAGTTGGCTGGTCATAGTCTCAATAAGCAGTTTGGAACAGTGTCCCACACTGACATGATTCAACCTTTCTAAATGATCTCAACGGGGATTGTGACTGGTTAGGATGGGTAATGCCCTTTCAGACAGAAATTTGACTAGTTTAGGTTGGGTATGTGGCAGACAGAGTGGGCTGTCACAATTTCTGCCTTATGGGACACAAATGCCAAAAACATGTAAGTGTATTAACAATCACTGAGGTGATGTTGGGTGCTTAAGTCAACATTTGTAAGTACCTTTTTAGCTTCTTATTCAGGCATTGCAGATCTAATCCAAATCTACACCCTGTTTTAGTCACACTGTTCTCAATAGACTGCTGCAAAATTGTGACATCCGCACATTCACCGCAAAGTTAGAGTCACAACTTGCTTGTAAATTCCATTGTTCAAAAAATAATGTTTGTCTGATTGATCATGATTAACTCAACACCTCTGATTGATTCTGTCCCTGATATCGAATGAACAGAGCTTAAGTCATTCACAGTCAACATTGCGCCAGGGTTTACTGTCCCTTCCATGAACTCAAGGCTGTCTGCTTTCGTCCAAAGCAAGGGCGGGCAAAGATTTAATACCACGGCTATCGGCCAAAATCAACATCAGTCCTTCAACAGACATCAGCCATGTCAGCCTAACAGTTAACAAACGCCAAAAGTCCCAGTGCAGAGGGTATAGAGGGTATAAAATGGCTTCTTCCTTCGAGTCTGGGCTTGCATACGACCAGCTTCCAGAACAGGAAGTGATTAGAGGGAGAGACTTGGGGTTGGGGGGCGGGGGTTGGTGGAATTTGGAACAGTCTGAAGGGGGTTGGGTGGGGGGGGTGTGAGACCTGTGGGACATTCTGCTCTACTCTCAATGTATCTGGGTTAGATAGTGAGGGCTGGGGAGGGGTGAGGGCGTGGCTGGGCATGATATCTATCATTTCACTTTGGAACAAACTGACATGTTTGCGTGCTCTGTGAAATGTGTGATATTAAATCACAGTATTCAGAGTATATCGACTGATATGTGTTCGTTTAGGGGTGGAATTGACACTGGCGGTTTGAATGGGTGTGCATGTGAAGAGAGTATTTGTGTGAGCAACTGCATGTGCGTCTGTTTCCAGGCAAATGTAAGATACAGAAATAAAATGATGACACGTCTCCAAGGATTTCAGCAAATCTGAATGAGTTAAACATCTTTGAAATGTCTGAGATACAAAGTTTAATAGAAATGTATACTTTCCGTAGCCCTTTCAACCGTCAACCATTTCTTTCCTGTGATCTTCGCTTCATTATCACTCAGAGAGAGAGAGAGAGGAAGAGAAACAGAGTGATACTCAGCCTTGTGGGGAACACTCGAGATACAGAGGCACTGGTTCTCTCTTATAACCCTCTCCATCGCCTCCGCACACCTGGCAACCATTCTTCTCAAGATAAAAATATCTTTGATGGCCGAACATACACAGTATATGTGTGTGCATGTGTGTGTTTGAGTTTGGAGGAGGAGGTGAAGGGGGTCTAGAGGGGGCTCCCATCATCCCCATCCACTCCCCCACCCCCACACTGTCACCAGTGGAATATGGACACATTGAGAATTTGGAATCCTTTCTCCGGAGGGGCAGGCCGAGGTAACTACTCTTACCTGAGATTGAAGCCCCACATTGCAAAAAAAAAAAAAAAAAAAAATCCATTCTATTTAATAAATTCTATTTATTATTTTCTCAGGTAGAAAATATTGCTAGTTGTGTTGTTGCTGTTGGCTTGACAAATGAAATTTTCCCAATCACTTGGCAAACCTTGAAAAGAGACAAGATTGTCTTGCTTTGTTGGCAACACGGTTGTCTATTTAAGTGGAAAAATAACGGAAAAGTGGTCCAAAAGGGGACTAAATAACTTGTTAAGACTGCTTACTTTTTTATTTTACGCAACATTGTTGCTGCAGGCCTTTCTGTAAGAGAGCTCACGTTCGCTCACCATGACGAGGAGAAACGACACGCTTGCGCTTGCGGCAGTTCCGCCTTTGAGGACAGCTGCCAGACCTCTGCTCTCTGGAGACAGGGTCACTTCGAGGACAGGAGCGTAGTCGCAGTGCGAAAACACTGCTGAGAGCCGTCAATCTGCTTGAGCGGGGCAGTGAGTGATTTGTGAGCATAACGTTAGCATCAGCGGACTCGGTAAATCTCGCTTAGGGGAGGGGTGACACAGCATTCACCGGCAGAACCCCAGAGACACTGCCTCCACGGGGTTTGCCTCTTTTTGACACCCCGTGTAAATCTTGATCTTCTGCACAGAAGAGAGATTGACCCATTCTCACCCGCTGATGTGCCGATGCGAATACCTAGCTATAAACCTTGTGAGGGTGATGGCTTTAGATGGCCGAGATCTGATGTATTCCTGACCTTGCACTCTCAGAAAATAAAGTACGCTGCAAAACAAAATCTTTCCAATGATTTTAACCATGTACCTGGACTAAAAACACTAATTTCTGCTGTATAAGCTTAATTTTTATATATATATGTAACAGTCAGTTTGTCAAACCAGTCATTTTGTGAAATGACTAAAAATTTAAATCATTTTATGAAATAGCTGTCCCTAAATTTCAGTCATTTCACAAAATGACTAGTTTCTCAATGTGACTTTAACATATATAAATACATATATACATCAGTGGCAGCTTGTGAACTGGCAACTGGGGAGGCTCAAAACAATCCCTTAAAATTAACGATTGGTCACGACCTGTTTTCAACTATTCATTTAAATTACCATTACAGAAACTCCAAAAACTCTCAACATTATCAGGTGTGGCCAGTTTTCATTTATAACGCATACCTGTCAACTCTCATGCATTCGGTGTGAGTTTAAGTGGCATATTTACGTTCCTCTGCTGTAGTCAGCAATTATTTAATCAATGCGTATGTAAGAGATTCTCGTGCAGAACTGAAGTCCTTGTGCATGGAGGGGTTGGAAGCAATGTAATTGCATAAAGACATTTCAAATGATCTAATTTCATTTAAAGGATCGCAAAACACATGCATTGCTTCCAACCGCTGAGTAAAGAAAAGCGCGAGAGGTCCAGAGTCGTAATCGGTATGCGTTATAAATGAAAACTGGCCACACCTGATAATGTTGAGAGTTTTCGGAGTTTCTGTAATGGTAATTTAAATGAATGATTGAAAACAAGTCGTGACCAATCATTAATTTTAAGGGATTGTTTTGAGCCTCCCAAGTTGCCAGTTCACGAGCCGCCACTGATATATACACTACAGAGACACAAAAGAATGGGGCACACAGTGGATTACACCTGGGCGAGGGGAAGGAGGCAGGACAGCAAACCATTTAAGAACAAAACCATTTAAGAATCCCTCTAAAGGACAAGCAGGTTGCTGGAAAGGGGGAGGAGACAATTAAGAAGACATGAGAGTTATGACATTCTCTACATTTCTACAGCACCATTCACTCTCATCCAGTCCATTTCGTCTCATCGAGTTTGTGGCTGAGGTTGGGAATGCCAAGATGATCTCAAACAGACATTATATCATTGATGGAAATGTACATTACATGCTGCACTGTAATGTAGTAAATATGCTGAAATTTCCTGCTGACAAATACATCTCAAGGCACCTCAGTATATTAGGAATAATTTCAACATGTGTCCACATATTGTGTGTCTGTAATATTTCTCAGTTAGTTAAAATAAATAAAAAAAATATTTCTCAGCATACTTGCAGTATACCGCTGTACATTCTGTACATTCACAAAAGCAAAATGTAGTGTCTCGTCAGCTCCATATCTTATTAGTATATTTTGTCCCAATATATTGACCAGAAGTAAAACTGCATAGAAAGGGCAGCCATTCCTACATGAACCACACCTTTTTTAAAACAACATTTAAAAAAAAACCCCATCTCCATCCACACTAAAATGCTAATACGGAGTTTCAAACTAAAACGAGGTCAGCAGCGTTTTCAAAAGTCTGCGTTTTAGGGGTTAGGAAACACGGGAGTTTTGTGGACGTTAGGTGAAAGCAGAGCAAAAAGTTACGCCTTTTAAAATGGAAACGTATACATGTGGCTGTAGCTTTAGTCTCATATTCATCATTCTCTAATTCAATGTTTCTGGAGCAGTCAGCCAAAAAAAATGAGAGAATTGTGCCACTCTGCAGACACTTCCGGACCGCACCGTATACTGGATTTCTGGGAAACAGGGTCCTTGCAAAACTGAGGCACAGTGCCCCACCCTCAGGCCTGTTAAGGCCTGCTGAAGCCTTTGTACCGAGGAACGCCTGAACGCCCAACTGAGGATCTGGGACAAGGCTCTTTGTTTGGGACAGTGAGTGAGCCGGGCCGGAGGACGAGGTGGGGCACTGCATCACGTGTGTTTGGGAGGTGAGGCGTATGCTTTGATAGGAGCGCTCCAGGTATAAAGAGGGAGAGACCTATCTCGCAAGGATTGAGGCTCCTGTCGCGTCACGCCGTGCGCTAGCGGGCTCAGCGCGCCGCACGAGAACAAACACGCCTGTTTCGCCGAGCCGCCCACGTGTGTCCTCTTGCACTTCACGGCCTGTTCCCTCACCAGCGAAACACACATGCAAACACACACTCGCACGCCCAAAAGGAGTTTTGAGGCCCGATGTGGAATTTCTTAGATTTGTGTGCATTTTGCGCCAGCCGTGGTTACCAGTTGCTGAAAGATCATGCGTAGCAGAAGAGAACAGAACAGAATGGTATGTTATAGAATGTCATGCGAAATTCAGAAAGCAGTTCTTAACAATTCAGTAGGTTTTGGGCCTTTTTTTTAAATTATTTTTTGGAATGTTTCAAAGGTCAGTGTTCCAGAACACTCCATCAGGTTTGATTACCAGTTGTGACAGTTGCATTTGCTGCATTGGAATGTTCAGATTAGAACATTCTAAATACTCATTTGTGATGTCATGAGCGTTGGCATGCATGCTAATGTGCAACAGTTGGGGCTTGTCATCATGGGTTGTATATCCATATCTGACAGGTGGTGGGTAGAAGGGGGTGTATTTGGATGGGGGTCAGGTCAGGGAAGGGGGCTGCATTGACCCAGTCTAAACACACACAGTATAACCCTGGGCAGTGAACTCTGAGCTCCACCCATGTCCAACCCTTGCAAACCTGCTCCCCCACTCCTCCACTGACCAACAGGCAGATGCCAAAGCTGTGTGAAAGATCACCCACTTAATCCGACTGCAATGAAAGTGCCAGGGAAGTCTTCAGGTCAGGGGTATACAATCTTATCCAAAAAAAGCTGAGGTGGGCTCGGGTATTTGTTTTAGTTGAGTACTACATCACGTGGGTCTGAATTCAACTAATTTACTTATCAGGATGTTAAATCAAGGCCTTGATATGTGATTCAGGTATATTGTGGACTGTGAAGAAAACCAGCACCCTCACCAGCCCTTTTTGGATGGGATTATACACCGTTGTCCTAAACATTTGCGGTGGACAAACTTTTTTGGCCCTTTTCGGATAAGACTGAACACCTATGATACTTTAGGGCATCATTATTATGAGGCCAGTGGCGTCCAGTTTTGTCCAAGCATGGCCTGTGAGGGGGCAGGTTTATGTTTAAGCCCAGCAATAAGGTACCTGGTTCAACTTTTCAAGGTCAAGACTGAAACATGTAATTGGTGGAATCAGGTGTCACAGTGCTAGGCTAACGCTAAGAACGTGCCGAAACTGCCTCTCATTTTTGGATAAGACACCCCTGGAAACTCCAGTCCGAGGCAAACACAAACAGCAGACACAATCAGATGGGTGGAATGTCTTCTCGCGTTGTTACTGTTTTCAACTGCCCAGAAATGCCAAAAAGCACACTATCCAAGCTGCCATAAATGTGTCTGTGCGTTTGTCGATAAGACGAATAGGATGAGGTGGAGCAAAGTGTTTCCCTTCACGTCAACATGTTTTTTTGCAATGTGATTCTCTTCTCTTTCTCAGCCTGGGTTACGTTTCTTCTAAGGGGTTTTTCAGAGTCTTTTCACTTGTTATTTTCACTTGTCTTTTCTTGTGTCTGCCCCTCATCCCTTTGCCTGAGATAATAGACATTCCCTGAGCAAACGGAGGGGCTGTGTAAACATGCCTTCTCCAGCATCACCACCTTGCACAGATGGGATTTCACCTAAATCTTCCGAGGTGAATGAATATCCACAAACACAAGCTCGAAACATAAATCTTCAGGCGGAGGACATTCTTGGAAACATGCACGCGCACACACACACACACACACACACACACACACGCACACACACACAGATGCACATGCACACATACAGACTCGCACACACATACCAACAGACAGATGTGCACACACAAGCGGACGCACATGCACATACTGAGACTTGCACACACAGTACGACATTCAACAATTGTTTAAATGAAATAAGATAATTGGAAGCAATGGAATTGCATAAAGACGTTTCAAATGATCTTATTTCATTTAAATGATAATGAAACACATGCATTGCTTCCAACACCTGAGTAAAGAAAAGCGTGAGAAGTCCGGAGTCATAATCGGTTTCCAATTACTAGTGGTGAAATACACCGTAACACATGTGAAACCAATAAACCTCCTTGCACAAGAACTTCAATTCCACACGAGAATCTCTTACATATGCGTTGATTGAATAATTGCTGACTGCAGCAGGGGAACAGAAATATACCACTAAAACTCACGCCGAATGCATGAGAGTTGACAGGTATGCGTTATTAATGAGAACTGGCCACACCTGATAATGCTGAGAGTTTTTGGAGTTTCTGTAATGGTAATTTAACTCATACCCTACGGAATACTTTTACATAAAATTGTTGCATTTGTACAGAAAACTTTTCCCCGAAAGTTACACAGTATAAAGTATTGAAGTACAGGTGAGCCATCACCGCGATCGTCAACTGATTTCGTGTTTTCATCGGACTGCGAATGGTCATCCACGCCGCTGGCACCGGCTTACCGTAGGGAATGGTAGAATTCGCCGCGCCGTTAGGGAATGAGTTAAATCAATGATTGAAAACAGGTCATGACCAATCATTATTTTTAAGGGATGAGTTTAAGCTTCCTCTATATCGCCAGTTCACCAGCCACCACTGGTTTCAACAGCAAAAAAAAAAACAAAACAAAAAAAAAAAAAACAGGACAATAATTTGTCAAATTGAAACTAGCCTGCTGGAGTTGATTCAAGCCGTCGTAGGAGTTCCTGACTCAGAAGGAAAAGTGGAAAAAGCAACATATGGAGTAAATAAAGGCATCACTTCAGGCCTGAAAAATTCCTCGGAGCCAAGCAGAGCGATGGAAACAAAACGTGTCGCGCTCCCGCGCAATAAATTACTTCAGCGGGCCTTTGATGCTGCCCTGCTCACTTCTTCAGACTTGCACTTCCACTGGCGTGAGCATCTGGAGACCAGCAAACTGCATTTAAGTGCTTCATATTTCGGCATTACAGAAACCGCATGGGAACATTAATTACACATTTTTAAAAAAAGAAAAAAAAACATATCCTTGTATTTTGCTAGAAAAGACAGCCATAAATCAGGATGGAAAATGCGACACAAAGAAGAAGAAGAAGAAGAAGAAGAGCTGTCGGCACACTCGCGTGGTAGAATCAACTTCACAGCACAAGGAAGGGATCATCGTGAGTTTTAGCTGAAGATTTCCAACTCCTCATTTTGCTAATTAATGGGCTTCTCACCTATAGGACGACTCAATGTGACCATTTTCATAAGTTGGGGAAGTGAGAGAGTGAAGAAGGCTGAGATTTCCTTGTAAAAATCTACTGCTTCGCATTCTTTTTTGCAATTTGATAGCCAGTAGCAAAGCTCTGGTCGTAATTCAGTCTTTAGGGGGGTTTCTAATGCGGCCGGAGTCTGAAGCGAACACCATGTTGCTTAACTGCCCGACTGTTAAGTGACCAATAAACGCTCTCCTCCCTCTTAACGTTAAAGGGGGTCTCCTTAATGCGGAACGTGCAATCCCCCTGCCCCCACACACACAAGCACACACTCATTATTCCAAAATTTTTACTGGCAAAACTCTGACCCTTGTTTTCCTTTGAAGGGGTACTGTGGCCTGTTTTCTGGACGGAGCGCCCGTATTTCAACTGTGTTTAGGAACTGATCATAAAACAATGTAGGACAGGGAGACAGGAGAAGCAGGGGTACAGGGGGAGGGGGAACACTGGGGTCAACGCACTTGGGACAGCTGACCATAAAAATGAAACAATTTTGAGAGAAAATTTGACAAAAAGGAAGGGATGTACAAGCACTCACACCGAGGTAAACATGCCTCAGATCATATTGCCATTGAAAAATGATTTGATTACCCTTGGAATTCCACTGGTGAAGTGTTGGTGAGCCAGTGGAATGCACTGTAAAAGGGCTTAGTTAGCATGGTGCTGGCACTACACTGAAGGTGAGCCTCCTTCTGTATCGGAGGGTTAGAGAGAGAGAGAGAGAGAGAGAGAGAGAAAGAGAGAGAGAGAGAGAGAGAGATTTAAGCATAGCAAGAAGAAACCAGAGCAGATGACTCTCCAATTCCTTTATGTTTATACTCCGCCAGCCTGCACCTCCTTATAATGTTTTTGGATTTGTGCCAATTACTGTTTGTAAAGTCTAAACTCATAATTCTAAGTTGAGCAGAAAAATACTTTCAATAAATGTATAGTACAAAAAAATAAAAAATTGAAAAAATACACACACACACACACACGCGCGCACACACTTTGACTGTATATCTGTATATACTTTGGGGTTAGATATGATCATATCATAAAATTAAGCTACAGATTATCCACAAAAAAAAAGCCAAAAAGTACTGGCACAAATTGAAGACACCATATTTGGAATGATATGCAATACATTCAGAAGACTCAAGGGGGTTACACGCATTTTATGTCCCCCTGAGACAAAATATGATGTATTTTATTTTTTATTAAATGCCCCTGGTATTGCAGCTTTCAGCCAAGGAGAATATATGGCTCTTGTGGTTAAGAGAGACTCACGTCTCCTACAAGGGCTACAAATAAGTGAGTTGCTCTTTAAATGATATATGGCGATATATGTTGAGGAAATGCCAATGCTAGCCTTGCAGACACATGGTTTGAATCAGTCCTCAGACAGGGCTCAGCAGCTGTTCGTCTCCACTCTGGGACCAGAGACGGACCGGACATCTGCTTGAAAGGAAGATGACATCACCAGTGCACTCTCAGGGAAAAATTGTTCCAGAAGGAGCCCTGTGATTCTATTGAACTGGGGTTCTCAAACCTCATCTAGAAAGAGACAATGTGGGAGTTAATTCTAGCCATGAAGTTACAGTCCTGACTTTGCTGACTAGCATTTTTAGCAAAGATTCTAGGGCTTTATTAGAAGAATCATGTGTGTTAGTGTTTGGCTGAAACAAAAGCCTGGCTGAGAACCTCTGCAATAGAGGAACCCAACCTAGTTCAAGGGCCCTTCACGATCCCTGAATTTTCTCACTTTTTGCGACATCTCACAGAGTTCTTTGAAGAACTAACAAAAAGCTCTCCGATCAAGGCAAGCCAAGTAACACTTTTCTGAAAGAGCTGAATTGGAATGGGTCAAGAAAAAGTTACACGCAATTCAGCATGTCTGAGCCAGTTCTATTCCTGGAGCAACACTTTGTACAGGCTTTAGTTAGCATTTAATAAGCAGGCCCAATTAGCTAATTTCAAATACCATTAGCTAATTCCAGCACCAAAGCCAGTTTTCTCCTGGATTAGATGACAGCAAAAATGAAATATAATATGGGACATCTGAGCAGCCAACAGCTGCTACACGCGACCTTATCCAGAAATCTGGTTAGATTATGTAAATCATTAAGCGTATTTATTAATTAACGAAAGACGCTGTTCTGAAATCTAAACATAGAATGAGTCCTCGCTGTTAAACCCTGCTAAATATTATTATTCAGTCTCCAAACTGTAAAACACACGCAGGCAGAAAGCATCAGTTAAAAACCACTGCTGATGATCATCATGGTGATTGGTTAAAGCTGGTCTCCAGCAAGACCACCCTGCATGCCACTGAAAGACTCCAGAAGAATGTGGGGAAATACTATCCAATATTGAGACAGACAGATGACAGACTAATTCAGTTCCACAAATTTAAATTGTGCATACAGATGGATTGTAGTTTCAGATGATAAACTTATTTGCTAATCGTTAGAAACTCTTCAGTCAACTGAAAGGCAAAAATGGGCCCATTGGAGGATTTCATCAAATGGTCTCGGGGCAGAACTTCAGTACTTTCAAGTATGGTCATTTAGTGTCGACTTAGTATTATAAGGTTCTATATGCCCCAGAAGCGAATACGTGATGGAACCTTGTAATACTGAAGTCACAAACTGACAATGCCAGTGAAAGATGTTCAAGCAGGTAGTATAAGCTAGTAATTGAACTGGTGGACTAGCTGGCTAAAGTGAACGCCATAATTCATTGGACAGTGACCCTTTTTTAATCCGGCTTTTTGCATGCCAGCACTTTGAGTTTGAAGGTTGAGTGCTTTCATCCATATCACATTTCTTACTACCTGATGAAGGTCCACGACCGAAACGTTGTGTGTATTTAATGAAGTATTGCAAGCGAAGAGGACTGTGTGCAGGACTTTTTTGTTTCATCCATATCACATTAACATTTCATAAATGACAGAACCTGTTGTGCATTGTCCCCCCACCTCCATTTTCAGGCGCATAAAACATGGATTGGGCAGGTTACTATAATTTAGAATAAACTAATTTTTTTAAATATTTGGCTTCAGATCTTAGCATGCAATAACTGCTTGAAGTCTGTGACACATAGACATCATCAAGATCACTAGACATTGAGTATCTTCCCTGGTGATGCTCTGCCAGGCCTGTTCTGCACTCATCTTCAGTTCCTGCTTGTTTTGCGGAATTTTTTTCTTCAATTTACTTAACAGCATATAACATGCATGCTCAGCTGGATATAGATCCAGTGATTGACCCAGCCAGCATAACCAAAAGCTCAAAAAAGTATCACTGTCCAAAGAATTATGGTGTGTACTGCTTATAGGCTGTTTGGCAAGCTCATCGTATGGAAGGCACAGCTTAAACCAGCATGACTGGTGTAGGCTGGTGTGAGGTGGGATGTTCTGCAGAGTGGACGTGATAAAGAGCCACCGCCATAGAATGACATGAAAACTCCCCCTCACCTCCTCTCCTGCCCTATGGGATCCACTGACTGCAGGAACGCTGGGTCAGGGAGGTGGGAAGACGTAACAAGGCAGCTGGGTGCAATTGTGTCACAGACATGGCGTCTAGGAGTACTAACGAGTGAGAGCACGAAGAGTCAGGATTCTCTTTCACACGCTCTCGCTCTCTTTTTTCTCTCTCTCACTCGCTTGCTCAATCTCTCTGCTTCGGTTTCCTTCTTTCTCCATCGCACTCTCCCCATAGTCACTGCCTGTCTCACCGGCTCTGCTCTCCATCCGCCCCCATCATTCTGTCTGTCAGTCTTTCTTTCTGTCTGTCTCTCTCACACACCTCGTTCTTTCGCTCTCTCTCTTCTCTCTTTCTCTGTCCCCTCGTCTCTTCTGTCTCTCTATCTGTCCCTCCTTTCTCTCTCTCTCTCTCTCTCTCTCTCTCTCTCTCTCTCTCATATCTTCCTGGCAGTCAGGCCCAAACGCAGCACATGACAGTAATTGTGGAAACCCCCCTGATCCCAGTTGGAGCTTCAGAGACGTGGCATTAGACTGCACAGTGATGACGCCAGCAGGGTCCCGACTGAAGACCTGCAGCTGCGTGGCAGAAACAAACACTGATTCAGACGCATCACCCATGTGCGTGCAGGGGTCACACTGAACTCCGCAGCACGAGAGACGCACACGCACATGCGTGCGCAAACTGTCCGCGGACTCCTCCAGACTGGTTTATTACAAGGGCAGCTATTGTCTATCGGAGTGGGTGGCAGGAAGAGTATATTGGGGTGGTCCAAAGCAGAGGGTGTTGACATGTAAAGAGCAAGGGCGAGGTGGAGAGGGGACATTTTACTCTTGGCGGTTCAGTGCAGTTGCTTATTTTATTGCCTGCATGGTCATGGGGAGCGAGGAGTTAGACATGTCACAATGTTTGTTAGCTTTCAGCTTTATGCAGGTATTCCATTGCGGGCTCTTCTCCCCAACACACACACACACATACACACACAGACCTACACACACACTCCGATCCCGACACATGCTCTCGTGCACACAGACATACGTACAAACACAAAATTGCTGCACATGTACGTGCTCAGAAATGTTAAGACAGACATATGCACGCAAACACGCATATTCACACACAATCACACATGCTTAATGACATACACACGAGCACACACATGCACAAACACACAGACAATGAAACATGCCTTGCACATGCATATGCAGACACCTTCAATCACAAACACTCTTGCGCAAGCATACATGCAAGCACGAGCGCAGGAACATAATGACAGACACACGCGCGAGCACACACACACACATACCAAAGGGTGTGAATGAGGACAGGGAGAACCCAGTTTTTATGTTACCCAGAAATTTGAATTCCACTCCAGTGGGCTATACCCCTCCCTACAGCCCTGCAGTTAGGGACCCTGCTGGTGGAGTAGCCTACATACAAGGTCCTGGATCCAGCTCCAGCTGAGTCATGGGAAACATTTCAAACAGCATACCTGATGTCTTCCTGTCTACCCTCATCAAAGATGTAGTTCAGGCTATCAGTGAGAGCAGCCTGGTGTGCTAAACTATCCTTACTTGCACCTCAATCTACTTCAGATGCTTGTAAATTAGCACGAGTTCTGGGCTGCTGGCGTCCTGGAGTTGCCTTAAGCACTAAACAGCTGCAGGCAGACCATTTTCTACACTCAAGCTTCATCTCAAACATGAGAAAAGCTTAATCTATATTCAATAATTAAAAAAAAAACTGTTGCAAAGGGTAATGTTTTGATATTCTTTTTTCCTTCACAAAAAGTGACGATTCATTTTGGCAACCAATGTACACACGACATACACGAGCCTATGTTGAGATTTGTTTGCATATTGAGATTGACGTCCCGTGCGGTTTACAATCACTTCTGTAACCATATGTCCACACTCCATGAGGCATCTTTCCAGGATCGAAGGCGAATTAAAAGACAGCGTGGTTTAACCTGAAGGGAGGATCCGTTGCCAAGATTCCCAGCCCAGTCGCACCAAACCCGATCATCCACACGCGGTGCTTCCCCATGAGTATCGGTACTAAAGAACATCTGCTCACGGAACAAGGAAATGAAAGACGAACTTTGCAGAAACGTATCCGGGGAAGGCAGATATCAATAAATCAAACAAATGTACAAACACTGACGAAAGAATGTTCGCAGCTGGCATGAAACTTTTTAGGCAGAAGTTAGTACGGCAGACGTTACTCTTGTGAAAATATCCTACAGTTATTTCTTAATAATACTATAGTATTTTTGGCATACTATAACTATAGTATTACTATAGTTTGCATTGTATAACTAGAGTAGTACTATAGCCATCACATTATATCCATAGTATTACCACAGTGAACAGTACCATGATATTTCTATAGTCCATACAACTGTATTTCTGTAGTTTGAATAACTATAGTACTACTGTAGTAATACTACACTACGGTGGCAGAAATTGTTGCAACTGTTAAAAAATACGTGTCCAATCAAAACCATACACTTAGAGAGAATTGATTGCTCATTAACTATTTAGCATATGGGGAACATACTTGCTGTTTATTTAAGCAAACAGGCCAAACCTTGTATCTCAATCGAAATCCTCAAAGGTTATTAAATCTGTGCACTTGCTTTGGCTGAACACCTGTTTGTATCTGGAAAAAAGATTGTTATACAATAACAGTGGGAAGATTGTGAGGATCACAGCCAGGCCAAGTCCCAGGGACCCGCAGGCACTGGGCCGGACGTGCGTTTTCACCTGAAAATCGGCAACAAGTTTAGACCCATGGAAGCAAGGCGAGGTGAGTCAACTGTGTAGGTGTTCAACTGCTTTGTGAAAGATCAATCTTCAGTATCATCGAAACCAGCGGACCTCGAGGCTCAGTTGCAACAGTGGTGTCCATACCAGACCTTCATACAGAAATATGCAATATTAGTATGAAGTATAACTTTTATCCATGTGATTGGCCCTGCAACTGACCCAGAGTTTTGACTAACAGTTGACTTCCGATCCATCAGTACGCACACATTCTATGGATTGCACAAACACATTCACGAATGGTAACCAGGATATGCTTTTTCAGATATATTTTATGTAACTTTACCAGTATTGCAACATGGATACATTTGATATTGTGATGCGCAATAAAGCTATTCGCTTGCCAAAGAGGAAGACCCAAGAAAGGACCGGTGTAGGCAATGCATTCTGGGCATCTATCAATGACACTTCACAGAATAAGCTCAATTCCAAATCACCCTCTACTTTGCCTTACCTACTCCACCTCCGTTTGTGCACTCAGGAGCAGGAAATCTAATTAGCACTGAGTAGGAGCGGACTGTGAAACAGTGAGACTGCATGGATGCTGACGTTCTGATCTCACTCTCTTTTGCCAGGGGCCGGATAATGGAAGAGATGGCGTATACAAGGTGACATGTCCACTTGTAGCTGTGGTGCTGGCTCCCTCTGTTTCCCCGTGGATGGAGGCAAGTACATCCCAAAGACTACAAGTGTACTTAAACCCTCCCCTTCAATGAGGAGTGCAGCTGCGAAGGTGACTTCATGCGAGTGCCGAGTGACACTCAAGAGTGAAGTGTTAATGGTGAGGGAGCAGATTGGGAAAAGGCCATAGTCATACTCATATCAGAAATGGATTTTAGGCTAATTTTGAAGTCAGACTCGAGTTACAAAGCACAAACAAAGAGCCAAAAAAGAGAAACCGAGCACTGAAGGAAACACTAAAACATTATATAACTATCCTCTCCAATTCACAGGATAACAAATAGGCCTACTTGTGTTACTGAACTGGATAGCCGGGGTGCAGATGGAGGAACCTCCTCCTGTAACTTAAAGCAACACTCACAGAGGCCGAGTGGCTAACATGTACAAGGGGACTTTTGAAAAGGGAAGATGTTTAACAGCACCTCGGAGTCGGAGGGATAATATCTTCTTGGATTTTATGGCTCAGCTGGTCTCCCAGGCCGACTGTAATGTAGCTGCGAGTCGTTGTAGTGGAGGTAGGCCAGAGCAGATGTTTACTGTCGCTCTGTGGGGGCTCTGGTTGCCCAGGACCTCTCTATCTCTGAGGAATGTGCTCGTATTGCAGTATTTACGCACGGTAAGAAAAGCAGACCAACACTTTCTCGGGTTGTTGGGTTGGGGCTCCTGCCACATGTGTAGGCCAGAGGGGAAGAGTCTAGGCGTTAGACAGCCCTCATGAAAATATCCTTTAGTTATTTCTTAGTAATACTACGGTATAATGGCATAACTATAGTATTACTATAGTTTGCATAGTATAACTAGAGTAGTACTATAGCCATCACATTATAACTATAGTATTACCACAGTAAACAGTACCATGATATTACTATAGTGCACACAACTGTATTGCCGTAGTTTGAATGACTATAGTATAACTATAATAATGCTAGACTATGGTGGTGAAAATGCCATCCATTCACTATAGGCTAACTAGCTTGGAACTATAGTAATTTTTCATAAGAGAGTAGAACTTGTCCCTAGTATTTTGTCCCAATCATCCGCATATACTAATTGGTACAATTCTTCAGCCTGGCGGTGGAACTAATTTGTGAAATTAACAGCCTGAGTCCATGGATAGAAGGAACATGTGGTAGGGCCTGTATTTTCTGATTCAAGGACTTTGCCTTTGCCTCTGCCTTTCACTAGCAAGACAGTCTCAAATCTCCGCCTTGGGCCGCACTTCCAAGCTTTGAGTTTTCTGGGTTATGTTGGCTCAATTCAGTTAAAGTACATGAGCTCAACAGTGCTTTTTGCAGAGATCATGCCCCCATGATGCTTTACAAGAAAACATCTTTAAAAACATTCGAGCTTAGAGCTTGACAGGCTGTAAAACAGTCACTGGCTTTTCTGTGGAAATTTATATGATCTGCAAAGCGTAAAATAAGTCACTGACTTTTACAGTAGTACAGTATGTGGACTGCGTGATATAAAATAGTCGCTGGCTTTCCTGTAGAATTATATATGGCCTGTGCAATAGTCACTGGATTTTCTGTAGAAATGTATTTGGTCTGCAGGGTGAAAAATTGTCATTGCATATTCTTTAGAACTATGTATGGTCTGCAAGGTGTATCTGGCCGTGCTCTCCCATAGAACTAGACATAGTCATCAGGGTGTAAAAGAGTGGCTTGCCTGTACAACTGCGTACCGTCTGCAGGGTGTGAATTAGTTCCTTGTTGTCTCATAGAGCTGTAAATGGCACTCAGGGTGTAAAATAATCAATCGCTTTCCTGTAGAGCTGTGTACAATCTGCTGGGTGCACAATAGTCGCTGGCTTATCTGTAGAACTTTAAAATGGTCTTCAGGGTGTAAAATGGTCTGTAGCTTTCCCAAAGAACAGTGTTTGGTGTGCAGGGTGTAAAGTCACTGCATAGCTTTTCTGTGGAACTGTATATGGCCAGCATTGTTATTAGTCACTGGCTCTCCTGTTGCCCTATGTGCCCTGTAGGGTGTAAAACAGTCACTGGTTTGCCTAACAGTGCATAGGGTTTTCATATGCAGTGCTTGATTGGCAGAGATGAGGCAGTGACTCATGATTCTCCATCAGTTTATTTTAAATTGGAGGCAGAAAATGAAGGGTTAAAACTGAGGTCCCCTGCATGGCCAGTGAGGTCATGGTTAAGCCCGATACCATCTGACACACAGCTCGCGATATTATGATTAAGCCCTGTACCATCTAAGACACAGATAGTGAGATTATGGTTAAGCTTTGTACTGTCTGACACACAGGTAGTGACATTATGGTTGAGCCCAGTGCTGTCTGACGAGCCCATTCTCATTCCGACACGTCATATATTGACGCTACCTGACCAAGCGTCGATATACGAGGCAAAAGGTCACTTTTAGCGTCCTTTATTGACGCCAGTGTAAAACGAACTCTATCCTCTAACCCCTAACCCCTACCCCCTACCCCCTAACTCCTAACCCTTAACCCGAACCCTAACCCTAACCCTCAAATAATGACGCCAAAAGCTTCCTTCTGCCTCGTATATTGATGTTTGGGCAGGTAGCATCAATATATGATGAGTCCGGGATGAGAATGTGTTGGTCTGACACACTTATAGTGACATTACCTTGTACCATTTGACACACACATATTCAGACATTTGTTATGGTTAAGATCTGTACCGTCTGATACAATGATACTGATGTTATGGTTAAGCTCTGTGCTGTGTGACACACAGATAGTGACACTATGGTTAAGCCTTGTACTGTCTGACTCACAGATAGTGATGTTATGGTTAAGCCAGGTACAGTCTGACACACAGATAGTGATGGTTAAAGGGACTATGTCAATAGCTGGGCATGTGCTCAAGGAAGCAACTGTTGGTAAAAAAACATATGATCCGAGACTGCGTTGCTAGTGCTTGCGCAGCATATTTTGGCAGGCCGAAGGAGGGCCCAGGCGGGGGATTGAACCCCAGACTCCCAAGTCACACTCACCGACCACATCGCCAAAGAGCCAGGCTCGTTGGCAAGGTAGCCAGGGTGCGTACTTATTAGGAGGCATTTTGAGTGACAGGATCCATCAACTGTCACATCTCTTCCCCTCTTTCGGGAGTGTGCTCTCACGCTCCATGCTTTACGCATGCTGCCCTCCATTGGGATTCCCTGAATCCTGCCGATTACGCAAGAATGTGGCAGAAAGCTGGATTCATTTAGATTGTCGTGCTCCCCCTTTGTAATGGCGAACGCTAGACTTTCCAGTGGCCCATGGAAAAGATAAGTTTCACGACCAAACTTGCGCATGTCCAGCTATTGATATAGCTCCTTTAAACTCAGTACTGTCTGACACACAGATAGTGACATTATGGTTAAGCCTTCTACTGTCTGACACTCAGATAGTGACGTTATGGTTAAGCTCTGTACTATCTTACAGATTATGATTATGCCCAGTACCATCTGACACACAGATATTCAGACATTTGTTGACAGTCATACTTTTTGGCCATGAATTAAACAACACACGTGTAGTGGGCGGGAACCAGATGTGTGCCTTCTGTTAACTCCAGGTGTGTGTATGAGCATGTGTATGTGCGTGTATGTGACTCACATCTCTGCCGTATAGGAGTTCCCCTCGGGGCGGAACGCAGAAACGTTCCTGTCCTGCTTCTCTCCGCCACACATTCCATTCTCGCCGCCGAAACGCTCTGAGTCACGAGAGGCGGGCACGCGAGGGTTATCGATAGATCCCCACCAGTACAGGGAGTGCCCGCACCTGTCGATGAGTCTGAACTCAGGGCATTTTGCCTCTGCTACGCCACGCCCCATCCTCCGCCCATCATGATCACGTCAATCGCGCGATTTTTGGAATTGCCATAACCGGTCTGATGAGGCATTTCCTGTTGCAATAGCCCGCAATCACAGGCAACGATTGCACCAGAGTCAGGCAAGTTTTTTTTTCATGCCAATGCAAAGGGACACCAACAGATGGGTGCAAAATTCAAAGAAAAACCAGGATAAATCCGTGGACAAACATAACAAAAGCGGATACTTCTATTCATTTTCCTGGCATGGTTTGGGTCCACTCGTCCCCTTAAAGGCAGAAGGGTAGCTGCAAAATAATGCCAAGTTACTTTCTATGATCACTTTTGTATTCTGTGATTAAGTATTTCGACCAAGATGGGAGTGGTCTCTTCCAGGATGACAATGGCCCAAGTCCCACAGGGCACAGGGGGTCACTGAATGGTTTTATAAGCATGAAAATGATCGTAACCATATAGCACAGCCTTCACAGTCACCAGATCTCTAACCAACTGAACTCATATGGGTGATTTTGAAATAAGGTGTTGGACAGCTCTCCCTGAGACTGTCATTTAACACTGATCTGGCAGTTTGTCGAGGCCCAGCACCTTAATAAGGCTGTTTATATAGACTTTGCCTTTAATTTGTCACCCATCTGTCAATGATGAATAAAAATACTAAGGAGGGTGCCCATTTATTCCTTATGTATGTAACATATCAGAACTTCTCAGTGTTGTACTGTGGGTGGGCGCTCCCAAAAGCTTTAAGTAATACGCACACTGGGGTCAGCATAAGCCAGCTCTTGGTAATGATTTGAAGGCGCCATGAAGAGAAATTTAGATCTGTACAAACTGATGCAATATGATGTAATGTGCGTATCCGAGGAAAGCAAAATCATTTGGTGGAAACTTTTAAAAGGAAGCTGGAGCTGACTTGTTCGATTTTAAATGTGAAATTTGAATTCAAAATGTGACGGTGGATGAAAGGATATTGATTGATTTTACGGGACGGGTAATTGTCAGACATTTGCAATCAAAGCTTTCAGTTCCAATTTTGATTCCCACCTCCTGGAACAGGATGATGTTATGATCAAACTGAAGTTGTTTTCCATGGAGTGGAAGTAAAAAAAAAAAAAAAAATCTTTGGTGTGAAAATAAACAAATTGATTTTTCTATTTTCTAGAATACTCACCCTAATACAATTTTGTGTGGCTGTTTGAAATCAAATCCATAAACTCTGTTTCCATCTTGGCTTTAGTAGGGCTGAGTAATCCACATTCTCATTAGAACACACCTGCTCTGAGAGTCTTTTCTAGAACAGGCCTGCTAAATGAGTCCCTTTCCCCTATCGCCAGGGGAGAGGATTATATAGTCTTTCCTTCTTTGTGGCTGTTGTAATAGTTTCTCGTACTTACAATAAGGGGTGATATTTATGCCTGGCATGACTGCTGTGGGCTTGTGTTAAATCTACCAGAACCGTAAGCCTGGTGTTTATATATGCTCTTTAAACAAAAGCCAGTTTACGGGAGTTTGCCCAAAAAGACAGATGACATCAATACATTTTGAAGACTTGCTTTCAAAGCTAGCACTGACAAGCTGCAGTCACTCCAGCATTCATACAGTGTTGGTCTTCTCCTGTTAAACATGTTTAAAAAGTCACAGTGACCAAATACACAGTCCTACTCAACTCCATTCACTGTGGAATAATGGAGAACAAAAAAAAAAAAAAAATTACTACAAAAGACTCTAATCATGATAATAAATGTGACAGGCCTTTAGGCTAATTGGGCATGTTTATTTATTTTCATGATTATGACTGATAGAGGGATTAAAGGTGTGATGAAAAAGTTTTCATATTTCTACTGTCACAGGCATCATGACAGAGGGAGTGACCATCAATTGAATAATGATCTACCTCACGGAAAAGGCCATTTCTCCATAAACATTTGGCAAAAAAAGAGCTCAAAGGCTGATATATCACTTTATCTGTCCAAATAAAAATGGACAGAAAAGAGGAGCAATGTCTGAACTTGAAGTTTAGACTGAAAAATGTAATGCCTGTGATGAACCCAGAATTATTCTGATCTGATTTTTTTTTTCTGTTTCCAAAAATCAACATGAATTTCAACAGTAAGCAATATGAAGACATTCTAATGGTCCACAGTGATGCAAAAGGTGAACTTCATCACTTGACTGTTGAAAAGTTGTAGCATTACTGGCAGAAAAGCTGTAAAAAGTGGGTATTGGTGAGATGAGATTACTTGGATTGGATGGGCCTATAAAACTGATGTACAGGGTGGACACAATGTAGATACTCTCCAGAAAAATAGCTTTAACTGTGAAGTCTCCAAACAACATTTGCAAAAGCATCCACTCATGTCATTCTTATTCATTGAAATGCTATTTTGCTACATGTTCCTGCTTAAGAGAGGTTTCACCCGCAAAGCTTAATTTGGTATTTCTTCGATGCAAGATGAGGATTCTTACAGAGTTCCAAAAGGGCTAGATAGTTTGTGCCTGAATAATAGGTGCAATTAGAAAAGTGAATTGTTTGATAAATGTTTGGTCAACTGGTACCAGACAACTGTTTTATGTAACTGTTTTCATGAACTGCTGATATTTTAGGCCAATTTAGGCTGAGGGTATTGGACTCAGGTGTGTGGAAATAGTTTACATAAATTTATGAATAAATGTAATGCTTCACTTTTTGAGTGTGAATTACTCATAAAAATGGCTCCATTTTTTATTGTAGCAAGGGGGACAATCTCTAAATTTATAGCAGCATGTGCAAAACACCAAAGAACAGCAACAGGGAAGAAGCGCAGCAGCTGCAAGTCAAAGCTCTCCATCAAGGACAGAGAGACCTTTGGTTGGATAGTTGGTGTAATGCCCCTCCCCTTTGGTATTCCAGAATCTCGGCTACCTGCCCTTATCCAATTATTCAATGAAGGCTTTGTTGTCTCACTCAATTATGTTACCTGGTTCTCTTTAGTTTATTATGATCCCCTTTTTGTCCCCCGCCGATGTGGTAGTGAGCGGAGCGGGGGACACAGTATTCAACTCCGTACGTCACGTCCCGTTTGTTGTGAATGCGATATCTCAAGAACGGTTTTACCGATTTCATTCATCTTTGGTTTCAATGTGTATTAGTGTGATACGCCGACCCCAGTCGATTTCCGTGACCTGGCGGGGGACATGGCCACGTTTAGTGGCAACACTTGTCTATTTAAACCTTAGTTTCCCCTTCACGGGCAGGTAGCCTTAGTCAGAACCACTCTTTTGTACAGTGCACTCACCTTTTGGTTATCCCTGAAGTTTTGTATTAGTTTGGTTATTTCACTTCCTTGATTTAATAAACTTCCACTGTTCCTGCACTTGGGTCCTCATCTTTCCATCACTCTTCTGGCGCCCTATGAACATCTCCGGGCGCCAGGACATGGCAGTTGGCTTATAAGAACAGAACTACAGCTCTGAAAATCACCAACTAATGTGACAATTCTATACTTGAACCAGTCTCAGCAAAAACAGCACATCATGAGCTTTGCAACGCTTGAACTAATGGCAGTGTCTCCCATGGTTTGACCACTCCATGTTTGTACATTATTCTTCAGAAAGAGAAGTAAAGTCTTAGAACTTTTTTTTTTTTATCACCCCTCATTACAACAGTTAAACTAATTTCACTTGGGAAAAAATCCAGATGATTTTCACTTTTTGGGTCAGCTTGAAGAAGGATAAAGTTGAGTGTCTGATGACTCAGCCGGTGAGTCAGTGTTCACGTGGTAAACTTTAAGAACTATTGTTCTTAAGTGCCCGGAGCACTCTGGGTAATTTAGTGAGGTGGAGGGAGAGGAGGCTCTCTGCACAAGTTAATCACAGAAATACTTTTGGCCTTGTTCTAGAATCTGCCTTCAGGCCACAGGAGTGAATTAAAGGCACCAAGTTTTTAAACAGATGAGAATCTAATGAGACAAAGCAGAGCGCAGAGCATGTCTCTAATTTACCTCACCTATTTATCTTTTTCTTTCTCTTTTTCTCTTACTTTCACTTTCTCTAACTCTCTTTTGCTCTCTCTTTCTCTTTCTTTCTCCCTTTCTCACTCACACACACACACGCACACTCACTTGCAACTAACGCTTTATGTGCGCAAATTAACTGCGTATAAACTCACACACTATTTTCACTCATACAAACATACAGCGGGCAAAATAAGTATCAAACACGTCTACATTTTTCTCAGTAAATATATTTCTAATGGGGCTATTGACATTAAATTTTCACCAGATGTCGGCAACAATACACATCTACACATACAAAGAAATCAAAACAAGTAAGTCCATAAATTAAATTATGTGTAATAAAGTGGAATGAGACAGGGAAAAAGTACTGAACACGCTTACTGAAATGGATTTAATACTAAGTAGAAAAGCCTTTGTTGGTAATGACAGCTTCAAGACGCCTCCTGTGTGGAGAAACTAGTCGCATGCATTGCTCAGGAGTGATTTTGGCCCATTCTTCCACACAAACTGTCTTCAAATCTTGAAGGTTCCAGGGGCCTCTTCCATGAACTCTGATCTTCAGTTCTTTCCATAGATTTTTAATTGGATTCAAGTTGGGTGATTGACCGGGCTATTCAAGCAGCTTTATGTTCTTTCTCTGAAACCATGTGAGTTTCCTTGGTGGTGTGTTTAGGATCGTTGTCTTGCTGAAATGTCCATCCTCATTTCATCTTCAGCATCCTGGTAGATGGAAACAGATTCTTATCAAGAATGTCTTGGTACATCTCTCCATTCATCCCTCCTTCAATTTTATGAAGTCTGCCAGTGCCATATGCTGAAAAACAGCCCCACGCCATGATGTTCCCACCTCCGAACTTCTCTGTTGGTATGGTGTTTTGGGGGTGATGAGCAGTGCCGTTTGTCCTCCAAACATGGCGTGTGCTATGACATGCAAAGAGTTCAATTTTGGTCTCATCTGAACAGACTATATTCTCCCAGTATTTCATAGGTTTGTCCAAATGTTGTACCGCAAACTTTAAACGAGTTTCAACATGCTTTTTCTTCAGCAATGGAGTCTTGCGCGGTGAGCGTGCATAGAGGCCATGGCGGTTGAGTGCATTACTTATTATTTTCTTTGAAACAACTGTACCTGCTAATTCCAGGTCCTTCTGAAGCTCTCTGCGAGTGTTCCTTGGCTCTTGGACAGCTCTTCTGATTATTCTTTAGACTCCTCTGTCAGAAATCTTGGCAGGAGCTCCTGGTCGTGGCTGGTTTATGGTGAAATGATATTCTTTCCACTTCTGTATTATGGCCCCAACGGTGTTCACTAGAACATTCAGAAGTTTAGAAATATGTCTGTAACCAATGCCATCAGTATGTTTTGCTACAATAAGGTTGCAAAGGTCTTGAGCTCTTTGCTTTTACCCCTCATGAGATGCTTCTTGTGTGACACCTCGGTAATGAGAAACCTTTTTATAGGCTATCAATTAGGCTTAAACCAGCTGATATTAATTTGCACTGATAGGGGGCAGGATTGCTTTCTAAATACTGACAGATTTCAGCTGGTTTCTTGTCTTTCCATGCCTTTTTGCACCTCCTTTTCTCCATGTGTTCAATACTTATTCCCTGTGTCATTCCACTTTTTAACACATAACTTAATTTATGGACATATTTGTTTTGATTTCTTTGTATGTGTGGATTAGTTGGGTTGTTACCGACATCTGGTGAAAATTTCATGTCAATAGCCCCATTAGAAATATATTTACTGAGAAAAATGTTGACATGTTCAATACTGATTTTCCCCGCTGTACCTGCATGCAAATGTATTTGTGATTTGTGGGTGTGTATGATGTGTATGATTGTGCCCGTTGTAGGTGCTGTCATCAGGTGGACCAGGGTTAGAATGGGCACTCTAACCTTTTCTGCAGCAAAAAAGTCCTATAGACAGCAGGGTGTGATGTACTTTGTGTTGAGACACATTCCTCATGTAAGTATCATTAGAACTCTCTGTGACTTGTGCCAATGAGAATACTAAAGCTGAATACTGTAAAATGCAGGTTGTGGTCAAAAAAGAGCTGAGGAATGCAAGACGACTGTATGAAAGGCAAATTGCAGAAGGGGCAAAAATCAATCTTAAGCGCTTCTTTCAGTACTGTAGCAGAAAAAGGAAAGTCAAAGAGGAGGTTAAGTGCATTAAGAATGAAGATGGATCGCTGCTATATGATAATAAGGATATTGCTGAAACCTTAAATAGTTACTTTGTTGAGAACTTTACCTCGGACCGGGTTTTTATTTGGCCAGGGGGCATGTCCAATGCTCAAGATTATTTAACGGAAATTGAGATTAGGGATAATAAAGTATTAGACAAGTTGCATATACTAAAGGCAGATAAGGCGGCGGGTCCTGATGGCTTATCTCCTAGAGTGCTCAAGGAAGTTAGAAAGATCATCTTTAAACCACTCTCAGCTATCTTCAGACGGTCTTTAGAAACTGGAGAAATACCAAATGATTGGAAGCAGGGCAATATAATACCAATATATAAGAAAGGGGAGAAATTACAGGCCAGTCAGTTTAACTTGCATTGCATGTAAACTACTGGAATCTATCATAAAAGACGAACTGGAATTATTTCTTTTTTTTTTTTTGAATAAATTTGGCATCTCCAATCCCACCCGAATCTGGAATGCCCAATTGGTGAACTATGTACAAGGCTCGCTCGTATGCGACCACTTGCTGCCAATTCAGGAGAGTGTAGACAGTTCGCGGCTCTCCTCTGAAGCACGCGCCTGTCAGCCACTGCTTCTTATACACTCATTGGTTGAATCTTCGCAAGTTCAGAACGAGGGCGGAGGATACCCGGACATGAACAGGCTTAGAATCTTCCTGACGATCGCCCATCTGGCCTACAAGAGGCGCTTGAGCAACGAACAAGGCAACTATTATTTTCCCTTCCTGGCAGTCCCTTCCCAATTTGCAACCCTGTAGCGCAATAGCCAATTGTGCGCAACTCTGAAAAAGCTGCCGACCACTGGCAGGGATCGAACCCGCGACGTGATAGTCACTTCTTCTTCGCAATGCGATGCTTTACCGAGTGAGCTATCCGGCAGCTGCTGGAATTATTTCTTGAACGTAATAATATCTTGAGGGATAGCCAACATGGTTTCCATAAGGGAAAGTCATGCCTGACAAACCTTCTGGAATTCTTTGAAGACTTATGATCAGAGCAGGGCCTATGACATCATATACTTGGATTTTCAGAAAGCATTTGATACAGTACCGCATAAGAGACTCATGTTTAAAATGAGCTCCATTGGAGTTAAAGGAGGTATTCTGGAGTAGATTCCAAACTGGTTACAGGACAGAACACAAAGAGTGGTGGTCAGTGGAATCTCATCTGAGCTAGGTATGGTGGGGAGTGGCGTCCCTCAGGGATCGGTGTTGGGACCCCTGCTGTTCCTCATCTACATTAATGACCTTGATAGGAATATTGAGAGCAAATTAGTTAACGCTCTAAGCGCCAAAGTCGCAAAATTGCGACAAGCAACATTGCTGCATAGAACAGGCTATTGTTCCAAATATACTGCCAAATATTGTAACTACTCTGTGCCCCTAGATGGCGAACATGTGCAGCAGTAATCCTGACGTAATTTAGATGTGTGTCTTTATTTAAAAAATCAAGCAAACAGAGCTTTACATAGGGTGGAGCGAGCGGAGTGAACACAGCGAGGGTGCCCCAGTGAGTGGAGTAAGAGAAAGCTGAGCGAGAGACAGCAGATAGAGAAAGATAGAAAGCGAAATACCGCAAAAACACACAGAATGCCAAAAGTATTTTTACCGTTGATTAAGTACTTAGTGAGGTACTTGCCGATTCTGATCCTGACGGGAAATATTTACCCTCAGATGACGAATGGTCGTCGAGTGATGAAAGTGAAAATGACGGTGCCTCTGTGCATGGCATGCGCAACGACGGTCTACAAAAAGCAGCTCATCATTGATCATACCCTGACTTCAGAAATGTATATGAACCAAGGGAAATGTGACTGGTTTTCGTAAAATCAAGAAACAAGAGCATGTTGACAGTTATAACTCCTTTATGGGAGGAGTAGATACAGCTGACCAGCGAATGAAAACTACAAACAATGCCATCTTGATAGATAGACAGATTAGGCTTCTGTGCAACTTAGCTGGTGGGTTACTAGAAAACTATATTTTATTACTGTCTGTTTTACCTTTTACTGATTCCTGTTCCTTACTTTGAGGATGAATAGACAAAAAAAATAATAGTAATCTGTGTAAATATGTTCAAAATTCAGTTTTACTAAGAGTTATGTTATCCAATATTTCCACCGCCTAGTGACGTCACAATATGCTAATTAGATGAGTAAATTTACTCTTATCACAAACTTTCGGTCATAATGAATATTTTTGTCATTTACTGTGTGCCTTTATCTCTCACCACTTTCAAGCTACATCCTTTTGAAATCTTGAAATGAAAATGGAATATTTTCCTAAAATAACTCCGGCACCAAAAGGGTTAAATTTGCAGATGATTCTAAATTGGGAGGTTTGGCAAATAGTTTAGAGTCCACTAAAGTGATTCAGGATGATTTGGATAGAATCCAGAATTGGGCAGAATTGTGGCAAATGAAATTTAATGTAGCGAAATGTAATGTTGTACATGTAGGTAATAAAAACATTCGACAGGATTACTTCATTGGAGGTTTAAAACTGGAATGTGCTCCACATGAAAAAGATCTGGGAGTGATTGTTGACCAAACCCTCACAGGTTCTAGCCATTGTGCCGTAACAGTTAAAAAAGCCAATCAGATGCTGGGATATATGGCCAAAAGTATTGAATACAAATCCAAGGAGGTCATACTTCTCTACAACACATTCGTCAGACCACATCTGGAGTATTTTGTACAGTTTTGGGGACCATACTTTAAGAAAGATATAGAGGCTCTAGAAAAAGTTCAGAGAAGATCCACTAAGCTAATTCCAGGTATAAAAGATGAAAGCTATGAGAAGAGGCTGAAGATCCTTAATCTCTTTAGTCTTAGGCAAAGGAGACTTAGGAGGGGTCTGATTGAAGTCTTAAAATATGTTAAAGGGATTAACAAAGTGAATTATGTAGGATTCCTTCGGCCAAGTTTTGTTAGTAGAACTTGGGGTCACAAATGGAAGTTGACCAAGGGTAAATTTAGCACTGATATTAGGAAACATTTTTTCACCCAAAGAGTAATTTTGGTGTGGAATAGCTTGCCTGACCATATTGTTGAGGCAGAAACCTTGGGAATTTTCAAGAGCAGGCTTGACTTAAAGCTAGATATCATTGAGTCATTGAGTATCTGAAGTGATATATTCACGATAGTAAAAGGAAACTGGCGAGCCTAGTTGGGCTGAACGGCCTGTTTTCGCCACTCATGTTATGTTATGTTATGTTATGTGTGTGTGTGTGTGTGTGTGTGTGTGTGCGCGTTTGCTTGCACATGTACGTGTGAATATATGGTAACAGCTATAGATCAGCTTGACATTAGACTGAAGCAGGGCCGGTTGACAGGAGCCAGGCAGGCCAGTTAGCCAGGAAGTAAGCCGTAATGAGGAGGTGCTAAGAGCATTCTCAATGGCTTTATGTGACACACAGGCTAATGGGGCAGCTTATTAGTGCAAAGGCCCACTGTGTTCCTCCCCTAGTAGTGAGGGTACCTCAGACTGCTGGCAGCTCACAAGCCAGGTCCTGCAAGAGGACGAGGGTCCTCTTCTATGGCTTGACTAGACTTCTCACATTAAAAGCACATAAAGTAGAGTGCACCGCTTCTGTCCTGGATGGGGATAATATATGTCCAGGGCTCGAAATTAACTTTTTTGCTTGGTAGCGCTGCGTCCCAAGTTCAAAAAGTTGGGAGCGTGAGCCAAAATTTCGGAGTGCACACACCGAAATCTAAGAAGCACCAATATATATTTTTTAATGTTTAAAAAACTACAATATAACACTCCATATTAACAATACAACTGTCTCCAACAAATGACAGTTATTAAACAATGACAGTCTTGAGTTCATTGATTAACAAAAGTTTCCACTACATTGGCTTTATGCCATATCCGGAGGCAAGGATTTAAAATTGGGTCTCCTGGCTCTCTGCCCTTCCATCCATCTCTTCACTGCCTGTGAGGCATCAAATATGTCCAGAGGAGGACCCTCCACACTGATCCGAATCAAATCTTCAACTGTGTTAGGGTTAAATGCAGATCTGACATAAGGTCGTAAATTCCTTGCTTTCGCCTAAATATTGCAATATGAATCAGTCCACAGAGGTGACTTTGCTATTTGTTAGCTTATTATAACATAAGCAGATGTTATAATGAGTTGGATATGTTTGTTTTAAGATACAGTATGCCACACGCCATTGTCATCTAATTTCTGTTTTTTTAGGAAAACGTTGCGTGTACATGCAAATACATAAACGTTTACTGGTCTAAAGACGCGCTGAAAAAAAATGAGTGTTTATGATTTTTCCAGATAGGCTACTGAAGATATGAGCGGAGAAACCGAGACGAATATTTTAGGTCTTCGCAAGCGCAGAGCCGCGAGGCAGCATATTTTGATGGGTTGCAAATATTAACAGAACACCGGACCTACTCGTTGACGCTGATTTGTCACAGTATTTTCGGTGTTTAATGCTTTCTCCATGTTTGGAAGGACTTTCACGTTTAAAGTGTTTGGACTCAGTAGATAATGCGCTGTTTCCTGCGAGATCCGAGCCATTATCTTTACAATGAACACGGTGCACTTCACCTTCTCATAACCTCAGTCGTTAAAAATTTTGAAGCAACTCTTTGTAAAAATAATTAACTGATTTCGCCGACGGTTCATCCGAATCGCCGTCATGATTCTCAGTAACTTTTGTTACCGACTCGACTTTTTACGTTAACGGTATCAAAAAAAAAAAAAGTCTGCCATTGCCTTTTCGTTTCATTTTCCGTCTAAATATTGTGTACAGTTACAATAGTGCCTCTCGGTACCGCGAAATGGTGTGATTGACGGCTAATATTAACCATTCTGAATCAGTACTGAGGTTTAGGACGTCAAGCTCCCCTTTGATTGGTTATAATGGTCACAGTCAGCTCAAGGGAACACGCTGGGAGCGCTCCATTCTTATACCAGTGCGCCCGGCTGCGGTATGTCCAGTAGATTCATGCGCTGCTCTCAGTGCTCTGGCACATACGCCCATCTCTATTTAAGCTGCAGCAGCGGTTGGCATGCCTACTGACTACCAAATGTACCCGAAAAGAGGCGTTTAATTGGGGGAAAAAGCGGTCGCACAGGTGCGACTATTTTAGTTCAAAAGTCGCACGGTGTTAATAAAACGGTAGCAATTTCGAGCCCTGATGTCAGTGGTTCTCAGACTTGGTCCTGGGGGACCTCTGTATGTGCTGGTTTTCATTCAAACCACAAATGCAACCCCAGAATTTTAGTTGTTAATATCTTTTCATTAACCTTTTAAGCAACATTTTCAAAGCTATGCTATGAATAATTTAAGTTCCATGCTCACATCACGCTTTATGGGAAACGGCTGAATAAAGGGGGAATTAAAATAGAAATGTACCAATGAATTTTTAAAAAATCAGTAGGCTCTTAATTGGTGTAATTATGGACATATGGTCACTAAATTGAACCATTTATTTGATAATGAGTTTGAAGGCAAAGCAATTGACAATGACTCGCACCTGTTTTGTGTCAATGTTGTGGGGGGAAAAAAATTAAAGAATTTTAAGCTTGTGTGCAACAAACTGTAGTAGCTCATTAATTAACCTTTGTATTCCTTGGATAAGTAAATTTGTTAGACCTTATGCAATTACTAGTATTGCAGAATTATAAACACAATATGGAAATAGGGCTTTCATTCCCCATGGCAGGCATGGCTATTTCTCTCATAATATGAAGTTAAAGGGTAAAAAAAAAAATTAAATCCCCCAAATTAAGACATATTAACAGCTTAAAAGAATTATTAGATTGCAATTGTGGTTGTAATGAAAACCAGCAAACACAGTGGTCCCCGAGGATTGAGTTTGAGAACCACTGGTCTATATGATGGTTATTGTTCCTGCCCATTCCCTCTGTCTTCAGTTCCAGAAAGGTTTATCAACTGTTCTGGTACACTCTTGTGCTGGAGGGAAGTCATTTTTATTTTTTATTTTGCTGTTACTTTACCTGGAAGTCCCAGTCATATATTTAGTCTATAGTACGCTCACAGTCTGCAGCTGCTGCTGCTGTTTGATGAAATGTCAGACCAAGATCTGATTGAGGTGATTGAATAAGTCATGCTTGAGTTGAGGAGTAAATTGGGATATGGAGAAAAGCATTGGTGATGGTGAGCATTTAGTTGTCTTTGATGGTGCCAGTCTTTTGAGCAGATCGCAGAGATATCCCAATTCTGTTGAAAATGGTGGCAGCAGACAAGAAGAAAGCAACTTGTTGTTCATAATAAAGAGTTATGAGTGGGCTAAGTGGGTCAATTTAGTTTTTTAAGTCTGGAATTAATATTCTAAGTAATAAATCACAGACCAGAGACCAGGGCTGTCTTTAGCATACATTAAAGAATGCAACTCCCGTGATAATTTATAAGAGTATAAAAGTTATGTTTTTCAACAAACTCTGTCATCATCCCATAAGTCCCCCCCACCCCCACACCCACACCACCCATCCCATCTATTTAGCAACTCGCTCTGTGCTTGGGTGGGAATTGGCTAACAGAGCTAGCCCTGACCTGTTAGTAGTGTTGTCCACTGAATGAAATTCTTCCCTGTTCTTAGCCTTCGACTTAGTTTGACAAGTCATTTCTAGCCCAGAGGTGGGCTTTTTTGTCTCATTACCCCTCCCATATGTTTTTCAGCATAATGTTCACATTCCATACCAGTGACATTTAGCTGCAGGCTGTGATTTTAACATTTTGATCATTTAGTAAGGATTTGGCAAGCTGTTAAATCAGGTATCAGTCAAATCCAGAGGTCCAGGCTTGTCACGATGAGAGGGCTGCTCTTGAAAGGATGAAAGTTTAACCCAAAAGGCTGTCCGGTGAAATTCTCCAAACTACCCATTTTTACAAGTCATTAGACTGGAGAATTGTATACATTTTTACGTTTTTTTTTTTTTTTTTTTTCAAATAAATTTCAAATGGGCTTGTTTCACTTGATTTGTGCATGTTTTTTGAATAATTACCTTAATTAGGAACCTGGAGTATTAGCGGCAGTCCTCTGTAAAATGCCCTACAGAAAAAGGATTGAAGAAAAAACATGAAGAAAGAGGTGATCGAATTCTGCACTTTAATCTTTTCTGTGACCAGTTTTTATAGAAAAGTAATACATGCAAGTTGGTAACAATGTACCGAGTGACCAGTGGGTTGTTCACATATCGCTCCATGCAAGGGCTTGCACACGCCTCAGTGGCGTGAGGACATGCCCTCCTGTTGACCTTTGACCTTTCCTCCCTTACCTGCTCCGCCTCTGCACATTGTTGTGCTTTGGTCTTTTCTTTTTAACTGAACAAACTCACTGACAATGCAGACTTGTGGTACTTCTGCGCACAAAAATGGTTTCAACCTCTGATGTCTATCAATTTATATTCATGAAAAGTATTGTTATGGAGAGAGGGGGAGGAGGAGGGGGGAGAGGGAGAGAATTTATTTTCCTGGTTCAGTTGAGCTCATGGCAGTTCAGTGGAATGATCTGCATTGAATGAGGGAATTGTCATAAACTACAAAAAAGCTCACAATTAATTTAACGTGCTGAGTGGAATTTAAAGCCTGTGCCTTCAGCAGAAGCAGACACTCACGTCTAGCTGCTGTCATTAATTACGCGAAATATAGACAGCTTGCAAAAAAGCGACTGTTCTGACAGACTTCTCTTGTTTTGCTTGAAATAAGGGGAGAAGCAAGGACCGCAAGAGAATTTCTGAAAAACTGGGCCTCAGAGCGGAAGTATGTGGGAAAGACAGAATAAAAAATACATTTATCTGACTGATCTGATATTTCAACATTATTAATGTGTGGGAAACTGGATTTAAAGGCATCAATGTAGTCGGTTATACACTTATATGATCTATTATTTACTAAAAGATAAAATACAACTCACTCTGATTTATTTGGTTGTTGCAAGGATTCTCTGTAATTAGTGAAATCATTTGGTTTGCCAGTGCATAAGTAATTTGTCATAATTTGTCAGTTTGTCATAGGTGAATACATATTGCAGTGGTATCAATCTATTTAAAAATTAAGCAGGAATGGTTTTCCAATTGTTTTGGTCTTTTGTTACTGGATTAAATTTGAGCATGTTATGTGTATCTAAAAATGCTGTTTTAACTTCTCATTTAGAATCAAATGTCTTGAAAAATAAGTATTACCTCCTGCCTAAAGGGTGCAACTAGTTTTTTAAAGAGAATTATTCTTTTATGTAGGAAGGAGCCTGCAACCATTGTTCTGGATGGAGTTTGTATGATTCCATAAAAATAATAAATGTTGGACAATAAGTGCTTAAACTCCATTCGAGGGTTGAGAAATACTGGTTTTCCACCCTCCCTTTACCTGGGGGGTCTGGTGTGGAGCTGATCTGGCCATCAGCTTTGCTATTTGTTTATTTAATTGCCCAAGAAGATATAAATCCAGGGCTGGAGTTACATCCAAGGTCCATATTTGAGGATCCCTGGCTTAAACCCACTGTGGCAGTTTCCCGGACTGAGATTAAGGCCAGTCCTGGGCTAAAATGGTATTTTAAACCAGATTAACTTAAATCTGCCTTCTTAGTCATGGTGGGAAATGGTCAAAAAATATTGCCGAGTACTGAATTCATTAAGCTGATTTCCTGACGGAAGATCAGTGCTACACCAGGACTACATTGAGGGTTAAACTGAACCTCTTGGGGGCAGGTTCAACTTCAAATTAATGTTTGTCAAAGAAGACACATGAATTACTAGAACTATATCAATGAAGCGCATTGAGTACCACCAACTGGACATACTCTTGTCCACGAAAATGACCCATTGCAAAATTTTGAGGAAATTAGTTTTTGAGGTTGTCTTCGAATGCATAAAGTAAATGCTGTGGATATTATTTCACTTGTACAACCCAGGCTTTCATCTGGAACCCAAAGAAGACAGTCTGTACCAGTTTATCTCCAGGTGCTCATAACTTCAAGGTTTTTGACATGAGGCACCTCTCGCCAAGGAACTAGGGATTTATGTGGCATCAGTGAACCAACAGCCATTTAAAGAGTATGCAGGGGCATTTCTGAATTAAAAGGAAATCCCTGATGCTCCAACCCAGGCTAACTATGAGGTACAATTCCATGAATATGGCAACATCACCAGGAGTCATAGGCTGCATAGATGGAACCCATATTCCCATAAATGTCTCTTTACTCCAGATGCTGAGGAATACAGGAATCCTAATAACTGGTTTTCCATAACTGTCCAAGGTGGATGTACTCCTTAGTTATGGCTTTCAAACATTGTTGCATGTTGGAAACTCAGGATTCCCGGATTCTCCTTAACTCGCCTTTGGACAGTCAGGTTGGAAGAAGAGATCATGATGGAATTTTACTTTTAGCAGTGGGCATGCTCAGGAGAATTTTTGTTGACACTATTGTTGCAACCTACAACAGCTGAACAATTGCACTATAACCAGGCCCATGCACATTAAGGGTCTAGTGGAGGATGTTTGTTGTTAGGAAGAGTTGTTTTCAAGCAAACATTTAAAACCAAGGAGATGCTACATTGCCATCATTGCAACAGCTATCCTTCACAACCATCTGAGACAGCATGAATGCCCAGATCCTCCAATAGAAGAGGAAGATGATCCAGATGAAGCATCATTTACAACAGACCATGGGGATGGACTTGCATACAGAGATGCTTTCGCTTTGTGCCACTGAAAGTAGACATTTTTGGCATTGTTTACCTTTCCATTCTTCTGCTTAGATCAGACACAATTTCACATATAATGACTAAATAAAATTTGTATCCAAAGTAAAGTGTATATTTTGTCTGGCGTGTTGCAGAAACAACCATGACATTCAAAATGACTCAATACAACAATATTTATTTTACAAATTCATGTATTTATGTGACATTTGAGTTAGTTGCGTCTCTTGCTCCTTCATCTTCATTTTCTTTTCTACTTGTAGTATCTTCACTTTCATCTCATGCTTCTCTTTAAGATACTTAAAGTTCATGAAATTCAATAGCCAGCCTTTCATGGATGGTGAGTCTTCTGTTCTGGTGACTAGCACTGGCAGACACTGCCACCCTAACTTCTGAGGAACCCAATGACTTTCTCTTTAAAAAAAAGAACAGTTCATTTACGTCAAATAAATGCAGATTAACTCTTTTCCCCATAATGACTAAATATGCTGCCTAAGTGCGTCAACTTTTAACTTCAATAGTACTATTGTGCTGTTTCAGTTTTGCTTCAACAGCATCTTTAACTCTTTTCCCATAATGACCACATGACGCCTACATGTATATCAATGGATCTTTTCCATAGCCTCCCCTAGGGTCATCGTTCATAGTCATTCTGTGTGTGTGTGTGTGTGTGTGGGGGGGGGGTGAATGGGGAAAAGAGTTAAATAAGTTGTTTCACATCAAATGACTCAGAAAGATAATTGAAAGAAATAAAAATAGACAAAGAAAAGGAAAAGTAAAATGTACTCATATACTCAAAGTTGGTGTGGGTAAGATCCGTCATATGAAACTGGTCATCGTCTGATAGGTTCTCCAAAGGTTTCTGACTCTCCATTATTTAAGTCAGTAACACATCCAGCTGGTCTTTATTTGCAAATCCTCCACCAGTCTTAAACTTCGCTCCTCAGGCTTCTGCAGCTGCTTTTAGGTTTATTTTTATATTCCTCCACAATGCCTGTATTGAATAACTACTGTAATGTGAACCCAGTGATTTCACAAAACAGTAAGGTAGTAAAGCCGACCATGCTTACCTGAAGTTGTGGTATTGTTCTTGTAGATGTGTGTCCATTTGCACTGAATTTTATTACAATGAACCCTTCTTTTTTATTCCACAGCTGATGTATGTTGTGTAACTGCTGTGGTGGGATATCTTAAAAACCTCTGGCTTTACAAGAATTTTATCATGCTAAGAGAAGTTTATCGATTGCAGTCTCTTTTCTACTGCCATTGTTTTTCTTGGATTTGCTTCTCATCTTCCAAACAATCTTAGGCTTTTTGGGCTAATTTCCTCTTTTGAAGGCAACCTAGGTCCAGCTAATTCAGACTATCACAACTGGTTTTACATTAAATTTGTTTAATTTAGTTCAGGACTCCGTCATCCAGGTGTAAGTAATCCGTACTTAATCTGTGTTTCAGAAAGCCATGATTAACAATTCCAGATTAAGGCCTACTCTTGGCTTAATTTAAACCTTGACGGGGAAACGGTCAGACTGCGATTGGATCTTACTGTAAAGCAGGGATCTCCAAATCTGGCCCTTGGATCCAAATCCAACCCTGGTTTTCCTTCTTATCAAGTAAATAACTAATTAAGTGAACAATGTGGGGGTGGAACACCAAAAAAACCATGGGTCCTCATAGACCAGGATTTAATGATCACTACTATAGAGAACGTCAGGGAAAAAACACTCAGTTTAATAGTATTTTTGATCGTCCTCTGTCACAATGATACTTTGACCCCTTTTTGGAGATCAAGTAAAAAAATGGCAGTAATGAAGTAAATGACCGAACAACTGATTGGTCTTAAACGGTGATAGGTTGAGCGTAAACGCACTGCTCAGAGCTTAATGACAGTTTATACAGGCCTGATTTAGCTGTTTGTAACTGTTCCAGTGTTTTTTCAGCTTCTGTATCTCCCCCCCGTCATCCTGCATATTTTCTCTCCAGCAGATTTGAAAACAGTAAAGAATCTGCACTCAACCAGCAAAGGCTGCCATCTGAATTCCCAAAGAAACCCTCAAGGCAGCGAAGACAGGACTGAGAAAAAAAACATACACATTTTGTTGATACAGGCCATTATAATTTCTTAATAATTATGCAATATAACCAGGAGTGCCTGTGACCGTCATGCTGCGGCACATTACATGTCAAGGATGTCAATCAGCTGAGCCATTTTTGCCATTTTGAATGCAACAGGAATTTCAGATAAAGATGCCCGACAGATTCTTCCCAATAAATTTTTATTTGCATCCACCATACTTTTAATTTAATTTAAAATGGGTTTGAAATACAGTACATGGCTGTATCAATAACAGAGACTTTCTTTCACCATTTCTACCACAAATAAGTGCAAATTTGGTTGCTTTCATTATATTCACATTGAAGTCATTGAGGTCTGGCGTTCACGTCAGTTATATTCCCACCAGTCAGACTGGATAAGATTTCTAAGATGTGTATGACTGCACTGGTTTATTCCTGTATTAGACCACAACAAAATGTATCAAATATGTTTGTAACTCCAGCCAGTGATTACTAGATTTATCCAATTGCGATACCACTGACATAGTAATGAAAGCATGAGGAGCACAAGTCGTCATGGAAACCTGGAACTGATCTAATGCACCTATTGCACATTATATTCTCACACTGAGTGTCTCATATTCATGTTATGGGAAAAATAAATAATGTACTGAAAATTTCACGTGATAAAGGGTCATATTTATTGCATGTTGAACAAGAAACTCATAGGTAATAAATACAAATTTGTACAACTCCCAGACTGGGACAAAAAAATATATATTTATATTTGTCGAACAAATGCCTTCTCATTAACAAGATGACAAGAAAAAACTACTCTGTAGTCTTAGAAATGTGAAACCACCAATGAAAAGGCATAATTCAATTCAATTCTGATGTCACATCAATACCATATTGGGGGGCAGGGGGTGCTATATGTAAGGAGAGGGCGCTGGCTCTCGGGTGGGCACAGCCAGGTTCAGGATAGTCCCATTTCCCCCTCAGTAGAGATTTTGGAATAGAGCTCATCAAATGCTGGTCCTCTAGTTCCAAAAACGGGTAGATTTCCACATTTCGTTTAGCTGGGAATCAGGTGCTAGGACATTCCAGCCAATCAGCAGCACTACCTGTTCAGTTAAATAACCCAGCAGAAAGGAACATGTGGGATGGATTTAGATTTGAGGACTGGATTTGATGAATTCTGTTTGGAACAGAAGTTCTGAATCCAGGTTCTGGAGAGCCAGAGGGACGTACTGGATCGGCATGACCATTTACAGATAAAATCAAAAGCAGCCACGGTTAATGAGCTGCAACAGGTTTACTCAATCTGAATTGGGCGGTAGTGCTACAGTAAAAATGATATACCTGTAAAATTCTATGGTTCTCCAGATTCTGGACCACTGCTTTAGAACCAGGGGCTTTCAAGGCGAACTGGACCATGGTTCACCACAGCTAGGGTGCAGACAGAGGGCAGATCCTCTTTTGTCATACATGTTCTCACAACATGCTCTCACCAAGTCAACAGTGCAAGAAAAAAAACTAAACTATAAAAGAATATTGGTGACGAAGAAAAAAAATTTGGTAAAAAAAAAAAAAAAATCCAGGACTGTTAATCACAAATAACACAGACAAAGGATAAAAAAGTAACATTCAAAACGAAAATAACAAAATAAGGCCTCTAACTGTGCTGATGAAACAGCAGTATGTACAGGGACAGGTAGAACTCCCTAACAGTTACACAAGTATTTACACCCTTTAATTACACATTACATTCCTGTGCCATCTCCATCCAGACCGTTCCCAAACGGACTCCCATAAACGCTCGAGTAACAGGCAGCAGTAAGTGCTTCGCTTTCACACAGCCATTCTGAAATGCTTTCGGTGTGGAACTGGCAGAGGATCCAAGTCCAGGGGTCGGGACGATGAAAATCCTGCCACGCCTTCCTTCCAGCCATAAAAACAGTGCTCCTGTCTCCAGGCAGAGGACTTATGCTAATCAGTAAATCCAGGGGACTAGAACAAAATCATGGGAACGATTTTTTTTTCCCCAACTTTCTGATACCTGGATTCTGCTACACACCTGTGTAGTAGAACTTGTCTGCACAAAAGCATCGCTGTTTAGAGTGCCATTGGTGGCCAAGTCCAATGTGACTCCATTCACATTTCCAGCAGCTCTGAAATGGTTTTTAAAATAATTCTGAACTGGAGAACTTCCAGTTAAAAAAAAAAAAAAAATCATAAGAATACCACCTAACATTCCCAGAGAAGATATGGGCTACAACTCAAAATAGCTCCTCTACAGCAAGGCAGCCCAACCCCTCTTCCTGGTGATCTATCATTATGTAGGTTTGCAGTCCAACCCAAACAAAACAACTCTTCCAACAGCTGGGGATCTTATTGAGCTGCTAATTAAGCAATTAGGTCTGCTACATTTTTAGGTTGGAGTGAAAACCAACAGGACAGTAGATCTCCAGTGAGAAGGTTGGGCAGCTGATGAACAGTAATGACCTACAACTTTAGCTGGAATTCGGTTGGCGATTGGAGAAGGAGGGGAAAAGAACAGTTTGGTCCACTGATATCAAATACAAGGCAATAAGCCAAGTGCACCGCATCTGGTCTCTACCTGACCACAGGAGAAAAGATGCATTGTTGTTCTCATACAAAGCACACTCTGTGAGATCCCTGTAATACAGCCCTATCCCATTCACAGATGCAGTGGAGCACAGCGGCAGGCCTTACAGGCCTTAGCAGAGCATCCAGGTGAAAAAAAAAAAAATGAAGTAATTTTCGAGCCGCCTTCAGCAACCACCTACTGTATTTTTTTTTTTTTTTTTTTAAGATTTCTGACTATATAAAAAAACTGTCATTATCCTTTTTAAAGTAGAATAAGACGATCAGCTATCCGTGTGGACCAGGGCCAGCTATCGCCTAAAGCACAAGTAGCGCCCGACCACTAGAAATGCATCCTCCTACTCTCCACTAGTCCCCTTCCCTCCCACAGCTCAGAGCAGAAGATGACTGGTGAAGATAAGGATGAGCTTGGGGGAGCACAGTGCATTTCCTCTCAAGAAAACGGACAAGAGCCTTAAAAAGAGCGGACAGGAAGTAAATCCTGATTATCAACAGATGACGAATGCTACTAGTCAACGATAACTGACGTATGAACAATACTTTTCGTCCCCAATCCATAACAGCTATAGTACAACACTAATATTCTTATTTAACCATCATGGCATCCACATACATGAATAACATGGCAGCAAGTCCATGGAGTTTAAATACATAACTGATTCATCAATGTATCACTGCTCATCCCAATGTGATTCTATTGCACTGCTGACTGCAGGCTGGGTGTAAAATAATTAAAAGTGTTTATGAAAAAAAAAAGTGCATTACATTATGAGAGCTTCGCTTCGTTTTTGTTTGAGGTCATCCTCAGGAATGCTAAACAGTCATCAGAAGCCCCCCCAAAAGGTGCCAGGGGTGTGAAAACTGTGCTTCGGGGGGAATGTACCAATATAAAATAAAAAATTAAGAGGTCAGACCATCCACAAGTGGGTGCGACACACTTCTTTAGCCACTATTATACTGGCTTATGAAGCGCTAATACCAACTTTATAGGGAGCGCTTCAGCCTGAAAGAAGTTCAACAAATATGGCAATAACACCAGACGAACTCAGAGAAGAGCAGTCCCACTTCAGCACGAAGAAAACAACGTGGAGGTTGTAGGGTGGGGGCGGTTCGGTGAAATGACAGAGAAAAAGAGTCTTTTTGCTGGGGGAGGGGGGTACGTGGTCGGTCTTTACGCCAAAAACTCTTCCTCTCGTCTGGCTTTCTGGTAGCCGTTGGGGTGTTTGTGGTCGTCCAGCGAGTAACTGCCCTCATCCTTCTTCTTCATCCTGTAGATCATGAGAGAGACCAGCAGAACGGCAAAGACCAGGCCCACCAAACCTCCTGCGATCACTCCTGCAGAATGGAAGAGCCAGGAGGGACACATTAGTTTTCTTCATCATCATCATCCTCATCATCACCAGCACCATCTCAATCATCATGAATCATCTTCATCCTCAACAAATCAACAACACCACTTTCATCATCGTCACTAGCACAGAGGCACTCTGAGAGTGCAAACCTCCACCAGGGCAGCAAAGTTGAAATCTTGTTGAGTGAACGTGGCTCATAAGAAATTTAAGGTATCTGCAGCATAGGATTTCAAGATGGCTCCCATGGCGGCCATATTGTTTTATGCAGTGTGTTCCAAACTGATTGGTCTTAAGGGTCCATCTATGATGTAATAGCAACCAACCCAGAAAATTTCAGAAATATCCGTTTTTTTCCTTTTTGAGTCATCTTATACACAGACAGACAGACAGACAAACCAACGCCGGCAAAAAAATAACCTCCCTGGCGGAGGTAATCATTACTATCATCAAAATCACCATATGCATTTTCCACATCAACATCACCATCATTAAATTCACCATCACAGTAGTCTCCACTACCATCATCATCACTGCCAGTGTGAAGACCATCTTGCTCTCTTGATTTAAATGCCGTCTGCCCATCATGGAGGTTTTCCTGAGTGTTTTCACTGCTAGGCCAGCTTATCAGAGTGGTTCTAATTGTTGGGAAGATTTCTAAACCTCAACTTAGAAATTAATTTTCTATTAATTAATGCTGTACCTCCATGTCAAATCCCTCTACCTTGAATGTGACTGTGACAGCGGAGTCGTATTAACAGGCCTTGTGCTATAACCAATAAACACACTCCAGCCCGTACAGCTTCCTTATGTGGAAAGAGAATTCTATGGAAGAGCATGAAACTTTCAAATGACAAATTTTGTGCATCCAAGGACCAGATGGGGGTGAGACGTACCTCCCAGCACCTCCTTCCTCTCCAGCAGGCTCCCATTCCCTGCAACGGTTCGTTGGGAGTCTGTTGAGTCCCCCAGGACAAAGTCGTCGTCCTGCGACTAAAGAGAAGAAAAATCGGCTTTATATCACAATTGCTTGCGATCATTCAGTTCTTCAACACAGCGCCGGGACCCACTTTTAACCTCCACAGAAAGGCCGGGAGGAAGGTCAGGACTGTTCCTCCTTTTAAGGCCCATGTTGTGCAATTAATTTGAAAATATAAACAAGAAACTCATTCAACGCAATCATTATTTATGAGGAGAGGAACAGTACACCAGGAATTTTATTCAATAATGAGTAACGTGTGCCAGTACCACCAAAAAAGAAGAGAGGAAAGAAAGGGGGTAGGAATGCAATTCTTACAGGAATCGCTGCCTCCAAGTAGACATTGGATCTCGACTGGATGACTTCCTCCACTGGGATTTGGGGGTTGGCAGGTTTGGCGGACTCTGTAGCCTGTGGCCAATCAGTGGACACGGGAATCGAATTGTCGCCGGACGGCATTTCGTCTGGAGTGGTGTCGATGAGATTTGTGCCGAGGGTGGAGCCAGAGAGGAGGTCCACATCATCGGTGGGAGCAGGACTTCCTTCCTCCACTCCTTCTTCCTCTCGCTCAGTCATGACGGAGGTCCTGGTTGCGGCCTCAATGCCGGTGTCAACGACGACTGGGGGCACAGCAGTCGTGGAGGAACTGGTGAGGAGAGAGGGCGTGGTCGTTGCGCCGCCCGACTCGGTAACCTCGGGGGTGGAGGTGCCCATCACAAGAGGGGGCGTGGCCTCTGCCTCCTCAGTGGTGACAGCTGGAGTGGTCTCCCGCAGAGGGTCCACAGGCAGCACCCAGGGAGCTTTGGTCGTGGAGAACTCGACAGGGGCGGCAGTGCTGGAGGTAGTTCCTGGCAAAGCCGCTGTCGTGGAGCCTTCTTCGCCGCCAACAGCCACCGCAGGGTTCACAATGGTGGTTGTGGACACCATTTTGGTTGTAGCAGCTGCGTCGGTGGGGCCTACGTTAATGGCAGCCCCAGTAGACCGTGCATCAGGGGTTTCGGTCGATGTCATCTCCCCAGCGGAGCCTACTGGAAGGCCTTCCTGCTCTGTCGTTGAGGAAACCGCCGAGGTCAGACTGATATCTGGAGCCACGGTTGTATTCATGACCACATCCGGCACATTCGATCCTGCAAGAATGCATTTGAAACTTATGTTCACAAAAACTAGTGACCTGCAAAGTAGGATTTCTGGGTTTGCCAGACAAATGAACCCAGTAAAATGCAGAACCCTTCCAAAACTAACAGGCAAACCAAAGGAGAAAAAAGAGAACCAGTTTACACAAAGTAATTATTCAGCGAACTGTTGTTTTTATACAAAATATCTCCCTCCCACCACAGGAAAAACACTCATATATATCCCAAAAATCAAGTCGTGACCACCCCATATTTAAAAAAATGCATAAGTAAAATCAGATGACATTTATTCACTTTATTGCCAAGTTTTCCACCGAAGACCCTACTTTCCCAATTAGCGGAGGTCTTGACTGTGCCTTCATAAACTCTGTGCAAGGGCTTCACTTTTACAAAAAAAAAATCCATTACCAATCACTGGCCCCCTATGCTTCCGCTTTTCATGACAATAGGAGGCCAATTTAGCGGATGTGCTTACTGCATCAACAAAACCACTTCCGCACACAATCTTTAGCCTCAGGCTAGACCTGCCAGCCATTTCTGGGATGGAACAAAAGGAGCACAAAGCGCAAGTCGCTGCATTCAATGATGGTTTACCTGACTAAAAGCTGACTGGCTACACAATGCTAAAAGTTTGCTGGATTTTCAGGGTTACACAACGGACAGTTATACTGATGCAATAATGACACAACCCATCCATCAATGTTGGAAGAAGCCAGCTAAATGGCACAAATTATTTGGTTAAATTATGTATGGGTTAAAACTAAGTATTAGGATTACGTGCAATTTGAAAAGGCAGGAAGGCAACGTTGCTCAGCATGGGAAATTTTCCGTGGGAATTTTCCCCTGAAAAGAAAAAAAGGGAGCGGTCGTCTCAAGATTTGGGAGGGAAAACTTTAACACTTAACCTCAGCTGTAATATAGAAATGATGATGGTGAAGTCCCACATGGCCGTAATATGAAGATGTCTTCATCAGTACATCATAAGTTCAACAGTGAACATCATCTTAATTAGCCATGACATCACAGTCTGAATGTGAAACACCGATGGACCAGCTGCTAAAGCAGTGCACCACTTAAATACTGATGTGGACCTGGCCTACATAGACTCGAATCTCACACACACACACACACACACACACACACACCCGGACACACACACACACACACACACACACATCCGCTCAGAAGTGCAGACTCACCGTCGTCTCCTGATCCAGAGATTTCCATGTCATCCGAAGACCCATCCGAGTCCTCTGGATATGTGGCGCTGGCATCAAAGTATGAGGTAAAGCCCTTCGAAAGGAGGAAACATTATTAACATCACTAAAGACCTCCATTAACTGCTATGAACAAAAAAATAAGATAGGAACCATACAGTGTCCTTCAGAAAACACGGCTCATTCACTCCGCACAGCCTCACGTCCCTGATGAATAAACAGTGATTCAGAGAAAATAGTCACAGCCTCTTATCAAGTCACAGATTAGCTAAGAAATCTGAGAAGGACACAAAGCTAACTTTATTTAGGCTACGCTTTCCTTTGGTACTGGCTCAGATACACCAGCTCAAGTTTATAAAAATACCTTTAGAAAAATTAATGTACTAAACTGATGAGAGCAGGCAAGTAAACCAACTTTCAGCATAACCTGGTTTTTAACTGATAATTTATTAATATTCTAGTCCCATCACTGGAAGCGAGAGGGATATTAAACACGCTTGGCTTGTGCCTCAAGACACCTTTGAAAGTCTTCTCCACCCAGCCAATCAACTGTCGACTCCACAGGCCAAGAATGGCCTTCTTCAACACCTGCAGCTTTATTCTCATTGGGCTATAGCCTTTGGCAGAACCGTTGTCCTACCACCAGCTAACTCACTGCAGCACAACATAAATCTGTCAAGTTACCAAGATTCTAGAAAGTTCTCTTTACATTTCCACAGGCGCAAATGTTACGACAGCATTAGAATGTTTAGGTGAGAATATTCTGCACTGAACTCCAGCACTTCTACGAACCGCCTAGTGAGTGTCAAATCAGGAGAAGAAAAAGTCAACTCCAGTGCTCTCAGGTCCTACAGTTCCCATTTCTACCTCAGCATTTTTGGTTATCAGCAACCAAGTCAGTTCTAACAACTTTATAATCACGCTTTCTAATTTCTGATCTCACACACACCTTAAAGGGAAAAATCCAAGAGAGGTTTGTGGCATTAGAGGCCAGTTGTGCAGAGACCACTCAGGGAGCCAGCCTCCCTGTGACCAAACAAGGTCCCCGAGCTCCTGGGTGAGGTTACCCAACCCTGCAGGAATGTTCACCTGCAAAACCAACCCTTTAAAGAGGCAGAAAATACCCTCAGGCAAAAATAATAATGACTGAAGCAGGGAGCAATTCAAAAGCCTCAGGTAAATGTGAGACCATGTATGCGTGCCAAGTACAGAAGGTCGAAAGGAACCAGGGCCTGTTCTCGTAAAGCATGACCCTTCGCCCTCTCCCCTCTCACACTCCACACACCTTCCCTGCAGACTGGTAAGAGGGGAAAAAAGACTCAGTCGGGTTTGTGAGAATTTCCCCACAAAGTGAACGTTACCAAACATTCTGCCTTAAGTCACTTTCAGAGAGGAAGTTTTCAGTGTTTCTTTCATTTATGGCCACGCTGTGTTGTTTTAATGGCTCCCTGCTGAATAAGTGAGACAGCAGATGCACTGGGGTCTCCTAACAGACTAAACAGCAGAGCGTCGCTCCCGATACTAGTCCAGCGGGGGCCGTTAGCTTTAACTTGGCTGGACTTTTTTTGCGACTAAATAAGACGGGTTTGAATCGATCAACTGGCCAGCGGGGCGGGGCGGGGCGGGGGGGGGGGGGGGGGTGGACGAGACAGGGCTGCCCTCAAGGTGAAAACACACTTTAAAATTCGGTCTGATTGGAACGCAGGTCAGCAAGGCTGGAGGTATCGTAGGTCAGAATACCGGGGTGCAGTCTTGCTTCAACGGTCATCACCCTGACTCCGAACACCACTCTCACAAAAAAACATCAGGTCAGGGTGAAGCACTCGGAGATGCTGATGCCTGCTGCTGGGGCTTTGGCTGCTTTTGATGGTCTCAACCAGCAAAAAATAAAAAATACATGAATAAACGCAGAACTTTTGAGATGAGTCTCTCAGGTGCTGTGCTGAGAAATACAAAAACACCACTCCCAAAACCGCAGCGATATCGGCTTTCGCTCCGCTTCAATGCAGCGGCCAATCTAAAAGCACAGAGTCCGGGGGATTGGGTTACAACCCCATATAATCGCTACCCGGACCCCCCTCGTGGTCTCGGCCCTTTAATAACCAAACACAGCGCGGAGGGGAGGGTTGGGTCCCATACGAAGGATCCCTGCTCTGGGCCAGTTAATCACAGCACAGCTGCTGTATGACCTCAGCAGTCACCTGACTGGGCGTTAGACCTGGTTAACTGACAAAATGGATCCAGCATGCCAGTAGAGGTTGTTAGCATGTTAGCACTACGCCACATGTCTGAGCAGAAGAGGAGCTTAACTGGGGAAATTCCCATCAAACCAGCCTGTCCTCTCAATTGAAACACAGCAGGGACACGAGGTTCAGGGGCCCTTTTTGCTCTTGCTGACCCCTGAAGGAAACTAATGAGGCAGTGCTATCAGGCACGGAGGAGGAAATCCAGCTCCAGACTGTTAAAATCCACCCCAGGATTTCTGTTTCGATAGCCTGGATTTGGTTATTGACGCATTTTTACTTGCCTCCAAAGGGAAATACCTGAACAGGGAATCAACTCTTTAACCCCATTATTAACTGAGGTTACGCCCCATTTTCCAATGCCATGCCCTGTTACCGCTATTGTCGCGCACGCATAGGCCTGTGAATCACCTGTGATGTGGTGAAGCCTTTCAGAGTCTCTGACTGAACAAGCAGGAGCCACCACAGGATCTGGGTCATGTTCACAATACACACACACACACACACACACTTTCACACTTGCACAGACACAACACATACATAACAACACAAAAATATAAACACCCAGGCACACATACATTCATACTCACACACAGACCACACATACATAAGTACACTCAAATAGACAAAACACACACACACACACACACATGCACACACACTCATACTCACACTCAAACCTCACTTGCACAAGAACATGCACACCCACCCACACAAGCACACTAAAGCAAGCCATGCAATAGAATGGTTGGCCATGAGGTACATATGAGCATGTCCAGCATTCGTGAAACTGCGATGTGAGAGCAGACCGTTTCCGTACTTAAACTTTCCTATCAAAGAATGCAAGACTTCTGCCTGGTTATCAAAGATTGTGGGTTCAATTCCAAACTGAGTCACAGCATTCTAGCTGAAGAGCACAAAATCAGACCTTCTATAATAATAATTTTTTTATAAAGTGGCTAAGCTTTTCAGTATAATTTAAGTTGCTTAATTTGCCGCTTTGTGGATTTAATTAGGACTGCAAGACCCATTAGGCTTACAAACACAAGAACAACATGAAGCTGTGCCTCAAATATGACTTTAACTAGAACAAACTCACAGACTACAGTGATCATACAACAATATGCATGTGAATAATGGGAAGGTATGTAATGTAATAAGCACAATAATAAAAACTGTGCCTCAAATATGACTTTAACTAGAACAAACTCACAGACTACAGTGATCATACAACAATATGCATGTGAATAATGGGAAGGTATGTAATGTAATAAGCACAATAATAAAAATAATAATTTACGCAGAGGACTCTTCAAGCCAGTTTTTTTCCCCTGTTTTAATTGCACTGGTTGAAGGCTGCCGAAGGCGAAGCGAAACATGAGTCTCAGTGCTGACAGATTATATGTGAATATAATGGCCGCACTTCCACAACAGAAAGGTAATGGTGTTGTTCTTGGCACAACGTTTACTTTAATCTCATTACATCTCACACAGCGCGGTGCAAACGCATCAGCCTTTATCCCTCAAACAAGGTCTTTCCCAGACCACAATGTGTCAATATTTATGACTTCGTCTCTGTTATGCAGAATACACAAAGGGGGGCTACTCGTAGCCGCCGGTGAGCTCGACGCTCCTGAGTCAGGGGATAAATCACGAAGTGGGATAACTCATTAGGCCAAATAAGTTCACTGAGTAAAAGGCAGAACAGCATACTTTAAACTTAAGTCCACTTCTATTTTTTTAAAGGTTTTGTGTTTCAGGAGAACTCATTCACCGGTGTGAGTAATCATGCTTTAAAAGGTGTTTGAGCACATCCTCTTCATAATATACTCAACAAAAAAAGTTAAGGACCTCTGAGGTTTTTCTTTATTATTATTTTTTTTTATTCTGAGCTTCCCAAAACACTGTCTATCTGTGGTGAGACCATGTGGTGGTGATGCAAGGTATTGAAATGACTTTTGACATCGTTTGCTTTCTGATTTAACGTTTTGGGCTTGGTGTGATTTTGGTCTTCCTTGTGAGCACCCTGTCGTCTGATCAAATGTTTTGATGCATTTTTGTGTCCTTGATTAACACCAATGACGTAAAAAAAACACTTAAGATTCAGGTTCAGTTTTTACATTTCACATACTTGGGTCAAAATCCAGTGTTCCTTAACTTTTTTTGTTGAGTATATGATTCTTCTATTCTGTGTCACCTACCAAGGCTGTCCTGCTCCTTGAAATCTATGGTTGAGTCCATTTTCATTCCAACGCTGATTCGGCACACAAAACCCCACTATTAGCAGCTCAAAAAAGTCCAAAAGCTCCCTTGTTGTTGAATGAGCAGTCCTCTTTAGAGTCAGAGCGAAGAGCCGGGACAGGTCACAGGACCAACGACAGGGTTAGTAACCACAACCTTATAAGACACAGCCGTGAACACTGGAGCCCCTTCCACTCCAGGAACCTGTTTAGTCTCGGACAGAAGGCATGATGTCACCTTAGAGACAGTCACTGTCTCCACACCTCAGCGAGGGTCACCTGACACTGTCATATAGTGTGGCAGGTAACAAGGTTCACATTTATAAATCACAGGCTGTGATGTGTGAGTGAAATGATAATACGCTCTCACCGTATTCTCCTGCCAGCACAGAGCGTACAGTCTCTCACCATTAAACTCTTCCACAACCCCATGCAATATTCCAATGTCTGAGATCAGTTATGTGTGTGAAAGTGTGTGCAAGTCTGAGTATGAGTGAGTTTGAGTTCAGGAAATTTAGCACAGTCATGATAATGGGACGGGACAGTCCGTTCCTCCACTGACTGAAGAACTTCTGAGATTCTCACAACACTGCTGCTGTGCAACACTGACACAACATTTCAGTAACATAGTGAAAACGTATTGCCTGCTGGTAAAAGGGCTGGGATCAGTCAAGTTCTGTGAAAACGTGGTAAGCTCACCAGCTCTGCGTTGACGCTAGCCCTCGACTGTAAACTGAAGGAGGATGAGGGAGCGCCAGTGGAGGCTGGAGTCGAGGGGAGGGGATGTTCTCTCCGGGGAATGTGGGGAACGCACACAAAGCCCCGAGTCACAGATTCTGCTGCACAGAATACCTCAGCGAGTGCGTCTCTGCACCGCGCCAGCAAGTACACACACATCCCTACAAGGCCTGTCAGCATTTATACTCACACTCTCTCTCTCTCAGAGCATCAGCACTGCCTCTCCCTCTCCCCGCTTCTGAGCATTCCCTCTCCCTCTCCCTCTCCCTCTCCCTCCTGACCGAGGGAACAGGATCTGTGCCAAACTGCACAACACAGGCACGCGGAAAACCTGAAACATCATCTCACGCTTTCAACCCAGGGCCCACACTTAACATATCAAATACACAGGCCTTTGTGTGCATACCAATAACGCTAATGCTAATAGTAATGCTAATAAAAGTCTCGATTAATAACGGGACAAATCCACAGTTATTTGATGTGACATTTGGAAACAAAATAAACAGCTCAGAAAAATTAGTATTCTGATATGATAAAAACAATTATTTCATACTCTCATGAAAACCCTCCAGGATGAGTGGAAAAGCAATAAATAAATAAATAAATACATTAAAAAAGTTTTTTACAATTGAGTCAGAAAAAATAATATCCTGCATTATGATATTGACACTTGAAAGACAGGCATTTTATGGACATGATAATTTCCTGAGACTTTTGCACACTTTTATGTATAATGCAGACAATTTGATAATGTCCAAGGCCTGGTTGAACATAAAAATGGCAGTTTTCCAAATATTTATCATTTCATTTTTTATTTTTTTAGAGCAGGGTAAAACATTTATTTGGGGAGTGAGAGACTCCACTTTTTTATACTCAGGTTGACATTGCTATGAGATGGCCCAAGAGCAGTTGTAGCAGTAGCTGTAGTAGTAGTGGTAGCATTAGTGTAAAGGGGGCCACATGTAGCCAGGTCTCTATGGTGGTGAACTGGGACTCGTAGGGCTGCTGGTTTAGCCTCAGTGTAGCCACAGGTCAATCAGTCCAGCTAAAGGGCCTGGAGGTTAACTGTACCAGAATGCACTAATTTGGGCGAATCAACTAAGTCCATTTAGATGGAAGCGACATCTAAAAATGACTAATAGTTGAAGCAGCAGCAATCGACCCAATGTACCATCTTCTAAGTGCCAAAATTAAATCCATTAAAAACGTACCTACCCAATCTATAAGGCATAAAAACAAAGGAAGACAAAATTACAAGAAAAGACCTGTTCTGATCATCCAGAACACAGTTGAGAGAAGAAGTCCACCACATTCCCTGGCTCGTATTTATATGAATTTCAGCTGCAGACCGAGAGCCCCCCACCCCTGGTGAGAATGGGGAAAACCCATCCCAAGCAGCAGCTGCAGGCCATCTCTCACACGCTACCATCAGCAGGAACCAATGCATAAAACAACCCTGCGTTAAGGGGGAACATAAATCCACACGCGCACACCTGGGCCCCAGTGTCTCATGGGAGATGGAGTTCCTAACACTGCAAAGTTGAGATTGTGGTTAAAGGATGGGCTGAATTTCCCAAACAGATCATCCTGCTTTCATTTATGCTGAGAACACCTGGGTGTGTGTCAAAGAGCAGTATCAGTGAGTCAGCCCCAGAACCCACCCAAATCTGGAGGAAAAACAGCTGAGGTGGGTTTCACTCAGTGAACTCATGATAAATACACTTGAAAAATGGTACATCCTTATCCTCAAATTTCCACATAAGCTATCAAATTAGAATATTATCCCGCTCCGTTCAGTGACTGAGTGGTACTAAACACAAATGGCCTTAGTCTTGCTTTCGACAGGTCAGCTGGAGGCAATACCTTGTAGACTCCATAACTCTCCCTAACTTATTGCTCTCCCAAGCCAACTACCCACCATTCAAGATAGGACAACTGCCAACGTTTTCGCATGAATATAAGCCAACTGCGATAACCTGAAAAACCAGGGATGACGTGATTTCTGACATGGCAAAGCCAACGTTAGGCAAGCACACTCACTCACAAAAACACCCAATCTCTCGCTCTCTCCCGAACCGAATATTTATTCAGGAGCAGATGGGCTGGGTGTGAGCGTGATGTAAGGCACACCTGTGTGTCTCAGGTGTGCTGTACATCAGCTCCCGCCCTCACTCAGGTGAGAGCAGAACAACACCCGAGCACATTGTGTGATTTATTCAATAGCTGCCTGTGGGCCCTTTCCACAGGTGTAGCCTGTCTCAGTGATTCACACTGCTGAGGGAACCTCTCACCTGCGCCTGTAGGACGGAGCAGCCAATAACGGGGCGCAGTCCCTGCCCTTCCTGCTGTCTAAAGCCGCTTTCACACCGGACGCGAAACAAATTTTTCGCAAAAATTCGTTTCACGTTCGGTGTGAAAGCAGCTTAACGCCACTGTGCACAGCCATAATATAAGCTTGTTGTTCCGACGCCATTTTCAATGGAAGTTTAAAAGAAGTAGGTATTGTGTTTCTTCAGAGTCTAGTGTCTCATTGTGTTAGCCTATGGTGCTAAATGGACAGTGGGTAGATATTTTATGGATAAATCATGAGGACGTTACATCAGTGCGCCCAACATGCTTCCTGGACGAGTCGGACTCAGTAGCTGTACAGCGCAGACTCTGGCTTCCATCTGTACAATATGGCTGTGCCTGAAAACTGCACTTTTGGAGTTCAGAAAGGCTTTAGAGGAAATTTGTCAGGTGACTTTCAGAGACTCGGTCCATAGTTTTCCTACAGTCAGAGTTGAAGACCATATGGACCAAAGCCAATCCGCAACCCGCAAGCAATGAGTCTCTAATAAGAGAGCCAGAGCTGTATAGTGTTCCTGTGTAACTGGAATAATAATTTAACCCCACCTCCAATAATTACCCCGCCCCGCCCGAAGGGGGAGGGCAAGGGGTATTGTTTTTGCTTCGGTTTGTTTCTTTGTCTGTTAACACTTTAGCAGCAAAACTAATGGCCAGGTTCACCCCAAATTGGGCTTAGGGATTGCCACTGACCCAGAATAGATTTAGGAAAAGTAGGTCAAAGTATGTGCAAGGGGCGGGGTTTGTTGCGCCTGGCACCACTTGTTACTCCTATTTTGAAAAAAACAAACTGGTCAGAAATGGCAAAAGTCCCCTGCCAAAGACCAGATGGACACATGCACACAAGACAGACACACTGCCAAAATCAATAGTCTTCCAACCTACCCTTCAGGTGACAGGGGATTATAAAACCTATGCGTGCTCCTTGGAACAAAAACATGTTAGAGTACTGAGCACTAAACAATTCTGCCTTGTTTCTGCTGAAAAACAGCTGTCGGCAGCAAAGCAACAAAACAACCTAGGACTGTCTTTAACTCGTGACTGACCAATGGGGATGTTGTGAGATAGACATGTGACCGCAGGGTTACAGTCAGCACAGCGTACATGGGATAAATGAGCGTTGGTCTACAAAGCGCTGCTATGAGCGCTCCCCGTGAGATATGAACACTGCTGATGACCTGGGAGGGACCGGCTATCGACTGCGCTCTGACAAAGAACACAGAACTACAGTCTTCCCCTGTACACTTCCCATTCTCATCCTCCAAAACCCACACACACACACACACACACACACACACACACACACACACACCTGGCAAGTATACCAGCTTTCAACAGGTGCAGCTGGACTACTGGCTGTGTGCACTAGCCACCTCTTATAGACACCAGTGCATCAGTACTGACCCAGGAGACTGTTACAGGTATGACAGTACTGAATAGGGGAGGAAAAAAAAAAAAAAAAAACTTCTTTAACTCTTTTTTTTTTTTTAAATTAGGACATCAGGAAAGTTTTTTTGCCCTCTCAACATTCCACTGCTTAAAATTTATAGCAGCGACTGTTACCTTCAGCATTATAATGTTCAGTTAAGACCATTATAATCACATATCTGTTTCAGACCTTAAAGGCTTAATAAAAACAGCCTTCAGGGCAGAGGGGAGACGAACAGCGCATTTTCGGAGAGCCGAATTAGCCCGGCTATGAGAGTGAAAATCCCTGCGCCGTTTATCATCCCTCAGTCGGGTTCATTATACATGAGAAGATTTTTTAAACACCGCACAGGACTTCAGAAGTGTTTCTCGCCGAGCCTCTCGTATCTTTCTGGGAGCGAGTGCGGCGATCACGCCTACTTCAAAAGAGCTGCGCAATCAAGCACCACCGCACTCAAACCGCTCAAATCACAGCTCCTCCAATAACATATGGAAATGAAATCGCACCATTAGGCTCCTCCAATCACTGCACCAAAGCACTGGCACTCACCCACTGAATAAACCCTGTAGAATTCAACCCCAGAATTAATGCCTCTGATAGACCTGTTTTAATCTGAACTTGTCCAGGATTTTTTGGTTTAACCCATTAAGGCACTCAACCACAGATATGAGATCTGAATGTTCTTAAGCAAACATTAAAATGCCAGTGTAACGATAACAACTCCAAACTGAATGCAGTACAGTTCACTGACACAACTTAATTCTGTAATAAAAACATAAAAGAATCTATTCTTCAAAGAGATAAGATGAAGCATGTTGAGAAAGGGAGACAGGCAGCCACGAGATCAAACAGCCTTCAGTGCATGCTGAGGTGAGATCCAGTCCATCATGCCAACAGTACATATGAGTCTCTCCTCAGACCAGCCCAAATAAGCCAGTCTACAGACACAACAACTGACAAGAGAGAAAACTAGTCCAGCTTCACGTTTGTGTCCAATTTACCAGAACCTCTAGAACACCAGATGGAGCCCAATAAAAACAATAAAAAGATTAAATGATGTATCAATGGTAGAAAAACATGTACCATGATGAGTCATTAATTTTGGATGCTCTAAGGTTTTGCGCGTACTGAAAAGGTCTCAGTAAGTCACATTGTTAACTTAAAAAAACCAAAAACATAGGAGTGACATGGAGGAGTGATCAGAAATGTATAGGACTTCTATTTTGGATATACGTCAGTATTATATGCTCTCCCTTTCCAAGTCCTCAGGAGCAGTGCTAGAGGCCTTCAAGTGCTATGTGACCAATTTCTGCTCTTGCATTATTACAGATGGCTCAAATGACCCCAAATCTCTTTCCTCTAAACTTCATTTTGATTTGTGGGAACATGGGAAATGATTGGGAGAATAGGGGGATGTGGCGTCACAGGACTGGTTTTCAGGCCACAAAGTATTCTCTGTCCATTGTTATAACTCCAAGAGAAAGAGACACTCCAGTCTGTGAACATGATTTTCACAACACGAGTCTAAGATCTGGAGAACTCAGTTTGCTCACCAGGATGGTCACCATTTGTAATGAGTAAAACACCTCAGTGAAGCTCACCGTCTCCGTAATGGTACGTAGAGGTCTTCAAGTTTAAAGCAGGTTGGAACAGGCCAGCTTTGACATTGGGCAGATTCTCAAAGGAGCGCTTCAGTGTTTGACACGCACTTCCTCCCACTAATGAAACACTTTGCCGTGTTTGGGAAAGGTGATGATTAACTGCCACCTTCACCTTAGCCTCTCCTCTGATGAGAAGGCGCGACAGTTAACAGGATGTAGTGTCAGTTATGAGTGGCGCGTGTGGGCTAGGGAAGGGTGTATACACTGCAACAGTAATCATGAATTCTGACGCAATAACGATCATCTTCACCATGGGTGTATCGCCTTACATTTTATCGTTTTCTTCAGTTAAACCAGATGCCATAGCAAGCAATCCTTATGGAAAAACCGTCAATAGCTATATCCATCGAGTGTAGATAAGAGAGCCAATCAGCAGGAAGGCCTTAGCAGCTTCAAGGTGATTGGCAAAAGACATCACATGAGGCTGAACAACCGCACCTTTTTTTGATTGCCGGCAATATCTTTTCACATGGCTCAGAAGTTTTGACACAGACCAATCACAAGACAGTTGCGTGTTGAGACGGGGCAATGTCATTAATGACTCATAAAGCATTGGTTTCCCCTCCAGAGCAACAGTCACTCGTCTGTCCGTACACAACTGCTCAGTTAGTCAACAGCATCCGGTGCGCACACCCAACTCATCACGAGACTGTGACGGACGGAGCAAGGGCTAGACGTTTGTTTTGACTGGCAGACATTCCCAGGCTGAAACAGACCGCCAACCCCCCCATTCCCCGACCCCCACCATCTCTTTCCCTGAGGGCCTGAGCGAGAGAGGGCCAATGTCTGGGAAAATGGGGATACATGCAGGGGTGAGGGGGGCTGTACATGAGGGACCCAGCATTACAGATTTAGCTAAATAACTTCACCAATTAACCCCTAAAATACTCCAAAGCCCAATATCTGGACCGTGGACTGAGGTAAAAGAAACAGTCGTTTCATCGGTGCGGTTAGCCTCTGAACTCGGCTCAATCCCGATTAGCGGTGTACCTCCCACTGATTAACTCCACCGAGTACGAGTGAGGCTGGCACGGCTTTCCCAGCCAGTAAAAACCATCCCCACAATATTCCTGCCATTTTTGAGCAGTGATACCGCATTTTCAGCCACATTGCTGCAATGTTTTGCATTAGCTGGAGCGTTGCAATGAGAGAATGCAAACCGTGAGAGTGTAACCCCACAGGAACATCCCCAGGGCTTTCTGAAGATTTGAACACACTCTCTCTCCATCTCTCCCTCCCTCAGGGATAGAGACACAGTAAAGGGGGGGGTTAGAAACAGTATTGATTTCAGCACTGATGTACAAAAACTTCACAGGAACATATTCCCTGGCCACAAAGGATTTCAGATGCCTGCACGAGACAGACAGTGGAGAAAAAAAAAAAAAGGTTTTCAAACACTCTTACCCATTAACTTACCCAACATGCCACTGCACCAACATACGCCATAGAACAGCTCAGAAATGTATGAAGAATCCACAATTATTGTCTCCTACCGCAAAGCACACAGACATACACAAAGGCCCAGATTTTTCCATTAGATCAAACCCGGGGAATTCAAAGGCCCTATACCTTCACTATATGTGCATGTTCTCGATCTTTCCTATAAGCTCCCGGAATGTCAGGGTGAGTCACAGTTTCTGGCATATGATTTACCGCTGGCTCCAGTCATTAACTGTTTGGAAGAGAAAAGTGCAGCCAGTTCCTCATACATCAGACAGGCAGGCATATGTGGCCTATAAAACCAACAGAACGCATGAGCTCACTTCTGCTGGGCTCCAGACTGGAGTTCCGCACATGAAAATGGCAGGGTTTCAAACTTAGCACACCACCCGCTGCCCCGTCGCGCTCGACCAGTAACCTTATCATTACCTGCCATCGAAAGGGAAACCCAGGACGGGGAATACGAGCAGGGCGCACCTTAGCCGCCTGCGGCGTTATAAAGAAAACAATGCAAATTGCTTCTCGCCCCAAACCCGCAACCACTCTCAAAAAATAGAATCAACCGGAAGTTTTTTTCCTCGTATTGTTTGAAATTAGCCGAGATGTTGTTTTAAATTAGCCAAGATGTCACGTAGGTGCAGAGGAAGCCTGTTAAACCAGCAGGTACAACTGACATGAGGCAGGCCTGCTCCTGAAACAGGAAATGACAGCAACTTCCTGGTCCCCCCTTCTCCGCCCCCCACCGACACCCTCAACCTCCAAATTTTTCAAGTAATGATCGAGAAAAATCCTCTCAAATTTTATTTGTTCATGGTTAATTAACTCTTTCCCTCCCAAATTTTCATAAGACACTTATTTTAAAATTTAGCCGGTAGAAAGTGAGCAGAACGCGCGTGGGGTAAATAAATAAATAAATAAATAAATATTTGAACTAAAGCGGATTTCCAGCAGGAAAGGGTCAATTATTCATTATACAACATGTGGTGCCAAATGTTATGTAACTTTTTTATCTTTAATTTTTTCCCTCAAATTTCTCACAAAAAAACCATAGACTCAGTCATCACATCTCCACTCGCACCCCGCTCCAGCCCGAGGGTAAAAACATAAGATAGAAAATATAATACATTTAAAGTACTACATTTACTTATATTCCGCACCCACTCCTGTCGTAGAGATTCAACATCTCCGACCAAAAAGAGGGGAGGTCAGACGTCTTTACCAGCGATGAAAGTGTACTGCTAACGGCCAAACAGGAACAGCGCTCCTCCTCAGCCCTGCTGATGGTTGAGGGAGGAGGGTCAGGTCCCGTGTTTTTAGGCTTTATAGGGCAGTCCTGGGCTCTTTCTCAGGGCTGAGAGACAACCAACCACTACGAGAGTACACACTCTATTCTAGACCGCTAAAGTTTCCCTTTCCAACAGCATGTGTCCAGACTGAAAAAAAATCCACTGCCACTAAAGATAAAGACAAGAATGCGAACCATTCCAGTGGTTCTTAAAACGACCACACAGACATGCGCACAATGCGACTGTAAGATGATAAATGAGATCAAACTGGTTTTAAATCTCATAATGAGGATGAAAATTAAGAAGCCAAAAAGGACACCACACCTCTGATACCACTAAGCTCCAGTTATACCAGCTCACTGAATATACCAATGGCCATCTTAAACTGACACTTAATTTGAATCGCCTAACTGACGCGAAAGTATTCAAATCTGTAGCCCACTATACAGTATTCAGTGATTGCATTCTGACAATGTATATGCCACAAAATCGATTTTCGGTCTTTTAAAGTTGCTTAATCGCCCTCTTGAAAAAGTGAAGCCTATAAAGGCTATGAAAACGCATCAAATTAAAACGGAAGAAGCGTAAAGCCTGCACTAAAAGGCACCTTAACTTTCAATACCACACGCTTTTCTTGTCAGATACACTGGCATACGCTCAGTCATCCTCAGGTATTCCGGCCACAACATAGCTACTGATGTTGAAAAGGACAACTAGCCAACTACATTCGATCCCCCCCAAAAGGATCAACAATTACCATACATGTCCGCATGAAAATGGGATATGAATTGCCCTTGAGGAATTTTTCCAAGGCGGACAGTTAAGCCATAGAAGGAAAATATCCGCAAGTATAGCAAGGCCACAAAATAGACATGGCTTCAAGCCACGAGGTATAACACCTCGAACCAAAATTTGAAAGGGGAGTTTCGTAAAAATGACAGAGGCAATAAGCGCAATTACAGTCACTGAGACTGGAAACCGGCCAAGTGAACTGCGGCTTAACTCAATAGGCTTGCGCACGGTCACGAATGAGGCAAATGACAGAAATTAAGAGTCTAAAACATTCCAATAACTCAATTTTTTTGTGCCGACCGGTGCGTAAACACTCTTTATTCACTTTATTTATTTATATCCCCAAAGGGGCAATTGGTTTTGCAGCCAAAGACATTACATAAAGAACAAAATACAACATATAAGAACACATAAAGATACCCCCAAGTACAGTAAGTCTGAAATCGACAACTGTGGTCAGCCTTAGAATGAGACTCCACAGCATGAACATTAGAAGCAAGGACAATAAATATGAATAAATATACAAGAGAATAAATATACACAAATATAAACACTCACCAATAAAGCATATCCAAGCACGCTAAACTCGCCTGTTCAGTCAGCCAACGCGTGACGCAACATGGGCACGGTTCCCTAGTTCCACAGGTTCCGCGATTTGCTTCGGAAACCCAGAATGGGCGCATTAGCCCATGCGTGATTATGTGATAGATCTCCGCTAATTCACCCTTCGCTTCAGGTTTGGCACTGTATATTCTAGCCCCATAGGCTACGAGCACACTCCAGAATTCGGCTTACCTGGTTTATGTTTCGAAACTGCCGTCACCTGTCGTGAAGGAATGCACTCCGTGTTTCCCATAAGAACACGTACAGACTAAATACCCAGCACCTAGCTACTCAGTATTCAGTGTTTCTGCCCCCCCCCGCTAAACGAAACAAATAATTCTAGCCGATATGATTATCATTCCTTCAAACCCCTGACAGAAAAAAGCAAGGAAAAAAAAAAAAAACTCACCGATTCAGTTGTATGAATCCAAGCGCACAGGCTGACGAGTAGCAAAGCAGTTACTCGCATCCTCGTTTCGTCTAGTTTAAAAGTGTAATGTAACGAAGTTTTCAACTAGTGCGTCCTTTATCGTGATAAAATAGCGGGCACGCGATAACCTTACTGCTTACTGTATCACCAAGTCTGGCACTAAGCAATATAGAAGTATTCGTCCGTGGCGCTGGTTTTGAGATCATGGAGCGATTCCCACGACTCCGCCTTCTGCCGCATCACGGTTGACTCGCCCAAGGTGAGTTCACAGGCTCCACCCACATCCCAAATTTGGTAAGAGGGCTTCCTAAAGTCTAGCTCGCGGGCATCGTATCAGAAATCCATTATCTCGTGGCATGCCTCAGCAATATTTCCACTTCAGTCTCTCTGAAAACCTTCCAAAAAAGCCTTGAGAATTAACAGCAAATGATTAAGCGGTTTGGCAATTTCCTTTTGAACATAAACGTTTTCTTAGCTTGAAAAAAAAAAAAAAAAAAAAAAAGTGGGCTTCCATGGGTTATCAAAACATTCAGATGATGGAGTGGCGATTGGAACCTTGTAGCACTTTCGGGAAAAGTAAGATTGGTGTTAGTCATTTAAATATACTATACTTACTTTAGTCGGGTTTGGCCTGAAGCCAATTTAGTGTGCTTATTTTTCAAATTTACAGTATATAGACCGGTGAAAAATCAAAGGGGGAAAAATCCTGAATGAATTTGTGGACAAACCTTACAAATTAAGATACTTATGTTAATTACCCGGGCATGGTTTGGGTCCACTCGTCCCCCCAAAGATCTTCAGAATTGAGGAAGCAATTTCTTAGCACAAATAGTAAGAAACATATCCCTCTTGTAAACATGAAGAATTTAAAATATTTGTTTAGAACTAAAATAAATAAATAAAGGGGTTTCATAGATATTTTTGCAGCCATCTGCAATAATTCCATAAAAAAAAGAAAAACACTGTGTAAATATTTTGCAGTTACATTTGGTCCATCATTTGAAACATATGTTAGCGGTTTGATTGCGTTCTCACTATTCTAACATTTATCATTTGAAGATTTGAATTAAAATTTTTAAATCAGAATGAGGGCCCACAAGCCAGCAAGATGCTAAATTTATCACAAGGTAACTGTGAAATATAATGTATTCCCTGAAAATAATAAAAGTATGGTGAATCTATTAAATGTTTAAATGATCTACTTTCCATTTTTTCAAACAAGCCATTGATTGGTTTGAGTAATATCTTCAGAAAAGAGAGCAGTGTGTTTAAATTCACCAATTACAGTCAATTCTTATGAATAATAGAATGGGTATTCCCCATGGCTCAATCCTTGGTCCACTGCTTTCCAGTCAGCTTATGAATGACCTGCCTGCAATTGCCCAGATGCCAGCAGCCAGCTTTGTGAAGATGATGTGGTTTTATATGCACCAGCTAAGTCACCTAGTAAAGCAGCAGAGATCCTATTTGCATACTTGGATGATGTCCATTGTTGGCTGCGACATAATTATCCTGTATTTAATTTGAAAAAAAAAAAAAAGTTCCCATATGTTTCTTCATTAGAAAAAATGTCTCATTGGCAAATTTTTGAATCAAGATAAAGAATAAAGAAATAAAGGAGGTCAAGATTTTAGCAAAATAATCTTGCATCCACCAGTCAAATTTGATAAACATGTAAAAATATTTTTAAAGAACAATCTTAATTGCTTCAAATTAATTAGGGACTTCATACCAATTCCAGCAGCCCAGTTATTTATGCGTTCTGTAAATTCCTCAATTTTCTCATTTTTTATGACAGTATGGGCTCAAGCATTACCATCTAAAATCAGACACCTCACATCACTCTACAATCAGGTGCTGAAAATGATGGACAATAAGCCTGTTCGGCAGCATCACTGTCACATGCAAAAAAATGCAATCGATTCAGCTTTGACAGCTTTACCCATTTTTATTTTCTCAGAGTAGTTTTCAACAATTTTAGCGTCACAGCCTCATTCCAGATATATCAAATCATTAGAGAGTGAGAGAGAGACTAGGGGCATGGGGAATGTCATAGGTCTAAATTTAGACAATCAGCTTTCTCTATTAAAGGGTTGTCAACTCTGGAACACATTACCAATGAAAATCAAATTAATTCCAGAGATAAAATGTTTTTCAACAAAAGTTATTTGCTGGCTTCAAGCTTATCAGAGATGTACCCATTTTAGCTAATTTCACTTTAAATTAATTGGATTTGTGTAATGATGTACAACACCAATTCCAAAAAAGTTGGGATGCCTTGTAAAATGTAAATGAAAACAGAATGCAATGTGTAAATCTCATAAACCCATATTTTATTCACAATAGAGCATAGACATGTCAGATGTTGAAAGTGAGACATATTTTCATTTCATGAAAAATATTAGCTCATTTTGAATTTGTTGGCAGCAACACATCTCAAAAAAGTTGGGACAGGGCCGTGTTTACCATCGTGTAGCATCCCCTCTTCTTTTAACAACAGTCTGTAAACGTCTTTGAAGTGAGGAGATCACTTGCTCAAGTTTTGAAAGAGGGATGTTTCCCCCCTCTTGTCTGTTATAGGCTTCTAGCTGCTCAATAGTCCCGGGTCTTCTTTGCCAGATATTCCGTTTTATGATGCACCAAATGTTTTCTATTGGTGAAAGGTTTGGATTGCAGGCAGGCCAGTTCAGCCTCCGGACTCTTCTGCAGCAAAGCCATGCTGTTGTGATGGATGCAGTATGTCATTTAGCATTGTCTTGCTGAAATATGCAAGACCTTCCCTGAAAGAGAAAGCGCCTGGGTGGGACAATATGTTGTTGTAAAACCTTTATGTCATGGTTCTGGATGTTTGTGCGTGTTTTAGACTTTTCTTTGTGGCTCTCGTCCCAGGACGATATCGTATTCCTGTTCAATCAAATTCTTTACCCAGGTGGTTGATTGAACTGGGGCGGCGCTTCCCCGGACTTTATATGAGCTGGATATTCGCCGCGCCTCTTTGCTAGAGTGTCTGTTTGTAGCTAAGCACTATAGCCGAAGATATCTGTAGTCTGGTTTTGTTTGACTTTCTATCTTCTAATTATTGGAGTTTCTTCTCCCTTTTTCTATCTCTCTTTGCTTTCGTGGTTCGGACTATTATACGTCCTTTGGAAGCCCGAGTACTTTCGTTTGGTCTGTATTATTCTCTGTGTTTGTACTGTGTCCGTGCTACTCTCTTTCTCTCTGGTCGTTGCACCTGGCCTCCGTATTCCACCGGCCATTACAGAACACTCTAGCCAGACATGGAGTTGCCAGTACCGGCTATGCTAGAGAGCATTGTCGCTGACCAGCAGTCTGTCCTAACTGCGTATGGTCAGGGTCTTTCTAGCTTAGACAGTCGGCAGGCGGAGCTGACAGAGAATTCGCCTTCAGGAGCAGGCTATGCAGACACAGGAAAGTCTTTTGATAAATCTCTCCGAGTGTATTAGAGCATTGTCTCCTCAGATTACACAAAATGTTTCACAAGCACAATCAGTACACCTTCCCCGAGAGCCTAAACTCCAGTTACCCCCAAGATATGGAGGCGAGGCAGGAAAATGTAAAGATTTCATTGCTCAATGTGAAATATTTTTAAAGCGCAACCCTCACGGTTCTCGAGTGAAGAATCACGGGTTTTGTTTATTTTATCACTGTTGACCGGCACAACCCTTATTGGGTGGGGCCACTCATTCGAGCTAGATCGCCGGTAGTAAATTCAGTGGAAACTCTCGTGAGAGAAATGATTAATGTTTTTGATCAGGATGTATATGGTCAGGATGCAGCTACGCGTCTAATGCATTTGAAGCAGGGTTCTGATAGCGTTGTTGATTTCTCTATCTTGTTTCGCTCCTTAGCCACAGAGACAGGGTGGCCAGAAGCACCTCTAATGACCGTGTTTGTTCACGCTTTGGCTGAGGAGGTGAAGGACGCTCTGGCTACACTAGATCCTTGCGTTTCTTTAGATTCGTTAGTTCGTACTGCGGTACGAGTTGATAATCGCATCCACGAACAAAACAAGGAGAAACGTACTGCATTGGCTCTTGATAGCAATGAGGTTAATGTTCTGTGCAACAGGCATATAGCCCCAACTCTGCCCATTGAAATGCCCAGTTCTAGTGAGAACATGCAGGTTGATGGCTGATATGAGAACCGGGCTCGTAAGCCTGTTCACAGACAAATAATTTGTCATCTTTGCCGCGAACCGGGACATATCCGTCCAGGTTGCCCCGAGCTTAAAGGGAGACGGAAAGCCCCTCTGGCAGTAGGGGGGGCGCTAGAGTGACAGACCTAATCTCCCATTCAAACTCTTATTTCAGTAAAGTTGACTATGGGGAAAAAGAGAATATGGGTTAAAACCTTTTTGGATTCGGGGGCTGTTGATTGTTTTATGGATGCGGAGTGGGCTAGAAAACATTCCATTCCCATCCGCTCTCTCTCACATTCGCACTCGATCAAAGCTTTGGATGGTCGACCGTTGGGAGATGGGCTTATAACCGAGGTCTCTGATATTTAGACCATGTTTATCCCTTTTGGTGGTCATTCAGAGAAAATTCTTTTTTTCTTTATCAATTCCCCGGTTTGTCCTGTGGTTTTAGGTCATTCGTGGTTGCTTAAGCATAGGCCACAGATTTTTTGGGGCAGTCAAAATAACCCAATCGTCCAGTGGGGCTCTGACTGTAGGTCTCACTGTAGTGAGATTCTGGCAAGTCGCAACAAATTTCAACCCATGGGGGAGGCGTCGGGTTCTGAACAAGATTGGTGTGTAGGAGCCGCGCTGAACCTTGGTTTACCTCCCAACGTGTCAGATGATGATGTTGATCTCGCGGAGGATTTTGGCAAACAACGGGCTTTGTCTTTGCCTCCGCATCGTATTTACGATAGTGGGATCAAACTATTCCCTGACAAGGTGGCAGCGGTTAGGAATTGGCCTGCCCCTCACAATGTTAAGGAGGTTAAACGATTTTTGGGCTTTGCTAATTTTTATAGGAGGTTTATTCGCAATTTTAGCGTTGTGGCTGCCCCCATCATTGCGCTTTCTAAGAGGAATTCCTCCTCATCCTTTACTTGGTCTCCAGCAGCGGAGGCTGCTTTTCAGGAGTTGAAGAAACAACTTAGCTCTGAACCTATTGTCGTTTTGCCCGACCCTTCCCTCCCTTGTGGTGGAGGTTGACTCTTCGGAGGTCGGGGTGGGTGCCATTTTGTCCCAGCGCCCCCTTCGGGACAATAAGTTGCACCCATGCGCCTACTTCTCCCGGTCATTGTCACCGGTTGAACGGAATTACAGTATTGGTGACCGGGAGTTGTTAACTGTGAAATTGGCATTAGAAGAGTGGCACCATTGGTTGGAGGGGGCTGAACATCCGTTTGTGGTTTGGATGAATCACAGAAATCTCCAGTGTGTCCAGCAGACTAGGCGACTTGATTCCCGGCAGGCGCGGTGGGCATTGTTTTTCAATCGCTTTGACTTTGCGTTGGCATATCGCCCCGGCTCCAAGAGCATCAAGCCTGGCGCCTTCTCACGGATTTATGACCGCTCGGGCCGTGATCCTGTTTCTGGGCTGGTTGTGCCGGCAGCTCGGATTGTGGCTCCCATACAGTGGGATACTGAGTCTGTTGTGCAGGAGGCCTTGCGGCCCGACCCTGGTTCTGGTGGGGAGCCGTCTGGCTGTTTGTTTGTCCCCATGGCAGTGCATAAACGGAAGGCTGCCGCTGATGGGAGGCACCGTTTTGCACCAGCTTATCAGGTTAGCCAGAGGGTTTGGTGTCCTGAGGAGCGGTGCTGGGTCCCTGCTCGGGATATCTTGGGTCCCACCCTTATTTCGGAGTTCTGTGCTCGGGGTTTTTTGGGAACGTCTGGGGTCGTCCCTTGGGGGGGGGGTCCTGTCATGGTTTTGGATGTTTGTGTGTGTGTTTTGGACTTTTCTTTGTGGCTCTCATTCTGGGACGATACTGTATTCCTGTTCAATCAAATTCTTTACCCAGGTGGCTGATTGAACTGGGGCGGCGCTTCCCCGGACTCTATATAAGCCAGATGTTCGCCACGCCTCTTTGCTAGAGTGTCTGTTTGTAGCTAAGCACTATAGCCGAAGATATCTGTCGTCAGGTTTTGTTTGACTTTCTATCTTCTAATTATTGGAGTTTCTTCTCCCTTTTTCTATCTCTCTTTGCTTCCATGGTTCGGACAATTATACATCCTTTGGAAGCGCGAGTACTTTTGTTTGGTCTGTATTATTCTCTGTGTTTGTACTGTGTCCGTGCTACTCTCTTTCTCTCTGGTCGTTGCACCTGGCCTCCGTGTTCCACCGGCCATTACACTTTATATACTTCTCAGCAATGATATTGCCTTTCCAGATCTGTCAGCTGCCCATGCCATAGGCACTAATGCAACCCCATACCATCAGAGATGCCAGCTTTTGAACTGTGCACTGATAACAAGCTGGATGGTCCCTCTCCTCTTTAGTTCGCATGACATGGTGTCCATGGTTTCTGAATAGAATTTCAAATTTTGATTCATCTGACCGCAGAACAGTTTCCTATTTATCCTCAGATCATTTTAAATGAGCTTTTGGCCCAGAGAAGATGGTAGTGTTTCTGGATTGTGTTCACATATGGCTTCTTCTTTGCATGATACAACTTTAGCTTGCATTTGTAGATTGCACAGCAAACTGTTCACAGAAAATGATTTCGGAAAGTGTTCCTGAGCCCATGCAGTGAATTACAGTGCAGAATCATGCCTGTTTTCAATGCAGCACTGTCTGAGGGCCCGAAGATCGCGAGCATCCAGTATTGACCTTCAGACTTGTCCCTTGCGCACAGAGATTTCTCCAGACTCTCTGAATCTTTTGATGATATTATGCACTGTAGATGGTGGGACATTCAAAGTCTTCGCAATTTTACATTGAGGAGCATTTCCCTGAAATCGTTCCCCAATTTTTTCACAGATTGGTGAACGTCTGCTCATCTTTTCTTGTGAGAGACTCTGCCTCACTAAAATGATTTTTATACTCAGTCGTGTTACTGACTTGCTGCAAATTAACCTAATTAGTTGCAAAATGCCCCTCCAGCTGTTTTTTATTAGTACCTCTTACTTTTCCTGCCTTTTGTTGCCCCATCCCAACTTTTTTGAGATGTGTTGCTGCCATCAGATTCAAATGAGCTAATATTTTCATGAAATGGTAACATGTCTCACTTATAACACCTGATATGTTGTCTATGCTCTATTGTGAATAAAATGTGGGTTTACTAGATTTGCAAATCATTGCATTCTGTTTTTATTTACATTTTACACACCATCCTAACTTTTTGGAATTAGGGTTGTATGTCTATTGGTGTATTGTTGAAATTGTATTTTGTTGCATTTCTCTATCTTTGACAGATTGTGGTTTTATAAATCAGTATATTTCCATTACATTGTACACGTAAAAGCCCAACTGGTGACTAGAGTTGAAAATCAGCAATAGGTATAATCTTTTTGGGCAGTATCTCTTCGTGCAGCACATCAGTTTCACGCTCTGTATTGAAACCATGTGAAAGTGCATCATGCATATCACATACATATATACAGTGCCTTACACATTTATTAGACCGCCTGTCATAAAAAAATGAGAAAACACGGATTTTTAAGAAATTTTATCAAAAACTTGTTGAAAACTGAAAATAATATTGTTATTTCTTTGGCAAATAACGAACTGAAACCACTAAATAGTCCTTATTCACACATAAAAACAAACAAAAAAAAAAACCTATATTTTGTGTGGCCTCCTTTGGTCTTGATAACAGCTTGCATTCTTGCTTTCAACCACTAAAACTAATTTTTATGTTCAGGAATGCGAGAAAATAACTGTTATTTGGCATCTTAATCAAAAAATAATAATGTGCTTAACTATTTTTTCTGCTTTTTTGTAAAACGGTACATTCGAAAATTCATGGATAACAACAATAATTATATTTTAGCATAAAAAATATCATTTCAGTCAAAGAGCTTGCGCATACTGCTGGATTAACTATTACAGAAACTTTATTTTGGTAATTATAAACACTGTTAATTTTGGGCAGCTGTGACATAAACCTTACATTGGATGGTGGTCTAAAAAATTTGTTAAGCACTGTACATAAATAAAACAAAATAAAGTAAAATTAAATTTTAAAAATTTACCCTATTTTAATAGTAAAAAGTATCTTTCACAGCCAAATAAAATGCAAATGAATTATGTATTTATGACTTTTATGTTCATTTCAAGTGTCCACAATTTGCACCTTTTTTAATTATTGTACCTCATATATATGCAGCTGAATGAATAGTGGATGGATGATTATCCAGATTAAGGTCTTCAGTCAGTTACACTCATTAATGACCATTTGCTGACTGGTTTGAAGTTGTGGTCTCACAAACTGCAGGTCCAGATGCTTTTAGTTAAGTAACCCGAGCTTTAGTCCCCTTATTGACGCACAAACTGCTTCTTCTTCTTCTTCTTTTTTTTTTTTGCATGCAACTGCCGCTGTGTGAGCACTGAGTTCAGTGTCACTCAGCGAACGGTGCTGGAATTTACAAACTCTGGAGCACTGAATTCAATCGCAATTATTCAGCTCTCAAGCAAAATGCTATCTGAGCAGTGTTTGTCTCATCTACATTGACAGAGCACACCTGCCATGGCAGTTGTATGATGATTTGTAATTTTATAAAATTCTCCAAACCTTGATCCTGCACCTAAGCTGAGATAAGGTTGGTGTTTATTTCTGAAGTTTGTTTGTTGTGATAATCGTCTTTATATTGGATGCACGTTTTGGGCAGGGATTCTACTTTATCTTGTCAAAGTGCTTGATTTCATTTGCTCTGAAACATTGCAATGTTGTCAAAACAAATTGAACTCGGCTTGCTCATGTTTGCCAGTGCATAAAAACATGAAATGGGCTCACCCATGTTTGCCTGTGAATAAAATATGTGGATGTTTTGGCACAAACAGTAGAGTTGCACTTGAATAGGCGGAAATAGGCAGGCAAACATAACAAAAATATGTTATGACACAACAGTATGCACGTATGTCGCAAACTGAAGTCAGACGAGGACCAGGCAAGAAACTAAACACAACACATGCTCCGTCTCCCTCTCCCTCTCTCTCTCTCTCTCTCACACACACACACACACACACTAAATATTGTAATGTTCTATGACCAAGAAGGATACCATTTTCCATTTTTGGGAAGTCATTGGAGGACACTTGGACATGGTTTTAAATGATAGCAACACATTACAAGCTCCCACTTTGTCCTAATCAGTTTTGAGCAGAGTGACACACCTTGGGGTGGGTCAGTGACTTTAGTCATAATGAAAAGATTTCACAATTGGATCCAGCCGCTCCACTACCGATGAACTAAGCTACATACAGAATGAGCTTACAGTATTTTAAAGGGCCAGGCAGTCAAAAGGGATGCTCTTTTCACAACAGTGCACTGTAAACCCTGACAACTGTGGTGAACACAAATGTTTTGTGGAAACCGATTACCTCAAAAAAATTGAGTATGCCAACTTAATGATCTTGTGTTCACAGCACTTAAAAACATGTAAAAAGTAACTTTACCTTATTTTCTTTAAGTTCCTTCCACACAATGCAATTAAGTTGGCCTTACACAGTCTTTTTGAGGTAATTGGTTTCGACAAAACATTTGAGTTCACCACACTATCAGAGCTTACAGCATGCTATTCAATGAAAACTGTAAGTCAACCATAAATGCAGCTAGGAAATGGTGTACAGTCATGTGCCTGTGTGCTGTGTATGTGTGTGTGAGTGAGAGCCAGAGATGATCCTTAATTGCCATGTCAACCCAAGCCTGGATTGAATGTAAACGTTTGTGGAACGGTGCAGTTTCTGTGATAGGTGTAGCTTTTAAGAACACTGTCCAATTTTTCACTCATTGAAACCTGCTGGAACTGTTTGCTTCAATTAACATTAACCACACCTCTGCCAGATGTACAGTACAGTATGTGCCACTATATTCTCTGAGGTAAATAGAGATAGATTTGAGATCGAGGTCCTTCTGTCTTCAGTGACAATCCATTCAGTCTGCATCAGAATGACTTTACTCTCTTGTAGTGCGAGTCACAGGGGCTGTCTTTGTCTGAGATATCTCTGATTTGGACAATGACTCAACACACATCTCAGGTGCCGGTTTGCGGGTGAAATAATGAAACATTGTATTGGACGGGCTGTTTCTCTGAACCATCAGAGCAGTCGTGCGACACTGCCTCGAAACCAGAAATTTGAAAAAAAAAAAAAAAAAAGAAAACCCAGGGGAGAGATCGGGAGCAGTTTGGTATGCGGATAGCAGCTGCATTTCAAAAACGCTCTGGAAAACCTGAATATGAAATGAACAGCATGGAGTCTGCGGCGAGATTTTCTGTGCTGCCTGCATTATAATACATTCAATGCAACACAGGCAATAAGGTTAGTTATGAGATTAAAATACACTCTTGTTGCAGTGTATAATGTGGACAAAGGCCATTGACATTGCAGTCATGGGATGGGGTGGGGTGGGGTGGGGGTGTTTTGAATGGCCTCCCGGGATGGAAAATTTGTGCCCTTTTCAATCGCTTTTTTCTCTCCTTCTTTCCTTTTTCCTTCCTTATGCCTGATCCAGAAACCGTTTGAGGTCGGCCCATCATTAAGGAGATTCTGATCCCCTAAATGAATAAAGACAAATGGAATAGAGGTTTCTCCAAGGTAACTTCAGTTTTTTTGTTTTTTTTTTTTTTTTTTTTTTTGGAACCTTTGACATTTAAATGATGAGCCTCTGAATCAAGCACATCTGTCCCCATCAGCCACACCGTAAAAGTAAACAATTGACTACTGACATCACTTCTGTTGGGGAAAAATTAAGACAGCAATAATAATTTTCCACCACACTTCCAAAAGACAGTTTTGAGGTGCATGGGTGTTTCAATTTGCAAATTCATGAAGCTTCCACCCCACCTTTTTCTTACAATTATCTCTCATCTCCCCCATGGATGAAGCCAAGAACAAGAGAAGGCAGCAATAACAGGTTGGAAAAAAGTTAGGTCATGAAAAAAAAAGCGATTTGAGTGAGCCCATTGTGTCTGAAGAAGGCCATAGAGTGCTGTACTGGTTTTGTGGATTTCATGCCAGCTCAAGCTCATAATTATTTAAAAAGCTCAATCATCTGCGTGCTCTGACATTTTGGTTACATTTATTGATGTAAATTGGGCTAATCAGCTAACTGGGGCAAGATAATTAATGCAAGCCGAAACCTATATGCACACAAGCCCCAGGAATACAATTTAGTCTTAAGCAGAAGTGGCCACCCTAGGTCCTAGAGAACTACAGGATCTGCTAGTCTTGGTATTTACCTTTAACACAATTACCATTTTTAAACTAAAAAAAAAGAGACATTGTAATTGCTCAATTTAAGTCAGATATACAATAAACACTACGCACTGCAGCTCTCTGGGACCAATCTTGGCCAGTCTAAAACACGCTGTGTTCCTTTTAACTAGGAAGTTGGAAGTTGGAGCTGGGAATGACGTCACATCCAAGTTGACTATGTTCCAGCACAACCAGTTGGAGAACTGATTTGGAGTCAGTAGGGTTTCTTCTGGCCAAGATAGCTATTGTCAGCCATTGTTAGCTATATCAGTTGATTACAATGCATTACACAATATTTTACGTAAAAAAAAAACACTGTGGCAACATGTCCAAGGACAAAAGTTGAACAGAAATGTGTGTACAACTTATTTAATGGGACAAAAATAAGACAGAAGTGTTAATAAATAGTTTAGTACTACAGCTATGCCTTTGTTGATACAGGGAGCAGCCATTGGCAGCACAGTGGCATAGTGGTTAGCACTGTTGTTTCACAGCAAGAGGGTCGTGGGCTCGATTCCAGCCTGGGGCCTTTCTGTGTGGACTTCGCATGCTCTCCCCATGTTCGCATGGGTTTCCTCCACCCACAAAAACATACATTATATAGGAACACTCCAATCAGTACCCCGACCAAGGAACTGGCTTTAGAACTGGAGTGGGTCCCCAGGCGCTGCTCTGTGGCTGCCCACTGCTCCTAACTATAGGATGGGTCAAATGCAGAGGACAAATTACCCCATGGGTTCAATAAAATGTATCTCTCCATCTCTATTTTGAGCTCAGAGCTTGGGGTTGGTTCCTCAGACTTTCCGAGAAGGAAATCCGACTTCAGGAGGTGTTCCAGTTAAAAATTTTAACTGGTAACATGGAATTTCCAACTTATAACCTCAACTGGAAGGGTTTGTTTTGATATGATTGCAAAACAAGTTTCCTCTTAAATTTGCTGGTGTGGCAATGTAACGCAATGTCAAGCTACCTGACTCAAGAACCACCTCAGAAGGGTGCAAGTGTGATTCCGAAAATGAGGTTTAGCTGCTAATCTTTGAGGTTTGTGACACAATCCTCGGGTGGGTGGTGGTTTGACAGTTGCTAGGAAGAAGCTCACAAGCAGGAAGTTGCAGGATTGACTCTTAACATGTTGGTGTGCCAGGTTCCCTGCATGTCTGACAGAAAAGCTGGCATTTCCTGAATCAGTACCCACCTTTGGCCTCAGTCCAATGCTTCTTTTCACCTTCTCCTCCCTTTCTCTCAGAGTTTTTTTTTTTTTTTTTTTTGGCCTTCAATCTACTCGTTTGGGCAGGCAGGAAATGGAGCCATAAGGGAGGAAAGTGAGGACGGAAAATTGAGAAAAATCAAATCGAATGTCCATCACCCTTCATGTGTTATTTACAAGCTGGGCAGAGACTTGGGAGATGTGGCGTGTTGGATTCACACATCGATCTCTTACATGTCATATATTCTGGAAAAATACCTCCACAAAAGGATGTGCCCTTGTTCCTTCATAAAGATCACCTGGGGGCGGGCTCTCTAGGCTTCTGTGTTCTTTGGCCCACTGGATGAAACATTTAAAAAGATAGGAATCTCCTCAGTGATGCAGGACCGTTATTGATTTCCAGGTCATGTCAGGTTTAGAACAAGAAAATGAATAATTGAATATGAGGCTGGATTGAGCCCTCTGTCAAAGGGAGTTGGATGTCCGTGAGATGGGGGTTATGCATCCAATGGGCAAATCAATACACCCAAAGAGTATAGGTGGGGATGTTTTAGGGTGGTGAAATGGGATGTGCTGGCGATCAGTCCAGCGGCCATTAGATGCAGACATGCAAGTCACTGGGGTCTACAAAGGAAAACAAATGATGTGGTGTTCACTTAGATCTATTCTCAGAGAAAATTTCAACCCTTTCTTCTCAAACGAGATCAAAGGAATACCACAAACAGCCAGCCCGGACAAGCGTAAATAAAGACATGCCCTCCACTGTCTCGTTCCCTCAGTCCAGTTTGTGAAATTTTCTCGCGGGGAAATTCAGGAGCTCATCCCGTGCCATTTTTCAAGCGGACTATGACCTGCTGGATAATTACAGGGGCCCGTGACGCCACTAATGTGGTCGTTACGAAACGCTGGAGTGCAAGTGCATTCCAGTTACATCCAGTAACTGTGAGGCAATGCTTACGGCTAACTAGCATAAAGCTGTCACTTACTGAGAAAGCAAAATCTTTGAGTGATCCAAATGGATGAAATCTACCTGGAGCGTTAACTGCCCATTACACTTGCTGGTTTCGGCTGCATTCCGAGCTTCATGGTTTGGAAATATGCATTTCAACATGTTTGTATGTTGACTATAAATTCAGTTTGCTCCATGTGCTTGCTTCACTTTCCGTGAGGTCAATTTCTCCTGAATATTGTTGCTGAACATTCTAATGCTGATGCGGCAATTGAAAGCAATGCAGTCCTGGAAAAAATTTTATAAAATAATTAAAAACGTATTTTCAAATAGCAGTGTAACATTAATAAGGCTTGACATAAACAGCAAAATTTAGAGAAAATAACTCGGCTGTCTAAGTTGGCCACTATATGTGATGGTCCAAAACATACAGCCACAGCAAGACTCTTACTGAATACAAGGCATCCCAGTAGTGAAGGATAGGAAGTAATCACTGTTTACCTACTTTAAAAAACTCTTGCATCCAGTAACACTTAACTTACTTATTCAATACCCCCTTCATGCATCATACAAATAATGCCAATTTTTGCCCGTTGTGCATGAGCGTATTTAAGGCTTTACAACTCAGTATTTGTGTCACAGAAACGAAGGAAAATTACTCCAGTAAAGCAAGACATTTGGAAATTTAATTACAGAATTATTGAGCAATTAAATCTCGGAATTTGCGGACACCGGCTTCTATGTTTGTGCGATGGGGATACTATTAAGCAGATAAGCTGTTGTATTGATGAGTCCAGAAATTATCATGCAAAACAAGTCGAGATGGCATTTATTTATGTATTTAGGTGTCAACGTTTGTTTACTTTTCATAGTTACTTCAAAGCCGGCAGACAGACAAAAGTACACCGGCACCCTGCCCCCCACCCATCCACACACACACACACAAAACACACACACACAGACAGAAACACACTGTCCCGTTCAGTTTGTTTAAAATATTGGTGAGCTCATCTCAAATTTTTCTTCTCTCACAAGCGCTGGAAACATTTCTTGTGTGCAGGTCCACGTTCCGAGGATCTCCCTCTGCTGCAGACATGACCTCGTCCCCCTCTAAGCTGTGATTGACAGCGTTAGAGAAGACAGATTCCAGAAGGGCAGGGAGCAGTGTCTGAATGGCAGATTTCTTGTTCAATTTTGTGATGATACCCCCCCATAGTTCTTATCTTCCTGGAGCGATTCCCAAACTAACCGCTTGGTTATGGCACCTTTATCTGCTGCTCTGTCCCCAACCCCATCTGCCTAAACTGGGCTTTTCCCCCACAGGAGTGTCTGAACACAACCTCCCCCTAAAAAAAACCACTGATCATCCCAGCACATCCCTGGACACCTTCAACAGTGAAATGAATGTGTCTCATCGTGATCGGTGATGAAGTCTTACGGACATTGTGCAGCAAATGGGAAGATTCAGTCTCTGACCACTTACCCCTGAAATTCTCTGAAATTTCTCTCTTTTTTTCCCATAAATCACAACACACATCAAACCACCCCCATTTAATAATGCTTATTTCAGGATTCAAAAAGCCATGCTGACATGGAGTGGGTGTCTGTTGGCATGTTTTTTTAAATCATTCAGATTTGTAAAACTTAATTGCTGCCAACACTGATCGTTACATTACGATTAGAATGATCTTTGCTAAGTGTCCTAATAACAGACATGCACACTGTGTCCATCATCACGACCTGATGATTTTAATTTGGGATTTTCCGACAGAAGAAACTGGTAAATAAGCTCAAAATTGCTGATATCTTCCTTCTATTCTCTAGAATTTTCTCCAGAAATTTTCCATGTTATATAACAGTCACATGCAGAGTTTTCTTTTACACACACAAGCACAGGCATACACACATACAGTATATAAGCTCTCACACAATGGCATACTCATTCAGGCACAAACATGCTCTCTCTCACACACACAAACACACACATGCACATACTCTCACTCTTTCTCTCTCTCTCAAATAGACAAAAATGCTCCCACTGTTGCTGTCACACATACACATGGACCCCTTCTCTCTCTCTCTCTCTCTCTCTCTCTCTCACTCACACACACCCACATACACAAACAAACACACATGCACCCCCTCTGTCAAACGCACACATTCTGGCCAGCAGACTGCCCCGGGTTAGGGAAGAGCCAGACAAGCCCTGAGAATGCAGTGTCCACATCTGCAGGTGACTAACGCTGGTTCTTTCAACACAAGAGGATGTGGTTACCCATGGGGTCAGCTTAGTCTCACCAAAGATCAGCTTCTCATTCATAGGAGATTAAAACCTTCTATCTCACTGAAGGATGAGGGTTAAAATTCTTGAACTCCTACTTACTCGAGTGTTTTCTGGCAAAAATTCATTACAGGAAGAACAAGACGCGACACGAAATGGAGGCACGCAAAGTGAACAAACTTCTTATTAATGCAGCTGATTTCACTGTTTGAAGGTGGTGACTGTACCGTATAGTCACATGACTTCTGTTTCCCAAGAAAGACTCGTAAAGCCCGGTGCTAATGCAAACCGAGTTTGGGGGTGTACGGGAGTTTTTTGTGGCCGTCTCCACCGCGGTATACGTAATTATCGCTTGGCCGCGGAAAGGCTTCCTAATACTGTTTTAAAAGTATTTTTGGGTCTGTAAAAGTGGTGTTTCCAACCACTGGATGGAAAATTCAGACAGACAGATGTGGAAATAACCCCTCTGTACATGAACTCTACCGCTACATTGCTCTGCTATTGAGATCATGCGACTGCAAATCGGAGGGAGTGGTGTTGGGGTTGAGACTATAGAGAACCCATCACCACAAAAAAAAAAAAAAAAAAAAAAAAAACATAAATAGCCATAAGGTTCAATTATACGTAAATATAAATAAAAACTTTGAACTTGAACTCAGTGGCCCGAGAGATGGCTGGCCTCTAGCGACTGTGTTAAGAGCTTATGACAGCAGCTAGCTCAGGTTCCAGATTTTACTGGTTTTATCTCATATCATTAATGCATTATTTTATGGGCACTTTCATCCAAAACAACAAACAACTGATTGCACTTGGCAGGGGCTATTCCTCTTGGGAGCAATACAGGGTTAAGGGCCTTGCTCAAGAGCCCAACTGCTGCTTTGATTGTATAGTGGCCACAGTGGAGCTTGAACCACCAACCCTCTGAGTCACAGCCAAACAATTTAGCATGGGTTAAACCTAATCCTTGACCAGTGTTTACCAACCATGTAACTGGATCCCTACTTGAAATGTTGTTTTCACTCAAACCCTCACAAAGCACATCTCATTTAACAGCCTGAATTATCGTTACACTCCTAATTACAGGAGTCAGGCGGCCAAATTAGGGTTGGAGAAAAATCCGATAGGACAGTGCGTGGATTTCGAGAAGCAGGGTTGGTTGGCATTATCATGGCCCTGGACTTAATTTATAAATGTGAATCCGACCTACAGTTTCCGTTCGTTTGAATGCCCTCTCTTGTAGTCATTGCCAAGCTGTGCCGCTGCCGCCAAGCATAATTTCATGCACTCTACGACAGCCAAAAAGAGGCAACCTCGGCCGATAAGTCTATTCGAATTCTGATTCTTCAGACAACATTTAACAAAAAAAGAATTTCCTCCCGCCTATAGCTCTGACAGGATTCTGAATTCCTGTGAATGGCATGTTTCGGTTTGCATAAATTTTTGTTGAAAATTCCTTAAGAGTTCACCTCTTCAAATTTAATTGTGGACTAGTAAGATTTAACATAGGACTGACAGGGTAAATCAGTCTTTTCCTTGATCTGAATCCAAACTAATTAGCTCTAATGTGACACTGTATCAAGCTACAAATCAGCTTTTTCCCCCGTACAGCCCATTTACGGAGCCATTCCAGATGACAGGACAGAGAAAATAAACCCCAATTGCAGGGAATAAGAAAGCTATTTGTTGACTCTAAATCTGCAATGTCTTCAGGCAGACGCTTTAGTTAAATTTTATGAGGTGAAATCTTATTAAATTGCCTTGCAAAGTAAATCAAGCTGAAATCCTGGATAATTACCCATGACCACAGTCCAGCCCGACCAGAGCTGGAGAGGCCTTGTTCTGATCAGACGACAAAGCACAGTTGAGCCACACATATGTGCGCATATATACACGCGTGCATACATACACACAAGCATACGTACATACATGCACAGAATAATGGCTATACACGGTCACACAAACTAACACTGTTTGTTTATACACAGACATGCATCATGCAAACACATACAAACATGGTTATGCATACAGCCACGAATGTACATAAATGCTCAGCATACACACACACACACACACACACACAGATTGTATACATAAAGACAACCATACACATTCATACACATATATAAACAGAAATTAATGTACACACTCACAAATACACAGTTATGTAGACAGACTGCAGGCACACTTTGTTATGTATAGACACACACACACACACACACACTGTTAGCAGCAGATGAGCTGGTGGGGGCTCAGCAGAGTTTCTGTGTTTGTTTGAGTCTACTTCACATCCTCCAGCGAGCCAGCACCCCCCCCGACCACAGAATCTTAGAGAGAGAGAGAGAGAGAGAGAGAGAGAGAACAGATCCTCAATACTGCTCTCCCTATACAGTAGCATTAGCTACGGCGGGGTTACAAAGCAGACTGACAGCAGAATGGAGCCCAGTTTCTGTCTTTTTCTCTTCCTCTCTCTCTCTCTCTCTCTCTCTCTCACTCACACACAAACACATTCAGAAACACTTAATTAACGTTCAAACATACATACCAGACAACGTTACATACACAAATACGTACTCAGACATGCAGACGCACAGTTACATACACAGACTGACAGACATGCACGGGCACACACACACACACACACACACACACACACACACACAAGATAGACTTATTAAAAAACACACATACACACCCAGCTCACACATCTTCATACACATGCTGTGCACTGGGTCTGCATGGACAGCACTGCTGTTTCACGTGGCAGATGTGACATTAGGGGAAGGGAGGGGCCTGTTGCCCCAAGAAACGGGGGGTGGAGGTACTCTGATTCCTGACATGTGGCTCATAGTTTATATTCTTAACAATGCGCCCCCAAACGAGCCCATTCCACTTCATATTTGGGAGCAGTGGTGGAGTCCCTGTCTATCTCATGTCCCTGTGTGTGTGTGTGTGTGTGTGTATGTGTGTGAGGCTGTGTAAGGTTTGACAAAAATCACCTCATTAGATTATCGTGTTGAGATGTCAATGGCCACGGCGGTGTCAGCCACACCCTATTACCCCCACATGGTGTTTACTGATCTATCCAAATACCCCTCTGAGGGTTTACAGCCCCATGACCCCTCAGGAATGACACTGACAGTGCTATGCTCACCTGCACAGAACTCAGTCAGAGTTCAGTGAACCCCATCACCCAGCACTGCTCCTGTAGGCTTTGGCTTGCTTCCCAGTCACATACCTACAAGCTTCTGAGACAGAACACCACAGCAAGGAATGAAAGTCAAATATGAGCGAGGGAAGATGGGAAAACTTGCGTAAGGATGAGAGGAAAGATATGCTTTGAGAAGGAGGGATAGAGAGAGTGCGAAAATGAGGGGGCAGAGATTGGGAGAGGGGGTAAAAGATAGAGAAAGGGAAAATGTAAAAGAATGCAGAAGAGAAATAGTGAAAAGAAGAAAAGAGAGAGGAGGGAATGAGACAGGGAGAAAGGGAGAAGGGAAAGAGAGAGGGAGAGAAAAAGAGCGACAGAAGAACAGAAGGTACGAACTGCACGCGGGGGCGACCTCTTCCTGACGCACACCAGTACAGTCCACTTTATGGCTGGATCACAGACCAGGGCCTGATTTCCCCTGGAGCCCAGAACTGACGCCTCGCTCTCCAGCCTCCACTGAGGCCAGCGTCTGAACTTCAATGGGAAACAGCTGCATGAGCACGAGCTCAAACATCTTTCTGATAACACTCCCCTCCCCCACGCCTTCCGTTTTTCCTTCCCCTTTTGGAAATTAAGGTCTGACAGAGCTTGGTAACCTGCGTTCCCATCTGCTATAAAAAAAAATCCCAAAGCTGATAAAATCTAAGCAATAATCTCAAAAAGGTTCACAGAAGGCCACCTTATGAGGAAAAGCCTCCATAATGATTCTCTGTGTCTCCGTGGAGGAATTCCGTCTATTTCAAAGGTTCTTGGTCGGGTGAAGTGCTTCAATCTGGTTCACGCAAACCTTGCAGGATTCCCTCAGTAACTAAAAAGGTTTACAGTATGAAGACAAAAGACAAACCAAAAAATGGGAAATAATGCTCCCCCCCACCCCCAAGAGTTTACTTCTGTGACGGAATAAGCCATGGGCAAGATGAAATGGCAGCATATTGGTTTTGCATTCAACTACAACAATGAACTAAACGTGACCTGCAATGCGTGTGGCGCACACTGTATCCGCCATTTGCCTGAAGACATGCCATTCGCTTTATCACAGATTATACACTGTGTGAATGAACACACTGTCCAGGCTTGTTTCAAAGACCTTTCAGAGAGAAAACAAGCCCATTAAATGTAACTATGCTTTATTTTTTGGTCAAAAATTGCCCTAGAGTCCAACAACGCCCTTTTTGTTACGGAGTGAACTGAATGCAGCTCTTACGTAATGCGTCACAAAAATCAGCGAACAAGGCATGTCTCATCATGTTCCTTTACAACCTGACAATCGATTTACTGCAAAATGATCAAACTGGCTTGATGCCCATCTGAACGGGAACAAATTCCAGTCAAATAAACATCTCAACTGAGCCTCCCTGTAATCCCAGACTTTTCATGTCCGGAAGGTGCATCTACAATTCTCACCTTTTCATTCCTATGCGCAACAAGCCCAAAGAGGGGTCATCTGTAGGTCCAAGTTTTTTTCCCCCCGCTCTGTATGAGGCTTGATATCAGACTCCCTAAGCCTGTACCTGGAGTTATATCATCCTGAAGGTTTTCTTTTCAACTATAACTGGCCACAGGTTCCACCATTTAACAGCTAAGCAAGACACAAAGCTGTTGAATACGGTGTGATTTGTAAAGGTTGGAGTGAAAACCTCCAAGACCATAGATCTCCACGAAGAAGGCTGTGCAGCCGTGCTCTAGCCGGTGGATGAGGTGTGCTTCATAAAGGTTGGAGTGAAAACCTACATGACCACTGATCTCCAGGAAGAGGGTTGGAGAGTCCTGCTCTAGCTGTTGAATGAGGGCCGTCTCACTACGTGTAGGCTGCATTTCAAGGCTGCAACGTCACTGCAGGCTGTTCAACTGTGAAGACACCTTGGAATACATCCGAGAAATGCAACCTTCATCTGGCCTGATATCAGACAAAATTATCAACATGGAAACGGATGGTAGACAAGTTTACAATTCCGTCTGATATCAGGCAAGAGGAGGGCTGCACTTCTTGGCTGTATTTGAAGGCGCCTTCACAATGGAGAAGCCTGCAATGACGTAGCAGCCTAGAAATGCAGCCAACCAGGCTGCCGCCTACGTTTTGAGAAACGGCCACGGAGTGGTTGGTCAGGGTTGTAGTGAAAACCTACTACAGGGAGTATGTCCAGGAAGGTTGGGCAGCCCTGCTCTAGCTGTTGAATGAGGTTTGCTTTGTTCGGGTTAGAAACCAGCAGATAGCATAGATTTGAACCAAACTTAGCAGGATGTTAGAGTAGCACAAGAGGAACAAGTGATTAAATTTTGGCATATCTAGGCCAAAGTACAGCTGAGGTATAGGCCAAAGTTCAAATCCAGCTACGCTGGCGGAGGTATGGGCTCTCGCAAGTCCAGCTCTCCTTTTTTTTCTTTTCTTTTTACAAATTTCTCCAGTAAGAAGTGTTTACGAAACATCTGTATTAAAAAAAATAGAGCAATATGCAGCTCTAGCAAGCCAGCTACTTCACCGTAACCTCCCCCAAGGAAAGGGTAAGTTACTGCACTCTCTCCGTCAAGTTGACTGGGTGTGACCATGGACCTCACCCAGCTGCTCCCACCAGTTCTCTGACTAAGAGGCGAGTTTCTAACTAACTACAGCGCGAAGCCTGTAATATAAGAAATGACCACTGGCAAACTCGTGGGCGTCAGTGCCAGAGCAGTGGTGCAGAGTCAGCTGTTACGCTTGTTCGGGTGGCATAGCAACAATGCGAGAGCTCGGCATGGAGTCCAAAAATGGACAGAAAGAGGGGAAAAAAGTGCTTTGAATGACGTCACTGCGGCCAGATATAAATGAGATGCGTGCGGCTGTGTTTATGCCTGCGCAGAAGTTTGTTTATAAAGAGAATACATTTCAGGAGCACAGCTTCCTGCTCAATAACCCTCCAAAAGCTGAGGTTAAAAGCATGTTTTACATAAGCATGCGCCACAGCAAAAATCAGTTTGCTAGACACACCTACGCAAGGCTCATCCTCCGCAGACCTGTTTTTACAATGGCTGTACCCAATTAAGCGACTGACAACAGTACTTTGGAAATCCTAGTAGCCTACTATGTGTACATGCATGGTATTTGATAGATAACAGAGAATATGTTAGCAATATAGGCTACGCTTGCACTGCAGCATGGGTAATAATTACATTTAAAAAAATACATCGTCATGGGAAACAAAAATACAATTTAATATAATCTTTAAACACTATTTGTTTTTCTGGCTAAGAGCAGGTTCCAGACTTGGGTCTCAGTTTTCCTAAGTAGTTACCCAGTCCATGCCAACACCACTCAACTCTGATCCCCGCACTAGTGAGCGCTACTATTTTGGGCAGCAGTCATCTGTTCAAGGGATAAAACAATAGGCTACTGCCCAAGTATATCACACAACACCCAAATAAGCTGCCTCTGCCTGAAAATAAGTTTAGACACAAAAGCCACATTTTACCCCAGCAAAACCACTGGAACTCGATGGTGTAATGCATAAACATGTGCAAACATTCACACATACTACATACAAAGATACACAGAGCCAAGTTTAAGATTTACACTGAACAAGGTATTTTGATAATAGGCTTCATCTCATCATAGCTCTGCAAATCCCTTTGGATCAAATAAGAGAACAAAACAATCACTTAACGTCAATTACAAGCTTACGACCAGGGCAGTATTATGGTAATTTTACATAGTGGTCAGTCTCAAATCTAATTTAGGCCTACTCACAGGAAAGGCTCAGCATAAAAGTTTTACTTTTACATCTGTTCCCATGCAACAAATTTAATTTTAATGCGAGAACCGATTTAAGATTCTGCATGACATTTAAAAATGGATGTACGGATGGACCAGTTTTAAGGGAATTAGAAATTACATGTCACAAGGACAAGCACACGTACTTGGAGACTGCCAATGCCACATGGCCCAGATCGAAAGAGTCGTTATTACGAACGAGGCTCTGTAATTGGGATGACAGCGCCCTCTGATGGACACAGCTGAAAAAATGCACGCAAAATATTACTACGGTAATTTTTATTATTATTATTATTTTTTTTTACCAGGATGAGTCGTCTGTAGTCCACCATGGCAGTTGATGAACGAATTTTTCAAAATCGTGCGGGCGCCTCTTCATCAGTCAATCAAGAGGCACCAGATGCGGGCGGAAAATAATTGTCTGTGTAGTAGAGATTGAGCATAATTCAGCGGAGTGGTTCTCACCTCGGTCCTGGGGGCCCAGCGCTAATAATTTCTCTCAATTAGGTGCATTTCATACTTCGCGCTGTTACGTTCCCTCTTAGGACAGATTTTGGCAGAATTTCCATGCATGCCGTCAAGAAGATCCTCAAACCTACAGTGTTTATTTTTCTATATTGCAAGAAATTTCAGGTAGTAATATTTTTAAACAGATCAAGTTAAACACAGAAAATCAGCTAACCCCAAACTGGCCCGCTCATACAAGTGTTGAAAGTTCTTTCAAAATACTTTGCTCGCAATTAATTACATACACAACATAAAAGTGCTATGACTGTCATTTGCTTGCATAATAAATTATTAGATTTCACGACAATGTGTCAAATAGTTTTCACAAATTAGGAACAAACTAATTCTTTAATTTTACTGGTCGAATTTTCCCCACTTATGTAATCGTTCCCAATATATCACAAAGAGGATATGGAATTTTTGTTCATGGCATGCAAAGATACTTCTGTCAACATACGGCTGAAGATGATTACTGACTGCTCTAAAATTAAACGAACCTAATTAATACAAATTAATAGCTTGTTAGTCTTATAACAACTGAGGTAGGAGTAAAAACGACAGTGAACCCTAACGACCATAGTTGAGAACCACGGATTTACGGGGTTCTGCCGCAACTTCAGTACTAGAAACCTGAAGGTTACAAGTCTGAGTGCATTGCTGCAAAAAGTCTTTCTGTCGCCTGATGTCCTATGTTGTTGCGCATTTGCCGGACTAAATGGTATCAGATCCTAATACCAAATGTACAGCAAGGAAAGACTGCGTGCAAAATTCAGCGCCCCCCTGATATTAATTGGCTGCACCATTTTTTGCACAATTGCAACCACTCACTTCTGGTTACTGCAGATCAGCGCTTCACATCGCTCTAGAGACGATTTTCTTCCCAGAATTGCTATACTACCCATATTGGAGGTTACTGAGGATGAACAGTCTATCTGAGGTCCTGCTGCAGCATCTCAGTGGGGCTCAAGCCAGAACTTTGACAAGAACTTGCTCCAGAATCTTTATTTCTTTTTCACCATTCTGAGGACTTCGTCTCAAACTTCAGGTAATTGTTTTGTCGAATACCCCCTCCTTGCTCTGGCTTACAATAATGGACTGATGGCCTCAGAATCTCCCAAGGATTTTTTTTTGGTAAAAGACAGAATTATTGGCTTTAAATTATGGCAAGTCACCAGGACACACAAGCAGGAGGGATCCTTCCTCGTGACATTACCACCATCACACTTGACTCTTGGTATGATGTTCTTGCTATGGAATGCTTTATTGGCCTCACAGTAGGTGAATTTCTGACAAGTTCTACCTCTGACTCATTCACCAAAACATGAAACCAAAAGGCTTGGGAGCATATAAAGGTTTTCCTTTTGCTTCAGTGAAATGAGCATTTATGTACCACTAGGATAGTAGAGGCTTTTGCACTGCAGGTTTCCCATGGATACCATCTCTGCTCAGATTCATCCTCATAATAGAATCATCAGGGCTGAACTCATCCGAGGCAAGGCCTGCCATTCTTTACACGCTCCTCTCGGTTCTTGGGAAATTCCCGAATGAGCCATCTATGCCACTATTTTATGTTTTCTCTCTCAGGAGATATGGACTCTTACCCGTGATTCTCAAGAGTCCCAGGGCCGTAGAAATGGCCTTGAAACCCTTTTCAGACTGATACATTTCAGTAATTTCCACTCTCAACTCTTCCAGAACTTTTAAACTGCAGCAGAATTTTCTACTTGCTGAGCACACTTCGCGTACCCTTCAAGTATGTTCAGATTGAACAGGACTCTCAGTACAGAAGTCTAATCCAGGTATCAGCGAGACAGTCCGGTTGCCCGTGACCGCACAAGTGCAGCCTTCAAGTGCCTGCTTGTGATATCTTGAAAACTCTTGACCTGTTGAGCGTACAAAGGAGCCATACAATGAAATGGGCACATTGAAGCAAAATTTCATGCCGAAAATCAGCCAATTCTGTTGCCATGGCAACAAAAATTGAAAGGTGTTATGACCCAACCATAAACTATGCCCACACCAAATATTAAAGAAATCGGTTGAAATGTGTGGCCTGTAGAGCATCCACAAGAAATTCTCAACAGAAGCAGCGGTGGCGGCAGAGGCAACAAACATGAATCCATACTAGCCACCCGACTTCGTCCAGGAGCTACAAAAACTGGCTGACCGAGTTGCGGGATAATTACTTCTTGCTCACCTGGTGGGAAGACATTTCCCCTTCAATAAAATTAAATGCAATGATAATAATAATAGTAGTAAAAATAATGAACATGTTTGAGCAACCTCAGGTTCTGTCTTGCATTTGGTTTTAATACAAAACAGAGCAGAGTTAGAAATACGCAAAAATGAGAAAAAAGAAATTAGGAAGCGGGCAAATACTAGTCCACACCACTGAAAAACACAGGATTCAAGCCTAATATCTCAGCTGATGCAACCAATGGGCTTTAATACTGCCTTGAAGCCCTTTAACAATGCTGGTGTATTTGTCAGGACAGGAAACTTCAGCAGTTGTAGAGCACTAACAAAGAATTCTGGAAAATCCAGCCCTCCTCAACGAGTAAAAAGTAAATAAACTCAAAAGGCTCAAGTGTCTGCTTGCAAAGTGTCAATAATCAGTGGGGAAAACAAGTGTCTCCACTTTGTATTAAAGACATGACCAGCTTTGATGTGTTATTCACTTTTTTGTATTGTTTATACAGGATTTACAAAATCTTGAATGACAATCCCCATCAGGAAATAGTAAACTGTTTGTGGACTTGGGGGTGGGGACAAATAAACAAAAATAAGAAATTCAGAGTTCAACTGGGCAACATATCTTGCAGAGAAAAAAAAGCCTTTTGGCTCCCTTAGCCTGTTCAAAAAGGGCAAAATAAAAAAAAAAATCCCCAGAAAACAAAACAATCCTTGAGGAAAAAATTAGCTCATCTGCTACACATCACCCAATAAAAAAAGGTTGCCATGGAAGCTACCACTGCGATTACTAAAGTCTATGACCTGAGCAGGATGTAAAACCAGTGACAACTTCCAGACGAGCCGGGAGCATCACCTTGAGTTCAGACCCGTCAATACCAAAAGTGATAACCAGGGCTGACAATATATCGATATATCAATGTCGCCAGATAAAATATCATCTGGGATTTTGGATATCGTAATATTGTGATATGACAAGAGTTGTCTTATTACAGTAAAGGAAGGCAGTTGTCATGAGACACTTACAGCTGTTGTCTGTATGTACTTGGTCATCATATCTACAGTTCTCATGATTGTTCAAAAAAATCACAGTGTAAATATTCTGCGAATGCCAAAATAGCTTTCCCTAGAAATCGGCACTATATCGATGTTGAGGGATTCAGCCAAAGATGGATATATTTGGTTGCGTCCATATTGCCCAGCCGTAGTTGAAACACCTCTGGATGGCAAAGCCCATGTCACAACTATGCATAAAAAGCTTGTGACAAACGGTAATTGCGACAACTTCCAGGACAATTTCTTTTTTTGGCTGGATGAAAGAAATACTGAGGGCCAATCATAATCCATTAAAATTTTCAGGGCATTGTCCTCAAAATAGCAGATGACATAACTAAGAGACAATTTCAGGAATGTAACAGCGGTTTCGCAGGTTAGCTTCATAAATACTGTTCCAGGTGTGGGTGGGGCTATACGGTGAAGGTTGAAAAACTATCAATTTAATGACGAGTCAAAGGGACTTAACAAATGCATGTGAACTACACAAAGAAAATCAGGACTCTTCCCAATATGGGGATTCTCCACTAAGAGAGAAGCCTAATGCGCCTTCTAAGAAAACCATCATCCAATAAAAAAAGCAAACTGTTCAATTGTTCAAAGCATAAACCCGCTTTTTTTGCCTTCTACAAAATATATTCAGAGTCAAAAGTAACAAAGAATTGTTTTAATTGTACATAGTCACAATTCTTCCAGCGAAAAAGAATTTTTTACTCTCATTTGTTTTTTTCAACCTCTGGAAATGTACATAAGGCCGCCTGTAAAAATGTACATCACTTTTTATAGTGTAACAACCTCATATGTTCAGATGTGTAATTGACAATATCTTACATTCTTTCACTTACAAGTTAGATGTTCCAAAATACAGTGCTCTTTCAGTACAAAACAGAGGGTCACCTGGTGTCTTATGGAAACATTTTCAAGGTAATTATCCGACAGGACTCTTCCTACGCAGTGTACAGAATGGCACTACTGAAGTTTCTCAAAAAGGTCAATATTAACAGAATATTTAACAGAAGTATAAACAAAAGGCTACTTTTTTCAAACAAAGGATAAAAAGAATGCCATTTCAGATATTGAGGCCATATAAAGATTTTTAAAAATCACTCTTGATTCAAAGAAATATACAGTTTACCCTATATGCAAATGGGCAGTTTGGGGGGTACAGGGATAGGTGGTGCATTTACACTAAAATTCAAATTTGTTTTTTTTTTTTTCTTCCAAAAGAGTAAAAGACATTACATTTACAGCATTAAGGTTTACAAATGTACAACTGTACAGACGACGACAGCGTCACTACCAAAGTTAGCAAGGCTCAAAATAAATGACAAAACAAAGGTTCTTCTTTTATCCCAAAAAACTGTAAACTTACACCTACGCAATTAACTACACTTACACTACATATTTATACGAAGCAAAAAAGCATGGCTATTTGTATAATCATGCAAGCCTTAGGATGAGGCAATGGCTAAATTCCTCACCACCTATACATCTGCCTCTGATATCGCAAGAGAAAAAGTAAACCAAAGCACAACATAAAAAGAACTCACTCCCTCCCTCTGCACAGCTGTGATGATTATGACACTTGCCAGGCCACGTTCTGCTTGATCTGATTGGTCAGCAGAGATCCCTTGTCAGACTAATTTGGCCCGTCCCCTATTCCATGAAACACCCCCTTTCCTTTTATTAAACCACACCCTCTTCTCCATGGACCACCCTTGTTAAGCCCCGTCCTGGGCCAGAATTAAACAAATATTTACTTATGTACAAAAGCTGCTATACATCACAGAACTGCTTCCTTAAAGGAGAAAAAATTATACATTATAATTTATACTTATCAAGGGCAGTGTTCATCTCAAAAAACTGCTGAACTTCAACAACAAAAAAAATAATTAGAGATGAAGGTTTAAAATCATTGCTCTTATTAACAGTGTTTCATAGCACAAACTCTTGCCCTTTTAGGAGGAGAGAAAAGAAACATCAAATCTACCGAGATCCAACGGAGACCAACATGCTTTATTAGCTTGTGCGAGGGACCCATCGAAAGAGCTGTATGGAGAGGCAGCACTGATGTTCCAGCCCAGATCTACACTTCTCTCAGGAAGCACACACAGCGGCTCAGCTTTAAACAAGGTCACACACCTGACCCCACCAATGGGGATGCAAGTAAACCTGTGGATTTTCCAAAACCCAGAGCCATGAATCAATAATTCCTGTTAACAGAGGATGCCAATTCATTTCTGAACAAAAAAAAAAAAAAAAAAAACCTAAAAGAAAAGCCTTTTCAATAAGTTCATTGCTAAATAATGATCAAGTGTATCCTGTGTTTTGCAAATAGATAAATACTCATCTACTAATACAATAGTTGATGCAATTTATAATTAAGAAACAATTTTGATCCTCAACTACTTTATAAATTGCTCATAAATGAGAACTAATACATTATTTAGAGCCAGGAGTGACTTTGCGGTAAAAAAAAAAAAAAATTTTATTCAGGCACAGTGATGTCACCCCCCCTGCTCATCCAGTCTGGGGTATTCTGCAAAATGGACACCATACAATCAGGCATCGGAGATGAAGTTGGTTGGTTACAAAAAAAGCCAAACACGGTCCTAATGAATGTTGAGCAGCAGACTGAATCTGGCGGCCATTTTAGAATCTGGGCCACAGAGATTAAAGACACTGTCCGAACAGGTTGCCGCTTCAAGCCATACATGTGACCAGTACAACTATGGGGGGAATGACCTTTGACCCTACATTACTCCTCGGACCTTCGACCTCCGCTTAAGGACACTCAGTTGTAAGTGGATAAATGCAAGTATCAGTGTGTTCCTGGGACTCAATTCCTTACATTGACTCTCCGTACAGCCATTAAAACAGGACCCCTCCCTTAAAAAAAAAAGATAATAATAATAATAATAATAATAATGAGGAATTTCTCAGTTGTGCCAACTCCTCCTCATCAACTCGCATGCTGGTGCAGCAGTAAGAACGGTAAACTTTTTTCTTCTCCCATTTAAAAACTACTCATTTTTGTACACAGTTTGAATTTACAAGGTAAAAATTTACAAAATATATGACAACCAGTTTTGATACAATTTAACATCATGTACATGGCATTCTGTGCTTGAGCAGAGCTTGGTGACAGTGCGGGGGCTCCACAGAGGGGCGCTGGGAGGCTGGGGTGGGGTGTTCACTCAGGGCCAAGGGCTCGTTATCACAGCATTATTCTTAGGTTAAGTGTTTTTTTTGTAATATTTTTTGCATTTTTTTGGTAAATTCCCTGTCAGGTTGTTGGGGAAAAGAGTCGGGGTACGTGGGGCTGGTGATTTGGGGGGTGGGGTGGGATCTCCTACATCAGTCCATTGGTGGGTCCCCCGATAGGGCCCAGGTCAGAGCTGTTCTTCATGTAGTACTTCTCCAGCTTGGCCAAAATGTGCTTCCCGTAAGTGTACTTCCGCAAGGTGGCAATGTGAGGCCGGATCTGGAGAGATGGAGAGAGAGGAAGAGAGGATAAAGGGGGGGATGGTGGAAGAGGCCTTTCAGGTCTCAGTCCGCAGGGAGTGAAGCATGCCAGTCACATCTATAAAGTGTGTGTTCTGTGAATTAGCAAAACTCGCAGACCTTTGAGGTGACTGAGTGGGCACCACTGGGCTAACTCACTTATTTCAAAACAAAACATTAAAAAGGGACGTGAAACAAAACTGAAGCGTACGTGATATTAATGATAAAGTGCCAAAGCGCTTCTCATGAGAGGGAACTGTAAGTGAAGTTTGCTTTTTTGTTCGTAGGAAGCAGCTATTGTTAAGCTCCGCTAACAGTGATGTCACCGGAATGGTAGGGTGAATTTAACTTCTAAGGCAGAGCTATAAATCAGCAGTTTCCTAAGTAGATTTAACAAGCTAGCAAGAAAAGAAAAGAGTGAGAGGAGGATAGGATCATTCCATGTCAACTCAGCCACCCATGTATATGACATCTCTCAGATTTTGCTCAAACTTTGTCCAAAAATACTTTATGGTGCCAAAAAAAAAAAAATCCCAAGTTTCGTGTCAATATCTCTGTTTTCGTATGCAAATTTCTTGAAATTTGGGTGTCACGTCCCTTTTTACCCCTCAGCCGACGAAAGTCGTGGAGGGGTACTGTCGTGGCGAGTGGCGTCCATCTGTCTGTCTGTCTGTTAACTTCTCGTTTGCGGACGATAGCTGAAAAACGCCTTGGCCAAATGCTCTCATTTTCTGGTGGTATGTTGGGGGTGGTTAGAGGAAGCTCCCTATCGATTTCTGTCCCGCTGCGATAATCAATATGGCCGCCATGGCAGGGCAAGCGCAAGGCTGAGGGGTCCCGCTCACGACAGCACGCTATTTTTTTTACTTATGTGAATTGGTCATTTCATTTTGTAGCATTTTGGAAGCATCATAACTTCTCACGTAATAGTGACAGGAAGCTGAAATTTCATGTGCTGGTGCATTCTGGCTCATATATCAGGATTCTGCAGCGAAAGTCACCATGAGACATCAGATGGGTGAGAGGAGGGCCCCCAAAATCATAATTTTTTGAAGGTGGCAAGTCATTTTTCACTTTTTGGGGCTCCTGAGGATTCAGTTCAGTGAATGTTACTGTTCGAAATGTGGTTCTCCCTCATATTTAGGAACTTTCCCACCACCAAACTAAGTTTTAGGATAATAGTACCATTGGTGGGGGACTTGTGGGGATCTGAAAACCACTTCGGGCCAAAATGAGCCTTTCAGACCCTGGATTTCAGACCCTCAGATGTCCCCGTGGGCACTGGATGATGGTAATGGCATTTATACTTGACAAATATACATATTTATACATTCATTTAATGAAATAAAAACGTTATCAAACTCCTTGTATGTAACACGGCTATGACCTAATATAGTAGGAAACCAGGTTACAACATACTGTCAACAATTGGTCAAGACGTGGTTTCAGCACATACACAACATAATTATTGGGACACATGGAAGTATTCTATTTTTACCAGGAAAAAGGAATACCATTTATTCAGAATCCTTCAGGTCTTTTGTCCTACAAATTGAGGAAGAAGCAACATGATTTTTTGATAGTCATATTCCGTAATATAGTACTGGCGCTCACTATGTCCATGAATTTCAGGTGCTTCTATACAGCGGATAATATGCTGGAATGGCACCAAGCATAGAACCTGTTCCTGGTCAGATGGCCAAGAAGGGATTTACAGGCACGTTTCATGAATTTCTCAGACGTCACCATGTTGCTTCTTCCTCACGTGTATTGCATCACTTGGAATCTGTCTGTCTCTCGGGATCCTTGCAAATTTACTGTGATTGGGTTTCAGCGAATTGACACTATCCTAGCTTAAAAGTACTTGGGCCCCTATTTTAACCCTTAGCTACAGTATCTCACAAAAGTGAGTACACCCCTCACATTTCGACAATTAATTTATTATATCTTTTCAAGGGGTAACATTACAGAAATGAAACCTTAATATTTATTCTACAGCAGTCATTGTACAATATGTGTAGCAGTGTAGATTTACTAAACTGTCCAAATGACTGAACAAACAGTTACTATTTCCAAAATGGGTGGCAACAAAAGTGAGTGCACCTCACCATTAACATGCCAAAATGTGTCCACAGTGTCAATATTTAGTGTGACCACCATTGTTGTCCAGCACTGCCTTGATTCCCCTAGGCATGGAATTCACCAGAGCTGCACAGGTTGTTGCTGGGATCGTCCTCCACTCCTCCATGACAACATCACGGAGCTGGTGGATGTTGGACACCTGCTGCTCCTCCACCTTCCTCTTGAGGATGCCCCACGGGTGCTCAATGGGGTTCAGGTCTGGAGACATACTTGGCCATGCCATCACCTTCAGCTTCTTCAGGTAGGCAGTTGTCATCTTGGAGGTGTGTTTTGGGTCTTTATCAAGTTGGAAAACTACCATTTCCGAAGAGAGGGCATCATGTTCTGCTTCAGAATGTCACAGTACATGTTGGAATCCATTATTCCATTAATGAAGCGCAGCTCCCCAGGACCAGAAGCACTCATGCAGCCCCAGACCATGATGCTGCCACCACCATGTTTGACTGTAGGCAGTACACTCGTCTTGGTACTCCTCACCAGGGCGCCGCCACACATGCTGGACACCATCTGAGCCGAACAAGTTTATCTTGGTCTCGTCAGACCACAGAACATGGTTCCAGTAGTTCATGTTCTTGGACTGGTTGTCTTCAGCAAACTGTTTTCGGGCTTTCTTGTGGGCTAGCTTCAGAAGAGGCTTCCGTCTTAGCCGACGGCCATGCAAACCGTCTTGGTGCAGTGCACGTCGTATGGTCTGAGCACTGACAGGCTGTTCTCCCACTGCTGCAACCTCGTTAGCAATGCTGCCAGCACTCCTGCATCTGTTTTCTGAAGCCAACTTGTGCACCTGACGCAGAGCACGAGGACTCAACCTCTTTGGTCGACCCTTACAAGGCCTGTTCCGAGCAGAAACCGTCTTGGAAAACCGCTGCATAACACTGGCCACTGTGCTGTAGCTCAGTTTCATGGTTTCACTGATCTTCTTGTATCTTAGACCATCTTTGTGGAGAGCAACAATTCTCTTTTTCAGATCCTCAGGGAGATATTTCCCATGAGGTGCCATGTTGACCATCCAGTGACCAGAATGAGAGCATTGCACCCAAAGCACCACAATTTAAACCTTCAACACACGTGACACAACCTCATATGGCCCAGTCGAACAGACAAAAGCATGAACATGATGAAAAAGACACGTTTCATTGCTTGGTTGACCATTACCAATTGGGGTGTGTATTCTCTTTTGTTGCCACCCATTTTGGAAATAATGACTGTTTGTTCAGTTATTTGGACAGTACAGTAAATCTACACTGCTACACATATTGTACAATGACTACTCTAGAATTTATTCAAGTCTCATTCCTGTAACATTGTCCCTTGAAAAGAAATGTGAGGGGTGTACTCACTTTTGTGAGATACTGTATATCTCATTTGGTAGGAATCATAAACAACATAATTTATTGAGACACATGGTAGTAAACTTTTGATGCATTATCTTGCATGGAGTGATCAACCTTAACCATGCTGACAGCATGTTGTAACCTGGTTTCCCACTACATTAGGTCATAGTTGTGTTATGGTGTGCAAGGGGTTAAAGTCCCTTTTTGCATAATTTTGGATGCTTACCTCAGGTTTTCATTGATGAACACCTGTATTAATATAATTACAACAGATTTTAGGCAGTTTAGTCCACTCTTTTCATGTAATCCTGTTTGATCTAGTTTCTAGACTTAGAAATTTCTGCCGAAAAAGGGTCCCAGAATGCACCCACGCAGTAACTCAGACAGTGACATTTGCGTTTATAAGGATTATTAAAATGATCACTCTGAAGACACACAACACATTCAGATGGGCAGTTCCCATTATGATAAGAGGAGAAATTAACTAAAATTTACATGCAAAATAGGGCAGAATATATGTAGCATTATTCAATATGTTGTATAGCCTATATGTAGCTAATATTTATTATTGCAAAGATAGCCTGATATAGGACAAACGGACTGCACTGCAGGCCATTCCACAAGCTAATAATAACATTAACCAGTTAATTCTATTATTCATTAAACGCTGCCTTTGTAAATAAAACATATTTTGAATTTTGAATTTATTTCTATTCACCCCAAGTCATGAATGGATCAGTTTAAATCACTAGCTAGCAAACTTAGCACTGTTAAGTTCTTACCAGTGCACCTTCAGTTAGATACTGTCTAACTGTAGACTGCTTGATAACTTAAACGCCCAAAATAAGTGATTTCCATTCAAAAACCGCAATTTGATTTAAAGCCCGTTATACCAGTTTCGACAGCTGCATGTCAGGTTTCTGCTTAATGTGTGCCACCAACCATGACAAGGCGAAATTGATAAATGACCTAAAAGAAAAAACGTGTTTGTATTGATTTGACACTCAAGAAATAGAATAATGGCAAAAATGAAAAACTGACATTAAGTAGACGCGCGTCACACGCCGCCAGCGGGCGTTGGACTCGAGCCTGTAGGCTAAAGGCTACCAGCAGGCCCCATGAGCCACTGGCTTCCCTCAAGTAAAGAGCAGAGTCCACTGGAAAAGCTGTAACTAGCAATAATGTGAGAGGGCAGCATACAAACTGAAGCTGAGGGCTGATATTGAGTTCGGGCCGAATCAACACGCAAGGCCACAGCGAATGATAAACAGCTTAATAACCCAAAGCAGCGGAAGGAACCTCGTTCTGGCAGCGTGGGGGGTGAACATTGCCAATTATCAGCAGGTGAATTCTCAGAACACAGCGCCCGCACAACAACACATTTAAGTAAATTATGCAGCAGGGTGACTCAGGAGACTGAGTGTGAGTCTCAGCTGGCGAGATTTTAACTCGGAGGGAATATTCACAGCTGAGCCAAGGCGCAAAGGTAACGGCATAAAGCAAACATTTCTCTCCACTGGCTTCAGTGGCTGGTGATTCCCAAAATTCACAAGAAAATTACAGTCTTTCCACCAGTACAACCTTTTCCATGAGATATTCAGTATGAAAAACAAGAGGAAAGTCACCAGCAAGGCAGCAGGTAAGATCAGCCAAACTAAGGTAGCCCACCATAGACACAAAATTTACCCATAAATAACACAGCACTCTGCAGACTACTCATGTTAATTTTACTAAAAAAAAAACAAAAAAAACAAATAGGATTATGTCGCAAACCCAATATGATCTTACCCCAGCCAAATCCGATAAGATTTTTGCTAAAATGAAAATAATATAGAAAAATGACTTAAGTCCAGAGTGCCATACTGCAGTGGTTCTCAGCATTGGTCCAGAGGGCTGACTGCGTATGTTGGTTTTTATTCCAACCATTATTACCATCAAATGATTTTAATGAACTGTTAATTTGTCTTAATGAGATGCACTTTATGTTTGGGGCAGTTATTCACTCAATTAGGCCACAGTTTCACAGATATATCCATGCATGATGAAGAATAAAAGACCCTTGGACATATTTTTGTGCTTTCATTCTATATTGCAATTAATTTCAAGTAACACTTTTAATCAGATCAAATTAGTCACTGAGAAAATCTGTAAGCTGCAAATGAGGTTGCAGAACATAAGCGTTTCAATTTCATTTCAAAATACTTGGCGAGAACTTCACATAAACAAAACAAAACAAATCGGACATTTTACTATACGCTTGCGTGACAAACTGTTAGTTTTCGCAATCATACATTTAGCTTTCACCAGTTAGGAACTGAATAATTCTTTGATTTGATCAAGTACACGCTTTCCTACTTTGCAGTTACGTCCAATGTATCTCGATGTGGATAAAGAATTTTTACTTTTGATGGCATGCTTGGATACTTCTATCAATATGTGGCTTCAGAGGGTAAATAACTAATAAACATGAAATTCACCCAAGTACACCAAATTGCTATTAAATGATTGCAGTTGTGCAACAAAGACCAGCACATACATTGAGGGGGTCTGAGACTGATGTTCAGAACCACTGCCATGCAGGACACTTATGGGGGTTAGAGGCTAAGGCTGCGGGGGGGTGCGTGTGTGTGTGTGTGTGTGTGTGTGTGTCTGCACTACCTTGTGCATGATAATCTTGCGCTGGGCTGGCTCGGCCATGTCAATCATCTTCTGCACCACGTAGTTGGCGTACTGATCCTTCATCATGGTGTAGAGGGCGCTATGGGGGCCATCGTTCTGGCAGCACACCTCGTCAATCAGCAGGGCGCGCTCCGCCCGCGAGGAGTGCGTTACGCACTTCTCCACCACGTTGCTGGAGAGGAGAGGAGGAGGGTAGGGGTGTCAGGAGGAGAAATGTCCTGCTGTGCGAGCCCTCAGCCAGCTTTCAGTCACATGACCAACTTTCCGCCTGAAGTAGGGGATCTCTACCTTTCCAGAAGGGTGAGGGCTTTAGTCCCAGCCAGGAAGTTACACACTCTTTATCCTTCTATAACTGTAATTGGCGGGGCCTCTGTCTGTATGTATGTCTGTTTGTCCAAGGCTGCAAGGCACAGCACTGCTCTAATCCACTCAGAGGTCAGGCATAAGTTTGGTTGCACCAGTTATCTCTAGAATTTATTGTTATTTATGATGTAATCATTTTTGAAAATTTGCATTAAGCTACCGGGCGGTTTTGCCAATGTTCAGGCCTACCAAAGAAAACGGCCAAGCTGTAACAAAAGTTTGTCAGATGTCTACCTTTTTCAAATAATGAGCAACACATATCAAAAACATGCCACATTACTGCAAAACTTATGCGTGAGTGCGTATGCGCAATTGGTTCGTCTCTGGGTTTGTTACAGGTCACGCGATTTATGAGTTTGGTTCTGGTGAAAATGTATCAACTTTAAAGTGTGGTGCGAAGTTTTGCAGGAATGTGGCATGTTTTTGATTTCGTGTTGCTGGTTATTTGAAAAAGGTAGACATCTGAGAAACCTTTGTTACAGCTTGGCCGTTTTCTTTGGTAGGCCTGATTCTGACGCCCAGGGAAGATGCATTTGCGGGATGCTGAGGAAGGCATAGCTGGCTAGCAACCTGTAGTCTGCGGCAAAGGCGAGTAGCTCGCCATGCCATGTGTTCTAGTTTTACTTATCAAGGTCTTCAGCAAAGACTCAAAGGGCTGATTAGCAGAATCAGGTGTGCAACTGCTCTGATGGAATGGAACCCTGTGTTACCCAGGGAGTGTTACCTCTCTAATATACGCATTACCCAGGATACATGACCTCACAAATGGGCGCACTGCCCAGGGCACACTCCCTCACAAACTTGGGCACAACACCTAAAATGTCTGCATTATCCACAGCACATTACCTCACAATCTTGTGCATTTCCCAGAGTGTATTATCTCATAAACGTGCGTTGCCAAGAACACATTACCTCACAAACGTGTGTTACATGGGACACACTACCTCACAAACCTGTTACCCAGGGCACCTTATCCCAAAATGTGAGTTACGTACCAAGGGCACAATACCTCATAAACGCGTTTGATACACGGGGCACATTACCTTGGAAACTTGTGTGTTACCCAGCGAAAATTACCTCAAACTTATGTTACCCAGGGCATATTACCTCAGAACTATGAGTGTTACCCAAGACTCATTACAACGTGCATTAGCCAGGGCGCATTACCTCGCAAATTTGTGTTGACTGAGGGCCAGGACCTTCCCTCTGATCTCAGCCACAATTTTGCTCTTATCCTCAGAACGGCCATGTTCCAGAACATGCTGGATCACATAATTTCCATACTGGTCCTGTGGAAATGAGGTGGTGAAAACAGAATGTGTTTGTGTTCATCTGCGGACAGATTACATAAAGAACAACAGAGTTGGACAAAATCCCATGCACTCTCTCAGACATACGACAACAAAAAAAAGTATCACATTAATTTTGTCCCCATAAAATATATGCATGCAGAGGGTGATCACGTTAATTTCAGATTCATTTTGCTCCAACACCACAAACATTTGGGTCATTGGACAGCGACCCTGCTGACAAAAATCGATCCACTCATTTAACCCAACTCAAAAAAAAAAAAAAAAAAACCCAACATTTTCAATGCCCATGTATGTGGTTTTTCCATTTTGCTGCATTTCTTCTATTAAAAGCAACAGATGAAAAATAATTCCGCAGTATTTGTCCAATCCAGCTACCTTACAGATACAGAGTAATATACACCTAATGCTTAGAGCAGCAGGTATCAACCACTGTAGAGGCATATTAACACTTTACCAAGCAGCGCGTCCGCATGGACTTAAAGAAATCTCAGTTTATATACACAGAAGTTCTATTTTCTTTTGAAGGAGGAGACCGCACTTCAGCAAAGTATATTTCTGCGGAAAGTAGAATTCTTGAAGTGTCTAAAACGCATATTTTAATTTGATAATAATCCAGTGCGGCACATTTTTAAACCAGTGAGTCTTCAGATTTGCTTCAATATCAGGGGGCAGACATTTTTACTCGGGGAATCTTCTGATTTTGAATTTGATCTTCGGAAACCTCACCTTTAATACATGCTTAAAAACCTAAACCTCTCGCAGTTTACATCTCCCGATTAGCCACAGTTGCTCAGACTAATTGGTAAAAACTGACGACAGTCTAATTTTCTTTTGATAAAATTGTTATGCATTGCATCACAAAATTATGGGGCCCCTTCTTCTGCGCATAAATGACGATGTAAAATTTCAATACGTCTTTATTATTTCAGCGCTTGTGTTGCTCGTTAAGCCAGGGTTTTTCCAGCACAGAGAATTTGGTGGCGGCCGCCACCGCCTAATTTCTTACCGCCACCAGCTCCCAACGCAATTTTCTGTATCGCATTCTCATTTGCGTGCGCCGAAAAAAAAAAAAAAAAAACCATGCGGAATTTGCGTAATATTACTGCCATGCTCCCGTATGTGAAGTATGTGTAGCCCTCCCTCCAGCTAAACAAAATAAGAAGTATGTAATAACCCGCCCCCACAACAAAATGAGAAGCACTTATCCCCCCCGCTCAACAAAATAAAAAGGGAACTGAGAAGCATTTACCCCCCGCTCAACAAAATTAATGGCATCAACAACACCTCCCCCAGCTCAACAATATTTTGAGTGCATGAGCCTATGACCGAATACCACCACCAGCTCATTCTGAGCCAGGAAAAACCCTGTAAGCAGCACAGATTTGCGTAAATTAGTTTGTGAGGCTGCGATAATCCATTCTTTATTCTGAATGTTGTCACGGCTAAAGGGCACAGTAAGGTTGCACAGCTGTGTGACAATCCTAAGGACGGCAAAAATAAATGCTGCAAAGTCAACAAAAGTTTGGTATTCACAATGCCATATCAATTATATAAATGAAGGCAATAGGAATTAACCTTTTCATTATCGTTTCTAATTATACGTCATGTATTGGTCTTGGTCGCTCAGTCAATAAATTGTTTAATTATTAATCAGGCCAGCTTAAATAAAAACAGCTTGTGGGCAGCCAAGCTGTAAGGGGAGAGCTTACTGAAGGCCCCCTGAACAGCTCCATGGCCCGGATGAAAGGAAAGAACAACTGATGTCACGAAAGTGAATAACTGACGCCACAAGCACCGCGGCACTGGCGTTTGATGTGCACTCACCCACTATATAGGGCGCTATGTAGTGAATGTTCTACATTGAAAACAATATAAAGAGAGTGAGTGAGTGAGTGGACAAGTGTGCATTCCGAACGCAGCCTTAGATTCCCTAAGTAAAAATGTCTGCCCCCTGATATTGACGCTGATTTGAAGTCTCACCGGCTTTAAAATCCGTCACACTGGATCATTACCAAATTAAAATTTATAAAACAATGCGTTTCAGACACTTCAAGAATTCGACTTTCCACTGAAATATACAACCCCAATTCCAAAATATTTGGGACAAAGAGTAAATTGTGAATAAAATCAAAATGCAATGACTTTCAGATCACATGAGCCAATATGTTATTTACAATAGAACAAAGATAACATTTCAAATGCTGAAACTGAGACATTTTACATTTTATCCACAAAATGAGCTTATGTAAAATTTTCTGGCTGCAACAGGTCTCAAAGAAGTTGGGACACAGGCAAAAAAGGGCTGAAAAAGCAATTAATATATAAGAATATCAGCTGAAAGAACATTTAGCAAGTATTTAAGTTAACTGGCATCAGGTGTGTTACTTGATATAAAAGGGATGTCTTAGAGAAGCTGAGTCTCTCCGAAGTAAAGATGGCCAGAGGCTCTCCAACCTGTTAAGGCTCGCGTAAAGAAATTGTGGAATACTTTAAAACAATGTTCCTCAACGTCAAATTGCAAAGGTTTTGAAGGTCTCATCATTGACAGTGCATAACATCATCAAAAGATTCAGAGAAACTGGAATAATCTCTGTGCGTAAGAGACAAGGCTGAAGACCTTTACTGGATGCCCGTGATCTTCGGGCCCTCAGAAGCCACAGCATCACTCACCGGTATGATTCTGTCATTGACATTACTAAATGGGCCAGGACTACTTCAAGAAACCACTGTCTGTAAACACAGTCCACTGTGCCATCCACAGATGCCACCTTAATCTCTATCATGCAAAAAGGAAGCCATTGTTGAGCATGATCCAGAAGCGCAGCCATGTTCTGTGGGCCAAGGCTCATTTAAAATGGACTGTAGCAAAGTGGCAAAGTGTCCTGTGGTCAGACGAGTCCAAATTTGACATTCTTGTTGGAAATCATGCGCGTCGTGTCCTCCGGGCTAAAGAGGACAAAAACCACCCCTCCTGTTTTCAGCATTCAGTTCAAAAGCCAGCATCTCTGATGGTATGGGGATGCATTAGTGCATATGGTGTGGGACACATGTTTTAAAAAGCACCATGAATGCTAAAAGGTATATAAAGGTTTTAGAGCAACATAAGCTCCCCTCCAGATGACATCTATTCCAGGGAAGGCCTTGTGTATTTCAGCAGGGCAATGCAAAACCACATACTGCAGCTATTACAACAGCATGGCTTCGTAGTAGGAGAGTCCGTGTGCTGAACTGGCCTGCCTGCAGTCCTGACCTTTCACTGATTGAGAACATTTGGCGCATAATTAAACGAAAAGTCCGTCAAAGGAGACCCAAAACTCTCCAGCAGCTGGAAGCCTGTATTAAACAAGAGTGGGATCAAACTCCAATGGCTCAACTCAAGAAACTTGTCTCCTCAATGCCCAGACGCCTCCACTCTGTGTTAAAAAGAAGAAGGGATGCTACATCATGGTAAACAGGTCCCTGTCCCAACTTTTTTGAGACCTGTAGCAGCTATCAAATTTGAAATGAGCTCATTTTGTGGATAAAATTGTAAAATTTCTCAGTTTCAACATTTGCTATGTCATCTCTGTTCTATTGTGAATGAAATACTGGCTGGTGTGACTTGAAAGTCATTGCGTTTTGATTTTATTTACAATTTACACTTTGTCCCAACTACTTTGGAATTGGGGTTGTACTTTGCCGAGGTGCGGTCTCCTCCTTTCAATATAATTTTATGTAGTGGAAATAAATGCATGAAGCTGTTCACCATGAAGAGGTGAATGTTGAGATTTGGAGTGAGTTAACAGTGCTCTCGAACAGATTTTGTTTGAATGATTAAACAGTTAAATGTGCATTTCCAGTGCAAAGGTTAAGATCCAGGAAAAACTTTATTGAACCCTAAGGTGTAGGCTCATTAACGATTTTACACCCCATCCTAAATAACTAGCAGCAAAAGGCACTGTGTGTCACCCAGGGACCAACTTCAGCTTTACCAGAGCCTTGTTAGGGCACTGGTAGGAGTGTTCTGGAGATGCAAGTCTTCATTCTTGGCTTAATTGCAACTGCGGTTTCTTTAACATCATTTATAAATATCGAAAGCATCCACATTCATCAGTCTGTTCAATCATACAATGTATCTGCTCCTGCTTTAGCTAAGTCCAAAATAACCTCATTATATCCATGTCAAATTAATCTGTTTCCTGTAGGCTAGTTATTTAATCTTATTTAATCAACAAAGCCACGACGTAAACTGAAACATCACTCGCCTCTCCGTCAAACACAAACATGCAACGGCATGCTAGAAGTCACAGATGCACAAATGCTATGAAGGTTCATGCCATTCTTAAAAGGTTTGTCTGAACTGGATGAGACAGTAGCGTTCAAAGCTAAACACTGCACAACTCAACCACAGGGGGGCGCCGGCACAAGACTAATGCATGGGACCAGCAAAGCCGTAGAGAAGACCAAGAGAGAAAATGAGTGGAGGACACTGATCAACTGACAGCCAAAGGTTTGTGGTTAAGAGAAAATTATTTTTGGAAAATGAAACACTGGACTGCACTTTTATCATCAATACTCAAAATACCATCTAAAGCGTTGCAAGATTTGGAAGAGCATTTTCTTTCTGTTTGCCACAACAACATAGACGGGTGGAAAGAAAAATTGACTTGGATGGATTTGACATGATGGATGAAAAATGAAATGGAAATGTCAGATTTTTATGACTACCCTACTGTTGCTACATTAAAAGAAAGTACAGCTGAAGTAAAAAGGACCAAAGCAACAAAAAAAGTTTTGTAAGAGTAATATTTTTGGACACTGGGACAAGACATTACGAAACAATAATCAGGATAAATAAATTGCTAAAATCATTCCCATCAAGTTTAAGTGACTACTGCCTCCTCATACAGGGGCAGTGACAATGACAATGTTGAAATCCATTTACAATCAGATGCAACTCTGGGTTAGATCGCGATCACATTCGTCACCCGAATTCCGTCAGCATCGCCTATCCGATGGACAGAGAGCAATAAACAGATGAATAGGGGCCACTGCTGCCTTCATGTGCTAGTCAAAGCTCCTCTTCAGAGTCCGGAAGTCGTAGTTACGACATGTCAAGCATTTAAACGCCGTTAAGTGGGAAAATGGATCCCCAATGGAACCATGTTTTTTTTTTTCTTCTGTCTAACCAAGTTCAAAAATGGTGGCTTGCTACAGCTAGCACAATATGTGACAACTGACATGAAATTTAAAATACAAACTATTAAATACTACCAAAAATATTTCAGCCAAGAGGCAACAATATGAGTCTCACTGATAACTATATAGTTTTCTTAGCTACTTTGCTAAAACTTGGGAGATCAGGTAACAGAAAACCCTGGGTTTCCCATTGGTAATTGCGACTTAGTAATGCCGTTCATGTGCGCACAGTTCGTAAATACGATGTTTCCGACAGCACATGAAGACAGCATATGTTGTTGTTTCAGACGGCGCAATGCTCTTTGTAGAGTTTCTATGCATCAAGCACTGAGAGCAGATTGATCAAGAGGAAGGAGGCGGAGACTGGGAGGAGACATCCGCATGGAGGCGGGGTTAGGGGCAGGGTAAAGGGTAGGGGTGGGGAAGGGGGCGGGTTCTGACCTTGAAGAGCGCATCGCTTGACACTGTATAAAATGTTTTGGGTGTCATCTCCAATGAAACTCCTTGATATTTCTAGATGAAATAAGGGGGGGTGGATTTCATGACAGCAAATACTCCATTAGCCTTCTCAAATTATTCTGCAGCATGGATATACTTTATCACTTCCATATGGGGAATATAGATCAAATCAAGTAGCAAAACATTGAACATGGAGAAACAAAATAAAATGAACAAACATGCAAGCGTGCAAATAGGCTCTATACGTACATTGCTTAATATCACTCTTAAAACCTTCAGTGCAACCAGTTCTACTGTGACCATAGTACTTTCAAAAACTTATATCAAGGCATGCATTAAAATATCATTATCAAAATTTAATTTACCAATCATACGGAACATATCTAGAATTAGCATTTGGCATTTAGAAAAGCATGCTTCAAACACATCATCTTAAAACATCAGTCTAATGATTGAAGCAGTTTGAGCATTGCGATGAGGACTGACTGAAACAGAATTTCTTCTGAAGACAGTTTTGAGTGCATGTTCAGGCACCAGGCAGTTCCCCAACATCATACGGGATCAAATAAATCTGACAGGTGCCATGTTCTCAGATATCAAAGGAGATATTTCTCATACACACTAAAATACATATATCAGTTATATGTCATGTTCATTGAGTTTGTCTCACCTAATTTTCCTGGAAAATACAAGACCACTCTGGTACAGGAATATTTTTTCGAGATAAATATGCATGTACATGATTACAATAAGTACATGATTAAACACAATCATTAGAATCTGGTTACTATAAAAATCTTTGTAATACGCCATGTTATGAGGAGGACATGTGAAGTTAAGTGTGTTATGGAAGGCACTGTAAAACCATTATTGATAAATCTGGTCTGATGGCCGAACTGCCTGTAAGGAATCTAACAGCACTGCTAATCTGCGCTGTGGGGTGCCTGGCACAAGCCCCTTTCCTGGCTGTGCACCCTAGGTGTGATGCTGGGGAGAGAGCACTAGGCCGGGAGTGCAGCCAGGGGCTGGAGAGGTGGCAGATACCTGCACAAGCTGCTCTGTGTGCTGGTGTAACTCCTCCAGGATGGGCAGGGTCTGCTCCGGGGTGCAGTGTTCCAGGATACGCTGGATTACCCGGCAGCCGTACGGGTGGGTCGACAGCACAAACACCTGAGCGAAGGGAGGGAACATTTTAAGTTTAAGGTTTTTGCACTAAAGTGATTCATATCAATTATTCAGCTGCTGAATAGCACGTTGCCAATTAATTCATTCAAAATGTATGTTCCATTACAAGCTGATAAGGGATTTTTGGGAAAAAACAATAGCTGTGTTTCCATCCATTTTCAAGTGAATTTTACGCAACCTTTTGAAATGTCGGGGAAAAAAAAAAAAAAAAGCAATTTAGGTGCATTTCAATCAACTATTTTGGAGAGAATTAACTAGGCCACACAACAGACGAGCGAAGCATGAGCTGCATTACGCACTGCTGAAATGGAGTATAAGAAACAGATTGTTCATGTGAGTTACTATTCTGCTATGTCAGAACTAATACGACTAAGGTGTTCGCATCTTCCATTTAGCCCACCAAACTTTTTCCAAAAAGGGGGGGAAAAAAAAAAAAAAAAAAAAAAACACCTCAAGGCAGCAGCAGCAAAAAAAAAAAAACTTGTTTCACAAAATTCTTTCAAATTATGCCGTTTCCAAGAACAACAGATGTGCAGAACAGATATTTTGAGGACCAGCTTCATCACAACTGAAGTAGTTTTCATTCGTCCCAGCTCATTACATAATTTTGATATTACCACAGGTACATAATACTTTTGAGAAAATTTCATTGCCCTAAGGCATGGGGCGGGCGGGGGGGGGAAAAAAAAAAAATCGCTCAGCGTGACGTCACGCTGTTAATATTAAGCCAAGCTGAATACCAAGTCTAACATTAGTTAAATTGGTATGGCTTAGCGCGGTAGCGAGCTAAGTGAGTACCACTCTCCTAACTGAGCTACCGTTACTTAGCTAGCTAGCATGCACGCAAGACCATTCCACAGGCATCATGTAACCATAGTTTGTTAGCTAGCTAGCGAATCATAAGCTAGCTACTCAGTTGCCTGTGAATTTAGAAACCTTTGCTAGTTCAAACGCGAATGTCTGTGACTCACTGAGTAGCAGAGTGATGGAGTTAGCTCAATGTTGACATATAGTGGAATTACCATTAAGGTAACAACAAAAATTATGTTTGTTTTCTCTTAAATTATGCAATTCAATTATGTGATAAACAGAATCGCTGAGTATATTATTTTGGGTTTGTGGCTCGCTACTCGCAACAAACCCAAAATTTACTTGTTTCATAATTTTCATGTGAGACAACCACTTGTGTAAGATTAAGATGGAAAAAATGTCTAGAATCGCGTAAAAACGCAAAAATGGCGTGTCAGTGATTCAAACTGCGATATTTCAATTCAACTGGGATGACTGACCGGCCCTCTAGCGAGCGTTCGTTGAACCACGCCACGCATGTGCAAATATTTAAACAGTCTTCAGTTAAAAAGCGTTTCCGCCAGTTTCATTCTTCAAGGGATATTTCAACATTTTGGAAAATTGGCCTATTGCCATAATCCCTATAGTCATATGAGTAGGTACATTAAATTTAGTTATCCGTGCCTGTTGTTTTGAGATTTTGGGGGGGGGGGGGGGCCCGAGCTGCTCAGTGAACATAACAAAAGTGAATGGTAGAGGTCCCTCGCTCCTTCAAAACTCATCAAATACACAATCCAACAGCTCCAAAACGCTCTTGTGGACAAGTTGTGACCTGCACATTCACCACGCTATGAAACAATGTATAATTGTGTGACATTACGACACATGAAGCAAATACTCGGAACTACTTTCTTATTCGAACAAAGTGTTGTTTTGAGTTCCGGAGTAGCTGCAGAAACACATGCTTTTGAAATCACTCCGCCCAGCCGGTATGTCTGGAATGTAGTTCCGGTTATGCATTTGCCTTGAAAATAACTCTGTCTCGTAATTACGTTTTTATTTTATAGCGTGGTGAATGTGCAGGTCACAACTTTTCCATGAGAGCATTTTGGAGCTGTACGATTGTGTATTTTGGATTGTGTATTTGATGAGTTTTGAAGGAGCGAGGGACCTGTACCCTTCACTTTCGTTATGTTCGCTGAGCAGCTCGCATCTCCCTCCCCTGAATCTCAAAACAACGGGCACAGAGAACTAAAGGTTATGTAACTACTCAAATAACTATAGGGATTATGGCAATAGGCCAATATGCCAATATGTTGAAATATCCCTTTAAAAAAAAAAAAAAAACTGCCCCCCTGCCTCACTTTTTTTTGCAGAAAAGGATAATCACCAACTTTTTTGTTTTTATATGGCCTAAGCTTATGTGAGACAAAGCAGAACTGAACAAATACTATCCCAAATTTATTAATTAAATCTCTAAAATTTAAATTTACTAAGCATTTTGCTTCAGACATAACTATTGTGTTTTATATAGCATTTTATATATTTATTTATTTACTTTACTATGTTGATAAGACAAAAACACAGTATTCTGAATAATGAAGTTAAGAAATACCGTGAGTAGTGAGTGCAACGTTAACCACGGTAGGTAGCAGTCCTTGCTGCGCTTTTCAGATTGGCCAGTTGCTATTTGCCTGTCTAGCACACAGCGCTCCGTTTCGAGGTAGTTGATAAGCTGACCAAAGTGCTCGCCTCCAACAATGCTTATTGGCAGCATGTCTGGCTCAATCATTTCAAAGATCCTCTGAGTGACTTCCCCAACATGGAGCGAGTAACATCTCCTTGCTGGTCCCAGCTAAAATGAGGTGGGGGTCATTCGTTGTGTGTCGTTTGCCTAGGCCTGATGAACCACATGCTTTTTCTTTTTTAATGTGCAACAAAATGCTGTGGGTGCTGCCACTGTATTTTAGCACCTTATCGCATCTTTCCTGGAAAATTATCCCAAACCGAGCTTCTTGTTCTCTTCAGTTCACTCGGCTGTTTCTTACCAGCGGCAAGTATTCTTCAGACGACAGAAGCCTATGTAACATCATTAGACATCACTCATTTGCTTACATCTCATAGGTTCACCAACATCTCCACATATTCACCTTTGTACAACAAATACAAAATATTATTTAAAAAAAAGGTAGTTAACTGTTTAACCATTTTTAATATTTGGTAAATTTGAAACGACTGATCAGCCGGCTAACCGGATATCTGAACACATCCCAACCATCAATCTTTTCTAATGTGATACTTCAGAATGCACATGAATATATGCTTATGGAAACACGGCTAGTGTCCCGTTCTTTGGCTCAGCACTTAATTGATCAAAGTCGAAGTTTTTACACTTAACTCATCTCACATGGTTCCCGGTTAAAAAATGGTTGGTGAAAACAAAGACCAGCCAAGTCTCAACAGGGTTGGTACATGCTTTTTAAAATTTCAAAAATGCAACATCTTTAAGCCCCATTATTGAGTGAAAACATGATGGGGGCAGGACAATGTCGCACTTAGTTTTGCAGAAGTTTTCAAATTTAAAATCCAAATGCCGATGGTGTCGGCTCTGGCAGTGGTTAGTGCGGTATGAAGCGCGAGCTCAGTAAGGAGGTACCCACCTGGCCTTTGAAGGCGTCGATGATGAACTGCAGGGCCTGAGGCTGAACACATTCGATACACTTCTGCACCACGTGATTCCCATTCTGGTCCTTCACACACTTCAGAACATGGCCGTCCAGCTCCCTCACCATGTCACTCTGAGCAGGGCAGCGAGGCAGGCGTCAGACTCAGACACGCACTCATTCATTTTACTTCCTCCATCCGCCTTGTCATTACTTCATTCATTCACTCATTCTCCCAAACTCATCCACCCCTCCATTAATTTACTCATCTGTTTGTATGTTCATTAATCCATTTATCAACTAATTTATTGATCAATTTATCCAATCACTCATTCATAATACAACCGTGTGCATTCAATCATCTGTTCATGCATTCATCTGTCCATTAATTTATTCATCAATCCATCCATTTGCTCTATAATTGATACAAGACTCCTCACTCTGTTTACTCATTCTTTCCTTCAATAATTCATCCACTCATTCGTTCACCAACACACCACCATAGAGTGGTCGCACTTTCAGGACACACTTGTGCAGGGCAGTGCAATGTTTAAAGGTATCAATTTTTAATAGAAACCCTGCGTCAAATTCTGAAGCAGTAACTCTCAGCAGAAAAGAAAAATCTCAACCTTACTAATCCCAGCAGGTCTGTGGGGAGGGTAAAGATTTAGGGAAGGCGAGGGGTAAAAATGCTGTAATGATTCTCAAAGGAGGGGGAAAAATTTCCAGCATTTATTTTCATTATGTTGTTGCCTAACCCCAGACAGGGCATTTGTCACACAATATATAGTATAAAGTCACTGGGCAGTCACAGCTGAAGTTGTTTAAAAACATAGTGCACCTCTCAGCTACTGCAGGCTCTCTCCCAGATTGCCTAATTTTACTTTTTTTGCTGAGGTCAAAAAGCAGAAATGTCATTGAAAAGTATGGCCCAGCTCCCTTGGAAATGGCCAGAAAAAATAGCCCCTCTCGGAAAAACAAACATCGCAGCCTGGAGTGAGCGCGCTCAAGCAGCTAACAAGGCGAAAGGAGGGCGCTAACTTACAATTACCTGCTGGTCGGAGGAGATGGACTCCAGCGCCTTCTGGATCACGCGGCAGCCGTACATCTGCAGGGCCAGCGGCAGCACGTGGCCGCGGATTCGGGTGGCCAAGGCCAGCTTCTGATCCATACTGCCAAACTGCAGGCACACAGAGGGGCGAGACACTGAGGACGGCTCAGGTGAGAGGCGGAGAGACCGGCGAGCAGGCAGGATGAGCAAGAGCAATGGAGAGAATTATACAGACTCACAGCTGAGCAGCAAACACACGTCACACACAAAGGCCTGTAAGTATTCAAACATCAACCTTTTAAAAGGGATGTCCTTCCCATAGTTCAACACCAAACATATCCCAGCACCTCCAAAAAACAAAGAATTACACAATATCTTATGGGCTGCATATTAACTTAACTACACATGGCTGCAGAAGGAAGTGATGCGAGCTCTGAAGTGACGAAGACACAAAACAATGAAAGAGAGCTTCCTTCCACGCTTCGCACTCATGTTTAAAATCAAAACATCAAAAAACAAGTATTACTGTGCAAAATGTGGGACCCACAGCAAATTACCAAACCATGATGTCTAACCAGCTCAGACTGTCAAACAAACTGCGTACAGTTAATTTTGACAAACAGCAGCTGCTACCCTACATGACCCACCTAAAATTACAAAATGCCAGATAAAAACACCCTCTCTTGGAGACCCAACAAACACACCACTGACTGTGAGGAACCAACTACCACATATCGGCCACAAGCTTTGCCAACAGAGTCAGGCGCAGAATTGTCCAGAACAAAACTGTCCAGGGTAACACAGCCCGACAGGCCAAGGCGCTGGGCAGAAGTGAACAGACACAGCAGGCCACAGCATTATGGTCGTGACTACACATGATCATTTTATAATATTTAGAAGGTGAAAATCCAAAGTAGCTACACTATATGCTCTTAACAGCTCAAAATACAGGGAACATGAGCAGAAGCATCCCAGGCCAAAGCTGAAGAGCATCGCTGCAGGCCGGGCTGCTGGGCTGGTCTCACCTCGAAGAACTTCTGGATGACGTAGTTGCCGAAGACGTCGGTCATCAGCTGGTAAGCGGCCTGCAGGATCTCGCTGAAGACCATCTGGCGCTCAGGAAGCGTGGCCCTCTCCAGCTTCTGCTGGATGAACCTGAGGGAGCGGCATCAGGGCAAGGGTAAGAGCCAATCAGAGGAGATTCCATTCAACAGGGTTTCACTGAGAGCATTCCGACTCAGCAGCAGAAACACGACGCCTCGAACAAATTTGAATATGTACATCCATATGTGCCTCCCCACTAAATTTCACATTGATCCCCTTCAGTGGTCTGACAGAAGATCACAGTTAACACAGATGCCGACACCACCGCGTGATCCCATAAGCTCCGTTTGGTCTGATGGACCAAACGACCTAAAAAAGGGACTAAAAACAAACTATCAATTTTTTTTTTGGTAACAGGTTATCAGATTTATATGGCGAGTCCTCATTTTTTCCCCGGGTACTCGTACATACTCCTATTGCGAGCGCGCACACACACACAGGTAAAACTGTGAAAGTCTGACGTGCTTAAATAACTTTGGTGACAGATGAAATCCCAATAAGCAAAATTTGAATTGTATTAATACATGCTAACATTTAATTTCTGCATACCCATCAATTTGAAAAAGAAATCTTAATTTTTTTTCTTGAATGCGTAGGCTATATAGCCTATGCAATGAACACAATAACCGTTACATTTATTTCATTGTTGCATTACTCTGATAAAGCATGCGCGCAGACTGAAGACCGTAAAGCCAACACTCTGCCTGAATTGGGTAGCCTGCCTGATCACCATTACGGTGTTGGTACCACATCTGCTCTGCCCGCCAGATCTGCTAGGGTCCTGCTTTGACGAATCTGTTGAACTGTGTGTTCTGACAAGATATCTGCGAATGCACCACATTTGCGCCCAGAGAGAATTTTTATAGTGAAAGTCGGTGAATTGTGGTTGTGACAGTTGGATGAAACTCAGCTATTTTATCCCATTAAGACTTGATGCGACACTCAGGCCTTTAAGACCTGATGCCACCAATTTTGAGAAATGTCATCAATGAAGTGCATTGTCATTGGAAAACAAGTGGGGAAGGAAAAATGCCTGATGGGGTTTGAGTTTCTTTATTTTTTGCCTCTATAAGGACCACATAAAAGTCCCCAAAGCTGCACTTCAGACAGTGACAACTGTTAATCTAACAGAGGAGGGGAACAGTGCTTTATTACAGTGCTACTTTTTTGTAAACTGCCACTTGTAAACAAATCACTGAATCCCCCCCCCCCCCAACTCACCCCAGGATCCATGCTGTTCCAGGGAAAACTGTGCAATGTGGCCCACACACAAACACACGCTGACCTGGACCCGTGCTGGTCCTGAGAGAACTCCACAATATGGCCCACATACAAACACACACTCAGCTGGATCCATGTTGTTCCAGGGAAAATTGCACAATGTGGCCCACACACAAACACACACTCACCTGGACCCGTGCTGGTCCTGAGAGAATTCCATGATGTGGCCCACACACAAAAATACACACAAACAAAAACACACTCACCTGGACCAATGCTGGTCCAGAGAGAACTCCACGATGTGGCCCACACACAAACACACACTCACCTGGACCCGTGCTGGTCCTGAGAGAATTCCATGATGTGGCCCACACACAAAAACACACAAAAACACACACACACAAACACACGCTCACCTGGACCAATGCTGGTCCAGAGAGAACTCCACGATGTGGCCCACACACAAACACACACTCACCTGGACCCGTGCTGGTCCTGACAGAACTCCACGATGTGGCTCACACACAAACACACACTCACCTGGACCCCTGACAGAACTGCTGGTCCTGAACAGAACTCACCTGGACCCGTGGCCCAGTCAGGAACTCCCGATGTGGCCCAGCAGGCAGGTTGGGGAAGCGGTTGTTGCGGAAGTCTTCCAGCAGGCGGCTGCGGCCCGAGGGCATGATGTCAGAGCGGCTGTAGCGCAGGCGGGACGGAGGGAAGAGCTGACTGCTGCCGCCCCCCCCAGAGCTGAAGAGGCTGGAGCCCCCACCCACACCCCCACCCCCGCCCCCGCCCACACTCCGGAACTTCGCCTCCGCCCCCGGGGCCGCCGAGATGTACCGCCCGCTGCCGTTAGTCAGGCCACCTGCCGGGAGGGAGCGAGAGAGAGGGAGGAGAGAGAGGGATGAAGGAGGAGGGGAAGAGAATGAAGTGGGGAAGACAGGTAAACCATGACGCATGTTTTTTTTCCTGATCGTTTTAAACTCCTGTTATATTACACCTGAACTGCCCAACCCTGTTCCAGGAGGTTTTCACTCCAAACCTAACAAAGCAAACTTCATTCAACAGCGATAGGTCTCAGTGAGCCACGAATGAGAAAAATCAGGTTGGGGTTGAAGTGAAAAGCTGCAGGTTTTGTATCTCCGGGATTTCAAACATTAATGAGGCGGGTTTCGTTTTGCTGAGACGTGGGGCATTACCCAAGTGCAGGCTGGAGGAGGACCCATGTGATGACAATGATGGGGGCGGGGTCTGGCTGGGGAGGGGCATGCCGATTGGGCTGGGCGTGGAGGAGAAACTCAGGCTGCTGTAGAAGGGCTGGCCAATGGGAGCCAGGCTGTTCCCACCGCGCTTGTACAGGTCCGAGCTCGCCGACAAAGAGTCCCTCCGGGGAGCGCTGTTACTGCCAGAGGTACCTGCAGGGGGAAAAGGGGGTGGAGGGGTAGGGATATCAGAGACTATGGTCAAAGAGCCCCTTAAGCAAGACCTCCGCCTCAGAATTAGCCAGCGCTGAGCACTGCATTACTGTGTATATTTGTTCCGTGCATTGCTCTAAGCTAGCTTATTGTTAGCTGAACATTTACAGCGTTATTCTGTTATAAATGTTTCCACAATGCTAGCTCTGTATTGCCTCTACTTATACTGTTTGCTCTGCATAATGGTACCCATCAGAATTTGCTCAACGTTTGCTCCACATTAGCTGAACATTTCCCTTTTGCAGCGTTAATGCAATTTTCGTGGTTTGCTATATTAGCGCTGCATACGCATCGTATTACCAAACACCCAACCTGTTTAGCATATGTATGATCTTTGGTACCATTTCCTCAATGTTAGCTCCACGTTCGTTTTCGTTCCTTCAACACAAGCGCATCGTTTGCTCAACATCAACAGTTTGCCAGGCGTTAGCTCCAAATTAGCTCCGCCTAAACTCAACTTTTGCTCGACATTTACTCAGCTCAGCCTTCGCTCAACCTTGACTCTACATTGGCTCCACATTTTTCTCGGGACTGACCTGAGGAACCAAATCCACCGAGGGCGGAGCCGATGGCTGCCCCTAGGGACCCGGTGCTGCCGAAGCCCAGGGAGGAGTTGGCGGCCTGGGGGGCGGGGCCGTGGGAGAAGAGAGAGGAACTCTGGGAGTTGGAGGCATAGAAGGAGCTGGACTGCAGGCTGCTGTTGGGGTGGGGGGGCTGTTGCTGCTGCTGTTGTTGCTGCTGCTGTTGCTGCTGAGGAGGAGGTTGCTGGGAGCTGATTGGACGGAACAGCCCGTTGGCCGCACCTCCCAGGTTGTTCCCGGAACCTGATGCAGAGGCTGCAGCGGCTGAGAGGGAAAAAAACGAGCGAAAGAGAGGAAAGAAAAGAGGTGTGAGCCCTCTTCTACAGTACCTGTACTCCAACATTTCAGCCAGGAATCGCAGCTTGAACGCTAGCCATTAATGTGAGGATGACTCTTCCAGTGGAGAGAACTGCAGTGTGGCCTGTGTGCTGCCAGCTAATATATGACACTCACAGGGTGGGTCTCATTATACCAGCCTAAGCTTGCTGACATCCTCTCTCCACTCGTGACCAAGAAAAATCTTTACACCTCCGCAATCACGGAGGATCTTCAAATCCCTAAAATGCACCTGAAGGAGAAGAGAAGCGAGGAGGGAGGAGGCTTCTGGAGGAGCTCAGAGTGAGGAAACATAGGTGTATCCTACACAAAAATCCTTTATCAAGTGGCCTGACATAAATGCTGCAAGGATTTTGCACTTGGCATTACTGGCACCTCCATCCTCACGTCTCTTCCGCACACCTGTCTTACACATCCTCTCGCTAAGAGGAGCGAAGACTTGAAGAGACAAGTGAGGGAAGCAAGGAGATATACTGGTGCAATGAAAAGCACCCAGACTGTTTGAGATGGCTCTACATCTTCTGAGAGAGTCATAGGTCCACTGGGAAACTGCAATGTAGCTGAGACAGTGACAGACCTTAGTGACAATTACACACAGCAGGGAAAACCACTCAAACACATGCATGCACACACAGACACAGACACACACACACTCACACACAATCCACACAGTGGGCAGAACCACACACTCACAAACAAACTCAGCGCATACTAACTTTGTTTACACGGAGGGAAATCAAACTGCTATGTTTTAAATACACTCTGGACAATCAAACTGAAGACACAAGCGGGATGATCATTCACCATCACAAACTGGTTTACATTCTCACACACACACACGCATCCAGGGCAATCACTCAAACCAGTCTCCATAAGAGCGCGCAGATTTGTGGCAAACGCACACAATGGAAACTCATATAAACCAATGTTACACTTCAGTTTACAATATACACTCAGTTTAAAGCCATACATGCACACACGGTACAAACATACCAATTATATACATCAATTGAGAACTGGAATAGGATAACCAAGTAAAGCTCTCGTACCACAGAAAACAACAGAGACTAACTGTTGACAGAAATTGTAGTCACACACAGTTACGAACGGGATACCCAGGCAAAGTGGAGATATTGATTACACGCGATAGACCGCGGGGATTCACCCTCATCCAAAAGTTATACTCTGATTGTGCCAATAAACCCCTATAGTCTTTGTTGAAGACCTTGGTTAGTAGAATCAGGCGTGTGCCTTTATTACTGGAATGACAGCCCTCACCCACTATGGCCCATAGAGGACACCGCTCAATAACCCTGCTTTAGACAGTCATACAGCTGTCCGGTTAGCCTTGGGGTTCGCAGACAGTAACCAAACACACACCCGCAGTATGGTAGCGCTGTGCAGGTGCTGCATTACTGACCTGCCTGTGCAGCAGCTGGGTTGATCAGCACCGGCGTCTGCACCAGCCTCACTGGCCCCCCCAGACCAGTACGGGCCCCAGGGCCCATCACTAAGGCCCCTGTCTGGTCGTAGTAGGCGGCCGGGGCCAAAACCGGATATCCTGCAAGAATGGAGATGCAGAAGTAACCTTCAGTTAAACACACCCGCGAGTTATCTCACAACACGTTTAATTCAATCTTTTCAATGCTCATTTAGGCTCAAAATTCAACTCCAGCTAGATGTATTTATTTATCATGAACATCAACCACCAATTTAGCCCTTGAGATACAGGCAATGAGAGCAGCTGAACTTGTGCACAACTGAATTAATGCACCAACTGCAGAATAACAAAGAAAAGCAGTACACAGTGTGGGGAGCTAAACTTGTCTAAATTTGCACAATCAAATACGCAGCGGGGACAGTCAGTATTTGGACCGTGACAGAGCTTTAAAGGGCCGCAGCTCCTACACAGTTGACTTGATATGGAAATGTCCTGAGATTAAAGTGCAGGCGATGCACAGAAACTCCAGATCAGCAATGAGTGAAGCGTTCAGGGATCAGTGCCCTTTAAATCAAACCAATCACGGCAGTACTGACAGAGCTCGCTATGCCCCGAATATCTGCCTACAGAATCCTAATTGAAATAACAGCGTTCACAACAGAACAAACATAAATTTTCCACATACCAATTTGTGGCACTAATAAATCTGAAAGAAGCTCTTTGCTCTGCTCGTCAAAGCAAGACTCCAGAGCTTGAATCATTTTTCACACCACCAAACTGTAGACTCATCATATTCCCCTATTTACATTCCCATTTCCAGAATGGCTAGCACAGCTGATCTTGCTTTATTTTAAACAGCATACAATCCATTTATGCCACAGATATTTTCTGAAAGAATTCTAATGAGGCACCTCACTGAGTGCACAGTCAATAAGCCTCACGGTGGATTTGAACTCACAACCTCCATTACAGGAGATCGGTGTAAGAGCCGTGTCAGAGAGGGACACCAATGGCCGCCTGACCTTGCATGCCCGTGGCCAGCCCCTGACCGAACGCAAGTGCGGGATTGGCTGCTGCCGCGGCAGCGGCTGCCAGAGACTCCTGCTGATTGGGCTGTCCCTGTCCTGGGGTGAGGGGCCGCTGGTTGTTCCCCGCACGCATCACCTGGGAGGGATGGGGGGGTGGGGGCGTGGGGGGGGGGCACATGAGCGAGACCCTCATTTGTCATAGCCTTATGCTTCGTGCAGTACTCTGTAATACCACTATGAGTGCTGTTGTGCATCCCTCGCAGGCAAGACTACCTATTAAAAGGAAACACTTGCACTACAGATGGACTTACTGTGGGCCACAAGCATGTTAATTGTATCTACATGTGTAGTGGTAATGAAGATATTAATTTACCTTATTTGATACAAATGTTTCAATGCAAAAGCACATTTCAAACGTTAATCACAGTGTTCACACCAGTCTTCAGTTGGCCCTTCAGAAAGACTATACGTGCTCACTGCAAACCACCAGACAAAGGCACTTGGCCAAAATTTTGGCAGTTAAAGCACAACAGAAAGGACATAAGACATCCAGCTTTCTTGCATGTTAAAGCTTTGCTTCTCACCACCACCTTCCAACACTTATTGAGTGCAACACTTTTTTGTACTTGCATTTCTGTACACATACAACTCACACAAACTGATTCTAAGTTTGAGCGCATCTGTCGGAACACCTGCTGTTCAATAAAGTTCTGCTATAACTGGTACAATTCAAAATGATTTTCTGTCCCTCAGTGCATCTCTGAGACCGAAATAGAGGTGGAATGAATGAACAAATAAATGAAAGATGTGGGTGGGGTCAGTAAGGGGGCGTTACCTGCTGTTGACCCTGCCCCTGGCTGGCTGCTTGCTGATTCGCTGAGTTGTTGGCGGCTGCAGCTGCTGCCTGCTGCTGGAAGAGGTTGGCGGGGTACACGCCCCAGGGGACACCGTAGTACTGAGGGGGGACCACCGCCGGGCCTGAAAAGAGAGACGGAAATGTTAGCTGGAGCTGGGTCCTGTTTCATGAAGACGGATGACTGAGTTAGCAGTGAGAAAACTGCACTGAAAAAACTCACAAACAGCCAAAACTTGAACGTACACAGAGAGCGCATTACTCCCACTGTTTTGAAATGCGTTGGCTGGAGAAGTTTGATTCGGATTTATCCTAGCATGAAGTATTTGCACAAAGAAGAAATTTGATGGCTGATGTGCATGTTAAGAGTCATGTTAATGGCTGGGATAATTTTTTCAACTGACTCCAGTGTTCGACAGTGCTGTCCTTACACGCATGCAAATTCTTTCGGATCCTGGATCAAACACATGGATCGAATCTTCACCAAAACCAAATCATTTATTCCTCAGCACAGTATCTATCAACACAAAATTTCATCCACATCCATCCATAAAGCCCAACACCCACTGGCGGCATGTGATGCGCGTCAAAAAATAGGTACCATTCATTTCAATGGAGCAGCGCCCACTGGCGGCGTGCAACGCGCTTTGACGAGAGTCAGTTTTTCATTTTTCGCCCGTTCTATTTCTTGAGCGTCAACACATTAAAAATACATTTGTCTTTTAGATTATTTAACAATTTTGCCTTATCATGGTTGGTGGTACACATTTAGCTGAAACCGCACATGCAGTTGTCAAAACCGATAAAACCGCTTTTTAACCAAGTGTTAGTTTTGCATGGAAATCAGTTATTTTGCGGGCATTTAAATTATCAAGCGATCTACACTTAGACAGTACCTACCTCAAGGTACACTGGTAAGAACTTAACACTGCTAAGTTAGCTAGCTAGCCAACTCGCTGCTGGGTGAAGTAAAGTAAATCATAATCTTAATTTACTAGACAGCTAAATTTACGAGGAAAATTATGCCCATAAACAACGTATACAGGGATGAGATGGGAAATTGCATTTTCAGAGGAAAATAGCCGGGGTCCAGGGGCCTCTAGCCAGGTGCAGGGCGGAGCCAATGCATTTTAACTTTACAAAGCTGCTAGTTCACACTAAAATTGCATTTAAGAACACTTCTATGGGTTTTTTTTATGTTACAAACGAAAAATGAATGCATAATTTTAAGTGAATGCATCATGTATCTATTTGAAAATAGACATTTCAAATGAAACTTCTAAAATATACATTTAGTTTTGGTTTGTAACAAGTAACAATACTTACATGTATATGTACTTAAATACATGTGTCGTACAGTTTGCTGTAACAGCAAAACTCCGAACTACAGTTTCATTCCATCGCAAAAAAACTTAGCTAATCTGGCAGAATAAATGGTTGGCTTCCAACAGAGGGGACCACTGGCAGCCTACATCTAACTCCCAGTATATTGTGCTGTCAGCGCTTTGTTTTTGGCAGGTTGCGTTTGTCCTCAACTTAGCTAATTATTTTTTTATCCTTTAGCATCCTTTTCCAGGAAAACTCAGGGAAAACACTTCCAACGCTCAAACACTTTTAATTAACTTAAAGGGTAAGCGTCATTGAGTCCATCTATTAATTGTTAGGTTTCACAAACCAGTTCTTTATATTTTAGGAGACTAAGCAGCAATTAATATTGTTCACTTACTAGCTAGGTAGCGTAACGTGACAGACCTTGAATGGGTTACAAACAGTAACTTAAACATGCTTACCTGCGAGATATGATTGTATGTATTTGTCCCCCTGGTGGCTCTTACGTTATCTGCGCGAATATTCCTTGGAGGTTTTATCTTAATCATAGGCGGCCTTACTTATGTTTCAACCGTTTCAGTTGAAACGGGCCCCGCCCTCCAGGGGGCCCCCAGCTGCCAGGCAAGAATTAACGTCCCATACCTTGACTGTATGAGAACATGCAGAGGCGCACAGCCAGGAAAGGCAAACTGGGAAAATATTTGAGTCCCCCAAAAAAGGCAAATGTTTGGGATCCCCGACGGCCACTCAAATTGGCATATTTTGAAATGACTTATAAAAACCCCATTAAGCCTTATATGAAGGCATTGTAGCGCACCCCCGGCCGGTGCCTCAAAATCCCCCTAGACCGGGCCCCTTCTCTGAGTTGCGGCGAATGCGCAGAATTTACGGTTCGCGGTGGTCATAGTTACGGGTTTTCTCTGTCAAATTATGATAGTTGCATGGACACTGAGCTGGCAAAGAAGTGGCAGCATGATGGCAGCAAAAGAGCAATGCTGATGCTCCGGGAATTTCGGAAATGCAATCGTTGCTTTAGCAAATGTTGCTAGCGCCTCGGACTTATCAGCTGGCATGTGAACAAATAAAAAAGTAATTCGCTTGCTGCATTCCGGGGGTATTTAATATTGTATATGACAGTGAGCTCTGATGTGTACATTTTATAGCTTTATCCATCTTTTTTTTGCATTTTTTACACATTTAATTATCCACGAACATTATGGAAATGTCTGGATTCGGGCCAGGTCACGATCTGGTAGCTTTCGGAACCGACCCAGTCAAAATATTTTCTGATAGGTAAAATGCGATGATAATTCGCAAAATTTAAGTTGCAACATTAAAGAACTCTTCTGCTTTCCTTTTATTGGTGTCTGATGAGTAGGCTATTTGACGGAAATTAGGCACCTTGAAAACGAACGTATGCTTCCAAGTTCCAAGAAGTTATGGCTCTTGGGTATACACCTTATTCCCACGTCCCATGATCCCTTGTGCGAATTCTGGGAGCAACTTCCGCTGCATCCTGTCACTGAACTGTTCACCATGGTAGCGGCTCAGGCAAATCCTCTTATTTTAAGCGACTGGAAAATAATATGAGGGAACATCCCCTTTTAGCCCTCAGACGGGATAAAGTTATGGTACTGCTGCCTTCTACTATCGAAGAATGGGAGAACGACCTGAAGCAGTGGCCACACTAGCGCATTTGGCTACATTAGCGACTCCGTTGCCACAGACTGCGAAGCTATGAACAATCTACAAAGTTCCGAAGCATATGCAGTACTTCCACAGCAACAAGGTCAGTCGCGTTTCGTTAAAGAAGGTAGTATACGACCTTATATACCTTAAAACAGATATACAAGTACTTTCTGAGAATATTTATGAAGGAAACACTATATTTCAGCGGTAAATATTGCTCTACATATGAAACATAATGGATTGTTATACAGAGTAAATTAAGCCATCCGACAGTACGAGTCAAATTAGCTGTACTCCAGCCAACTACATTATACGGTATTAAGTTGCTAGCTAATCCAATACTATAACATGTAAAACACAGTGAGTCCATTTTTCCCATACTTTCAATTTTAGTGAAATGAGGTTTGGAGTGCAAGACTATTGTTTGGAACAGAGTAGGCTGTTTTCAAATTGTAGTAGACTATTGCTACTTCTACAGCCTCATCTTAAACTGTACAGGATGAAACGTTCGTTACACTGACTGGCATTACCGGACGAATACAACAATTTACTGTCCTCCCTGCACGTGAAATCATACCTTGTGCTCTCCTGGCTATGCTCTCAAAATGCTTCTGAGGACCCGGCGTCTCCTCTGCTGCGGTCTGTCTAAGCCTAGCCATAAAGTAGGAATCGTTGTTTGTCGACATAATGAAATGAGCACCTAATGTTTTCAGGGGTCTTTTCAAATTCAGGTTTTTCAGCCAAATTATGGCTTCCTCTTCTGTAGGTAGGCAATGGAAACCGTTTCGCTGAACACAAGGACAATCCCCTATGTCCTGGGTGCGTGTTCAAAACACTGTTGATCAAACCATAAATTTAGCTTCCTCTGGTTGTTAGTTCAGCCTCGAACAGCACAATAGGTGCCGGAGCTCTGAAGGGACATTTTAAGAAAAGCAAGTTAATTTGTTAAAAAAACAAGCTGTAATTGCCAAGTTAACTGAAAGAAACGCCACTGTTCTTGACTAGCCACTCGCTAAAAACTACTTCCGCCGGAAGTTGCACCCATAATCATATCTATAGTAGCGCCCTCAGGAATAAGATGGATAGAGTAGCCAGAAGTTACCTTTGGAGTTTCGGGACATAACCCAACCAAAGCCAACGAGAGGCGAGTTTTCTGGAACAAGTTGGAGCTCAAGCATCTCCAAGCAGAAACAGCAGGCAGAAAATGACCGGTGTGGACCTGTTTGAGTTTCGCCTGTTATCAGTGCATAACATTAACGTTACACACTGTGCTGCGTTTTAATATAACGTTAGTTACATGTACTTTGAGCGAAAAAACATGCTCCTTAATTCACATGGCATCGCAATTGAATGAAAATATTAAAACGGTGAGCAAGCTGAAAACCACACTTGCCTCCCCCAGCCCCAACAGCGGGTTACGTGCGGTGAATGGACAAGATTTGCATTCTCACCCCCCTTAAAAATTTCTCATAGGATTTAGACGTTTCAGAAAATCGACCCTTGGGGCAATGAAATCCGCAGAAAATTCTCATCCCTGCGTATAATGCACAGTAACCTGAACATCCCACTTTGCCATCACTTAAAATAAGCTTTATCGGTAGGTGTTTTCAAAATTAAACGTCTTGTTGAAAATTTTAAGAGTGACACCCATGGCTTGCTTCTCGGTCCTGTTGTCATCCGTCAATATTGATGCTGCTGATACTCTCAGTGGGTGTTTAAAAACGTTCGGAGTTTGCCGCGATGCGTCGCTTCGCCGCCAGTGGGCGTTGGGCTTAACTTTGAGATATTCTGCAATCTGATGCATGAAGGAACAAACAAACGGAGATGAAAATGTATTACCTCCTGGCGGGGGTATAACAAGGAAATGGACTGAAGTAAAAAGAGCTGATCGGTATTTTACATGATAAACCACCCATCTCAGACACCCAACTCTTTAAAATGTACCCCAGCAAATTCCACTGTCCCATACCAAATCTAGCACAAGTTATCCAGCAAACTCACAAATCCTGATACTAGAATGCAACCCACAAGTTATACCAACACCACTCTGATCCTCTCAGCCAGAGAACAGCTCAGTTTACATTTCACAAAGAATAAAATTGTAATTTAGAAAGTAAGCAGGCTGTCAAAGGTAGAGAGTCAAAAATCACTCTCAAACGGCAAATAAAAACCTAATTAACTTTTTTCAGAGATCAGTGGACATGAAAAATTATTTGCAAACAGAGAGGAACAAAAGTGATTCAATTCTGATGTTATTCACACTCTGGGGGACTGGCTCTCATCAGGGCTCAAAACACACATTCTGTATTAGCCTCCTAGGAGTCTAAAGACCCATCCACACCAGGTATAAGTGCTGCAGTGCAAAGATAATGATACTGGTAAAAATTAGAACATGCAAGCTGATGAATGTTAACAATATGAACAGTGCTTGACAATTATGTCATCCACCTTTTCGAAATGTGATTGCATGCAAAATCTGATGAATTTTGATTGGCAGTGCAATTCATGCCCATGGAGGGAAAAGAATTGCTGTGAAAGTGATCACAACAATATCATTTGTCACATCTGCTGCAGTTTAATTTGCGTAGTCAGGTTCACCATTCACTTGAGCTAGACCAATTTTCTAGAAGGCGTATGTCTTTGCAGTAATTTTTCTTGGTGTGAACGGGCCTTTAAATGAGACCACGTATGTTAAAAACTCCTCAGGTGTGCGGGGCCTTACCTGCGAGCGTAGCGGCAGCAGCCAGCCCAGCGGCGGTGTACGGGTCCGTCCCGGGGGGCGCAGTGCTTATGATGTAAGGGTTTGGCATGAAGGTGGCGGGAGGCAGCCCTGCTGAAAACACACCCGCTGTCAAATGAAAAGCACAGGCTTTTACAGGCGCCACCCTGTGGCAGGAGGCCAGTACAACACCACAGGCTGTCAAATGAAAAGCACAGGCTTTTACAGGAGCCACCCTGTGGCAGGAGGCCAGTACACCACAGGCTGTCAAACGAACAGCACAGGCTTTCACAGGCGCCATCCTGTGGCAGGAGGCCAGTTAACCACAGGCTGTCAAATGAACAGCACAGACTTTTACAGGCACCACCCTGTGGCAGCAGGCCAGTACAATACCACAGGCTGTCGAAGGAAAAGCATAGGCGGCCCCAGGCCCAGCGCCCCCTTTGGCAGGAAGTCAGTACAACTACTCGCACACAAAATGCACAGGCTTTCAGTACAGGGATGCGTTTCCCGAAATCACAGATGCTAAACATAGTTGGAGCCATTCACTGTGAATGGACAAACTATATAAGTTGCTTACTTAGTTGGCAACTACGCTTTTGGGAAACTTACCCCTGGTCAGAAACCAATGCCAACGTCGGCAGGAGCATTTGCGGGTTTTATGGTTTCCTCTCTTTCAAACCATGCAGTGTTTGAAATAGAAGTCTTTGGGTGGACTTGCATCAGTGACTTGTTCATCTGCATGCAACCTTTAAGCAGAGTCCCGGCAGACGCACCATACAACATCCTCGGATGAGAATGTCATCTCTTACCTTGCTCTTTTTCCAAATGCATATGAGAAAAACCTTGGCACTTATGAGCAACGGAACGGAGCATCACAGGAAAGTACACCCTTCACTCCGTTTCGAACACACAAATCATTCCTCCGCTCTCGCACCTTCACGCAAGAAAATCAGCTCCTCTCGCTTCTAATCAAGCACAGATGCGCACACACATACGCTCACATATTTGTATAGCTATACTTCTGAGGACATTGCATGGACTTGCTTTCATTCTATACAGCCTTTCCCAAACCCTAACCATAACCAAACTAGAGAAAGTTGTTTTTTTCCGAGCAAAATAAAGACGACACCCAAAGTGGGCGCATTAATCCTGTGACCTTTGACTCAGGCGATCCTGGTGGATGCGTAACTGTAAACACATCCCTAAAGAATGAAGTCTTTGTGCCATGCAGTTGCTGAGATACCGTCCGTACAGAATAAAACATTTTAATGTGCAGTGACTTTGACCTTTGACCCAGGTGAACCCAACAAGGTGGATGTGCAATGAGACATTAGAATAAACACGTGCGGAAAGAATGAAGCTGAGATCTCGTCTGCACAAGAAAGCGTGACGCTAATGCAGACGGCAAACCAGGGTAAACCATATTGGTGTGTCCCTCGTGGCATCTAGTTATACCAAACCCTAACCGTAACCTAACCCTTACTGTAACCACAAACCAAAATTTAACCAATTAGCCTTATCCTCTGTGATGACCTCCAAAAATGTCCTCACGTGGTTCTCAAGAGTTGGCTGTCAAGTATAGCAATACAAGTGCCTATACACACCTGCATGTGCACCCCAGGTTCATATTTCCCTCTTCTCACACAAATTGTCGGCCGCAGTCAATTGCATGCACCAGCTCTTTCTCACCCACACACAAACGCGCACACACAAACACACACACACGCTTACCTATATGCTGTTGCTGTGCAGCAGCCAGGGCGTACTGTTGTTGTGCAGCGGTTAGAGGCTGGACCTGCAGGTGGTTTGGCCTCTGGAACAGCTGAAAGAGGCAAAGTTACATCATCAGATCCAGGACCGCTCACCCGCCAACAAAGGCTTATCCGTCTCAGGATTTCATAATCACCGCTCCTCAATATCTAATTCACCAAATCATTTGCTTCACCTGATTGCTTTTGATGCATGAACGCACAAACTCAACGTAGATGGTCTGCTGCAGCACCTATGCAGGATTGAAGGCTGAAAAATTAAGCCACTTTCATACAGCCAGATGTGCCATCATAGTTGAGCTGGCCTCAAAACTCCACTGATGATAAATTGTGTGTTTGCGGCAGTGCAATTATCTCCATAAAAACAAGATACAGTGCCAGGCACTTTAAACCTCGCCAGCTCACACATATTTTAGCTGTTCAATGAATTGATCCACTTTTCAGGGAAATGTGCTCTTAGGTCTGACATTTCAAGGCTACTGAAGGTCAAAGGTCATGATGTCATTTTGCAAGCCATGATGAGCTCCTATATGTGATGGCTATTTAGTTTGTGAAATACAGCTTTCTGAAATCTCACGACCTTTGGTTTGAACTTTTGAGATCACTGAAGGTCAAAGGTCATGGTGTCATTTTAATCTTCATGTATGATTTCCCATGCGTTGAACAGTTACCAAGTAGCCATCTACTGCAGTTTCTGTGATGTGGTCTATCCTTGCTCATGGCCCAAATTTTGGCAAAATTTGGAAAAAATTGAAGGTATGGTTTTTCTCGTAATCTCGCTAATGAACAAATAAATACATAAATACACATACAGAGGAGATTTCAATACCCTCGCCCAACCCTTTGGGCGAACAGAGTGATGATAATATTAAAAAAAAAAATTGTAAAGCTAATGGTTTCCTTCAACTTCCAGAAAAGCAATTTTACTTTTAACATGATATCAACAGCAGGTGTAACAGCAGGTCTGGACTAAATTCCACACGTCTGCCCCATACCCAGTGCTCACCAATCATGTTACCACAGTTTGGAATGCAAGTCCATATCGAACATCAATTACAAGAACCCCACAACGTTCATAATCCCTCAAATGAAAGGTTTTACCTGGACAAATGACATTTTGTAAAATGTTGTTCTGATCTGGCATTTTACAGCACAAGTAGTTTTTATGAGGACAGAACAGCAGAGCCTCTCAAGATTTTTGCTCGGTTTCCCTCCGGAAGTATTCCATGCTAATTGGCCAAAAACAGTCTCATTATTAGTACAATAAACATCACGCGTATTAAGACACTGGGTGAATACACACATTGAGCTCACAAAGTTTGGAACTCAGTCATCATTTCTCTTGGGCGAACGGCAAAATTTATAAAAGCAGCGCATAAAAATTGACAAAAATGCCAGATATTAGCCTGAATAGGGGCATTCCGTGGTATCTGCGACATGGCTCCAGAAATTTTTTTTTCAGAATTTTCATGAAAAAACCTGGTGGATATGTTAGTTGACATCTAAAACTTTCTGAAAAATGTATTTAGGCTTCAAGGATCATTACATTCATGGTAATTATGTACCATTGAGTATTTCATGACTGTGACCGGCATCAACATATGGAATTTTGTTCATATTTACATTTTTCAAGTTAGTCATGCCAGCCATTGGACTTAGATGCGTGCATTTACGTCGTATAACAATTCTGTACATGCTTACAGATGAGGCTGTAAGTCTTGATATTTGAAATGAAAATAACAAGAGATGTAGCTGTCTCTCTCACAAAGCAAATGTATCCATAATATTGATCAATACAAGTTTTAGCAGTAATTAATTGATATTTATATAGAGGGATAAGTGTCCTGTCCATAACACTTTGCTCTGTCCTGTCCGTAATGCACAATGACACCCGTCAAGGTTCATCTGTTCAGACATTTTTGTGAAAATTCCAGAATGATATTCCTTTGATATAAAGATACATCACTGGATGGCTGAATTTGAAGAATACCACCTAAATGAAGAGAACTTTTGATTTAACCACTTTACAAAAAAAAAAAAAAAAATGTCACAATCTGTCCTGTCTCTAACAGTTTTTCTTTTTATGTAATTAAGTGCATTAATTACAGTCGATGAAATTCATTTTTACATCACCTGAAGTACTCCCAGAGTACTTCAAATTCAGCCATTTTAGCAATTCAGAGGACCAACACCTTAGTAGCTGCAATAGAATTACTTCTCTAAATGTCCTGTCAATAACAAAATGAATACCCTGCAATGCCCCAATAATCAACCAAACGATACATCGGTCTAAAGCCATTTCACTATAGTTCACGGGTTCTCAACCCTTTCCAGGAAGGAGCTGAGGAGGAGGCAGGTCTCAGCAAAGACTTTTGGGTTAATTACTAGAATCAGGCAAGTGTCTGGTTAGAATGAAAGCCTGCACCCATACCAAACTTTACTGAATAAGAGTCAGAACCTCTGGTGTAGCTGAACTTCAGGCCAAGATCCTGAGTAGAAAGGGGTTGAGGCTCAAGTTGCAGAGAAAAATGCACTGTCACACAGCATACAATTTCCCTACATATTCACATTCAAATTACACGGCATATCAGCTACATTCACCTACAGCTGTAACAAGCAGCTGACATTATATCTGCTGTATATCTAAACACAGGTTTAACAGCATTCCTTCTCTTGACTGCAAGAATAAATGATCCACTGTGCTACTGACAGACAGGGTTTAAATATCCTCCATCACAAAACTGTACCGGCAACGATTCAAATCAACATTTAACAAATTAAGGCCGTAGATTCACATTCTATTAGAAACAGCTGCTGGGGCTCACAGGTCCAACGGGAAATGCAAGTAGTTCCAGCAGTTCAGTGGGTGCACTAAATGCAAATACCAACTGCAGAGGTTCTCTCAGTGTTCCTGCCATGAGTCTCTGCTTTAGCTCTTCTGTAGGCCTAGAGGATCTAATAAGCTTTACTTTCCGCATAACAGGGTTTTTTCCTGCATCGAGAATTGGGAGGTCCCGCCTCTGTCAAATTTCGTGCTGCCTCCGCCTCCCAAAAAAAAAAAAAAAAAAAAAAAAAATCGAGTACCTGTTTTCGCGGAAAACATTTCCTAACAAGCACTTAACTCAGTGGATGAGACATTTCAAAGGGGACAAAAAAATGTGCTGGACTTTCGACGTGTCTGGCACCGCCCTGGTTTATGTTTATGTAAATGTTTACTATTTTGTTAGTTGCTTGTTTTTTGTTAAATAAAATATAATTCTTGAGATAATTGCTGTTTTCACCATTATGTCAACTCCCCTGGTCATTTACCTCATTCTGAAGTAATTCTGACTTCAGTTACCAACAAAAATTGATGGTAAAAAGGTCTTAGCTTTGAATATAGCATCACTGCTAAGAGTACATTACGCTATATTCAGGGAACAGAAACTGATTTCTGCTGCTATCTACAGAAAGCTGTTATAGAATGGCGTCAATGTTATTCGCTTTCTATTTAGACAATGGGTTTTATTTTATAAGGACTGGAAACAGCGTACAAAATTGACCATCCATTCATTTGAATGAAATCTGCTCAGAGGCAGAGCTTGAGGACATGGACCGTTTCTTACGCAGCCACATGGACACGCGAGAAGACAGTCTTGTCTTATGTAGGCTCAGTTTGGTCCAGTTTTGCCCGCATGAATGTGCTGGTGTCTCTGGTACCCAAGTATTAATAAAGGCTTCGCCCCAAAGCAAACACTTGCAGTCTTCAGGTCTTGAGTGCGCGTTCACACGCTTCTGAGTAAGCGTGGAAGAATGCCTACGTCCGAAAATGCCCAAGGTCAGGTTAATCCACACTGTATGAACCCTAATCCTGATTCCACTTTGGAGCGGTATTCAGGGCTGTGAGTATCCAACAATGCATCAAGATTTTGCATGCAGATATGAAGGTGTGGTTATTAAGATGACGGCCAACAACATATCCCAATGCAAATGAACTTATATCATGTTTCTGAGGCTTCTGTTATTGGGCAATATGCGCAGAGTTGATGAACTCCTTAAACTCTCACTTTTCACTCAGGTTTTCCTAAATGAGGTTTAAAATCAGAAAAAACTTTTTTTTTTTTTTTAAATACAGCAGGACAAAGCCATATACATGTCTATCAGCTGGTTACAGCGCTTCACTGAGACTCCATCACACATATTGAGAGGAATACTCAAACCCAGGATGCTATGTTTTATGGCCACAGAGTTACATTAACCCTTTCATTACCATTGTTGCATTTCAGCGACAGCGCCAATCCCGCATCACTTACCATTGTAGCTATTTTGCGCCTAGAGAAAGTCCCTCACAAAAACTGTCAAAGCTCCGCAACAAAACACCCCTTTGGACGAGTCCGGTATCGCACAACACATCAGTGAAGTCACCAGGCTTCCTGTAGTTCCCAATCCTCCGGTTATGCACAGTCCCTCGCTGACTTCACCGCCATTGCAGGCAGTGCGCGCTGCAGCATGTGTATCTCCGTTTGTACACAAATGCACGTGCATCTCCGTTTGAACATAAATCCCATAGAGGAGAAATCGTCTCGTCTTGACAAACCGAATTACGGTTTTTATCCTCATTTTCTGTTTTTACTTTTGGAAAAACTAAGCAAAGATATGTGTCAATGGAAAGGTAAATGTATTTTGAACATGTTTACTGTACGTAAAATTGTCCATTTCTGGCGTTTTTAGTTCGAAAAAGGGGGTGAAAATCCACATGCAACATCATGCTGTGATAGCACGAAAATTTACGGTAAGCAAGGGTTGTCTTATTCCCAGTAAGCGGTAGTGAAAGGGTTAAATAGAAAATATTTAGATCTTATACACCATTTTATCCTCATTTACCTGTAATACAGCAGGACATGGGATCTTTGGAAACCTTGGGATTTGCACTAAAGCTTAAAATAGGTTCTACAGCTTTGCATACAGCAGCAGCATTTGACAGCCCCATATGTGGGTGCGTAGGTTTTGTGGGGTTAAGCTACTGCAATTTCATTGCTTGCAATTGTATTGACGCCTTTATTAGCCAATTTATCGCAGAATTTATTGAGGATTTGAACAATATTTTAATGTCTATTGTCACCATGTCTGTATAGCGAATTGGGCCTTTACTCAATTTATTCTGAATATGTATCGTCTTTATGTCATTCTTGACCGTAATCCTCCAGCCTTAAATGGAAATATTTTTTTTGTCAAGCGTGTTCAAACTTGAGATGACAAAACATCACCACTTGGATCACCAATCTTGATGGATACTTATACATCTCGGCCAGATCCCGGATATATGCCACTCAAGATGCCACTTACCCAAGTACAAAAACCGCAAATGTGGATGTATGGACGAAGCATCAATCAACTGCCCATGATGTAGCATCAAATAAGGGTCATTAAAATTTTGATAAAAGATATATATATTTTGTGGATGAGTGAAAAAGTTTTGAGCGCACAGATTTAATCTGCATGTGTAAAAAAGTTTTGTGGCAGCAGACATATTTAGTGCATGCGTGAAAACAAGTTGTGCGCAGGGGTACAATTTGCTCAAGAGTAAAAAGTTTCTGCAGCTGTAGAAATGGTTTGCATGATCAAAATTTTAGCAGGAATACTTTCAACAGTGAGGTTTTGTGAAGTCTGAGATACGAACACACAAATTTCTTGTGTGCGAATGCAACACAAATTACAAGCTCACAAATTATTTATTACATGCTCTAATTATGACCCAAATCTGACTCAGGAGGCTGACTAGGCAATCAGTGCACTGGTCAAAGACAATCCAATCAGAGGACGTCAAGCTGTTCAATCAGGAGTGAAAAGGTTCTAGCGAGAGTGGAGGCAGAATACAAGCCCTGATGGTGCCTTTTGTCCTTTGGGTCTGCTAGCTGAAATCATAAAAATACCTGTCTGCTAGGACGCCCCGGTGGCTCATCGGTCTAAGCGCGCGTACCATAAAAGGCTGTGTCCTTGTCGCAGCGACCTGGGTTCGATTCCGGCTCGGGTCATTTGCTTCATGTCTTCCCCCATTCTTCTCCCCAACCTTCCTGTCTCTCTACACTGTATAACTATCAAATAAAAGGAAAATTCCCAAAAAAATAATCTTTAAAAAATACCTGTCTGATAGGTGAAATACTAAAAATACCCATCTGCTAGCTGAAATAATAAAAATACCCATCTGCTAGCTGAAACGGTAAAAATACCCGTCTGCTAGCAGAAATAATAAAAATACCCATCTGCTAGCAGATATAATAAAAATACCCATCTGCTAGCAGAAATAATAAAAATACCCGTCTGCTAGCTAAAATGGTAAAAATACCTGTCTAATAGCTGAAATTATAAAAAAATACCTGTCTGCTAGCTGAAATGGTAAAAATACCTGTCTACTAGATGAAATAATAAAAAAAACCGTCTCCTAGCTGAAATAATAAAAATACCCATCTGCTTGCTGAAATAATAAAAATACCCGTCTGGTAGCTGAAATGGTAAAAATACTCATCTGCTAGCTGAAATGGTAAAAATACCCTTCGGCTAGCTGAAATAATAAAAATACCCATCTGTCAGCTGAAATAATAAAAATACCCATCTGTCAGCTGAAATAATAAAAATACCCGTCTGCTAGGTGAACTAATAAAAATACCCGTCTGCTAGCTGAAATAATAAAAATACCCGTCTGCTAGCTGAAATAATAAAAATACCCGTCTGCTAGCTGAAATAATAAAAATACCTGTCTGCTAGCTGAAATAATAAAAATACCTGTCTGAAAGCTGAAATAATAAAAATACCCGTCTGCTAGCTGAAATGGTAAAAATACCAGTCTAATAGCTGAAATTATAAAAATACCCATCTGCTAGCTGAAAGCGTAAAAATACACGTCTGCTAGCAAAAATAATAAAAATACCCGTCTGCTAGCTGAAATAATAAAAATACCCGTCTGCTAGCTGAAATAATAAAAATACCCGTCTGCTAGCTGAAATGGTAAAATACCTGTCCGCTAGATGAAATAATAAAAAAACCCGTCTGCTAGCTGAAATAATAAAAATACCCATCTGCTTGCTGAAATAATAAAAATACCCGTCTGCTGGCTGAAATGGTAAAAATACTCATCTGCTAGCTGAAATGGTAAAAGTACCCTTCTGCTAGCTGAAATAATAAAAATACCCATCTGCTAGCTGAAATAATGAAAATACCCATCTGCTAGGTGAAATAATAAAAATACCCGTCTGCTAGGTGAAATAATAAAAATACCTGTCTGCAAGCTGAAATAAAAATACCCGTCTGCTTGCTGAAATGGTAAAAATACCAGCCTGGTAGCTGAAATAATAAAAATACCCATCTGCTTGCTGAAATACTAAAACTACCCACATGTTAGAAAACATATTCACAGATTTGGGAACAAGTCTTTTTCAATTGTTCCGTATGGAGAAATTTAATTCTGCCCTACAAGGCGTCACATGACTTGCAGTATCACAGTTGACCTCTGAGAACATGCCTGCATGCAGCCAAGCTCCATTTCCGAGGGCCTGCTTGCAGTGCGACCGCACACTAACCTACATTAAAGTGCACCTATTATGTGACTTTTCACTGATCATTCCTGTATTCTTGAACTCCACGAAAAAAATGTGTCATTGTTAAAAAAGACACTTGAGTTTTCTCATGCTTGCCAATTCTGCAGTACCTGAGTGCAAAACTCTCCATTTAAAGTCCTGGCCCCGCCCTCCCGAAAACTCCAGTGTGGCGTGATTGGTCAAACTTGATCAATCAGCTGTGATTGATCCACTGTTCACGCCCCTTGTCATGCCCCTTACCATAAATGGATTTCCGCTTCGGAAACAAATACCGGTTAAGCCTTGTGGGCGAAACCCACTTGATTCAAAGGCGTGCAAAACTATCTGCTTAGCGCAAGAATTCAAATGGTGACATCACCAATTGATGAAAAAAAATGGCCAGAAGCGATTGGGGCGTTTCAGTCAGCCCTGGAGCAGTGAGTTTTGCGGCAGAAAGCGCTTCTTATGGAGGTGATTTTGAGTTATTTTCCAACACAGACCTTTTAAATGCGCATAAAAACGATACGATTCACGCTACGACATTAAAATAATGAAAAACCATAATAGGTGCACTTTAAGGGGAGATGGAAGCTGTAGTCCTATAGCACACACACCTGCTGCTGGGAGTTGTAGTCGAACAGGCCGACGGCTGCTCCAGAGGAGTCCAGCTGCACCTGGTTTCCAGCGTAGTCAAACTGCAGCGACTCCAGCCCCACCTGCTCCATACCGTCCATGTTCTGGGTTTCCTGGCCCTGGAACTCCTCTGCAGGGGGTTTGCTTAAGGCCTGGCCTGGGTGCTGGTGCTGGCCCATCAGCTCTGGTCCGGGCTGGGCCGGACCCATCCGCTCTGCCACCTCGGTGGGGGATGCTTGGCGACTGCCAGGGGTGCGGCTGTGGGGATTTGGGGGAGGAGTTAAGCATACCATCACAGTATTTAAAAAAAAAAAAAAAAAAAAAAAAAAAAAAGGTGGTTTTACACAAGAGTGTTGGGTCAGGCAGGCCCGTGACTGACAATGAAGGAGCACATATTAAGGGCTGCGCACATAACTGCATCCTAGAGCGAAACAGGCTCCTAAAAAAGTTGTTTAAAAATAAATTTTAAAATACAGACCCGAGATGCAAGGTGGAGCTTCAAAGACCAATGCATAAAATACACTAAAAATAACTGATGGTCCCATTTGAGGGCATGCAAATGCAAGAGTTACTTTTGAAAACCCCAAGCAAAATCCCAAAAAGGGGGGCAATTAAGGGTGTGTCTAAATACCCATACAGGTTCACTACCTGGTGGGTGAAAAATTGTACATGAAGTTTGCAGTGTATCTGAATCCTCTGTTCGGATCAAACTATATGCAAACGATACCCAGATGGCCAACTGCATTGGGCAGAATTATGCTGTATGTGACTGACAAACATAGCGCCATCCCATAAGGCTACTGGCACAGAGATAACAAGCCGTTTTCAAGAAGGAGGAAGCAGCTCTCAGTCGAAAACGATACATAAAATAAGAGATATATATTCTTAATAGGAACATTATATTAGCCTATGCTATAAAAATATTTATCAATACCACCTATTCTAAATTTTTGTAGGGGAAAGATTATGCAACATCATGGGTAAAGATGGATGAGATGGCAGCCGTGAGTTGGTCCGAATTTGCGCATACAGTGCTGATGCATACACAGTGTGCCTACTACGCTGATGGTTGAGGAGTAGGTATCGAACCAAGTTCTGTGCATACAGGTGTAATATGGGTATCCGGATGCCCCCCCGTCAGCCCTTAAACACAATGCTGGCTACATACCAGGTCTCGGCTAAATATGCATCGTAAATACATCAACCCCAGGTCAGGGCTGACCAACCTCATAGTTTAACTAGAGCCCAGTTGATTGTCCACATGACATTCAACAAATTAGCACCTCAAACAGATTTCTCGCCAGGAAATGAGGTGCACTTTGTGAGGGATCGACTAAAAACCAACAGGACTGTGGATCTGCAGGAACAGGGCTGGGGCAGCCCAGCTCAGGATTGGAGCCAAGTTCATAAAATACCTTCGCTGATGGCAGGGTTTCCACTACATGTAATTGATCGTGGCGCACCGCTATGGCAAAATAAAAGCCGCCACGCCTATGTAAAATGACTTAACATAAACTCCAAAAATCCTAAGGACAATCAGGTGCCGCCAGTTCTCCTTGTTAAGTTAAAATGAGCGCTGATAATTCTTGACCTGTTGTCAATCATTTTGCTTGATGAACATGTTTTCCAATGAATAAAAATTAGCCATCGGCAGTAAAACGCGCTGCTTTCTTCTTAATGTAATGTGTGCAACGATTAGAGAAAAAATATTTTGTTCACTTTGCAAAACGATAAACTACGATGTTAACTTCTGTGTTTGCTGCGAGCACATCCTGCTCTACCTAATTGTATCTTCATGTTTATTTAATTCCAATTCCGGAGTCCAGAGTAATAATCGGTTTTCATATTATATGTGAAATCCACCGTCACACACGTGAAACTGATAAACCTCCGTGCGCATAGACTACGTTTACATGCAGTCAATAACCCTTTCATAACCGAAATATTCGCAATAACCCGGTTGCGCACGGCCATGTAAGCACCAATAACCCTTTTGAAAAACCGGAATATGCTCATATTCCAGTTTTTAAAAACCCGAAAATGACCCCTGGGTTACACCTTTTCTAACCCGAATATTTGACATGTATACGCCTATCGGGATATTCCCATCGAAAGGAACATTAATTTGTGTTCTGCGCATGTTCTATTCGCAATGAATCTTGGTCTTTTGTGTTTTTGGATACAGGAAGAAGAAGCGGAAATGACGCGCATTATGTCATGACGTTCTCCGTGCGTCGAGACGTTGTTCGTGCGTCGCTGTTTTGATCGGGATATCCCAATTGATTACAATTACCATGTATACAGGAATAACCCTGTTTGCTCACGCATGGAAACAGGTTATTCCGAATGTTTCAGAAACCAGAATATTGACCTTAACCCGAATATTGACTGCATGTAAACGTAGTCATAGACTTCAATTATTACATCGCTTACGTGCTGATTAATGAAAACGCTGAAGCCCTCCACCACAGTTCCAAAACATCCAGGAGGAAACCCTGGATGGCATTGACACTTATGATCTTAGTGAAAACAAAAGTACTTTAGAATGGCCAGTAACCCACAGAATGTGTAGCGATGTGGAGACGGTATGAATCATTAGCAGTTGATGTGGGGGCAGGGGTGTATTGTGTAAATGCGCGCAGTACTGTACCGCGCAGGAAAGACGACGGCGGCGGCAGAAGGGGCCACGCACTTGAAGTCCTTGCAGTCCCCGTCCATGCCGTTAGGCAGACCACGCCCGTTGGGTTTGGATACGTCATCCGCCTCTCCCTGCACCAGCTCCCGACTCTTGTCCTCCTCGTAGGGCGATGGCTTGTCCTTCTGGTCGCCCTTCTCCGTCCCGTCCGCGTCAGGGTCACCCCCGCCCTGGATATTGTGGGGGAACAAACAACCGCATCCCATAAACCCGCTACGAAAATCCAGCACAGTTTTCAAAGCTCCCATTGAAGAGCAGTCTGAACCAAAACAGTGGCCCTACTTACAAAAATCTAAATTTCAAATCTAATTATTACGTACACTCAATGGGAAAAAAATGGCAGATATAAAAAAAAAAATTTACATTTATAACACTGTAAGCTAAGCTGCACACAATTTTGATTCATCATATCAGGATTAACTTGGAATTTTTCATATCTCCATAAATCCTTTTTTTTTTTTTTCAATCTGACATGTGCAAAGAAACTGGCTCACGCATCATTCTGTCTACCTTTACAATTGAGACTCCAGGTCTTAATAAATGCCTTGTTCACTTAACCATATTTTTAATTTCAGTCATTTTCCTTTAGCTGCGAAGAAACGGTTACAGATTCATACTGGCCACGTTTACATGAGAGCTTTAATACCGAATAAAAATAATTTAATTCCGAATAAAAATTAATTCCACTTTAAAAAGACCATGTAAACACCTAATTCCGAATAAAAATATTATTCGGAATTAAACTTAATTCCGAAGTAAGCGGCTGGTTTATTTCGATCTTAAATCCGAATGAATTAATTCCTTGATCATGTAAACATTTATTCCTTTTCAAATTAATTCCTGTCGTTCTGCGCATGCACACCTACGAGTTGATTATCCCACTTATAACATGGTCATTTGCCAGCAATATCAAATCAAAGCAATCAGAAATTTTTGGTGAAAGTTTTGCACTTAAAAAACGAGCTGGTAATCAATAAATAGGCGCCGCGCCTTCTAATAGCCAATACTATAGCCTATGCCAAGCTAAACTGAACCAACTAATTTATTTCAGCTTACCTTTGTGGACAGAGCGTGCGCAAAAAAAATCTATCATCCTTTGACCAGCTAATTATTTGGTAACTGATTCCATCTGATTCCATTATGCATAATACAACATTATGCGCGATTATGCAGACTGTTGCCAACTTGCTACCCGCAATTACAATGAACTTATGACGGTTTCCGTAGAGCCAGCGAGCTGAAATCAGTCCGTTGTCACAGCACGCAACTAGCGAACTGTCAGCAGTTGCTGATACATGAAGTGGACATGTTAGCTTCCTTTGTAACTGTACACAGTTACTATCGTTTAATGAATAAAGCGTGATTATTTCGCTGCTTTAATATTTACGGTCATTATCACTTGAGCACCTATTGTTAACCGCCCCGCAGGACGTAACTTAACGCCGCAAAATTTACTGGAGATAAATGAGTAGCTTGATTTCTGTTATACCCAGCCAAATGCCAGCGCTCTAACATTGCTATGGTTATAGGTTGGCTAGCGGATGAATTTTGAACTTCAAACGGTGAAACTACCGTAGGCCGAACTACCTGTGCGGTTCCACGGTTTTAATCAACACCTGCCAGCCAAATAGAAAGGAGTATTCACCCAGACCATGGTAAACAAACTGCGAAAACAGTTTTTATTATGTGTTCTTCCATGGTGTAAGCAGAGATAAAAAGAAGCAGGGAGTGGAGTTTGTTTTCTTCCAGTAGACGTAAATACGTAAACACATGCGCCCCCTGTCCAATCAGAACCCTTCTCGACCCCCGGACGTTAAGCGGAATCAAATAAAGGCGATTAAACGTGTTTTCCATGTAAGCCTCAATTCCGAATGACTATTTCCACGTGAACTCGAGGAAGAATATTTTAATTCCGAACTATTTAATTCCGAATAATTAATTCCGAATTAAAAAACATCATGTAACCGTGGCCACTCAGGGTCTCCTTTTCTGGGCCTTCTGTAATATTCTCAGTTCTGTTACGCACGGTCAGACACTTCTCAACTCAGAGTCCTTCTCCAGATGTAACCATGGAAGGTCTCCCTGCCACCCCGTTTTCCAAGCTTCGCTAACATGTTAGTTTTTTTTGTTTGTTCGTTTTTTTTCAACAGGAACTTGCAAAACAATAATTTAATCCCAAACCCAAGCTCCTCCAAGGCATTTACTTAAACGCAAATTGAACAGGAGCTCTTGTCAAACACACAAACTGGACATCAGTGAAGGGAGTGAGCACTAACAGCCACAATCCCAGCAAAACTTACAGACAGCTGGCTTTAGGGGTACAGCTGAATGTGGCAATAAGGAGAAGGATAGATTTAGGGGGGAGCTGGAGTGGGCATGGGACACTAGAGATTAGGAACAGGGCATCAGGGGTCAGGACGGGGGGGTCACAGGGGAGGGGGAGGTAGGCAGTAGAAGCTGAGATAGAGCGCAGGACTTACGTAGCCCCCTTTCCTGTATCGGGTGTCCATTTTGTCCCCGGGTGAGGAGCTGAGGACGTATTCCACCATGCTGACGCCCAGACCCCCGCTCTCCGAGCGCGGAGAGAGCACGGAGTTCACCTCAGCGCCCCCCCCAAACCCACCCTGTCCCGGCCTCCTCTGCACCATAATGGGCTGGGACACCGAGTGATCTGAGAAAGAAAGAAAGAGAGAGAGAGAGAGGGGGGGACAGATAGTTATGCCATGTCTTTGTTTTTCTTTCACACCTTACCAATCAGAGTTTGATTGGACGACCCTCGGCAACACCAGAATGAACGCTGCACATGCGCAGTAGCTGCCACGCGCATCATCTGATCGAATGATGAGTGTTGTTTAAGGAAGGCGGCCTCTATAGCAGTGGCATTCAACATTCTTGTCCATTCACCGCAATCTTGGAACCCTTCTATTCCTGGAAAAAGCAGGAGTATACTTGCGTCGCACGCGTTAAACACCAGAGCAAGACCTCTTGGCATTCCATTAACGAGGTGCGCTACCCGTGTTACACGAGTTGTCTAATCGAACGCACCCAATGATTTACGTAGAAGAGACCGGGAAGTGACAAGCAGGTAACCCTGCCAATCAGAGCAGCTCCAAATTGGTCCTGGAGGTATAGCGTCCTCACGAGTTTCACGCCAAATAAATGAGCACATCTGACTACTGACTGGCAGTTCTGCATGATATCCAACAGCTGAATGAGGTGTACTTAGTTAGGGTAAGAGTGAAAACGAAGAGGATAACAGATCTACACAAAAAGGGTTGCGCAGCCCTGCTCTTGCGAGATGTAGCATAGTGAGGGGTAGAGTAAGCCCACAGGAGAGCAGATCTACAGGAACAGAGTTTGGGCAGCCCTGCTGTAGGGGCTCCTTCTTTTATATATTAAAAAAAAATGCCACACTTACGAGACGGTCCCCAAGCGTTCTCTCGCCACTCCTCGCCCAGAAAGATCCCCTTCTGCCCGTCCTTGGCCGATTCGTCTGATTCCCAGAATTTTTTTGCAGGCAGTAGCTGCAAGAAGACAAGCCAGAGGAGAGACAAGACTGGAGTAATTAAACGAAAGCATTAAGTAACATTGCCAAACATGCAGTGTTACGTAACTCAAAACTTAATCATTAAATCTTACCTTTCATGGCCAATGAGCCAAACAGACACCCCAGCTAAATTGGGGGCCCAATAGACTCCTCTACTATAACGTCAGATCACTCAAGCTTGAGATAATCAAACTCCTTTATCAACTGAATTACTTGGGCCATGATGTTCCTCAACATGGAGATTATATGAGGGGAAATTATCATTAACAAATCAAAATTATAGAGCCATCACATTACAATATATTTGTCGACATACAAGATACAGACTCTGATCATGAAAGACAGCAACTAGTCAAGGTATTTTACAACAGCCATGTCAAGAAAGCAGCACCAGATTACAATATTTGTACTACTTATGAAATTTCCTTTATTTAGACCAGGAATTTCAAACTCAATCCTGAAGCGCCAGTGTTGGCCGGTTTTTAAATACATTCTGGCACTTCATTGTTATCCTTCAGTCATTTACTGGCCAGTCTGAAAACTTCTATTCCTGGGCCTAAATTGTGCGCCAAATAAAAAGAAACCACATAAACCAGGAGAGGCAGTAGATCCCACAAAACTGAAGAGGTGAACATGACTGATCTAGACTCAAAAATTGTAAAGCAAGAATTTTCACGCAACATCCACCTAAATTGCTTTGAATTACCAGGGAAAATTATTTAAGCAAGAAAATTCTAACCACATCTGTGATCCAACAGCATCACAGGTTTATAGCCAATCACAGAACAATAGATCACAGCCGGCTCCAAGTGACTCCCCAACACTCCATAATTAGCTAAATGTAACCTACAATTGCTGCAAAGGTGGCCCACATGACAACATACAAAAGCAGGTTCACTTCCTCTGACATGACCAGATGGCCCTGATAAGCCTGGCTAATCAATCACCTACCTCACCCATCCCGCGGGACTCTAGAGCCAGGGCCTGGAAGTCGTGGTTTAGCTCGTCTATCGACCGGACCTGAATGGAACACAGAGCAGAGAGGAGTGAGTTTAAATGGACCGGGACTGAATGGAACACCGAGCACAGAGGAGTGAGTTTAAATGGACCGCACCTGAACAGAAAATGGGGTAGGGGATGAGTTCCTAGGAACCAGACCTTTCAAGAGAGCTCAGAGTTCCCATCAGAATGTTGGTGCCACTGGGTGTCATTTCTCAAAATGCATACAGCCTAAGGTAAAAGTGGGGACCAGTCTACATGCCCCCCCCAATAAAATAAAAAGCAATGGTTACTGATGCACTGAAAAGTCTCTTCAGATCACATATCATCACTCAAATTTCAGTACAAAATCTGATATTGAAGGGTTAATAATAACAACAGCCCTGCAATCAACTTCAAGAGGTGTCACCCCAGAAAAACGGCTGTAAATGGGTGCTGCACAATATAGGCTTATAGATGTCCTTTAAAATCAGAATATTCAACTATTCAAATGTCTGGCAAGACTCATCAGCATTTCACCCTAAATCAAAAATACAGCGTTGGCAGTCTGTTCAAACAAGCTCGTAAAAAATGTTGACTCATGTCTAAAACCTGATCTCATCTGTCAGAGCTTGTACAATAGCTGGATCTGCAGCCAAATTGTTCACTACAGAGTAAAAATTCTACCAGCTACAACCAAAACGACTTGGGGCAGAGTGACATGCAGACAGTTTATGACCTCAGCCACATTCACAAAGATTATTCTCTCTGTAGTTCCCCATCAGAAGGCTCAGAATCCCACTGAGCTTCGGGTCCCCACAGACCACCTACACTGTACTTTGGGTCTCCATAAACCATACACAGGCCAACCAAAGAAACCGGCCAAGCTGTCACAAAAGTTTTTCAGATGTCTACCTTTTTCAAAGAACCAGCAACACACGATTGAAAACTCATTTGGCTTGTCTCTGGGTTTGTTACAGGCCGTGCGATTTTTTGAATTTGGTTCTGGTGAAAATGTATCGACTTCAAAGTGTTGTAGTGTGAAGTTTAGCGGGAATTTGGCATGTTTTCAATTTTGTGTTGCTGGTTATTTAAAAAAGGTAGACATCTGACAAACTTTTGTTACAGCTTGGCCATTTTCTTTGGTAGGCCTGATACATATCATACTTCAAGTCTTCATAAACCAACATCATTATACTTTGGATCTTCATAATGCACCTACAGCTGTGCTCAAAAATTTGCATACCCTCACTGAATTTGTGAAATGTTGCAATTTACTTTGAAAATATGACTCATCATGCAAGAAATTTGTCTTTTATGTAAGGATAGTGATCAAGTGAAGTCATTTATCATCACATAGGTGTTTGGCTCCTTTTTAAATCATACTGATAACTGAAATCACCCAAACGGCCCTGAGCATAAGTTACATACCCTTGAATGTTTGACCTTGTTATATAGACACAAGGTGACACACTCAGGTTTAAATGTCTATTAAGGGTTCCACACCTGTGGCTTTTTAAATTGTAACTAGTGTCTGTGTATAGTCATTGAGTTTGTTGGCTCCCGAGTCGATGCATTGATCTGGTTAGACACTGAGCCATGGGGAGCGGTAAAAAACTGCCTCAGGACCTTCGTAACAAGGTAGTTCAACTCTTTACAGATGGGAAAGGATATAAAAAGATATCCAAAGACTTGATAATGCCAGTCAGTACTGTTCAGTCTGTGATTAAGGGGTGGAAAATTAGGATACATGTTGATACCAAGCTCAGGTCAGGTAGGCCAAGGAAGATTTCAGCCCAAACTGCCAGGAGAATTGTTCAGGACGCAGAGAAAGATCCACAAGCTACCTCAAGAGAAATACAGGATGCGCTGGAAAAAGATGGTGTGGTGGTTTCAAGGAGCACAACAAGGAGGTACTTGAACAACAATGAGCTGCATGGTCGAGTTGCTAGAAGGAAGCCATTATTGCGCCAATCCCACAAAAAAGCCCACCTAAAATACGTCAGACAACACCTTGACACACCTCACAATTTCTGGAATAATGTCATTTGGAGTGATGAGACGAAAATAGCACTTTATGTGCACAACCTTCTCAACCTTAAGCGCTATGTTTGGAGAGCAGTCAACACCATTCCTCTTGTAAAGCATGGTAGTGGCTCTCTGATGTTTTGGGGGTGTGTGAGCTCTAAAGGCACAAGGAATCTCGTATAGCATACCATTAGAAAACACTGGCAGACAATTTGCTTTTTTCAGCATGAAAGCTGTGCATGGGACGCACTTAGACTTCCCAGCATGACAAGGATTCAAAGCAAAAGGCCAAGTTGACCCTCCAGTGGTTAAAAAAGAGAAAGGTGAAGGTTCTGGAGTGGCCATTACGGTCTCCTGACCTCAATATCATCGAGCCGCTTTGAGGAGATCTCAAACATGCAGTTCATGTAAGATGACCAAAGAATTTGCAGGAGCTGGAGGCATTTTGCAATGAAGAATGGGCAGCTACACCACCTGAGAGAATTAGGGACCTCATTGACAACTATCACAAAAGACTGCACGCTGTTATTGATGCTAAAGGCGGCAATAAACAATATTAAGAACTAAGGGTTTGCACACTTTTGAACAGGGTTAATTTTGTTTTTTTTCCCCCCTTATTGCCATGTTTTATTTGATGATTGTGCCAATCTACATAACCTTCAGTTGGATATGTTTCCAATAGGAAAAAAAAATGAAATGTGTTTTGCCTGGCAATTCGTGTTTTCTGTGAAAAATGTTACCTATTTTACAAATTCAGCCAGGTTATGCAAACCTTAAAGCATAACTGTACATTGTGCTTCAGGTCCCCACTGACCAACTACATTACACTTTGGGTCCCAATACACCACCTATATTGTGCTTTGGGCTCCCACAGACCATCGACATACTACTTTTGGTCCCCATAAGCCATCAACATTGTGCTTCGGGACCCCATGTACTGGTCAGGTACTGTAGGAACCGACTAGCCCAAATCTATGGTGCAAATGGTGTTTGTTCTTGCGGCATTTCGCCCCCACTTCGACGGAATACGCCGGCGAGATTTCTGAGTGACTGGTGCACGCAATCTGGGCAGAGGTGTGCAGAGAGTCGTTCTGTTTCGCTCGGCTTCCGGGCTAGACAAGTGGATTGACTTCACCAGTCTTGGTGCTACGTGCTCTTTCGGGCTGGGATCGCTCCCTCCTCATTGGACCACTGAGTCGGAATCCACCGCGGTTGCTGGATCTCTTCGGTCGGCTGGCCGTGTCAGCTGTTCCTCCTTCGCACGGAGGTTGGCTGCCTTCTCGGGTTGCTGTGCAGCTCGGAGGGATCGGTTTCTTCTACCGCGGTCGTCAACTGCCGCTGGACCTGCCAGGATCCTTGAGGCATTTTGCCCGCCTATGGTGGTTTTCTTCCATCGTCTTCCCAGTTTGTGGAACTGTTGGTTTGGTGCTGTGGGACATTGGCAGTCGTCCACATTGCCGTGTTGTTCCGCGTCAATTTTGCCTCCTAAATGCGTGGTAGGTCAATGGTTTTAATTCTGTCTTAAAAAACTTTGCTGCAGAGTCAGTCCTTTTTAATAACGATGTCCAAAGCCGGGTTATTATTTGTTATATTCATGGGCTGTATGGTCAGGACGCATTTTGGTGCTTCCATCGACTTGCCTTCACGGTTCATTCTTTTGTTTTTACCATTGTGATTGTGTAACCTCTAGCGAAATGACATTTGCTGGTTGTCTTCATTATTCGCTAGCATTCGGTAGCACTAAAGGTACTTTCCCTTATGCGCTGTTAATTATCGAGTCCCTCATTTCTAAGATAGGGCACGGTTCTGTGTTTAAAAAAGATCTTTCTAAAATGGGTGTCCAAAATGCAATCTCAAGGTTAATGATATTGTTACGGTTGCTTGTCTCTGGTAATATTAATACTAATCCTGGCCCAGAGCCTCTTTTAGATAATTTATGTCATTTGTCAACTCCTTATGAGTTTAGTAACAGACATGGCCTGGGTTTTCTCCATATAAATGCAAGGAGCCTTGTACCTAAGCTTGATATTTTTAAAACTTGTTTTTTTACTGCTAAACCTGATATTGTTTTAGTTTCCGAAATTTGGCTGAAACCATCAATCACTGATCAAGTAATACACATTGACGGTTACAATGTATTTAGAACTGACCGCAAAGGTAGAGCTGGAGGAGTTGCGATTTATATTTCTAACAAATTTCATGGGTCTGTTCTCAAATCTGTTTCGATACCAAAACAGTTTGAGTTCTTGGCTGTTCAGATCATTGTAGCAAATGCCCCTCTAATGGTTGTTGGCTGCTATAGGCCACCATCTGCCATTAATGATTGTATCTCTAACTTAACTGATCTCTTGTCTAATTTAATTACATCCGAATTGATCTTGCTTGGTGACTTAAACCGGGATTGGATGAGTGACAAATCTGCAAGCTTTCAGCAGGTTTGTGACTCTTTGAACTTAACTCAGCTCATAAACATCCCGACTCGTATTAACGCTACTAAACCTGGCAGTGAAAGTCTTACTGATTTAATTCTTACTAATGCAGCCCATAAGTATGTGGCTATTGGTGTCTTCGCTAATGATATTTGCGATCATTGCTCCATTGCTTGTATTAGAAGCACCAAATTGCCCAAATCCAAGGGTCTAATTATACTTCAACGTAGCTTTAAACATTTTTGTGAACAAGCTTTCCTGCATGATTTGGCTTCTGTCAAGTGGCATTTAATATCTTTAATTCCTTCTGTTGATGATGCTGTTCATTTTTTTCAGCATCACTTCCTAAAAATAATTAATAAACATGCCCCTCTTAAAAAAATGAGGATTAAAAATAGGTCAAATCCTTGGTTTTCTAGGGACCTGGCTGATTCCATTCATGCTTGTAATAAGCAATGGTCTTTAGCCAGAAAGTCAGGTACAACTAAAGCCTGGACCCTTTTCCGTTCCCTTAGGAATAAATGTACATTCCTTATCAGAAAATCTAAAGCCAACTACTATCTCACCTTAACCTCTGACACTGGCAATGACCATTCTAAATTTTGGAAAATAGTCAAAACCTTACAAAATAAGAAAGTTGCTGGTCCTCCTCAAAAGCTGAAGGTTAGTGATTCTTGTATTTTGGATAATAAGGAGATGTCTAATGTTTTTAATACTCATTTTAAAAAGGCTGGGCATTTATTTGATGAACAGGGTCTTAGTCATGATCCAAGGCATAATATTGAGCTTCCAGGGCAATCAGGCACTTTGTCAACTCTTAATTTTTCTCCCTTTTTGGCCTCTGAAGTTTTGCATGCGCTATGAACTTTAGATCCTAAAAAGGCCGCCGGGCCTGATGGCATTGATCCATACTTTTTAAAAATTGCAGCACCAATTGTGGCTCAGCCAGTTAGATATTTTTAATCTTTCCATTTCCACTCAAACTTTACCTGTAGTTTGGAAACAAGCCTTTGTCTCTCCTCTTTTGAAGGGTGGTGATCCTTCTGATTTAAACAATTATAGACCAATTTCGAACCTTTCTGTCTTAGTTAAGATCTTGGAGTCTTTAATTTCTGACCAGATTAAATTATTTTTAGATTTGCATAATGTCTTAAATCCCATGCAATCTGGCTTTAGATCCAAGCACAGTACGGTTACGGCTAGCTTGAAAGTCCTAGATGATATTAAAACAGCTGTTGATACTAAATTATTTTGTGTTGCATTATTCGTGGATTTAACCAAGGCATTTGATACGGTAGATCACCACATACTAATTAACATTCTTTCAAAGGTCGGTTTTGGCCATAGTACGATTGGCTGGTTTCAGTTATTTATCCAACCGCTCTCAATGTGTTAAGCTTGGTGATACTGTTTCCGACCCTGTGATGATAGATAAGGGTGTTCCGCAAGGTTCCATTTTGGACCATTGCTTTTTTTACTATACATAAATAATATTTGCGACCATTTTAAATATTCATTGCGTCATATGTATGCCGACGACACCATTTTGTACTCTAGTGCTCCCTCTCTCGAGGCTGCTGTCTCACATCTTCAGTCTGATTTTATCTCTCTGCAGCATGCGCTCATTGATTCTAAACTTCTGTTGAATGGTGGCAAAACTAAAGCTATGCTGTTTGCACCACATAGGTCTGTAGTTTCTTCCCCTTCTCTTATTACCCTAGATGGAACTCCAATTGAGTTTGTAGATAAACACAAATATCTAGGATTATGGCTGGACAAGAATTTAACTTTTAATTACCATATTGACATGTTGACAAAGAAACTCAAGTTTATACTAGGTTTCTTACATAGATTAAAATCTTGCTTTTCCTCTGTTTCTCGCAAACGGCTAGTAAATAATATATTTCTGTCTCAACTTGATTATGGCGATACTGTTTACCGATTTGCATGTCCCACTTTCCTGGCTAAACTCGATCCGCTCTATCATTCTGCACTGAGATACATTTCTAAGTCTCCCTATAGGACGCATCACTGTACACTGTACACTTTAGTCGGCTGGCCTTCACTAGCTATGCGCAGGCTGCACCACTGGTATGTTTTAATATACAAGGCTATTTTAGGCAAACTACCCCAGTACATTTGCTCCAAATTTGTTTTAATTCAGAACTCTTACAACCTCAGATCCAACGCCTGGTTGCGTTTCAAGATGCCTCCTGTGCGATCTGACACTGGTAAGAGGAGTCTGTTTTACTTTGGCTCTTGGTCATGGAATGACCTTCAAACTCATTTTAAAATTGCTGCTCCCATCTCCATACCGAGTTTCAGACAAAAGATTTCTGAAGCCTTTCCCATTAGCTGCTCTTGTCGTACTGTTTAGATATATTTTTCCACTGTTTTTATATTGAGCCATTTTTAGAACTTTTTTTTTCTTTTGATATTTAGTTTTGTCCTGTCAGATGGTAGTCTCTATTCTGTCCCTTGTTCTTGTATTATACTGTACTGTTTTGTCTATATTGTCTTGAACTGTGTTGTGTTTATGTAATACTTGTTTGTGACTTGCTGCATACCGCCAGATCACCATTGAAAAAGAGACTTTGGTCTCAACTGGTTTTATCTGGTTAAATAAAAGATTTTTGATTGATTGATTGATTGATTGATGGATGTACATTTTACTTTGGGACCCCTTAAACCATCTTGTGATTCAGATCCCCACAGACCATCTACATTACTTCAGGTCCCCATAAGCTGCCTATACTATGCTTTGGTCCCCATTCACCATCTATATGGTCCTTCAGGCCACCATAGACCATCTATATTATACTTCTGGTCCCTGCAAACCATCTACATTAAATTTTAGGTCCCTATAAACCATCCACATTTTACTTTGGGACCCCCTAAACCATCCACTATGTTATGCTTTGGGTCCCCCTCTTGCAGGCCTGACTGTTCGCTTCCGGTGACTTAAGATAAACATCAATACTTCACAGCTCCAGTGCATTTCATACAATATCAAGTGTTTTTACTGGATTCACACAATTAAACCTAATTAAACCCAGCAACAATTAAACCCAGCAAAGCCTATAGTAACACTCGATCAGGGACCATACACCAAGAACAAAGGATACAAATGCCCTTGTGATTCTTAAAATGGCCAAGAAATCATAAGACCGGGAAAAAAGTGCCCCTTTACTTTTCTTAAAAATTACTGTTCACTATTTTGCCGATTATCCCAAAGGTTGGGTGCCTGTCGCAAAATATTTAACCTAACGTCTCAAATCAGTTACAGGAATGTTGCTTCATAGACGTTTTGAGCTCTGAATAATTTAATCTTTCGTTTCATTTATTCCTACAAAGTTGAAATTTTATTTTGAGATTTGACCCCTTTCCTTTAGAAATGCCCTGGGAAATGCCCCATTAAAAAATGTAAATTTCACCAACACGTCTTTCTGACCTACAGGCACTGGACGGGGCAGCACTGCCACTGAGATTGGACAGATATGCCTCTTACTTTCTTTCATACTGGTCCTCAACACAAACTTTCACAGTTTCAGTCCCAGCCCCCTCCCCTTCCCTTCCCTTCTCACCAAGAACAATCTGAAACAACAAGAAGACAAAAACGTTTATCAGGACAATCAGAAGTTCAGAACTCGTGTAAGGGCCAGGAAAAAGCCACCGGTTTCCCAAAATCTCTTGGGAGTCCTAGAACTCAACCCAATACTGCTAACCCTTCAACGTCCAGCGGTATGATGCCCCCTCATTGATCTGAAAAAAAAGAAAAAATTTGCAAAAAACCCGCCTGCCGCTTTCTGCACTCAGCGAGGTTCTCTGAGCAGCAGTGATCAATTTCTGGCCTGTCAAGTCCAATACAGTTATTTTCTGGCAAACCACCCATGAAGACAAAAACGAGGGATATAGCAGCTTATCAGCAAAGAGTGACTGCAAGGGTATTATAGATAATGAGTGAGGCTGCAAGGTAACAATCTCTTACAATTCAGAAAGTGTTGAAGCACCATTAAAAAACCTAAATATAACAACCGGCCTAAGGGGATCGCTCACCTGGTTTGACAATGTAACAATTCTTTTCAGCCACGCAGAACCATGAAGTCAACATTAGTCAAACTGTACATCAAGCTGACAGTCATGCTGTTATCTGGAGATGTTATACCTTAAGCACTCAGCAGTAAATACACTAACTTGGTGTGCTGTCACTGTAATAAGAAATGTGCGTTAGTAAGTCAATCTTGAGGGTTCCAAACAAAATGAATTTTTAATCCATGCAGTCAAAAAATGTCAGCGTGTCAACTTCATCCTGAGCCAAGACTTTAAACACTTCTGACTAGATTGATCCAAATCTTCCCACAGCAACTACAGGAGAATTCAAAACTCTGTCAGCAAATCAGATATCAGAAAAAAAAAAACAAGATTCTAAATCGACCCAATACATAAAAACACTAAGTCATTGTTTAAAGGGGTACATCTGTGGCTGAAGGACTTGAGTAGTGTAAAATGCGTCATCCAATCAGAGGACAGGGCGGCCATACTGGATTCCAACATGGAGCCAAAAAATAACAATACTTGGTCAGGGCCAAGAGATGAATATAATCACTATTCCTATCCAAATCTGACCAGTGGAACTGTCAAAATTGTTGAAAATGTGTCAGCCAATCAGAGACCAAGGCAAACATATTGTGTTCCAAATCAAGCCGAAAAATTAACTCTTGGTCAGGGCCATGAGAGGAACATTTGTGCCAAGTCTGACCCAAATCTGCCATGGAATAGAGAAGCTGAAAATGAGTCAGCCAATAAGAAGCCAGGAGGCCATAGTGGATCATGAATCGAGCCCAAAAAAATAACACATGGCCAGGTCCATGAGAGAAACCTTTGCACCAAGTGTGATCCAAATCTGCAGGGTAGAACTTGAGAAGATACCAGGAAAAGTAGACAGAAGGATAACGGACGCTGCACCACAGCTCCTTCAGACCAGGTGAGCTATACACCAAAAATACCATAGGAAAAAAAAAAAAAAGTTCAGCACAATACACAGCACAAATGATGCAATTTATCCTACTTGCATGTCTGCAACATCACCGAAAGAAGAAACAGCCTCAAGTAGGATTTTACAACAAACAAATTAGTAATCAAATGTCAGAAACCTGCATGTTCAATTGTGAACAAAGCACCAGATCACTGAGGTAAAAACGCAGTCTTGTCAGACTTAAGGACTTAAATAAACAAACAAAATGGGCTGGTCAATTATAGACATCCTACAAGGCTTTGGACACTGAAACAGTCTGTGTGTATATATCAGAACATAGTCACACTGACCATCCACAGGTTATTTCAATGGTGTGCTGATTTTCTATGATTTTGATTAAGGATGAAGTTCAAAGAACTAGACCTAAACAGAAAAATGCGCTAGTCACTCCTTATAAGCCACAGCAGGACTGTTCAACTGAAGACTGATAACCAACACAGCTCAGGCCGCGAGCAAGTTTAGTTCGAACAACAAAACATTAAACTTGCTCCTTTTGGGATTAGGCAGACAGAATGAGGGGGAGGTATTGAGTCTGTACTGAGCTTTTGTCAAGTGAAAGTCATGCATTCAAAGCAATCGCTCAGGTGAACATAATGAGGCGACTTTTTTATCTCCACATTTTACAGTGTGAGCAGCACATATACCTATACATACATCTAGCCATTTTATTTACAGTATATTTATGTATATATATATATATATATATATATATATATATATATATATATATATATATATATATATTTATATATATATATATATATATATATATATATACACACACACACACACACACACACACACACATATACATACAGTGGGGAAAATAAGTATTGAACGCGTCAACATTTTTCTCAGTAAATTTATTTCCAGTGAGGCTATTGACATGAAATTTTCACCAGATGTCGGTAACAACCAAAGTAATCCACAAATACAAAGAAATCAAAAGTAAGACCATAAATTATGTGTAATAAAGTGGAATGACAGGGAAGAAGTATTAAACACCCTTACTGAAATTGATTTAATACTAAGTAGAAAAGCCTTTGTTGGTAATGACCGCTTCAAGACGCCTCCTGTATGGAGAAACTAGTCGCATGCATTGCTCATGTGCGATTCTGGCACATTCTTCCAAACAAATTGTCTTAAAATCTTGAAGGTTCCGGAGCCCTCATCTATGAACTCTGATCTTCAGTTGTTTCTATAGATTTTCAATTGGATTCAAGTCGGGTGATTGACTGGGGCATTCAAGCAGCTTTATGTTCTTTCTCTGAAACCAATTGAGTTTCCTTGGCTGTATGTTTGGGATTAATGTCTTGCTGAACTGTCCACCCTCGTTTCATCTTCAGCATCCTGGTAGATGGCAGCAAGTTCTTATCAAGAATCTCTCTGTACATTTCTCCATTTACCATTCCTTCAATTACATGAAGTCTGCCAGTACCATATGTTGAAAAACAGCCCAACACCATGATATTCCCACCTCCGAACTTCACTGTTGGTACGGTGTTTTGGGTGTGATGAGCAGTGCCTTTGTCCTCCAAACATGGCGTGTGCTATGACATCCAAAGAGTTCAATTTTGGTCTCATCTGACCAGACTATATTCCCCCAGTATTTCACAGGCTTGTCCAAATGTTGTGCAGCAAACTTTAAACGAGCTTCAACATGTTTTTTCTTCAGCAATGGAGTCTTGCGCGGTGAGCCTGCATAGAGGCCATGGTGGTTGAGTGCATTACTTAGCAGGTATAGTTGTTTCAAAGAAAACTAAGTCCAGGTCTTTCTGAAGCTCTCTGCGAGTGGTCCTTGGCTTTTGGACAACTCTTCTGATTATTCTTTTGACTTCTCCATCAGAAATCTTGTAAGGAGAACCTGGTTGTGGCCGGTTTATGGTGAAATGATGTTCGTTCCACTTCTGGATTATGGCCCCAACGGTGCTCACTGGAACATTTAGAAGTTTAGAAATACGTCTGTAACCAATGCCCTCAGGATGTTTTGCAACAATAAGGCTGCAAAGGTCTTGAGAGAGCTCTTTGCTTTTACCCATCATGAGATGCTTCTCGTGTGACACCTTGGTAATGAGAAACCTTTATATTGGCCATCAATTAAGACTAAACCAGTTGATATTAATTTGCACTGATAGGGGGCAGGATTGCTTTCTAAATACTGACAGATTTCAGCTGGTTTCTTGGCTTTCCATGCCTTTTTACACCTCCTTTTCTTCATGTGCTCAATACTTATTCCCTGTGTCATTCCACCTTATTACACATAATTTATGGACTTATTTGTTTCGATTTCTTTGCATGTGTGGATTACTTGGGTTGTTATCGACATCTGGTGAAAATTTCATGTCAATAGCCCCATTAGAAATATATTTACAGAGAAACATGTTGAGGCGTTCAATACTTATTTTCCCCGCTGTACATATACACACACACACTCATTATTGGGCACACAGACATATGACAAAAGCACAAAATAAAGACTTGTAAAAATATAGGGCACTGGCGGCCCCAGAAGCTCCCGCCGTTAAGATAAACAAAATGTCAAAGTTTTTGTTGACGGACGGATGCATGCATGGACGGACGCACGCACGGATGGAGCCTGATACCATAGCTCCCGTGCCACTCGGGCAGCGGGAGCTAATTAGGAGCCTGTAACTGAAAATGTTGATAAGAAAGCAAATTGTCGAAGTTTTTGGTGGTAGTTTTAGGCCAGTGACCTTGAAAAAATAGGCCAAGGTCACCTTTAGGCACGTCATTTGTAGGACTTTATGAGATGCATGTCCAGTAAAAATTAAGAGCCTGTAACTGAAATAGTTGATGAGATAAAGCAAAATGTCAAAGTTTTCGGTGATATTTTGAGGCCAGTGACCTCCTTTAGGCATGTCACTTGTAGGCCTTTATGAGATGCATGTCCAGTAAAAAAAATTAGGAGCCTGTAACAAGGTAATCGGGTCAGGAACTAAAGGAAAATCAACTGGCAAAGATGCTCATCTTTTCAATAAGTCCCAGAAGTCATAAGCTGGGGGGGGATCTGTTTATTTAGCATTATTTATAAAGCATTCCTACATAGATTACCAAATTATCTCACATCTCTTATCACTTGGCGTTCAAGACCTTACCAGGCAAGGTCTCAGGACTGGTTGGTCCTTGAGATCCCCCGAGTAAAAACTGAGCTCGAAAAACTGCTTTTTGCTACTGTGCTCCTCGGGCTTGGAACAGGTTCCAAGAAATTTCAAAACTGGGTAAATTAATTTCCTTGGAGAAATTCAAAAAAAGTGTTGAAGGATCTGGAGGTTGTGGTTTGCTTATGCTGTGAATAATATTGCCTTAACTTTCTTATTTATACATACTGAATGTATCACTGTATGATGATGATTTCTCTCTTTCCTTTTTTAATGATCTGTAATGTGTGCTGTATTGTAAACAGGGCACCACTGCAAATGAGACCTAAGTGTCAATGTGTCTTCCTGAATAAACTAGGCCTACGCTGTCAGCGGCCGACAGCAAGGGGTATATTCCCGAAATTCCCCAATCCTTGAAGCCCCCTTCATTAGATGCCCCTTTACTAGACCTACAATATGAGGCAAATTTGAGGTCTGTGTAAGTAATTGTTCCAGACATATGGTTAAAAAACTGATTTTTTCAATATATAGCACCACCTGGTGGCAAACCTAGGAGTTCATACTTGCCCAAAATCTAATCAGTTCATCCTCTCCACCATATCTACCCATATGCTAAAAATGAGAAGCCAATGTAAAGTATTTTGTGAGTTATCGCGCTAATGGCTAAAATCTGCGGCAGCGGGTGGGGCGAAACCATGATATCCACAAAACTCATATTTTGGGGATATAATAAAGGATTCAATTCAATTCAATTTACTTACTTTCATTATTTGGCTAACTGCCAGCTGTCAGGTGCCTGAGACACGCAGAAGAACGGTGTCCATGCAGACAGCACCCGTGTGTCAGAGCCTCTACACTGGACACTGAAGGGGTCACTGCAGAAGAACAGTGTCCATGCAGACAGCACCTGTGTGTCAGAGCCTCTACACTGGACACTGAAGGGGTCACTGCAGAAGAACAGTGTCCATGCAGACAGCACCCATGTGTCAGAGCCTCTACACTGGACACTGAAGGGGACACTGCAGAAGAACAGTGTCCATGCAGACAGCCATGCACCCAGAGCCTGTCAGAGCCTCTACACTGGACACTGAAGGGGGTCACTGCAGAAGAACAGTGTCCATGCAGACAGAGCCTCTACTGTGTCAGCAGAAGAACTCTAGACACACCTGGACACTGAAGGGGTCACTGCAGAAGAACAGTGTCCATGCAGACAGCACCCGTGTGTCAGAGCCTCTACACTGGACACTGAAGGGGTCACTGCAGAAGAACAGTGTCCATGCAGACAGCACCTGTGTGTCAGAGCCTCTACACTGGACACTGAAGGGGTCACTGCAGAAGAACAGTGTCCATGCAGACAGCACCCGTGTGTCAGAGCCTCTACACTGGACACTGAAGGGGTCACTGCAGAAGAACAGTGTCCATGCAGACAGCACCCATGTGTCAGAGCCTCTACACTGGACACTGAAGGGGTCACTGCAGAAGAACAGTGTCCATGCAGACAGCAGCCGTGTGTCAGAGCCTCTACACTGGACACTGAAGGGGTCACTGCAGAAGAACAGTGTCCATGCAGACAGCACCCGTGTGTCAGAGCCTCTACACTGGACACTGAAGGGGTCACTGCAGAAGAGCAGTGTCCATGCAGTTAGCACCTATGTGTCAGAGCCTCTACACTGGACACTGGACACAGTGTCCATGCAGAAGGGGTCACTGCAGAAGAAGAACAGTGTCCATGCAGACAGCACCTGTGTGTCAGAGCCTCTACACTGGACACTGAAGGGGTCACTGCAGAAGAGCAGTGTCCATGCAGTTAGCACCTATGTGTCAGAGCCTCTACACTGGACACTGAAGGGGTCACTGCAGAAGAACAGTGTCCATGCAGACAGCACCCGTGTGTCAGAGCCTCTACACTGGACACTGAAGGGGTCACTGCAGAAGAACAGTGTCCATGCAGACAGCACCCGTGTGTCAGAGCCTCTACACTGGACACTGAAGGGGTCACTGCAGAAGAACAGTGTCCATGCAGACAGCACCCGTGTGTCAGAGCCTCTACACTGGACACTGAAGGGGTCAGTGGAATCCGCAGCCGGTGATGATTAACGTCGCACAGAACACTGAGAAAGGAGCTCTCTTTAACAGGAAGCACTGGAAGGCCTGCTTAACAAGCAGCACATCTCACTGCATTTTAATATCTCCCCCCCGCTCCCCCCGTCAACAAGAATATCAGATCAGAGGGAAAGAAAACACATGCACAGGGAGGGAGGGAGGCAGGGATGGATGGATGGATAGCTGGAAGGGAAAGATGGAGATGGAGGCAGAGTGAAAAAGGACAGAGACAGGTAATGACATCAGGATTGAGAGAGAGAGGAATGGAGAGATTGTAAAAAAGGACAGGGAATGGAGAGATGGAGAAAGGGAATGAGGAAGAGGGGACAAGAGAAGAGGGAGGGAGAGAGAAGGTAGAGGAATTGAAGGGAGCGCAGGAAGGAGGGATAACGAGAGGAGATAGAGAAGAGAAAGAGGGAGGAACAGGGACCTCAGCATTACACAGATAATACTCTATACTCAACAGGTACACGTGAGAAACCCCAGATTTACAACATTAAGAGACTCACAAAAAGCTGGTAATATTCGCACATGGCAGCCTTGTTGATGACATGTTATTTGACTAAATATTTTCCAATAATCACCAAAATCAATAGGGATCATCTTCATATCAGCACAGAAATTGAAAGAATCCAAGAAAAATTCTGGTCTGTAGAATGAGAACAACTAATTGTGGACAGACCAACAGACAGACAGGGCGACCACAATACCAGTTTATCCAGAGGAGTGGGCGTATAAAAAAAAACCAGCGACACCCAGAACCACCACTATTACTGCAAACCCTGAACACAGTCACACTTCAGTGCCCCTGCCCAGACGCTGGGCTGCCCAGCGTACCCGCCCAGACGCTCCTCTCGCACGCCACTGCATTTTCACTTCACCTGTACGGACACTTTATTCACCTGGTTTGGCTTATGCAGCAAGCAGCATCAATCACAGGAAAGCACCCAAAACCACAGTCCAGCACATAGGGACCTGATTTGACAACAATGACTCAGCAGTCAAATCAGAAACGTGGGGGGGGTGAACTACAACAAGAGAAACAGAAAAAACAAACTGATTGCACGGACTGTAATAGGTAACATTTCTTGCCACTTCTTTAGCAACGCCCTCCGGTGAGGAGTTAATGCACGCTTCACCGATAATATTGATCGCTGTACAAACCTGATGAAAGCACAGGGCGCAAAGCGCTATGAACGAGCAGCTCGGATAAAAGGCACAGCTGTACCAAGTGTCATGCAAGACACTGTGTGAGGGGGAGAACTTGTTTTCATGCACCTTCTCAGCAGGTTCATTACGCAATTCGATATTATTACCAGCCGTGACAGCATTAACTGGCATTATTTTGACCTTGTGAGTCTGTGTGTGTGTCGTTATGGCAAAATGTGGCCCTGGAGACACGAACAGTAGACCTGACACAGACAGTTTTGATCACTTTGCCAAGTGTTTATACATCTGTCCTTCTGTTCGTGGATACATTCTGTTAATGCACCAGCATCACATCCATGCGAGATGCAGTCACAAAACTTTACAAGACTGCAGTTGAGAACACAATGAAAGCAGAGTTCGAAGGTGTGTGTGGTCCGAGAGAGGGCACAGGAAGTCATCTCCTTGGAAGAGAGGCTGATGTGATCCAATGCCAAGATGGCCTCTAATTATATTAGTTATACCGACAAATTTGAGAAACTGGAAAAGTGCTATTAACAAATGAAAGCGATTATATATTAACTGCTTGACAAGAAGCATCCAAAATAAGCCTTTTGCCCCAGAATGTATTCTAATATTCACAATAACTGCTGAAAGACAAAGGAAAACAAATTCATAAAACATCCTCGGAAGTCGTCCAGCATACTGTTATGATACACTTCACAGAGCGCCTCGACAGAAAAGACAGCTGACTCAGTGATTGCCTGGAAGACTGGCGATGCAGTGGTGCAGGAGTTAAAGCTGATGTCTCACAATAAGGCAGTTCTGGGTTCAGCAGAGTTAGCGTGGGCTCCCATTGTTTCTGTGGGCATCCCGAAGCCAAGGCTCTGACCACAGGGCTGGAGTGCCCAGCCAATACCCAGGCGCTGCGCCATGGCTGCCCACTGCTATAAAGTAACCGCGATGGGTCAAATTCACGGGTCAAATTACCCCTCGAGGTTCAATAAGGTAACCTCCTGCTCGGAATAAGCACACAGGGCAGACAGAATATGGCTAAAAAGGCAGACTGGTTGCTAACTGCTAACTGTTTAGTTTACGCTTTACTTGTTCATTACTTCAGGTGACTAATGCTCTATATGGATTGTACCTAGTCTGTTCAGCTGTGTTACAGTGTTGATGACCTAATTCTATACACTTACTGTAAATCCCTTTGGATAAAAGTGTCTGCTAAATAAATGTAATGTAACACTATTGTAAGGAATTTGTGAATCATTCCACTGGAGAGCGGGAGACTCATAATTTAGTTAGCCCCGGCAATCAACAAGCATGGAACCGCCACATGCTCTGAAATGGTAATCTTGTCAATATAACAAAGAGAAGGCCCACACCCTGGCCTCATGGTAACGCCTGAAAACAGGAAAAGCCAACGATGGCCACCAACTGTCGGAGCAGACATACTGTAAGCTTCCTAAGTCAATCAGAGACCATCCAAACTCAATCATCAATCAACTTAATCATGATATACCTCACCATTATACACTGAAGACCGGTTTCACCCAAAGAGACTCTGATCAGCATTATTTAAGTAATGAATACACTCAACATGCCTGGCCAACTTCAAAGGTTTTTTCATGTATAAGAAATGTACGTTGGGGAGGCTCGGGGTTCACTTTGACTCCGCTGACCCCAGAGTATGTTACCTGTATTTCTGTTCACTGCCATTTTTACTGGAAATAAACACCATTTTTCATTCGAAGATTGGAATTGTCCCGTCCTCTTTTTTTTTTCTTACACTATGTAAAACGAAACAGAGATAATGCTACGTAAGGCTGTGTTACGAACAGGGGAAACGTGATCTTGGATCATCGCTCCGACTGTTGGGCACTTTAAAAACACAAGGTCCTAGGTCTTAACACGTTAACAACATCGAGATGCCTGGGACGGCGAGAGGCGTCCGGTTGGAGCTTCGTTTTCATTTCCCCGCGCGTCGCCCTTGGCAGCAATCGGGTCGCGACTCCTCTTACACGCACGCCGGTATGACTAATCGCCTGGATGTGCTTCATGTACCGTCTCGTTCTCAAATGACAGCGTGGAAGGCGTCGTCACCACAGAGATGGGATCTCCTGAAGCGGACTGGACCAGAAGAACCCAAGAGCTTAGCTTAGCTAACAGTCACTCCACACAGGCAGGATCAGGAGCCTAGAAAATCCTGCTTCATCTCATCATGATCCGTCTTGTACAACCATTTCCTAAAATGCTCACGCGAACAAATGATGAAACATAAATAAACAAACATTCTTAAAAGTGAGCTCAGTGTCGCCCAAGATTAAAGGCATTCATCATCAGAAGTATGAGAAGAGAGCAGTTCCCCAAAATCCTCCCATTAAGAGGAAAACTGTCCATCAGTCTGAATCAATTTCTCTCCTCAACTGGTTGGCCAGTCAATCTGAAACTGAACATGTGTACTGATCCTTAACATAGGCAGGGACTGACAAAAGCTGATTTTTCCCCATTTTCCCAAATTTGTGTGTTTCTGAGCATTTTTTGTTCACTTGGAGTAGTGGCGTGAGCACCCCCAAGTGTGGGCCAATACTCACACAAATGACATAAAATTTCAACAAACAAGATTCTTTTAAGACCACTGAGTTCTGCCTGAGATGAAAATGATGGAGCCTCAAATCTGTGCGTACGACTACTGTAAAAAACCAGGCCCGCGGAAACCATTTTACTGCGTTTGTTTACTGAAACACAGGTGTGGGGAAATTAGCCTCTGGCAACAAACACCAAGCGCACTGCAAATACTGTTTGTTTTTAACAGCGCAGCATGCCGTACACCATGTCGCAAACAAATAAGACAGCCAAACGAATACAGGTCTCCGGGTTTATTCTTGTATTTCAAAACTTGTATTATTGCTTTATTGTAGGAACAGAAAAACTGAGCAGAGCAGTTCAGCGAGTTGAAAGAGAGGAAGGGCAGGATGACCTGCCTGTGTGAATCACCAGCTCCTAAGCAGGAGAATAGGCATGAAATTCAGGGGGGGGGCAATGGGCAAAAATACCCTGATATTTCTCAACTTACCCCTGAATTCACAAACCAGGGGTAAAATACTCACAATTCTTAATTTTCCTCTAAATTCACAGGCCAGGGGGCAAAAACAGCCTCTCAGGATTTTCAATTTACCCTTGAATTCACAAGTCAAGGGGCGCACTCATAACTACCAATTAACTCCCGAATTCACAAGCCAGGGGGAAAATACCCTCTCGTAATTCTCAGTTTGTTAATTTACCACTGAATTCATGAGTCAAGGGTAAAAAATATATACCCCCAATTTCACAAGTCAGAAGAAAAAAAGCCCTCAAAATACTTAACTTGTAAATGTATCCCCAAATTCCCAACCAGAAAGCAAAAAATACCCTCATAATTCTTAATTTTACCCCTGAATTCACAAACCGAGGCAAATATGCTACCTGCATTTTCCTTTGTTTTGAAATCATAATTCAGCCTCTTTATTTGTTATTCCAAAGGCAGGGCATTTATTCACAGAAAATACTGCCCAAAGATGCATGGCAGTCCCTGCACACCTGCTGAATGCAGCCTGCCTCATGACTACTGAAGATTCCTTCTGCTCCATTACAGTCACCCTCTTCAATCACACAAAGCTAAAATGTCATTACGTATTTTCCCCAACTCCTTTTAAAATGCCCCTGGATTGTGCCAGTAAGGGCACATATTTCCACCATTTTACATATTAATTCCATACTCTGGGTGAAGGTGAAGATTAAAGCACTACGAGTGCATTTTATAATTCAATTCCTTCGGGGGACATACAGATTGATTTAAAAAGGTTGCTCAATCAGCACATACTCTTGGCCCGATTTTTCTTTTTTTTTTTTTTGGTGAGTGCAAAGCGCTTGAGACAAACGCGGCGCACAGAGGGGCAGAATCTCACGCGCACAGGGCTCTGACGTAAATGCAGTGGAGCAACTGAAGTCAAAACACAGCTACCCTACAGACAAGGTGACCTTTGAACCTACAACCAGCTCACTCATACTGTTCCCAATTGGCCCTCGTCGCGGTGGCTGTAACTCCCTGCCCTCCCACCCCGAGACAGTTTAACCCCCGCAGAGCCTCTTGCGCCTAAAACATATACTCAGTCCCCGGAACACAGCCGCAAAGTCACTTCATTATTCTGGGGAACAGCGAGCTGAAACTCCCATACTGCCCAGCTGATGCTTCCAATCTGAGGTTGGCTGGAGGAATTTCTCACAAACAGGCAATTGAACAAGGCTCTCCCCTACGTTACCTCAGAAACCGGGGCCGCGATCAACGGGCTGCTATCAGGTTCCTCCACCCTGTGCGCGAGCGTGTGCGCGCGCGAGAAACAGAGGGAAGTTCGTTTGCCCAAAAATCAAGGGGTAATCAGGTACTGCCCCCAACAAATAGGTGAGGCCAGTTAGCTAGCTGCATGTTGTGGGCTGGGATCCCCTTCCATACACATCCTTTCCACACTCTCCCTCTCTCTCTCTTTGTCTTTCCATCTCATTCAGACCCACTCACTCACTCTATCTCTACCTGTGCCCCAATCCCTCACCCCCTCCCTCACCAACTCCCCCTCTCTCCTTCTCCATCCCTCTCTCCCTCTGTAATCCACTCACCCTCTCTGTCCCTCTTCCCCTGCTCCCTCACTCCCTCCCTCCATCTCTCTCTCTCCCTCTCTAACAGGTCATTTACATAATGTGTTCAGAATGAGGCCAAGCGTGACTCCAAACAGCCTGATTTCCATACCAGGAATCCTCTCGCAGTTCTGTTAACTTCAGGGAAAACAGTGGAATTATTCCTCCTGACGGATATCGGACCCCGGACTGCTGAAGGTGGAATTAGTTTCTCTCCCTACACGTTAGAAAAAGCATTACACAAACCGAGTAACAGGCAGACCCCGCTGAACACTGCTTTCATCTCGCACTGACGGGGCTTAATTACTGCTGACTGTAATTCTGCTACCTCTCCAAGGGACACCTTATAAACAAACACTCACCAATAAAGAGACACATATTCTCTAAACACAAAAAATCAACACACAAAGGCGCTCAGCCACACCCTAACAAAGGAGCGAACAAATGCAGATGCAAACATGCACAGACCGAGAAGCACGCAGGCACAAGGAGAAGCAGATACAAACACAAAAACAATACTCGCGCACAAACAAATATCACTGAGCACCTACAGACACGATCAGGTGACTTCACAGCCAATGATTCCTCCCATTTGATCGCCTGTCATGTCAAAGCTACCTCCCTTCAGCTCTTCAACCTCATTACAGCAGGCAGGTCACATTGGAACACTTTCTGAAGTATACTACTGGTTAAAAGAGTTCATACATCAACAATTTTCAAGCAGTCACTAGACGGAAAATTAAATTTCCCTTTCTTTCTTTTTTTTACACAAAAAGCCATCTAAACCTTTGATCGAAGCAGCCACCTAGCTTACACTAGAATTTCTCAAACATACACTGCACACATGATTCGCATCTCCTTGATTTTGTTTGGTCTAATTTGCACCAATGTAGGTTGATTTAACATCCCTTTTCATAAAATAGAAATAATTAGCTTACTTGTTTATTTCTCCAAACACATTTTTCCATTGACCCCTAAATCTAGTTCGCCATCCTAAATGTGCAGGCACTTCTTGATTTCTCACGATTCAAATCCAACATTTTGCAATTTGAGGTTATTTACACGAATAGTTAAAACGGCTTACATTTCACTCAAACATGGACCAGAAACATGAATATAAAGAGCTGTCATATTTTTGACCGATGGTGTAAAATTTCTGTGTGGGTAAAACGGCCGAGAGTAGGGTTGAAGTGGATATCGAGGAAGAGAATGGGGTACAGCCCCTCGTAGCAGTTTTGAGGGTAAGAGCCTCGCTCAAGGGTCCAGCAGCACTTCTTCCAAACTTCACCTCTCCACATGCAAGGCAGGATACTTCCTGACTGCAGCAGCCAATCATATGACCTACAACAAGAATACTGCCCAGCTGCCTCACTAGCGGCAGGTATACAAGGCAAAGCTATTCATGAGCATGCTTCCAACTCTACAGTTCTCCTTAAAAACCATGAATACACGGCACACTTATCAAACCTACTCCCCCTTGAGAAATGGGTCTTGCGAAAGGAACGTTACAGGTAGCCTTCAGCAAAAAAGGACGGCTGCCAACAACTGCTTCCGAGCAGCTCATTACCGCTCGGAAATACCGGAATGCCACAGCGTCAAACTGACCTAGATCCTGAAGCGAAGATGCAATATAAAGGATACTATGTGCATTTTCTCTTGGGAAAAATAAGTCATATAAAACAGTAAGAACATGTCAACATCTGAAAGATGAACCACAAGGCAAGGACTTAAAGCATTGTTTCCCTACCTTGTCTGCAAAGAGCTGGTGTGCTTGCAAGCCTTTGTTCCAGCTGTGCAGTTACACACCGGATTGTGCTAATCGACCCCTTTTGTCTCTGTCAAAGACCTCCATCAGGACAATCAGGTGTGTAACTGCCGGGTTGGAAAGAATACCAGCACACATACCAGCCCTATCTGAATAAGGCAGGGAGCCCCTAATTTAGAGCTTGGGTGTTTCAGTCCAGAACAGTTAAGACGGTCAAAATACATTCGTTCCTTGCATGACTATGATATCACGTCATAGAGACTGATGGTTGCTGAGATATTGAAGTCCAAAAATGAGAAAAAACACATTTTCTTCAGTATTCGGGGCAATTGTCCCCATGAATGACACCAGGTACCAACAGAAAATTTTATTTTTTTGAAAGAGCATTTTTTTATTGACAAAATATTTTTAAAAAATTTGGATGGGGTTTTGCATCATTTTCATGAAATACATTTTTGAAATATTAATGTTTTTGCGACGTTCCCAATTGCAGTAATACCAGGTCTTCAACAATTTCACTTCTCAAATGCCTGAAATAATCTAGTTTATGCAATCTACATGTATGTATTCAGATGATTAATTTCTATCCAAATAATCAGAATACACCACCCATTAGAAGTTCCAATAGACAGTAATGATACAGCAAGTGGGCAAACTTGGCTGAAAAAACTTTACTGTATGGAAAACCAACTTTGGTAAATTTTATTCTTAATCTCTTATTGATGCATACTCCTTTTGAGATGAGGAATACAAATTCTGTGGTGCAGTTTAACACACAAAACTATTTGAGCTTAATACCTCATTCTCTGCAAGTGTTATGACTGTTCAAACCCCCTGAGCCATTTACGAGCACAACATTAGCTAAAATCCCCTTTTTATAATTGGCCTTAACTTTTGAACTATTAATGTGAGACACTAGAAATTTTGCATGCCCTGATGATATAGATGAAGGCATATGTGTGAATATTCATAAAAATGTTCCGTTTGCCTTGAGTCTGTTCTTGTTCCTGCCCTGCACTGCCAATTGGAATCCTCTCCATGTCTGCGTTCCTGTCCACGTTTTGTTTTCTTAAGCATATGCACTGCTTCTTTGCTATTGGCTGGCTGCGGTATTTCCACTTTCCTTTAGCGCTGTTCTGGCTTCGGGTCTTTCTAAGCTTAGTGTCAATTACCTGTTTTTAGTTATTAACATGAACTAACATCCACAGGAGGTCTTTTTTCTTAGACAGGCACTTTACTAATATTACTAATTTAGGTAGGGTGTTAATAGTCATGATTTCCCGCTTTGATAGTATTTCAGATCTTGCTTTACATTGCAGTGTAACTTTTTCACTCTTCCTTCAATCTGCATACTTCATTGGTGCTTAGCTGAGCCCGCCCATTTTCTTAATGGGCTTGTTATGTCATTAAGCCTAGTCCAATGTCTCCTGTTCTTGCTTTGTTCCCTCCCTGTTCTGCTCAGGTGTTCCTCGTTCTCTCATCAGCCCTGTACCTTCTTATTCTGCGGAGGCTTTCCAGTTGGCAGTCAGTCCGTTGTTTCCATGTTGGTTCTATGCCTGTTTTCATGCCGTGTGTTTCATGCTCTTGATTATATCTTCGAGTTTATACTACCCTATTTGTTTCAGCTCATTGAGTGTAGTTTTTCATTAGCTTTGTGCCCCCCTTGATCCTGCAGTTTTTTTTTTTCAGTTTTGTTTTTTCAGCTTTTTAAGTGGAGTTTTTTGTTGGCCATCAATCACTATAATTAATCATGGAGGTACTTCTTGGTTTGTATTTGACTTGTGCAAATGGAAAAATATCAATGAATCATGTGTTAAAATAATTATATTAGTAACTGCTCATTGAATATTATCAAAATTTACACAGGAATCATTAGCGAAACTATGATTTTTAAAAAAATTTATTACAGGAAGATGAGGCAAAACCCCATCCCAATTTTTTTATATTTTGTCAATAAAAATATGCTCTTTCAAAAAAAATGAAGTTTTATGTTTATACCTGGTGTCATTCATGGGGAATATTGTCCCAAATACTGACGAGAATGTGTTTTTTCTCATTTTTGGACTTCAATATCTCAGCAACCATCAGACTCTATGACCTGATATCATAGGGTGTCATAGACATGGTTCATGTCAGACTCTCAGCAAAATTGGAAGCTCTTACATTGAAACTGAGGTTTCCATGGGCATTTAAAGACCCATCCGGATTTCGTACAGTAAATTTTTTTAGGAAATCCAGAGGGCCAGCATTCAGGTATGAATTGGGTAACAATGCTGTAAGTCTATTTCCATGACATACTGGACCAGGACTCTTAGCCCACAAAATTTCATGGCTCTGCAACAAATAGTTCTGGAGACATTCCAGTTTGAAAATGGTCACACAGACAAACACGTCTGAAAACGGGTAAAAAAAAAAAAAAAAAAACAGGTCTATTTTGCTTCACTTAGGAATTTTTTGTGAGCAAACTAAAAAGAGTAGAGATCTGAAATTTTGGATTTGGTCTGTTGGTAATATTACCCACTACATAGATTTTTTTCAGGCAAATCTGAGGGGGTCAGGCAGGGAACTTTTCCTTAATTTGATGAATTGAGAAGGACTGACTCACAAGCAACATTTAATTTTAATATTTCATACCATGAAATGCTACGGCTAACCCAGAATTTAACAAAAACTATGAGCATATCTGAATTAGATATGAGTGGTCTTCACTTGGGCAGAGCAGTCATGTTTGGTTTTGAACAAGCTAGGTATTAAAGGGTTAATATACCGAATCTCAAACCATTAGAAGGATAAACATGACCAACTGGATCATCTATGAAATGCTTACCAGAATTTATCAGAGATGTGAACCCTTAAGCCAATCCTAAAGCATGGAATGCCACAACTGTCACCAAAACCTTCACCACAAGGTGATGCCTTCCATGGTGGCACAGAGATACCGTCTCACCACTCAGAAACCTCACTGAAATGATAATCCACAGATCAACATCTCTGCATCAGGCCGCTTCGCTATAAATGCAATGTAAACTAAAAAAAATGCAATCATACCCCTGTCCTTTTATTCAAGCCCAAATAGTGCCCACTATATTTCACAGCTTTCATAGTAATGTGACTCAACAGCAAACAGCACATTGTGGAGCGGCTTTACAGGAGCGGTGCGTGTGCGCTTAAACACGCTACAAAATCAGACTGCTGTGCCAAGAAAGGGGTACCAGGCCACAACCACATAGGCGTACAGTCATTATGCTTCATATATTAGTCAGTTTTCCCAAACAAACCCTGACTGAAGCACAGTTAAGCAATCACAAGGTGGGTCGCTGTCTAACATGGCTGCCAGCCAGAAGCTTCTAGAATTGGGCAGGGGAGGGCTTACCCTGGCAGTGAGAGGGCTGGCCAGGGACATTCTATATGTTCTTATGGTTTGAGTCACAAGTTTTAATCTCCAAATTAAATGACTGCTTTTACCTCAGACTCACCTCCTGAGTTGACTCAACTGGTTTCAAAACATCCGCTGAACTTCAGAAAAATTTCTTCAGGTTTTAAGGTTTCTAACCAATCCCACCTGCCCGCGTATGAGTAAGATATTTGCCATGAGGTAACACACCAGCTAGACCAGGTCAAAATACCCCGGGCCATTCAACCCAATAGGCCACAAGTAAAACAAGTTTTGGGATAGTTTGATACCAAACTTTTTCCGTTTTCTACACAAGCCACTGCTACGCTTTTAATCCAGGTAAGTGGCAGTCCAACATCCTTATAGGGAAGTACCTAACTGACACACCTAGGGCCAGTGAAGGTACCAGGACACAGACAGGAAGTCCTGACAAACGAACTGGATTTACTTCACTTATTTACCAAAGCATGCAAGGACTGAATTACCCCTCAGCCTTGCAGACAAAACCTAATCAGCCACAACATCTTGACAATGATACCAAAATGTTTTCAAAATGTTATTCCATTGCCATAATATGGCAGTTATCAGGACACACACAGGAAGTACTGACAGAGGAACTGTATACTTTACATATTTACCGAAGTACGCAAAGACGAATTACCCCTAAGCCCTGCAGACAAAACCTAACCAGCCACATCTTGACAATGCTACCAAAATGTTTTCAAAATGTTATTCCATTGGCAGTAACAGTGAGAACTAAAGGAGTAAGAGTGGATTGAAAGGAAGGGGGGGGGTTGGGGTAATCGCGGTCAATAGTGGAATTACCACATTGCCAGGTCATAGTCTGAATACATGACATGGACAATGTACAGGAAACAGAATAAGACTCATTGAAATGGGCTGGGCAGTGTCATCCCACCATCTGCCACACCACAGTGGAGAACGTTTCGTGTTAGTTGGGCAGGTGGTACTAGGCCTGCTGACAAAACTGTGGCTGTACCTGGTCAACATGTATGCTGTCCCCCGTTGGCCAGCGGTGTTTGCTGGTGTAGCCAACCAGCTGTTCCCCAGGCTGCCTCTGGAAGAAGTATCCCACCGTGGCATCGTCCTGGGAGCGCCCGCTGAGTGGAGCCTGTGGCCCCGGGACGCCGGCGATCGATGACGGAGTCAGCGCCTGGGGAGGTGGGGCACCGCCGGGACCTGGCCCGGGCCCCCCACTGCCGCCGCCCCCGCCAGCCAGGGCACCGGGCCCCGGGACTCTGACTCCCGCAGCTTCCTGTGCGCCATTAGCATGTAGCATCCCGCTCCGCGTCTCCTGCCAGCCCCCTTCACTCATGCCAAGGAGGACACATGGAATGCTCATTCCACGGAATAACCTGCAGTTGGCGGGGACGAGAACCAGGGAGGGCAAAAAAAAGAAAAACTGCTCAAAATCAAAGCAAACCTTTAAACACAGTAAAGCACTCTTTTCCAAGAAGCTCATTCTATGTCAAATGTCAGACCTAGACCAGACTCTGAAGCTGACATGTAAGATACCAATTTTATTTTTTATTTGGATTTCACAAATGCACAGTGCACATTTTCTCCTGTAGAGTTTCATCACGTTAAACAAGCCATAATGACATTTTTAGTCTGGCCCTGGTGGGTCACAGTGCCCACGAGGATTCTCAGTACCTGAGGCTCCTATGCAGCAAGTCCCTAATTAGCTGAACAGTTCAAACACCTTATTTTATAAACCACAACTTTCACTTAAGACAATTCACTTTAACACTCAGCCAACACTTTGGTTCAAGTCTATTGAGGGCAAGGAGCATGCCCTGAGACATGATGGTCACGGAGTACCGACCAAACTCCCTCATGTCTCATTCTTGGGCGAGTCATTCCACAAAAAAGCAAGTAATTTTAGTGACGTGTGATGACAGAAGTCAAACAGTGAACAGAAATTCAAAGGCAACATCGGGCCAATTTCAATCATGGATTAAACTCACCTTTAACAACCAAATGTTACATATAACTCCGAAAGGACCAAAATAGTTCTAAGGCGGTGAACTGCAATCAACAAAACACCCTCTTTGCACCAGACTGAAAGGCAAGAGTTTGCCAGTCAGTGTGCAAGTTTTCAGTGCGAACAGGTCACAACAAACTAAATTTTAGGGCAATCAGAAGATGCAGGTCAAACATGAGTATCGGATGAGTTACAACAGTCGAGTGCCTTGAAGGTGCGCGACTAGTCACTTAGCAAGCCACATCGTCCGTGGCTCAATTATGTGGAAGGCATCCAGACCTCAACTAGTACTGTCATTAAATAGCCGTGCCTTCTAGCACACCAATGACCCCATTGCAACATTTTAAATTCCATACATCGGTCTAAAAAAAGAGCGACACGAAACTATATCAGTGTCAGACAGACAAACCGAAGCAATGTCGCTATACTACCTACTCTAACAAACATGATAGCGAAGCTGGGGCGCGTTTCCCAAAAGCGTAGTTGCTTACTAAGTTAGCAACTTACACAGTTCGTCCATGCACAGTCAATGGGCCGAACTATGTAAGTTAGCATCTGTGATTTTGGGAAACGCACCCCTGGATAGCACGCTAGCTCGCAAGGAAAGTAAACAAATACGGGCTAACAAGTCAGCAACTCTAGTTGACGATTTGTAATCTGCAACGGCTGAAAATGTTAGCTGGCTAGTTAGCTAGCAACAAAATCAGTAGCCAACTACCCGTCATAATATGTAACCACTTTTCGAATCAACTTAAAGGGACCGACCCGTTAGCCGTAACGTTACAAGTGAGACAGCAACATGGTCACAAGTTAGCAAGCTAGACAAAAGCTACTCTGAAAAAAAAAAAAAAAACCAAGGCGACCGGCTGGCGCTAGCTGCCTGCCTACCACCCACCAGACAACAAAGTGAGCTATACCTCGGCTCCGGAAAAGTTAGCTACGTTACAACATAACGTCAGATATGGGCCAAACTTACAACGTCAGTTTCGGTAGTCAAATATTCAGCTAACGTTAGCTGATAGGTTAACGTGAAGCTTTAACGCTGCTGTCATCAACATGAGTAAAGCTGCTTTCACACCGGACGCGAAACGAATTTTTCGCACGACAGATTACATTCAAAGCCAATGCAAAGACTATTCGCGTCTTTGCATTGGCTTTTGAATGCAATCTGTCGCGCGAAAAATTCGTTTCGCGTCCGGTGTGAAAGCGGCTTAACGCAGGGAACGAATGGCAAATCACTAGCCAGCTGTTCAGCTAATCTGGCTAACTCGTCATCCAGTCGATTTGAAGAGGCCCCATTTAGCCAGCTAACATTTTCCCATTTTAACAAATTCGTTCAGATATCCAGGGCTGGGCTAATCTTCTGAAAACATACTGTTGAAAAACTACAACCATCTATACTTTCCTTCATAATTTCTTTATTTCTCAATATACTGTGATGAAATTTTCACCAGTTATTCTTGAGATGTATATCAATATCTAGTTGAGTTGATGAAAAACGAAGAATTAGTAAGCGAATTTTCAGCAGAATGTTTTTCAGCAGAATGTTTTCATCAGATTAGCCCTACCCCATAACCTGAACCGAACGCGGAGTTAACACAAGTTGTGCGTGCAGACCAGGGAGTTTCTTGGGGTTACTGATGTGAAGGGAGAGGACATTCAGGAGATGTTAGAAAAAGGGTTTGGTGGGAGTGGGAGCCAGATACCAACTGAACAGTTATGTTTATTTATCATTAATCGAGAATTGCGGACTGGGGATTATTTTTAGTTTATTTCATTATTATTATTATTATTATTATTATTATTATTACTACTACTTTTAATGAAGATGATATGTTTTTTATTTCGTTTTTGAAGGAATCAGGGCTTCAAAAGAGGATATGAGAATAACATTAAGCTTAGATATGGGTATGTTTATGTATAGGCCTATGTGCTATTCTGCCAATCACCTGCGAGCAGCACACTCCCACACAGTAAGTGGCGATATACAACAAAAACTAGTTGTAAACAGCCATTATGAAAAGAAGAAAAGAAGAAGAGTTAACACAAAACCCAAACTAATGGCACAACAGCAGGACGCCGGCCTGAACCTGGCGAGCGAGATCAGTTGAAAAAGCTTGACAGCATTGTAATGGCGTTATGTCGCAAACAGACATAAAACAGCATGCCATTTTGCTACGCATAGCAGAAAAACAAACACAATGCAAGTCGACTAGTGTTGGCTTGACAACAGCTAAAAATAACAAGAAGAATACACAACATACAAATAAATACCAGAAATTTAGCGAGCCTAACAACGCTTACATTAACTATCGGTTCCGGTTAGTTTTGGTTAGACTATTTTAGCTGGAATAAATGTGGAATCTGAGCTAGCAAGACCAGGGTTCGCAAGAGGACCAGACAGCAGGGAAGCAAGAGTTAGCTAGCTAGCAAGCTACATGACGAGAAGAATAAGCTAAATGGCTAATACGCTAACTGGCTTTGCAGGCCTCTTTCGTTCCACCACTGAGGCTAACGGACTACATTTTAGCTAAATAGCACACCGTAGCTAAAAATACATTTAACCAAGTGAGCTCGCAATGGACTTACTTAGCTTGCCAGTGCAGACGGTAACTAACACGCGGCGGCTGATTTCCAAACGGCTTTAGTGGTGTTACCGATACACCGAACTAATCAAAAACAAAATACATCCAAAATAGTCGGTAGAACTTAACATCTGCTCGTTTGGCAGTAGTCTGGAAGCTAACAAAACAAAACCTTAGCACCAACGAGCTAGCAGCTGCTGCTGGGTTACGCTAACAACACCCCCTCCCCCGTATTCTCAGCACTGAGGGCCTTACCCGCTAAACAAAAGGAAATAAAAAATATTTTTGTATGAGTTCGGTCCCACGGATACAACACTGGATTACGATTCATAATGTGAGGTGTGCATTTAATCGGAATCGGGGGGTGGACGGGATACTCACGGGCCGTGCTGTCGGATGGCGATGGATATTTACAATTTTTTTATACAGCAGTGTAGTTTGTCTGGTTTTGTGGAGGTCGGTGCTTTTTAATTATTTTGGTTTGGACGATGTATTGAGCAGCAATATGGCCCTAACCCCCCTCCCCTAGTGAACTGAACCACGGGCAATCGAATTCCAGGAATATGGCGACAGTAAGAGGGGGCGGGGCTCCCAAACACAGTGCTACACGTCACGACGAATTCGACCGCGCGTACGGCGCATGCTCATTACACAACAACGTTGAAGTCGGAATTTCATTTCAGTTTGTGAATTTACCAGCTCTATTTGACTCCCACGTCTTGTAAATGAACCCATTATTTTTAGGTCTGTCCCGCTGCCACGCTTAGTCATGCGCTGTTTTATATCAATCAATGATGATTTTTGTTTTGTAAGAGGTGTTTGTTTTTTTGGAGTTTCTCAGTTTGTTTGCGGCTTGGTCTTGACATGGAAAGCAGTTGAAACTGACTTTCTTGGAGCATATAATCTGATGCATGTTACGGTTATAAGGACAGTAATGGTGGTCTTAGTCTCAAAGATTTATGAATCAGCCTTCTGAAGAAAAGCTTTTGTACCATTGATCTGGTCGGGAAAAGAACTTTGGATTTGCCAGCATTAATTTCATGTGAATTAATGACACCTACTGGTGAGCCACCAGAAACAAACGTCATAAAAACAACCTTAATTTAGCAGTAGTGCACACATTGCCCGAGTCATTTCTAGGCAAAGGCAACACTATGGAATCAAATTAGGGCCAAAAGTTTTACGCATGTGTAAAAAAGTTTTGAGCTTGAAATATTTTGTGCGTGTGTCAAAAAGTTTAGAGCTTGTGAAATAGTTTTGTGTGTGTGTAAAAATGTTTTGAGCTTGTGAAATAGTTTTGTGCATGTGTAAAAAAGTTTTGTGCTTGTGAAAGAGTTTTGTGCGTGTGTAAAACGGTTTTGAGCTTGTGAAATAGTTTTGTGCGTGTGTAAAATGGTTTTGAGCTTGTGAAATAGTTTTGTGCATGTGTAAAAAAGTTTTGAGCTAGTGAAATAGTTTTGTGGGTGTGTAAAAAAGCTTTGAGTTTGTAAAATGGCTTTGTGTGTGTGCAAAAAAGTTTTGAGCTTGTAAAATAGTTTTGTGAGTGTGCAAAAAAGTTTTGAGCTTGTGAAATAGTTTTGTGCATGTGTGAAAATTTCCTGCTGTCCTGTGTGACAGTGAAGTTGTGGATACGCTCCAATTTCCTACCTTCGCATGCAACACTTTTTTTTACACGCACAAACCAGATGTATGAACCTCAACTTACGAAATTATGGCCCTATTTTTACTCCTGTAAGGTAGACAAGCCAATCAGCACGTTGCCCACTGAATAGCCAATCAGAATGTCAATCACCGTTACAGTAAGTCAAACTGTCCAATCAGTGGCCAAACAGTTCTGACGCTATTTCTCCCCGATGTCTATGGCGAAATCTATAGCTCATTGATTTCCGTTTTTATTCTATTGTAATGCCATAATCGTATATTCTCGCCAGCAATAGCCAGATGTGGAAACAGTGATATGTCTCGGGCAATTGATGCGTGTGCTTTTCACCAACACAGTTCGATTGACTCACGTTATATTAATTAGTTGGTTAGCAAGCTAGCTAGCTACTCTCCTGCAATTTGGCGAACATTACGAACAACCACTGTATAAAACTTGATTCCAGTTCATTGAACCTGATTAGATTGCACTCGATCCCCAGAAACTACCAGTCAAGTACCTTTTACATGGTTCGTAACGGTCTTATTAACCTTGTGTTATATTGGAGTCGATCGTAATAACGGACTGCTTCTCAGTTTTCTGCACAAAAAGTGCAAGGAACAATTCGGCTATTCAAGAAACAAGCTACAAGCTTTTGTTTCGCTTGGATGATTGGAATTATAAACAGCAAGCTTTCCATCTGAGTCAACGTTCTGACCATAAAATAAGCATTTCCTCTAATGAGTACGCGTGGTTGCTGATGTGGCTAGAAAAATGGACAAAACTCTGTACTTTATCATGGAGAAAAGGTATGTTTTTGGTTTGGAGAGGTTACTGGTGACCATTGATGTCCAGCTGCACCTATATTGATAAACTTATGCTAAATTCAACCAGAAAATAATGAAATCATTTTGAATTGTATGAGTCAAAAGTTGATTTGAGTTAAAAATATGATAATTTTATGATTTCACAGTGTGCCATTTTGAGGGCTGTGAGTGTTTGGGAAGCTAGCTGTTTTATTTGGCTCCCTCTTTCAAAGCCAAATAAGATTTAATGCTCAGATGAAGAATACTTGGTCTAGGAGTTTATGATCCCAGAAATGTATTGTTTTAATCCCCAGCCATTTTTCAATCCTCAGTGTGATTTATTTATTTTTTTATAATTTCAATGCAGAATTTTCATGAAGATTTTTAGCTCTCCTGGACTGAATGTCCAGTGTGCTTATGTCATGGCCTGGTCGTCCGTCGTTCGTCGTCCATTGTTCGTCGTCTGTAAGCATCTTCTCCACTAAAACTGCTGCAGGTATGACAGTGAAACTTGGCATGTATTTTCCTACCAATGAGGACACTAAACATCATATAAAACTTTCCGATCCAATGTCAAATATGCCCGCCATGGCGGCCATATTGAACATGCCATATGGGCCATTGGATGGTCATTTTTGCAGCTATTTAGCTGCAATTTTGTACAATGATAGCTAGTAGCAAGCCAAAAAACATATCTGATGGGTTTTGTGAAATTTACAAATTTGACCTTGGTTTGACGTTTGATCTCTAGTCAGACCCAGTTTTTTCTGTTATAACTTTAAAAGTCTTCTCCTCTGAAATCACTGCAGCTATGAAGGTGAAACTTAGCATACATGTTCCTACCAATGAGGACACCAAACTTCATAAAAAACTTTCCGATCCGATTTCAAATATGGCCGCCATTGAAAACGCCACATGGGCCCATTGGATGGTCATTTTTGCAGCTGTTGAGCCGTAATTTGGTACAATGGCAGCTAGCAAGAAGCTCATAGACATATTTGATGGGTTTAGTGAAATTTACAAAATTGACTTTGGTTTGACCTTTGATCCCTGGCCACACCCAGTTTTTTTTGTTATAACTTCAAACATCTTCTCCTCAGAAACCACTGCAGCTATGAAGGTGAAACTTGGCATGCACGTTCCTACCAATGAGAACACTAAGCTATATATAAAACTTTCTGATTGATTACAAATATGGCCGCCATGGCCACACCCACATTTTTCTGCTATAATTTTAGACATCTCCTCTGGAACCACGGCAGCTATGAAGGTGAAACCTGGCATGCATGTTCCTGCCAGTGAGGACACCAAACTTCATAAAAAACTTTGTGATCCAATGGTGGCATATTAAAAATGCCATATGGGCCCATTGGACGGTCATTTTTGCAGCTATTGAGCTGACATTTGGTACGTTGGTAGCTAGCAGCAAGCCCAAAAACATATCAGACAGATTGTGTGGAAATTTTAAAATTTGACCTCTGGTCTCTGGCCACACTCACTTTTTTTTTTTTTTTTTATAACTTTAGACATCATCTCCTCTGAGACTGCTGCAGCTATGAAGGAGAAACTTGGCATGCATGTTCCTACCAATGAGCACACCAAACTATGTATAAAACTTTTTGATACAATTTGGACGGTCATGTTTTGGAGCTATTGAGCTGAATTTTGGTATATCGGTGGCTAGCAGCAACCCTAAAAACATGTCTGACAGATTTTGAGAAATTTAAAAATTTGACTGTTGGTCTCTGGCCACACTTACTTTTTTCTGTTATAAGTTTAAACCATAGACAGTATATAAAAGATGGGCAAAGCAAGTGTGACGTCACCCACTGGTTTCAGAATACCAAAAAGGAAGCGTCTTTTGCCAATAATTGACCAGCACCATCTTGTCATTTTGAAACTGGATGGGATTCTGATTGGACGAGAGCATGGATCAGGATCCGGGGGAAGCGAGGGGTCAGATACACGCCCACCTGACTGCTCCTATCATCAGTGTGGTCTCCAGCACTGTGTACTATGTATAATATAACTTCAGTTACACATGTAATGTGTATGTAGCAAGAGAACTATGTAAATGTGTCACTTTGGCCCTTTCACATTATCACTTTAGAAAATAAAATATGTAAAAAGTAATATTTCATATCTTTTGAAGGTTACATTTGTCCAGGTGAGCAACAGTGCCCGTGGCACTATTTTTTATGTTTGCAGCCCCTTTTCTCTACCAAAATGCGATGGAATACTAAATACTGCAAGTGTATTGTCTCAATTGAGCTGTATTCTCCCTCGCCATGAAGCTTAAATCTTGAATTAAAAAGCATTAAATAGGGTAACGCATAAATAGCCATATTTGGCTTCTGCACAAAGGGGTAAAGGCAAATTCACAGCGTTTTGAAATCCAATTATTGCAGTTGTTGTTGGAGTAAAACCAGCATATGCAGGGGGGCTCAGGATCAATGTTTGAAGCCACTGCTCTGTAAAATTCCTGTGAAACAAAATTAACCAATGAAAGCAATCCATTAATACATTTTGTTAAAATAAGTACAACACCATTCAATTCAATGCCTAACTCTAACTACTAGTTACACAATTAGGTAGTGGGGAGACGTACATTCTGCAAAGGCAAGTCTTCAAATTGCACCTGAAGGCGGTCAGAATCTCTGCTTGTCTGACTTCTGTGGGAAGGTCATGCACTATGTGGGAGCCAGAACAGACAGGAAATGTGACCAGAAAAAAAAATAACAATAAATAAATAAAATAATAATAATTTTTATTTATATAGCGCCTTTCTCAGACCCAAGGTCGCTTTACAATGGAAACAAAACAGCAAGTAAAATACATTTAAAAAAGCATTAAAAGCATATAGTACGCTAAAGCGCTGTAGGGATGCAAATTGGGAAGGGGCTGCTGGGAAGGGAAATTAAAAATGATTGCCTTGTTCGTTGCTCAAGCGCCTCCTGTTGGCCAGCTGGGCGCTCGTCAGTGAGATTCAAAGCTTGCTCATGTTCGGGTATCCTCTGCCCTCGTTCTGAACTTGTGGTAGTTTCGACCGATGAGTAAAAAGATGCAGGGGCTGACAGGCGCGTGTTTCGGAGGAAAGCCGCGAACTGTCTCTCTCTCCTGAGCTGGCAACAGGGGATTGCATACGAGCAAGCCTCGTACATAGTTCTCGGATTGGGCATTCGAGATTCCAGTGGGATTGGAGATGCCAAATTTATATATATAAGTACAAAATACAACTAAACATTTAGCAAAAAACACAACACAAGCACATTAGACAGGTGTAAAATCAATGGCTGGGCAGTATCCTGTAGTACTGCCTCAATCTGAAGGCGGTAAGATTATGTTCGGAGTGAGTGATAGTGTTGCGTGAAAAGATGCGTTTTGAGTCGAGTCTTAAACAATGTTAGGCTGGTTGATTCACCGAGGTGCTGGGGCAAGATGTTCCATAGTTTAGGACCAATGGCACTAAATGACCTAGCAACGAGAGTGGACCATTGTGTATGGCGAATAGAGAGCAGACCAGTGTGAGAGGACCTGAGTGAGCGAACTAGTGTATAAGAATGGAGAAGATCAGTGAGATAGGGTGGGGCAAGACCGTTTAGAGCTTTGTATGTAATGACGAGGAGTTTAAACTGAATTCATGCAGATATGGGAAGCCAGTGTGGTTGGTAAAGAATTAGGGCAATGTGAGCTGATTTTCTAGTACAAATAAATAACCTGGCTGCTGAGTTTTGGAGGTATTGAAGTTTATTGAGGGATTCATTCAAACCTTTATTTATTCTCGAAAGGACATTGAGGTTTCCCTCATTTTCAATGTTGTCGAGATCACAGACATTATATGATTAAGAGACAAACACAGTCCATCAATCAAACACAACAGCAAAGGAATCAATAAAAACAGTTACAAACAGAAGAACAGTGGTCAGAAATCAAGATCTTAAACTCTGTAAGAGAGGGAAAGGCTGTCAACTTAAGAGTTTGCTGAAGGGTATTCCATGAGTGAGGGGCATCATAGGAGAATGCTAATTTACCGAGTTCAGTAGAGACCCGGGGAACTTTCAGAGTGAGTAACCCAGAAGAACGAGTCCTGTAAGAGCAAGCATAAAACTTTAACAGGTTTGTGAGATAGGGTGGTAGTCTGTTAGTAAGGGCTTTGAAAATATATAATAACCAATGTTTGGTCCTTCTGTGATCAAGAGATGGCCAACCAACCTTCTCATAAAGGATGCAATGATGAGTGTTATACTTGTCACCAGTTATGAATCAGAGCAGAGTGATAATCTGAGTCCAGGGGCTTCAGAGTTGAAATTGCAGCATGTCTATATATTGTATCACCATAATCCAAGACAGATAAAAAGACATGGCTTCCACAATTCTTTTACGACATGACATCGGAAAACAAGCTTTGTTTCTGTAAAGGAAACCAACTCTCTGTCGTAACTGGGTGACAAGCGTGTTAATATGGTGTTTAAATGTAAATTCCTCATCAAGCCATATCCCAAGGTATTTAAACTCAGTGCCTCTCTCGATTCTTGATCCATTTGAAGTTGATATTTCTATGTTTTCAAGTTTAATATTCCTAGCCCTGGATAACAGCATAAATTTTGTTTTGCTTACATTAAGTACAAGTTTAAGATTAACAAGAGACTCTTGTATACTGTTAAAAGCATGTTGCAGGTTGTCAATGGCAGATTTTACAGTATCTGCAACACAATAAACAATAGCATCATCTGCATAAAGATGTGCATGACAATTATGCAGATTAGAGACAATGTCATTGATGTAAACAGAGAAAAGCATGGGGCCCAGAACTGAACCTTGTGGCACACCTCTATCAATCAATAAAAAATCTGATTTGGCCTGACCTACTTTAACACATTGAGATCTTTCAAATAATCCTGAAACCATGTACATGAACCATTATCCAAACCGATACCTGATAGCTTTTTTAACAGTATAAAGTGATCGACTGTGTCAAAAGCTTTGGAAAGATCTATAAAAAGAGCAGCGCAGTGTTGCCTCATGTCTAATGCAGATAATATGTCATTTGTAACTAATGTAATGGCTGAGACTGTGCTGTGATTCTGTCTGAAGCCAGACTGATGTGAGTTGAGAATTGAGTGATCTGAAAGAAAGGATTTGAGTTGATTATTGACCAAGAATTCCAAGACTTTTGATAAACAGGGTAATTTGGAGATTGGGCGGTAGTTGTTTAAATCTTCTTTAGCACCACCTTTATGTAGGGGAACCACATGAGCAGATTTCCACAAATTTGGAAATCTGCCAGTAGATACTGAGAGATTGAAAAGTTTTGCAGGGATTTTGCAGGGAGACCAGCAAGTAACAATAATCCAAGTGAGAGGTAACAAAAGCATGGACTAGTGTTTTAGCGTCACTAAAACGGAGGGAAGAGCGAACGCGGGCAATATTGCGGAGGTGGAAAAAAGCTTTTTTACCAAAAGAATTGAATTGAAAATGCTGGAAAAAGAGAGGGGGAGGCACCAGGTGACCACAGGTGGAAGAACGGAGAGGTCTTGCAAGTGCGTAGGGTCCAATCTTCTGAAGATAAGCCAGTCCTGTCCCCCATCATAGCCTGGTATGGTAGTAGCGCTAATGTTTTAAATTTGATGCTAGTTATAGCTGGCAGCCAGTGGAGGGCAGAGATGTGTATGTGGTGTGTGTGGGGGGTGGGGGGTGATGTGTGAGTATCTGGCAAGGTTGTGGATAAGACAAGCTGCGGCGGTCTGGATGAGCAGCAGGGCTCTGACAGCAGACACCAGCACTAAAGCTAAGAGTGAGCTGCAGTAGTCCTGGCAGGACAGTACCAGTGCTTGAACCATAAGCTCGGTTGAATTGGGGTGAGAACTGGTGTGATTTTCCTTTTGTTACACACCATAAAAGATTATTTATTTACTCAACTTGAGTAAGTCACATCCTCTTGTTGCTTTGGCTAAGTTATGACATGTGATTGTAAAGAGTCCTGTTTATTACGACTAAACTTGACTTTTTACATCCAGAGAACTTGTTTCTGTCAAAGCAACAAGATGACTTATTCAAGTTCAGTGAACAAATCATTTTTTACAGTATACAGGAAGAGCCGGCACGTTTAGCTTACGAAGAATGCAAAACCCAGGATGGGAGAGAAGAGAATGAGGAAGAATATCGCCTCTGTTGTATACCTGGGTTAAGCTTTAGATGGTGGTCATGCATCCATCCACCTGACTGACATCAGTCCATAGAATGGGCGCTGTCATCTGTCATCAGCCCCATAGCTATGAGACGGTAGAATCCAACTTACACCCACTAGTAGATTAAGTAGGTTATTATCATTGATTTAAATTCAATAGTAGGGCCCTACTCTACCTATCTGAACCCCATATGACCGGTTATTATGTTTCATGATATGTCAATGCTATGGATACAATCTGGATAAGAATTGTGGTCTGGTTGAGCCTTTGGTTACAGTTTGGTTGAGGTTAGTGCTGGTGAAGATTAAAGGGATTAGTTCACCCAAAAATGAAAATTCACTCATTATCTACTCACCCTAAGGCTAATCGAAGGGTCTGTAAATTTCTTTCGTTCTCAAAACACTTTTGGAGTTACAAAGAAAAACAGCATTGAAGACAAATCCAAATCAACTAAAGTCAATGGTGGCCATGCTGTCAAGCATGAAAAAACATGTAAAAAACTCAAAATGCATCCATGCTGCTCGTGTGGCGTAATCTAAGTGTCCTTAAGCTCCGACATTCAAACTGGACTCGAATAGACATCTTTTCACCATGTTTTTAGCCTAAATGTCCAATGCAGCCACTTAGCTAGGAGCCTTGTTTATCTGCATAACCTACCTATGGTGGCCGGCGAGGGCAAATTTGCCATTCAGTCAGTGAATACAAACATTCAAAACTGCAGTGCGTTTCGCCAATCAATTGGAGATATTTATGGCTGTTGCAGCACATCTGCTGTCGTCGGCCACCATATGAATTTTAAACTTCTTCCGCGAAGATGGAACAAGGCTCTTAGCTAAGTGGCTACATTGGACATTAAGGCTAAAAACATGGTTAAAAGACGTCTTTTCAAGTCAAATTTGAATGTTGGGGTTTACATACACTTGGATTACGCCACACAAGCAGTATGGAGGCATTTTGTGATTTTTAAATGTTTTTTTTTTACGCTTGAAAGTGTAACCACCATTGATTTCAGTTGATTTGGATTTGTCTTCAATGCTGCTTCTCTTTTTAACTCCAAAAGTGTTTTGAGGACGAAAGAAATTCACGGACCCGTTGATTAGCCCTTGGGGTGAGTAGATGATGAGTGAATTTTCATTTTTGGGTGAACTATCCCTTTAAGGTGAGGGTCAGGGATAAGGTTACGGCTAGGCTGTCCATAAGAACATAAGTCAACGCAATTTCCTACTAAAGATAGCTGCGCAAACTTGTTTGTGAGGGTGTGTGTGCGTGTTTGAAATTGGCGGCTCGTGAACTGGGGAGGCTCAAAACAATCCCTTAAAATTAATGATTGGTGACGACCTGTTTTCAGTCATTCATTTAAATTACCATTACAGAAACTCCGAAAACAGTCACAGCTCAAGCCATAAAAACGTTTATCCATCTGAGATTGCTCACTCTTAAAACAACAATCTTAAAGAGCTTAGGACATGCACTGAGCAAGTTTATGAATATAAAAGGGTACAATTAAAAGAATTCCCATCGTCTGCCCAAAAAAAAAATGTAGAAAATAATTTTAACAAAAAATCGATATTTTTTGTTACTTGCCCCGCCCACCTCATTTACAAACATTCTGAGCTACACAGAAAATCGATTCTGGCAGTCCCCTGTGTGGTCACGTCTTAAGTTGTACACAGTGGGCGATTGTGCGCCCAACAACGATGGCATCCGAGTCAGATTCCAGTAGTTCCTCAGAATTTTCAATTGAATCTGTCCATTATGATGAAGAAGAGTACTTTTTTATGGAAGATGAGGAAACTCAACATAAAGCTGCTTTCACACCGGACACGAAACGAATTTTTTCGCACGACAGATTACATTCAAGGTCAATGCAAAGACGCTAATACGTTTCGCCTGTATTCGCGTCTTTGCATTGACTTTGAATGTAATCTGTCGTGCGAAGAAATTCGTTTTGCGTCCGGTGTGAAAGCAGCTTAACACTGGATTCAGAACCATACAGACTCCAGCCTGAGTACTCGAGCAATGAAGACAGCTAATTGTCAGTTGCCATGTTTCCATCCACACGTTCTTATGCGAATTAAATCATATCGAATTAAAATGCCTTATGGAAACGGTGAAATTCGACTTGATTTCAAAAATATCGACACAAAGTTTATACGGTTGATCTTATCGGATTTTCTCTTGATCGGTAAAAGACTTATGCGATAAATGCTGATAGAAACGTTATTTGCCGAATAAATCTGCTACTGCATCATGACGGTGTTTTGATGCCGTCGTTGCCTTCTGATAATGGTTTGCCATTTTGCTAATAGCTGACACATAAGCACGTACAACTTGAGCAATTAACATCATTTGTTGGTAGACGCGATCCTTTTTGGCTAACCAGCCAAATTAGTCGGCTAACACACAACTTTTGTTCACTTGAAGGTTCTGCGATTCTGTGCGAAAATGAATGGAAACAGCTTAAAATGTCAGAAATCTATTCGATACACCAATTTGATCGTATAACAGCATGTGACGTCATTACGCACAACTTTTTATTCGCTTTAATGCCGTTATATGGAAACGCATTTTCACCTGCTTTTTTCGCATGAATATTTTTGGCGAACTTCAGATAGTTCGATTGACAAGTGGATGGAAACATAGCTAGTGTCTCCGCCTGTACCGTACAACACTTACCAGCCGAGTAGCGGAATGATTGTTATTCCGGTTCTACAATTGTTTCTGTGCACGGCGTGTTGGATAACCAGCCTACTCACTTTTCAACCTTAAGTGAGTTCAATAGACCTGACGTTTGGTTACCTTACCTAACAAGACCATATATAATATATTAGGTTAAGAATAGCGTTAGTGGTGGTTGAATTCCCCCTTGATCTAGCCAGTAGTGAAATGATAATGTTCGCGGCTCTACTCATTTCTGCGCACTGAGTTTCATGAGATCTCGAAGCAATGCGTGTAAGCCTTACCTGGCAGCTTGCTATTATTAGCTAGTTAGCGAGCGAACAGGCAGTGCGCAGAATATAGAGTCGAGAATGATATCACAACATGTGTAAACCATATCTTGCAGCTTGCTATTATTAGGTAGTAAGCGAGCAAGCACACAGGGCACAGAAATAAATAGAGCGCCGTGAATGGTAATTTCACTGCTTAGCTGGCTAGACCACACTGAACAGCGAGTTGGCGGGCTATTGAACAGGCAGTGCAGAGAAACGATTTGGGTTCCGCAAAATAATAATAATAATAATAATAATAATATGTAAAAACATCGAAATCAGGGTCGGCGCTCGTCTAGACGAATGCCTAGGCAAAAATCCATCCCTTTATTGGCAGCAATTAGCCCTGGCTTGTTCTTAATGGTTTTCCTTTATTAACACGTTTTCCAATTTAAGAATAATCAGGTGGCAATTGAAGACACGGCTTCTCTCCCACTATGCGATCTAACAGCGACAAATGGGCTACATTCAGTTCAGAAAAATAATTAATTATAATTAGGTCTATGCACTGGCACTCAGCGACGTAACTTTTTTTCCAGCGAGAGCGGCATTTCAGGACTCTTCAGCCAATGAAGGTAATTCTGGTGACATTTTCCAATCGGACAGCTGTTTATTTTTTTTTACAGCAAGTTGCATGACCGTGCTGCAAAAACAGGTGTGCATACTTGTCGCCGAAATAACCTTCATTCGCAAAAGAGTTCTGAAATGCTGCTCTTGCTGGAAAAAAAAAAAATTACCGTTGCTGAGTGCCAGTGCATAGACCTATTTATAATTAAATTATTTTTCTGTACTGAATGCAGTGGCGTTTTTAAGTGTAAAAACTTGGTGGGGCAAGAATGTATTTCAGGCCTGGGGGAGGGGGGTGGCACAGTAAACGAGGGGTATGGGGTGATTTCTATACAACAATTTGTGATAAATTAGTTTGTCTGCTGCCGTTTTACCTTACAAGCTTTTAGTTAAAAGTCAACATTATCGCACACACGCACACACACGGAGGAGACGAGGGAGAGAGAGCGCACGCGAGTGAGAGTTCGCCAATACAGAGATCGACGTTTGTTAAAAAGCCATCTGCCACCGTTGCTCCACAACGCTCAGAGCCTACAAGGCCATAAACAAAGTAGCGCGCTCAACACCACTAAGTGCCACAGCAAATCGCACGCACAGACAACTTATTAGGATCGATCCACTCTATGACAGCATTATGACAACAACCTTATCCTGCATATGTGTGACACACTGTCATCACCATCTAACCTCGATCCAGCATAAGATATTATACATTAGTATACCGTTGTCTTACTGCCATAATGTTGCAACATATTGAAATAGATATGAGAAATATCTATGAACTGCAACATATTTTTTCAAGTCTTTTTAATATCATTTAAAAATGATAGTAGATTCAGGCCTTTTTAATATTACAAAAACGATAGAGAAATTGTGAAAAAAAGAGCATTTCTTTGTATCCAACCGGTCTAAAATACCTGGGCCAACAACAATCTTGTAAACTTAATACTAACGTTAGGATCTGACCTGGCAGTCTTAGTAACCAGCTTTGAAATGCAATCACATCCTCTTTGTTAGTCGTTCATAAGAAAAGATAGGATTGTAATAAAATTGGGCAGTGTGGAGAAATACCCGGATAACTATACATTATAATTATGATTTATTTGATATAAAGCCTCAGCTTCCATGACTAGGGCTAGTCTAGCCTAGCTAAATTAGCATTTCGCTGGTGGACAAATGGTTACTGTAGCTCTCAACATAATGTTACAATACACAAATACATCCAAAATCCATCGTTAAATCTTACCTGTGAAAGGTAATTCCACAGGATCTGGTATTGATATCTCGTTCAGCATCCATATGCAGCGCAAAAGATCTGGCATCTTTGGTGTAGATTTAAGTTTAAGTGCTCGACTGTTGTGAATACAAAGTTGTATTTTGGTAGTAAAACCAGCATTTTCGAGTATCAGGGCATCCTGGATCATTGCTAAATGTGTTACGTTTATAACAAATCAAACCGCTTGGAAATCAGTCGAAAATTCAGCGAGTAATGATTTGTAGAAATTGTTTGATACTTCTAACCCCAATAGAAGTACATACACAGTGAGGCTTCCGCTAACCCTGTACTAACGTGGTCGCCCGGTAGGCACGCCTCTCCACCACTCATGCGACGTCTACGTATATGTCTATGATGCCTGATGAAATGACGCAGTAGTGGGGCTTGGGGCTGTCAGCCCCACATGCCAACAAATTTGTGCTACCTCCACTAATACAGCCAACACTCTGAGCATGCGTACTTATATTTTCACACGTATCATTAACATTGCATTGTGTAAGGGGGGCTAGCCCCATTCATGCGGACATGGATCAGGAGATCGGTCTGAAGCAGCAAAACAGAGACCAATAAACATGGACTTGAATTCAAACACAAATTCCATGCAATTTAGGAAAATGCTAAATTTATAGATAATACATTTAATCAGATAATACATTCATGTTTGAGAATTAATTATGTAATTTGCCTACGGTCCTTTCTGGTGACACCAGGTGGGGCTGTGCCCCACCTGCCCCTAATGACCAGTCGCCACTGACTGAATGTAGCCCATTATTTTGTCGCTGTTAGATCGCATGGGGGAGAGAAGCTGTGTCTTCAGTTGCCACTTGATTATTCTTGAATTGGAAAACGCGTTAATAAAGGAAAACCATCTAGGATTACCCAAGACTAATTGTAGTCAATAGAGGGATTGATATTTTCCCCCAAATTTTCAGGTCTAGCGCCGGCCCTGCTCGAAATGTTGGCCGCATATCGTAAGTTTCAGTGACCCGGGCTTGCCTGGGCCAGCAAAGTCGGCATCTAGTACATTGGACTTGTTTTGTCCATATTCTCGATATCTCTGCATCTTTCGGCCACAGAAACATTCCATGGCCATATGCATGCGTTGCACTGTACTGCATCCCCACACTACACATCGCTTTCCGTTCACTCTTGGTGATTTTTGTTAGTCGATCCATTCTTTAAGATATTCTCCGTCCAGACCAGAGCCGTGAACTACGGTTAACCACCTAGACACAATCTGTGTACAACTTATGACGTTACGTAGCTGAGCTGGCCCAGCGCAAATGTTCTTGATTGAGGCAAAGGGGGCGTTCCCTCAAGCGGATAATTAGAGTGCATGAAAATGCACTTATGGACTTATGTTTTAATAATGGACTTAATGCAAGTAATCAACTGATGAAGATTCAAAATAAAAGTCCTCACTACAATTAATCACAATTAAATAATTTAACTATTTAAACTACTCAACCATCCAACTGTTCAACCATTCCAACTAGCAACCACCTAGTAACGCCCTAGCAACCACCCGGAAAACCATAGCAACTGCCTAGCAACGCCTTAGCAACCACCCAGAACACCATAGCAACCACCTAGCAACGTCCTAGCAACCACCCAGAGCCCTATAGCAACCGTCTAGCAATGCCCAAGCAACCACCAAGAACACCAAAGCAACCGTCTAGCAATGCCCTAGCAACCAGCCAGAACACCATAGCAACGGCTAAGCAATGCCCTAGCAACCACCCAGAACACCATAGCAACCGCCTAGCAACGCCCCAGCAACCACACGGAACACCATAAAAACCGCCTAGCAATGCCCTAGCAACCTCCCAGCACTGCATAGCAACCGCCTAGCAATGCCCTAGCAACCACCCGGTACTCCATAGCAACTGCCTAGCAATGCTCTAGCAACCACCCAGAACACCATAGCAACCGCCTAGCAACGCCCTAGAAAACACCCGAAAAACCATAGCAACCACCTAGCAATGCCCTAGCAAGCACCGGGAACGCCATAGCAACCGCCTAGCAACGCCCTAGCAACCACCCGGAACACCATAGCAACCACCTAGCAACGGCCTAAAAACCATCAAGAATGCCATAGCAACTGCCTAGCAACACCCTAGCAACCTCCCAGCACTCCATAGGAACCGCCTAGCAATGCCCTAACAACCACCTGGAACTCCATAGCAACTGCCTAGCAATGCTCTAACAACCACCCAGAACACCATAGCAACCGCCTAGCAACGCCATAGAAAACACCTGGAACACCTTAGCGACCGCCTTGCAATGCCCTAGCAACCGCCCGGAACAACAAAAAAAAACCGCCTGGCAATGTCCTAACAACCACCCAGAGCACCATGGCAACCGCCTAGCAATGCCTTAGCAATCACTCGGAACACCATAGCAACCGCCTAGCAACGACATAGCAACCTCCCGGAACACCATAGCAACCACCTAGCAATGCCCTAGAAACCACCCAGAACTCCATAGCAACTGGTTCCCAGAACCCTGGCAAGCACCCCAAATACTGTTTGTGTAGAACATCAGGCATATTCAAAATTTCTACTGGATTTTTCTATTTATCCGACTAACAACCTAGCTACCAATATCATAAAGCAACTTAAGCGACTACCGCTTGCATTTTCATGCACTCATAATTCCCTGGAATCACATTCTCTAGTTATTATTCGTGTGCATGAAAATGCACACTATTGTTATTCCAGTTCTTCTTCTTCTTCTTATTATTATTAGTGTGCATGAAAATGCACACTATTGTTATTCCAGTTCTTCTTCTTCTTATTATTATTATTATTATTATTATTATTCTAACGCACTTAATGCGGCTTCAACCGTTTAACGTAGAAACTTCGTTCAAACTGCGTTGCGTAGGTCTTACTTAGGACACCTGTGCAATGTATTTTTCATCTTTGTAACTTGTATACTTTTTGAGTTATTAATAAAAAACTATTATTTTTTTCCCCCCATAGACTTAACATTGGGCTGATGACATCACAACTATTTAACTGTTCAGCCATTCCAACTGTCAGTTCTCATCAACTTTGACTCCCGCCAACTGTATTCTCTGTCTACAACTGTTAGAAAATGGAAGTCTTCTTTCTTTCTTTCTTCCATTCCCTTTTTCTTTCTTAATTTCTTTCCTTCCTTCCTTTCTTCCTTCCTTATTTATTTCCTTCCTTCTTTCCTTCATTCCTTTATTTCTTTCTTTCTGTCCTTCTTACTTTCTTTCCTTCCTTATTTCTTTCTTTCTTCCTTCCCTTCCTTTCATTCATTCTTTCCTTCCTTCCTTCCTTCTTTCATTCCTTCCTTTTTTCTTTCCTTTCATCCTTTCCTTCTGTCTTTCCTTCCTTTCTTTCCTTACTACCTTCCATCCTTACTTCTTTCCTTTCTTCCTTCCATCTTTCCTTCCCTTCTTTCCTTCCCTCTTTCCTTCTTTCCTACCTTCCTTACTGCTTTCCATCGTTCCTTCCATCTTTCCTTCTTTCCTTCCTTCCTTCTTTTATTCTATCCTTCCTTTTTTCCTTTTTTCCTTCCTTTTCTTCTTTACTCCATTCCATCCATCTTCCCTTCCTTCGTTCCTTCCTTCTTTCCTTCCTTATTTCTTCCTTCTTGCCTTCCTTCCTCCCTTCCATCTCCTTCCTTCTTTCCTTCATTCCTTTTTAATTTCCTTCTTTTTTCTTTCCTTCCTTCTTCCCTTCCTTTCTTTTCCTGCTTTCCTTTCTTCCTTCTTTCTATCTTTCCTTCCTTCCTTCTTCTTCCCTTCCTTCCTTCATTCCTTGCTTTCTCCCATCTTTTCTTCCTTCCTTCCTTGTTTCCTTTCTTATTTCCTTCCTCCTTCCTACTATTTTTCCTTCCTTCCTTCCTTTTTTTTTTGCCTTCCTTCCTTCTTTTCTTCCTTCCTTCCTTACTTTCCTTCCTTTTTGCTTCTTTCCTGACTTCCTTCTTTCTATCTTTCTTTCTCCTTTCCTTTCTTCCTTCTTCCCTTCCATCGTTCTATCTTTCCTTCCTTCTTTTTCTCTTTCCTTCCCATTCTTTCCCTCTATCATTTTCCTTGATAGCGAGCTATGCACACTTTGAGCTTAGCTACCAACATTTGCTAAGTTAGCTGAGTAACGTAGTTAGCATTGTTAGCATAGTTAGCATAAGTGCTATCAACATTAGCTAAGTTAGCTGGATGATGTGGTTAGTATGATTAGCACTTTTAGCATAGTTAGCACACATGCTAATAATATTAGCTAAGTTAGCTGAGTAACGTGGTTAGCATGGTTAGCGCTGTTAGCATAGTTAGCATGGTTAGCATACATGCTAATAACATTAGCTAAGTTAACTGAGTAACATACTTAGCATGGTTAGCATTTTTAGCATAGTTAGCATAGTTAGTATACATGGTTATAACATTAGCTAATTTAGCTGAGTAACGTAGTTAGCATGGTTAGCATTGTTAGCATAGTTTGCACACATGCTAATAACATTAGCTAAGTTAGCTGAGTAACGTGGTTAGCATAGTTAGCATAGTTAATATACATGATAATAACATTAGCTTATTTAGCTGAGTAACGTAGTTAGCATGGTTAGCATTGTTAGCACACTTAGCATAGTTAGCATAACTGCTAACAACATTATTCAGTTAAATAACATGGTTAGCACTACAGTTTGCATTTTCATGCACTCGTAATTCCCTGGAATTACATTCTCTAGTTTTTATTATTATTCTTTTAACGCACTTAATGCGGCTTCAACCGTTTAACGTAGAAACTTCGTTCAAACTGCGTTGCGTAGGTCTTACTTAGGACACCTGTGCAATGTATTTTTCATCTTTGTAACTTTTATACTTTTTAAACTATGAATAAAAAACTATTAATTTTTATCCCCATAGACTTAACATTGGGCTGATGACATCACAGTAGGGCCATTAAGCAAATGGAATCTTGTGCCAGATGTTCTAATCACCTGCAGCAACTGTCAGTTTCTCAGGCTCTCAGACTACAGTCTGGCTCTCTTAACATTACAGATCCTGTTCAACTGTTTCCTCTGCCTACAACTGTTTCAAAATAAAAGTCCTCACTACAAGAAATCACTCTTAAATAATTGAACTATTTAAACTACTCAAATATTTAACTGTTCAGCCATTCCAACTGTCAGTTGTCATCAACTATGACTCCTGCCAACTGTTTCACCTGTCCAAAACTGTTTCAAAATAAAAGTCCTCACTGAAATAATTCACTGTTAAATAATTTAACTATTTAAAGTAATCAACTTTTCAACCGTTCAGCCATTCCAACTGCCCATTGTCTTCAACTATGACTCCCGCCAACTGTTTCCTCTGTCCAAACCTGTTTCAAAATAAAAGTCCTCCCTGAAATAATTCACTGTTAAATAATTTAACTATTTAAACAACTCAACTATTGAACTGTTCAGCGATTCCAACTGTCAGTTGTCATCAACTATGACTCCTGCCAACTGTTTCCTCTGTCCACAACTGTTTCAAAATAAACGTCCTCATTACGATAAATCACAATTAAATAATTTAACTTTTTAAACTACTCAACTTTTCAACCGTTCAGCCATTCCAACTGCCAGTTGTCATCAACTATGACTCCTGTCAACTGTTTCCTCTGTCCAAAACTATTTCAAAATAAAACTCCTCACTGAAATAATTCACTGTTAAATAATGTAAATATTTAAACAACTCAAATATTTAATTGTTCAGCCATTCCAACTGTCAGTTGTCATCAACTATAACTCCAGCCAACTGTTTCCTCGGTCCAAAACTGTTTCAAAATAAAAGTCCTCACTACAAAATTTCACTGTTAAATAATTTAACTATTTAAACAACTCAACTATTTAATCGATCAGCCATTCCAACTTGTCATCAACTATGACTCCCGTCAACAGTTTCCTCGGTCCAAAACTGTTTCAAAATAAAAGTCCTCACTACAATAATTCACTATTAAATAATTTAATCATTTAAACTACTCAAATATTTAACTGTTCAGCCATTACAACTGTCAGTTGTCATCAACTATGACTCCTGCCAACTGTTTCCTCTGTCCACAACTGTTTCAAAATAAAAGTCCTCATTACAATAAATCACAATTAAATAATTTAACTATTTAAACTACTCAAATATTTAACTGTTCAGCCATTACAACTGTCAGTTGTCATCAACTATGACTCCCGTCAACTGTTTCCTCGGTCCAAAACTGTTTCAAAATAAAAGTCCTCACTACAATAATTCACTATTAAATAATTTAACCATTTAAACTACTCAAATATTTAACTATTCAGCCATTACAAATGTCAGTTGTCATCAACTATGACTCCTGCCAACTGTTTCCTCTGTCCACAACTGTTTCAAAATAAAAGTCCTCATTACAATAAATCACAATTAAATAATTTAACTATTTAAACTACCCAACTTTTCAACTGTTCAGCCATTCCAACTGCCCATTGTCATCAACTATGACTCCCGTCAACTGTTTCCTCGGTCCAAAACTGTTTCAAAATAAAAGTCCTCACTACAATAATTCACTGTTAAATAGACTAATTTAACTATTTAAACAAATCAACTATTTAATTGTTCAGCCATTCCAACTGTCAATGTCATCAACTATGACTCCCATCAACTGTTTCCTCGGTACCAAACTGTTTCAAAATAAAAGTCCTCACTACAATAATTCACTGTTAAATAATTTCACTATTTAAACAACTCAACTATTTTACTGTTCAGCCATTCCAACTGTCAGTTGTCATCAACTATGACTCCTGCCAAATGTTTCCTCTGTCCACAACTGTTTCAAAATAAAAGACCTCACTACAATAAATCACAATTAAATATTTTAACTATTTAATCTACTCAACTTTTCAACTGTTCAGCCATTCCAACTGCCCGTTGTCATCAACTATGACTCCCGTCAACTGTTTCCTCGGTCCAAAACTGTTTCAAAATAAAAGACCTCACTGAAATAATTCACTGTTAAATTATATAACTTTTTGAATTACTCAACTATTTAACTGTTCATCTATTCCAACTGTCAGTTGCCATCAACTATGACACCCGCCAATTGTTTCACCGGTCCAAAACTGTTTCAAAATAAAAGTCCTCACTGAAATAATTCATTGCTAAATAATTTAACTATTTAAACTACTCAACTTTTCAACCGTTCAGCCATTCCAGCAGCCCGTTGTCATCAACTATGACTACCACCAACTGTTTCCTCTGTCCAAAACTGTTTCAAAATAAAAGTCCTCATTGAAATAATTCACTGTTAAATAATATAACTTTTTAAACTACTCAACTATTTAACTGTTCAGCCATTCCAACTGTCATCAACTATGACTCCCGCCAACTTGTTTCCTCTGCCCACATTCCACCTTAAGCAACTACAGTTTGCATTTTCATGCACTCGTAATTCCCTGGAATTACATACTCTAGTTATTATTATTATTATTATTATTATTATCTTCTAACACACTTAATGCAGCTTCAACTGTTTAACGTAGAAACTTCATTCAAACTGCGTTGCGTAGGTCTTAATTATGACACCTGTGCAATGTATTTTTCATCTTTGTAACTTTTATACTTTTTAAACTATGAATTAAAAACTATTAATCTTTTTCCCCATAAACTTAACATCGGGCTGATGACATCACAGTAGGGCCATTAAGCAATTAGAGTCTTGTGAGAGGTGTCCTGGCCACCTGCAGCAACTGTCAGTTTCTCAGGCTTTAAGACTACAATCTGGCTGTCTCAAGACTTCGAATCTTATTCAACTGTTTCCTCTGCCTACAACTGTTTCAAAATAAAGGTCCTCACTACAATAATTCACTATTAAATAATTTAACCATTTAAACTGCTCAAATATTTAACTGTTCAGCCATTCCAACTGTCAGTGGTCATCAACTATGACTCTTGCCGACTGTTTCCTCTGTCCACAACTGTTTCAAAATAAAAGTCCTCATTACAATAAATCACAATTAAAAAATTTAACTATTTAAACTACTCAACTTTTCAACCATTCAGCCATTCCAACTGCCCGTTGTCATCAACTATGACTCTCGCCAACTGTTTCCTCTGGCCAAAACTGTTTCAAAATAAAAGTCCTCACTGAAATAATTCTCTGTTAAATAATTTAACTATTTAAACAACTCAAATATTTAACTGTTCAGCCATTCCAACTGTCAGTTGTCATCAACTATTACTCCCGCCAACTGTTTCCTCTGTCCACAACTGTTCCAAAATAAAAGTCCTCACTACAATAAATCACTGTTAAATAATTTAACTTTTTAAACTAATCAACTTTTCAACCGTTCAGCCATTCCAACTGCCTGTTTTCATCAACTATGACTCCCGCCAACTGTTTCCTCCATCCAAACTGTTTCAAAATAAAAGTCCTCACTGAAGTAATTCACTTAAATAATATAACTTTTTAAACTACTCAACTATTTAACTGTTCAGCCATTCCAACTGTCAGTTTTCATCAACTATGACTCCCGCCAACTCTTTCCTCTGTCTACAACTGATCCAAAATAAAAGTCCTCACTACAATTAATCACAATTAAATAATTTAACTATTTAAATTACTCAACTATCCAACTGTTCAACCATTCCAACTAGCAACCGCCTAGTAACGCCATAGCAACCACCCAGAACACCATAGCAACACCCTAACAACCACCTAGAAAACCAAAGCAACTGCCTAGCAACGCCCTAGCAACCACCCAAAACACCATAGCAACTGCCTAGCAGCGCCCCAGCAACCACACGGAACACCAAAGAAACCGCCTAAAAATGCCCGAGCAACCACCCAGAACACCGTAGCAACTGCCTAGCAATGCCCTAGCAACCATTAGGAACACCATAGCAACCATCTAGCAACGGCCTGGCAACCACCCGGAAAACCATAGCAACCGCCTAGCAACAGCCTAGCAACCATCAAGAACGCCATAGCAACTGCCCAGCAACGCCTTAGCAACCTCCTGGCACTCCATAGCAACCGCCTAGCAACGCCCTTGCAACCACCCAGAACACCATGGCAACCTCCTAACAACGCCCTAGCAACCACCCAGAACACTACAGCAACCGCCTATCAATGCCCTAGCAACCACCCGGAACACCATAGCAACCACCTAGCAATGCCCTAGCAACCTCCCGGCACTCCATAGCAACCGCCTAACAATGCCCTAGCAACCACCCGGAACTCAATGGCAACTGCCTAGCAATGCCCTAGCAACCACCCAGAACACCATAGTAAAATGTTAAGCAATGCCCTAGCAACCACCCAGAACACCAAAGCAACTGCCTAGCAACGGCCTAGCAACCATCAAGAACGCCATAGCAACTGCCTAGCAACGCCCGAGAAACCTCCCAGGACTCCATAGCAACTGCCTAGCAATGCCCTAGCAACCACTCGGAACTCCATGGCAACTGCCTAGCAATGCCCTTGCAACCACCCAGAACACCATAGCAACCGCCTAGCAACGCCCTAGCAACCACCTGGAACACTGTAGCAACCGCCTTGCAACGCCCTAGCAACCACCCAGAACACCAAAGCAACTGTCTAGCAACGCCTTAGCAACCACCCAGAACCCCATAGCAACCGCCTAGCAACGCCCTAGCAACCACCCGGAACACCATAGCAACTGCCTAGCAATGCCCTAGCAACCATTAAGAACACCATAGCAACTGCCAAGCAACGCCGTAGCAACCACTCAGAACACCAATGCAAGTGCCTAGCAAGGGCCTAGCAACCATCAAGAATGCCATAGCAACTGCCTAGCAATGCCCTAGCTGCCTCCCGGCACTCCATAGCAACTGCCTAGCAATGCCCTAGCAACCACCCGGAACTCCATGGCAACTGCCTAGCAATGCCCCAGCAACCACCCAGAACACCATAGCAACTGCCTAGCAACGCCCTAGCAACCATCTGGAACACCAAAGCAACTGCCTAGCAACTCCCTAGCAACCACCCAGAACCCCATAGCAACCGCCTTGCAATGCCCTAGCAACCACCTGGAACACCATAGCAACCACTTTGCAATGCCCTAGCAACCATCAAGAACACCATAGCAACTGCCAAGCAATGCCCGAGTAACCACCCGGAACTCCATTGCAACCGGTTCCCAGAACCCTGCCAAGCACCCCGAACACTGTACGTGTAGAACAGCAGGCACATTCAAAATTTCTACCGGAATTTTCTAGTTATCCGACAAACAACCTAGCTTCCAATATCATGAAGCAATTAATTGCTACAAATTCCACCTTAAGCAACTACAGCTTGCATTTTTATGCACTCATTATTCCCTGGAATTACATTCTCTAGTTTAGCAGATAAAATGCGGTTTTTTTAAACATTGCGTAAAGTACACGATATTAAAACCATCACTAATTGTTCAAGATCCGTACTTTGTAGCATTTTATCACATAAAAAACAGGGCTGAATTTCATGTCCTAAGCTCTTTAAGCAATAATTTTATTGTCCTGAGAGGACTTAAAGTCAGTCACGTAATTATTAACTGACCCTCTTGCATGTGCTAAACTTCGCCCTTCAGGAGCCGCAATGCAAAAACAATCTTAAGTCTCTGAATATGACGATCACCAGCTCAGAGAATCTGGGACACAATGACAGCCCAAAACAGCTGAGCCTTAGACGGGAGTTGGGGCTGGTCGGCGCCGTCTGTCTCACCACCGGCATCATGATTGGATCTGGTATCTTCATGTCTCCCCAGTCAGTGCTCTACAACATGGGGAGCCCCGGAGCCAGTCTGGTTGTCTGGGCACTGTGTGGAGTACTAGCAATGCTGGGAGCGCTGGCATATGCTGAGCTCGGAACCATCATAAAAGAGTCCGGCGGTGAATACATTTACCTTTATCACACGGTGGGTGAGCTCGTGGCCTTCGTATATGTCTATACCTGCGTGCTGGTGCTGATACCGACCGGCATTGCTGGAATATCCCTGAGCTTCGGGGAGTATGTGGCGGCTCCATTCTACACGGACTGCACCCCACCTCCACTGGTGGTCAAGACTGCCGCCGCTTTTGGGATCATTGGGCTAGGGCTAGTCAACTCCATGAATGTTCGTGCAGCCTTGTCCATCCAGAATCTCTTCACAGCAGCCAAGGTACTTGCTCTAGTTGTGATAGGCATTGGAGGTGTGGTGCTTTTCTCAACCGGAGCACAGTCTGACAGCTTACAGAATGGATTTCAGGGGACCAATTTGGGCATCAATTCCATAGGAGTTGCATTATACCAAGGCTTCTGGTCCTACAGCGGATGGAAAAACGTGAACTTTGTCACTGAGGAGCTGAAGCATCCAGAGGTGAGCGCTTTGGATATTAATCTGGTCACCAAGTCACCATTAAGGAAACTGAACATTTCAGAAAACTAAAAAATTGTTATGCTTTGTAAAAACATCTCCCAACACTATTTCAAGAGGAAAGTCATGTGAGATAAGTTTATCTTTGCACTGAGGAATAGAATTATTTGACAAAGGGTCATAAACAAGATGGAGATTTTTCTACCTTACAGGAACATAATTGCCTCAGGCAGTGCAATGTGTGGGTAATGTCAGTGTAATTTGTGCACCAGTCACTGCTTTTTAAAAGCCCATGTAAAGCATTGGTGCATCACAGAAAGCATTGCAAAATATTGGCTTAGGAGACAAATATGGTTCTTCATTGACTTAGGCTCCCTGCTACACCAAAAACTTCTAGGAAATTCTCTGAAATATTTATATACCGCATATGTTTACTCTGTAGCTCAGAAATTTGGAATCACTTGTTATTCAAGAGCCAAATTTTCTAAGAAGGAGACAGTAAAGCATTCCAACAAAATTTTTGTGGGGGTAGATATATTGTAAAAACTGACAGAAATCACATTTTTTATCTCTGAAACCTTTTGGAAAAACATTTACGTCCCTATGAAGGGAAGGGGTCCCGAGGACCCAAATTCCAAAAAATTAAAAAATGGGTTTTTGACTTTGATTATTTCTGTGCGCCCTCATTCAGCCTCTGTGATTTGATGGTATATGAATGTATCGGGTAGAGTCTTTCAAAAAACATCGGCATATAGGTGGCGCCTCAAATCACTACTTTTCACTTTTTGGGCTGCATTTGGGGACCTCCCAAGGCTTGCGCCCTGATTAAGCCTGGCTCATTTATGCATATCTGGACACGTGGGGACCTTTCCTTTCTAAATATGCATGGATGGGGGTGGCTTAGTTTGGGCGCTTTCGTATAGGGGGCACTTTTCGTAGCGAAAATGCAGTTTTGGTACATTTTCATCAGGCCATAACTCAGTGCGCCCCCTATGGAATTAAATAAAACTACTTTTATTATGTTCCTCTATATCTCTACTTTCTATGATTACAATGTCAGAAAGGCTTTTTGCATCTTTAACCCTTTACGTGCCAGAGTGCCAGGTGCCCCAGGGAAGGTGAAAATAAGGGTGCTATGGCTAATGACAGGGTCCATTACAGCATTAACTGTAGTTAATCAATGGTTTATGCTCAGAATTAAATTTAAAATGCATTTTATTTGCATAAACTCACAACAAAGAATTACATGTACCCCTTAGTGGCCTTTCTTTAGTGGTAAACTGAGGGACATAATATGCTAGTCCGTCTCCAAGAAGTTTTAACTTCAAACAACAACAACAACAATAACAGTCCCCATGTTTGATGCAATGATTAAAAGACTTGCAACTTTCAATCTGTAACATTGTCTTCATGAAGAAGTAATGCTCCCTGGTAGTCCATGTTAAGGGCAAGAATTGCAAACAGCGGAGGGACGGATATAGTCTGAAAATTCAACAACGTTATACACATATTTTGAAATGTGGTGTGTCGTTTACAGACCTCCATGTCACAAGATGTTCGAGATGAAGCTGGATTTTCACAGGGCTAAATCACTCTGTATGTCTGTGGCCTTTCAGACCATGTGGTCATGCAGTGCTTCCCCCTGGGCCAGCTGAGCCATCTACCGGCCAGTTGAACAACCAGCCTAGCAATACAGTACCGAGTGGCTGTAGTCTGCCGTGAACATTTTAGGTGAGAAATGGTTAATGGGACAAAAAGCCTTCTTGATATTATTATCATAGAAAGTAGAGATATAGAAGAACATAATAAAAGTAGTTTCATTTCATTCCATAGTGGGCGCATTGTTATGGCCTGATGAAAATGTGTCAAAATGGCATTTTCGCCACAAAAAGCGCCCCCTATACGAAAGCACCCAAACTAAGCCACCGCCATTCATGCATATTTAGAAAGGAAAGGTCCCCAGGTGTCCAAATATGCATGAATGAGCCAGGCTTAATCAGGGCCTAAGCCGTGGGAGGTCCCCGAATGCAGCCCAAAAAGTGAAAGGTAGTGATTTGAAGCACCATTCAGCCTCTAAAATACCAATGATTTTTGAAAAACACTACCCGATACATTCATATACCATGAAATCACGGAGGCTGAATGAGGGCGCATGGAGATAATCAAAGTCAAATACCAATTTTTTTTTAGTTTTTTGCAATTTTGGCCTTCTGGACCCTTACCCTAAAAAGGGCCATAATTTTTTTTCCGAAGGCTTCCAGAGATTAAAAAAAAAAAAAAAAAAAAACGTGATTTCTGTCAGTTTTGACAATATATCTACCCCCACAAAAAAACTGATAGGAATCGGAGGGGGTGATGTATCATGCCCTGTCTCATTCTTAGAAAAATTGGCTCTTAAGTAGACATTGCTATTTCATTCAATGAAAATGTTGTTTAATAGTAGTATATTGGAAACTAAGCCCAAAATGTTTATTAAATCTATTTACTATTTCAGTTATTTTGGGGAAACATATTAAAGCTATCCTGAACAGGAGTTAAAAAAAAATGTATTGACTCATACAAAAATAATTCCTCTCAATCATCACTTATGACCCAAAGAGGTGTGTGGGGGTATGTATCACCAGGGATTCAGCCGTCTGCCTGTATTTTGCTACTTTACTTTGCCCGGGATGTTTCTGGAAGTCAACCTTTGGGCAGTAAGTATGAAGCCCAGAGCCTATACACTACCAGTCAAAAGTTTTAGGACACCCCAATTTTTCCAGTTTTTTATTGAAAATTATGCTGTTCCAGTCCAATGAATAGCTTGAAATGGTACAAGGGTAAGTGGTGAACTGTTAGAAGTTTTAAAAAAAAGGTAAGGCTACCCAGGTTTTTTTGTATGCCATCGAGTAGGTGAAAGGATGGTTCCTCAGTGTGTGACATCAACTGTCAAACATGGAGGAGGAAGTGTGATGGTCTGGGGCTGTTTTGCTGGATCCAGGGTCAGTGACTTATAGAGTGAAAGGTACCCTGAACCAAAACAGCTACAACAGCATTCTGCAGCGCCATGCAGTACCTCTGGTATGCGCCTAGTTGGTCAGGGGTTCATCCTACAGCAAGATAATGACCCAAAACATAAATCCAAGCTCTGCCAGAACTACCTTAGGAAAAAAGAACAAGATGGTGACCTTGAAAACATGAAGTAGCCAGCACAGTCTCCAGACTTAAACCCCATCAGGATGGTTTGGGATGAACTGGACAGAAGAGTGAAAGCAAAGCAACCTACAAGTTCCACACATTTATGGGAACTTCTGCAACAGAGTTGGGAAGAACTTTCTGAAGAATATTTGATTTCCATTGCAGAAAGAATGCCACCAGTGTGTTCAGCTGTTATATCTGCCAAAGATGGGTACTTTGAGTCAAAAGTTTAAAATACATTTTGGTTCATAAATTGATTCCATGATTTCTTTTTTAACTTCGATTGTTAATTTGTTCTATCATGTCTATGCTTTTATTCCAGAGTACAATGAGACATTAAGCTGCATAATTTTCCATTAAAAAACTGGAAAAATTGGGGTGTCCTAAAACTTTTGACCAGTAGTGTAACTGTGTGCAGGGTATGAGCATAGACTGTATAAAGATGGACAAAGCTACCGTGACGTCAACCATTGGTTTCAGCATACCATAAAGGAAGCCTCGATTTTGGCAATTTGAATTGCGCCCTGTTGTCATTTTGAAACCGGATGTGATTTCTATTGGACGAGAGCGTGAATTGAAGATCTGGGGAGGAACATGGCTCTAGATCTGACCGTATCGGATGAGGACCAGAGAGCCACACCCCAAAAGCATATTCCGGCTTTATCCTTTATTCTAGTTTATATAGGACCATAATTTTCAAAAATGAACATCATGATATATCGAAGGAGACTTGAAACTTGCTATAGCTACCATAAAATAATGTGAAAAATCATTATTTAAATAAAAAATCAGCTGGGAAAGTAGGGTAATTTTCTCATAAACTTCTATAGCTTTGAACTTCTTTCTGCAACCACCGACGTCGCCATCTACTGGCCATTAAATAGAATGCCATTCTACGGTACTTCCGCATGGGCTTCTTTTTTCAGATCAGAGTGCTGCGTCCATTTTTTTATACAGTCTATGGGTATGAGGGCTGAACTCTGAAATCTTGCCGACCGAAGTTCCTTAGAGGAAGCTACAAAAATGATGTACACTGTGCAGAGAAAAAAAAGGGAATTTATCGAGTCAAAACAACATGAAAAAGCCCTTTCCAAAATGAGAGTAAATCTGGGGTTAGCTTTCACTCGCAAGCAAACACTAAAGGAGATGATGGGGATTAACACATAGAATTGGCTTCTTTTTTGTTGCATGTTTAGCCAAGTTAGATTGCAAAAATATTTCCTTTTCCTATCTAACAAATATTAATGTTCCAAAACAGTTGCTGGCTCGCTGCGTAACTTTACATACAAGCAGTGTACATATACACTATGTCCTATTACCAACCAATGAAAATAATTTTACATGTTGAGAAAGTAACCCTTGAGATATGTAGTGTAAAGTATGATCTTAGACTCATTTTCCGTCTAACGCACACCAGTCTCACCAATCGCTAACCAACGCAGCAAGTAAAAGTCTGTAACCATAATAAGAAGTTAACTTAGCTACGTATATAGGTTGGCTGAGGATAGTTAACATTACTCTTGGCAATGTACATTTTCGATAACGTTGCTGAGTCATACAGCATGATACTAGAACCACAATACTGAGTGATTTTGAGCTAACAAGTAAAAATTATGTTTGCACTACCTACCTAAGGTTTTTGCAGTATGATGTTGTGCATCTAGTTCAGAGCACAGCGTAAATAATGGTCAGGGGGCGTGAGAGCTTCTGGTGTGGTGGAGCCTTGGAGGAGTGGCCAACTTTGAATGTTGTGTTTCTAAACACCAATGGACAAATACATGTTAGCTTTGATATTGATTTAATCACGATATCTACTGTGAGATTTAATCACTGCTGTGCAGATTTTAGGCATTTGGGATATTAATTTTACAAAGGTATCATTCTCAATGGATTTCCCTGTCGAATGCAATCTAGGTCTTTGAATAGGGGTATGATTCAGGTGATCCCACAAAAGCTCTATAGGTTTTTTTTAAATACTATTTTCAATTAACTATATGGTTTAAATGATTTGCAAATCATCCCATTCTGTCTTTTTTTTAATATTTTATGAAGCATCCCAACTTTTCTGGTAATGGGGTTGTGCACAAGAATGAGAAGTAGTGCTTAAAAATTTGGTACTTCTGGGTCATTCTGTGTCAACTCAGCGAAGGTGGTTGCTTGACCATCTCAGAATCTGTTGAAACTTTGTAGGAATGATCTTTGGCGTCTGAAACTGACATCTGCCAATTTTTAGCTGAAATTCCCACTTTTTAAAAATTTTTTACCCAACAGATATTTTTAATAAATCACTTGGGTGTTGGAAATTTAGCAAGATGCCACTTTCAGATGTTCATCTCTTGAAGTATATGTCATAGAGTCTTCAAATTTTCAGGAGATGTTCAGATGTTTCTGATGAATGGAGAGAATGCAGCAAATGCTGGCAAACAAGCCTCAGTTTTTTGCTTAAGACCTCTCAAATTCAGGATTTCTTCAAAAATTGCAAATAAAGTGGATTTTTAAAAAATAAAGGAAAAATATATCTCTAATGCATAGGATCCATTTGATCAATTTTATTGTGAGAATAATATCTGAATGACATTTCTAATGCTAAGAAAGCTTGCATATGTTAGTAGAAATGGGAGTTATGGCCAATCAAAGTTGACACAGGTAAAAAAGTAATTAATTTCCATATGGCCAAATGGACATCTTGAATCATGGGTAGGTTGATGAAATTTGGTATAGTAAGAGATGGAAGTATCATCTACTTGTGTGCAAAGTATCAATATCCTTCAATGTTGTCTTCATGATAAAATATTTAATCTATTTAACCAAATAATTCAACTCATTGATTGAAGAAGCAATGAAAATGCAAGGGTCAGCAGAACAAGCCCAGGCATGAATCCAAGGAAAACATCATGCATGTGGCAAGCAGTGGCGGCTTGTGAACTGGCAACTGGGGAGGCTCAAAACAATCCCTTAAAATTAATGATTGGTCACGACTTGTTTTCAATCATTCATTTAAACTACCATAACAGAAACTCCGAAAACTCTCAACATTATCAGGTGTGGCCAGTTTTCATTTATAACGCATACCGATTACGACTCTAGACTTCTCGTGCTTTTCTTTATTCAGGGATTGGAAGCAATGCATGTGTTTTGCGATCGTTTAAATGAAATTAGATCATTTGAAACGTCTTTATGCAATTACATTGCTTCCAACCCCTCCATGCACAAGGACTTCGATTCCACATGAGAATCTCTTACATAGCCTACGAGTTGATTGTATAATTGCTGACTACAGCAGAGGAACGTAAATATGCATCTTAAACTCACACCGAATGTGTGAAAGTTGACCGGTATGTGTTATAAATGAAAACTGGCCACACCTGATAATGTTGAAAGTTTTCAGAGTTTCTGTAATGGTAATTTAAATGAATATTTGAAAACAGGTTGTGACAAATAATTAATTTTAAGGGATTGTTTTGAGCCTCCCTAGTTGCCAGTTCACGAGCCGCCACTGGTGGCAAGCAAGTTGCAGCGAGTTGGCCCGATCTATTTTCATACTGATCATGCTGAAATTTAGACATTAAACAGCACTCACATGAACAGTGTAATCCATGTATACATTAATCACATTGATAAATTAAGTCATTATTTTGAGTATAAAAAATTTTTAGAGTGTCATCTTGTTCATACTCCAACAATGAATGGACGCATACAGTGCTGTGAAAAAGTATTTGCCCCCTTCCTGATTTCTTCATTTTTTTGCATATTTGTCATGCTTAAATGTTTCAGATTATCAAACAAATTTTAGTATTAGACAAAGACAACCCGAGTAAATACAAAATGCAGTTTTTAAATGATGAGTTCATTTATTAAGGGAAAAATGCTTTCCAAACCTACCTGGCCCTATGTGAAAAAGTAATTGCCCCCTAAATCCTAATAACTGGTTGTGCCACCCTCGGCGACAACAACTGCAATCAAACGTTTGCAATAACTGGCAATGAGTCTTTCACATCACTGTGGAAGAATTTTAGCCCACTCTTCTTAGCAGAATAATTTTAGTTCAGCCACATTGGAGGGGTTTTGAGCATGAACGGCCTGTTTAAGGTCATGCCACTGCATCTCAATAGGATTTAAGCCCGGACTTTGACAAGGCTACTCCAAAATCTTCATTTTGTTTTTTTAAGCCATTCAGAGGTGGACTTGCTGGTGTGTTTCAGATCATTGTCCTGCTGCATAATCCAAGTGCGCTTGAGCTCAAGATCACAATCTGAGGGTTGGACATTCTCCTTCAGGATTTTCTGGTAGAGAGCAGAATTCATAGTTCCATCAATTATGACAAGTTGTCCAGTTCCTCAAGCAGCAAAGCAGCCCCAAACCATCACACTACCACCACCATGTTTGACTCTTGGTATGATGGTCTTTTTATGAAATGCTGTGTTAGTTTTACGCCTGATGTAATGGGACACACACCTTCCAAAAAGTTCAACTTATGTCTCGTCATTCCACAGAATATTTTCCCAAAAGTCTTGGGGATCATCAAGATGTATTTTGGCAAATGTGAGACGAGCCTTCGTGTTCTTTTTGGTCAGCAGTGGTTTTCACCTTGGAACTCTCCCGTGGATGCCATTTTTTGTCCAGTCTCTATCTTATTGTTGAATCATGAACACTGACTTTAACTGAGGCAAGTGAGGCCTGCAGTTCTTCAGATGTTGTTATGGGTTTTTTTGTGACCTCCTGGATGAGTAGTTGATGCGCTCTTGGAGTAATTTTGGTAGGCCAGCCACTCCTGGGAAGGTTCACCACTGTTCCAAGTTTTCTCCATTTGTGGATAATGGCTCTCACCGTGATTCGCCGGAGTCCCAAAGCCTTAAAAATGGCTTTGCAACCCTTTCCAGACAGATAGATGTCAATTTCTTTGTTTCTCATCTGTTCTTGAATTTCTTTTAGTTTATGCATGACATGTTGCTTTTTGAGATCTTTTAGCCTACTTCACTTTGTCAGACAGGTTCTATCGAAGTGATTTCTTGATTCAACAGGTCTGGCAGTAATCAGGCCTGGGTGTGGCTAGTGAAACTGGACTCAAAAAATGTGGTTAATCACAGTTAATTCATGATTTAACAGGGGGGGGCAATTACTTTTTCACATAGGGCCAGGTAGGTTTGGATAGCTTTTTCCCCTTAATAAATGAAATCATCATTTAAAAACTGCATTTTATATTTACTCAGGTTATCTTTTTCTTATATTTAAATTAGTTTGATGATCTGAAACATTTAAGTGTGAAACATATGCAAAAAAGTAAGAAATCAGGAAGGGGGCAAACACTTTTTCACAGCACTGAATGTAGGGTCAGGAGCAGAATGATTTCGGCATGAAGGCATTATTGAAGGATATTGAAACTTGGCACACACACATAGATGGTATATCCATCTCCAAGAATCCTAAATTTTATCAGCCTACCCTTGATTGAAGATGTCCAGCTGGCCATTTGGAAATTAATTACTTTTTTACCTGTGTCAACTTTGATTGGCCATAACTCCCATTTCTACTAACATATGAAAGCTTTCTAAGCATTAGTAATGTCATTCAGATATTATTCCCAAAATAAAATTGATCAAATAGATCCGATGTATAAGAGATATATTTTTCCTAATTTTTTGAAAATCCACTTTATTTGTGATTTTTGAACAAATCTTGAATATGAGACATCGTAAGCAGTGATCACTTGGGACAAGTGATCACTCTGCTGTTAATTTTGATGTTTCATGGGAAGTTAAAAAGGTGTATTCAAAAACAAAAATTTTCAATTTTAGGCGAGCAAACTTTGACAGGATGCGCTCATATCTAAGTGAAATAAAATGGGAGACACTCCTGGACTGTGAGTCTGTAAATGAGATGTGGGAAAGATTTAAGGGGGTTTTACTTGATTCACAATGCAAATTCATTCCAAAGGTGTCCAAAAGTAAGCTGAAAAAGCAGAATCCTCAGTGGATGACCAAAAGTATTCGTAGGATTTTGAGGGAAAAGAGGAATCTTTATAAGATGTACATAAAGGATAACAATGAGAACACGAAGGCTGAATACTGTAAAATGCGGGCTGTGTTCAAAAAAGAGCTGAGGAATGCTAGAAGACTGTATGAAAGACAAATTGCAGAGGGGGCAAAAACTAACCCTAAGCGCTTCTTTCAGTACTGTAGCAGAAAAAGGAAAGTGAAAGAGCAGGTTAAGTGCATAAAGAATAAAAATGGATCGCTGCTATATGATAACAAGGATATTGCGGATGCCTTAAACAGTTACTTTGTTGAGAATTTTACCTCAGAGTGGATCTTTATTCAGCCAGATGGCATGTTAAATGCTCAAGATTATTTAGCGGAAATTGAGGTTAGGGATAACGAAGTATTAGACAAGTTGCATAAACTAAAGGCAGATAAGGCGGCGGGTCCTGATGGCTTATATCCTAGAGTGCTCAGGGAAGTTGGTGAGATCATCTTTAAGCCGCTATCCGCCATCTTCAGACGGTCTTTAGAAACTGGAGAAATACCAAATGATTGGAAACAGGGCAATATAATACCAATATATAAGAAAGGGGGACCGTACTGAGCCAGGAAATTACCGGCCAGTCAGTTTAACTTGCATTGCGTGCAAAATATTGGAATCTATCATAAAGATGAGCTGGACTTATTTCTTGAATGTAACAGTATCTTGAGGGATAGCCAACATGGTTTCCGTAAGGGAAGGTCATGCCTGACAAACCCTCTGGAATTTTTTGAAGAGGCCACCAAGACTTATGACCAGAGCAGGGCTTATGACATCATATACTTGGATTTTCAGAAAGCATTTGATACAGAACCGCATAAGAGACTAATTTTTTAAATGAGCTCCATTGGAGTTACAGGAGGTATTCTGGAGTGGATTCAAAACTGGTTACAGGACAGAACACAAAGAGTGGTGGTCAATGGTATCTCATCTGAGCTAGGTATGGTGGGGAGTGGCGTCCTCCAGGGATCGGTGTTGGGACCCCTGCTGTTCCTCCTCTACATTAATGACCTTGATAGGAATATTAAGAGCAGATTAGTTAAATTTGCAGATGATGCTAAATTGGGGGGTTTGGCAAATAGTTTAGAGTCCACTAAAGTGATTCAGGATGATTTGGATAGAATCCAGAATTGGGCAGAAATGTGGCAAATGAAATTTAATGTTGCAAAATGTAAAGTTGTACATGTAGGTAATAAAAACATTAGACGGGATTACTTCATGGGAGGTTTAAAACTGGAATGTGCTCCACACGAGAAAGATCTGGGAGTGATTGTTGACCAAACCCTCACGGGCTCTAGCCATTGTGCCGTAGCAGTTAAAAAAGCCAACCGGATGCTGGGATACATTGCCAAAAGCATTGAGCACAAATCTAAGGAGGTGATGCTTCTTTTGTACAACACATTCGTCAGACCACATCTGGAGTATTGTGTACAGTTCTGGGGACCATACTTTAAGATATAGAGGCTCTCGAGAAAGTTCAGAGAAGAGCCACTAAGCTAATTCCAGGTATAAAAGATGGAAGCTATGAGAAGAGGCTGAAGATCCTTAATCTCTTTAGTCTTAGGAAAAGGAGACTAAGGGGTGATCTGATTGAGGTCTTTAAATATGTTAAAGGGATTAACAAAGTGAATTATGTAGGATTCCTTTGACCAAGTGTTGTTAGTAGAACTCGGGGTAACAAATGGAAGTTGACCAAAGGTAAATTTAGCACTGATTTTCAGAAATATTTCTTCACCCAAAGAGTAATTTCGATGTGGAATAGCTTGCCTGACCATATTGTTGAGGCAGAGACCTTGGGGGTTTTCAAGAGCAGAGTGACTTAAAGCTAGATACCATTGAGTCATGGAGTATCTGAAGGGATATATTCACAATAGTAAAAGAATCTGGCGAGCGTAGTTGGGCTGAATGGCCTGTTCTCGCCATTCATGTTATGTTAAAAAATTGAGGCTTTTTGCCTGAATTTGCTGCATTCTCTCTATTCACCAGAAACTTCTGAACATCTCCTGAAAATCTGAAGACTCTAGGACATATACTTCAAGAGATACGGACATCTGAAAGTGGCATCTCTTTCAATTTCCAACTCGCAAGTGATTTATTGAAAATTTCCATTGGGTGAAAAATAATGAAAATGTTGGATTTTTAGCAAAAAAAAAAAAAAAAAAAAAAAGCAGATATCAGTTTCAGATGCCAAATATCATTCCTACAAAGTTTCAAGAGATTCTGAGGTGGTCAAGCAACTTACCTCCCCTAATCTCGCTGAGTTGACATGGAATGACCCTACTAACAATAGATCATTTCAGTCTAATTTTTGGTAACCATACAGCTTTTGATAATGTTAGTTTCAACATTTGCTAAGCAACATTACTGGGAGTGTTTAGTCGCTAATTTTAGTGAGGTAGTTAATGTTGGCACTGACTGTGTTGGACTGTGTGGTGGACCAGATGCTAAGTACAAGGAGGACATGTTTAACAGTATTGTCCATGAACAGAGATGTAGAACTAGAGTTGCTTTTCAAATATGGAACCATTTCAGATTATGCAATTTCACAAAATGACGGTCCCAAATACAAACCCCAATTCCAATTAAGTTGGGACATTGTGTAAAACGTGAATTTAAAACAGAATACAATGATTTGCAAATCCTTATCGACCAATATTCAATTGAGTACACCACAAAGACAAGACATTTAATGTTCAAACTGATAAACTTTATTGTTTTTTGGAAATATTCACTCATTTTGAATTTGATGCCTGCAACACATTCAAAAAAAGCTGGGACAGGGGCAACAAAATACTGGGAAAGTTGAACAATGCTCAAAAACACCTGTTTGGAACATTCCACAGGTGAACAGGTTAACTGGAAAGAGGTGAGTGTTATGATTAGGTATAAAAGGAGCCTTCCCGAAAGGCTCAGTCTTTCACAAGCAAGGATGGAGCGAGGTTCACCGCTTTGTGAACAACTGTGCGAGCAAATAGTCCAACAGTTTAAGAACAACGTTTGTCAACACGCAATTGCAAAGAATTGAGGGATTTCATCATCTACAGTCCATAATATCAAAGGATTCAGAGAATCCAGAGAAATCTCTACATATAAGCGGCAAGGCCGAAAACCAACATTGAATGCCCGTGACCGTAGGTTCCTCAGGCGGCACTGCATTAAAAACCGACATCAGTCTGTAAAGGATATGGCCATGTGGGCTCAGGAACACTTCAGAAAACCATTGTTAGTTAAGTTTGTCGCTATATCTACAAGTGCAAGTTCAAACGCTACCATGCAAAGCAAAAGCCATGTATCAACACCACCAGGAAATGCTGCCAGCTTATCTTGTTGAAAATAAAATCCCCAACCAATCAGTCTCTTTCCAGATGGCGATGCGTGCCTCACGAGGATGCTGTGATACTTCTTATGAGCCATAATTCCATGGATTTGAGATCACCGGCTCCTTTTGAGCAGACTGAACCCCAAACCATAATATTACCACCTCCATGTTTTACTGAAGGGGTTAAACAGTCATTATTGAAACGTTCTCCAATTCATCGGCGCACATAAGTTCTGTGTGGGTGAGAAAATTTTGAATTGGTGGTATTGGTTTTGATTAAAGGCCTTGACACACCAGATGCATGAAAACATATTTTGAACTGCTGATTGGGCATGAGGTTTTACACACAGAATGCGATTATCACGCTGCGAAAAAGCGAAACTTTTATTTTTCGGATCGAGTTCGATTTTTGCAAACATTCGCACCGCGAGCAAACGCATCAACCAATCATAATTTGAACAACTTGCCTACCTCAGACATACTGCAAGACGTTCCTCCGGCTCAATAGCCTCTCGGTCAGCGGCGTGCCGTCAGGTGTTCAGAGGGCTTTCTGTAACCTCACGCTTTACCGCTCGATGCTCTCAGGCTGTCGCCTTATTGACAAACTGTTTTTTGCCTTAACGGCCAAGACCAAAACATGACCTATGTTAAGAATTGATAATGAAAAAGTAAATGCCTGTTACCTACATTTATAACATTGATATGGCAATGTAATAATGGCAATACTATAGATACAAAAATCCAAAACTTTCGCTGACTTCGTAGAATTTATTTTCGCCTTCCTTACAATTGTCACTCAGCTGTGCAACGTGCCTAACAACGCCCTTCAGCAATGACAACATTCAGAATAGTAACAGATTCTCGGGGATTGCTCAATGAGCCTCGCAAACCAATTTAAACAGATCTGTGCAGTTTCACAAGCGCAGAAATTATAAAGATATGATATTTTACTTCATCACTTATCTGTGAAAGAAAACACCTCTTTTAGGATGTGAAACTTTCCTTCTCTATCCCTACTTTGTAACAGAGGGTGAACCCAAAACCTTTTTTCTTAGCAGGAAAAACGAGGAAAAGATCTTCGTCACTAGAGGATGAGTCCATTTTTCCTCTTCTTTCCTGTTCTTCCTCCGCCCTCTTTTTCTACTTCGAATGAGCTGTCAAAACTTCGTAAATTTGTTTTCCCGAGTTTCTGTCGCAAATTCGTGTTGGAGCCGGTGTGAAGAGTTTTGATCCGAACATTTCATATTTTCATGACGTTTATTCGTTACGCATCCGGTGTGTCAAGGCCTTAACTCAAGAAATACCTTTTGAATACCGTCAATACAACCTAATTTTCAAAAGAATAATGATTTGCAAATTAATTTCACCCTATATGTAACTGAAAAATACAAAGGCAATATTCTGTTTTTAGAAAAATATCTGTTCGTCTTGAAATGTATGCCAGCTACGCGGTTCAAAAAAGTTGGGACATAGGCAGCAAAAGACTGGAAAAGTTGTCTGAAAAAAAAAAAAAAAAACAGGTGGAACATCTCACCACTAATGAGGTGAATTGGCAATAGATTAGCAACATGATTGGGTATAAAAAAAAATCTGAGGGGCGCCCCAGTGGCTCAGCGGTGTAAGTGCGCGTACTATAAAGGCTGTGTCTGTGAGGTATCGTTCTGGAACCAAATGCGAGACCAAGAAGTTTCAGCAAAAATGGGTTTTATCGAAGTTGGGGGTTAACCCCCACAAGGCAGAAGGCAAAAGGTATAGAGTCCACAATCCAAAATCAGAATCCCAGGGACGTAATCCAAACTGTACACAGGGCAGCAAACACAAAACTCAGAGTCGGGCAAAGCAGGTTTGGTACACCGGCACGGGTATGTCAGAGAATCCAAAGCCAAAGTCCAGTAGACGTAATCCGAACCGTTAACAGGGCAGCAGAGACTAAACTCAGGGTCAGGCAAAACAGGTACGGTACACGGGCAGAGAAGTATCCAAGAAAAAGCCAAAATCAGAATCGGGGACGTTCCAGTCAGAAGTATAACACTATGAATACAAGGCATAAACGATCGCAGCACAGGGAAAACGTTCTGACAAGAGCTGTGAGTGAAATGACTGCTTAAATACACGTAGGGGACGTCACATGCTTTGATAGGGAACAGGTGAGCTGGATCAGACTAATTAACAAAGGAATGAACATAAGGAAGTTCCTGACTACATGAAATTGGCAAAAGCCAAAACGCGGACAGGGATCACAAGACAGCCTATAGACAGATATACGGCTCCGGTTAGGGAGTTCTAATGTGCACAGATAAAGAGGGAGAACAGAGTCTAACATGTGCGGAGGTTCCGCTGAAACTGCAGCAAAGTAGATTGAGTAAAGCCAAAGGGGTGGAGACTAGAATAGGGCGAATGCTGAGAGCTCATTAGTCAATTAGTAAGTGCAGCTATACAATCCCTAGTGCTCGTTAGTAAGTTAGCACTATAAACAGTGTTAGTTTGGGTTAGTAATTTTAACTAATAATAAACTGTTAGTATTGTTAGTAATATAGAAAAGCAAGGTGAAGGAAGCAAACGAGATTGGAAGGAATGATTGAAATCCCAGAAACCATGAAATCACCCGAAAGTGTGGCATGCAATTCTGGGGCAGTGAGCGATCACATGACATAAGACCAGACAGGGGGAGACAAAGTGCAATGCATGGTATGACACAAAACATGGACCAGAATATAACTGCAAAGATGGAATATGGCAAGACAAACAGAGACAAGGCAAAAACAAAACATGGCATGGAATCAGAGTCTTAAGCAAAACATGGTCAGACAAGGCAGAATCATAACATTGTCCTTCCCGAAGCGACCTGGGTTCGAATCCGGCTCGGGTCATTTGCTGCATGTCTTCCCCCATTCTTCTCCCCTACTTTCCTGTCTCTCTACACTGTATAACTATCGAATAAAGGGAAAATTCCCCCAAAAAAAAAAATCTTAAAAATCTCTCTGAAGTACAAAATCCGAGGGCCCCGCCACTCTGTGAAAGATTGCATGGGCAAATAGTCAAACAATTGAAGAATAATGATTAAAAATAAGATTCAAAAAATAAATAAGAATAATAATTAAAGAATAATCTTTAAGGGGAATCCCAAGATGCTGGGATGGAATTTGGAAGCACAGCACGCATTCAATACACTCAAGCACCTATTCACTACAGCTCCTGTGCTAAAATTACCGGACCGGAATAAACCCTTTATCGTAGAAGTTGACATCTCTAACGCGGGAGTGGGTGCAATTCTGTCACAAAAGCTTTTCCTGTGTGCATATTTCTCGCTCATGCTCTCTCCTGCTGAAGCCAACTACAAGGTGGGAAACCGGGAGTGACTAGCGGTCAAGCTGCCGCTTGAGGGACGGAGGCACTGGCTAGAAGGGGCTCGGCATCCTTTCCTGGTGCTAACGGACCATCGCAACCTGGAGTACTTGAGAAAGGCACAAAGGCTGAATCTGCGGCAGGCCAGGTGGGCGCTTTTTTTTTACGTTTCAATTTTTCAATAACCTATTGCCCAGGCTCCAAAAACGTGAAAGTGGACGCCCTCTCCTGAACATGCGAAGTGGAAAAGGATCCGGATTCCGAAGAAACCATCCTGCCGCCCCCTGCGTTCTCGCTCCGATCAAGTGGCAGTTAGCTCGTGTGCAATTTGCGCTATGTCCAAATCACCGTACCAGCTGCCTGTGGGTAAACTACACCCACTTCCAGTCCCACATCGACCTTAGTCACATTTGGCAGTTGATTTTGTTACTGATCTATCAAATTCTGAAGGCAACACCTGCATACTTGTAATCATTGATCGATTCTCCAAGTTTTGCAAGTTTGTGCCTTTCTCGTCATTACCATCTGCACTCCAGGTTGCCAACACACTGTTCGAGCAGGTATTCCGCAACTTTGGCCTTCTGGAGGACATAGTCTCGGACCGTGGGCCACAATTTACATCTTGTGTTTGGAGAGCTTTCTTCAAGAAGCTTGGGGCTACAGTGGGTCTCTCCTCAGGATACCACCCTCAGAGCAATGGGCAGGCGGAGATAGCCATCCAGGATTTGGGGAGGTTCCTCCGGGCCTACTGCCACCAGCGCCAGAGGGATTGGTCAAAATGCCTGCCCTGGGCGGAATATGCCCAGAACTCATTAAAGAGCGCGTCCTCTGGATTCAGCCCCTTCCAGTGCATGCTCGGACGGCAACCTCCCCTATGCCTGAGGGATCAGAGCCAGACAGAAGTCCTGGCCGTGAACGCCTGGTTCTCTGAGGTGGAGAAAGTCTGGGAGAACACCAATGTCCAGATTAGGAGAGCACTTCACCATCAGAAGATCCAGGCGGGCAGACGGCACCGGGACTCCCCTCAGTACCAGCCGGGGGACAAGGTCTGGCTCTCCACCAGGGACCTGCGCCAGACTTTAGTACCTGGTGGACTGGGAAGGCTATGGTGCGGAGGGGGGCACTGTCAGGTCTCGCCTCTTTTGGTCCAGCATGCAGGCCAATTAAGACCTGGAGTGCTGCCACACTCAGCCATCAACAAGGATCATCTGTGTGTGATTACCGCTGAGTGTTGGCAGTTTGTGTATTTTTGTGAATGCCTCCGCTTGCACGGTCGGCATAATAAAACATACGACTAAATCCATCCTTGCACTTGAGTCCTGTCCACATTTTCCTGGCTTCCGTGCCGTCTGTTACAAGAAGAGGTGATACGACACAGTGATAAACATGTCCCTGCTCCAACAGTCTTGAAAACCTTTGAGAAAACTATAAAAGATAAGATTTTGTACGTAACTCGGATAAAATTGGACCCACTCCAGTTTGCTTACAGGGCACGTAGGGGGTATTAAGGGGAGTAAAGAATTTAGTTTGGCTGCTTCTTATTGACTTATCCTCTCCTTTTAACTTTATCCAACCTCACATTATAGCATTATAGCAACATTGATCCCACTTATTTAATACAGGCTTCCAGCTGCTGGAGAGTTTTGGGTCTCCTTTGACGGACTTTTCGTTTAATTATGCGCCAAATGTTCTCAGTTGGTGAAAGATCAGGACTGCAGGCAGGCCAGTTCAGCACACGGACTCTTCTACTACGAAGCCATGCTGTTGTAATAGCTGCAGTGTGTGGTTTTGCATTGTTCTGCTGAAATACACAAGGCCTTCCCTGGAATAGATGTCATCTGGAGGGGAGCATATGTTGCTCTAAAACCTTTATATACCTTTCAGCATTCATGGTGCTTTTTAAAACATGCAAGTGTCCCACTCCATATGCACTAATGCATCCCCATACCATCAGAGATGCTGGCTTTTGAACTGAATGTTGAGAACAGGAGGGGTGGTTTTTCTCCTCTTTAGCCCGGAAGACACACGCCCATGATTTCCAACAATAATGTCAAATTTGGACTCGTCTGACCACAGGACACTTTGCCACTTTGCTACAGTCCATTTTAAATGAGCCTTGGCCCACAGAACACGGCGGCGCTTCTGGATCATGCTCAACAATGGCTTCCATTTTGCATGATAGAGTTTTAGGTGGCATCTGTGGATGGCACGGCGGACTGTGTTTACAGACAGTGGTTCCTTGAAGTATTCCTTGGCCTATTTAGTAATGTCAATGACAGAATCATGCCGGTGAGTGATGCAGTGGCATCTGAGGGCCCGAAGATCACAAGCATCCAGTAAAGGTCTTCGGCCTTGTCCCTTACGTGCAGAGATTTTTCCAGTTTCTCTGAATTTTTTGATGATGTAATGCACTGTCGATGATGAGACCTTCAAAGCCTTTGCAATTTGACGTTGAGGAACATTGTTTTTAATGTATTCCACAATTTTTTACGCAAACCTTCACAGGTTGAAGAGCTTCTGGCCATCTTCACCTCTGAGAGACTCAGCCTCTCTAAGACATCCCTTTTATAGCCAATCATGTTACACACCTGATGCCAGTTAACTTAATTATTTCCAAAAGGTTCTTTCAGCTGATTCTCTTATAAATTAATTGCTTTTTCAGTCCCTTTTTGCCTGTGTCCCAACTTTTTTGAGACCTGCTGCAGCCAGAAAATTTGAAATAAGCTCATTTTGTGGATAAAAATGTAAAATGCCTCAGTTTCAACATTTGAAATGTTATCTATGTTCTATTGTAAATAACATTGGCTCATGTGATCTGATTGTCATTGCATTTTGATTTTATTCACAATTTACACTTCATCCCAACTATTTCAGAATTGTGGTTGTAGTTTTTTTATGCATTTTCCCAAAGATGTTATCAATAAAAATACACAAGTCAATTCATTGTTTTCAAGTTCAGTTTCAAATGGAAAGCTTTAGTTTGTGCAGTATGCAGTATATTGTGAGTTGTCTGTCTTTGTGTATAAATGACTCAGATGTTTATTACTGGAATTAAAAAATTACTGTCTAAATATTCCACAAAGCACTGGTATGCTGCCATTTGTGTTGAATCCTAGAGGTCATCGGCTCGAATCCAACCAGGGGCCTTTCTGTGTGGAGTTTGCATGTTCTCCCCATATTGATGTGGCTTTCCTCCAAGTACTCAGGTTTCCTCCCACAGTCCAAAGACATGCACATCAGGCAAATTGGAGACACTAAATTGCCCACAGGAATAATGGTGTGTGAAATGTGTGCACACCCTGTAAGGGATTGGGGCGCTGTCCAGGGTATGTCCCTGTCTTTTGCCCATAGTTAGCCAAGATAGGCTTCAGCTTCCCCTGGAACCCTGGTGAGAAAGAAGTGGGTACTGAGAATGGATGAATGTATGTGGACATTTTTGTGTTAAGTTACAATTTCCCTCCATGTTGTCTTCATGTTTACACAAGATATGAGGCATACCATACATAACCGACTACCAGTGCACAGACCTGTATTGATTGCTGAAGACAGAAACAGAAGAGATAACTCACAATAAAATTAATGAATAATTCAACATGTCGTGGCAGTGCAATAATACAGCAAGTGAAGTGGAGATTAACCACTTCTACATTTACTTCGACTAAGACTACAGCAACCCAGTCTCCAACACCATGCCCATTCCTGTCGACCAGCTCCTCTCCCTCCCCTGCCCAGATGAGCTCTCCATCTTGAGCAGGTTGAATGTTTGGAAGATAGCAAGCTCTGATGAGGTACCTGGTGGTGTGCTCAGTGTGAGCTGAACAGCTGACCGGCGTCTCCACAGACACTTTCAATTTGTTCCTAGCCCGGGCCACTGTCTACCATGAACCCTCTACCACCGTACCAGTTCCAAACATAGACTGTATAAAAAGATGGACGAAGCTACCGTGACGTCACCCATTGGTTTCAGCATACCATAAAGGAAGCCTCGATTTTGGCAATTTGAATTGCGCCATGTTTTCATTTTGAAACCGGATGTGATTTCTATTGTACGAGAGCGTGTATTGAAGATCCGGGGAGGACCGTGGCTCTGGATCTGACCGTATCGGATGAGGACCAGAGGATAGCCATGCCCCTAAAGCATATTCTGGCTTTATCCTTTATTCTAGTTTATATGGGACCATAATTTACAAAAATGAACATCATGATATATCGAAGGAGACTTGAAACTTGCTATAGCTACCATAAAATAATGCTAAAAATCATTATTTAAATGATAAATCAGGTGGGAAAGTAGGGTCATTTTCTCATAGACTTCTATAGCATTGAACTTCTTTCTGCAACCACCGACGTTGCCATCTACTGGCCATTAAATAGAATTCCATTTTACGGTACTTCCGCATGGACTTCATTTTTCAGACCAGTGTGCTGCGTCCATCTTTTTATACAGTCTGTGATTCCAAAGCATTTTGTCACCACTACCCTGAATGACTTCTGCCCTGCGGCACACACTTTCATCATGCCAAGTGCAGCAAGAGGCTGGTCCTGGCCCATCTGAAATCCTACCTGCCCCCGGCTCTGGATCCAAACCAGTTTTCCGACCTGCCTAACAGGTCCACTGAGGATGCCATCTCCACTGATCTTCACCTTGCTCTCAAACATCTAAACAACTGCAGTATGTTTTTGAGAATGCTGTTCATTGTCTTCATCTCAGTGCTTAACACCATCACACTCATCAAGCTGATATCCAACTCCTTGGAATCAGCCCTTTCCTCAGCAACTGGACTCTGGACCTCCTTTCTAATAAACTACAGTCAGTTGCACAACGGCTACTTATACTGATACACTTGCCAACCACAGGGCTGTGGGCTGGGCCGTCTTCTCTACTCCCTCTTTTCCTCAAATAGCATTGCTGTACATGGCTCCAATGCCATTATCAAGTTTGCAGATGACACCCTGGTGATAGGCCCGATCAGTAACAATGATAAAATGGCTTATAGGGAGGAGTTTCAGCACCTGGCAGCGCGGTGCACCGACAACAATCTCATCCTAAACACCAGAAAGATAGAGTTCATTATGAGCTGTAGGAGAACCATAGGGAGCGACCACACCCCCATCTACAATCTACATCTACTGGGCTTAGCTGTCCTACTTAAGGTTCTTTGACATCCTCATCTCTGAGGACCTCTCCTGGACTCTCAGTTCCTCCACCCTAGTAAAGAAGGCGCAGCAGCGGCGATATTTCCTGAGGCGTCTGAAGAAAGCACACTTGTCGCCTCAGATCCTGGTCGACCTCTACTACTGCATCATGGAGAGCATCATTACCAACTGCATCTCAGTGTGGTACAGTGGTTGCACCACCTCAGACAGGAAGTACCATCAGTGGGGAATGAAAACTGCTCAGAACATCATTGGAAACCTGCTCCTGCCCCTCAGAGCCCTGAAGTTCACTGTCTGCAGAGAGCACGGGGATAGCCAAGAACACCTCATACTTGAATTATGGACTGTTTACCACCCCACCATCCGGTAAGCACTACAGGAGCCTTCGTTCCCTCACTGGCGGACTCAAGAACAACTTCTTTCTCATAACTATCCATGCTGAACTCTACAAGATGACTCCCTGTCATTCTGCCATACATCCCACCAACTTCCATGCCTGCCCCTCAAGACAATAAACATGAATCTAATCAAATACTGTGACTACAAAGTTGAATCTGATCTAATCTAAAAATGTAAAATTTTTCATTCTAATATTTTTAAAGACCCTTGTCTATGAGAGTTCTTAGAATCATCTGAATTTTCCTCAAAAATTCTTATGGTGCCCCCATTTGCACCTCATAGACTGCAAACAGGTTATTGATTAGACATTACAACAAACTGAAAAGGCTAATCTTAGCAACAATCTTCTGCAGGTGCAGTCATGAAACATCAATGATGTTGCAAGTCAATTGTAAAGTTAATATTAACTCTTATAGTACTTTGCCCCAAATGGAAAACACTGAGTGGTCCTTATTTCAGCATTCTCTGTTCTCTTGGCATTGAAACCAATCTTTCGATCAGTCATTAGGAACTCAAGAGTTTATACTCTTTTTCTCTAACGTTTGCCCCCGAAATAAAGTGGCAGTGGTGCAGGAGGGTGGAGGTGTAGAAGTGGAGGGGGCTGTGGCCACAGTGGACATCAAAGCGGAGCAGCTGAACTTGAAACGAGGGGATGCTTTTGAGAGGACTTATTTGGGGTTGAATCCAATTGGAATGTCACTATACCGGGGACCCTGGTCTTTCGCTGGCTGGTACAGTTTAAACTATGTGACGGAGGAGCTGAAGGAACCTGAGGAGGAAAGGTTTGGTGTTGGCTGGTTTCTCCCTTCCATCTCCTGATGCAATAGAAGACAATGATTAAAAAAAATAATTAAAAATAGCAGTTAATGAGGGCAGGCAGTTCTGAGTCTTAAAGTCTTTGGGACCACCATTCATTATTCATTTTATGCTCAATATCATTTTCATTTTCATTATGACTGGCTGCAACTGCTGGGGACCGGTGGCCATGGTGCTAGTGGCCAGCATGAGTCCACCGACAGATATTTTGAAACCATAAAAATGAGTGATGTGAATGCTCCCAATTTACTATCGCAATACTGTAACTATAGGCATCCTGCACTTTACCAACTTAGTTATGTAGTCAACCACATAATACTAGGCTTATTATAGATACTCAATATTAAAATACTGCCCAGTATCTTTAACTAATGATTCTGATGGTGGTAATACTTGGCTTTACATTTTGGCCCAAAAATAAGCTGCAACTATATTAGTTCAGAGTACTGTTCTGCATTTATTATGTGGCCTTTTTGCCATATGTGGGGAAAAGATCTCTAAAAACAAGTGGGCATCATTAAGCCATGTTTTTAGTTTACTGGCCCTATGGGCCGATGAGCTATTGTCGTGGTGTGGCGTCCGTCGTCCGTCGTCCGGAACATTTTTTTTCTTTTTTTTGGCCTGATGAATTTTCGTGTAAATTTGCAGTAACATACTACGAGATCTCCAGGCGTTTTTCTCGGATTTTTGATTGAGTCATTTTTGTCTGTTTTATGGGCCCTTGAAATTTTGGCTCCAATGTTAAAGATTGGACTGAGAAATTTTAAAAAATCATTTCTCAAAAGCTGCGTGATAAATTTTTTTCTAAATCAGGCAATCAACTTACCTTGGTACCGTCAATGTACAGTGCGAGTGCCTTTTTGATTGAATCGACGGAAGTGGGTCTATTGGGGGCGCTGTTTTATGAATAAGGATGGCCTGTGGAGGCCAAATGGTTGCAGATAGAGATGAAGTTTGTATTATCGACATATAGGAAGTCATATATGACCTATACATTGGCCATGTTAAAGTTGAACTCAGATGACTTTGAAAGGTCAAACTTGAGGTCAAGGAAAATACTATCAATGTTAAAAGATAGGAATTGAAATTTCAAGAAATCATTTCTCAAAAACCGCGTGATAAATTTTTTTCTAAATCAGGCAATCAACTTCCCTTTGTACCTTCAATGTACAGTGCGAGCGCCACTTTGATTGAATCGACGAAAGTGGGTCTAGTGGGGCGCTGTACTTTATGAATAAGCAAGATGGGCGGTGGAGGCCAAATGGTTGCAGATAGAGATGAAGTTTGTGTTATTGACATATAGGAAGTCATATATGACCTTTACATTGGCTATGTTGAAGTCAACCTCAGATGACTTGGAATGGTCAAACTTGAGGTCAAGGAAAATATTATCAATGTTAAAAGATAGGACTTGAAATTTCAAAAAATTATTTCTCAAAAACTGCGTGATAAATTTTTTTCTCAATTAGGCAATCAACTTCCCTTGGTACCGTCAATGTACAGTGCAAGCGTCATATTGATTGAATGGAAGGAAGTGGGTCTAGTGGGGGCGCTGTACTTTATGAATAAGCAAGATGGCCTGTGGAGGCCAAATGGTTGCAGATAGAGGTTAGGTTTGAATTATCGACATATTGGAAGTCATATATGACCTATACATTGGCTATGTTAAAGTTGACCTCAGATGACCTTAAAAGGGCAAACTTGAGGTCAAAGCAAAATGTTACAATTTTCAAAGGCATCTAGGCTTGAAAATATTGAAGATTGGGAACATATGTGTATTAAACACTTATAGTGGCATATGTGAAATTACTTTTGGTGGCCTTGAACTTGACCTTGGGTGACCTTTGAGGTCAAACTTCACATAGCAAAATTATAATGACTTGTATCACCAAAACTATTATTGATAGAGCTTTGTATTGTGGGCGTATAGGAAGTCATGTAAGAAGTTTCATTTGGTGACCTTGAACTAGACCTTCAGTAACCTTCAACGTCCAAACTTTTCAGTGAAATTTCAATGACTTATATCATCAAAAACTTTCATTTGGTGACATTTAACTTGACTTGGTGACCTTTGAAGGTCAAACTTGACATAATACAATTACAATGACTTGTATTTCCAAAACGGTCACAGATGGAGCCTAGGTTTGTATTAGAGATGTATAGGAAGTCTTACATGAGCTTTCACTTGGTGACCTTCATATTGACCTTCGAAGGTCAAATGTCACCTAAGGAAGATTCAGTGTCCTGTATCACTAAAATTGTCACAGATGGAGCCTAGGTTTGTGTTACTGACATCTAGGAAGTCACATATGAACTTTCATTTGGTGGCATTCAACTTGACTGTCAGTGACCTTAGAGGTTCAAACTCGATAGTGAAATTGCAATGACTTCTATCACCAAAATGGTCACAGATTGAGCCAAGGTTTGTGTAGAGACATTTAGAGAGTCGTATATGAAGTCCATTTACTGACCTATACTTTACCTTCTGTGACCTTTAAAGTTCACAATTGACATATTGAATTTTCAATGACTTGTATCACCAAACTGCTTCAGAGCTTAGGATTGTAGTACAGAAGGTCTTATAAATGTATGTGAACTTTTATTTAGTGACCTTGACATTGATTTTCATTGATTCAAATGTCAAACTTCACATGAAATTTTCATAACTTGTATCATCGCTGTAAGACTGCTTACCGGTAAGCTACAGGACCCTTGGTCCTATTTTTCTTTCATCTCTAGACTTAAAACAACGTTTTGTATACACCTTCACTTTGCTATAATATTGAGGTGTAGAGTGTTTTGCCTGAAAGGACATTGCCATTGTGGTTTGCTGGTTTGAGATTTTTTTTTTAACGAAATTTGCACTTAAAAACTTGAAATAACCCTCTCTCCCTCTGACTTCTTCCTCCTAGGTGAACCTGCCAAGGGCGGTGATGATTGCCATCCCCATGGTAACCGTGCTATACCTATTAGTCAACGTGAGCTACCTGGCTGCCATGACACCTCGTGAAATGATGTCATCAAGTGCCGTGGCCGTCACTTGGGGGTGACACCAAATAAACAGATAGCATTACATTGCTGTTATTTAGCATTCACTCTTATCCCAAGCGACTTACAGCTGATTTATCTAAGATAGGGCCCATTCCCTCGAGAGCAATATGGGGTTCTGAGTCTTAGACGAGGACTCCACGACCGGACTGATTTTCAGTCGGCTCCAATGGGGCTTAATCCATCAAACTTAACTTTAGTCCATTTGAAATACCTTTACCACTAGTATGCAGGCTGCCCTTATACAGTCCACTCTGAAAGTGTTGAAACAGTGAGTCTAATTCCTTTATTTTTGCTGAACACTGAAAACATTTGGGTTTGACATCAAAAGATGAATATGAGACAAGAGATCAGTATTACGGCTTCTATTTCCAGGTATTTACATCTAGATTTTTGTTTAAACCCACCCATTTTTCAAGTTAGCAAAATTATCGGAACATGTGACTGACAGGTGTTTTTTGTTGCCCAGGTCTGTCCTATTACATTGATTATTCACACAATAAATAGCACTGAATGTCTACTCTCAGTTTCAGCTTTGAGTTTTGCCTGAGCAGGCGGCACTCATGATGAAGATGTAGCCAACATGCAGACCAAAGAGCTGTCTAAGGGAGAAAAACAAGCAATTTTGAAGCTGAGAGAAGTTGAAAAATGGGAGCCATTGCACAAACATCGGCCATAAGCAGTACAACCATTGGGAATGTCCTGACGAAGAAAGAAACCACTGGTGTACTGAGCAGCAGATGTTGAACCAGTAGACCAAGGAAAACATCAGCAGTTGATGACAGAAACATTGTGAGAACTGTAAGGGAAAACCCTAAAACTACTTTCAGTGGCATCACCAACAACCTCCAGGGGGCAGGAGTGAAGGTATCAAAATCCACCGTTCACAGAAGACTTTGGGAACAAAAGTACAGAGGCTACATCAGAAGATTCAAACCAATCATTAGCAATAAAAATAGGAAGGCCAGATTGGAATTTGCCATAAAGTACAGAGACTTGGCTCAAAAGTGCTGAGACAAAGTTTTATGGGCTGATGAGACAAAGATTAACCTTTACTGATGCTGTTCACTGTTCACTCTGTAACCAGAGTGATGGAAAGGCTAGTGTGTGGAGAAAGAAAGGATCTGCTCATGATCTCAAATACACAAGCTCATCTGTGAAACAAAGTGGAGCTAATGCGTAACACTCCTGGTGCCCAGGGATGTAATAAGGACACCAGGAGAATGAATAAGAGTAGAGTGATTAGGACGTGAAATTTATTGAGGAAACGAAGTGCGTAAGAACAGAGTAAAACTTCATAGGGTATATAAAGAGCCTAATAACTAAAGAGTCAAGCGGTAGTGTTGTCTAAAATAAAAGGTGTTACACCGTAAGGCTACCTGCCTGTGAAGGGGAGAATTAAGGTATAATTGGGGGAATGATGATTAACTAATAGATACCAGGTGTAATCAGAGAGAGCAGGGGGATAATTGAATAATTAAGAGAAGACAGGTAGCCAGTGAAAAATAGGAATGCCCAGGAGGAGGGGCATTGCAGTACCCCGCCCCCAATGCATGGCTCCAGCCGTGCAAAGGTAGCCAGGCTGGGGACACGCTGGGGAGCTGGGGGCCCAAAAGCGCTGGACAGCCGAGGTCAGAGGTGTCCTGGGCAGCAGGGACCAGTGATGCGTTGAAGGAGCCTGGGGCCCGAAAGCACTGGAGAGCCGAGGTCAGTGGTGCACCTGAAGAAGCCAGGGGCCCAAAAGCACTGGACAGCCGAGGAAGTTGTTTGCTAGGCAGTCGGGGCCAGTGGTGTGCCTGAAGAAGCAGGGGGTCCAAGGGGTGCAGGAGCAGGGGCGTTTAGGGAATGCCCTTTCACGGCTCTCACTGGAGCAGGGATGACAAAAGAAACAAGCTGCAGGAGCCACAGGTGAAGCAGGCCACTGGAGGGGTCAAAGGCAGGAGCAGGGCATCTGGGAAAGGCTCCTCACCTCCTGTGCTGGTACACTGTAGCACTGGAGTGAGGTACAGCGCACATATGCAGACTAATCACGCCTGCTGTTCACAGGGAACACCTTACTCCTGGACTGGGGACTTCCAGGGCCAACTGCGCATTGTCCTTACTGGGTCCTTTTGGTGAGGTAGCCTTCTGTAATGCTCCTGGTGCCCAGAGATGTAATAAGGGCACCAAAAGGGTGAATAAGAGTGGAGGACCCAAGTGCTACGGACTTGGAATTTACTAAATGAACAAAGTGCATAAGAAAACAGAAAGTAAAACTTCAGCTGCATTGATCATGTCCCCACTCCGCTTGTGGTTTAGTTGGCTTGATGATGTCCTTGTTGTGTAGTGAGACTCTTGGGACATAACAGTGGTGTAGCCAGTGGGTGTGCCAAAACACGTCCCTTTATGACAGCAATTAGTCCTGGCTAGTTCTCAATCATTTTCCTTTATTGACGCGTTTTCCAATTATCGTAATTGGCAACTGAAGACACGGTTTCTCTCCATATGTGATCTAACAGTGATTAAATCATGGGCTAAATTCAGTACAGTGGCGGAACCAGAACTGATAATTGGGGTGCACAAAACATCCGTTTAAAACAATTATTAGCCCTGACTCCTGACATGTTCTGTCATTTTCATGATTAACAAAAGGTTCACTCCGAGAGCACTCCACACTTAACAGGTGCTGCTTGTTCTCCCCGATTAGGTAAGACGACAATCATTCATCTGGACGAGTATTTGCTGTATCTAAATCAATGTTATTCAAAATTGCATATCTGCGCAAATAGCTTGAGCCGCATGCTTTTTATAGCCTATTTAACTTGCCGAGTGCCACTTTTTTTAATCAACCCACGCAATACCGAGAGTGAAAGGCAATATTTTCATTGGAATGCAGACCAGTTCAATCAACTGGCCAATTAATAAGTTAATTATTTTTTTGAACTGAATTTAGCCCATGATTTAATCGCTGTTAGATCGCATATGGAGAGAAACCGTGTCTTCAGTTGCCAATTACGATAATTGGAAAACGCGTCCATAAAGGAAAATGATTGAGAACTAGCCAGGACTAATTGCTGTCATAAAGGAACGTGTTTTGGCACACCTGCTGGCTACGCCACTGGGACATAATAATCAATACTGCTAAATAATTTGCGCGTATTATTATTTTAGAGTAAACAATGCCAATACAGTTTTCTCATGTTGGTAAACTGAAGCTTAGACGCTGTTTGTTTTGAATTGGTCTGCCAGGAATGGCACACTCTTTTCCCATTAGTTGATAGGAACATGATTTGCTTTAGATGATTGGTCATGAATGTCCTGCTCTTTTCTCATTGCTTGACCGAATAAAAGTTTTGGTTTGAATTGGTTGGTTAGGAATGTCTTACTCATTTCTCATTGGTTGTCAGTTTAGGTTTGATTTGCGTTAGTTTGTCGAGGATGGCTCACTCTATTCGTATTGGTTGACAGGAACAAGGTCCTAGGGAGCTGGGGTTGGATCATGTCCATCGCGGCTGCACTATCAGCCTTTGGATCTCTGAATGGCGCGTTCTTCACTTCAGGACGCATTGCCTTTGTGGCAGCTAGGGAGGGGCACATGGTGAGACTTCACATCTGCTACAGATACCTGCTGTACTCCACTACCCTAGGGGTGAAGCAGTCCAAGTGGGAATCAGGAAACTTAGCAGTCTTCCAAAAGTTTCCATAATTAATTTTTCACATTGGGCCAGGTAGGGTTGGATAGGTTTTTTCATCCAATTAATGAAATCATCATTTAAAAACTGCATAAATTGTGATTACTCTGGTCATCTTTGTCTGATAGTAAAATTAGTTTGATGATCGGAAACATTCAAGCGTGACAAATATGCAAAAATATAAGACATCGGGAAGGGGGCAAATACTGTACCAGACAGAAGGTGAGAAGATCCCTGCTGTCGTAGCAGTACTCAACCTGCATTGTTCCTGCCAGACGTTCATCTATATAAAGACACTAAATGATTTAAAATGTTAATCACCGTGAGGTGCCATGGATATGAGCTCTGAACAAATGCAGAAAATGTGCTTTGAGTGAGGTGAGTAAGAGTCAGGGGTGTAAGGTCCATGGGGTCAGTCAGGTGATTTCTTTGATTTTAGAAAATGTGTGTTTTCATTTGTATGGACAATATTGAGGCAAATAGAGAAAGTAGGAGAGGGAATGATATGCGACAGGTCATTGGACAGATTCAAGCCATCGACATTGCGGAAGACGTCTCTGAATTTACTTTCTGACCTCTGAACCTTCTATCTGAGAGATGAGCTAAAGGCTGGAGATTGAGTTTTGCCCCTTCTGAAAGCTCTTGTATTCTCTCCCTCCTGTTCCTCCTCTGCTACTGTTTCACTGTCGGACTGTGACTCTCTCCCAATTCAGCCCAACATCCTGGCGATGGCGCACGTGCGAAGGCTGACGCCATTCCCCTCACTTATAATCACGATTATTTCCTCATTGGTGGTGCTCAGTCTCGGAGACTTCCAGAGCATTGTCAACTACTTCAGGTACACACACCGCCCCCTGGTGGATATTGCTTGTGCAACACGTTTTTCATTTGTCTTATTTTGCAGATATCCAACTTCACAGTCATTTAGCTCACACTTTTAAACAAAAGCAACTTACATTAGATGAGACAAAGCAGAAGCCAGTCCAATACCCCTGGAGCAATGGGGGGTTAAGAGCCTTGTTCAAGGGTCCAACTGCTGCACTGATCTAATTGAACCCCACAAGGCTATAATTTGCCCGCTTCTCCTCGATATGGAATTCCTGACTGTTTTTGTGTAACCCCTTTATACACATGGTAAATCAAGCCAAACTTTACCTATGTGTGCACGACCCCTGTTTAAGGTTCTGTTACTCAGGATTTGAGTCTCACAGAGACCACCTATTTTCATTGATTTTCATAATTTTGGGACAAAAAAGTACTGCAAATACAAAGAAAATTCAGGAAAATTCAAAATTGAAGTTTTTTGCAATGAAATACTGGGAAACTGAAAATGGCTTGGAGGTAAAACAGTGCATTTCTAGGATCACAAACTCATTAACCATACATCTAAGGGTGATACGTGGAAAAACTGATAATCTTGATTATCCCCCCGACCTCACCCAACAGCTAAAAATTGAGTGATTATTGCTTTGGTGTGAATTTGAAATATGACAATGTTTTACTGCCAAGCAACTGTTTTGAAGCATGATAAAAAATTTTCCACGAAATGCAAATAGATTATTAAATTTTAATCTTTTTTGACCATTAAAATGAGGGGGCTTCTGAAGTACCTCCCCATTCAGTCTCCAAACTAAAAGAAAGCTAACTGTAAGTTCTATGTTCATTAAAAGTGCATCAAATCATCCATTACCATGAAAAGTGATGCCAAAAATAAGAAATAATGCAAACTCACCCCCATGGGCTCTCAGTTTGTAATACCAGCTCATGAAATAATTCATTGTTGAACAGCATGCTGTCCTCCAAAGTATCTTATCATTAATTGCACTAGAATTGGATGATATTTTATTAATGTTGCTTTTAACGATGAATCCACAAACAAATAAACGTTCTTGTTGCATATCACATGAGTAAGTAGCGTTGCAATTGTGATATACCTGTGACCCGCCTTGTGTTCGCTAACGTGGTAATAAAGCAAATCTAGAATAGGGTTGGGCAATTGGACAAATATATTGGCGAATGGAAGAGTCCATTACCGGTTGTTTTTTTTTTTTTTTTTTTGGGGGGCATTTTTGTCATTTTATTTTTGCTCATTTGATGGTCAGCCTCCTCGAAAATTCAGTTCAGTAAATAATTCTCCTGGAAAGTGCAATTCAAAGCTTGCACGAACAGGAACAGGTTGGAGTTTAGCCATGTTGTGCACATTCTTGTTGCCCTCATTTCCGAGGAGTCACACTAAACAGGGCAGTGACTAATTGAAAATGATATCAAAGTGATTTATTTTGTTTAATTGAAAAGGAGTCGCCAAAAGACTGTAATGTCAAAGCAAAATTACATTTTCACATGCAAGACTTCTGATTTCAGAGGATAAAGGTAAATTTACTCAAACAGATCAAATATTTGGTTCGCAATAATCACACAACAATCGAGAATAGTAATAATAATATTAATAATAATAATAATAATAATATGGTCTATGCTGATGTTGCCGAGCCTATTTCTTGAAGAACTGTGATCAAAAAAAAAAAAAAATTAAAAGCAAAATAATTGCAGTTTTGGCTGAAAAAGAGGCCCTTAAGCAGTTTTACAATCACAAATATAATGTCTATTCACAGTTTTCAGCAGCATGACTGCAGCATACTCCATGGAGGGTAAAACATCATTCCATTGTAACAGTTAATACTAGACATTCCAAAAAGCTGCCGTGCAAGCCTGTGATTTTTTTCATTTATTTCCACCTATGGATATTTAGAGTACCTCTTTAAAGAAGAACACTATGCCAAAAAAAAAACTCCAGATCATAGGCATTTGCGATCCATGTACTGAGTCCGCTGTAGTAAGCCCTTCTCATTCATTAAACAGCTTGCCAACTCCCTAATGTTACCTGAGAATTTAGGCAATTCTGAAGGCAAAAGGGGGTCTAACCCAGTAATAGCAAGGCGTGCCTAATGCACTGGCCGCTGAGTGTAGATGGGTAAATAATGGCATTTGGGAGGTGAAGGAAGATAGAAAAAAGTTCATTGTCAAAGCAAAGGTGACTGGTATTTTCTTTCTTGGAAGGGATTCTGTAACCCATAGAGCACAACCCAGGCTTTCCTCTTTGTCGGTCTCTGCATCCAGCTGAACAACAACTAACCCATATTTTGGCAGAGCAGTATGGTTAAAATGACTGGAGGGAAGCTTAGGAGTCTCTCTTTTGTCCTCCAGATGGGTGTCTTATGTTGCCCATTATGCTGTGATGACGCGTGAAAATAATGAATTATTGCTTAAATAAATATGAACTAAAAACAATGGAAAATAAAGTGCAAAAATCATGCAACAATCACACCCAAAAAAGCAAGTATGGCAAATTGCTTAATTTAGATCCTATGACTTACCGGTTGTGTTGGGATTAAAACAAATGTAACCCCAACTATGGGATTTTGAATTTATTTTGCAACAAGCTCTTGCATGATTGCATTCACCCACCATGGCGTGGGGGAGTGAGGACTCCCTCGCCTCCTGTGGACACCACACACACGTACAAACCATAATTCCAATTAAGTTGGGACGTTGTGTATAACGTGAATAAAAAGAGAATTCAATGATCTGCAAATCTCATAAACCCACATTTTATTCACAATAGAACATAGACAACATATCAGATGTTTAAAGTGAGACATTTTACCATTTCATGAGAAATATTAGCTCATTTTGAATTTGAGGCAGCAATACATCTCAATAAAGTTGTGACAGGGCCATGTTTACCATTGCGTAGCATCCCCTCTTATTTAACAACAGTCTGTAAACGTCTGGGAAGTGAGGTGACCAATTGCTGAAGTTTTGGAAGAGGAATACTGTCCCACTCTTATCAGATGTATGATTCTAGCTGCTCAACAGTCCTGGGTCTTCTAAACCAGATTTTTTGTTTCATGATGCGCTAAATGTTTCCTATTGGTGAAAGGTTTGGACTGCAGGCAGACCATTTCATCACCCGGACTCTTCTACAGCGAAGCCATGCTGTTGTGATGGATGCAGTATGTGGGTTAGTATTGTCTTGCAGAAATATGCAAGGCCTTCCCTGAAAGAGACGTTGTTGTAAACCTCTATATACTTTTCAGCATTGATAATGCCTTTCCAGATGTGTAAGCCGCCCATGCCACAGGCACTAATGCAAGCCCATACCATCAGAGATGCCAGCTTTTGAACTGAGCGCTGATAACAAGCTGGATGGTCCTTCTCCTCTTTCGGCCGCACGACACGGCATCTGTGATTTCCAAAAAGAATTTCAAATTTTGATTAATCTGACCATAGAACAGTTTTCCATTTTGCCTCAGTCCATTTTTAATGAGCTTTGGCCCAGAGAAGACGGCGGCATTTCTGGATAGTGTTCACATATGGCTTCTTCTTTGCATGACACAGCTTTTACTTGCATTTGTGGATTGCATGGCAAACTGTGTTCACAGACAATGATTTCTGGAAGTGTTCCTGAGCCCTTGCAGTGAATTCCAGTCCAGAATTATGCCTGTTTTTAATGCAGTACCATCTGAGGGCCCGAAGATCACCAGCATACAATATTGACCTTCGGCCTTGTCCCTTGCGCACAGAGAAATCTCTAGATTCTCTAAATTTTTTGATGATATTATGCACTGTAAGCTAGTATCTCACTAAGCGGCGAATGCTTACGAATATAGCGAATTTTCAGTTTCGTCAGAGTTCGTAAAAGGGCGCAAAGCAGTTCACTAAATGTTTTTAGGATCGCAAACAGTTTTTCTTGTTGCAAAGAAATTTTGAGCATGTTAAAAATTGCATTGCAAATTTATTTACTCACAAACAGTTGCAGACATTTGTAAAAGAGTTGTAAGCCTTTGCAAACGGTTGTATCACGTGTCGCTAAAGTTCTTTTTGGTTTGCAAAGCATTGACCACTATACAACAGAGCTACGAATGCTGACGAAGGTAGATGGATATTTGGTTCTGTGAGGATACCATCAAGGTTTCGTCAAGATTGCAAAAGAGTTTGCAAACGGTTTTTAGGGTCGCAAAGAGTTCATTTTCATATTCTAGAAAGCCATTTCCTATTCTTTCGCAAACAGTTACGCGAATGTTGCTAACTGACGCTAAACGTTGCTAATGTCGCTAATGACACCTAGGTCTATCCTGATTTTCGCCAACTTTCCTCAGAAAAGTTGGCGAATCCAAAATTCGCTACATTTGTAAGCATTCGCCGCTCAGTGAGATACTAGCTGTAGATGGTAGGATATTCAAAATCTTCGCAATTTTACATGGAGGAATATTTTTCTGAAATTGTTCCAGAATTTTTGACTCAGTTTTTTACAGATTGGTGAGCCTCTGCCCTTCTTTACTTCTGAGAGACTGTGCCTCTCTAAAATGCTCTTTTTGTACGCAGTCATGTCACTGACCTGTTGCCAATTAACCTAATTAGTTGTAAAATGCTCCTCCAGCTGTTTTTTTATAGTACCTTTTACTTTTCCAGCCTTTTGTTGCACTTGTCCCAACTTTTTTGAGAGGTATTGCTGCCATAAAATTCAAAATGAGCTAATAGTTTTCATGAAATGGTAAAATGTCTCATTTTCAACATCAGATATGTTGTCTGTGTTCTATTGTGAATAAAATGTGGGTTTATGAGATTTGCAAATCATTGCATTCTTTTTTTATTCACGTTTTACACAACGTCCCAACAGCATTGGCACTGGGGTTTGTACAACCTCAATTCTGAAATAGTTGGGACGAAGTGTAAATTGTGAATAAAATCAAAATGCAATGACTTTCAGATTACATGAGCCCATTTATTATTTACAATAGAACATAGATAACATTTCCAATGTTGAAACTGAGACATTTTACATTTTTATCCGCAAAATGAGCTTATTTAAAATTTTCTGGCAGCAACAGGTCTCAAAAAAGTTGGGACACCGGCAAAAAAGGCCTGAAAAAGCAATTAATATATAAGAGAATCAGCTGAAAGAACATTTAGTGAGTAATTAAGTTAACTGGCATCAGTTGTGTAGCATGATTGGCTATAAAAGGGATGTCTTAGGGCCGGTTCATACTCTACGCAAGGTACGCGAGCGCGAACGCACGGCAACGCATCGAGCAACGCAAGGTAGCCATCTTGCGTCCTTGCGTAGCAAAGTGTGTCGTCCAAATTTTTGTAACGCGACGCATCGCATTTCTGTGAGATTCCAATAGGGGAGATAAAGCAAATAATGCACCATACGCTGTGTTCAACACACCAAAAAGAAAAAAGAAGGAGGAGGAGAAGGAGAAGACTTTGCTACCCCCTATTGCATGAGCAGTGTACTGCTTTTTAACGAGGCACAGCGCAGCAAGGGACGCGTGTTCAGGCTTCTCTGTGAACCGAGTGGAACGGACCTGTGCTCGCGTTCGCTCGCGTACCTTGCGTAGAGTATGAACCGGCCCTTAGAGAGGCTGAGTCTCTCAGAAGTATAGATGGCCAGAGGCTCTCTACCCTGTGAAGGCTCGCATAAAGAAATTGTGAAATACTTTAAAAACAATGTTCCTCAACGTCCAATTGCAAAGGCTTTGAAGGTCTCATCATCGACAGTGCACAACATCATCAAAAGATTCAGAGAAACTGGAAAAATCTTTGTGCGTAAGGGACAAGACTGAAGACCTTTACTGGATGCCCGTGATCTTTGGGCCCTCAGACGCCACTGCATCACTCACCGGCATGATTCTGTTATTGACATTACTAAATGAGCCCAGGAATACTTCAAGAAACCACTGTCAGTAAACACAGTCCGCCGTGCCATCCACAGATGCCACCTAAAACTCTATCATGCAAAAAGGAAGCCATTGTTGAGCATGATCCAGAAGCGCCGCCGTGTTCTGTGGGCCAAGGCTCATTTAATATGGACTGTAGCAAAGTGGCAAAGTGTCCTGTGGTCAGACGAGTCCAAATTTGACATTCTTGTTGGAAATCATGGGCGTCGTGTCCTCCGGGCTAAAGAGGAGAAAGACCTTCTCTCCTATTATCAGCATCCAGTTCAAAAGCCAGCATCTCTGATGGTACGGGGATGCATTAGTGCATATGGTGTAGGACACTTGCATGTTTTAAAAAGCACAATGAACGCTGAAAGGTATATAAAGGTTTTAGAGCAACATATGCTCTACATATCTGTCCAGATGACATCTATTCCAAGGAAGGCCTTGTGTATTTCAGCAGGGCAATGCAAAACCACATACTGCAGCTATTACAACAGCATGGCTTCGTAGTAGAAGAGTCCGTGTGCTGAACTGGCCTGCCTGCAGTCCTGATCTTTCACCAATTGAGAAGATTTGCCACATAATTAAAGGAAAGGTCCGTCAAAGGAGACCCAAAACTCTCCAGCAGCTGAAGGCCCGTATTAAACAAGAGTGGGATCAAATTCCAATGGCTAAACTCAAGAAACTTGTCTCCTAAATGCCCAGACGCCTCCACTCTGTCTTAAAAAGAAGAGGCGATGCTACACCATGATAAACAGGCCCCTGTCCCAACTTTTTTGAGACCTGTAGCAGCCATCAAAGTTGAAATGAGCTCATTTTGTGGATAAAATTGTACAATTTCTCAGTTTCCACATTTGCTATGTTATCTCTGTTCTTTTGTGAATAAAATACTGGCTGGTGTGATTTGAAAGTCATTGCGTTTTTATTTTATTCACAATTTACACTTTGTCCCAACTATTTCGGAATTGGGGTTTGTACACCTGCACGAATATATTGGCAGTTGCCAGTTGTTGGGCTGACGGTGGCCAGTTGGAAAATTTCTGCATATCGCCCAGGATACTTACAGTATATATTCCATAGTAACCTACAAGTTGTCCTTTATCATGGTAGAGAACGCACCAATTTGAACAATGCAACACATGCAAAGAATTTTAATCTAAGTACCAGTAAAACATACCATTTGCCTCAGTAGTATACGTCTTATAAAGGCTTTATTTTTACACCTGAAAAAGTTTCAGAACTAAAAAAAGGGAAATTCAACCACAACTAAATGGTGCAATGGCAATGAGATAATAGAATCTTGCCTAAACCCTCTCTTCTGCATTCTATTATCTGCACAATAGTGAGTTGCAACAAAACACACAAAGCTATTTCTCTTTATGCATTGGATTATAATCCCTCAGGAACAAGATTCTAATTAAAGCAATGCACCATTTGAAATAGCTATAACTCTTATCAGAGACATGAGAAAGATTTAATGCGACAAAAAGTGCAAAGAGAGAGAATTTTTGGAATCGACTCTGCTTTCTATTTTTTTGCATTTTTTCTGGAGGGCTCACAAATGATGGAAAAAAATGAATAGTGAATTTTGAAAGGTATCTCTCTTCATGTAAGAAATGGCAACATTGTGCATTTATATTGATATGAAATTGGAGCGTTTGATAGTTGACTGACAATGCAGGAATTTATCTTGTATATTTTGTTATTCAATGTATATAATGAAATATTCCCTCATTGCTTCTGTAGCCAGATATGCTAGGCTGGTAGCTAATCAGGTTTTATGGGGAGATATGATTCATGCAATATCTATTCCACCGTGTCAGACTTAAGAACTCCCATCTTTTGAAAAGTTCTAGGGCACCAATGCCTCATGAATACTGCACATACAGTTATGTATTCCAGGTGCAAATACAATTATTGCATCATTTGATTCCACTTCACACATTTCACTGTATTGGTATGACACGTCTCTGGTTGTATTGTTGACGAGTTTCAGCATCAAATTGTCAAATGCACAAACATCATTATAGTGCCCTAACTATCAATAAAAAGTCATCATGATGTAAATGCATTGACAACATGGTGGCAGTTTATTTTCTGTCATAAAAAAATATACAAAGTAATAAACAAAGTATTGTACAGAGATTGAATTTATATGTGTCTCCTCTGAACAACATCAAGGAAAAATATCCAAGTGTATTAATGAGTCTATACATACAAATGCAATCTCTGTAATATACTTAATTCCGAATGGAATTTCAATGAATATATATATATATATATATATATAAAGAAATAGTTTTACTCTAAAAGTGCAATGCAACTGTAAAGTTACTAATTACAGCAAGTTTTGAAATTCAGCCCTTCAGGATGCTCTTTGCTTTTTTTATCAATTTTATTTTTTATAATCTGGAACATTCTGCAGTTTTGGGGCATGGTGACTTGCAGACAGAAGGTAGAAATTAACTTGTTGCACTTTCTCAATGTGTGTGCATGGGTTCTCCCCAGATACTCAAGTTGCCTCCCACAGTCCAAAGACAAGCATGAAGGGGCCTTAAAGAAACCTTGCATGCTCATTGAAGGACAGTATAAATATTTAAACTGTGTTCTGTTAAATTTTTGGTTGCAAATGTGTAAGAGAGAGGCACATAGCAGGTGTACTCAGCAGAAATGTTTTCTTTTCACATATTCCATACAGAGAATTAGCTAATGTGTTATTAGAATGCCTGTGTTTGGACGCCTGAATGCCACCCTCAAATTCCGCAATTAAAATCTCTTTCAAGATGAGTGTGCCATAACATTGCAGACATGCAATCTGCATGTCCATCTATTTTGGTGTCCTTTTATAAATGTACAGCGTACTTGCATAATGATAGAAGTGTTTTTACCTGAGTTCAGTTTACGTGTGAAAATGAGAACAGTGTTAGCTAATTGTACAAATTACAGCTGAGTGTTCATTCAGACCTGAGAATTCTCTATTGAAGGCATATTCCATTGTACATGACGCATTTTCACTGAGCTGAGAGCCATTGCATTAAACTACAGATATTGTGGTTAGCTGTTAAAGTTAAATGTGTATACTGAGGACGTGTAACGGGGCCTTTCCATCTTCTAATGGTGAAGTGTAGAACAATGTACCAACCTAGGTTGGGATGTGTGAGGGTGTGTTCTGGAACCACACGCGAGTACCAGGAAGTGCAGCAAAATTGGTTTTATTGAATTTAGGGGCAAAAACCCCGGCAGGATTGAAGGCAACAGTACAAAGTCCAGAATCCAAAAACACAATCCAGATGGCCAGAAACGGTTCGTTACCAGGGCAGCAATCACAAATCTCGAAGTCAGGCAAAGCAGGTTCGGTACACAGGCAAGGTATTGCAGTACAAAGTCCAGAATCGAAGAACACAATCCAGAGAGTCAGAACCGGTTCGTTACCAGGGCAGCAATCACAAATCTCGTAGTCAGGCAAAGCAGGTTCGGTACACAGGCAAAGTATAATCACAGGCAGAGGCAGAATCAAAATCCCAGACGTTCCAGTCAGAAGTGTAACGCTATGAATACAGGGCATGAACAGAGTAGCACGAGCAGACAAGAGAAAACGTTCTGACAAGAGCTGGTTGTGATCTGACTGCTTAAATACACATACGGGAAGTCACATGCTATAATAGGGAACAGGTGAGCTGGATCAGACTAATTAACAAAGGAATGAACAAGAGGAAGTTCCTAACCACATGAAATTGGCGAAAGTCAAAACGCGGACAGGGATTACACAGACAGCCTATGACAAACAACCGGCTCCGGTTAGGGAGTTCTAAAGTGCACAGAGTGAGAGGCAGAACACTGTTAACAAGGTACGGAGAATCCGCCGAATTGCAGCAAAGTAAATTGAGTGAAGGCAAGGGGCAGAGATAAGAGCAGAGCAAGTGCTGAGAGCTCGTTAGTCAATTAGTAATGTGCAGCTTTACAATCCCTAGTGCTCGTTAGTAAGTTAGTACTATAAACAATGTTAGTTAATGTTAGTCATTTATCCAAAATAACAAACTGTTAGTATTTGTTAGTAAAGACAGAACAGCAAGGCGAAGGAAGCAAACGAGATTGGAAGGAATAATTGGAAACCCAGAAACCATGAAATCACCTGAAAACGTGGCACGCCAAACTGGGGAGCAAAACTGTCACAACACATATGACCACACTGGGGAGACAATGTGCAATGCATGGCACGGAGAGAAACATAAACCAGAATGATATCTAAACAGTGACTATGAGTTAAGGCAGGAAAAAGACATGGCAAGGCAAGACAGGCAAAATACAAAACATGACATGGACTAAATCAAAACATGGCTTGGTAAAAGAGTCAGAGCAAAAACATGGCCTGGCAACAGCAGAATCATAACAGGATGACCTGTAGCCCAACAGCTGATAAGGGCTTTTCCACTAGCACCTACTCGGCTCTACTCGACTCGACTCTCCTCGGTTGTTAGGGTTTTCCTTTTGGTGATAGTACCTGGTACCAGGTACTTTTTTAGTACATACGCGGCCGGGGCTCCAAGCGAGCTGAATCGAGCCAAAAATGTGACGTCAACAGACTGCAGGCCACTGATTTGCCAGGGAGTGATGCTTGATATGATGACCCCACCTACGTTGAGGTGGTACTCAATTGTAATGGAAAACGACCAAAACCGAGTAGAGTTAAGTCGAGTAAAAATAATAATAATAATAATAATAATAACTTTATTTATATAGCACTTTTCCATCAGGAGCACAAAGTGCTTTACACAAAGTAAAACAAACAGGAGTAAGAGTACAAAAGGAGTAAAACAGTATTTTTAAAAAATAAAATGAAATAAAAAATAAATAAAATTAGTAAAAAAAAAAACAACAAAAAAACAATAAAATTAGTTAAGACCCTGCTGATAAAAATGTGTTTTAATTCGTGTTTTAAAAATGGACACTGATTCAGCTGATCTGACGCTCGATGGTAGACTGTTCCTGAGTCTAGGGGCCATTACTGCATAGGCACGATCCCCTTGAGATTTAACCTAGACTCTGGAACAGCCAGAGTTTTAACCTAGACCCTGGCCAGAGGATTTGAGAGGCCTCAGTGTTACGTAAGGATTTAGTAGCTCTGTAATGTATTCAGGTGCAAGACCATGTAGCGCTTTGTATGTGATTAATAAATTTTAAAATGAATTCTAAAATTTACAGACAACCAGTGTAATGATGCCAGCACCGGGATGATATGGGACATAGCTGCTGTCCTTGTCAGAAGTCGGGCAGCTGAGTTCTTTACTAGCTGGAGGCGAGACAATGCCCTATGTTTGAGGCATGAAAACAGGGCATTACAGTAGTCCAAGCGAGATGAAATGAAAGCATGTATAATACGCTCAGTGTCCTTAAACGACAAGGCTGATCTTAGTTTTGCAATGTCTCTAAGTTGGTAAAAGCATGACTGAACCAGTTTTTTAGTAAAGGAGAGTAGTGCTAAAACTGTGAAATGGAAAAGCGGCATAAGGTGCTTCACAAGGCATGCAGGTTGATGGTTGAAGGAGAAGTGTGGTCACAGTAAGATCTGGACAGCAGTTAGGCCCTTGAGAAACACCCTTTAGTCCACAATGCTCCCGGGTTATCGGCCCCTGCAACGTCTAATCAATTGTTGCTTTGGAATAAAAACATCAGCTGAATAATATGCAGTTCGCAAGAGTGGGATCAGGAATGACAGGTGATGCCACAGGACATCATGCTGCTTTATGAAAATGTTAACCCTTTAACTGAATTTGCAGTTTCACTGCTTGGTTCATCAATGGAGTCACAATTTCTGGGCTTCTCTACCTAAAAATCAAGAAACCGGAACTTCCCAGACCATACAAGGTAAGAACAGAGCAGAAACGCTCAGTCCGCATGGAATCAATCTGTAGCCTACGTCTACGTGGATAGCAATATTTATACAACTGACCTTATTCAATATAAGAAAATATTTCTCTGAAGGTGTTGACGCGAATTGCTTGCGTAATATTTCAGTCACACTCCCATTTACGTGTTATAGAATACAGTCGGATTAATGATTCTGGGCATGCATGTCCACATTACATCCCTAACTTCATTCCTCCCGCTTTCCCTCCGCAATTTGACTGAAATGTAAAATTTCTTGCTGCCGTACACCCGTTTGTGTCTGTACTTAACAATTTTGCTTATGCTTCAAATTCACATCATTATTTCACTGATCCTCGAAATCGTCAAATCCGACACCCACAAGACAAAGGTCGATGACCAAGCATGTTGTTAATTATAACTATGTGTTATACAGTATGTGGCATAGTAGCTGGTTTTTAGTATCTTCCACCTGTACAGAGAATTTGTTCTGACAAACGCATGTTTCAGCAAACATGGGACGTCTGCCCAACATGCAGATCATGTCAATATTGCGTTGGTCGGTCCAGGACCATATCGATATGTCCACATGATGTGCAAATAAGATTCAAGATTTAGACATCTAAATATGACCCCTTTAGACATAGATATTGTGGTGTTGTGCGCCAAGAATTCATCCCAGCAAACATGAGACATCTACCTGACGTGCAGATCATGTCGGCAATTTGTAAGAGTCACTCCATGCACTCTCTCCAATTCTTGCCAATTAATTGTTTGCTCTTGTGTCAGACCTTTCTTCAGAGAAGCCATTTTGACATGTCATGCAGCCAGCACAGGTGTAATAATTATGGTCTCATTCCATTTTGGTGTTTCGGGGCCATATGGCCCTTATGTTGTGGTTGCTGTCTAAGTGGAATGATTGTAACACACCTATATGCAATGGAACTATAATCACTTTTATTAGCCTAATAACATCTGTGCTTGCCCAGCTTTGACATGTAAAATGGAGCCCAGTCTCATCCGGACGTGTCATATATTGACGCTACCTGACCAAGCGTCGATATACAAGGCAAAAGGTCACTTTTAGCATCCTTTACTGATGCCAGTTTAAAACGAACCCTGCCCCCTAACCCCTAACCCCTAACCCTTAACCCAAACCCTAACCCTAACCCTCAAATAATGACGCCAAAAGCTTCCTTCTACCTCGTATATTGACGCTTGGTCAGGTAGCGACAATATATGACGAGTCCGGATGAGAATGTGTTGTAAAATGGCAACTGTGAAAAGGATCTATATCTTGTACCTGTCTTCCACGCCAACAGATGTCCAAAAAATGCTCTAGAACCATATATCTGTGGTCTAATCTGAGTTAACACTTTAGAGTGTTTTTTATTTTGAAGTGTATAAATGTTGAGCTGCAGGAAGTGGTGGGTTCTTTATCATGAAGAGACAGGACTATAGGGATGTTCATGAAGTTAAACAGCGATAAAGACTGTTGAATGTGACTCTTACAAGAAAATCTTTGCACCGGGGCCAATCACAATTATGTTACACTACTGCGTATAAATCTTGAACCTTATGTGCACGTTGGAGACATATCGATAAGGTCCTGGGCCGACCAACGCAATATTAACATGAATTGCATGTCGGGCAGACGTCTCATGTCTCCTGGGTCAGCATTGATTCACAATCATATATACCCCAGTGGGTGGGACCAAGGACCGCATTGCACGTGAATAGGATGGCACAGAGCATACTTGTGTGAGAAGCGCAAAACAGTAATGATGTGCGGCACAAGGGATTACAGTAATCGAGTTTCGCGTGGTTTTTAAGATTTATCACAAACAAACAAAGAAGGGAGAGGCTATTCCGCCCCGCAGTTGGGCGGATTATAAAATGAAATCTCTTATTGGCCCAGCTGTGGGGCAAATAGTAGAGGTGCTTCTCTTATCCGCCTCACCGCGGTGCCAATGGCAGAACTGCTCCTCTTGTCCGCCCCGCTACGGGGAAGATAGCCGATCTCTTTCCCCCAATTCACCCCGCTGCGGGGCGAATAGCCACTTTCTGCAAGGAAAAAAAAAAAGGCGACTATGTTAGCATTAAAACACAAAAATTGCATGTTAATATATTTCATAATTGTTTTTAGTTTTTCCGACACTATAATGCCATAATTCCAGTAGCCTATATTATTTTTCATATTTTTTGATACAAGTTGTTATGGCTTCATTTAAAGGAGGAGACCGCACCTTGGCCAAGTATATTTCAGCGGAAAGTAGAATTCTTGAAGTGTCTAAAACGCATAGTTTTATAAATTTTAATTTGGAAATGATCCAGTGCGAAGCATTTTTAAACCAGCAAGTCTTCAAATCGGCATCTATATCAGGGGGCAAACATTTTTACTTGGGGAATCTAAGGCTGCGTTCGGAATGCACATTTGTCCACTCGCTCACTCACTCTCTATGGCCCAGTCCCAATTCTCGCACTTCTGCCCTTGTGCCCCTCATCTGCACGTTCACGCTAAGGGGTGCAAGAGCGTAGGGCGCCCCAGTTCCCTAGTGTTGTTCACCAGGGGTGCCATCTTGCACCCTTAATGCACCCCTTCCCCCAAGTGGGCATCAGACCACACTTTGCTGAAGGCAGTTACTCAAAATTCCTGTCGTGTCTTAACATTTCCAACCGCTAGCCAATGGGGAGGCAAAGCGGCTGTTATCGTGGAAATCTGAAGCCAGGGCGATTGGAAGCCGACACGATGAAGAGAAAATGTCTTTTGAAGTGTAAGTGCAAATTATTATTATTATTTTATTTTTTTTTACCAGAAATTGGCATTTTATATAATAGAGGTCCGTCGGCATTAACAAGCCCTCAGAAAAAAATTGGTAAAACCAACGACAGCCCAATTCATTTTCGATAGCACTGTTAAACATCGCACCACAAATTTTGAAGCGTTTTCTTCCGCACATAAATGACGATATAAAATATCAAATTGTCTTTATAATTTCTGTGCTCCTGTAGCTCATTAAACAACACAGATTTGCATTAGTTTGCGGGGCTCATAAAGCAATAATCCATGAGAATCATTTCAATATTCTGGATGTAGTCACGGCGAAAGCGCGTTTCTAGGCACGACGCGCAGCGCAGTGACAATTTTAAGGATGGCGAAAATAAATGCTGCTAAATCAGCGAAGGTTTTGGATTTTTGCATTTATATTTTTTACAGTACAGCCATTTTTACAATGGCATATCAATTATATAAATGTAGGCAATAGACATTCAAGTTTTCATTATCATCCCTAATTATAGGTAATGTACTGGTTTTGGTTATTCGGTCGATTGTTTCTTTTGCTATTATATTCACATAGGGATGGACGAGATGGCCTTTAATTTTATAAAGCAGAGGGCTGAGAATGACAGGCTGTTCTCTCCTGAGTCCTGAACCAAAACTTAAGCAATGTAATAGGCCTACGTGACGTGAACAGAAGTGTCCCAATTCCGCTCTCAACAGCTTCAGTCCCTTGTGCACTTACGCCCACTTACGCCCCTATGTGCGCTGTCAACATATGCGCGCTTGAAAGAAGACCTTAGGGCAGAAGTGCGAGTATTAGGACTGGGCCTATATTGTTTTCAATGTAGAACATTCACAACATAGTGCCCTATATAGTGGGTGAGTGTGCATTTCGAACGCATTATCCAATCAAACGCCAGTGCCGCGGTGCTTGTGCCGTCAGTTATTCTCTTTTGTGACGTCAGTTGTTCTCTTTCCTTTCATCCGGGCCATGGAGAGGTTTAGGTTATTAAGCATTTTTTAATGGTGAGGTTTCCGAAGATCAAATTCAAAATCAGAAGATTACCCGAGTAAAAATGTCTGCCCCCTGATATTGAAGTCACTTTGAAGACTCGCTGGTTTAAAAATGTGCCGCACTGAATTATTATCAAATTAAAATATGCGTTTTAGACACTAGAAGAATTCTACTTTCCGCTGAAATATACTTTGCCGAAGTGTGGTCTCCTCCTTTAATTAATGACGCGTGGAAAGTAGTCGTTGGGAAATACATCCAAGCGACTGGAATTACTCTACCAAACTACGTGGCGCAGTCGGTAGCGAGTTTGGTGTAGTGATTGCTAGTTCAACAATACGATTCCCATCCTTGCCACTAATATGTGCATTGTATGTCATAACATATTGAGTGTTTATTTTAGCTGTTCAAGAGCGACATCTAAGAGCTCATGAAACTGTTGGAGACATACCGCAGGTGAGAGAGATAAGGAAAGATTACAAGATAAGTGGAGGGAGCTGAAGGGAGGAGATTGAGAAGCGAAACATTTTTATTCCCCGTCAAGTATCTCTAAAATAAGTGTGAAGTTGACGTTGAAAAGATGTCCAAAATGGCCACACTTGAACTAATTTTTAACCTTGTGCAGAGGTCTGGTGGATGTCAATACGGGACGTCCAGAAGATGTCGTAAAAACACGTCATAAAAATTTCATTCTGGCTCCTCAGGGGACGTCATTTAGACATACGTGGAAGACCTCAAAAAGACGTCTTTTGGACGTATCCTTGCTAGGCGGGTTAACCCTCCTCCTTATTCGGTCAGCTACCTTTCCGGAAAACATACCCGTTACGAAGTTTGCACCTATTCAAAAACTTCATGATGACCATTTCCCTCAAAACATGTACCATCAATGGTTTTGCCTCATTCTAAAAATATTGGACGTTTTAAATCAGCAGCAAAGCTAAATAATGGAGAAAAGGCAGATGCAAGACCAAATTCGCATAAAAAATAAAATAGAAATAATTAAATTTGTACTGTACTGTACTGTACCTCTGCAGTATTGCTTATTCCGTTTTACGAGCATTCACACCATATATCGTAATGCAATTGAGTAATAACCATAGTAAATATATAGGCTAGGTCTTGCGCGAGACCCATACAGCTACAACAAAAAGGAAAAGAAAAAAAAAACTTGACAAATATTATGTGATGGAATGTAAAGCAGTGACTTTATTTGAATTTTGATCTGGACAGGAAAATGTTTTGAATATTGTTTCCTGAAGTGCCTTGTAGTGACTTTGTTTATAGTTATCATGTCATTCATTCTCCATACAGCCTGCTTCAGGGCTCTGACACATTTCAAACACTAGAGGGAAGTATTGGAAAGCACAAACTGCTGCAGTCACATACAGAAGTCAGAAGAAAGTGATTGTTCCTCAATGTCAGTATGCTCACCACGAAGTTATATCAAGTTTTTTATTGACTTGTTCATACTCGGAGTTTTGAGGGCCACAACAAAATGCAGACTTCCGAGGACGCATGCGCCACAGCTTCGTACAAACCTGTCTAAATTGCTTGTAAACACCTTGAATGTGGTCATAAACTGCTTGAATTTGCGAAAATTGAACAATCAGCTTTGTTTGTCCATGTCTATGCCAATACTTAATGACCTTGTGCATTTTTCATTGACTGCAGCAGTTTCAGGTTGATTGGCCAAACGGTTCAGGACAAAATTGGATTCAGATGGACGGACGGACGGACGGACGGACAGAATTTCCTCATTTTATAGTAGGATGAATCACATTCTGTACTTGAGATCTACAGAACATGACTCAATCACAACAAATAAAAACAACAAACAGTGAAGCATTCCAAGAAGATGGGTCCCTACACTGTAGATGGGTCTCAACACTGTAGATGGGTCCCTCATGACATTTCTTTTCCCTGGGAAGATTTCTGCTCACCACTGTTTGTGGGGTTTTGCCCTGAAATGGGTGCGGGAGTCATCATCCTGCTCTTCTACTGCACTTAGTAAAACTTCTTTTTCATATTAATTCCGTCAAACGTATTGTACAAATACAGTGGAATTTATGTATTTGAAGCAGCACTGCCTGAGCCTGGATTTACTCTTCAACTAGTGTACCAAGGGCTTAGCCAAAGTTTCTTACAATGGTGCAAGGTAAGGTAATATACATATTAAAGTGAGCAAAATGTTGTTTCCTCCGGTTAGGTCGTCCTCAGATAAGTGCAGTCACATAAGTACTGCTATTCAAATGGGTAAAGATGAAACGTCTGCACTTGATCTACTCAGGATTGCATGATAATACATGCTGAACACGGGTGTGTCACTGTTATGTTAAATGTTAAATGCTATGAATGCTACATTCTTTTTTTTTTGCTGGAGTAGCCATTTGCAAGTATCATTTTCCAGTACTTGATTGATTGTTTTAAATTTAAAGTAACAGCGATGGATTCTGATTCGTTCTCTCACTTTTCACAGGTGCACATTATTATCCCAATCCTGGTGCTGCTCTGTGCCGTCTTCCTTGTGCTGGCCCCCTTTGTGGATCAGCCCCAGATCGAGTACCTGTATGTCATCCTCTTCATTCTCAGTGGCGCCCTCGTCTACGTTCCCTTTGTTCACTTCAAACTCTGTCCCGGGTTGCTGGACAAGCTCACTGTCTTCCTGCAGCTCTTCCTGGAGGTCGCTCCTGCCGATAAAAACCTGTGATCCACTCCAACCCATCTCACACACGCACAAACACAAACACAAGTCAACCCCATGCTGTCTCCCCTGCTAAACGCCAACTTTCCCTGCCAAGCGGACCGGCTCTGCTCGACTCCTTTAATGGACCTGTGGCTAAGATGCCTGATATGTGACATGGCGGGTCAAGCACGGCCTATATTCTGTTTGCTATGGTGCTTGACTGGGACTAAAACATGTAGATGGTTCAAGCCACAGAATAGCCACATTAAGGTCGACTGGGCCTTTGAGCAAGGCCCTTAAAACCCACATTGCTCTAGGGGAAAAGGCCACTACTTTGTCTAATTTTATCCTGGATAAAACCGTCATTGATCATTTGCAATCTTTCAACATGGCTCTGTTTCAGTTGTGAAATTGGAATGGATACTTTAATTCCTGGTAGAAAGCTGCTAAGATAACTCCTGCTGCTTATGCCCTGACGCATAACCTGTGTACCTTACTTCATTTTGGTTATATGATGTGAGGCACACTAGTGAAAACAAAGTCTGCTGTAGTCAACTGGAATGATAAGTTTTATAGTACATATTGCTTACATTTTTTGTTACATACACATAAAAAATAAAGTATGTTCTCAGGTATTCTTGAAAAGGAACGCTTTCAACAACTGGTTGATGTTACTGTAAGGTATAGAAGTATTTTGACTGTGGCACAATTTTTGACGTCAAGAACTAAAATTCTAATGCTGTTGACTTTATTCAGATGTAAATTCTATAAAAGTGAAATGAAGGCTGGCAGCTTTGATCTTAGGGAATTTACATTCACAACAAGATGACTGTGTTGGAATTTCAGCCCTTTAAAGAGCTTAGGACATGCACTGAGCAAGTTTATGAATATAAAAGGGTACAATTAAAAGAATTCCCATCGCCTACCTAAAAAATTTTTAACAAAAATTGCTATTTTTTATTACTTGCACCGCCCCCCTCATTGACAAACATTCTGAGCAACACAGAAAAGCGATTCTGGCAGTCCGCTGTGTGGTCACGTCATAAGTCCCAGCCGGCACACAACTGACCTTCAATGTAGAAATATGGTTGAAATTATGTCAGTTGTCGTTTCATCGTTGAGACGCTATTAAAACAACGTTTAACTCTGATGGTTGTAATCCCAGCCGGCACATGACCGACCTTCAACGTAGAAATATGGTTGAAATTATGTCAGTTGTCGTTTATCGTTGAGACGCTCTTGAAACAACGTTTAACTCTGATGGTTGTAATCCCAGCCACCACACGACCGACCTTCAACGTAGAAATATGGTTGAAATTATGTCAGTTGTCGTTTCATCGTTGAGACGCTATTGAAACAACATTTAACTCTGATGGTTGTAATCCCAGCCGGCACACGACCGACCTTCAATGTAGAAATATGGTTGCAATTATGTCAGTTGTCGTTTCATCGTTGAGACGCTATTGAAACAATGTTTAACTCTGATGGTTGTAACAAGGTAAACAAAATTATCTCAAATCAACACTGAAATTTGAACAAGATTTGTTTCAACGTTGAAGTACCACACACAACTTCCAGCAAAATCGAAGAAAAATCACAACTTTTTCAGCTTACCTTAATGTTTAGATACCAAGTGAAATATTCGGGAGTGGAAAAAAGTTGAGGGCACATCCAGTTAAGAGAATTTACACTTTAATTTCTAGAGTGTCTATACATGCGGCAGGCTTATAAAGGTGGCAGCCGTGACACTTAGCCTAACCTTAGCCCAACTCATAGGGAATGCTATCCCTATCCCTATCCTTGTGCCTAACCTGAACCCAACTCATAGGGAATGCTATCCCTATCCTTATCCCTAACCCTAACCTTAACCCAACTCAGCCACAAACAATGGTTTGTTCTGCTCAAATTATTCTACCCAGGGTCAATGGATCAGCCAACTCACCAGCATGAAACACATCAAAATGTATATTCACATGACGTCTCCTCATTGACAACAATAAATAAAAGAAAGAAAAATAAATGAATATATTATATATATATATATATATATATATATATATATACTCAGTCAAAAAAGAAACTTCACACTCATTTGGAGGTCGATAAGTTGAACATACAAGAAAAGTGGTTTTAAATAATGATTTAATTCCATTCTGTACCCATTAAGGACGGTGTACCATAAAAATCATGTTCAAAATGTAACCAGTTCCACCGGAAATGCTATGGAAATGTAAGAGAGTAAAAATGGTAAGTTACAACTTGATGAAAGCATGTCAATAGCGTGTATGCCCTCCATGAGCATTCACAACTGCAACGCAACGTCTCCTCATGGATTGAATGATGCGTCTGAACACAGCTTGGGTGATGCGTCGCCATAATTGAACCAACATGGCACTAAGTTCCTGCAAATTCTGTGGAGGGTTCCTTACTTGACGGAGTCTTCTGCCCAACACATCCCATACATGTTCCATGGGATTAAGGTGGGGAGACCTTGAGGGCCACTCCATGACATTGATGCCATGGCCGTATGAGGTCTGGCATTATCGTGTTGGAATGTCAGACCTGGGCCATGAGCTGCCATGAATGGCAAAAGCTCTGGAATGAGCACTTGATCTCTGTATCCTGCAGCAGTTAGGTTTCCTTGAACGACCATCAGTCAGGAACGGGCAGGACCATTAAAGGTACCCCAAACCATAACACAACCGCCCCCAAAACGGTCCACTTCCTGCACACAACACTGGGCGCTATGCGTTCACCGCGTCTCCTCCAAACTCTAACTCTCCCATCAGCGAAGTGCAAAGTGAATCTGGATTCGTCACTAAAAACGACCCTATTCCAATCACGCTGAGTCCATCTCAGATGTCGTTGTGCCCAGAGAAGCCGTTGACTTCGGTGTAACTGGGTTAAAATTGGTCCACGATATGGCCGGCGTGCATGGAGAGACGAAAGCAGTGCGCAGGCGATTACGTATGGTTTGGGCAGTCACACGACCTCTAAACAATTCATTCCTAGTGGACGTTGCAGTGAGAAATCGATTACGCAAAATGATGTAAGACGATTTGTCGGTCTTCTGCTTGTGTCGTGGTCTACCCGAACGAGGTCGGTCTGCTGTGGTGCCAGTTTGTTGGAGACGTGTCCGAAGATCATGGATAGTCCGTCGACTGCATCCCATAACCCTGGCAACGTCAGTGACCGATGTTCCCGTATTCAGCATGCCAATGGCACGTTCACGTTGAATGTTTGACAGTCGTGGCATTGCAAATCAATGGATAATTGACTGTAAGAACTTGTTTTTCCGAGATGTCACTCTACCGTGCTAACGTGGGCTCAATTGCACGTGTCTCATAGGGTCACGTGACTAGGAACACGAGGAAACATGCTTTTACCTTGATGTATGCTCGCACGTGCTCCATGCTTGTGCACGTCGGAGTTGCTGCGTGTCATGATGTCTTTGACAACGCATTTACCCCTAATAATAATAATAATATCTCTTGTATTAAGTTTCAAGAAAATATTTAGAAATTTATGAGTGTGACGTTTCTTTTTTATATATATATATATATATACACACCTTTGGTTGTCTTTCACTGTTTCACTGGCAATAAACTCAGTTGGCGAAGTGGTTAGGACCACAGCGTATGGTGTGTTTGAAATTGCTTTGTCCACAGATTCCCTGGTTCCCTGGTCCCACTGCAGACACTAATGTAATGCCTAACTTAACATTGTAAACCTTTGTTCACAGCCTCGTCGAAGGAGGAGAAAGAAAACACATAAAAAAAGGTCATAAGAACTTGGAGAGAATGTACACAGAGTGAATGTCACAAGGGAAGAGCACGGTGGTGGAACCTGGAATTACCGCAAAGATTTTTTTCCTCGCGCCGCATATATACCCCTTCCTTTTAAAATTTTCCCCCCATCATTCTAAACCCCCTTCTCACTCATAAAAACCCCCCAAAAATATTTGTGCCCCCTTTTAAAATCGTTCTGGCCAAAAAAAAAAAAACCCTTAAAAAGTGGAGGTTGTGTATGGTACTCATGCCCAACGTTGAAAAAACATTGCGAAATCAACGTTGATTCATCTTTCAAAATCAAAACATAATTCAACGGTTAGGCTATTCAACGTTGACACAAGACCTAAATTCACCTATGTTGAATTCACCTACGTTGAAAAAACGTTGCGAAATCAACGTTGACTCATCTTTCAAAATCAAAACATAATTCAACGTTGATTCAACAGTGAAAAAACGTTAAAACGCCTGCTGGGGTAGCACGCGGTGGGAGATTGTGCGTCCAACAACAATGGTCTCCGAGTCAGATTCCGATAGTTCCTCAGAATTTTCGAATGAATCTGTCCATTTTGATGAAGAAGAGTACTTTTTTATGGTAAGATGAGGAAACTCAACATAAAGCTGCTTTCACACCGGACGCGAAACAAATTTTTTCGCACGACAGATTACGTTCAAAGTCAATGCAAAGACGCAAATACGTTTCGCCTGTATTCGCGTCTTTGCATTGACTTTGAATGTAATCTGTCGTGCGAAAAAAATCGTTCTAAGGTCCGGTGTGAAAGCAGCTTAACACGGGATTCAGAACCATACAGATTCCAGCCTAAGTACTCGAGCAATGAAGACAGCGAATAGTCAATGTGTCCACGTCTGTCCCGAACTGTATATCACTTACCAGCCACGTAGCGGAATGATTATTATTCCGGTTCTACAATTGTTTCTGTGCACGGCGTGTTGGATTACCAGCCTACTCACTTTTCAGCCTTGAGTTCAATAGACCTGACGTTTGGTTACCTTACCTAACAAGACCATATATAATATATTAGGCTAAGAACAGCGTTCGTGGTGGCTGAACTCACGCCTGATCTAGCCAGTAGTGAAATGATAATGTTCGCGGCTCTATTCATTTCTGCGCACTGAGTTTCATGAGCCCTCGAAGCAATGCGTGTAAGCCTTACCTCGCAGCTTGCTATTATTAGCTGGTTAGCGAGCGAACGCGCAGTGCGCAGAAATATAGAGTCGTGAATGAACATATGTAAACCATATCTTGCAGCTTGCTATTGTTAGGTAGTGAGCGAGCAAGCTCACAGTGCACAGAAATAAATAGAGCGCCGTGAGTAGTATCATTTCACTACTTAGCTGGCTAGATCACACTGAACAGCGAGTTGGCTGGCTATTGAACAGGCAGTGCAGAGAAATGATTTGGGTTCCGCAAATAATAATAATAATAATATGTAAAAACATGAAAACTCGAAATGTTGGCCGCATATCGCAGGTTTCCGTGACCCGGGCTTGCCTGGGCCAGCAAAGTCGGCACTATTACAATGCACTTGTTTTGTCCATATTCTCGATATCTCTGCATCTTTCGGCCACAGAAACATTCCATGGCCATATGCATGCGTTGCACTGTACTGCATCCCCACACTACACATCGTTTTCCGTTCACTCTCAGTGATTTTTGTTGGTCCATTCTTTAAGATATTCTCCGTCCAGACCAGAGTCGTGAACTACAGCTAACCACGGAGACAGAATCCGTGTACAACTTATGACGTCACGTGGCTGAGCTGGCCCATCGCAAATGTTCTCGATTGAGGCAAAGGGGGCGTTTCCTGAAGTGGATAATTTAGCAGATAAAATGCGGTTTTTTTAAACATTGCGTAAAGTACACGATATTAAAACCATCACTAATTGTTCAAGATAGGTACTTTGTAGCATTTTATCACATAAAAAACAGAGCTGAATTTCATGTCCTAAGCTCTTTAAATGTGTTACTGTCTAAATATTTATGGACACTACTGTATACACAAGGAATGTATAAATGCAAAGCCACATAGAGTGGAATAAATAAAAAGGTTTGATATTTCTACAAAACTCTCCAAATGATAATAAATGATTCCCTTGTGTATTGGTCAGCATTGGTGACTCGAATGGTAGACTTTAGTTCTCCAGTGCCAAGCTTGGACACTGTCCTGTTATCAGTGTAGGTGCATTAGTAAAACACTTCAACTGAATTGATAGTTCACATTTCACATAGTGCCATTTCAGTCTGATGTTTTTCTCTTGTGTAATTTGAAAAAAAAAAACCAAAAAAAAAAACATTTTTCCATGATAACCTAATGCTGAATAATCCGACATACAGGTATTTGCTCTAAAATTATTACATTTAAAGCAATTCTTACCTTTCTGGCATTTTTACACTTTTCTTTTGTAATCTTAAAATGCGCCTAATAAGCGTATGGCACACTAAAATGTAAAAGAAATCCACCAGGTGTTGAAACTCATCAATATTCAATTCTCATATATTTCATATACTTCATATATCAGAGGTCAGGCAGAGGGAAGAGGGTGGGACTTTGGAGGGAGGCGGAGTTGTTCATATTCAAATTTTTACTTAGTGCTGTGTGCCATGCCAGAAAGGTAAGAATTGCTTTAATATTTATTTTCTTTAAATGTGTGTGACTTTTTCATTGCATTTTGGACAATTCTGCATAAAATACAGAGTTTGGGTGCCGGATTGTGTCATTGCCCTAACCTTTGCTGACGGTCAACATCCATTGATCGTCTAAACCACTTCTTTCTCATCAGGGAAGTCGCAGAGCTGGAACCCATCCCAGCTGACTGGGCGAAAGGCAGGGACCCACCCCAGACAGCTTACCATCACATGACGCACACACCACTCACTTATGCGCATATACCAACGGGTAATTTAGAGTTTTGGATTAGCCTGAGATACAGGTCTCTGGCCTGTGGGAGGGAGCCGGGGTACCTCAGGGAAACTCATGGAATCATGAGGAAAACATTCAAACTCCATCCAGAAAGGCACAGACCGGATTCGAACCCACAACCCTTTTGCTTTGAGGTGGCAATTCTAACCAGCCACTGTCACTAATTGTGTTACTAATTGCCTGAGTTCCATGGGACCCTTTTTGTGGCAGTATTTCAGTGAGCAACCAATAAACCATCACAGATAAGTGAATGTCCTCTGAAACTTGCTCTGAAGATTTATCCCTGAATTAGGACCTCCCCGTACAGCATTACTATCTGTACTATGAAAATTTGTATGTTCCTACAGGTGAGCCAGTTTTTTCCTGTTTTACCTGTTGTAAAGTGAGACGTGATTGGGTTTGTTTTTTTCACTCGCGTGCAGTCCTGTTTTAGATGTCATGATTGTCATTGTCATGTAGTTACCATTCTTCCTGGAGTGATGAAACAAGTTAGCTCGGCATGCACACACACACACACACACACACACACACACACACACACACACACACAAACCCACAAAGTTTGCACAGCGACCCATATTAAAACAATTAGGACACTGCATTGACTTCATTATGGACAGCCCAACCCAAACCTTACAGTTTCTCGATTGCTGAGACACAATTCTCAAAACTAAGCTCCATTTCTCAAACTCTAAACACAAATCGAAAACTGCACACTCAGCTCCGTAAATGTCAAACTTTCAGGTGAAAACCCAACTCCCCACTCAAAACCATATACTCTTGCTGAGTAACCAAACTTCACACATCACACAACAGTCCAAAAAACACACACTACACCATAGTCTTAGACACTGTGGAGATAAATTCATAAAACCGCCATAAAATCTAAAATGAATAATGTTGCTTCTGGTTCTCCCCCACAAAACCTCTTTACATGATAAACACAATAGAAAAAAAGTTTACTTTTTATTATTCATAATGTATTCTACAGTACAACTTCTAATCAATACAATGTTAAGGGATGAAATAGACAGTAAAGGAATGAAGGAAAAAAATACATACTGTAAAAATATATAAAACATAAAAAAATACTGCAATAGAAAATAATTCACCACAGCATCCTTACCACGGATTACTGGCAAATACAGGAAATATTTAATTTACTACTGCATCGCATCTCTGGTCTGGGTCAGGCCAGAGAGCCTCATCTCCATCACATGCTATATTGGCCATTGCCAGGCAGCGGGGGAAAAAACACCTCGCGTGCCTAATCCACCCCTGGCATGCATCTACTGTTATGTCTAAACATGCCTCCTCCATGGCCTGGAAAAGGCAAGCACGAATGTAGGGGCCTCTGTCGTACACCTTCCACCACCATGCTAAAAAAACTCCTCCATGGGGTTGAGGAAGGGGGAATATGCTGGTAGAAAGACATTGCTGAACCTAGGGTTATTGGTGAACCAGTCACAAACTAGAGCAGCCCGGTGGAAACTTACGTTGTACCAAATGACAACGTAGCGTGGCTGCTGTAGTTGTGCTGGCTCCCTCTGTTCTAACTGATATGGTCTCGCAGACTATCAAGGGAAGTAAGGAGAAGCATTGTGTTATATGGCCCAAGGACGGCATGGCGGTGGAGGACCCCTCGGTTGCTGATGGCGGCACATGGTGATATTCCCTTCTCGCTGGCCAGGGACATGCACAACGGCCAGTTGGCCAATTATGTTCCTACCCCTTCTTCTCTTAGTTAGGTTGAATCCGGCTTCGTCAATAAAGATAATCTCGTGAGGAACAGGTCACCCTTCTTCTTAGTCTTCAAAGATTCCCTGCAAAAAACATGACATATAGTACAGTACTGTAAATGACTACGCCAAAACACATTGCTAGAGGGTGCAAATGATTGGCCATCATGCATGTAGTTTGTTCCACAGTATAGACAGCTGTACTGTACAGTAATACTGTATATATTGTAACATACTGAAATACTTCAAACAGTATGGAAACTTATACCTGCACATATTCCTGAAGCTGGTCTTTCACTGTCAGAGTTTCTTTCAAAAGGGACGCAATATGCCTGTTTCATTTGCAGACGGTTTTTTCTCAGAATCTCAGAATCTCTCAGTTCCTCGAAAGACTTGTTGATCCTCAATGACCCGCTGTTGAATCTCTTGCAGGTGAACTGCATTGTTGGTAATGACCATGGTGACTATTTCCCTCTCTTGCTCCTCGGACACCGGCCTTCTCCTGCCTCCACCAGGTGGTCGTCTCAGTTCTGCAAAAACAGAAGTGGGTTGGGATACTGTAACTGTAAACAATTCTTTTGACAAAATGGGAGCGTACCATAACTCCATATTACGCACTGTAACTGAGATGCATACAGAATGATAGAGCAAACAGTTGCAGTACATGCTTCACAGCACTGTAAGAGCTCAGAGTACAGCAATCTAAAGTAGAGTATAGTAGAAAGCAGTAAGTAAAATACTTAATACTTACCTGTTTTCCTGCCTGAAGGTCCATATGATGGAGGCAGCAGTGAAGTGGCTAAGGTTCGGCTGCACTCGTTGCCCAGCCTCCCTCATTGACAGGCCATGCATAAGGACATGGTCAACAGGAGTGGCACAAATTTCATCGCTCATTACTTGTCTCCTCGGTCTTCGCCTGCCTCCCTCCTCCTTTTCCTTGCCTTCCTGCATCCATTGCTCTAAAACTAAATGAAGTAACCAAGGGCGCATTTATCTATACACTGGAGGTTCTGATTGGTATGTGAACAGTTTTGTCTCAGAGTGTTTTCAATCAGGTAATTGTGTGCCAATTGGGTTCAGTCTTTGCAGACTGAGTTAACAGTGTCAAATGCTTGTGATTTCTGAAGGAATACAAGGTGTAGGCAGTGACAATTAAGGGGATTTGTGTACAGTTCACACAACAGTTCAACTAATTTGAATCATGTGTGTAAACAGGTCAACACGGTTTACAGTTTTGGCAAAGGGGTGTGTCTTTTGGGAGATGGCATTTTGCATTAGGATATGTAGTTCATAAGTCTGGTAATAGTGTGTAAGCAATTGAGAAAAACTGTAATAGAAATGACCAAAACAAACGGGAATAAATAAATGGTTTCTCCGAGAACGCTTGCAATCCCCCGAATATTCAATGTGAAAATAGTTTTTGCGACCCCCAAAAATTCCCTTCGCCATTTGAAATACCTCATTAGAATGTAGTTTGCCAACAGCAAAATGCCGCGCCAAAGAAATATCTGATTGATTCGGCCCGTAAAAGTGCTAGAAAAGGCCAGGAAGAAGATCAATTGAAGGCCAGGATAAATATAAAAGGCCAAAGTGATCACTGGCAACTTTTAAAGCCAGGTTTGGAGATATTTTCGATGAAGATAGGGCCAAACTTTTGCTGGATACATAAGTAAACTTGATGCCTGGTGCAAAATGCCCGATTTCCCTGTTTCCTAGCACTTTCAGTTCGTTAATATACTTGAAATTGTCCCATATTTGTGACTAGACATATTTATAGTAATGAATTTCCAATGCATAAATATAATTTACTTACTAGCAGTCGAATCTATTGACTGATCAGACGTGACTTTTCATGCAAATCGCTCATGCATATTAAGTAGTAGGCACGTCGAAATGGCCGTGGTCCAGCAGCCACAATGGCTGATCGTAATGGTCGAGTGATTGCTTTCCTTCGGAATTTATCTTTGTTAGGGGTCAAGGATGACATGAAAACTTACATACAAATCTTTTTATTGGAACAGCCTGGCAAATTATGCGAAAAAAAAAAAAGTTGAGGATAAGGAACAAATTAGTTACCTTTAACCAGAATCTCAGAAATTAGGCCCTGCATTGGGATCAGGCTTTCGTCCCCATAAGGACCACTGGTCCCGGCGAGGTCAGTGTTAATACCACAAAAGGTTCCCAATTCGTCACAAAAATGCACCAACACAAACCCAAACACACACACACACACACACACACACACACACACACACACACACACAAAATTGAACATACAGTAGCATCTGCAAGGCTATTTAGTTGCAAGCCACTGGTTTGGTACAATACTGAAACACAAAGTAAGCCACAGGAAACAATACAATTGAACAATTCCTCCATGATAAGACTTTTCTCAAACCAGCAGTTGGTTGGAGGCCTTGCTCAATAAGGAAATCATCAGAGACCTGAAAAAGATAAGAGCCCTGGAAAAGATAAGAGATTTCCTGGCATCCCTCTGTCATTGATTAAGAAACTAGGTCAGTGATCAATGGCGAGGTCACCTTATTTCAGGGATTATGGGGACCTTGGTGGTGGGGGGGGGGTGTTAAACTGGGGAACTGAACAGGTCGGTCACAAATGGGGCAAGGTGGGCTCATCTGTTACTTATGTACCTCAATATGTGCTCTTTTCCTGCTCTCATGTGTACAGTAATTTTACTTTCTGTGAAGGCACATCCTGCAGCTAAAAACCATCTAATTAATTTCTTGTGTGCATTTGGCCTTAATGATCCAAGGCAGGAACACAAATTTCGAATCCAGACCACTGACTGGCAATGACTCTTATATTTATAAATTGCAAGAAGTCAGATAAGATTTAAATGAGACACTAATTCTAATGTGACAGTCACTAGAGGTAACAGAAAGCAATGGTGTTCCACTACACTGACAAAATGCAGAAAAAATAAAAAATCCAAAAAATGGGTTGAATAAAAAAAATGCAAAATTACATATTGCAATGAGTTCTTCCACCAAACTAATATTGAACAATATTGAAACCGCTGCAGGTATGACAGTGAAACTTGGCATGTATTTTCCTACCAATGAGGACACTAAACCTCAAATAAAACTTTCTGATCCGATGTCAAATATGCCCGCCATGGCGGCCATATTGAAAATGCCATATGGGCCCATAGGACGGTCATTTTTGCAGCTATTTAGCTGCAATTTTGTACAATGATAGCTAGTAGCAAGCCAAAAAACACTTCTGATGGGCTTTGTGAAATTTACAAATTTGACCTTGGTTTGACGTTTGATCTCTAGTCAGACCCAGTTTTTTTCTGTTATAACTTCAAAAATCTTCTCCTCTGAAATCACTGCAGCTATGAAGGTGAAACTTAGCAAACATGTTCCTACCAATGAGGACACCAAATTTCATTAAAAACTTTCCGATCCGATTTCAAATATGCCCGCCATGGCGGCCATATTGAAAATGCCACATGGGCCCATTGGACGGTCATTTTTGCAGCTATTGAGCTGTAATGTGGTACAATGGTAGCTAGCAAGAAGCTCATAAACGTGTTTGATGGGTTTAGTGAAATTTACAAAATTGACTTTGGTTTGACCTTTGATCCCTGGCCACACCCAGTTTTTTCTGTTATAACTTCAAACATCTTCTCCTCAGAAACCACTGCAGCTATGAAGGTGAAACTTGGCATGCATGTTCCTACCAATGAGAACACCAAGCTTTATATAAAACTTTCTGATCCATTACAAATATGGCCGCCATGGCCACACCCACTTTTTTTCTGCTATAATTTTAGACATCTCCTCTGGAACCACGGCAGCTATGAAGGTGAAACCTGGCATGCACGTTCCTGCCAGTGAGGACACCAAACTTCATAAAAAACTTTGTGATCCGATGGTGGCCATATTGAAAACGCCATATGGGCCCATTGCACGGTCATTTCTGCAACTATTGAGCTGACATTTGGTACGTTGGTAGCTAGCAGCAAGCCCAAAAACATATCAGACAGATTGTGTGGAAATTTTGAAATTTGACCTCTGGTCTCTGGCCACACTCACTTTTTTTGTTATAACTTTAGACATCATCTCCTCTGAAACTGCTGCAGCTATGAAGGTGAAACTTGGCATGCATGTTCCTACCAATGAGGACACCAAACTATATATAAAACTTTCTGATACAATTTGGACGGTCATGTTTTGGAGCAATTGAGCTGAATTTTGGTACATCGGTGGTTAGCAGCAGCCCCAAAAACATATCTGACAGATTTTGAGAAATTTTAAAATTTGACTGTTGGTGTAATGGGCGGTGATAGGACGCCAGGTGCCGCGACCAGAGAGAGAAAGGACTGAGAGCAGCCCAGATAAGAGACAAACACAAAAGAGGTACACACCTCCGGTAAAAGCTCACGCTTCCAAGGACGAATAAAAGTCCGCAACACGGAAGCAGTGCGAGAGAGAATAAACAACAAGAGAGAAGAGAGAAAATTTCAAAAAGAAGCAATTCCTAACAATAAAGGGAATATACCAAATCACTAGGAAATCTGACTAGAGATTTTCTCAGGCCGAAGTGCTAGAAACAAACAGACACTCTAGCGATAGGCGTGGCGAACCCCCGGCCGTATATATAGAGTCCGGAAAACTCCGCCAGCTGGGCCAGGAATTCGATGGAAAAGAAATCCGATATCATCCCGGACGATAGAACAAAGAAAGGTCCAACAAACAAACGCACGCCTAAACCATGACAGTTGGTCTCTGGCCACACTTACTTTTTTCTGTTATAAGTTTAAACCATAGACTGGATATAAAAGATGGACAAAGCAAGTGTGACGTCACCCATTGGTTTCAGAATACCAAAAAGGAAGCGTCTTTTGCCAAGAACTGACTAGCACCATCTTGTCCTTTTGAAACCGGATGGGATTCTGATTGGACGAGAGCGTGGATCAAGATCCGGGGGAAGCAAGGGGTCAGATACACGCCCACCTGACTGCTCCTATCATCAGTGTAGTCTCCAGCACTGTGTACTATGTATAATATAACTTCAGTTACACATGTAATGTGTATGTAGCAAGAGAACTATGTAAATGTGTCACTTTGGCCCTTTCACATTGTCACTTTAGAAAATAAAATATGTAAAAAGTAATATTTGATATCTTTTTAAGGTTACATTTGTCCAGGCGAGCAACAGTGCCTGTGGCACTATTTTTTATGTTTGCAGCCCCTTTTCTCTACCAAAATGCGATGGAATACTAAATACTGCAAGTGTATTGTCTCAATTGAGCTGTATTCTCCCTCGCCATGAAGCTTAAATCTTGAATTAAAAAGCATTAAATAGGGTGCGCCCCGGTGGCACATCGGTCTAAGCGCGCACACCATAAAAAGGCTGTGTCCTCGCGGCGACCTGGGTTCGACTCCGGCTCGGGTCATCTGCCGCATGTCATCCCCATTCTTCTCCCCAACTTTCCTGTCTCTCTTTGCACTGTAACTGTCAAATAAAGGTGAAAATCCCAAAAAAAAAATTATTAAAAAGTATTAAATAGAGTAACGCATAAATAGCCATATTTGGCTTCTGCGCAAAGGGGTAAAGGCAAATTAACAGCATTTTGAAATCCAATGATTGCAGTTGTTGTTGGAGTAAAACCAGCATATGCAGGGGGGCTCAGGATCAATGTTTGAAGCCACTGCTCTTTAAAATTTCTGCGAAACAAAATTAACCAATGAAAGCAATCCATTAATACATTTTGTTAAAATAAGTACAACACCATTCAATTCAATGCCTAACCCTAACTACTGGTTACACAATTAGGTAGTGGGGAGATGTACATTTTGCAAAGGCAAGTCTTCAAATTGCACCTGAAGGCGGTCAGAATCTTGCTTGTCTGGCTTCTGTGGGAAGGTCATGACCAGACAGAAAATGTGACCAGAAAAAAAAATAACAATAAATAAATAAAATAATAATCATAAGTTTTATTTAGATAGCGCCTTTCTCAGACCCAAGGTCGCTTTACAATGGAAACAAAACAGCAAGTAAAATACATAGAAAAAGCATTAAAAGCATATACTACGCTAAAGCGCTGTAGGGATGCAAATTGGGAAGGGCCTGCTGGGAAGGGAAATTAAAAATGTTTGCCTTGTTCGTTGCTCAAGCGCCTCCCATTGGCCAGCCGGGCGCTCGTCAGTGAGATTCTAAGCTTGCTCATGTTCGGTTATCCTCTGCCCTTGTTCTGAACTTGCGATAGTTTTGACCGATGAGTGTAAAGATGCAGGGGCTGACAGGCGCGTGCTTCAGAGGAGAGCCGCGAACTGTCTCTCTCTCCTGAGCTGGCAACAGGGGGTTGCATACGAGCAAGCCTTGTTCATAGTTCTTGGATTGGGCATTCGAGATTCGGGTGGGATTGGAGATGCCAAATTTATATATATTTTAAAAAAGTATATAATACAAGTAAACATTTAGCAAAAAACACAACACAAGTACATTAGACAGGTGTAAAATCAATGGCTGGGCAGTATCCTGTACTACTGCCTCAATCTGAAGGCGGTAAGATTATGTTCGGAGTGAGTCATAGTGTTGGGTGAAAAGATGCGTTTTGAGTTGAGTCTTAAACAATGTTAGGCTGGTTGATTCACCGAGGTGCTGGGGCAAGATGTTCCATAGTTTAGGACCAATGGCACTAAATGACCTAGCTCCGAGAGTGGACCATTGTGTATGGTGAATAGAGAGCAGACCAGTGTGAGAGGACCTGAGTGAGCAAACTAGCATATAAGAATGGAGAAGATCAGTGAGATAGGGTGGGGCAAGACCGTTTAGAGCTTTGTATGTAATGACGAGGAGTTTAAACTGAATCCGTGCAGATATGGGAAGCCAGTGTGGTTGGTAAAGAATAAGGGCAACGTGAGCTGATTTTCTAGTACAAGTAAGTAACCTGGCTGCTGAGTTTTGGACGAATTGAAGTTTAATGAGGGATTTCGCGGGGAGTCCAGCAAGTAATGAGTTACAATAATCCAAGCGAGAGGTAACAAAAGCATGGACTAGTGTTTTAGCGTCACTAAAACGGAGGGAAGAGCGAACGCGGGCAATATTGCGGAGGTGGAAAAAAGCTTTTTTACCAAAAGAATTGAATTGAAAAGCTAGTCCTGTCCCCCATCATGGCCTGGTATGGTAGTAGCGCTAATGTTTTAAATTTGATGCTAGTTATAGCTGGTAGCCAGTGGAGGGCAAAGATCTGTATGTGGTGTGTGTGTGTGTGTGTGTGTGTGTGTGTGGGGGGGGGGGTAGATGTGTGAGTATCTGGCAAGGTTGTGGATAAGACAAGCTGCGGCGGTCTGGATGGGCAGCAGGGCTCTGACAGCAGACACCAGCACTAAAGCTAAGAGTGAGCTGCAGTAGTCCTGGCAGGACCGTACCAGTGCTTGAACCATAAGCTCAGTCGAATTGGTGGTTAAAACTGGTGTGATTTTCCTTTTGTTACACACCATAAAAAATTATTTGTTTACTCAACTTGAGTAAGTCACATCCTCTTGTTGCTTTGGCTAAGTTGCGTCCTGTGATTGTAAAAAGTCCTGTTTATTACGACAAAACTTGACTCTTTACATCCAGAAAACTTGTTTCTGTCAAAGCATGACTTATTCAAGTTCAGTGAACAAATCACTTTTTACAGTATACAGGAAGAGCCTGCATGTTTAGCTTATTGCTGCAGTGTTATCAGGGAGGGGCAGATACATTGCCAGATCACAATTCTTTGTTCTAGTTTACAAAGACACTAAGTTGTCCTCTACGAAGAATGCAAAATCCAGGACGGGAGAGAACAGAGTAAGGAATATCGCCCCTGTTGTATACCTGGGTTAAGCTTTAGATAGTGGTCATGCATCCATCCACCTGACTGACATCAGTCCATAGAATGGGCGCTGTCATCTGTCATCAGCCCCATAGCTATGAGACGGTAGAATCCAACTTACACCCACTAGTAGATTAAGTAGGTTATTATCATTGATTTAAATTCAATAGTAGGGTCCTACTCTACCTATTTGAACCCCATATGACCGGTTATTATGTTTCATGATATGTCAATGCTATGATACAATCTGGATAAGAATTGTGGTCTGGTTGGGCCTTTGGTTACAGTATGGTTGAGGTTAGTGCTATGGATCTGGTGAAGATTAAAGGGATTAGTTCACCCAGAAATGAAAATTCACTCATTATCTACTCACCCCAAAGCTAATCGAAGGGTCTGTGAATTTCTTTCGTTCTCAAAACACTTTTGGAGTTACAAAGAAAAACAGCATTGAAGACAAATCCAAATCAACTGAAGTCAATGGTGGCCATGCTTTCAAGCATGAAAAAACATGTAAAAAACTCAAAATGGATCCATGCTGCTCGTGTGGCGCAATCAAAGTGTCCTTAAACTCCGACATTCAAACTGGACTCGAATAGACATCTTTTCACCATGTTTTTAGCCTAAATGTCCAATGCAGCCACTTAGCTAGGAGCCTTGTTTATCTGCATAACCCACCTATGGTGGCCGGCGAGGGCAAATTTGCCATTCAGTCAGTGAATACAAACATTCAAAACTGCAGTGCGTTTCGCCTATCAATTGGAGATATTTAATCAAGCAATCAATCAATCAAAACTTTATTTGTAGAGCACTTTTAATACAGTAAAATGTAGCACGAAGTGCTTTACACAGACAAATTAAAAAATAATAAATGAACAAATTAAAAAAAGAAAAAAGAAAGAAAAATAGAATCCCCCCACCACCTCCCCCCCCTTCCAACTCCAACCCCCCGCCCGCATTTCCATTATACAAACGCACTAAAAAGAATACTAAGGCTGAGCGCGGAAGAACCAGGGAGGAAACACTATCTTAGGGAGCCGTCTGAATCAAGAGGCGGATGCCCCTCCCAGGAACCCGGCCGCTAACATGGAGTCACACAGCGACCTCAGGCAGGAGGAAGGGCCACGCACCAACCCCATAAGGTGATGGCATGGACCTCCACCCCACCGGGGGGCCCCAAGCCAGTGCTGCAGGAGCTAGAACCAACAGTTCCCCCCCCGATGCAGAGGGCTGCCACTGAGGAAACACTGGAGTTAAAAACTAAGCTAAAATAAATAACATAAAATAATAAAATTCAGAACAACAGAATTCAATCAATTAATAAATAAATTGAAACATATGTAATAAATGAGGTAATAATAACAAACTAAAAGCAGAGCTAAAAGCAATAGTAAAAAGAATTCATGGGGTTGTTTCACAGACATGGTTTAAGCATAGTCCTGGACTAAGCAGAGTTTTGTATAGAGATTTTCTGCTGAAAATTGAATTTAGTCTAGGTTTAAGCTTAATCTGTGTCTGTGAAATTAGCCCTAAGTTTCCTAAAAGCCAGTTATAAAAATCCGTAAAAGAGTAAAAACAGGTCACTAGTTAAAAGCCAAATTAAAAAGGTGGGTCTTGAGCTGCTTTTAAAAATCTCAGCATTCTCTGCGGCCCTCAGGTTCTCCGGCAGGCTGTTCCATAAGCATGGGGCGTAATTCTGGAAAGCTGCCTCACCATATGTTTTTGTGTTAACTCTGGGAATGACTAACCCTTTGTCTATACCGCAAGCGTTTTAGACGCGTTTTTTTACTCGCGCGTCTGATGCAGCAGATACGCTCTCGTTTTAATCTACGCAGCTGTCTGCACCGGCTCCGTGCGGCTCACGTCTCAGCTGCGTCTCAGGGGCGTAAACGCGACCCCAAGCTTTTATTTACGCTTCGAGTCTATTTTTCTGACAAATACGCGCGTAAACGCGAGGAGATGCCCAATAAAAATGCATTGAAATAATGTATTTATCCACATTTTGCAATCTATAGGCTTTTTGCAATTTTAAATTTCATGGGTTTACTACAATGTACAATGTACTTTAGTATTTTAGCTTTATTTTATCATTTAACTTTTGTAAACATCGCCTATGGCTACGTAATGTAGGTTAAAATATGAAAATAGCCTTCCTCCTCGTCAGGTTCAATGTAAAATCATGAATGAGTTAAATGTCAATCATATGCATCGGTGTAAATTGATTAATAAATCAGAAATACTCACACATATCAAGAGAAAACTGCACGCTGCACAGAAGGTTTGGCTGCTCCTTTGCTGCTCTACGCTTCGAATCATATGCGGGCAAGACGGAACCGGTATAGACAGTCGCTTCTGTGTCGCGTGAATGCTGTCGTCACGCGAGCGCGACGCTGACGTGGTGCTTGCGGTCTAGACAAGGGGTAAGAGACCGGTGCTGGAGGATCTCAGGGTCTGTGAGGATTCATAAGATAAAAGCAGATCTGAGAGGTAAAAAGGTGCAAGACCATTAAGACATTTAAAGACCATTAAAAGGACCTTAAAATCAATCCTGAAACACACGGGAAGCCAATGCAATGATTTTAAAACCGGTGTAATGTGAGCACGCCTCCTGGCCTTTTTCAGCACACGTGCAGCTGAATTCTGGAGCAACTGAAGTTGAGATATACTTTTTTTGGGAAGACTAAAAAAGCAGGGCATTGCAATAATCAATCCGACTAGAAATAAAAGCCTGCATCAGCATCTCCGTGTTGGCCCGAGAGAGAAATAGACGGACTCTGGCTATATTCTTAAGATGATAAAAACTTGTTTTAACAACATTCTTAATATGTGGGATGAAACTAAGCTCAGAGTCAAAAATGACGCCCAGATTTTTTACTTGTTCCAATGGCTTAAATGACAACGCCTGTAGCTTTGACAGAAGTTTCTCTCTCTTAGCCTCAGGACCGATAATTAAGACTTCAGTTTTGTCCTGGTTGAGTTGCAAGAAGTTTTCTGCCATCAAGGATTTAATATCTAAAATACAGTTAAAAAGGGTCTCAAGTGGCCGTGTGTTTTCAGGAGACATGGCAATGTACAGCTGTGTATCATCTGCATAGCTGTGGAAATTGATACCATGTCTCCTGATAACTTTCCCAAGTGAAAGCATGAATAAATTAAAAAGTACGGGGCCTAAAACTGAGCCTTGGGGCATGCCATATTTAATTTCATGGATCTCTGAAAAGCTTGTATCCATACTTACCAGAAATGTTCTATCTGTGAGATAGGAATTGAACCATTTGTAAGAAGTGCCAGAGAGGCCAACCAGGTGTCTAAGTCGGTTAAAAAGAATGGGGTGATCTACCGTATCAAAGGCTGCACTTAGATCCAGTAGCACCAGGACTGAAATTTTGCTTGAGTCCAAATTCCAAACAATATCATTAACAATCGTCAACAAGGCTGTCTCTGTACTGTGGTTCATCCTAAAACCAGATTGATATGTCTCGAAAATATTATTTTTAAATAAGAAATCATTCAACTGAATAAAAACAAGTTTTTCAAAAATTTTGCTTAAAAATGGCAAGTTGGATATAGGTCTATAATGATTAAAAATATCAGGATCCAAATTACTCTTCATCAGAAGGGGCCTTACTATAGCCATTTTAAAGGCTGCAGGAAAGACACCTGTCTAAAGAGAGAAATTCACTATGTTTAAAAGCTCATTTTCAAAGAACCCATAAAATTTTTGAAAAAGTGATGTGGGAATTGGATCTAAAAGGCAGGTAGTCGCATTTAGTTGGGCGAAAACTCGACCAAGCATCTTTGCACCAACCAGGACAAACTTGTCCAGTGTTTCCTCAGGTAAAACCAAACCTTTAATTTCATTAAAAACAGTTTTCTGGTCAGGTAAAATGTTCGCTAAAATGTTGGATCTAATAGAGTCAATCTTGCTCCTGAAGTGGACTGCAAATTCCTCATACAGAGAGTCAGTTATTAGACCTCTGTATTTATTAAAAACAGGGTTGATTAAATTATCGATGGTGGAAAAGAAGACTCTGGGGTTGTTTTTGTGAGAAGAAATTATTCTGGCAAAGTGTGAATTCCTTGCCTGTTTAATTGCATTATTATATATTTTAAGTTGTTCACAGAATAGTTGATAATTTATTGTTAATTTATTTTTCCTCCATTTCCTTTAAGCCATCCTGCATTTCCTTTTCAAGTTTTTGATTTCTGCATTTCTTCACGGGGGTGTCGGCTTTGTTTTTACGTTTTTTGTTACAATTGAAGCTACTAAATCAAGGCTTGACTTCAATTTGCGATTAAAATTTTCAACAATGAAATCACAGGATGCAGGTAAAATAAGAGGGGGATTTTTACATAAAACTTCAATAAAATTTGCAGCCACTTCCGGAGTCAGATAGCGTTTCATCACAGTTCGCACCGAGGTCTCCTGTTGTGTAAAACCGGTGATGTTAAAAAAACACACAACAGTGGTCTGATACAGCCGAGTCATCAACAGAGGACACACTGGTGGACAGGCCATGGCTAATGACAAGGTCCAGAGTGTGTCCCCTGTTGTGAGTCGGCCGTATGACGTGCTGCGTAAAATCCATTGAATAAAGTAGATCGATAAAACCTTTAGATAGTTGATCTGACAACTTATCTACTGTATGTGCAAGTTAAAATCACCAGATATTATAATCATCTTATAGGAAGCATGGATTATTGATTTAAGGCTGTTGCAGCGCATCTGCCGTCGTCGGCCACCATATGAATTTTAAACTTCTTCCGCGAAGATGAACAAGGCTCCTAGCTAAGTGGCTACATTGGACATTAAGGCTAAAAACATGGTGAAAAGACGTCTTTTCAAGTCAAATTTGAATGTTGGGGCTTACATACACTTGGATTACGCCACACAAGCAGGATGGAGGCATTTTGTGATTATTTAATGTTTTTTTTTTATGCTTGAAAGTATAGCCACCATTGATTTCAGTTGATTTGGATTTGTCTTCAATGTTGCTTCTCTTTGTAACTCCAAAAGTGTTTTGAGGACGAAAGAAATTCACGGACCCGTTGATTAGCCTTGGGGTGAGTAGATGATGAGTGAATTTTCTTTTTTGGGTGAACTATCCCTTTAAGGTGAGGGTCAGGGATAAGGTCACAGCTAGGCTGTCAATTTCCTACTAAGGATAGCTGCGCAAACTTGTGTGTGTGTGTGAGGGTGTGTGTGTGTGTTTGACATTGGCGGCTCGTGAACTGGGGAGGCTCAAAACAATCCCTTAAAATTAATGATTGGTCACGACCTGTTTTCGATCATTCATTTAAATTACCATTACAGAAACTCCGAAAACAGTCACAGCCCAAGCCATAAAAATATTTATCCATCTGAGATTGCTCACTCTCAAAACAACAATCTTAGGCAATAATTCTATTGTCCTGAGAGGACTTAAGGTCAGTCACGTAATTATTAACTGACCCTGTTGCATGTGCTAAACTTCGCCCTTCAGGATCTGCAGTGCAAAAACAGTCTTAAGTCTCTGAATATGACGACCACCAGCTCGGAGAATCTGGGACACAATGACAGCCCAAAACAGCTGACCCTTAGACGGGAGATGGGGCTGGTAGGGGCCGTCTGTCTCACCGCCGGCACCATGATTGGATCCGGTATCTTCATGTCTCCCCAGTCAGTGCTCTACAACATGGGGAGCCCCGGAGCCAGTCTGGTTGTCTGGGCGCTGTGTGGAGTACTAGCAATGCTGGGAGCGCTGGCATATGCTGAGCTCGGAACCATCATAAAAGAGTCCGGCGGTGAATACATTTACCTTTATCACCTGGTGGGTGAGCTCGCGGCCTTCGTATATGTCTACACCTGCGTGCTGGTGCTGATACCGACCAGCGTTGCTGGAACATCCCTGAGCTTCGGGGAGTATGTGGTGGCTCCATTCTACACGGACTGCGCCCCACCTCCACTGGTGGTCAAGACCGCCGCCGCTTTTGGGATCATTGGGCTAGGGCTAGTCAACTCCATGAATGTTCGTGCAGCCTTGTCCATCCAGAATCTCTTCACCGCAGCCAAGGTACTTGCTCTAGTTGTGATAGGCATTGGAGGTGTGGTGCTTTTCTCAACCGGAGCACAGTCTGACAGCTTACAGAATGGATTTCAGGGGACCAATTTGGGCATCAATTCCATAGGAGTCGCATTATACCAAGGCTTCTGGTCCTACAGCGGATGGAACAACGTAAACTTTGTCACTGAGGAGCTGAAGCATCCAGAGGTGAGCGCTTTGGATATTAATCTGGTCACCGAGTCGCCATAAAGGGAACTGAACGTTTCAGAAAACTAAAAAATTGTTATGCTTTGTAAAAACATCTCCCAGCACTATTTCAAGAGGAAAGTTATGTGAGATAAGTCTATCTTTGCACTAAGGAATAGAATTATTTGACAAAGGGTCCCAAACAAGATGAAGATTTTTCTACCTTACAGTTCAGGAACATAATTGCCTCAGGCAGTGCAATGTGTGGGTAATGTCAGTTTAATTTTCGCACCAGTCACTACATTTTAAAAGCCCATGTAAAGCATTGGTGCATCACAGAAAGCATTGCAAAATATTGGCTTAGGAGACAAATATGGTTCTTCATTGACTTAGGCTCCCTGCTACGCCAAAAACTTCTAGGAAATTCTCTGAAATATTTATATACTGCATACATCTACTCTGTAGCTCAAAAATTTGGAATCACTTGTCATTTAAGAGCCAATTTTTCTCAGAATGAGACAGTAAAGCATAGGGGGTAATATTCCAACAAAATTTTTTGTGGGGGTAGATATATTGTAAAAACTGACAGAAATCACATTTTTCATCTCTGAAACTTTTCGGAAAAACATTTACGGCCCAATTAAGGGAAGGGGTCCCGAGGACCCAAATTCCAAAAAACTAAAAAATGGGTTTTTGACTTTGATTATCTCTGTGCGCCCTCATTCAGCCTCTGTGATTTGATGGTATATGAATGTATCGGGTAGTGTCTTTCAAAAAACATTAGCATTTTAGAGGCGCCACCTCAAATCACTACATTTCACTTTTTGGGCTGCATTTGGGGACCTCCCAAGGCTTGCGCCCTGATTAAGCCTGGCTCATTTATGCATATCTGGACACGTGGGGACCTTTCCTTTCTAAATATGCATGAATGGCGGTGGCTTAGTTTGGGTGCTTTTCGTATAGGGGCTGCTTTTCGTGGCGAAAATGCAGTTTTGGTGCATTTTCATCAGGCCATAACTCAGTGCGCCCTCTATGGAATGAAATAAAACTGCTTTTATTATGTTCCTCTATATCTCTACTTTCTATGATTACAATGTCAGAAAGGCTTTTTGCATCATTAACCCTTTACGTGCCAGAGTTCCAGGTGCCCCAGGGAAGGTGAAAATAAGGGTGCTATGGCTAATGACAGGGTCCATTACAGCATTAACTGTAGTTAATCAATGGTTTATGCTCAGAATTAAACTTAAAATGCATTTTATTTGCATAAACTCACAACAAAGAATTACATGTACCACTTAGTGGCCTTTCTTTAGTGGTAAACTGAGGGACATAATATGCTAGTCCGTCTCCAAGACGTTTTAAGTTCAAACAACAACAACAATAACAGTCCCCATGTTTTATGCAATGATTAAAAGACTTGCAACTTTCAATCTGTAACATTGTCTTCATGAAGAAGTAATGCTCCCTGGTAGTCCATGTTAAGGGCAAGAATTGCAAACAGCGGAGGGACAGATATAGTCTGAAAATTCAACGTTATACACATATTTTGATATGTGGTGTGTCGTTTACAGACCTCCATGTCACAAGATGTTTGAGATGAAGCTGGATTTTCACAAGGCTAAATCACTCTGTATGTCTGTGGCCTTTCAGACCATGTGGTCATGCAGTGCTTCCCCCTGGGCCAGCTGAGCCATCTAGCGGCCAGTTGAACAACCAACCTAGCAATACAGTACCGAGTGGCTGTAGTCTGCCGTGAACATTTTAGCTCAGAAATGGTTAATGGGACAAAAAGCCTTCTTGATATTATTATCATAGAAAGTAGAGATATAGAAGAACATAATAAAAATAGTTTCATTTCATTCCATAGTGGGCGCACTAAGTTATGGCCCGATGAAAATGTGCCAAAATGGCATTTTCACCACAAAAAGGGCCCCATATACAAAAGCGCCCAAACTAATCCACTGCCATGCATGCATATTTAGAAAGGAAAGGTCCCCAGGTGTCCAAATATGCATGAATGAGCCAGGCTTCATCAGGGCCTAAGCCGTGGGAGGTCCCCGAATGCAGCCCAAAAAGTGAAAAGTAGTGATTTGAAGCGAAGGTTTTTTGTATGCGGTCGAGTAGGTGAAAGGATGATTCCTCAGTGTGTGACATCAACTGTCAAACATGGAGGAGGAAGTGTGATGGTCTGGGGCTGTTTTGCTGAATCCAGGGTCAGTGACTTACAGAGTGAAAGGCACCCTGAACCAAAACGGCAACCACAGCATTCTGCAGCGCCGTGCAGTACTTCTGGTATGCGCTTAGTTGACTGGGGTTCATCCTACGGCAAGATAACGACCCAAAACATAAGTCCAAGCTCTGCCAGAACTACCTTAGGAAAAAAGAACAAGATGGCAAGCTTGAAAACATGGAGTAGCCAGCACAGTCTCCAGACTTAAACCCCATCAGGATGGTTTGGGATGAACTGGACAGAAGAGTGGAAGCAAAGCAACCTACAAGTGCCACACATTTATGGGTACTTCTGCAACAGAGTTGGGAATATTTGATTTCCATTGTAGAAAGAATACCACGAGTGTGTTCAGCTGTTATATCTGCCAAAGGAGGGTACTTTGAGTCAAAAGTTTAAAATACATTTGGGTTCATAAATTGATTCCATGATTTATTTTTTAACTTCGATTGTTAATTTGTTCTATCATGTCTATGCTTTCATTCCAGAGTACAATGAGACATTAAACTGCATAATTTTCGATTAAAAAACTGGAAAAATTGGGGTTTTCTAAAACTTTTGACCGGTAGTATAACTGTGTGCAGGGTATGAGGGCTGGACTCTGAAATCTTGCCGACCAAAGTTCCTTAGAGGGAGCTACAAAAATGATGTACACTGTGCAGAGAAAAAAAAAAGGGAATATAGCGAGTCAAAGCAACATGAAAAAGCCCTTTCCAAAATGAGAGTAAATCTGGGGTTAGCTTTCACTCGCAAGCAAACACTAAAGGAGATGATGGGGATTAACACATAGAATTGGCTTCTTTTTTTGTTGCATGTTTAGCCAAGTTAGATTGCAAAAATATTTCCTTTTCCAATCTAACAAATATTAATGTTCCAAAACAGTTGCTGGCTCACTGCGTAACTTTACATACAAGCAGTGTACATATACACTAAGTCCTATTACCAACCAATGAAAATAATTTTACATGTTGAGAAAGTAACCCTTGAGATATGTAGCGTAAAGTATGATCTTAGACTCATTTTCCGTCTAACGCACACCAGTCTCACCAATCGCTAACCAACGCAGCAAGTAAAAGCCTGTAACCATAATAAGAAGTTAATTTAGCTACGTATATAGGTTGGCTGAGGATAGTTAACATTACTCTTGGCAATGTACATTTTCAATAACGTTGCTGAGTCATACAGCATGATACTAGAACCACAATACTGAATGATTTTGAGCTAACAAGTAAAAATTATGTTTGCACTACCTACCTAAGGTTTTTGCAGGATGATATTGTGCATCTAGTTAAGAGCACAGCGTGAATAATGGTCAGGGGGCGTGAGAGCTTCTGGTGTGGTGGAACCTTGGAGGAGGGGCCAACTTTGAATGTTGTGTTTATAAACACCAATGGACAAATACATGTTAGCTTTGATATTGATTTAATCACAATATCTACTGTGAGATTTAATCACTGCTGTGCAGATTTTAGGCATTTGGGATATTAATTTTACCAAGGTATCATTCTCAATGGATTTCCTTGTCGAATGCAATCTAGGTCTTTGAATAGGGGTATGATTCAGGTGATTTCACAAAAGCTCTAAAGGTTTTTTTAAAATACTATTTTCAATTAAATATACGGTTTAAATGATTTGCAAATCATCCCATTCTGGTTTTTTTTTTTACATTTTATAAAGCATCCCAACTTTTCTGGTAATGGGGTTGTGCACAAGAATGAGAGGTAGTGCTTAAAAATTTGGTACTACTGGGTCATTCTATGTCAACTCAGCGAAGGTGCTTGCTTGACCATCTCAGAATCTGTTGAAACTTTGTAGGAATGATATTTGGCATCTGAAACTGACATCTGCCAATTTTTAGCTGAAATTCCCACATTTTCATAATTTTTTACCCAATAGATATATTTAACAAATCACTTGTGCATTGGCAATTTAATAAGATGCCACTTTCAGATGTCCATCTCTTGAAGTATATGTCATAGAGTCTTCAAATTTTCAGGAGATGTTCAGAAGTTTCTGGTGAATGGAGAGAATGCAGCAAATGCTGGCAAACAAGCCTCAGTTTTTTGCTTAAGACCTCTCAAATTCAGGATTTCTTCAAAAATTGCAAATAAAGTGGATTTTAAAAAAATTAGGGAAAGATATATCTCTGATGCATAGGATCCATTTGATCAATTTTATTGTGAGAATAATATCTGAATGACATTACTAATGCTTTTATATTTTTCCAAATTTTTTGAAAATCCACTTTATTTGTGATTTTTGAACAAATCTTGAATATGATACGTCGTCAGCAAAAAATTTAGGCTTTTTGCCTGAATTTGCTGCATTCTCTCTTTTCACCGGAAACTTCTGAACATCTGAAAATCTGAAGACTCTAGGACATATACTTCAAGAGATATGGACATCTGAAAGTGGCATCTCGTTCAATTTCCAACTCGCAAGTGATTTATTGAAAATTTCCATTGGGAGAAAAATTATGAAGATGTTCGATTTTCAGCAAAAAAAAAAAAAAAAAATGGGCAGATATCAGTTTCAGATGCCAAAGATCATTTCTACAAAGTTTCAAGAGATTCTGAGGTGGTCAAGCAACTTACCTCCCCTAATCTCGCTGAGTTGACATGGAATGACCCTACTAACCATAGATCATTTCAGTCTAATTTTTGGTAACCATACAGCTTTTGATAATGTTAGTTTCAACATTTGCAAAGCAACATTACTGGGAGTGTTTAGTTGCTAATTTTAGTGAGGTAGTTAATGTTGGCACTGACTGTGTTGGACTGTGTGGTGTACTGTGTGGTGGACCAGATGCCAAGTATAAGGAGGACATGTTTAACAGTATTGTCCATGAACAGAGATGTAGAGCTAGAGTTGCTTTTCAAATATGGAACCATTTCAGATTATGCAATTTCACAAAATGATGGTCCCATATACAAACCCCAATTCCAACTAAGTTGGGACATTGTGTAAAACGTGAATTTAAAACAGAATACAATGATTTGCAAATCCTTATCGACCAATATTCAATTGAGTACACCACAAAGACAAGACATTTAATGTTCAAACTGATAAATTTTATTGTTTTTTGGAAATATTCACTCATTTTGAATTTGATGCCTGCAACACATTCAAAAAAAGCTGGGACAGGGGCAACAAAATACTGGGAAAGTTGAACAATGCTCAAAAAACACCTGTTTGGAACATTCCACAGGTGAACAGGTTGACTGGAAACAGGTGAGTGTCATGATTAGGTATAAAAGGAGCCTCCCAAAAGGCTCAGTCTTTCACAAGCAAGGATGGAGCGAGGTTCACCACTTTGTGAACAACTATGTGAGCAAATAGTCCAACAGTTTAAGAACAACGTTTGCCAACACGCAATTGCAAAGAATTGAGGGATTTCATCATCTACAGTCCATAATATCATTAAAGGATTCAGAGAATCCAGAGAAATCTCTACACATAAGCGGCAAGGCTGAAAACCAACATTGAATGCCCGTGACCGTAGGTTCCTCAGGTGGCACTGCATTAGAAACCGACATCAGTCTGTAAAGGATATTACCATATGGGCTCAGGAACACTTGAGAAAACCACTGTCAGTTAACAGAGTTTGTCGCTACATCTACAAGTGCAAGTTCAAATTCTACCATGCAAAGCAAAAGCCATATATCAACAACACCAGGAAATGCTGCCAGCTTATCTTGTTGAAAATAAAATCCCCAACCAATCAGTCTCTTTCCAGATGGCGATGTGTGCCTCACAAGGATGCTGTGATATTTCTTATGAGCCATAATTCCATCGATTTTTATGAGATCACCGGCTCCTTTCGAGCAGACTGAACCCCAAACCATAATATTACCACCTCCATGTTTTACTGAAGGGGTTAAACAGTCATTTTTGAAACGTTCTCCAATTCATCGGCGCACATAAGTTCTCTGTTTGGGTGAGAAAATTTTGAATTTTGAATGGGTGGTATTGGTTTTGATTAAAGGCTTTGACACACCAGATGCACAAAAATATATTTCAAACTGCTGTTTGGGCATGAGGTTTTATACACAGAATGCAATTATCACGCTGCGAAAAAGCGAACCTTTTATTTTTCGGACCGAGTTCGATTTTTGCGAACTTGCGCACTGCGAGCAAACACATCAACCAATCATAATTTGAACAACTTGCCTACCTCAGACAGACTGCAAGACGGTCCTCCGGCTCAATAGCCTCTCGGTCAGCGGCGTGCCGTCAGGTGTTCAGAGGGCTTTCTGTAACCTCACGCTTTACCGCTCGATGCTCTCAGGCTGTCGCCTCATTGACAAACAATTTATTGCCCGAACGACCAAGACCAAAGCATGACCTATATTAAGAATTGATAATGAAAAGGTGAATGCCTGTTGCCTACATTCATAACATTGATATGGCAATGTAATAATGGCAATATTATAGAAAACAAAAATCCAAAACTTTCGCTGACTTCGCAGCATTTATTTTCGCCTTCCTTACAATTGTCACTCAGCTGTGCAACGTGCCTAACAACGCCCTTCAGCCATGACAACATTCAGAATAGTAACAGATTCTCGGGGATTGCTCAATGAGCCTCGCAAACCAATTTAAACAGATCTGTGCAGTTTCACAAGCGCAGAAATTATAAAGATATATTGATATTTTACTTTGTCACTTATCTGCAAAAGAAAACGCCTCTTTTAAAGGGACATTGTGTAGGAATTACTCCCATCCAACGTTGAAATCGTGTATTACATTCAAACGAATAGTGCACTCTAGCGCCTCACTTTTTCAAACACGTATTGCAACTACGGTAGCCACCGTGTATCAAAAAGCCTTGACAACACTGATGAAACCATGGATGTATTATAGGTCCATGGTTGTGTGGGGCTCATGAAGGCGCTGACGCCTGAGGTATCTATGACAACCGTCCGCGCCCGGAGCACTCCCACACAGGATGCGGGTTCACGACCAATGTTCTCCAGAAATGTAGCTATGTCCACTGCAAAACCCATGCAACAGCTCCGCACCGAACGGGCAAACATAGCACTCGGCTTAAATATAGTTTGGAAAAACAATTTATATACCTAATAGGGATATAAAATGTTGATGAACTAGTTTTATTTAACAGGGAAATAAATTCTGACAAGCGAAATTACTTTTAGTGAACGAATGCTCAAAGCTCATTAATTCCATCCTTTCTCTATACCTGGAACTGGAGCCCATCCCAGCTGACTCGCAGGGTGCACACACCATTCATTAGAATTTTATTTTAATATTGCGAATGCATATGCTGCGCATACTCTAGCAACCCAGTGCGTCATCTGTAACATAGCTACTGCCGTTTATTACCACGTTTATCAGCACTAGAAAATAAACACTAAATTTTCTTGATGAAATTCACGCTTGACGTATTTACTACCCGAGTGTTTCTCTGGGTACTCAAACATCAAGGTAAGCCGGAAAAGTGCTGTTTTCAGTTGATATTAGTGGAGTTTCAATTCTGAATTATTTTCCTTCCCCTTATACAGGATTAGCAAATTCCTAAGTCCGCACATGATCAGCAGCCCAGTTATAAAATGTACATAAAGTCGATCTTAGTTTCATTCTCATCTGTTTCTTTTTCTTCTGGAGCCCTCGTGTTTTTAAGCTTGGAGTTCAGCCATGTTAGCTTAATCTCCGCAGCATCACTCCCATACACTGATGCTGCTCACTAACAGTGTGTCGTTCACATTTCATCCTATTCAGCGTTTCCAACCCACTCAACACTTCTAGCTAATGAAGGCTGAACAACAAATACTGTCTCTGTGCGGTGCTGTCATGCAAGTTCGGCGCATGCATAAGATACAAAAAATATGAAGTTTCTGTTATCTTAAAAGTTGCTGAAAAGTCACGACATCAAGTATGCACATCTGCTATTGTTTTAATAATTAAGAATGAGCGCGCAATGGTAAATAAATGATTAGCTGTGAAGTTTTTTGGGCTGAATTTATACCATGCTGAAAGTGCACATATTATGGACGTAGTCAATGCTACTTAGCCAGCATATAATACATGAAGCAGCAAAACACAGTACTGTGAATCGGTGTAAGATATTCAAAGTAATGGAAGTAAACAACTGCTTAGGTGCATCTTGAACAATTTAATGGTCCTTTATAGGATGTCACCTTCAATAGTTACGAATACACGCCCGTTATCCAACCTAAGTTAACCAACAACAGCCTTACGGTTTATTCTGTAACGTTACATAAAAGCAGTGAAGCAGTCGAGTCGCTACATAACAAAGCCATTCATCAGATACAATAACTGAGAACATTGGTGTCGTTACACCTGCTCACTTCACCGACTTGGTAATAACGTAAGCCAACAGCACGGAATCTCCTGACCAGTGTTACAAGCAAAGAACCGCAACTGCTGCAGTGCTTACGAGAACGGGCTTAGAGACAAGGTCCCCTTGGTGTTCGCGTAGCCTGAATTTTAAGTTGACTTACTTGTCGATCAGAAAGCTGGCAACTTCAGCGTCCCTTTGAAAATCTTTCGCTTTCATTAGCTCCTTCCACCTGAGGAAGGCTAGCCTGATGTTGACCCTCGATTTTTGAATGCGCCGGTTGTGCTGCCTTTTTAATTCTCTTTTTCGCTTTCTTGGCGATGAGGATTCCGTCTCCTGTGCTGCTGCAGCATATGCATGGTCCTGCATTATGCTGCAGTAGTGCAGATTTTCAAACTTGCCGCGGTAGCCTCTCTTGCTGATCTCCTCCGGTGTCTCAATCACTCAATCACTCTGTGCTGGCTTGCAGGGCAAACGCGGATTTATTCCGCGTTTGGTGCTATTTGTCCCTTGCCGGCGGCTGTAGTTTCAAGATGGGGGACCGTCATGGCGCTTCCCTACCGGCTTACCCGTCCAATGTACAAACAAATCTAAAATTCTTTGTTTACGAGAATATGTCAGATTATTAGCGGAGGTCATGATACACCAATGATGACATATATATGAATGCAGACTTAGATTTTAGCCAATAAACAACTGAAAATATTACACAATGTCCCTTTAATGACAGGTGGTCTAATAAAATTGTTAAGCGCTTTATATGGAGTTCAAATGATCTGCAAATCATTGCATTGTTTTTATTTACATTTTACACAGTGGCCAGATTTTTGGAAATGGAGCTGTAAGTTAAATGATCATTTAAAAGATAAATTTTGTTTTTACTGATGTTGTCTTTGTCTTCTGTTAAAATTGTTGGATGATTCTGTAATTACACCAGTGCCCATGACTGAAGTACCAAAATCCCTCACTGACTTTCAGCCTGCAGCCCTTCTATAGTCTTGAAAACCTTTGAGAAAATTATAAAAGATAAGATTTTGTGCGTAACTCGGGTAAAATTGGACCCACTCCAGTTTGCTTACAGGGCACGTAGGGGGCATTAAGGGGAGTAAAGAATTTAGTTTGGCTGCTTCTTATTGACTTATCCTCTCCTTTTAACTTTATCCAACCTCACATTTTAGCAGATCAACTTTCCAGCATCCATAACATTGACCCTGGCTTAATATATTGGCTGGTCGCCTTTTTAACTGATAGATCTTAGAGAGTGAGAGTCAATGGCCTTTTATCTAATGTCCTTTTATCATCAACTGGCTTTCCCCACGCTGTGTCCTATCACTGCTTTTATTTGTTTTATAAATTATTGAGTGACAGTGTCACTGTGAGGGCAGACAGATAATTAAGTATGCAGATGACTCTGTCACTGAGTCCCTGCTGTGATGATGACACTGACCATGGTCCTGCACTGGATGATTTCACTGACAGGTGTAAACACTCCTTCTTGTAGATTCATATGCCTAAAACTTAAGAAATGATAATTGACTTCAGAAAAAAGCCTCTACCTGTTCCTCTTGTTTTTATTTGTGGCCAGGCTTTTGAAGTTGTGCAACAGCATAACCATCTGGGGACAATAATTGATAAAAAATTTACATTTGACTCCATCATGATGTTGTCTGTGCAAAGGCCCATGACAGTATGTACTTTTATCGAAAGCTCAGAAGTTTTAATGTTGACACCTATTCTATGAAAATTTCTTATTCTTGTTTTCTTGAGTCTGTTTTAACCCTTTCTTTGATCCACTGAGTCACTTACTCCAATAAACTAGAATAGTTTGGAAGACTCAGAATGTGCGGTAAAATTTCTGGCACAGATTTTGAGGATTTCTGCCAACTGTACAAACTCAGAGTCACAAAGAAGGGCCAGTGTTTCCTTCCTGACCATAGCCATCAAAGATTAGTGAGAACAAGTTGCTCCCATCTGGTCGCAGATATATTCTGCCGAGATACAGGAAAACTCATTTTAAAATCTCATCTTTCCCTGCTATCTTTAGCTTTTTGAACACTGCCATGTAATTTTTTCTCTTCTTTTGTAATTTGTTTGTGTGTTGGTTTGTGTGTGTTGATGTTTGTATTAATTTGTTTATTTATTGCTGGCTGTGCAACAAATTTCCCTTCAGGGATAATAAAGATTACCGTGACCTTGACCTGAAACATATAATTATGAAAATAATAATAAAAAATGAATTAAATTATTTTTAAATAAATAAATAAAGGAAGGAAGAAACCAGGAAGTATTTTGTTTCCATTGTGTTATCTAAGAGAATGAGTTTTTCTCCCATTTTTCTTTTCCTGCGTTCAGACTTTTCCCCCTTTCCTGCTTGTCAAAACAATTGCAAGAGATTTTGGTTTTTGTCCAAAAATAATTCATTCCCCTTTTGAGAAGAGCAAACCAAAAAAAAATTAAAGGATTCCCATTTTGTGAAATGGCTTTGTTTCATGCAATGGAAACAAAATGGATCCTATTCCTGAGTTTTCACGACGCTTTCTATCTAGGCACTCCATGGAGCAAATACTTTTTCAATCAGTGGTGGCTGGCCAAGAGAGGACGCTAGGGTGTTGCTCTCCCTTGTGGAGAATGTGTTTTTTTATAATTTATTTTTAAATAAAAAAAAAATCTAACATTAGCGATGATTACTTATTCAGGTATGTTTGCTTTTTAAATTCAGAATAACGCATATTGTTTCAAATGTAAATAAATATGTGCTGTGCAATTGTGGGAAACTAGCATTCAGGGGTGCTGGAAAGAGTTGCCAGTAAAGGACTGTTGTTGGGGTGAGATAGGTGCATAGCAGTGTAAATCTGGCCACTCAGTGTTGTTGAAAACAATGTCCTAAGGGAGATTTGATGGCGCCCAAGCCCGGTTGCAAGCACTGACCTGTATGCAGACTCATGGTTGTGAGCTGCTTGAGATATGCTAGCTAGCTAGTCACTGTAAACCCACATATCTGACTAGCCTTCTTGCAAGCCAGTCTTATTTTCTACAAGGATGACGTCTTGTCTCTAGCCGCAAATGTTTCATCAACTACAGCGGCTACAGGAGTGGGGTGCAACAGCAGGGCATAAAAAAGTAGGCATTAACTCTTCGGTTGGATGGTCTTACCTACGTCCAACTTAGTGATTTGCATTTACATTGAGTGCTCCAGGCCTGACAGAACGTGGTAGTTGACGTAATTATACGCAAAGTGCAGGTTGTTGCTTACCAATACCCTTTATGCAAAGCGCACACTAACTTCTGCGCTCGAATAAGCTAGCTTACAAGTTAGGTAGCTAGCTCGCTGATGGTTAAGCTTAACCCTGAGAAGAGCAAAATACCAAAATAAAGAAATTTTAGAGATGTGCTCAGAGAAGAGATACGTTCTCACAGCTAAATGAAATTATATTATATTATTTTTGATTTAGTTTTTTATGCATTTTCCCAACAGATGTTATCAAGAAAAATACACAAGTCAATTCACTGTTTTCAAGTTCAGTTTCAAATGGAAAGCTTTAGTTTGTGCAGTATGCAGTATATTGTGAGTTTATATTGTGAGTTGTCTGTTTTTGTGTATAAATGACTCAGATGTTTATTACTGGAATTAAAAAATTACTGTCTGACTATTCCACAAAGCACTGGTATGCTGCCATTTGTGTTGAATCCTAGAGGGATGGTTACTGAAAACTGAGTTTGGCACAGCACAGCCCAGCCGCCACTGTTTTTCATGCTACGGTACGTGGGCTAGGCGACATGGTGGCATAGTGGTTAGCACTGCTGCCTCACAGCAAGAAGGTCATCAGCTTGAATCCAACCAGGGGCCTTTCTGTGTGGAGTTTGCATGTTCTCCCCATATTGATGTGGCTTTCCTCCAAGTACTCAGGTTTCCTCCCACAGTCCAAAGACATCCACATCAGGTGAACTGGAGACACTAAATTGCCCACAGGTATAATGGTGTGTGAAATGTGTGCACACCCTGTGAGGGATTGGGGCGCTGTCCAGGGTATGTCCCTGCCTTTTGCCCGTAGTCAGCCGAGATAGGCTTCAGCTTCCCCTGGAACCCTAGTGAGGAAGAAGTGGGAACTGAGAATGGATGGATGTATGTAGACATTTTGTGTGTTAAATAACAATTTCCCTCCATGCTGTCTTCATGTTTAAACGAGATATGAGGCATACCATACATAACCGACTACCAGTGCACAGACCTGTATTGATTGCTGAAGACAGAAACAGAAGAGATAACTCACAATAAAATTAATTATTAATTCAACTTGTCGTGGCAGTGCAATAATACAGCAAGTGAAGTGGAGATTAACCACTTCTACATTCACTTCGACTAAGACTGCAGCAACTCAGTCTCCTACACCATGCCCATTCCTGTCGACCTGCTCCTCTCGCTCTCCTGCCCAGATGAGCTCTCCATCTTGAGCAGGTTGAATGTTTGGAAGATAGCAAGCTCTAATGAGATACCTGGTGGTGTGCTCAGTGTGAGCTGAACAGCTGACCGGCGTCTCCACAGACATTTTCAATTTGTTCCTGGCCCAGGCCACTGTCCTTACACTCCACAAACCCTCTAGCACCGTACCAGTTCCAAAGCATTTTGTCACCACTACCCTGAATGACTTCTGCCCTGCGGCACACACCCCCATCATGCCAAGTGCAGCAAGAGGCTGGTCCTGGCCCATCTGAAATCCTGCCCGCCCCCGGCTCTGGATCTCTACCAGTTTTTTGACCTGCCTAACAGGTCCACAGAGGATGCCATCTCCACTGATCTTCACCTTGCTCTCAAACATCTAAACAACTGCAGTATCTTTTTGAGAATGCTGTTCATTGACTTCATCTCAGCACTTAAGACCATCACACTCATCAAGCTGATATTCAACTCCTTGGAATCAGCCCTTTCCTCAGCAACTGGGCTCTGGACCTCCTGTCTAATAAACTACAGTCAGTTGCACAACGGCTACTTATACTGATACACTTGCCAACCACAGGGCTTTGGGCTGGGCCAACTTCTCTACTCCCTCTTTTCCTCAAATAGCATAGCTGTACATGGCTCCAATGCCATTATCAAGTTTGCAGATGACACCCTGGTGATAGGCCCGATCAGTAACAACGATAAAATGGCTTATAGGGAGGAGTTTCAGCACCTGGCAGCGCGGTGCACTGACAACAATCTCGTCCTAAACACCAGAAAGATAGAGTTCATTATGAGCTGTAGGAGAACCACAGGGGGTGACCACACCCCCATCTACAATCTACATCTACTGGGCTTAGCTGTCCTACTTAAGGTTCTTTGACATCCTCATCTCTGAGGACCTCTCCTGGACTCTCAGTTCCTCCACCCTAGTAAAGGCGGCGCAGCAGTGGCGATATTTCCTGAGGCGTCTGAAGAAAGCACACTTGTCGCCTCAGATCCTGGTCGACCTCGACTACTGCATCATGGAGAGCATCATTACCAACTGCATCTCAGTGTGGTACAGTGGTTGCACCACGTCAGACAGGAAGTACCATCAGTGGGGAATGAAAACTGCTCAGAACATCATTGGAAACCTGCTCCTGCCCCTCAGAGCCCTGAAGTTCACTGTCTGCAGAGAGCACGGGGATAGCCAAGAACACCTCATACTTGAATTATGGACTGTTTACCACCCCACCATCTGGTAAGCGCTACAGGAGCCTTCATTCCCTCACTGGCAGACTCAAGAACAACTTCTTTCTCACAACTAACCATGCTGAACTCTACAAGATGACTCCCCGTCATTCTGCCATACATCCCACCAACTTCCACGCCTGCCCCCTCAAGACAATAAACATGAATCTACTCTAATACTGTGACTACAAAGTTGAATCTGATCTAATCTAAAAACGTAAACATTTTTCATTCTAATATTTTTAAAGATCCTTGTCAATGAGAGTTCTTAGAATCACCTGAATTTTCCTCAAAAATTATTATGGTGCCCCCGTTTGCACCTCATAGACTGCAAACAGGTTATTGATAAGACATGACAACAAATTGAAAAGGCTAATCTGAGCTACAATCTTCTGCAGGTGCAGTCATGAAACATTGATTGTTGCAATGATGTTGCAAGTCAATTGTAAAGTTAATATTAACTCTTATAGTACTTTGCCCCAAATGGAAAACACTGCAGGTGCAGTCATGAAACAGCAATGATGTTGCAAGTCAATTGTAAAGGTAATATTAACTTTTATAGTACTTTGCCCCAAATGGAAAACACTGTGTGGTCCTTATTTCAGCATTCTCTGTTCTCTTGGCATTGAAACCAATCTTTCGATCAGTCATTAGGAACTCAACAGTTTATACTCTTTTTCTCTAACGTTTGCCCCCGAAATAAAGTGGCAGTGGTGCAGGAGGGTGGAGGTGTAGAAGTGGAGGGGGCTGTGGCCACAGTGGACATCAAAGCGGAGCAGCTGAACTTGAAACGAGGGGATGCTTTTGAGGGGACTTATTTGGGGCTGAATCCAATTGGAATGTCACTATACCGGGGACCCTGGTCTTTCGCTGGCTGGTACAGTTTAAACTATGTGACGGAGGAGCTGAAGGAACCTGAGGAGGAAAGGCTTGGTGTTGGCTGGTTTCTCCCTTCCATCTCTTGATGCGATATAAGACAATGATTAAAAAAAAAATTTTAAAAATAATAAAAAATAGTGATTAATGAGGGCAGGCAGTTCTGCATCTCAAAGTCATTGGGACCACCATTCTTTATTCATTTTATGGTCAATATCATTTTCATTTTCATTATGACTGGCTGCAACTGCTGGGGACCGGTGGCCATGGTGCTAGTGGCCAGCGTGAGTTCACCGACAGATATTTTGAAACCATAAAAATGAGTGATGTGAATGCTCCCAATTTACTATTGCAATACTGTAACTATAGGCATGCACTTTACCTACTTATTTATGTAGTCAACCACACAATATTAGGCTTATTATAAATACTCAATATTAAAATACTGCCCAGTATCTTTAAGAAATGATTCTGATGGCGGTAATACTTGGATTTACATTTTGGCCCAAAAATAAGCTGCAACTATATTAGTTCAGAGTACTGTTCTGCATTTATTCTATGGCCATTTTGCCATATGTGGGGAAAAGATCTCTAAAAACGAGTGGGCATCATTAAGCCTGGTTTTCTTTCGCCTCTAGACTTAAAACAAGGTTTTGTACACACCTTCACTTTGCTATTATAGTGATGTGTAGAGTGTTTTGCCTGAAAGGACATTGCCATTGTGGTTTACTGGTTTGAGATTTTTTTTTTTTTTACAAAATTTGCACTTTGAAACTTGAAATAACCCTCTCTCCCTCTGACTTCTTCCTCCTAGGTGAACCTGCCAAGGGCGGTGATAATTGCCATCCCCATGGTAACCGTGCTATACCTATTGGTCAACATGAGCTACCTGGCTGCCATGACACCTCGTGAAATGATGTCATCAAGTGCCGTGGCCGTCACTTGGGGGTGACACCAAATAAACAGATAGCATTACATTGCAGTTATTTAGCATTCACTCTTATCCCAAGCGACTTACAGCTGATTTATCTAAGATAGGGCCCATTCCCTCGAGAGCAATATGGGGTTCTGAGTCTTAGACAAGGACTCCACGACCAGACTGATTTTCAGTCGGCTCCAATGGGGCTTAATCCACCAAACTTAACTTTGGTCCATTTGAAACACCTTTACCACTAGAATGCAGGCTGCCCTTATACAGTCCCCTCTGAAAGTGTTGAAACAGTGAGTCTAATTCCTTTATTTTTGCTGAACACTGAAAACATTTGGGTTTGACATCAAAAGATGAATATGAGACAAGAGATCAGTATTACGGCTTCTATTTCCAGGTATTTACATCTAGATCTGTTAAAAAACTTAGATATTTTTGTTTAAACCCACCCATTTTTCAAGTTAGCAAAATTATTGGAACATGTGACTGACAGGTGTTTTTTGTTGCCCAGGTCTGTCCTATTACATTGATTATTCACACAATAAATAGCACTGAATGTCTACTCTCAGTTTCAGCTTTGAGTTTTGCCTGAGCAGGCGGCACTCATGGTTAAAGTGAAACCAACATGAAGAACAAAGAGCTGTCTAAGGGAGAAAAACAAGCAATTTTGAAGCTGAGAGAAGTTGAAAAATCGGAGCCATTGCACAAACATCGGCCATAAGCAGTACAACCATTGGGAATGTCCTGACGAAGAAAGAAACCACTGGTGTACTGAGCAGCAGATGTTGAACCAGTAGACCAAGGAAAACATCAGCAGTTGATGACAGAAACATTGTGAGAACTGTAAGGGAAAACCCTAAAACTACTTTCAGTGGCATCATCAACAACCTCCAGGGGGCAGGAGTGAAGGTATCAAAATCCACCGTTCACAGAAGACTTTGGGAACTAAAGTACAGAGGCTACATCAGAAGATTCAAACCACTCATTAGCAATAAAAATAGGAAGGCCAGATTGGAATTTGCCATAAAGTACAGAGACTTGGCTCAAAAGTGCTGAGACAACGTTTTATGGGCTGATGAGACAAAGATTAACCTTGACTGATGCTGTTCACTGTTCACTCTGTAACCAGAGTGATGGAAAGGCTAGCGTGTGGAGAAAGAAAGGATCTTCTCATGATCTCAAATACACAAGCTCATCTGTGAAACACAGTGGAGCTAATGCGTAACACTCCTGGTGCATAGGGATGTAATAAGGACACCATGAGAATGAATAAGAGTGGAGTGATTAGGACGTGAAATTTATTAAGTAAAAGTGCGGAAAAACAGAGAAAGTAAAACTTAACAGGGAATATAACTAAAGAGCCAAACGGGAGTGTTGTCTAAAATAAAAGGAGTTACACTGTAAGGCTACCTGCCTGTGAAGGGGAGAATTAAGGTATAATTGTGGGAATGATGATTAACTAATAGATACCAGGTGTAATCCGAGAGAGCAGGGGGATAATTGAATAATTAAGAGAAGACAGGCAGCCAGTGAAAAATAGGAATGCCCAGGAGGAGGAGCATTGCAGTACCCCGCCCCCAATGCACGGCTCCAGCCGTGCAAAGGTAGCCAGGCCGGTGACACACTGGGGAGCTGGGGGCCAAAAGCGCTGGACAGCCGAGGTCAGAGGTGTGCTGGGCAGCTGGGACCAGTGATACGTTGAAGGAGCCGGGGGCCTGAAAGCACTGGAGAGCCGAGGAAGTTGTTTGCTTGGCAGTTGGGGCCAGTGATGTGCCTGAAGAAGCTGGGGGTCCAAGGGGTGCAGGAGCAGTGGCGTTTAGGGAATGCCCTTTTACGGCTCTCACTGGAGCAGGGGCGACAAAAGAAACAAGCCGCAAGAGCCACAGGGGAAGCAGGCCGCTGGAGGGATCAAAGGCAGGAGCAGGGCATCTGGGAAAGGCCCCTTACCTCCTGTGCTGGTACACTGTAGCACTGGAGTGAGGTACAGCGCACATATGCAGACTAATCACGCCTGCTGTTCACAGGGAACACCTTACTCCTGGGCTGGGGACTTCCAGGGCCAACTGCGTATTGTCCTTACTGGGTCCTTATGGTGAGGTAGCCTTCTGTAATGCTCCTGGTGCCTAGAGATGTAATAAGGGCACCAAAAGAGTGAATAAGAGTGGAGGACCCAAGTGCTACAGACTTGGAATTTATTAAATGAACAAAGTGCACAAGAAAACAGAAAGTAAAACTTCCCCTGCATTGATCATGTCCCCACTCCGGTTGTGGTTTAGTTGGCTTGATGATGTCCTTGTTGTGTAGTGAGACTCTTGGGACATAACAGTGGCATAGCCAGCGGGTGTGCCAAAACATGTCCCTTTATGACAGCAATTAGTCCTGGCTAGTTCTCAATCATTTTCCTTTATTGACGCGTTTTCCAATTATCGTAATTGGCAACTGAAGACACGGTTTCTCTCCATATGCGATCTAACAGTGATTAAATCATGGGCTAAATTCAGTACAGTGGCGGAACCAGAACTGATAATTGGGGTGTACAAAACATCCGTTTAAAACAATTATTAGTCCTGACTCCTGACATGTTCTCAGTCGTTTTCATGATTAACAAAAGGGTCACTCCGAGAGCACTCCACACTTAACAGGTGCTGCTTGTTCTCCCCTGATTAGGTAAGACGACAATCATTCATCTGGACGTGTATTTGCTGTATCTAAATCAATGTTATTCAAAATTGCATATCTGCGCAAATAGCTTGAGCCGCGTGCTTTTTACAGCCTATTTAACTTGCCGAGTGCCACTTTTTTTTTAATCAACCCACGCAATACCGAGAGTGAAAGGCAATATTTTCATTGGAATGCGGACCAGTTCAATCAACTGGCCAATTAATAAGTTAATTTTTTTTTTGAACTGAATTTAGCCCATGATTTCATCGCTGTTAGATCGCATATGGAGAGAAACCGTATCTTCAGTTGCCAATTACGATAAGTGGAAAACGCGTCAATAAAGGAAAATGATTGAGAATTGACTAATTGCTGTCATAAAGGGACGTGTTTTGGCACACCCGCTGGCTACGCCACTGGGACATAATAATTAATACTGCTAAATAATTTGCGCGTATTATTATTTTAGAGTAAACAATGCCAATGCAGTTTTCTAATGTTGGTAAACTGAAGCTTAGACGCTGTTTGTTTTGAATTGGTCTGCCAGGAATGGCACACTCTTTTCCCATTAGTTGATAGGAACATGATTTGCTTTAGATGATTGGTCAGGAATGTCCTGCTCTTTTCTCATTGCTTGACAGAATAAAAGTTTTGGTTTGAATTGGTTGGTTAGGAATGTCTTACTCATTTCTCATTGGTTGTCAGTTTAGGTTTGATTTGCGTTAGTTTGTCGAGGGTGGCTCACTCTATTCGTATTGGTTGACAGGAACAAGGTCCTGGGGAGCTGGGGTTGGATCATGTCCATCACGGCTGCACTATCAGCCTTTGGATCTCTGAATGGCACGTTCTTCATTTCAGGACGCATTGCCTTTGTGGCAGCTAGGGAGGGGCACATGGTGAGACTTCACATCTGCTACAGATACCTGCTGTACTCCACTACCCTAGGGGTGAAGCAGACCAAGTGGGAATCAGGGAACTTAGCAGTCTTCCAAAAATTTCCATAATTAATTTTTCACATTGGGCCAGGTAGGGTTGGATAGCTTTCTTCATCCAGTTAATGAAATCGTCATTTAAAAACTGCATAAATTGTGATTACTCTGGTCATCTTTGTCTGATAGTAAAATTAGTTTGATGATCGGAAACATTCAAGCGTGACAAATATGCAAAAATATAAGACATCGGGAAGGGGGCAAATACTGTACCAGACAGAAGGTGAGAAGATCCCTGCTGTCGTAGCAGTACTCAACCTGCATTGTTCCTGCCAGACATTCAGCTGTATAAAGACATTAAATGATTTAAAATGTTAATCGCCGTGAGGTGCCATGGATATGAGCTCTGAACAAATGCAGAAAATGTGCTTTGACTGAGGTGAGTAAGAGTCAGGGGTGTAAGGTCCATGGGGTCAGTCAGGTGATTTCTTTGATTTTAGAAAATGTGTGTTTTCATTTGTATGGACAGTATTGAGGCAAATAGAGAAAGTAGGAGAGGGAATGATATGCGACAGGTCATTGGACAGATTCAAGCCATCGACATTGCAGAAGACGTCTCTGAATTTACTTTCTGACCTCTGAACCTTCTATCTGAGAGATGAGCTAAAGGCTGGAGATTGAGTTTTGCCCCTTCTGAAAGCTCTTGTATTCTCTCTCTCCTGTTCCTCCTCTGCTACTGTTTCACTGTCGGACTGTGACTCTCTCCCAATTCAGCCCAACATCCTGGCGATGGCGCACGTGCGAAGGCTGACGCCATTCCCCTCACTTATAATCACGATTATTTCCTCATTGGTGGTGCTCAGTCTCGGAGACTTCCAGAGCATTGTCAACTACTTCAGGTACACACACCGCCCTCTGGTGGATACTGCTCGTGCAACACTTTTTTTCATTTGTCTTATTTTACAGATTTCCTACTTCACAGTCATTTAGCTCACACTTTTAAACAAAAGCAACTTACATTAGATGAGACAAAGCAGAAGCCAGTCCAATACCCCTGGAGCAATGGGGGGTTAAGAGCCTTGTTCAAGGGTCCGACTGCTGCACTGATCTTATTGAACCCCGCAAGGCTATAATTTGCCCCCTTCTCCTCGATATGGAATTCCTGACTGTTTTTGTGTAACTCCTTTATACAGATGGTAAATCAAGCCAATCTTTGCCTATGTGTGCATGACCCCTATTTAAGATTTTGTTACTCGGGATTTGAGTCTCACTAAGTCCGCTTATTTTCGTTTATTTTCATAATTTTGGGACAAAAAAGTACTGCAAATACAAAGAAAATTCAGGAAAATTCAACATTTATGTTTTTCACAATGAAATTCTGGGAAACTGAAAATGGCTTGTAGGCAAAACAGTGCATTTCTAGGATCACAAACTCATTTACCAGAAGTTTCTTACATCTAAGGGTGATACGTGGAAAAACTGATAATCTGATTATCCCCCCAACCTCACCCAACAGCTAAAAATTGAGTGATTATTGCTTTGGTGTGAATTAGAAATATTACAATGTTTTACCTACCAAGCAACTGTTTTGAAGCATGGTAAAAACTTTTCCATGAAATGCAAATAGATCATAAAATTTTAATCTTTTTTGACCATTAAAATGAGGGGGCTTCTGAAGTATCTCCCCATTCAGTCTCCAAACTAAAAAGAAATCTAACTGTAAGTGCAATGTTCATTAAAAGTGCATCAAATCATCCATTACCATGAAAAGTGATGCCAAAAATAAGAAATAATGCAAACTCACCCCCATGGGCTCTCAGTTTGTAATACCAGCTCATGAAATAATTAATTGTTGAACGGTATGCTATCCTCCAAAGTACAATATCATTAATTGCACTGGAATTGGATGATATTTTATGAATGCTGCTTTTTCCGATGAATCCACAAAAAAATAACGTTCTTGTTACATATCACACAAGTAAACTAGCATTGCAATGGTGATACACCTGTGACCCGCCTTGTGTTTGCAACGTGGTAATAAAGCGAATCTAGAATAGGGTTGGGCAATTGGACAAATATATCGACGATTGGAAGAGTCCATTACCGGTTGTTTTTTTTTTTCGGTGGGGGGGCATTTTTGTCATTTTATTTTTGCTCATTTGATGGTCAGCCTCCTCAAAAATTCAGTTCAGTAAATAATTCACCTGGAAAGTGCAATTCAAAGCTTGCACGAACAGGAACAGGTTGGAGTTTAGCCATGTTGTGCACATTCTTGTTGCCCTCATTTCCGAGGAGTCACACTAAACAGGGCAGTGACTAATTGAAAATGATATCAAAGTGATTTATTTTGTTTAATTGAAAAGGAGTCGCCAAAAGACTGTAATGTCAAAGCAAAATTACATTTTCACATGCAAGACCTCTGATTTCAGAGGATAAAGGTAAATTTACTCAAACAGATCAAATATTTGGTTCGCAATAATCATACAACAATCGAGCATAGTAATAATAATAATAATAATAATAATAATAATATGGTCTATGCTGATGTTGCCGAGCCTATTGCTTAAAGAACTATGATCAAAGAAAACAAATGAAAAGTAAAATAATTGCAGTTTTGGCCGCAGCGAAAAAAGAGGCCCTTATGCAGTTTTACAATCACAAATATAATTTCTATTCACAGTTTTCAGCGGCATGACTGCAGCATACTCCATGGAGGGTAAAACATCATTCCATTGTAGCAGTTAATATGAGACATTCCGAAAAGCTGCCGCGCAAGCCTGTGATTTTTTCATTTATTTCCACCTATGGATATTTATGTTCTCCCTCTGTTTAAAGGAGGTAACCCTGCAGACCTCAACAATTACAGGCCCATCTCCAAATGATCAGTTCTTGCTAAGGTTCTTGAATCGCTTGTGAGTGAACAACTAAAAGAATTCTTATCTAAAAATAATATCTTATCCGATCATCAATCAGGTTTCAGGAAAGGCCACAGTACAACGATAGCAGCCCTAAAAGTAATAAACGATTTTATTGAGTCCATAGACAAGAAGCAGCACTGTGCAGCGCTTTTTATTGATCTTTCTAAGGCTTTTGACACGGTGGATCACACAATACTGAAGGAAAGACTCATCAGTGTAGGAATGTCTGAATGTACTGTAGGATGGTTTGAAAATTATTTATCAGACAGATCGCTGTGTGTACAGATAAAGGTATCACTTCCAGCCACCTCAGTGTAAAAAGGGGTGTTCCTCAAGGATCGATCTTGGGACCTCTTCTATTTATTTTATACATCAACTGCCTAGATCAAAGTTTACTAAATGCTAAATTCCATTTTTATGCTGATGGTACAGTAATGTATTGCGCTGCACCCACACCTAACCAGGCACTCTGTCAGATGCAACAAGCCTTTAATACCATCCAGCATACTTTGTGTGATTTAAAACATGTTTTGAATGCCAACAAAACAAAACTCATGATGTTCTCAAATGCAAAATTAAAGCTCCAGAATCTCCCGCCTATCGTCACTATACAGGGTGATGAGATTGATCAGTATCTCAATATAAATATCTAGGATTCCTAATTGATGATTCTCTCTCCTTTGCACCTCACATTCAGCAGCTGGTGAGAAAACTGAAATTAAAACTGGGTTTTTTCTTTAGAATTAAATCATGTCTTTCCTTTGAGGCCAAAAAGAAAAAAAGCATTTAAATATGCTGCTCCTTCTGCTTGGAATCTGCTACAAAATCATTTGAATCTGAAGAAACTGGTTTCTTTAAATGAATTCAAGCATATGTTGAACTCATTTGAGGCAGATTTGTCTGTTTGTAAATGTTTTAATTGACTGTACTGTCCTTGTTTGGCCTGCATTGACTGTGGCAACTAAATTTTTTGAGGTCTTTGTTTTTATAGGAATTTTATAAGCTGTTAATGTCTAAGATTGTTTTATGTCTAATGCCTAGGATATTTTATACGTATATTTATTATTTGTACAGTGAGTGTGTATGTGTGTAACTTTTGCTGACCTGAGCTGCTGCCTATCTTGACCAGGACACTCTCGAAAAAGAGATTTTAAATCACAAGAGTTTTTTTATTCCTGGTTAAATAAAGGTTAATAATAATACTAATTTAGAGTACCTCTTTAAAGAAGAACACCATGCCAAAAAAAAAAAAACCAGATCATAGGCATTTGCGATCCATGTACTGTGTCCGCTGTAGTAAGCCCTTTTCATTCATTAAACAGCTTGCCAACTCCCTAATGTTACCTGAGAATTTAGGCAATTCTGAAGGCAAAAGGGAGTGTAACCCAGTAATAGCAAGGCGTACCTAATGCACTGGCCGGTGAGTGTAGATGGGTAAATAATGGCATTTGGGAGGTGAAGGAAGATAGAAAAAAGTTCATTGTCAAAGCAAAGGTGACTGGTATTTTCTTTCTTGGAAGGGATTCTGTAACCTATAGAGCACAACCCAGGCTTTCCTCTTTGTAGGTCTCTGCATCCAGCTGAACAACAACTAACCCACATTTTGGCAGAGCAGTATGGTTAAAATGACTGGAGGGAAGCTTAGGAGTCTCTCTTTTGTCCACCAGATGGGTGTCTCATGTTGCCCATTATGCTGTGATGACGCGTGAAAATAATGAATTATTGCTTAAATAAATATGAACTAAAAACAATGGAAAATAAAGTGCAAAAATCATGCAACAATCACACCCAAAAAAGCAAGTATGGCAAATTGCTTAATTTAGATCTTATGACTTCCCGGCTGTGTTGAGATTAAAACAAATATAACCCCAACTATAGGATTTTGAATTTATTTTGCAACAAGCTCTTGCATGATTGCATTCACTCACCATGGCGTGGGGGAGTGAGGACTCCCTCGCCTCCTGTGGACACCACACACACGTACAAACCATAATTCCAATGAAGTTGGGGCATCGTGTATAACGTGAATAAAAACAGAATTCAATGATTTGCAAATCTCATAAACCCACATTTTATTCACAATAGAACATAGACAACATATCAGATGTTCAAAGTGAGACATTTTACCATTTCATGAGAAATATTAGCTCATTTTGAATTTGATGGCTGCAACACGTCTCAAAAAAGTTGTGACAGGGCCATGTATACCATTGTGTAGCACCCTCTCGTTTAACAACAGTCTGTAAACGTCTGGGAAGTGATGAGACCAATTGCTGGAGTTTTGGAAGAAGGATATTGTCCCACTCTTGTCAGATGTATGATTCTAGTTGCTCAACAGTCCTGGGTCTTCTAAGCCAGATTTTTTGTTTTATGATGCGCCAAATGTCTCCTACTGGTGAAAGGTCTGGACTGCAGGCAGACCATTTCATCACCCGGACTCTTCTACAGCGAAGCCATGCTGTTGTGATGGATGCAGTATGTGGGTTAGCATTGTCTTGCAGAAATATGCAAGGCCTTCCCTGAAAGAGACATTGTTGTAAACCTCTATATACTTTTCAGCATTGATAATGCCTTTCCAGATGTGTAAGCTGCCCACACCATAGGCACTAATGCAACCCCTTACCATCAGAGATGTAGGCTTTTGAACTGAGCGCTGATAACAAGCTGGATGGTCCCTCTCCTCTTTAGTCCGCTATACACGGCATCCAAAAAGAATTTCAAATTTTGATTAATCTGACCACAGAACAGTTTTCCATTTTGCCTCAGTCCCTTTTTAATGAGCTTTGGCCCAGAGAAGACAGCGGCATTTCTGGATTGTGTTCACATATGGCTTCTTCTTTGCATGACGCAGCTTTTACTTGCATTTGTGGATTGCATGGCAAACTGTGCTCACAGACAATGATTTCTTAAAGTGTTCTTGAGTCCTTGCTATGAATTCCAGTGCAGAATTATGCCTGTTTTTAATGCAGTACCGCCTGAGGGCCTGAAGATCACGAGCATCCAATATTGACCTTCGGCCTTGCCCCTTGCGCACAGAGAAATCTCTTGATTCTCTCAATCTTTTGATGATATTATGTACTGTAGATGTAAGGATATTCAAAATCTTCGCAATTTTACATTGAGGAACATTTTTCTGAAATTGTTCCACAATTTTCGACTCCGTGTATAAAACCCTAGTCACACTAGAGGCGGAATGAGCTGGAATTCCGTCGGAATGAAAATTCTTTGTATATTCCTGGATATTCGAAGTGCATTCTAAAAATTCTGACTGCATTCTGAGTGCATTCCAAATATTCGGGCCCATTCTTGTGGCCGGCCCGAATGTTTTGCTCATGCTCAAAACTTTCCAGATGCATTCGAAGTGGAGAAATATCGAGTGGCATTCGAAGTGTGTTCTAACTGCATTCTGACTGCATTATAAATATTCTTATGGCATTCCAACAGCATTCAAAACATTCTGATTGCATTCGAGGGAGAATCGAAACAGCAAGCCACGTCAAATCCTGCCAGAATGCGTCTCGAATGAGCCAGAATGCACCTCAAATGCATCTTGATTGCTGCCGGAATCTATTTTGATATTAAAACAATTCACCTTAAAAAAAATCCCTTAAAAATAAGGATTGGTCATGACCTGTTTTCAATCGTTCATTTAAATTACCATTACAGAAACTCTGAAAACTCTCAGTATTATCAGGTGTGGCCAGTTTTCATTAATAACGCATACCTGTTAACTCTCACGCATTCGGCGTCAGTTTTAGTGGCATATTTACGTTCCCCTGCTGTAGTCAGCAATTACTCAATCAACGCATATGGGACACTGGTGTTACATTCTAAGTACATTCTGAGTATTCGAGCTGCATTCTGTTTGAATTCTTGGACGTTCCAACCATATTCGCCGGCCATTCCGAGAGCGTTCTGACTGCATTCTAGGTGAATTCGTACAGCATTCGAGGCACCTTCCAACCAGACTTCGGGTGGCATCAGGCAGCAATTGAACCGCACTCGTACGGCATTCGAAGTGTATTCTAAATATTCTGACTGCATACTAACGGCATACTAAATATTCCTTCTGTGTTCCAACTACATTCAAGCTGCATTCGAAAGCTAATACACCCAGAATGTGCAAGAATCATTTGAGGCAGGCTCGAACTGCATTCTAAGTATTCGAAAGGCATTCTTTCAGAGCTTTAAGAATTTTGGTCAATTTGAAATTCCGATGTTGCGGATGTTCTTCATTCCGGCTGGTTCTGCTTGATTCCTTCTGAGTTTGAATAAGTCTGACGGGGGCATTACAGATTGGTGAAATCTCTGCCCATCTTCACTTCTGAGAGACTGTGCTTCTGAAATGCTCTTTTTGTACCCAGTCATGTTACTGACCTGTTGCCAATTTAACCTAATGCTCCTCCAGCTGTTTTTTTTATTAGTATCTTTAACTTTTCCAGCCTTTTGTTGCACCTGTCCCAACTTTTTTGAGATGTGTTGCTGCCATCAAATTTCAAAATGAGCTAATATTTTTCATGAAATGGTAAAATGTCTCACTTTCAACATCAGATATGTTGTCTATGTTCTATTGTGAATAAAAAGTGGGTTTATGAGATTTGCAAATGATTGCATTCTGTTTTTATTCACGTTTTACACAATGTCCCAACTGCATTGGAATTGGGGTTTGTACACCTGCACGAATATATTGGCAGTTGCCGGTTGTTGAGTTGATGGTGGCCAGTTGGAAAATTTCTGCATATCGCCCAGGATACTTACAGTATATATTCCAGAGTAATTTACAAGTTGTCCTTTGTCATTGTAGAGAACGCACCAATTTGAACAATGCGGCACAATGCAAAGAATTTTAATTTAACTACCAGTAAAACATACCATTTGCCTCAGTAGTATACGTCTTATAAAGGCTTTATTTTTACACCTGAAAAAGTTTCAAAACTAAAAAAAGGAAAATTTAACCACAAATAAATGGTGCAATGGCAATGAGATAATAGAATCTTGCCTAAACCCTCTCTTCTGCATTCTATTATCTGCACAATAGTGAGTTGCAAAAAAACACACGAAGCTATTTCTCTTTATGCGTTGGATTATAATCCCTCAGGAACAAGATTCTAATTAAAGCAATGCACCATTTGAAATAGCTATAACTCTTATCAGAGACATGAGAAAGATTTAATGTGACAAAAAGTGCAAAGAGAAAGAATTTTTGGAATCGACTCTGCTTTCTATTTTATGCATTTTTTCTGGAGGGCTCACAAATGATGGAAAAAATTAATAGTGAATTTTGAAAGGTATCTCTCTTCATGTAAGAAATGGCAACATTGTGCATTTATATTGATATGAAATTGGACAGTTTGATAGTAGACTGACAATGCAGGAATTTATCTTGTATATTTTGTTATTCATTGTATATAATGAAATATTCCCTCATTGCTTCTGTAGCCAGATATACTAGGCTGGTAGCTGATCAGGTTAAATGGGGTGATATGATTCATGCAATGTCTATTCCACCGTTTCAGACTTAAGAACTCCCATCTTTTGGAAAGTTCTAGGGCACCAATGCCTCATGAATACTGCACATACAGTTACGTATTCTAGGTGCAAATACAATTATTGCATCATTTGATTCCACTACACACATTTCATTGTATTGGTATGACACGTCTCTGGTGGTGGTATTATTGACAAGTTTAAACATCAAATCGTCAAATGCACAAATATCACTATAGTGCCCTAACCATCAATTAAAAGTCATCATGATGTAAAGACATTGACAACATGGTGGCAGTTTATTTTCTGTCATAAAGAAATACACCGTGTCCCAAAAGTTCATGCACCACAGAAAAAGTCAACTCAGATTGTGAATATTCAACAGAATGTATTTATTCAAAAGCCAGCGAATCTCCCCTGCATTAATCCCCCCTTAATTACTGCCCTCAGCCTGCGGGGCATAGAATGCACTAAGTTGTTTAGAACGGAAGGCTCAAAGTTGCCCCACTCCCGCACAGGCCTCGCATTGAGCTGCTTCATGGTGGTAGGGGGTGGGCTGTGGAAGACCCGACTGCTCAGGATACCCCAGGAGTTCTCAATTGGGTTGAGGTCCGGGGAGTTGGGTGGCCATTCCTCTGTGCAGAAAGCCAGGAAGCTGCTCAGAACACCACTGCTGAGTTGAACGAGCAGTATGTGTGGGGACAACATCTTGCGCAAAGACCATTTCCGCACGCCTGTTGAACATCTTCCTAGCAGTGACGGGGCCCAATTTCTTTTTTCTGGTGAGTATGGGAAGTAGCACTGGCTGGAGAATGTTCTTGACATAATACTCAGCATTGATGGTGGTGCCCTGGGGTACAACATGCAACTCCAGCAGCCCTGAAGATGACATCGCCCCCCAGACCATGCTATGGGCGCTGAACTTGACTTGTTCTGAAGGTGGCACTTTCTTTCGATCGTCGGTGTAGATGCGGTCGTTTTGGCTGTTGGGAGTCGGAAATAAGCAGAGTGGGCACTCATCAGAGAAAACCCAGTTTTCCCAGTGTCTTGGGGTCATTGTGGCATACTTCTTTGTAAAAGCCAGCCGCTTCTCCTTTTGCAGTTTGGTAAGGCGAGGAATCCGATGTCTTCTGTATGCTCTCAGACCCAGTTTCTCAGTCAGAAAATGATGGATGGTACTCTTAGAGACTGCTTCCGCAAGATTCTTCAGTCTTCAACTGAGTCTGCGGCAGGATTGGTGTCTCTTTCCCTCGGCCTTTCGGATGAGGTCCTTGGCCCTGGAACTCAGGACTGAGGGGCGACCTGCACGAGGCTCGTCTTCAAGGGATTCACAACTCTGGTGTCTCTGCCACCACTTCTTCATCCATCGTATGCCTCTGCCAAGGTCCTGAGCTCCTGCCTGCAAGTTTTCCCTGCCCTGCGCAAGGCAATGGCTTGAGCACGGACCTGAGGCTCTGAAAGAGCAGCCTTTCCAAGTTTTTGTTTGGCCTTCGTGGCAGCACTACCAAAAAGGTTCTCTCAGTGACAGTTCTCTCTCGTTTCCTTGGTCAACCAAGAAATGTATAGGCCTCTCGCAAACAGATGAACTAAGTAAACAACCTCACAACACCTGGCTGACCAGGTGCAACCCATTTTGGAGACAGACATGTTGCCCATTGGGGTGTATGAACTTTTGGGACACGGTGTATACAAAGTAATAAACAAAGGATTTTACAGAGATTGAATTTATGTGTATCTCCTCTGAACAACATCAAGGAAAAATATCCAAGTGTATTAATGAGTCTATACATACAAATGCAATCTCTGTAATATACTTACTTAATTCCAAATGGAATTTCAATGAAAAAATATTTATACATAAATAGTAATAGTATTACTCTAAAAGTGCAATGCAACTGTAAAGTTACTAATTACTGCAAGTTTTGAAATTCAGCCCTTCAGGATGCTCTTTGCTTTTTTTAACAATATCAATTTTATCTTTTTTACATAATCTGGAACATTCTGCTGTTTTGGGGCATGGTGACTTGCATAAAGAAGGTAGAAATTAACTTTTTGCACTTTCTCAATGTGTCTGCGGGGGTTCTCCCCAGACACTCCAGTTGCCTCCCACAGTCCAAAGACATGCATGAAGGGGCCTTAAAGAAACCTTGCATGCTCATTGAAGGACAGTATAAATATTTAAACCGTGTGTTCTGTTAAATTTTTGGTCGCAAATGTGTAAGAGAGAGGCGCATAGCAGGTGTACTCAGCAGAAATGTGTTCTTTTTTCACATATTCCATACAGAGAATAAGCTAATGTTGTGAAGTATTCTTCACGTTTTGGACACATGGTGTGTGTTAATAGAATGCCTGTGTTTGGACGCCTGAATGCCATCCTCAAATTCTGCAATTAAAATCTCTTTCAAGATGAGTGTGCCATAACATTGCAGACATGCAATCTGCATGTCCATCTACACTGAACAAAAATATAAACGCCCCATGTCAAATTTTTGAGTTTTTATTAACAAAAAACTGGAACCGGGATTCGTCTGTGAATAGCACTCTTCTCCAGCGTGCCAAGGGCAATCGAACGTGTGTGTTTGCCCATGCCAGTCGGTTCTGACGCCGGACAGCGGTGAGATCCAGATCACAGTGACGATGCCGAGCGTGCAAGTTGGCTTCTCGCAGGCGGTTACAGACTGTCTGTGATGTAATGCGTCTGTTGTGCAGACCAACGGTCTCATCCGCTTTGCGTGTCGCTGATCTGAGCCAATCCCGCAGGTGGACGAGCCGGATGTAGCGATCTTGTGCTGGTGTGGTCACACGTGGCCGACGTGGATGAGGTCGATTTGCAGTACTGCCCGTCTGTCAGAAATGAACTCTCAAACGGCCTATCGTCCGAAAGTTAACATTCAGCTGCTGGCGACTGCTCTGGTGGACATCCCTGCATCCAGCATGCCAATGGCACGTTCCCGCGTGACCTGAGACATCTGAGGCATGATGACTTTTGACAAAATTTGACATTTTGCGGTGGCCTTTCATTGTCCCCAGTATAAGGAGTGTCTGGGTACTGCTCATTCTGTCTGATCACCGTCTGGAAATGCCACACCCATGTACTGAGTGAAATCACTGCATCACTGAGCAAATGCTCACAGACAGAGAGATGGATTAAAAAATGATATACAAATCAAGAGAAATATCCCTATTATACAAGTAAAAGTCAGCATATGCTCACTTAAAGTTGTTCACTCCATGTGGCACCAATATTTGACATGCGGCATTTATAATTTTGTTCAGTGTATTTTGGTGTCCTTTAATAAATGTACTTGCATAGTGATAGAAGTGTTTTTTTACTTGAGTTCAGTTTACATGTGAAAATAAGAACATTGTAAGCTAATTGTAAAAATAACAGCTGAGTATTCATTCAGACCTGAGAATTCTCTATTGAAGGCTTATTCCGTTGTACATGATGCATTTTCACTGAGCTGAGAGCCATTGCATTGCAGTGACATTGCATTAAACTACAGATATTGTGGTTAGCTGTTAAAGTTAAATGTGTATACTGAGGACGTGTAACAGGGGGCCTTTCCATCTTCTAACGGTGAAGTGTAGAACAACAATGTACCAACCTTGGTTGGGATGACCTGTAGCCTAACAGCTAATAAGGGCTTTTCCACTAGCACCAACTCGGCTCTACTCGACTCGACTCTACTCGGTTGTTAGGGTTTTCCTTTAGGTGATACTACCTGGTACCAGGTACTTTTTTAGTACCTACTAGGCCTACAAGCGAGCTGAGTTGAGCCTAAAATGTGACGTCAACAGATTGCAGGCCACTGATTGGCCAGGGAGTGATGCTTGCTATGATGACCCCACCTACGTTGAGGTAGTACTCAATTGTAATGGAAAATGACCAAAACCGAGTAAAGGGGAGTAGTGCTAAAACTGTGAAATGGAAAAGCGGCATTTGGTGCTTCACAAGGCATGCAGGTTGATGGTTGAAGTAGAAGTGTGGTCACAGTAAGATCTGGACAGCAGTTAGGCCCTTGAGAAACACCCTTTAGCCCACAATGCACCCGGGGTTATCGGCCCCTGCACCGTCTAATCAATTGTTGCTTTGGAATAAAAACATCAGCTGAATAATATGCAGTTCGCAAGAGTGGGGTAAGGAATGACAGGTGATGCCACAGGACATCATGCTGCTTTATGAAAATGTTAACCCTTTAACTGAATTTGCAGTTTCACTGCTTGGTTCATCAATGGAGTCACAATTTCTGGGCTTCTCTACCTAAAAATCAAGAAACCGGAACTTCACAGACCATACAAGGTGAGAACAGAGCTGAAACGCTCAGTCCGCATGGAATCAATCTGTACGTCTTCATGGACAACAATATTTATACAACTGACCTTATTAAATATAAGAAAATATTTTTATTTAGGTGTTTACGCGAATTGCTTGCATAATATTTCAGTCACATTCCCATTTATGTGTTATAGAATACAGTCGGATTCATGATTCTGGGCACGCATGTCCACATTACATCCCTAACTTCATTCCTCTCGCTTTCCCTCTGCAATTTGACTGAAATGTAAAATTTCTTGCTGCTGTATAACCGTTTGAGTCTGTGCTTAACAATTTTGCTAATGCTTCAAATTCATGTCGTTATTTCACTGATCCTCGAAACCGTCAAATCCGACACCCACAAGACAAAGGTCGATGACCGAGCATGTCGTTAATTATAACTATGTGTTATATGTGGCATCCCAGATAGCAAGCACCTCCGCTCCGGATCTGCCCTGGCTCTGTGCCGACGCCAGCTGATCCGGCTCAGAGCCGGGGGAGATCCGGAGCGGAGGTGCTTGCTATCTGAGGAAAGTAGCTGGTTTTTAGTATCTTCCACCTGTACAGAGAATTTGTTCTGACAAACGCATGTTCGCAGCAAACATGAGACGTCTGCCCAACATGCAGATCATGTCTATATTGCGTTGGTCGGTCCAGGACCATATCGATATGTCTACATGACGTACAAATAAGGTTCAAGATTTAGACATCTAAATATGACCCCTTTTAGACATAGATATTGTCGTGTTGTGCGCCAAGAATTCATCCCAGCAAACATGAGACATCTGCCCGGCGTGCAGATCATGTCGGAAATTTGTGAGAGTCACTCCATGCACTCTCTCCAATTCTTGCCTATTAATTGTTTGCTCTTGTGTCAGACCTTTTTTCAGAGAGGCCATTTTTGTCATGCAGCCAGCACAGGTGTTATAATTATGGTCTCATTCCATTTTGGTGTTTCGGGGCCATATGGCCCTTGTGTTGTGATTGCTGTCTAAGTGGAATGATTGTAACAAACCTATATGCAATGGAACTATAATCACTTTTATTAGCCTAATAACATCTGTGCTTGCCCAGCTTTGACATGTTAAATGGCAACTGTGAATGGGATCTATTTCTTGCACCTGTCTTCCACGCCAATAGACGTCCAAAAAAATACCTTATTTTGAGGTCCAAATATAGAACCACATATCTGTGGTCTAATCTGAGTTAACACTTTAGAGTGTTTTTTATTTTGAAGTGTATAAATGTTGAGCTACAGGAACTGGTGGGTTCTTTATCATGTAGGGACGGGACTATAGAGATGTTCATGAAGTTAAACAGCGATAAAGACTGTTGAATGTGACTCTTACAAAAAAATCTTTGCACCGGGGCCAATCACAATTATGTTACGCTACTGCGTATAAATCTTGAACCTTATGTGCACGTTGGAGACATATCGATATGGTCCTGGATCGACCAACGCAATATAGACATGAATGGCATGTTGGGCAATACTTGGGGAATCTAAGGCTGCGTTCGGAAAGCACATTTGTCCACTTGCTCACTCACTCTCTATGGCCCAGTCCCAATTCTCGCACTTCTGCCCTTGTGCCCCTCATCTGCCATTCACGCTAAGGGGTGCAAGAGCGTAGGGCGTCCCAGTTCCCTAGTGTTGTTCACCAGGGGTGCCATCTTGCACCCTTAATGCACCCCTCCCCCAAGTGGGCATCAGACCACACTTCGCTGAAGGCAGTTACTCAAAATTCCTGCCGTGTCTTAACGTTTCCAACCGCTAGCCAATGGGGAGGCAAAGTGGCTGTTACCGCGGAAATCTGAAGCCGGGACGATCGGAAGCCGACGCGATGTAGAGAAAATGTCTTTTGAAGTGTAAGTGTTAATTATTATTATTTTTTTTTTACCATAAATTGACATTTTATATCATAGCGGTCCGTCGGAGCCCTCAGAAAAAATTGGTAAAACCGACGACAGCCCAATTCATTTTCGATAGCACTGTTATACATCGCACCACAAATTATGAAGCGTTTTCTTCCGCACATCAATGAAGACATAAAATATCAAATTGTCTTTATAATTTCTGTGCTTCTGTAGCTCGTTAAACAGCACAGATTTGCATTTGTTTGCGGGGCTCATTAAGCATTAATCCACGAGAATCATTTCTATATTCTGGATGTAGTCACGGCAAAAGCGCGTTATTAGGCACGATGCGCAGCGCAGTGACAATTTTAAGGATGGCGAAAATAAATGCTGCTAAGTAAGCAAAAGTTTTGGATTTTTGCATTTAAATTTTTTTTACAGTACAGCCGTTTTTACAATGGCATATCAATTATATAAATGTAGGCAATAGACATTCAAGTTTTCATTGTCATCCCTAATTATAGGTAATGTATTGGTTTTGGTTATTCGGTCGATTGTTTCTTTTGCTATTATTTTCACATAGGGACGGATGAGATGACCTTTAATTTTATAAAGCAGAGGGCTGAGAATGACAGGCTGGGCTCTCCTGACTCCTGAACCAAAACTTAAGTGATGTAATACGTGACGTGAACAGAAGTGTCCCAATTCCGCTCTTAACAGCTTCGGTCCCTTGTGCACTTACTCCCCTAAGTGCGCTGTCAACATATGCGCACTTGAAAGAAGACCTTAGGGCAGAAGTGCGAGTATTGGGACTGGGCCTATATTGTTTTCTATGAAGAACAATCACTACTGTATAATGGGTGAGTGTGCGTTTCGAACGCATTATCCAATCAAACGCTAGTGCCGCAGTGCTTGTGCTGTCAGTTATTCTCTTTCGTGACGTCCGTTGTTCTCTTTCCTTTCATCCAGGCCATGGAAAGGTTTAGTTTATTAAGCATTTTTTAAAGGTGAGGTTTCCAAAGATCAAATTCAAAATCAGAAGATTCCCCGAGTCAAAATGTCTGCCCCCGATACTGAAGCCAATTTGAAGACTCGCTGGTTTAAAAATGTGCCGCGCTGGATTATTATCATATTAAAATATGCGTTTTAGACACTTCAAAAATTCTACTTTCTGCTGAAATACACTTTGCCGAAGTGTGGTCTCCTCCTTTAATTAATGACGCGCGGAAAGTAGTCGTTGGGAAATACATTCAAGCGACTGGAATTACTCTACCAAACTACGTGGCGCAGTCTGTCATGGTTCTGGATGAGTTGATAATCGCATCCGCGAACAAAACAAGGAGAAACGTATTGCATTGGCTCTTGATAGCAACCAGCTAAATGTTCCTTACAACACGCATAAAGCCTCGACTCCGCCCATTGAAATGCCCAGTTCTAGTGAGCCCATGCAGGTTGATGGCTCATATGAGAGCCGGGCTCATAAGCCTGTCCACAGACAAATAATTTGTCATCATTGTAGCGAACCGGGACATATCCGTCCAGGTTGCCCCGAGCTTAAAAGGAGACGGGAAGCCCGTCTGGCGGTAGGGGGGGGGGCGCTAGTGGGACAGACCCAATCTCCCGTTCGAACTCTAATTTCAGTAAAGTTGACTATGGGGAAAAGGAGAATATGGGTTAAAGCCTTTTTGGATTTGGGGGCTGTTGATTGTTTCATGGATGCGGAGTGGGCTGGAAAACATTCCATTCCCATCCACTCGCTCTCACATTCGCACTCGATCAAAGTTTTGGATGGTCAACCGTTGGGAGATGGACTTATAACCGAAGTCTCTGATTTTTTGACTATGTTTATCCCATTTGGTGGTCATTCAGAGAAAATTTGTTTTTTCTTAATCAATTCCCCGGTTTGTCCTGTGGTTTTAGGTCATTCGTGGTTGCTTAAGCATAGGCCACAGATCTTTTGGGGCAGTCAAAATAACCCAATCGTCCAGTGGGGCTCTGGCTCTTGGTCTCACTGTAGCGAGATTCTGGCAAGTCGCCCCAAATTTCAACCCATGTGGGAGGCGTCGGGTTCTGAACAAGATTGGTGTGTAGGAGCCGCGCTGAACCTTGGTTTACCTCCCAACGTTTCAGATGATTATTTTGATCTCGCGGAGGATTTTGGCAAACAACAAGCTTCGTCTTTGCCTCCGCATCGTGATTACGATTGTGAGATCAAACTATTCCCTGACAAGGTGGCAGCGGTTAGGAATTGGCCTACCCCTCAGAATGTTAAGGAGGTTCAATGATTTTTGGGCTTTGCTAATTTTTATAGGAGTTTTAGCCCTCTATTAACCACCGTAGCATATCTGCTACATAAAGTGAAAGGGTTAACAGCCTGGACACCCTGCTGGTTTTGCTTCTTATTGCCAAATAAACATTTGAGAATAACTTGAATGGTCCGTCTCTTTAATTTTTCCATTCGCATTATTACCCAAAGTAGCAGATCTGCAACATTTTGGAAAGGTGGGCCAAAGGGTCGAATTTTTTTTTTTTTTCCATTTTTCCAAATATTGGCCCATAATCAACATATTTGCCAAGGGAAATGATTTTTACACAGTTGGAAAGGTACTTGGTTAACAGAGGGTTATTCGCAATTTTAGCGCTTTGGCTGCCCCCATCATTGCGCTTTCTCAGAGGAATTCCTCCTCATCATTTGCTTGGTCTCCAGCAGCGGAGGCTGCTTTTCAGGAGTTGAAGAAACGACTTAGCTCTGAACCTATTGTCATTTTGCCCGACCCCTCCCTTCCATTTGTGGTGGAGGTTGACGCTTTGGAGGTCGGGGTGGGTGCCATTTTGTCCCAGTGCCCCCTTCGGGACAATAAGTTGCACCCATGTGCCTACTTCTCCCAGTCGTTGTCACCGGTTGAACGGAATTACAGTATTGGTGACCAGAAGTTGTTAGCTGTTAAATTGGCGTTAGAAGAGTGGCGCCGTTGGTTGGAGGGGGCTGAACATCCGTTTGTGGTTTGGATGGATCACAAGAATCTCCAGTGTGTCCAGCAGACTAGGCGACGTGATTCCCGGCAGGCGCGGTGGGCATTGTTTTTCAATCGCTTTGACTTTACGTTAACTTATCGCCCCAGCTCCAAAAACATCAAGCCTGCCGCCTTGTCACGGATTTATGACTGCTCGGGCTGTGATCCCATTTCTGGGCCGGTTATTCCGGCGGCTTGGATTGTGGCTCCCATGCGGTGGGATACTGAATCTGTTGTGCAGGAAGCCTTGCGGCCCGACCCTGGTTCTGGTGGGGAGCCGTCTGGCTGTTTGTTTGTCCCCATGGAGGTGCATAAACGGAGGGCTGCCGCTGATAAGAGGCGCCGTTTTGCACTGGCTTATCAGGTTGGCCAGAGGGTTTGCTGTCCTGAGAAACGGTGCTGGGTCCCTTCTCGGGATATCTTGGGTCCCACCCTTATTTCGGAGTTCCGGGCTCGGGGTTCTTTGGGAACGTCTGGGGCCGTCCCTTATAGGGGTGGGTCCTGTCATGGTTCTGGATGTTTGTGCGTGTGTTTTGGACTTTTGTTTGTGGCTCTCATCCCAGGACGATATCATATTCCTCTTCATCGGATTCTTTACCCAGCTGGCTGATTGAACTGGGGCGGCGCTTCCCCGGACTCTATATAAGCCGGATGTTCGCCACGCCTCTTTGCTAGAGTGTCTGTTTGTAGCTACGCACTATAGCCAAAGATATCTGTAGTCAGGATTTGTTTGACTTTCTATCTTCTGGTTATTATTGGAGTTTCTTCTCCCTTTTTCCTATCTAGGCTTGCTTCCATTTTTTGGACTATTATACGTCCTTTGGAAGCGTGAGCACTTTCCGGTGGTCTGTATTATTCTCTGTGTTTGTTTGGTGTCCGTGCTGCTCATTTCCTTCTTGTCGCTGCTATTGGCCTCCTACCTCTACCGGCCATTACACAGTCGGTTGCGAGTTTGGTATAGTGATTGCTAGTTCAATAATACGATTCCCCTCTTTGCCACTAATATGTGCTCTGTATGTTATAACATATTGAGTGTTTAGTTCAGCTGTTCAAGAGCGACATCTAAGAGCTCATGAAACTGTTGGAGACATACTGCAGGTGAGAGAGAAAAAGATTACAAGATAGGTGGAGGGAGCTGAAGGGAGGAGATTGAGAAGCGAAATGTTTTTATTCCCCGTCAAGTAGCTCTAAAATAAATGTGAAGTTGACGTTGAAAAGATGTCCAGAATAGCCACAAGAACTAATTTTTAACCTTGTGCAGAGGTCTGGTGGATGTCAATACGGGACGTCCAGAAGATGTCGTAAAAACACGTCATAAAAATTTCATTCTGGCTCCTCAGGGGACGTCATTTAGACATACGTGGAAGACCTCAAAAAGACGTCTTTTGGACGTATCCTTGCTTGGTGGGTTAACCCTCCTCCTTATTCGGTCAGCTACCTTTCCGGAAAACGTACCCATTACGAAGTTTGCGCCTATTCAAAAACTTCATGATGACCATTTCCCTCAAAACAGATACCATCAATGGTTTTGCCTCATTCTGAAAATATTGGACGTTTTAAATCGGCAGCAAAGCTAAATAATGGAGAAAAGGCAGATGCAAGACCAAATTCGCGTAAAAAATAAAATAGAAATAATTAAATTTGCACCGTACTGTACCTCTGCAGTATTGCTTATTCGGTTTTACGAGCATTCACACCATATATCGTAATGCATTTGAGTAATAACCATCGTAAATATATAGGCTAGGTCTTGCGCGAGACCCATACAGCTACAACAAAAAGGAAAAGAAAAAAAACTTGACAAATATTATGTGATGGAATGTAAAGCAGTGACTTTATTTGAATTTTGATCTGGACAGGAAAATGTTTTGAATATTGTTTCCTGAAGTGCCTTGTAGTGACTTTGTTTACAGTTATCATGTCATTCATTCTCCATACAGCGTGCTTCAGGGCTCTGACACATTTCAAACACTAGAGGGAAGTATTGGAAAGCACAAACTGCTGCAGTCACATAGAGAAGTCTGAAAAAAGTGATTGTTCCTCAATGACAGTACGCTCACCACGAAGTTATATCAAGTTTTTTATTGCTTGTTCATCCACGGAGTATTGTGGGCCACAACAAAATGCAGACTTCCGAGGACGCGTGCGCCACAGCTTCATACAAACCTGCCTAAATTGCTTGTAAACACCTTGAATGTGGTCATAAACTGCTTGAATTTGAGAAAATTGAACAATCAGCTTTGTTTGTCCATGTCTATGTCAATACTTAATGACCTTGTGCATTTTTCATTGACTGCAGCAGTTTCAGATTGATTGGCCAAACGGTTCAGGACAAAATTGGATTCAGAGGGACGGACGGACGGACGGACGGACAGAATTTCCTCATTTTATAGTAGGATGAATCACATTCTGTGCTTGAGATCTACAGAACATGACTCAATCACAACAAATAAAAACAACAAACACTGAAGCATTCCACTGTATCCCATCAACACTGTAGATGGGTCCCAACACTGTAGATGGGTCCCTCATGACATTTCTTTTCTCTGGGAAGATTTCTGCTCACCACTGTTTGTGGGTTTTTGCCCTGAAATGGGTGTGGGAGTCATCATCCTGCTCTTCTGCTGCACTTAGTAAAACTTCTTTTTCACATTAATTCCGTCAAACGTATTGTACAAATACAGTGGAATTTATGTACTTGAAGCAGCACTGCCTGAGCCTGGATTTACTCTTTTACTAGTGTACCAAGGGCTTAGCCAAAGTTTCTTACAATGGTGCAAGGTAAGGTAATATACGTATTAAAGTGAGCAAAATGTTGTTTCCTCCAGTTAGGTCATCCTCAGATAAGTGCAATCACGTAAGTACTGCCATTCAAATGGGTAAAGATGAAATATCTGCACTCGATCTACTCAGGATTGCATGATAATACATGCTGAACACTGGTTTGTCACTGTTATGTTAAATGTTAAATGCTATGAATGCTACATTCTTTTTTTTTTTTTTTTTTTTGCTGGAGTAGCCATTTGCAAGTATCATTTTCCAGTACTTGATTGATTGTTTTAAATTTAAAGTAACAGCGATGGATTCTGATTTGTTCTCTCACTTTTCACAGGTGCACATTATTATCCCAATCTTGGTGCTGCTCTGTGCCATCTTCCTTGTGCTGGCCCCCTTTGTGGATCAGCCCCAGATCGAGTACCTGTATGTCATCCTCTTCATTCTCAGCGGCGCCCTCGTCTACGTTCCCTTTGTTCACTTCAAACTCTGTCCTCGGGTGCTGGACAAGCTCACTGTCTTCCTGCAGCTCTTCCTGGAGGTCGCTCCTGCCGATAAAAACCTGTGATCCACTCCAACCCATCTCACACACGCACAAACACAAACACAAGTCAACCCCATGCTGTCTCCCCTGCTAAACGCCAACTTTCCCTGCCAAGCGGACCGGCTCTGTTGACTCCTTTAATGGACCTGTGGCTAAGATGCCTGACGTGTGACATGGCGGGTCAAGCACGGCCTATATTCTGTTTGCTATGGTGCTTGACTGGGACTAAAACATGTAGCTGGTTCAAGCCACAGAATAGCCACATTAAGGTCGACTGGGCCTTTGAGCAAGGCCCTTAAAACCCACATTGCTCCAGGGGAAAAGGCCACTACTTTTTTTAAATTTATCCTGGATAAAACCGTCATTGATCATTTGCAATCTTTCAACATGGCTCTGTTTCAGTTGTGAAATTGGAATGGATACTTTAATTCCTGGTAGTAAGCTGCTAAGATAACTCCTGCTACTTATGCCCTGATGCATAACCTGTGTACCTTACTTCATTTTGGTTATATGATGTGAGGCACACTATTGAAAACAAAGTATGCTGTAGTCAACTGGAATGATAAGTTTTATAGTACATATTGCTTACATTTTTTGTTACATACACATAAAAAATAAAGTATGCTCTCAGGTATTCTTGAAAAGGAACGCTTTAACAACTGGTTGATGTCACTGTAAGGTATAGAAGTATTTTGACTGTGGCACAATTTTTGACGTCAAGAACTAAAATTCTAATGCTGTTGACTTTATTCGGATGTAAATTCTATAAAAGTGAAATGAAGGCTGGCAGCTTTGATCTAAGGGAATTTACATTCACAACAAGATAACTGTGTTGGAATTTCAGCCCTTTAAATGTGTTTCTGTCAAAATATTTATGGACACTACTATATACACAAGGAATGCATAAATGCAAAGCCACATACAGTGGAATAAATAAAAAGGTTTGAAATTTCTCTGAAACTCTCCAAATGATAATAAATGATTCCCTTGTGTATCGGTCAGCATTGGTGACTCGAATGGTAGACGTTAGTTCTCCAGTGCCAAGCTTGGACACTGTCCTGTTATCAGTGTAGGTGCATTACTAAAACACTTCAACTGAATTGATAGTTCACATTTCACATTTTACTTAGTGCCATTTCAGTCTGATGTTTTACTCTTTTATAATTTGGGAAAAAAAAAAATTTTCCATGATAACCTAATGCTGAATAATCCGATATACAGGTATTTGCTCCAAAATTATTACATTTAAAGCAATTCTTACCTTTTTACACTTTTCTTTTGTAATCTAAAAATGCTCATAATAAGCGTATGGCACACTAAAATGTAAAAGTTAATCCATCAGGTGTTGAAACTCATCAATATTCAATTCTCATATATTTCATATACTTCATATACCAGAGGTCAGGCAGGGGGAAGAGCAGAGTTGGACATTCCAGGGGTCAGAAAGTAAAAGTCCCACCATGTTTTACTTCCACCCATCAACTCAACCAGCTGATTTTCTTGACTAGTCCAACCTCTGGTCTGAAGCGCTGTTTTATTTAGCAAATCCAGGAGGTTGGAACTAAATACTGGGGAAGACTTTTACTTTCTGAACCTGGATTGTCCACCTCTGGGGAAGAGGGTGGGACTTTGGAGGGAGGCGGAGTTGTTCATGTTCAAATTTTTACTAAGTGCTGTGCGACATGCCAGAAAGGTAAGAATTGCTTTAATATTTATTTTCTTTAAATGTGTGTGACTTCTTCATTGCATTTTGGACAATTCTGCATAAAATACAGAGTTTGGGTGCCGGATTGTGTCATTGCCCTAACCTTTGCTGAGGATCAACATCCATTGATCGTCTAAACCACTTCTTCCTCATCAGGGAAGTTGCAGAGCTGGAACCCATCCCAGCTGACTGGGCGAAAGGCAGGGACCCACCCCAGACAGCTTACCATCACATGACGCACGCACCACTCACTTATGCGCATATACCAACGGGAAATTTAGAGTTTTGGATTAGCCTGAGATACAGGTCTCTGGCCTGTGGGAGGGAGCCGGGGTACCTCAGGGAAACTCATGGAATCATGAGGAAAACATTCAAACTCCACCCAGAAAGGCACAGACCGGATTCAAACCCACAACCCTCTTGCTTTGAGGTGGCAATTCTAACCAGCCACTGTCACTAATTGTGTTACTAATTGCCTGAGTTCCATGGGACCCTTTTTGTGGCAGTATTTCAGTGAGCAACCAATAAACCATCACAGATAAGTGAATGTCCTCTGAAACTTGCTCTGAAGATTTATCCCTGAATTAGGACCTCCCCGTACAGCATTACTATCTGTACTACGAAATTCGTATGTTCCTACGGGTGAGCCAGTTTTTTCCTGTTTTACCTGTTGTAAAGTGAGACGTGATTGGGTTTGTTTTTTTCACTCGCGTGCAGTCCTGTTTTGATGTCATGATTGTCATTGTCATGTAGTTACCATTTTTCCTGGAGTGATGAAACAAGTTAGCTCGGCATGCACACACACACACACACACACACACACACACACATTAATAGTTTCCCACATGGACAACATTGACCAACCTGAAATTTTGCTCAGAATGCCATGATTTTGACTTCCAAATTGATGACTAATAAGATTGTATTGATTGTGGTATTCAACGCAGTGTTTTTCCAGATAATCAATTCATACGGCGTTCTTAAGGGACTTGGGGTCTATCATCCAACTGCTTTCCTCCTAATGCAGTACAAACATGATTGCTCTATCGAAGGTCCTAATAAATATCCTAATTGAAATTTTGCACATTGAGCACAATACACTTAATTCACTTACAAAAAGATGCAGATGCATTTTTTAAGCGGTTGGCAAGAATAGTATAGTTGATGACTCAGTCATTTTCTCTCTTTCTCAAATAATTGTGACCCTTGAGTCAGTTCAAGAAGACATTTTCAGTGGGTCCTCTTGATTTTCTACTGCTTGAATGAATATGTGGTTAAAAAAAGCCCCAGAAGGGCCACTTTCCGATTATGGTGCGAAGCTATTTATACATGTTCCAACCAAATCTATTTCAGCTTTTAATTCCAGGATGTGACCTAATGTCAAAGCATCTCAGCTCCTCTTGAATTTTTTTTAAGTTCAACATTTAATTTATTTGTGAGCCAACTATTGTACTATTACAGTAAGTACAGTGCTGTGAAAAAGTATTTGCTCCCTTCCTGATATATTTTTTTTTGCTTATTTGTCACACTTAAATGTTTCAGATTATCAAACAAATTTTAATATTAGACAAAGATAACCCGAGTAAATACAAAACGCAGTTTGTAAATGATGATTTCATTAACTGTGGGAAAAAGCTATCCAAACCTACCTGGCCCTATGTGAAAAAGTAATTGCCCCCTTAACCTCATAACTGGTTGTGCCACCCTCGGCAACAACAACTGCAATCAAGCGTTATAACTGGCAATGAGTCTTTCACATTGCTGTGGAGGAATTTTGGCCCACTCTTCTTTGCAGAATTGCTTCAATTCAGCCACATTGGAGGATTTTTGAACATGAACGGCCTGTTTAAGGTCATGCCACAGCATCTCAATTGGATTTAAGTCCGGACTTTATCTAAGCCACTCCAAAACCTTAATTTTGTTTTTTTTTAAGCCATTCAGAGGTGGACTTCCTGGAGTGTTTCGGATCATTGTCCTGCTGCATAATCCAAGTGCGCTTGAGCTTGAGGTCACGAACTGATGGTTGGACAATCTTCTTCAGGATTTTCTGGTAGAGAGCAGAATTCATGGTTCCATCAGTTACGGCAAGTCGTCCAGGTCCTGAAGCAGCAAAGCAGTCCAGACCATAACACTACCACCACCATGTTTGACTGTTGGAATGATGTTCTTTTTATGAAAGGCTGTGTTAGTTTTACGCCTGATGTAACGGGATGCACACTTTCCAAAATGTTCAACTTTTGTCTCATCAGTCCACAGAATATTTTCCCAAAAGTTTTGGGGATCATCAAGTTGTTTTTTGGCAAATGTGAGACGCGCCTTTGTGTTCTTTTTGGTCAGCAGTGGTTTTCACCTTGGAACTCTCCAATGGATGCCATTTTTGCCCAGTTTCTTTCTTATTGTTGAATCATGAACACTGACTTTAAATGAGGCAAGTGAGGCCTGCATTTCTTTAGATGTTGTCCTGGGTTCTTTTGTGACCTCCTGGATGAGTTGTCAATGCGCTCTTGGGGTAATTTCGGTCGGCCGGCCACTACTGGGAAGGTTCACCACTGTTCCAAGTTTTCTCCATTTGTGGGTAATGGCTCTCACCCTGGCTCGCTGGAGTCCCAAAGTCTTAGAAATGGTTTTGCAACCCTTTCCAGAATGATAGATGTCAATGACTTTGTTTCTCATCTGTTCTTGAATTTCTTTAGATCGCGGCATGATGTGTTGCCTTTTGAGATCTTTTAGCCTACTTCACTTTGTCAGACAGGTTCTATTTAAGTGATTTCTTGATTCAACAGGTCTGCCAGTAATCAGGCCTGGGTGTGGCTAGTGAAATTGAACTAAAAAAATGTGGTTAATCACAGTTAATTCATGATTTAACAAGGGGGGGCAATTACTTTTTCATATAGGGCCAGATAGGTCATTTGAAACATCTTTATGCCATTCCATGGCTTCCAATGATCTTATTTCATTTAAAAAATTTAAACGATCATGAAACACATGCATTGCTTCTATTTCCTGAGTGATCAAAAGCGTGAAAAATCCAGAGTCATGATCGGTTTCCAATTGCTAGTGGTGAAATCCACCGTAATGCACATGAAACTGATAAACCTCCATGCACAAGGACTTCAATTCCGCGTGAGAATCTCTTACATACGCCTTGATTGAATTATTGCTGATTATGGCAGGGGAACGTAAATATGCCACTAAAACTCATGCCGAATGCGTGAGAGTTGACAGGTATGCGTTATTAATGAAAACTGACCACACCTGATAATGTTGGGAGTTTTTGGAGTTTCTCTCATGGTGATTTAAATGCATGATTGAAATCAGGTCAAGAATTAGGCTATTCGTGCTCATTTTAACTCAACAAGGAGAACTGGCGACACCTGATGGTCCTGAGGATTTTTGGAGTCAAGTAAAGTCAATTTTATTGAGATTGAAAACAGGTCTTGACAAATCATTATTTTTAAAGGATGGTTTGAGCTTCCCTTATTGCCATTTCACCAGCCGCCACTGCTGTGACACTATGACTAATTCAACTGGAATAAGTTCGTCATATGATACAAGTGTCTGTTAGGTTTCACCATCAAAAGGAACAGTTGAGATATAAAGCATGACTTTCTACGAAACTGGTCAACCCTGAGCTGGAGTGGTAATACTTGAAAAGTATTGAAAAGCCAATATGGATACTTGAAAAGCCGGTCACGCGAGTCAAGTGATTATTTCTCACCAACTATCTACAACAGACCAACTTTCTTCACATCAAATATTAGGACTGATGAAAAAAATAAATATTCCATGTTCATCAACTCTTGCTACCATCTCATAAAAATTCACAAGCTGTTTTATCAGAAAATCTAGTAAAAATGTCTCACGAGTCACAGTGGAATGGCTGTACAGTGGATTGACAAGATACCCATGATGCATCCCTGCATTTGGCCTATAGCTAGCTGGGATAGGCTCCAGCGCTCCTATGACCATGATGGAGAAGTAGTGGTTTACAGTAATGGATGGAATTTAATAGCATGTCACAAGGAGATGTTACTTCTTTCACATGCACTGGACCTCCAATTTCATTTGTAAAAAAAAAAAAAAAAAAAAAAAACATTAATCTTTTATGGAAAAAAGACAGATTAACAGTTGATGGAGACGTTTTACATCCGTGAAAACTCTGATTGTCCAGAGTAATGTAATTAAAGTTAGTCTGCCAACCGTACCATTGCAAACACTACAATTCCCAGAATTCCGATATTCCATAAGCCGAATCCCTGGTTTGGAGCGTAGGTCTAGAGCAGTTCCCCAGAAAACGCTCTCGTCCTCGTGGCGAGTACCGAAACTCCTCCTCTATCTTTGGGAGTTACACCGTAGAGCCAATCAACTCCCCTTTTCGAAACGGTGATCTCATCTTGTTCATTCCGATTGGATTGCTATATTAAGAAAGCGGCTGCCCGCTTTAAAAAGGAAGCGCTGTGGTTTCCAAGTTAGGATCTGTGTGGAAAGGCATTGGAGAACAAACGGCGACAGCACGCATTGCTCTTCGTGCGGTGGTCTTTCGGCAGACAGAGATTTTCGTCGATAAGGACTTGCTAGTTGGCCGTAAACGCAACGCTGTAACGGCGAATATAGGATTATCACTTTTAGTCATTGCACTTTGTAATTTAAAGTTTAAGGAAGTCCGTATACTCACTAATGGCTGCTATTCGCAAGAAGCTCGTAGTGGTGGGAGACGGCGCCTGTGGGAAGACTTGTCTACTTATTGTCTTCAGTAAAGATGAGTTCCCTGAGGTATATGTGCCCACGGTTTTTGAAAACTATGTGGCGGACATTGAGGTGGACAGCAAACAAGTAGAACTTGCCCTGTGGGATACAGCCGGCCAGGAAGACTACGACCGACTTCGCCCACTGTCCTACCCGGACACAGATGTCATTCTCATGTGCTTCTCCGTAGATAGCCCAGACTCCCTGGAGAACATCCCCGAGAAATGGGTTCCGGAGGTGAAGCACTTTTGTCCGAATGTGCCAATCATACTGGTCGCCAACAAGAAGGACTTGCGCAACGACGAGAACGTCAGGAACGAGTTGGCCAGAATGAAACAGGAACCGGTGAAAACGGAGGATGGGCGCGCCATGGCTGTGCGCATCGGGGCTTACGACTACCTGGAGTGTTCGGCGAAAACGAAGGACGGAGTCCGGGAGGTTTTCGAGACTGCTACCCGAGCTGCCTTGCAGAAGCCATCACAACAATCTGGAGGCTGCGTGAACTGCTGCAAGTTGTTGTGAACTATTTTTTCTTTGAGTTACCGAAAACTACTGAAAACTAGCAAATGAAGTGCTACGAGCCATCCCAGCGTCAGTCTGTTTGACCCGGTTTGAAGAAAGAACTCGTCAGAGAAGGGACTCGTGTTTGTGCTAGTTTCGATGCTGCAGGACGAGAGAGGCACAGGCACAATGTCCTGATTCACTCCCTGTGATAAAGACTCATCTGTGACCACCGATTTTACTTGGCGGGTGGGGGGGACTTCGCTGCAGCCGTTGGGCTCGTAGCGAACGAGGGTCGGAGTGTGTTTTAACGCACAACGGCGCTGTCACATTTTGAGGATTTAAAATGCATTGTTTCTGCTTTAAGTTTTTTTTTTTTTTTTTTACTGACTGTATGAACACAACTTTGGCGCCAGGGCAGGCCTATTGGTTCGCCAGCCCCGTAAAAAAAATGCAAGCATAATTGGCTTGCTGTGATGCTGAATTGTGGACTGGTCCGAGGAACAGCGTTGCATTCGGAATTGATGATTACGAAATTAGACGTTGACTGTAATCTTTCGACATTCAAGCAGCAATTTTGCGGCATTTGACGATGATTAGATGTGCGAGGACGATTGCTGAGGAGCGCAGGCTGTTCTGATAATGGGACTTAGTTTTTGGGAGAGTAGTGGCTGATTTCGTCCTCCGAAAGATGTGGATGTGAGGAGCGCGACAGTGAGCCACCCGCTTTGCTGCGCTCATCGTTCTTCAAATATTTTGCACAAGCCCTTGGATCCTGCCCAAGGCTCTACCCCAAAGCTCAACATCAGCATTTAAACGCACCATCTGGACTTTAATTTTATATTGTTTGTTTGCTCCGCTGTCACAATTAAACAGACCGCCATCAGTTGCCTTGAAACATCTACGGCACCGTTCTTGCTGCAATTCAATTCAGTTTGCCTCGATTGCACATAAGATAGGCTACGAGGCTGGCTGTTTGGTCAAGAAAGGTTCAAACATTAAATTTGCCATTTTCTCTGGTAGTTGGTGTTACGCTTTCTCTGTTATAGAGATGGTCTATTAAAATCGGTATTGTACAATAATATTTTATATACGTCTTAATGCCTGTGGTACAAAGGGTGGTCTTTGTTTTAAAAAATGACTAATTGAGTTTCAAGACGTATGAAATGTTTACAAGAAACCATGAACATGTGACCTGTATACTCAAATTTTGCAAGAACAAACAAAAAAAGTATTAAAACATTTTAAAATGAAGCCTTTTGTTTGTCTCCTTCATGATTGTGGGGGCGGGGATGGGGGCAATTAGCCTGGCGAGGGAAGTTCGTGGCTGAAATCTCGCCGTATTTAAATCCTGAAGGATGGAAGGGAAGATCCTCTTCCGTGAGTAAAGGAAACCCCTCCTTGCTTTTTTAGAAACGAATCGATGCGGTGTGCAAATTTTAAAAGCCAAGAAGCGTGTTTTTTAAATAACATGCACCATTGAAAGCTTGACGGCCGACAGAAGGGGGTCTTTGTTTTCAGGGGTGGGGCTACATCTCATTCACAATTCGAGTCTCTTCTTGGGGTCCTCGTGTCTCAATGTTCTTTTGTTCCCGAGCCGGTTTCTGGGCGACCTTAGTCATGGCTCAATTGTTATTCCATATAATTTTTTAATAGATCCCCGCCCTGGATTATTGCTTTATGAAAAGCCGCAAGACCACAGGCAGATGTGAACGCTGTGTCGCTATTGAAATGCATGTTATTTTCCCTCTCCCGTGAACATAACCCAGTCTGTTTCAGTTCATTGGATATCCACATATCCTGTTGAATTACTGACGACTGCTACAAAACGGAGTGATCAGAAAGCTGCATTTATAAAAGTGTTTTCATCTTACTTTTGTAGAACAGTATTTTAGTACGGCCAATTTCAGGGCATTTTTTTTTTTTTTACCAACAGCTCATAGTTTTTAAATTACCTCCCTACCTTCACCATGGGCTCTCACTCTCACTCATTCACTTGTGATAACATGACTTTTCATAACAGTGGTTATGAACTGTTTTGATCACAGTTTTTATGTAATGCTTGCAGCCCTTATTTGAAGACATAAGTTGATACTTTGGGGATTTCAAAAAGCCTGAAAGACTGACTTACCAAAGAAAAGGAGCCTTTTTTGTCCTGCACTGTGAGTGTGCTGTAAACCCTATCTCTTGAGCTGTCTGCTCCTGTATGTTTTATTTAAAGAAATAGTCCAATGAAATGCTGTGGGGCAGCTCTAATGTGAACTGACTTGGGAAAGCCTAGAGGACAGCCAGGACCTAGGCTCTGTGGTTGCAAAAGAATGCTCAGGGAGGCTTGGTGTAGAGGAATGGGCTGACAGATATTAGTCAAGGGGAGGGGAATCTTCAATTCGTCCAAGGAGGAGGCTGAGCTCCAGCAAAAGAAAATAATAATAATAAATTAATCTCACATATCTGTGCAATTTCAGCAAAGGGCAGAGTAATTAGTCTTGACATCATATATACTCTGCAGAAGAGACCTTTAAATGTGCGTGTGCATATCTGTGCCACTGTGTGTGCTTGTTTGTGTTTGCCAATGTGATTGTGTGTGCCTGGATGTGTTCCCGCATGTAGGTGTGTGTGTGTGTGTGTGTGTTTTTGGGTGCGCCTGTGTGTGTGTGTGTGTGTGTGTGTGTGTGTGTGTTATGTTTTGGGATTAGTTCTATTTAACTCAGATCAAGCTCTAAGCTGTACAATCGTCTCAAGTAACAAGTTGATCAATGCGCTCGAGTGTGTCATCCATCATGGGGAAATCACAATTGAGAAATCACCCACCCCTCTTCAATGTGTAAGCTGCAAATATGATTGGTCCTGCATCATCTGTGGAGATGAACTGTGAGCGAATTGCACTTCAGCCGGCTGCTGGCTATTTCTGAAGAGAATCGTGCGCATGTAAAGGAGCAGTTGTGCAAGGCGTGGGTGTGCAGGGTGTCAATCGCTCAATTACTCAGGCAGTCTGTTATACCACAGCCTGCAGAACCCTAGATTCAGCCCACAGATACATCCAAAAACTGCTTTGATTAGTTTACCGTGAGTCACATTAAAGAAACAAATTTATTGGGAGAAGCAGTGGCATTCATCCACTTCTTCAATCGGAACATCCTTGCGTGTTTCCATAAAGTTCCATGACTGTCAACATCGACTCGGACCATAATGTTAGGACACCCTGAAAGAAATATTCCTCTGCCAATCAAATTGTGCATTACAGACATGCAAGCAAGCTGAACGATTAAGACTGAGAAGAAAATAGTTCCAACTTCTGTACAGGTTTATTCCTAATAATACCACGTAAATTACACATGTTTGGACATGTACATGCAAAGCATATGCATAAATACTAGATTATCTGAGTGTTAATACTGACAGAAATATATTATTTACAAAATGTCTGAACAAGAATAGTGTTATCACCAGGAAATATCGAGTTACGTACAGTGTTGTGAAAAAGCATTTGCCCCCTTTCTGATTTCTTATTTTTTTGCGTATTTGTCACACTTTAATGTTTCAGATCATTATGCAAAATTTTAATATAAGACAAAGACAACCTGAGTAAATACAAAATGCAGTTTTTAAAATGATGATTTCATTCATTAAGGGAAAAAAGCTATCCAACCCTACCTGACCTTATGTGAGAAACTAATTGACCCCCCTGTTAAATCATGAATTAACTGTGATTAGCCACATTTTTTTTCGTTCAATTTCACTAGCCAAACCCAGGCCTGATTACTGGCAGACCTGTTGAATCAAGAAATCACTTAAATAGAACCTGTCTGACAAAGTGAAGTAAGCTAAAAGATCTCAAAAAGCAACACATCATGCCAAGATCTAAAGAAATTCAAGAACAGACGAGAAACAAAGTCATTGACATCTATCAGTCTGGAAGGGGTTGCAAAACCATTTCTAAGACTTTGGGACTCCAGCCAGGGTTAACCAGGGTTAACAGAGCCATTACCCACAAATGGAGAAAACTTGGAACAGTGGTGAACCTTCCCAGGAGAGACTGGCATCCGTGGGAGAGTACCTACCAAAATTACTCCCTGTTGAATCAAAAATCACTTAAATAGAACCTGTCTGACAAAGTGAAGTAAGCGATGAACTCCTCCAGGTCGACATCACAAAATAACCCAGAACAACATCTAAAGAACTGCAGGCCTCACTTGCCTCAGTTAAAGTCAGTGTTCGTGATCCAACAATAAGAAAGAGAGACTGGGTAAAAATGGCATCCGTGGGAGAGTACCACTGCTGACGAACCCAGGCCTGATTACTGGCAGACCTGTTGAATCAAGAAATCACTTAAATAGAACCTGTCTGACAAAGTGAAGTAAGCTAAAAGATCTCAAAAAGCAACACATCATGCCAAGATCTAAAGAAATTCAAGAACAGACGAGAAACAAAGTCATTGACATCTATCAGTCTGGAAGGGGTTGCAAAACCATTTCTAAGACTTTGGGACTCCAGCGAACCAGGGTTAGAGCCATTACCCACAAATGGAGAAAACTTGGAACAGTGGTGAACCTTCCCAGGAGTGGCCGGCCTACCAAAATTACTCCAAGAGCGCATCGATGACTCCTCCAGGTCGTCACAAAATAACCCAGAACAACATCTAAAGAACTGCAGGCCTCACTTGCCTCAGTTAAAGTCAGTGTTCGTGATCCAACAATAAGAAAGAGAGACTGGGTAAAAATGGCATCCGTGGGAGAGTACCACTGCTGACGAAAAAGAACACAAAGGCTTGTCTCACATTTGCCAAAAAAAATCTTGATGATCCCTAAGACTTTGGGAATATATTCTGTGGACTGTCGAGACAAAAGTTGAACTTTTTGGAAGGTGTGCGTCCTGTTACATCTGGCATAAAAAGTAACACAGCACTTCATAAAAAGAACATCATACCAACAGTCAAATATGATGGTGGTAGTGTGATGGCCTAGGGCTGCTTTGCTGCTTCAGGACCATACCTGTCAACATTGGGATTTGAAAATAAGGGAAAATTTCTGGCATCCCGCTCCAGGGTGTCCCACTATCCCTACCACTGTTCACATACACCTCTCCCTCCCTTATCAGGTTTATTAAAATCATTATACTGGGTTCTCAAGTATTAGAAACTATTAAACCAATTCATTAAAATACAACCCCAATTCCGAAATAGTTGGGACAAAGTGTAAATTGTGAATAAAATCAAAATGCAATGACTTTCAAATCACGCCAGCCAGTATTTTATTCATAGCAAATGTTGAAACTAAGAAATTTTACAATTTTATCCACAAAATCAGCTCATTTCAAATTTGATGGCTGCTACAGGTCTCAAAAAAAGTTGGGACAGGGGTCTGTTTACCATGGTGTAGCATCCCCTCTTCTTTTTAACACAGAGTGGAGGCGTCTGGGCATTGAGGAGACAAGTTTCTTGAGTTTAGCCATTGGAATTTGATCCCACTCTCGTTTAATACAGGCTTCCAGCTGCTGGAGAGTTTTGGGTCTCCTTTGACGGACTTTTTGTTTAATTATGCGCCAAATGTTCTCAATTGGTGAAAGATCAGGACTGCAGGCAGGCCAGTTCAGCACACGGACTCTTCTACTACGAAGCCATGCTGTTGTAATAGCTGCAGTATGTGGTTTTGCATTGTCCTGCAGAAACACACAAGGCCTTCCCTGGAATAGATGTTAAACCTTTATAGACGTTTCAGCATTCATGGTGCTTTTTAAAGCAAGCAAGTGTCCCACACCATTTGCACTAATGCATCCCCATACCATCAGAGATGCTGGCTTTTGAACTGAACGCTGATAACAGGAGGGGTGGTCTTTCTCCTCTTTTATCCTGGAGGACACGACGCCCATGATTTCCAACAAGAATGTCAAATTTGGACTCATCTGACCACAGGACACTTTGCTACTTTGCTACAGTTAATTTCAAATGAGCCTTGGCCCACAGAGCACGGCGGCGCTTCTGGATCATGCTCAACAATGTCTTCCTTCTTGCATGATAGAGTTTTAGGTGGCATCTGTGGATGGCACGGCGGACTGTGTTTACAAACAGTGGTTTCTCGAAGTATTCCTGGGCCCATTTAGTAATGTCAATGACAGAATCATACCGGTGAGTGATGCAGTGGCTTCTGAGGGCCCGAAGACCACGGGCATCCGGTAAACTGAGATTTTTCCAGTTTCTCTGAATCTTTTTAGGATTTTATGCTCTGTCGATGATGAGACCTTCAAAGCCTTTGCAATTTGACGTTGAGGAACATTGTTTTTAAAGTACTCCACAATTTTTTTACGCAAGCCTTCACAGTTTGGAGAGCCTCTGGCCACCTTTACTTCTGAGAGACTCAGCCTCTCTAAGATATCCCTTTTATAGCCAATCATGTTACACACCTGATGCCAGTTAACTTAATTACTTGCTAAATGTTCTTTCAGCAGATTCTTTCATATATTAATTGCTTTTTCAGCCCTTTTTTGCCTGTGTCCCAACTTTTTTGAGACCTGTTGCGGCCAGAAAATTTGAAATAAGCTCATTTTGTGGATAAAAATGTAAAATGTCTCAGTTTCAACATTTGAAATGTTATCTATGTTCTATTGTAAATAACATATTGGCTCATGTGATCTGAAGGTCATTGCATTTTGATCTTATTCACAATTTACACTTCGTCCCAACTATTTCGGAATTGGGGTTGTACATTTTGAACTTGTCTATGGGTGGATCTGATGAGGACCAGAGGATAGCCACGCTCCCAAAGCATATCTGGCTTTTTCCTTTATTCTAGTCTATTTGGGACCATATGAACATCATGATATAACGAAGGAGACTTGAAACTTGCGATAGATGCCATAATGTGGAAAATCATCATTGAAATAATAAATCAGGTGGGAAAGTTGGGTCGTTTTCTCATAGACTTCTATAGCATTGAACTTTTTTCTGTAACTACCAACATCGCCATCTGCTGGCCATTAAATAGAATGCAATTTTTAAAGATCTCCGCATTGGCTTCACTTTTCAGACCCAGCTGCTGTGTCCATTTTTTTATACAGTCTATTATATCTATGGTCCCACCCCACTGCGTTTCTTCTTCGTCCTCTTTATTGAATGACTTCTGTAACTAGATGTTAGGCTGCATACTGCCACCTGCTTAACCAAAGGGGAATGTATCAAAAACATTACATCGGCAGTCTTACGCCTACTGCCGTCCAAGTCAACAGCCTTTTTTTTTTAAGGTTAAAAATACGGGAGATTTACGGGAAAATGTTGGAACAGGAAGACAGCCGGAAAGAAGGGTAAAATATGGGAGAATCCCGGGAAAACCGGGAGGGTTGACAGGTGTGTTCAGGACCTGGACAACTTGCTCTAATTGATGGAACCATGAATTCTGCTGTCAACCAGAAAATCCTGAAGGAGAATGTCCGACCATCAGTTCATGACCTCAAGCTCAAGCGTACTTGGGTTATGCAGCAGGACAATGATCTGAAACACACCGCAAGACCACCTCTGAATGGCTTAAAAAATACAAAATTAAGGTTTTGGAGTGGCCTAGTCAATGTCCGGACCTAAATCTGACTGAGATGCTGTGGCATGACCTTAAAAAGACTGTTCATGCTCGAAAACCCTCCAATGTAGCTGAATTAAAACAATTCTGCCAAGAAGAGTGGGCCAAAATTCCTCCACAGCGATGTGAAAGACTCATTGCCAGTTATCGCAAACGCTTTATTGCAGTTGTTGTCGCCGAGGGTGGCACAACCAGTTATTAGGTTTAGGGGGCAATTACTTTTTCACATAGGGCCAGGTAGGTTTGGATAGCTTTTTCCCTCAATAAATGGAATCATCAATTAAAAACTGCATTTTGTATTTACTCGGATTATCTTTGTCTAATATTAAAATTTGTTTGATTATCTGAAACATTTAAGTGTGACAAATATGCAAAAAATAAGCAATTAGGAAGGGGGCAAATACTTTTTAACAGCACTGTACCTTGAAAGTAGTGCCTAGTTTGTGCATTCACGGCCAGACAAAATCCTTTTTTCAGATGGCAACCTCCCATTGGAGTACAAGTCGCCATGGAGTTTGTTGGAATGACGGCTTGTAGTTACAATTTTGTCTTCTTCACAGGAGAATTGCGGTAGCCAAACAATGGAAGGTAGACCATCATTGTGATCACATGACCTTTAATCCCGCCATGGTCCAAACTATTCTAACGCCTGTTGCTGGCGGCATGATGAAAAGTGATGATGATGGTTCTTGGGTTTCAAAATCCTGGGAGGGTGATGCCTCTGATGGGGGCAGATTGGGTTTGAGGTGACAAGTCAACAACACATTGTTTTAAAAAAGGGGGAGTCCAGGACGCACATTATTTTTCCTGTTCCTATCGGGCTTCTGACCAATCACGGCAGTCATGACGTCACAATACGACAAAAGTGGCTGAGGAAATATGTATTAGGTTAGGTTCACAGAGCTAAAGAAAACAATAGAGTGGACAACGCCAGTGGCTGAACCGACCGCAAAACATGAGACGCGTCCACCACCTTGTGTCAGGAATCGGTGGGGGAATTGCGCAATCGAATGCTGTACATGTGTATATGTGACTTGATAAAATGAAATGAAAAACACTGGACTGGGGACACACATCAGCCTACAAGCACAACCATCATTTGATAAATTATTATTTTGTTTATGGGTTTTTGTTGTCAGGAACTTCTTAATCAATTAATTAAGCTTAAATTTAATTAATTAGCTTAAATTAAAAAAATGTAATTTAAATTAACTGTAAATATATATAAAAGAGTTGTATTTTTATGTCTAAGGAATGCTGTTTTCATATTTTGAACACATGTATTTGTACCTTGAGTTCCTGTAGCGCACTTTATTCTAGATTATGGCAATTTTTATTTTAATATTTAAATGTTCGTCTTGGTTTATAATAATTTCCAATATTAATTTCTTTCACAGTAAAAATATTATAAAAATCATCAACATAATCTCTGTATTCCACCTCTAAACTTCCTACGTCTAAGGTTTCTCAGAGTTCTCAGCAAGACTCTATCCTTCAGTAAGATGGCTGACGCGAATCTCGGCAAAACTGGTCTCATGTCCACTGTAGTGTTTTCCTAAGCTCTGTGGTTAAGCTAAATGACAATCCTGATTTGATGTCATCTGCTATGATGTTTGTGGAAAAAAGTCAGCTGAGCTGGTGACTAATTCAGGCCAGAATCAGCTTTGGCCAGTTTTGAAAGATACACAGGTGCAGTGATTGCCAAATGCACTAAATCCAAATTAAAAAGGTTGTCACTAGGTATTAAGATTTGGGTTCAGCCGTCTGCTGTGGTGAGGAGAAAAACAACATTGGGGGTCGTCAGTGTTTAATAACAGGAAGGCCAACAAAACAATCCAGAATACCTTCAAAAGAAAGAAGTCCAAATGAAGTACAAAACGTTTTACCTTAAAAGATGCTGAGAAAGGCTTCACATAATTTGTTGAGATGCTCACCAAATAATGAAAGTCTTGGTAAATCTCGCAGTGCCAAGTGAAGTTTTGATTGTTGCCTGGTATCACCACATTCCATATGAAAAACACGCCAATCATCTTTAAGTCATTTCGCATGTTAACATTATGCATTTTCTGCTTTTAGCATTGCATTTCACACCATTTAGTTTCCTTTGATTCATATTGGCATATGATTTTACCCCGAAATCACAAAAAAGCATCATGTTCGGTGTTTCATGGGAAGCATTAAAGGCACCCGAAAAGTTTAAAATTTGTAGACATGACATGGTAAACGTAGCTCATGGCATGTTATATGCCTTCCCATGAGCTCATGTTAAAGTGTGAATTTAAGTAGAATGTCTTGTATTCGTTAATTCAACTAAGGGTATTTGGTTCATTAATAGGGCAAGGTTAAGCTAAAACTGTTTTACTGTTCACAGTATTCAAATGAAACTACAAAATTATGAAATTGAGGCATAAAGAAAAAATTAAAAACAGAAGTACTTTTGACTTGGCTGTAAAATATTTCCAAGTAAAATAGCTCAAGGAAGACACACCACAAAGCCTATATGGAATTCTAGGAAACTTGTTTATTTAAAAAAAAATTAAAAATCAAATCGGGATTGTGATCTAACCTAATTCATATTTCCTGAGCCACTTTGGGCATGGTGTGACGTGATGACTGCTGTGATTGGCTAAGGGACACGTCAGATGCCCGCAAGGTACAGGGAAAAAAAAAAAAAAAAAAAAAAAACCTCACCTCCAGACTGTATTCTTTTTGGGGACCCCAATAATCCCTAGCTACGACCCTTTCTGTACTCCTTTCTTTTGGTGCCATCGTCAAGTCTGGATTTTGTAGTCATTTTGGAAAGCAATGATTACGAGGTGGGGTCACTTTCACCAAAATGAGTCACTTTGCAGACCAGCCCTTTAAAGAGACCTTTTAAACTAATGCCGGCTTTCCTTGGTGGTTCTGCAAAAAGGGTGCAATTGTGTGACCAATTTTTCAGGGCAGTAAGCCTCGGGTACTTCCCTCTGATAACACTTCACTGGTCTAACTGCAATCACATACACAGATTTGGGCTGTTCTTTTCTGGAGCTAAATACCCAAACCAGAAAAATGACTTTCAATGCACTCTTCAATTGAGTATTTTAGCTGAATGAATCAACCAGCTGTGTACATGCATAATGGCGCCAGTGTACTATCTTTCAATCTGAAAATAAGCTTCTTCATTTACAGATTAGGCTATATCATGAATACTTGGCATACCATATTTTCGCTCTGGTTATTTAGCATAAAACTGTGTCACATGCTAAGGCCATAAAGGTAACACAGTTGGTACAAAAGCCTGCTCTTTGAACAACTGGATCTTTTTCTGATTCATTCAAAGTCAGCATTGTACAACTTCATTGCATCCAATTACCCGCAGCGATTGCTATATCAGTGTTCTGTTAGAGGCTTTCCAATAACATGTGACCTCACTTTGAAGGGTAAAGACGCTAAACTGCACTAAAAACTATGTTTTTGTTGTTTTTTTTAATGTCCCTTTCTTCAGTCGTCTAAAAAAGAGCTGGCAGAGCGACTGTCAATAGAGGAGAGGTGATTGGCAGGAAGGGTGGTTCTCTCCATGACTGAAAGTGTTATAGAACCTGGGCCAAGGGCTGCCGCCGCTCACCCTGACACGTCCTGGCTTGTGTGTGACACTCCTGCCAAACATACAACTGTGTAAAGAGTGTGTGAGGGGGCTAGCAAAACCATGCAGCTAGCATCAAACTCGCACACTGTGAGCTCAGAGCCGTGCCCAGCAGTGAGTGTTGGTTCAGCAGACAGGTGCTGACAGCCGAATTTCAAACTCTCCCCCAAACCCCAAAAACCAATTTCTAAGCCTCTCTCTTTTCTTGCCGCAGTTTTACATTTGCCAAACCCAAACTGGAACCCAGCCCTCCAGAGTCAGACAGAATTAAGAGCTGTGATTCACAACTTGCTGTCACTGGCATTGGTGGAAAACCTTGTGAATGAATTTTCAAATATATTTGTACATATTTTTGTTTAGCTTTTGATAACAGATGTGTACCACTAAGTCAAGTTAACGTTATTTATATGGTGCCTTTCAGCCTGAGTTGTCCCAATGCATGCTTATAGAAAGTAGAAACATATAAAAACAACAATTAAGTGAGTACAAAGCAAAAGTCACACAAAGAAATAATAAATCAGGAATTGGATAGTATGCGCAATAAAGCAATAAAAGATACAAATGCAAACTAGAAGGGCACTCAAGAGTGCACACCTCCGCCATGCCATATGTCAGAATTATTAGTTCTTCCGAATATAGAATCCAGAATATGTTCTGGATCACTTCCGAAATTCAATCAACTCATCCTTGGACTACCACCTACCATCCTACTAAATTTCATGCAAATCTGTTTATAACTTTTTGAGTTATCCTGTTTACGGACAGAACAACAGACAAACACAGTTGAAAATATAACCTCCTTGGCAGAGATAAAAATTTCATTACTGCTACACCACCAGAAAGGATCTGTAACTCTGAGCAGTTTTTGATTTGATCAGCATGTTTTTGAGGAAAGTAAACAAAAAAAAAATAACCCTGTGGGTCACTTTTGACATATCAACACTATTGGGGAAAGAGCTATGCATAGTGCCTGTTTTTTGAACTGTAATACTCGCTCACATTTGGACCATAGGATATAAGGCTGAAACTGGTGAAAACTGTGACAAACTATGCCTTTTAGACCAAGCCATTGTCGTCCCTTTAGGTGTTTTTTCTTGCACATTTTATCTAATAACGATGGAGCAGAATGATGCAGTGTCTATTCTAACGACATGCATCCAGCAGCCTGTCCTGACATGACTGAGCATGTTCTGCCTGAGGCAATGCCCCAGAATGCAACAGGGCTGCAGAGGCCACAGTCTGTAGTACCCTCCATGTCATGATTTCTGATTTAGGCGACTGGGTTTATTCGAGCCTGATGCCCCATGTCATAGTTTAGCGGAAGCTCTTTTCGATTCATTCTCTTTGTTATTTTTTATTCCCTCACAAAACACACATTCACAGACACATAATTTTGCAAATGCATACACACAAAAGAGTGCACACATATGAAAACATGGGTCTTATTTATAAAAGCTTGCATTGATTTCATAAATATTGCGTACGTTCAAAAAAAGTGGCGAATGGTAAAACCTATATAATTGTATCTCCCCGACGACGATATTCAGGAGATACTATGGTTTAGTTCCGGGGCCACCGCCGCGCCTGCTGCTGCCGCGTCCGCAGAGATTTTCTGTTTCGGGCTCTAGAAGCGACAATTATTACAGGAATTTTTTCTAATTTTGCACAGGCGAAGATATTTATTTGACAATGCTCAAGACCGATTTTCGGCAATTTTGGACGTCCAATATGGCTGCCAGCGGCCATTTTGTCCGAAATTTGGGGATCAAGGAGATACACGACTCGGTCCCTGTGGCGACCGAGTTATCTAGTTCATAAAATTGTTGGAAAGCTTAATAGCATTAAACTTTTACTTAACCACAGTCAACTTGGAATTTTACAAACATGCACAATCCTATTGATGTTGTGTGGTTTTTAAACTCATGTTTGCTTTTATACATCCAAAATCCACGAAAAGAGCGGAGTAGGCGTCTTTTCTGAGAGCGTGGGTCATTTATAAGTGAGACCCCAGTTCATTATGTTAAGGTATGCACATATAAGCAGAAATGGAAATACACCCTCTCACACACACGCACGCACTAACACACACGCTCGCATACACAGACACACACACACGTATGCACTCACACACACACACACACACACACACACACACATTGTGTTTTCATGTTTTGTGGGGACATCTTAATGACTTACACTCATTCCCAAACCCTGTTCCCTAACCTTCTGCTACATCTGTAGGTGTTTCGCTACACCCAAGCAGCATTTGTTGCTGTTTTGATTGGTGCATAAAGGCCAGCATATATGATGTCATTAGGAAAATCTTCATTCTTATTTTGTGAAAAAATTGTACATGATAGAATTTTTTTGCTTGCATTTTTAAACTCAGCATCCTCAAATTAGGCAGTATGAGGCCTTTGCAGGCTGAAAATGCAGGGTAACATTATCACATCTAGCCTACACCACATGAATTGAAACCAGACAAGAAAGAACAAATTAACTGGCTGTGGAGAGTCTGGGCAGAGTGTACATAAACAGAACAAAGTGGCTCACAGGCAAATGCTGAACACCAACATGTCTTCAGACTGCCTTTGCCTCTTATAATACTCACCCATCGCCTTCCCTGAGCAATTCCCAAGCATCTTTAAAGTAGACATGAATTGAAAAGAAAAATTTGGCAGATTATACCTCTACGGCAAGCTAATGTCTTGGAGATGATGAATATAACACTTTCTGGACACTCACTCAAACAGGATGAGAATAAACAAAGCATTTTGAACGCCCTTTCAACTTGTGTACAACCCCCCAGAAAAAAAGAAAAAAAAAAAAAAAGAGTGAAAATAGCCCTTTCTGATGGGGTAATTCATGGGAAACAGGGACACATGTTAAGGAAGTCCAGTGCTTTGACCATCATCTGCCTGTCGTAATTTATTCATTTCTTGGTCTTGTTTCATTTTATATTTCTGGCTGATTGATTTATGATCGTCAAAACATATGTTAATGTTTGGGTACTGGGTTAGCTCACGCAGTTAAGGCGCCGTTTTGCGGAATAGTACTGAGCACCATGGCTCGAGTTGGAGCCCAGGTTGTGCTAGTGCCCGGTAGCCTTTTCAGAGCAGTGCACAATAGGAGCAATCTGATATACAATACGGCACATTGCCAGGTGGATATGACGGCAGAAAATTCACGGGTGTTATGGCCCCAATTTGTTATGGCGTCACGGACAGCAAGGGATGACAGACAAAATTCTTAAACTTCAACAGATTTAATGAAACAAACACTTAGAACTAAACTACACTCTACCCTACTGACCAAGATTGAAATAATAATAAAAAAATAGTTACAGTCCCTTGGTAATTGAGATGGGCTGCTATGTTGCGATGTCCTGGGACAGGAAAATGCTCCAACACAGGCAAAAATCCACAAAAAGCTACACAGGTCTTGAAAAGAGTGACAGGTCTGGTCAAATGTATCCTTCCACAATTTCTCCTTGCAATTTCTCCTCCTACTACACTCTCGATTTTTCTCCTTATATACTCTTTTCCAGCCCCCTCTGAGGCATGCCCGGGACATGCCCAAACCTAGCTTTAGATTGCTTAACAAAAAAAAGTCAATACTGCTATCTAGTGGCTTTTTACCACATTACACCTCCATTCCAAAAGGGAAAAATTTTGACTTATAAAGGCAAAATTTTTCTTTTCAATACAAAAATGGTTAAGTAGACACTTGTATATATATATACATATAATACAATATGCTAATAAACACGTGATATATATACACATACTCAAACACGGGATAAGCAATCGGCAATTACACTGTCAGCACCCTTTACATGCTTAATTTCCAAGTCAAACTCTTGTAAAATCAAACTCCAATTCAACAATCTCCGATTCTTGTTTTTTATCTTACTCAAAAACATTAACGGATTGTGGTCAGTATATACAATCATTGGCTTTTGCCCTGTACAAACATAAACCTCAAAGTGTTGTAAGGATAGAACCAGAGCCAACAGCTCCTTCTCAATTGTGGAATAGTTCTTTTGGTGGCGATTGAACTTCCTGGAGAAGTATGCCATGGGATGCTCAATGTCATCAGAGTCACTTCTCTGTAGGAGCACAGATCCACAAGCTTGGTCGCTAGCATCGACCGCCATGGAGAACAGTTTGTTGAAGTCAGGAGATTTGAGCACGGGGAAGTGACATAGCAAAGACTTCAGGCGATCAAAGGCTCTTTGGCATGCTTCATCCCAAGTGAACTTTACGCCTTTCTTCAGTTGGTTGGTGAGACTGAGAGCAATCTCAGCAAAGTTCTTGCAGAACTTGCGGTAGTACCCGATCATTCCAAGGAAGCGGCGCAAAGATTTTTTGTTGCCAGGAACTGGAAAGTCCATGATGGCTTGGACTTTAGCATTTATGGGTGCCACCTTACCCTGGCCTATGACGTAGCCAAGATACGTGACAGTAGCACAACCAAAGTCACTCTTGTTCAGGTTAACAGTCAGGTTAGCCTGGGTCAAGCGCTGAACAACGCCTCTACATCTTTCAGATGTTCTTCCCAGGAGTCACTCCATGTGATCAGGTCGTCGATGTACGCACCCGTGTGTGGCAATCCGGCGATTGTAGACTATATCATCCTTTGGAACGTGGCTGGGGCATTTTTCATGCCAAAGGGTAGGACTTCATACTGGTATAACCCAGATGGTGTGGCAAAAGCAGAGATGCTCTTGGCCCTCTCAGTTAAAGGCACACACCAATAACCCTTCAATAAATCAATCTTGGTCAGAAACTTTGCTTGCCCTACTCTATCGATACAATCATCAATCCTAGGTATTGGAAACACATCAGTTCTAGTTACAGCATTGACTTTGCGATAATCTGTACAGAATCTAGTACTTCCATCAGGTTTTGGAACTAGAACACAAGGTGAACTCCAATCGGAGTTAGAGGGTCTGATAATATCATGTTCTAACATGTACTCAACCTCTTTCTCAGCAATCTTTCTCTTTTCAGGATTCATCTGGTACGGATGCTGTTTTATTGGTTTGGCATCACCAACGTCTACATCATGAGAGGCGATAGAAACTCTCTTTGGAACATCAGGAAATAGATCTTTATATTTCTTGATCAACCTCTCAAACTGATCTTTCTGTGAGGGTTCTAAGTGCTGGAGTTTTACATCAAGATTTTGCAACACTTCAGAATTCGACAATTTACAAGAAAGAACTTCAGCTTTAATTCTAGGTTCATCATCTTGAAACTCCCCCTCATCTTCACAAGTCTCGGCCATAGGAGGATCTGAGGTGACAGCTGCAACCCTAGCATTCCTATCATGATAAGGCTTCAGCATGTTAATGTGACACAACTGTTTTGGCTTTCTCCTATCTGGAGTCTTCACAATGTAATTGAGATCATTGAGTTTTGTCAGAATTTCATAAGGACCATGAAATCTAGCCTGCAATGGATTGGACTGCAAGGGAAACAACACAAGGACCTTGTCTCCTGGTTTAAACTCATGGCTTCTAGCCTTATGATCATACCAAGTTTTCATTTTTCCCTGACTTGATTTCAAGTTCTCTTTGGCTAGGGCACAAGCTGCACGCAGTCTTTCCTTGAACTTGCTAACATAGTCTAACAGACTGATATGCGGCTCTTTCTCTTGCCATTGTTCACTCAACAATAGCAAAGGTCCTCTCACTTCATGGCCAAACACTAGCTCAAACGGACTGAATCCAGTAGACTCCTGCACTGCTTCTCTAGCTGCAAACAACAGCAAATGAACACCTTCATCCCAGTCTTTCTCATGGTCATAACAATAAGTCCTCATCATCGTCTTGAGAGTGGAATGAAACCGCTCTAAGGCACCCTGACTCTCTGGATGATAGGCACTGGAAAGAATCTGCTTCGCACCTAGTTCATATACAACCTGCTGAAACAATCCGGAAGTGAAATTGCTACCTTGATCTGACTGAATTTCCCCGGGAAGGCCAAACAACGTGAAGAACTTTATCAAAGCCTTCGAAATTGCAGTTGCCTTGATGTTGCGTAGAGGGATGGCTTCAGGGAATCTGGTAGATGCACACATGATTGTCAACAAGTACTGATTTCCAGATCTAGTCTTGGGTAATGGATCAACACAATCAACAATGACCTTGGAGAAGGGCTCCCCAAATGCTGGGATAGGCTGCAATGGAGCTACAGGTGGGTCTAACTGGTGTTTTCCAACTACCTGACAAGTGTGACAGGTTTTGAAAAAGTTGGAAACATCTTTCCGAAGTCCAGGCCAGAAGAAGTGTTTCATGATCTTGTCAACAGTTTTGTTAACACCAAGATGACCTCCTAAAGGCAAACTATGAGCCATTGTTAAGATCTCATTCCTGTAGACCTTCGGAACAACAATTTGCTTGACCACTGCCCAATCTGCGTTGGCAGGGATATCAGGAGGGCGCCACTTCCGCATCAACACTCCATCCTTGAGATAATACCCAACTGGAACCTCGTCTATTTCTTCATCAGGAAGGGCTCTCCTCTTTAGTACACAAATTTAAGGATCATTGGTTTGCTCCTGAATCAACCGCTTTCTGGACAGAGACAAGTCTCCAGACACATCAGAACCACCAGACCCATCTGGCTGGCTGAATTGAGAACTGATAAAAGTGTCTGATAAGTCCTCAAACGGAGAAACCATAGTAGGCTGAACAGATTCATGAGGCGAACCACCTGAGTCATGACTATTCAATGTGCTGGACGGCACCACATCATCTTCTTCCTGAGCCTTCTTGGCCATAGCACGAGTCACTGCACAGGAAGGATACAGAGATGGGTCTTCATCGCCATCTTCAGTGCTTGGCTGTGAAGTAAGATGAACAGGGGGAACTACATTGCCCCCAGCCAGGTCATTGCCTAGCAACAGAGAAACACCCTTGATAGGTAGACTTGACATAAGTCCCACCTTTACCTGTCCTGTAACTAAATCTGACCTCAAGAATACAGAGCGCAAGGGTACAGATACAGTCCTCCCTTCTATACCTTGTACAAGTATGAAATCCCCAGAAGCGGTCTCATCACGTAACTCCAAGGAGTCCATCAACAAAAGTGATTGAGAAGCTCCGGTATCCCTTAGGATATATATGGGGACAGGAGGAGAATGCTCATTCAGAGCCACAAATCCCTCTGACTCAAATGGAAGAAATTCCTCCCTCACAAAGTCAGCAGTATCAGGCTTCTTAGCCTCACAAGGAGCAGGCAATTTAGCAGATCGGTCATCTACTACAAGGGTTTCTAACCTTGTCTTCACAAAAGCATTGGGTTTGGTATCCTTTTCTTTTTCTTTCTTAGCTTTAAGGAACCAACAGTTAGTTGTAACATGACCAGATTTCTTGCAATAATTGCAAACTAGACCACTTTTGTCACTGTCAGCTTTCACACTTTGTTCAGACCTTTTACTGGATTTCTGAGCACCATCACCAGATTTGTCTTTGTCTTTGGGTGAGGAATCTTGGGTATCACCGTTAACTTTCTTCTGAAATTGGGACCATCTATTGTTACTGCTAGACTGAAATTTGGACTTATGTGTTAGAACATATTCGTCTGCAAACTTGGCTGCTGATTGCAAATTCAGTGCTTGCTTCTCATTAAGGTAGGTCTTAATATCATCCCTGACACAGTTCTTGAATTCTTCAACTAACACCATCTCTTTTAGTGAGTTGAAATCATCCTTGACCTCCATAGAAGTACACCAGCGCTCAAAGCAAACCTTCTTCTCGTTAGCAAAATCCACATAAGTCTGATTGTCAGATTTCTTCAGACCTCTGAATTTCTGTCGGTAACCCTCTGGAACCAACTCATAAGCTGTCAAAATAACCTTTTTGACAACCTCATAATCAGAGGAATCATCGGCAGACAAAGCCGAATAGACTTGTTGAGCTTTACCCTTGAGGACAGTTTGCAACATCAGAGGCCAGTGTTCCTTTGGCCACTGACAACTCTTAGCTACCTTCTCGAAGCACTGGAAATACTTATCAACCTCCTTCTCTGAGAATGGAGGCACCAGCTTTACCTCCTGGCTAGCCCGAAATTTGTTTTCACCTTGCATTTTGATTTTTAGTAGCTCCATTTGGAGCCTTTCTTCTCTAATTTTTCTAAATCGAAATCTCTGTCTCTGTCTCTCTCTTTCTGCTCTTTCCTCTTTCTCTCTTTTTTTCTCTTCTCTTGCTAATTTTTCTAACTCAAACTGCCTTTGTTTTTCTTTTTTTTTCCCTTTCTTTTTCTCTTTCTCTCTCTCAAACTCTCGTTGTTTTTTTTTTTCTTCCCTTTCAATCTCTAGCATTTTTAATTTAAGTTCCAATTCTACATTTGGATTTTCCACCGGAAACTGTTCCAGATCTCCTGGTGCAAACACATTTTCATCAATATAATATTCAACAATCTCTCTAGCCAGTCTTGCTTTTCGCATGGCTAGTTTTACATCTGTCAGCTCTAACTGTCTGCATATGTCTAGCAGTTCTGTCTTTTTAAAAGACTTCAAAACCTCTACGGTTGGTGATGCCAAGAAATCATCCATTGCTGTTGATCTGTCAATATAGATCTAGGAAAATTCAAAAAACAATTTCACAATTTGAAATTTTCGATTTTCAATAAATGACTCGCACAATGGTCTATCCCAGACCCGAGCCCCCAATTTGTTATGGCCCCAATTTGTTATGGCGTCACGGACAGCAAGGGATGACAGACAAAATTCTTAAACTTCAATAGATTTAATTAAACAAACACTTAGAACTAAACTACACTCTACCCTACTGACCAAGATTGAAATAATAATAAAAAAATAGTTACAGTCCCTTGGTAATTGAGATGGGCTGCTATGTTACGATGTCCTGGGACAGGAAAATGCTCCAACACAGGCAAAAATCCACAAAAAAAAAAAAGCACAGGTCTTGAAAAGAGTGACAGGTCTGGTCAAATGTATCCTTCCACAATTTCTCCTTGCAATTTCTCCTCCTACTACACTCTCTCGATTTTTCTCCTTATATACTCTTTTCCAGCCCCCTCTGAGGCATGCCCGGGACATGCCCAAACCTAGCTTTAGATTGCTTAACAAAAAAAATGTCAATACTGCCATCTAGTGGCTTTTTACCACATTACACGGGTCAAATGTAAAAATGTCGGCGAGTGAACTTCCGCTCATATCTGCGCATGGTCGAACGCTAGCTAATATAATGGCGATTTATTGCGTTTCGTTCCAAAACATGAACTCCGGCTTTGACTCGTTTGTAGCGTTTATTTGAATTTTGCGGTATTTTCATGTTCATATCTGTATATCCACGATGGTATTCAACTGCGAAGCTGCGCAATGCTCATTGCATTTCGTCATGCATGCAGTGGCTTGGCGAAGCTGGTCTTATTACCGGAAGTGCGAACGTCGACAAAAAAATCCCCTTCCTTCATCTCATCTCTCGATTTACGACAGTTTTGCGCTATATCAGATCGCTCCTATTGGCTTCGCACTGCAGGGAAATGAATTGGGAGGGACTGTTGGTTTCATATTATGGGATTTTAGCATTGTTCCTTGCCTAAGAGCCTCCTGTTAGCCAGCCGGGTGCTCGTCAGTAAAATTCTAAGCTTGTATATTTTCGGGTTCCCTCCACCCTTGTCCAGGGTAGGTTTCCAAAGAATATAGTTGCCAACTATGTTGGCAACTTACATGGCTACTTTGACCATATACAGTAAATGATTCCGACTAAATAAGCTAGCAACTATGCTTTTGGGAAATCCATCCCAGAGCTTGCTTCCCGCTCACTTGCCTGAGCTCGAGGCTCCGGTTTGTGCTGGTACGCGTGTGGTAATTGTAGGCGTTCAGCTGCATCCCTATTGTCGCTGATTTCTTCCTCATTTTCCATCTCTCCTTCCCCTCCATTGTCATCATCACTGGTGCTAGTTGTTGAACTTGCACTTGAATCATCCTCCAAATTTGTCCAAGTGAAGCAAAAATTCTGACATTTTTAGTGGATTTTGACGTATTGCTTGCAATGTAAAATATACATTCATTACGATAGCCTATGTGTCACAATTGATCCCATGAGCGACATCACAGCTCTTAGCCTGATTCACAATGCTGTTCAAGGGTGATATTGAGGGTTGCTAAAAGCCCATTTTTCATACATGTTTACTCTATTCTTCTATCATCTCTGGGTGAAAAGTGTTCATAGTTTGAGAGAGTATTGCATGCCCTTTCAAATTATACTAAATATGACAATTATTTTTTTTTTTTTAATTTTATTAAGTTTCATGTCAATACATGCCTCCTTTTACTCTGATGCAGGTTATAGAACTGTCATGGCTTTGGACTATAGGTAGGACCCTATACAGTGGTTTTATTGCAACACGAAAAGTTTAGTTCAGAAACCACATGCAGTGGTTCCCAAACTCAATCTTTGAACCCACTGAGTCCGCCACAATTGCAATCCTAGAATTTTAAAGAGTTTCTTAATTATCTTAATCGTGCAACACATAATTATATGGATAAATTACTCTTATAAGATGCATTATGTCAGAACTAGCCATGCATGTCCTGAGGAGCTCCATATATTCAAATTGTACTATAATGCAAATGACTTTTTACTGCATGCAAAAAGGGAATGGTCAAATCAAAATCCATAAGGCTTTTTTTTTTTTTTTAAAGATTATTCTTCTGGGAATTTTCCCTCCATTCGATAGCCATACAGTGTAGAGAGACAGGAGAGCCGGGGAGAAGAATGGGGGAAGACACGCAGCAAACGACCTGAGCCGGACCCGAACCCAGGCCGCCGCGGGAAGGACACAGCCCCCACGGCATGCGCACCCAGACCGATGAGCCACCGGGGCGCCCCCCATAAGGCTTTTTGCCTGTACACATGTGCTAAGCGCAGTTAAAACCTAAAAAGCTAGCCATCTGGCTTCTTTCGCTTCGCAACACCATCTGGAACAACTGTTAGCTGTCCTTCAGGACAAAATCCCATCCATACATTCTCAACAAGCGCGTCCATTTTCTCGGTTTGAATCAGGTTTTAATACTGTAAGTGTTTCCACAAATATGGCATTTTTGTAGTTGATGATGCAGATGACTTGTGTAGAAACGTGTCAATGTGCGCAGGCCTGCCGTTTTGGAGGGAAGATGCATTCATTTTATGGATAGATAGGGGCCACTTGAAATTATGAATGTGAACCATTAAGATAGGCAAATCTGATCCAAGAGAAAAATTTGAATTGAACAACGAGGCTTGTAATGTGAGCATTGCGCAGGACAACATATGAACGTGGCTCAATTCTGATTTTAAGATCGGACATAATATCGGATTTCTGTGTCCATTCAGCTCTACAAACATCAGATCAGTGTCACATTAACGTAAAAAAAAAAAATCAGATCTCAGTCACTTCAGCCTGGTAATGTGGATGTAGCGTTAAGAGATCGCTTGGTTAACTTAATTGTTGAATACACAATCATTTGCCATTTTTTTCCTTATGCTTAAATGCAGTGCAGGTGGGCCTCAGCAACCTCAGTCTTTAATTTCATTCGTTGAAGATGATTAACCGATTTTCATGTGATTATAAGCGTATCAAAATTTATAGTTTGAAATTGATCCAATTAGTATGTACTATATGCCCACAGAAGATGCATTTTCAATGGCATACATTTCTATTTCTGATAAAGTGTGATTTCAGGGCATAATTAGTCCCACTGTATTAGATCCGGATTGCCACTGCAGGTGGAACTAAAACCAGCATACACGTGGGTCCCCTAGGAACAAGTTTGCAAACCACTGATTTAAAAACATATAGCGACCTTGGCTTGGCTGGCTTACTTCACAAAATAGTATTGCAGAATAAGCACAGCAAGAACATTGGGCTTACATGGTTGAGGAGGATGAAGTGTCTCTCTAGCCTGAAAAAATTATCAGTTTGTTAATATTGAGATTGCGACTATGCTTAGAGAGAGAGAGAGAAAAAAAAAACAGTACACACGCTGAGTCTCCATGACCAAGTTTGGCAATCACTGCTGTACTTACCCGATTCTAGATTTTGGTTGTATGGTCCACTGATGCTTTTTATTTAATGGCACTGAGCCAAAGTTCATTCAGGAAGACAATTCTTTTCGTGCTTGGACTCATTTTATATTTCCCATTTGTTTGCAGCCATTCTCACCTCTCATGCATGCTCACTCAAACTTCCTCGCCATCGCTGTCTGAAGCTAGTTAGATCACCTGTTTACGCCTATCAAGTTCAAATGTTCAAACCTTGCCAAGGGTGATACACACTTCCGATTTCAGCAAGCAAAACTGATAATCCCTTTGCATGTTCAAGCTTCCGGAAACACAAACCAGTTGCTATTTTGTAATTGTGAATGTATTTTTTTCCTTGAGACACAATCTAATGGCACTTTTCTAGTGTTTCTGTTGAATTATGGGATCCCATTGCAAAGCAAATACCGTGGCTGTATATTGTACACTGACCTTGCGTTGCGTTGCATTGCTAGCGAAGAGTATCGGTCGCTATGTTTACAGATTACTGCACAATCTGAAATGGAAAATTGACCACTTTTACAGTAACCTCAAGCACGTCAGCCAATCACACAAATGGATTTGGCAAGAACAGCAGTAGCCCCACCTGCGACAAAGTTTGGAAATTTAATTGCGATCCCTTGAATCACACAGAGACGTACCTCCATTGCTAGCCTATCATTCTTTCGTCTTTATTCATGCTTTTGGGCTTCATGTTTCTGTCATGTGTACATTTCCACCTCCCCATCTCCTCCTTCTCTTCACGCATTTATCAGTGTCTTTGTCGGCCTCATCAGCTTAATCAGTTTCATCTGAAGTAATCAGCTGCCACCACCACTAGTATCTTGACTCCACAGGGGGATTTATTATGCTGCTGCTCAGGGGCTTTTGCCCCTTGATCGTAAATCTCCCTGTACAGTCGAAGTGCCAAAGACTTTCAAGACCAAGAGTTTATCACTACACAATTTGTATAATGAACAATTACCTGTACTTCATATACTTTGTCTGTCCTGATTGAAATGCGGGAGTTTATCTATGCACAAACCAACACTTCTATTATGTGCCAGGGTTTGCCACGGAGGCTAATTTTCATCTGCAGATTGCCAATGAAAAGTTTTTGCAGTGCACACAAACACAGGGTAATCATGCAATCTTGATCTTTCACGACAATTACTGTATGGTCTGGGAGTGCTGTTACCCAGGCCTGATGTTTTTACATATCAAATCAAGTGAATGCTCTCATTTTAGTCAAACACTGTGAATCACAGCAGATAACTGAGTCTGCTAAATGAATGTCTGCAATATGATTTCATTCTCGGATGAGGAGGCCAGATTGCAGTCATTGAAAAGAATGAGATAATGGCCGTGAGCTACTGTCAGTTTCTGCTAACAACTCCACCATGTCTTACATGACTCTGTTCAGCTGTCTTCTTCCCATGAGTCTGAACTTACTCTTGTAGCATTAGTGCTACTGTTTATCGGTCATTTTAGCTTTGTTTAAATGTTAAATTCCTTTTGTTCATAGAACAATTTGTGCAATCACAATATGTGCAGTAGAATTATTTAAGCAATGGCTCTCAAACCCGGTGGTCGGGGACCACTGTATATGCCGTGTAGAATTAGAGTTGTTAATTTTTCTTAATTGCAGTTTTCTTGTTTACAGGGATTATTTGCCATTTTAGGCCAAAGTATGGCAGAAATTGCTATTCATGCTCCCATGAGTTCCAAACTCATGTTGTTTTATCTTGTAAATGACTTTTTATTGCATTGCATGAGGGAACATTTTGATGGCTGAATCTAAAAATTAATTAGCTCCTAACGGGTGGAATTGTGGGTGCATTGTCGATAAAACTGTTCTATTGGATGACAATTGGATATTTCTTTTAAATGTTGTTATTTTTATTCTTACTCTGAAAGTAGTAAATGAAGATCGGGCTTTTATTTATTATTTTCATTTTGTCATAACAGGGTGTGAGAGGGTAAATTATACCTCGGCTCTTGACAACCATCTAATTTAGAACAGCTTGTTAAAATTCTGGGATTGCCATTGTGGTTGAAAAAGAACCAGCTCATACAGTGGTCCCCAAGGATGGAGGTGAAGAACCATTGTTCTAGAGAAAATGAAATTGCTTAATTCTTGATGGTCAATTTTCTGAAGAGATTCAAGTTAAGTATCTTTGTCAGTAGTATAATGGCAGAAACACTTGCTGTACTGAGAACCTCAGATATTCAGTCCCCGCACTCTGTTTCACTAAGCAGGAATACTGAGTTAACCGGCCCATGTCCCACACATCCTTAACGCCATATATTAAAGTTGCATTAGGGCCTTCCACACTGCATTTTACATGATCCAAACATCAGCATGTTAGTGCAGTGGTTAGCACTGCTGCTTCTGATGGTTCAAATTCTGCCTGGACAGGGCTTCTCTGAACTTCACATGTTCTTGCTGTGTTTGCTTGAGTTTCCTCCAGCCACTCGTTTCCTCCCGGCCCAGAAAAAGAAGCACAGGGACACTCCTGTCATTGCCTCTGGCCAAGGCTCTGACTTTAAAACCGGAGTTGGTACTCTATGGCCAGTGTTAATTGCCCTCCTAAATTACTAGGATGGGTAAAATGTGGAGAAAAAACTACCTCACAGTGTTCAATAAAGTATATGTCTACCTAAGATTTCCATGTAGTCCTGTGAGTTAGTAGATTTATAATTACTGCTGCTCCTCTTCAACATTGTGTAGCCAGAACAATCCACAGGTCTTCACCCTGTCTGCCAAAATTGCAATTGTCCCACATTTTACTAGAATTAGCTGTTATTGCCAAGGGTTGATACTGAAAAATAGAAAAATAGTTCCCTGGGAAATGTGAAAAAAAGTCTATCTTGGTTTAGAACTAGCTGAGAGACACTGAAAAATGTGCCATCTCTTACACTCATCTTTGATGTTTGATTCTGTTTCAGTCTTGCATTCATGTTTGCCTCATAATCTTATCATGCAAAGATGGGCATAACTTAGGCATCAGATGATACTGGGAGATAACTGTACAATCCGCTTTGATAATCAGTCGATTCTATCGGAGCTCTCTGTGGCTGTCTTGCCCTAGGTTTGCCTCTACAGTTATCTATAAGGCATTATTCGAGGTGCTCTCATCACTGATTATATCTAAAAAGGAAAAAAGCTTGCCTAAGTAATTTTACTGTTTGGAAAGATGGGTGTGATAGATAAAAAGACACTCAACATGCACCATGACGGGATTTTAAATGAAAGGAAGGGGAGTATCCTTTTTTCTCAGTATAAGAATGCTTAAGGGCTCATGAATACTACATAAGCAAGGGGGTCAAGTTAAGTGGAAACCAAAAAAGGACAGCACATGGCATTATCAGCACCCTTTATCAACAAGAAACCCTAGACTTTGTAAAGGGGAAAAAAAGACTGATTGCAAGATAAGGTATGGCCATTTCAATACATCTCCACTGAGTCCCAGTGCCCGATTCCATATGGTGAAGTGATCCGAGTACGCCTTCTGACTTAGTGTAGCATGCGTAGGGGAGACTGGGGACCAATGAGCCATATCACTATTTTGCGATCAATTGATGACAGAGCTGCTTAAAATAGGCAAAATAGTGATATGGCTCATTTATCCCCATGACTCATCAGTCAATGGTCAAATATTTTGCCTATTTTAAGCAGCTCTGTCATCAATTGATCGCAAAATGGTGATATGGCTCATTGGTCCCCATGGCTCATCGGACCCCAGTCTCCCCTATGCATTAAACATGGATTTATGGCCTATGACGGGGAGACCTGTACTAAATGGCGAAAGTGTTTGATTTGGACTCAGAATGGCGGCGGCTGAAGCCCCAGTGGCACCGCAACAAGACCAGCATAGCTCTTCGGCCCTTGAATAAGACACTGAACCCTGAAATCTACATTGCTCTGTGGGGGATTGGCCCCTGCTCAGTCTAATTAATGCAAGTCGGTTTAGATTTCAGCATCAGTTTGTAATAATAACAATAATAATAATAACAATAACAACAACAACAACAAAAATAATCTACAGTCAAATGCATGACTGTATAAGAGTTTGAAGACAGCCTGCCCAATTACTGGAAACTTTTCCACTGGTTGAGACTGGCTTGCATTGGTTGACATGGTGGTATGGGCCAATCAGTGATCTTCCTGATAGTAAAGGAACCCCGATCACCTCAAGCCATCCGCACCCATGATGGCATGCTGTAAGCTCTGACCATCTGCATGATGCCCCTGGCCCCCACGTCACAGATGTTTTTGCTTTGCTTCTTCTTTTTATTTATTTTTTCTTAAGACAAAAATGTCCCTTCTCTCCCCTCTTCTGTATGCTTGAAATTGGGTCCATCTCATGAGGGTACAGCACATGAGCCATTTATTAGATCACAGGCAAACAAGTACACACAGCCCCGACTGAGACAAAGTAATTTTAGGAGCAGTTGGAGCCAGACGGTCGCATAGCCAAAGTGACCCTTGAGATAGACCAGACTCACCTCGACCCTGCTACTGGACAGTTGAATGATTGGCTGCCTTTCACTGTCACTCAAAAGTAGGTCAATCACTGAACTGAAAGCCTTTTTTGAGGCTTCTGCAAATGAACCCGTTTTTATGTGTCATCCAGCCTTGATAGATTATGTCACTGTATGTGCCTGTTCCAAATTTGCTACGCTGGAAGGTGCTCTTTTCGTCTTTGTTGGCGTTTGTTATTGGCTCACAAAATAATTTTTCGGCCCGTCAGAGACACAGCATAGACTTCAGTGCATTCCCTATGGAAAGTCACAAAGATTCTCAGATGCAGACCCTCCACACCCCCACCCCCACTCACCCCCTGACCCACCCCAATTTAACAGTCGAATGGAACTTTTTTCCCCTATCGGTTGTTTCCACTAGGTAGTCCCTTTGAAAGCATGTGGAATCCTTTTAAAACAGTATTACTCATACAACTTTGCTAAAAACTCCAACTGGAATTCTGAGATGGTGTGATTGTGCAATGCTGTGAGTTTTTCACTCTTCTCACTGGCCGTAGAGAATCTGCTCGTGGTCAACACTGGATAAGCTGGTAGAGAAATCTGATGGAAAAACTGGTGAACCAGCCAATGTAAGATTCTGGGATGCTGAAAACCTGGTCAACCAGCTAAAACCATCTCAGAAGTGTCAAAAATACATCTTAAACATCTAAAATCAGTAAGAACAGATTAACCTGGTTTAAGATGGATATTTCTTCAAGAAACCTTGATTTCTACCAAGTGAATTGCCTAGATTTTGGCTTCTCGGCACTGGATGATATCCGCTGTAATTTTATTTGTTCCTACGCATTTGTCTCCAGTGAACATTTGGTACTTAAAGTCAGGCATTGAAATGGTTGTTTTTTTGTTGCTGTTGTTGTTTATTTGGTCTCTGACCAAAATGCTCTTTGAAGACAGGTTAATTGTCCAAGCCCTTTGTTTGTTCAGCGGTTGTGACCACTGGCCAGTGTAAGAAAAGTGTATTTATAAAATAGAGAAATAAAAGGTGGATATCACCCATGCGTGGAATCTAACACGCTATTGTCACCCCAACTCAACGATTCTCTCATTCATGCATTTATCCATGACAATCACACTGCTTACAGCACAACATGGCGGATGACTGAAAAAATACTATCTTTTCTCCTATTGGTCGGCTCTGACAAAAGCCTGCATTGAAGGCAAATTTGCATTTGTTACACAAGAGACTTCAAACTCCAGGGGCACATTCCAGTGGCTTTGTTTTTACTCCTTTGTCTTCTTCCCTGAGCCTGACCCGGAAATCAATCATGGTTCGCCTCCATTAAGGAGATTCCAATGCTTTTGAGGAGTCAGGAAAAAAGGATAGTGATGTCGCAAAGAGAGCTCAGTTAAGGGACTTTTAAGGGGGGCTCAGTAATGGAACAGTCATATATAAACCGCATGTCAGTCTACCTCACTCAAGAATTTCACATATAGGCTTTGGCCAGTCTGATAAACCAAACTATCCAAACTGCTCATATCTGACTATGATGCCTCCTTTCTCTCTTCGGTCTCTCTCTCTCTCGCTTTGTGAGGAGTAGACTTAACACTGGTGTACTTTTGTGTGTGAGCACGCACTCGCGCGTTTGCATGCCCTCATGCACACTCTCACATACATAAATGCACACACGACCTCACTATATTATTATTTGACTTTGTTTTTGCCTGATTTATGTTGTTTATCTTTTGTTTGCTTTTTATTATCCTCCATTGGTGGAGAGCAAAAGGGGATTACGCCATGGCAATGTCCGTGTGTGTCTGTCTGTCTGTCCGTCCATTCGTCCAACTGTCCATCCATCTCAAAAAGGTTAGCTTCATTCTGAAATCAACTCCTACCACATTTTCAGTCAAATTTTTCTTTTCAAACTTGGTATTGTTTGATACACATTGGTGATATGCATATTGTGCAACCCCAATTCCAAAAAAGTTGGGGTGCTGTGTAAAATGTAAATAAAAACACAATGCAATGATTTGCAAATTTCATAAACTGACATTTTATTCACAATAGAACATAGACAACATATCAGATGTTGAAAGTGAGACATTTTACTATTTCATGAAAAATATTAGCTCATTTTGAACTTGATGGCAGCGACACATCTCAAAAAAGTTGAGATAGCGCCATGTTTACCATTGTTTAGTATCCCCTCTTCTTTTAACAACAGTCTGTAAACATCTGGGAAGTGAGGAGACCAATTGCTTTGGGAGTTTTGGGAGAGGAATGTTGTCCCACTCTTGTCAGATATATGATTCTAGCTGCGCAACAGTCCTGGGTCTTCTTTGCCGGATTTTTCGTTTTTTGATGCGCCAAATGTTTTCTATTAGTGAATGGTCTGGACTGTAAGTGGGCCAGTTCAGCACTCAGACTCTTCTACTGCAAAACCATGCTGTTGTGATGGATGCAGTATGTGGTTTGGCATTGTTTTGCTGAAATATGCAAGGCCTTCCCTAAAAGAGATGTTGTCTGGATGGGAGCATATGTTGTTGTAAAACCTCTACATACTTTTCAGCATTGATATTGCCTTTCCAGATGTGTAAACTCCACACGCCATAGGCACTAATGCAACTGGATACCATCACAGATGAAGGCTTTTGAACTGTGGGCTGATAAGAAGCTGGATGGTCCCTCTCCCCTTTAGTCGGCACAACATGGCGTCCATGATTTCCAAAAAGAAATTTAAAGGTGGAGTCCCATTACGGGCGTTTTCTGGCCCAAACCAATAAACCACCCCATCGGGTTCATGAATCCACCAGAGAAACCTGCGATATCAATTTTCTTTAAGACAAAAAAAGATATTTTAAACATTTTTTGTTTTTTTTTTTTGGAAGGGGCACCCATTCTGAGGCCACACAAAGTGTCACCAATGATTATAATCATGTGCTTATCAATGCACATTGTAGCTGATAAATTTTCCTAATGAATGAAAAGAGAATTTGTTGAAATTGATGTCACACTGCCGAGATTGGAGGGTATTTGTCAAAAAAATATGTTCTGAAATGGAGATTTCCAACGGCCATGTGTGTAAACGATGGTACATTTGACAAAGTTCTCGGCCATGACACACTAAGAGAATTTGCTGAAATTTGCCCCAGGGTATGGCCAACATTCAATGAAAAAACCAGGATGTGTCGACACCGGTAACACCCTGTGGCCGCTCATTTTAAACAAGCGGGTCATAATGTCAGTGCATTGAGTTATGTTGGCATTGAAAAAGTTGAGAAACATCCCAGGGGGTGATCTCGAAAGAAGGCTCCTCCAACGAGAAACTTTTTGGATTTATTTTCTTAATACCATGTCTCCTAAAGGTTTGAATGAGGAATTTGACATAAAATCCTTTCTGTGACTGTCCTTTGCCTTCCTGCTTGGTACTTCTGCATGCATATTTCATTTATTTTCAATGCAAAAAATGTCATTACATCTCTATTTGTATGCTATATCATGTCTATTTACATTGCGTCATTTTTTCTATGATGAATCTTGACTATGTATTATTGAGTTTATTTGTGTCTTAGCCTTAATTGGCTGACAGTGATGTCAGAATGATGTCATTGGCCTACTGTATTTATATATATGTATATATACCTGTCTACGGGTCATGTAAGTCATTTGCCTGATGAAGACCCTGCTGGTTTGAAACGTTGCCTGCTTTTCCAGTCAATAAAGTATTGGGAGCTACAACCCAGTGTGCGGACATTTACAATTTTTTGTTATCAGGGTCTAAGAATAGGCAATAATTTTAAGCATTAATATCATAAGGGTCATATTTAATAACTGTCTTACTCAAAAAACTTTAACTAGAAGAATTAAGTGAGAGCCATACTCACACAATCCATTTTGTATCAACACACCCGATCTTCTGGTTTACAACAATTGGTTGATGCAAGGGTTTGGATGAAGAAGTTACTGGTGTCGACACATCCGTCGAGTGATTGTTTGATGTACATTGATGTTACACATATCCCAATACATGATTCTGCTCAGATGATTTTGGAAGGGGTTACAGCCCCTGAATTACGATGCTTGATTTAGCTTTCATCATGAGATAAATACGTGTCTTCTGAAATCAACTGCAAGAGCTTCAAGGACTATGAAATGCCAGATTCAGCTGTCTGCTGAAAACAGCCTAGTAGAAGTCTAACTGTAAAAACAAACAAAATTTGTTAAAATAATTTGGCATTTTCAAAGTCATTTTATCAAGCAGAGAGAGATTCTGTAGGCCTATACGATTGGTGTTCAGAAGTGCTTATGTGAGCAGTTATAGTAGCCTCATGAAGTCAATGATCACTGAAAGTTATCTGAATGATTAATTGCCAAGATTAACGGGCAATTTGTGTTTATTTGGTATCATAGCATTCATGAAATGTTCATGTAACAGCATAGATTTGTGTCTCAAGACTGACCGTTCAAAAAGGAGAGGCCTTTGCGGTAGATGTAGTTCAGAGAAAGTTTGGAATTAGTTTTTAATTAATTATGCATATAATTGCCATCCATACAATCTCATTTTGTAGCTTTGTTCTGTCTTTGTTGTTATCACAACTTCATCATTAAGCTATTGGCAACATATTGGAATTTATTATTCAGTAAATTAATTATACAATTCTTCACTGGAAGCAGTTTGAGAGTGGAGCTAGGCATAATCTTGTTTCAAACTTGAAGTCTCTGCCTATGCGGACAGCAAGTCACTGTTTCTAAATTAAGGGTTGATTTCCAACCCCTCCAAGTGCGCAAGTACGTTTTTGTCTTCTTTGAGAAATGAGATTTTAAGAATTTGATAACATATGGGGATCATGTTTCATGTGTTAAGCTGATGTAAATGAAGATATAAAAAGATATAAATTAAAACATATTAAGAGACCTTCTAGCCTCTATGTCGATTCTTGGCCCAGATATTTCAAACAAGTCTGTGGACATGAGTACTTTTAGAAGCAAATGCCTCAAAATAACAAAAATTGAACTCAATTTAAGAAAATTAACTGCACTAAATGTTATTATTTCAGATTACTAAAACTGAGCGTCTTTTTGAAAACAAAACAAATCACTCTATAATGAAAATGAACAACAAATATAGTCATACAAGTATACTATAGTCATGGATGTCAAAAAGCTTCTTGAACAAAATGAGTTTAAGATATAAGCAGTGACATGGAAGGTAAATGCAGCTGAACAAAGCTCACAATAAAGACCAATCTCCATGATTATGAACGGGCAGTACCACCATCCAAACAGGTTTAAAGACTTCATTCGTCATCGATAGGGATATGGCGTGGTAATTGGAAAGTTCAGCAAAAGAATAAGCAGCTAAAAAAAATTACCTTTTGCCAGACTTCTGTTTCACTTGTTTTTAGCCCATGTTTCCAGCTGCCTGGGTCTTTTTTTTAGCTCCTTTAAGTTGAGTCCACATACACACATCCTAACCTGTAGAGTTGGCCATTTTGGTTGGGCAAGAAAGCTACAGTGGCTACTATTGGCCAACCCATTTCTAAGCGATGCTTTGATTGGCTGACTGGACTTTTGTACTTGTAGAAGTTTTCGACTGGACTTAGTTACCGCTAGAAGTAGCTTCTTGGGGAATTTCCAGTTCACTGCTCATTTTGTATTATACTTGAGTGCCTATTGGCCAAAAGTAGCTCATGTGGCTTTTTCCTCATCAGTGAAAGAATGGATTTGTAGTGTTATCTGATTTTTAATGAATATGGACTTGAATGTTTATGGAAATAACTCCTTCAAATGTATTCCAATATGTTCTAAATGTATTTAAACATTTTACTCTTTTTCCTGCTATTTCTCGAGACATGGGAAATGGTTTGAATGGGTATTTCTGAGAATCCCGTTCCCTGGAAAGAATCCCTTGTGCAGAGAGGTGCGAATGAGCTTTATTCAAAGGTTGTTGTAGTGGTTTATTTGCTCATGCCTGCACAAGTATCATCAAAGAGTTGTTTTTGTTGAGTTTTAAAAACACTGCAATCATATTTGTTTCTTTATACAGCAGAGCTCTTGAACTGTATCGGTGGATATGGTTCTTCACAGATTCTTAAATTTCTGGTGTGGATGTCTCTTGGGTGTCAGAACAATCTTGGGAAAGCAGACACTTCGAGTCTTCAGTGAGAGCTCTTTTTTTTTCCTTTTGCCGTTAAAGAGCTATGGGATGTTAGATGTCAATAAAGCTCACTGTTAATGCTAAAAATTAGTGTTTTTATTTGAATGTTTAAGTATTTATCATTCAGTTCGAGTTTGTCTTACAGTTTTTTCTGCAATTGCTAAGACACAAAAACTGGTGCTTGTGGCACAATTATTGAAAGCAATAGCTCATGTAGCCGATCAATCACCTGCAAACAGAATGCTACTGCGAAAACACCTGTAACCAATGAGATCACTTGAAAATCAGAACTTCAACATGGTAAATAGAATTCAGGCTTGCTCTTTAGTTTGCATAACAGTGGAGGCCCATGTTGGAGAAAGAATCAGAGGCAGAGGTGTTCATGTAAGAGGAGGACGAGGAAGAGGAGACGGAGGAAGGGTAGATGGACAAGGAAAGGGAGGAAGAGGAGCAAGAGGAGAACGAGGAAGAGTAGGAGGATGAGGAGAAGGAGCAAAAGGAGGAGGACAAAGAGGACGAGGAGTGGCAAGAGGACAAAATAGGACAAATGTCACAAATGAGATCCGGGCAACTCTAACTGATTATGTTATCAACCATGGGTTGAGTTTGCAGGAGGCTGGTCAGATGGTCCAACCTCTTTCGAGCCGCTTCGCTGTAGCAGGTATTATTGCACATATCATATTGCCAGCAGATTGAACCACTATTCAATCTGTTCCAGCCGCGTGGCTGAAGCTAAGCGGGTGTGGGCTTGGTGAGTACTTGGATGGGAGACCACCAAGGAAAACCAAGTTGCTGCTGGAAGAGGTGTTGGTGGGCCAGTAGGTTGCGATCGTCCCTCTGGTGGAATAATCCCCAATGCCCCAGTGCAGTGATGGGGATACTGTACTGAAGGAGACGCTGTCTTTCGGATGGAGACGTTAAACTGAGGTCCTGACTCACTGTGGTCATTAAAGATCCTATGACACTCATCGACAAGAGTAGGGGGTTCCCCAGTGTCATGGCTAAAGTCCCAAACTGGCTCTTTTAATCTGCCACCTGATCATCCCCTGATCTAATTGGCTATGCGATTTGTCCACTCCCTCTCCACCTCTACCCCCAGGGCTCCCTTGAAAAAGAGATTTCAATCTCAACGGGACTTCCCTGGTTAAATAAGGGTTAATTTAGAAAAAGTAAATAAATAAAGTCATCAGGACCTTTCCAAATGAGAACAGGTAAGAAATCCTACCCTCATATGATTTACTGCATTGCACCGTCATACCTAATGAGCAAAGGGATGTGGCAGGGAACTCCACGTTTGTTGTCACGAGACATTGTAAATTTTCATCGATCTGCTGAGGTCCACAAGTGGTTCACCAATCACCCAAGGTTTCAGGTTTTCCCCCTTCCATCATACTCTCCTTTCCTAAACCCTATTGAGGAGTTCTTTTCTGCATGGCGTTGGAAGGTTAAGGACTTGGAGTTCACAAGCAATCAGTTTCATATTCATATAATACTTACTGTAATTCAATACATTGTACACATTTCCTCCTAGACAACTATTCAGGCTCACAAATGTTTCTTTCTTTATTGTAACCCCTGAAGGTCTATGACAGACAACCATACCAACGTGCAACTCTCCTCCAGGCAATGGAAGAGGCCTGTGGTGATTTTGATGTGGAGGCATGCCAGGGCTGGATACGCCATTCAACACATTACTTCCCCCGATGTTTGGCCAGAGAGGACATCCTTTGTGATGTTGATGAGGTGCTGTGGCCGGATGCACGCAAAAGATGGGATAAACAGTAATTGCAACAGACTGTAGTTTCAGTAAATATAAATGTGTCTGTTTCTAAAAAAAAAAAAAAAACTTGTTTCCCCATTGTATTTGTGTTCATTGTCTTATTTACAGCATGATACAAATCACAATGCAAGACTGTAGATAATAGTGTCTTATACTTGGCACATCAGTGTGCAAATGGAATATGGGAAAAGCTGTTTACTTGCTGTTTGTGTGTAAAGTTGTAATGGAAAAAAATACAATTTTTAGAAGAATTTATATAGTTTTGAATGAAGTGTTTACTTTTGAAAGAGATGTCTGAAATTTTGCATTTTGTGTATATGTTTATGGTTTTGTGTGTCGAGTTTTGACAAAAGGGCTATAGTTTTAAAAATTGTGTTTAAACAAAAGTAAATAACTGAAAATTACCAGAAAAAAATTGAGACATCTAAAGGGCAAATTATTCATCGGCAGTTCCCTTCAGACAAAAGTTGTGTTTCACTTTAGACACTTTTTCATTATGCTAACTCTCTGCTCTTGAGAAAGAGGAAATTTAACAGATGGTCCATTCTTTCCATATCGATAGTAGGACAGTCCTGGCATGGTGATGTGTTTGTGTGTGTGTGCGTGTGTGCATGCATATGTTTGTGTGTGCATGTGTGTGTGCATGTGTGTGCGTGCATGCATGTGCGTGTGTGTGTGTGTACGTGTTCGTATGTTTCCGTCCGTGTGTTTGAGTACGTTTATGTGTGTATGTGCATGTGTGTGTGTGTGTGTGTGTGTGTGTGTGTGTGTGTGTGTGTATTTGTGTGTGTGTGGGGGGGGGTTGGGGTGTGGAAGAAAAGGTCTGCTGTGTGTTTTCTTTCTCCCGCTCTGTGTCCTCAGCACTTCCTGAGATGAAAGCTTGTGATAAATCTCATGATAATAAACCCCTTTAAGACAATAGAAAACTGGGGGTTTCCCTGGGACTTTCCAGGATGACCCAGTTGGGCAGATCTTCTGCAGAGCTGCCGCCTCTGGTTTCACATCATTGTGACATAACAGAACTATTTCTGCTGGCTCCTCCCTCATTCTCATGTGACTGTCATGAGATAATCTACAAACCCCAATTCCAATATAGTTGGGGCACTGCAAAAACGTGAATAAAAACAGAATGCAATGATTTGCAAATCTCATAAACCCACATTTCATTCACAATTGAACATAGACAATATATGAGATGTTGAAAGTGAGACATTTTACTATTCAATGGCAAATATTAGCTCATTTTGAATTTGGTGGCAGCAACACATCTCAAAAAAGTTGGGACGGGGCAACAAAAGGCTGGAAAAGTAAGAGGTACCAATGAAAAACAGCTGGAGGAGCATCTTACAGCTAATTAGGTTAATTGGCAACAGGTCAGTAACATGACTGGGTATAAAATGAGCATTTTAGAGAGGCAGAGTCTCTCAGAAGTAAAGATGGGCAGACGCACACCAATCTGTGAAAACCTGAGTCTAAAAATTGTGGAACAATTTCGGAAAAATATTCCTCAATGTAAAATTGCAAAGATTTTGTATATCCCACCATCTACAGTACATAATATCATCAAAAGATTCAGAGAATCTAGAGAAATCTCTGTGCACAAGGGACAAGGCTGAAGGTCAATATTGGATGCTTGTGATCTTTGGGCCCTCAGGCAGCACTGCATTAAGAACAGTCATAATTCTGCACTGGACTTCACTGCAAGGCCTCAGGAACACCTCTAGAAATCATTGTCTGTGAACACAGTTTGCCATGCAATCCACAAATGCAAGTTAAAGCTGTATCATGCAAAGAAGAAGCCATATGGGAACACGATCCAGAAATCCCAACGTCTTCCCTGGGCCAAAGCTCATTTAAAATGGACTGAGGCAATATGGAAAACAGTTGTGTCATCAGATGACTCAAAATTTGAAATTCTTTTTGAAAACCACGGACACCGTATTGTGCGGACTTAACGAGAGAGGAACCATCCAGCTTGTTATCAGCCCTCAGTTCAAAAGCTTGCACCTCTGATGGTATGGGGTTGCATTAGTGCCTATGGCATGGGCAGCTTACACATCTGGATAGGCATTATCAATGCTGAAAAGTACATATAAGTTTTACAACAAAATCTCTTTCAGGGAAGGCCTTGCATATTTCAGCAAGACAATGCTAACCCACATACTGCATCCATCACAACTGCATGGCTTCGCTGTAGAAGAGTCCGGGTGTTGAAATGGTCTGCCTGCAGTCCAGACCTTTCACCAATAAAAAACATTTGGTGCATCATAAAACGAAAAATCCGGCAAAGAAGACTCAGGACTGTTGAGCAGCTAGAATCCTACATCAGACAAGAGTGGGACAACATCCCTCTTCCAAAACTCCAGCAATTGGTCTCCTCACTTCCCAGACGTTTACAGACTGTTGTTAAAAGAAGAGGGGATGCCACACAATGGTAGACATGGCCCTGTACCAACTTTTTTGAGATATGTTGCTGCCATTAAATTCAAAATGAGCTACTGTATTTCCAGAAATGATAAAATCTCTCACTTTCAACATCTGATGTGTTGTCTATGTTCTATTGTGAATAAAATGAGGGTCTATGAGATTTGCAAATCATTGCATTCTGTTTTTATTCTCATTTTACACAACGTCCCAACTTCATTGGAATTGGGGTTTGTATGTAATAATATCTCATTATAGAGGTACACTTAGTGCTGGGAGAACTGCTGCATAAACAGTTTGCACCCGCACTGAACTTTCTGTAGCTACACTTGGGCTTGAACCACCAATCTTACAGATTTCAATCAAATTACTTTGTCACGAGGCTACAAGCCGCTACTATCAATATATTGTTGTTTGTTTACACGGTTAAGAGGTACTCCTTAGCCAAAGTAAGTTTTGCATTAACCCAGGCAGTCAATGCTATCAGTGTTAATTTCTGTCTGAGGACTAAAGTTGGTTCATTTCACATAAAAAATATCTGATGCAATATATTTGCCTCCTCAATCTATATCTGAGCTGGTTGATTCGTGGATGGATGAGCGGATTTAATGGCAGCCGAATTCAGTGCGGACACTAGTTCTGACTGCAGCGCACTGAATGTTGAGAAAGATTTATAACATTTGTAAGGAGGACTGATTCGTTCAATCTCTCTCTTACACTCAACACGCCCTTTACTGCAATCAAAGTAGGCCGGGGGGAGTGAAAGGTGGGGGATGGAGGAAGGGGCTGAGAGAGAGAGAGAGAGAGAGAGAGAGAGAGAGAGAGAGGAGAAGGGAAGAAAAGAGGGAAGAAAAGAGGGAAAGACAGGTGGGAGAGATGGGAACAGAGAGCTCTCATCTGGCAAATAAATGAAGACCACGAAGGAAAAATGGTCCAAATTTAGCAGTTTTGTATAATTTATATATTATATATTACTATAATATGCATAATTATATATCATAATATTGTATATATTATTTTAACATTTTATATATTTTATATTTTTTGCATATTTTTTCAGTGCTTGATTTCTAAGATCATTTTGAATTTTTAATTCATCATTTCTCCACAACGTGAAAATGTGACTGATCATTTTTCCATTGCGGTCTTCAAATACATAAAATGAGATGATTATGGCTGTGTGCTGATATCCCTTACGGGGGCACTGCTCTGTGGTTCCCCATGAGTGAGATATGCTAAGCTAAGCCAGGGAAGCCTCCCTCCCAGCGGCCCTGAAGCTGGCTGGTGGTTCCCTAATCACAGTTAACTGCATGCATCTCCCCAGCAGTCCTGCGGATGCTGAGCCATTAGTCATGCCCTATTGGACACACTGTAAACAGTTTGTGGGCAGCAGTGCACTGTGGCTCGCGTCCTCTGTGAGGACAGGCGATGATTTCTGAGTGACTCTGAGCGGCTGTTAGCTCCAGCGCTGGGTGTGTCTGTGGTCTGGGTCTCTCTAGTGCTCTCCTGCTGCAGTCCTGCCACTGTTTATAGGAGCTCACTGAACCATCATGCCCTGGACACCCGAAAACCAGGGCCAGATGCAGTTACTCTAGAGCAAATTATGCTGTCTACACCATGAAACTTAGTCCTTTCATCTTATAACAAGACTTTAAATACAAGACTAGCTTTAAAAAAAATATTGCATTTTCAAGTTATGCCTCGTGTGACAAGTGAACATATCCCCTTTAAGTAAAAAATATTATACTAAAATGCATTGAGATTGGTTTATTATTTTGGGAGTAGTACCGTTCTCCTGTCACCTAGTTGGCTGTGTATTCGGGAAAGCCAAAGGTAAGTGCAGAAATGGAGGGGTCATCAGGTGTGCAGTGTGCCTATACAGGCAGCCATGGGACCCTAAGTGCCTAAATGTTTGTGCTATTTAAGACCTAATTCATGAAAGACATGCAATGAGTGTGGACAAGTAATATTGCGTGTCTGTCACATTTAGGCTAGACAAATGGAATGTGTCATGGAAATGGACACGTGTTGTTACTCCTGCCGTGCTCTTACTCTGGTCAAAGTGGCTGCAGTGTGTCCCAAAAAACCTGTCATTCAGCAAGCCCATGTGGGGGTTCTGGGTAAAGATATTGCCTTGAACAATGAGAGGAAATATTAGCATCGAGGTAAAAGGTACAAATATCTGCCCTGTGCAACAACAAAGGGGAGAACTTTATTTTAGAGGAAATGTGGTTCCCCTGAACAGGAAGTGCCCAGAGCAGACTCTCAGCAAAAAAAAAAATAAAAGAAAAAACATTCTTCAAATTGCTGGCCAGGTTCAGATTCTGTGGGCATAGAATTGCGTTTGAATTTTGGAAATTCTTCTGTATTTTCATTGAGGGAAAACAAACAGGAAGACGCTGTTTTTTTTTCTTTTGTTATTATTTACAAAGGAAGTGATTTTGGTACGCGGGAAGAGAAATCTATGGTGAGGCCGGCTCAGACCAAACAGCCATTACAGGAGCTCAACAGGAGCTGATAGAAGGGCACTGATGTGTCCGTTGCTTCCTTTGGTAGAGACAGAGGTGGCAATGATGGCTGTTAGTTGATTTTAGAGGGTTACGTACTACTGCAAAAATGTCTTTGTCTTTCTGTCTTAGCAAATGCTCTTGACTTTCCTTCAAATACTGCCGCACACATTATTTTATTTATGTGACAGAGGTGCTTGACAAGCAAAATGTTGCAACCCTATTGTCTATTCTTGAAATTAATCAAACTGCCTCACCTCAATAGCCATATTTTTATCTCTTTCAGCAAAACATTTATGTAAATACATCTTAAATTTTACATACATCTTAAAAGACTAAAAGGCTTGTAGACACTTAAAGAGTTTTAATTTTTGTCTGAAGAACTGAAAGTGTACAAGCACCTTAGCCCTTTCCACATTTAAATTACATTAACACCCCCCCAACCCTCTCTAATCCCCACTGAGCACTTTTCTAGAAGGGCGGTTGGGGGGGGGGGGGTGCATGAGAACCTAGCCTAATGTCATTCGCAATTCTGCAACCCTCCCCCTGCTACCTCACACCAGCCCCCTTACATCTCATTTTCATCGGCAGTTGAATAACACTCCGAGCCCAAATACACTAATGATCATGGGCTCCCATCACTTATGGGAGAACTGAGGCCATAGAGCTCCCAGAGTGAAATAGAAATATTGCAAGTCAATCTTAACTCCCCTCTGGCCCACACCGGGGAAAATTTTCATTGTGAGTATTGTGTAAGACTAAAGTAAATAAGTATGCATCACTTGTGCGAACTGTGGCCAGTTTCTTATATTTATATATATTTTTAATATGATAATAATTTCTTTTCAAAATATTTTTTGCCTGGGGTGATGCGTGTGTGTTTGGGTCTGAGAAACACGAGGAGATAAAGCAGAAACACAGCTGAATGCCCCTTCGGTGTACTGCGAGATGCCAAGCTTGCGCATGTCACCAGAAACAAAATGTGCACTGGGTTTATATAATCAACAGGAAAACTGTACCTTTAACCACAGTTTACAAAAGCTCAAAATAAAATGATTAATATGTGAACCAAATTGAACCTAATGTTGGGAAGGGGTGTTTGATAATGTTGGGTAGGGGTGTTTGATAATGTTGGGTAGGGGTGGTTTGATTGCCCCCTGCTTGACATGATCAGCTGTAAGTTGCTTTGTACAGGAAAATGTCCACTAAATAACCACAATCTAAAAAGCCCCTACGCCCTTAGCTCCCCCTCCCCTCAGACAGTGACTACTTCCTTTATTTTGGTTCTGTATTTTACCTCTCTGAGTTTGAATGGATACAATGACAATGATGTTGAGGTGATTGACTGTCAGCTTTAATATGACGGTGTTTTCATCCATATCAGATGAAGTGTTTAGGAATGACAGTATCTTTTCTACATACCCCCCCCCAATTTTCCACCGCATTAAAAATTATTTGGTTACATAACCTTTGCGTTTCATGACTGCTTGAAGACTGTGACTCAAAGATGTCACCAAACGCTGGGTGTCCTCCCTGGTGATGCTCTACCTGGCCTGTACTGCAGCTGTCTTCAGTTCCTGCTCGTTTTGGGGACTCTTTGCCTTCCTGTAAAATACATGCTCAATTGGTTTCTGATCGGGTGATTGAATCAATGCGTTGCCTTCCAATGAATTAAGGTGCTCACTATTGAAAGATAAATTAGAGCCACATGGTATATTGCTGACAACCCTAAAACTGTTCATTTGCATTACAATAATTAGACACTTTAATAATAAGACACTTTCATCTGGGGAGCTATAGAGTATAAGTGTGGGTGGATATAGGTGTCTTTAGCTTTTATTTTGATGTAGTTTAGGGTATGAGTGTGTGAGCCATTGTATCACTGCACCAGGAGATTGAATCACCTGTCTGTCCGTTGAAAGCACACTTTTCTGTAGCACTGCTGTATCTGATGCACATAAAGTAATCATCAACTTCAATTTGTCACAATTTATCACATTAATGGTAAGTGTACACTGTTTATCTGCATCTGTCAGTGATTTCCCCGAGGAAGAGTTTTTTTTTTTTCCGTCAGACTACTGCAAAACAAAATATGAAAATAATAGCAGTAGAGGAGAAAATGTGCCTCTTTCAAATTTCAGCAAACGCCACTAAAATCTTCTTCTGAATTTCTAATTTCAAAGAATTATTGAAATTTCCTTTGCGCATTTATGGTAAAGTGGTAATTTTTTTCTAATATCCAAGTGATGTTTATGCAGATAGTGAGATATATCCTCCCACAGATCCATAATATATCAATATATTGATCAGAGTCCTTCCATCTATAATCTACCCTGCTTATGCCTGATTGGGACAGAGGGATTTTCAGATATTTCTGAAACATATATTAAAATTGTACACAGGAGCTCATTTATTTTGGCTCTTGTTGATGTGCTGGGAGAGTCTGACATTTCATTGAACAACTAGACCCACACTGCAGAACAAATTCTGTGCTAAAGGCCTGAAATTTACCCTGGGCCAGCGCTGGTGACAGGAAATGAATCACAGGGACTTGCGCACTGTATCTGAGGGGAGGGGGATTTATCAATAGGGACGATCAATACATTAGCACTTTACAGAGCACTTACTTACAGTGCATTTACAGTGCAAGATCACTATACATATGTACGTACTAATGCTGATGGAATAATCACAGCTGGTATGAGAAGACAACAGAGTTCCAGAAAACTGAGTCTGACTTTAGTTCTAGGAATCAAGAATACTTGAAAAACACTCCAAGAAAATACTGCTCTTCAATTGGTTAAGGGATATTTGTGACAATAGAATCCCCACCCCTCACCCCCACCCCACCCTCTGTCACCCTATTTCTTTACTCCCCTCCCTCCATACCCCCTGAGGAGATTGCTTGGCATGCTGAGACCAGGATCATGTGATCCGATGATCATGTGACCAGGCCTGGTTGCTAGGGGAAGAGGAGGTTCCCTGCAGCAGCTGGATAGACAAGCAGGGTCCAACAGCAGCCTTGCAGACTGTGCAAACAACGCCCCCTACAAACCATGCCCCATACAAAACAAGCCCAGTATAAGCTGGAAAGGAAGTAGACCTGCAGCAGTATCATCAAAATCCCCCCCACCGCGCCTATTTTTTCACAATAATACAATTGCTAACCCTAACTCTAGCTGTAACCTCAAACCCCTAACCCTAACTGTAAGTAATGTAGAAATACATAACAATACAATGTTTATCAACCACATTCTGTAGAAGTCTGGTATACATACCTGTGCTCCATATGCTGTCTTTTCCTCTGAAACAAAAACTAGCAAACAGGAAGTTGCCACACTTTTAAGCACGGTCTCTTAACCATAGACTGCATAAAAAGATGGACGAAGCAACCATGACATCAGCCATTGGTTTCAGCATACCATTTAGGAAGCCTCGATTTCGGCAATTTGAACAACGCCGTTTTGTCATTTTGATTCGGTGGCCGAGAAGTGTCAGGCGATTTGCATATTCAAAACGCTTTGCAAAAGAAAAAACCACCAATGCAAATAGCCACAACACGAACGCAAATAACAACAACGCTTTGCAAAAGAAAAAACCACGAATGCAAATAGCCACAACACGAATGCAAACAGGCACAACACGAACACAAGTAACAACAATAAACGCTTTGCAAAAGAAAAAACCACGAATGCAAATAGCCACAACACAAACGCAAATAGCCACAACACGAACGCAAGTAACAACAATAAACGCTTTGCAAAAGAAAATAACCACGAATTCAAATAGCCACAACACGAACGCATAAATAACGCGATAATAAACGCTTTGCAAAAAAAAAACACGAATGCAAAAACGACAGCGGAAGTTACCTTTTAACAGATATGGACCAATGTGGACCAACTACGCCAGTGGGGCATAAGAAACTAAAGTTCGCTCGCAAATTTCCACTATGATAAATATCGTTTTGCGATCATCTCAGTAAGCAATGGTTCAGATTTTTGTTTTATTTAATGCTAATCTGCTTCCTGTCTTAGGCTTTTCAGTAGCAGTCATTCAGTAAAGATAGCTTTATGGCGTTTGGCTAACGTTAGCCAGTCAGACGAATATGAGTTGTGCCATTGGCGAAAACGTTACAGCAAAAGTAGATTAACTGCTTTTTTCGTTGTCAAAAGTTATTGGAAATATTTACGAGGTGTATAATTTGCCGTACCGGTTTCACGGTTCTCTGGCTATTTGGCCTTACGCATTCGTATCATTTTAGGACTTGATTATATCGATTATTTGTGAATGTCGTTATTTAGCTAGCAAGCTCCTTTGGTTATGGAGAGGTACTGTGTGCGAGTTTTGCCTCTCCGTAACCAATTTGTGAATATAGTTACAACTACTCGTTTTTCTGTGGATTTAAAATCCAAAACGTTGTTTTTGTTCACATACAAATTTTATTTTCGTTTTATGCCCTTAGTGGTAGCAGATTCCCATTTGCTATAACTTGGCATTGCGCTAATTCCACGACTCTGCCACTCATTCTCATACAACAAAGTCCGAAAATGATACAACTGCGCATGCGTACGGCCAAATAGCCGTCGAACTGTGAAACCGGGCATGGAAAAATATAGGCTACACTGCCAAATATTCAACCTCGTTCAAGGAATGCATTGCAGAACTGTCAAGTCATCAATAGCTGTTGAGCAAACCAGCATTACCTTTAGTTTGTCACCTATAGAACTACAGATTTCATATTAAATATTTTAGTAATGTCCTTGATGGTACAATTCCCTTCACTGTTCACTGTAGATTGCACAAGTATGAAAATATAAAACCAATTTTCCTCCTGCAAAAATAACAGATTGGGTTTTGGTATACGCTTTAGATTGTATCTTACAACTTTGTTTTTTCTTTGTTTTAATCAGGCCATGTTTTGTCCATTTTGTGGAGTCCACCTTCAACCCGTCCTGTCATACTGTGGTTCATGTGGCAGAGAAGTAGGGTTCCTTAGGAGTCTACAGTATGTTGGTAAATGTCGTTTGTACTGGAGTATGAATTATTTTTTATGCTTGAACAAGGTAAAAGCCAGATGTTGGTCACAGTTGAAATTGTGTATGTCTTAGGACTCCTATAGATGCAACCATTGATAGTTTTTTACAATAGAAAAATACAAGAAATGCATATTGATCACTTTCCTTTTGACAAGGACTATGTAATGTGAAGAATGAAGTCGTTTTTCTACAATGTACATTCATTTACATACTGTAATTATAAACAGTTTCTATAAATATGGTTTTTGGTCCAATGTTATAAAAAATGAAGCGCAGGAATATTTTGAGATTTACAATTTGGGCATTTAGGCATTACTGAAATCAAAAGCGCAACTTAAAACTATCAATTCTGCAACATAAGACAAGGGTTGGTTTTGACACTTATCAAGAAGCTGTGGTCTTACTTGGTTTATCTTCTAATTTCAAAAACTGTTGTCATTTCTACTTTCAGGTCCTGAAGCTAATGTGTTGGATGAAAATCTCAAAAAATATTTCACAGGGGGTCAGAGTTATGAAGTGATAAGGGACTTTCTGGAAACCAAGCACAATATTTCACTGAGCCTCAGCACCCTGAAAAGAAAACTTCAGTTATTAGGCTTGGCCAGGAGAGATAACTACACTGGTGCTGGGTTGGATTTTTACAACGCCACTGGGCAGAAAGGTTGTTCGGAATGTGCACCGGAGCTTCGGCTACGCAGGATTTCGTGGCACAACCCTTATTGTTACTTTCTACATGATTTCTGTGTTGACTGAGCAGTGCCGATTAACGTCGGCCATTAGGGGCGAAGCAGAAGGACGGGGACCAAGCAGATTTGCTGCGGGGGTGAAGAGGAACTGTGGGGGCAGAGTGAATTATCGGGGGCAAAGCAAAAGGAGTTAGGAGGGGGTGTTCATACACAACAAAACATTTTTACAACCAGCCCTCACAACGGCCACTGCAGCATAACTGCAAACAGCATTTCATCTGAACTGAAACGTTTACAAAACAGGTCATCCACTGACAATGCTGTAACAATTTTCTGACAGGTTTGGTTTATGGCACTCATAGATGAGGGCACTGACAGCTAAATGCATCCAAAGCCTGGGGAATTTTTTATCCCAAAGCTCATGTTCATTTTAAACGTGCTGCAACTGTCCAAAAGAGGTAGCTTCAGGGTGTTTGCGCATGTATTTGCCATGGGTAGTTTTGAGCTGTTCAGGAATTGAAGGCGTGGCTGTGGTTCCATCCCAGCTGGAGGAATACATGGCACACCTGAGGCAAACATTAACAGCTCCTCCAGGGTCACTGCACAGTCATTTTCTAAAAGTAGAAAGAGTTGAAAGGAATAAAAGCTGTATCCTCACAGACTTTACATTACGATTAGTGTGGTAAAATTGGACAATTAACCCTTAGATGAAACTTGATATCCCTGAGATCTGAACAGTGAAGGGAATTGTACCATCAAGGACATTACTAAAATATTTAATATGAAATCTGTAGTTCTAGAGGTGACAAACTAAAGGTAATGCTGGTTTGCTCAACAGCTATTGATGACTTGACAGTTCTGCAATGCATTCCTTGAACGAGCTTAAATATTTGGCAGTGCAGCCTATGTTTTGCCATGCTCGGTTTCACAGTTCTACGGCTATTTGGCCGTACGCATGCGCAGTTGTATCATTTTCGGACTTGGTTGTACTGGTACAGTTTGCAAACGTTCGTTCGAACGCGAATGAGCGGCAGAGTCGCGGAATTAGCGCAATGCCAAATTATAGCAAATGGGAATCTGCTACCACCAAGGCGCAAACGAAAATAAAATTTGTATGTGAACAAAGCAGTGACGCCGCCACTCATTCTCGTTTGAACGAACGTTTTCGGATTTTAAATCCACAGAAAAACGAGTAGTTAACTTACGCTGGCTTGTTTGCAAACGAACTATATTCACAAATTGGTTACGGAGAGGCAACGAGTGCGAACTCGCTAGCTAGCTAGCTAGCGGGTGCGCACACAGTACCTTTCCATAACCAAAGGAGCTTGCTAGCTAAATAACGACATTCACAAATAGAAATGAGAGTGACGAGCCGTAACGTTACCGATATAATGAAGTCCGAAAATGATACGACTGTGCATGCGTAAGGCCAAATAGCCGTAGAACCGTGAAACCGGGTACGGCAAATTATACACCTCGTAAATATTTCCAATAACTTCTTGACAACGAAAAAGCAGTTAATCTACTTTTGCTGAAACGTCAGCCAGACATCGCTGTTGCCAATGGCACAACTCATATTCGTCTGACTGGCTAACGTTAGCCAAACGCCATAAAGCTATCTTTACTGAATGACTGCTACTGAAAAGCCTAAGACAGGAAGCAGATTAGCATTAAATAAAACAAAAATCTGAACCATTGCTTACTGAGATGATCGCAAAACGATATTTATCATAGTGGAAATTTGCGAGCGAACTTTAGTTTACTTACTTCCTTCCACCACACGTGCCCCACTGGCGGTAGTTGGTCCACATTGGTCCATATCTGTTTCCGTTGCAAGTGTACTTCCGTTATCGTTACTTGCATTCGTGTTTTTTTCTTTTGCTAAGCGTTTATTATCGTTACTTGCGTTCAGTGTTGCGACTATTTGCGTTTGTGTTGTGGCTATTTGCATTCGTGGTTTTTTCTTTTGCAAAGCGTTTATTGTTGTTACTTGCGTTCAGTGTTGTGACTATTTGCATTCGTGGTTTTTTCTTTTGCAAAGCGTTGTTGTTACTTGCGTTCGTGTTGTGCCTGTTTGCGTTCGTGTTGTGGCTATTTGCATTCGTGGTTTTTTCTTTTGCAAAGCGTTTTGAATATGCAAATCGCATGACACTTCTCGGCCGCCGTATTTTGAAACCGGATGTGATTCCGATTGGATGAGAGCGTGAATTGAAGATCCAGGGAGGAGCGAGGGGTGGATCTACGTGTGGATCTGACCATATCTGATAAGGTCCAGAGGATAGCCACGCCCCTAAAGCATATTCTGGCTTAATCCTTTATTCTAGCCTATTTGGGACCATAATTTACAAAAACGAATATCATGATATATATATCGAAGGAGACTTGAAACGTGCGATAGACAATATAAAACTAGGCCTACGCTGTCGGCGGCCGACAGCAAGGGGTATATCCCCGAAATTCCCCAATCCTCAAAGCCCCCTTTATTAGATTCCCTTTTATTAGACCTACAATATGAGGCAAATTTGAGGGCTGTGTAAGTAATTGTTCCAGAGATATGGTTAAAAAACAGATTTTTTCAATATATAGCACCACCTGGTGGCAAACCTAGGAATGCATACTTGCCCAAAATCTAATCAGTTCATCCTCGCTACCATATCTACCCATATGCTAAAAATGAGAATGTAAAGTATTGTAATGTAAAGTATTTTGTGAGTTATCGCGCTAACGGGTAAAATCTGCGGATGCGGCGGTGGTGGTGGGTGGGGCGAAACCATGATATCCTCGAAACTCGTATTTCAGGGATATAATAATGTGGAAAATCATTATTGAAATAATAAATCGGGTGGGAAAGTAGGGTCATTTTCTCAGACTTTTATGGCATTGAACTTCTTCTGCAACCACCGGTGTCGCCATCGGCTGGCCATTGAATAGAATGCCATTTTTAGAGAATTTCGCATTGGCCTCACTTTTCAGACCCAGGTGCTGTGTCCATCTTTTTATACAGTCTATGCTCTTAACCAGAGCATTAACCATATTTGGTAGTTCAAGTTCCTTCAACTTCCTTCACATTTGTGCTGCAGCTGGATATATTTGGGATAGACAGCCAGGCCTGCAGAAGAGGCCTTTTGAACCGACAGCAGCTGGAGGCGGGGGAAAGCTAAGGCAAGTCAGGGCGGCGATAATGAGCCAAAGGCCATCTCAGCTACTGCAGCTGTGCTCCAGCTGTAGCTCCCCCCTCAGGAGGCAAAGCAGGGAAGACATTGGGTGGTTTTCAGGCTGCAAGAACTGATCAGGACTTGATGCAATTTCATAAAACTAATCAATACTACCCCTTCCTGACACAACCCGCGCACAAACAAGTGCACACACACACACACACACACACACGCACACACACACACACACACACACACACACACAAAGTTTGCACAGCGACCCATATTAAAACAATTAGGACACTGCATTGACTTCATTATGGACAGCCCAACCCGAACCTTACAGTTTCTTGATTGCTGAGACACAATTCTCAAAACTAAGCTCCATTTCTCAAAACTCTAAACACAAATCGAAAACTGCACACTCAGCTCCGCAAATGTCAAACTTTCAGGTGAAAACCCAACTATCCACTCAAAACCATACACTCTTGCTGAGTAACCAAACTTTGCCTTCACACATCACACAACAGTCCAAAAAACACACACTACACCATAGTCTTAGACACTGTGGAGATAAATTCATAAAACCGCCATAAAATCTAAAATGAATAATGTTGCTTCTGGTTCTCCCCCACAAAACCTCTTTACATGATAAACACAATAGAAAAAAATGTTTACTTTTTTATTCATAATGTATTCTACAGTACAACTTCTAATCAATACAATGTTAAGGGATGAAATAGACAGTAAAGGAATGAAGGAAAAAAATACATACTGTAAAAATATATAAAACATAAAAAAATACTGTAATAGAAAATAATTCACCACAGCATCCCCACCACGGATTACTGGCAAATACAGAAAATATTTTACTTTACTACTGCATCGCATCTCTGGTCTGGGTCAGGCCAGAGAGCCTCATCTCCATCACATGCTATATTGGCCCTTGCCAGGCAGCGGGGGAAAAAACACCTCGCATGCCTAATCCACCCCTGGCATGCACCTACTGTTATGTCTAAACATGCCTCCTCCATTGCCTGGAAAAGGCAAGCACGAATGTAGAGGCCTCTGTCGTACACCTTCCACCGCCATGCTGAAAAAAACTCCTCCATGGGGTTGAGGAAGGGGGAATATGCTGGTAGAAAGACATTGCTGAACCTAGGGTTATTGGTGAACCAGTCACAAACTAGAGCAGCCCGGTGGAAACTTACGTTGTCCCAAACGACAACGTAGCGTGGCTGTTGTAGTTGTGCTGGCTCCCTCTGTTCTAACTGATATGGTCTCGCAGACTATCAAGGGAAGTAAGGAGAAGCATTGTGTTATATGGCCCAAGGACGGCATGGCGGTGGAGGACCCCTCGGTTGCTGATGGCGGCACATGGTGATATTCCCTTCTCGCTGGCCAGGGACATGCACAATGGCCAGTTGGCCAATTATGTTCCTACCCCTTCTTCCTCTCTTAGTTAGGTTGAATTCTGCTTCATCAATAAAGATAATCTCGTGAGGAACAGGTCGCCCTTCTTCTTAGTCTTCAAAGATTCCCTGCAAAAAACATGACATATAGTAGAGTACTGTAAATGACTACGCCAAAACACATTGCTAGAGGGTGCAAATGATTGGCCATCATGCATGTACTTTGTTCTACAGTATAGACAGCTGTACTGCACAGTAATACTGTATATATTGTAACATACTGAAATACTTCATACAGTATGGAAACTCATACCTGCACATATTCCTGAAGCTGGTCTTTCACTGTCAGAGTTTCTTTCAAAAGGGACGCAATATGCCTGTTTCATTTGCAGATGGTTTTTTCTCAGAATCTCAGAATCTCTCAGTTCCTCAAAAGACTTGTTGATCCTCAATGACCCGTTGTTGAATCTCTCACAGGTGAACTGCATTGTTGGCAATGACCATGGTGACTATTTCCCTCTCTTGCTCCTCGGACACTGGCCTTCTCCTGCCTCCACCAGGCGGTCGTCTCAGTTCTGCAAAAACAGAAGTGGGAATGGATACTGCAACTGTAAACAATTCTTTTGACAAAATGGGAACGTACCATAACTCCACATTACGCACTGTAACTGAGATGCATACAGAATGATAGAGCAAACAGCTGCAGTACATATATGGGCCAGGCTCACGAAATGTGCGCCACCCCCCCAAGGGGTACTGAAAAATTATGAAAGTACCCATAGAGCTTAGCTGTGAGTGGTTTTTTAATCTATAGATGTTGGGGGATCATTTTCAAAATCCGTGCGACGCCGACGTTTTTCATTTTTTCGTGGTACCTAGTCAAAGTTGGGTCCCTCAACACATTTTTTAGGCTGGGTTTCTGCCTTAGTTTCAACACATGCATATCTTCTAAAGCCTCATACATGCATAGATATAGCTATATCTTCTCAAAATGCCCTGATATGTATAGAAGGATAGTATAGCTGATGGAAAAATGGTATATAGGTAATATGCTCTTGGGATTGTCAACCCTGCCATGGCCCTGAAGTCGGGATACGTTTTGCGTGCGGCTGCAAAATTGCTGTGCGAGTGCAAATTGCTCTCTAACACAATGTGTAAAATTAATTCAGGCAACCCTATGCTCTCAGTGGTAATTGTATGTGATAAAGGTATATGTCTACTCTCTGAATACCAAATATCATGGTCATTGGTGGAATATTTGGTGAGTTATACGCATTTCCCTGTACCCTTGCTCGTCTAAGTCAGAAACACGAAAACCTACTGTTTGCCTATAATCCATCCAGAGGCCTATAACTAGTGATAATAAAGTTATGTAAGCCTCCAATCAGTGTTATAATTGTATATAAGTGATGTCCAGAGGTATATCACCTGAAATTAGAAACCCAACAGAGATTTTTTTCCCTCGGGATCCCGTTGTTGCTGAAAAAGAAATTCTGGTCTGCAAATACCTGAAAAATGTTATAAAAACCTATATCAAAACTCAAAAATCTCCTAGAAACACTCCTTATGGCTTAAAAGTATGTAGCCTAGGCAATACCAAGTCAGAACAGGTGTCTATTAGCTCAAAATATTGGTATATCGGTCAGAAACAAAATCTAAGTCAGAAACCGCGACTAAGTCAGAGACCCATCAAAGTGTACCAAACTCAACCCGACTGACTTGCTATTGCCATAATACTTAACTAATAGATAGAATAAGAGTCTCAAGTAGGTAATTGATCACTTACCAATGGAAGATGCCACTTGTAGGCTGGTGGACAGGCTGCTTGACAGTTCTTTTTTTTTTTATTTTGGGTCCTAGGTTCCCCTAGCCTGAGCCCTGGGAGTTTTTTATGATGATTGCATGTTTCTGTCTTTAGTTATTGTTATTTTGTTGTAGGTGTTGTCTGGTGTCCCCGACTACCGATGCATGTTATTTGAACAAGTTTATGACTGATTGGCCACCGATTACGGCCACAGCGGCCGCCACGCCCCGCGTCAGTTTCTGCCTGAGATCCTGGTTTCTGACTGAGAGCGTGGGCCAACACCACCGATATTTTTCAATTAAATCTTCAAAAATACAAGTCAACACGTTTAGAAAACACAATATATCATGTCCCCGACCACCCATGCATGTTATTTGACCAAGTTTACAGTGTTGCCAACTCTCCCGTATTTTCCGGGAGTTTTAGTGGCATATTCATGTTCCCGTGCCATAGTAAGCAATTATTCAACCAATGCGTATTTAAAAGATTCTCACGCGGAATTGAAGTCCTTGCGCATGGAGGTTTATCAGCTTCACGTGTGTAATGGTGGATTTCACCACTAGTAATATGGAAACTGATTATAACTCCTGTCTTCTCGCGGTTTTCTTGTTCTCAGGGGTTGGAAGCAAAGCATGTGTTTAATGATTGTTTAAATTGTTTAAATGATACAGGACCATGTGAAACATCTTTAATTGCTTCCATCCCGAGGAAAGAAAAGAGTTAGAAGTCTGGAGTCATAATCGGTTTCCGTAATACTAGTGGTGAAATCCACCTTAATGCACGTGAATCTGATAAACCTCCTCGCACAAGGACTTCAATTCTGTGGGCGGACCTCTTTAATATGCGTTGATTGAATAATTGCTGAGTATGCCACAGGAACGTGAATATGCCACTAAAACTCCCGGAAAATTCGGGAGAGTTGGCAACACTGAGTTTATGACTGATTGGCCACCGATTGCGGCCACAGCGGCCGCCCACGCCCCGCATCAGTTTCTGCCTGAGATCCAGGTTTCTGACTGAGAGCGTGGGCGATCGGGTCGATGTCGGGCCTCCGACCGACGGCATACCGTTATACAACCCCAATTCCGAAATAGTTGGGACGAAGTGTAAATTGTGAATAAAATCAAAATGCAATGACTTTTAGATCACATGAGCCAATATGTTATTTACAATAGAACATAGGTAACATTTCAAAAGTTGAAACTGAGACATTTTACATTTTTATGCACAAAATGAGCTCATTTTGTGGATAAATTGTAAAATTTATCAGTTTCAACATTTGCTATGTTATCTCTGTTCTATTGTGAATAAAATACTGGCTGGTGTGATTTGAAAGTCATTGCATTTTGATTTTATTCACAGTTTACACCTTGTCCCAACTATTTTGGAATTGGGGTTGTATTTTCAATCAAATCGGCTAAAATACATATTAACATGTCAAACCAACATGGAATATCATGTCCCTGACCGCCTGTGTAACGACTGGGGCCACATTTGGCCGAATACGCCCGGTTTCTGCCTGAGATGCCCGGGTTTCTGACTTAGAAATCTAAGGCAGAAACCCTAAGTCAGAAACCGACCAAATGCTTCACGTGCTGTAGCTATGTCGTTATTCAATAAATTATTGATCTAAACAGTGATTTCCACTTTGATTTAGGCCAACAACAATACCTGAATTGCATTTGGCTATATCTTTTACAGTTTTTTAAAAATACATCTAAGTCAGAAACTTTTCTTAAAAACGTCATTTTTTTGGGGACACAAAAATCCCACTCAATCCCTGTAGGTTGGACTTTTTTTTTTTTTTTGCCCTAATGCACCATATATTTGCTTCATCCTGAAGGATTATTAGGGTGTAGGGACCTTTTTTTTTTTTTTCTAGAGTGCTAAATGTAAAATCTAAGTCAGAAACCAGTACCTTGTGGACAATTTATTAAATGTCACCGCAATACACAAAACGACGATAGGGACGTATGCTGACTGTCAGACATAGCCTACACACGTCTATTATGCACAGAAAAAAAAAAAAAAAAAAAAGAACACACTTAATTATAAAAAAACAAAAAGTGAACTATTTCACTTTTTACATGGACATCAAAAAAGTGCCAGTTTGGGCCACTTTTCCAACTTTAAGGGCAAAAAAGACAGGGAGCCTTTCGTGAGCCTGGCCCATATACATGCTTCACAGTACTGTAAGAGCTCAAAGTATAGCAATCTAAAATAGAGTATAGTAGAGAGCAGTATGTAGCCTACAAAAAATACTTACCTGTTTTCCTGCCTGAAGGTCCATATGATGGAGGCAGCAGTGAACTCGTTGCACTCGTTGCCCAGCCTCCCTCATTGACAGGCCATGCACAAGGACATGGTCAACAGGAGTGGCACGAATTTCATCACTCACTACTTGTCTCCTCGGTCTTCGCCCGCCTCCCTCCTCCTCTTCCTTGCCTTCCTGCATCCATTGCTCTAAAACTAAATTAAGTGTCCAAGGGCGCGTTTATCTATGCATTGGAGGTTCTGATTGGTGTGTGAACAGTTTTGTCTCAGAGTGTTTTCAATCAGGTAATTGTGTGCTAATTGGGTTCAGTCTTTGCAGACTGAGTTAACAGTGTCAAATGCTTGTGCTTTCTGAATGAACACAAGGTGCAGGCAGTGACAATTAAGGCGATTTGTGTACAGTTCACACAACAGTTCAACTAATTTGAATCATGTGTGTAAACAGGTCAACACGGTTTACAGTTTTGGCAAAGGGGTGTGTCTTTTGGGTAATGGTATTATGCATTAGGATATTTAATTCATAAGTCTGGTAATAGTGTGTAAGCAATTGAGAAAAACTGTAATAGAAATGACCAAAACAAATGGGAATAAATAAATGTTTTCTCCGAGAACGCTTGCAATCCCCCGAATATTCAATGTGAAAATAGTTTTTGTGACCCCCGAAAATTCCCTGCGCCATTTGAAATACATCATTTGTATTCATGAGTATGCAAAAACGATGTTATGTGAAAGTGGATGTGCGCGGTGGACGCAGAAATGAAGAGAAGTTTGCCAACAGCAAAATGCCGCGGCCAAAGAAATATCTGACTGATTCGGCCCGTAAAAGTGCTAGAAAAGGCCAGGAAGAAGATCGATTGAAGACCAGGATAAAAATAAAAGGCCAAAGTGATCGCTGGCAAACTTTTAAAGCCAGGTTTGGAGATATTTTCAATGAAGATGGGAGCCAAACTTTTACTGGATACGTCAGTAAACTTGATGCCTAGTACAAAATGCCTGATTTCCCTGTTTCCTAGCACTTTCAGATCGTTAATGTACTTGAAATCGTCCCATATTTGTAACTAGACATATTTATAGTGATGAATTTCCAATGCATAAATGTAATTTACTTACTAGCAGTTGAATCTATTGACTGATCAGATGTGATTTTTCATGCAAATCGCTCAAAAGTCAAAATGGCCGCGGTCCAGCAGCCACAATGGCTGATCGTAATGGTCGAGTGATTGCTTTCCTTCGGAATTTATCTTTGTTAGGAGTCGAAGACGACATGAAAACTTACACACAAATCTTTTTATTGGAGCAGCCTGGCAAATTATGTGGAAAAAAAAGGTTGAGGATAAGGAACAAATTAGTTACCTTTAACCAGAATCTCAGAAATTAGGCCCTGCATTGGGACCAGGCTTTCATCCCCATAAGGACCACTGGTCCCGTCGAGGTCAGTGTTAATACCACAAAAGGTTCCCAATTTGTCACAAAAATGCGCCAACACAAACCCAAAAACACACACACACACATGCACACACACACCTACACAAACACACACACACACACACAAATTGAACATACAGTAGCACCTGCAAAGCTATTTAGTTGCAAGCCACTGGTTTGGTACAATACTGAAACACAAAGTAAGCCACAGGAAACAATACAATTGAACAAGCCCACCATTCCTCCATGATAAGACTTTTCTCAAACCAGCAGTTAGTTGGAGGCCTTGCTCAATAAGGAAATCATCAGAGACCGATAAAGCCCTGGAAAAGATAAGAGATTTCCTGGCATCCCTCTGTCATTGATTAAGAGATTAGGTCAGTGATCAATAGCGAGGTCACCTTATTTCAGGGATTATGAGGACCTTGGTGGTGGCGGGGGGGTTAAACTGGGGAACTGAACAGGTCGGTCACAAATGATACTTATGTACCTCAATATGTGCTCTTTTCCTGCTCTCATGTGTACAATAATTTTACTTTCTGTGAAAACCATCTAATTTATTTCTTATGTGCATTTGGCCTTAATGATCCTAGGCAGAAAGACAAATTTCGAATCCAGACCACTGACTGGCAATGACTCTTATAATTATAAATTTCAAGAAGTCAGATAATATTTAAATGAGACTCTAATGCTAATGTGACAGTCACTAGAGGTAACAGAAAGCAATAGTGTTCCACTACACTGACAAAATGCAGAAAAAATAAAAAATCAAAAAAAAAATGAATTGAATAAAAAAACGCAAAATTACATACTGCAATGAGTTCTTCCACCAAACTAATATTTAACAAAAAACCTAAAATCAAAAATAAAACAGATCAAATTGTGTTCCTTTTCATTGATTGGAGGCCAGATGAAAAGGTCACATCATCAGTCATCTCAGCAAAGAATATCTTACGTTCAAAATTTACACGCAATTTAACATACTACGTTCACATACTCCTCACAGCACTGGATGTCATGTTGAAAAGATCTGACAATTGTAGGTAGATTCCTGTTGTGAAACAGTCCCTGTAGTGGAGCCACGTTTCTCATTAGTATCACAGAGAGCTTTCTCTGTGGTCATGAACTCTTGACTCCTCTCGCTTTATGCACCCACCTTTGACCTGCTGCGGTGTTGAATTTGCATTTCTCTTTTGTGGTCTCATATAAATGAAGGTTACACCCTCCAAAAAAATAGAAACTCAAAAATATTTCTTTGTTAAAACCGACTCATGAAAGCTGCATCAATTATAGAGAGCGTAAAAAGGCCACCTTGTGATGAACTCAAAGGAATGGAAGCCAATAACAAAAACATTTGTTCCAAACTTGTAAGCTTTCCAAATACCCCATTTAGCACAGATATAAACTCTCCCGCAGACCAGAAATAAAACATGAAGTACATTGGCAGCATGGGCATCAAACTAATAACGTTTTAATTTATAAGGTATGTGAGCAGTTAAACACTGCAGCAAAATGGCAGTGGAAACTATGAGACAGGGGAAAAAAAAACCCTTTGTACACATTATATCAGGAACTTAGTCTTGCTATTTTAATACAGGTTATATAAATATATGCTTTATGAAAAGGCACATCCTGCTTGACTGAATAAATAAATGGAAAGAACGCAGAGTAAAGCAGAGGAAATTCATGAGCCATGGATTGTTTAGATATTCTGCTCAGAGCCTAAACACTGAGGAAATGAGATGCCAAGTTTAGACCTCCAGCAGAGGCCTGAATGTTGTCATAAAGCCTGGGGCCAGAGTGGGATTCCATCCGGGAGAAGGCAGCTACACCAGGTCACCCAGGAGCAAGGGCAGAAAAAAGGCAGCCAGGGACCATCTATTCTGCCAGCAAGAAATAGGACACTCATCTCTCCCCCAACTGACTTGCTGTGGCATCTCAGAGGGAAATCTCATGAACCAGATAAGAGAATACTGAGAAAAAGCACGTGTTATCTCAGTATTTGTAAAGTGATGCCTTCCTTAAATCTGACAGGAAGTATTGCTGTGTTGTGAGTAATTTGTTGATGGTCCCTGAAATGAGACCCCCCCCCCCCTCTCCTGCCCCCTGGGTATGCATTGATTTACATGAGGACAGAGCGATTCATTTCTGATGGACACCTAGCCTGGAGGCCATTGCTCAATCTGTGCTCCACCTGTCAATAGACCACCACAGAGAGAGAGAGAGAGAGAGAGAGAGAGAGGTACAAAGGGAAGGAGAGAGAGGGAGAGGGTGTCCGAGAGAAATACCACTCAACTTAGAGCGAATTATGTATTTTAAATCAATTGAATTGTTCTTTATACTGTATGTGACATGTTCTTTCTTTGAAGTGATGGCAACACATTCAATAGGCAGTTACCCCAAACAAGCTCTGGACATAGCAACTCTATTTAAAGCACAAACACACACACACACACACACACACACACACACACACACACACACAAACGCACGAACAGTGGGTACATTTGCGCTGACATTTAAACTCAAAAGCGCACGCTCATTCACAGATGCAGACCATGCGTGTTGTTGTGTTGCCAATGGAGCATTTTAAGTTTGATTTTTGAGAGACTTTGAGGGAAAGGGAGAGAGAGAGAGAGAGAGAGAGAGAGAGATGAAGTTCAAATTCAAATGAGCTTTATTTGCATGATAAGTGAACTTGTGTAGCAAAAGCAGTGGTAAACATAGATGACAAACACAAAACTCACCATAAAATATACTAATTGACTAATATACACACATGCACATTTGAATAAATAATAGAAATAGTAATAATAATTGTTTTGAATTATAAAATAGAACAAATATGGAACAAAATGAACACAATAAGTGCAGTACAGCATGCTGTGATTTAGCCCACACCCTCTCTTGTTGTTGAAGAAAGAAAGTAAGATTTAGGGTGAGGTAACAACTATGTTCCCAAAATATAATGAGAAATTACTCTCGACGCACTCACCAGAGAGAAGAATTGTGAGTATATGTGTGTGCATGTGTGTTTGAAGCAAGGGGTGGCTGTACCAGGCAACAGGGTGTGGTACGACGATGGATGTGTCCTGCATGAATGACCTGCCCCACACACATACATGCCTGTGTGCCCCCACTCTGCTGACTGGACTGGGCTGAGTAGCACGATTCATGGCTCTGTCTCTCTCTCGTGCTGAGCTATCAGCTGAGTACAGAGGGCCTGGGGCTTCAACACATAGCAAGTTTGTACTGCTCTCTCTCTCTCTTTATCTTATTCCTCTCTCTTTCTTTGTTATCCCCCTCTCACTCTTTATCCCTCCCTTCCATTTTTCCGGCCTTCATTTCTTTATACCCCTTCATCTCCATCTCATTCTCCTTCTGAATGTAATTTTTTTCCTTTCATTCTCAATGTCCTGATTCCATACTCTCCCAGTCTCTACCATTCCTCACTCTCCCCAAACCATAATCGCTCTCTCTCTCTCTGTCTCTTTCTGACCCTTTTACATATTATTCCCATAAACTTTATATATATAAAAAATACAATACACCTCCTGTAGTGATGCCTGCAAAGCCATATACAGTGTAGCTTCATATCTGTTATTACAAATCTATATACTGCCAAAAGAGAAACTCTCACAATTATGTGTCCACTGCAAATGTTTCCCAGTCAATAAGGAAAATTGATGCTGGAAAAAAAAACAATCTATTTTTGGTGTCCAAGATCCAGCTAATGGGTCATTTGGCAGGGCGTTGACAGTTCACTGAAAGTCAAACAGAAAAAAAGGGGATGTGTTTCTGGCTTATTTGTTTCCCTAAAATTCAGATGATTTCAATCATGCGGAACTATCAGAATCGAACAGTTGTCTCTCATTGCCTTCATGAGCGGCGGTGTTGTGTTGTGGGTCTGGGCTGGGCATAGGCGTAAGGAACATGAAATTGTAATCCATCCTGTGAGGGGGAGGGCATTGGGAATGCATGAAAATAATAAAGAATCGTTTGATTTTCTATGGCAGGCATAATCCTGCAGGTTCAGCGCTGTCACCATACAGTGAGAATGTTGTTTGAATTCAGCCTCCCTGTGTGTGGAGTTTGCAAGTTCTCCCCATGTTTGTGTGGGCGTCCGCAGGGATCTCTGAATTTCTCCCATGGTAGACTAATGGTAGACTGTAAAGCGCCCACTGATATCAGTGTTGTGGATGGTGTGTGATCTCTGCAATATAATGCTCGACTGTCTAGGGTGAATTCCTACCTTTCACCCATTGGATGCTGGGAAAGTATCCAGGCCCCCCATGACCCTGACCAAGGTGGACAGATTTTTTGCTAAAGGTATGGTACTATAAAGTATTGTGCACACATGTTTACCAGAAAAGAAGAGATAAAGAGGGTAAATTAAGGGAGACTGACATGACTGAATAAAATAGAGAGAGTATTGACAGTCTGTAAACCCTGCACTCTGTGGAGTAATTTATTCCTGACACCTGTCTGCTACAGGCGGGTCAGGTCCCAGATGACAGCCTGTCTCACAGCTGGGACACTACCGCTGCTAGCCTGCTTCTCATTGCACATCAGCTCTAAACTGGTCACATTTGAGTGAGCTGTGAATCCATCCAACACACTGATCTGAGTTTGACACAAGCTGACAGCTATTTCTTGTCTGACAGTGAAGAAGGAAAATACTGAATACATGTTTACACCTACGGCGATGCATGAGTGAACATGTGCTTCGTCTCATATCAATTCACTCTAACAGATCAAACATACTGTACTTCCACCCATCTGTCCATCTGTTATCTGACCCATTTATTTATGGTCATGATGACAAGGGAGCTGGAGCCTATCCTAGCAACCCAGTAACAAATGTGGGGCTGAAACAAAATTAGTTTATCAAATGGACCATTTTGGGACTCTTGAACAATTAGATGCCAGAGAGATATCTGAGCTTGACATAACTGTGTGCAATGCGATGGAACGACGGAAAAAATCATCCCCTCACTGTTACAGTGGCCCAGTGACTAATGTGGCTCTGTAGTGAGAAACACTAGCGCCAAAAGTCTCCACACTGACTCCACTTAGGGCGCTTTCACACTTGGAATGATTGTTCCATATCGTGTCACGGTACAATTGTCTCCCTCTCCCCCCGCTGGTCAGCTTTCACACTAGGAATGTCGTTCTGTACTCGAGTACGGTTGCTTTTGTCAAAATTCCGATACAGTCAGTGACAGAACGCACCTAGGTGGTTTTGAAATAGGGAAATATGCACAAAGAAGAAGTAGTAAATGTATCTTTTTCATCACTAGGGTTGCCAGACTTTCGCACCGCCTTCCATACTTTTAAGATATTGCAGCTGCATTTTCTTCAGTTTGTCACGACACTGTTTTATTTTTCTGCGATAACCACGTGAATGTAAATACTCACAAATGATTCCATAGATCTCTGCGTTTCTGTGTGTAGTATCCAGTTGTGATTGTATGTTTTCGTCCGCCCAAATTTCAAGCGAGCATTTAATTTCTTAGTTTGACCAGAGAGATCCTTTTGCTGCTATATTTGTTTTAACAAAAGAGTCGAATAGTTAAGACATTGCGTAACAGGCCATTTCTGTGCTCAAGTACGGTTGCTCTCACATTTGGTATGAGTATGAATGAACCGTGCCTGAGACCACCTCCTCCAAGCCTGAGCACGGTACGCTTGTGTTCACACTTACCAAATAAACTGGACTTTGGGGACAAGTGTACTTGGTTCCGCGCCTGAGTCTCAAGTGTAAAAGAACCCTTAAGAACCCCCACCCAATTCTCATTCTTGGTGTAGAAGATTTCACACTTTCCACTCTAATCGAGGACAGAGTGTGAAGAACTATAATGGGTCCCTAAATGGAGAAAACCAGAAGAGGTCTTGTTCCGAGAGTGCACAGCTCTGAAGTTGTTTTACATGGCCCTAAATAGACAGAGCTACAAAAAGATGTCAATCACTCACTGGTCTGAAGTTCAACCAATTACGTCATGTTTTTGTCATACCTCAGTTCTAACTGGAACATCCCATAATGCCACTGAAATTTGCCTGTGCTTACCGTGTGACCAAGACTTGATAGCAATAGTTATGAACAACTGACACTTGAAGTGAATAGCACCTTCTGATCTTATTTGTGTAGTGACCTTTGGCAGTTTCTTTAAGTGTGGGTTGCTGCTGATAAATGAGATAATGATAATAACAAGGTGTGCTTTCTTGGGGTTGGACTAAAAATCAACAAGACAGAAGACCTTTAGAAACAGGAGCAGGCAGCCCGGCACATTTCGTAAATCAAGGATCATCAAATTATAATCCTCGAGGCCCCTGAACTGTTGGTTTTCTACTCTTCCTTTTCCAGGAAGTCGAGTGCAAAGACATCTTGGCCAATCATATGAACTAAGTCCTCATTTAATTTGTTAATTGTGCTTTGCAGCGATGACGCCACACCTGACGTCACATTTCCGCTATTGACTGTGAACTCAGACGTTAGAAGCAGCTTTGTTGCAATCACTGTTCATGAGCAATGAGCCATCCTATTAAACATCCAGTCACAGGAACAACTGACGAGCTGCCAAGGGTGCAATTTACCAGGGACAGACTGTCACAGTGTTAAACAACTGAAAAGATGGTGTGAGTGCCGAGAACTTCCCTTCACTGGGAAGTGAGAGAAACCAACCAACAAAAGAGGGGGAATGACCATAGGCGTCATCAGCGTCAGGCCTCTTTGGCTTGAGCTGAGAATGTGTTTTGACCAGCCCCGTACAGAGGAAAGAAATATTCATAATCATTGCAAAATGTAAATAATTTCTCTCCCAACCACTCGTAAACCTTGCTGCTGCCTGTGTGTTGATGTAGAGAGGTTAAGGGGTGGAAGGGGTGGAGTAAGGTCCTCTTCAGTCCATCTTTACTCTCTGGTGCTGTGTACATACACATTTCCTCTTGGCGTGCGTGCAGTCCATTAGGCCTCCTGCTTCTGCTGGGCTCCGCGATAAGAACACTAAGTTACACCAAAAAAAAAATCAAGTCTCACAAACAACAGTGCTGCCCCAAGACTTGAGAACCACTGAATTATTGACAACTATGGCTAAGCAAACCCTATCTAAATACCTGTGATATCTCCTGCTGGTGCACTCTGACATTTCTGCTGAAGAACATGGTTAAGTTTGCGTCACTGGTGCTTGTCAATAAGCAAAGGGTAACAGCATTGTCTGGATATATCTGATAATTAGCCCACTTGGTGATGCCAGCTGCTGTGTCATTCAGCTGCTGGTATGTAAGTGTTTAAGCATGTAACATTATGCTAATGTTGCCTTTGTTTGATAGTTGGTCAATGGTCATCATGTGCAGGCCATTCAATTTCAATGTACTCTGCTTCATAGATGAACATGTGTATATACAAATATATAGTTCATTTTCTTTGAACAACACAGAATGCCAAACACTTGTACAGTCAAATAAAAATTAAAAAAAGGAAAGTGAAGTAGCAATTAAACACTGGTACCATGGGCTTGAGAATTCTCAACTGCCCAGCAGATGTCCGTTTTGTCCCAAGCAACTGTTTATACATTACTATTAAAAATTAAATTTCAAATGAAATAAAACGTTTACAAGAGTCATCCAAAGCAATAAAATTTGACTAAATTTAGTAAGTAGTGTTCCAGGCTCTACAGCAGGGACCATCCAAAAAAAAGAATTAATAAATAAAATAAAATTTAAAAAATCTGCGTGCACGGTTCACTCAAATACACACCCTGACCACAGCGCCAGATGGTCTGAGCTTAGCCCCAGACCTAGTCCACTCCTGGGAAGGTCACTTGGAGTGACAGTTATCTGAGGGAAAGGGGGCTGATGGCTCTAGCCATGAACACGATAACATTCTTTTTATGCCTTGAATAACTATATATATTGTAATTGATTACACACAGTATGTATTTGTAATTTAATATATTTTAATACATTTGAATTAGGATAGTCTAAAACGCTTAATGCGGATTAAAGTACGAAAAGACACTCCAAACTGCTCACATTCATTGTTATTCCACAATGCCAAATACTGCATATATACTTGTATTTATTAGCAATAATTGTGAAAGGTTTAGAGTCTCTAGCTATCATAGGGCTGCAGCGTGTTCAGTGGATATATTGGCCCTCATTTATCAAACGCGCGTACACCAAAAAAAATGGGTGTACGCCAAAACTCCCGCCAGGATCGGCATTTATCAATCTGAACGTGAGCGAAACGGTCCAAAAAAAATCACGCCAGGTCTGACCAGGTGTACGCAAATTTGAAGCCAGCGAACAACATGCAGGAACGAGCGCAGCTGTCAAAATGAGTAATAAACCATATGCAGCGATGCGGACGTCATGCTGTTGTTACTCTTATTAGTAAAATCATAAATAGGCTAAATAGATAAATAGGCTAAATAAATGAATGAATAAATAAATAGGCTAAAATGAATAAATAAATAAATAAGACACCTGTGTTGAGAAATTAATTAAACTTATATTTTGAGACAACCTGCTTGTCAGGCCAGACGGCTGACAATTACAGTCAATTTGATTAAGCAAAATGCAGACTGTATTTTAACAATTACCCTCATGCAGCTCCGATCGAGGCGGTGGGGACTCATCCGTGCCCCGGCCGCCTCGTATTCCTACGATGGAGGGGGCTCCTCGACCGGAGACAGCTGGAGGTTTGAGTCTGGTTGGCCTCCACTGGTCCGTGCGCTGCTGTGCCTGAGCGCAGCAACCCGTTTTTTGGTGGCGATCTTAAAATCCGACCACTTTTTTAACCTACATGTAAAGCATTTGGATTGTCAATTATGTAGGCTATATAACATGAAGTTTATAAGTGCTCCAGCTGACGACCATTCCAGTGCCACTTAGAAAGTACCGCTTAAAATAAGTTCAGCCAAAAAAAAAAAAATTTAGCTTTGGACACACTTAAAGTAAGTGTGGGCAATGGAGAAATGGGCATCTTGGCCACACTAATAAATGCGTCTAACAAGAATTTCGGTCATGGACACACTTTTAAGTTCGATTTATTGATGAATTAAATCAAACCTCTGCTGCACTCCGGTTTTCCACCCCAACGGTGTCTACCGCAGCAGCAATAGTTTTCCAAACTGCAGCCTTCTGGGCTCCCTTTATGCCACAGTAAGGCTTCCAAATAAAATTATTTTGTTTTTCTCCATCTCGGAAGTGATAATTTATATCGTCGGCCTGTTGATAAAACCTCGTATCTTCAAAATGATAAACTTTACAGGAGAGCAAAAAAAAAAAAAAGTTTCATTTTCCATGTAAGAATGCAGGTGAATTGTGTTCGGGTAGGATGACTATTTTTCTTCCAAGAATGTATCCAATCAATAAAATTTTGTGTTTTGCCATGTTTATGTTATTATCGTGAACATACGATTTTTTGTTTCTTACCAAATTGTAGATACAAGGTTTTATCAGCAGGCCGGCGATATTTCCTCCTCAGTGAAGTTCTTTCTTCTTTGCCATCTTTCGAGAGTCCATGTCGTAAAGTGGGCAGGACTATTCCTCCCGGAGCATGAATTTATAGGGGCGTGTCATGTAAATTACGATGGTTTCAGCCGCCAGATTTATCAACGCCACGCCTGTTCTACACCGAAATCTGCGACATACACATTTTTAGTAAATCAGACATGACACCTGGCGAACGCTGATATTTACACCAGAATCTACACCAGATCCTACGCAAGTTTGATAAATGAGGGCCATTATGAGCAAAGGAAAAACTTAATGAATTGCCTGTTTACATTCTCAAGCTTTTAGGTAGCGCTATAAGCTATAAGCTGGAAGGTTTCGAGTCTAGCTACCAATATTATGTCTTAGCATGCCATACATGCAAACTTTTCAGAATGAAACGCCCCGAAAGTGGTAGTCTACCGCCAAAAGCGGTAGAGTTGGCATGTATGGCATGTTAACTGGATGCAGGCAAAGAAAATCCTTAATGAGTATTTAACGTATTTCCCATTTAACATCAACTGCATTCTCAAGCTTTTTTTAATGTAGTTAGTGCTGAAGGAAACTTTTGCAGTTTCTAGTCATCATTTCCACTCGTTAAGCAGATAGGTGAAACGGTGCAAAGTCTCGTAAAGCTCATGTCTTGCTTAGGCTTTTGCCATAGCAGTTTTGCGTATTATCAAGTAAACTGCTTTAAATAGCTGACTTTGTGCAATCAGCTAATTGTTTGTATGACTTTGGGAACTGCATTTCCAATTTGCTTTGTACTCGCCTTTTTAACCTGGTAAATAAAGCCAAGCACTTCTTTGCATTTGGATCCTGCCTTCCTTTTTGCTATTTTTCAGGGCACAAACTTTCATGCACAGAAAAACCATTACACACTGTTAGTTGTGCCATATTGACAATATTTGATGCATACCATGAATGCTGAAGAAAATCTCTAGACCTTTTCTCACAATGCTGATCTGCCATTGACTTCTATTGAAAATGAATGGTTTGTCTGAGTTATCTTTCATGCCTGTTGAGAAGTGACATCTCAAAGTTCATCCGCACAACTCTATTACCCGGGAGGAAAGAAAACCAGGGTTGGATTTGGATTAGAGGTCCAGAATCGGTGATCCCTGTTGTAAATGATCAAGGCAATTAAATAATGGAGTATGTTGTGAAACGTGAGACAACCACGGCCCTCCCTTCCATCCGATGACAAAGGGACCTCTTCCAGAGTGGGAAGGGATATAGAAGAAAAGTAATAATTCCACTACGAGGAATGTAGGAGGGAGGCAGACTCTCAAAGAGTGGTAGCGAGTTATGGGTTTTCCATTATAGCCTGACAGGCCAGCTCCTGTAATCTCCATATTTCACTGCTGGCCAGGAGCCTGGAGTTTATCACAGTGAGGGAGGTGGAGCAGAACCTCCAGATGAGATGCTTTTGGCCTCTAATCACCAACCACTAGGCTCCTGCTTCCACAGCAAAATTTATCCTGAGGCCTTACACACGCTGTAACTCCATTGAGTGCAAGCATTGGTCTCAACAAACTCAGTTTAGTCAGGTGATTTCAGCGAAAGCAAAACATTCCAATCTTGGTATATTTTTCAGCCTTTGTCATAATTGGTTGCTAAAGCTATGGACAATTGCCCAAAACAGAACCGGGCAATTCCTTGACAATCTCTATTCACAGAACGCATACACGTACACATAGAGAGTAACTTGGAGCTTAAATTTAAAGAGAGAGAGAGAAAGAGAGAGAGATGGAGATAGAGAGAGGCTGTTGTGAAAGCACAAATGTGACATGCTATAGCTATTTATCATGACTCACAAAGGAAAAAAATACATCATTATGTTTTTTTTTTTTTTTTTGCTGCTAACCATTACATGAGCTGGACTGCCCAACCCTGTTCCTGGTGATTTACCATCCTGTAGGTTTACACTCCAACCTTAACAAAGTAAACCCCACTCAATAGTTAAAGCAGGGCTGCCGTACCCTGTTCTTGGAAATGTACCGCCCTGTAAGCATTCATTCCAACCCTGACAAAGTACACCTTATTCAACAGCTAGAGATCTCACTGAAACTCAACATAGTCGAGCTAAGTGCGTCGAATTTGCGCTATAATGAAGACCTGTAGAATAGTAAGGCCGGCCACTACTCCCTCGCCCTATCCACTCCTCATCCATTTGCCTGCTCAGACAGAGGAACCACAATGTTGCAGTCTGTCCTAATCCAATTAGAGCTAAGAGGGTGCGGACTGTAACACTCTCAGACAGCAAACTGACGACAACCAAAACAGCCAGTCCTGGAGCTTTAGTGGTCTTGAATAAGAATGCGGCTATAGCCACAAAGTTCTTCAAAAACCATTAGAGAGAAAGAATTAAACTGCATGGCCCATGAGATGTTTGCTGCCTTAAATGACTTCACGGCTGGTTAATTCCAGTGACTCTCTCTGAAAACAAAAGCCTCTCACACACAAAACTACTTTTAAGGCACAGAATTTGCCACGAAAGGTCTTGCTGACAGCAGATTTTTTTTCTTTTTGAATACATCAGGGTCTTTTTCCTCCCAAGTGATTTTTAACAAGCTGAGATGGGGCCTGAAAGATAGTATTTGACATATTAGTCCATTCGGAAGTTTGCCTCCTGACAACCTAAGACAGTGATGCTAAACTTCATTCCAACAGGGCTACAGCACCTGCAGGAGTTAGCGGTTAGCATTTACCTGTCAATTAGCAGCCAGTTTAGGGCCTTTGGCACCATGGTCAGCCAAGCCTTTTTAAACCATAAGCAGATTTAGTATTGCGTGTTAATATTTGTGCACGTTAACACCCACACAAATGTCCAGACATAAGTGCACAGGTACAAAAGCAAACACACCAACATATTCTCTCTCACACACAAGCATACGTAAAGACTCACACCAGTTCATATAAATTGACACTTTGAAATGACTTTTGTCTGTGTCTATGTAAGTTATCTCGTACAACACTGTAAACCCAGACAGTGTAGCAAACTCAAATGCTCTACGGAAACCTATTACCTCAAAAAAAAAGTATGTAAGCCAACTTGATTGTATTGTGTGGACAGTACTTAAAGAACATAAGCTAAAAACTCTGAAAAGTTATTCTCACCATGTTTTAAGTGCTGTGAACACAAGATCACTAAGTTGGCTTACACAATTTTTTTGAGGTAATCAGTTTCCAAAAACAATTGAGTGCACCACACTATCTTGGGTTTACAGTGAACAAATGGATCGCAACCACTGCTAATGCATGATCAGATGCTGATTGAGTTTCTGTAAATTAGAGGAGGACAGAAGTGGAGTTAATTTTCAATAGCTAAGGAGTTTCAATATAGTGACCTGAGACAAATGCTCCCATTGTAATGGGCAGTGGGTAGTGCAGTTGTGGGCGTGAATCCAGCCCGGGGCATTTCTTCTGTGTGCAGTTTGCATCCGGGTTTTCTCTGGATACTCCAGTTTCCTCCCACTATCCGAAAACATGCACATCAGGATAAATGCGGACTCAAAATTGCCCATAGACTTTTGCCTGACTGTGTGTTCCCAGTGATTGATTGGGAAATAGTCCAGGATGTATTCCTACCTCCCACCCATTGCATACTTGTGATGGGCTCCAGCTCCAGGCCACATGTACTAGTGATTTATCATGCCTAACTTCAGAGCTGTTTACTCTGAATGTTCTTTTGGAATAGAAAAAGAATGTGTTTTGGCTTTAGCTAATCTGGTGCAAGTAGGTTAGATAATAGATCAGTGTTTTTATTACATTCATTTTATTGCAGTACAAAATTTGCAGAAGGACGCTGTCTTCTTACAGATCACTACTCTACACAAATAAATAAATGTGAGTGATTTGTTTGCCATAATAATACATGAGGAGTCAACTTGCAAAACCTGCTAAGTCAAGTTTTGAAAATAAATGAGTTATCTCCCTTAGCCTCTCTTTCAGGCACCTGCGCATGTCCCACTGATAGCTCCACTTTCAAAACCTACTAAATCATGTTATAAATTGTAACGGAAAAAGCGAAACTCTGTCAAAACCCTCCAAGTTAAGGAGGAAAACTCTGTCAAAATCTGCTAAGTCATCAGCCAATGAGGAAACGTGATTCCGTTTTCGTTCGCTAGAAGGAACCAATCACAGTTGAGCTTATATAGCCTGTTCAGCTTTTGCTTTCTCTAACTCTAACTGCTTTGGGCAGTTAAGAAAAGTGTGATGATAGTGATACCATAAAAGGGGAATTTGAACCCATGGACTCATGTTTATGTTGTCATTGTCATAGCAGCTATTCAACCACTGTGCTGTCTGTAGCATTGAGTTGCATATAGAGTGGGTCCCGAGTCAAATACCCTCACCTATTGAGCAACGGGGCTGGTTTAAACACTGTCAAAACCTAATTTCCACTCCACTTTCAAAACCTGCTAAGTCAAAGCTTTGTGTTGCAAAATCAAAGTCATTTCTTTAAAAAAATAATGAATTGCCTCGTGGATTATGTCTGCAAGGCTAATAGTTTCAGTATAGTGAAAATTGGTATCTATGGAAAATAATTTCTATGCCTACCAAAAAATCAGATTTTTCTAAAAAATGAACCAACTTGACTTAGAAGGCTTTGCAAGTGGACACCTCACATGTTTTCTTGAACCTGCTGGATGATAATTCCTCTTTGACTAGGGGCATTCAGCAGGCCTGTTCTGTGATAGCATTAACACAAACATGTATCTACCCTGGCTTTTTGGTACCATCAATGCAAAGAACTGTTGTTTTCCAACTTACGGTAAAAAAAAAAAAAAACAGCATTGGAGGTCTGCAGTCAGACAGCCCAGACAACCAGTGTATACACTGTACTTAGGCATGTGCCTGGAACTCTTACTCCAAACCTCCAGACCTGCTAAAAAGTCCTGCTAAAGCATTCCATTAACCTCTTTTATGTTTAATTTGTCTAAGGAATGCGACTAGTTCTGTGTATAAACTGAACCTCTGAAAATAAGATTCATTACTCCCAATTAGTCTCTCGTCTGTTTTTCTCAAAGCTTGGCAACAGTTCCATCCTTTCTAGTTCGGCTTTTTAGTGGTGACCCCAAACAGCATTCCCTGTCTCTGTAATCCTCTGTTTCTCTGTTGATGTTTTCTCCTTTCTGTAGGCTGGGTTCAGAGGATGGCGGAGAAGAGAGAGAGGCGTCTTTAGACTTAACTGACATACCGACACAGATAGCCAAAGTACGTTTCAAACCAGCCTCGGAGCATGATGGCAGCATCATCCGTTAATAATGGAGGAATGTAGGCCAAACATTTGCAGCCAAACAGGCAGCACATTCTTCAAAAGAACGGGGAGCGAGAGATGCAGCATCGCAGACCGCTGTGATTTATAATCCCTTACTACAGAGCTGTTTACTCAATGTACTCTTGGAATAAAAAATATGTATGGTTTGGCTTTGGCTAAGGCAGTGCTAAATCAGGTGGGTGCAATTCCCCTGGCGGAGTGGCTCTGCTTTTAATTACACCTGGGTTTTTTGTTATGATAACAGGGCAATAGACCAAATCTTCTGCTATTTGATTTTATTTTTTGTGCTTTTTTACTGTCGGGTGATGTTAGCAGGGAGAGGAGGCCGTAGCATTTTACAGTTGAATTTCCCTCCTGCACTCCATCGATGATCACCCTGAACTTTGGCTCATAGTCAAGTGCAAGCAAAGGTGTGTTTAAATTCTTAATTTCCACAGTAATCCTATGCATAATTAACACTGCAGTGTTTTATGGGAGGTCAGATTTAATACTGTCATTCACAGAGAGATCAGAGGCGAGGATGGAGTGTGGCCCAGTGTGGAGGTTTATTCGCTCGTATATATTTCATCCTGTCACTCGCTGATGCTCTCAGCGCCAGCTCCATTAAACTGAGCAGATTAAGCAAAGTTTTGATTGGTTGGTTCATCGGCACTGCTGCTTTTTTCAGGGGGGCAAGTGAGGTGAGGCATTGTGATTCCGACCACGAATCTTTTGCAGGCCTCCATCCATCCACTTTAAGTTTATTTATTAATTTATTTACTTTTAAATATGGCTGTAAAACTAAAGAGAGGAAAAAACAAAGCTATTTATACATGACGCTTAAAGCAAGGTTCTGCCGCTCTGCTTTGCAAGGTCGATGAGTGTTGGCCAATTTTAATTCTCCTTTGACGTTCCGAGTGGTTTTCCTTCATTAGCCCATTTGCGCAGAATACAAATAATGCCAATTTTTTCCTGCTATGCATGAGCCTATTTCAGCTTCATTAGTCAGTATTTGTGTCACAGAGACTCTGGAAAATTATTTCAGTGAAGCCAGACTTTTGGAAATTCAATTACAGAATTATTTAGGAATTAAATTTCTGAATGTACGGATGCCGGCGTCTATATCTGCGCAAAGGGGTATATTTGACAGCCGTGCATGGTATATAATGAAAAAAATGTTTGATTGGTGAGCATATCAAGAATATATTCCTTTTTTGGCAGCACTTCTAACATCTGCCTCCATTGCAGATCCTCCTGGTGTCTGCCTTTATGCTCTGGAACTTTAAAGCTCGATGTTCTATGCTACATTCTTGTGCATGGAAGTCTGTTCCAGAATTTCCCGGTTTCTGCCTCTCAATTCCATCTTCTGGTTGTAGAATCTTCCAGTGGTATGAAAATTCTGCCAAGACACATCAACAAAGGTCCATTCAATGGGTTATGGCATAACACCATTCAGTATCACAGCTAGAAATAAGTGACAAACTTTTTCAAGCATTGTTGCTGTAATTTAGCTGAAATATGTGCTATATATTATGTACCAACACTTAATATGAATAGACGGGGTTGTTTCTACACAAGTGCATCAAAGTTTGTTCAAGGCAATCCAATCAGATTTTAAATATGAATTCCATGGCAGCCATCTTGAAAATTCCTTTTTGACAAATACATCAACTATTTCTGTTACAATGCAATTGAAGTTTAGTATATACCGTAAGTACTACACAGCAAGACTCAAGACATTTATTCCAGGTTTTGCTGAGCAATGAACTTTGCCCTTCATTTGACTGACCTCTGTCATTAGGGTATGCGGCTAAATTTTGAGAATATTTACAAATATTCTTCTTTAAAACTTCTTCATCAATGAAGCTGAAAATTTACAAGCATGTCCTTACCAATCAGGATACCGGGATTTTTTCAGAAGGTCCAAATTGGAATTCCAATATGTTTGCTCGCACCATTCCCATCTGATTCAAATATAGAGTTGCCAGGATGGCTATTTCGAAAATGCCGTTTACGGTCTTTCGTTTGTGGCAAAAATTGATGCATATACATTATGCAATTTTCAAAACAATTTTGGAGTCACAAAGAAAAACAGCATTGAAGACAGATCCAAATCAACTGAAGTCGATTGAGGCCATTCTTTCAAGCGTAAAAAACAACATTTAAAAAACACGAAATGCCCCCATACTGCTTGTGAGGAGTAATCCAAGTGTCCGTAAGACTCGACATTCAAATTTGACTCAAAAAGACGTCTTTTAACCATGTTTTTAGCCTTAATGTCCAATGTAGCCACTTTGCTAGGAGCCATGTTCATCTTTACCCTTTGATTAGCCTTGGGGTGAGTAGATGATGAGTGAATTTTAATTTTTGAGAGAACTGTCCCTTTAAAATGTGAGTTTAGCTTATATGTCACTTGTTATTGCTTCAAATTGGATAAGTTGACAGGTAAATATTTTTATTAAAGTGCTTGTTGATGCAAAATTATGATTTGGACTATGGAATTTTTAATATAAAAACATCCTTTGTGCACTGGTCATTTCAAATTATAATCAGCCGTTACAAATTTATTTGCAAATCAATCACTGCAAATTGTTATCATCTCAGGAAGAATTTATCTTCGGCGATTACGTCACGGAATGTATGTAGCCAGCAGTAGAGAAAACACTGTCAAGGTCATAGATTCAGTGATTCAGTGACTCAGTGATTCGTAATTGTGGATTATTCCCCGGGGAAAATGCCAAATATCTGTCTTCTTTACGGCTGCAACAATAAGGCTGATGCAAGCAGAGGCATCATGGTCCATAAATTTCCACAAAGCCCCACAATTTGAAAGGCATGGGTGAATTTTGTGAAGAGGAAACTAGTAGATTTCACGTGGCCCACACTGGAAAAGTCTGGATATCATTGTAGGTTAGTAATTACTGAAATTGCCGCTTGATAAGCCATCACTTAATAAGCCGAGCCCAACCTGCTCTGGTCCCGAACTTTCTCCATCTATTCTGCGCTCAGAAAAGCTGGTTAATAAGCCCAGGGTGCCACTTAATAAGCCCGTCCTAAAATGAGTGTAGAAACTATTTAATGCAAAAAAAAAAGACTCGCAACGAAACTAAATCCATTTTTACACCGCAAGACCCTGAGAAAATTCAAAACTTTGACCAAGGTAACGAAACCGGAATGAGACCAGGAGCTGCAATTGCAGAATGAAAAAAGCATAAGCTTCTAGTCTGTTCAGGTCAATGGGATAAATAAGTTGCTAGTTAGCATGATAACGCTTTCCGCTAATAAATGAATAAATTCAAGTTTCTATGACAACTGCTACACATGTAACTTAATACTTTAATAGCGAAAAGCTGTTGCATGCTAGCCAGCCAGCAGCACGAACAGGGCCTCATTTGACATGCATGGGTCGTGTTATTTGTCACAGTGGAATGAAGGTTGCGTGTTGTCATCAGGTACATACACTACCTATTTTCAGATACCTCTTCTCATTATGGCCTAATAAAACTCTCAGAAAGTAGTGTCAAGTTTAGGTGCACCATGTCTGTGGGCTGATTGTTACATTGCTCCGGCTGTGATGTGAAAAATATTTGTTTTCACCAATTTATAGAAATATTATGCCTCATTTCCACTACGTGGTACCGGCTCTACTCTACTCTACTCTACTCCACCCGCCTTGATACCGGTACTTTTCTGGGGGGTCATTTTCCATCAGAGGATAGTAGGCTGCCTCAGTGTAACTGGTTGTCATAGCGATGCAGCAAGAAACTGTCGCAAGGTCATCCAAAATAATTTAATTATGATTAGGTCTGTGCACTGGCACTCAGCAATGGTAATTTTTTTCCAGCGAGAGTGGCATTTCAGAATTCTTCAGCGAATTGAGGTCATTTCGGTGACAACTACGTGGTGTTGGCCGTTTACATTTTCCAATAGGACGGCTGTCTGGTTTTTTTTACAGCAAGTTATGGTGACCGTACAGCTTAAAGAGGTGTACGTACTTGTCATTGAAATTTTGACAACATGTTGTTTTCCTATCGTTTTCAGTTTGACTTCCACATTTGGAACACCTCCCGTTACGTCCAGTGATGTGCCGTCGGAGGTCAGTCAGGGTAGGCAGAATCCTCTTGCCTGGAATCCATACATATCAAGCGCTGGTCGCTCCCAACGGTCACTCACTGATATGCCTCAGTCGGTAGGCTAGCGTTTGACTTTCAAATACTCGCACAAAATCCATGCGAGATCTGTGATTGGCTCACAGTCGCAAGGGTGCCCCGCCCCTTTAGATAGACTTGCGGCGGGTCCTGAATGAATTGATTCCAATGGGGAGAAGTGAACGTGAGCACAGATTCTCACCGATTATTTTGCCCCAATGTCACAGAATTAAATACTGGACGAATTTTTCACAGGCCACATATCTTCCAAACATTCTGGTGCAGCAATGGCATTTTTAAGACCAACAGATCAGGAGAAAATGAACTTTGTTCGAGACCTGCGTCTCTCTCAGCAGCAGTCACGTAACATCTGGCAATTCAGAAATACAGTATGGACTGCGGCAAACTACGAATTAAACTTTCACACTGAAATAATGTGTATATGTTCAGTGATACTGTTATTGCCATCGAAGTTTAATCATTTTTAAAGGGGACCTATTATGCTGATCCTTCTTTTAATACATATTAGTAATGTTATAATGTTGGTTGTCCATACTCAACCTCTGAAAAGTTTCGAAACATAAAGATACAGAGGTTTTGCCGTAATCCAAGAATGTGATTTCGTGAACATGATTTCCTCTCTGAACAGCTCGTCCCGAGATCTTCGCGAGATCTGGGCAAAACCTGACAGGTTGTGCCGTCCAATTAATACAGACCTAGCCTGAGCCAATAACGGCGCTGGACCTGCCCACACCGGAAACTATTCTAGCAGGCACTAACAACGGCAGATCATACTATGCCTTAGTAGCGTCTACACTTTTGGAAATACAAAAGAAGAACCGCAGATCATTTGAGGTGCAGTTTTGTCAGTATCTCTCCCAAAGCTGCTTGTCCATTTACTTTTGGACGCAAAAAAAAGCACCTATTTCTCTTCCAAAAGACGATGCCGCCAGAAATCAGTGGGTGGCTTTTTTTGTTTGCTGGCAGCAAACAGCCACGGCCAAAGGGAACGTTAGCTGTTTGTGCTCAGCATTTCACCAAAGACAGCTTTGTCAATTAAGGATAATTCGACGCAGGATAAGCTTTCAGCTGCTTCTCAAACCTGAAGCAGTTGCATCGATCAAGCGCTCGGAGCCACAAGCTGTAAGTAATGATATAACGGCAAATAATGTAAGTGAAGCTAACGTGTTATGGGTGGCTAGCAGGACTGCTAGTGATAGTTAGCACTAACAACTGGCCTCAAACGCAGGCTTTGTACAATATCTGAAGATAAAGCCTGTATTGGTCGCGACTGTCCATGACTCACAGACACAGAAGCTGTAAGTTGCTTTTACTGCATAAGCCAACCTGACGTAATAGCCAGTTGATTGTGGCGGTAGCACAGCGGCTAACGTAGCCAAGTTACTGTTGCTAATGTTTGTGTCCTAAATATGCAAGAGTAATAGCAGGGGAAATTCTACAGAAGGTATGTGAACATAAACCTCATTTGAAGCTAACTTTTAATACTTGTTTGTAATTTGGATGCTTAGTACAACTGTCCACGGTAACGGAACTTGCTGTCTGTAAAACCTGTATTGCAAGGGTTTGTCTCTGTGTTTGTTATGACCGCTCGGTTACCAGCTACTGCATGTTAGTTTGCATGCCGCCGTGCTAATTAAAAATGCTTCTGGTTAACTTATATGCAGTAATTCTGATCGGTATGCTTGTGTTACTTCGGTAAGTCAATGTGGCAGTTTCATCATAATGTTGCCTGATTGTTGCCACCACTGTTGAAGCTAACCGGAGAGGTGCTGTATGTGTCTGCAAAGTTGAGCTGAAAAGGCTGCAGTTAGACCAGACGTAGGTTTTGCAGAGCTTGGGTTACCTGTTTGGGTTTGTTTACGGCTGCTTGTGATCGCTTCACTTATCCATGACCGGGATCAGCCGAATACTTCAAATATCTGGGCTAGCTCTCTGATTCTACCTTGAAAGCAATCGCGAAACGCAGACGGTCTAGCGTGTATAGTATAACAAACAATTCCTCTGCACTACCGTGACATAATTTCATCCCCCTTTAGAAATTGTTGTGGCTAATAAAAGGCAGAAAAAGGCGGAGATTAAAAAGGAAATTCTTTCCTGTAGAAGTGATCGATTCGCTAGCTCCACATAAGCAACTGTCCATGCTAACGGAACTTACGGTCTGTAAAACCTGTATTATGTTCATAACATAACCGAGCTCTCTCTAGCTGTCGCGTACTATCCATAAAGCTGCTTTCACATCGGACGTGAAACTAATTTTTCGCGGGACAGATTACATTCAAAGTCAATGCACAGACGCGAATACACGCGTTATGGGCATGTCCAGCCGCTTTCACACCGGACGCAAAATGAATTTTTTGCGCGACAGATTAGCTACATTCAAAGTCAATGCAAAGACGCGAATACACGCGTTATGGGCGCATTAAGCAGCTTTCACACCGGACGCGAAACCAATTTTTCGCGTGACAGATTACATTCAAAGTCAATGCAAAGACGCAAATACACGCGTTGTGGGCACGTCAAGCTGCTTTCACACTGGACGCAAAACTAATTTTTCGCGTGACAGATTACGTTCAAAGTCAATGCAAAATCAATGCATTGACTTTGAATGTAATCTGTCGCGCGAAAAATTTGTTTCGCGCCCGGTGTGAAAGCGGCTTATCGCGCCTATTTTACCCGAGCAAACGCTGGTCATTCCGATGCAATAAGTAAACCATTAGCACGGGCAATTTCCGAAAAGGCCGTTTAGCCTGGAGCTTTCGCCCCTTCGTCATATACCAGCGCAGAAGCTGTTCGTTGCTCCACGCTAACGACTCACCACAGCTATGCTCACGAACCAGCAGGTCCTTATAATACACACCGAAGCAGTCCATAAGTTGTACACTTTTTGCTGCTCCTCACTGTCCATGTTTCCCTCGAAACTCAGACCCACCGGATTTCTACGGTTTCCGGTCTACACTTGGGTATGTCGACCCGTTCTACAAATGTGTCTGTTGGGGTGGATTCTAGCTTTCCCTCAATCCTAGCTATAGAGTAGAAACACGGGTGTACTCACCATAGTAGCCGTAGGTAGACAGCAAATTCGAGCTTGAGCTGCCAGACTTTCGCACTGCATCCTCCACTTTCGCAGTAGCGTTTATTAGAACAAGTTCATTTCATTAGATCTATACACATGTACTGCATTTGATTGCGGAATTAGCCCGTCGATTCCTTCTCAGATGGCAGACGCATGTCAGTTTCACTCTGGGGAGGCGGACCCGGAAAACTGCGTTCTGCTGCCTCGTCCCGCCTAGATCCACCCTCCACAGAGCTGGCCAGTCAGAAGAAAGTGGGCACACGGGGAGTGGGGGCCATAGCGGAAGAGCCACCCCAACGAGGCGTTTCAGGCAGAGACTACAATGGACTACAAATGGGGCTTTTTGAGGATGGCAGTATGAGCTAAATAAGGACCCTGTTTTGGACTTTGAACGATCAGGAGTACTCTAGGGGAGTCCAAGATCAAAATATAACCTTGGAAATATAGAAAAATAGGTCCCCTTTAAAGGGAAAAGGAATATATTTCCTTATATCGCTATGATCTTATTGATATCAGATATTAAACAAGCGGGGAAAAGCGGCAAAATAAGCGTTGGCCTTCCACGTTAAAAATGCCGAAACGTTGTGCAGCAGTAGGTTGCAATAATAGGAACAAGCTATCCATCTTCTCTTTTCCAAAGAAAGTAGACAGGCAAGGAATAAATTAGCAAATGTCGTATTACATACCAGCTTCATAGGCTTAACCTAGCTGATGCAATCATGGCCTTCAAGCTATAGCTAATGCCAATTACAATGAAATGCGTTACGTAAATTGAGTATTATTTAATTTAGCCTTTATTATACCGGGGAATCCCACTGAAATAAACAAAATGCAGATATGGCCAAACATTATCCTGTTTAAAACCTAACAACCACTCCAAGAGTAAACGCAAGCAAGCCACAATCTAATTTTTAAGCTCATGTCAAATAACATTCAGGAATGCCATAGCTGGCCAGCTAACTCATATTCGTAATACTGAGTACAGCCGTTAGTTGTGTTGTAAAATGCATGATGTAGCAAAGTAAAAGAAATGTACACGCAACATGCAGAAATAAGATAGATACTTGTCCCAACATTTAATTGCTCGCCTACTTAGCTACCCCTTCTGACAACAAGGTGCGACGGATAAACCGGTCAGCATTCATTCTGCAAATAGCGCCGCACGATTGGTGGTTCTCGCCAAAAGGTCACCCAATTAGCCAAGAGCAGAAAGCATGAATATTTATTTATCCAGTTCATTAGTGACGTAAGGGCTAAACGCTGGCCTACCGACTGAGGCCAGACTATATCAGTGAGTGACCGTTGGGAGTGACCAGCACTTGATATAGATGGATTCCAGGCAAAGAATAAAACAAACGATAACTCTATTACTTTGCTTGATTAGCAATCTGAGGATTGATTAACTAATTTACAAGACTAAACGGCAGAATGCATGCCAGTTCCATCCATGACATTATTGCTCTGTGCATCGAACTTAAAATGCTCACGAGACAGCAAGTTTGTTCATATTTGCTTAGAGGAAGCTAACGCGATGCCATTAACAAATATTTAAACCTTTCTTATGCGGCGTTGAATGTGTGGTCAACATGTTTACGATAATATTTCCCCCCTTAAACACATACTTTTTAATGCCATTTTTAAAAAATCGGGAGTTTATTTTCAGTCTTCTTTCATAATCTGATAAACAAAAGATAAAAACAATACACGGAATTACCGAGAGAGTTGAGATATTTTCCTAATTAATTATTAAGATTTACTTCCTTGCAGTCTCGAATCAAAGCATTAAGGTAAATGTACCTTTTTGTCACTATCACCTCTTAATCATTACAGGTTTATTTGACCAGAAAAAAAGGTCAAATTGATTAATTGACAATCAGGCATAGTACGTGGAAACAGGTTGATAAAATCTAGCAATAAAAAAGGAGAAGTCACTGCCTACCCTGACAGCACGTCCCTGGTTACGTCACATCCGCTAATTGGAAAATTTGGATCAATCTCCATTTTGTCTTTAGAAATCTCTGCTCAGACCTCAATAAAATGCACATTTTTGAGAAAAAGCAGCAAATTCGGGGCACTTAATTAGCAGGATACTGTTCATGAACTGTTGAGTAGTCAAACGTACACCAGACTAGTTGTTATTTGAGAAAATTTGATTAATTTGCACTGTATATGCCCTTGATTTAATTGCATCGATATCTCATGCTTTGATTAATCCTGGTGTCCAGGAGAGCTACAGTGCTATGGCTCTGTTTTTCATTTGTACATTTGAACTAACAGGCAACTTTCACTAAACAAGCAAACCACCGGTGTATTCCTTCATAGAATTAGTACCCATAAACCGCAGCATGGCTTGTTCACTGTTAATTGCGTATTTTCCAACTGTTGTGATAACTGACTTCAATGAGCATATGTACGAACACTTGCACCTGACATGTCTGTGGCTCTGTTGTTACACTGTGGAGGCCCATTCCAGCGAGCTCAGCTTTCTGATTGCTCTCTGCTTGAACGCTGTCGGCGGCTGGTGAATTAGCACGTTATTAATCAGCCTACCATTGGGGAGGTGGGTTGGGTGCGGGTGGCTTGGTACTGTGCCACAGCGAACACCACCAATAAAGCAAGAACCAGGGTGTGCAAAGCAGGTGCATCCAATTAATTCAGCCTGGGTGCATCCATCACCCCAACTATTCCACAAACTAATGAGATCTGCGGAGATCAATCTCCTTATCGCTCGTTCGCATTTACAGCAGGATGTGGGAACGTTGTGCTTTGTCAGGAGGATGAGGATAACCGTGCTCGTTCTCACTGTCTTGCTGTGATTATCCCACTCCAGCTGTCCTGATTGAAGACATCACCGCGCCCCCACCCCCCAGACATTGTAAGGCTAATTCTAATGCTGATGCTATCAAGTTTCTGGGACATCACTTTGCTGTCGATTTCCTGTTATGCACTGTTGAGGACCGTGTTTATGCATGTAGTTAGAGACACACAGGTGCACGCGCGCACACACACGCACACACACACACACACACACACACACAAGCATGTGAAAATGCACACTCACATAAACATGCACACACTCATGCGCACATACATACCAGCAGCCAAAGGAAGTCCTGTTTGATTCATCCTTAAGGGTTCATTTACATTCCTTATAAACTGTGGCAATATTTTGACATGTCAACAAGCGCCATAACCTGGCCAAGTCAGGGCTTAAATGCCAACAGTAAATCAGAAAAACATCACCTTGCTTTCATGAGCCAGGCAGAAACACACAAGGACACAATGGCAACTACAGGATCTCTTCCAGACCCAGAAAGAGAGTGATAAAGAGAGATATAGAACAGGACGTATGAGGAAAGATGACCTTCTGGAGACCTGTAAGCATGCTGAGTGAGTTATATAATATTTGGCCATTGAAATGAAGTCAATGGCAAATGCAGTGTCATTGGTTCACTGTCAGTGACTAATTGCTGCAAAGGGAGGGTTTTGTGGGAAATGTCAGTGTTTTTCCCTCCAAAAATAGGGATCAGTGGAATCTTCTTCCCCCATCGTTCACATACAATGAGAAAGAGAGAGAGAGAGAGCATACACACCAGCCACATACCAATGGAATTTAGGAATCTGATGCCCATTTTTTTCAGAATTTGTCAATAATGTGACAACAAGAGGATAAAATCTGTTATGACGGGCACATAATAACCATTTGGCAGAAATAAACACTATCCAAAAGGACCCCTTGCTCTGAAAAGGAACCCCGACTATAATGACTTGTAGGCTTCATAAGATTAATGTTGGTATCAGTCATATTAATGTGAGTCAGAAAATATCCTAGATGTCTTCGTTTTTATAAAATTTGAAAATATAATTTTACTCGTAAGTCGCCATTGTTGTTTACGTCGCAATGCAGTCTGGGTAGTGACGTCAAATGGTTGCTCTGCTCAGTTCTGTCAATTCGCCGGTACCGTAGTTGTTACTCTACAGCGAGAAAAAAATGACATCTATTCAGCCTTTTCAGTTTGAACCTGAGTGCCCGAGCGTTCGTGAGGAGGAAAACATAAAGGTAATCAAAACGAGCATCAAAATGAAGAGCAGAGGAGACGTGATGAGGCGAGAGCGGGGCAAACTCAGTGGTGTCAGTGCAACAACTGCGTCGCCATGACAACCGAGAGGGTGTTTGTTGTCAGGAGCTCCAGTTTTTGTCAGCAGCTGTTTGAGGTAGGCATCAGCATACTGTGAGTTTTCTGATCCATTGCACCCCTAGTATTCCAATATCAATAATTTCAGATATTAGCATCCACCACTGTTGTGTGCTTTATAGCCTACATTATGAGGATATAACAGTTAACACACTGACAAGTTGTTTACGGCTTTGATCATTTTTGCAGATGTCCCGTGCATCACAGCACATGAAAACTTTACTGCAGTTTGCCTTAACCGAGACGTTTTATGGGCTGCCCTTGGCAGCCTCCATGACCGGGAGAGTGCTCGCCTACCAAATCGGAATTGGGTCACAAATAGGTAGCCTAAATCAAAACATCATCCCGTGATCACATAATCCTTGATCATAAACTATTTACTTTTTTCATGTTTTGTACATAGAGTAAAATGAATTTCACAGTAGTTAAATGTGTCTTGTATATAGTGTATCATGTATTAAACAGTTTGATTGCTGGCTATTTGTTTTTTTTTTTTTTCTTATTGCTGGAGCGGGCTGTTTACATGCTAGCAGGAGACCGTCACGTCTCCTGTCTTAGGCGTTTATGAGAGCACATTACACTCGCTTCCCGAGGCCGTTTAGACTCCTTGTGTGGGAAAACTGTCGGCACAGCATTCGCTTTTAGTCTCCGTTTATAACCGTTAACTCCTGTCAGCTCCTTTAGCAGCTGTGGTCAGCTAAAGGCCTCAAATGCATCAGGTGAGAAGTGGCGAGAACAGAGCCGCGGGTCTTTAGGAAGTTGTGTACGTCCACAAGCATTTTCCCACTCCCTCCTCCTCTTCTTATCAGTAGGGAAGTTGTGGAGACTTACGTCTTTAGCCTTGTTGCCTTTTGACTTGAAATTTCAGCCAAAAGCAGCACAATGTGGCATTGCAGTATCTTCTTCTCAACGGCAGGTTAACTCTACGTTGGCGTAAACGGCTCTTCTCCCGAGTGCAACCTTTTTACGTCATCACTCCCAGAGTGCACTGCACACGTAAAATAATGGCGTTCCCTGTAGGCAAAAATATATACTAAACATTGAGGATTTTTAAAGCAATGACAATATTTCATGTGTTTGTAACAACATATTTTAGTATAAGAGAACAATTGTGGCTTATTAAGGCCTTTAAGTCATTATAGTCGGGGTTCCTTTGAAATGAGGACCCTCCATCTGAACTCACACTATCCCTGCACTTCTATTGTAGGGGCGCCGTTTTTTTTTTTTTTATAAACCTCCTTAGTGCGGGCTCAAGAAATGAACTCTTTCCATACAGTGTCTCTCCTTGACACTCAGTGGTGGAATCTCGACTTTCTGACCACTCCCTGCTGAACGATTCCAGTTGAGACAAGCTAGAATTCCAAACTGGTTTAAGATGGTCCAAGCTGTGTTTCTGACACCATTATGTGGTCATGGCTGGACATTGGTTGTTTAAGCTGATCTAGCTGGACGAACGTGGACAAAGCTAGAGAAGCTGGTAGAGTGAGCAGGACATGGCTCATAATGGGCGGGATGACCAGCTAAAACTGTCAAAAACATCTTAAACCAGTTTGACCAGTTTAGGCTGGTTAAAGCCGGAATTTTTAGCAGGGGTGGATTTGCCACCTCTGCTGACACTCGATATTTTGGTCCCCTAAAATTAACCTACAACCTTAATTTTTACTGGATAGATTGTCTAGGTACATGCTGATTCACAACCATGCCCTTCAAAAAAGACAATGCATGCATGTCTTTGAATCTGTGCAAAAGCTGCTGTGCTCATGCTACTGCTGCCGACATATCAGTTTTATTCTGGCGCCTGAATGCCTGATGAGATTGTTTTCAGGCGGATGTGAGAATTACACACCTGGGATTGTTGAGCATCGGCTGCCTGAGAGACTGCAGGCATTCCTTGTTGATATCAGCTGTAGCTAACGACATCTATTCCTTATGGAAAATCACAGCAAAAATCAACAGGACAATATTCACTGTAAACCCTGATAGCGTGGGGAACTCAAATGTTTTGTGGAAACCGATTACCTCAAAAAAATTGTGTAGGCCAAGTTAATTGCATTGTGCGGAAGGAACTTAAAGAAAATAAGGTAAAGTTTTTTTTTTTACATGTTTTAAGTGCTGTGAACACAAGATCAAGATTAAGTTGGCATACTCAATTTTTTTTGAGGTAATCGGTTTCCACAAAACATTTCAGTTCACCACACTATTAGGGTTTACAGTGTAGCGTTGGTGGAATGTTGCATATTTTCTCCATCTACTGTACATTGTAAACCCAGATTGTGTGATGAACTCAATTGTTTTGTGGAAACCAATATCCTCAAAAAAATGTCCAAGCCAACTTAATGATCTTGTGTTCACAATACTTTAAAACATGGTAAAAAAAATAAATAACTTTTCAAAATTTGACCTTATTTTCTATAAGTGCTGTTCACACTGCAATAAAGTTGGCTTACACAATTTTTTTGAGGTTATAAGTTACCACTAAACATTTGAGTTCACCACACTATCTGGGTTTCCAGTGCACTGTTCCTCTTTTTTACTCTTAGTTATCCAGGTATTGGCCATGTGAGATGCATAGCCTAAGACTCCGTTGGAAATGCAATCTCTTTTTCTGGTTCCAATTTTTTCCGGGCAACACTCGGCTGGCAGAGCGAGAAACGCAGAGAGAGAGGGAAAAAACTTGTTCACTTGCACAGATAAGCATGAAAGGCAGTCTTAGCGACTCTGGCCTACATTCTCGGCTTTGGAGGGGAGGCGTGTATCTCCTTTAATGCAGCGTGGTAATGACCCTTACCGCACATTAGAGAGGTTTGCGTCTCGGTGGCAGCGGTGAATACAAGAGTTATGAGCGAGCTGTGCTTCTTTAACACTGTTAATGCTGCCCGCTGTGGGATGCGTCTGTACATGAGACTCAGTGAACCAGAAGGGCCTGAACTCACAGCCTGTGGCAAGGCAGCCAGAACTGGGAGCTTTTCAGATGAATGAACCATCTCTCTCTCTCTCTCTCTCTCTCTTATTCGGCCTCCCTCAGTCTAATCCTCCTCTCTCTCTCTCTCTCTCTCATTCTGTCTCCCTCAGTCTAATCCTCCTCTCTCTCTCTCTCTCTCTCTCTCTGTCTGTTTCTGTCTCTCATGCATCAGCCTTCATTTTCAAATTACTCTATCCTCTCTCTCGCTCAGTCTCTCTGCTTCTTCATTCTCTCTCAATCCCCTCGCTTTCTCTACTCCCCCTCTCTCCCTCTCTCTCTATGTTCCCCCTCTCTCTCACCCCCCTCTCTCATCCCACTCTCTCTCCCTCCACCCACACACCCCCCCAGTCTCCCCCTCCTATCTCTCCCTCCCTGTCTCACACACACACACACACACACACTCACACGCACACCATAACCCAATCCAATCTGATCTAGATTTTTTTTTTAACACTTTGAAGTTCTATAAAAGGAAGCTGATATTCTAACAAATCACAGAGCCTGATAACTCAGCCCATTCGTTGCCTCAATGCCACAGCGAAATCAGAGAGATGTCACAGTGCATCTGTTAGCCAGCTCAAGGTACACAAACGATGACTGTGCAAATCAAAATTGGGAATTATGCAGAACTAATCAAAAACAATTTAATGCAAAGCCCATTATGCCAGTATTTGTCTCTTCTGACAAGCTTGACGTTGTTGCTATGCAATAGTTGCTTCACTTGAGTAGAAAGAAAAAATTGCATTCGTCACAAGTTCAACTGCAGTCCGAATTAGAGGCGCTCGAGATAACAAGTAAATGGGTTCCAGGAACATTGGTACAAGGCGGGGGTGAAGAGTGAAAAATTGCGAACAGGAATTTGTTGAGTTGCCTGATTCCTGTCAAGATTAGCTTTTTTTTTACGGATTAGAATCTTTGTCTTTTCAGCTTTGGTAGCACTTGAAACACGATTGTGAACTGCCACAATTTTTTACAGCTTTGTATTAATGCAGAAAAACAAATCTCTCTTCATCTTAGACCTATAAAGTGAACATTAGGTCACAACCTTGTTTTAATTGGGGCTACTCTCCTTACTGAAGAGAAATATATGGAAATCAAATAAATATTGCACAGTTCTTGCACTTCACTATCCATTTTTAGCCCGCTTGGCCGAAAGGCCCAAGGGGCTTATGCTATGCTCGGGGTCTTTAGTGGTGGTCTGTCGTGCCTGCATCCGTGCGTGCTGCGTAAACTTTTGGCTTGTCTGCGCTCTAGCGTCTTCAGTTTTTCACTGATCCTTTTCATATTTCATATGTGTATATATGGTCATAAGGTCTAGACCAAGTTCGATTTTGAGCCGAATCGGACTGATACTTTGGCCAATAGGGGGCGTTCCATTTTGGCCATGTTCGGTCAAGTGGGCGCAGTGGCTATGCCTCTATTTTTTAAATACGTTCCAAAAGCATGATTTATGATGACAGTTTTTAAAGTCCGCATTTTTAAATGAATGAGAATAATGGCAAAATGTTATACCAATTTCTGCATGCAAAGTCCAAACATTATGAAAAAAATAAACACTTTTAAATTATATCCACACGTGAATTTTTTGCTTACAACATCAAGAATTATGGAAAACAGAGTTGATTGGAAAAAAAAAAAAGTCCCAAGCATTATGGAGCTGACCACATATTTTCAGTGGCAAGAAACACAAGGTTTTATGCGTCTCCTTTACACACGGCATTGCTGGATTGGCTGATCATCCCTCTCACTCTAACATTACATGTTGAAAGAAGCCTCACGTTCATCTACAGAAATATTGCCGAGTCCCATTTATCTGGAGTTCTGTGGTTTTGGCAGCCCCTGGGTCAGTACCTTTATAAATAAGGATGTGCCTGGTGTGGCCATTGCTCAATTCACCATCTGAGACACAAAAATTTCCGACAGAGCGGCCTTCGGTCGCCCTCCCTCCTCCCTCATGACTGTGACCCAGATGTATGTGTCATTAATTAGCAGTGGTGGTAATGGAGCCACGGGGGTCAGTTTGATGCTTGTGGTAGAGCCGCAGCGTATCGCTGTGCCAGCAGAGTGTGGGGAGAGGGGGGTGGGTGGTGTTGGAAGGATGGATGTCTGTTGTATGTGTTTGTGTGTGTGTGTGTGTGTGGCCAGTGTGGGTCGTGTTGGAAGGGTGTGATTTGTGTGTCGGTGTGTGTGTGGCCGGGTTGGGTAGAGTTGGAAGGGTGTGATGTGTGATGTGTGCGTGTGTGTGTGTGTCTATAGTGGGTGGGAGGAGGGTGGATGCTGTGTGCCAAGATCAGTGCTTCCCCAGGTATGTGTTGAGTTCCAGCTCAAGCCAATGTAATGCTATTAATCAAAAGCTTCATTAGATGTACCGGAGGTGCTTTAGACGGAACACATCCAGTGCCTGTACCCGGCTGACGGTCTCTGAGGACAGAGTTGGGAAATGCTGGCCTCGGCCATGCGACCCAGTGTTGCACTGATAACAGACTTTTACAGACACATTGATTGCCTTTGGTGGTATGGCAGCTGAATGAATCGCACAGTTAAGTATGACACATATGGGGGGCTCATGTATCTGGGGGGCAGACAGTCAGACAGGCCCTTACCTGTATCTGACCCCTCGTTCCCTTACACCTGAGCACAGGCATGAGTCTCATGCTTCCGGCACATTCTGCTCACACTGCTCTGCTTATAAATGATGTCAGCCTTGAGGAGAGAGCTGAGAGACATACATGATGTACCACCTTTCAAATACACATTCAAGTCAGCCTGAATATATTTATTTTTGCACGTCCTTGAACACATTCTCGCATAAAAAAGAACAACATTGGCAGACTCATATAATTTTGCCAGGGTGTAGAAAATATACATATATATCAGTAGTGGCTGGCGATAGGGGAAGCTCAAACCCATCCCTTAAAAATAATGATTGGCCATGACCTGTTTTCAATCATTCATTTAAATTACCATTACAGAAACTCCGAAAACTCTCAACATTATCAGGTGTGGCCAGTTTTCATTAATAAGGCATAGCTGTCAACTCTCACGCATTCGGCGTGAGTTTTGGTGGCATATTTACATTCCCCTGCTGTAGTCAGCTGATAATGTTTAGAGTTTTCAGAGTTTCTGCAATGGTAATTTAAATGAATGGTTGAAAACAGGTCATGGCTAATCATTATGTTTAAGGGATGGTTTGAACTTCCCCTATCGTCAGTTCACCAGCCGCCACTGATATCTATCAAATGCACTTATAAAAATTAGGGGTCATCGTACAAATTTTCAGACTTGACCAAGATAAAAAAACATTATAAACTGGAAGCTCTAGAGAGCCTGAATCGCTCACCTGGGTCTGTATGAAAATGAACTAATTCTTAAAATTACAGAAACATAACCTACTGCATACAAGTCACAAGGTACAGGATCTTAATGAAATACCAAAGAACATAATTACGATTCTGACCTCGTCCCATAATTTCGCAAAATCGATTTTTAAATGTAAAATAAATAAATACATCAGTTTGATTCAAACGGAAAATTCCAGGGGACACTGATTATCATTTCAAGAATCTAATTAGCAGACTGAATGTGATGTTTTATAGTAAAATACAACAAAAATCATCATTTTTGATGTTTTAAGGCGAATAACTCCTACAAAGAGCCATTGTACGATTTCAGTGTAATGAAGACTTTTGTAGAGCTTTACTTGCTGATCATTTTAACAACTGAAATTTTTTCTCTATCTCTTGTAGTTTTACAACAATAATTATATAGACCAAAAAAAGCAAAATCGTCAAATCTGACATTTCAAGGCCAATAACTCCTACAAGGAGGCACTGTATGATTTTGATCCTACTAGAACTTTTGTAGAGTTTCATCTGCTGATCATTTTGAGGTAACGTTTTTTTCTCTAGCTGCTTTAGTTCCTGAGATATAGGTGAAAATCTGTGGTTTTACCCCTATGGTCTATTTTTAGCAACAGCGGCCATGTTATGCAGACAGCGGGCAAAATCGATTCAATTTTTAAAGTAGACATCCTAACGATGCTTGTGGCTAATTTAAGGCTGGATCTGTTCAGTAATTTCAGAGAAGATTTTTGAAAAATGTTAATGACAGACGACGACAGACGCCAAGTGATGGCAATAGCTAATAATAATAAAAAAACACTAAAAATCGCATTTTCTCTACTTTAGTTGGGACTTTTACAGACCGTGAGCAAGTGTATTATCCAAATATCTCCCCTTATCTAAACCACACAAAATAATTGGAGCTAATCTGCATGTTGTCAAACTAGAATGATTTGTTTGTTAAATTTATTAACAAAATCACAGAGATACAAAATGGGAATGCTTTTCCAGAAACATAAAATACACTGTAATCATGCAAAAAAATTCCACGTATCCAGTCGAAGTAGTTCCCAAAGTTAACCAGTGAGGTAACTCCCTGAGTGTGACAGTCTTTTGTGAACATAGTCACTGCCGTCGCTGCTAACTTTTTCTTAGCATGTGTTTTTCTGTAGAACTGACTGGCGATCTTGGCACATTTATCTCCTCTCACTTTCCCTGTCAAATTGCCCTTTATGTGTAGCTGGCATATTTTACAGAAACAGACGCTTTTTTTTTTTTCAAATTAAAATGAAGAACAACAAATAGCTGCCTCATCGGAAGTGCCTTACATTGGTAAAAGATTCAGCTGCAATGAGTTGCGATTTACGAACGGCCCGATAGCCCTCAAAAAATAACCTCTAAAAAATGTATACTTTTTGAAATAATTAGCAACCTCTGTTATCTGTCTGGCCGCAGTTGCTTTGCTGCTAATACGCTACCTGCACAGTGAAACATCAAGTGTTAATTCATCTGTCACAGAAAACAGACAAGTCAAAATTGTGACAAATTTGTACTTTGCTAGAATTGGTTAGACCCTGAACATTTTACCGTGTGCACACGCCAGGGCCATTGAGATCCGGTTGTCTGAAAATACAGAGATGACAGTCCAGAGACGGATATTCTGCAGACACATAATGGCCGCTGCTCTCCCTCTGTCTGGTATTTGGAATTATTGAACGACTGCAGTCATGACGCTGGAGATCGGACTCTTTCCCAGAAACAGGTGTGGTCTCTCCTGCCAGGAATGAGCCGTCTGTTCGAGGTAAGGTCAGACACAGGTGAAAGAGCCAGGAGTCATTGAGTTGGGCAATATGAGGTGTACCCTTAGGATGTGGGCAACTAGTGAAAACAGGTGGGAGTTTTTGAATCTGGCAACCCCAGGCCTTTTCTTAAGGAAGTCTAATGGGGTACTTCTCGGAAGATCCACCTAACTACATTTACGTAAAACCACTCGGTCGCTGGTTAATGGCAAAAGAGAAAGTAAAATATGCCCCGAAGAAATGCATTTTTATTCCAACATTTGATTTACAGAGGAAGCGTCTCCTTTCCCAAAGGCAGGTTTATTTCGAGACATGACAAAACGATTAAAATGGCGACAGCTGCAGCTTATTCCATGTCAGTGTTAAAGACAAATGTTTAATTTTTAATCCAGGCCTGTCATTTTCATGACTGATGGCAAATTGTCTAGAGCATGATGGGTCATTGAATGATCCAAATACCACAGCATGCTACTCTACATTCCATTTAGAGGGAAAGTGAAGATAAATATTCACTATTAAAGCGAGTCTTACAGGGTGCATAACATGGTCAATTTTGGAGTAACGTACTCTACTGCAGTAGCTTCATCAACAGTAGAAGTATCTAACAAGTAAAAATAAACAGACCAAGCTGCAGAAAAACAAACTAAACTTGGTGATTGTTTAAATTGCCAGAGACTATCTATAATCAGTTCAACAGAGTTATGAGGGAAATCTTGGACATAGACTTTTTTTAAACTTTGAGGAAGACAAACTGCTGGACCCTAAAATCACTAATTTTAGGGGATAATTACCAAAATGTACATGAACATATTGAGGGCTGCTTGCATCCTCATCTCCCCTCAGTCCACCACTCATGAGTGAAGTGCTAAAGAGGGTTGAGTGGACTACATACAAAGTCACACACAAGATCAAATTCAAGTAGTTTTTTCACCATAGAAAAGAAAAAAAATTACAGCAGGTCTTAAAACATCTTCAGACCAGAGGATTTTAAATGAGTCTGTCACATCGGCACACAGAGAGCGTCACAATGCAGACAGGTTGTACCAGAGGGCTTTAAAGAAGAGTACTGACAAAGCATTAAAGTATGCACAAGAACTCTGTCTGCACGTAAACCACAATATAGTGATTGATCATCTGATCGTTTCAAGCTGTTTTCTGACAACTGGCAGTCAACTGAACTTTTTTAAATATACTGGGGGCAAGGGGGGGGGGTGAACCAGTGAATTAGAGATTAGGGGCTCTATCTTTCACACTGCCCTACCTGTTGCCACTACCCGCTACCCATGAATTACGCATTTAGCAGCTTCCACTATCCCTAAACAATATCTTGCGGCCACACTACCCGCTATGCATTATGCCGACTCCGTTATTTGCGCCTGGAGGTGTGCCCGTGGGCGTGTTTATGCGCTTTTCCTACAATTGCTATCTTGACCACACACGTTAGGGAAAGCGTATAGCGGGTCCTCAAACCACCCGCTACCCATTTGGGCTTTTACAAGAGCGCGCCTAGGCGGCTTCAATGCGCGTCCACTTGGGCACATGTGGACATGCACATGTGGCTCCACTTCCCGAATTAACTCACCTATAAAAAGCCACCTTGCTTTAGCCTCAGTTGAACCCCTGAGAAAATGGCAGAGATAGTCCTAAATCGCCTTGATCGCCAGTTAAACAATAGAAGACGCCCAGAATGCGTGTACCGCCAGTGCACCAGCTACCTGAGCCTTTCAGGTAAGTCTATATTATTTGTATTTTGTATCAATCATTTTTTCCGCTTTTATAATAATATATAATTATTATATTTAATATATATTAATGATACATATTATATATAATATTCTAAAATTATAATAATACAATTCAAGTATTATTTCCCACAGAACGAGAATGCATGACAAAACTGCGCCTCTCCCGTCAGGCAGTGACGGAATTATGTCACCTGGTTGCAGATGATGTAGACACCGCTGCCAGCTGTCCGTATGCCTTGCCCGTTGCTGTTAGGGTTACTGTGGCACTATTTTTCTATGCTAGTGGGTCATTCCAACATCCACTCAGCTCAATTGGAGGCATGACCCAATCTGCCGTAAGCTCAGCTATAACTGCAGTCACTGCCAGCATAGTGCAACATGCCTGTAGGTACATCACTGGCATCCCTGTGACACCCGAGAAACAACGCAGGGTAAAGTGGGATTTTTTGGAAAGATATGGGTTCCCTAAGGTTCAGGGTGCCGTCGACTGCACACACGTTCTGATTCGGGCTCCAGCTCTGAACAGTGGCGCCTATGTGAATCGTAAGGGAACCCATTCCATCAACGTCCAGGTGATTTGCGATGCATGGGGTTACATCTTGAATGTATATGCAAATCATCCTGGAGGTAGCCATGACGCTTTTATAATGGAACAGTCGGTCTTTCCTGCAGTCTTCCAGAGGGACCCCCCTCTGGATGGGTGGCTGTTGGGTGACAATGGCTATCCATTAAAGACGTGGTGCATGGTGCCATACATTAAGCCAACAGGTGTGCATGAGTTCCCTTTCAATAGAAAACACTCACGTGCACGAGTTGTCATTGAGCAAACATTTGGCGTGCTCAAAATGCGGTTCCGCTGCTTGGACAGGTCAGGTGGGGTCTTACAGTATGGTCCTCAGAAAGTCTTTGTGGCATGTTGTGTGCTGCACAACATTGCCCTGCACTATGGAATGATGCTGGAGTTTGAGGATAGATTATTACCGGACTATAGAAGGCGGCAAGCTGAAGTGCAGGTGCCGACTCCAAATGCTGATATAGTGCCAGCAGTAGCAGGGGCAATGAGGGACCAACTGGCAGCGGAGCTGCGACACCGCTAGTCATGTCATCTGCAGCCTGCCTGGTAAGTAATTTGTGCATTCAGTAGGCTACTATTAATGTAATAATACATGTAATTCATATAGCATTTTATTAAATACTCAAAGTCACTTTATAAAGAAAAAAGTGTAAATAGTTGCAGTCAATGTAGGCATTTATTTGGCTGTGGGTATTTTCTGAAATGGGATTTTGTTCTATGCTTCATTTCAGACGGGAGAGGGAGTTGGGATTGCATGGCGAAACACATTTTTTCTTTTTTCTTTTTTTTTGAAGTTTCCATCACAAAAGGGGTAGGCTTGATGTTTTTTTTTATTTTTATTACATACCAAACGTTAAACAATATGTCAATGTCAAATAATAATAATAATAATAATAATAATAATAATAAAACAATTCATGATTAACTTAACAAAAAAAGATCCTCCCCTGTCTGGATTTGACCTCATGCACGAGCAATTTTACTTCGTCTTCGGAAAACGTGGTGACCTTCCTCTCTCCATCACGAATTTCGGTTTGAGGATTTGGGATAGCGCAGCCTGCTCCTAAAGGAAATGGCACCTGGCACACTGATTGGTTTAACTGGCGTAACGCCCAAACCACGCCTATGCATAATATAATGGGTAGCGCAGGTGTTTTAGGGATATAGGCAGGTGTGCAAGATAGCAACTTTTGCGGGGGAACGCCTCTTACGCAATGCTAAATCCCCAAATAACGGGTTTAGGGACTCTGGCGTAAGATAGGGCCCTACATCTTAGAAATGTTTTATTCCTCTTGACTTTGCATTAACTTAAGGGGTCCTCAGGGTAAAAAATTTCAATTTTTTTTCCCCAAAATTTCAATATTTTAGATTTTCACGTAAAATAAATAAAGGAATGCAGTGAGATGCCAGTAAACACCAAGAATCTATGTTTTTCCTCTGCCTCAATTGTTATTTGTGACTTTAAATGCAAACTAGAGGCACTCATAGAGTGCAAACCTCCGCCAAGGCAGCACAGTCCAAATCTTCATGAGAGGGAGCAAAGGTGAGTTATCGCGTGTCATGGATTGGTCCCGCCGGCTGAAAACTACAAGCCAGCGGGCACTGGGACCATGGGCCCAAAAGCAGGAAAAAGGAAGCTCTTGCACAGGCTGAAAAAAAGGTAAAAGATTTTTTATAAATATTTACAAAAATAAACAAACCTTCCACAAAAGCACAGGGGAGCAGCAGCAACACAAAACACTGGGGCTAAAACCAGAATGCAGCTGCAACTGCCAGAGGGCAGTTGCAGTGCTTAAATAGCTTGCCTTCACCTCCACCTCAATGAGCCACACCTGTTGCCCGTTGAGGAGGAGGCGAAGACAGCAGGAGGGGGAGGGACTGCAAGGTAAAACCATTACAATCGCGTGTCTTACGATTTCAAGATGGCTGCCATGGCGCCCATATTGTTTCACTGATCGCGGTGAAAATCAATAGGGTCCATCCTTGATGTAATAGCAATGCACGCACAAAATTTCAGCCAAATCCGTGCATCACTTTTTGAGTTATATTGTTCACAGACAGACAGACAGACAGACAGACAAACAAACAGGGGCGAAAACATAACCTCCGCCCCAACTTCATTGCCGGAGGTAATTACCGAAAATCACAATTTTGACTGATTTTCAACCTTGTGGCATTCATAAAATCATTAATATTCATCTGATGGACTTGAAATTTGGACTGAAGTTGCATCTGTTGGAGATCTATGAAATGACATAGGATTTTCTAGATAGGTGCATCCCTAGGGGATTAATTTTGAAAATGAAGCAAGTTGATGATAGCGATTTTTGTTATGGTTACATAACAGAGCTCATTGAATAATCATAAATGTTCCAAAGAAAAAAATCCTATGTCATTTCATAGAACTATCTTTAACCTTTCATATGAGACTAATTTGAGTAAAATCTGACAATGGGTTATTGAAATATCAAATTTCAGATTTTCAGATAAAATCATGTTGAGTATGTTTATTTCATAGTTTTTACATTATTATGGTTATTTCTACACTTTACCCTGAAGACCCCTGAAGAAGTTGTTAAGTTCTTTTATTTTTTTTCTATAAATTTGGCATCTCCAATCCCACCCAGACCTGAAATGCCCAATTTGAGAACTATGTACAAGGCTTGCTCGTATGCAACCCCTTGTTGCCAGCTCAGGAGAGAGAGACAGTCTGCGGCTCTCCTCCGAAGCACGCGTCTGTCAGCCTCTGCATCTTTACACTCATTGGTCGAAACTATCACAAATTTGGAACGAGAGTGGAGGATACCTGAACATGAGCAAGCTTAGAATCTCACTGACGAGCGCCTGGCTGCAACTTTTTTTTTCTCAAACCACATATCCATTGCACTTTTTATTTGGCCTCTGATTGGCTGTTGGGTTTGTCCTCAACTTAGCTAATTTTTTTTTAATCTTTTAGCACCCTTTGCCAGGAAAACTCTAGGGAAACACTTCAAATGCTCAAATACGGTTAATTACTGTCATTCAGTCGCACTATTAATTGTTCGGCTTCTCAAACCAGTTCTTAAAATTTTAGGAGACAAAGCAGTAATTAACATTGTTCACTTGCTAGCTAGGTACAGTAACGTTACAGAACTTGAACGGGTTAGCTACAAACGGTAACTTGGGCATGCTTACATGCGAGATTTAATCGCATGCATTTGTTCCTGTGATAGCTCTTCCGTTATCTGTGCGAGTATTCCTTGGAGGTTTCACTAATCTTAATGGTAACATTGGCAAACAGATGCTGTTGACTTACCGAGCCTTTATTGTAATGAGTGAAGACATAACTTTTGGTAATAAGCGTTGTGTTTGACAAACACTAATTTTGCTAAGCAATAACTTCATTTAAGGCAGACTGCAAACAGTGGCATATCGCATTCATTCAACATATGTTTCTATTTTTAACCTTGCATTTCTAGCGAACGTTTCTTTCCGTTTGATTGTTTGACAGAGGGCCATGCCAACACGGTGATGACGTATTGCCGAACAGCCAATCAGAGGCCGAATAAAAAGTGCAATGGCTATGTGGTTTGGGGGAAAAAAACTCGCCGCCTGGCTGGCCAACAGGAGGCGCTTGAGCAACAAACTAGGCAACCCTTTTCTTAAACCCTTCCCAGCAGTCCCTTCCCAATTTGCATTACCACAGCGCTTTAGCCAATCGTGCGTTGTTTTGAAAAAGCTGCCAACCACTGCCAGTTGGTACAACCGGGGATTGAACCCGCGCCATGATAGTCACTATTGCTCCGCAAATGCGACTCCTTAACCGAGTGAGCTAACCCAGCAGCTCAAAAGTTGTTAAGTTCTAATGACCAAAAAGTCTGTACATCACACATATTTGGGTTTCTAAAGCGGTAGTCAAGAAAACCCATAAGTGGCCAATTTCAGGAGAAAAATCAGAACCAGTAACTGAGATTGTGAGACCATACTTGGACCTCTCCCCTTCTTTGAACCCATTTTAGGAAATTCTAGACTTCGTATATCAGTGCCTACAATTTCCAGCATCCGTCTCTGGATATAGTACAACCCCAATTCCGAAATAGTTGGGACAAAGTGTAAATTGTGAATAAAATCAAAACGCAATGACTTTTAAATCACACCAGCCAGTATTTTATTCACAATAGAACAGAGATAACATAGCAAATGTTGAAACTGAGAAATTTTACAATTTTATCCACAAAATGAGCTCATTTCAAATTTGATGGCTGCTACAGGTCTCAAAACGGGGGCCTGTTTACCATTGTGTAGCATCCCCTCTTCTTTTTAACAGAGTGGAGGCGTCTGGGCATTGAGGAGACAAGTTTCTTGAGTTTAGTCATTGGAATTTGATCCCACTTTTGTTTAATACAGGGTTCCAGCTGCTGGAGAGTTTTGGGTCTCCTTTGACGGACTTTTTGTTTAATTATGCGCCAAAATGTTCTCAATCAGTGAAAGATCAGGACTGCAGGCAGGCCAGTTCAGCACACAGACTCTTCTACTACAAAGCCATGCTGTTGTAATAGCCGCAGTATGTGGTTTTGCATTGTCCTGTTGAAATACACAAGGCCTTCCCTGGAATAGATTTTGTCTGGAGGGGAGCATATGTTGCTCTAAAACCGTTATAAACCTTTCAGCATGCATGGTGCTTTTAAAACATGCAAGTGTCCCACACCATATGCACTAATGCATCCCCATACCATCAGAGATGCTGGCTTTAGAACTGAACACTGATAACAGGAGGGGTGGTCTTTCTCCTCTTTAGCCCGGTGGACACGACGGCCATGATTTCCAACAAGAATGTCAAATTTGGACTTGTCTGATCACAGGACACTTTGCCACTTTGCTACAGCCCATTTTAAAAGAGCCTTGGCCCACAGAACACGGCAGCGCTTCTGGATCATGCTCAACAATGGCTTCCTTTTTGCATGATCGAGTTTTAGCTGGCATCTGTGGATGGCATGGTGGACTGTGTTTACAGACAGTGGTTTCTTGAAGTATTCCTGGGCCCATTTAGTAATGTCAATGACAGAATAATGCCGGTGAGTGATGCAGTGGCGTCTGAGGGCCCGAAGATCACGGGCATCCAGTAAAGGTCTTCAGCCTTGTCCCTTACGCACAGAGATTTTTCCAGTTTCTCTGAATCTTTTGATGATGTTATGCACTGTCAATGATGTCGCCTTTGCAATTTGACGTTGAGGAACATTGTTTTTAAAGTTTTCCACAATTTTTTTAACGCAAGCCTTCACAGGTTGCAGAGCCTCTGGCCATCTGTACTTCTGAGAGACTCAGCTTCTCTAAGACATCCCTTTTATAGCCAATCATGTTACACACCTGATGCCAGTTAACTTAATTACTTTGCTAAATGTTCTTTCAGCAGATTCTCTCATATATTAATTGCCATTTTCAGCCCTTTTTCTGCCTGTGTCCCAACTTTTTTGAGACCCGTTGCAGCCAGAAAATTTGAAATAAGCTCATTTTATGGATAAAAATGTAAAATGTCTCAGTTTCAACATTTGAAATGTTATCTATGTTCTATTGTAAATAACATATTGGCTCATGTGATTGCATTTTGATTTTATTCACAATTTACACTTCGTCCGAACTATTTCGGAATTGGGGTTGTAGAAACAAAATGTGATGGAAAAGTTCTGAGATCTCACATTCATTTTTAAAGAATGCACACACATCAGCATTAGATGATGTCTCCCTCAAAGTACTCCAGCTGATACACACTTGCTCAAAAATTCCTGCCATTTTTAGAAGCAATGCTGAAAGTCTTCGAGTGAAATTTTGCATTATGATGGACAGTTAGAATGTTGTTTTTTTTTTTATTTTTAACTTCTCATTTTTGGGAAAAGAAAAAAATCAGATGGGGAAGGATGGGGAGAGTACAGGGAGTATGGCATCAATGGAATGTCTTTTCCTGCCAAAAATTCATGAAAATCCCTTCCAGTACATTTTTATCACAACAGGGGTAAGATATTTCTATTTTTAATTTGTGTACACATAACTACCACGTTAATGGCGCCTGTGATAGAGAAGTGTTTTTTATCAGACTTCATACAGTCAGCTCCAGAATTATTTCCTCCTTTGATAAAAACATAAAAAGGCTGCATATACAGTGATTGAGAACACCACTACTAATCCAGCTACTAAATAACTTGAAACTCAACAGTGCGTTTCCTTGGGTCCTCTGTATTACACCAGCCAAGAGTGATGTCAATCAGATCAACGGTTGTCCAGAAAATCAAAGGACAGTCATACAATCATATAGACAGAAACAATGTCCATTTTAGTAAGATGCATTTATTCTTGTGTTTTAGTGTGTTTCATTAGGTAACCTTATTTGCTGAAATAAAAGCATATTGTACCACATGTTCCAATTCAACATTTGAATTATGACTGTTTTTTTAAATTCAGTCTCTTTTTGTTCTTCAGTTTTATAAAGGGTGTCAATAATACAGCACCTGAGAGTATACCACTACAGGGCATCCCTCTTCTGAAATATATTTCTGCTATAAGTGACATACTTCCCGGTCACAGCAGCACTGAAGCGACAGCCCGCAAAACTGACCTTCACCTCTTCCTGAAAAAGGGGCTATGGTCATTATACAGCTCCTGGATTTGTGACTTTGAAACACAGGACCCTCACCAGGCATGCTACAGGGACTCTATGAATAAATAATCCGTGAATAAAATGCTACTGAAGTCATTAAAATGCAAAATAGCAATGAGATGAGCATACACCTCAGAACACCTTTAAATCTATTTAATAAAATGTGCATTTATTTGTGTTTGTGTGTTTGTTTGTTTGTCCAGGTATGTTTATTTGTATGTGTATATGTTTGTGTGCCAGTATTTGTGTGTATATGTATGTTTGTGTGCCTGCAGTTGTGTGTGTGTGTGTGTGTGTGTGTGTGTGTGTGTGTGTGAGAGAGAGAGAGAGAGAGAGAGAGAGAGAGAGAGAGTGTGTATTGTTGCTCATGACATATTAAAAAATATATGAGCAACAGCAGGATGAATTTATTAGAGAAAAAGGGGCGGAATTCTAATTAACGTCTATTTTCCCTCATTGAGTAAAGTGCAGAGGATCAGCCAGGGGGCGTCAAATATAGGACTAATTTGCACGTGACCATTGCCCCCCTCATAATCCTAGGCTTTTCGAGTAAAGATGTAGTTTTTAAACTGATCTCTGATTGGGTCCAGTGAGAAACAAATGTGCCCCTTATAAATAAGGTAGAATACAGCTCACCTATTTATTCAAGTAATCTCATTTCCTTAAGCTCTACCTGCTGGCAGTAGTGGATTAAAGGTTGTGGTTGATGGTATATTTCTTTTTTATTTTCAACAGACTAAATTTAAACTGCAGATTTATCATAATTACCTGCGATATCCAGACACCTACACTAAGTAATGTCTAAAAGAACAGCTAATCCTGGTGTCTGTTTTTTTCCAGAATATGGTTAGCTCTTTATCAGCAAAAAGTTTAGCTTGCAGCTATTGCTTGATCAAGCTGTGAGTCACTGCACTGTTTCTATATCCGAAGTCTGCCTGCATGAGTATACATGAGTAGATCTGCATTTCTGAAAATTCCAGCTAAGACTCGCTAAGACTGTAAACTGGTCTGAAATAGTTTAAGCTGTTTGCTAAGATTGTAAACTGGTTTGAAATAGTTTAAGCTGTGTTTTAAACATGTTAAATGGGCTGCAGCTGGTCAAAATGGACCCAGCTGGACACTGCTGGATAAGTTGATAGAGAGAGCTAAGATTGGTCACTAGTGAGCATGCTGACTCCACTCCCTGGTCAGCTTCAGTGCTTCAACTCCAGAGTAAATTCAAACTCAGGTTTTTGATTACCACTCGAGTGATACTCCTCAAGCGTACTTCTACTTCTACTCAAAAACACAATCTTTGTACTTCATTCACATTTGATCACAAGGTTCCACCATTCCATTTGGTGGCAAGGGTCTGGAGTGGGTCAACCACCAGCGCCATATAGATCCAGCTGAGCTCACTGTCTCTTTGCGAGTCACCATGGTCAAGTCTTTGGTCAGTACGGCTTGCATGGGCTACAAAGAATAAATTGCTCTGGCTACTTGACATAAGGACAAGTTTTCCCTATAGCCATGTGTAGCCAACATCAGCTGAAAAGCTTCTTCTTCAAAAAAAGCAATGTTTATAAAATAATAAATAAACACACATTTATGACAGCGACGTGACTGTTGTCACAGAGACAGCACTTCCTGGATTTTGAGTGGTTGTAAATACCAGCAAAACAAGTGGGTTGAACTGCAATGATGACAAAGCCTTGTGCAAGAGGTCTTCATGTTGACGCAAGGGCAATGCGCTCAAAGGCAAGAAAATAAGCAAACAAAATGGATAGTTTTGAGCGAAAAATGCTCCCTGTGGTTTGGCGGCTGTACAAGGTGCTGCAGGGGATGATGGGATAGGATCTGACAGAGGGAAGGAGGTAATTGTGTGCGTGATTTAAGACATGGCCTCCCGGACACGTTGCTGTCTCTGTATTACATCATTGCCAATACTGAGCCATCAGGAACATAGTGTCACAGGCTCACTCTCAAACACAGAGAGATCTTACCGCCCAACCACCCGAACGTACCACCAGCTGGGATTCTAAAATGTTATAGGATGTTTTTTGACACTTGTAGCTGCTCCTATCCAATCAGTGACCAGTCAAAGCCACTGAAGTCAGTTGGTAGTTGAACTGGTGGACTTGCTGAGAATACTACCGGCCAGTCACCAAATGGCTAGAGTGTCTGAGTAAACAGAATGGGTAACCCTCCCAAAAACAAAAAAATGTCAAAAATGTAATTTTTTTGTCATAAAGAAAATTGATATCGCAGGTTTCTCTGGTGGATTCATGAACCCCATGGGGTTTATCCATGCTGAAAATTATTTTGAAATCGGTGGTTTGGGCCAGAAAATGCCCTTAATGGGACTCCACCTTTGCAAATCCAGCAGACAGAAAAAAAACAAAACAATTGGGAGTGTTTTTGCCCTCTGAACCTAAATCCTGGTTTAACCTTTCAGTTGAGTTCATTCTTTAGGACATTTATGTGTAAGAAAGGGGGTGTAGAAATGTAAAGCCCCTCCCCTCAGGCATTCCATTCCCCTGGCTACCTGCCCTGCTTCAATTATTCAATTATCTGTTGTCCACATTTCTGATTATCCTCACCTGCTGCCTTTTAGTTAATTTCATTATCTAAGAGTATTTATGCCTTAGTTTTCCCTCACTTGGGCAGGTAGCCTTTTTGTCTGGTTTCCCCATTTGCATTTAATGCACTTCCCTTTATGTTCTCCTGATGTTTGTATAAGTTTAGTTTCTCCCTCACTTATTATTTAATAAACTCCACATCCCTGCATATGGGTCCTCCTCTCCACTTGTCGTGGCACCCTCTTTTACATCCTGGGGTGTCAGGGCCTGACAAGAATGTATATGTACTCAATGAAAATGTGTTCTTTTTCATGTTTGCTACAGAACATCTTGCTGTGTTTCTAAAGATAAATGTTATTAAAAATTGATATTTGGTCATTTTGACCTGAACAGCACATCAGGGTGTTTTAAGTGTTTCTGTTAATGTGAAAACACTGCGGAATACTATTTTTTTCTGTCAATGATTCATCGGGTTCTGGCCAAGGGATCACGGACCCTGAGGACAACAAGTTCTTTTTGGTCTCAAGCCAGAATCAGGGCTTGTCGTCTTGGGTAAAATGAAACTGGGGGCCCCCTGCTGTTGTTTGTTCAGTAAAAACGACAGAACACCCAAACAGGAAGTCTCCTCAGTTCCCTTGGCTCTGATTACAGACACATTGGCGTGGTTCCGTCTCCTGATGTGTTGCACGTTCTCTTCACACCTGCCAGCTGATGATCCTTCATTGGTTTCCCTTTGCTCTGTTTTTTGGCACAAGCTGTATGTGTGTTTATTTTAGCCCAACAGCGCGTGGATTAATTTAGTCGGCTGTGCTGTGCGATGATAGCAGGAGATGAAGTTGGGGTTTGTTTAGGAACAGCGAGACCTTACAGAGACATTGCCAGGCCAAAAGGTCATGGAAGAGAAGGTGGAATGTCTGCCTGTCAGCACTGGGATTATAGCCTGCATGTCAAATAATGTGTGCAAGTGTGCATGTGTGTGAGCGTGCGTGAGTGTGCATGTGTGAGTGTGCGTGTGTATACATGAGCATGTGTGTATGTGTTAGTTGGTGTGACTCTTCCCCCTCTTATCCAGCTCTCTTCAGCACTCATACCTGCTCCAGGAGGCCAACAGCACATTTTAAATATCTCCCCGATTCGAGCGATCGCCAATTCAAAAAAAAAAAAAATCCGGATTTTGCAATGAAGCCAAATTTCCAATGCTTTATGGGATAGTTTGGTGGCCAAGTCGATTCCGGTCTTGCGCAGGGTAAAGTTTTTCAGGGAAAAGTTGTGATCTAGTCTGTGGCTACGAATACTTTGCCATACGCTACCAAGCTTAGAAGCTGTATTAATTCTTCAAGCATTCAGTACTTTTTCTTGGCTTGATTTGAGCATTTGTATTGTTTGCAGTCTCTCAAGTATAGCTGAATTGTTGTCACGCCGCTACTCAAGCTGCACACCGGGAGTGTGGCAGTCCTAGACGTGTAAGAAATCTTGGCGAGAAAGCCACATCAAGGTTTTTTTTTGTATCCGTGATTACTCGAATCTAACACACTTGCTCGTCAGTGGAACACTCACTGAGCTGAACTATGTCTGTGTCAGATAAGGGAGATTCTCAAAATGGGCAGGGCTATTTGTGCATGTGTACGTGTGTGTGTGTGTGTGTGTGTGTTTGAGTGTGCATATGTTTGTATGTGTGTGTGTGTCTGTGTGTGCATACATGTGCGTGTACATGTTTATATGTGTGTGTACGTGTATGTGTGCAATTGTATACATTTGTGTATGTATGTATGTATGTGGGCGTATAGCTGTGTGTATATTTGATCATTTGTGTTATTCCTGACTGCTGCATATGTGGTGTCTTGTTTCTTGCTTGAGCGCGAGTTTGTGTTATTTTTGACCCTGACAGCCCCGTATGTGGTGTCTTGTTGCTTGTGTGCGTGTGTGTGTGTGTGTGTGTGTGTCTGTGCGTATGTGTGTGTCTGCGTATGTGTATGTATGCGTGTGTGTTTGTGAGATAGAGAGAGAGAATCAGTGTATTGGCAGCTGTGAGTAGAGGACAGGTGCACAATGTCAATGTCAGCTTGTTATCCTGTCTGGCGTCACAGTCAGGCTTTGGGGGAGGGGGGTTATTGTCAGACCCCTGTGTCACTCTCACTAAGAACACACACCACAGGTAGGTCACCGCACCACCTGACCAAAACTGACGCAAACAAATTCGTTCCCAAATACAGGCAACGAGGCCATTCAGTCAAATATTTACCCGCAATGTCACTGTCTCCCCCATTCCAATAGGCTGTGTCACAGAACAGCCCCAGTTGAGCTACAATGGCTGCTGTTTTTACGCCACTGATCTACGAAAGGCTCAACACATTTTCAGCATGAGAAGGCATTGAATTGCCTCACACTGACATTCCCTTTAAACGTGATTTGTCATCTTCAGTGTCCTTGAGTCATGAGAAAAGCTTCCGTTTAGAAGTAAAAGTGCTTTTTTGGAGCCTTGAATGTTATTGCTTTGAGTGCTTTATAGATACTGTATCAGTGCACTGACTTCACTGGTATTTAACTTGTCCTATTGAGTGCTAAACTGAGCCACGATGAGCAGATGTATTTACATTCCTTGCCTGTGGGTCAGTTAGTGTGACCCCAGAACACAAACGCTGGCAGGAGACATAGTGATGTCACTGTGAGACAGACAATGAATGACGCAAAAAGAAATGGCAAGTGTGCTAATGAGCTAATTTCAGGGTCATTCCGGGCCAGTCGTCGGAGACGGAAAGTCACGGGGTCAAAAAGCGTTATACCTGCCACACGTTTCCTCCACTGACCCTTCGGCCTGATTTAACTGAGTAGTTTTACCTCCTGGATGAAAAATTGAGCTCAAGCAAGAGTTTGAGACATAATGCTGATGTTTACTTCCTGAGCATGGATCTTACACCTCTGCTGGCACTGTCAGTGACCACACAATGACAACAGCGAGGGGTTGCTTATTTATTAAATAAAATTTAAAAAAAAAATAACAGCTTGTTTATACTGGGATTGTAAGTGTGATTGGAACGAAAAACCAGCAAACTAGTGGGTCTCCAGGACCAAATTTTGGAACCCCAGCCATAAATCAATAACCAGTGTCTCCTAACATAATTTGTAACATTAGGAAACAGTATAATCAATAAATGTGAACTTAAACGTGTTTGGTGATTCCACACCAGACAATGAAGCAGGCGTAATGTGTATTAATAAGTGTTTGTTGACCAGTGTTAACTCTTGTTCATCTATGGCGCATAAAATGTCAGCATCCCACATTACTTTCAGAGTTTTAATCCATTAGCCCAAACAATGTGAAATAACTATATCAAAAGATAAAAAATAGAATGGTATAAGCTTAAAAGGTGAGACCTCCCACACAGCGAGTGGCCAGTGGACCACTGTCGGTCCACTAGTGGCAGATCTGGCGTTTTGCTGGCATTTGGCTCATTTTAATCAAAACACATTTCAAATAATTCATTTATACTTCTTAATTCATTTTAATAATAATTAGTGCTTTTCTCTTAATATGCAGGCAAGGTAAAAATATGATGGTGCATGGTGGTGCGACAGTGGGTCAGTAGTGGTGGTTCAATATCTTGAAATCTGATTTTGCTATCTAGGCAGCGCACAATTAGGTCCCCCTGTTGGAAAATATCTCCTGTACCCCTTATCCCTAGTGTGTGCCTTTGCAATTCAGCAGCATGAGTGTCCATTAGGTGTTTGTGTGCAGTCTTATATGTATCTCCCCTACCAGCTGAATCTTGTTACTCGCTCGTGTCCTAATGAGTGAGTGGTGGGCATTTAAAGATGTTCAGAAATGGCCGTTTGTCCTGTTTGTCCTGCCTCCTTTTACGAGTTTCCCCGAGTTTCCGCACGAGTTTACACGACTAAGGAAAAACGAATTTGATTGGGCGTTATCGAGCGGGCGGGATATTCATTGTTCGGGGCGGGACACAGTGTTTACTCTGGGTGACCCGTAAAAAAAAAAGACTGGGGGGACGCCGCACCCCCGCGTCCAACGACCACAACACCACTGGTTATGAATCATGAAATCTGAAGTAACGAGACAATTGTCAGCCGGGAGTAACGTTAGGCTAGCTACGTTGGTAAAACTAGCAGTAGCTAACTTACAACTTACAATGTGTAAGATACTGGTTTATAAAATAGCAAATGTCTTTCAAAGAAGGTGCCCCAACAGTGTACATTGTCGGGACCGCTGTATCCCTCAGGATTCGCCAGCCCAGCCGAGTATTGCCCGTAGTTTGAGAAGCAGGATTGTGTGAAGTGCCTTCCACACACCCTGGATCTCACTGACAGCCCGCTCTCGTCGAAGTGCAGGAATTCAAGCCAGCCGGCTCGTATCCCTGCATCCGAAGGGAGGCTGAACAAAGTAGTTTGGGTGGACGGACACCCAAGCAAACACCTCCTTTGTCCTCCTCCAGCCATGCTAGCTCACGCATGCTAGCTACTTAGCTACCGCTACTAACACCACTAACACTCACACATACGCTAACTCAGAATCTCACCACACACTCACTCACTCAAACGTGTCCCTCACTCACTCTCTTGCAACTGCACACTAGATACTAAGTTAGCTCTCTAAAACCCACGAAACCGCTCACTAAAACTTGAAACCACTTACTTCTGCAAAAACCACTACTCGCTATCAAAGCTTCCCGGTTTTTCTCAGACTTTTATATCGCAACGACGGTAGCCATTTGATTGATGTATGACGGATCCTGATATCATTTGATGATGAATCCTGTGCAACGTGACGCATAATTTGCGCGCCTGTATTATCCAATGCGAAAAAAAACTACTCCACTTTGACCCCGGATTTACTCGAAAATAGAATTTTGCACAAAGTTTGGGCTACATCGTCTGATAGATGAGTGATTACACTAATTTTAAGACCCATAGTGGGATCAAATTCATTTTTCTTTTCTGAACACCTTTAAGCTCTCCAGTGCATGTACTTGTTGCTGGATTGTAAAGTCACAGGCGCACTAAGATCCTAGTCACATATACAGTATGTTTAACTTCTTCATCTTAGTCTGAATGCAACTAGTTCTTTTTTGGTAGCTAAGGTCTCTTTAAGCCTGCCCCAGACGGTGCAACTTTGCCTGAGGCAAGTGACACGCGTGTATACTGCATCAGGCAATGTTGCACCGAGTGGGGATGGTTTTTGCTGCGTAACTTCCTCGCGTGACAGTGCAGCAGCGTATCTAGCATGCTAGATATTTTTGCGACACGCGAGGAAGTTACTCACCGTGTGGGGGCTACCTGCTGCAATGTTACACGTGCTCGACCAATCACAACGTGCAGACCCGTCATATGATGTGCTGACGAGTCACATGATACAGAAAAATGGCAGCATCCTCTGAAACTGTAACAGACATCCTGGCCGAGGATAAATTAGTTGAATTGTGGCTAGATTACCCATGCTATTTTCTGTATCATGTGACTCGTCTGCACATCATATAACGGGTCTGCACATTGTAATTGGTCGAGCACGTGTAACATTGCAGCAGGTAGCCCCAATGAGTGTATATAGAACTGGAGAAGCTGTCGGAGCGAAAAATTGAAGAAACTGATGTGGCATCCAGTGCACCGAATCTCTGAATTTCCCATTGACTATAATAGAAAAAACTCCTGCTATTATTTTGTGATCTAAAAGGTATACAATCGTAAATCCTTCTTGCGTAGGACTGGATTACATATTAAAAAATGAATCGAAGCGCAATTTTGCTTGACACTTTTCGAGAACAAAGTTATAAGCGGTTGTTTTAATCAATGATTATTCCATTGGTAGGTCAATATGACTCACATCTGACTCTGATTGGTCACTCGCATAGTATTGGTGAATAGCCTACAAGAACATTGCCGTCAAGTAGTTTGAACTCCTATGGTTACTCATGTTTTTATCTCACGGAACAGACAGCCGAGCAGTAACGCTATCCTCGCTGGCAATCATTGAAAGCTAGCCAGTTTGGTCAACTGCCTCAGCTAGGATTATGTTATTGTAATCAAAAAAAAAAAAAACACACAGCTTGCTCACTAAATAGTCCCTAGATAGGCAGATGCCTGATAAGGATGCTGTTATTTGTACAATTCATCTGGCATGAACACCGCTAACGTTACACAAATGTTTCTGCCAGGTCATTCGCTATGGCTAATGCTATATGTAGATATGCAACTTGGCTAACATTACATGGGCATGAGAGTTAGTTGGCCATCACCCTTTGTAAGCAACGAGAGTTTATTGTGCCAACTAAGTTTATCTAGCTAGCTAAATTACAGATAAAGTTTGCCATCACAGCCGTCTACAGCGACTCGATTACCTAACACACCAGCTAGACAAGTGGCTAGTTAGTGTTGTGCTTCCCATTAAGACATTTTTATATTTTCGACGTCTCGAACAGTGTCATGTAAAATTGCGCATTAATTTTTATTCTCATATGTTTTTTTTATCACAAATATGTTAAAATCTTTTCAGAAGACCCCTTAATTCGTCGGAAAATAGCAGGAATTTCTCCATTATAGTCTATGGGAAATTGAGAAGCGCGGTGCACTTGACGCCATATTTGTTTCTTCAACTGCCCTCGTAGAAGGAAGCAGCGGCAGCCTCTCCAGTTCTATATACACTCATTGGGTAGCCCCCACATGGTGACTAAAGCCACAGTTATACCTTCCCTTGCTCCGTTCGCGGATTGCGCGCGCACCTAAACAGAGCACGGAGGCATTTATAATTGGCACATTCTCCGTTGCAGTATTCACCGCAATGACCAGGGGCGGTAGAAAAAAAATACTAAAGGAAGTAGTTGAAGCAGGCAAAAACCAGTAGAAGTAGAAGCAAGCGGAAAACATTTTGAACTGGGCGACACTAGCGCGGCTTGCGAAGTTTCAGAATCCTGGTGGTGCACGACCTCGCGAAGCGCCAGCGCACAGCTGTCACCAGGTGCGCGATTACGTCATTTGTGGCTCGCGAACCTCGCGCACTCGCGACTGCGTCGAGCATAAACTAGGCTTAACTTCCTCGCGTGACGCGAAAATATCTAGCATGCTAGATACGCTGCTGCACTGTCACGCGAGGAGGTTACGCAGCCAAAAACATCCCCACACGGTGCGACATTGCCTGATGTAGTATACACGCGTGTCACTTGCCTCAGGCAAAGTTGCACCATCTGGGGCAGGCTTTAAACCTTAACCCTCTCATGCATGAATTATGATAAACTCAGTCAGGATTTTTTTTTTTACTAATATGGGAGTATATATATTTTAATAGTGTCTAATAAGCCCATGAGGGCTGGGCACCAACCATGGTGTTTGACACTTAAGTAAACAGTCTATCTATCTATCTATCTATCTATCTATCTATCTATCTATCTATCTATCTAATATGCAGCAGTGCCCAAAATTGCAGGTATATATAGAGAAAAAACACTTTTAAACAGCTGTACACTGTAGTGATCTCCATGCATGAAAGGGTTAATTTCCATTAGTCAATTCAAACAAGCTTCCAATCCTAATTCAGGGTCCAGGATTGGAACCAAATATAAGTTAACTTAATCCTGTTTATCAACTCAAATTTTCAAGAATAGGTTTCTAATCCTAATCAGGGTCCAGGATTTGGGACTGCATTCTTGTTAACACTTGCAAGTCTACTGTCTTTATCAAGTTTGTTAGGAGGAAGCTTTCAACCCAAAGCTGGGGCAGGGGCTGGGACTGAATTCCTTTCAAGCATCAACCGTCCTCTTCGTGGGCAGTCCAGTGCTGGCAAACGCTTCAACATCTGACTGCAAAGTGGAAGCCGCTGGCCTGCGATAGTAGCCCAAGTTATCGCCTATTACATCTGTGCTAAACTGTCTCTCCTCTTATCTGGGGTTCCATCCTCTACTACCATCTCCGGGGTTCTGTCCCCGTTATTACCATACTGCTGCCAATAAATTACCAGTTGTATTGCAAGTATATCTCTGCACTTTATTCCCAGGGAGGTCCACATAAAGAAGCCGTACACTTAAACTCTCACCCTAACAAAGCGCAACACATTCAATAGCTGGAGCAGGGTTGCCCAATCCTGTTCCTGGAGATTTAGCATCCTGTATTTTCTCACTCAAGCTTTTACAAAGTGAAACTTATTCAACAACCTGAGGTCGAGCTGCTACGTCGTGACATCAGCTGCGTCAAAATCTGAAGTAAAAACAAACAGGATGATAGCTCAGATTGAAATGTTAACCTTGTTCCTGTCTGTGCTCAGGTGTTCACAAGGATCTGCCCAGCGCAATGCATCATTAAAAAGTAATAGTGAGAGCAAAGCCAAAGTTGCTGTGAGTGTATTTACCTTGCACAGTGTGACCAAGTGAGCCCATTAATTCCGTGGATAGATAGGGGGATCACGTCGAGAAAGGAAAGGCATTTAGTATTTATGGAGGTGCGGCGGAAGGGGGGTTTTGGGGTTAATGAATATTTGATAAATCCTGGAGGCTTCTGAAAATTCACGAGATGCTCTTACGAGTCCCGGAGCGGCATTAGCATCAGCTTTTAAAAAATAAATAAACAAACCTCGGTTGAGCACAGAACAAGATTTACTGTCAATTATTTACTCAGTTTTTACGACAAGGGCTCAGCAAAGCTGACACTGTTTTACCAGTATTTTGGGACTTGATTTGCTTGCATGGTACCTTTTCCTCCTCTGTGAATACAAATGTAATTTATCGCGACAATAAAGACAGGATAAGGAGGCATTCACATCAGGCGGACAGTGAAACGACATGCAGTGTTAACTGAGAGGGCATCTTGACTGAGATGATTGTGCTGTTAGCAAAGTCAACTAAAATGTGGTTCCGATTAAGAAAATACATTAATTTCTCCAAACTGGTAAAGGGGTTTCATGAATTTGTTAGAGAAAAAAAAAAAATAGTGCCACTGGCAGTGAAGCTCACCTGGACACCTGTAACCTTCATCAAACTATCAAATATTAAACTATCAAATATTATTAGTTTTTCAATATTTTTTGTCTAAAGTGACAATGGAAAAAGCACAAAGTGATGCTCTTACATGGCCCTCTCCCTACTTACACATATTACACATACAGAAATACTGTATGACTTCAATGTGCCAACCAAAATAATTTACTGATTTAATTAAAAATCAGTCTCTTCCAAATCAAGGTTTCACAAATAGTGGGACCCTTAAAGATTATTGTAAATGACATCTACCAAAATTAAACCAGGTAGTTTAAAGTTTTAACTAAGTGTTAAGGAATTATATTACAACCCCAATTCCGAAATAGTTGGGACAAAGTGTAAATTGTGAATAAAATCAAAATGTAATGACTTTCAGATCACATGAGCCAATATGTTATTTACAATAGAACATAGATAACATTTCAATTGTTGAAACTGAGACATTTTATGTTTTTATCCACAAAATGAGCTTATTTCAAATTTTCTGGCTGCAACAGGTCTCAAAAAAGTTGGGACACAGGCAAAAAAGGCCTGAAAAAGCAATTAATGTATTAGAGAATCCGCTGAAAGAACATTTAGCAAGTAATTAAGTTAACTGGCCTCAGGTGTGTAACATGATTGACTATAAAAGGGATGTCTTAGAGAGGCTGGGTCTCTCAGAAGTACAGATGGCCAGAGGCTCTCCAACCTGTGAAGGCTTGCATTAAAAAAATTGTGGAATACTTTAAAAACAATGTTCCTCAACATCAAATTGCAAAGGCTTTGAAGGTCTCATCATCAAGAGTGCATAACATCATCAAAAAATTCAGAGAAACTGGAAAAATCTCTGTGCGTAAGGGACAAGGCCGACGACCTTTACTGGATGCCCGTGATCTTTGGGCCCTCAGACGCCACTGCACCACTCTCCGGCATGATTCTGTCATTGACATTACTAAATGGGCCCAGGAATACTTCAAGAAACCACTGTTTGTAAACACTGTCCGCCGTGCCATCCACAGATGCCACCTAAAGCTCTATCATGCCAAAAGAAAGCCATTGTTGAGCATGATCCCGAAGCGCCGCCGTGTTCTGTGGACCAAGGCTCATTTAAAATGGACTGTAGCAAAGTGGCAAAGTGTCCTGTGGTCAGACGAGTCCAAATTTGACATATTTGTTGGAAATCATGGACGTTGTATCCTCCGGGCTAAAGAGGAGAAGGACCACCCCTCCTGTTATCAGCATTCAGTTCAAAATACAGCATCTCTGATGGTATGGGGATGCATTAGTGCATATGGTGTGGGACACTTGCATGTTTTAAAAAGCACCATGAATGCTGAAAGGTATATAAAGGTTTTAGAGCAACATATGCTCCCCTCCAGACGACATCTATTCCAGGAAAGGCCTTGTGTATTTCAGCAGGACAATGCAAAACCACATATTGCAGCTATTAAAACAGCATGGCTTCGTAGTAGAAGAGTCTGTGTGCTGAACTGGCCTGCCTGCAGTCCTGATCTTTCACCGATTGAAAACATTTGGTGCATAATTAAACGAAAAGTCCGTCAAAGGAGACCCAAAACTCTCCAGCAGCTGGAAGCCTGTATTAAACAAGAGTGGGATCTAATTCCAGTGGCTAAACTCAAGAAACTGGTCTCCTCAATGCCCAGGCGCCTCCACTCTGTGTTAAAAAGAAGAGGGGATGCTACACCATGGTAAACAGGCCCCTGTCCCAGCTTTTTTGAGACCTGTAGCAGCCATCAAATTTGAAATGAGCTCATTTTGTGGAAAAAATTGTAAAATTTTTCGGTTTCAACATTTGCTATGTTATCTCTGTTCTATTATGAATAAAATACTGGCTGGTGTGATTTGAAAGTCATTGCGTTTTGATTTTATTCACAATTTACACTTTGTCCCAACTATTTTGGAATTGGGGTTGTATGTACATCACTAGTTTCACTAGGGTATAAAAATGTAGTAACAGACATGCAATATGCCTTTGTCATGCAGCACCATGCAGAAAACAAAACAACTGTTAATTCAAAAGAGGCAGATGATCGTACATCTTCATAAATCTGGTAATGGCTATAATATGATTCACATATGATTGAATGTGCCCCTAAGCGCTGTCAGGGCGATTAAAAAATTCCAAACATATGGAGCTGATGAAAACCTCAAGGGTAGAGGATACAACTGTGATTTGCCCCCAGGATACTGAAGAGGATGGTGAGAGAAGCAACAAAATCCCCAAGAATCAATGTGAACGAATTTTAGGCCTTGGTGGTGTGACAGGCCTGCCGAAGCCTGCCGGGCGGGGAATTGAACCCCAGAGTACCGGGTAGGTCAAACGCGCTGACCACATCGCCAAAGAGCCAGGCTCGTTGGCAAGGTAGCCAAGGCGCGTACTTATTAGGAGGCATTTCTAGTGACAGGACCCTTCAACTGTCACATCTCTCCCCCTCTTTCAGGAGCTTGTCCTCACGCTCTATGCTTTATGCATGCTGCCATCCATTTGGATCCCCCAGATCCTGCCGATTACATCAGAATCTGGCAGGCCGAAGGAGGGCCCGGGCGGGGAATTAAACCCCAGACTCCCAGGTAAGAGTCAAATGCGCTGACCACATCGCCAAAGAGCCAGGCTCATTGGCAAGGTAGCCAGGGCATGTACTTATTTCTAGTGACAGGACCCTTCAGCTGTCACAAATGGAATAAGGTGCTTTGGTCAGATGAGACCAATGTTGCACGTTTTGGTCAGATACAGCATTAGCATGTTTGGCGTCGAAACAGAGATGCACACAAAGAGAAGCACCTCATACCCACGGTGAAATATGATGGTGGGTCAGTCATGTTTTGGGCCTGTTTTAATTCAAGAGGTCCAGGGGCACTGGTTAAAAATAATGGCATAATAATTCCACCAAGTATCGGGATATTTTGGCTGACAGTCTGGTTGCCTCCGCCAGAAGGCTGGGACTTGGCCGTTGGTGAACTTTCAAACAAGACAATGATCCAAAGCATACCTCAAGATCCACACAGAAATGGTTCTGTGACAACAAAGTCAATGTTCTGCAATGGCACATCTCAGTCACCAGACCTCAACCCCATTGAAAAACTGTGGGCTGAGTTGAAGAGGACACAAATCCAAGAAAGTGAAGGATCTGGAAAGGATCTGCTTAAAGGAATGGTCAAAAATTCCCCCAAATGTGTGCCTTGACCTTGTCAAAAATTACAGGAACAGACTCAATGCTGTTATCCTTGCCAGAGGTGGTTGCGCTAAGTACTAAATTAAGGGTGTCAATTATTATGAAACGCTGATTTTGTTGAAATGTATTTTGTATTAAATAATTGTAATGATTAAGGTTGTTTCCACCAAAACATTAATAAAGTATTTCACACATGATGGTATATGTATGACAATTCGCAGGCTCAGAGGTGTATTGGTTTCAGAGATGATGTTTACATCCGAAACCTGAAATATGTGCATGGCTTAAGTCCAGACGTCAAATAAAGGTCAAATTTAAAATTTTAACAAAACCCATCGGATATGTTTTGAGGCTTGCTGAAAGCTACCCATATACCAAATTTCAGCTCAAGTGCTGCCAAAATGACAGAGAAATGGCTCTATATGGTGGCCATATTTGAAATCAGATCAGAAAGTCATATATATTCTTTGGTGTCCTCATTGGTCGGAACATGCATGCCGAGTTGAAGCTTTATTGGTGCTGTGGTTTCAGAGGATAAGATATTTACAGATGACAAACAATGACGAACGACAAACAACCAGGTCATGGCATAAGCACAGTGGACCTTTGGTCCTGTTGAGCTGAAAATATCTCTCAAGTTCACGCAAGACAAGGAACATAATGGTCGAAAAATTCTGACTGACTTTTTCAGGTGATTTTTTTTCTTGGCAGTTTGTCAGCTGTTCAAATATTTTCTTGTAGTCTTTCAAGCTCACTCATGTATACTGTAAGGTCAGATAAGCTCTTCTATAAAAAAATTTGTGGGAGAATAGCAGGTTTCCATGCTTCTCCCCTGGATAATGCTATCCCAAGCTCCCTCCTTCTATTTCATGGAAAAGCAGCAGTTATAACTTATCTAGTGCTGAAACTGATGAACCTGATACTGGGTCAAGAACAACATTGAATTGTGGTCAGCTGTTAAAAAGGGTGTGTAAGATATACACAATACATATCGCTACTTCATCATATCACAGCCGTACCCCGAAACACCCTAAGCCTCCAGGGTTTGATTAATACTTTTAAGAAAAGCAGAAATTTGCATCCACCTGGTTTGCTCAAACTTTCTGAGCTTGCTGAGCAAACTTACTGTGCTTTCAAAGAATGCAAAGACATTATTACGTTACAGAAAAACAATATATTTAAGCATATGGAAAATTTTGAATTTATACATTAAATGTATATTGTACAATTAACATACTGTATATGACACACAAATGAAAGAATGCATATTTGCAAATTCAGTATGCATAAAATGCACAATGACCTCAAATTATATTTCAATATCCAGTATGTAAAAAAAACATGGTATGAATGTTCAAATCTCAAATTTAAATCTTTGATCTGAGGTATGTGACTAATGCCTCTGCAAGATATACAAAACTGCTTCAGTACTATCCTCTCTAATGCAATTATTTCACACCCAATGAAAAAATAACAAACAAACAATTATGCCTGCCTGCCTCACAGCCGGCTCTGATAAATTACAAGTGGTGGTTTGTATGCACTTATCTGTGCACTCAATTCCAGGGAAGCCACATCACAGCGCATACATATGCATTAGGGCGACCTTTTTGTTCAATGTCACCAATGCTAAATGGAGGCAAGTTATACTGGTAAACATGGACTCAGCGCGGTGACATACCCGCCGCTGTTGACTCCCAAATTCCCACTTAATCCAGTCCAGGGAGTCTTGTCTTTTTTTCCCCAATATGTGTTTGTTACTGAGAAAGTCTAGTACCAGCCACAGCTGTGTTGGCCTGCTTTATCGTGAGAACTTCTTACTTTCCTAAACTCGCCCATTATGGACACCATTTAAGTTGCAATTAATATTCTATTGGATATACATCAAAATATTAAAACTAAGTTCATGGAACTGCATGTGCTAGACATGGGATTCAGGCCTGAGCAGGGCTCTCAAGATTTTCTTAATTGGTTTTGCAGAATATATCACAGGTCATCTGGTTTTGCACACTGACCGGTTTGGTGAGATTTTGCATTTCTTAACAGTTCGCCACATGGAGATAAAAGCACAAAATACCACACCCATCAGAAAGACGTAAATGTTTGATAGAAAACCCGCCGACGCAAAGATAATGCCATTCTGCACGTCCCAAAAAAGTGCTGGAGCATCAGGACATGAAGAAAAGGTTGATAAATGGAACATCTTCAGACGTCATTAGGTGCCACCATCAGAGGGGCCAGATGTACTCCTGGCTTCAATAAAAATGCAACAAAATGCAACCGTCCAATCAATCTGTGGTTTCCATGGCGATCCACTGACCCACTTGGGGCAGGGGGTGGGGTAAGAAGGTGATTCGCCTCTTCGCACATCAGTGTGCAATTTCAGGGAGTGGCAAGGGTGGGGGTGGGGGGGTCTTTGTCGAGCTTCCCAGTCATTCAACGATATCGCTTCACATTTGTGCGGCTTGCCCTCTCCGTTCAAGGGTAGCAGAGACTATTTTCTGAATGAAGGGTGATTTTTCAAAAGGGACTTAGCGTTCCAGTGAGAGGCAAGGTCATTCAGCTGCTGTGAGCGATGTTAATATTTCAGCAGTGGGCCAACTTGCACGCGAAGGCCGCCATCTAATGTACACAGTTACGAGCAAACAGATTTTACTTGCAAATTTGTGTTGTTGTTTCAGAACTGCTTGTTCCTGTGGGATGAAACCGAACTACACTGGTGGTATTACAGCAGTGTGGCTTTGTACTCACAAAGTGCCAGGTACTGCCCACTACCCAGATCCATTTCCCACTGAATATATGTAGCGGATTACAAAGCGCAGTATACGACGACAGAGACCCCAGACCGTTGAGCAACTGATGTCCCATATCAGACAAGAATGGGAACAAATTCTGCATCCAAAACTCCAACAATTAGTGTCCTCTGTTCCAAAACAGCTACTGAATGTTGCTACTAGGAGAGATGCAGTTACACAGTGGTGAATAAGCGCCTGTCCCAACTTCACTGGATCATTTGAAATGGCTATTTTTAAAATTTTTACAAAGTCTTGTCTTTGCACTTCTTTCAGTTGAATCCAGGTGCAAAGGGATTTGCAAATTACTGCTTACTGTTTGTTAATTATTTAAATTTTTTTTTTTTTTTCCCCATTTTCCGCATTGTCCCAATTCTTCTGGAACTGAGGTTGTACTATCCAAGAGAGGGTATGGGGTGGTGGGTAGGTTTGTAGGTAAGATTACAAAAAAATAACAAAATAAATCAAGGGGTGCCTGGATTAGTTTGAGAGAGTGAATGGGTAAGCACTCCTTTTCTGTCTGTGCTGCCTGGAAATTCAGCAATGGGTACAACTAGAATTTGCTTGGTCATTTGCGTTCTGGTATATAAGCTGCAGATCAAATGTTTTGAGCACCTCCTGAGAGAAGTGATAAAAACTAGAACTCTTCCAAGCCAAGACTGCAGTCTGTCCACGTGAATTTATGAATGAGTTTATCAGCAATGTACCAAATGACTGTCTCTGAGACGCAGCCAAAACAGTGTTCTTGATTCTGAAGTGGCCTTTGATGAAGTACTACTTGTATACAGCATAAATCCATTTGGGTTTTGCTGCTGTAACATGACTGTTAACTTCTGTGTGGTTAAACAAGAAACAGTTCGGCTATTCTTACGGAAAAGAAGCTTTAATTTCCATTGCACTTTTTTATGTTAATGTTGTATCAATATTGACACATTCTGTATGAAAGTTGCTACTTTTGTGTGTGAGATTAAACAACTAACTTCTTAGATGTCGAGTGACTGTAGACCTGAAATGTGCCAGATTGTTGTTGACTTTGGGCCAGAATCGACGTAGATTTAGTCCAAACTTAGAGTCGCAGGCTGTCTTGGTTGTTTTTTGTTCTGGGATCGGTAAATTAATGCTTGTCCAGGAGTAACATTATAGTCCACCAATGAATAGCAGCTTATGTTATGATGACGTCATGAAACCAGGACGGCTTTACAACCATGCGTTGCACACAGCTAGCAGATCGACCCAGTGAAATCCCCCTAGGCAAGCGATTTACGAGTGTAAGTGATGTGAAAATGACTTTAAATTCACAAGGCGAAAACTATTTTAGGTTTTCTTGATAACCAGAATCTCTGCACCTCACCAGCTGAAAAAGCCTAGATTGCTATCGAGTTAATTTTGGACAGCGTATAATATTTGTTGGCGCAGCATAAAGATATCAGAGCTGCTGTTCTTTGGTGGACATTAATGTTACTCCTGGATGAGCATTATTTTGTTGATCCCGGAACAACACTTACAGGGCGATATCCGATCGTGCTTCTCCCTGCATCGTTCTCCACCTAACTGTTCCCTCTTGTACCCTTTCTTCAGGATCTTATTTCTATTCACGAGCCTTGAGTGGGATGAAAAAAAAAAAAACACTCTACAATAAGGTCACAAGAATAGGTAGTTTTGTTGTTGTCGGCCTTAATTAGATTTCTCAAATCTCTCATTGAAGCATGAGTATAACTTCAAAATAATTATCTCTTAGAAGTACATTAACTAATATATTAGCCCAGGATTATGTAAAATTTAGCAATGCTACAACTTACTCGTTACTTCACAGCTCTTTTTATTCCCACAATAGCTGAATATTGCTATGAACAATAGGGGCTAACTTTTCTGTCACTAGCTTTTAAAAATACGGTGATGTCAAATCATTTGGGCCTTACATTATTTTCTCACTGGCAGCAAATCGGCTCATAGGTGAAAGAGGCCTGTAACAGTGCGTTTTGGAAACGGCCCTTGCGGAACAAAGACGTGTTGCACATACTTTAGGGACCAAAACTTGATTGGTGGCTCCACGATCAATATTCAATTAACGTGTCTCCGGCGTGTCGGTGTTCGGCTCGGCCGCTGATTACCATGTAAGGGGAGTAAGAGTCAGTGAGGGAGAGGAGGGTGTGGGGACCTGGTGAGTGTGCTTTGGAGAGCTCACAGGAGATTAATGGGACAGAGTCATTGGCTGGAGAGAACATGGGAGAGAGGAATACAATTACATTGTAATGTCAATTTATGAGCTGGAATGGATGGAGGGATGAGGCAGAGAGGTGATTTTTTCTCTCTATGTCTCCCTTCTCTCTCTCTCTCTCTCCCTCCAGATACCCATTTCTCTACCCTTCTAACTCTCTGCTTCTCGGGCTACCTTTCTTGTTCTCTCTGTGTGTCTCTTGCTTGAGTAAAAGGCATAATTCTACCTCCTCTTGTTTTTAGCAATGGAGAAATGGGAAATTGGAGTCACTCTGAAGGTGCCAATATGAATATTAAATGCTTCCTTTCAGACTCGCCGTTTCTCTCTCTCTCTCGTTATCTCTCTCTCTCTCTCTCTCTCTCTCATGCACACACAAACAAACACTCACACTTGCACACACCACTAATTATCCCCTTGAATTCCTTTAACAATAATGGCACCCCCCAACCCAATACACTCCCCGCACTCTTCACCCTCTTTGTTTTGAACACAGATGAACTTCACTAATTGGCCAGACTCTGCTCTGTAGTCTTATTTAGGCCCATAGCATTAATGTTCATGTATAGCGGCTCTTTTGTGCCGCCAACAGGGGTGGGGGTCTTTCTCAAAGCTAGTTTCAGGACCCTGCACTGTTCTTAAGTGCAACCCCCCCCAAAAAAAAAAACAGCCGCGGTCATCTCATTCCCAGCTCTGAAATACGGCTTCCTTTCCCCAGCATTGGATGGGAACGGCGTGAACTGGAGCAGAAGTGATTAGATCGCTCGGCAGTACTGCTGAAAGCTGCATCAATGAAAAACTCTTGGCACATATCCGGGAGAGCTTGTCTTTGCAGCTGTGGGAATGTACTTTAAAAAAAAAAACCTGAAATATTATATATTATCATGTAATTACATTAATGGAATTTCTGTTTAAAGAAAAGGTTAATCAGAAACGTCATAAATTTCCTCCTATTTTCAACCTGTGAATGTGTGGTAATGTTTACTTTTATAGGGAGTCCCGTCACATTTTATCTGCGCTGTTCTACAGACCTGACAAACTTCAAGAGTAAACACCTCCCCCCACCCCACCTGAGATGGCCGGGAGGAAGGACTGCCACAGAAAACACGCAAGGGTGTTCATTTCCAAATGGAGACCGAATTTCATACAGAATCAATACGGTTCCATTTAGTTTAATTATTAATTTATACCACTGAGTTTGTTTCGCTTTTTACGTCTCTTTTTTGTCACATAGGGATTTTTTTTCTTGTTTTAGTTTGTTGAGAGGGTCACCAAGGCAATTGATTATTTATGCCAAAAATTGGTTGCGAGGTGTTTATGCAGCGGAAGGCTGGTGGGAAGGAAAGATTCCTCAGATTCCGAGGGGATTCTTGAGAGGAAAAAAGACTGGTGAGGGGGCACCCATCCTCCTCAGGCCGGCTCAGGATGAGGGATCAGGCCCGTGTTTAGGAAATGAAATCAGCTCGGTACTGGTCGAGTCAAGCATCCGGAGATCTCATTCTTGGGCAGCCTCCTGGGTCAAGAGTTCAAAGGTGATATTAGACTGACCATGGCGCCGTGATGAGTCTGACCATGATCATTGACTTCTTAACTTTTCAAGAGCCCAGTTCAGATGCCTGTGACAGCTGACAAGATAAGAATTAAGAAAAAAAAAAAACCTCAAAACCATTGAATATTATAAAATGACTATCAGGCAGTTTGCAAGAAGGTATAGAATGCTGCTGTTCAAAGTATGAAATAAAACAAATAATATGAAATATTATAAATTAAATAAAATTGCCATAATATCTGAAAATGTTCCAAAACCCTCTCGTCAGCCAGTGACCGTCTGATCACAACCTGAACGTGTTTCTTGTGGCAATTTGTTCATGTCAAACATCAAATTCCATTTTACAAAACACAAGGTTGAAAAAGTCAGCAAGAGCCCTGGTCTGCTGCTGATCTAGATGATGTCATGACATCATTCGTCATCATCATCCTCATTATGGCACAGGAACTTGTTGCCCATGAAGACCTCATGTCTCACACTGTGAAATACTTTATGTCCACGGAGATGGACTCTTCTATCTGAGGAGCTGAAAGTGCTTTTCCCCCTGCTAAAAAAAGTCACAGTCCTAAGCAGATAAGGGACCCTTTACTATAACAGATAACCCCCAACACACAGGAAGCTCCACTTGGCTATTACTGTGACTACAGCTTCCGATGGAGGTGTCTGGCCTGGCCTTAAGGTGAGAGCTGATGTCTGGAAGCTCAGTAACGGATGGTAGTGACTAAACTCTGAAAACTAGAATATTCTGTCTGCCTGAACATGCATTTTGCTCTTACATCCAAGCTTTGAATGACTATTTCTATGAATTTTCTTGCAAATAGAGAAAACTATTGCCAAAGAGGCAATCAAATTTTCCATCATGTGTCCACGTGGTGTAAATGTTTGACTTGTTGACTACGCAGCAACTGTAAACAAACATACATTTTGCTCTCGAGAGCGATAAAAAAACTATTTTAACTCTCATTGCTGGCCTTCAACACTTGTTTTATTGGGGCGTAAGGAGGCACACACTGTTCTCAGACCCTATAGGCCGCAGGAATACTGAATCTGTCCATTGTTATCTCTCAGACCTGCCAGTAAACTGCACAGGGTGCCGGCCTATCAGAGAGACAGAGGCAGGAAATGGACTCCTCTCTTTCACATTCTCTCACGCTCTAGCACCCCCCTCATCTTAGGCCACTGTGTCTTTCTCTTACTCTCTTATCTCTCTCCCTCCTTTACTTTCTCTCCCTTTCCTACCCCTCTAGCTCCTCTAGCTCACTCCCTCTCTCCCTCTGTCTTCCTCTCCTGTCATTCTCCCTTATATCCTTCTCTCCCCCTGTCTCTCTCTCTCGCTCTCTCTCTCTCACTTTCTCTCCCACTCTTAACCCCCTCAGCCAGTTCTCTCTCCACTCCTCTCTCTTTTCATTCTCCTCCTGGGCTAAATTACCCATAAGCCCCTGGTAATGACTCAGCATGCTGGTTGTGGGATCCTCTCTCTTCCCCTATGGCTTTGCTCCTCCCTCCACTTCTGCGCTCAAACCACTGCTCAGTCGCCAGAGACTCACTCGCAGTCTGCTACGTAACAGACCACTCTAAACTTCCCCAAGCAGGATCTTTGGTAGCCCATGACTCCCTCATTTCAGATCAGTCCACTGATCCACTTCCTTGCTTTCAGATCAACCGTGATGAAGAACAAAAACAGATTCTTAACAGTCCGAAAGAGAAATCAAAGCGGAGAGACACTTGGACATAAATTGACAAGATAAACTCAAAAACAAGCCCAACTACAGTATAGCTCTGGGTTTACTTAAAAGTAGCCGGTGCCACGCCGAAGATGTCTTGAAAACTTTCACATTGCAACTAAATCTTTCTGGTTTTCACCTGAATGGCCAGACAGTTTTTCCGTGACTTCCATTCGAAAATCCTTCTATTTGGGTCAATTTCACTCTCTGTTTTGTAACTTGTAGTCCAAGCTTTTCAGGGGCATGTACAGTACACACAGCCAGATGTCCCATCCGGGCTCCTGTAGTTTTGAGTTATGGCAAGTAGAGCTGAATTTCACAAGCACAGCAAAGTTCTTGACCAGTTTCTCTAATGCAAAGTTCATTTGCACACATAAAGGACAACAGGCGCAAAACCAGCTCGCCTCATTTAATTTTTTACTTGAAGCTACTCATGAAAAACACTTTCAGGTGGATAAGATATCATAGCAAATTACCACTTTCACTACTACTACTACTGCTACTCGTACTATGTCTGCTATTACTACTTCTACCAATAATAATAATAATAATAATAATCTGATAAATTGTATTTAAGCTCAAAAACATACAGCATGGGTTTGTTTTTTACTAACTTGGATTGGCAAAGGAGATAAATTGACAGAAAGAGAGAGGGGAAGAGTACAAATGAGATAGATAGAGAGAGTCCTCTTCTGTAATATTCTGGCTGGATGAAGGGTTCTGTCTCTCACAGCTAAAGTGCGCATAGCTTCTGTGTGGGGAGATTTCCTCAGGTTTGACCACATTATTTCACCAGAAAACTGTGAGCAAAGAGAAGGATTGCATCTGTCTACCACCTGTTAAAATGACTCACTAGTGCATAGCAAAATGTCCAGTGCTCATTCAATACTTGCATAGTACATATGACTCCAGTGAGCGAGGAGAAGAGCTGACTGAACACTGAACATTGTTCTCTGTGCAAAAACAATAGCTATTTGCTATTTATGGCTCCATTAATCACAATTTTTAGGTGCTGTGAGCATGTAAGACCTTATTTGTTAATTTTGTGCTGGTAGGATGCGTGCCATGGTGTAATGCATCCAGCAAAGCCTTTGATCCGTTGACGTCTGGGCTTTTGGCACAAATGGCAAAACTCCATCAGCACAAATTCTTTTTTTATCCCCGTCTGACACCAGGCCCATGAAAGATTAGCACAATTTGAGCTTCAAACGACAGGCAGAATTCCAACTCCCATTCCAAATGGGATTTGGCTCTCAAAAAAAGAGAAGGAGAATTTTGTGTGGAGCCCAAATTGTGCATTATCTCAGAATTCTGGGGAGAGGGATAGAGAGAGAGAGAGAGAGAGAGAGAGAGAGAGAGATGACCCTGGGACATGTCATTTTTCATGCCTTCCCTGATTTAGGTATCCATTTACGCTCTTTCTCCACATCTGTCATTGCAGCCTTTCAGGCCCTGCTGTGATGGTGGATCTTAAATGTTGATGGAATTCATATATCGATCCTTGTCAGATGACAACTGTATATAATTATGCTTACTGAACAAGGAGAGCCATTGCCTGTTGTAGCCAGATAAGCGCTGGCCAGAGTCTGGCACCATAACCAGACTTTTCCTGAAGGCACACTTCAAACAACCTTATGTTCACCTCTCCTGGGGCCTATTCTGCAAACACTGGTTATTTCATCCAGCAGGTTGACCAAGTTAGCTGGATAAAACTTCTGAGTACAAGCCAGAACAGATCTTTTTACTTCACTCCATGTTCCAGATTCTGGAGGGTTCCAGGTTTTGCTCTGTGCTGTTATCCAGCTGTCTCAGTAATCCTGCTTCATGAAATACCCTCCTAGATTACTGAGTGAACCGGGTAACCAATCCCAGAACATCTGTCACGTCAGTCTGTGCACTATGTCTATTATAGTTCCAGGTTTTGCTTGGAACAGTAATCTGGCAAAATTAGTAATCCTGCTTTCTGGAACAGGCCATGGTATTGGTATTTAGTTTGAGAGTTCTTTTTTGAAGAATGTGGTGTTTTTTAAGGAATTTTTTTTTTTTGGAATGCACAAAGGCAAAAAAAAAAAAAAAAAAAAAACCATTGTCTTGTTATGATTTTTGATCCAGACCAGGAATCAAGAGTGGAGGCAGAGTACAATCCAAAAGTAAGGTTGATTGATAGTAATACAGTAACAGTGAGATGAGCCCAGAATAAGAAGGCACAGTTCATTCAGATGTTGAGGGCCAACCAGGGCGTTGCCAATCCTCAGATAGTGGCTTTCCAGGATGACTGCCAGAGGGAGTGCATGCATCGCCATGGCCAAACTTTCCAAAGGCAGGATTGAATAGCTTAGGAGGAACACCTAATCTTGACAACCGTAGAAAGTACAACATACTGTTCCAATACTGATGATTGTAGAATGGGGAGCTTTTTCCTAATAAACTGGACAGAGGAACAGACTTGGACAGGGTTTACAAGAATGCAGTCCTAATCCTGTACCCTGAATTAGGCTTGGGAGTTTGTGCCTATTAAACTGAACAAAGGCACAAACTTGCACTGAATTAAGTAGATGCAGTCCTAATCCTGGGCCCTGAATTACGTTGGGAGCTTGTTCCAATTACCTGGGCAAGGAAAATGGTTTCTTCAAATTACTATCATGAAAGCTAACATTAAACTTTATAAAATGTATAGGGCCTGATCTGCTAAAGCTTTGCATGTATAGAAACGCAGGCAAATGCCGTATCACACGCAAATTAACCTGCAATCTCATCTACTAAGGGTGTGCACTGAGGATTGCGTTCTTGAAGTGCGCAAATTTGCATATTCTATGCAGTTAGTACTTTTGGCCCAAATAAATATGTAATAAGGGGCGTGCCTATCCTAGCGTGCAAAATATGGGAGGAGAAAATGCAAATACAAAATTTTAGCACATGCATAGTGACTTATCAAGCCTGAAAGCAATTTCAGTGATGGTGGTTGCATTTGCTATTTAATACCTTAGAAGGGTAAGTACTAAATGGCTCCATGTAATTGCGCGCAGACATGGCTGCTATTATTGCTGCAAGGAGAAGACACAGGCGGAGTACGCCGAGATCAGGTGTTCTTCATCCGTGTGACAATGTTTGGGATGTCAGAGGAGAGAATAATCCAGACATATCGCCTATCCAGCAATGCCATTTTGGAGCTGTTAGATGAAATAAGGGCTGATTCGGAGCCAGTCACAAAAAGAAGTCATGCCATACCTGCAACGACAAAACCTCCCGCTACTCTCCATTTTCTCACAACTGGTTCATTCCAGTGTACAGTAGCTCTCGCTGGTGGGATCTCTCAAAACAGTTTCTCATGTGTACTGTCTCAAATACTGGATGCCATGTTGTACAGGATGGGCCGGTATATAAAGTTTCCATCCACACGGGAAGCACTGAATGAAACCAAACATGAGTTTTGTGCAGTTGCTCGTGTCCCAAGAGTAATCAGAGCGAGTAACAAAACTCATGTGCATATTGTTCCCCCCTCAAACACTGAGCATGCACTGTTATAAACTTGCACCTATTTTGCCAGTTATTTTAACTGTAATTTTCCAAACAGTTTATAACACAGGTTCCGTGAATGTTAACTGTAAACCACAGTTATATGCGCACAGGACTCTACTAACAGTTAAAATAACAAGGAGACAATGCGTTAATTTGTAAAATTCGGTCCATTTATCACAGTGTACTTGCTTCCTCCACAAGTACCTCCAACTCCATCGAGTCAAATTCCATTTTGCATTTGCGTTCGTCCTTTTCCTCCAAACTGTCCATGGTGGAAATGGCTGCAGCACGCAAAGTCCTCATTTAAATACTGCTGTTTGCACCAGCAGTCATTTAGGCAATTACCCTTAGTTGATCACCCGCAAAATGTAAGCAAACCAAACACGCAAAATGTTACCACAAGCATGCAATTTAGTGCTCTTTATCTGGGATCTTAGTAGATCAGGCCCAAAATGTCTCTACCAGGAAGTACTGACTGGTTCTAAACACAAACAGCAAATTACAATCCAGCAACTTTGAACTCAAAGCAGGGCGTTTAAATATACCTCACAGGTACAAAAAAAAAGTAAAAAATAAAACAAGATACCGCCAGGGATAGCAGAACACGCGAGATGTAAACCAATCAAAAGAGACATTACTTCTAATACACACACAAGTTGCTGAACGGAAGGAGACACAGAAGGGACTCACACAAGGGTTATGACAGGCTTAATGCCTCCTGGCTATGGTGATTGACTGCAAAACAGGAAAGTCAATGGTTCAAGCTCCAGTGTAGCCACTATAAGAATGGTGCAGCCATTGGGCCATTGAGCAAGGCCCTTAACCCTACATTGCTCCTTGGGATGCTTGCATTGGGAAATCAGTGGTAAGTCATTTGGATTGAAGCATCAGAAAAACAGCAGCTAGACATTTGTTTCAAGCATTGGAGTCAGTTCCATCATGGTACAGAGTTTGTTTCTGTATTAAGCCTGAGGCAACAGCTACTGAGAAAGTTTTACTTAATGTAGATAATTTGAGCCATTATGACGGTCTCTTTTCTTTTCAAAGAGACTTATCTTTTCTTGCATACCTGGTCATAGGCGTGGCCTGGCAGGACAAGTGTGTGTAGCTCGGAGTGCAGTTTCTTATAATGGGCACAGCACAGCTGAAGTTTTCCCATCATGCTCCTCTGCAGGCCTTCCCACTATGCTTAGCAAGCTTGAATTCCAGCCTCTTGCAGGTATTTAAGATGGTATTTAAGCCTGGAGATATGTAATTCTCACATCATGTCAGCTGTCTTATCTACATCTTTTGGCTGTAATGGTGATGTTTTCTGCAGGAATTTGGCCCAAAAAGAATAACACGGGTAATTCTTTTTCATTGCACTGAATTTAGCAAATGCAATAATTCAGAGAAACGCTCTCATCCTACTGTTTCTCTCCCTATGAACAATCCATTTATACAGCTCAAAAAAACGACCTCAGTGTCTCAGCTGGGATATAATCCAGCAAACGTCTGTTTTAGAAGCTGCAAACTTGCTAACCATTAAGACAACACACCACAGCTCCAGGAAATTTACAGTCACAATGTAGCAATTCAATCCAGACAGTACACAGAATTAAAAAAAAAAAACCCTGACTTGTTAGTTTTTTTTTTTTTTTTTTGCATTTTGTATTTTTTTTCCTAGGTTGTTTAATAAGCATTCAGGGAAGAATGTGTAGTACTTAGCCAAGAATATGGACTAGATGAGAGGTTTTTGGCTGAGCTGTGTTTCATTTCCTGAGCCATAATGCTCAGTTTTCATCTTAACCCTTTGAAGAGTAAGCTTTTTGGGAATAATTTTTTTAAAAAAATTATTAATTGTTCAATTACAGTTCTTGATTTTTTTTTGAATATTTTGTTAAAATTCTCAGCATTTGAAACCTTGATTGCTTTGAATTATTGTATTTCAGCATTTTAATGTTTTGTTAAAAACTGTAATGGTTGTGCTGCGGGCACAGTTCAGATGCACGGAGGACAGGAAGATTGGACTGGGCGCAGGTGCAAGGACGGACTTGGTCGTATTTATTACGCCTACTGCACAACAGGCACAAACGTTGCAAATCAAAACAAAAGTGGAAACAAGGTTCCTTTAACACTACAAGTAATACAGATTCTGGGCTTTAGCTGCAGTAACAATGTATTACAAATTGGATGATTACGGGAAACAAGGTTCCTTAATAATGAAGTGCTGCAATAAACATAAACGGCACTAAACTTAAAGAGTTTAGAGTTTTGATATGCGAATATGGAGAAAAAGTCTAAACAAGACTTAACAATGCCGCACAGACGTGGATTATACAAGACTTCACAATGAGACTGAGAGAAGCTCGTTCTTAAATAGACTGCTACCACCCAGTGCTAATGAGAAGCAGGTGTGAGTGATAATAGAATAATGAATGAAGTGCAGTCCAGGATTTAGTGGACCGGTGAGCTGGACGACAGGAGGCATGTCCTTACAAAAAAGTTCTGATCACATATTTGTGATCATGAATAGGGTTGAGAGTTTTGATGCCGATCTTGATAACTGAATGTCAGGGCAAAAATGGTATAATAAGACAACAGCTGCACAAAGCTACTTGCTGTTGCAAAGTTATGAAACGAGGTCACAGGCAGAGAACTGCAATCAGAAACTCATGAAAACACATATATTTTACATTCATACGTAGTTTTTAATTTCATTGTTTATTGGATATTACATACACGCAATACAGAGGATAACATTGCCTCCTGTAAACTTTGCCTGATAGTGTAATAGAAGTCACAGGTTCAAAATAAGTACTGCATTATGCACAGGATTCACAATCACAGATTAAGCCGAGTCCTACTTTGGAGTGGGGTTTCTCAATGAAAAAATAAATAAAAGACAATTAAAAAAAAACAATTTATTCCAGTAGTGAGCAGAATCTTTGCCTGTGAAACCCACGAGAGCCCTATATCTCTTACAGCCTCTGTGAATCAAGTCGAACACCTAATTGCCTATGCTGTAGCGTTATGGCATTTAGCAGTAAATTATGCCAGCGGAAGCACACATATTTCAGATTAGGCGGGCCAATATTTTCTTTGTGCCTGCGGTCTAGGGGTTTTCCCAAATCCCGTACACTGCCCCTCACTCCAGCAATCTTGGGCAGTATTCTTTTAGTCAGTTTGCAAACTGTGCAAAGGACTAAACTGCACCCTTATCCATGCATTGTGTAAATATTAAGATTAAGAAAGATCTCAGCCATTTCTCTTTCCATAAGTTTGTAACAAGAGAAAAAAAAAAACCTCTTATTTTGTTTACTTGCATGTATGGTATTTAAATAATAGTAAAAAACTGGGAGCCCACAAGTCAAAAGTTTAAAAGTTTGCAAAGCTTACTGGGACAGTTTGGATTTTTTTAAGTGGGGTTGCATGAGGTACTTATCTCTAGTTAGTGTATTACCTGCTGTTGATCGTGAGTCTGCAAGCACTAACTGTAATGGCCGGTAGTATACGGAGGCCAAGCGCAATGACAGAGAGAAAGAGAGTAGTAAAAACACAGTACAAACACAGAGAATAATATAGACCAAACGCAAGTACTCGCGCTTCCAAAGGACGTATAATAGTCCGTACCACAGAAGCAAAGCGAGATAGAAGAAGGGAGAAGAAACTCCAACAATAAGTCATAAAAAACCTGACTACAGATATCTTTGGCTATAGTGTGAAGCTAAACACGGACACTCTAGCGAAGGAGGCGTGCCGGACATCCTGCTTATATAGGTTCTGTGAAAGCGCGGTCCCAGCTCAATCAACCAGCTGGGTAAAGAATTCGATGGCCCAGGAATTCGATATCGTCCCGGGACGAGAGCCGCAAAGAAAAGTCCAAACAACATGCACACCTAACAAACCATGACCCTAACATTACATTTTGTCAACCGTAGATACAACTTCTGGATTCCCACATGATTGAGAGAATGTAAGAAAGGGCTGTCCAACAACAAGGTAAAGCGGTGAAAATATTGAAAAGGTAGGGTAAACTTAAAACCATAATGGCTTGTTTTTGATGGGCTTTACTTTAGGTGGCTAAAATACATTTTGTTTCTGTCTCCGTCCTCAGGTGTGCATTGCTCTGCCTCAACAAACTGGGCGCCTGCCAACCGATATCTATAGCAGGTAATACTCTGACTAGGGATACTTCATACAACCTCATTGCAAAAAATCCAAACTATCAGTTTAAATGACTGACATATTACAGCCCTGCGTCTGTTATGAAACAGTTTCCCACTATAATACTCAACCCATGAACCCACTGCTCAGTGCTGAGATAAGAGCAGGAAGTGACCATCTCAGGGGGGAGGAATTTGTGGAATTTAGGACCCGGATTTCGAGGTGTGTGGGGACAATGCAAATGCTCAAATGGTCAAAACCTAAGTTCAGCCCCTGTGTCTCTGGGATGTTTTCTTTCAAGCCCTGTGATGGAGAACATCTGGATTCTGCCTTATCTCCCTGTGACCCTTGCCTCTTTCCCGTCTGTGTCACCTATCCCCCACCCGAAACCACCCAGCGACTCTCGTAACTCACATAAAGTGTCCTACTTTTACATACATAACTGTCAGTTTGTTTAGTCTCCCATTGATGTTTCCCCGCAGCTAATTCACTTCCTATTAATGGCAAATAATACTATTCTTCTCCTAAATGTTGCGTGTAAAATCAAAAGCAATTTCCCTCTGGCATTAGCAATTCCAATAAACCTCATAGTAAATTTCCAAGGAGCAAACTGCACGTGAAAGATGGATCTGGAAAGGAGGGATGAAAGGATGATGACTCATTATTCAGACGAAACGGAAGAGAGGAAATAGTCTGGGCCTGTTCAGCTTCTGCCGGGGAAAATGACTTGAAATTCAGAGTAATACACAGCCTTATTATGAGCTGTTGCGCTGACGAAACAACTGTTCATAGTTCTCATTCTGAAACGTGACTCAGTGACATGTATGGTCAGAATTCAGAGAAAGAGAAAATTTAAGCCAAAATTCCTCAGAGATCATTGTGACATACTAAAAAAAAATTAAGCAGCTCTGATTAGTCTTCGCAGTCGAGAAGGCCACAGGCCACCATTTATCTCCACGGTGTTATTTGTGTATTCTGACGCATACAAAGCAGGGTGGGTGTCACATCTCTTGGCAAAACAGAGACACTGGCTTCTCCTGAGTTGAGTCCTTTCTTTTTTCCATGGATGAAGAGAACAGAGGTGTGTGTTATTCCACACAAAGACAGGATGTCTGACGAATCGCTTAAAAAAACGAATCAACCTTTTCTTCCTTTAAGCTGTTGATTGTTTACAGGCGGCTGCCTGGAGACCAAATCACCTCCTATCAATTTTTTTCCATGTTTTCCTTATGTATTTTCCTTGGTAAAGACATGTCCTGTGGTTGCATCACTCATTTTGAAACAGCCGGGAGATTAAAAACTAGCGTAATTTTGTAATTTTGAGGTAGTACCTCCCTGTTACAACCACGTAAAACACACAGCCTCGGACTATTGTGTCAAACACCCGTCCAACTACACACGAACTACACACTATACACTCACACAGGGGTGTGCTTCTCTAGAAAAGACAGGATATATGACAAGTTAATTGACTTTAAGTACAACAGGGTCACATGGAATATTTTTATTTTTACTCATAACCTTTTTTTCAAGTGGTACAGTATTTCTAAAGACATACAGTATATGATGGCCAGGTGTATTATTTTAAATACAAACTCCAGGCTGTTATCTCTAATACTCCCTGTTTAGCCCTGATCCAGCCTAGGAGTGTGTCCCTCTCATTACTTAAGAAAACTTATTGTCCTCATCTACACTTGTCTCCTTTTCTTATTTGGTAGGAAAGGAGGAGACAAGTGGAGGAAAGGAGGATAAGTTTTGCCTGTTCAGCTGGAGCAATCCTAAACTGTAGCCTTCTATTTTCATGTGAATCGCTGGTCACGTTACGCAGATTGAGGTGGCCATGTTGGGACCCTCTCATGCCTTGCAGCTGTATGATTCCCGGGGGAACATCCACAGGGCAAGTCCTAGTCTGCCCCAGCAATGCAAAGTGAGGCAAGAGCTTTGATTTTCTGGAGAGAGTATGTGACACAGCTCGACTGTTCATCGTGAAGCAATGAGGTTAATAAAGTGCCGGAAGGCTGGTTCCAGGAGTACTAAATATGGTCATTTTTTTCCTGTTCTGACAGCAACCACATTGATAAGGCAGATGGACTACTACACTAATCAGGGAACGAGACATTCAGGTCACGTGAGTGTACCTAAGGCCCAGTGCTGGTTTTGGTGTGGTGGTATGGTGGTATTAAACAAATTCTGCTGACTCACTTTCCCAAATCTGACTGAGTCTGCATTGGTGTTATAGCTCAAGTGTGTATTTCTTGCATGTATGGTATCTGAGTGTTTGTATGTGTGTGTGTTTCTGTGCACGTTTGTGTGTTTTCTTATATGTGTGTTTGTATTTGAATGTTTGTGTGTGTGTGTGTGTGTGTGTGTGGGCGTTCATGTTTGTGCATGCATTTGCCCCTTCAACTCAAACTTTTCTATAAGTTTTCCTTTGGGTTGATTCAGTATTAAAACACATTTTTTTTCATATGTATACAATGAGGCTCATGCAGCAACATTCTCTTAAAATTCTCTTATATTTTCCCTTTTTTGTTCAGAGAAAGAAATGAGAGACGTCAACACCAGATGCACCAAACGTTCTTACCACCCAAATCTACCCATGTGTGCTGAATGATGAATCTAATTTGATTGTAAATTGGAGGCCCGTGGCCAATTATTTGTGACTAGCATAGGTAATGCCCACTAAAAACCATATAAGGGCAGGTGTTGTGCCATGTGAAGATACCTGACTTTGGCACCACAGTTGGACGGGTGCCACTTAAGGTAAAGTACTGTTAAATTAACTTAAAAAAAGTTTTATAGTCTTCCAGAGTTTTTTAGTCTTAATTGGAATCAATTGACCAATCCTATTTTTAACCACAAATTAAATAATCAAATAATTTAAATTCCATTAAAACATAAAATAATCTAAATTTGATTCAATTACATACTGTATGTGTTAACTTACACAGATTGCCCATAAGTCATACAGATTTTCCCCCTACGGCACAGTTTACGGGCGTACAAATAAAGTTATATGGATTTTTAATCTCAGCCGCGAACCCTAGCTACTAGCTAGTATTGGAATCATAAGTTCTGTCTGTCTGTCTGTCTGTCTGTGTCAATACAATAACATCAGAATCGTTTTAGACTCAACCTTAAGACATTGCATGTCACTTGCTGGGATTAAAAGAAAGTTTGAGCCCGAAGATAGGTATTATAGATTCGATAGATCATCTTTACCATCATTATAAATGTTCAAATCGGGCCCTGCTTTAGGCAGTCACCCTGCTGGTTCAATTCCAGATGGTCTCAAGTTAGAAAAAAACAGCTCTTGTATCAGTGACCTATTAATACCTCCATCCTTTGAGTTGCGAGTCGCTGGATTGTACTTTGCTATGTGCGCTCAGAACAAGTTAGTATTTACAAGTAAATCTCTTTGTCTTTTGAAAGTAAAGCGTAATTAATGATAGTAATTCACGGAAGTTTCCTTTTTGGTCCAATTAATTGGAGCAACCTCCCAAGCCATTCTCACGGTCTTCTAGATTGGGACCTCATTCTTGTTAATCCTCTCTCAGTTTGGCCTTCTGTTCAGTTTATTAAGAACAAGCTCCCAATCCTTCTTTGGTCATCAGGATTGGAACTGCGTTCCTCCTAAGCTACTCACTCCTGCTTTCAAACAGTTTGGCTCTGGTAAAGTGTACCCTCCATCTGGAGGTCATCCCAGAAAGCTATTGGCTAGAAATTGGCAATGCCTATACTGCTTCAGCCATAACTGAACTTTGCTATTTTCTTCTGGGCTCCATTCCACTGTTACCAAATTAGTATCAATAACCCTGCAAAAAATGTGCTATAGGAATCCGATAGGACAGTTCAATAGAATTCTATAAAACTTTAGTACCTCGAGTCATATAGAAAAATAATTCTATAGAAAATTTCTATAGGAAACAGTTCCATAGAAAATTTCTATAGAACAGCTCTTGTAGAACTTTTGTCATTTCTTTTTGGCATCTTCAATCCCACCCGAATCTGGAAGGCGGCAAACAAAGCAACCATGATATATTACCCTTCCCGGCAAACCCTTCCCAAATTTGCATCCCTCTAGCGCAATGGCCAATTGTGCGCTACTCTGTCCGGGGCTCGAAGCTGGACCCTTCTGCTCCGCAACGCGGTGCTTTAACCGAGTGAGCTATCCGGGAACTGGGAAACTTTCGATTGTACTTGATCCTGATCAATGTGAGTAGCTTTGCTGAACCCAACAGATGGCCTGTTGTTATCGCGTATCTCAGGGTCTAAGGGAATTCAAAAGGAACTGAGTGCCTTCGCCGAAAAGGAACGCCATGTTAGTAATCCTGTTAGGTGACCATGATACATGTATAAAGATGGTGGGAATAAGTCTTAGCAGACCTCAAATTGTATTCAAATTAATTCTAAATCTGCATATAATCTGCAATCACATGCATGTAAATGGAAAGCAATAATTTGATTGAATTTTTAAAATTAAGGGAAAAGTTCAAAAGCTCAAACTTTCAACATAATTCTGTCTTCGTAAGCAAAAGAGGAACACGAGTTTTCCATTATAGCATAATAAAGTTGTAATGCCTTACATTTATATTTTTGAATTGCTGCCGACGAAATGGAAAGAGGTCTTCATATACCGTAACTGAAATACTGCTAAGTTGTGCGGTCAGTCAGTCAATCAATGGTCTGATCAGAGAATTAATGAGTTGGTATGTGCCTGGTACCCCATGTGTTTATAAGCACACCTTAAAGTTAAAAGGGACAAGATTTCCTTGGTACTTCAGTATAGTGGATATCACTGCATATTGCACATTTTCATACCATTAGTCCGGTCTCTCACTTCTAGAACCCGGGTACATATGAGGTAAATTGACCCTTCGAGAGAGCATTGCAAGGAGTCATAAGATTTATTTTTATTTTTATTTAACCCTTATTTAAGATGTCTTTCCCATTAAGCTTTTGTTCTGTTAGAAGGTCCTAAAGACCATCAAAGTCCTATAGAACAGATTTTTCAACTAGGGTGTTCTATAGGATTATAGAACAGCAATAATCTTATAGGACTTTCTTTTCCATAGAGGTGCTCGATAGGTTTCTAGCAAATTCCTACAGAACACACGGAAAATCCTATAGAACATGCTGTTCTACTAAAATGTCCTATAGAGTTCCATTGATGTTCTATAGAGTTCTATAGAATTCTATAGAATTCCATAGAAGTCCTATAGAACATTTTTTGCAGGGAAACCCCACCATTGGGTTGTATTCTACCTCTGCCCTTGATTCCTGATTTAGATCATAACAGGAAGCCATGTTTTTATGGCCACTACATTACATCAAGTGGAAAATATCTAGATCTTGAACATCATTTTATACATATTTCCCTGTAATTCAGCAGGACATATTTGATATTGTTGGAAACCTTGGGATGTACACTAGAATTTAAAATGGGCCTGAAGTTCCACAGCATCTGCATTTGACGGAACCACATAAGGGTCTTTATGTTTTAAGGGGTTAATAGCTGCAGTTGGTTGAGACCCAAGTGATTTGGCATCAATTTATTTTCTTCTAATTCTCAGTTTACAGTGTAACTGCATGGTTGCAATGAAAGTTCTTGACCACACCAGCCCTGTTGGGTAAAGTTGAGAACGCCAGACTTAGCACATCCATCTAGTGACAGTGTGATTTCTGTGGTGTGTATCAGCTGGAAATCTGCTCGGCTCCACGTTCACTTCTCTCCATCGTAAACAGGACAAGGAGAGACGTGAAGCACATGTTCCGCATCTGAAAGATCTCAACAATTCCCACAAAGGAAGCCGACTTCAACGCAGGGTCAGTAACAGCTGGCCTATAAGAGTCCATAGTGTTCGTAATTTCTTCCTTCCTCTCGTTGTAAACATCCCACATCACGCAATGCCCTTGTCCAAATTCAGTCTCATCTTCGAAAACAAACAGGATAGCGAAGTTGGGCACTTTGTTTGGGTTAACGATCTTCATGCCACGGATTCCCTACACTTCAGGTTGAATGTTGTTTTTTTACCCCCTTCCCTTCTTTTGTTCCTTTCCTAGTGTCTAACCACCTTGATACCTGAGATGGTTCTGTAAGTATGAAAGACATGCTTACTGCTTCTTTGGGAAAATACATGAAAAAAAAAAACAGTCAGTGAGATCACCGCGTGCAGTTCAGTTATCCATGAAATGGCAAATATGGTTTGAATGTAAAATAGTGAATATTGAATATTGTTGATTTTTTGAAATCCATGAAAAATACAGTGCATGAGTGGGACATTTTCTTTACTTAGCTATCTCTACTGCAAAGTCAGCACAGAGAAACTCTGCAATTGTCATTCAACCTCAATATTCTATGTACGGGGAGAATCAAGAATGAAATGATTCCAAAAGACTGTTCTGTCTCTCAGTATAGAAACCCAGTGTAGTTCATGCTTTCTTTGTCATTCAGAATCAGTTCAGGCTGAAGAACACTATGGTAGAAGCAGTAGGTACCACTGTCACACCTGCCCCTGGGGTACCATAAAGCAATAAAAACCTTCCCCTACGAGGTAAAAAAAAAAAACATTTTCGCTTGTTAAATTCTCTTATTCAAACCAACAATGATATAATACAGAGTGTACGCTTCCTAGAACAAGCATAAAATAATGGAAATTTAAATATTTACAGGGCCAGTTTCTCGGTTTCCCATTCTTTCTATCCATTGCCTACATGTCTGGAAGACACACTGAGGGATATTATATATTCTATAGGCCTTCACAACTTTCATGAAGGGTTTACCCTCTGATAGATTGCAGAATGTTATATGAATTACTCACTGTCATCTCAGATGCAGTTTTGTAAACAGACTACAAAAGGCAGGATGGCAGGATGCTAGTAGTGACTTTAACAGATGTGGCATCTGGAAAAAAAGCAGTGAAATTGAGGATATGAGCGTTGTGTTTCTCCTACCAGGATATGAACAATCTAAGAACCCCCCCTCCCCGTTGCTACTGGATAGTGCTATTGCTGATTCAGCATCCTTGAAAAAAGTGCAAAAAGATTCAAAAAAATCGTAGCTTTGAAAGTAAAATATTTACATTTCAACTATGTAACACAACCCTGGTGTAATATTTGTGATGACACTCAGAAAGGCAGTGATAATCCACAGAAGCTAATTTCAGCCACAAAGTAACCGCAGTCATTTAGCTACCACCCTTTTATTTCGCAACGGTGGGGACTGAGGGCTCCACTCACAGATAAACTGCTGAATTCCTTGTGTCTGATGATCTGTCAATGTCCGTTTCTGCTCCTCAACAGAGACACTGCACCACACTTTGATTTCCGCCTCAGGGGGAGAATCATTCTGTCCATTCTAAGGAACTGACTTCAACTACAGCAGCTCTCCCCCTTCACCTCTCCTGTACGAGCTCTACAGAGGCATTTTTTTGACCTTTTTAAGAGGAATATTCCCACCTTGCCTCCCCATAAACTTCCAAATTGACGTCTCTTCCAAACCTGCTCCAGGATTAAATAGGAGATTGCACTGATTTGGATGCCGCAGACCGATTCAAACCTGAATAGAGATGAAGTGCAGCCTTAGTAAATCCTGAATTAAACCTCTCTCCATAGTTTTTGTCACCTCAGATAGAAAGGACGGACCAGGGTCAGTTCCAAAACAGCATGCTTGCCTTCTCATGGGTTTTAAATGACTTAAATTATCAATATTAGTGTGCTTAATTCAGGCACGGCCCAAGACTCAGTGGGCCGCTGCACTAATAAGTTCAGTCACCTGATAATGTCATTAAAATTCAAAGCCAGACTTCACTTGGCAGCAAACCTGACGATGGTCATGAAAACTGAGGAGCTCCTAGAGGCATGTCATTATAAAAGCTAATATTTTTTAGGATTATTTTATGCCATTCATATGAGGCCTCAGCAAAAAGTGGTCAGGATTTATGGCCAACCATAGCCTGTGTACTGCGGGTGCTTTACGAGTCAGATTTTTTCCTTAAAGCAAGGAGAATTTGAAAAACTCTCATCAAATCTCAGAAGAATGCGTGGGACCCCATCCCCGCCGTTATCCAACTGGCCCGTCACGGGCGCGTACTTAACTTCTAATCTGCCATGTTATGTAACCAGCTAGCGTGAGACCTCCGTAAGGAATGTGCTAAAGTGTGACCGCGACCCGACCTCTTTCACCCGACAACACCAGCAGCATCTGACCTGCAGGGGACTTTCCTACCGCGTGATCAAAGCCACCGTTAAACCTGGATGTTTATGGTCCGCAAAGAGCCGTGAACCTTGTGCGACCCAGGGGGCGCTCGCTACTACTGCCTCCCAAATGTAAATTCAGTAGACTCAAATTTTATTCCTATAGCACTTTTCCTGCTTAAAATTGGCCCAAAGTACTATACGTTGGTTGGGGCCTGAACTCCCAAAAAAGCAAGCCAACGGCAACAGTCATGATAGTCAATCATGTTAAGTGCAAGAAAGGTGGAAGAAAGCTTGCCACGCTTCTTCCCTAGGGTGACAAACTTTTGTCTTTCTAAATATTTATTTTTTTCGCCTGTTTCCCTCCCTCTCTACCCCTTCCCCCGTCCTTCTCTGTTCAGACAGTCGCTGTTTTGCTTTTCACGGTCGAGTGGGCGTACGCAGCATACGGTACTGTGAAAACACCATCCATCATCAAATATGTGCTGCTGTTTCAGCTGCTGTCTTTACTCCTCTTGTTTTCTTTTTTTTTTTGCCTTAAATCTGGGAAAAGCCTAATAGGTTTTCCGCTCAGGAGTGGGACCGAAGCTAATTAAAGTTTAATGTTGCATTTCTCAGGGACGCTTTGGCTGATTCTCTTGGCTCTGAGGTAACAAAACTGAACTTCTCCGGTCAGGCATGAGCTGGGCACTACACCAGGGCTGTTACTATGGGATGAGAGTTCGCTCTCATTGTCTCTGTCTCTTTCATATTCTCTCTTACTTTTTCTCTCTCTGTCTCTCTCATTCACTCCTCCCGCTATTTTCTTTCTCTCATATGGACTCTCGCCGGCTTCTTTTCATTTTGTGCTGCCTTTTCCCTATTTCCATTCTTTTGTCGCTCACTTTTCCTTTTTCACTGCTATTTTTATCTCCTGCTCCCCTCATTTCTAACTCTTTTTTTGTATAATGGATCTTACCTGGAGGAGTAATGTTTGAAATAGAGTCACTCCAGTGACAACCGTCCCTGTCATGGAGTCAGCTGGCCTCCTTTCTCATAGAGCAGGAGAGCAGACTGACTGGGCACCAGAAGGTTGGGTTGATATATTTAAATATGGATACTGAGTTATATATCAACAATAGAATCACTTTTTCTCAACCCAATCCCAAAATCACTATATCTCAACCCAGCCAAGGAATCAGTCTCCCAACCCCAGAGTCATGCTTGTCAGGGTGGGTGTGAAAATCAGGGATTGTCTTCTGGAAATTTACCTGCTGGCTGTTCTTGAAAAGCAAAGAGGAGTATCATAAGAGAGAGCAAAAAACTGCATTTGTACCTCAGGAAAACATGCCCTCAGGCTGCTCATGAAAGCCAGACATGAGCGAGAGCTCAGACAGGCCCCAGACACACCTCGGTAAGGAAGGCCAGAGCAGGGTGGAGCTTATAGGCCGGTGTGGAGGAGTCTGTGTGAATCAACACTGAGTAACAGAGGCAGTGATCTACAATGCAGTCCTGTGTTTTACTTGGGTTTGCAGCAATAGAAAGTTTTCTTTTTTCCACCAATGCTAACACTGCTCAGTTTGTTTTATTGGTGTTCTGTGAGAAAGTAAGGACAGTATTCCATTGTTTCAGAAAAAGGCCAGAGGTGGAAGAGTCTTTTTACCATTTATTTTTACCGTTTATGACCATGATGTTGTTTTTAACCACTGTGTTCAGTGCAAATAGGGAACTTTGTTACAGGCCAGCCTTAGTCTACAATTAATCAAACAGAAACTTTGTGATGGCAGGAAATGTGGACAAAAGTCTGATTATGCTTTTTTTGGGGTATGAGAGAAACAAGAGTGGGGTATTATCACCAGACTCTAAATATAGAAGCTTTTAAGACGACAGATATGATGTGTGAAGGAGGCACTGTGTGCTTTCCAAGGCGGTCTACACTTCTAATGCTTTAACTCATTCCCTACAGAATACTTTTATATAAAATTGTTGCGTTTGTACAGAATACTTTTAAGTTACACAATTTAAAGTACTGAAGTACAGGTGGCCCATGACCGCGATCGTCAACTGATTTTGTGTTTTCATCGGACTGCGAATGGTCATCCACGAATGGTAGAATTCGCCGCGCCGTTGGCAGCAGCTTGCCATAGGGAATGAGTTAATACTCTTGTTTTAGTGTCATGCTAAGTCATGATGTAATGTTCTGAAAATGTAATGATAATTGAGGTCATTTGTTCACCCACTGCTTTTTGTTTATGCGAATATGCTGTGAGGCTGTTAATGCTGTTGCAATGCTGGTTACATGGATCAATATTGTCCAATAAGGTTACTTGCTCACTGAGTCATTCTCTCTCTTCCTCTTTCATTCCCTTCAGCCTTCTGTCACTGCTCCCCTCAGATGTCCTTGCCATTTCTTTTCACTTCCATCTCTCCAAATATCTCCTTTCCAAATGCAACACATTCTCATCTCGACTGGCCATATTGTGATGCTACCTGACCAAGCGTGGATATACAACGAAAAAGGGGGATTTAGGAATCCATATTTGACATTAAGGGCTAGGGTTCAGGCTAAGGGTTAAGGGTTAGGGGGTAGGGTTCGTTTCAAACTGGCGTCAAATAAGGACGCCAAAAGCCTCCTTCTTCATTTTATATCGACGGTTAGTCAGGTAGCGTTACTATATGACGAGTCGGGATGAGAGTGGGCTCCCCAATGAGACCTGTCTCCTTGAAAGTTGGCTCTTAATGGCCGGCAGCCAAATGGGACGAACGCGCCACTGGAAATCGCTAGCATGATACCATAGCTCCATTATCAACACCGTAGTTTCACTCGCATGAATGCCCAGGACTTACTGTATCCATCTTTTTATGAAGTTTGTGGGCCACGCGGAGATTATTCGTCATTTTTTTAGGTTTGTTAGCTGTGTTGGGTTTAAGTTATTAAGGCTAAACAAAGCCAGTTTGACAGCGATGGAGCAATAGTTCCTCGTTCAGGATTTAAACCTGTACTGTACTGCATCACGCCAGGGCTTTAGTGGTGGATGTTTGCCATGTTAGCTCTTGAATCAACCATGGAATGATCCAGAATTATGCATGTGTTGCCCATTAGGCTCAGAGGAAAAAGGAAAATACCTGCAAAATATGGTGTAAACAATAGTTTTACTGGCGTTGCTCTTCACTGTGCACTTAACAAAGGCGGAAGCTTGCAACTACGACAACAGAGCGCAAGATCGCCACTGCAGTCCAAGCAACAGTAAGAAAGTGACAGTACTGCCACCCGCTGGCTAACATTCAAACTACATTCCACACCACATTTAGAGACGAACAGAGCTAATAGACTGTAAACACATGAGAATAATAAACTGAAAATAAAAATAAAATTATTAATGAACTTGAATGTAACTAAAACGCATAAAAATGATTTAAATAGACCCCTATTTATACATCCAACACGTGTTAAAACTGCAATGATTGCATTGTTGCCGCCTTCTTTCCAACAGCCAGCCAGTAGGGGAGCCCCTTGAGGAATGGGATTTGGAGTGCAGCATGCTCTGTGCCTGCCTATTAGCTAAGCCCAACATTGGCTGGTCGCTGCGCGCAGAGCTTGCGGGTTCCTGAAGGTCTGGTCTGTTTATCTCTGTCTCTATTATGTCTGTATTAAACTGGGCTCGGTTGTTTGGATCTGCCAAAAAAATTGTGCTTTACATTTCAGTAATTTTGCTGATCCAAATCCACTTACAGTTATTTCGACAGACCAAGGGCCAATCCACGCTGGTGGACTGTGGAGAGAAGAACCTCGTTCATGAATCCAGCAACTGCATTATTGTGCCAGTCTTGGGCATTAACCGCCACCCTTCTGAGGCATATTTTTATTGTTTTGGGAGGATTAGGGAGAGAGTTAATCATGAATGAATGTAATTTCTATGAGGACAGTAAGCATGAGTTGAACAGCTGAGAAGTGAACCAAAAAATAAGTGTGGCTCTGGTGAAATACTTATTGGAGTACTTTACACTGAAAGGCATGCAAAAAAACATGTACCGAGGCTTGCAGATGGAATTTAGCATCCCTTGCTACGTGTGGTGCATTTACAGGAAAACACATTGATGGGCTTTGACCTATTGATCAGGTCAATAAAGTAACAAATTGATTAAATGGGCAGAAAACCACACCCATGCTGTCACCACCCTGTTCCCCAGCTCAGGCCTGACTGATGTAGTACAATGCAAGACACAGAAATACTTTAATTAATCGCAATAACTTCATCATTAATTATTAGCTATACATTTATATCCACATTTTTATTCCTCACATTCACAAGCATTTGTACAGAATCATAGCTCATAAACTTCAAATTAGTTATCCATTAACAAGTAAATTTGCTTTTTAAATCTAATCTAATACATACATGTCAATAAGAATTAATGATATAATGATAAGTATTTTATACAAAAGTTAATGCCAGCGTGACCTAATTGTTAATGTTTTTTCCAAGCCCTAAAATTAGTCTGTGCAAACTCAGCATGACATAATGCAGCTACTTGTCAGGGAACGACCTTGTTTAGTCTTTCCTCACAAAACGAAACCAATATTCCATTCTCTGAGAAGACATAGAATCCAACTGGAGATTAGAGCAGCATCTGTGAGCTTGGGGCTCTCAGTGCTGTGCTGCCAGCAGCCCAGAGATGGCTTTCCAAAGGGCAGGTTTGAGGTTTCCATGAAGAGCAGTGGCCTGGATTAGCACTGATGTTTCTGCCAAAGACTGGAAACACAAAAGAAAAACAGATAAACACAAAGAAAGAGTCCTCGAGTGCCTCTGGCTGCTTAGCGCAGTAATCATGTGCACCAGGGCAGCGAGAGGGATTGACATCCGCGTGACATCACGGCCTCTCAGCAGAACGCCAGCTACTCCCTGATTGGCCCACGTTGGCGCCGGACTATGGCAACAGGTCTCCACTCAGAAAACTTACTGATGGAAATATCATGCGAGACAGTCGCCACCGCTAACACAACTGCTCCTACCGAGGCTAAAAGGGTACAGTGGGACGACTGCCTATCTGCAGCTGCCTTTCCTCATCTGACAGACAGGCTTCGATTTATTCCTTCCATCCTAACCCACCATGTCTCCCTCTAACCTGCAAGTGCAACTTCAAGACCTGCCAAACATATGCAACATTTTCCCTTCCGAGCATTAAATGACCAGCTCTAAGGACCAGCTATGGAGACTGAGTTCCATTGTTACATAATCTAAAAAAAAAAAAAAAAACAAACCCTTAGCGCTGAGACATAAGCTGTGGGCAAGACCTAAAAGATATTAGCCGCTAGCACAGTCTAAAGGATATTATCTAATAGCATAATCAACATACAGTGATTTAATCGGTTGCAAAATGTAAAAGACATAAGCTGTGAGCATGATCTAAAAGACATTAGCTGCTAGCACAGTCTAAAGGACATTATCTAATAACATAATCTAAAATACTGTGATTTAGCCAGTTGTATTATGTAAAAAAACATAAACTGTGAGCATGATCTAAAAGACATTAGCTGCAAGCACAGTTTGAAGGACATCATCCAATAACATAACCTTACATACTGTGTAAAGGTTATATAATGTAGAAGACATTTGCCATTAGCGTAATATGAAGTACATTAACTTTTCACAAGCCCTTAAACAATTTAAGAAGACATCTCTGAATAAAAATAAAAAAGGATATGAATAGTTGCATTGTTTTTTGATTTAAAAGAATAACGTCTTTCTGTCTGGTACGCTCAGCAGATTTTTCTTTTTGGTGGTGACTGAATGCCGTAGGGTTTGATTTTCGTGTATAAAAACATTTTTTGTATTTTGTGTGAGTGTGAGTGTGTGTGTGTGTGTGTGTGTGTGTGGGGGGGGTATGTACATACATGTCGCACCTGTAATAATCAGGACCTTGACCCCTCTGGATCAAGATTAATTCTGTGCTTTTGTGAATTAAATGGGGTCTGGTCCACTCTCTCACTGACCTGGAGACCACTTACCTCCAAAGAGCACCAAATATACAACCCCTTTTATTGATGGAATACATTGAAGTACATTTAAATAAACTGCACTGTCAAGATGATAGGACGCTTTAAAGTATGTGGTATAGAAAAGGTAGCTGCTTTCATGGTTGTATATGTATCATATATTAAAATTCAAAGCTGAACAATATATTATTATAGTTTCCTTTTAGTCCTACTGTATACATCATATTACTTGAGATCATAACTGCAGTTTTCTCAAAGACCTCATGTATACAGTACATTGCACAAGTGTATAGTTGCATTTTCCTTTAAGTCAACATGTTTACAGTAGATTGCACAATATTTCACTGATATAAGGGTGGAGACTTTACCCGGGAGCACAATCCCATTCTACACCCAGCCCACAATCTCTTCCAGTGTGCCAGGTTTGTTACGTAATCGTTTTGTTGTTGCAGGAAACACCTTATGTTACTCCAGCAGCTGGTTTTAGGATGTTATTTTGTTGTCCGAAGCGGTGCGCGGCGATTGTTGTGGTCCGGTAACTGTCGGCACAGAGTGTACAATCTGTATGTGAGTCACAAACCGAATGAGTTAGTGACCAAAGATGAAGAAAAAGGAAAATTTAAAATGGGCGCCGGTCCAAAATGTGTGCCAACTGCTCATTCTCGGAACGGGGGAAAGCGTTCTTAATAATATCCATGTCTGAGGCAGCCCGTCAGCCAAATAAACATCTGCATGAATCATAAACTCATTCCACCATTTTTTTTATCACTTTGCTCTCATGGGACCCACTAAACAAAAAGAAAATCTGCTCTCATGGAAATTTAGCAAAGGTAGAACAAATCACATTCACAAACAACAAAACAAACAAACAAAAAAAAAACTTACAGATTTCGTATCCTCATGACAAAAAACTTGTTCCATAGGATATACACATTACACAATATGCACTAAGGTTTTAAAGTTCATTTACCTGTGCAAAACTGTGTATCGTGTCCTCTCACAAACTCTACTTCAGGAATCACAAAATCTGGCCCTTGAATCCAAATCCAGCTCTGGTTTCTTTTTGCCAGGTAATGCAAAATTTGTGCTTTTTTTTGCTAAACAGTTTGAAAACCAGCAGCTCCTGGCCTTTGAGGACTCTGATTAGATGGTCCCTACTTTCCTTCTTTCCCAATGATAACTGCTGTAATTCAAAAACCAGTTAATGTCAGTATTTTCATATGTTGTCTAACAAACACGAGGCGGCATGCTGGTGCACTGGGTGGCTCATCGCTTTACAGAAGGGTTTTAACATTGCCAGGTCCAGTCAGTGTGGATGTTTTCCGGAAGTTTCTGTGGCTTTCCTTCAGGTTGTCATGTCTCCTCTCTCAAATGAAAGGCACAGTTGTCTGTCTAATCGGAGACTGTAAACTGCCCATCGGCATGGGTGTGCGAGTGAATGGGGTGGGATCCCTGCAATGGATTTGAGAACCGAGACTGTGATCCTGCTTCTCACCCACTATATGCTGGGATTGGTCACATGGAAACGTAGACTATTACAAACAGTATTGGCTTGCTTACAGGTTTCTGGTTTTCAAAGCCAGTAAAATGTCTGCCCTCTCACCTTCTGTACTGCCAGACTCTGAGTCAGTCCTCTGTAAGAGCTGTAACTCATCCAAAAAGAAGTTGGTCTGAGCCAACCCTGTGAAAACGCTGACGATAAACAGGTCAAACAAAATGTCTGCTGACATGGGGGAATGGGGAGGGTAACCAAAAACAAAAGTGCGATTCGCAAATAGCTCAGATGCCATATTCACGATTCAAGCATTGGGCCACTCCACACCAGAGCACTGGGAAGTAAGGAGGTTTTGTTTTACCAAGACTAAATTAACTCATTTGTACACACCAATATCAGCTCACTCGCTGATTGGATCACAGTAAAGTAATTCATTTAGGGACAGTGTCCGTTTGTCATTCAAACTGATAAAAACTTGCACCTTTTTTGCTAGTTAATTTAAATGGCACCTTTTCTGCCAGATATTTAAGCTGTAATTCTACAATAAGGTTACAACAGAGTTCTGTGTATGTTAACTGTAAACCACAGTTAAACGCGCGCAGGACTTCTCTTACAGTTAAAATAGCCAGGAAACAATGCGTTAATTTAACTGTTAAATTCAGTCAGTTTATAACAGTTTTATAACTTGCCTGGGTGCTACGAAGCGATGCTGTTGTACCCACGTGCAGAATGTGGCTTGGCATTGTCTTGCTGAAATAAGCAGGGACGTCCTTGAAAAAGACGTCATTTGGATGGCAGCATATGTTGCTCCAAAACCTGCATGTACCTTACAGCATTAATGGAGCCTTCACAGATGTGAAAGTTACCCATGCCATGGGCACTAACACATCCCCATGTAATGTATTTTCAGTGCACAGTGTTGCATGCACTGAAATAAAAATGATGGTAGCTGGATTCAAATGAAAGAAGACAAACTGTATTTATTTTGTTTTGATGCGGAGCTTCAAAAACAAATAATAAAACAAAAATACAGGAAAAATACAGGAAAACAGAGCTTCCCAAATAAGTCCAAAAATTTGCAAGACAAACAATAGTCTGCTAAATATAGATCTTTAGAAGATACACGCAAAACGATACAAAATAGGCTTACGAGACTTCACACCCGAGTATTGTGAAGCTCAGGGTTATAAAGGCTATATTGGATAATTGAGTAACAATACACAGCTCCATATAGTTGAGTGATGAATGGGAGAGCAGACCGATTCCTCAGAACTCTGGTGATGCAGAGCACTGGAGGCGTGGCATGACAGATGCATAGATTCAACATCAGATTTTTTGAGTTTGTAACTATGGGGGCAATTACTTTTCCACGTAGGGCCACATAGAGTTGGATAACTTTTTTCCATTGATAAATGAAATTATCATTTAAATTCTGCATTTTTGGTTTACTAGGGTTATCTTTATCTAGTGTTAAAATTAGTTTCATAATAGGAAACATTTATCTGTAACACATATGCAAAAATATAATAAATTTGAGAAACTGGGTAGGGGGCAAATGCTTTTTCTCAACACATTTATACTTTTCAATGAAACCAAAGGAACACCACAGCATTCATTCTTACAAAACATGGTATCAATGCACAAGACATCAGTCTATGTTTATATTTCCTATATCGCGTATTATTCTCAGGTTAAATACAGTAAGTGATAGATGGTGAACTAAATATTGTGCTGTTCCTCTTAAACCCACTAGACATGAAATGAAATGTGTGATTTAAAGGTACAACATAGTTGCATTGAGTGTTCAGGTTTGGTCAGAGTGAATGACAGTGTGTGTCAAAGAGCCTGTCCTCCAACAAAATACGCCCGGAAAGGTCGTTTGTCAAGCAGCTTATTACGACCTAAAGTTACGTTTAGGAGTTAAGCGACCTCTAGCGGTCATTTAAATAACTATAATCTGGTTTCCATCGTCAGCGTCACCCTCAGTAAATCCCTAACCTAAACCTAACCCTAACCCTAATCCTAATACTAAACCTAACCCTAACCCTAACCCCAACCCTAATCCTTACCCAAACCGTTATTTTAAGTGTAAGTATGACTGAAACTGTATCTGGAACTGAAACTGTAACTCTAACAGTACCTTCCTGCTGCCAGTAGGGGCGTGATTTTAGGAAACGCTCCTATGGGTCGTAAATCAGAGAAAATGACAATAATCGACCTATTTGAACATATGGCTGGAGGACAGGTTGGAGCCAAATGCAAAGAGACAGCCTATCTCTCCAGACAGCCGGGACTCAGGGCTGTATCTTAATGCATGGAAACAGGCTGCCATGCAAATAAACTTCCTGCAGTTTATGTGTGTGTTCCCTCTCTCCCTCTGCTTCTGGCTCATTCTTCTATGACTCTTTCTCATCCCCTCTTGCCTCTCATTTTTTCTCTCGCCCTCTCTCCTACCCCTCTCTCTCTCTCCTCCCTCCATCTCCTTCTCTTCATGTCTCTCCTCCTGCTGCCCCCTTTCTTCCCTTCTTCCCTTTCTTTCCTAAAATCGCACCCTACTGGCAGCAGGAAAGTACTGATAGAGTTTCAGTTCCATCCTCCCTCCCTCTCCCTCTGTTTCTCTCTCCTGATGGAGATCCTGTCAGTGCCACAGCCCATTGATTGACAGTCAAGGAGAAGTGGGGACTCAGAGAAGAAATCGGTTGTGTACTCAAAAAAAATAAATAAAAATAAACCGACAAAGTCAGCAGAGCCTGAGTCTCCGTCTGAGTCTGCTCTAAGTCTCCCCCACCTCCCCCCTCTTTGGCTCCTCGGGCTCCATCATACTTTGTCTAATGGGGGTCATCCATTTGGCAACCACAGAGATATAGATCTGGCAACCATGGCTTAAAGTTCCCCCAATGTAAAGTAAACAGGGAAGTGCCTATTCAGGTTTGCATTGTGACGTACACTATTGTTACATTACATCCCATCTATATGGTGGGCGTTTTTATCCATTGTCGCGTATAAAAATGTCGAAAGTCATTGGAGCAGCTATTGAACGTCGGTCAGATAAGGTAGTATTTGCAAAAGGAGTCTTATTCTTCATAGTCAGCAGTGTCAGTGTAGATCTGGAGGTAAATTTGCACCAAGACAAAAGCAACGAAGAGCTTACTACAGTTTAACAAAAACAAACACCACAACTTCAGAGGACAACTCAAGAATAGACAAAATTCACCATTTTTAGTCGTGCATTATCACTATACATATTATCACAGCGGACTACAGAGTCATTGAGTTCAGGGTTGATGGACTGGGGTGGATATTTGTAGTTTGATGTTCACAGCCTGGACAGCACTAGAACAGTATCATCAAAAAAGCTATTTATTGTCACTTGTAACAGAATAGAGCCAAATATTTGCTGAATTAGCCCAAGGTGACCTTTGATTAACAAAACTGAAGAACAGAAACAGCTTTTGGAGTGGGATTGTTCTCCATAGATTGGTCTGTGGTCAGGCAGAGGCGAACAGGAACTTGAGGATGAGGCAGGGTGCACTGCAAAGGGGCAAAACTTAGAACTGGAGCGAAGAAGGTACTTAGATGAAGCTGCTTGCCAGGATCGAAGACTCTGGAGGGAATATTCCTAATAAATAGACACTTGGTTTTTAACAGAGATATACCAATGATGGAGGACACAAGACACAAAACAATGCACTTTGCTCTAGACAGCAATCTAGCAAAGGGAAGATGGAGACTAGGAACTTAAATACACAAGATTACAATTAACAATGTGGGAAAACAGATGTAAAAGGAAGTGAAACAAAAAAGGAGGGAGGGGAGTGGAACAAGACAATCATTTAATAATCAGAATCAATGAAAGGAAAGAGACTGAAACTGACACAGACGGCTGCATCGCGGGGAAAACAATTAACGAAGGGAGCGGGATGTGGCAATTTATGCCTACTGGTTACAATACAATACTACCAATACAATACTACTGCAAATAAAGCATCTTCCCAGCAAAGACATTTTTTCACATGAATTGCACGGTCTGCCTCTAAGATGATGTGACTGTGGCCCTAAATGACCGCATAGATCGTTAATGCAGGCAGCCATCATCGGTCAACCTCGAGTGTACTGAGAATGACGTTCCACTTAACACTGAAACTGCAGTGTCATCATCTTCCCTTAAATCTCTTTTACAGACTCATTTTCATAGTTTAGCTTTTAAGGACTAAATCTTAAATCTGCCTCTGCATTTTTGCTTTACTGTTTTTTTTTTATACGTGACTTGATTCTTCTTTCTCTTCTTCTTCTTCTCCTTCTTCATCTTCCTGTATCTGATTTTTTTTTTTTTTTTTTTTTACCTTTTTCACCTTGTTTTAATGCTTTTAGATTTTTGGTCCTTTCAACTGTTTGTGAACTGCCTTGCATTGCTTGCTGTTGTATAATGATGACAATTATTATTATTATTATTATTCATGGCAATCCCTCATGCTTTGCATATTGAGCACATGCATCAATTCACTAAAGCACTAGAGAACATTCAGGCTCCACCAGCCAGCTTATGATATGGTACACAACAACTAAACTTCACTTATGTCAATTCTGAGAAATCTGCCTCTGGTTGCTTGTGTCTGCAAATTACACATAATCACAAAAGACAGATGACTTGCTTCAACAGATATCAACAGGAAACAAATCTGATTAAAACAAACAAAGAAAAGCTCATTTGAAAAAAAGATGACACCATAATGTTTAATTATCTTGTTATTCGGTCAATTAATAAGCATTCAAATCAATCTTGGGATGACAGAGCATGGCAACACAGTGGTGGAGTGGGTAGTGCTGTCATCTCACAGCAAGATGATTGAAGGTGGTTTTAATCCAGGCTGGAATCATGTGGCATTAGTATATTCTCTCTCTCTGTGCTCCTATGGGTTACGTCCTGCAGTCCAAAGACAGGCACAGTCGGCTAATTACAGAACTCTCCAAAGTGCCCATGGAAATGAGTGTACTTGTGAAGTATATTGGACCATTCATTCAGCAGCATTTGAATAAACATACAGATGAAACATAATTAAAGGGAGGTGGGGGGGCATTATCTTAGTGTTTTCTAGGCAAATTATTGGGAATTCCGTTACCCCCCATATTTACTTTTGCCCTCAGAACAAGAAACAGCAGATACACAATAATTTAGTAGATGATGCGCACGCCCCATAGATTACCTCAGAGGTCTGGGCTTCACCATGACCAAAACAGGGTTAATCAAATCACAATCCTCGAGATCCAAGAACTGCTGGTGTTCCACCCTGCCTTTACCTGACAGTCACGTGTGATTACAGTCGGGCCACAAGAGGCACTAATTCTTAAAGATCTGGAAGAAAGGAAAATGAGGGCTGGATTTGGATTGCTGGTCCAGATTTGGTGATCCCTGCATTAGACCTTAGAAAACAATATGGGCTAATTTGCTGTCATATTACCCTTATAAATTCTTTGATCCACAGTGAAAGGCATTTCAAACCAACTGTGGGCAGATAGCAAGCACTACAACATTGTACAAATTTCAGCCACGGTTATTGGAGTCTGAGTCGTCCAATAAACTTGTCAGATGCAATGCTGCTCTTGTTTCGTCTAATAAAATATTTCATTATTGTCCAAATTACACCCTGGCTAAATAAACGGGTGCGTGAAGAGACATTAAGACAGAAAAGAAAAAACATACATTAGTGTGCAATTTAATACGGGAAAAAAATTTCGCCTTGACAGCATTTCCATTGACTTGGAACACGGGCAGCCCGCAGTGTCCGCTAGTTTTTGTTTTTACGATTCCAATTTGGACCCAACTGACCATGAGAGATAAGCAAATTGTATAATCATCTGCTTTAATTCATTAATTAATTCCTGAGAATCACCAGCAGACACTGTAGCCTTCCAGGACTAGGATTGCTACCCCTGACTTGCATGGAAATTTGGGTCTCAATGACCAGACCTGTAGCCAAATGCTGTGATTGTAGCCAGCAACGTCCCTCTATGTGACTGGGAAATGACAGGGGTAGCCTGGAAAACAAATCCTCGGTTTGGACATCTTGGCAGAGGCCAGAAAGGAGGAGGGGGGAAACAAGGGATGAACAGGTGTGTGAGAGGAGAACAAATGAGGGTTGAGGACCAGCGATTGAGCTGGGTGGGGCGATGATGGCAGAGGAAAGGTGTAAGGGGGTTATTGGGGGGGGTTGGGTCAGCTGTTTGAAAAGCAGGTGCTGTCTTCTTCTTTACGTATAAGGCTTCGCTCCCACACTGGATGAATTATAATAAGCTTTGATTGTAAAATTAAACCATTGCATGCAAGGAACCTGTAATCTGTCATATTTTTACAATGAAAAAATCAGCAATCCTCATTCGAATAGCATTTGAGAGGGACTGGGCGGAGCAGTGTTCCATCTTAATTTCTCAGCTCTGCTAAAGTCGGCCTTAAGGCCTCTGGCTCAAGTCTACTCATTGGTTTTCTGATTCGCTGAGTACAGCGCTGTAGTTGATCTTGAAGCCTTGAGACCACCGCGGAGTGACCGTTTGGTTAGACTCCGTTCAGGACATCACATGAATGTTTCTAATTCCACACTGTCTCTGCTAAATTAGTTCATGAAAAAAACAAAAAAAAAAAAAAAAAAAAACAAACATGGGGGTGATATTTTATTTTCCTGTGTATCATTAGAAGCCAGTGTTGGATGCCCCTCAAGTGTCACACACTGAGCGAGCACACAGTGAAACGATGAAGTAAGAGGCATGAAAACACAATTTTTTAGGCAAGTGCTACCCCCTGATTCACTCTCACATTTTCCAATAAGGACAGTACCCCAATGGCCTCTCTCATACCTTTTGAATAGAACACCATGCACACCCTCCCCCTTTTTTTCCAAGGATGGTTGGGAGGGGCAAAGGAGTGAATTTTTTCAGAAATCCCTGGAAACTTCCGAGGTATACTGTTGCGGTGTATCCAGTGTAACCAAGAGACTCCTGTAGCATTTTTATGATCTATGTTAATTACAGTGCACCCTCCATCACAGAAACCACCATCAACACAGCGTCCCAGTTTCAAATTTAGAGCATGCAGTTCAAAGCAGTACGGAACTCCCCTGCTGCAAAATTTGATGCACCGACGGGCACGTATTTGCATTTCTATCAACCATTAAACGAGTGCACACACAACAAAGTATCTGAGATAATTGGAGCCAGTGTGTTCATGTACATACGCTTATGTGCGCACGTGTCAAACCGCAGTCTAGCCATGCCGTCACACTCTCAGAATAGCAAACAAAAAGGACTACAGGCTACATTTGTCACATTTAGCTAATTGTTCAAGACCCTCCAACTAATTTTAATTTAAGACGAAGATGACGTGACTAAACAAAAAAATGCAGCTGTTAAATGATCATTTTATTCACTGAAGGAGAAGAGTGATTAAAGCCCTATATCATCCATGAAAAAAAAATGCCTCCCTAAACCTAATAACTGGTTTTGCCACCCTTGGTGGCAACAATTGCAATCAAACGTGTACAATAACTGGCAGGAAGTTCTCCACATTGCTGAGGAAGAATTTTGGCCTACGTTTCTTTGCAGAATTGTTTTAATTCAGCTTCATTGGAGGGATTGGGGCCTGTTTAGGGTTATCGCACTGCATCGCAAACAGATTTAGATCAGGCCTTTGAACTGGCCATTAGTCCATAACCTTCTTTTTTTTTCTTTTGAGGCATTTAGAGGTGAAGATGCTTGTGTGCTTTGGTTCATCGTCCTGCTGCATAATCAAAATGCACATGAGTTATAGGTCATGAGCTTATGGTCTGACATTCTCCTTCAGGATTTTGTGGTGGAGAATAAAATCCATACTTCCATTAATTACAGTAATTCGCCGAGGTCCAGAAGCAGCAAAGCAGCCCCAGATCATTACACTACCACCATCGTGTTGGACTGTTGGTATGATGTTCTTATTGTGGAATGCTGTGTTAGCTTTATGCCAGATGTAATGAGATCCGTGTCATCCACTTTTGACTCATCAGTCCACAGAATATAATCCCAAAAGTCACTGAAGTCGTCAGGAAGTTTTTTTTTTTTTTTTTTTTTTTTTTGCAAATGGGAGAAGAGTCTTTGTGTTCTTTTTGGTCAGCAGTGGTTTCTGCCTTGGAACTCTCCCATGGATGCCATTTTTTCCCAGTCTCTCTTTTACCGTGGAATCATAAACACTGACCTTAACTAAGGCAAGTGAAACAAGCAGTTTTCTAGATGATGTTCTGGGTTCTTTTGTGACCTCCTGGATGAGTCGTCGATGCACTCTGGGAGGAATGTGGTAGGCTGGCCACTCCTGGGAAGGTTCACCACTGTTCCAAGTTTTCTCCATTTGTAGATAATGGCTCTCAGTGTGGTTGGCTGGAGTCAAAGAGCCTCAGAAACGGCTCTGTAACCCTTTTTAGACCGATAGATGTCAAAAACTTTGTTTCTTATCCCCCTCCCTTCCCCATTTTTGAAAATAAAAAATGTTGATCAAAAAAAAACTTTGTTTCTCATCTGTTCTTAAATTTCTGAAGATGAGCTGCTTTTTGCCGAATTCACATTTTCAAACAAGTTCTATTTGAGTGATGTCTAGTTCCAAGAGGGCTGACAGTAATCACACCTGGGTGTTTTTAGTGACATAGAGCTCAATTATTAATTACATTTGTTTCATTGGTTGATTAACTAAGGGAGCAATTAATTTTTTCACAAAAAATAGGGTAGGGTGGAAAACCTTTTTTCTTTTAATAAATGAAATCATTTAAAAACTGCATTTTGTGTTTTACTCGTGTCATTCTTGTCTGAAATTAAAATGAATCTGATGATCATGTGTAACAAATGCAAAAATAGTAGAAATTGGGAAGCCAGCAAATACTTTTTTTTTTTTTTTTTTTTTTTTTACAGCTCTGTAAAAGCTTGAGAACCCTCTGAAACAGCCTCCACAGAATAATTAGAAAATAGATGTTTTCTTTCTTGATCAGCTATGGCCTGTTTCACAAATCAGGATTACTGAGTTTGCTGGTTAATTGTCCAAAGTCTGGATCTCTGTAGCTACCTGGCTTACTCAGTAAACCTGCCTCATGGAATGACACCTCAATTTGCTCAGGGTTTTCTCGCATAAGCATTGCGGTGTAAAAGAACGAGATGCCTGCATTTTTTCAGATTGCGTCAGATGAAACCATGCACACTCCCATATGACAAAAGCCTAGATGCAACAGTGGCAAGAAGGGATCCCTGTTTTGTCAAAAACTTTCACCAGCTTCTGAAAATTTTCAATCATGCAAAAAAGGAGTAGAGTCAAAACTGGAAAGTGAGGGTTATGGTTAGAGGTAGGGGTAAGGTTAGACACTTCCTGCAGTACCCCTGACAAAAGTTGACAGCTCAGCAGTTACAATGGTCACAATAGCTTTAGTCGTACAAACGTGGGCGTGGTTCAATCTAAACTGGGTTGGGAAAACGATACAGGCGAATGAGAAAGAAGAGATTACATTGAAAAAAATTGTCAAATGCAGCGTTGTTTGCCTTGTGATCACAATGAGTTCTGTCAGCGCACTGCTCTTATTGGTCCTTTACTCCACACATGACCTTGTGCCCCCCAGCCACTACCCCTCCTCCACCCCCTACAGCGCCTCTTCTGTCACCATCCAGATGCGTATCGTCCCCGCTGGTACAGAACGTACCAAACTCTCCTCTCAGTCCACAGAGGGTGTTTAAATCACATTTACACGCAGCAGTCAGACAGAACAGAGGGGGGAACAAACAACCGCGCTTTTACATCTCCCTGGTGCCTGGATGTGCAGCGAGGCTAATCACTATCGATCGCCAGAGGAGAGAATCAACAGTTTTCCTTCTTCCTTTTAATTGTTTTGCTTTAATTTTTTCTGAGAGAAAGCCCCGGGGGTGATTCTCTCTTCTGTAATTAATTCATTTATCTACCCCTGTATTTCCATTCAGACAAGCTGGGCCAGAGCCAAGTTTGGCCACAGCATTGTACTGTTTGCTTGTGCGCAGCGGTACTGAAATTGGCAACGCTCTGATAATATGGTGTATCTGTTCATGTCAACCTCGCTCTTTAGCTCCACAGGAACTGTGCATGGCCTATGATTGGCCTTTTGATTTCTCCAGCCTCTGTTTTACCTCAGACGTTGGGACTGGGCTGCCCTTATGCTGGATGCAGGGATAGACAACGAGCTCTTGAGTTTTCATTCAGACTGCAAACACAGTTCCTGCAACTCTAATACCCTATCAATTGATTTGGTGGACATTACACTGTAGTGCTCTTCTAGGTTGCATAATGTTGATTATACAATACCGTACATGAAGCATACCTATTCGTAGGTCTTGCCAAATGAAGGAAACACTTCTCTAGTGACTAAGCTGGTGTGAAATGTGGAATTTTCATTAGAATGTGGTGAAGTTTGCTCAAAATAATGGCTAGCCTAAACTCTGAAAGTGTGGAGATCTGTTTTCTGGTAAAAAATGAAATTAAGTAGAATGTTCTTTAATCCATTTATATATGTCTAACACACATTACGCTAATCAATTCATCAACAGAACTGGTTGCTTACAATGAGAAGACAAGTGAAAAGATGAGAAGAGGCAATGTAGTGACAAAAAAAAGAAGAAAAAAACCAGGTGGAGCCATGATCAGCTGTCAAATCCCAACTCAGCAGAACCAGTCAAAAGTTGTGCTCTGTGCTGTAGCTCCACCCATTGTTGATGTCACAATACTCTATTCTCCCACCATTATCTCAGACCCAGCTTTCAAAAAACAAGCCACACTCTCTGACCCGCTGTTCCTTTCCTGTTTGGTCACAACGCTAATAATAGCCTGAACAGCTTGGCTTCAGCGCGTTTATCTGACCCGGTTACCTCTTTAACAGATGTGTCCAAAAGAGCTAAGCCGAAAATGTACAGTACACCATCCCCCTGGCGTAAACTCAGTGCTACAGAATGAAATGGTACATCTGATTCATGGACACAGAATCTGCTTGGACGTTATACAGTATGGAGTTGTGACTCTTTAAGCCACTGCATGTATGGTGTGGTGTGTAAGTATGAGGACAACGCTACAATAGCCTATATATAGGGCTGAAATTCCAACATAGGATACTGAGCTAAACGCCTGAAAACTAAAGCCAATCCATCCATTTTTTATTTCCTATGTACTATGGAAGTGTATGAGCAAAAAACAAAAAAAGTGTCTCTCTCATTTGTACGAACAAACCTCAGTTTCAGTCCCCTGTGACCCATGGTTATGTCTCCTGTTTTAATAATGCAGGGTCGGTGGACCCTGGGCGATTAAATCTGGATGCATCCTTGCGGATACATACACTCCAGATGAACTAGCTCATTTGTATGAACTGATTGATGTGAATTTCACACGTTTTCAGGGAAAGTGAAGCGCTGCATTGAGTTCATACATCACAGTGTTCGCACTTCCATTAGCTGAAGTTGCTAAGTTTTTCTTACACTTCCATCAAAGTGGAGATCACCCACAATATGCCTTAAGTATTACACAAAGGGTGGGAGGATAAATTGCTCGGCTAGATCAAGTGCTTATCCAGGGTAGGGTCAGGAGTAATCTTATCTGTTTCACTTGCTCACATCTACGCACAATCTGAAGTCTCCATTAAAGCTCATGTTTTTGCACTGTGGCCGGAAACCGGAGTACCAGCCCATAGCAGGATGCGGAGAGAACATGCAAACTCTGCACAATGCAGCCCCAGGCTAGATTTGGACCCACCGCCTTCCTGGCCGTGAGGTTACAGCGCTGCCCTGTGGGCTGGTGTGTCGTCCCGCGCGCGCCGTCTCTGCTTGGGAATTTCTGTGGCTGCCGCATTAGCCAAAAACCATGAAGTTCCAGGATCCCCTGTGACAGCAGGGCCTTTCGCTTGTGTTTTGGGGGGGATGGGTCTGAGAGGTCACATTGCTGGGGGGCGTGCTATTACCCTCCGGGGAGGTGGTTTTGATGGGACGTGTCGTTTCACCAGTTTCCGGAACAGTGCAGAAGCGCTGAACATCTGTTCCCAAATCCGCTGTAAATCTGCCGAGACAGGGACGGAAGCCCTTCTCCCAGATCCTGAATGTGTACTTTCTGTTAAATAATTGCAACCAAAAACATAAATGAATCTGTCATGCCATGGTGCATTTCCACTTTCAGAAACTGCTGAATCGTGCAGGAAGGGGTTTCAGAAGGGAGAGCTCGGGCCCACATTGCTTTTCTTCTGACAAGAGCCTTCACAGCAGCGATCACTGAATCCGGACCTCAAATCTAAATCCAGTGCTGCCCTCCTTCCATCTCAAATAATGAACCTATTTGATGAATAATATAAGATAAGATAAGATAAGATACATTTTATTGAACCAGTCCTCTGCATTTAACCTCTCCTATTATAGTTAGGAGCAGTGGGCAGCCACAGAGCAGCGCCTGGGGACCAACTCCAGTTCTGAAGCCAGTTCCTTGGTCAGGGACACTGGTTGGAGTGTTCCTATGATGCATGTGTTTGTGGGTGGGGGAAACCAGAGCACCTGGAGGATGCCCACGCGAACACGGGGACAAACTCTGCACAGAGAGGTCCCAGGCTGGGTTCCAACCCACGATCTTCTTGCTGCGAGGTGACAGTGCTAACCACTGCACCACCGTGCCCGCCTGCCTGCTTCTGATTGGCCAGACTGGCTTCACAGCTGACACCAAGGTAAAAAGCAGGGTGGAAAACCAGCAGTTCTTGGCCCTTGAGAATTGTAAGGGATTTTATGACCCCTTCTCAACAGTGCTCAAGTTGCATCAATACGGTCACTTCTGGCATTTGGAACTAAACTTCACTCCAGTTATTCTCAACCCTCTCTTCATGTAAGACCAGGTAAACGTGCTGTGTTATACATGCCGTTGTAGCATAACTAGTACATCTAATCATGGGCTTGACTAATTACAGCAGTACATCAGGTGTGCTTAAGGTGGAACATAACAAATACCAAAATCAGACTGCTGTGATCCAAGGAGAGGGTTTGAAACTGCTCTCCGGTTTTCAAAACTTTTGTATCTGCCAATGCACTTAGTTTTGTTTTTCCCTTTGGATAAGAACATCTGCTAATGTAATTTCACTCAGAAAGGGCATGTGCTCTGTGTCGGCTATAGCATGTACGATGCGGCTTTGAATCAAAGAAAGTATTTGCCACGTGTTGAGTACGGCACATGCGATCAGATTTTTGAAACAGGATTGGAAAGGCATGCACTGTGCTTTCGGTATGGCACAAGAGAAAGCCCTGCGTGCAGCTGGTCATGTTTCTTGCTTGTAAAACTGCTAGAGAGTTTGAGACATAGGCCTGAACAACTCATTTCATCACGCTCTCATGAAAGAGACGCATAAAGGAGATCCAAGATTTACCGCAAAGCTATGTTAAGTATTTTACTTATGTGCGCCGCCAATTTTTTCTGCAAGCAGCACAACCGATTATGATCGTTGCACGCCAAGTCTTATATTTTTAAAGCATGGCATGGGGTGTTGATTTGAAAAATATATAATGTGGCCTTGTAGTCCACATCTCGGTCAGCCAGCTGAAATTCTGTGGAGAAACTCAAGATCACGAAGCTCCAGAACTAGAGACAATGGCAGCCTGTGTAGATGCAGCTTACAAGCCCCTTCTTCTGAGGCAAAGAGCACTATTATCCCGTGGAGCCTTAAGGAACGCTATTTAGATAGGCAGCATGGTAGAAAAGCACTGTGTTTTATTACTTTTCCTGCATGCAATGACTGTATATAGGAAGAAAAGAGAAAAATTTTGTGCTGCTTTCCCTGTGTTCTGTTATAGGGTCACACTTTAGATGAAATGTTGCTCATAAAGGCTTTATACAGCATGTGTAATGCCTTCATAAATCATGCATAAGCAAATGTCTTGCTTTGTAAAGGGTGAAATAACACATCCTTATTCAGCATGTGATGCCAGATGTTACTATGACAATGTCACTTAGCTGACAATATCACCCTTTATAGCATTTAGCCACTAGCTAAGTGACACTGTCAGTTATATCACATCTGGCAAAACATGCTGAATAAGGATGTGTTATTTTATATGTATAATTTATGAAGACATTATGTCTCATTTATGAAGGCATTATACATGCTGTATGAAGCCTTTATGAGCAACACTTCATCTAAAGTGTGACATGTTATAGCATATACGAACCAGGGGTGCAGGAGAAATTTTTGATGTGTGTGCATGTGCGAGCGTGCGGGCGCGTGTGTGTGTGTGTGTGTAATTGTGTAAGGATGCATCTGTGTATATGTTTTATAGGCCAAGTTATTTAAATCTCTTAAATTTATGAACCCTCAAGTCAATATCTTTTTTAAAATTTCCTGATAACTAAATCAGAACCAATATTTGGGTTTTTTAAGTGAACAATAGGACCACCAAAAAATGAAAACAGAGAGAACAGCTTCTTAAGATTTTAGCAATCCATTCCAAAACCATTCAGCATCAAGAAATTAGTTGTGATATTGTTTTTTATCCGTCACAATTTTTTAGTGTCTGGCATCTACCAATTGTAAGCCAAAAACCAAAACATTTTGAGCCCAGTTATGACGGAACACAGCGTGCGCCAAACACAGTATGAAATAATGAATCAGTTATAAACTAACTGTAGTTTTTGTTTTAACAGGTTAATTCATCCAGTCCCAGGGCCCAGTTGCATAAAGCACCTTAAGTTAATATTTTCCGTAACTAATTTATTTCCTAATAAAATTGGTTGCACAAAACATTTTCCTTCTCATCCGTAACTTGTTCCCATTAGTATTTTAGATTTTCTCCTAACTTGGACTCAGTGCTTAAGGAATACCGTTTGGCGCAGGACAAAACACATTCGTAATCAAAAATAACTAAGCAAACAGGGCTGTTTAGAAAGCACAAACCTTGAAAACACAGACCTCAGACCTGAGACCTTGAAGAAAGAGACTTAGACAACACAGCCGGATACTGAAACCTAGTTGCCCAAGTCCATGTAACGTCCCCATCTGCATCAAGCGGATAGGCCTATGACCCACCTAGAAACATGGGCAGTGCGGCTCTGTATCTACGGCATTGACATCACATATTAGCATCCACAAAGGGATGCCCAAAAGTGCTGGTTCGTGATGTAGTGTGGAAATTTGAAGGCAAATAATGATCTTCTGCCTTCCTCCGACAGACAAAACATATCCTAATCATCCCTTTTACAGGAATAATGGTTTTATTATCTGAGCTCCTTGCTAACACAATACGGTAGCATAATGCTGCTCCCTCCCCCCCACGGGTGACCTAGATTGAAAGTAGAATGAAAAACGGTGCACAATCCTTGACAGAATCCCCTATTTCAAACTCATCGCAATAAAACAAACAAAAAAAAACTAGCCTGTGGCGTCAGAAACTTCAGTATGCCGGAATGCTGGTTTACAGGCTCAGTGTGAGTGCAAGCCTCGCTCTGGGCCTGGTAGAACCTAATTTTTCCCAAGACATTTTTTTCTTCAAAATATGGCCAGATTTTACAGTTGTGAAATTTGTTTACTGTAATTGTTTTTCGATGGTGCTATATATTGAAGTTGAAACTTGTAGGCCGAGTGCTTAAGGTCTGCGTGACTGCATTAAGTTGGAATCTCACTGGAGCAGAACTGAGTTACGGGACATGCAATACACATCTATTGATATAACAATGACAATTATATCTGTGACTGATATTGCCAACTTGTATTTTGAGTGCAGGTTCTTAGATAGAGGCCAGACTATTTGTACCTGAGGAATGTTTTCCCTTGTATGAAAGATCCTCGATGACATTTCCAGTTCTGGCGCAGCCACTGTATGCATGTCCAATCCCGATCATTTTCAATTTTTTTTTATTCATTTAGATGATGACAGATATGAGTTCTCTCAGTGCTCATAGGTTGTCTTCCTCCATAGTGCCGCGATAAACGTAAGAGGACAGGCGATAGCTCTTGAAACTACGGCTGATCTTGTAGAAACAGTCGCATATCCCGCTTAACCTAACTTTAGTTACGATTGTGTTCTCGCTCTCTCTTTGTTTATGTTTGTGCCTGGGTGAATAAATGTAGCTAGCTGGGCTATAGGTTTTACCATGTTACAAAATTTATATGAAAGAGGACCTATCATGCTTCTTTGGAAGACACAAAGTTGTGGCCCCATTTTATTTTCAAGGAAAATCTGTACCTAGCTGGCTAGTTAGGTAAGTGTTTCCAATTTCAGTTAATATTTAAACTGAATTCCAAGCGATACTTGCTTGCTACTAAATTGACTGTGAATTTTGAGACCATCGCTGGTTTAGCCAGAGGCATTGTCGAGGACACGTTGATAAGCACAGCGTAGCGAGACACTAGAAAAACAGGCAAAGACTATGCGGGAGGCTGGGTCAAAACCAGCCTGCAGGGCGGAAAGTTTATTTCAATTTTCTCCAGCACAAAAAAAGTGCATAAATAGCACAAATAATAATGGCATTCAATATGTGGTTATTTGAACAAAAAACAAAACAAAACAAAAAGAGACGTAGGTGCCTTTTTTCCGGGAGGTGGGCGTCGCTTTACCGCCCGGATCGGAAACTGCTTTTCAGAAGCGTGCTTAGTGTATCGCCGTCTTGATAAGACCTAGCGTTTTTCTGCCCAACTGCCCAGTCTCCCCATCATCGGGATCTTAAAGGAGAAAAAATAGACACGGTTAGTTAAAGCTAGACTATGCAATCTTGGAACAGTGAGCAAGATTTGAATGTAGCCTCACCTCTAATCCCACCCCTCCCCTCAAGTCTCTGACCAAAGCCACGCCCCCTGATTCATTGCTTCGGTAAAACTCCAGAGGCCGGACGTAGACCACTGATCAGTACTTAAAAAAATCTGGATAGCTCATTGGCCAATACGCACCATACAAACAACTGAAGCTGCCTCACGGCCATGTTTCCACTCCCAAAAGTATGTGGACGGTCAATGGCATACGTATTAATCCGTGTCTGTAACATTCTATTCTTCATTACCCGTCCTCATTTTCTCCTTTTTTTTCTTATTCCGTTGTGACCTTTTAAATCGCTGGTATGTATTTTATTTTGTGATCATACCAACTTGTAATATTGGGTCAATCCATGCCACTCACTTGGTTTTTTCCCGGACCCTCTCAGATTTTAATGAAATTTGGTGTACTTGGGGGTTATCCTGAGAAATTAATGCATGCCAATTTTCAGCTCATTGCGATCACTTATATGGGAGCTAGAGCACTTCGAAGATTTGATGGATTTTAGAAACCTTCTGACTCTAGACACAAAATTGGCCATAACCCATATAAAAATGATCAAATTTATACAAAATTTGGTATCGTTGGAAAGAGGAGAAAATTCTCTTTCAAATGATATGCAACACATTGACCTTTTGATATTGGTCATCTTTTAGGTCAAGTCACATGACTTTGACCTTTGACCCAATTTTTCGGGAGGTACCACACTTTCGATTTTCTTGAAACTCGTTGCATAGGTAGAGTGTGATCTAAACAGACGTCCTGCAAAATTTCATTTATGAATTGTGAATTTATTTTTTCCTATCTTAATTTAACAAATACTATAAGTAGGCATATAATATATAATACATGGTGAACTGAAAACACTAACTCGACAGCACTGAGATGAAAACTAAGCCTAATACTAAAACACAACCTCAAAGTTCCTCCTAATTTGTTTTTATGCCCTTTCCCTTCTCCACCAGCTGACCAACTGGATCGCCGGGCCATGGAAAAGGGTGAAACACAGTCACGTGATGGTTTTATGTCACATGTACCTGTTCCAAAGTCATGCAGTGGACTAGCACTGACCGCTGTGACTTGATAACAGTGCAAAATGATGTTGACGAGTTCTGTGACATTCTGTGTGGTAAACTTAAGATTTTAAGCCCACATGATTTCATTGCCAAACAACAATCGCAGTATCTACGTGGTCTAAAAGAACAGCTGGAAGATGGTCAAATTCTTGTAATAAGTGACTTCAGTGAAAATTACAGATTTGTCCTTCAGGATGCAGTGCAGTGCAGGGATTCCACTGGACAAATTCCCAGGCGACCCTCCACCTGTCAGTGGCATATTACAGGGTACATGGCAAAGTTGAAAGCCTGAGTTTTGTAATGATATCCGACATGATAATAAATCATGACACTGTTGCAGTTAGTTATTTTCACACAAAACTTCTATCCGTGATCAAAACTGAAATCAATCTCAAAAAGGTTTTCTACTTCTCTGATGGTGCTGCTGCACAGTTTAAGAACCGGATGAACTTTGCTAACCTTGCTTATCATGAAGACGATCACGGGGTACCTGCAGACTGGCATTTTTTTTGCCACTTCACATGGTAAAGGACCCTGTGATGGGATAGGAAGTACCGTAAAAAGACTAGCCACAAGAGCTAGCCTTCAATGAACCATTAACAATCAAATTCAAACTCCACTTCAGCTGCACCATTGGGCTAAGGATAACCTCCCATGAATAACTACAGTCTACTGTTCCAAGGAGGATATTGCAAAACATGAAATCACCCTAAAAACCAGGCTTAAGAAGTCTATGACAGTGACAGGGACACAGAAACTGCATGCATTCTGCAGTATCCCAGGAAAGCACCAGCTGATGGTTAAACGGTATTCAAACTCCGCTCAGTACCGACTTGTGAATATTGTCAAAGGTTAATATCAAACCTTGCACTTAACATTAGATCAGGCTCGCTGCATGACTTTAGAACAGGTACATGTGACCTAAAACCATCACGTGACTGTGTTTCACCCTTTTCCATGGCCCGGCGATCCAGTCGGTCAGCTGGTGGAGAAGGGAAAGGGCATAAAAACAAATTAGGAGGAACTTTGAGGTTGTGTTTTAGTATTAGGCTTAGTTTTCATCTCAGTGCTGTCGAATTAGTGTTTTCAGTTCACCATGTATTATATATTATATGCCTACTTATAGTATTTGTTAAATTAAGATAGGAAAAAATAAATTCACAATTCATAAATGAAATTTTGCAGGACGTCTGTTTAGATCACACTCTACCTATGCAACGAGTTTCTAGAAAATCGAAAGTGTGGTACCTCCCGAAAAATTGGGTCAAAGGTCAAAGTCATGTGACTTGACCTAAAAGATGGCCAATATCAAAAGGTCAATGTGTTGCATATCATTTGAAAGATAATTTTCTCCTCTTTCCAACGATACCAAATTTTGTATAAATTGGATCATTTTTATATGAGTTATGGCCAATATTGTGTCTCGAGTCAGAAAGTTCTCTAAAATCCATCAAATCTTCGAAGTGCTCTAGCTCCCATAAAAATGATTGCAATGAGCTGAAAATTGGCATGCATTAATTTCTCAGGATAACCCCCAAATACGCCAAATTTCATTATAATCTGACAGGGTCCGGGAAAAAACCGAGTGAGATGGCATGGATTGACCCTATTGCCAGTAATCCATATACATACATACAGGTGAAATGTTTGCACACAGCCTTTGAACTGGCAATTTGTGCAGTTGACAGCAGCACATGCTGGCATTTTCTCCTGAACATTTTAACGGCAAACACGGCTAATAAGACGTGATCTCAGTTCAGCAAGAGTGGTATTGGAGATATATGCGAGTGGTAATATGGTGGCGGAGTGGCTTCACTTCAACTGGCCAATGAGCTATCAAGATTTTTTAAAGTACAGATCAGTGACGTAGACACAGGTTAAAAGCGCAAGCCAGGGGGCGGCCCGCTGCGTGTGCATGAGAAATGATTGACATCGTCAGTCACTTCTCCTGGCTCTGATTGGTTGTTTTGTCCCGGTCGCGGTGAAATCTTGCAGAAGGAATTAGAAGTACTAGATGGAGCCAGATGACTCTGATTTTCTCAAAGATCATCTGACTCACATCCCACTGTCAGGTCATAGTAACAGTTTTAACAAATATGACAAAAAGTGTTTTTTTTTTTTAAATTGCAAACTCCAGCTTTAACAGCTTTGCGTACGCACTTCTTGCCGGCCTCCCCGCAACTGCTCGCCTCTCTATTTTGAGCCCTGGTTGGCTCTGATATTGTTGTCACCTGCGTGTCTGTCTGTCGTCTGTCGTCCGTTGTCCGTCCATGACTTTGTCTGGGCCAGTACTCAGCAATTGATGATCGCAGCTTCACCAAATTTGGTATGGTAACTCACTATGACCCATAGATGTGCAACGTCAGGTTTTTGCTGGATTTGACCTTTGACCTTAGCGCTGTGACCTTGACCCTGGAAATCTTGTCCGGGTCAGTACTCGGCAACTAATTATTGCAGCTTCACCAAATTTAGTATGGTAACTCATTATGACCCATAGATGTGCAATATCAGGTTTTTTGCTGGATTTGACCTTTGACCTTAACGCTGTGACCTTGACCCTGGAAATCTTGTCCGGGTCAGTACTCAGCAACTAATTAACGCAGCTTCACCAAATTTGGTATGGTAACTCACTATGACCCATTCATGTGCAATGTCAGGTTTTTTGCTGGATTTCACCTTTGACCTTAGCTCTGTGACCTTGACCCTGGAAATCTTGTCCGGGTCAGTACTCGGCAACTAATTATCGCAGCTTCACCAAATTTGGTCTGGTAACTCACTGTGACACATAGATGTGCCACGTCATGTTTTTTTTTGCTGGATTTGACCTTTGACCTCAGCGCTGTAACCTTGAGGCAGGAAATCTTGTACGGGCCGAGAGGTATTCAGCAACGCGTTATGTTTATAAGGTGCAGCTGCAGTTCCTCGTCCACCTCTTTCCCAGGCCTGCCTTGCCTTATTACTTGCAGCTGGTGGGAACTGTCCAGCGTTCTGCAAGTCTAGGGAGTGCTGTGTTGATTTTGGCTCTCCAGCTGCTGTCCCGGAGTGCTGAAGTTCCACTCCGCACCGGTGGCGAGGGGGAGGAGAATCGGACATTGCGGGAGTGCTGACGTGGTCGAGGGGCGTGGCCACACCCCGGTTTGCCACAACAGATAGAACAAGTACACTGCTGATCAAAAGTTTTAGGACACCCCTATTTTTCCAGTTTTTTATTGAAGATTATGCAGTTCCAGTCCAATGAATAGCTTGAAATGGTACAAGGGTAAGTGGTGAACTGTCAGAAGTTTTAAGCAAAAGGTAAGGTTACCAAGGTTTTTTGTACGCCGTCAAGTAGGTGAAAGGATGGTTCCTCAGTGTGTGACATCAACTGTCAAACATGGAGGAGGAAACGTGATGGTCTGGGGCTGTTTTGCTGGATCCAGGGTCAGTGACTTAAAGAGTAAAAGGCACCCTGAACCATAACGGCTACCACAGCATTCTGCAGCGCCGTGCAGTACCCTCTGGTATGCGCCTAATTGGTCAGGGGTTCATCCTACAGCAAGATAATGACCCAAAACATAAGTCCAAGCTCTGCCAGAACTACCTTAGGAAAAAAGAACAAGATGGTAAGCTTGAAAACATGGAGTAGCCAGCACAGTCTCCAGACTTAAACCCCATCAGGATGGTTTGGGATGAACTGGACAGAAGAGTGAAAGCAAAGCAACCTACAAGTGCCACACATTCATGGGAACTTCAGCAACAGAGTTGGGAAGAACTTTCTGAAGAATATTTGATTTCCATTGTAGAAAGAATGTCACCAGTGTGTTCAGCTGTTATATCTGCCAAAGGTGGGTACTTTGAGTCAAAAGTTTAAAATACATTTTGGTTCATAAATGATTCCATGACTTCTTTGTTGACCTTTGAACTTTGATTGTTCATTTGTTCTATCATGTCTATGCTTTCATTCCAGAGTACAATGAGACTGCATAAAACTGCATAAACTGCATAATTTTTGATTAATAAACTGGAAAAATTGGGGTGTCCAAAAACTTTTGACTGGCAGTGTAAATGTTTCTAATTGAATTCAGTCCATTTTTAATGTAATAGCGCTACTATTCAAAATAAATGGAAGTTAATGGTTAGCTACTATACAGATGCCAACCGAGGATTAATCTTAACGGACTGAATTCCAAGTGTGCTAAAACTTTTACTGTGACTATATTTCGCATTTTTTAATGAATGAAACGGCCACCCTAGACTGCAGAGGTTACCTTTTCATACTCATTATGTAGCTTGTTTATTAACTAGGTTGGTAGCTTGCTACTTATTCAGTCGTCTGTGTTTGGAGACGTGCCAGAGGCGCTGGGATTTTGATGTTGTCACTCTCTGTTGACATGGGGGTCTGTTCACTGGCCGATTAGAACAGAGTTCATTTAATTGAGAGAACACTCACTCAGAATAGCACATTTTCCAGAGAGTTTGGAATGACAGGATTCAAACTGCCTGGAAATCATGGAATTTTATGTTTTCTTTTCTTTCATTTTTTTTGGTAAACCTCCCTTTTGGACATCCAAAATATAATAACTTGAAAAATAATTCATATTAGGTCCCCTTTAAATAATGTGAATGAATGTTTCTTTATTGTAAAGTCCCGTGCTGCTGCTCACAAACACATGCGCTCTCAGTTGGCACCTAAAGTAATGTCTGTGTACGTGAGTATGCGTGTATGCACCAGTGTGTTTGCGTGCGCTTGTGTCAATGTGAGTGTGCTAACTGTCTCAGACAAGTTGTTCCATGCAACTGCCAGCAAACTCGTTTGAGTGGAACCCAAGTCTGATGCAGGACGATCCTTTGTGCAGCTGGAGATGGGGGTGGGAGGGAGACAGTGCTGAACAACCTCACTCACTTTTGTCACAAACAAAACTTCTGCATATAAACTCTCTGAAGAGCAGGTCTATTAGACGTTTTATGTAATCCTGAGTCGGGGGTCAATCGCTTTCATCGTTGACAATGGGTTCGTCTCAGTTATCTAGATGTGAAATGACATATTCATGCCAGACATACCGAGGTAGTATATTCTCCACTCCTTAAGCTCCATGTTTGTTCTCTGACTCAGTATACAAGTACACTACAAGGGACCGTTCCACCCTTAGGGACTCAAACCAAAAACTGACGAGTTCGTGCCCCTTTGACCTGACTGTCTGAATACACTCTGACACTGAACCTCCACTCACCCTCCCCCATGGGGGCAGCTTTACTGTTGTAGTTTTCTTGTGCACTGTTTCCCCAGGGTGGTGTTGGGTTTTAATGAGCTAATGTTGATATTGGGAATCTGCTCAGCATGGCAGCGCTTTCCCAAGCGTGCAGTGCATTGCTATTCCACTTGTACTCCCAGCCTGTTTTCGCTCGAGCACAAAGCTTTTATGTTTCGTCTCTCTCTCCCTCTCTCTTTCTCTCACACACACTCCCCCTTTCCCTATTTGACTGGCTCCCTTTTTACTCTAGATTCTTGTTTCCCATCTTTTCCATTCATCTCTCCATCTCTCTCACTCTTACTCTTTTTTGTTTTCCCCTCTTCCCAGCTCTTCATCTCAGTATCTTTTCCACCCTCAACCTCCCCAACCTTCCCCCCTCAAGTTCATCTTCACACAGTACTTTATTAGCGTGACAAAATTTTCATTTGCATTGGCAATGTATGGCAAGTCAAGTAACACATGAAATATCACAAATAAATGACTAATAACAGAATAATAATGATATTCTCTATTATAATACTATATATATATACAATATATTATATACTATAATATCTATTTCTGTCATTCTCTCCCTCCCCCATGTTTTTTCTCTCTCTCACTATCTCCCTCACTCCTGCTATATCTCTCCCCCATCACTACCCCACTCACCCTTTTTCTCTCTCCCCCCTCACTTGCCCTCTCTTTCTCCCCCCTTCTGTGTCAGTCCATTCCCCTTTCCCCTCTCCCTCTCTCCCTCTCACGCTCACTCCTTCCTCCCCTCCTCTCTCACTCTCTTTCTCTCTCTCTCTGGCAGCGCTCTGGCCCTTCAGCACAGGTCCTGGTACAACTCCAGTTTCCTCTAATCCTGAAATTTAAAATGCTAATTGTGCCTCTGTGAGTCATTCCAGCTCAGTTGGAGGAGGACAAATGCTGTTATTGTGCTGCGATGCAGCCGGGGCCAGGTAAGGGAGGGCACTGGTGGCAGTGCGTGTCCGACCTCACCGACGGGCCCTTTTCACCGTGTTATTTTCATAGGAATCGAGAAAGATGTCACAGGCGAGGGAGGCTATGTGACAAATTGATGGCAATTTTATTTGTTGGGCGTGTCCCAGTTCTAGAATTTATTTGCAGACATTTGGTACAGCATGAAGGCCGAGGATGAGGGGAGATACATCTCATCCCCACATCCTTTAATAAGCGTCATGTTAAAACTCTCGTGAGACACTCATGGCTGTGAGAGAACTCTTGAAATTCATTTATTTTTTGCGGTTCGGTTTCAGAGTGCCAGGAGACTGAATGATTGCGTCTGAGTATTTCACTGGGGCTGGAAATATACTGAATGTCTGCGTATGCGAGTATGTGCGTGCATGCATGAGTGTGTCTGTGTATGTGGCTAAGCGAATGTGGGTGTGAGTATATGTGTGTGCTTGTGCATATGTGAGAGTGTGTGTGTGTTAATGTATGAGCCTACGTGAATGTGTGTGTACCTGTGTCAGTTTGAATGTGTGAATGTGAGTGTGTGTCATAATTTCCCTTGGTTGCCCACAAGTTGGGGAAGCTGATCAGGAATTTTTTTTTAGTTCAGCTCACTGAGCTGCAGCCATATTGCATTCTTTTTTTTTTAATTTATTTTTGAATTAGCACTGTGGATTCTGTTGCCTGGTGGTTACCCCAAGATGGTCTTCACTTCAACCTCAAAAAGCAAATAACTATCAGCAGCTGGAGCAGGGCGGTCCTACTCTGTCTCTGTGGATCTACCATCTTGGGAGTTTTAACTCCAACCCCAAAACGATCAAACACACCTCATTCATCAGCTAGACATCTAATTTTACTGCATAGGACAGTCAGGAGTGGCAAATCACAGGAAAATTAGCTTAGATAACAAGCTACAGGACGGCAGTTTTCTACGAACCGGGTAGAGGCAGCACTGAACTGGCATGAACTGGCGGAGATAAGCATCCTTCGTCACCAGAGAGCCACTTTGAACTCATTTCAGGTGCGCAAGAAATATAAAACTGATACCAGCCTTTGAGACTGGAATTAAAATGGGCAAAGGATCCAAGTTTAAAAGGCTCCCCTGAAGAAGATGCCAGCGCACTGGTTCTTAAGTTGCTGTTTTGCTGAACTTAACCGTGGCCAGGGGAAGATGGATTTCCCCTTCAGTATGAATCGCATTAGCTCCACACAGCTGCATTTCAAAGAGTGGGTTGAAGGGATCTCATTTTTTAGGTCAACTGTATGAAGATTAGAAAAATTAATTATTTACGGTGGAGTGTGGGAACCGGTTATATTTCACAGTTTTTTATAAGCGTGAGACGCCATCAAAGAATAATTTTTGAGTAGGTCTAGATATGTAGACCTAGATCAAATGGCATCTCTTTCATTTTGGAAGCAAGAAAAAGCAAAAATGTGGGCAGCACGAAAAAGGCAGACATTGAAGTGGAGACAGTTTGATTGATTGCCATCTTTTTTCCCTCAAATGCAGAAACTTCTTATCCATGTTGCATGAAAAATACAATGTTTTGCAAAATAGTTAGTTGCTATGGTTACAGAAGATAATTTCTTTCACAAAAGGAGGATATTTATCATTTACGTATTCCAGAGGAATTTCAAATACATCTTGCGTGAGTCCACGCGAAATTCATCTATAGTGTGCATGTTTAATGTTTCTATCTAAATGCAAGAACATCAAAACATCATTATTTAGATCCAAAGCAGCTGTCCATAATTTCAGACTCCGTATACATGAGAAGTCCTAATTTAATTTCAGATAGATGCCAAATTTCCATGATAAAAATGTGATTTAAATGTGTTCACTTGTTCAGAGTAACTGTGCAGCATATCTTATTACTGTTTATTTTTGGGAACCCAAATGAGAGAAACTTACATCAGTCAAGAAGTATCATTAAAAAATCCTTTTGTATTATTTCATGACATTTTGCACAGTAAAATTCATAATTCCCAGAGCACCCACAACATACAAGCATCTACTCTGCCACGCTCTCTCATATACCCACACACATGCTCGCGCACACACACACACACACACATGCACACACTCACTCACATGCACACACACACACACAAAACACGCACGCACAAGCACAAGCACCTGCACATGCACCCACACAAACACACTCACAGGCATGCAATTGCACACACACACACTCATGCAGGCACAATGCATGGACAAACACACACTCATGCACACACACACGCACAAGCGCTAGCACGCATGGACACACACCTGTCACTATCGCTCTCCATGAAGAATGGAGCCTTTTGTCCGAACTTCATTCTGTGCTCCATCCAACACAGAGTGAAGCATTGCAATGTTTGATGAATCTCCACTCACCCTAATACCCAATCCCATGCAAAACATGTTTAATTCTCTTCTTATTCAAATGCATTTACATCACTCTGTGTGTCAGTCTCTACTCGCTCTGATGGAGAGCCTGTTTTTACAACACTTATGAGAAGAGGGAAGAAATTTTTGAAGTGACAACAGCATTATTTATTTTTTTTTTCATTTATTCAGAACGACAGTGTAATTTAAAAGAGCACGAGACAGATTTAGGGCACCAAAGGTTTCCAGCTAAGGCCAATACTCTTCAGGGCATTTAGTGTTCATGCTGTAAAAATGACAAGTAAATTGTAAAGAGGACTCATTTGGCGCATTTTTTTTTTTTCAAGTTTAACTTTCAGTAAGACCCAGAGCCATAGCCTTTTCATTACAAAATTTCTGATTTGGACATTTTTGTGTGATAAATAAATAATGAAACATTTCTAAATTATGTGGACATTCCGTGTAAGAACAAGGAGTCTTCTTTTTAAAGAAAAAATTAGCCAATCTGTCATCTTCCATTAGTTTTACTGTGTAAGTCGGTGTCTGCTGTTGTTTTGGAAAGCATTCCAATATGATGGCAGATGAAAGAGTGTTTTTTCCAAATATACCGTGCAGCCACAAACCGCTAAGCCCTCTCTGCTCTGGAATGTTTTTGGAATGGAATAGGCACACTGAGTTAAGTTTGGCACAGCCCAAGAAACATCACAGGGTTTACATCAGCATCAGGGTAACTCAGATTTTTAAAGATTACTTTCAAACAAATAAATAAATACAGATTTTAGATCATATTAGTTAATTATTTGGAATCAGAAAAATAAAAAAAGATTGTTCTTGATTGAAGTTAAGCCTGTTTGACCCTTGACTTTCATCTTCAGTCACAGGTGCCATAGTCCCAGGTCATTACCTGAATAACCTCACGAACACCCTGGGCTCACTGAAATCACTTATTTTTTCAAATGTTTATCCACATTTCTCCAATTCCTTTCTTGCTCTCAGCTCAGCTCCCCGTTAATGAGTAAAGGGGGAGGAGATGGGGGAATCTGAGAAAATACATTGACAGAATTGGGAGTGCTTCTCCTTTAAAGCATATGTCCAAAACAACATTAGTGACAGACTTGCAGATAAGAAGAAGTTGATCCGCAGGTTAATCACTTTTATAATCACAAATTCTCAAATAAATACAACTGCAAAGGATGGTCTTGTGTTTCTTTGCTGTAGATATCTTTGCAAGAGAGTCGAGGCCCATTTCCTTTCCTCATTTAATGGATGAGAATCTACAAAAAGTTGGTGGACCGCATTCAATTTCTAGGTCAGGAAAGGAAGGACAGAAGGAAGAATGTGAAAATAAGTGTTTGGAATAAGATCTAACACTCATTCCAAATCAAACTAGAGGCACTCTGAGAGTGCAAACCTCTGCCAAGGCAGCGCAGTCAAAATCTTGCTGAGTGAACATGGCTCATAGGAAATTTAAGGTATCTGCAACATAGGATTTCAAGATGGTTGCTGTTGTGGCCACATTGTTAGACCGATCGTGGTCAAAATCAATAGGGTCCATCCCTGATGTAATAGCAACCCACCCACAAAATTTCTGGGATATCTGTTCATTACATTTTGAGTTATCTTGTACACAAACAGACAGACAGACAAACTAATGCTGGCAAAAACATAACCTCCTTGGTGGAGGTAATGATGCCTTGGGAAGGGACTGTCACAGCAGAATCCAAGCCCTTCCCAAACTCAGCCACACGTGTCACTGACGAACCAACATATCAGCTTAAGCTGTCTCTCTACATACAGGAAGTGATCTGCTGTACTCCATTATGATGAATAGCACACAACTGCTGTTGGTGGTACAATGGGTGTGGGGGCAGTGCTTGATAAATATGTTGGTCGGGCGAGTCTGAGATGGAAACATTGCCCTCCCTAACCCCATGTTTGTACTTTCAGCACTTACAGTCAGTTTTACACAGAGTGAATAATGGAGAATCAGGAGCACCTGAAGTTGCGACACAATGTAGCCTTGGAAATACATAAGGCATTGTGGGTAACTCTGATGCGTCATCAATTTCAGCCCGGAAATTTCCAATCCCCCGGTCTTGAGTTCCCGTGCAGTTAATTCAGCCACTTTTATGGCACAGTCATAAAAATAATAAATAAGTGCATAAATAAAAAACAGGACTCAAAAAATGTAATCTTGCAGCCGAGTGAAGGTTCACCGTAAAATATTGTGCGCTATCTATCTGGCCTTTATTATCTAGTTGAGAGTGAACAGGCCAGAGCAAAGCTGAGACCTGCGGAGGAAAACAGATGCAACCAATCTGTTGGAGCACACAGCCACCCCTCCATTTCACAAAGCCCTGGCATTCCTCCCTATCCTTCTATCTCACGGCGTTCCGCTAGATTAGAGGCAAGGCTGAATAACACTGCTGCCCACAAAGAGAAGGTCGCCATTAGTCTTGCTTATGAACCTGAGTTACTGCAGAGCTGGAGTACTGGACCTTTCGTGGCTAACAGAGCGGACTCAGGGATGAAGAAAATGGACACGATTGGATCAGCACATTACAGTCAGAGTCTGCTGACTCATTCTCTGGGTCATCGTATCTGTGGGAGATACAGAGTAAATTTATGTAATGCGGAACATAATGTGCGATGTACTGTAGACACATCCACTCGGAGGCTTGAGTCCCTTACTCATCAGCAATGCTGAAATTGTGAAAACGTGTTATTTTCTCTTATCTCTCTGTTCAGTGGGGCCAACATTAGCAAAATCAGGAGGATCTAGCGAATAATGATTGAATTAAGAATATACATTAGATAAACTTCAAATGATAATGATAATGATAATGATACATTAGAATAAACTTCAAAATTCCTATTTTCAGGTGGAAGGCATTTTAAAGTGTGACAACTAAAATTGGGTGGCACGGTGGTGCAGTGGTTAGCATTGCTGCCTTGCAGCAAGAAGGTTGTGGGTTTGAATCCGGCCTGTGGCCTCTCTGTGTGGAGTTTGCATGTTCTCCCTGTGGTCGCATGGGTTTTCTCCGGGTACTCTGGTTTCCTCCCACAGTCCAAAGACATGCATGTTAGGTTAATTGGAGACACTAAATTGCCCATAGGTATGAGTGTGAGAGTGAATGGTCTGTGAATGGTGTGTGCGCCCTGCGATGGATTGGCAAGCTGTCCAGGATGGGTCCCTGCCTTTGCCCGTAGTCAGCTGGGATAGGCTCCAGCTCGCCCTGCGACCCTAGTGAGGAATAAGCAGGTATAGAAAATGAATGAATGAAAAACTAAAGTTAAAATTTTGTTTTCCCTTAAATGGCTTGGAATTTTTAATAGCCTATGAAAAATAAATCATTAACAAGCTATAACTTTATGACCTGTACATTGATTCCAATAGAATCCATTTAAACTGCAACTAGAAAGAGGAGCCTACAACTGTATAAAAGAAAGACCTTTTCGAATGTTGTTCCAGCACTGATATGGGGACTCACTGCACACACAGGTACACACAAATATATAAAAGGTCTCACCATCTTTGAACAGTGGGAACGAGTCTCAGTTCACAATAGAACTTCAAGCTGTGCCTCCATACAGCAAAGTATATAGTTGGGATCATCAAATATGGACCTTCAATCAAAATCTACACCTGATTTACTTATCTCTCTGATGATTAATTCAACAACTTGTGCTTTTGATTGGTCAGCCTAGCTTCAGATTTAGATTCAGATGAATTTTATTGTCATTGTTACAGAATAACAACGAAATTAAGTTTGGAGAGAAAGTGCTCCACATCTGACTTCCTGGTAAAGGGAGGGTAGAACAACAGCTGTTCTTGGGCCTGGAGGACTGGGATTCGATTATGGTTGGTGGGTACAGAGACGTGACAATGACTCACCATCACAGTCTCTAATGACCGTCAGATTTTCATGCCGAAAAGAGTCTGATTTCCATTTCATGCTGACCTATGCAAGTTGAGGGCCTATACAATGTGCCAGTAACACTTTTCAAACAAGATCAGCATGGATTGGCAATACTAATACTGTGGTCATAGAGTATCCTGGGAAGTAAATACTCTTCATGAACAAGTGATGATGACTATTATGATTTTTTTTTTTTTTGAAAATTGTGCTCAATTAGGAAGTGCTCTGCATTTTGAAATGGGATAAAGTAAAAATTGGGCACAGCTAGAGGAGCTAGTACTGGCAGACAACACGAGACATGCCCACATTCCCATGGACACACCCACACACACTGCTCCACCCCTCAGGGGGCTGGACTATATAAGCTGCTCTCCTGCACTGCCTCATAGTGTAACATGTCTCTGCCTGCTACTGTGCTGTATCGCACTGCGGCTGCATCACACTCAGCTGCTGCTAGTTAAGATCTAGTTAACATGTATGGAAACTCATTAGTTAGATTGCTAATGTCAGATATCAAACAATGTTACACAAATTTTCAAACACCTTCAGATAGTGTAACCAAAATCAATTGCAACAATGCATCACTACATTTCGCAACATATGAATTCTTTACAGGATTCAGGCTCTACGCTCCTTGCTGACACAGAGCTAGAGTAAACAAAACTCTGGTTTCCATAGCAATTACGAGTACTGCTACTCCCCCTGGGTGGGATGCTTATCCATTGCAGATTACTCCCCCCGATATTTAGTCAGGTTTTCCAAACAATGAGCTGGTACCCAGTTGTACACCTGGGTAGTGTGGGGCACTGTGAGAGTGAAGCATTTTTGCTCAAGAACACACCGCAAATCCTTGGGAAGGACTCAAACTCAGGATCTTTCGATTCTGAGTCTGGCACGCTTAACCACACCTTGGGTGCATCTCAAAGCTGGGGCTGCAGCCTTTGAAGGCCGCATTTTTAGGGGTCGTCACTTAATTCTATCAACTAAACTGATATGACGTCATTTCATCTCCGTTAAACAGCTTTGGTTTGCGTGAGTTGTCACTGGTTTTACCCTAACCATAACTCTAACCCCTAACCCTAAACCTAGCCCCGAACCTAACCCTAACCCAAAATTTATCCTTATTCCTAACCCTAAATGATAGTGTGGCAGATTGAAATAAGTGATGACCCCTAAAAATGCGGCCTTCGAAGGCTGCAGCCTAAGCTATGAGATGCACCCATTGTAAAACATAAGGGGGAAGGACCACTCAGAATAAGGAAATAACTGATTGACTGATCGGCTGAAGATGATCAGTCCCTCTGGCCTCTGGGTGGTCACTTCGCCATGTAATGTCACAAAGGAACACATTTTGAGACGGCTTGAAATGAATTTTTGGCTCTGCTCCTAGTGACATGATAGGGGACATTTTACATGTATTAACAATTACACTGGATAATTGCAGTTCAAGTGATCTCATTGTGAAGTTTTTATCCACGTGGTCATTTGACTGAAGGTATCAAGCCTCTTAGGGATTTGACTTTCGTGGTGAAGGTTGAGCAGTTCTCCCATTTTGTTTTTGACAATATGTACTTGCTCATCAAAATGCAAGTACGTTTTTTGAATATGTTTCAGCCCTAGTGCTCCTTCTGTTGCAGTTTTTTCCAACATCAGAAATTTCCGCTGCATTCTTGAAAAGTCAATGACTCTCTTTAAGTACAATGCTGGCAAATAAAGAAAGCCGAGGACAGATAAGATCTAAAGGGTAATCCGATTTGTTCAAGAGTGAAGATTTCTTGGCAGAAGTCTGTGCATTTCAGAGATACAGTATATTATCCTAAATCTTTTCTCCTGCACTTTCTATTTTTACCCCTGAAAATCCCAAAGTTTGTGAAAGAGAGACACTGAGTTTCCAGCAGAACTGCAGTTATCTAGGGACATCATAAAGCCTTGTTTGAAAGACCGGCAGGATGGGAAATCTGGGGCATTTTTCTTTTTTTCTTCTTTTTTTTAACAGGGAGGGGATTCTTACATTCCACCAGTGAGTGATCATGATCCTGCACCAATGGAAGTCTGTCATGATGCAATGACGTATTATGCCTCTGCACCAGTGACAGCCATGGCCTGAGGCATTATGTTTTCTGGCTGTCCATCTGGCCGTCTGCCTGTCTGTCCATAAGACCTAATTATGTGAACCAGAGTGCATGAAGAGAATTTCTTCAAATTTGGCGCGAATGTCCCCGTGGACTCAAAGATGAACTGATAAGATTTTGGTGGTCAAAGGTCAGTGTTGCTGTGACTACAAGTCCATCTCACTGCTGTCACCTTGTCACCGTGACAACTCCGGATCACCAGGAGGGATTTTTCTTTTTTTTTTTCAAGTTGGCACAAATGTCCACTTGGACTCTGGCGAACTGATTTGATTTTTGGGGTCAGAGGTCAAAGACTGAGGTGATCTCACATCTGTCCCATTCTCCATCTGCATAAACTTACAATGCACCATTTATTAGAACTGCTCATTTTTATACATTTTCTCTGCTAGAAACATCAAACTTGAAGTGAAAGGTCATGGGTCAGATTTGAATTTTTCAAGCTTTCTAGATGATCCCTCTCTACCATTCCTCCTTTTCTCTTTGTAAATATCAGGTCAATATTTAGTTCTTGGTTCACAATCCTTGGCACTTTTGTATAATTTATGTCATAATTTTTGAGGAGGGCTTCTCTTCTACTTTGCAAATGTGCAGCTGCTCTGATTGTTTTTGTGTGTTAGTAAGTGCCAGGATAGCACAAATTCCTTACCTTCACTTCTGCCTGCATTGCAAATGGCTGATTTGTAGGAGATGTCTGGGCATATCTGGGCATTAGGGAGGAAGAAGGTATGAAATTCCGAGCGATCCTTGGGCCTTCCAGAAGAGGTGGAATGTCTTCATACCTGCATGGAGCTGGGACCATTACATCATGTTTTTTATACCAACCATGATGTGTACCTATGTGAGGCACACCATAATTGGCTAGGCCCTGTTTCACACAGAAGGAAGTCAGATGACTGAGTTAGTCAGGTAAGTCAAACCTGAGACCTTCCAAATCTGGCAGCAGACCGAACTGCTCAGGGTTATACTGAGAGTTTACTGGAGTTTACTGGAATTCTCAGTCATCTTGTTTGGTGGATGATCCCCAACCCTCCTTTGCAACGGAGAAGTATCAATTTGATCATACTTGTGGTTGCTTGCCTACGCCCCTGGCAGAGAGATGATTATGTTCCGGAATGCACTCATATCTGACATTATTTGTGCTAGTATGGGACACATTTGAACTAGCTTCCCTAGGTGCTCAAAGAATATTAAAAAATTTTGTACATACCTGAAATTATTTACCCACACTCCTGAGAGCCAGACTGCCAGCGAGACCACAAATTAATGGGTTGGTTTCCCATGGGGCCGGGAGACTCTGGTTCCACATAGGCTGTATCAACTGACTGATAACTGCAAGATTGTTTTTGAAGGGCACCAGATGTCCTGAGGTTTAACCATGGAGCCATTTTTAGACGTGTAATACCTCACTGAAATGTATGTACTGGAATGTACTGTCACATTCATCTCATTTCTCAGTCTGAGCTCATGTAATTGCAGAATGAAACGTAAACCTCCCTGCTCTGTAGGGGAGATCAGATGATAAAAGGCAACATTGAACCAAATCTAAAACAGCAACAGTGACAAAAGCAGCAGCAGGTACACTGAATAACACGGTTTTTTAAAAATAGACATCAAACAGAGGGCGCAGCATTTATTTTGTTTTCCTGTGAATGCACACCAGCTGCCACACCCTGGAACTGTAATGAGCTAATCATGGAGGAGGCTAACAATTGCAGATTTATGTTGGGTCTGACTCACCTTTTTAGACTTTGCCTCAACTGACATTTCGATTCACGCAAAACCCAATATCTATTTGCACCGGAGATTTCAGTAGTGGCACCAGTTCTATTAAATATATTAGGCTTTGTGTTCAGCTATATTGGACAGTGCAGTAAAGAAAGACAGGAGGAACAGGAAGAGATATACAATAGGTTAAGTCAGGGAATTAAGGATCGACATTTCCCCATACGAATGCAAGCAACAAGTGGAGTATTGTAAGTGGCTCACAAAGCTACTGGCGCAAAAACGCAAATATCTCTCATGAAGTCATTCAAAAACTAAGACTTCATTTGAAGAGAAATAGTTTGATCTTTGGGCAGTACTTCAAAATTCTTATATTCCTTTTTTTCTTTGCACTGAACTAATTAGTCTCCAGAGACCATTTTTTCGCAGCTGCTCAGCAGATTTCAATTCCATTTTAGCTCATTCTTGTCTGTGTTTTCCAATTTAGATACCTAATGCAAATGCTTTGCTGCCAAAAAGCCCTGTAATCAAACATTGCGGCCCCCACAAAATGGCTTCTTGTGTCATTGAGCAGCTCTTATGGTAATCTGTGGAACATACAATGGCTTCAGCACACCAAAGTTGTTGGTAGCGATTAGCTTATAAATGATGATCTGTAAGTTAAAGCCAATGAGGCACGCATCACAGAGTTAATAATGCCTGCATATCTCTCGCCCCAGCCCTCCGCATTAAAGGTGATTTTTGTTAGTCACACTATTCAAGAGTGTCCGCCAAAATGTCAAAATGGTGACTGCAGACTGTTGGAACGGTAGTGTAACAAGAGACCCATCAATAAATAATTTGCAAATCTGGGACTGTCTCAGTGTGATTTAAGACAACACAGGAACATGCTATGTGGAGAAATATTATGCTTGATGCTGTAATTTTTTTTCATTATCATGAGTAGCTGTGTTTTGGAAAACGGCCTCCTGCCAGGATGAAATGTTTTAGGTGATAGAATAAGATGAACAGAGGGATTCACCTCTACAAGAGGAATCAATAAAATTCATGTCATGTCAATAAAATCTTCAAATTTTCTGATTGCCAAATTGCATGCTTTGCACTACTTTCCAGGGAATTCAGAGAACAAAGAAGCTAGCGGCACTTGCTTGACAAAAAAAAAAAAAGAAATGATATTGACAATTCAAAAGAGAGACACGAGAGAGTTTCTCATCTTATCAAAGAGCCTGCCTGAGGAAAGGCCTCTTCAGGAGCCCGTTTGTGTGTGTGTGCGTATTTGCTCCAACCTCTCCTCCAACCATGCGCTCAAATAGGTCAATTATTCTCATTTTCTCTGATTTACGACCCATAGCAGCGTTTCCTAAAATCGCGCCCCTATTGGCAGCAGGAAGGTACAGTAAGAGTTACAGTCTCAGCTCCAGATACAGTTTCAGTCATATTTACACTTAAAATAACGGTTTGGGTAAGTATTAGGTTTGGAGTTAGAGTTAGTATTATGATTAGAGTTAGGATTAGGTTTAGGTTAGGGATTTACTGATGGCAACGCTGATGATGGAAACCAGATTGTAGTTATTTAAATGACTGCTAGAGGTCGGTTAACTCCTAAACGTAACTTTAAGGTCGTAATCCGCTGCTTGACAAAGGACCTTTCCGAGCATATTTTGTTGAAGGACAGGCTCGTTCGTGTGCGTGTGTCTGCGTGAGAGTGTGTATGTATGGATGTATGTGTGAAGAAATTAAGTTTCATCCCCTGAGCCCAAGAGAACATTTTTCTTTTTTCATTGTTTTTGTACATGTGTGTAATGTCTAGCTGGCTGTCCTATTGTCCTCCCAGACAAAACTCCCATGCTGAAAATTACAATAAGGACCAGCTGGATTTTGAAGGCAATTTATTATTGCTTATATGCAATTTCAAAGATTATTTTAACCACAGCTGTTCTGTGGCTGGCTGAAGCAGATTATGCTCGTAGAGTAAAATAGTGACCAAACTGGCTATATGATGCTCAGCAGGGTCCCATCTCCCATTTTAGCCAGAATTACACACTGCATAAGACTCTCCTACTGTCACCATTGTGACATGGTAGCTGGCACGGTTGCCTAACAACAAGAAGGTTGTGGGCACAAATCTGGTCCGGGACCTTTTTGTGTGGATGTTCTCCCTGTGATCATGTGGGTAACTTGTGGGCTGTTTGGTTTCCCTCCAATATTCGAAACATAGGGATAGAATTGGATGGGGGTGGTTGGGATTTGTCCTGCGCAACTTTCAGACGTGGCAAGAATAGAAAACCAACATCAGGTCACTGGGGAAAACAAAAGAAATGCAGAATTATAAATCTAACAAGCTCCAGTTCAATATAGTGTTACCTCCTCCACAGCTTGCAGCTTTGTCCAATCTGTGGTATTTGTCTCAACTGTTGACACATAACTAATGTTTCTTAAAAAAAACAAAACTGCACATGAAGATGCTTCTTAGGGAAGGTTACAAACTGGCTGCTAGCTAACATAACTATATTTCCACTTGACTGGTATTTATGTCTACTAAAACTGAGCAGGATTCTGGAATACGCCAGATAAGTGAAAGCTGTGGCAAGTGAACCAGGTGAACCAGGCAAGTGAGCTCTGGCATTAGTTACCAATCAAATACTTGGTGGCCAGTGGCAGAAACACCAGGGTTGTCCTAGGACCTGCATGGGATTGAGGCAGGTGGAAAAATAAATTCACAGCTGTGGCAGCCTGAAGTAGATTTGAGATTTCCAAGTTTTTAAGTTTTTAATCAGTCTATGATTGCTATTCCTGCAAATTTGTTGAGGCCACATTTTACCAAGATAAGATTTTTTAAAAATTTAAATTGCTGTAGTTTGGCCGCATATATATATATTTTTAATATTCTGGTAAGCATCCTTCCTTTTGCTTTTCTTTTGTGAAGATTTATGGGAAAAAAGATGACCAATCAAATGTCCAAGTCGGCTATTTACATTTCTAAGTGAGTTAGCCTTTCTCAATGACTGCCGGGGGGTTGATGAAAATAATTCTTACACCCGAGCCTGTCATCACACGCTTCCCTCATTGTTGATGACCGTATGTTATGGTAGTTATTCAACTATTTTACTGTAAATTAAAACTACCTAGCCAATGGTGGTGAAATGATACTGAATCTAACTTAAGTGATTGATATTACAGCCCATCGTTAGCTTCGCAAATAACATCAGGCTACATTGTGTTATGCTTAGGGTGCCGCGCAATTTACCAGCATTAGTCAGTTTATGACCTATTTTTGTTACATTTTTTAGAAATCATTAGAGTTGTGTACAATTGCACTGGGTCCTTCCTGATAACTTTTGCATGTGTAATGTGTGAGAAAGAGGGCTTAAAACTCTGTACCTAAACAATTAGCACAGTTCCACTCAACTGAATAAAATGTCATTTAAAATTGATCTGATTAATTAAACTATTCAAATATCTTTAAGAATTTATTTAAAAGTGACCCCTTTAACCTTAGAGCACATTTTGAATCTCTGAATCTAACTGAAAAATGTGTTGAACTTCACTGATTGGATTTTTTCAGCATAACATACCGACACAGAGGTGGCTCAATCAAATTGAGTTACATTTAACACATCTTTCACACAGATACCATAACTCAAAATGTGTTCAACTGAAAGGCTGAACCAGCATTGAAATGGTTAGGCCAGTTACTTGGAACCGCTTCATTTTTTAGAGTACATTGGCCTCCGTTAATTTTGTCAGTGTTCATGGCACCAAGTGATGAAAACAAAATGAGATCAAATTCAAATAAAAAAAATTATGGGTGCCTAAAACTTTTGCAAAGTACTGTCAATGATGCTTTACTCAAGTTCAGTGAATTGATGGCATCTCAGCCTATGCAGTTTTATCTTTGAGAGTTGCACTTTGAAGAATGGCAAATGTCTTGCAAGTTCCACACACTATTCTACATTAAGTAGGCTTAATGCTCATCGGTTTTATTTTACTTTCAGTGGTCTACTGCAAAAAGCCATCATCTTGAATTGTTTTTTACTTGTATTTGCACTGCATAAATAAAGCTCTTGTGAGGCAACTTTTATACCAAAGTTTAACAGTCTTATACAACGGTTAAATGTGTTCGCAAAGGTGGCATGCTCAGTCCTTAATATCTTTGCCTGAATTAAAGCTGGATAGATGTAGAAAATACAAAGAAAATTCCAGAGAAATGTGCACAGAAGGTTTTGCGTTATTACTAAATCTGTTAGTTTTTATTGGTTTGAGATACTGGCTATTTAATTGACCAAACATCCTGTCATTTTTGTCGGCAAAGATGAAAACCTCAGTGGTCACATTAGTGTTAAATTGGTATCTTACTTGTAAATCTGTTTAAAATGCTTACACAGTCAGAATAGCTTTTCACTGGTCTGCTTTTGCTTAGTAGTCACCATGATAATATCATTATTTTACAGCATCTTGAGTGGCCAATTTACTTGGACCTGACACAAATCAAAAGTATTCTGATATAAAATAGAAAAACAAATATATGTTTATGGCATCTGTGTTTGTATATATGAAAATTACAGAGGTGCCTTTATCAGTATCATCATAAAAATCAAAGAAATGCTTATCAAGACAATCTCTGTAAACTGAAAAAGCAGTATTTTATTGCAAAATCTTTTTCAGCTTGCACAATGCGTGCACTCACATTTCAGTTGTTCCTACCATCTCCTAAATCAGACTTACTGCCTTGGATCAAATACAAATGCAATGTATTTCAGGCCAACCGGGTACTCTAAATTGGAGTGAATTACACATGAATGTAGTATGTGTTCCCTATGATGGATTGGTATACTGCACAGGGTGTTTTCCTGCCCCTCGTCCATTAGATGCTTGAAGGTACTACAGCACCCTGCAGCCCAGACCAGGAGCTAATGAATTAGAAATCGGATGGATGGATGAATGGAAACTAACAGCTGCGCAGTATACTGCCCTACAAAGCATAAAGGCAGTTACTACGCCGAGTGCAGAACGGAGAAAAATGACTTTAAAGTTATCCTGTCGTCCAGCCTAAGTAGTTGTAGGTAGATTAATGGACATGTGGCAGTTTTCTTACTTTATGTTAGCTTATTCTTTGTACATATTAATCCTCATATTTGATTTGATGTTTGACCCCTATTTTGCAGTTACTGTATTCTTGCTTTGTATTACTTACCAAAAATGCGGCACCATACCAAGGAAAAAGGCAGTAACTGCAGATTCTTCAAAAACTATTTTGTCACAACTTGGGCTCTAAGTGTGTTAGATACACTGTATTTGGACAAATTGGAACCATTTGTTTTCCTAAACATGGATATACCAAACCCAAAGTAATTTGACCATTTTAGGCCAATATTTTCCACCCAGAAGCTGTTCTGGTGCTGAAATTGCTGCTTAAAGTATCTCACATTGCTATGCTGTATCAAGGCCCAAATGGGGACAATTTGTTTTGAATAGGACCACATTATTATGTGTGAGTATTAGATTAATGTATATCTGCGTGTGTTTCTGTATCTGTAATGTATCTGCTATACGTACAACAAATCACATTAATGTTAAAGCACTGCAAAACAACTTCACTTTGAAGCAATATATACTTAGGCAAGTTAGGCTAACTCCAATTCAACAGAGCAAAACAAAATAATTTTGCCTTAGTTTTTCTAAGGCTTTTCAAACTCTTGTGATGATAACTAAGATGAACAAGTTGATGAGTTTATGTGGTGCAGTATCTGTTTCAGTAGGCTAATAAACACAAAGTACTGAATGAAATAAATAAATGGGACACATTTCAAATTAGTAAACATTTAATAATAATTTGAAAAATAAACTGATGAACATCTTAAATGATTCTCTTTCATCATGAACATTTGATTATTGATTGATTGATGGTGTAGATTACTGCTTCATAAGATGTGACGTATGGTTATTACTCCTCATCCTCCACGACACTGCTCACAGGCAGGGAAGACCAGAACACCTCCTGTTTGGTGGCATGAGAGGACAAAGATTGTGGATGATGTCTCTCTTCTTGGCCTCCTCAACCCCTCTATCCTGTGGTCGCAAAAGAGTGGGCACCTTCAGCTCGAATCTCTTCAAGATTTGATAAAAACTGGTGCCTGCTATCCTCACTTGTCACTCTTGTCAACAGTGACACCACTTCACGGGAGGACATCACCCTGAAGTTCTTTGAGCGGGGACACTTTTATGAGCGCCGACAGTTTCCACCATGGTGTCAAGCAGCAGATGAGGACCCGTCCAGGTGGTATGGTGTACGAAATCAGCCGTAGCTGTCTGTGTTCACCATGGAAACAGTAACTTCACTGTGCGGCAACACGGTTGTTTTTACGTGAAGTAAAACAAAGCAAAAATACAGTAACTGACATGAAACAAAGCAAGAATACAGTAATGGATGTTACTGTACTTTTGCTTTGTTTCACTAGGGCTTTTTGCAGCTACTGTACAAACGACTACCATTTTTCTCCAAAACGACATACATTTGAGATAACATATTTTGTCACATAATGAAGGATGCCTTGAATGTCATGAAAATGATAATAACTCATTTTCGACCAAAAAGCAGTTACTGCCTTTGTAGGGCAGTATACATGTCTGGTAGACACAGATTAAACACTTGCAATTCTTGGGCAAAGAAGTGAGACTACAAGTAGGAAATGTAATTACAAAAACCATTAAGCACTGCTGCCTTTTAAATTCACAGAACGAATATTAATAAAGGCCTTTCATTCTTTATCCCCTAAATTGCAAATGCCATTTTATTTAATTTCACCGATGAAACAGCCTTTATGCGTATTTCCTCATTCCCCACCTGGCACTGAAGTTGTCTGAGGCCATTATGCTAAAATCACAGCCTTCGGTCAGTTAGTCCTGGTATAACTCATAAAACAGTGCGGTATTCTTTCATCTTTACGATGTAGATGTCATTGAATTTAAGGGAGGCTGAGTTTTATGGGCTAGTCCCACAGGTACTGCGTTTGAAGCAGGGACCCTCGTCACAACCCTCAGTGTCAGCTGCCTTTAAACATAGAGTGAGCGAGGCAGATTCCCCTGTAAAACTTTGGATTGCAAGACATGAGTCTCTAGTGAATGTTTTTTTGTTTTATTTTTTTTTTTTGCCAAATAGGCAGTCAAGCTCAATGAAACACCATTTTAGTATAAACCTTACTTTGCAGTGCCCTGGGTGAAAAGTGAGAGATTTCATGCTGACCTGCATAAATAAAATAAAAAAAGTATGAAGTACTTTCCAGGTTTTCTACAGCCTGATATATACTTATATTTTAGAGCTTTTAGTGCCTTGTAGTTTTGAGAGGTTGGTCAGGACTTATTGGGTGATTTGTGTACTCTCCAGGCTTTAAACTGAAGGTCAGAAGGGTGACTGGTATGGTCAGAGCTCCAAGTTCTGGCATGCGCTCCCTGGTCAACATTACAAGTACAAAGGTAACTAACCTTTCTACATTGCTATAAAAAAAAAACACATTTTGCATAGATGGGCTTTTGAATTAATTTTGTCGCTAATTTATGGGATTTTCAATTTTGCTTCATGGTGCATTTCAAACTTTCAAAGCTAATGTAATGGTCATATGTTACTTAGGCATACTTCATCCTCTTGTTCATACTAAAATGCTTTGAGATCCTTTTTTTTTTGCTGTATACTGTACATAAAGCAATTTATTTTGTAAAAGTTATAATTCTGGCCATATCTTGTTAAAACCTGAACAATATTGGGGTCATTCTTTTACTCCAATATCAAAACATCTCTCAACCTTTTCAGCCATCTTGATGTAAGTATTTACTCACTGTGTTAGGACACGCTGCATGACTGAGTATACCTGCCTGTGAAGCACTCACATGGAAAACCGTGCTGTATCATTCCTGTGCACCTTTCTCTCATTCTTATAAGGCCAAAAAATAAGCAGCACTCCCCAACTACCTCCCTCCTCTAGCCTAACCCTCTCCAACAGTAACCCCCTACCCCCACAAGAGCCCATTCAATCACAGAGATATTGCAATACTGTATTAAATTGCTCAGTAGAGAATGTGGGTTTTAGAAACATGAAGAGCTGGGGGGGAGGGGGGTTAGAGGTGGTATATGCATCTGGTCTCAAGTTGCCCATTCACCAGATGTCTCCGCTGGAGCCGTAGTTAAGATAAGGAAAGGAGATGGGGGTGATGGTGGCAGACCTACTGGAACAGACTTACTGGAACATGCTTCCGGTGCCAAAAAAGGTTCAAAATGTACTTATGACACAGTTATTAATGTTTTGTTGACTAAATGTAATTGCTGGTGTGAACACTGTTTTCTTGGTAATTGTGTCATGACATTATGTTTGAGGAAATCAAACTCCACAAGTTTTTCACCGCAGGTACTGGATGTGGTCAGTCAGGCGTAGAATAACTCAAGTGGAAGGACTGACCGCTCATTGTACTCATGGACAGTGAGTGAAAGTAAGCTCTGGGTAAATAGTAGCATTGAGCTTTTTCCACAATTCCTCAAGCCATCACTGACATTAATGAGAGCTCTTGGCAATGACCTGCTCATTTTTAACCTGTTGAAGTGCTTTTCCGTGCAGCTTCATACATCTTTGGTTGGTTAAGAAAGTAATATAAATAAAAGCAGCACAATTTAAGTGTTTTTTAAAGGGGAGCAGGGAGGTTATTATTGCCCCTTCCACAGAATCATAAGCCGATAGGAGATTTACTTGCCACTGGTGCCTCTGACTTTTGCGCTCGCACACGCGTGTGTGTGTGTGCATGTGCGTGTGTGTGAGATGAGTATGATGGTGGCTTGGAGGTGCTGGTTGGGTCAGGGTTTTCTTTAATGCATGTTGACTACACTTCATTAAATGTACTGAACAAAAAAATTTTGTTTTACTTTTACAATGGGATCAAAAGCGGAGCGTCAATCATGCCTTCGTTTATGTTGTGTGCAATCTGACTTTTTTGATTTGAAGATTAATTTTCTTTTTTTATTTTAATTTACAGATTGATTTTCATGCCCTTCCTTCAAACTAAGATGTCGATTCCCTCAGAATGAACATGTTTTCCTAGGTCTCCCAGAAGTCAACATGGTGTTTTTCAACATTTAACCACTGAAGAAGTTCATGCATAACAACAGCATTAGTCCTGTAAGAGCAGCCAAGAACGAGCCTTGCAGCCTTATTTTGTGCAACTTGTAACCTCTGAAGCAGCCACCTAGAAGCCGAACCCCACACAACAAAACAGTAATCCAAGTGACAAAGAACTAAAGCACAAACAAGTTGGTTCCTCAGTTCAAATGGAAGGAATGTTGCACACTTTCTTGCAGTGGCAATAGCTCTGCCCATTTTAAAAATAGCACGCTGTCACGAGCGGGACCCCTCAGCCTTGCGCTTTATTGGCGGCCATATTGATTATCGGAGCAGGACACAAATTGATAGAGAGCTTCCTGTAACCACTCCCAATATACCACCAAAAAATGAAAATATTTGGCCAAGGGGTTTTTCAGTTATCTCCGGAAAGGAAAATGAAGATGGCTGCTGTGGCGGCCATATTGATTATCGGAGCGGGAGAGAAATGGATAGGGAGCTTCCTGTAACCACCCTCAACATACCACCAAAACATGAGAACATTTGGCCAAGGCGTTTTTCAGTTATCATCTGGAAACGAAAATGAAGATGGCTGCCGTGGCGGCCATATTGATTATCGGAGTGGGACACAAATCGATAGGGAGCTTCCTGTAACCACCCCCAACATTCCAGCAAAAAATGAGAACATTTGGCGAAGGTGTTTTTCAGTTATCGTCCGGAAACGAAAATGAAGATGGCTGCCGTGGCGGCCATTTTGATTATCGGAGCAGGACACAAATCGATAGGGAGCTTCCTGTAACCACCCTCAACATACCACCAAAAAATGAGAACGTTTGGCTGAGGCGTTTTTCAGTTATCGTCCGGAAACGAAAATGAAGATGGCTGCCGTGGCGGCCATATTGATTATCGGAGCGGGACACAAATCGATAGGGAGCTTCTTGTAATGACCCCCAACATGCCACCAAAAAATGAGTGCATTTGGCCGAGGCGTTTTTCAGCTATCGTCCGGAAACGAAAAGTTAACGGACAGACGGACGCCCCGCTGAGGGGTAATTTTGTCTATGTGCTCAGACCATGATAATGATGAATCAAGCCAGAGGCCTAGAAGCTTAACTTTTTCAACCTGCTGTATGGGTTGACGTGCTATCTGTAAAACCAGTGTAGGATCAAGTGCTATTCTTTATGTTGTGATTCTGCCTTTTTGCCATGTTTATTTTGAATTCTGCCTTGTCTGACCATGCTCTGTATTTTGCATTGTGATTTAGATGCCTTGCCATGTTTTGTTTTTGTTTTGTCTGTGTATGTCTTCCATATCTCATCATTGCAGTTTTATTCCGGTCCATGTTTTGTTTTTCACCATGCATTGCACTTTGTCTCCCCCGGTCTGGTCTCATGTCTTGTGATTGCTCACAGCCCCAGTATTGTGTGCCACTCTTTCGGGTGATTTAATGGTTTCTGGGATTTCAATCATTCCTTCCAATCTCGTTTACTTCCTTCACCTTGCTTTTCTATGTTACTAAGAATACTAACAGTTTATTATTTTAGTTAAAGATACTAACCCAAACTAACACTGTTTATAGTACTAACTTACTAACGAGCACTAGGGATTGTATAGCTGCACTTTAGTAATTGATTAATGACCTCTCAGCATTCACCCTATTCTAGTCTCCGCCTCTTGTCTTTACTCAATCTACTTTGCTGCAGGTTTCAGCGGAACCTCCGTGCTTGTTAAACTCTGTTCTCTCTCCTTTTCTGTGCACGATAGAACTCCCTAACCAGAGCCATATGTCTGTCTGTAGGCTGTCTTTGTGATCCCTGTCCTCGTTTTGGCTTTTGCCAATTTTATGTAGTTAGGAACTTCCTCATGTTCAGCCCTTTGTTAATTAGTCTGATCCAGCTCACCTGTTCCCTATCTTACCATGTGACTTCCCGTTTGTATATTTAAGCAGTCATTTCACAGCCAGCTCTTTGTCAGAACGTTTCTCCTAGTTCACCTGTTTATGCCTTGTACTCTCTGTGATTCACTTCTGACTGGACCGTCCCTCAATACGATTTTGGCTTTTTCTTGGATTTGTTTGCATCTGTGTATCGAACCTTTTTTTTGCCCGACCACAAGTTTTGTGTTTGCTGCCCTGTTTACGCCTTGGATTACGCCCCTGGGATTCAGATTTTTGGATTGTGGATTTTGTACTGTTGCCTCCTGCTCTGCGGGGGTTCGCCCTCTTTCCTAATAAAGCACCAGCTTTTTGGATTACTTGGTTCTCGCGTCTGGTTCCTGAGCGTAATGTCACACTTCGATAGGAACCGAATACTATACAGACAATTTTAGAAATATTAAGCACAAACTTATTTGTTTTTATCCAGTCAAATAAAATGTTTAGATCACTGGACAAAACCTGATTAAGCTCTGAGACTGTAGTAGCAACATAATAAAGAGTCGAATCATTTGTAAATATAGAGAATACGAGGGGACCCAGGTAACTCCCCTGTGGAACACCACAATCAGCCCACTACTGCCTGAGAAAGCATCATTTAAATAGACCCTCAGAGACCGAGAGGGCAGATAACTCCTGAAAAATTAAATAGCTGAGCTATTAAAACCATAGCTGATGAGTTTTTGTATTAAAAGATCATGATCATTCAAATCAAAAGCGGTACTGAAGTCTAACATAACAGCACCCACCAGCATTGACCTGTCAATAGCTGAAAGCCAACTATCTGACATTTGTGTCAAAGCAGTGCTGGTCAAATGACCAGCCCTGTATGCATGTTGGTGTTCAGTTGTTAAACCATTAGCGGAGAAATAGGCCTGAACTTGCTCAAACACAATCTTTTCTACCAATTTGCTGAGAACAGGTAGAATGCTAATAGGCCTGCTGTTGGGACCTTAAAAAGTTGATTTAGCATCTTTTGGAAATGGAATAATCTTTCCCTCCTTCCATAACAATGGACACACGCCACTGATTAGACACCTGTTAAAAATGTGACTGGTTCTGAGATATGAGAAGCGGCCATTCTCAACAGCTTGCTGTCAAGGTGGTCAGTGCCAGTGGATTTGGGGACCGGCAGAGAGCGCAATATCCTTTCCACAGTCACAGCATCGACCATATGGAGTTCAAAAGTACAGATAATGATGGTTTATTCCCCCATCAAGATATTGCTCCACTTTCACACGGCCCACCGTATGCCACAAACATATCACATGACCCTCAACCTACCCATTTTGAACCACTGAATCACCCTGCCTCTCTGTTTTTTTGCATATTTAACACTCGTTTTACCCCTAAACAACCCTTTCCATTCCTGCATGTACAAAGATACAATGATTTGCAGTTGAGTTTCGAGGTTTCCATTTGGCTTACAGTATTTCACAGGCTGGTGAGGCGTTTTGTGTGATTCTGTCGGTCGTAATAATCAAAGAGGCTTTTAATCATGAGAAACTGGCACGAGATGAGCCTTGGAACACCGTAGGCTGTAATAAAAACATTGCATCACATAACATAACACAACACAGTGACGGCAAAAGGCCACCCAGTGCAACAAAGCTAGCAATTTTCCAAGGACGAATACTCTGTACCTAATACTTAATTTACTTAAGAACTAGATTATATCTGCCTCTGTGTCAAGCCTTATCATGAAAGCCCTGAGAGTTTCTCTCTCCACGTCTGTGTGAAATTTATCTGATGTTCTCCATTAAATAATCTAGCTTGTTCATGCGGGGTTGTCACAGCTTCATTTTTTGCCTTGGTTTCCATGGGCATGTCGCGTGGAGAGCTCTTGGCCATCAGACCACAGTGAATGCTTGCTTTATTGGTAGCCGACGTGAGGATACACCCACCGTCCCTGATGCGCTGCCTCCACCCTGCTGCTGTGTAAGTAAGCACAGCTGCGCACCCAGAGAGCCCTTTACTCCATCTGCTTATGGGAATAAAAGGCCTGAGGAGAGGTAGAGTCATCAGATAAATCAGTTAGAAAACATAATATGAGTTAGTCAGTGGGTTCGTGAAGTGGGTTAGTTACAGAGCATAGCCCAAGTTGAGTGACAAATAATTTTCTTTTATTTTATTCTTCTAGTGGGTCTATTGCTTGTGCCCATCAGTTTCTTTTTTTTTTTTTTTCTTTTGTCACGGTTATGCTTAGAAGTTTGCGTTAGCAGCTCCAGCTAGGGTTAACGTTAAATTTTGGATTAGAGCTTGGATTAGTGTTAGAGTTTGGGTTAATGCTACGGTTAGGTTTTGTGCTAATGTTTGGGTTAAAGTAAGTACTTGGGTAAGAATTAGGTTCGTGGTGGGTTTGCACTCAGGTAAGGAAAACAGAAATTCAGGGTTGGAACAAAATTAGGCCTCTGTTTAGGAGCTCTAGTATAGGAAAGAATAAAGTCTACTCAGAGGTGCACTAAAATTGTATGCTATGTTGCAAACGCATAAGAAACAAGTGGTGCCAGGCACAACAAACCCTGCCCCTCCTACATACTTTCACCTACTTGTACGAAATTCAATAGGGATCTATTCTGGGTCAGTGGCAATCCCTAAACCGAATTTGGGGTGAATGTGCCCATTAGTTTTGCTGCTAGAGTGTTAACAAACACAGAAACAAACACACAAACACAGAAACAAACTGAACCAAAAACAATACCCCTTGCCCTCACCCTTCGGGTGGGGTGGGGTAATAAGGGCTTACTGTTGGCTTACAGGTCTTCTTTTGACCAACAGTGGCAGGATACTTCAGTCTGGAAGTTCAGTGCACAGGTGTCTGAAGCCATTGGCTCAATCCCTCCTCGATGTTGTGACTCAGCTCAAATAACTAATTAATCAAGTACATCAACACAGATTCACTGATAAATTTTGTTGGAAACATGCCACAATGCAGGCATATCATAAAACTAGACAAACTGTGAGCAGCCATAAATATCGCTTCTGTATCCAGAATCTGGTATGGTCGGGTCTAAATATACCGGACCGTGACGGTGCCCGCTGTAGTGAAAGTCTTCTGCCTGGTTGAGCATCGGGCCTTTGACATGATGAGCAACTTCACCTCTCTACACTCGCAACAATGCAATTTCACACCTCACTGTGCTTTGAGTACATGGGATATTCCCGCACCATAGCCCAGGGTTTGAATGTAAGAAGTAAGATTCATTGCACTCTCCAGAATACGTAGCTGATTGGGTTGCTTGGAGCTGGTTGTGGAAAAAAATGAAACAAAAAGCTATATAGGGCAATGGCCTGTCATTCGCACTGGCACAGGGCCAAAAAAACCCCCCCTAAGGTCGCATTTATTTCATAAGTTCAATAATGACTCCAAACTGTATTGAAGTGGAATAAGATGATATACACTGCCTGGCCAAAAAAAAAGTTGCACACTCAAATATTTAGTTGGAACCCCTGTAGCTTTGATTACAGTGCATATTCGTCTTGTCATTGTTTTGACAACTATATGCAATGCCAGAACATTTATTTTCGATCAGAAATGCCATAATTTTTGGCCGAGATCTTGTCTTCTCGACATAATGGTTGAACCACTCAGTGGTCTTTCTTGAGCACATCCCAATAACTTTTAATGTGTTTAAGGTCAGGACTTTGTGGTGGCAAATTTGTTTGTGAAAATGATTCCTCATACTTGTTTTTGTCATTCATGGTTTTCTTTGCTAAATACAGGCCAATAACTTGCCATTCTGAAATACTGTAACATCTTTTCCACCATCAGGGGATGTGTCTTCCGACATGATTTTTTAAGAAATGAGTAGCGACGCGCTTCATCAGTCAGGGTTAAAATGATTATTGCCAGCTGAAACATATTAATAACCGCAATAATGATCCAATTATAGAATTTGTTCATTAATTTCCAAACGGTGAATTTTTTTTTGGCCTGGCAGTGTATGTTTGTTATGGTTTTGCCAAAAACCCTTCAGCCCATCTGTCTTGCGCAAAATCACGTATTTTGTGTTTTGTGAGAACTCATTTTCAATTCATTAGAGAAGGAACCACTTCAGATTGGCCAATAGTAGCTGTTAATGACCCCATCATTTGTTCCAATGTGCCTCTGACCACCTGATACTGCTGCCACCCATAAAAGCGCAAAAAAAAAAAAAAGATAAAAATTAACGATCACAAATCTGCACAGGATATGTAGATTAATTTCTACAGGCAAGAGATGGAGGTGGTGATGGGGTTACCTGTCCCTTCCTTTCCCCGTAAGCACATTTTAATTATGGACCCAGGGCACTGTGAGCGAAGGACTCCATCAGCCGAGTGCTTACTGTCCTCGTAAAGTTGTGGAAATTACCTTGGGCTTGGAGAGTTTATGAGCTCATACATCGTGTCCAATGTGACCAGCCTCTGACTGGAGCCATTCGGGAAGAAACAACTCTTACAGGAGTGTAAGCGCACAAATGCTCACATGCACAAGCAAAGCTACGGACAAATTTGGTCACACCAAAGCATGTATGTAAGCAGAAACACTTGCACATACATAGAAACACAAATGAATACATACAAATATACACCCATGGAAATGCACTTCCTTAGATATGCACACATGCACACTTGCAAAAACTCTTGGAAAAAGTAAAATGTATATACTTAGTACATACATAATTATTTATCTACCTACCTACCTACCCACCAATATCCCGCCCTACCTATCAATCCTCACACTCAACCTCACCCCACCCTCCTCTCGAAGGTTTCTATGACATGTCAATCGCAGAGCTCACCCCATGGTGAACTGAAGCGGTAGACGGAGCCAGCTGGTTTGGCTGGGCAGCTTTGTCATCGGACTGCAGCCCAAATTAATGGCAAATTTTCCCAGAACCATAGGAAATCATTCTTGGCCCTGTGTATGATGAGGATCCCATGGTCCTGTCCTGTGAAATGCAGGCCAGCGATTCTAGTTTCCTGTTCATCTGTCCAGAGAAGGTGATCCCGCACTCAGCTCGACTCTGTCTCCCACAGGAGAATCAGCTCAGGCCTTTACACTGCGCATTAGAAAATACTAAAGAAAAAAAACCTAATAGAAAATAATGGCTTCTTCTGACTTCCACTTGATAAATTAAATTCTCCAAACTCGGTGGTGAATCTTGAACAGTCCCACTGGCAAAACCCTTGTGTGAATCTCCTCCGTGTCTTTCATCCAGCATTGTGCACGTCTTTTAGATATATTGCCTCCTTTGGCTTGACGTCTAATGTGCCTCCCCCACCAGGTGTTAAGCTTTTGTGTTTCCCATTCCCATACGTGTGTGCCATATATGTATACCCCTTACTCTGAGTGTGCGAGTTGCAGCATTGTCGCTTGTAATATCGTCCCATGAATAACGACATTCCTGATGAAACCTGTTACAGCCGCTGTCGTACTTCGTGGTGCAGAAAAACAGGTTTCATCAGGAATGTCACCTGCGACCTTTTGTTATTGATGGGACGATATGCCCTTGAGAAACCTGTCAGTTTCTTCTTAGCTGAGCGCTATCGTCTTTGGAAATTATTCGTAATCTTTAATGATAGTGAAATATGGAAGTGCTTTTCCCAGTTTTACGAAGAGGAACAAGCTCCCAAGCCTTTCTCTCAGTCTCCAGGATTGGGATCGCATTCCTGTTAATCATTTTTTGTATGTTTCTCTGCTCACTTTATTAGGAACATCTCTCAAACCTCCAGCAGTCTTTGGGATTGGGACTGTATTCCTGCTAAACCCTTCAGTCCTGCCATCTGACGGTTCTGCTCTGGCGAGAGTGTTCTTCATATGGCTACTGCCCAGAGATGCCACTGGCCGTGTGTGGGCATGCTCTACACTCAAGCCAATTACCAAGTGAACTGACCTGAGCCATTCTTCTCTAAACGCCCTCAAAGTCATGACCATACTATTGTACTGACCAGCATTGAAAATGCACCACCTTAATTTCATGGCCAAGATACAAATTATATATGTTTATGATATGCAAATGATCTAAAAAACAAAATCAGATTGATGTTTTTGATAGTCAAACTGGACACAGACTAAATGATTGACATTTAGATTTCTTGCAACTAGTTTGGAGTAACTCTTGCTTTTTAAACAATACCACAGTGGTGTCTATGGTGAAAATGGGCTCAAGTGGGGGTTAAACTTGCCACTTTTGGGGCTATTAAGCAACTTGTGACTGTGGATTCAGACATTCGACCCCTTCGACATCACCTTGGTGAGCCGTTTGAGGCAATTTGAATGATCACAATTCCTTAAACACGTGGGCTATGGACAAACTGACAGGTTCAATCTTCCTAGTGATGGAATAATAACAGTGCTGCCACTAGCAAAAGATGCCATTTTAAAGGTGTGTTTCTTTTCTTGCCTCATTAGTCATCTAATGGTGATGTTTATAACTGACAGGGTGGCTCTTGCCTTGCCACCTTTTTGAAAGACCAGATTTTGTGAACAGATCCACCTGTGACAAAATCTTGATTTTATCATTTTCGAAATGGCATTAAAACACGGCAAATTCAGGACTTGTCAGGAGGCATAGTACACTGTGATGACCAAGCATGCATAATTTGTATTTTGGCCTTGAAATTAGGGTGGTGCGTTTTCACTGCTCGTCAGTATATCTATAAACCCAACTATCGGATTGTATTCAGTCTCTGTATCTGGTTCCTTGTCTGGATCATAACACTCACACCTCCCTGGCAATCTGTTTTTGGCAGAAATGTAATGGACACAAGAATTTGAGCCACAAACAGTGCTGTCGGATCCTGAGATCCTGGATCAAAATGCGGGATTGCCATATCCCAAACAGCGCGTCGCTGGCTTAATTGATTGCACAGCAGGTGGAGGAGGATAGGCTAAGTGAAGCCCGGTGCCGCTGATCCTACTGAATCTTCCTAGACTACCTCAAATGGACCCCGAGATCGAACAGAATCACTATCATCACCATGGACACTAAGTAGCAGCATGCTAAGCAACACTCAAAGACCGCGTTCAGACAGAGGGACGATGGGATCTCAAAATGTTTTGCCATTCCTTTAGTTTCTGTCTGAATAGTCGAGGCGTTTGAGAGGAATAAAGTGAGCTAAACTCAAGTGAAAAAACTCGGGAGGTGTTTCAGCACCGTCTAAAAGTGGCTGATGCTTAAATAAGCCGTGTCAGACAGATTTAATAAAGAAGACCGCGGTGCTTATGTGTGTCATGATTGAGAGGGCATGGCTGAAGTTGATATAGTTATAGAAACATATTTGAATGCTTCTAAGTTTGCTATAAATCCTTTTTTTGTCCTATACACACTGAATTGATAGTCCGATCTAGATGGAATAGTTGAGTTTACTTTCTGCTTTTAATCACCTCTGATGGAGCATATGTGTTAGCGTCAGAAAACTATGGACAAATGTTTGATTCCATCAGCGACATGATAACTAAAACAACGACTCTACCTTACCCGTCGCAGTCTGAATAAACGGAGAAAAGTAGCAACAGTGCTGTAGGTTTACCGCAGCGATTTAAGACCGCACTGAAACACGGTAACCTATGCAGCACTGCTCATTTTCTACTCTGATGGAAGTCTCAACTTGGGGAATAAGGACAAATCTGATAATGATGGATTCTAAATATGGTTAAAATGTGACATGGAAGGGGGACTGATTGAACTGTGATGGTCACTGTCACATGGATACTTGAATATAATGATCGAATATTGGCTATTTTACTGCCATCAATGGTCACAAGTTTCTAAGATAATTACTCTGGACCTATTATAATTGAGATAGCAATGTGTAGTGGACAACTCAGAATGATTGTTAAGGACATTGATTTTCAATTTGGGTGACTGCTGAATGAGGTGAGGTGAAATTGGCTGGAGACAGGGGCTTAGCTAGTTCATAAGCTTGCTCCAGAGCTGGCTAGCTCCACAGACTTTGTTTCCATAGTTACTAGTGCCATGGTTTAGCTCACACGCTCTGTGCAACCGAAATGGGGCTTGAGATCAGGCTAATCCCGTGCCGATCCTGGGCTAATCCCTTATCTCGCCTTCGTGCAATAGGCCCCAGCTTAACATGACATGGCACAACCCTCTCACAACAGGGTGTTTACAAACTCTTGCTCAAATTCAGAATAATTGCTGGGATTATGCTGCCCTCTACTGGATAACCAATGGAAGAGTTTTTCTGGCACAGCGCCTGGTATTCGCACATTTGACGAGTAACACCGTAAATTGATGTTGATTGATATGTGTATTTCATAATCATTATAAGCTATACACGCTATAAACTATTGTTTGTAGGCACTTAATACTGTACCGATGTTAAGTGTGAATATACATTAAGAATATAAATTGGGCAGAAAATACCTTTTTGTCAGCAGAGTGAATCAGTAAAATCTTTTCAGTAAAATCTTTTCTGCTGCATCAAATTGCAGGAAAAAAAATGGGAGTTGTTAATTTAAAATTTTCAACAGATTATCGTTTGTCTCATTTTTTTGTTGCCGAGCTCTTCAGGAAAAAAACAACAAAATGAAACAGATATAAATATATTTTAATGCACTGTATTTAGCATTCAGTAAAATGTTCACTGGTAAGAAGGTGGAAAGCCAATCCACACGCAGGATGGAAAGTAAACCATTAATTTTTTAAAAACATTTTCTTAGATCATAAATGTTGAGGAATGGAATGTAAGCCATCTGTACCACAACCTATAAGATAGCTTGTCATCAGTAAAGACGCCAACTCATCTACCCCTCTATTGGTCAATTCCTTTTCAAGGAATTGGAATTGGAATTGGAAGCTGCTTTCTTTGTTGGACATTTCACTAAGAATACATGCTTGCTGATTTTCCTTGGTCTTTATTACTGCAAATTATCTATGATTAATTGCAAGGGAGATGCATGATAACTCACAAATAGAACAAAAATGTGTATAGTTGTCATGATCTGAAAAAATAAGGCCTGGGTTAATTCACATTTCCATATTCTTCAAGGAATGGAAGCCCATTCCAGCGGTTAAACAGGACACAATATGTCACGCTGAGTTTCAAGAGTTGCAGTGAGAACAACCATCTATTATCACAATACTGGATTGAAATGGCAGTATATGGACGGGAGCATAATTTTCCTTCTATGACTTGGCAGCTGTCCACTCTGGATTGCAATTGCAGGCTTTCGCGGGAGGTTAGCCCTATCAGCAGAATACTGTTGTGAGCTGGTTTAAATAAGACATCCCCTCAGAAAGCACCTGACATACTGCATACACTGGTCTTCTCCACCTGCCCATCTTCTATATCTGGTTAGTATCCAGGTATCCTCTACCACTCATGTTGTAATTTATTGTTACCTAAATTGCTTTTTTGTTCAGCATTTGTTTAATTGAAAGCTCTTCTTTGTTTTCGTTAACTTAACTTAATTCAAGGTTTAGTCTACGCATGATGTTTATACCCTATTTTTCAACTGATGTGTAGAATACATTAAACTCTATCTTACTGATATGCTAAGTAGCTCATCGAAAGAGTCCTGAATACTCGTATTGTACATTGCATCGGAAAAATACTTCTGGCAGATAAAGTGAGGGAGAACAGCAGATGAAAAATGGCTTTTTTAGCTGAAGTTTCTCAACCACAATTACAAAAACATCTACGCAGGTCATTCCAGCTGAGGGAGAATTAGCAGCACGCGCCAACTCAAAAGAAGTCAAATCAGCAGCGTTGGTTTGGTAAAGCAAGATGAGGATATGAACAAAGTTCCAACAGGGTCTACTGCTTGCTGCTGAAATACAGATAAGCTGCTTAAAAATAGCAAAACTTTTTAAGATGGCACGAGGAACGTGAAAAAAGTTACGACACGTCCCTGACACAAACAAAGAAACAAATAAATAAATAAATTCAAAAAGACAAAAGAACCGCGGCTGCAAGTTCCCTGACAGAGACAGATGGACACTTGGTTGAATAGTTGCTAACACAACCCTCATGTTAATTCCTTTTGTTTCTCCTCTCTTTCAGCAGCTTATATATCTTTCAGATATTTTGTCTCTTTTGACTGGTTTGAGGTCCAGTACGCCTTCCTCGCTAGGTGTGATGCATTTGTGTTCCCCATTCCCTTACATATGTGTGGCGTATATATGTTACAGTCAGATTGTGAAACCAGTCATTTCATGAAATGAAAAAAAATCAGTCATTTCATGAAAGGGCTAGCGCTACACACCAGTCATTTCACAAAATGAATTTTTTTTTTTGTCATTTCACGAGATGACCGGTCTCACAATCTGACTGTAATATATACACCCATTCCTTTGAATGTGCAAGTTGCTGGATTGTCACTTGCTATTTCGCCTTAAGCAACCAACCAGCATCTTCTTAGCTTAGAGTTTATTGTTTGAGGAAATTATTTGTAATCTTTAATGATAGTTAAATATGGAAGCACTCTTCTTAGTCTAGCTAATAGGAACTTGCTCCGAAGCCTTTATCTCAGTCTTCAGGATTGAGACCGTGTTCCTTTTAATCACTCTTCACTCTGTTCCTCTGTCCAGTTTAGTAGGAACACCTCTCAAACCTTCTGTGGTCATCAGGATTGGGAACGCATTCTTGCTAAACTCTCTGGTCCTGACATCGGACATTTTTGTTCTGGCGAGAGTATTCTCCATCTGGCTACTGGTCCGAGAGACCACTGGCAGGGTGCAGACACGTCTTACATTCAAGCCCATTACCATTCAAGCCATACTGCTCTGGGCTCCATCCCTCTCAGTCATTACCATGTTATGTATAGGAATTTTTCTAATTTCATTCACACAAGAATCTATGATCAGCAACAAACAACAGAGTGTTGATTTAAAACTGTATTAACTAAGAAATCCTCAATTCACATAAGCATCTTTGCTATACTAAAACAAGGATAAAAAGCAAATGAATAATATTAAAGTAAATGGTTAAAATGCACCCAGTTGTGTGGTAAAATGTCCAAAGAAATCCTAATAAATGTCCCAATTTGATGATGGAATAGTCCCAAAGGAGATGTCCAATAAAGTGCAAGAATTTCCAAAAATTTCTGTGTCTATTTATGTCATTGAGAAGGAAAACTGAACGACCGATCAGTGAGAGGAATCTGCCAGTACCCTTTCAAGAGGTAAAGCTTGCTACGATTTGATTAATTTGATTAATGCAGTCATCAGTGAGTGGGATGGGATATGAATCAGTCTTGATCAGTGCATTGACCCTCTTCAAATCTATACAACAGCGCCAGCTTCCATCATGTTTATGCACAAGCACACAATGTGAATTCCATGACTGTCACTTGATCAATAATATCATTATCAAGCATATATTGAACTCCCTTTTGTAATGCTTCATGTTTTAAAGGATTCATACAAAATGGATGTTGTTTCACTGGCACTGCATCCCCTACACCCACATCATGACTAACTAAATCTGGACGATCAGGTACATCAGGAAACAAATGAGAAAACTCATGTATTTACTCTGATAACTGAGCTCTTTGCTCAGCTGGTAAATGGGACGATTTCCAAATTGGCTAACACCTCAGAATTCCTTTTATTTTATTTTTTTATTTAACCCTTATTTAACCAGGGAAGTCCCGTTGAGATTGAAATCTCTTTTTCAAGGGAGCCCTGGGGGTTGAGGTGGGGAGGGAGAGGAGGAATTGCACAGCCAATTAGATCAGGGGATGATTAGGTGGCAGGTTGAAAGAGCCAGGTTGGGACTTTAGCCATGACCCCGGGGAATTCCCTACTCTTATCGAAGAGTGTCATAGGGTCTTTAATAACCACAGTGAGTCAAGACCTCGGTGTAACGTCTCATCCGAAAGACGGCATCTCCTTCAGTACAGTGTCCCCATCACTGCACTGAGGCATTGGGGATTATTCCACCAGAGGGAAGAATGCAACCTACTGGCCACCAACACCTCTTCCAGCAGCAACTTGGTTTTCCTAGGTGGTCTCCCATCCAAGTACTGACCAAGCCCACACCTGCTTAGCTTCAGCCACGCGACTGGAACAGATCGAATAGTGGTATCGCTGCTGGATTAACTTAGATGAAGCATCAAGATCATTAAATTTTACTTGATCAACATAATCCTCTTCACATTCAGTAGATCAGACACTAAAATCCACATTAGAGGTGTAAGTGGCCTCACTTTGCATCAGCTCACTGGAAACTTCTTCATGTAGTTTAATCAAAATTACATGGCAAAACCTTTTTTGCTTTAACACCAGGAGTCTGCATGACATAATCCGTGCCACTAATCCTTTTCTCAATTTGGAAAGGACCTTGATATCTAGCTCTCAAAGGTTGGCCTGGAACTGGGAGCAAGACCGAGACTTTATATCCTTGTTGGAATTTTCTTTCTTTTAACCTCATAGGATGTCTTCATTTTGTCTTGAGAGCTCCTCAAATTTTGTCTGGCTGATTCACAGGCTTTTGACAGTCTATTTTGAAAGGTTAAAATATAATCCAACAAGTTGACTTTAAACTTTTCACTCATCCACTTCTTAAAATGTGGTCCACGCTCTTAAAGACCAAACACAAGTTCAAAGGGTCTAACCCTAGAGATTCCTGAACTGATTCCTTTACAGCAAACAGCAAGAAATGTATGCATTCATCCCACTCTTTTTCAGATTCAAATCAACAAACCTTGGACAAGTTCTTCGAAGTTTGGTGAAATCTTTCTAAGCTCCTTGAGACTCAGGTTGGTAAGCCCTGGATTTAATTTGCTAAATGCCTAGCTCATGCATAGCTTGTTTGAAAAAGCCTGACATAAAGTTAGACCCTTGATTGACTGAACTACCTTAGGCAAACCAACCAGAGCAAAAAATTTAATTAGTGCTTTCACAATAACTGGAGCTGTGATCTTTCGAAGAGGGATAGCTTCAGGAAATCTTGTTGATGCAGACATAATCATCGGGAGATACTGATTACCAGACTTTTTTTTTTTTTAATGGTCCAACACAATCAATGAAGACTCCGCTGGAAGGCTCTCCAAAAGAAGGAATGGGTTTTAATGGAGCTGGAGGGATCTCCAAATTTGGTTTTCCAACATGTTTGCATACATTACATGTTTTACACAATTCAGCTACATCAAGTCTCAGATTCAGGCAGAGGAAATATGTTTAAATCTTCTCCGCAGTCTTCTTTACTCCTAGGTGACCTGCCAACTGCATTTCATGAGCTAAAGAGAATATGTGAGCTCTAAATACCTTCAGTACCACAATCTGACAATAAACTCTCCATTCATAATTCGCTGGCACATCAGGTGGTCTCCATTTTCTGTTCAGAAGTCCATCCCTTTCATGGAAACACTCAGGAACCTTATCCATTCCCTCAAGAGAAACAGCCCTGATTCTGGGGTTAAAAAGTTCATAGTCCTCATTCCGTGCTTTAATGGGTTCCTTTATGAAAATAACCATACCAACAGAGGAATCAAGAGAATCTGTCCATTTAGAGAAAATCTCCCTTGACTAGATCAATGTCCTCAAAAGAATGACTCAGAAAGTTATCTGATTAATCATTGATGGAATCATTCTTATCAAAAGTCTCTTCTTTAGAGATCTCTTTATTTTCATCACAAATCTCTTCTTTGGAGATCCTCTTAGTCATGGCATGAGTCACAGCACAGGAAGGAAACAACCAAGAAAGTTGATCCCTAACTTCTCAGTCTCAGAAGTGGCTGGCTCATAACTAAAATGAGGATCAGCTCATAGCTTGGCCCTGACTAAATCATTTCCACAAAGAACTGAAAGGGAGTTAAGGACACCAACTGTAAATACTCCTGACACCAAATCCGACTTTAAATTGACAGAGTGGTGAAGGGCCATGGAAAAACCACATGACCTTTAACAAAACATCTCAGTTCACTGAAGATTCACTTCACTAAGGCAAAAAATCCTTTGACAATAAAGATTGAATAGCTCCAGTATCCCTCAAGGTAATAATGGGCTTTAGGTCAGCTTCATCGCCCTTAAGTGACACAAATCCTTTAGAAATGAAAGGTAGATATTCCTCTCTAATAGCAGACTTTGGCTACAGGTTATCATAAGAAAATCTCTCCTCAGATCCACCAAAATGGAACGGCTCAGGTGTGACGGACACAAAACCATTTGGGGAAGATCCAGACTAATTTTCATGTTTAAGTTCATTGCACTCAGAAATCAAATGTCCAGATTTCTTACAATAGTTACAAACAGGTCCTGATTTAAAATCACACTATAATTTTGAATCCGGCGATGAAGAATCCTTTGATTTGTTGGATGAAGAAACTGTATTAGAACTACCTCTGTAAGTAGTATTTGAAAATCTTGTGTTGGAACTAACTTGATAAACAGTGTTGAATTTACCCTGGCTTGACTTAAATTGATTCACCTTAAGCTGACAAGGAGAGTTGAGAGAACTCTTGTAAGTCAATGAATAATCATTGGCCAAAACAGCATATTTTAACTGTTCTACCTTCAGTTCATTGAAATAGTTCTTCAAATCTGTATCACACAGCTTGAAATCTTTTAGAAACATCAACTGCCTCAGTCTTTCATAATCACTGTCAACTCTTTTAGATGCACGCTGTCTATAGTTCCCTTCTCTCTGGCTAATTCCACAAGATTTTCACCATGTTTCTCCTGAGCTTTTCAAAATTTTTGCCTGTATGCTTCAGGGACCAGTTCATAAACTTTAAGAATATGATTTTTAACTGTCTTGTAATTTGAGCTGGTTTCAATAGACATGGCTGAATAAACTTCTTGAGCTTGACCTCTCAGAACAGTCTGAAGAAGCAAAGTCCAAGATTCCTCATACCATTTTATATTTTGAGCAACTTTCTAAAAGTGTAGAAAATATTTATCCACTTCTTTTTCATTAAACGGTGGAACTGATCGTGCATGTCTTGCAATATCGAAATACCATGAGTCAGATGAAGGGAGAGATGCAGGGCTCAATTCCATCCTCTTAAATTCAATTTCCTTTTGAATTTGTAATTCTTGTAACCTAAATTCCCTTTCCTCTCATTCTTTTTAAATGTGATGCTCCTTCTTTCTTTTTGCAGTTGCATTTGGTATTCTCTTTCTTCCCTTCCTTTTTGCATCTGAAGTTCAAATTCCAATTTTATAAGTTCAAATGTATCAGAAGGTTTTTCTTTTACAGTTGAAAGAGCAGAGCAATCAAGCACACCCCCATTGATATAACCATTTGCAACAATTTTCAAAATTTTAAATTTTCTCCTAGATGCCATAGCACTAAGTCATCCTGAGCCTCACAATGCGAAGATTTCAGGAAGCGTTCCTGATGTTGTGTTGCTATCCCAATGATCTCCTACTCGTACTGTACTTATAGTATTTTTAACCACTTAGGAAAAAATAGCCTGAAAGGTAAATGTGAGATGATGTACACTTAGCAAAGGATTATAAAATTTGCCTTCATGGTGGAGATGTATTTGGCTCTACGGTATGTCATTGTTGCTGCTAGCACTGTAGGGCCAGCCTATAACTCAGAGGCTAGGCATTTTGACTCAGAAGTTTTGCGGTTCAAGGTCTTATCAAGGTGCTGCATGATCTAAGCAGATGTTGCACTTTTGGGCATAAATACCATGTTAGCCTTTGCGAAGTCTAATGCAATGAAAGTGTAAACAAAAGTTCAATCACGAGACGTAGGAACGCCTAGGCAATTTCATTCACCCAATCGCAATCGTAGGTCTTTTATTTAAATACCCATATTGTGTTTCCGTTTGCTGTTTGCAGAGATTTTGCATCACCCACCACCTCCCCACCACCACCAACTTCCTGGCTCCCCCCTCTTCAGCATCAAACCCATTTCCCTGCTGACCAGATGACCCTTCCTTCCAAATGGGGGATGGCTTCACCACTGCCTGCTACATAAGCAGATCTGCATCCCACCTCGCTGAAGGATCCTCGAAGACGGAGTCATCGCCAAAGATAATATCAAATTCATTTCATTGTCAATAAATCTTTTCTCCTTTAATTCCGGAGTCTTCGTGATTGAACTGTAAGTTTCCTTTGATGTGATGTCAACATTCAAAGTGGCAACTGCAGGTTTTAATATCGTGCTATTTACATCTTTAATGGCTCTCTTTAGAATTAAAGGCATTATTATATGCAGTATCACATACATTGTACGGCACCCCATGCTTGTTCTTTCTGCAGTCCACCACTAAAGGGCAGTATGAGCATTTCAAGGCAACTGCCTGCTGCACTCTTTGCTGCGTGCATTTGGAATTGTTACGTGTCACTCTGCTGTCACATGGGTGTATACAACACTTGCAGTCAGTGCTGCCTGGTATTACTGCGTGGCATTATTCATATGACCCCCAAAACAGTATTATTGTGTGAAGCCACTATGTGCAGTGGTCATGCTAAACAATTTGTCATGTGATCCTCGCCACCCCACTGCAGCTGCACTTATAGTTTCCAGTGCTTTTATCATGTGAAACTGCTATATGTACATTAGTGGTGGCTCTGGGAGTGTGTGGGTTGTGGGGTCATATGATTAATTGACATAAAAAGCCTCACAATAGCCGACGTGCAAACTGAGACATGTATCTACGGAACCTGATAGTTTCCTCTTTTGGAACCTGATTGTTTCCTCTTTTCACAGAAGTAATACATTTTTGATGTGCAAGTCTTTATTTCATTTTTTGGGTCTTTAAATGTATCACTATAGATTGCTTAAAACCTGGATTCTGTTTCATTTCTTGATAAATTTTCCGCAAATTTAGAATTCAGGATCATGAAAAAAAAAAAAAAAAAAAAATCTGGTTCATAAAACAAAGAAGTCAATCCACAGTATCTATGAAGACTAGACTTTCCATTTCTTAGTCTCAACCATCGGCATTATATGAGGATAGACCACCTGGCAGCTTCTCAACAGTAAAGACAAACATCTCAATTACCCCTTCAAGACTGGCTGCACTGCTGATTATAAACCCTGCCCCCTCCATATTCCTGGATGGGACTTGGGCCAAATTAAAAATCCAAAGTTCATATAAAAGAATTTCTTTTTTCCCCAAAGATGGTTTCTGTTATTTCTGGTACCTCTTACCATTCTAATGTATGTTAAAGACCTTATTTTTTACTGATAAGTTTGTTTTTAATTATCTATTGGATAGTATGAAAGGGGTGGGGGGGTTGTTGTAAGTCATTATTGACAGCTGGTCTGAGCAAAGTAGTCATAAAGGCTCCCGTGGAGTGGACATCTTTTTTGGAATAGTGCATTGAGTCAGAAAGTTGTGGGGGGATTGAACTTAAGGTTACACATGTTTAAAGTGATTTTGAAAATCCAACAAAAATTGACAGTTAAATGTTTCCCATGCTATATATAACATTAATAATGGAAATGTTTTCAGTGAATCTACTGATGGAGAGCACGATCAGCTAGCTAGTTTGGTGAGAGGTCACTCTAATTAGCAATGAAAATCCGCGGTAGGATGTTCGCCGCTCCAAATGTAGTGTAATGTACTATTAGCACCAAAATTACTGGAAGGAAGTAAAATCTGTTGTCTTGATAGCTTGTTTAGCGAAATTCGCTAAAAGGTCACCCTAATTACCAACAAAAATCCATGGTAAAAATCTCTTTGATTTTAGCATAGTATAATGTACTGTTAGCAGTGCTAATATTCGGAAGTAAAATTGGTTCGCTGGCCAGTTAGCTGGTAAAGCAAGATTTGGAGAAAAGTCACCGTAGGTAGTTATAACTAGCATTAGTATACATGATGAAAGTGGTGGTTTGTTTACCCACAGACTGTATTTACCTTGTTTTGAAGGGTTGGTTTGGATTTTTTGAAGTAGGGCTGTATGAGGTACTTATCCACAGTCAGTGTATTATCTTAGAAGATAGCAGTCAGCGCACCCCCCATTAGAAGAGCCAGGCAGGAGCACACGGAAGTTGCAATGTACTGCTATAGATGGGGAAAGCAGCAATCATACCCACCTAAAAAAAAAGAGGCCTACCTAGAAAATCAATGTCTGTTTAAGTGTATGTTGTATTTATGATATTTTCACTGCTTTACCCTACCAATAGACAGCCCTTTCCTTTGGCACCACATTTATAAAACTGTGTCGGACCACTGAAGTTCTGAGTTACGATTAAGAAATTGAAGAGCCTAGTGCAAAAAGTGCTTATGACATTTTCACACACCGTGAGGTGTGGGTGCAAACGAGTGCTTGAATTAAACACATACTTGCAATATAAATCATAACCGGTTATTAAAAACTGATAATTGATTATCATCTTGTAGTCCTATATATTTTTTCTACATTTTATCCCACTGAGTTCTTGTGTTATGCAGGCCTATATGAGTCATTTAAAAAGCTATCATGGAATGTGCTTTATTAAGTTCAACCTCTTCAACCTCAGTTCCTGGCAATGCTGGCATTAGGAAATCTTCAGTTGAGTGACGTGAGATAGAAGCCTCTCACCTTTCATGCATGATGGATCACACCTGTCCCCGTTTCAAATTGCCTGATTAACAATTAAACAATTTATTTACTGAATTACCAAGACCAATTCATAAGAATATAATGATTATGAAATTATTAATTAGGAAATGACAAGGAGACCACCAATAAACTACATTGAAAACATACTTATAATACACACAATATTATGAGGATGAAAATGAAGCACACAATTAATTAATCCAAAGCTTACCCTGAATTCCATGTCCCATTTCAGGATTTTTTACATTTGAAATGGAAACATCTTCCTCCCGAATGTCATTAAACACTGGCGTAGAACAGTGTCACTTATAAGCCTAGCTAGTATGTACCATTTTATGGGCGACAAGACATCATGCCCCCAAAAAATTTAAAAACAACAACAAAAAAATTCTCTGATAAAATCCTCAATTTGAATTAAGTGACTCATTGCATTAAATGAGTTACTTCTTTTAATAAAATCAACTGTATGTATGTTTTGTCAGCGTAAATACATACAGGCAGCAGGCCAACGGGAGAGCAATTATTGACCTCGGCAAAACATTTGGCTTTGAAGCGTAATCAGCAGTAAAAACGGATTGAAGCAAAATATTTCCTTAAATAAAAACGCGGATTTTGGAAATGATTACATGCATATTTTCCAATAAATTTTTACGTTTGGAATTTGAACTTTAGGCTACAGCGCTCTTATTGGAAATGCTTGGATCACGACAGCTGGAAACAACCCAACGCAGCCACCACTGGAATCTGATTGAATCGGGGAATTCAATAAGGGCCCAACTCAGAGGTGGAAATTCCAGGTTCAGAAAGTAAAAATCCTGGAAAAAAACCTGGATTTACTTCTGACTGGAGATAGAGCCAATATGAGTGATCAGATCATTCTGTGGGAGAGAGAAAAACTTGGCAGGATTTTTACTTTCTGACCCCTGGATTTTACACCTCTGGCCCGACTCCATGTTAAAAATGTGTGGAGTTGGGCCCTTATTGAATTTACCATTCAATTCTACAAAAGTGTAATACTAATAATCAGAGTTGGGACCAAGTCATCATGTCCAAGTCAAATCAAGTCACTGGTCATTAGCTCAAACTCAAAGCAGACGAGGGAGAGCAATGAGGAGTGAAAGGGGCCAGAGGAACAAATTAGACAATGAGCTTACTAATTAACAGGCAGAGTGGGGAAAGCTGAGAGAGTTAAAAGCTTAGATACATTAAGGATCAGAAAGGGGTCAGTGTCAACATGAAATGCAGCTCATGGCTCTCTCAGCTTTGCCCACTCTGCTTGAGAAAAAAAAAAACTCCAAAGTGAGCATGTGAGTACTCTTTCATGCAATGGGACAAGTATTCGGTTAGAGAAAATGTTGAATTTCTGCACCCCTACCATGAGGTAAGCATAGGAAAACATCTTTTAAAGTTACCCAAGTCAATTTTCTAAAAATGGACATTTTGTGCCTTGAGTACTTCTAGCTCTGGAGTCTTCAATTTGCAGATTTTATGGCTCTGTTATATATTTGCACCCTTTTTTCTGAAAATAGACATTTTTTGACTTGCAGCTCCAGGGTCCTCCATTGCATCGTTAGTGCCAAAGGCAAGGGCTGTCTAACGTCCAGCTAAAGCGGTGAAAATGTTCTAAATATAGCGCACTCTTAAACTGATATTGGGTTTTTAGGTGGCTAAAATAAGTTGTGCGGCTGTGGGTGTATGATTCGCCATATTCTGTTGGTAATACAGTATAAATAGCTACCTGAGGCGACCTTACTTTAAAAACTAAGAGTTAACCCTTGAAAAAATCCTTCAGTTGTAGTCAAACCTGACTCTGATATAGACTGTATGGTCTCTGCGTTTAATCAGCAGCAAAGAACAGTCATACTAAAGCAGCCAGGCAACAGCGAATGTGCAGGAGGGTATGCGGCGGGTGTGTGAACGAGACCTTAGTACTACGGCTCAACCCCTTGATCACTCTGCACAGACTCTGGCTCCAAATGACCAGTGCAAGATGCAAGATGGCAGTGCTTGAATCCAGGATAATTTGGCACCATTTCTAATGAATAGGAGGAGGTGGAGACGCATCCATCTTTATATACAATTAATGGTCTCGATTGTGGGACTATAGAAGCACATAGCTCACAAAGCATTTTCAGAAATTTGTTTCTTTTCTCAAGGGATACTGTTTTCATCATAAGATTTGCAGTTTTGATAGCAATAATGCGGGGAACCTTTGGAAAATGATAGAGAAAATGGGGAATGCAATTTAATTTTTGATTCCATTTCTATCTTCTTTATGATACAAATAATGTGTTTGCTCATTGAAAAGTCGAAAGCATTGCCAAGAATCCATTTTAATTTTTATATTGTTTGCTTTAGGCTTCCATATGAGACCGTTACCTGCCAATCAATTAGTTTCCACTCACAACTGTAAAAAAGACAGCACAGGCGCAAATAACAATGAGGCAAATGAACACTGTTCAGTTCAGCCAAATTAAACTGCCACCCACAATCTCATCTGTCAAGAACAGAAACAAGCAATGGCACTATGCGGTTTTATATGTGCTAAAATGGTGAAGAGCGAAAGAAAATATGTGACAGAAAGCACAAAGAAACGTGCAGCTAATGGAACCGGGGCTCCACTTAGAAACAAAGCTGTTTTTTACACCTTTAGACCATGCCAGAGAACTCCTCCAAAGAAGGTTGCAAGAAACAACCAACAGGCTGACGTCAATTCAGCAGGTGCCTGCAACAGTTACTGGCCAGGCACTGATGTACTGTCTCAGGGGCAGTAACTTCACCTTTTAATGCAGGGTTACTGTCAAGTTGTTCTCATAAACTTAACCTGAGGATCAATCAAACAATCAATTCACTGAATAATTAAGGCTCATATGTGGAGCCTCAAAATATTAAGAAATGATGTTGGCACAGTAAAAGATTGGCTGCAATAGAGTGAATAATTAACCAGGAAAAAAATATTTAAATTTTCTTTGAATTCCATCTCATGCTATAGTTTTTTTTTTTCAGATTGCAAATGATGAATTTAAAATTATTTAACTTTAAGTCTCACAAAGCATAAATTTAAAGTGGAAAACATTGTCTTACATTAACGAACTAGTATTGAATGCAACTCTTAATAGATTTTCCCATTGGTGTGAATGGCTTCATGTAAGCATATTTCACAATTTTGTGATGCAAAAAAATAGAGTATAAATTCACCAGTCATTCCACAGATTACACTCAGTTATTTTTGACTGCTAATCAGGCAAGTTATGGGAATCAACTTAGGTTATATGGCGAGGAGTGCACCTACCCCCTTCATTCTGATGTTGCATCTGTGCTGGATTAATAAAGAATCAAGGACTGACTATTTGCAAATTGGTCAGTTGAAGGTACTTGTAATTTCATTTTGAATGCAATTATGGCCAGGAATTTTACAGAGAGAATTTGCATGTGAGAAGGGGAAGGAGAGGAGATTGGACTCTCCTGCTGTTAATCTCATTAACTGCGATGATGACGACTTGTACTGTCAAAATAATGGGAGAGAGGCACAGTATTTCTAGTGTTGTTCCATCAAGCCTGATTTTGCCCTTATTGTAATACAAGTAGCATGGCAGTAGCAAATGGCAATTTTTTTGTAGTCGAGTATCTTGTGTGCACCCAGCACAATTTACTGCAAGAAATTTGATAAATTTCATTATTGTTATTATTATTATTAAAGCATCATGATTTAGATATTTAACCGAGTAAAAGTGACTGAGAATGAATTCGTATTCACAGCACTGATCAGGCAAAAGTAGTTTTGTTACACAGCAGCTCACACACACTCATTGTAACAATAATTGTACACTTTCAAAGATAAAAGCAAAAATAATGCAAAAAAGGGAAAAAATATGAAAAGCTTGACTTTTCCCTGACAGGAGCTGTTCAGTAGACTGTCCGTGGGTGTGTGTGACTGCTTACGTGTCGTCGCAGACTCTTTATTTCTTAAGAGTAAGGGTAGGGGATGGAGGATATTGCGCAACTGTCTGTTGTGAAGCATTCTCACACGGCGTGTAAAACTGGAAAGAACCCACGATGCTGTCGCTTGCCCAACTATCACATAATGTTCTCGTAATATGAACAGAAATTTCTGTCTTTGAAATTATCCTGGGATGGCAGGGTACACAAACACATGCCATATACATATGCATTTTTGAAGCAAGCACTGCTCACCCCCACAGGCTAAAGTCCAGGGCATTTCAAAATGAATGGAGCAAAAGACAAAACCACATTTCAGCAAGGAAGTAACAAGACAAAAATGTACAATTGAAAGGACCCAAAAACACAAGACAAACACATGCTGTCTGTGGTTTGAGGGGAATTTTAAGAATTATGAATTTTTTGTCCTTCATGACAGACTTGCTGCTTTTAGATGTGCTCTGTGGTTTTAGATCTAGCCAACCTTAACCCCTTTGCGTAGAATACAAATATTGCCAATTTTTTCCTGTTATGCATGAGCCTTTTTAGGCTTTATAACTGAGTATTTGCATCACAGAGAGTCTGGAAAATTATTCCATTGAAGCAGGACATTTGGAAATTCAATTACATAATTATTTAGGAATTAAATTTCGGAATTTACGGACTCCAGCGTATATCTGCGCAAAGGGGTTAAAAAACTTCTAAACTTCCTATTATTTTGTTGTCATCACTGACATGAGTGATTAGCCAACAAGCCACTATTACTGCTCTAGTACCCTGCCTATTAAATCTTACTGTCGAGGCTGAGTGATGCATTGCGACGTATTTGGTTGCCAGATGACCACGAGCAAGAGCCAGTAAAAGAAAGTCAAACCAGGGCATCATTTTAGATTACATTACAGTTTTTTACCTCACACTTGTATCAGAAATCAGTCACAGGTGATTAGGTGTAGCAAAACTCCCCGGAGCTATTAGAGGTTTGGCATCACCTGGGTTGGTCATCTTGCTTTTGAAATCGTGCCATGACAGCATGTTCTCGTAAGATAAAATTTTAAACTGGAAAATTTCCACTGCAAAATTTTAAAGTGTCACGAGATATTGTGTGGATGTAAAGGAGCCCTGCAAGGTGGCCAGGCTCCAGATTCATTGATGGCTCCATTATGACCTCAGGCAGTGGTATGGGATCTAATCAAAGCTGATCAGGACAAGGAGAGAACAGACTAGTTTAATCATAGAAGTTAGACTGTCTGTGCTGTGGTATCAAAGAGGTTTGCATGCATGTTTGTGTCTGTACGATAGATGTCTGTAAATTTCTGTGTACGGCTGTGTTGGCTGTGGATGACATCCAGCAGCCACCTGCCCTTGTATGTGTGTTGTGTGTGTGTGTGTGTGTGTGTGTGTGGAAGTAATTACAGTTTATTAGGACAAGCAGTGATGCCTGGAGTTGGATCATTGAGATTCACAGAGACAAACCTGTGTGTGCGTCTGTCTGCTGTGGTGATGTCATAAACTGAGATGCTGACCTCCAGAGCTCAGTTTAACATGGGGGTGAGTGTGTGTGGAGTTGTAAGAGCAGGTGTGTGTGTGTGTCTGTGTTTGAGTCTGTTTCTTTGTGCTGTGGTATCATAGAACTTCATATTTTATGAAAAGTACAACAGCTGAAAAACTGTGTGATGTCACCAACTGACAAGCTTCAGAGCTCAGTTTAACATGGAGTTAAAAACTCCCCAAAAAACAACCATAAAAATTAAACTGCAATTACATAAAGACTGTTATAGCTACTAAAAAATGGACTTAAAAAATTCACAAGTCTTCAACTGTTTTTCTATGTTGAAGTATGGCGATAAAATGCGACTCCAAAGAGGGCTGAGTCTGATTACTTTTTTGACACTTCTTCATTCATGTTAAAAGTATTTATTTATTTATTTTTTATCGCAGAGAAACTGAGACTTCATCACCAAAAGTCATATCACAGTGATCTCGATTATGCCGCACGTTTTGATATTTATTGTGCCAGGGTTTTCTCAATGTTGCAGGACTAGTTACGAACCAAAATTCGATACGGAAAAGGAAAAATAAAAATGAAAAATTAAGAATAATAAACGCAACAAATAACAATAGTGCTTCTCAAGCTATGCACTGCATGGTTGTAGAGATGAGTGCTTCTGTGCGAGAGTCCATAGAATTAAAAACATGGAGGCAAAAAACTACAAAAACAACATTACAGCTGCCGCACAGCAGGTTTTATTAATTTCACAATCATTAATGCAAATCCCATATATAGACTGGAAAAAAAAAAAAAAACACAGAACCGCTGCAAGAAAATCAGATACCTTCCTCTTTGAGGACTTTGAATCAAATCATACAATATTTGCCATTATCAATGTAATTCAAACACAGCGAACATTGTTGAGCACTTTTGTTATTGCGCATCCAACTTCTTGCCGCGGCGACAAAATAAGGAGATACAAGGTCATCTCGGAGGGGGGTGGACCCTCTAAAAAACTAAACCTCCCCGTTCCGGATACGTATTTCTCGAGCCATCCGGCATGTGTCAAAGAATCCACAGCAGAAGCTCATCACTGCGTCATTACATATTGTGCCCTGAAAGGAGAGTGAGTTTAATGAAAAATGACTTAATCAATGGATGCAGTCAGATAACAAACTATTAGTCATACCAAGATGCACTGCCAGTCAAAAGTTTTAGCGCATCCACAATTTTTAATAAACACCATTTATTAGAATCTTAGATTAATTAAAAAAGCCTCAATTTGCCATAACAACGGATGCATTTTTTTTTTTTTTTTTTAACAAGGACAGTAATGTAGTTAACACCCGACATGGGTGTGGAAGTTCCTGCAGACCTATTGCACTTCTGGGTTGCTTCTCCTGCCTCCATCTTGGATCTGTGCTAACTTAGCTAGATTTTACTTCCAATATTAAAAAAAACAAAACAAATTGGCTTTTTTACCTCCAAAATGTAGGCATGAATTATGAGAAATAAAAGATCCATTTCAACTCCTTATTACTCACTTCTTGAAGGAAAAGACAACAAATGTTGTCACCATTCAGGTTCCTTGCGACAATGAGTGCAATGGCTGCTGCATATTTAGCTACATGGTGTATTACAGAGTGCTCAATAGCCTTAATAGAATATCTGCTTCCTGCATGAGAGAGCAGTTGGGCACAATCAACATCCTACATGCTGTAAATTGCCAAGATGGCAAAGCATGCAAACTTGCTTGCTATGGCTTTCATTATCCTCTTAACTCAGTGGAGAAACATGCCTGAAATTAATAGTAGGTCAGTTTTGAAACCCCAAGTCATACTCTTTTCGACAGTTTGGTTACAACAGTTGTTTCTTTTCCTTTAGCTTGTACCTCTATTTGAGGTTAGTTACATGAGTTAAAACAAAAACCAAAACATGACTTTAGTGTACTAAAACTTTTGACTGGTAATGCAAGGACAAGGGAGAACATTGAGAACAGGCTAGTTTCGGGATTTGACATGATTAAGTGGAAGGATTTTAATTCTATCAGTAGAGGAATTTAACATTAAACAAGATACCCACATTTACTAACAGAATTTAAATGACAAGAATTAAATAATTCAGTTCAAAAACCTGATTTTATAGCCAACTAAACCAAAACACATGATTAAGATCCTAAATAATCATTGCATGAACTACACATTTGTGCAATTGGCTTGACATTACTTCGATTTGGCAATAATACATTTTTGTCCCCATAGTTTCATTACAACAGACAGTTATTGCAAGCGAAGGAAAGAAGGAACTAATTCTGGTAATGTTCTGGTTGTTTCCACCTCTCTCGATAGCTCATAATATAGTTAAGCTCCACCACATTTAGGGCCTTTTGACTGTTGATGTTAACAAACTATTTGGCATATCCAGGTGTGTAAGTAGACCCGATTCTCCAATGTGCATCTGAGTGGCAGGGCCACTGTCTTTAAGCCTTCTCCTTTTATCTTGGACAGATATAACACCAGGAATCTCAGGCCAGTAAGTGCCATTGCGCAAAATAAAAATTCTTTATCGAGTGCAAAAAAAAAAAAAAGCAACACCACCAGAACAACTGACTCCATGATGCACATTTATTTGAGTATTCCTTGATGAAAACAGTGCAAGGCACTTAAGACCACCTAGCCTTGCCATTATATCAAGCAGATTGGAATGATCACAAAGGTGAATACCTAATATGAAGCCTGCAGGTCACAGTGACCTGATTTGAACAAAACATATCTTTTTTTGCATAAATACCACCTATAAACAATCATGTCAATGCTCTGAAATTTTTTTTTTTTTTTTTTTTTTTTTTTTTGAGCAAGAGTGAAAAAGTATTTAAGATCATTAATGTGGAATACCACCAAAGGATGCACAAGTCCATCCAACGTACTTAATATGCGGCTAATTTTGCATTGCTGCTATAATTAATTGTTGAGAAACAGCCTGCACAAAATTTTAAAGGTCAGGGTCACTGCACATAGGTCATAGGTCAAATTCTGATAAAAGTAGGTCGCTGAACAACTAAAGCCCACGGTCCTTACATGTGATAAGTAGCTAATAATATTCATAGCTACTGAGTACTGGCCTGCACAAAATGTGAGATGGACAGACGGACACACAGACAGACGTACAGACGCCATAATGATGGGAAAACCCCATCGGCCATAATGGCTACAGGGTAAAAACCCAAATTAATAAGCAGTATGCATACATATGTTTATTTTTCCATTCTGTCCAGCCCTATTCATGAAGGTCTACCATCCTGCTAGTTTTCTCTCCAAACCCGACTTGGCACACCTGACTCTACTAATTAGCAGTTCAATGCAAGTCTCAAGCTGTTGCATGAGGTGTGCACAGTTAGGGTCAGAGTGAAAACCTCTCAGTGACTTTTTGTCTCTAAAGCTTCGACCACACGGGGACAGAGATTTTCAAAAACGGTCTTTTTTGTAGTTTCTGAAAAATCTCCTGTCCACAAGGCATCGTTTCCAAAAATATCTGCGTGTGCAGTAAATATTCCAGGCCTGTGTGTGGCGCTGTATGGCGCTGTAGCGGTATTTTACTGAAATAGACCAAAAATGGAGAAGAAGACGCATGCTCCCACCTTCTACTCCGTTCTTGGTCTATTTCTGTAGAAACACTACAGCGCCATACAACGCCACACAGAGGCCACGTCATCGTTTAAAAGAAAAAAAAACCATTTTGGTGGTTCACACGAAAACGCTGGGGTGGCGTTTTCAGATTTCTCACTCTGGAACCCGTTTTCAAAAAAATACCGTTTTCGGGCTCCGTTTTCGCCGTTTCTGTGTGGACGCAAGGCCGAAAGATAAAATATTTATGCTTTTTCAAAAAAAATCATTCTCGTGTGGACGGGCCCAAAGTTGGGCAGGATCTGACATTGATGGAATGAAGCGGACGTACCTGGATGCCATAGGTCAGGCGCATGTGCGTCCGCATAGCGGTAAGGCCTCCAGGAATGCAGGCCAGGCACACATTCTCTCCGTACTTATTCGCCGTGTAGCACCCCAGCGCTATAGGGCAGCAGAAGCCGAGGGCACCTATTCACACAAACCAAGCAGGCAAAAAAATAAAAGACTTAGTCACTTCACATTCAATCTATTAAATGTAAGTTTATGAATTTGAGGTAGCAGGGCTGCATGCTTATTTTTCCTAACCTAGTTGCGGTACTGCTTCTGCTCTGAGCCACACTTCAGCCAATCAGATTGTACCTAACTGGAATTGTAAGCCAATCCGATTATACATAACTGGGATTTTTCCCTAACTCCGTTATGAAAAACAATCTGGCCACAGGGCCACTTAGTGGTAGATCACTTGACTGGCAACGGTAGCATTGCTGGTTTGAGCCCCCAGCGGCGCACAGGTTTCTGATTCATATTTATTTCTGATATCATCTGGTGAAATTGGTGTTTGGAAGAACTGATTTTGGGCCTTTGAGCAAGAGACTTAACCCCATGATCACTACAGGGGTGTTTTCAACATTTCTTCTAATCATTCTTGACTGTTCTATCAAACATTTCTACTGCGGAATCCTTGCAAAAAAGAAACTTGTTTTGAACAGAACTTCTGTGGTTAAATTAAGGCTATAAAAACTGAGCCCATGAAACATAAGGTTGATATACATTTTCTGTGATTTTCCCGATTTAGAAATGTATTCTGATGCCCATTAAAGTATGTACGAATACTCTGTCACAGTTGCTGGTGCACCGTTTAGGCGGAGTCAATGAAACCTGGAAGTCGATTATGTACGCAACCTGCATTCAATTTATCCTGCGTTCAACTACACAAGCCCACTTCCTTAACCTTGATTCCTTGATTTTGTTGCCCTTGTTTTGTTGCCCTTTACTTGATTTTGTTGCCCTTGATTATTGTTGCCCTTTACTTGATTTTGTTGCCCTTTGCTGGTCGTTTAGCAGTATATTTGTTGTCTGCCCATTGGTTTGGACCTGTAACAACTGAACGTGTTCTCTGTCACTTTTACTGTTAGCACTTGTACTTGTCACCTAGGAGCTCTGCACTTTTGTGCCGATCTATTGCATTTTCGTACGTCACTCTGGACAAAAGCGTCTGCTAAGAACCTGTAATGTAACCATTATACTAAACTGTAAACATGAGTAGCATAATGTAATCTAAAGATAATGCAAGCATTACAGACATCTCACAATGAAAGAACAACTCAGAAATATCTAGTGCTTTACATGGTGTGTGTGTGTGTGTGTGTGTGTGTGTTTGTTTGGAAAATGAAAGCAGAATATGTGGTTGGAAGAAATGCATGCTGCTGTCTAGCCCAGCTTCCTGCCAAAATGCTTCATGGCTGACAGTGCTGGGAAACTGGTGAAAAGGGCAGATCTGAGCAGTAGATACTGAAAATGACGTCAGAAAAATGAGGCTTCATTAAGCCTGAAATAGGTCAGCAGAGTGTTCTTTATACTACACCCCACTACAGGGTCGAGGAAAGGCCTCCCTCCCTCCATTTTGGGCTGTATCGGTATCAGTGAATTCCCTGCTAACTACTTTAAAAGTGTTTTTGATGCGAAGGTTGTAAAGCATGCAAAATGCTCTCTGTTGTAGAATCCAAAGATTAAAATCTCCACATTATTTAGGGTTTCTCTCAGTATTACTGGGAGCATATGTTTTCAGGAAATAAACCAAAATTTGGATCTCATAATTATTATGACACACTCCTTCACTTTAAAAACAAAGCGAGGCTGAAATGTTCCATCAGTCACGACAAGCGAGAGAAAACTGGACATCATAAGACGCTCCCAAATGAAGGTTGAAAAACAGTGTGGAGAATGCTTTTCGCCATACTGTATATACTCAATGATACGCACTTAAAAGATCACTGTGTGCCAATACAAAATGCATAGGGGACTGATTCTGACTGAGGTCAAACACATTGCGTACTTACAGATGGGTAAGTCGTTACAGCAGGAACAAAGCCCTGTGCTCCATTCGCCAGTCTGCACGTTTGTTCCATAAGGCCCCGCCCCCGGCTGCTGGCTGATCACTGGGTTTGACATGTCAATCAACCTGAACTGTCTGTCAATCGAGCCACCTGAGGATTGCACATAATAGATCAGTTATCCCATGTTCCCCCAATCACAGAAATAAAAAATGATAGATACAGAAGGTGTTCATTTTTCTGTTTGTTCCTTTATATTTTATATGGGTAGTTTTTTTGATGTAGAATTTGTGTGCTTTCAGAATCAAGTCTGAGCAATGAAATGCAGTCTCCACTTAACAGGTTAAATGATTAAGAGACTGCACTATCCTGTTCCATTGGGTTTAGCAAAATTGTTCTGCTCTGCTGCTAAATTCGAGAAAATAGAGTTCAGAATTGAACAAGGAAGCAGAAGAAAGAACTCAGACTTGCATCACCAAAGCCGTTAAGATTAATTGTGAGTGAGGACACCGCAGCTTGAGCGAGTGACTTGGCCTAAATGTCTTCAGAGAATATCCGTTGTGTAAATGGACTTTGAATAAAGACTAAACAGTACATATTTGATGAAACAGACTCTGCAAAATTACATAAATGCACTGTATTAACAAGCATAATTATTTTTATGGAACTGAAATGAGAGTTGGTACACAACATTTCAGTTGTGTTACAGTGCAACAGATGCCACAGCTTTACTTATTCTTGTCACAAACAGACACTTAGCCCCTATAGTTTTAGAGCAAGATCATTCTCAAACACAGTTTATGTACTCTTTAAGACTGAGAATTTGTGACTGAATTTGAACTCAAACAACGACAAGTTAATACAAAAAATCCACATTACCAGCAGATTTGGCTCACTGAGGAATTATTTCAGATTAACCCAAATTAGAATACTTTTTTTAGTCTTCAGTCTAAGAAAAATTACATCAACCATAGAGGCCATGATGTTTTGAGCAGTAAGGTGAAATATTGCAAAAGCATCATAAAGGCATGAAAGTATGAATGCCTTTACCAATCATGCATGCTTCTTGAGAGCATTTTTGTTTACCTTGCATTGGAAGCCATTTAAATTTCAATTTCTGCAAGCATTTGCAAGTGCTCAGGATGTTAAAATGTTCTGCAGCAGCTTTCATTAGATCACACCTTCTTTCTGCGCAACAAAGCTAATAAAATTGTGGTTTTGCAGCAGAGTGTTGCTGAAGCTGTGAGCCTCAAGGTCAGGAAATGGGGACACATCACAGCCGCAATGTTCAGCACCTCTCTTCGCCCTCTCAACAGCGGTATTACGGGAAAATACATCTCCAACTTTTCTTCTACATCAGAAGTCATGAACTGCACACAGTACCCACAGCTTTTTAAGAGACCTTCTGTGTGAGAACTCTTAAAACCTGCAGACCAATCAAAGCCTACTTTATAAGTACACAAGTGTTGAGACTGTGCCCAATATCTGGATGTTTCACAGATGTGCAATTCCTGCTTACCATAAACCAGTGTAAAAAAACACCATAAAACTCTTCGACAAATTCTCTTTTGAAGAATAGCTCAATTTTTGTGATATGGAGCCATATTCGGACTTAATGCGTCAGGTTTTAAATGGCACCACTGCAAGAAATGTTAAGAACACTTACCCCTCTCGCAATCAAAATCGTACTGTTTGAGTATTTATCGCACTGCAAACAACCCTCTTCATTAAAATGCAGATATAGATGCAATCTGCTTAACTCTCAACCTAAAAACTGAAAAATAAAAAGAGTCGAGAAGTTGAGAGGAGTGATGTTTCACTTACCAACCACATCTGTTGTTCTGACCTTTTTTCGATCCGAATCGTTCTATTGTCAGGAAGTTGTGTAACATCAGCACACGTCTCTCTCTCTCTCTCTCTCTCTCTATGCTCTCTCTCTCACGTCACATACATGGGTCATTCTTCAAAATTGAGTTAGAACATTTCCAGTGCTGCTATCTTTTGAAAAATCCAACATTTTAATGTTTTCCTCACTTTCTGTCTCTCCTAAATGGTACACACACACTTCGCACACACATTTTATGATGCATAGATCAAAATGCACCTAAATGCAAAAAAAATATTTGGATTTGTTATTCAGACATGGACCCAGACAGTTCCACCCTTTTAGGGATCCATAATGCACAGGTATTAAAAGTGCCAAATAATGTAAATATTCAACAATGTTTAGACCAATCAAAACATTTGTTTTATGTTTCCATTGATATCTATCCTGTTAATCAGAACAAGGCTTTTACGTAGAATAATGGCCAAAAAAAAAAAAAAGTCAGAACCTGGATTTAACCAAGTTTAATATAACAAATAATTGATAATGACTGCAAAATTAAAATATTTCTGCTGCAACAAGTCCCTTTCAACTCTGCAGTTTAACATTAACATTTGCATAACATTTACCATATTGTTAGACATAGCCTGTGGTCAAAAAAGATGACTACCAGGTTTCAGAAAGGACCTTTACAGGGTTACATCATGCCAGAAAACAAATAAGTGAGTTTCAAACTACTAAAATTGATTAAGAACTGTCCCATGCATTATTAATACCTGGAATTATAAAATGAACCATCATCATTCAGGAAGAAATTAACGGAGAAAAACATTGAATGATTAATTACAGATACTTAAACATTTGGTGAAATCAAATACTAAAAAATTCAGCAGTAGAACACACAGCTATGTTTACTAAAATTTAAAAGTAAAATTTTAACTTTATTTCGCATGCACAATGCGAAGAGAACTTGGATTGGGACTAAACAGCTGCGTAGCCTTAAGAAAACCACTTTTCAGTGAGGCTAATCGGGGAGAGAAGCTTAGATTTGCATGGAGTATAAAGATTGGACTCTGGAGCAACGTAAGTTCATGCATGATGAGACCAGATTTACCTGTTCATTGATGGGCACATCAGGTGTGAAGAGAGGCAGATGAAGAGGTGCATCCATCATGCCTAGTGCCTACTGCACAAGTGTGTTCTTCCCTTTGGTCAGGTCTCGCTTCAGTAATGATATGTGCCCAAAAAATGAGGTAAACTGACTACCTAAATATATACTGAATGACCAGGTTTTTCCATCAATGGATTTTTTTTTTCATCCCTGATGGCACGGGAATATTTTAAGATACCAATGCCAACATTCATCAAAATATAGAAAGAGTGGTGCAGGGGCATGAGATCTCTTTTATCGTGACATGGATTGGCCACCACAGAGTCCAGACCTTAACCCCATTGAGAATCCCTAAATGAGCTGGAAAAAGACTTCATAGGGTGGTTTGACTTTCCCTCATTTTGTGAAGATTTTGGCAAAAAAATTAATGCAACTTCCATGTTGTGACATTGCATAAGCCTAACAGAAACAAAAGCCACGGTGAATGGAAAATTTCAATCAAATTAGCCAAAGCTCAGTCCAACAAAATATTTTTGTTAGTGTAGTTTTTTTGGAAATCAACAGATGATATTTGCATAAATATTGAAATATGTTTTTTTATTTTTAAAAATCTCTGCCAACTTTTTTCAAATAGCATTGTAGGCTAACAGGGTCAAATTTAAGGGTAGGACATACAGGTTAACATCATAAAACATGCAAAAAAAGGAAACAGAAATTGTCAAAGTCAAAATAACTTTGCTCCTTTTAAATTTTCCTCTTTACCTTTGATTTCAGAGCCAAAACCCCTAGAATGGTTAGACAAGTTGTTTTTGTTCAATAGCATTAAAATCATGTAAACATAAAATAATTTTTGAGCACCGATTTTGGGGACAATAGAAGATTTTTTTTAAAATAATAATAATGACCATTTCCATTCAAAGAGATTTTTAATATTTGTCAATTTTAACATGACTAGATGCAATAATAAAAAACAAATTTCCATTAATTAATAAATATTTTACAATTTTTGTCACTGAAACTGAGGGGAAGGATGCTTTATAAACATCAAACTGAAAAGAACTGCATGTGTCAAAACAAAAGGCAATAAAAAATGTAAAAAAATAAATATTTACAAACATAATTTTGTGTTAATTTTATAAAGAGCCTCAATGTAAAATAAAAGCCTTTTGTATTAAACATGTTGTTTATTTTAATTAAAATATTAAGAGTTTTTTCTTGGGGACGGAAAAGTCACCAATAGCCAGGAATGACCCATATGCGCAAAAAAGTACACGTACACACACATACAGAGGTTTAACAAAATTCTGAGTTAGAACATTTGCCAGTGCTGGATTCAGTATCTCATGAAAAGTCCAACATTTTAATCTCAATCCCTCCATTTCTGTCTCTCCTACACACACACACACACACACACGCACACACATGCGATGATGCACTCAATCAAAAACACACAATTAAGTCCAAATATGTGGACAAACGGGACAATTTTACAGCACTGCTATTCCCATCCATTATGGATAGAATTCCGTCATCCATTTTCTTTACCGCTTCCTCCTCACTAGGGTCGTGGGGGAGCTGGAGCCTATCCTAGCTTGGCAAAAAGCAGGACACTAACCTGGACAGCTCACCAATCCATCGCAGGCTGCACACACCATTCACTCACACCCTCACTCCTTTGGGCAATTTAGGGCCTCCAGTTAGCCTGACATGCATGTCTTTGGACTGTGGAAGGAAACTGGAGTGCCTAAATAGAGGTCAGTCAGACAATTTAGTCATGTCATCTCACATGCTGCATTGGACAACAGAAAAGTGTTTAGTTTATGATAATCGTAGTAATCCGGTGACAGTCAGAGCAGAGCGACCCCAACTTCAGCCTGGAGCTAAAGCACTTCAGCAGCTGCTTAAAATCCAGTTATGCCCAATCCCACACCTCAGTTCCTAATGCTAACTTTGGGGACATGCATGCAGGAAGGTGCAGCACCTGCTTACAATAAAAATGTGTTTATGTTCGTCCTCACAGAAAATAAACCTAGTCCATAGAGATTCAGGTTATAATACTTATGTTTGATAATTTTTCTTCAAAAATCTGAAAGAGGTCATTCTGGGTGATCTGCCCAGAAAAAAAAACGGGTTAGCCACTTCGAGCATGGATCTGTAAAACATAACCCAGCAAGCTTTGCGATAACTCCATAGCTCCAAAGTGACCCGCATCTGGCAGGTCCGACCAGCATTTGAATAGCAAAACCCGCAGACCCGCAAGCAAATGAAAAAACCCACAATTTGTGCATTGTGGGATTTACGCGTTATTTCTCCACCCACGCATAATGATGTTATGAATTAAATGCAAATTCCACCACCCGGTCAATAAAATGATAAGGAAATCAATCGTTTTCTACCTCCACCCCCACCCCCCTAAAAAAAAAATGAAACGGAATCTTCCCCTGCACAATAAAATGAAATGCTGTCGTTATGGACCAATTTCGGTCCTTCATACTTGGGAGGTATGTATCTCTATATACTGATGGCAGCCCTAACAAAAAACATACCATTGACATACTGGCAGATCTCAGCCGCTGGGAAGCGGCATGTCATTTGCATTGTCACTGGTCAACAATCAGTCAGCTGTCTGTCCGAGAATGGAAAACAGGCCCTGTGGCTGATCGACCCCGCTTATGGCAGCCATGAATGACTACTGTAGCTCAAGAGCGCCCCATGTGGTTACAGCATGCAAGTGACAGATTCCGGACAGCAACCCAAACTGGTAGTGAGATGAGGGGTCTGAGACATCTGAGATCATGCATTTATTTTTTGTTGTTGCTGGCTTTATGTAGGCTATTGAACACACCCTGAAGAACAAGTCAGGAATCACTGTACAAATCAAAAACAATTCAATGTTTGTTATTTCTGAAGTGCTTGCCATGTCCATGTGGCGCATATCGGGATTACAATACCACACGATTTTCTTGATTTATACTCCTATCTTACTGGAATTGCAATGAAAATTGATCGATTCTTCAATTTGCAACAAATACAGAACATACCTCACCAGTGCATTTTTAATGGCTAATGTGTGTGTGTATGTGTGTATGTGCATACACACACACACACACATACACACACACACACACATACACACACAATCCTACCATCAGCGCAAATATTTTTACCTCCTAACCAATTTCCTCCCTGCTACCACCCCCGTATTTTGCTGACTGAACAAGATGAAATAAAAAGAAGTATATTTTGTCTATGGACAGTGATACGGCTGTAAGAACCTTAAATGCTTGGGGAAAAATTGTTAGCGTACTGATGAAAAAGAAGAAATAGTAATTGAGAGAATCAGTTCATAAAATACATGGACTCAGAAAGTATCATAAATGCTCAATGAAGTCTTTCAACTGGTTTTGCGGATCATGACGCTCGCATGACTTCACCAACCACAAACATATCAACATCATCTAGTCATGAAAAAAAAAATATATATATGTCAGCATCTATTGGGTACAGAGTACGATGGTTCAGTTTCATTACCCAGAAAAAAATATTTCAGTTTTTGTGGTTTGTGGTTGGCCCAGACAGTTAACCCTTTGCCTATCCATAATGCCTCTGCATTGCTAAGAGTGCCATATGGCACTCGGTTATTTGCTATGTTTAGACCAATCAAAACATTTGTTTTATGTTTCAGTTGATATCTATCCTGTCGTAACCAATCAGAACAAGGCTTATACGCCGCCTGGCCAAAAAAAACAAAAAAGTCAGAACCTGGATTTAACCAAGCTAACATATAAGAGCCTTCCATTGGATAATGACTGCAGTGGTTAAAATGTTTCAGCTGGCAACAAGTTCCTTAGCCCTAACTGATGCAGTAACTTCTCATTTCTTGAACAACCATATCGAAAGACATAGCCTGTGGTCATGAAAAAGATGTTACTTGGTTTCAGAAAGGTCAAATTATTGGCTTACATCATGCACAGAAAACAAATAAGGAGATTGCGGAAACTACTAAAATTGGATTAAGAACTGTCCCATGCATTATTAATACCTGGAATTATAGTGGTGAACCATCATCTTTGAGGAAGAAATTAAGTCGGAGAAAAATCTTGAATGATCGTAATCGGAGATCACTTAAACATTTGGTGAAATCAAATACTAAAAAATTCAGCAGTAGAACACACAGCTATGTTTACTAGTAAAAGTAAAAAGATTTCCGCATGCACAATGCGAAGAGAACTCAGTGGATTGGGACTAAACAGCTGCGTAGCCTTAAGAAAACCACTTATCAGTGAGGCTAATCGGGGGAGAGAAGCTTAGATTTGCGAGGGAGTATAAAGATTGGACTCTAGAGCAATGTAAGTTCATGCACTCTGATGAGACCAGATTTACCTACTTCCGAAGTGATGGGCACATCAGGTAAGAAGAGAGGCGGATGAAGAGGTGCATCCATCATGCCTAGTGCCTACTGCACAAGCCCGTTGCTTCAGTTGGTCAGGTCTCGTTTCAGTAATGATATGTGCCCAAAAAATGAGGTCAGCTGACTACCTAAATATATACTGAATGACCAGGTTTTTCCATCAATGGATTTTTTCTTCCCTGATGGCACGGGAATATTTTAAGATACCAATGCCAACATTCATCAAATTGTGAAAGAGTGGTGCAGGGGGCATGAGATCTCTTTTTCACACATGGATTGGCCACCACAGAGTCCAGACCTTAACCCCATTGAGAATCCCTGGGATGAGCTGGAAAAGACTTCATGCGGTGGTTTGACTTTCCCTTCATCAATACAAGATCTTGGCAAAAAAAAATTAATGCAACTCTAAATGTTGTGACATTGCATAAGCGTATCGAAACAAAGCCACGGTGAATGCGCACTGTAATCAAAGCTAAAGCCAGTCCAACAAAATATTAGTGTGTGTGACTTTTTTTGGAAGATCATTGTAGATGATATTTGCATAATCACATGACATAGCTACACTGAACATATTGAGATCTCTGCCAACAGTTTTGTAAAATAGCATTGTATGGCCAGGAACGATCAAATTTGCCTTCACTGCTTCGCCAAACACTCATTGAGTACGGTGCAATGGCGCAGGAAATCCAAATTTCAAAGTATAAAATAACTTTTGCTTTATTGAATGTCATTTGTCACATTTACCTTTGTTTTCTCCGCACAGATAAACCCCTACACAGGTTAGACAAGTATACTACTCCCTTGAATAGCATTAGCATGTAAACATGAAATAATTTTTGAGCACCGAGTTGCCGAACAGAAGATTTTCTGTAAATATGCAGGTACCCTGCAGTCACAAGATTTTTTAATGATTTGTCAATTATAACCATGACCAGATGCAAGTCCAATATGTCCAACAACTTTTCTTTGTAATACATTGTTGCTTAGCTTATAGCTTTTGCTGCACAAAGCTTTTGGGGAAGGATACCGTATAAAGCAGCAAACTGGCAGAAACTGCATCAGTAGGGAGGGGTCAAGTACGTATTTCACTGCTTGGATGTAAAGGATTAAGCATATTTAAGGATTAAGATATTTTAGATGTGTTTTGTACAAGCATCTTTGAAAATCCTCTTGCTTCATAATGGCTGATGTAGCCACACTGATAAGTTAATGATTTATATCAATAAAACACATGCCAACAAACATGAAAACACCGAGTATAGCACACTATCACTTCAAGGCACCTTTGAGATCATCATTAATGTAAAAATGGAAGCACTGTCTCAAATTTATCATTATAATGGTCAACACTTACATGTCCAATTCAATCAGCACCATCAGAAACTGTGAGAACGCAGCCCCTCTCACAATATTTACCTCAGAACTCAAAATAGTTGCAAATAATTACCTAATAAATACGCATCAATTATTCATTGATCCTTGTATCCAACCTGTCCAGGTAAAAAGAGGACTGGTGCCTATCCCAGCATACTATGGGTCAATTCCAGCGTAACTGATGTAACATTTACAACAACTTTAACTTCAGTTACTCACATGGTGGATCACTACAAAATATCACAGGGATTCAAACATTTGTTGGTGCTTGAAAATCCGTGTAATAGATTCTATTTTGCGTATTGCACTATCCCACAGTTGGTCATTTTACAGGGTAACTGACGTAACATGAAAAAATACCTCGATTTTTACGTGTTTTAAATTGAAGATTTCTCTGAATTCTTTCCTTCAATCATCTTAGTCTCTCTGTCAAAAGAAGGTTGACAGCCACATCTCCAGCAATCAGAATGAAGTAAGTGCTTATGTTGGCTGAATTATATTTTCTGAGTCAAAACGTAGAGTAACTGACGTAACATTCTTCGGTAACTGACGTAACGTGTCAGGGACTAAATGAGAAACTGAGCTTCGTTGACTTTTCTGTGGCATATAATTCTGAGAAAGGAGTGCAAGCATGTTTCACTGACCAAAAAAAACACGTTTTCAGTGCAGAAAGAGGTTCAAGCCTATAGAAGTCTATGAGAAAATGACCCTACTTTTCCACCTAATTTATTATTTAAATAATGATTTTCCACATCACTTTATGGTATCTATCGCAAGTTTCAAGTCTCCTTCGATATATCATGATGTTCATTTTTGTAAATTATGGTCCTACATAGACTGGAATAAAGGATAAAGCCAAAATATGCTTTAGGGGCGTGGCTATCCTTTGGTCCTTGTCTGATACGGTCAGGTCCACCCGTAGATCCACCCCTCGCTCCTCCCTGGATATTCAATTCACGCTCCCGTCCAATAGGAATCACATCCGGTTTCGAAATGACAAAATGGCGCAATTCAAATTGCCAAAATCGAGGCTTCCTAAATGGTATGCTGAAACCAATGGGTGATGTCACGGTTGCTTCGTCCATCTTTTTATACAGTCTATGGCACTCATAGAAGTAAATTATTGCAAAACAAAAATTATTCAAAATATAGGACAAAAAAAATTTCCCCTGAGGTATCATTTTGCATGGAATTGACCTATGGGCAAAAAAGCAGGGACACAATTAGGACAGTTCAGAAATAAAAATAAGATGCACTTTATTGAACCCCGTAGGGTAATTGGTCCTCTGCATTTAACCCGTTCTATATTTAGGAGCAGTGGGCAGCCACAGAGCAGCGCCCGGGACCAACTCTAGTTCTAAAGCCTGTTCCTTGGGCAGGGGCACTGGTAGGAGTGTTCCTATGATCCATGTTTTTCTGGGTGGGGGAAACTGGAGTACCCAGAGGTAACTCGCATGAACATGAGGAGAACATGCAAACTCCATACAGAAAGGCCCCAGGCTGGATTAGAACCCATGACCTTCTTGCTGTGAGGTGAGTTAGTGGTTGCCAACCACTGCGCCACTGTGCTGCCCACCGCAGGGGTCACAAACAACTAAACAAACAAGCATGCAAGCAAGCACATGACTCCTATAGGAAATTAACAGTCCCCAATTACCGTCAAATACTTTGGACTGTGGGAAGAAACCAGAAAACCCAGAGGAAACTTGCGAAAACACCAGACTTCACCCAAGGCCCCAGTTTGGATTCAAACCCACAACCTACCTCTTCCGCTGGGGTCAGAGATACCCACAGTAACACCATACCACCCACAAGGTAATTAATGGCTCATAAATTGAGAATTAGCAAAAAAAAAAAAAAAAATTCATGTATCCATGCTGTAGACTCCAAAGGAAAACCAAAGAATGGTACTTTCAGTTATTTTATTCCACTTTATTAATGTCTTGTACACTAGACTCGCAGAACGCACAACTGAGTCTGGATTAATGTGCCACTGAGCCTTTCATTAAGAGTCACCAGCCACCTCTGATGCTGGGTTGATCATGGGAAATACCATGAGCAGCTCAGAAAGTTAATTTATCATATTCCTGAAGATGCTGCAGGGTCTGGGCATTACTAATCGATTCAGAACACTGAGGAATCCATTCCTATGGCGTTCCCCCTTGGACTTGTGTGGAAGCCTTATTGGCTGCTTCTCCTGTGGAAGTCCCAACTGTTTCCGCCATCTTAAGTCTCTGCTCTTGTCTCCTTTTCTGAAGCTCCTTGAAAACCTGGTGGGAGAAATGAGGCTTGTTAGAACAACAGTTACAAAATCCCCCGAGCAAACCAGCCGCATATTGAGTCAATGAAACTATTATGTTTACATCCGTCATAGCTGTAATAAACTATAACTCATCGATTTTGTGTGGAGCAACACTTGAACTGACAGGGCCAACCACACCGCAGCTCAAAAATGTTCTTCCCCAATCACCAGCCCCAGGAGGACGTAATGGAGTGGTAAATTGAAGTCGAATGGCGTGTAGACGCTACGTACACACTACACCCACAAAGCAGCACTGCGTGTCTCAGATTAGGGGTCTCAAACTCGAGCTCGAGGACACCAAAGTCTCCAAAAGATTTTTTAATGATTCACACTCAATTAGCAGCCATTAAGGGCTTCAAAAAAATTGTGCCGACTCAAATGCTAATTGCCAGTGTAGGGCCCACAGAACTACATTTCCCATGCAGTCAACAGGAAACGGAAACATCCCATACAGCACCACGCCCTTCCTTTACGTTTCCCAATAGAATGAGCCCAAAAGCAATAAAACGGGCAACAGAACTTTTAAAACTAGGGACCCCACCCAGTTCATTCTCTTCTTGGCACACTTCCCACTGAGGAGCACACGCTCTCTCGGCACACTTCCCACTGAGGAGCACACGCTCTCTCGGCACACTTCCCACTGAGGAGCACACGCTCTCTCGGCACACTTCTAACTGAGGAGCACACGCTCTCTCGGCACACTTCCCACTGAGGAGCACACGCTCTCTCGGCACACTTTAACTGAGGAGCACACGCTCTCTTGGCTCTATTCCCACCGGGAAGCCACACTCCCCCTTGGCCTGCTCTTTACAAGCGCAAAGACAGCACTTGTATTGGAATTTGCGCATCCTGCGCAATTTCATTTGGCCTATCTGCAGAGTGCTCACATCTCTGCGAATCTCCATTTAAGTTCAGGACTGCAAATCTCATTAAACTAGCTTATGCCCAGTGCTACTGCTAGTTGATCACGGAACAACACCGAAAAATAACTTTTCCGAATCAGCAAGGACATTGCTCACGGCGACCGACACAGCAGAGCAGCACGCAACTCCAAGTGGACACAGGACTTCGGATCTGCGCACCCCGCAGGACATCCACACCAGAACTGCGTTGTTCAATAGACCCGGAGAGGAATCCCAAGCTCTGAACTTCAGTAAGACTAACTGAACATTCCAGGCAGTAATGCAGTTCAGCGGTTTCAACTTAAACTGTACCGCATTACAGTTTCTCCATTACTGCTGTAATTGTATAATCGCATTGTGTCCGTTTTTATATTTTATGAAGTCAAATAGCCATTGATTGTTTGTCTTTACATGCATAATCTTTTTCTGGCTAACTCTCTAATGCTGCGATCAACTAACATGCATGCCGTAGTATGGATGATAACTCAATTAGAAATACAAATTGCATATGAACTGAAGCAAACTCTTCCCGCAGTTTGTTGATGCTAAATTGATTTATAACGCTGTGCATCGGCCCACCTATACATTTAGAAATTCTTAACAACTGCCCCACTGCTGTTCTCCCTTTGTCCCAAGTGTGTGCCCACGAGCACCGCACGCATCTGCCACGCCCACAGACACACACGTGCCTGCACGCACATCTGCACATACATGCACACTAACTCGCACGTACACACACCATTGCTACTCTATCTAGTTCTATATAGTCCTTCCGTAGATTAGCCCATGGATGTTCTGTGTTTGTTTGTTTAATAAATTCATTTATTAAACCTGGTGTCTGTTTTGGTGCTGTAATACGCGGGAGTCTGAGTCAAAATAGCCTATGTAGAACTCCGAAAATCCTTCAGATTATTAATTAAATCTTTGATTTAATTATTGTTTTCTTTAATCTTTAATATTGGTTATTTTAGTTATTAACTAAAATTCCATATTTTTGGTTATATTAGTAATTTTATGAGACTGGTTACTAAATTTGCAGGTTTCCTGCTGAATCATGTGGTTATCTTGCGGGAAGGATTATTAGGACGAAACGTCTGAATTATCCATCTTCGCTATTTTACATATCGTAAAGGCAGATTCCCCAACACATCTTGATGCCTCGTGGGACAAACTTTAATATTTTTATTAAAGTTTTAATAAGTAATTAATAACTAATTTTATTTGTTATTAATTACATTGGATAGCCATTTAATGCCCTTTTAAGCTGCTGCACCTACACCATCATTAGCACTTAAGGGCAGGAATACACTACATTACAATCATTTAGTCGACTCCTTCATCCAAAGCAACTTACAGCGAATTCGACTGAACAGGGGATAAACCTCCCTTCACTGGAGACATTTAGGGTTAAGGGTCTTGCAAGAGGGCCCAGAAATTGCAGTGATATTACTGGAGCCACACTGGAGTTTAAACCAAAAACTTTATGAATCCCAGTCAAACAGCAGTGCCCCCAGCCAATGGGCTGCCCATGGTAAACACTAGCCCACAGACACGGGCCTTCCTGGATTCTGGCAAACCAGGCCGTCCTACCTTGATGCACAGGGCCTTCTTGGCAAGCCAGCGGCGGGTGACGCGTCTGTAGTACTCTGGGGGGAAGGTGTACGTGATCCCGAGCTGCGTGCAGACGTTCTCGAAGACATCGTACTGCGTGCTCCGCAGGCGCTTCAGGAGCTTCTTCCGCCGGTCCACACACATCAGCATGCGCCGCTTATTCGCCTTGTCCTGACACAAAATCCAAAACAATTAAAAACACACCCATCGTGTTACATATTACATAGGTTTAGGGCAAGGCAGGTGCAACTCTGTCACTTGTTTTCTTAGTCCTGATGCTTAAAAAAAAAATAAAAACAAAACCAACGGGTGGGGGGCCACATACCCAAAATACTGAAATATGTCACTTACTCAAGCATATAATCATAAAAGAGTTCATCAAAGTCTTTAAAACTATAAAGCGCTGACGTGTACTTCATGATCTTTCATGAATATGGAAGATTGATTTTTTTTTTTTTTTTTGCCCATGCCCACAATGGGTTTGATTCACATCAGATAAGATCATTTTTGAAAATACAGCAAATTTGGTGGGCTGCAGCTCAGTACTATATGCACCCACCTGCTACAGACTGTGTACATAGTTCATGAGGGGGAGCTTAACCACTGTAAATATTAATTATATTATATTATATTACATTATATTATGATATGTGGTGAGCTTCTGGCACAAAATGGCTGCTGTTGTATCATCCAGGTGGGTGCTGCATATTGGTGCTGGAGAGAAGAGATTACCCTATGTGACTGTAAAGTGTTTTGAGTCGATGAGAACGCGCTACATGAATGTAAAGTTCATTCATTCAGCCCCAGCTGAAGCATAGGTTTATTTTTCAATGAGTCAAATGGGCTAAATTTTTCATAACCACATACTTTTCCCCATATTTCCGTAGGGGAAAGAATTTTTCACTGGCCTGGCTTTTTACTGGCTCAGAATTAATGTGATTTCAAGAAGTATCAAGTACATAAAACAAGCACACAAAAAATTTCCAAAATTTTAAAAACACTGACAGCAAGAAATGCACAAACTCGGCCACAAAGTGGCAGCCAATTTAGTCACAACCCCTGATTGCTTAATTAGCAACAACTAAAAAAGTATTTGGAGTAGGGAGCTAATGTCTGAGATTTGTTTTTGACATGTTTTGGAACACTTGGAACAAGTATACTCTCAGAAGAAGCATGTGGGGCCTTTGCTGAACTGGCACAGTATGACCTTACAGTGTTTCTCAAATGCATGAGATTTATAGAAAATGGGTAGGAAAAAAAGAAATGCTGAGTGTACAAAGAGGGTCCAAAGACAATGTGCAGTTGACACAGCTATGCTACCATGTGTAAATTAAAGCACCCAGAAAGATAATACATTTCTCATTTAGTTGCCAAGAGTAAGCCATACTTCTGCTTTGGGTCTCAATATTCAGACCTCTCTGAACTAGCTGGCAGATGCCAAACACCTCCTTAGAAAAACAGATAAAAGTCCACTAATGCAGCAACAGTACATTCATGAGTGCCTTGCAGCAAGGCCCTTTTACACGTCTGTAGTTTTTTTGCTTTTGGGTGGTCTTCATAGCAAAAAGCTGTGGTTTCCCTCTTCATCTCTCACCTTCGGGTGTTTATGCAAGTGCTCCCGATAGTTTCGGATTCTCGCCGTCAAAATGGCAACTGAAAAGAGACAAGATGCCTCACGTTACTTTCCATTCAACTAGCAAGAGAAAAGCAATGGCATTTACTTGATTTGATAGAAGGAAAAGTGCCAGATTTGGTCAGCTACAACTTCTCAAAGACCTATGAGGTCACTGAAACAAGTTTTTTGATCAAAAAATGCAATATGACTAATGCAAGTTAACTATGCTAATCAGAAAAGGAAGAATAAATAACCACATCAAAAAAATGTAATTACCCCGCCCCACCCAAAGGGTGAGGGCAAGGGGTATTGTTTTTGGTTCGGTTTGTTTCTGTGTTTGTTTGTTGACACCCTAGTGGCAAAACTAATGGGCATACTCACCCCCAATTCGGTTTAGGATTGCCACTGACCCAGAATAGATCCCTATTGAATTTCGTACAAGTAGATGAAAGTATGTGCGAGGGGCGGGGTTTGTTGTGCCTGGCACCACTTGTTATGTATTGTATTGTATAACCTACAACCAAGTAAATACCGTAACCTCAGCGAGTGTTAAGAAAGAGACGGCTATGGGAGGGATGAGAGAGGAGCCAAAATGGAGTGTGTAGAGGCGAGTATACAGCAACATTATTAAAATGGGAAAGATGCAGCAAGATTTGCCAAATGGGAAAGGGGCCACACCTTTCACTGCCTGTGAGCTGCTGTCGTGCTCATGCAGTCGCACCTTAGCTGCCATCTGTTCCTGCTTCAAATGCATTTTCTCCTTCTGTAGAAATGAACACAAAACCATGAGCCCCTGCTGGGAACTTGCTCATGCACAAGTCTACTTCATCAAAGAGCAGGGATTTCAAAACTTTTTAATGTTTCACCCCCTAAAATACGAAACCGCTGTTTCAGAATGTCCACTGCTCTCAGAGACCATTATATCAGCTATCAAGCAGTCAGTCTAGAACATTCCAATAAGACAGCTTGTGAGCAAGCTCCAGTGCAGATGCAATAAGATCAGTGCAGCTGTTGGGCCCTTCAGCAAGGCCCTGAACCCCAAACTGCTCCAATGAGGTGCTGGGGATATCCCAAAATAAACTATGTTAGTTTGACTTACAGAAGTAAATAACTGTGCAGTACAGGATTTTAAACTGAAACTACAGAAGAGAATCATATCCACAGGTGCATTCAGGATGCAGACGTTAACACAGACTGCAACACTAAGGGGGTGGGTAACACCAGGGAACAATAGTGCAGGACTTACTTGACTTGCGAGCTCCAACGATATGAGCTTTCTGACCACATCACTCGTCCTGTGAACAGGATTTTAATTTAACTGAATTGACCAAACAACATGCCACAACACAGATAAAAACTAGCAGCTGACATGCATTACAGCCTTACAAAAGCCTGACTTGAACTCAAATAATTGTTACTCAAATAATAATTGAACTCAAAGATATTGTTCAAATAATTAAAGCAAACTAGAAGACATTTCCTCCAAATATTGTATGTTACCACCCTACAAACATGTTACTCCGTAGAAGGGTGGGAATCAACCCTGGTCCCAGATATCTACAGTTCTGAGGTTTTATAGTATCATGTGCACCAAATCAGGACAGAAAACCTGAAGGATGTCGGAGGAACAGGTTTGGTCATGATGAGTGCAGAGCTAATTAAACGTTTTTCAACATCATGTTTCCATCTTCAGTATCAGAGGTGGACAATAGAGGTCCTCATTCCAAAACTCTGCTCTGGTCACCTGGATTCAATAATTACCACAGTTCCTCAGGTGAAAGGAGGATATCAGCTGTTATCAGTGACATCAGTCATACTCAGTGATATCAGCCATACTAAGTAAAATCAGAAGAGTTTATGGGTGGAAAAAAACATGGGGAAGGACTTTTACAGTCAGACCCCGAGACTGTACACCTCTGCCCAGTTTCAACACTGATCCCATTTTCCCACAGGGAGAGATGGGAGAAGAGGAAAGGGACATTATACGCAGCAGGACATACTCCTCCGCCAGGGGGACCGCAGCAAACTCCTGCTTCAGTGTGGAGCCCGGCATGTCGTCCAGCTGACTCACAATATCATCTGTGTGAAGAGGAGGTTAAATGAAAAAACAGCACATTAAAACTGTCCAATTTCAGAATTGTTTTTCTTTGTTTACAGACCTACATAGCCAATAGTACGTGGGCACTTTGCTCACCCAACAGCTCACCACAAATATTGAGCATATTGACATCCCACCTCTGCTACCATAACAGCCTCAACTCTGCATGGAAGGCTTTGTGTGAGTATGGTAAAATATTGCGCTTCCATTTCAAAAGTCATGTTCAGCAACTCAGCCCAGCTCTACATTGGGGTTCAGTCAAGGGAGTGTTAATTTTGAGTGCATCCATTGCCAAGGAGTTTCTGGTAATAATACGTGTCAAATATATATATATTTTTTGCAAGAGTTCATTTTTATTATCCCCTCGGCATACAATGCAGGGGGATACAGTCATTAGCATGTCTGTCCATGCGTCCGTAATAACTTCATTTCTGGAGCAGAACTTGAATACCGTTCAATATTTTTTATCGAAACTTGCTGTGTGGATTTATCAGGTCCTAGACTGGTGCCTTTTCATATTTTGGGATTTCTGAGATTGCGGCGCTGAGGGGATACGCAATCTTTTGATGACTCTCGTAAAATATGTTTGATCTTTCATTTTGCTTATTTTATAAGTTATGGGCAAATAAGTAGTGGCTCTGTGCATTCGTTACCCCTTGACCAAGCCCATTGGCTTTCCAGCCGACTCAGAGAGTGTTCAATATGGACGAGGGCAGGGCTCTGTGTAGGCCAGACAAGTTCTGAACCAATCTCACCAAACCATGAGAAGACCTCACTTTGGGCTCGAGGGTATTGCTGCCCTGAAAGGGCTTTCTTCAAACTGTTGGAACATGTATCACAGTATCACATGTAATACTTGCATGCTGAAGAATCAAGATCTTTCTCCAGAGCAACCAAGATGCCTGCCTTGATATCATCAAAAACAGGCCCATGACAAAGACGTCCATATAATTTTGCCCATGAAGTCTATCCATTAATGTAACTCAGGCTGAGTGAGTTTAGTGTCAATGCGCAATGCACTAATCCAAAACTGAATTAAAAACATAGCACAAGCCTTTCAAATCTAATTCCATAAATGTTTCATCTCACCACAATCATTACGTTGTTAAAATACTATGCACATTACGACAAGATCAACAGCACTTCTGTTCGGAATAACCGGCCTCCTGAGGACGGAAGTTCATAAATAACACACCTTTCATTCCCGCAGCCGCGTAGGTCCTCACAGGCAGGATGAATAAGGTCCTAACAGCTGGAGAAAACACACAAGACATGAGCGAAAGTGAGAAGATTCCTGGGACCGGAAGAGGCCAGACCATGCCAGAGCTGACCAGGAGGGTTCGACTTTGAGGGATAGTTCACCGAAAAATGAAAATTCACTCATCATCAACTCAACCCAAGGCAAATTGAAGGGTCTGTGAACTCTGTTTGTCCTCAAAACACTTTTGAAGTTTCCAAGAAAAATGGCATTGAAGACAAATCCAAATCAACTGAAGTCATTGGTGACCACTCTTTCAGGCGTAAAAAACATTTAGAAAACACAAAATGCCTCCATACTGTTCGCGCGGCGTAATCCAAGTGTCCGTAAGACCTGACTTTGAAATGTGACTTGAAAAGATGTCTTTTCACAATGCTTTTAGCCTAAATCTCTGATGTAGCCACTTAGCTAGGAGCTTTGTTCATCTTCAAGGAAGAAGTTGACCTCACTACGGTGGCCAACTATGGTAAATAATGCTGCAATGGCCCTAAACACCTCCAACTGGAGAAATGCGCTGCAGTTTTAAAAGTTAGTATTCACTGACTGAAGAGCTTATTTACCCTCACTGGCCACCGTAGTGAGGTCAACTTCTTCCATGAAAATAAACAGGGCTCCTAGCTAAGTGGCTACATTGGACATTTAGGCAAAAAATATGGTGAAAAGACGTCTTTTCGAGTCAAATTTGAATGCCGGGGCTTACGGACACTTGGATTACGCTGCACGAGCAGTATGGAGGCATGTGCTAACTGCTATCAACTGGTCATTTAAAATATTTCATTATCTCCAATTCTGCAGGACTGTCAAAAACTCTTTTTAAAACAGGTTATTACTAACTGAAGCATACAGGTTAATTTTTTCTACTTGGATGTAAATGTTCATTGATACAATAATTTTAAGTAATGACATGTAGCAAGTTTGATCTTCCACTGATGTTGGGACTACAGTATTTCAATATATATCTGAAAACTGTATATGGGTTATAATTCAAGTGTAAGTTAACATTTATGAAATACAGCATTTAGTTGAGTTTGAGCTTTCTACCATTAACTACGTGCATTTTATAAAATAATGTTTGAATATGCCTTCGATGCCATTAAATGCTGTGCGTCCACAAAAATACCATATTTTAAGAAATTTATTTTGAGAAAATAAAGAACACAATCACAAATTTTGGATATATTAATAACAGGCATCCAATCTTTCAAAAACAGTCAATTTGATGTTGGTGGATGGTGTCTTTTTTTTTGCTATAAAATCTTAAAAATAGCACAAATTTTTTTTTCCATTTTCAAGCCTTAATATTTTCTAGATTATTCATAAGAGAGGGACAGGATTAGAAAACAAAATACAAACATACATGGGAAGCTGTATGTGCAATATCAAATCCCCGTCTTTGAAATTAGGCTTTTTACAGTCCTTCAAATATGCTACTGCAGAGCGCAGAGTAAACTTTTCGAACAACTTTAAGCACCCAAAAATATATGATAAGCTAAAGGGACACCTTTAGAAGCCCATATTCCTCAAGTTATTGTAGCAGATTTTCACCCCTGAAAATTTGAAGAACTTGGCTGAAATACTTTTCTAGATATAGCCATGTGAAAGTGGCTCCTCAGAAATCGCTGCTCAAAAAGGGCCGGAACTTGGCTGCAAAAATATTTTTTATGACAAAACTATTAGGAATTTAGAGCTAAAATTTTGGATTTATCCTCTTAGGAGGTGTATGCACCCGCTGGAATTTTTTCAGTCAAATCTGAGATAGTCAAATGGGAAGTTTCTCTGAAATTTGGGCATTTGACATGGAATGACCCAGAGATATTCTGCATGGAGGAATGGTCTCAGAACCCCAGCCATATCACATAAATTTCATTCCACATTACAGGAAACATATGTTATTTGGCAAAGGGAAGCTGAAGAACATATTTATCAAAGAGCATCCAATAACTGTGAGCACTGGTCTTACTGGGAAAAAATATTTGTTTCATGACAATGATTACCTTCCCCTTTCAAAATTATATTTCAACTAGATAACTCAGTCGCCACAGGGACAGAGTCGTGTATCTCCCCGATCCCCAAATTTCGAACAAAATGGCCGCCGGCAGCCATATTAGACATCCGAAATTGACGAACATCGGTCTTGAGCATTGTCATATATATGTCTTCGCCTGTGTAAAATTTAAAAACAGTCCTGTAATAATTGTGGCTTCCAGAGCCCAGAACATAAAAAATTTTGGACAAAATGGCCGCCGGCAGCTACATTGGATGTCCGAAATGGACGAAAATCTGTCTTGAGCATTGTCATATATATATATATTTTTATCTTCGCCTGTGTAAAATTTGAAAACATTCCTGTAATAATTGTGGCTTCCAGAGCCCGGAACATAAAAAAATTTCGAACAAAATGGCCACTGGCAGCCATCTTGGACGTCTGAAATTGACGAAAATCTGTCTTGAGCATTGTCATATATATATCTTCGCCTGTGTAAAATTTGAAAACATTCCTGTAATAATTGTGGCTTCCAGAGCCCAGAACATAAAAAATTTTGGAGAAATTGGCCGCCGGCAGCTACATTGAATGTCCGAAATGGACGAAAATCTGTCTTGAGCATTGTCATATATATATATATCTTCGCCTGTGTAACATTTGAAAACATTCCTGTAGTAATTGTGGCTTCCAGAGCCCAGAACATAAAAAATTTCGGACATAGTGGCCGCCAGCAGCCATACTGGACGTCCGAAATTGACGAAAATCAGTCTTGAGCATTGTCTCATATATATCTTCGCCTGTGTAAAATTTGAACACATTCCTGTAATATTTGTGGCTTCCAGAGTCCGGAACATAAAATCTCTGCGGTGGCGGCAGCCCTGGAACTAAACCATAGTATCTCCCGACTATCGTCGTCAAGGAGATACAATTAAGGGTTACATTTTTATTACTTTCAATTACTTACCAAGAGCATGAACAACAAAGGCAATAATTCAAACCCATTTTTGTACCTATATGTCGAGGACGCCAATGTTAAAGGGGGACACTATAAGTACGCAAATGAGAGATTGACTAAGTCAGTGAATAAATGAATAAGTGAGTAACTGAGTGATTAAATATGTAATTGATTAAGTGAGTGAGTGATTCAGTGCGCGAGTGAATCAGTAAATAATCAAGCGCTTGCTTGAGTAAGAAGGTGAGTAAATAAATGTGTTAGAAATAAATAAGTCAAGCCAGCGACACTCTGAGCGAGTGCAGGAGATGGGGTGAGGGGTTGATTAGCATAGCAGTAGCAGCCCGGAAGTGGTGAGAACAGCAGCTGACGTTAGCTCTGAAGCGGGGAAAAGTTCTTTCCCACATCCTCTCTAGACAAAACTGCGATCAAAATCAGCACTGCATCCCACCCCATGAAAACTCAGTCATCCTCTCTCATTCACAAAGCATCACCACTGGTGTGTGTGCGTGTGTGCGTGGGGGGGGAGTTTGAAGTTTTCCATTGCACAACATCCTGAAAAGATGATCTCCTCACGTATGTGTTTGCAATCTGCGCAATTGTAGTTGGCAATGATTCAGAGCTGATTCAATAAAAGACTATCGCAACTACTGTTTAGGAGACTTATCAAAAAAAAAAAAAAAAAAACACAAGCTGCAAGTCATACTTAAATGGTCCCGAGTTCTATGGATGTCTGGCATAATGCACACTTTATAAAAGAAAATAAAAGGAAAAGTTTGATGGGTCATTCCATGTCAAATCATCAGATATACAAAACATTTGTCATCATGTAATCATAGATTGCTTCCATATTTTCACATTAGATAAATAGGCATTAGAGATGAACAAATCCGAAATTTCAGCTCATTCGGACCAAAAATGAATTTTTGGTGAATTATTTTCTAAGGGTACCGTCCGTCTGTTTTTTTGTCAATTGACATTTTTCTTGTATTTGACATGGCATAACTTTTTTATGATTACATCTATAGCTTTGAAACTTTGCAGCCAAGCTAATGTTATACCGCTTAATCAGAAAATCCAGTCCAGTGTACTTTAGCTTTCTTGGTTGTGGGGCTGTGAGGACACCAAAAGTGCCTTTTGTTCAGGCAGTTCCATTTTTAGGTCCCCAAAGCACCCCCAATATAAACCCTAGCATAGACTCTCTGGAATTTTTTCCATTCATTTGAATCTGCTGAATATAAATCAGGTTGAATTCACCATGAATTCATCACCAACTGCAGTCAGTACCTTGCCAAATGTGGGGGAAAAAAAAAAAAAACAACGCTAAAATGCCACCTGTTCAAACCCCTGTATCCGCAGGGGCACACCTTGGATTTTCTTCTATTTTTTTTAACTGATTCCTCTATTATAGTAGAAAGACCACTCCAAAAATTGTTGATGTGTTTTGAACAATATAAATTTTGCAGGTGTCTGAACAGGGGTGGGGTAATCTTGAGAATCGCTTGGCATTTTCAGTGTCTTACACAATATTAATGATTATTGAATCACAATAATTGTAAGTTCTCAATTCATCAATGCATGACACATTCACAGAGAGGTCAGTATATGCAGGTTGGTAGATCATGTTGGCAAGGAGAAACCTGAACCAGTTATTGAGCAATAATTTCTGATTATTGCTAGTGTTTTTCATGAAGCGAAACAAGAGAGCACAAGCATTAACATGGACTTCATCTGAAAAATGCTGGGTGCCATTCAATAACATTCCCCGAGCTGTTCCAACTCCGGATGTCACTGGACGCGCAGCCCCGCAGTATAAGTTGGACAAAACTGGGACAGACAACATTGTAGTGCTCTTTGCTGCATTTAGGAAGCAATAACACTGTTAACATAGCATGGAAAACAAAGTTTTAATTTGACAGTCAGTTTAGTTTACAAGAATTAGTGTCAGTAAATTTTATTGACGCAAAGAAGTGTGATTTTCAAAAATTGCCTGACCTCTATTTAGACAGTTCTGAAATTTATGTCGTTCAAGTCACATCGACAATTTTTGTTTTGTTATGTCTACTATAATACAGGAATTAGTACAATTTAGTGTGTGATTGCCTAATGATTGAAAACACTTAAAATGTTGCATAGTTAAATGTGCAAGAAGCTTAAAGTGCCACGCGATTCTCAAGATTACCCCACCCCTGTTCAGATACCTGCAAAATTTATATTGGTCAAAACACATCAATAATTTTTGGAGAGGACTTTCTACTACAATAGAGGAATCAGATAAAAAAAATAGAAGAAAATCCAAGGTGTGCCCCTGGAGATACAGGGGTTTGAACAGGTAGCATTTTAGCATTTTTTTCACATTTGGCAAGGTACTGACTGCAGTTGGTGATGAATTCATGGTGAGTTCAGCCTGATTTATATTCAGCAGACACAAATGAATGGAAAAAATGCCAGAGAGCCTATGCTAGGGTTTATATTGGGGTTGCTTTGGGGACCTAAAAATGGAACTGCCTGAAAAAAAGGCACTTTTGGTGTCCTCATAGCTCCACAACTAAGAAAGATAAAGTAAAATGGACTGGATTTTCTGATTAAGCAGTATAACATTAGCTTAGATGCAAAGTTTCAAAGCTATAGGTGTAATAATAAAAAAGTTATGCCATGTTAAGTACAAGAAAAATGTCAATTGACAAAAAAAAAAAACTGACGGACAGTACCCTTAGATAATAATTCACCAAAAATTCTATTTTGGTCCGAATAAGCTGAAATTTCGGATTTGTCAGCGATATATATCTACACAGCTGCCTACAAAAAATTAGCAAAATTGAGAAGGTGGTGGTGAGACCCATTTGATGATCTGACATGGAATGACCCTGATGGACTAAAGCAAAGATCCTTCTGACTTTCAATTTCGCATGAAACCACAGGACGGCTAAACAACTATAACCTCCAATTCCAGCACGAGGCAGTATTGAGCTCACAGAATGAGGGAAAGAAAAAACACAAAACATTCTCACAATGTTGCTGCCTTGTTGTTGCAATGTTATACCACAGTCAGATCATTCCTATAACCTTGACAATAAATTATGTTGGCTGGAATGTCACCATAAACTAAAGCCACCAAACTACCAACTTAAAATAAATATGCTTTTGGCCGAAGAAAGAAAAAAATTATTCAGACGCACCAAAAAACTGCGAGTCGGACATGGTATATTGTGAGCACATCTTTCACAAAGGACACAATACTATTAAATATTCCCGACTGAAGAAAAACAATACAAGCAGTGAAAGATGAGTTAAAACCTATATAACACTGTGAAAAAAAATACAATCCCAGTTCCAAAAAAGTTGGCATTCTGTAAATTGTAAATGAAATCAAAATGAAATGACTTGCAAATCATTTCAACTCTATTCCCAATTGAAAATAGTACAACGACAACATATGAGATGTTCAAATTAAGAATCTTTTTTTTTTGTTTTGTGAAATATCTATGCAAGAATATGCTAGTGCTGAATAGTGTCCACGTGATGTATGTTACAACAGCAGTTTTCTCAATCACTGGAATTTCAGGTCATGTCTATGTTATGATGAAGACATTCATGTGTCGTTACTCTAGTACATTAGCAAGTTTGCTTGTTAATAGTTGTACTTTGATAAATCTGTATTTCAGTTTATGAAGTTCATACTGATAGCGTCACGTAACGCAGTGTCCAGATTTGAAACAAATCAATGTGTGTATTTACTCAGATTTTTTTCTGAAATCTGCTAATGGTTGCCTCTGTTGTATAGTGAGAGACACTTGGAAAAGATAAAAATTGAGAAAGAGTTATTACCTGGGGTAGTGACGACTTTTAATGAACACCATGTGATGAACATAACGCATACTGAAAGTTCACAAACGTGTGATTCTTTCAAATTCCGGTCAGAATTCCACAGTTGTTGTTTCAGTTCAGGGTAGTTATGTAATAAAGCTTTCAGAAGGAACAAACTTTTTGATTTTATAGAGAACTTATTTTATTTCCTGAATGTGACACTTTCTTCAGCATTAGCATATTGTTTCATATCTGCTCATTGTGCAGATTAAATAAGGTGAAAAATGAAATAGTGAGGCACATCATACCTAGCAGACTGCAGCTTGCTTTATTAACTTAAAGGCAGTGGCATGGTCCATTACTCGAGACTGACCCACTGCAGCAACTGAAAAACTCCATATCTCTAGAGATATACCTTCCTTTAAGCTCCATAAGAGACGCCTTACTCAAAAGCAAGTGGCACCTGAGCAGCTAATTGGTAGAATGAGGTCAGCCGAATTAAAAGTAGAAATGAAAACCCACAGGAAAGTAGATCTCCACAAACCGGGTTGGGCAGAATGGTGCGCTTTATTAGGGTTTGAGTGACTACGAACAGGAGGGTAGACCTCCATGAACAAGGTTGGGTAATCCTCAAACAGACAACATCAAGTCCAAAACGAGTCCAGCATAAATGAGGTGGGTCCTGTAATGACTATGCAATACTCCAGGCCTTGCAAGTGTATCAATTTGAAGGGTGCCTGGAACATAGCAATTTTTACTTTGGAGCTCAGAGTTAAATCTCATTGCAAATTTGGGTCCTGACATTGAAAAACTTAAAAACCAGACACATAATGAGTCTGTTTGTGTGCGCAACATGACTGCTTTAGAAACAGCTCTCTCAGGAACCCACTTGTTCTTCCTGTGGTTAATATCTGAATCATCTCTGTGAGTTATGTGACCATCAGCAGAATTAAAAGTTGGGTGTGAGAGAGCAAGGAAGAGTAGCGTCAAACAGCACATGCAATTATGACTTGATACATTCAACGCAGAAGTTCAGAGCTGCTTCAGCCAGAAACACTCAGAACAGATTAATTCAAGATTCCAGCACACGAAGGAAAACAGAATATAAATATTTAGAAAAGAAAACTGAAGTAAAAAAAAAAAAAAAAAACTGTAAGACTGATATGTATTGACAGCTAATCACTGTTAGTGGGGTGTGTTGAGACAGGCAGGTAGGTGAATAATCATTATATAGTGGCTTCAGGGCATAGTCAAACTCCTTCACTCAGTGCACTTTATTATGCCTCACTACATATGTAACAGAGCTGAATGGACACAGTATAGTGTCCATGTGATGTATGTTACAACAGCAGTTTTCTCAATCACTGGAATTTCAGGTAATGTGTCTGATATGAAGAAAACAGTCATGTGATGTTACTTAGCAAGTTTGCTGGTTAATAGCTGTACTTTTGACAAATTAGTGTTTCAGTTTAGGAAGTTCATACTGATAGTGTAATGTAACACACAGTGTCCAGATTTAAAATCAATCAAAGTGCATATTTACTTAGATTTTTTTCTGATATCTGCTAATGGTTGCCTCTGTTGTATAGTAAGAAACACTTGCAAAAGACAAAAATTGAGAAAGAGTTATTACCCGGGGTAGTGGCAACTTTTAATGGACACCATGTGATGAACAATACGCAGACTGATAGTTCGCAAACGTGATTTTCTCATATGCCGGTTAGAATTCCACAGTTCTTGTTTCAGTTCAGGGTAGTTATGTAATAAAGCTTTCAGAAGGAACAAACTTGTTGATTTTATAGAACTTATTTTATTTCCTGAATGACAATTTGTTCAGCACTAGCATATTGTTTCATACATACACTGGGTGGGAGGCATACTGTTTTCCAGTTGTCTTTCTACCTGTTTGTCTGTCCCTCCATCACATACATCTTGCGAGCGTGATATCTGTTCAAGGAGTGGACGGATTTTGACAAAATCACACATGATAACTACCCACAGAGACTAGCTGAACTGATTAGGTCTTGTAGGTCATCAAGTCAAAGGTCGAGGTCACATAAGGTCAGCTATATGCTGGTTCCAAAGATCAACTTTTCCTGCGTATGAACCTATGGCAGGCAAAGGCATTAACAAACAGTGCAGTGACTTCTGCCTGGTTGCGTTATGAATGAATTTTAACACATTATATTTAGATTTTAGTCAACATAAAGCAGAATTCAGAACAGATGGCCTTCCTCAGTAAAATGTGGATCCAATTAAGAAAATTTGACAGACATTAGATGTGTGCATGCATTCTAGATTGCACTAGGTTTTAAAAGGAGTGAAAAAAATACCAATTTAAGGCGATTAGATCATTGACAGACACATTTAACAAGACAGAAGTCAGAAGAGTTGACTGCTATGCCTCAACCTGCCATAGTGCCGTATGCTGTAAAAGGTGATCTTCAGTCTCTGCATATGGCTGACTGTATGAGACTTCATGTGACCTTGACATTTGACCAAATGACCTCAAAAACCTTATCAGTCCAGCTACCCTCTCTGAGGTGCTACCACATCAGATTTGGCTAAAATCCATCCACTCCTTCAGTAGAAATTGCGCAAACAAGACATGCGAGATGGACAAACAGTATGACGGACGGACGGACAGACGACCGGAAAACAACATGCCTCCCGCCCACTGCTATGGGAAGCAGAATAAAGATGATGCCTGCTTGCTAAAGAACATAGAACAAATAATATATTAACAAAACGGAAGGAAACAACCTTAGTCGTGAAAACATTCTTTACAATTTTCTCATCTCTGAGAGTATTTTTTCATATGGAAATTCTGAATTTGCTAAATTTAGGAAAACGGTACATTTTAATTTCAGCTTTCATTGAAAGAATATTATAAGGTGAAAGCATAAAATGTTTCCGCGAAGAACACCAGAGCTGATTGCACAGTACAGACCGAGATCCTCTAAGGGTGTAAATCCTGCATGATCCTGCTACACTAGACCCACTGCATAACATGTTCACATTAAGCATTTCTATGTTCTAGAATCTAGACGATGAAATAACCTGTTCTCTTTATTGTTCAAACGTTCTTGAACACTTGGACATCAGTCAAGATCAGGGTGTCTATTTGTATTATGCCTTGTTATGCTTTTGTTGTGTGACAGTACAGACTGTCAAGACAAAGAAAACCTGCCTTTGAGTGTTGACAGCTCGGTAATGTATTGGATAAACACTAAAATTCCATCATCGAGGATAACTAGATAAATCGGTCGCCACAGGGACCGAGTCATGTATCTCCCCGATCCCCATGAGAGATAACTTACAAATTTTTACAGCCACAATGTTACTATTTATACTCTTGCTATGACATTAATATGCATCCCTGTACATGTATATATATGTAAATGTGGCTCAAAATGAGCAGAAAACACAAAATCTGCAAAAAAAGATTTTTTAGACAAAACGGTCGCCGGCGGCCATATTGGATGTCGGAAATTGCCGAGAATTGATCTTGAGCATTGCCAAATAAACATCTTTGACTATGCAAATTTAGAGAAAAATCCTATAAACTTTGAAGCCACCAGAGCCTGGAACAAAAAATCTCTGCTGCGGCGGCCCTGGAACTAAACCATAGTATCTCCTGACTATCGCTGTCAGGGAGATACAATTTATGAAAAAGACACCCGTTTATGGTAATGGAAACAATACAAACAAGGGCTGTTTCACAATCAGGGCACGCATGAGATTTGTGAGCCTTTGAGTGAAATTTGCCAAAATATAGAAGAACTGTTGAATTCTTTAAAATTTATTTGCAAGAAATACATCTAATGCAACTAAAAAATATTGTTTATTTAATGAAGAAAGCTTTATTTTCCTTCGAATGGCATAAAAATTGCATTTTTTGGACATATTTTTTTCTCATTGTTGAAATCAAGAATAAATTATACATCTGTATGAAATAAATTATTAAATGCAAGTGTAAAACATCTCTCTGAATTCAGATTCACGTGTTTGGCATTATCAGTCAGCACAGACACACTGTGAAAAAGTAAATAGAATAAATATGAGCAATAAACTAACCTGTTCATTTGTCCGTCCAAAATGTCCTTTCCGGAAATAAAATGATTGTGATGAGTTAAATGCCACATAAATACAAATGGGTGATCTGTTTAGGGTATTTTTGTTTGTATTATATATTCTCTCAAAGTGTATACAGTTGTGTTGATATTGTAATATAATAAAAAGCTGTACATTGGTCAGAGAGAAGGCAGAATATTTGTCCGTCCAAAATATGTTCACTCCGGAATGCACATTTCACCTGCTTGAACAGATATAGCTTGATTCCAATCTTTTTTCATTATTATAATCTAAGACTTCCCCTGTACTGAAGATCCTCTTACCTGAAATTTGCTTGATAAATTTCATGTACTTTATACATATAGTTTATGACTCTGTTAATGTCCTCTCCGGAAACTCTAGTTTTAATGTAATATTAACCTCTGTCACAATTCCTGTTGGAATATTTGGAAGCTATGTAACTTTCTCATGACTATCACCATGAGCCTCATGATTATACATGAATGTATTGATGTTTTGGACTAAATACATATTGTTTTCTGTTTGATTAATGGTCTAGAACAGTGGTCTTCAACACTGTTCCTGGGGACCCACTGTGTATGCTGGCTTTTGTTCCAACCACAGTTGTAATCGCAGGATTTTAACAAGCTGTTAATTTGTCTTAATTAAGAGTATTTAATGTTTCAGGGCAGTTATTTGCCCTCTTAACTCACAAGATAACAGAAATGGCTATGCTTGCCATCAAGAATTTAAAAAAAAAAATGCCATACCCACATTGCGATGCATTGGAAATAACAGCATAAAATGAGAGAAAACAATGTAACCAATCAAATTAAAGATGTAGTAGGCTGCTAATTGGCCCATTTTTGAGTCAAACAGTGCTTAATTATTAACTAGCATGTTAAATAAGCATATTATAATGTGCATTGTATTGCTTATACTATTGGAAGACAACACTGATGACAATGCAGTATACTCATTTACTTCTTTTAGCCATTATAAACACATTGTCTTAGTGTCCTCTCCAGAAAAAAATGTCGAACTATTCATACACTTTTCTGTTGTCCACCAAATTGTGTCTATACCAGATATCACCCTGATTTTTTCAGGGCAGGCCAGAAATAGTCCATTATTCAAAGCAGTGGTATTAAATTTAAGACTATCAAGAATATTCATGCACAGTAATAATTTAAATATAAACTTACCATGATTTGCAGTTAGGTTTTGCATATTAAACAGTATTATTTTTCATTTTAGCATTTTCAAAATGTTCTAATCAGTACATCTGTTATTACCGGACACTTACCTTGCAACTGGAACAACATTTTGTCAAAAATAGCTCCATATATTTATATATGATACAAAATGAGTCTATAAAATATTCATCATTTTACAACATTAACTCCAAATATTTTCCAAACTAAATATCCCTATGCTCTGAAATTTTAGAAATCTGATCGTGAAATAATATACAATAAACTCACATAGAGACTTCGGACCCACGTCAAACTTTATTTTCACCCGTGTGTGAGAAAATTTGTGTACCCTGATTGTGAAACAGCCAATAACTGTGTTATGTATTTGCAATATGTCTCTCTTACTTTTTTCAAAGCCACATAATATTCTAATGGCAAATATGGAAAAGTTCTACGACGATGAGGTTAACAGGATTATTTATGGTTTGTTTTGCAGGTTATGTCATATTGATATGAAGAAAACTGATATAACCACAAGCCTTTGAATGAACCATCTCTGGTGTTATAAAATCCATCTTTTCAGAATGATATATCATTTTCAAGGCAATAACAACAACAAGATGAAAGCATGCCATTTTTTTCTGTTGACGGTAAAGATTTTACAAGTTTACAAGCTGCGATAGTTCTTGAGCACATTTGCCAACATCTTATGGGTCTCCTGTATGCCCAAATACAGTTCATTGTTTGTAACAGAAATTTTGTAGTGTCTGCAATGTGTCCAGTCTCAAGGTCAAAAGATGCAGCCGCAAGCCATTTTTATGAATCTACGATAGGACTCACTCACTTGCACTTACTAAATGATGTTTGTTATATTTCTCTGACAGATTTTTCTTACTTACATAATCCATATTGATGAAAACTTTTGAAGTGTCCGAAACATGTAGTGTCCAAAACGCAAATTATAATAATTTGCTGCTACGTGTTAAAATAACTCATTTTTGATCTGTAACTGAAATGAAGTTTAAAAAAATATATATGTCATTTCTTACATATGTTATATTCATGCATTTAAACTGTTACTGACCAGACCATAAATTATGTATCATATCTATAACCAAGTAAACTTTGAATAATTGGAGTATATGCAGCACTGGTGTCCAAATTCAGTTTTGAGTGAGATTTTAGGCATCAGGAGACCGTGTAGAAATCTATGTTGTTTGAAAATATCACCATTACTGCAATTAATTTTTTTTTGTCAGTGTCTACTTATGACAGACTGTACTCTTTGGAACTGCAAATTTGATACTCAAGGTATTAAGCATATTAATTCCAATTTTTACAAAGTTTAAAACAAATTAAGAGCCAGTATTTCCAAGAATCAGGCAGTTAACTATTAGGGGGTGATATATGATGGTCTAAGATTTGCCTAATATTTTTGTTGGTGAAAGATAGTTCAATAGAAAAACTGTTAATTTTTAGGTGCCAATATCCTTGGATTTCTTTTTTTAGGGGTACCAGAAGGGCCAAAGATTCTGAGATGAGAAATGAGCGCTGAAAAAAATTCAGATTTGAAGTGCAATTATATCATTGTGCCAACAACAGCCCACTCTCATTTTCACAAATGTCAGTCTACTGTGTGTAGGACTCGCAGCAATCTGATCATTTTTGTGGGCTGTCGACGGCGCGTCCTACAGGGGGCACTGCAAGATGCTACTTTTGGCCATTTCAGCCGTAATATCAGAGGCTTTTCTAGACTGTGCCCTCCACAGTCCAAAATGATTTATTCATAATTAGATACCATGGAAAGTCTTTTACATAATCAATACACATTAAAAGTGGGATGTTGAGGGCACAAGAGTGCAGGTGGCGCTTCAGTCAGGGAAAAGGTGAAATTAGGCATTTTGGGAGGTCAAATTTCTCCATGCTTTCTCATCCGATTTTGATGAAACCTTTTCTGTTGGGTAGCCCTATATGTCTACTGTGCTGTGAAGATTACTCTGGGTTTCTGCTGCATTAACGCTTTACAGTCCATCTGAGTAAGAAAGGTTTGCAAAATTGTACACTGAATTGCAAGGTTTCATTACCTAAATACTAAATGCAGTATATGGCACACGTATATAAGCGCACATGTGACACTAGCAGCCAGTAATTAATGATTTTGAACTTTAAATGGGGTGTATAATGTGAAATATAAGCTATTTCCAAAGGGCATTCCGGCTATTTTGCACTAGAGAGCTGAAACTACATCCCATCCAATGTTCACTGTATTTTAAATTTCTTCATTATGACCACATAATGACACAAGAAACTAACATTCAGTGCATTGTATCAGCTGAACTAAATGTAGGTCACAGTTCAGAACATGTGCTGATTTTCACTGTGCTTTCTCTCAGGTTTTCACTTGTTTCTCAGGCACTGGTGGTAAAATAACCCACCAACATGGACTGGTACTCAATTCTGCTTGCTGTCTTACCAAAGTTTTCCTGAATAGAAAAGTAATGGTTGAGATAATTGGAGATATTTATTGTGTAATTTACTTCCTGTGAACCATACAATGGCTGACATGCCAAAGGACTGCTGCTGCCACCTACGTCAGGTTTCTATTGGGTGACATCGATCAGTAAGGAATCATTAAACAACCAAGAAAATTTTGTGGAAGACAAACTATATTTTCCAAAGTGCAGTTAACGTGAATTAGTAGTTGCAGTCTTTTCCATTTTTGCAAAAGGTGCTTTAGAACTGATGGTGGGAAAGGGTTAATGCAGCAGAAACCCAGAGTAATCTTCACATCACAGTTAGTAGACATACAGGGCTACCCAACCGATAAGGTTTCATCAAAATCAGATGAGGGCATATGGAGAATTCTGACCTGCCAAAATGCCAAATTTCACTTAATCTCTGACTGAAGTGCCACCTATACTCTTGCGCCCTCAACAACCCGTACTTCATTTGTGTTATGTAAAGGACTTCCCATGGTATCATATTGTGAATAAACCATCTTGGGCTGTCGAGAGCACAGTCTGGAAATGCCCTGGATATAACTGCTCAAATGGCCAAAAGTAGAATCTCACAGCGCCCCCTATAGGACGCACCCTCGATGCTCCTGACCGCGGAGGTTGGAGAAAGGAAACCACCAAAAGAATGAAAAGTAATGGTGATCATTATGCGAACAGGAATTAATACAAACTGCATTAGTGATGTTATTCAAACTTTTAGGCATGGACCTAGCTACAGGACGTGCGTTGAATGTAACTTCATGTCGGAGACCCAACTATGAATCTGTGTGAAGATTAATAACAACACGAAGTGGCACTGATAATTATTTTTACGTTTGCCAACAAACGGGTAAACTCGACTAACAGGCTTCCAAACATCAACTTTACCCAACAATTAATGCGCTATTGCGACAAATAGGCATTTTAGCGAACCACAAATATTATAGCTATGAAGGACAAGGACTGATATTCCTTCATCAGTAAAGCCGCTTTCACACTGGACGCGAAACGATATTTTCGCCCGACAGATTACATTCAAAGTCAATGCGTGTATTCGCGTCTTTGCATTGACTTTGAACGTAATCTGTAGCGCTAAAAATTCTTTTCGCGTCCGGTGTGAAAGCAGCTTAACAATCGTATTCCATACCAGTTATACTCACCTTTCAGTTCATTGGAGACTGGAGCCCATCTGCAGTTGAAATGAGTGGATAAAGGTCGAACAGCAGAGCGAACATGTTTTGATACGACTGCCGAACATGTCTGCTTCGCGCTGGACAGCAGGCCACTCTCCAGCGCAGCAAAAGACGCAGATTTCAGAGCGCATCTTACAAACATATTGATACAAGGTGAATGTTGTGAGCATTAAATTATCTATTTCAGTAGCCAGCTACTTTATTTTAATACGCAGATGTGTTTATGTTATAAGAAGAATGTCATGTCTATTTCACAAGGGGCTCGCCATTTTTACTAGACCTAACTAGCTGAAGCAGAGATTAATGACCGTCAAAGGAAAACCAATCAATCCCAAACATTCTTCTTTTTCTCCTTCTTCCATATTTTTGGCGGGATATTTCCAACTTATAGGTGCATTACCGCCACACCTGGACTATTATATGATGTCGTATTTCATCCAAAACTGTACGTCCAATTCTAAATCGTATATCGCTAAAAAAAAAGGGAAAAAAAAGAAAGAGAGAGAAAAAACTACTCACCAAATCCTATTATTTAACCTTATTTCGTCCAAATATTTCACAACAGCTTTCTATGTGTCCTTACTTTTCAAGAATCTGACCACCACCGAAACCTCTTTCCAAAATTCTCTGTATATCTTCCCTCTTAACTCACCAAAAATCTCTCTTGCTGCATCCAAAACCATTTTAATTCTCTCAGTTTTGCTCTCTCTCGCTCTCACAGTTAAGGACCATTGAAATAAAAGCCAGAAGTCTTCTGCCCAGCTTAATCTCATCTTCCTCATATTCCTTCTGTTTCTTCTCTACTGGCTGTACTTTGGCCTACTCTTTCTTTACCATTTCTTTTTTGCTCATAATTCTCTTAGCAGCTTCCGCGTATGAAATTTTACCCTGTACTCTTGTCCTTTCCACCTCTCTTACCATTTTCCTTCTTTCACATTGCACTGAAACCATCTCATGATTTCCCCCACAGTGAACGCATGCTTTTGCCAATCTGCAATCTTCCTCTATACGCCTCACCTGCCCACACCATCTACACCTGTGCATCTCTCTTCTACAGACAATCCCAAATACGTCAATCAAGTCCGCAGATTAGTGGCTGACATGCGTGACATCTGGGCTCTTTTTTATTGAGGTACATGTCCCCCCCCAAAAAAAAAAAAAGTTTATTCAAATAACTAAAACAATTTAGAATTATCAATCTGGGGACATAATTGAATAATACACCAGAGGGAAGCAAACGTCAAGGCATTTCTGGCTGTCCATACAATCCAATGCAAAAAAAAACACACACACACACACACACACACACACACACACACACACTTTTTTGTGTAGCTATACTTCCGAGGACATTGTGATGACATGCATTCGTTCTGCACAGCCTTGGCCAAAACTTATCCGTGACCAAATTATCTCTTATACTAATCGAAACCTTAACTTCACCCAAACTGTTACTGTAGTCCTAACTTTAACCAATTAGCCGCAATCCTCTGTAATCCTCAGTAAGGACCACCAAAAATGTCCTCACGACATATATGGTTTCTCAAAAGAACGTTCTAACAAGTTCAGCTTAACAAGCCCACATACACACACACACACACACACACACACACACACACACACACACACACACACACACACACACACACACACACTCATGCACATACACACACACCCCATTGAGCCAAAATATCATGACCATTCACTTGTGACAGGAATAATGTTAACTATCTTGTCATCAGTGGCAAGGTCTTAGATATATCAGACAGTGAGCAGTCAGTTCAAGTAGTTGACTCTTTAGATGTGGGGAAGAAATGGGTTGAAGTAAAGAACTGAGTGACATAGATAAGGATCAAATTGTTATGGCAAAATTACTGGGTCAGAACATGTCCTAAACAGCAATGCTGGTGGGTTGCTATAGGTCAACAGCGGTGAGTATCTACCAAGGATGCACACTATTGATTTATAACGGTGAAGCAGTGCTTCAAATCCTGGGACTAAAGGTTAGTTGACCAATGACAAAGGAAGATTTCACCCATTGAACTTTATATTATGGAAGCCTATAGGGGACAATATTAAAATGAAAATGATTTCCCATATGAGTATACGAAAATGAAAGTGATAATTGCATTAATGCATTTTCAATTTAATATTGTCTCAAATAACTCATTCATTAGCATAGACTGTATAAAATGATGGACGAAGCAACCGTGACGTCACTCATTGATTTCAGCATACCATTTAGGAAGCCTCGATTTTGGAAATTTGAATTGCGCCATTTTGACATTTTGAAACCGGATGTGATTCCTATTGGATGAGAGCGTGAATTGAATATCCAGGGAGGAGCGAGGGGTGGATCTACGTGTGGATCTGACCGCATCAGACAAGAACCAGAGGATAGCCACGCCCCTAAAGCATATTCTGGCTTTAACCTTGATTCAAGTCTATTTGGGACCATAATTTACAAAAATGAACATCATGATATATCGAAGGAGACTTGAAACTTGCGATAGATACAATAAAGTAATGTGGAAAATCTTTATTTAAATAATAAATCAGGTGGGAAAGTAGGGTCATTTTCTCGTAGACTTCTATAGGATTGAAATTCTTTCTGCAACCACCGACGTCACCATCTGCTGGCAATTAAATAGAATGCAAATTTTGGAGATTTCCGCATTGGCCTCAGCTTTCAGACCCGAGTGCTGCGTCCATCTTTTTATACAGTCTATGTTCATAAGAGGAAAATTATACACCGTGTCCCAAAAGTTCATGCACCACAGAAAAAATCAACTCAGATTGTGAATATTCAACAGAATGCGTTTATTCAAAAGCCAGTGTATCCCCCCTGCATCTTAATTACTGCCCTCAGCCTGCGGGGCATAGAATGCACTAAGTTGTTTAGAACGGAAGGCTCAAAGTTGCCCCACTCCCGCACAGCCCTCGCATTGAGCTGCTTCATGGTGGTAGGGGGTGGGCTGTGGAAGACCCAACTGTTCAGGATACCCCAGGAGTTCTCAATCGGGTTGAGGTCCGGGGAGTTGGGTGGCCATTCCTCTGCGCAGAAAGCCAGGAAGCTGCTCAGAAGACCACTGCTGAGTTGAACGAGCAGTATGTGCGGGGGCACCATCTTGCATGAAGACCATTTCCGCACGCCTGTAGAACATCTTCCTAGCAGTGACGGGGCCCAATTTCTTTTCTCTGGTGAGTATGGGAAGGAGCACTGGCTGGAGAATGTTCTTGACGTAATACTCAGCATTGATAGTGGTGCCCTGGGGTACAACATGCAACTCCAACAGCCCTGAAGATGACATTGCCCCCCAGACCATGCAATGGGCGTTGAACTTGACTTGTTCAGAAGGTAACACTTTCTTTCGATCGTCAGTGTAGATGCGGTCGTTTTGGCTGTTGGGAGTTGGAAATTAGTAGAGTGGGCACTCATCAGAGAAAACCCAGTTTTCCCAGTGTCTTGGGGTCATTGTGGCATACTTCTTTACAAAAGCCAGCCGCTTGTCCTTTTGCAGTTTGGTAAGGCAAGGAATCCACTGTCTTCTATACGCTCTCAGACCCAGTTTCTCAGTCAGAAAACGATGGATGTTACTCTTAGAGACTGCTTCCCCAAGATTCTTCAGTCTTCGACTGAGTCTGCAGCAGGATTGGTGTCTCTTTCCCTTGGCCTTTCGGATGAGGTCCTTGGCCCTGGAACTCAGGACTGAGGGGCGACCTGCACGAGGCTCGTCTTCAAGGGATTCACAACTCTGGTGTCTCTGCCACCACTGCTTCACCCATCGTATGCTTCTGCCAAGATCCTGAGCTCCTCCCTGCAAGTTTTCCCTGCCCTGCGCAAGGCAATGGCTTGAGCACGGACCTGAGGCTCTGAAAGAGCAGCCTTTCCAAGTTTTTGTTTGGCCTTCGTGGCAGCACTACCAAAAAGGTTCTCTCAGTGACAGTTCTCTCTCGGTTTCTTGGTCAACCAAGAAATTTATAGGCCTCCCGCAAACAGATGAACTAAGTAAACAACCTCACAACACCTGGCTGACCAGGTGCAACCCATTTTGGAGACAGACATGTTACCCATTGGGGTGCATGAACTTTTGGGACACGGTGTAATGCAATGGTGGAATTATATTTTCATTTTAATATTGTCCCCTATGGGCTTCCATACCACAGTTGCAATCAAAATTATTCTACCCCCATTGCAAATTAGGTTTACTGACAAAATGTACAAACTTTCAGCTGTTTGCTATGAACAAATCAAACAAGAACAATTTAAATAACTCAACACAACAAATATTACAAGTCGCTTCTCGAAATTCAACACAAAATGCCACTTTTAATGACTACTGCAGGCTCAAAATTATTCAACCCCTTCATGAAAAGCATCTTTAATACTGAGTATAGCACCCTTTTACTGCTACTACCTGCTGGAGATGTGATGCATTGGTAGACAACAGCTTCTGGCAGCATTCCTAAGGAATCTTAGCCCAGTCCTCATGGACAAAGGCCTCCAGTTCACCTATCCTCTTGAGTTTGCGCGCTGCAACTGCCTTCTTCAAATCCCACCAGAGATTTTTTATGGGGTTTTAGTGAGACGACTGTGATGGGCACTCTAGAATCTTCCCAGACTTCTTCTGAAACCAAGCCTTGGTGGATCTTGAGGTATGCTTAGGATCATTTTCCTTTCAGAAGGTCCAATGACGCCCAAGTGTCTGCTTCCCTACAGACATTACGACATTTTCTCCTTGGGTATCCTACTTCTTGACTTAATGCATCTCGCCCTCCACACTTTGCAGATTTCCAGTGCCAGTGGAAGCAAGGCTGCCACAGAGCATCAAAAAGCCCCCACAATTATTCACTGTAGGCTGGGTGTACTTTTCAGCATACGCTTCTTTATTCCTGCTGCAGACATACCACTGATTCATAAGCCTGAAATATTCCAGTTTTGTTTCCTCACTCCACAGAACAATATCCCCAAACTTCTGTGGATTATTTATATGGTTTTGAGCATATTGGAGCTTGTGCTTTTGGATCAGTCATGGAGTATGTCTTGGAGACCTTCAACCTTTAGTATGCGCCCCTCTGTGCAAACTGAAACCTCAGTGCCTCCTGCCTCCAAGTCTTGCTGCGGGTCTCCTGCAGTCACTGGAGGGTTTTTGACCACCCGTCTCCTCAGGAATCTGGTGACAGCCATTGATAGCTTCCTCTTTCTGCCACATCCTGACACTGTAGCCACTCTTCCTTTAACTCTGAACTTGCGAACTATGCTTCCAACTGTATCTCCATGAAAATTCAGTGCCTGTGCTACCTTTTTGTATCCTTTTCCTTGTTTGTGCCAGGGAATGATCTCCTCCGTTAGCTTTCTAGACAATTCTTTTGACAGCCATATTTCTAATATGCAATCAAATGTCACTGTCAACAAACCCCCAGCGAGTGCAAGTATTTGATGTGTTCTATCGCAAGCAAACCTGATGCAACTAATTAAGTTCTTGATTAGCTGCATTTGATGTGCTTTAGACAACATCTGATTTGCAAATATGCTCTTATGACAGATTCCAGTCAGGGGGTTGAATAATTTTGAGACTGCAGTAGTCATTAAAAATGGCATTTTGAGTTAAATTTGGAGAAACCACTTGTAATATTAGTAGTGTTGAGCTATTTAAAGTGTTCTTGTTTAATGTGTTTATCACAAACAGCTGAAAGTCTGTAAATTTTGCCATTAAACCCAACTTGCAATGGGGGGTTGAATAATTGTGATTGTAACTGTATAAATCAATTAAGCTGCGCTTCACCTGTAATTTTAAATTTAGCCAGTGGGGGCCACTGTCTGTACAGCTTACCATACTCTGTCAGTTTGCAGACAGCATGCAGCAAATCATTTAATGTAACAGGCTTGCAGATTGAATCCTTGCAAATCGATTTTCGCTTTCGTGATTTTTTTCTTATTAAACACTGCTACATCTGCTTAAATGGATAAACTGCCCCTGGCACCTACCAACAGTAATCTGAGGAGGGTCAAAGCATGAACTGGTGACATGATTTTGGAAGGCTCACCAATATGTGAGGGCAACAAAGGTTCTCCAGTCTGGTCCAAGCTGCTAGAAGGAATACTTTTGCACAAACTGAAAAAAAAATTCAATAGATTTTACAAGAGAAATATTTTGCAGCACAGAGCATCGTGCCCCGCTATGTGTGAAGCTGCGTAGCTATGTTCTAGGTTGAGTCACCTTGCTGGGGGGGGGGGGGTTGTTTGAAAGGAGTTCTCTCTCTTCCTTGGTTGTGGTTCTTTTCTCTTTGTAGGCACTGTCTTGATGCTTTTTCTTCTCACCAGCATTTTGCTTTCTCTTTGTTTGCTCTCTCTCTCTCTCTCTCTCTCTCTCTCTCTTTACTTTTTTGCCATATCTAACATAACTTAGTAAGACTTTTACTGCATCCATACATGCACGACATTACATCCATTATTTACATACCCTGGACATTGGTTGACTTATTTTTTGGTGTTGATTTAAATAAATTATTATTATTTCTTCTAAGTTTAAAATTGTTGTTGTGTCCTTTATTATGTACCGGTGTGTTTCAAGCCTGCCGTTACAGGCAAGAATACATGATGGTGGAGAGACTGTGATGCTCTCGGAAATGTTTTGCAAAGAAACCTTGGATCAGGGCATTTGTGTGCATGTCAATGTGACACGCGCCACTGAACTTAACATCATTACGGACCAGGCACACCACTTCATGTCAACAGTATTCCCCACTGGCAGTGACCTCTTTCTGCACGATAAGGCACCCCTGGTCTGGCCCACAGTACAGTACAGTGTTCGGCAACAGTTTCAGAATAAATATGATTTTATTCATGTAGGTCAACAGAAAACGGTTGGTAAATGTGAAGTAAACAGAGCAATAATGTAAAACAAACAACAGCAATGTTTCACAAGGAACAACTGATTCATTAAGTGCATAATACCTACGCATATGCATATGTACATACAGCGCTGTGAAAAAGTATATGCCCATTTCCTGATTACTTCAATTCTTTTCATACTTGTCACACTTAAATGTTTCACATCATCAAACTAATTTTAATATTAAACAAAGATAACCCAAGTAAAGATAAAGTGCAGTTTTTTATGATGATTTCATTCGCTGAAGGAAAAAGCTATCTAACCCTTCCTGAACCCATGTGAAAAAGTAATTGCCCTTACCTTATAAATCAGCCAATTTAAAAAAAAAAAAAAAAAAAAAAAACATGATCATTGGGTTCAATTTTACTGGACATACCCAGGGATGAGTACTGCTGGCCCTGTTGAACCTAAACATCACTTAAACAGAACCTATCTGCTAATGTGAAGTAGGCAAAAAGCAGGACATGATGCCTGATCTAAAGAAATTCAAGAACAGATGAGAAACAAAGTTGCTGGCATCTATCAATCTGGAAAAGGTTACAAAGCTATGTGTAACATTCTGGAACTCCAGCGAACTACGATGAGAGCTTCTATCTACAGATAGAAAATGGAGAAATCTGGGAACAGTGGTAAACGTGCATAGCAGTGCCTAGCCTACTAAATCTATGATTCACTCAGGAGGTCACTAAAGAAGCCAGACAAACATTTAAGGAACAGCAGGCCTCACTAGCCTTAGTTAAAGTCAATCTTCACGATTCAACAATAAGGAAGAGACTGGGAAATAATGGCATTCACGGGAGCGCAGCAAGGCAAACACCACTGCTGACTATGAAGAGCACAAAGGCTCATCTCACATTTGTGAACGCATCAAGTAAAAATAGTCATTTCATGACATTTGGACTTTTTGCGATCGTTTGTTGTATGTACCTATAAAGTATGTGATGCAAAAAAATTTAGAGCGATTGACCCATTAGTTTCAATGGAATCATGGAAGAAGTAAACCGCTATCAGAGATCAAGTTAAAAAAAAAAAAAAAAAAAAGTTCAACTGTAACTGCCTTTATCTGAAATTCAAAAATCATCACAAAATGTCAACTTTTACTTGATGCATTCAAATTTGACAAAAAACGTTTTGATTACCCCAAGACTTTTGGGATAATATTCTGTGGACTGACAAGTCAAAAGTGGAACTTTTTGGGTGACATGGGTTTGATGACATCTGGCATAACACTAATACAGCATTCCACAATAAAAGCATCCTGTTAACAGTCAAACATGGTGGTGGTAGTGTCATGGTTTGGGTCTGCTTTGCTTCAGGACCCGGGGGACTTGCCGTAATTGATGGAAACATGAATTCTGCTCTTTACCAGAAAATCCTGTACAAGAATGTCTGGCCATCAATTCGTGACCTAAAGCTCAAGTGCAGTTGGGTTTATGCAGCAAGACAATGATCTGAAGCACAGAAACGAGTCCACCTCAGAATAGCTCTGCAGACACAAAATAAAGGTATTGGAGTGGCCTATTCAAAGTCCTGACATTAATCTGATTGAGGTGCTGTGGCATGACCTTAAACAAGCAGTTCCTGTTCATGTGGCTGGATGTAAACAGTTCTGCAAAGTAGAGTGGGCCAAAATTCCTCTACAACAATGTAAAAGATTCATTGCCAGTTATTGCAAATGCTTGATTGCAGTTTTTGCTGCCAAGGGAGGCACAACCAGTCATCAGGTTTAGGGGGCAATTATTTTTTCAAATGGGTGATAACAATGTTGAAGAACTCTTCACCTTCAATCAATGTAAATATCATTTAAAAGCTGCATTTTGTGTTAACTAAAGTTGTCTCTGTATAATATTAAACTTGGATGAACTTTAACATTTAAATATGATTAATAAGCAAAAATAGAAGAAATCAGTAAGGGGCAAATACTTGTTTTTTACATTATTGTATGTATAAATACATCAAATTGAATGAAAATAAGGAATTAAAAACATTTAGTGTTAAGCCTCTAAGGTAATTGAAGCTTGACATCAAATATTCAATTATAGTTGAGCCTCTCAAGACAAGAGTGGTCTAACTACTCTTCTCATGTTTATTAAGTTTGACAAAGGGAATTGGAGATAAGATTCAGATTTGTTGAGTGCAATACTGAACTAACTCAGATCTGGACCAATGTATGTGTAAAAGTAGGTCACTAGGTACCAACACTACCAGAAAGCCAGAGCAAGGCGGTGCAAGAGTGGTCTAACTCATTTATCCGATATGGCAGGTCCATGGAACACCATTCCAGATTTTGAAGTTGTGAGGATGATTGAAGATACATCAAGTCCTATTGATAACTAGTTTTGTAGCATCTTATTAGTGCCATTTTGTGACATTTTCTTCAAAGGGCTTTTCTGTCTCAGTGGAGAATAGAATGGCCTGTGGTTGTTGTAGTTTGGAATGACAACACAGTGTGACTAGTAATAAGGATTACTCTGTCTTATCATCCATATGGCATACATATATTGGTGAGCTGAAAGTGTGGGGTGTTAATTGTGTATTAAATTGTGAAATGCATTTGATTTATTTTTTTTATAAATATAAAAAACTATTAAATCTCTTATTCTGCCTTAATATAGTTGTAGACTAATACACTTATGGTGTCTGACTCTCATTTTTGGGCCCTTTAGGAGAATGTATAGTAAAGTATTTGTCAATACTTGCGTGACTCAGGAACTCTCAAAGTTTTTCCTCATAAGTAAGAAGTTCTCCGGTGATTAACATCTTAAAGTTTAGTCTATAATTTTCCTGTGTTGCAATAAGCAATTAGAAGATTAGACATCAATCTGCCAATTTTCAATAATCTATATCTTAACAAAATTATATATTCACAACAGAATTCAATGAATTTCACATATAAATGAAGGAATTCTGAAAATGACGCATTAAAAAAAAAATTTTCTGCAGAAATAAAACAGAATCAAAGCAATTATATGCATATAAAAATAATATATTGCAAGCTGATTTTTTTCATATATGTTTGACTTTAGAGCAATCATCCTACAAAATACAAAAACTGAAGTTAGACCAATCTTGTTCTGAAAGGCTCAGCTGAATGAGTTCCATTCAACTATATTTATCAACAAAAACATGAATAAATGTTTGTCAATGAGAAAATATAAACTGATAATTAAAAAAGTAGAGATATATTTTTTTCTGCTTTGGTCATAGTTAGAATTCTAAAAACGGAGCCTGATGCAGAATGTGTTCTCAGAATACTGGCTCAGTTCCCTCTGAGAGGATAATATTGCGGAGTTTCTGAGCTGCATGAGATGTGTAAAGCACTTTGGGTCAAACTCAATTATGAAAACCGCCAAACAAATAAAATTGACTTGAATTGATAAGAACAATTACCCATTGTTTTCATGATTCATTTTGAAAACGAAAAAGATTGTTACAGTAGCTTTGCCGTTCGGATCTGCATAAGTTTAATTCATGCACTATTAGCATAACTTTGGTTTGGCTTGTGGTAATTCCTTCATTAATTGGCCTGATACATCACAATATAAACATGAGGCCTGTTCCACAAAGTTAGGTAACTGCACAGACTAAAACAATGAACAGCACTTTTTACGTCATTCAGTGGTCTAGACATTAAGAGTTATGCTCAGTGCAGTTATCTGGCTAACTTGGTAATCATGCTTCTTGGATCGGGTTCAGTACTGCTGGCTCTTAAAGACATCAGACAATGCAGTCAAATCAATATTTTTGATTAGTGAAGTAGATTGATTGATTTATTGACTGATATTTCCCCACATCATCCTAGCCCTCACTTTGTGCTTCTCGCATGCTGAGCACACTGAGGAGGGGAAACTCTTCCCAGAATGCACCACTCACTCCCTGGTTTTGCACAGTCTCGATCACAGCACCCCTTTCGTGAAATTGGAAGTTCTGATAGGCTCCAGGGCCGGGAGACTCCTCCCCCAGGAGGGGCTGGGTAGAGTCTGAGCGCACGTAGTCAGTGGAGGTGGGGCCACAGGCCTGTCTCAGATAGGGATTGGCGAACACGACAGTGGCGTAGGGAATAACTTCTCTGGCTGGTTCAGTGTCCTGAGAGGCATATTTTGGGGGTTCACCCAAGGAAGTAAAGTCACCCTCCTGCATCCACAGTTCCCCCATGTTAGGACCCCCACTGCCTCCCTTCTCGGGCTGCTTCTCGGGCACATCAAGAAGGCTGAACCAGGACAGGTGCACTGGGACTGGGTCCTGGATTTCCTTCATATTCTGGAAAGCTGAGCAGTCCTTTATGAGAACAAAAAGAATTTAGAGGTGTCTCCTGTTCTCACCTGGGTTAGTTGCATAATTGTTCCGGATTCAGACACTTTCAGCTGATCTTCTTGCTTGGAGCTATGCTCAGTAAAGCATATAAAAGTATTTAAATCCAAAGCAATTATGTACATGATTGGCCCAGGTCTGCTCCCAGTATAAGAGGCCTATAAAAATGGCCTATGACAGCGCCACACTTGAATTCACTGAGCTCGTCAGAGCGAACCACGCTTTCTCAAATGTTTGTAAATGCAGTACAGGCTGGTCAGAGCATCACAAGGAAGGTACCCAGTCCATTCTGTTGTCTATGAGTCAGAGACATTATGAGTCATGAAATCCCAGCACTACTGTCCATATGATGACTATTTCAGATTCTACTAATCAGTCCCATTATTTTTGCTCCCCTTAAATTGCGTACTATGCAGTATTTGAAAAGGGACCCCTTCTCACTGGATCTCCCTTTCTCACTGCATCTCTCTCTTTTACAAACACACGCACGCACACACACAATCACACAAACACACACAGGTGCACTCAAATACATATAATGGGACCCGGGACACCAATCCTGTTTTGATTTTACATATAATCTTCTGCAAAACCAAAATGCAGAACAGAGAACCATGACCTCTGAACTCAATACCCTGATAATAATGAGTGTCCAATCAGCTGGTCTCTTACCAGCAGGATGCCTCCCTGGGTCCAAGTGCTGATGCTGCTGTTGGCGGGATCAGGAATCATGGGCCAAAAGTGTGTTTTCAACCTGGGGGGGGGGGGAGAGAAAGAAAGAGAGGGAAAGAGGGGTCAAGGGCCCAATATTATTGCAGAGTTTGTCCCTATTAACTTAATCTCTCCAGCTACCAATCAGAATCCCAGGCCTCAAGAGGGACTCAAAACAATAACTGTACAGTTGTCAGTCTAAGAACCTCCTGCTTGGCTACCATACAACACTCTAAGTCACTACCACCACAGTCACTAACCTTCAGTGTCAGTCATTATTGCTATTGCTTTTTTTGAATTTATTTAGAGGATTAATATCACTTTGTATTACAGATATTCAGCCACAAGATATTTGTTAATGTTAATGGATGTTTAATTGTTGATTTGTGATCAATACAGTGCAGTTAGAAAGTATTCAGACCCTTTTTCTTTTTTCACTTTTATGTTACAGCCTTATACTTCAAATTGTTCAAATTCATTTTCCCCTCAATCTACACTTAATACCCCATATTGACAAAGCAGAAACAGAATCTAAGCGGAATTTCATGCAAATTTATTCAAAAGGAAAAACGTTAACATAAGTATTCAGACGCTTTAGTCAGTACTAAGTTGAAGCACCTTTGGCAGGGATTACAGCCTTAAGTCTCCTTGGGTATGATGCAACAAGCTTTGTTCACCAATATTTGGGGATTTTCTGCTATTATGCTCTGCAGATCCTTTCTAGCTCTGTCAGGTTGGATGGGGACTGTCGGTGGATGGCCATTTTCACGTTTTAATACATATTAGTGCCATTCACACTAGTATATGGAAAGATATTGAAGCTTGAAAATGGAAATCAAAATAAGCTTTATTGCAGTTCGAAATCGAGCATTTTAAGCAGTACAGTACACAATCGTACAAAAAGTACTGTCAAAATTATTTCAAAGTAAGGTAGCATCTAGTCTGCAATTAGTTCTAAGAAAATAAATGTTGCAGATAACCATAACCTTGCAGCTAACCTACTCACACACATATAATTTTCAACTATATTGTGATAATGATAAATGTTCTGCAGCATATAAAAGTACAGACAAAACTTATCATTTCTAATGAATAACACAGAATGAATATGATAGAACATGTTCTGCAAATTTAAAGAGTCACTTGAAGTCCTTCATGAAAACATCTGCAGCTCTAATATCTTCCTCTTTTAGCACATATCTATGGCCTGTGGTGGTAGAAGGAGCTTCCACCTTTCAAATTATTTGCTGTTTTGGCACCCAGCATGCATATTCCCTTCTGGGCCAATAAAAGCTCCTGGCTGGTCCATGGGGGTGCATGAATACTAGCAGCACAACTTGCTCTTCCTCAGATGTAGTTCTTATGCTGCCTGCCCACCACTGCTCATCAAACACACATGATTTAGCTCAACATATTTATCTTGGAACAAACAAAAAATAAAACAAACTAAAAGCATTGGCAAAATAAGTATCAGCCAATTTCATATAATGTTATAACTTAGAAACTTTGAGCAGATTTAGCTTCAATGTCAATTTGAATTTTAATTTGAACAGGTCAGTTGCAATAGAGTAATTTCCAGCTTTAAAAAGTCACAGCTTGAGGTGCTCTGAAATGATTTCTGGTGATTGTTTTGTGTTGTCACATACTTAAAATACTCGATTTCGATCTGCAATAAAGCTTATTTTGATTTCCATTTTCAAGCTTCAATATCTTTCCATATACTAGTGTGAATGTGACTAATATGTATTTAAAGTTAATGTCAAATGGTTTATAAGAGGCACTATACAAAATTTGAGATCTCTGACATAATTACAGAGCCGTCCACAAGACTACAAAGCTATAATCGAGAATTAGAATTCCAATACATAAAATAATTTTAAAAATTCATATTGGGAAAAAGAGAAAGAACACCATCACAATTTTTGGAAATATCATTAACAAAAACCTGCTCTTTAAGGTGAACTTGATTTGGATTTGATATATGGTGTCATTCAACGGGAATATAGCTTCAAATTTGCAGGAAAATGTTTTTTTTTTTCTCATTTTTGATCGGCAATATCTCAGATGCTATTTAGTTCACATTGGTAATTTTTCAGAAAACCATGCATCTAGTCCAAAAGACACCCCCTACAAAATATCGGCCCCCTGTCATAAAAACTGACCAGTTTACAGGCCCTTAAAAGTGCTGCCACAGTTCACAAATAGAAATTTTCAACAGAATCTAGGGGCCTATTACTGCATGTTACACAAGCCAGACTGCTGAAATTTAAATTACGTACAGATGTAGCATCAGATATTTTACATACAAACTTTGGAGGTCCTAGCTCAAGTACTTTTTAAGATATTTCAGCTCAAAGTTAGAACTTCAGAAGGCGATGCCGAAAAAAAAGGCTAAAAATCGACCAAATCTTTGTCCTTTTAATAATTTTTTGTGGCCAAACTATTGGCAGAAGAGACCTACAATTTTGGGATTATTCTATTAAGAAGTGAATCCACCAACATTAATTTTTTCAAGAAAATCTGAGGTGGTCATGTGGGAAGATTTTCTGAAATTTGGTGAATTGACACAGAATGACCCAGCTGTGAGACCTTATATAGAGAGGTATGTGTTGATGCAAATCATATCCAATCAGTTGAATTTACCACAGATGGACTCCAATCAAGGTGTAGAAACATCTCAAAGATGATCATGAGAAACAGAAGTTCCCTAAGCTGCAAAGGGTCTGAATGCTTGAGTCAATGTGATATTTCAGTTTTTCCTTTTCAATAAATTAACATACATTTCTCAAATTCTCAAATTAAAATCAGTGTTGACTGATTTTAATGATTTTAAGCATATGGTCGCAACATGACAAATGCGAAAAAAAGTTAAGGGTTCTGAAGACCTTCTGAATGCACTACAAATACACTACATAGACAAGAGTATTGGGACACCTGGCCATTACACCCATAGAAACTTTTATGACATCCCATTATAAATCCATGGAAATTGATTTGGAGTTGGTCCCCCCCATTGCAGCTATAACAGCCTCCACTCCTCTGGGAAGGCTTTTCACAAGATTTTTGAGTATGACTGTGGGAATTTTAGCCTATTTAACCAGAAGAGCACTTGTGAGGTCAGGTGCTGATGCTGGGCAAGAAGGCCTGGCTCGTACCCTCCATTGTAATTCAAATAAAAGGCGTTCAGTGTAATTGTAGTCAGAGCTCTGAGCAAGCCAGTCAAGTTCTCCCACCTCAAACTCACCAAACCATGTTTTTTACGGACCTTTGAGCGCTGGGGAACAGTCATTGAGGAACAGAACAAGGCCCTTTTCAATCTGTTCCCACAAAGTTTGAAGCATAGAATTGTCAAAACTGTTTTAGCATGCTGAAAGATTAAAATTTTCCTTCGCTAGGACTAAGGCGCCTAGGTCAACCCCTAAAAAAAACACCTTATATCATTATCTCTCCTCCACCAAACTTTACAGTTGGCAACAATGCAGTCAGGCAGGTAATCTTCTCCTGGGCCCAGTTGTTCAAAGCTCCGTTAGTTTAACAGCTGGTTATCGCTAACCACCAAACATTACGACCATTCTCTAAGATTCTTGCGAATGCTGTTATATAACGTTACTTAAACTCATCAGGGGGGAACCCGCACCATGCACCTAAAACATACAAACATCAGTGCTTTCATTCTGAGATATAGATGCTGTGGTTTAGACTTAATCACCGGTTAAAGTTAACAAAGCTTTGAACAACTGGATCCTGGCATCCACCAAACCCAGACTTGTCCATCAGACTGTCAGACAGAGAAGCCAGATTTGTCACCCCACAGAACTTTTTTTCCACTGCTCCAGAGTCCAGTGGTGGTATCCTTTACACCACTCCATCCGAGGCTTAGCATTGTGCTTGGTGATGTAAGGCTTGTATGTAGCTGCTTGGCCATAGAAACCCGACACACCGTTTCTGTGCTGCTGTTAATGCCAAAGGAAGTTGGGACCTCTACAGTTATTCAGTGAACAGAGCATTTGTGATTTTTACGCTGTTTTTGCCTCAGCACTTGGAGACCCCGCTCTATGACTTAACATGCTCTGCCACTTCATGGCTGAGTTGCTGTTGTTCTTGAACGTTTCCACTTTTCAACAGTACAGAAATTTCATGAACTGCATTATTGCGAGGGTGACATCCTATGATAGAGCCATGCCTGATTCACTGAGCTCTTCAACATGACCCACTCTATCACAAATGTTTGTACATGCAGACTGCATGGCTGGCTTTGTGCGTGATTTTTACACCTGTGGCAATGGGTCTGAATGAAACACTTGAATTCAATGATTCAGAAGTTTGTCCCGTATAGCACTTTTTGTATTGCACTATACATTGCATAGTTACCATAAAGTTATGGCAACACATTGGTGTATGTTATGCCAATGATTTTGAATGTCTTGTCCTGGGGGCTCACTGTGTATGCTTGTTTTTGCTCCAACCAAAATTGAAATTGTAGGATTTTACTAAGCTATTAATTTATCTTCATTAAGTTCATTTCATGTTCAGAGCAGTTATTCACCCTCAGAAGCCGCATTTTGACAGAAATATACATGCATGCCTAAAAGAATAAAATATCCTCATTGTGATATCTACTATAAACAAATGCATAAAAGAAGGAAACAATGTCATCGATCAAATTAAAGAATCAGGAGACTCCTAAATGGTGAAACCATGAACACTTCGTCCTTAAAACTAACCATTTATTAAATAAGCAAATGATAAAGAGTCAAACCTGTTTTTTGTCATGTTTAGGTTAAGTTCAAGCGCATATTATTAAAGAGCTTGCAGCACTTGAATTCAGTAACCTAATTCACAGCTTTCTGATTTTCTCAGAGAACAATTTGATTTGTTTAAAGATGTAATTATCTGAAATAAAAAAAAAATAATAAACACTATATGTACAAGGTTGGCATTGGACGACTCACCTGTCATTTTTGGTAAAACAGGCCAATGCAGTGAGAATCATACAGAAAATCAGCACAGCACTGAACACCACAGCAAACACATCTATCCTGGCATCTGAAAGCAAAGCACAGCATATATTAACCTGCCCCCGAAAACCGTGGAAGATACACTATAATGGCTCTTGTGAAGGTTCAGCTTCAGAACTGACCAATTGAAATAAATCCTTTGGCTGGTTGCCAGTTTACTGTGATATATAGCTCCAAGGGTAGTCCTACAGCTCAGGTTCTCAACCTTATCCATTACGGTTTGGTGTTGGTGCAGGCTTTTGTTCCAACTAAGCAGTATACATCTGATTCTCTGAATCAAGGGGTGCGTCCAAATCACCATACTACTTCGATACACACAGAGTTTGGTTCATTATGTCAATGTAATACGTAAGATAACCACTCAAAGCATGGAAGTATGCCCACTTGGCAGGCTTGTCAACAACATGTTATTTGACTAAAAATTTTTCAGTCATCACCAAAATCAATACAGATCCTCTTCATATCACCACTGACCCACAATACAAAAGTAAAAAGAACCCACTAAAAACTCTGTAGAGGGAGATCAATAAATTTTGGGCAGACCGACAGACTGACGGACACACAGGGGCGATTGCAATGTATGCCCATCCGGTAGGGCGGACAAAATAATGTACGCCTCAGCACCATATTCCCAAAATCAGACATACTTTACGGTTGCCATTTTGCCCATCCTTACCCTTGATGCCACATTATCTTCCCCCCCAAAAAATTTAGACACAATTTCACCTCAAAATTGGAGGCACTTATTAGTAGTTTTAAAGTGCACCTCGTAAGTTACTTTTCATTGGTGATTCTTGTATTCCTGCAGTCTACTAAAAAAGGTCTAAATGTGTCATTGTTAAAAAAGACTTGAGTTTGTGTGAAATGCTCTGTTGAAGTCCTGGCCCCACCCTTCCAAAAACCCCAGTGTGCTGTGATTGGTCAACTTGATCACTCACTTGTGATTGGTCAACTGCTTTGCACGTCTGTCAGAAATGTCACGCCCCTTACCATACATGGATCTTCGTACTAGAGTGTAAATGAGCTACCGGTGTAGCCTTGTGGGCGTAACCTTCTTGATTCAAGAGCGTGCCAAACTATCTGCTTGGTGCAAAAATTCCATTGGTGACATCACCAATTGATGAAAAAAATGGCCAGAAGCTATCATGGCGCTTCAGTCAGCTCTGGAGCAGTGTGTTTTGCAGCAGAGGGAGCCTTTTCTGGAGGTTCCGACACAGACCTTTATAATGTGTATAAAAACGATATTATTCACAAAACGACATTAAAATAATGAAAAACCATAATAGCTGCACTTTAATAACACAGGCCAATATAAAGTGGTTCTCATATCTTTTTTTACATATGGTTTTCTACAGGGAGCTATCACTTCCTCCATTATCTTGAAAATGACTTGCCATCTCTGCACCAGTAGCCTTATGGGATAGCGCAGTGTCCATTTGTCACAGGTAGAAGAATTCTGCCGACTGCAGTTGGCCACCTGGATATCCTTGTTATGTAGCCTGATCCATACCACAAATTTCACGTGCAGCTTTTCACCTACTAAATGCGCCCAAGGTTTTCAGCAAAGACAAGTGGTTGACTAGTAGAATTAGGTATGTGCCTGCATAGCTGGAATGAACACCTGCACTAACACTGGCCCTTTCTGGATTAGTTTGAGGACCTATAAACTATAATCATGCACTTACTGTAAATCACTGTGAGATGCTATTCATGATGGCCCAATGGCTACATTATTATCAGGAGAGGGCAAAAAAGAAGGCCTGCTCACTTGGCCGTGCTGTCTTCAAGGTAACAACGGTCCCGTTAACCGTCCCCGCATCAGTACTCGCTGAAATGAACACCTTGTATTGGGACATGGGGCTCAGATGGATCAGCGTCACAGTGCTGTCTGTGGGCCCAATGCTAACAACTGCAGAACAGGAGGAAATCAGCCAGACAGGAAGAGAGGGTCACATAGAAATGTTACATTCCAATCGCGTATTTTCACTTTCTTCCTTCTTTCCCTTGTGCCTGACCAAAAATTACTTGCAGTACGCCATTTTTAAGGAGATTCCAATCCAGTAAATATGTTAGAAAATGCAAGGAAATTAAGCAAGAAAATACCCTAAAGAAAACATATCTGTAAAAGAGTTGAGAAGAATCTCCTAAAATGCAACTACAGCTCAGCGTACAGGTATAACTTCAGGTGTTCGTGGGTACACTTGGATCATTGATGTAACCACACCTGCTTGTATCCTACCTTCGGTCCTTTCTGCGTCGTCGGTGCAGTAGACCGTGTAATTCCGGATTATTCCATGCTGCTGCTCCAGGGGTATGTGCTCCCAGGAGAGTTGAGCCCAAGTAGCTTGGATTTCCCCCACTCTAATTCTAGGGGCCTCAGACGGAGCTGTTACAGTACACACAAGACAAGGAGTTTTACTTTTATCTATTTTAGTTCCCTTTTTGGACACAAAACACCACAAGAACATGACTTGAAACATACAAATAACTAACAACCTGCCTTTTAACTAACTAAATATCCCACTTCCTCGCTCACTCACTGGCTCACATTTTAGCAGGCAGAACATTCTCCACAAGGGGGAGCTGTTATCACCTAGACTCACAGTGAAAGCTACTGTGGCTGCTACAGTAGTACATACCAGGTGTTTCGCATCACTGCGCCCTTTTATTTTAAAATTTTCTCTTATCTCATGGATATTGACAGAATCCACACACTGCATAGCTAATTTAATATTAAAACGACAGGTAGTCAAGAGAGTGCTGAGAGAAACAAACCATAAATAAAAAAGAACAACCTTTGTAAAGCATGCTCTGAGTCTATTGATCTTTTGTTCAGAATTGCAGTTGAAACATTCAACGTACTATTAAAAAATGTGCTCTCACTGAGAACTGGTCTATTATTTAACGAAAACCCGGAGAGTAGAATGGGCAAAGAAAATAAGAGAATAAGAGATAAAAAGACTATGAGAGCTTTAAAAGATTTATTTTTATGAAAAGCAGGGTATTTCACAAAGAGGGGACGCCGAGCAACCTGGATAGCTGCACAGTGAAAAAAAAAAAAAAAATAAAATAAATAATAAAAAAACAAAGCAACACTTTTTACTTCAATATAAATTTCAGTTTTAAGAGAGTTTCGGGTTTTACTACACAAACTTATCCTGCTAACTCTGTAACCCTGCTTCACTAGATTGCCTCAGTGTACAAGTGGAGCTTGGACTCTGTTTTTATTTGGACTGTGCGCACAGCTCTCCACCTGTGTATTTATGTCTTAGGGCTGTGTGCACAGGGCTTATTATGGGTCTCTTTTAATTTAGGATACGTTCTGACGAAAGCCCAAGGCACTACAGCAGAATACTGTCTCAGAATAAATGTTTTTTTTTTTTTTCAAACAAATCAAGATTCTTGAAGACCGAGACCAAAGCCGCTCATCTCTCTTGTGTTAATCAGCATGATGTGTGCTGCACTATTTGCTCTCAGACCCCGGGATTAATCCTGCGAATGTTTGATCAATTTCCGGCCAATCATAGCGAGCTGATTTCATTAATGCATAACGGAAAGGCGCAATCTGGTTTTTACCACTAGAGAGCAGCATTTAACCAACTGCGTGACTGTGTTGCGGAAATTCCTAGGTCTCGTTACAAGATGACACGCATCAGTTCACGATGGCAAGCCAGCTACGTCCTCCCTCTCTCTGCTCTGAGGGCTACTGAGAATAAGGACAGGCAAGGGCGATATTGCCTAAAAGTTCTGTCACAATACATTTTTTTTTAATTATTTTGGACGGAGGCACTATACGTATACTACATATTTCTCCTAATTTCAACAGAACATTAAGGAATTCCAGGCATAGGATGGGACTTAGAGCACTTGCCTGGTTGTAAAAATGGAAAATTGATTAATGGACCTGAACCATTCACACGGTATCCCTCCATCAGCCCTGTTCTTCCTCGATTTTTTCTTTGCATTGACACGCAAATGTAAACATAAAAATTTTCTAGTGGTGAGCAAGATACAACCAGTTTCAAATCGTGGCTCATTGCTCTATTGGTGTATCATTTGTGCGAATGTATGGCCTCTAATAAATCAGGACAAGCATATTTCACACCCACTCTTCTGCAGGGAGTAGCCTTGTGCTGTGCGCGGGAGACCGACCCCATCCTGGTACCTGGCGTAGACAGAGACCCAGTATGGCATGTATGGCTCGATGCCGGCTGTGGTCAGAGATCAGGATAAGACGAGGAGTAGGTCATGTTAATGCAGTTCTTAAACTGAACACAACTAACAAAGTCAAATATCATGAATTAGCATAGCATAATATGACTTATTCAAGATTGCAACTCATTAGATTTTAATTTTAACTGAATCAAGGACAGTGGTTATAAATCAAATATATTTCAACTGACAAGGTTAATATGTAATTAAAGCAAATTAGTCTTTTTTACTGAGATGGCAGTATGGGGTCACATGTACCACAAAGTCGTCACTGTTAAAGCCGTTTTTACACCATACTATACGTACCATTTTCTGTGTATTACTTTTGGACCAGTACTACTGAACTGTGCTGTAAACATACTCTCTTCAGATTTAAATAAACACTACACATTATACTGGGAAGGGAGCTATCAGCCACTGTCAAAGACTCACTGACCATAGCCAATTATAGCAGCAGTGTGTGGCAGAGTATAAACAGCTTCTGATTGGTTACTACCAGTGAGTGATTATCTATGCCTGGGTTCATTGACCAGAGCTACAGTAAAGGACTGAATTGGGATGTGGAGAATAGAAGCCCCACCTGAGATCAGAAGGGCAGTGTCATTGGGGCCCAGCAGGTCAAAGGACAGGAAGCTGGGGTCCTTCTGAAGCTCGGGACCCCACTCCACCGCGTAACCCATGGTAACGACTGAGACTGGGGGCACCCAGCTAACCTGCAGGCTTGTGTTCCCCGCCGAGGAAATGGTGACATTAGAGACAGGCTGCATATCTGTGTGTGTGTGTGTGGGGGGGGACAGACAGACAGAGACAGAGAGAGAGAGAGAGAGAGAGAGAGAGAGAGAGAAAAATGTTTACTGTGAAAGGCTCAGACACAAAGAAGTAGCCAGCCACCAAGCAAAAAATTCTTCAGCAAAGTGAGAATGTTTTGTGCATGCTGGGATGCACTCTCTCTCTCTCTCTCTCTCTCTCTCTCTCACCACACACACACACACACACACACACAAAGTAGAGGGTATTTGAGAAAGATGGCAGTACCCCATTTCTGGTAAACAGGTACTCCAATGGGACTGGACTGGCCCGCAGAGTTCAGGGCTGCGATGTATATTTTCCGGGTTTTTTTAGGCAGAGTCACCACACAGCGGCGCTGTTGAGTCCTGCACACAGTCTTCTGTGGCCCTCTTCTCAAGGAGCTCGCCAGGAATACGTGGAAAGACACGTTCTTCCCATTGGCTTGAAACTGCCTCAAAGGCTGTGATTGGCCGGCAAACAAAAAGCAAGCACAAGAGAAAATTATTTCAAAGGAAGAAATAATGTGCGGCCAGTGCTCAGTTCACAAATACAGCATATTGATCTGAAGCCAATTTTCCTTGAATTTGAAGTGCAAAAATCTATAATTGCAACCATGATATACAACTTTCTTTGCCAGCCATAAAAAGTTTCATAGAGGTATAGCCAACATTGTTTAAGCTAACTATGGTCTTGATTATTCTGTGTCAAACATCTTGGTGGTTCAGATTGGGCTGTCACCAAAGCTATAGGATATTATGAAAGAATTCCACAAAATCTAGAAAGAGCGGTTCTTAAATATAGGCATGCAATGCAGCAAACTTGGATAGGGGGCTATTACTCAACAGGATTTAACACAAACAAACGTGGCCAGTGGAGTTGAATTTTTTCCACACAGAAAACAGGCAGTTCTGTGTCATAAACGTACACCCCAATGCGGGCCTCAAGTCTGCCCAATCTAGCACAAAATAACTTGCTATCTGCATAGGCGTAGTTTATGAGGGGGTTGTAACCCCACCAAAAATTCAGACCAGCAACTACAACCCCCCCCATATCATATTATAATGATTGGGTCACTTCAACCCCCCCCCCCCATTTTCAACCCAAAGTATTGGTCTTGGTTATCTGGGTAACTAATGGTAAAGAAGGACATCATTATGGAAAAATAGCAAGTGAATAATTGATACCATCCAGAAGAGCTCAACATAGTTGTGTGTCTCAGACTTCTCAGCAAGAACCTTCAGCCACACATCGAGTTGGCCGGTCGGAGCTGAAACAAGAGGAGGACGTTGTTAGTCAGACAACACTGTCGTATTCATTGACGACCATAGAAAGTTGCCATATAAAACCTTCAAAAACTATTCCTTCATCTTTAAGCAAACGTGATTAAAAGACTAGTTGTTAACACTAAATACCTATCCTCTAAAGTCTAGTTAACAAAAGATGGTCACTAACTTCTAACATTAAAATGATTTTATACAGTGAGTACATTTCTAATTTTAGTTGTATACTGTGTGAGTTTGGGAGGATATAATGACAATGAGATTCAACTTCAATCAGTCAGCTTTAACTTGAGGGTGAAACATATCGGATCAACGGTTAGGAAATGACTGTCTCTCTCATATACAGTCCCCCTCACTCCCAATCTGCCCACATGAAACATATTGGACAGTTTAACATAATGTAAAAAGTAGTAACTTTTGATATTTGGTTGCATAGCCTTGCAATGACTGCTTGAATTCTGTGACGCAATGACATCACCAGACGCTGGGTATTTTCCCTGGTGATGCTCAACCAGACCTGCACTGCAGCAATTCAGTTCCTACTTGGTTTAGTCTCCTCTTCTGCATGTAAAATGCATGTTCTTTAGGACTCAGATCTGGTAATGGACTCAGAAAACAGAACCGAAATAACAAAGACTGTGTCACTGTCCAACAAACTATGGTGCTCACTGTAACTTTATCAGAGGCTGTTTCAATTTCATTGTAAAATGCACTTGGGTATGAATTGTTGCGGATTGGAATGAGTTAGGGCTGAATGAGTCAATGTAAAATGTAAATAAAAGATGATAGTATTAAAGAGTAAGGGATCCCTAATTTTACATACTGTTTTCATCAACCTGTCATCTAATCATCCCCTGATTTATTTTGCTATGAAAATCAATCCATTCTTCTCCGATTCAACTGATTTGTGGGGAGTTTTCAGCCACAAAATGGCTGCCTTGCATCACCCAGCTTCAGAAACACCGCCTTCAGTACAAGCTTTGTGAAGCTCACAACATACTGTTTTTGTTACAACTGGTTTAGATAAGGATTGGTTTTACTATGGAGTGATTTTTGTAGCTGTAGTTCAGTGGATATAAGAAGCTATACTACCACGTGTGCCTCTGTTACTGTCGGAGAGCTTTGACATGCAGCCACAATTCTTTATTGCTGTTGCTATTTGTGATGTTTGGCATATGTGACAGCCCGTAGACCTACTGTCTTTTGTATGGTCATTTTCAATCTAATGATTTCAATGTAAGCAGGCACGTCCACGGTGCAGAGCTTAGGATTGGCTAACTACTGACTGCCTGTGCAGGTGTATGACGGCAGCAACAAAAGGCTCCACCTGTCTCGACTTCGGGGGGAGTTGGGATGGTTCGCTTTTTACATGCAAAGACCACGCAGTTCGCCTGCCTGCTATGCTTTGTGCTGGGTTTTCCCCCTCGACCGTGTCTTGTTCTTCGAGGCGTTGTTGTGAAATAAAATATTGTGACCCGACTCACACTCTTGTCTCCTTCTCTTTGTGGCAGCCTAGGCTGGGGCTGTTACTCATATACTGTCATATTGTCATGATTTTTGATACAAACCACCTCGAGAAATTCTGCAGTGTTTCTGAATGACGTATCTGCAATTCGGGAACCAACTATTTGGCCCATTTGGAGCTCGTTAGTATCCTCATCTTGCTTCAGAGACTTACCAAGCAAAGTGTTGCAGGTAAAACCTCCGATAAGCACATTAAGCAGCTGCTGCTGATAAGAATTGACATTAATTGGAGTGGCTAGAGTATATGGTTTTGTAATCTTGGTTTTCAGACACTGAAGTTAAGGGCATTTTTCTGAGGTGTTTCCATAATTTTGTCCACCCTCGGAAGCTCCCTCTCAAGACTAAGCTTAATACCTTTCTCCAGTGTGGTTCCTGTCTTGCTGTTGCTCCACTCGCTCCAGGGTCCCGGGCCATGCCGCACCCTGGTCTGCACTTGGTAGTCCACCCCATGCAGTAGGCCACACTGCTGGAGCACCATGTCCTCTATATCATCCTTGAAAATGTCCTTCTACAAGAGACACAACAGCATAGTGACAAGGATTAAATTATATCCCGGTATCTAGATACTGGGCATCAGTTAAAAAGCTGTACTAACTATGAATGGGAGTGCACAGTGGTGCAGTGCATAGCACTGTTTCCACACAGCAAGAAGGTTGTGGATTCAAATCCCACCTCAGGGCTTTCAATGTGGAGTTTGCATGTCCTCCCCATGTTTGTATGGCATTCCTCCCACAGTCCAAAGACATGGATGTTGGACAACTTGAAGACCCTAAATTGCCCAATGGAATGAATGTGTGAACTAATGGTGTGCGATCCCTCTGATGGACTAGCAAACTCTCCCAGATTTACTCCTCTCTCGTCTCCTGATCTGCTCCCACCCTCCCCCGCAACCCAGACAAGAAGATAGATGGATGGATGGATGGATGGGCGCAAGAATGCTAAGCTCAGGTACCGTTTCGGTTGTCCACTTGTCGCTGTACGTTGGCCTGAAGCGAACTTCGACCGCCAGGTCCTCTATCATCCACTGCTGCTGGTCTGAGAGCCGCCATCGCAAGCTGAGGCAGCGAAAGAAGTTAGGCTCCGCCCTCACATCCACCAGCACTGGGGGGTCAAACTTTGCTGAAACAAGAAAAAAAAAAAAAAACAAGAAATAAAAAGCAGAATGATGAGATTAGGCCACGCGTCAGAGCCAAGGCATCAGTCTACAAACTAGAGCAGGGATTGAAAACTCAGGTCTTGACAACTCCAGAGTCACAGAGCTCCCGTGTTCAGGAGGTTGGGTAGGGAACCCTATTCAGGGTGCTTTCTCTTGCAATTTAGCCATTAAAAAAGAACTGCAAACAAAATGTGCATATTCCTCAAATACATCAATTCTGAATATACATCCATTATCTAAACTGCTTCTACCTCAATAGGGTGGGAGAGCTGGAGCCTATCGCAGCTGACTTTGGGCGAAAGGCAGGCACGGACACACCCTGGACAGCTCATGCCTAATGGCAGAGTCTCCAATTAGCCTGACGTGAATATCACTGGATTGTGGGAGGAAACTAGAGTACCCACACCATTATAAAGTGACTGAATTCAACAGTTAATTTAACACGGTGTTTTCTTGTTATTTTAACTGTAAGTATAGTCCTGCATGCATATAACTGTGGTTTACAGTTAACATACACAGAACCACAAAATTAGCACGTGTCACTGCAGTGGTCCAGGCTTTACATGTAGCCGAGGTTGATGGGGTACAGCTGTACCAGGCTTGACTGACAGTTTATGCTGTTTTGACCCCTCTCAAGTTACACAAGTAATATGCAAGAGCGCTAGGATTTTAACTGACGTTTGCACTCTGTTATAAACTGATTGTAAAATTGCAGTTAAAATGACTGGCAAAAAAGGTGCCAGTTAAAATAACTCGCAAAAAAGGTGCAAGTTTATAACAGTGCAAAGCGAACCCTCCTGACAATGGGGAGAACAAGCAAAGACCACAGGTACTGGCAATGGTTCAGTCGGGACTCTCAGACAGTGAAGGAGACCAGGATGCAGTGGCATAGCTGGTGGGGGGGCGCAGACACGTCACTTTATGACAACAATTAGTCCTGGCTAGTTCTCAATCTTTTTCCTTTATTGACGCGTTTTCCAATTATCGTAATTTGCAACTGGAGACACGGTTTCTCTCCATATGCATCTAACAGCGAGTAAATCATGGGCTAAATTCAGTACAGTGGCGGAACAAGAACAGAGAATTGGGGTGGACAAAACATCCGTTTAAAACAGTTATTAGTCCTGACCAGTTCTCAGTCATTTTCATGATTAACAAAAGGTTCACGCCGAGAGCACTCCACACTTAGCAGGTGCTGCTTGTTCTCCCCGATTAGGTAAGACGACAATCATTCATCTGGACGCATATTTGCTGTATTTAAATCAACGTTATTCAAAATGGCATACTTGTCGACTCTCACGCAAATAGCTGGAGCCGCACGTTTTTTATAGCCTATTGAACTGCCGAGTGCTACTTTTTTTTTGAAAGTCCGTGTTTCGTTGGAACGAGGACCAGTTCATCAACGCGAAGCATTGGCCTATTAATAGGTAAATTATTTTTCTGTACTGAATTTAGCCCATGATTTCATCGCTGTTAGATCGCATATGGAGAGAAACCGTGTCTTCGGTTGCCAATTACAATAATTGGAAAACGCGTCAATAAAGGGAAATGATTGAGAATGAGCCAGGACTAATTGTCATAAAGGGACGTGTCTTTGCCCCCCCACTAGATACGCCACTGCCAGGATGGGTAAAGTTCCCGTCATAACCTGAGTCGATTAAAGCCTGGGTGGTACTAGGACCACTGTGGAATCATTTTTATATTGATTCATTTAATTATTATTCGATCCATTTAATTATTATTAATTGTTTATCCTTGCTTGCTCTTATTTAGCTTTTCTTAGGCCTCAGTGTGTACTCTTGCATGTTTCTAGGCCTGCATAACTGTAGTTTCCATAAATCTGACCAGTGCGTCATGGCATATAGCTTATCTGGAGCCATGGGGACCTGATGGGCCCATAACAAGGGCAAGATGTTCTTTCTCTCTCCCTTAGGTTATGTGTTTACAGAAGAAGGAGTGCAAGGGAGAGCCCCGGAATGCGAATAAGACGACCTGCAGATATGATAGGGAGGAATCACCTGTCTTCTCTGCGAGATGTACGCATACCTCAGGGGCGGCTTGACGTGGGTTGCGTGCGACTGCAAGAGTCTTCCAGATTACATCATGATGTGTAAATCAGCACGGGGGGAGAAGAACGTCACAACGTTTTCCTACATAAGCCACAGAATCAGAAACTGTCTTTATCCTTGTTTGACTGGACTCATTGTGTGCAAGGATCCTTCTTCTGCAGAAAAAGTAAACTGACTTTGGCTTCAAAATTAGCTCCTTTTTCTCTGTTTGAGTTCTTTCTTGAGAAGGTAACACCAGGAATATAAAATCAAAATTCCTACAACAACCACCCTGCTAGGTCAGGCAAACGGCAGAGAGTGAAGAAGTGGATGAGACAGCACTGCCAGACAGCACCTCTGTATCAGATGTAACTCATGTCTGCTGAACAGGCCATTCAGCAATGGCATGGGAAGCACTTCATGCAGTACAGGTATACATTCAACCTTATCTGCTAGGGCCCAGGTCAGACTTGGACCCAAGGTCTTCTTGCTGTGAGGCAACAAGGCGACCGACTGTGCCACCCCTCAATTCTGAACATCTACATGAAAAATATCCCATAATGTATGTATATTGTCCATTCCAGGGCAATTATATTCAAATATGTGAGTGTTTTTATACTGAAGATTGTTTCCATCTTCTCCCTGGTAAATGATGAATGATTTTACATATAAATGCAATGGCGTCAAGCACCAGCAGGTGCAGTGTTGAGTAAATTAATCTGTCAATCATCCATTCCCGCCCAATCACCATCCTATAGAGTGTTAAATCCATCGTGTTTCGCAATGTACGTCCACATTTAGCTTAAATCAAATCTCCTCCCCTTCCTCATAAAATTTGTCAAAAGATTGAAATGACTCTCAAATACAGTATATACAACTCCAGCTTTCTAGTCACTGTCCCTTTAATAAATAAATCAAAGCAGCTCCATAAATCTATATATTTATTCTCAGTTTGCCCGGCCTTTGCGACATATCTCCTCCCAAACCGCCCAACGGATCCCTGCGCTCTCTGGCATATGCGTTCCAGACGAATCTGCCTCTGTCATCCGCCATGTGAATCAACTCGTCCCGTTACTGAAATTTGGGCCATTTTATCCATTTTAGCCCTTCGTTACCATGACAGTATTCGTCAGGATTATTGGTCACAATCAACCCGCTGCGGAGCATGGACCTGGGTAGTTTAGAGTTAAATCATTGAACACATTTTTTTGTGATCTGAACTGGGTGACAATCTTACAGAATGAACCAGAAGACCCCACACTTCTCCAGGATGCAGAGTGATAGACTCTGAGACCAGCATTGCATCAAGCCTGGATTTGTAAACCTGCAATACCACTCTGTGGACTACATCACAAGAAAAGCTGGTTTTAGCCCAGACTTTGAAAACTCTTTTGTAGTTCACTGTGGTAATCCTCTGGTAAAACCTTTACAATTCCACAAATCCCACTACCTTACCCTTACCCTTCTAAATGTATCACACTACCAAACAGTAACTATTCATTGCCTGACATAAATTATATTCTGGAGAGTACAAAGACTATAACATGACATAAAGTCAGTATATGCACAGAGCATTTCGTACACACGATACAATTGGAGTAACAGCAGAGAGATCAGTTTAATCATAGGATTCCCATGCCATACTCAGATCCACTCAGCTGAGAAAAAGGAATTATAAAGCAGTCTGCGACTCGGGTGGAAAAGAAAGGTCCCTTCCACTGCATTTGTATCCACACCATTGGAGGAGAATCTCGAAGAGAAGCTTTACAAACACGAAACGAAGAGCATGATTTCAACAGTCAAAATTACCATATAACATGCCCGTCATATCCAGCAGGAGAGAATTTACCTTTGTTAAAGCACAATGGTAATTACGAATGAACGCATTGTATTTTGAATTAATGTCTGATAACACACTGCAACTATTTAAATGTTTAACCCGTTATGTGTTAAGCCTATTATACTGTAAATAGGAAATATAAAGAGCAAGCACATACAGGAACTGTATAGATATTTTGCCAAACAAATCATTAAAAATACTTCAATGTTTAGTTGATTTTCTTTTGTTTGCTCTTATTTCACTATATTTCTAACAATCTGGTTTGTTACCTGCTTCCAAGGGGACCAGTAACAGAGGTTCTGATGAGACCGTCCCCAAATCATTCTGGGCCACGACCGATATCCGCATTTCGCCGTAGAGAGAGAAGCCTTCCCGTGGAATGGTGTAGGTGTGCTGGCCCACAGGTAACAGATAGGCTCGGCGCTCCTGACTGCTGCCAATTCGTGGGTATCCGGAAAGCCAAGGAAAGATGTTAAGGACGCAGTGAGGCGAATGAACTGGTCCCGCCCCAATTAGTCCCCCATATAGGTCAAAAATTGGTTGCCTTATCTGGACATCATCTCTGTATGGGTATGACTCTGTGTGCAGGGTGTTGGTTTGGTACATTTTCTCTCTTTGTGCAGGGTGTAGTTTCTGCGGTACAGCAGCTCATCTCGGTGTGCAGGGTGTAGTGTGTTTGGCATAGTACCTCACCCCTGTGAAAATGTTGCAGTTTGTTGGGTACAGTACCTAGTCTATGAGTGCATGGACTAGTCTCTCAGTTACAGCACCTTATCTCTGTATGCAGGGGGTTGTTTGTTGGGTACAGTACCTTATCAATACTCAGGGTGTAGTTTGTAGAGTACAGTACTTTGTTAATATTCAGGGTGTAGTTTGTAGTGTGCAGTACTTTGTCAATATTCAGGGTGTAGTTTGTACAGTACAGTACTTTGTTAATATTAAGGGTGTAGTTTGTAGAGTACAGTACTTCGTTAATATTCAGGGTGTAGATTGTAGAGTACAGTACTTTGTTAATATTCAGGGTGTAGTTTGTAGAGTGCAGTACTTTGTTAATATTCAGGGTGTAGTTTGTAGAGTACAGTACTTTGTCAATATTCAGAGTGTAGATTGTAGAGTACAGTACTTTGTTAATATTCAGGGTGTAGTTTGTAGAGTGCAGTACTTTGTTAATATTCAGGATGTAGTTTGTAGAGTACAGTACTTTGTCAATATTCAGGGTGTAGTTTGTACAGTACAGTACTTTGTTAATATTAAGGGTGTAGTTTGTAGAGTACAGTACTTTGTTAACATTCAGGGTGTAGTTTGTAGCATACAGTACTTTGTCGATGTTCAGGGTGTAGTTTGTTGGGTAGAGTCCCTTATCTCTGTGTGCAGGGTGTAGTCTGTAGGGTAGAGTACCTTATCTCAGTGTGCAGGGTGTAGTTTGCAGGGTAGAGTACCTTATCTCAGTGTGCAGGGTGTAGTTTGTAGGGTAGAGCACCTTATCTCAGTGTGCAGGGTGTAGTTTGTAGGGTAGAGCACCTTATCTCAGTGTGCAGGGTGTAGTTTGTAGGGTACAGTGCCTTGTCTCAGTGTGCAGGGCGTAGTTTGTAGGGTAGAGTACCTTATCTCAGTGTGCAGGGCGTAGTTTGTAGGGTAGGGTACCTTATCTCAGTGTGCAGGGCGTAGTTTGTAGGGTAGAGTACCATATCTCAGTGTGCAGGGCGTAGTTTGTAGGGTAGGGTACCTTATCTCAGTGTGCAGGGTGTAGTTTGTTGGGAGGTGGGTATCCACTCCGGGGTCCCACTTGCATGTGAGGGTCCAGGGGCTCGTTAGATTGGTGAGGCAGGTCAAGTTCTGAGGGGCAGATAATGGGTCTACTCACACGCCCACATTTGCACACAAACACACACACCCACACATACACACACAGACAAACATACACCGACACACAAACACACACATGTGCGCGCACACACACACACACACACACAAAATCACAAATTCATAAATAAACACACATACACACAAACAGTTAATTCAAAAGGACATTCCAGCAAATTAATCATGCAGTGTTAAATGCAAACAAGGGCCACACAAGCAAGTATGCAGAAGTATACACAAAAAAGTCAGGATCCCAAAACAGTGAGTCTGAATGTCCGATGAAAGCCACAGGATGTGCTGATTTTATCTTTGAGTGAAAATCTGCAGCCATTTCAGGTGCAACAGATTAAGTCAGGGAACTCAAACTGGTCTTTGAAAAGGCCAAAGGGTTGCAGGTTTTAAATCCTATGAAGCATCCCCCTTTCCACATGCCAAGAATAAAGCATTCTTTGGTTTGTTTACATCTTGTTGTTTTTAGGAGTAAAATGTGAAAGTTTCCTAATTAAAAATACAAACCCCAATTCCAATAAAGTTGAGACGTTGTGTAAAACGTGAATAAAAACAGAACAGAATGATTCGCAAATCCTTTTCGACCTATATTCAATTGAGTACACTACAAAGACAAGATATTTAATATTCAAACTAATAAACTTTATTGTTTTTTTATTTTTTGGAAATATTCACTCATTTTGAATTTGATGCCTTTAACACATTCAAAAAAAGCTGGGACAGGGGCATGTTTACCACTGTGTGACATCACATTTCTTTTTAACAAAACTCAATAAGCGCTTGGAAACTGAGGACACTAATTGTAGAAGCTTTGCTGATGGAATTTTTTCCCATTCTTGCTTGATATACGACTTTGCTCAACAGTCCAGGGTCTCCGTTGCCGTATTTTTCGCTCCATAATGCGCCACACATTTTAAATGGGAGGCAGGTCTGGACTGCAGGCAGGCCAGTCTATTACTGGCACTCTTACTACGAAGCCACGCTGTTGTAACACGTGCAGAATGTGGCTTGGCATTGTCTAGCTGAAATAAACAGGGACGTCCCTGAAAAAGACGTCGCTTGGATGGCAGCATATGTTGCTCCAAATCCTGTATGTACCTTTCAGCATTAATGGTGCCTTCACAGATGTGCAAGTTACACACATCCCCATACCATCACAGATGCTGGCTTTTTAACTTTGCGCTGATAAAAATCTGGATGGTTCTTTTCCTCTTCAGCCCAGAGGACACGACGCCCATAATTTCCAAAACCAATTTGAAATGTGGACTTGTCAGACCACAGCACACTTTTCTACTTTGTGTCAGTCCATCTCAGATGAGCTTGGGCCCAGAGCAGCCAGCGGCATTGTTGATATATGGCTTTCACTTTGCATGGTAAAGTTTTAACTTGCACTTGTAGATGTAGAGATGAACTGCTTTAACTGACAATGGTTTTCTGAAGTGTTCCTGAGTCCACATGGTAATATCCTTTACAGAAAGAATGATGTCGGTGTTTAATGCAGTGCCACCTGAGGGACCAACGGTCACGGGCATTCAATGTTGGTTTTCGGCCTTGCCGCTTACGTGTAGGGATTTCTGTGGATTCTCTGAATCTTTTGATGATATTATGGACTGTAGATGATGAAATCCTTAAATTCCTTGCAATTGCACGTTGAGAAACGTTGTTCTTAAACTGTTGGACTGTTTACTCATGCAGTTGTTCACAAGGTGGAGAGCCTTGCCCCATCCTTGATTGTGAACCACTGAGCCTTTCAGGGATTTTTTTATTTTATTTTTATTTAACCCTTATTTAACCAGGGAAGTCCCATTGAGATTGAAATCTCTTTTTCAAGGGAGCCCTGGGGGTTGAGGTGGGGAGGGAGAGGAGGAATTGCACAACCAATTAGATCAGGGGATGATTAGGTGGCAGGTTGAAAGAGCCAGGTTGGGACTTTAGCCATGACACCGGGGAATTCCCTACTCTTATCGAAGAGTGTCATAGGGTCTTTAATGACCGCAGTGAGTCAAGACCTCGGTGTAACGTCTCATCCGAAAGACGACATCTCCTTCAGTACAGTGTCCCCATCTCTGCACTGGGGCATTGGGGATTATTCCACCAGAGGGAAGAGCGCAACCTACTGGCCACCAACACCTCTTCCAGCAGCAACTTGGTTTTCCTAGGTTGTCTCCCATCCAAGTACTGACCAAGCCCACACCTGCTTAGCTTCAGCCACGCGACTGGAGCAGATCGAATAGTGGTATCGCTGCTGGCAAATGCTCCTTTTATACCTAATCATGACACTCACCTGTTTCCAATTAAACTGTTCGCCTGTGGAATGTTCAAAACAGGTGTTTTTTGAGCATTCCTCAACTTTCCCAGTCTTTTGTTGCCCCTGTCCCCGCTTTTTTGGAATGTGTTGCAGGCATCAAATTCAAAATGAGTGAATATTTCAAAAAAAAAAAAAGTTTGTCAGTTTGAACATGAAATATCTTGTCTTTATAGTGTAGGCATGGGCAATACAAATGAATAAAATGAAAACATTTCTTGAGTTGCTGAGAACAAAGTTTTTATTATTTTCTAATGATTTTTTGCAGGTAAGTACAGAAGACACAGACGAAGAGTTTGCCACAAGTCCAACGCCTTTACAGGAAAGGGTCTCAGAGCCACAGGGTCCTAAAAATGGCTGATTTTGGCATTTTTCAACAAAACCCATTGTGAAAATTGGGGGGTGAAGCCTGAGGGCATTTTCGAAAATACAGTCTATTCAGAAATAAACCAGGCCAAATTATCCGTTAGGGTACCCTAACAGAAATAATTGATGCTAAAGTCATCTACCCCTTTTCTGAAGTACAGCAGCACCCCCTAGGCCCTTTTTTAATGGAAAATGCCTTGAATTTCACCCAATTATGTTCAACAAACATTAGGCTTTGCATTGATATTAAAAAATGGTATGAATGAACTGCCTGTGAAGTTTTTTTGAATCAATGGCCTGCAAAAATGTCAAAATTATCAGTGGGAGGGCAAACATTAACGCTACTCGCCCATTACTATATAAAATGCAGTGAAGTCGCTGATGCCGGCAGTTGTTTGCCCTCCCACTGCTACGAAATGACTCAAACGTTCCCCCTTCAATAACCCGTGATGATTTAAAAAAAAAAAACTTTGCACTGATTTTAACTATTTCCATATACCCTCCTCCCATGATAGTTTCAATGAGTTACTGTATAATAATTCATAGTAAAACACAGTGACGTGCAGTTGGAGGTTAGTTAGGTGAGGCAGAAACCTCCCCTTTGCTTGATTAGCAATCAGACGATTAACTAGTTTAGTAAGACTATTCGGCAGAATGACGGGCCAGTTTAAGTTTCATGGCGTTATTACTCAGTACATCGAACCTGAAATGCTCACTAGACAGCTGATTTGCGCGTACTTGCTTCCAGGAAGCCAAAGCAATGTCATCAACAAATATTAAAACAGTTCGACTTATGCAGAAATATACAATGTATTCTCCTTTAAAGACGCGCTTTTACATCCAAACATAAAGCAGGCGCTTATTTTCAGTCTTCTTTCATAATCCGATTAAGAAAATGTTTAAACGATATACAGAATTACCGAGAGCCAAGAATTTTTCCTAATTGATTATTCAGATTTCCATCCTTGCAGTCTCGAATTGAAGCGTATACGTGAATGAATCTTGTGACCGGTGGGCTTCAAAGGCCTGGCGCCGGTTTATTCCTTGGTATATTTTACTGAAACTTCACAAATAGGGTCACAGGATATTCTGTCAACAAACTATGTAGGGTAGAGTAAAAATACGCTCACCTTTCTTGCTATTGTTGAGAAGAAATCACGGCGAACTCGCGACGAACTTCACCAACTTCTGTCGAACTTATTTCACATCCCCTGGAGGTCTAGCCTGGACGAACAGACTCGTAATTTCTCAAATTAGATGGCTGTATGCAAATCAGGGCCGTAGCTGGGATAAGATGTCGGCGCGGGCTATTTGAAATCTACCTCCTAAATGGTTAGTTTTGCCACGCCGTGCACTTGAAAATTTGTAAACACGGCGCAAATTGAGGTCACGCATTCATCCAACGGGCGAACAATAGCTCTGTTCAAATCGCGTTTTTGGCCGTAATACGCAGAGTTCATGTATGAAATGCGGGTATCCTATTGAAAAAGTTGCTTTTAATCAAACCATGGTGTTCTTTTTGTATGAAAATGGTATGTACGTCATTTTTTATAAGTTTTCTGAGGCTTGTTTACCGCCCCAGTTCAGCTGTTACGCATTCCATTAGAGTTTATGCAGAGCGTTGCCCATGCCTATGTAGTGTACTCAATTGAATAGGTCAAAAAAGATTTCCAAATCATTGTATTCTGTTTTTATTCACGTTTTGCACAACGTCCCAACTTCATTGGAATTGGGGTTTGTACCTCCACCGGGCATCTCTTTGGAATGAAAGGAGCCTTTTAGAATCATTTCTTTTTTCTTTTTTGAGAATGCAAGACCAGGTCTGAGTACCTAAGTATAACTAGTGGTTCTCTAAGACCAAGTCTGGCGACCCCAGTCGAAACTGCGGCACTGCAGGATCAAGTCTGGGGATGCCAGTATAATCTGTGGCTGTCAAGAAACAGGACAGAGGACCCCAATAGAAACTGTGGCGCTCCAGGACCAGGCCTGGGGATCCCAACAGAATCTGCGGCTCTCCTGGACTAGGTCTTGAGACTCAGGTATAACCTGTGGCTGCCTAGGATCATGATTAAAGACCCCTGTAGAACCTATCCATCTCGAGGACCATGACTAGGGACCCTAACAGAGCCTGTGGCTCTTCAGGACCAGGTCTGGGGACCCCAGTGGAACCTGTAGAGCTCTAGGACCATGATTAACGATCAAAATAGAACATGTGGCTCTCCCGGACAGGTCTGTGGACCCAAATAGAGCCTGTGGTTCTTCAAGACTAGGTCTGGGGCCCCCAGTATAACCTGTGGCTCTTAAGGATCATAATTGGGCATCCAAATAAAACCTGTGGCTCTCAGGACCTGGACTGGGGACCTGAGCAGACCCTGTGGCTCGCAAGGACCAGGATTAGGAACCATAGAACTTGTGGCTCGCAAGGACCAGGATTGGGGACCCTAAAATTATGGCGGTTTGGGTCCCCTGCCATGAACCAGCTGAATGTCACTCACATACTCCGTTCGACGATCACCCCCTCAACGATTCGGCACTGTTCCTCCAGGCACACCAGGCACTCCAGAGTCGCCCGGACATCCGAGAATCCGGAGACAGTGATGGTGGAGAAGCTGCCGCTCCGATTGGCCGGACTATGCCCCGCAAGGACTCTTCCATTCAGCCTCCACTTGATATGGAAGCTCCGTCCCTGAACCAACGAACAGTCCTCCAAGATCAGGCATGAGGCGTTGAAGGAGGACCCCAAAACTGCCACTGGTGCCTGGACCTGGATCTCAGCGCAGGGGGTACCTTGTGCCACTGTGAGGCCACATGAATGCAACATACAAAAGAAAAGGAGTCACAGTAAGGTTTTACTTTTGTGCATGGGATTGACAAATTGGTGTCCATTATTACCTCTGCCAAGGAAGTTATGTTTTTACCAGCGTTGGTTTGTCTGTCTGATTGTGTTTAAGATAACTCAAAAATTAATGGACAGATATCTCTGAAATTTTGTGGGTGGGTTGTTATTACATCAGGGATGGACCCTATTGACTTTGACCGCGATTGGTCAAACAATATGGCCGCCACGGCAGACATCTTGAAATACAATGACATGTGATAACTGAACTTCGCTCCAAGTGATATTACTCAAAGTGTGTGGCTTGATTGGTCTCACATCAGAGACAGAACCATTGAGTTTAGAATGTGCTGCATCAAACAATATGGCCGCCATGGGAGCCATTTTGAAATCCTATGTCGCAGATACCTTAAATTTCTTATGAGCCGTGTTCACTCAGCAAGATTTCGACTGTGCTGCCTTGGCGGAGGTTTGCACTCTCGGAATGCCTCTAGTATGCAAACATTCTTCAGTAAGTAATGGGATTAATAACCCATGCATGATCACCTGATACTGTCTTTCAGCTGTCTTTTGGCAAATTTGATCTATTCTGACACTATAGTGGGTACATGGGCCGGAGGTTTGGTTATCTCCCAAGGCACTATTTTGGCATGTAGATGGGCCTTATGTTTGGGTATCTCTCGAGGCACAGCAAAGGAAATTTCTTCCTTCGAAGCATGTTTGTATGAGCTGGCTGTTGAGTCTTCAAAGGAGCGATTGTGATTCCCTCATTCTTGCGGTTGACATTTCTCAGGTTTGCGACACATTTTTACGGACAGGAATATTACGAAAGTATAACCAACAAAAGAAATAACAAGAACTATGACAGAAACAATACAGTAACCAAAGCACCGTGAAGTTATTTTGATGAACATAAAAGAAATATGGATGAATTTTGCCAAGCATGTCAAAAGAAAAAATTAAAAACAGAGCTGAAAAAGTAATCTAGCTCCTTCCTTCTATAAAACCACACAATTCGTCACGCAATTTCAAACTTCACTGCACTCTCACATTACAAAACATTGACTTCATTGTCTCAGTGACTTACTCAGAAAATTCTGGTAACTGGATAAGGTCTTTAGCAATGAAGCAGCAATACTCACAGTTTTCAGGCTGATACATGAAGAGCATCACTGTGACAACTTTTAACCACAATGCCATGGTGGGAAGACCTACAATGCAAAAAAGACAAATGAATCTTGTCAGAAATAACAACTATGCTTGCTGTGTCCACTTATTGTAAGTGACTTGGAGCTTGTTTTTCCTGAAAGTTGCCTGAAAATATTAGCAGTCGTGGGTTGCCTCCTTTGACGGTTTGTCTTTTAAGTGTTCTCGCGTAATTGGACTTGGTTTGGCTGCAGAAATCTCAGACAAGCGTAAGGTTGAGTTTGTATAGAAGCAGATTAAGGCCTAGTTGCCTCGCTCAACCCATTATCGGCGATCCACATGGTTCATTTCCCCTCTCATGCCTCAACTGAGCATATAAAAACGACTGTCTGCAATTCTTTTGTTATTTTTATGGGACATACTGGGTCATCTCTGCTGTAATTGTCAGTGAAGAAATTATGCACCTCCCAGACAAAACATTATGACCACCAGCTCAATATGTTGTTGGTCCTATGCATGCTGCCAAAACAGCTCCATCAAATTGATGACCACATGAATGCCCAGGCCCAAGGTTTGCCGGCAGCATATTTCCCAGCATCACACTCCCTCCATCAGCTTGTTTTCTTCCCACTGTGCATCCTGGTTCCATCTCTTCTGAAGGTAAATAGTGCACACGTACCCCACTCATATGCATTATGTAAAAGAACACAGGACCAGTTTAGCTAGGCAATCTTCTTCCTTTGCTCTAAGGCCCAGTTCTGACACCTTTGTGCCCATTATGGGTGCTTTCGGTGGTGGACAGAGGTGGGTCATTTCGTGTCAACTCAACCAGAGCCCCCCACATCAAAATTTTGATTTTGATAAAACTTTGCACATTTCAAGAGATATGCATTGGCAGTACTGAGGTCAAATATTTCAGCTCAATTATTGCTAGTTCCTGAAATGTAGCCTATTTTAGGGAAGGGGGGTCAATTATAACAAAATCGCCTTAATTTTGGAGGGAGTTTGAGGGCCTTAGATATGGATTTTCAGAGCTGACAGACCCACAAGTTTCATTTTATCATCAGAAAAGTTGCTGAACTCTTGAACTCTGAAGCTACTTTTCTTTACTCAATATGTATAGTTTACCTGTACTGTGGCCTGGAAAAAGCAAAAAACACCAAGCATACTACTTTTTTCAAAATTTAATTAATTTATTATTCTGTGACTAATTAAGATTGAGCCCTGAGACTTGGTATGCAAACTGTTGATCAACTTTCTGAAGACCACAAAAAATATCAAAGTCACAATGGTTGTATTAAATGTTTTAATGTCCTTGGAAGTTGGCTTCAGAATGAAAAGTGCGTATTTTGGGTCATTATAGTGGGTATATATCTCAAAAGGGACACAAGTGATCAATGTCATATTTTTAGTGCTTGAAGGCATGGGTCTTGGGTCTAACATATTAAAAAACTGGAGATGTAAAGCTCCTCCTTTAGACTGTACAGCATGCCAATCATATTAGGTGTCTAACTTAATTTTTCGGAGCACCTTAGCCATGGTGTAAGTGAAAAGATGAATGTGACACATGCACTTGTTCACCTCCGCCAAGGAGGTGTATGTTTTCGCTGGCATTGGTTTGTCTGTCTGTCTGTCTGTCTGTTATCAGGATATCTCAAAAACAGTCAAGTAGATTTTAACCAAACTTTGCAGAATGTTAGAGTACCACAAGAGGAACAAGTGATTAAATTTTGGCATATTTAGGCCAAAGTACAGCTGAGATATAGGCCAAAGTTCAAATCAAGCTATGCTGGCAGAGATTTCAAGTCTTTCCAATGGGCTGGATTTCCAATCGGCATGCTTTTGGGTTTTGCTGCCACCTGGCGGTGGAATGCAACAATACCCTACATCAGCCAATGAAAATAACTAATGCACAGAGTTGTCTTGGCGTAGCGGAGGTGCTGCGCTCTCTGAGTGCTCTTATTTCATAATGAAATAGGTACATAGGCATTGTTATGAGACATGTTGGTCACATTACAAATGTGTTGACATATAAAGAAACATCCGAATAACTACTGAATGATTGAAAACAGGTTGTGACTAATCATTCATTTTAAGGGATTGTTTTGAGCCTCCCCAGTTGCTAGTTCACGAGCTGCCACTGTTATCTATATATAGGGCCATGGGGCAGAAAAACCCAAAATTTCAGACATGGGATTATCGGAGGTTTCAGTTTATATGTTGCTAAATATAGAAGTGGGGAATTCCAAAGTTCCATTTAAAACCCTGGAAAGGTCTTGTGTATTAAAATCATTTGAAAATTCTTTTTACACAGTAATTATTACCATGGTTACACAGTCATCTTTTCAGAAAATATTTTTTCCAGCTTCCCTTTATTATACTATAATAAATCTGATAGCAGCACTGGTATATAATGACAATTATTTTGTATGTCAAATAGTGTGCTGGTAAGAGTAGATAACGATGCAACAGTGCTCTGTGAATGAAACAGTGTCATCATTAAAATTTATTGGTGTGCTCTTCAGTCACAAATCATGGTATCTAGGCGAATGCCAAACCACTATTATGATGGGCTTTATGTAAAATCAAAAAGAGCAGTTTTACATCTCCAGTTTTTTTAATATGTTTGACCCAAGACCCATGCCTTCAAGCACTAAAAATATGACATTGATCACTTGTGTCCCTTTTGAGATATATACCCACTATAATGACCCAAAATACGCACTTTTCATTCTGAAGCCAACTTCCAAGGTTATTAAAACATTTAATACAACCATTGTGACTTTGATATTTTTTGTGGTCTTCAGAAAGTTGACCAACAGTTTGCATACCAAGTCCCAGGGCTCTATCTTAATTAGTTACAGAATAATGAATACATTAAATTTTGAAAAAATTAGTATGATTGGTGGTTTTTGCTTTTTCCAGGCCACAGTACAGGTAAAACTAAACACACTGAGTAATGAAAAGTAGCTTAAGCCAAGCGTTCAGCAACTTTTCTGATGACAAAATGAAACTTGTGGGTCTGTTTGTTCTGCAAATGCTTATCTCAGGCCCTCAAACTTACTCCAAAATTATGGCGATTTTCTTCAAACTGCCCCCCCCCTAAAAGAAGCTAAATCTCAGGAACTGGCAATAATTAAGCTTAATTATTTCACCATTTCACCCCAGATATATAAATCTTCCACTGTGGGGAATATAATAAAAATTATTTTTTTTGGTGGGGAAGTTCCTACAATTTGGTTGAATTGACATGGAATGACCAAGGTGTAATGCACTTTGTTGTGACACATTTCTACCATAACCACAATCAAAATTTTTCATGACTTGTGCCAAAGTAGCCCTTTTGTCGATTTGGACCAGATGGGATAGTCTTTATTGCCCTCACACATTGATAAGCCAAGGGTGCCTTCCACATAGTTGCCAGCTAGTGGTTTCTCCCAAAAGAGAGTTTGCAAAAAGAGTTTGATAAAATAACACTAAATCTTCAGAAAATGATCCAAGGATTACCTAATTCAATTTTTGATCCATTTGGGTCAAAATCAAGCTCACAGCTTTCTCACAATTACTTCCTTAAAGCTCCAATCAATTTGTAAATGACTTCAAAATGTTTAAATTCTGCTTCCAACCATATGCTTCACTATGGTGAGATGTCAATAGGATTGTTAGCAATAGGGATCAAATGTCAGAGGGGTCCCTGGTTATTCAACACCCAAAGTGTGACAATGTCTCCCTTGGGTGGGGTATGTTGTTCCTGGCACCACTTGTTTTCAATTATTTTGACCCTTTCTAATAAAATTTAGCATTTTTATGTTTTATAATGTATAACAAATGAACACCATTAGACTTAAAGCAAAAAAAAAAAAAAAAAAAAATCAGACCTAGCCCTATGTCAAGAGAATGAATCAGACCATGAGTGCTGATCTCGGGTCAGCTTCGCTCTGTTCATATTCTAACCATCCAGTAACAGCTCTCCTTTTTTGAGAGACTTTATTAATGTGAGCCCTGGTGTGTAAGAGCTGATTTATTTAGAAGTCTTTTATCAGTTCCGGAAACACTTATGAGATCATTTCCTGAACGCTTTCACCACGGTAACAATCCTTCCATTACACCAAATCTTAACTGACGAAAGGAGTCATGTATTTCTGAATGGAAAAAAGCCATTAACTCCATATAATTTACAGACACATGTACAAGTCTGTGAAATGCAGTTGCTGTACTCAATCCTGAGGAACTTCAGGCCCATGGCTATTTTAAATTCTAGTGGAGATCCGAAGGTTTCCAACGATCCCAAATACGTCCTTCCGAATTACAGGTATGTGTGTATAAAATTATGCACAAGATCTAGATATTCTCCCTTTGATGTAATACTGTGGCCATGGAAACATGGCGTCCTGGGTTTGAATATTTCTCTCAATATAAGTGTGATGAAGCACTGTAACCATGAGATACAGAATATGTGTGTGACATTGTCCTACAATATGAAAAAAAAAAAAAAATTCTGTTTTTGAACCTACTTAAGGGAAAACATAAATGAAAAATTGGAGTTTAAGGTTAAAAAATTAAATATTAAGTAATCAGATCAAGTCATTCATTCATGTTAAAGGAAATGTCACTCAAAAACAAAAATTCCAACATTATCCTCTCACAATCATGTCAGTGGAAACACTGCAGAAGTCTGTTAGTCCACATAACACAAAGGAAGGATGCCAGCACTAGCAGCCTCCCTCAAAACTGAAGTCTGTTTTTTAAATAAATAAATAAATAAACAGCCAAAAATTACAATAAAATTACTCCATTTAGCTTCTGCAACATATTAGCCATAATATTAGACTTCAGTTGTTTTGGAGTGGGTTATTATGGAGTTATGCAGTATTCCATCCATATATGTAAGCCTCCAGTTACCCATTTCAAATTTTCCCTCCTCAACAAACAAACAAACAAATACAATATGTGGGTAAACAGAGAGATGCACAAACAAATAGATTAGTAAATCACATCCTACATAACAACACAACATAAGCAAGAAAAAGAGGAAGACTGTCTGAAGTAATAAGCTTGGTGATGGAGAAAGTCGTGCATTATAAGTTTTACTATTCTAAAATCACTCATATCGTATATATAGCTTGGTTTAAGCTGATATATTTAACTATTTGGGCTTATATTATTTAAGATTATATATTTAATTGGTACTTTTACGCAATGCAAATGCCAAAATAATAATAAAAAATAAAACAACAACAATAATAATAATTAAAAATAAATAAATAAATAAATAAATAAATAATAATGGCGTATATACTGCTTGCATTTAAAGTTTTATTAAAAGCATAATAACTGTATATAAGTTAATGGGAAAATAAGCATTACCATTTTGGTACATTTTTTTTCTTGGTAAAGAAAAAGGCATTGCGGACTGAATAAATTGATAACAAGTTATTGAAGAGGAAAATCCCAGATTTTTTAAAGTGCTAGAATATATCAAAAGAGAAATAGGGCTATTTTGAATAATGATTAAGCTTTTTCTCTGCGCTTATGTAAAAACACCTAACACATTAGAACCTACATTACCTGAAATGACTACTAGAGACTGAAAACCTTCCACAATTATAACTTTCCTTCAATTCTAACAATATCAAAAAACTTGAGAACGTAGCTAGTTAGAAAGGATATACTTTACATGATATTCATGAGTTTTCGTCACCCAAATTTCAGGTTAACAAGTGCAAACATACCATAAACACGAGATAAAATGTAAACTAGAAACTCAAAATGTTCTGCGATTAAAGCTTTTCTCAGCACAAACCATATCCAACAGTTTGAGAATGCAGTTAACGATAGAAGGGAAATATTTTAAAAACTCATTACGTATTTTCTTTGCCCACATATGCTGAATGTGCTAAAACATTCATAAAATGATGAGCAGAGACTCCAAATCTTCCTCCATCATAGCTTTCCTTCAGCACTACCTATAGGCTTGAGATAGTAGCTAGGCAGAAGGGAAATATTTTAAATAGGCTACTCATTATGCTTTTTTTTTTTTTTTTTTTTTTTGCTCATACCCGCTTAAGAAGCTGCAGCTCTGCTAAAGCAAGGGACTCGAAACCTTTCACAGTTATATAAAGAAAATTAAAAGTTTGTCAAGTAGATGTGCCCAGAGAAAACGCTTGGTAGACTATTTCATTTCTGGCTACATTCTCAAGCTTTTGCATATAGTAACTGCTGAAAAGAAGCTATAATCTTGAAAGGATTTGAGTTTCTGGCTGTCATTTTAAGTATTTTTTAACTTGTTAAGCTGAGGGGGGCAAAGAGGTACCATCAAAATATTTCCCCTCTGATATGTTCTCAAGCTGGAATATATTTAGTAAAAGACAATTTTATCCTGTTCTTGGCCAGACCTGCAAGTTTTCTCTCCCTCAGATAACCATCGCTCCCCTTCTATTATCAATCCTCAGCTCTTCTCACTTGGCTTTCATGGGAAGTCTCCGGCACTTAAGCCATCCTTTCAGTTGTTTAACACTGTTACAGTCCATGTCATTTGTAAATTGAACCCCTGACACCTTGTCGGTTGTTTGTGTGACAGGATTTTTAAAAAGGTTCGCTCATTATTCATTGAAAGTGATTGCAAAAAAGCTGCTTATGATGTCTAAATTCCCGATCGATAGCCAAAACGTGACATCATGCATTATGCCTTCATCTGGGAGAGCCATTGTGACAAATAATGACAACCAAATTTACGGTGGAGCTCATTGTTTCTACTCATCTTGCCTACCTAAGTGAACATTACCTAAATTAAATTGATTGATTCATTAAAATGCATGTTAATGACATTGATCCTGATAATTGTAGGGCATGATGGTTCTGTACAAAACATGTCTTTCTTTAATGTAAAATGAGCTTTTGTTTTTAAAACTTATTCTAGCTTTTTACTGGCCAAAAAATGAACAAACTGAAAGATAATTGGGTTGGAAAACAAAGCCTCAAATTAACCTTTGCGATTTTTTTAACATCATGCCAGAAAAATTCCTACTTAACAGTCCGGCCGGCCCCAACCGCATGGATGAAGCCCCCGAGAGCCCGCTTGTTCCCCTTTCATATTTTGTAGAAAATGTAACAATTTTAAGCATAGCATTGTGCTTTATATAGCCAATTCTGTTGCCATGGCAACCAAAATCGATAGCTATCGTGACCTAAGCATAACCTATAATATGCTCACACCAAATATGAAACTAATGTAATGTGAAAAAACAAGCCACTAGATGGCAGTATTGACATTTTTTTTGTTAAGCCCAGTCTGGAGCTAGGTTGGGGCATGTCCTGGGCATGCCTCAGAGGGGAATGTCCCAGAGAATGGGAGGGGGCTGGAAAAGAGTATATAAGGAGAAAAATTGAGAGAGTGAAAGGTAGTAGGAGAAATTGCAAGGAGAAATTGTGGAAGGATACATTTGACCAGACCTGTCACTCTTTTCAAGACCTGTGAAGCTTTTTGTGGATTTTTGCCTGTGTTGGAGCATTTTCCTGTCCCAGGACATCGCAACATAGCAGCCCATCTCAATTACCAAGGGACTGTAATATCTCTTTTTTTATTTCAATCTTGGTCAGTAGATGTAGATTGTAGATTAGTTCAAAGTGTGTGTTTAATTAAATCTGTTAAAGTTTTAAAATTTTGTCTGTCATCCCTTGCTGTCCGTGACGCCATAACAAATTGACTCCATAACAAATTGGGGCCATAACACTAATCAGTTGAAATTCATGGCCTGTAGGGCATCCACAAGAAAATCTCTTGGGACGCGATGATTTTCAGCATGAAGATTGTGCTATATTCTGCTAATTCCATTGCCATGGCTACCAAAATTGGTAGGTGTTGTGACCTAACCAGAACCTACGCCTGCACAAAATATCAAAGGAATCGGTTGGGATTTGTGACCTGTACAGTATCCACAAGAAAATCTCTGTGAAGAGGGCGGCGGCAGAGATGACAACCATCCATCATAACCACCCAACATCGTCCGGGGGCTACAATAATCTCAAGCTACATGTATAAACATACTATTGCAGCAATGGTGTAGAAAATAAATAGCGTGTGAGAATTAAATTTTTAGCAAGATGTCTTAATATGTGTCCTTTGCGGCAAAATAATTTCAAAGGGCAACAACATTAATTTATTTGGACTAAATTCAAAATGAGTGAGGAGGGTGGTAACTCGGCTTCTTGGGAAGGTCTTCAATGATAAGTGCTGTCCTTTGGAAACGGCCAAGTAGTTCACTTTACACCTTCCCTCAGCCAGCCTTATATTGTCCACTTGGTCTGAGTGAAAATAGAGTTTACGACCAGTTTGTGGTTTTAAAGTTACGGCTCCAAAGTAATGCCCGACTTGGCTTAAGTCCAGGCGTAAGCCTGACTGGTATAACCAGCCCCTGAAAGCCAATTAGCAGGTCAGGCTGAATGAAGTTTGATATCAAAATGAACATTATTATTCAGTCAAACCACAGATTTTCAGATCTAACTAAAAGCTGTTCCTCTTGTGAGATATTCCTGCACCTATTTATTCCACATTCTGGGAAAAAAAAAAACAAAACAAAACAAGTGTCTCAAATTGAACTAATCTCTTGGGAACAGACTGTACAGTGCAGCAATATTACAAACACATGCTGCATTTGTGTCTTGTTATGAATACTAATCATATACTAACTGCCTGCTCAGCAATCTCAAACATTAATAAAAACAGATTTAAATTCCGGTGCACCACCCAACCAAAACCATTCAAGCTTCACGGACAGCACATTAAAGGCAAGCTAAACTGCATTTATGATGTTAACACGGTTTGGTGTACCATGGAAAATGTTTGCAAAACACATCTGATGCATTTACTACCATGAGAAATTTGTCTATATGACCTCAAAGAGCTTGTCTCCTTGTAGGCTTGCTTTTTGCTCCTCGTGGAACCTTCCATCCTAAGTGTGAACAGTCAGAAGGCAAACAGAACCAGTTAGCCTGAAGAAAACCTTCAATGAGACAGGATCCTCTTTGATATCACAGTGGAGGCCTTTCGAACCCTTTTTGTCTGAGTGTATGTCCTGTAGCACAACATTTTCAGCAACATTAAGATACACTGGAAGCAGCACATGGTACTCACAGGTTTGCCGATGTGTTGGGTCAAATTCGCCGGTTGTTGGAAGACATGGACTTCCCCTCTACCACCTAAGGCAAGAATAATAAATCCGCTGTTAAAAGTAGACTGAGCGCATTCTCGCTTAGGTCGTTTCAGAATGATGGAGGGTGGGAAAAAAGTGGCTGTTACGTGCAGTTTTTTTCTCCCTTCTTCCTCTTGTGTCCTGTCGAAATGTGTGGATGCCCTGACGGCCACATGTGCACACTTCATGTTATCTCCAGGAAGGAGGCTTGGGGTTTGGTTGGGGCGGGGGAGGTTGGTCAGTGGCGGTTGCGAGGGTCTGCCTAACCACGCTCTTGTGTAACCCCCTTTTCCTCACACTCCACACCAGGCCTTAATCAACAAACTCCACCACCTTTCACCACTTTAGAACAAACACTGCTGTACCCACCACTGACAGGTACACTTTATGTCATGTACTGCCCCAATCCAGTCTTTCTGACAAATCACTATGAGTTTGTTTTGAATGGCAACATGAAATGTTTCTGCGTCTATTTCCTCACTTATCAGTTTTCTACACTTTTTAACCTTTTGAGGGTAAAGACCATATGCATACAGTTAGTGAGGTTTCAACTGTTCAACTGCATAGGACTCATTAGGACGGTGGTTCAAACCCTGCCCAGCCATGATAAGATCAGTGCAGTGTTGTTGGATCCTTGTGCGAAGCCCTTGACCCCAAAAGTGACTCCCGCTTAGTCTAATGAACAGTAAGCAGCCTGATAAAACCATCAGCTATCTCATGTTATTGTCTCATAATTTAGAAGAATAATATCCCAGAAAAGAGCCATTTCAAAGAGCCAACTCTTTGTTGGCTTTAAATGAGTGGTAGCAAAACATTTCACACAGAGTTAGATAACTATGCTGGTACACCAGTCTTAAAATCCCCTCATTGGATCCCAGTAAGTTTTGAAATAGATTTTAAAATTCTTACGTTTTCAGGTCAGTAAATGGTGCCTGACTATATGGAAGAGATGTTCACCAGCAATGAGCCATGCAGACCCCCCAGGTCCTCTGGCTCTGGCCCTTTAGTTGCCTGTCCTGTGAGGACCAGGACACACAGACAGGCAGGTTTTAGTGTTGTTGGTCCTCGCCTCTGGAACAGCAGGGCAGAGGATTATAGGGAATGTCAATTTATGAACTCTTTCAAATGTAATTTCAAAATGTACCCTTTCAGCCGTGTTTTTTTATGATTGGTATTTCATCTGAACTAATGATTTCTACTTTATTTACTTTATTATTTTTAGAAAATTTATTTTAATTTTTGATCTAATTTGTTTGCATTATAGCATTGTCTGGTATCATTTTCAATCTTACTCTTTCCTCATTTCTTACTTTTTTATTATTTGTGTACTCCTTGTAAGGCACTTGTAAGGTAAGTATTGTGGCTTACTGCATAAAAGTGTGTTATATATAAAGTTTGAATGAGTTTGAATGATTGAGGTGGTCATATCCTGGTCAATCAAGGGCTCCTCCTGGGAGCAATCTGATCCATGTGGGAAATGAACAATTAAGCATTCAATTTACAACAACAAATGAGTCACTGTTACCATTAACCCTCAAGGATAAGCGCATGATTACACCTGCTAGGCTGTGTGTGCATGTGTATGTGAGTGTGTGTAAGTGTGTGTGTGTGTGTGTGTGTTAGCATGTGTGAGAGAGTATGAGTGTGTGTGTCAGTATTTGCATGCATGTGCTTGTGTGTGCGTGTCCTTGATTGAGGGTGCGAGTGTGTGTGTGTGTGTGTGTGTGTGTGTGTGTGTATGTGGGCATGTGTTTTGTGTTTTTGGGTGCATGTCTGTGTGTGCGGGTGCGTCTGTGTGTTTGTGAGCATGACTGACTGTTTTCTTGTTTCATTGAGAGTGTGCTTGCGTGTATGGATGTGAGAGTGCGTGTGTGTACGCGCACGTGTGACTGTGTGTGTGTGAGCATATGTACACGTGTGTGTGTGTGTGTGAGTTAGCAGGGGGGAGTGGGGTCAGGTGAGCCAATCACACCTTTACCGCAGCCTCAAAATAATTATCCTATATAAAACACCTATGACGCACACACTCTGCATTTACTGACGTCTCCATAAGGTATCAGACCAAGATGGAGGAGAATGACAGATACTGTAAATGCACTCTTGCTCTGCTTGTAAACCCTTATGCTATTGCAGGACAGGGTCTACAAAATGCCATTCAGCAAGGCCGCACTGTGCAGTGCTTATCTGTGCCGCGCATAAAAGCTTCTTCGCCCCCGACTCCAATTCGGGATTTCGCAGTGCTTGTGGAGGGCTAATTGCCGACAGTGGCTAAATGCGCTTTACTGGCAGTAAAATTGCTTTCGAAAAAGCGCCCCTAAAAGAACCTTAGTTGGAATAATTTATTATTTCCACGCATTGCCTTATTTGTTTTATTCATAATTAATTTTTTTTTAAAGCAAGAAAAATGGTTGCTCCAGTAGCATTATGATTTATGGCGCCCGTGTATATAATAATTGAAATTGCAGTCATTTTCACACATTCACATTAAAAACAGGCTCAGGCAGCAAGATTATTTTTTTAACTGGTAAACACTCGATGACTAAGAAAATTAATGAAATCAGAAGAAAAATGAAACATGCAGGAGTTTTTAAAATGCCATCAGTGGAGTCAAAAACACACAAAAATCCATAATTAAAGTAGGCCTGACTTAACAACACAATCTTCACTCTGATTGCTGTCACCCTTACCTCCAAATGATAAAAATAGCCTTTTTTCAGCTTTTTCCTGCTTTTTTTGGATGCTTTTCGGTTAGAAACTACCGAAAAATTAAAACAGCGATGCAATTTTATTATGATACATATTAATTTTCTTTAAAAATGGTCATGTAGCTGAATTCCAGCATGATGTACATCAATTAAATGAAATCATTGAACATTTACCCTCCTATTGTGTTGAAATGAATTAAAAATTTTTGGTTTTATCCCTGCAATGTAAAACTACATAAGATGTTTGTAACTGAAAGTGTTCCCAAATTTTCGATCAGAAGATTTCTTTCCGCTGACCATTTTAATGGCCAGATAATTAAACACAACTCCCCCATCCTTCCCTTGTACATCAAGCCCTGATTTCATATGACATAGCGAAATGAATGAGACCAAATGTGAAATGAATGAGAAATTAATTTGAACATGCTGTCAGTATTAGGCAACACCACAAAAACAAGATCAAAATGACGGTTTTATGTCATAATTTATCCTGGGGTCAAAATGACCCAAACAACACCAATGCCTACAACATGTGTACAGGACCTAAAATATATATAGTTTGGGTTAATGTCATGTTTTACCCATAAAATTAGGTAAAAAAAAAAAAAATCTGTCGGAAAAAAGCGTGTAAACCATGTTTTTAGAGTTGACCACTGAATTGGGTCAAACTGACCCCAAACATAATAGAAGGGTTAAGAATAGCTGCACAGTGCAGGTTCATGATGCGTTTATGAATTATTGTTATGTGCTATGTACATGCAGTTGCCCAGATTACTGCCAGGTATTGCCACTTTCAATGAGACTGCAGTTATGATGCTGTGGAGAGATGCCTGTTTGTTTATTGAATACCAGGGTAATGTATGTGAAGTACTTTGCACAATAGATTTTCAGTGTTTAATCAACTCTTAGTACATCCTTTTAACTAAGTACTCTGTTAGTGTTGAATCAACTCTTAGATGAATACACCCCCTGCAATGTGTTAATCTTTTTTTCCCATATAAACCACAACATCCAGCTATTCCACAGATAATTTATTTTATCAAAATTACTGTGTCATATTCCAAATTGTTTAATCTCGTAGTTGGTGTAAGACTTTAAGGTTGTAGATTAATCATGAATAATATGTTCTAAAATGTTCACAAGCAATAATCCCATTGCTTAGCTCAGTCTGTTACAAAAGCATCGGCCACTGAAAAGTCCGCGGTTTGTTGGAATGTTTCTTAAAACACCCATGCGTTTAAGGCTTAACACTGAACATCCTACTGTGTAGATGCCAGGATGATTTGAAAACACCGCTGCGGATCAGTGAGACTTTGCAATTGAAACAAGCTACATAAAAAAGGGAGTAAAAGTGACCAGCCAAAGGCTGCAGTCATCTCCTCATAGGTGTTAATTTACAGTGGAACCTAGGTTACTTGCCCCCACACCGAACTCCCCCGCATACCCTCCTACGGCAAGAGGTTACCACACATTACAACACATCCTTAGTGAAGCAATCCTGCCTTACAGGAACATGAATTTCACAAATATCCTCCCGGTTAAAACAGTGTTACACTCAATCTCCCATGTAGGGTCTGGGGTCTGGCTGTGCTCAAGGGAGATAACGCTATCCAGAGGTCTTCCCTTTGTGAATTATTTGTTTCTATATGTGATGGTACATGCTAGTTCTTCTCCGGATATTCAATATTAGTCTCAAGGCAAAATTGACAATCTCAACCACTTCCTCTTTTGACTGGTACTCTGGCAAAAATCTGGTTTCTAGTCATTAGTGACACAATAACATGTGACCACCGTAGAGCAAAGCCACAATGGAGAGTGTGTTAACATGTGTGAGTGTGTGCGCTGTGTGTGAGTCCATGCGTGTCTTTGTGTGTGCACATGTAGACATACTGCATTCGTTTGTATACGTTTGGCTGTGTGAGTGCCTATGAAGGTACATGAGTATGCTTGTGTATGCGTCCACATGTACACATTCATAGTTCAGACACGTAGAAAAATAACTAAAATACAAAATCCAGAACCAACAGATACTCCCTCTGCAGTTTAACTAAGCCATAGAGTAACAATACCACAACAAATAAAAACCCAGAAATATCCATGCTTGGCACTCACTTGAAAAAAAAAGAAATCACACTTGTGACTATAAGACGGCCACCAACAAGCAACAAGTCACTCTGTTAGACTAGTTCTGGTTTGCTTACCGGACCGGCGCAACACGATTCTCTCCAAGAACCATGGATTCGGCTCATTGATATGGTCTGATATGATGCCGCGAACTGTGATGTAAAGAAGAAGTGATGCATGCTGGGTAACGGTCAATGCAAAAGCAGCAGCGTCAGGGCAAAGCACCTCTCCTTCAGCCCGGCGGGTGGAACCAAGAATCCGGGCACAGTTTGGAAAAATGTGGAACTCTGGAGCGTCCAACCTGGTGAAAAGGCCACTGCCCTGATTATGGCTGAGACAGGAGAGGGAGAGAAAGGGGGAGAGAGAGAGAGAGAGGATGGGTACATGGTGCACGTCATACACAGGGGGAATCTGGGGCCACAAATGCAGAAGCAGGGCGGTTTCAGTTTCAGAGGCTCTTCCACTCTGGCTGGAAAACCCAGGAGCACCAATGTAGTGGAGGTGTGTGTGTGTGCGTGTGTGTGTGTGTAGTCTGCGTTTACCTACCCTTGTGGGGACAAAATGTCCCCATAAGACAAGGAATTCCAGATTTCTTGATACTTATGAGGACATTTTCAAGTCCCCACGAGGAAACTGAGCTATTTTAGGGTTAGGGGTAAAGCTTAGGGTTGGGATAAGGTGAGGGTTAGGTTAAGGTTAGGGCTAGGTATGTACAGTTGAGGGTTAAGGTCAGAGAAAGGGGTTAAGGAATGAATGCAAGTCCATGGAAGACACAAGACATGAAAACCCATCAGGGGGAGTGACAAAAACATAAATAAACATATAAATTACTCCGAGGCAGCAGCCTCTCCTTTCATCGGCAAAAAGTTTCAGCTGTGATATACGTAGTTCTCCCTGCAGCACTCATTTTTGTATCCATACTAAATTATTTAGGAAAAGTTCAGTGAAGGACAATCTAATCAATTTCTCCATACTCTACAACTGCACGTTTTTCGGTGTGCTGTTCCCTAACATTTTTAACACCTCGGAGATGAAACATGAAATTCTGTATTAGCTTCAGTAACATGAGAGTAGGCTGCTGCAACTCAGTTAAAATTACATCCAGGTCCTATTCCTGTATATAAGGCTTTCATTATTATTTATGAATTTTGAGTTTTCAGATTGTTTGTGGATCCTGCAGTGACTTACCCTGTTGTATGTATGTATATATATATATATATATATATATATATTTTTTTTTTTTTTTTTACAGAAAACATCTTATGTAACTGTAGACGGGACCCTACCTTGAACTCTGATAGGCCAACAGCCGCTCATGGTTGTCTATATTAAATCAGAAAATGATTTAGAATCCAGTTTTCATTTATTTCATGGCAGGTGAAGACACCCACGCAATCCACCCCAGTCTTTTCACAAAAACAGCTCCTTGCCAGCCTAAATAATGTCAAGGGGGCCTTAGTTTGAAGCGCGAGTTGGGAGTTTAATAAATTCGCCGCTAAATGGGTGATGGAACGCGCAGAGAGAGAGCTAGACACTAATTAAAAATACATTAACTGATTATCGCCTCGTTGACATATTTTACTTGATCTTTTCTCTAATCTGCAGTAATGAAGGAAGTGCCTTGGATCTGCTGGGTATAACAGGCACCGTTTCTGTGTGCAGGAGTCGTAGCCTCGATGACGTGGGCTGAGGGAAACGCTTGAATGATCATCTTCCCGGCTCGCACACCTTAGCAGCGAGACATCTCAATGTCATGAGTGCTAATTAATTCCCACAAAACCGAGTGGAAATTCTACAAGGAAACTGCCAGAGGAGAACCACAAAAATGACAGAGGCAATTCTCCATTTTAAATTATATATAGGCCATTATTTTCCAACCATAGGGCTTGCTGGTCAGTTCCTCCAAACACCCAGATTAACAGTAGACACCGATATTGATGTCTTCCGCTATTTGTACTTCTTTTCATCTCAGTTATGGGTCAATGGTTCCGGCGAGTTCTGAATCATTCATCACCGGTTCAGGAGTTTTCTCGTGAGCCGTGCCACAGGGTAACCGTTTCTGATCCTCGGCGGCAGTGCCTGGAGCTTGATTTGCTGAGCCACGTGGGCCATCATATCAGACAGCCCTGCAGTTCGTCATCACTTGTGACTCATTGGCCAGATACGTAAGCAGCCCTTACCTCCGCTCACTGGATAAAACTACCTCATTCTCGCCTCACACACTTAGTGCTGTCCGTAGGTGTTTGGTCAGTCATACGATTTTTGGTGGGTAGTTGGCTGTCCTTGTACTCTAAAACATTGGATTTACAAGAAATGCATAGGCTATATGAGGTTGAAGGATGCTGATGCTTTTTTTATTTTTAGGTATTTACATCCATTTGTGCGGTGACTGTTCACTTGCTGTTTGCACAGTATTGGTGCTAGCAGCTCTCTCAAGAACCTCTCAGCCAAACAACTTCAAACTCAACACTGCACTTGCTTGAGCCTTTGGCAATGCACACATCTAGTTTCAATTCAATTGGATGAACAGCTCTCGAGATATGCGAAGGACACGCGCGCGCACACAGACACACACACACACACACACACACACTGTTATGGTTCTGCCTTGTGTGCTTGTTTGTGCTTGTGTGTTTTTCCCCGTGTCCCTCTTGATTTGTGTTTCAGCTCCATTCCCGCGGCCTGTCCATCTATTCCCCCTCGCCCTGGTTCCTGTGATGTCGTGTGACAGCCTGCATGCCTGAGTCCCGTTGTCCAATCACATTTCCTCTTTCGGTTTTGGCTTTGGTATTTCATTCATTGCTTTCACCTGTGCTTATTCTGGGTCTCGCAAAACTCTGATTGAATGGCTCGTAAAACTGAGTGAATGCGTTCTCTGATAGGGCTAACCAGCACTTATTTAGGGGTTTGTGTATATATTGTCACATAGTACTAACCTAATTAACTCATTAGTGAGTGCGAGTGTTTCTAGCTTTTGTAAATTCCTTCCTAAGCTTTCCCTGATTAACTGCTTTTAAAGCTATGCTTTCCTTTGCTTCTCTCGTGGTGCTTTTTCCTCGTCACGTTTAGATTACCTCAATCTAAACTGTCCAGTTTGATTGATCGTCTTAGCGTCTTGTGTCGAGTCATCATTGTCTACCCGGTCCTCGTGAATTTGTTTAATCCCATGTGTTTCTGTGTCCCCCTGAGATTACCTGCCTTATCCCCACCTCCTCCCAAGTGTATTTAAACTGGGAAGAGGGAAGAGATGTCAGACGGGACTTCGCGTTTTTCCTGAGTCTGTGCAGCAGTGAAGATCTCTGTTCCTTCCGAGCATTTCCGTTGTGGTTTTTAAGTCCAGTGTCTTCCCCTTGTCTAAGTCCCCGTGTTCCCGCCAGCTTGTTTCAGTTTTATTCTAGCCACTCGTGGAGTGTGTATATTAGTTTCCCCCCTTCCCTGCCTTTGACAGAGTACCTTGGTTCTCCTGGTTCAGTGCATGTGCACGGTGTTTCTTTTGGCCTGTGTGCCACTTTTCCTGTGTCTGGGTTCCAAAATAAACCTCCTGGATCCTGCGCCTGGTGTCCACCTGACCTCATTCCTAACACACACACTAGCATACATATACTTAGCGCCATTAAAAACGCTACAGTGAGGTATGTACTGTATATTTGCGGCAAACTGAAGAATTGATTTTTATTGGTTTTCCAATGAGGCACGAGTGGAAATAAAGAAAAGCGCGTGGTATCGTAATCCTGACGTGCGCCACGTGAACGCGTCCGAGCACTTCAGTAATAACAAACATTGAGCTGTTTGTGATGTGTACTGTGACACTTGACTTGTTCTTTTTGGTGTGGTCAATAGCCTACATAAAGCCAACAAACAAAAAAAAAAAAAACCAAAAATGCTACTGCATCAAGAAAATGGAACAGCTTGTGACACAGGAGACAGAAAAAGAGCCTTTGGTATGTTAAGGGCAAGTCTCAGCCACTGAGAGGTGGTGCGTCATTTGCACTGCCATTGTTCAACAATCAGTCGGCTGTCTATCCGAGAATAGAACACATGCACTGTCACTGACTGACCCTGCTTAGGGCAGCCACGAGTGACGATGGTAGCTCAAGAGCGCCATATCTGGTTACAGCCTGTATGTGACAGATTCTGATCAACAACCCAAACTGATCATAAAACGAGGGGTCTGAGACATCTGAGGGTGAATACAAGTTCCATTCCACGCCGTCAATGTGAGCAACACATGCGTACGCACGGTCCCTACAGAAAACTCCAATTTTTGAGCTTTTCTTTATTTCCACTCGTGCCTCACTGGAAAAGCAATAAAAATCAATTGATTCTTCAGTTTGCCGCAAATACAGTACATACCTCACCGTTGCATTTTTAATGGCGCTAAGTATACATACACACATCGCACAGATAACTTGCTTTATAATAATGATGATGTTGGTGATGATGTTATGAGAACCAAGTAGGAATCAATTAGGCTTACTAACTTATCCAATATCCTCAATCACAGGAGTGCGCAAGGGGCCAGACAAAGTGTAAACACTCTCATTTACATGTGCAGAGTAAAGAGAATAGTTTAGCATAAAACCTGCAGGAATCCACAACATATAGAGTCCCTGTGTGGATCAGGCATGAGGTGCTGAGGGGATCTGCTCTTGCAGACTGACACAGCCTTGTATCAGGGGTGAGGGTGTGGACAGACTGAGCCTCACAGTCGTGCTCCTTACAAGCACCCAATCCACTCCTATCTCACACCTGTCACAACCGACCTGCGAAATGGAATTGACTATTGATTTCCCTTTTACCACAGGTCAGTGCCGCTAGACTGCATCACACTGTGGAGCCGACCTTAGTTTGCGCGCGTGTGTGTGTGTGTATGTGAGAGAGTGCGTGGAGGGGTGTATTGGGGGCTGGGGGGGAAATTGAAAAATAGAAAAAAGAGTGAAGGACTGAATGGAGTGTATGTGTCTGTAGGTGTGTGTGTGTGTGTGTGTGTGTGTGTGTGTGAGAGTGTGTGTACATGTTCACTCAGTAATACTGGGCTGTGTGGTTCCCTGAAGGCTAATGTATATAAGCTGCTGCAATAGTTGGAGGATCATATTGGACTAGAAGATATCTCTCTCTCTCTCTCTCTCATCCTCTTCCTCCATTGTCTCTCTTCTCCCTTTCTTCCTTCTTCCAGTCACTCTAATTCCTTCCTTCTCAATCTGTCTCTCCCCCTCTCCTCTCTATACCTCTCTGCCTCCCACATTTCTTCTCTCTCTCTTTCCATGCCTATGTGGAAAGTTCACTTCATGACTGATACAGGTAAGGAAACAGCACACCTCAGGAATGTATAGCAGAACGGCGGTGACACCACTAGCATTTGCAGCCATAGAAATCTGTGCTGCTCTGCAGTGGCAGCGTGGGCGCTGAAATTTGTCCCATTTTCACTTCCTTCGGCTGATATAAGGGAGCAGGTAGATGGAGGACCCCCCCCAATTCACATAATTTCTATGGCTGCCTCCCCCCCCCCCCACCACCCTTAACACCCCACCTGGTGGTAATTCAGATGGCAGGTGACAGTGCACCTTCAGTGTGTGCGCGTGTGTGTGTGCGCACGCAATCTCAGATCACGCTTCAGAAGGAACACCTGTTATCACACCCGGGCATCTCATGTCAAACATCCCCCCAGGGAGCATAATGATCATACAACAGCTTGTGCCGCCAACGCCCGATCCAACGACACCTATCCAAACCTCAGCCGACTCTTCCCTAAAACCACAGCACATTCTGCCCAGCGCCCAGCCTACATCCCCTCGTGACAACAGCCCTGTCATACTGACACAGCCAGCAGCTCTTCAGGTTATATCCTATCAAAATCCAGAGAGGCACAGGCAGAACGATGAAAAACGTTCATCTGTTATTACCATGCAGTAATTCCCTGTTATTACTGTGATGGAACAATTACTAGCTGCTGACTGAGGCAAAGATTATGAGTGTATTATTCTCATATCAAAATTGGCCTTGTTTAAATTTATTATCATTGTTATTTTCACTATTGGAACAGTATTGTTTGCAGTGACATTTGTTCATCTGTGTGTCTGTCAGCAGTTTAGTGCAAAAATGGTTTGATAAAATTACACTAAATTTTCGGGAAAGGTGTGCAACGGGCCAATAATCACCTCATTAAATTTAGAATTAATTGGATAAAGGTCAATGTCACCGAAAGCCAGAAGTGTGTAAAACGTGCCCCTCGGGCAGGGTAGATTTCCTGGCACCACTTATTCTTCTTTTTTGTTGTTGTTGTCAGTTGTTATGGGCATTGTTGTCTTTGTTGTTACATCCTTAAGTGCTTCAAACTGAAAATGGAACAAACTTTGGCATGTGAGGTGTGATGCTTACAAAATGAACCACGATGAAGCTTTCCGTTTTCTCAAACCACATAATAGTCAGAAACACAGGAAGGACTAACTGCACCAAAACAGCATATTACAACACAATACCAGGCTGTGTGTGTGTGTGTATGTAATGAACATATAATGATAACGCTCAAATGTAACACTGATTGTTCTCATCGGTCTTCATCGGACTGTAGAACTGTTGCATTTGCCGTTGGTGCTTCAGTCTTTCAGTGGGAATAAAAAGAGATTAGAGGACTAATGTGTCTTAATAGTGGCTAAACTCTCCAAGAGTCAGTATGTTTTGAAGATCTCTGCAAGACCAGACAGAGAAATGCTCTTGGACATGAAAAGAACCCTACTGTAATGGCGCAAGGTTCAGTGAAAATCTACTGAAGTTGTTTCGTTATCACTTTGTGTGTCTACAATTACAAAAATGTTGAGCAAGAGTGGTGATCAAGGGAGGGCACTACTCAAAAGTGCTGCTCATCGTTTAACTAAAAATCACACCACTCAAATTTGCAATCAGAAAAACACAGCTGGAACAATGTACTGAGGACTGAGGACAGCTAAATCAAACATTTTTGGCTGAAACACCCAACACTATCTTTGGAGTGGAAAGGCACCACACAACACTATGAACCCAGTGCAAAACTGCAGTATAGTGCAGAGAGCCTCGAGAATTGAGGCTGCTTTGCTCCCAAGTCATAAATAACTTTTGGAAAATACGGTATTTTTCAAGAATACAATGAAACAGTTTGATAACAAAGATGGTCCAAATCCTCCGCTGACCATTGCACGCGTCTTATCAGTACATACAGTACTCACATTTTATTGGGTTTGTACCCATGAAATGAGGCCTTACCTCTTACTCAATCCAAGGGATCACATTCTTCTTCAAATAAGGTCTGTGAATGATGAAGCAAATATTCAATACAGAACTAAAAGATGCAAGTGCCATTATTTCGGTGGGAGCAGTTTTTTTTTTAGAATGGTAACTTAGATGATGATCAAACATCCTTGTGTGTCTATAAATTCACACATTCCCAGCAATTCACAAAATCCAAGAAGGATTGCATATTTTTTCTTGTTAATGTAGGCCTACATCTGTGGAAAACAAAATGTGCTCTGTTTGGCTTTATTGTATTATAACCGTAATAGAAAAGCTCTCCAGTCATAATTCTTTTTTTTAACCCTCCTATTATGTTCAAATTAACTAACATCCCCCCCGTTTGGGTTCAGTTTGACCCCCATAGTGTAAACATATGAAAAATTATTGTCACCGAAAGGGACAAGTGCTACCCAAGTTTCTCTCTCAACTACTACAGGCATTTCTACTGACAACCTTCATTGCCCAGTAAATAAAACATGACTCTTCTCATCCTCCCCAAACACATCAGTATTTATTTTACTTGATGATTGTGAAATGAGAAATTTATGAGAAGTGAATGTGTACACACCCTCAGTACTGCCCAATCCAACATAAACAAGAACAAAATGATGGTTTTATCTAACTATAGAGCTTGGGGTCAAATTGACCCCAACAGCACCAATGCATACAAAATGTGTACAGGGCATAAAATTACATTTTGAGTTAATTTCATATTTTCCCCATGAAGTTAGGAAAAAATCTAGCTGAGAAGGTATGTTAACCATGTTTTTAGAGACCGCAAACACTAAATTGGGTCAATCTGACCCCAAACATAACATAGTAGGGTTAACCCTTGCAAAAAATGTTCTGTAGAATTTCTACAGATGAAAATCTATAGAAATTCTGTAGAACTTTAGGACCGAAGTTCTACAGAATAAGGTTCTATAGAATGCAGTTCTATAGAAGGGCAGTCTTTAGAGTAAGGGTCTATAGAGCGGCAATCTGTAGAACTGGTATTCAGTATCCAGCCTATAGATGTAGTTCGCAAATGCTTTAGACATCAACAAAATAAAAAGCACTTAATCATTCCCCTACCAACAGAACAAGAGTTGGATAAATAAATATTATTTATTTGATTTTGATGTTTCTTGCAAATATAGGCCCATGTCTGGATGATTATTTTCCTTGTCCCCAGAACAGCTCAATTTACCTCCTGTATTTTTTTCACATATTGTTGGTAAATTTGTGTGTGAGTTTTGGGTTCTGTAAATAAATTTTGGGTTCTGTGTTTCTTTTGGTACTCTCTTAACAGAAGGTCACAATTTTTCCCAAATTTTTTAAATGTCAATTACCTGGCTTTTACTAATGTGTGCCATGACAAATAATTTTTTTTATATTACAATATCAGCACATTGCTATAGTTATTGAATGTTTCTATTAAACAGGTGTGTTAACTCTCATTTGTGAATATGTAGGTCAATGAATCCAAATAGTTTGAGCAATAAATAATATATTGAAATTTTTTTTGATCTGTTTGATTTATGGGCTTGATGGCTTCTGATAGGTCTTTTACAAGTGAAACCAATATGAAGGACTACTTTTCTCTAGCTTTATCTAATATTGTGCTTCATTCCTGTACATGTACCATTTGACTAAGGTCTCAAAATGTTCAGCAAGGGATTGCATACATTATTAAGAAGGTCATTTTGATTACAGTGACTATTTTGCCACCTTGATCAGCTGAAGTGATCTTTGCTAAGTAGCTTATATGAAGTATTGTCCTACAGGAGTTGTGAAGTGTGTTTTGTCAATATCTGAACTGGAAGTTGAGAACTACTTCTGTGGAACCATTTTGTGAATGGAGATATTTCTATAGAATTTAGATAGGAAATATTCTATTGAGTTCCCAGTTCTGTTGACCCGTCTTCAGAATTAATAGTAGACACCGCTCTTTAGAATTTCTATAGAAATCCCTTTAGCCTTCTACAGAATTCTCAAGGTTTCCAGTTCTGTAGTCCAGTCTGAAGAAGTTATTGTGGATAAGACAAAGGTCTGTAGAATTCCTACAGAATTTTATTTAGCCTTTCTATAGAACCTGAAGTTCTGAAGAAATTACGAAGAAGTTCTATAGAGTTCCATTCAGTTCTACAGAAATTCTATAGAACATTTTTTTGCAGGGACTGACGATCGGTGGAATCTTGCTATGGGGTGTGAACACCAGCCGCCCGACTTGTCACCTCCATGAGTTGCGTTCTGTTACGGGTGCGCGAAAAAATGATCCGACAAGTGACTTTGCCTTCAACAGCGCTACCCTCTGTTTTGCAGACTGGGGCTAATTGCATTACATTGTTCAGTCACTTACTTTATTTATTCACAAGCGGAATTACATGCATACGCGGGCTCTATTTTGTAAGATTGATTTATGAACTTCTCTGCCTGACATCTTCCTTTTTTCCTTCCTTCAGTACAAATTCACGTGCGCTCACACATGCAAGCACACGCACACGCACCTGCGGCTTTCAGGAGCTAAGATATGACAAACCTTTTGTGAGGCCCACCCAATTCATTCTCTCACCTGAAAAGAATGAGAATAAATTAACGTCCATTTTTTCGAATTCAATTTCAGGGCTATAGTTAAGCACCGTTCGTTGATTAATGAAAAACATGACATCAACGTACAATTTCTCTTGACAATGATGAATGCTTGCTTTTGTCGGTACGTTTGGAAACATCCTGACACATACACGCTGATGGGGCCGACTCGAACGTCAGGTTTAATGTGATGCAAGTCACGTCACAAACTGGAGCTATTTCGGGGGAAATTAAATGATTTATGAGGTGAAGTCGCAAATATTCTGCACCTGTGACATTTTGGGCCAAGAGTAAGTACCAAAACACGCCGTTAGATGGCACTCTAGTACCATATCCATTGTCTGATGGAAAAAAATGTCAACAGCGATCCATATCTGAACGACCATTCTATAAGCGAATATTGAACTACGTAACATTAATTAATTAATTTCCCACTTTTTTCATAGAACATAGGACATAGAACAGCCTCAGCTAAAAAACAAGATAGCCTATTTCCTCTTACAAGCCTCGGCGCGCACCGACACAGCCCCGTATAGCCCACGCCCCGGAAAAAGGCCTCCATTCACATTTTGCTTTGGAATGGTGGGTTGTTTCTGCAGCTATTCTTACGCTTACTTTTGGACCAGAGAGTTATTTTTGTGGTGGAAAAAAATCTCAGCCATGAATTAGTATGTGAATAGCCCTGCGTTGCTTATTTTAATGCAGAATGCTAAACCTATTCCCTTTTCGAACTGATGACATGCTACTGCGTTGCGTGTCGTCTAGCACCCAGCCTAATGCGCGCCCTCGGCCATCTCTGCTCACCCAATTTGTGCTTAGATCTATGAATGAGCTTACTTTTATTCTCAGCGAATTAATCGGGGGAACAGTCAATTAAGACAGGAATACTCGGTGTCTCAGGATTCCAGGGGATAGAATCCTGCCAGAGCCGGGCGCGTATGATGGTCATTGTCATTGTCACTGTCACTTAGCAAACGTCTCGTGTGAGAGAAAAGAGACAGCTCCATTCCCACTAAAACGTACAGTCATCTCCCGGAGCTATCCGTGGGATACAGTTCAAACCAATTTAGGCTGAAAAATGATTTTTTTCATTGACTTTAAATTAACCTAAAGTGGCCTGAGTGCGCCGTTCATAACCTCGGCGAGTCAAAGCGAGGAGAATCATCTCTTTATTTGGCTAATTGACTAATGAGGCGCCATCCTATGCCTACCGCAAAGGAAAGGAGGGAGCCTAGTCAGAACCCTTGCGTGAGAAGATTGACTTTTCAGGGCGGGTATGTTGCTTGCACTCATTCGATTCCAAATGAGCAAAACAGGCAAATTGTTCGTAAAAAATGTCTATGCAGTTAACGTTGATGGTATTTTTCTTCACAGATATACGTTCTCTTTAACTCAATCGACTTGGCCATCTGCTGGCCCGGAAAATATTCGGAAATTCATTGAAAACGGAAAAAAAAGTAATCATCTCTGGTCGTTCTTTACCCGACCTTTAAGTCCTGCAATCATGTCCGAGAAAATCTTTCGTTGCGAAACGCTGTACATCTCATCTGTTCTAAGTCGCTAACAACTTCCTCAAACCACGACCGAGCATTGTTGTCGGGACAACACAAAAATGCCACTGTCTAAATTGACAACAGAATGAAATTACCCGATGCATTTAACAAACTGCAATTAACTGGATCCGTTTTGATCGCAAAAAAGTTCAGTAATTATGGACTAAACATAGCTTTTCTTTGCTTACGGTGTAATTTGAAAATAACGAAATGGCCGTGATTTTTTATTTCTTTATCACCCTCCTCGCGTTATGTGCGCGAGAGAGAGAGAGAGAGAGAGAGAGAGAGAGAGAGAGAGAGACGAGGAGCGAGGAAGGGGAAAAGCATGAATGTGTACTATTCGTTTCTGTTCCTTAAAGTATCCCTCCGGCCGTAGCCTATTGCATTAAAAATCCCTGCGAAAAATTAGTCTCACATTTACAAAATTAACATCATTGATTACACTGGTTATTTTAGCTAATGTTTTTAATCAAAATATTTGATTAAATTAAACAGGGTATAATCCTTCCTGTTTTAATCCGGGGGCTGACCGCGTTGCTCAAGGCCAGGGCCCAACAGCTTCCCTCAATGTGCGTACGATGGGGCTTGAACCATCAATCATTCAGGGCCCAGTTACGCACCGTCGTCATTGGGCGATAGGTTGCCCGATTTACTGCATGCTTGTGATGGGTCGTGCAGTATTAAGACACTTGCTCGTCAAGGGCTCCAAGAAAATAATTGTCTACTTCTTCAAATACTCTTCAGCATTCGTTGGCTATCCTTAGGACCATATATTCTTATTGTGACTTTATTAAATATAATACCCTCTGTGGTTGGGGGAAGAGTCCCTCCTATCTCACTGGAGGACTTGGAAGGTGATTCCTAATTTTGCTCAGAGAATATATGGCTCGCCTGGACCGCAAAAAAAAAAAAAAAAAAAGAAACACAATGAATGCTTTCATTTCATTACACAAAAAAGAGGAGCGGCGCCGTGACACACATTGTACGGCGACATCTTACAATATTGCAGCTGAGAGCGGCGGAGGGCTTTAATAATTCACACAAATTATTTCTGTCAGGACTGACAAGCTAAACGGCCGCTTGATTTCATTCCGTAATTGGGCGTTCACCTTTAGACCGGCTCCATACTTTAGTAATTAATAGGACCCCTCTATTACTCGAAAAGTAGCGTCGCAGGTAATGGAATTCAAATTGAAAGTGATGGGAACCTGAGGATGTGCGCACGAGGGGCGCGCTCGGTCTCTCGCCTTACGCCAACCGAGCGTCGCGGGAACTGAAGTCGCAATATGAAATACCGATGCCTTCAAGGAAATCGCCGACAGGTCTGGACGTTAGGGCGAAGTTAGAGCCCTTAGCAGTGCATTTTCTGTGTGTCATTGTCTGGCAACGGAGGTGATTCTGGCCACGAATGGAATAGTCCGTTTTCTTTATGGAAAAAAAAAAAAAGTTTCCAAAAACGAACCTTGTGATTCCAAAGAAATAATTTCGGGAAAAAAATGTTTTTACAAGTTCAGTATGGACTAAAATAAATACAGAGAGTTCCCCTATGAGTAGAAAACAATAAATTATTGGAAATAAGAGAAAAAGCAGAGTGAAAGTAAGTAAGGACTCAATCAGAACTGAAACTGATGTAACCACCATGCCATTTCAATAGTTTTTTTCCTCATTTTTGTTGATATTTTACAACACTTCCAAACACAGCTTATCACAGTCCAAAGTGATCAATATATATCAAACTAATTGATGGGATAAAAATGTTTATCTGTCACCCTTTACACCTTTGAGAGTCCCTGCTTTTTTAGAGAAAGAGTGACAAGTAAAACTGAACCAGAAAGGTCTCAACTTTTTCCAGCTTCAACTTCAAGCCTACCCCCAGGTCGACACTGATATGAAATGTTAACAAGGTTTGGTTCCCATTCCTCCCCCCCACTCACCACACACACCACCACCACCACCTTCTCCTTCATACAATGCACCGATATCTACCTGGTCTCCATGGGAATGAGGGGTCAACGGGTGCAGATTGATGTACTGCCACAGGGTGATCCTGCCTCCATCACACCCCCACACTCCTAATTTGAGGCTAGCCTCAGGTCTCTAGTGTCAGCTCAACCAAGACAGGACCCGAGGGACACTCTACCCTTCCTAGAAACTATTTCTGCTTTTCTGTGACACAAAAAACCTCTGGGCGCTTCACATAGAAGCCTGGAGCTGCTCGTTGCCTCCTCTTATTAAGAAAAAAGGCATCCATTTGGAAGGGTGGAATTGAAGTAGGGGTTATCCCTGGTTACCACCATTGCCTGACAATAAGACGGTTCTGGGTCTGAGTCCTGGCTGACCAAGACCTCTCCACTTTGTGTATGCATGTTCTCCAGTTGGCTGCCTGGGTTTCCTCCAAGTACTCAAATTTTCCTGACCCTATATTGCTCGCATCACCACAGGAACACTCCTACCGGTGCTGCTGAACGAGGCTGGAGTTGATGCCTGAATGCTGCACTGTAGCTGCCCACTGCTCTGATGTAAGAGGGATGGGTCACATTCAGAGGACAAATTACCCCCAAAGGATTCTATAAATCTTATCTGAATCCCAGCAAATGCAACATTAATGCTCTGTCACATGTTAACGTTCACAGCACTAGTAAATATGGATTGCAATCAATCACAGTATATAGAAAAGGTGAGTCAGTAGAGAAAGGGAGAAATAACAACATTTCGGTTTTATTTGACCACGCAGACCTTTGACAAGCACTTATGGAGAGCCTTCAAGTGCAGGCCTATAAGACCACATCACTAGATGTAAATCAGTGAGTGGCCTCTCTTCAGGTGACGGATCTCAAATGCCAGGAGACACCTTAGGGAATTAGCTCATGTTGTGGTGCTCAGTGGCCTGGGTGGATCACTGCCTTTCACACATTGCATGCTGGGATTGGCTGCAGTGCATCACTGACTAAAAATGAAAATTTCAAGCATGTTAGATAATGGATGCATGGATGGTAGCGGTTGTACCCTCATTCCATTCCATAAGGCAGTATCAGTGAAAATATCCAGACTTTCTTTCCTCCAGATTCTGCGGCGCGTTTTTTAATATCCCAGCTGCCCCGTCTGCCAGGACAGACCGCTCAGCAGTTCTGGGGTGGCTGGCGGACGCCTCATTATGGCTTTCATTCCAGGGGGCAGGAGGGCTCGGATCAGAAACTTTTTCACTTTAAAACTCCGCCATTCTTCTACACCCTCCACACACACACGCGCACACACACACACACACACACACTCTCACCTGTGCTGCCAGGTAGTGAAGTGCGGCTGAAGGACTGGGGGGGTTGGCTCAAGACTCTGAAATTCAATCAGCCAGTCAAGGGACACAAAGAGCTTTGCTCTCCTTTCTGTCTTTCTCTCTCTTTTTCTCTCTCCCTCTCACTTTCTCTCTCTCTCCCTCTTTGTCTTCAAAAGAGTCTCCCAAGTTCCTTTCCATCATTTGACCTCTCTTATAAGAAGTGAAATGTGCTTAAATATATCATGAATTATTAGACTTCACCTGAAAATATATTTAAAATTGCAGTTTTGAAGAATGTAGCCATTTATCTGGGAGGGACTACTATCGACGCATTTGCCTACGGACTATACCTCCATATGGGGCAGTATTTTGAGAAATGTATGACTTTTATACATTGTTAATGCATCCCATTTCAATTTTCTGAACCTTTGAAGAAAAAAATAAAGACGAAAAATTGGAAAGGCAAGTCAAACTGAATCGAAATGATCCTGGTTAACCTGTGCATTAAAATTTGATGGGTGAAAGCTCTCTGTTTCTTTCCTTGAACATAATATATGCACACCATGAGCTCTGCCTCTTTGTTCAGACACTGTCAAGCAGGTTTAACTTGATAACAGAGGTAATTAATCCCACCTGCATTTAATGATTTTACATACATACACACAGCTTTGAATTATATGGAGCTGTCAAGCGTTATTTAGTTAAAAATAAAAAAAGAGCCCTCACCGCCTTGCCATTTAAGTAAACATTCCTTTTTAAAAGTAACAAACATGCTATGCAAAACTGGAGTGCACTCCGTAGAACGCAAACCTCCGGTTACAGAATATGTTCTCGATCACTTCCAAAATTGAATCAACTCTTCCTTGGACTACCTGCCAAATTGCCAAACCCTTCATAACTTTTTGAGTCATCCAGTCAGAAATATCACACAGACTTGCATTTTTATACATGTATATAAATTCTTCTGGATCCAGAATCTAGAATATGTTCCGGATCACTTCCAAAGTTGAATCAACTGATCCTTGGACTACCATCTATCATCCTATCAAATTTCATGCCAAACAATTCATAACTTTTTGACTTATCCCATTAACAGACAGAGAAACAAACAGACAAACAAACGGGGGTGAAAACATAACCTCCTCGGCAGGGGTAATAATGTATTGGATTGGGTAACACTGGCACAAAAGCATTGACAAAAACTGCAGGCAAACCCATACAATCCTGATCCTTTGTGATCCTCTTATTACAAAGAATTATATTAATCTCATAATCTTGTCATTTCACAGTTCATGTTCTCAAAATCAACTTAGAAACTTGCATTGCACTTGGGAAGCAAGCGCCAAATTAATTACTCATCTGCATTTGCAATGGACTAAGCACTATACCATCACGGCAGCCAGAGATGAAAGCAAAGAAGTCTTGGTTTTAAGTCAGTTGTGGAAAAAGCCACAGACTCTGCCTTGCTGCCTGATTCTGCACTAAATTCTCCATTGGAGAGTGAGGGCAGAAAAAGATCTGGAATCGCTGGGAGAGGCCACCACTGAGAGGCAGGAGGATCGGTTTGCGGGAGGGTGCTGATTGGTGTGTATGGGGTAATCACCGTCTGAAGATTACTAAGAGGTTTTGACATCATGGCTTGGGTTGGCAGTGTGAGGGATTTGAATAAAGCATCTAATGGACCTTTCCAACTTGCTCCAACCAGCTCCGCCCCCCTTAGTTACTGTTGCTATGCGCCCCATGCAATGCAGCTCAGTTCCACATTGACAACAGGACAGCATAAGTTTGAGCACCACTCTCTCGCACGTATTCCGAAAATATTGTGGTTTGCTTCTTACCAAATGCGTCCAGCTTTTCTGGCAAAGTCATCCAGAGAGGCCTTAACTATTTCACAGTTAGATTAATAACTCTATTATGTCTAATGTAGCTAGTTTAAGGGTTAGCTGCATTGCGTAAAATAATTTATTACGAAGTCTGGCTAGCGTATTGTCTGACTCATGGCCAACTGACATTTGACAGCATACTGGATCCAGTGTTATTTTTAGCTCAGTGATGGCAACAAAACGTGAGAAAAACTAGTTTTGCTTTACACGTTTGTATGATTCCTCAATTTTGCCTGGTTTGAATGTGCAGTATTGGGTGTTTGGCTTTTCTGCATCGATTGCCATCACTTCACCTCTTGTATCTCCACCCGTTCCATGAAAAATTTTGATCTAATGGATATACCCTTCTGTGAAATAGTTAAGGCCTCTCTGGATGACTTTGCCAGAAAAGCTGGACGCATTTGGTAAGACTAACGGTCGTTATATTGGCGTTTTCCTCCAAACCAATTTTGATGAGAAGCTAACTTTACTCATTTCTGTATGTTGATCTTATTCACATTGAGTTGCGTGGGGCGCCTTCCATATGCCTTAATCCATCGCAAACACTTTTCCAACAGCTTTTTTGGCCTTGGAAAAAGAATTACTTAAGCTCCCTGTTGCCGGGCAGAGTATCTTTCATCATAATTATACATTCCCCAAGCGCATCCAAGGACCATTTTCGATAAAGTCGGACACCTCGCTCATTACACACAGCTATCAACTGCATTGATTGTGGGGCAATGTGGTAGTGCTGTCGGGGTAGGCAGGACCTTTGTAAGATAAGGAAATCTGACTGGTAGTTATTCTAAGCTTGATTGACAGGTCGCAAAGGTCCATTGGAGGCAGGGAGTTGCTTATTGGTTATGGAGGGAGTGGGGCTGGGGGGGCAGGTGGTCCAGACTGATTGGTGTCCCATTACTTTGAGATCTTGGTTCATTTTTACTGCATAGGCCATGCCTGATACAGCACAATATTCTCAATGGCAAAGGCCTAATTTATAGGAGGATGGGGGTGGTCATGCCCCCCCAATATCAAAGATATGCCAAAAAGCCCTCCCCCCCACCCCACTTAATAACATGATAACATGGGCCTGAAATCCACACCATGCTGCAAAAAGTATGTGAAAACTTCAATGGAAGCTCTTTGACATACATAGAAAATGGACATTTTTCAATTCAGAATATCAGACACTTAAATTGAATTTGGAATGAATTGGTCAAAATGGCAGATCGGGCAGCCTTCAGCTTCCATTTCAAAGTATTTTCATGCAATTCTGGTCCACGATTTGGAAATTGTCACCCTTTCCATATGTCTGTACGCCCCCCCCCCTTTGCAATTTCATTAAGTTTCAATTGAGCCTTCTGTAAGAGAAGGGCTGCAGGGCTGCTGAAGGGGTGTACAAAGTGCTGAAGATGTTATAACCCTTGTGAAAATGCCTTTTGTTTCTTTTCCTAGTCATCAATTTGCGTGTCCATTAGACACTGACTCCTTTGACTTGTTTGTGTCTTGCGTGTTCTCTCCTCCCCGGCTGTGTCTCGTTTCATTCCTGATGGCTCTGTGATGTGTATTTAAACCCCCTGCTTTTAGTTGTACTGCAAGTTGCTGGATTATAATTTGTTATTTGTGCTTAGAACCAGTTCCTGGTGAAAAAAAAAGACTCTTTGTCTTTACTAAGTGTAACATAACCTTTAATAACAGCAATTTACGGTAGCTTTCCTCTTTACTTAGTTAACTTGAACAAGTTTCCAAGCCTACTCAGGGTCCAGGATTGGGACTGTGTCCAAGTTAAACCAGCTCAAGTCAGTTCCTCTGTCCAGTTTAATATGAACAAGCTCCCAAGCCTAATCAGGGTCCAGGATTGGGACTGCATTCCTGTTAACCCTTCCAAGTATGTTCCCTTGTCCAATTTGTTTGGAGCAAGCTCCCAATCCTTCTATGGTCATCGGGATTGGAACCATGTCCACCTCAAGCTTCTCCATCCTCCTGTGGGACAGTTTGACCCCGGTAAACTGTTCTCTCCGGCTGGCTGCTATCCCAGATGCCACTGGCCAGTGATTGACAGCTCAGCTCCGCTTATTACATCTGTGCTGAACAGTGGTCTCATCTTCTGGGGTTCCATCCTCACCTCTTCCTCTGGGGTTCTGTCCCCAGTCATACTGTACTACTGTCAATTAACCCATCTATTGGACTGTGCTCTGCCTCCACACTCGATTCCTGGTCTGGGACATGACAAAAGAGCTATGACATCCAAACAGTAAGACAGATTTGAATTGCAGTACCTTCAAATGAAAGCTGCCCTATCTAGCCATTCTGACAAATTAATTCCAAATTCAACTGAATTGTCAAAATATTTATAATTTAAAAATGTCCATTTTCCATGTATGTCAATGAAGTTTCAGTTAAGTGTTCACACATACATTTGACTATATTGGGTATCTATGCATCTCAACCCACTGCCTCAACATTGAAACCAAGTAAAATCTGTTTTTTAAAATTGTTGCTCCTCAAAATTTCACTGCATCCAAGACATGTTCAGTGAAATTGAAATAAGTATGGTGTTGGACCTACCTCAAAGAAAAAGAAGAATTTCTCAGCTCTTAAGAAATTGCTCAAACTGTTTCATTTATCCGACATTATATGCAGGATTTTTGCCTTGCAATTATAATGAAATATGCAAACTAAGACATGTCTACAATACAATTTCTATCTTCGCACAGATTTTCATAAATTTACACCTCCTTACTCTAAAAAGTCTTCAAAATGTCTCTGGGCGTCATCCTCTTTTCTGTCACAGGTGAGTGGGTGTGGCTTCACGGTGAGTGGGAGCATAGACGATTGGCTAGCTACTGCATTAGCAGAGGTAAAGAGACAAAAGTAGGCAACAGCAAAGATGAACTACATGCCACTGGGGCTTGTTTGAAAACCAGGGCCAGCCTTGGAAATGCTTTATCTAGTGTAGAACAGTTATTAAAAATAGACGTTCATAACAACAAAAATAGTTATTCGGTGTATGAGAGGGGTGAGAGTGACATATCTTGGATAATAAAAACAATTACAAAAATTGCGCACAATGTGCCTTTAAAAATAAACTGCTATCTCATTCTGAGAATCATAGAACAGGCTCAATAAATGTTGTCTCTCTAGTAGTCTTCAAACAGGTAGTTCTACGCCCACTGTAGCCAGATTGCTCATTAAGAAGGTGAGCATGTAACACATAAATATTTATATTTAAGGGAATGTTTAGCAGCATAAAAATGAAAAAATGCCATTAAACCCTATGGCCTGTATCCAACAAACATCTGTCCTGCCAATTTGCCGAGTAATTAAACGAAACTGCGATTTTGTTTTCTTCAAAAGTAGGTTGGTCGGTTCATTTTGTTGATTGCAAAACTCATTGTGCCCATGAGGATAGACCTGAACACTCATCTTTTTCTCAGGCAGCAAAAACACAAGCATTTACTGAATCCAAGCTTTTGAAGCCTCCTTCTTTTATAATGTGATTGCAAGCAAATAAAAGGAACAGCATTCAGCCTTTGATAGCGTTTCTATCATTACCTGTACTCACAATAGACACCGATATTTCGTATATTCTGTGCCTTTGCTAGTTTTATAAAGTTTGTATTATTTACTATTCCATTGCCAAACACTGCCATGTACTGTTCAGGCAAGTATATTTTAACCCATTGATATTTTGCTGTCTAAGGTCAAGAAAAAATGATAAATGTGCATTCCTCTTTCCCCCCAGTATCTTTTACACAGATGAGCTTTTAATTTGGAAAATGTAGTAACTACAGTGATCTACAAATCAATAATTTCTGTTTTATTTGCATTTCTCATACAAGCCCATTCTTATCCCAACTCGTCATATAATGAGGCTACCTGACCAAGCGGTGATATGCAATTAAAAAGAAGGCTTTTGGCCTCCTTATTTGATGCCAGTTTAAAACAAACTCTACCCCCTGACCCCTAACCCTTAACCCGAACCCTAATCCTAAGCGTCCAATGAGGACGCCAAAAGCCTCCTTTTTCATTGAATATTGACACTTGGTCAGGTAGCGTCACTATATGACAAGTCGGGATGAAAATGTGTTGCTCATACCTTCCTAACTTTTTTTTTTTTTTTTTTTTTTTTTGTGGCAGGCTTTTTACTTTGTACTTCTATGCTGCCGGATACTTGTGTTCAGGTGAAATCATTTTGGCCCCATTGACATTTCTATAGTCAGAGTAAACGGTATGGTGTAATTCCCCATTTACCCTTGTATCTTTTACACAGGCGAGCATTTCATCCAGAAAGTATGGTAATTACCTTTTCCTGCACTCTGTTCAATGTTTAATGGTCCTCATTTAACACTGCTGATTGGATAAAATGTAAAAGACCTTGTTAGTTAAAAGCTATAGTAAGCATTAAACACTACATCTGAATGACCAGTACTAAACCCTGAAATCAGCAGTTATATAAGAACCTTGTTGCTTGCAGCATAAGCATTTCATGTAAAATCTAAAAGATTTTTTTGATTATTTTTGGTATCTTGACATCACATTTAATTTCTTTCATTATGTATGTATGAAATAAATGTAAGACAATTAAATTATATGTGAGTAACCAAAGAACAGGTGGAGATGCCATGCATTCTTGACTTCAACAGAGCCTCTAACCAATACATTTACTGAGTCTCTGATCTCAGTGGTGTCGACCAGTCCTTGAAGTTTGAGCTGAGTATAACAGTGCAGGATCTTCCCCGACCAGATGTGGAGGGATCATACCCTGAACAACCCTGATGTGGTTGGAGTAAAGACTATAGAAAATGGACAAAGCAATAGTGCGTAACTCATTGACTTTTCATGGTCTTACAAAAAACATTTGAATTGATGTAGAACAATACATATACAAAACCTTTGGAAAAAATATGGATGCACTGCCTTGAGCCAGCAACAGTAAGGAAAAGGTTTTGCCCTTATGTGATCATGCTGACCGGACGAGGTCCCAGAACATTGCAATTGACAGCCCAAATAGGAAAGCCCATGACCTTGGTGTCTATTTATCCGTCAGCCATATACTGCTGATCTTTTTTCACATGCTGGGACTGAGGAATAAGGCTTGAAATGATACCTGTGGATTATGCCCCGACTTTAAAGAAACTTTTTGCATTAGATCTTGCATAATCTGCTACGAATCAAAAGCCGTGGGAAAGTGCGTATAGCCTAATGGCCTCGCAATCAAGTGCGGACAGCGCATGCGATCAAACCAAGAGAAGAAGTGGGGATTGCAGGAAACATGAAAAATGACAGCTATGTCAGGTTCCCATGAATCTCCACAGACTTTGAAAATATTCTATAATGAAGACCTGGAATGTAGCATGGTAGTGCTGTTTAAATTCACTGAAAGTAAACTCCAATTATTCTGTGAAGACCAGAGACTGTTAAAAAGCAGCGGTACATTCAATACTGTGTATTGTGGAAACAAATGAATGTTCGATTATGTGGCACAAAAACTGTTCTCCTTGAAGTGATGAGAAGTAGCTAAATAATGTACAAAACATGGACATAAAGGAGATGAACATACTGATCTATTATGGTCCACTTCAAACACGGCTCTGACAGAGGGCGCTTATTTAGCCTCGAAGCGAATGCCACAGAACTGTTATTGGCAACTATGCAATTACTGCAAATCTCCCCCTCCTCGCCGGCCCTGAGACCCTACTGCTGTGGAGAAAGCACACTGAGCAGGGCGAGAGGCAAAAAATGAGAGCGAAAAGACGAAGAAGAAAAATAAAGAAAGAAAGAAAGAGGGGCAAAAGGGGAGAGAGGAGTCACAGATTCACAGCGGGTGTGTGTGATCCTCTAATCAAATCTTTGATTGAGCTCAATCTCATTTCTCTCCTTCTCTCTTTCCCTGATTTTCGTTTGAAGAGGCTGAATTATCATTTTCTGTCGAGTGGGCGGGGGGGTGACATCTGCTGCCTTGGGGTGTCATTAGGGAGAGAACCAGGGTGCTGTGGGGATGAGGGGTGGGGGAGTGCGTCTTTTGATTAAACGATGACGCTGAAGAGATAGGCTTCCATAAGAAAAGGCCAGGTGCAGCTGCTGTCGACGGCGGCTAATGTGCGACTGATGATGCGTTTCCTATTGCGTGACTGAGGATCCCGCGATGCTCCAGAAGGCCTTCGTGTCCCCTTAATCGAACCCCCTCAATCCCACCCCCCAATGCACCCCGCAACCCCCCCCCCAATGACAACATGGGGGCGGTCGAAGGGGAAGGGTTAGCGGTTTTTTTTTTTGGGGGAATGAGGTAATCAGGGGCATCACTCACTGGCCTGACACACAATTGAAAAACACTTCCCTAAACCCCACAAGATGTCCTTTTATTCGACACACCCCGTCAACATCTGTCCCTAAAGAGCTTTGTTTTCCCTGGAAGTTTTTACTTGTTACTCCTCCGCAAACAAGAAACCACAAGAAGCCCCTGAACTCACCAAACAACTGAAGTGACAATAGAATGAAATACATTTTGTTGCTGCATGCACAAGAAAATTCATATTCATACTCATGGATAATACATAATGAGAATAAGTGTTACAGAAGCAAGGGGAAAAAATAGGCACACTCTCAAATGTGATCCTTCATTGAAGGCCCAAAAATCCAGCACATATACTGATGTTTATAGCCACACACGGTTCAGTAAATGCCCTTCTGTACTGGGCAGCTCAAGTTTTACTGCAAACATTACTTACCTGAGCGAGACAGGATGCTGAAAAGGTATGTCCTGTGATTTAGAAAAATGAATCGAGCTATATTTGGTTACAGGCTATAATGTTTTTATTACTGGCACAAAGAACATCAGTAACAGATTGAGCTAAGCGCAATGAAGCTTCTCTCTCATAAATCATATGGAGCCCTGAAACAGCATGGAGTGCACGCTCCTCTTCTTATTATCTGCTTCTCTCTCTCTTTCTCTCTCCTTTCATCTCCCTTTCTCTCTTCCTCCCTCTCTCATTTTTTTTTTCAACTTCCCCCTCCCTCTTTTTCCTGAACTTGTTATCCTCTCCTTTTTCCTCTCCTTCTCTCATGCTCTCTCCCTTTCTCTTTTGTTTTCTCATTCTCCTAATCTATCTCCATCCCCCTCTCCTCTCTCCCTCCCCCTATTTCTCCCTCTTTCTCAGTGTATCACTCTTTTCCCCTCCTTCTCCCTTTCCACTGCTCTCTCTCTCTCTCTCTCTCTCTCTCTCTCTCTCTCTCTCTCTCTCTCAGTGACTCATCTTTCCCCACGCAGAGAGGTTCATGATGTTACTCACCTTCTCATCTCAGTGAAAGCCGAACATCTGTCCTTTTGTTCACTCGGTCACAGAGTGCGCACCCACCTACTGTCCCCATTGTCCTGTCATTGCCAGCTGACCCTTTATTTATTTATTTACTTATTTATTATCTGTTTGTGTCACTTGTCTGCTAAATTTTACCCCCTCACCAATTGAAGTGTGATGCGTGATGATTGACACTAGAAAAGTGGTTAAAGACTTCAAGGTGAAAAAAAAAAACATCAAGGATAATCCTCCTTAGACCTATTTCTTTTCAACAGTTGTGCTCTCAGAAAGAACAAGGTGAGAATGTGTCTGTGGGAAGGGGGGTGGTAGTGATGATTGGTCAGCTAATTAGACCCACTAACGAGTCTTGAACAGCTGGTGGTGGCTATGCCACCTCGCGAACATCGATCATGACGTGTCAACAGTAAAAAAAAAAAAAAAAAAAAAGGTGACGAGAGGTGCAAACAGAAAAGTGTTTACCCTCACCTAACGGTGCACTTTACACCTGCCTGGATAATAGAAAGTGTAGCTTTGACAGACAGCGACATTATCAGGCAGAACAGCTCACCAGAACGCACTGTGGTGGGAATTGCGAGACCGGTGGAGTGTTGAAATGAAGGCTGCACCGGCACTGAACGCCATCTAAAGTAACAAATCTGGCCAAAGGGGAGCCGGTTGCCGTACATTTCTCTGCAGTGTCAAACTGTGAGTACCTAATGAAAGCATGCTCTATTTAACGCACTCAGCTACTCCAGTGCAGCCAACCTACCCAACCTGGCAAACTATCCAGACTCATGAGTGGCCCTGAAAGACCGTTCGGGTGCAGTCAAACACTTCTTTTCTCACTGGACTTGTGGTAAAATAATTCTGTCATTTAGGCTCAATGTTCTGATTTTGCATAATAATGTGTTCATATTAGTCAACTGCTGTCACCGGTATGTCATACATCATTGCGATTGAATATGAGTAAGTGTTATAGGTTTTATACTTCATATATGGAATGTCAGGTGGCATTATGGAAACCAGAGTATCCAGAGTAAACCCACGTAAACATGGAGAGGACATTCAAATTCCACACAAAAAGACCCCATTTTGAAACCCACAACCTGTTGCAAAGCAAAGCAACAGGGCAACTCATTAAACAATAATACCATATAGGAAGCATCATTTTTTACAATATCCTTAGTATAGAGGCTGTCTCATCAATGACTATGGTTACTCAGCTTAATGTATTGTAATGCAGTCTTCCTATGATTAATACACCATATAAACTCATCAAAATTGAAATATCATCATAAAAATACAAAAACAGGGATGGTTTTGGCTCTAATTGACCACATAGAGTGTTTATGCTTGCAGTTGGATCCAGTGCTCGCATCATTAGCAGAAGAAGGTTCCCATTGCTTGGAGACTCATTGGCTGTGCATTTGGGACACAATTGCTGATGTAATTCGCTGGCATGTTCATTTCGGCGGGAAGGAACTGCACGCACAGCAAAAGCTACTCCAGGGTGGCCTGGCCTGGGCCGCTATCTCGCCCCGTGTGCGCTGACAGGTGATGACTGCATTGTTTGCTGCTATTTTCAGATAAAGGCACTCTCATGTCTTTTTTAAAAAAATATTAAAGAAATTTTTTTTAATGTTCATTTTAGCAGACAAATGCACTACTCTCTCTCTCTCTCTCACACACACACGTGTGCACACATGTACACGAATACATACATACATACACACACACTCACTTGCATACTCATACCCACACACTTAGAACCAAGTCTTTCTCTTTTTTTTTCAAAAAAACAATAAATTTTCTCAGTTTCATTGTCTGATATGATATCTTTGTTCAACATTCAATTAAATATAAAGTTCACATGATTTGCAAATAATTGCATTGTCTTTTCATTAATATTTTACTCAGTGTGCCAACTTTTTTGGCAATGTAGTTATATTAAAAGTCTTTACGCACACAGTAGCATGCTCATACCCACACACAGAGAATCACATTACACACACACACACACACACACACACACACACACACACACACACACACACACACACACACACACACACGCACACACACGCACACACACACACAAACACACACATGCAGCACATCTCAGGTGGAACCATACGGACGCGGCTGCCCTTGGCCTGATTCTCTCTCCTCACCCCAGTGCTCTGTCGCCGGGCAGATTAACTCCAGGTGGGGAACCAACAGCACTGAAGCCCACATAAAAATAACAGAGAATGTGGCAGGTAAATCCTGGGATGGAGCTATGGGGCGGAGTATAATTCTGTACACCTGTCACTGCCGAAAAGAAGCATAATCCCCATCGCAGAAACAAAGAAAGGAATTGTTAAAAAAAGAGTCAAACTTAGGCACCGCCATTATAGTATTGGCTTTACAATTTCAAATGGACAGAAAGTGTCTGAGCAGGAAGTGTCCGAGAGGTTCACCTGGTGGGTGCTTAGAAGACAGTAGAACAATGGGTGATGGATCTGTCAATAGGATTACTCAGTATCTAAAGGCTTGCCCAATGGTTTTGCATGTCTAGCATCCAATAGGATCTCTGATAATCCTGAGGCCGATACAGTTATGATGTTGTCAACTTGCAATTTGGTACGGTTTGCGTATAATCATTACATTTCAGTTCTCATTTTTCAAAACTTGTGGATGGTACTCAGAGAAACTGAGGCTGGTATGCTGCTTTTTTGCTCCACCTCTGTCAAGTTTCAAAGCAACCACACTGTGCTAGTAGGCTGGAGCAATAAACACAGCAGACGGTTGATTGGCCAGACAAAATCATCACGAATCTTAACTTTGCCCGACAAAAGACTCCATGCACAAACAGCACCGACATTAAAAAAAAAAAAAAAAATGACACCAAAATTCAGAGGTTTTTTTTGAGTTCTTTTGTTTGATTAAAAAATAATATTTAGAAAAATATTGGCTGAACAATAATGTCTCAGTAGTTACATCACGATGACTCTGCCTTGACAATCTAACTGCCCACATTTGCCAGGACAGTTAATTCAATCAGGAGACACCAATAGATTGTGTAAAGTTCGTCATTTACAAAAACCAGTGAAGTTGGCACGTTATGTAAATCATAGATAAAAACAGAATACAATGATTTGCAAATCCTTTTCAACTTATATTCAATTGAATACACTGCAAAGACAAGATGTTTAATGTTCAAACTGAGAAACTTTATTTTTTTTTGCAAATAATCATTAACTTAGAATTTAAAAGGCAGCAACACATTGCAAAAAAGTTGGCACAGGGGCCTTTTTACCACTGTGTTACATCACCTTTCCTTTTAATGACACTCAGTAAACGTTTGGGAACTGAGGAGACCAATTTTTGAAGCTTTTCAGGTGGAACTCTTTCCCATTCTTGCTTGATGTACAGCTTAAGTTGTTCAACAGTCCGGGGTCTCCGTTGTCGTATTTTTACGCTTCATAATCGCCACACATTTTCAATGGGAGACAGGTCTGGACTACAGGCAGGCCAGTCTAGTACCCGCACTCTTTTACTACGGAGCCATGCTGTTGTAACACGTGCAGAATGTGGCTTGGCATTGTCTTGCTGAAATAAGCAGGGGCGTCCATGAAAAAGACGTTGCTTGGATGGCAACATATGTTGCTCGAAAACATGTATGTACCTTTCAGCATTAATGGTGCCTTCATATATGTGTAAGTTGCCCATGCCTTGGGCACTAATACACCCCATACCATCACAGATGCTGGCTTTTGAACTTTGCGCCTATAACAGTCCGGATGGTTCTTTTCCTCTTTGGTCCGGAGGACACGGCGTCCCACAGTTTCCAAAAACAATTTGAAATGTGGACTCGTCAGACCACAGAACACTTTTCCACTTTGCATCAGTCCATCTTAGATGAGCTTGGGCCCAGCGAAGGCGGCGTTTCTGGGTGCTGTTGATAAATGGCTTTAAGCTTTGCATTGTAGAGTTTTAACTTGCACTTGCAGATGTAGCGACGAACTGTAGTTACTGACAGTGGTTTTCTGAAGTGTTCCTGAGCCCATGTGGTGATGTCCTTTACACACTGATGTCGGTTTTTGATGCAGTACCGCCTGAGGGATCGAAGGTCACGGGCATTCAATGTTGGTTTTCGGCCTTGTCGCCACTTCGTGCAGTGATTTCTCCAGATTCTCTGAACCTTTTGACGATATTACGGACCGTAGATGATGAAATCCCTAAATTTCTTGCAATAGCTCGTTGAGGAATGTTGTTTTTAAACTGTTCGACAATCAGCTCACGCATTTGTTCACTAAGTGGTGACCCTCGCCCCATCCTTGTTTGTGAATGACTGAGCATTTCAGGAAGCTGCTTTTATACCCAATCATGGCACCCACCTGTTCCCAATTAGCCCATTCACCTGTGGGATGTTCCAAATAAGTGTTTGATGAGCATTCCTCAACTCTCTCAGTCTTTTTTTGCCACTTGTGCCAGCTTTTTTTGAAACATGTTGCAGGCATCAAATTCCAAATGAGCTAATATTTGCAAAAAATTACAAAGTTTACCTGTTCGAACATTAAGTAACTTGTCTTTGCAGTGTATTCAATTGAATATAGGTTGAAAAGGATTTGCAAATCATTGTATTCTGTTTTTATTTACGATTTACACAACGTGCCAACTTCACTGGTTGTATCACAGATTACAGAATGAACAGATTAATGGCTGTGATGATATCCTTAAAGTCTTTGGCACTTGGACATTGGCAAGGAGATTTTGCAATTGAGGAGCATCAGGCCTGAGCTGCAGCAGGGTAAATCCCCCATGGAGTCAGTGGCTGATGACTCTGCTGACTGATAGGCTGATGAGCATGATGAATGATGAAGCTGATGAACTTGTGAAGACTGGGCAGTGATAAGGAGGTGGAGGTGCATAAAACAGCAACCTGAATATACTGAAGGCAGAAAAAAAATCACATTTAAAAAGACAGCAGTGAGATGATGGGCTGAAAACGTAGATGTGTCGCAGTAGTATTGGATAGATGTGATCAGCTGGCTGGACAGCTAATGTCTGAATAGACAGACCCACATGATCACAGCTGGAATTATGAGAGAGAAAGAGCATGTGCGAGAGGAGTGAAAGCAGATTGAATGAAAAATAAACTTCTAGCTGCAGCATATGAAAGGAGAGTCTTCATGACTGATCTTTCTTCACTAATGAAGCTAGTGCTTTATGAGTGGAAGTGCACCACAGATTCAAGGCTTAGTTCAGGATCGGCAGTATGACTAAATCACACCGCTTAGTGGAGAGGCATCATTGAATGTGCCAAAATCTCAGCAGTTCTCAAACAGGATTGTTTTGAATTTTCTATCTGATGTGATAGACTAGAACTTGCTTCAGTGTCAGTCCAATCAAATTTCTTAGTTTCTAGGTGTCCATCCACTACTGTCCAGTAGAATCTCAGAGCAGCCCAAAACCAATGTTCATGACAGCAGGAGAATATTAGGAGTAGTCCAACAAGATTGCTCAGTATTGCTCAGAATATCAAGGCTAGTCCAATAGGATTGCTAAGAACTATGGTCTATTCAATAGGAGCCCTGGGTGCAATAGAGTGCTGGTTTTGTCTCCACGTTAGAGCCCAGATAAAGTGCAGATTAATTTTAATGACACACTCCGCCACGTGGCCTTGTTTCAGACAGGATCGCTCAAGCACAAAATTAAAACTGCACATTCATCGCTGCCCGAGAACGCGACGTGTCAGAGGTACGCACCAAGAGCCGTGGGATATGAAATTGGACAAAGGGAGAACGTAGTGTGTGTGTGTGTTCATTACCACTATCTCACACACTTTCTTTCTCTCTCACAGACACACATGCGCACACACAAAAAAGTATACTTATGCTCACTCTCACTATCCACCACAAACACTTTCATACACACACACACACACACACACACACACACACACACACACGCACGCACGCACGCACGCACGCACACACAGACATGCACGCACGCAGAGTGCAGCAGCAATCACTCTCCAGCTCCTGACTTTAAGATGGCTGCCGGCCCAGGCGCATCTGAGCTGGGTGAGATCAGCTTTGCTCGGAGAGACGGGCTCAGGCTCAAAGCAGGTTTACTGGGTCCAAGCAGCTTCCGTGGCCCAAGCCCAAAAGAGACGGATGGCCACAATGCATGGGCCAAGCTCCGTGATTATGTTCGATTTTAGCATCAGACGAGCATATTGTGATATAAAATCCATTACGTTTATGGTCCGGCACTGGATGAGGGATCATCGAGTGGCAAAAAAACAATTAATTTTTGTTAAATCCAAAATGGATTTCAGGAGGAGTTGCCCAAAGAGAGTGGGGAAAGTCAACATAACATAGCATTTCAGAATGAATACCACTGATGTCCATAATTTATGGACAAGTCCACTCCGATAGCTGGATGTTAAGTGGTATGGCTTTGTACACTCAGTGCTCTCCTTATGCTGAGGGGTTAATGATGTTACTCACCCTCTCACCTCAGTGACAGCCAAACATCTGTCCTCTCATTCGCTGGGTTGCAGAGTACATGCCCTCCTACTGTTGCCACTGTCCTGTCATTCCCAGCAGACCTCATTCATTTATTTTATTCTTTATTTTTTGACAATTGCTTCCTTGATTCATTTGTCACCCCCAGCTGGTGTGTGACAGTGAATGCTAGAGAAATGCATATTGAAGATCAACCCTCTCTAATCCTATCGTGTTAAGGCCTGAGTACACTCAAAAACACACACGTACGGGGACCCCAGCAAACACCATGGATGCAAAGTAGTGTTGTTTATTCTTTCTGGAGTCTGCTTGGAGGACGCGTTCTGTACATGCCCTGTGTATTGTCATCTACAGTTTAGGTGGCATAGCATAGTGGCTGCACAGAGTTTGAGCAGTCACCGAAGATTGAAGGGAGGCGGATATCCGCACACAGCCAAGGTGTACACACGCCAATGTCAAAGTTAATGTCATGTGGACTCAGTGGCAGCATTGAGCTGCAAATCTGTGAAGCATGGAACTTAACTTGAAAGTAATGATTTGTCTTGGCCTGTTTTAAGTCGTTAATTTTAGTCAACATTATATAAACTGCAAAAAACACTCAACATTATCAGGTGTGGCCAGTTTTCCTTGCGTAGGTGATACAAGAACAAAAAAAAAAAAAAAAAAAAAAACGGCATGTTGACGCGAAATTGCATTTCAATCAATGTTATTTCATTTGTTGCTAATTTCTGCCTCCTATTTTGAAATTAAACATTCATGAAGTCAAGATTAGATTGTGCAGAATGTACTGAAAACAAATACAGAAGTTAACATACTAGTTAATTTTTTTTCGTAAAATGAATGAAATATTTTCTATTTAATCATTGTAACTTTACATGAATAAGGGAGCTGTGTGTGTTAAGGGGTGACCTGGGGTTAAATGAAAAATGACACCAGGAAACAACTCAGAATTAATCTAAAGAGGTATATGTAATAACCACCAAAAAAGATACAAGTTGGCATTTTTCTGTTTATGTGGTTGCCATGGTAACCGAGCAAGCTTATTAAATATGCAGAAAATTTCTGGCACCAATTCCTCTTTAACTCTATGACAGAATTCAGTTTTTCTTTCATCATTTAAAAGCCATTGCTTATCCAAATGCCATGATATAGCCATTCTTTGCCCAATTTATCAGTTTTGTGATTTTGGGGCATTGTACTCAAATTTTGAAATTATTTTGAGCAGAATCTGACAAATACTCAAAATATTCAAAGTATGTAACAGATAGGCAAAATTTCCCTATGTCATTGCCTTTCTAATGAACTAAAGTACCTGCAGCCCAAATTCCATTGATTTTCAATGATAAATAAAGAAGTTATGGCTGCCACAAACATGAGAAACGTGGAAAAAGTAATACCTTTGGAAATCAATGGAAAATGCATTAGACCGCATTGAAAAGTTGAGTTCAGTCTTAGTCTGTGGCCTACACCCATTTTTCAGACTGTATTATCTGATTATTCAAATGTTTATCACTTTCCTGGAGTGAAAAGCATAAATTTCATAATCACAGTTGCTTTTAAATCATGATTTTATGGCAAAATTCAGTTTTTAATCCTTGTAGCAATTAGTGATTATTAAAGGTGGGTTATTATAGAATATTTTTATTCAAAAAAAAAATTTTGGAAAAATAATAAAATTTTGCCCATTTAACTCCAGATCACCCCTTAATGGCTTATTCTTATCATTGGAAAATTTCTTTATCAATGGAAATACTGAAAACAGATCAAGACGTATTAATTATCTTACCTTTAAGAGGAGAAATAGCCGCACCAGATGCCCTAGTGTTTTCGGAGTTCACGTAATGTCAATTTTAATAAATGATTGAAAACAGGTCAAGACCAGTCATGATTTTCAAAAGATGTTCTGTTCACCAATTTTCAATTCTCCAGTTGCCATTGTGCAGACCCTTGACTGACCTTTACTTACTCTTGGATGCAGAAAGTAAAGCATTAGCTTTACCTATTCTACTCTGTCAACGACTGTTCTCCAATAGTGGTGAAAAATCAGGGAATCAACCCAGCACACTTTGAAATACATTACAAATTTATTGCGGGGGTGGACTAAAAATATTTTTTTGCATCCAACAATTAGGCACAGGTGAACATTAACCTCATAAAACCTAAGGACCCATATATGGGTCTGTGAAATCCAGCTGCTCTATTCAAACCTGTGGAACTTCAGGCCTGTTTTAATTCTAGTGGCGATCCCAAGCTTTCCAACAATCCAAAATCTGTTCTACTGTGTTACAGGGAAATCTGTGCAAAATGATACACAAGATCTAGATATTTTCCACTTGATGTAATGCTGTGGCCGTAAAACACTGTATGCTGGGTTTGTGTATTGCTGTCAATATAAGTGTGATGTTGCTTCAGTGAAGCACTGCAACCAGCAGATACAGAGAATGTATCTGAAATTGGCCTACAATTTGAAAACAATTCTTTTTCTGACATTTTACCTACTTAAGGGTAAAGTATAAGCATAAAAACCAGTAGAAACTCAGTGCTCCTGAAGTGTCGGCTGCACATATTACCATGGAACTTTGTCGAATGCGTGAAGTAAGCATACGTGAGCAGGTTTGTGTGTGTCCTTGTGTTTTTGTGCGTGTATTACAGGAGTTTTTAAAAATATGTGAGCACACGTCTGTGTATAAAAATAGTTGATGACCCTAGAACACCCTGGCATGGGAAAAGCTTACATGCCCATTTATTATTTCAAGAAACGCTCCACAGTTTACAACCTGATCTCAAATGCACAACAAGAGGCCCTTATTCTCCTCAGTCCTCGGAGCTTGGAGAAAAATAAGTAACATCGGCAAATTTCCAGTTAGCAAGGCTGGGCAGGACCAGTCAGAAACGGTTAGCTTGCTAACAAACTGCCGCGTCAGGCAGAGAGAGACAAGGATGGCCGTGGGGTTTGTGCCTTGAGACGCACTCAATCACCGGGCATTAGCGGTTAGCACGTCAAAGAGCTGACTGGAGCAGCCTTTGCGGGGTTACGCTGGCGGGCTTCCGTCAAGACGCATATCTTACAGGAGAAAATTTAAAGTGACGGCAGCTGGTGTTCAACCGAGGAAAGATGCCTCACATATATCCTGGGAGGCAGTATTATGTCTTAGGTAGATAAAACATAACCTACATTCACTATCTAAGAATCACACCATCAAAACTGTCAACAATAATGTTTATTGAGCTGGTTTTTTCAACTGAATGTGTGGCAGGCCCAAGGAGGGCCCAGGCAGGGGATTGAACCCCAGACTCCTGGGTCAGAGTCACACATGCTGACCACATCACCAAAGAGCCAGGTTCATTGGCAAGGTAGCCAGGGTGCATACTTATTAGGAGGCATTTCTAGGGACAGGACCCATCATGTGTCACAAATGGAATAAATTGTGAATGGGCAAGGAGGTATGGACAAAGATGCAGAGGGTCTGTGATGTGGGGAAGGATTCACTGAAACTCCCACGCTAGGTGAACCCCCTCAAACTCTGTCTGAGAGAAGGAGAAGGACAGAGGCATTGACAGACAGTAGTGAGAAAGAGGAACATGTAAAGGAGATTGTGACAGAGAAGGTAGTGATCTGAACCTATATAGCTTCATAAGTATGAGAATTTAAGTGCCAAGTTGATGCATTGCAAACTCAAAAAGTTGTTGTACGTACTCAACGCTTGTCCTAATTCCCTTGCGGAGGGCATAAACTCCAGTCCAGCATGAGGTGACCCAGAAAAGCAGTCAAATGCTGCACAGAACAAACCATCGATGGGTAAAGTCAGCTCCATCCTGGGGTTGTTGATTGCTGAAGTGTCCCTCGCTGGGTGACCTGAAACTACGGCTCGTGGGTGTGTTAGGAACTTCAGGTGATGTTTCAGAATGCAGTAACACACGGAGATAACTTTGCGAGGCTTGAAGGACCTGCTTTTTTTTGGAATTAGCATCAGGCATGGATCAGCCCTAAGGCTGCATATCCTGTTAACCACGGCTGCCCAAATCTGGCCCTCCAATCCAAATTTAGCCCTGGTCTTCTCTCCTACCAGGTAGCTCTGAACAATTATTGGCAGCAAGTGGCCAGATTGTGGCCTCACCTAACGTCTAGGTAAAGGGAGGGTAGAAAACCAGCAGTTCTCAGCCCTCGAGGACCGTGATTCAAGGAGTCCTGCTGTTCACCATCTGGAAACAAGATAGATGATCACATTCAGTCACCAGAGAACTGCCAGAGATGCTTCCTTTCATACACCGTATGTGTTGAATTGAAGAGGACTGACTGGGGGCTTGTTCTACAAAGCAGGATCAACTAATTGGCTGCAAAACTGCTCAAAGTATAATTTAGTGCTGCTTTTTTCACTCATGACAATGTGCCATGAATCTGGGTCTGACATTGTTGGGTTATCCAACTAATTTGGTAACCCTACTTCATATTTTTCTATCACTCAAACAAAACCAACTGTCCTTGATTAACTGCAACAAAATGCAACATATAAATATTTTGCTTGCTAAAATGTTAAACTGTTGTTACGTCAGGGACCTGGGAGGACTAAAACTTGGGGCTTTTGGGTTGGGGGTTGATATGCCAACCATAGTACTAAGACACCTCATAGGTGGACGACAGTCTTGTGATATAATCAGCTAATAGCAATCAGTGAGAGTTTACAAGCAAACTCCAACAGCAGAATCTGGCTTTTCTCCAATGGATACACAATACACAGGATATATAATATCGAGCCTCTAGGGGAACACAAGTATTAGGTCAGTAACATGACTTTAAATGGCTGCAATTCCCACAGGGGTCATTTTATATCCCAGCAAATACCCTCACATCGAAGCAGACCATCTGCACTTTAATTGGAGGGTGTCACACGCACATGTAGTGAATTGTGTGTGAATTACAACTCTTTTGGAATTACATCACCGTCCAAATACTCACAAACCTAACATTACAGTAAAGAAACCTGTCTCCAAGATGCCCCCTCAACTTCCAGAGTTCGCTCACTCGCATTGTATACAGGGTTGTGAAGCGAGTGAATGGCAATTAAGGATTGTGCCAATCACAAAAAGCGCTCTGGCCGCAAATGAACAGGAAAGCTGGTGTTTGATTTCTATTGTCTTCACAGGCCCTCACGGCGCACTTAAGTCCTGCCAAGTGGGGAAAAACACTGTTCTTTACTGCAAATACTGTATTTTAAATGGATAAGATCCAGGCAGTCATGCAATGATTTTTTTCCATTTGAGGCCGCTTACGCACACAGCTATTTGTGGCTCTTGACGACAAAGTGCACAGAATGGTGGAATTGTGAGCTCGTTTCAAATGCTTTTATTCCACCAAATGCAACTGCACTAAACCTGCATCTAAATGCAACTGTACCCATGGAAAAGCACCAACGCACAGGTTTACAGTAGTGTGCAGTGATAATTATACAACACTTCTTGCATCTCAAAGGGGTCCTAATAGATTACTTCTCTATAATTTTTTAGTGAAAATGTATTGAAAAATACTCTTGTAGGCAATGAGAACAAGAAAAACTAGAATTCGTTTTTACTCGTAAAAGCATACGTCTCCCCCCCGACCCCCTTCCCTGCCTAACTCACCGGACGGACAGACGGACAGACAGGCACATACCAAAAGGCACCACTTCAGGGCCTGACTAGTAAGTATGCAAAGTTTCGTTAAGATCATGCAGATGGTTTTGGAGTTACGCTCTGGAAATGAAGTGGGAACGCGAACGGGAATGCGAATGGGAACCAAGCCCAAAACAATTTGTCTCCCCTCTCCCTCCGAGGGGGAGACACAATGATTCACACAAGAATTATAGTGAGGTGAAAATATGGGTAATAAGCAAAAACACTGAAAACATCATTTTTTTAATAACAATTTTTAAAGGTGTCGTAAATTTATTTATTTTTTACTCTTGCATAGCCTGAATGCATGTTTGAAGGCTCATGTCATGATTAGTGATGCTAAAAAAAAATTTTTTTAACTGGTTTGAGGCAATATTACTTGGCAAAATTACTTCTGAAGGTCAGTAGTTTCCAGTATGTCAAGTGACATGAACTTTGAACAGGGTCACAGTGTTGAACACTACAGCACGACGGAAGGAGCTCTCTTAGATTCTTCATAGTCGTATTGTGGCCTTACATGATACTGAAGACGTTAAATGCTGCCCTAGCACCGTAAGAAACACCATCAACTGTTTCAGGACCAGTTCACTGAAACCTAGTGGCCATAGAGGTGCAAAATAGAAGGTCAGTGCCTCTTATGTTCAGTAAGAAAATCATCTGTTGACAGCCCAACAACTCTGTGATGATATTAATAGCGCCAGAAGTTAAGAGATGAAAGTATCAAGATTGACTATTTCCAGACGCCTCTGTGAAAATGGTCTGATTGATTGAGTTGCTGCCAAGAGCTGGCAACGTCAAAAAAACACTTGAGTTTGCCAAGAAATTCAAGGATTGGACACCAGTGGACTGGAAACAAGTCCTTTGGACCGATGAATCAAATTTGAAATTTTATCACCCAAACTTAGAACTTATGTGTACCATAGAGTTGGAGAACACTTCAAAAATTACTGTTTAACCCCTTCAGCAAAACATGGAGGTGTTAATATTCGTGGCTTGGGGTTCAGTCTGCTCAAAAGGAGCTGGTGATCTCGCAAAAATTGACAGAATCATGGATAGACTGGCTGGGGATTTTATTATTAACAAGATAATGACCCTTAACACACTTCTAAGTTCTGCAAGAATTTTTACAGTCAGAAAGAAACATCTGGTGACATAAAAGTAATGACTTGGCCCGCTCAAAATCCAGACCTTAATCCGATTGAGCAAATCTGTAACATCGAAAGAATCTTTTTGGAATGAACTTCAAACCATATGAAACGGTTTAGCGAGTGAGGAAATAATTTTTAAAAATGTGAAAACTATGCCTGAAAGATTAAATGCTGTAATCAAAGCAAAGGGTGGCTATACTAGATATTGACTTCTTCTCTCAAAAAGACATTATTTTTGATTTTTACAATACTGTATATTGGTATCTATTTTCTAATGTTCATCTATATAATCCAATATTACATGAAATAAATATTTGAATAGTACTTGGTTTCTGATTTATCTTCATTGTGTTAAGAGTATAATCATCACTGCACACTACTGTATGTTCACTTTCTGTTTCAAAAACCCTACTGACCCTTAAATTCGAGTTAGGGCTTGCATACTGTCACCAGTGATTTCAGACTCTTTCAGATGCCCCACATTTTGCCAGTGTTTTCAGACTCTCCGCATTTTGGAAAGGAAACGCTTAAAGAGCCTTTTTCAGTTGAATGTTTGCATTTGACTGGAGAGACGTCCCGCAGCTCGGGGAAGAGCTCGGATTTTTCTCCACACATTCATCACTCTGACTGATGAGTCACCTGGGAACGTCTCTGACGGGCCTGTTTTAAGTTTACAGGTGGAACAAAAGCAGAAAAAAGAGAAAGATGGGAAGAGTAAAAGAGAGAAAACTAAAAGAAGAAGGTTCCAAACTGAGCCAAGGTTCAGCCGAGGATACAACACTTTATGTCTCGCAAACAAGGAAACAAAAAAATAAAAAAACAATATGGAAATAAACATCTCAAAGAGGGGCAGGAATTTTTCAGAAGCTGCGGAGAGGCCACATCACAGACGTACGATTCAGGTGGATTAGCGCGCAGGTGACACAGAACTTGAATGCGGGTGCAGAGACAGACGTTTGTTAGATTCAGGATATTTCGCTTCCAGTTGATAGAAAACAAGCAGCGGTCAATGAGAGAGCGGCTCGTTTAATTCCTCCTGCCGCAATCCTGATCAGCAGAAAAAGGGAGGCGGCACCAGCTAAAGTCCCGGGAGGCTGAAATCTCCATTACCCTCCAATCCAGGTGGTATCTGACCCAATTTACTCCACAAATCATTTCCTGGGCGAGCCTATTTCCCCCAGCTCTAGAAATTTGTAATTGCTTGCGGAGAAGCTGCTAGAAGAATGTTCACCTGAAAGCCAAACTTGGCTTCATCTTATCAGTGATGATGATGATGTCAGGCAGGAATCCATGAATCCAGCCCTCAAATCCAAATCCAGCCCTGCCTGGTTTTTCTTTCCTTCCACGCAAGTAAGTGAACAATTAGTGCATCTGACTGGCCGAACTGTCTCAACACCTGACTCTCAGGTAAAGGGAAGGTGGAAAACCAGCAGTTCTCTGCCCTCGAGGATCAGGATTTTGGAAACGGCTGTGAGGGATACAACATCATCAACACTGTAACATCATTTTTTTTTTTTTTAAATTTGGCATCTCCAATCCCATCCGAATCTGGAATGCCCAATCCGAGAACTATGTACAAGGCTTGCTTATATGTAACCCCCTGTTGCCAGCTCAGGAGAGAGAGACAGTTCGCGGCTTTCCTCCGAAACACGCGCCTGTCAGCCCCTGCATCTTTTTACTCATTGGTCGAAACTATCACAAGTTCAGAACGAGGGCGGAGGATACCCGAATATGAGCGTGCTTAGAATCTCACTAACGAGCACCCGGCTGGCCAACGGGAGGCGCTTGAGCAACGAACAAGGCAATCATTTTTAATTTCCCTTCCCAGCAGTCCCTTCCCACTTTGCATCCCTACAGCGCTTTAGCCAATTGTGCGCTGTTCAGAAAAAGCTGCCGACCATTGCTGGTTGGTACGACCGGGGATTGAACTCGCGCCGTAGTAGTCACTACTGCTCCGCCTTAACCGAGTGAGCTAACCCGGCAGCCCTGTGACATCATTTTGAATAAAGAAAAACAGACGGGAGTTTCTGTAATCAGAGATTGCGCTTGTATCATTACAAAACCAATTAAATGATGTTAATTAAAAACACGCAGTTCATGATTGTTAAAGAAAACAAATACAATATCTGTGTAACTCGAGTCCTGTATAAACACTTTGCTTTCCCAACAGTATTTGTGATAAGCAATCCCAGAATGATCTTTGCTAACACTGACAAAATTATTAAGCATCAACTGAGTCGCAATCATTTGCTTGAATTTTTGCTGTCTGAAAACTCCAGGTGGTAATTTCCTATTCACAAGCAGTTTGGTTTGCTAATTTCAGAGATGAATCAACGCGTAAAACTTCAGAAAACGTCTTTAAACTTTTTCGCCTGAATCTGGGCCAAATTAAAAGAGAGCACCATATGTTACAAATTACCATTTTTGATTCCTAAAAAAATCTGCACGATAGCAATTCGCTTGATCCTCTCATGCATTCACGGAGAAGGAAGAAGCGTTCAGAAGCGCAGCCATGTGTGCCAGGTTCTTAATTAAAGCAGACCAAAGCCAGTGTGAATCACTCATCTAAGCATATTTATTTGGCTCTTAGAGTAAACACTTGAATCCTCATCAATACACTGACCTGGCCAGTAATAAAGACAAGCCATCTGCCCATCTCTCCCATTCAAACACAGACAGAAACACAAACACACGTATTTACACACACTCACACATACACGCACCCATATAAACATGCATATGAACACACAGAGACGCATACACAAATACACACACAACATACATGCACATACACTAAGCAACCACACGTAGACACACACACCCACACACACACACACACACACACACACTCAAACACAATGTACACTCATTCCGTTGTTCTTGCAACTGAAAAAAAAAACTACACAAAATGCTCACTTTTGTCTCACTCATAAACTGCACAAGTGATTTTTTTCAAGTTTCACTGTCTTAAGTATCATATCATATTCTTTTTAACAGTTCAATTCAACAGTACAATCATTCACGTTTTTCTATGATGAAGACCGTTCTCAGTAGATGGCGACTCGTCTCTGACAGATGATGTCTGCAGTTGCTGACGGCCCCTGAGGGCTGAAGTCTCCCCGGTCGAAACAGAAGTTAATCCTGACCTTTAAACTCAGCAGCTCCTTCTCAATCCTCCCTCCTTTGGGAGAGTCCGACACATTCCGTTCATTAAAAAAGACCTCATCGTCTGCCGCAAAATCTGAGCAGGCATCGGTCATGTAAATAAAAGCACACAATCTCCCCTGTTGCCTTTCGTTTCCATGCTTCGTAATGATCACAGTCATACCCATTTCAATCTATGTTTCTGTGTCATTTCGTTTTGTGAATTGGCACTGCGAGGCTGAATCCCTAGTTCCAGTTTTGATGATTCATCTCATGTTCCAGTAATTATTTGTTTGGACTCCTGGCACTGAAACAAGCAAAACTCATCTGATGTTTTTGTCTAATGATGGGATGCCTTTTGAATTTGAATGCTAAAGAAACCAGACTTGTTTGATTAAGTCTGATATTTGGTCCGATTAAGAAATTAGTTTCTAAATTATTTCATCACGGAGACATATCTGGGCCAGACTGAAAATGCCAGGAAAAATGCCTGTTGGTACTGGCTCCTGCTTAGAAGTCTGACATACAGCAGGTTGGATCCATATATGTGGCCAACTGGCATGGTAGACTGTGAAAACAAAAAAGGATTAAACTCTGTGAGGAGTGGGTTTGTTTTAATGGCTTTTTTCAATGAGCTAAGTCAGTCGAATAACTCCAGTGGATTCAGTCACCTGTAATGATTGTTACAAACACATTAGCATTGGAATCTTCTCATGAAAACATTCAAATCGTGCATGTGTGATCTGAGGTTTTACAACATTAACATGCAGTCACTTTGTATTATGAGGGAACAACTGTGCCAGATAATATCTGTACCAATGCAGGATGAATGGTAAAGGAAGACCATAAGTTTACATGAAAAAACCAGACTGGCTTTGAAATGCAGGCTACATCTTCAGAGTTTCAAATCTGCACGCAGCAAGCAAAAGTTATGAGGCATCTTGAGGATTATCAGACATGCATCCCAGCTGGTGTAAAGTGTTATTGCACATTTTTACATCATTGCAGTTAAAAGTTGCACAAATAGCAATATGGCTGGAGTGTTAATATAACTTCTTGTTTCTTTTTAACAATGCAGAAAACAAAGTAAATATGCCCAGATCACAAAAAAAGTCATTGGTGTCTTTCATTGCACAGGAAAGGTATGTAAAAATTTATAAGCCTAGACAGAATTTAAACTGTTTCACGACTTTCCATCACCTATAGAAGGTTTCCAGAGGAATATTTGGTTACCTGGAATTTTCTCTCACAATGAATGTAAATGGCAACTTTATGTGGCAGCTCAAAGCATTAATCAGCTTTTAATATAGCAGCTCAAAACATGATGGAAATGTCATAAAGGTCAAGGGAAGGTTACATGGAGATTTTGAAGGCACCGACACGCGTTAATAAAATTGGATGTCCTTTCCTTAAATACACTGTGCAGTCAGTGGCGATAGATAATGACAGGAAAACTGCAACGAATGGCGTACCCAGTCAACTGCAAAGGATTGTGGTCCATATGTATTATTCCTTTCTTCCAAGGTTATTATTATTACTAGCCATACCCATGCTCTGCAGGGGGTGGATTGTGACCAATAATCCTAACGAATAGTGACGTCACCGGTCGTCGTGGTAATGAAAGGCAAAAACGGATAAAATGGCCCAAATTTAAGTAACGGGGCGAGTTGATTTGATCCCACGTGGCGGATGACAGGGGCAGGCTCATCTGGAACGCATGTGCCAGAGGGCGCAGGGATCCATTGGGCTGTTTGGGAGGAGATACGTTGCAAAGGCTGGGGAAACTGAGAATTAATTAATTGTTATTATTATTATTATTATTATTATTATGGTTGGTCCTGTTTTCTTGCTCGAAGGAGGCAACAATGGAACTAATTACCTCCTGTCATTCATGAAATTGACAATTTGGATGCTCCTTGTCCTGGCTACCTGCCAAACTATTTCCAGGGCATGTCTGCAGGGTTCCTTGCTCTTTAGTGCAGTCAGGTGCCCCCTTAGTTCTGTTTCATTCTGCTCCAGTGCACCTTGTCCTATTTAAGCTGGCTGGAGGAAACTGATGATCTTGACGATGATTAAAATCTGGCAATCATCTGTAGCTCTACAGTAACGTATATTTTTAGTTCACATACTGAAGTTTTAATTGAGGTCTTCATCATTCTGCTAGCAGAACACACACAAAAAAAGAAGAAGAAAAAAAAAACAAATGCACATAAGCCTGAAAATCAAGACCCCTTGTTCAAAGCTGGCTTGCTTTAGTGCTGGTGCTTTGTCTGACAATATACAATCAAACATTTTCAAGTCATTTCGCTGGAAGCAAACAGGCAATTTAGCCTGTAAAATCTTTTCTTTATTTGTTGTTTTTCTCATGTTGTTTTTTTTTTTTTGTCATAATAAGAAATGGGATGTAGCAGCCTCGGTCCTGCAAGACAATCAGGAGATGATGTTCATTGCAAAATGCCAAAGCCATTTATTACTGATGCATAAAATGGAAAATCAATTTCAAGGGAATGATTGCTAGCTTACTAACAATATAGCTTAAGGAGTTAGGCTCACACGCTAATTAGGAACTACTTCTCCAACCAAGGATAATATATAAGTAAAAGTAGTGGCCACTTTGTCCCAGCTTTTCTCAGAGTGTGCAACTTTGTTCCCTTAGAACCTCAATGTGTGTTCTAATAAAGACATTTATCACAATAAAACTATAGAAAAAAAGGATATCTGGAGCCTGATTTACAATATTAATGAAGTCTGTGTTTTATTTATTTATTTATTTATCCACACGATTAAATGCCTTGCTTTGTTTCCCCTTCAGTAATAAAGCAATATTCTGTAGCTTATCTGGAATGATATACTGACTTTAATTGGATTCTGTGTACAGGAATTAACTTTACATCAATTGCCGTGCAATTATTTCTGTTCACTTCGCTCCAATGGAGTATGAACAATTCTATGAGGGTTAAAATGTGCTTTTCTCCAATGTCAAATGAACAAAACTTTCCACTCCCTGGCAATATAAGAGTGCTCCTCTCTGTAGGAGGAATTCACCCGTAGCAAAATTACTGCTCAATCAATAGTGTCTCAATCAATACTGAAGACCCTGAGGTCTTATATCACATTGTGATTTTTTTTTTTTCATTTTATTACAGAGAGGATGACCGACACACAAATCTGCAGGGACGTAGATAAATGTTCTGACTGCATGCGTGTGAGTGTGTGCATGTATGTGTGTGCGTGTATGGGTTTTGAAACTGAAAATTTTGCAAGGATTGGTGTAAGGACAGTGTACATTTGTGTGTTTGAGTGTATTTATGTGAGTATGTGTTTCTGTGTGTGCATGACAGTGTGTATGTATTTGTGTGTATGCTTGTGTGTGAGAATGGGTGCATGTGTGAGAGTACATGTGTGTGACTGTAGATCTGCGTGTGTGCATCTCAGATCAGTCAAAGTGCTGCATGCAACACACAAACACCCAAACTACTGCTAATGCACCCCCAAAGGGAAAAAAAAAACGGTATTGCTGTCAACATGCAGGGCTCAGTTGCCATGTGCACCTGAATGAATAATGAGCCATCTGGCCGATCAGGCGTTCCCGCGGCTGCCAGCGGGATGGGTATGGTTGGCACGTGACGGCATGCCAGCGCACTGCGTGGGTGCCATAAAGCTGACCGTAATTAAATTAAACTGCTTCCAGGGCATTTAGCAGGTTTCAAAACAAAGAGCTTAAACAGTGGCTGACACTCTACGGCACACAAGTGCACTCAGGCAGCCACGCACATGCACTCACACACACACTTATGCACGCGTGTACTTACACACCCACTCACATACAGGGACTCACTCATTCTTACACACATACACGCACACACGTACTCACGCATACTCATAAACACACACTCACACAAGTGTAGACCCACAAGCACTCAAGCAAGCACTCATACACACGCATGTACACGCAAACACACACACACACACACACCCGCGCGCGCACACACACACACTCAGACTAGCAAGTAGACACATGCCCTCTCACATACAATATCTCTTACAAGCACAAAAGCATGAATTTACACACACAGTGATTCACATGTGGTGTCAATCCCTTTCAGAGCTGTATAACAGCAAAAACATGCAAGCACAGGTGAATACTGTGGTGTAATCAGCTTATGCTACCATGGGCTCAGTGCTGCATATCAGAGGTGTTTTCAGAATTAGCATTCGTCTTTTGATTCTGAATAGTTTTTCACCACTCACTGTTCACAACGGGAATGAAAATGCATATATGGTTCATTCAATCAAACATTTCAAGTCAGAGAGGATTCTGAATAAAATCGACCACATGAATATTAGCAAAATAGATTCCCAACATACTCCCATTGACTCAGGAGGAAGATGCCGTGGCACATGGTTCTTCGGACACACATTACGACTAGTGTTTGCTTCTTTTCTATATGCAGTTGCGCTGCACCACCAATTACACAATTCCTATGCCGTTGGAGGATCATGTATTTGGTGTAAAATTAAGTTTGTACAGCTACATGCGCCTGGCCGACCGGAGGTGGTCACTACAAAGCGATAAACAATTTTTAACTGGCTTAAACCCTATTCTTCGCGGGGAGGCTGCAAAATTAAATAATTTTCATTACTTCAACTAACTATTGCTATTCAGACATTTCAATCTGGCTAGTACAAGTTGAGTGTAAACAAACTTTCTGGATAAATTTTTGCGCTGAGAGATATTGAGAGGCAATGACAGGTAGAAGTTGGGTGGGGGGGGGGGTAAATAGTAAAGCATCATTCATTCACGTGATGTTTTTCCTTACAATTACGTAATCAAATATCAAATATCATTTATCACAAACAAAGTTGGATGAGATAGCTTCAGTGATTACAGAACTTGTCAAATTGCCATTTTGAGGAGAGAAAAAAAAAACCTGTTTGTTATTCAGCCCAGGCTGTGGGTCAGTGTTGATTGTCTCAAAGCAGGGGATGAGAGTTCAGTTTCTGCAAACCTGTTGCATATTAAAGGTTTCTCTTTCCAGTCACCTTACTTCAATTAGCTAATTTGCAACATACCGTGAACACCAATCCACTACGCTCCTGTAAAACTTTTAAATCTGGGAAAAAAATTCAGTCAAATTCGGCTGTCATTCGCATGCTAATAAACAAATCTAAATGATTTATCTGAACAGTTGGAGATCAATAAATAATTCAATCAGCCACTGAACTTACACATAAAGAAGGCACAGACTAAATGGCTCTCGTATTCTGATCCAAATTAACAGGAACCCGTTTTTGCTACACAGACCCCACTTGTAGGCCATGAAAGCAGTGTGACTTGACAGTTGTTGCTGATAAAAAAATAAAAAGTCATGTCCAGCATTGTGTTCCAAACTGCAGAAGCAACATCCAGTTTTGCTGGGTAAACTGAACCATCACTCTCTCAGAAAAAAAGGAACACAGCAATTCCATCGTGAACCCACTTACAGTCTTTGGGTTCTCTGCCTGGCAAAATGATTTAATTTTGGAATTTTCAAAATGTTCGCAACTATACAGTATAAAGGGTTCCATAAAGTAATAAATAGAGGATCTTTAATTAGTGAGCCTGAGATATCAAATTCATGAAACAAGAGAAGTAAATCTCATTTATTCCTTGCAAAGCTCGAAATAAATGAAAATTACTACTCTCTTTTCTTAAATGCAATACCTTGGGCTCATTAATCTAAGATCATATTTATCCCATAAATGTCAATGTCATATTATTTGGAAAATAAGAAAAAATGTTACCTCCAAGCTGGCAGTCTATTCAAGTCAATGGGATAAATATTTCATACTAGCGTGCTGATGCTTTTAACCATTCAATTAATAAATTCAAGTTTCTACGATAACAGTTGCATGTGTAACTTATTACTTTTAATGGCAAAAAGTGCTAGCTAGCAAATTATTCATCCCATTGATTTCAATAGACCATCAACTTGAAGCAGGATTGGTAACATTATCATTGAGAAGATACTGGTTGAAGTTTGCCAATGATCGAAATCTGACCAATCCTGACACGAGAAAGCTACAACCCCAATTCCGAAATAGTTGGGACGAAGTGTAAATTGTGAATAAAATCAAAATGCAATGACTTTCAGATTACGAGCCAATATGTTATTTACAATAGAAAATAGATAGCATTTCAAATGTTGAAACTGAGACATTTTACATTTTTATCCACAAAATGAGCTTATTTCAAATTTTCTGGCTGCAACAGGTCTCAAAAAAGTTGGGACACAGGCAAAAAACGGGTGAAAAAGCAATTAATATATAAGAGAATCAGCTGAAAGAACATTTAGCAAGTAATTAAGTTAACTGGCATCAGGTATGTAACATGATTGGCTATAAAAGGGATGTCTCAGAGAGGCTGAGTCTCTCAGAAGTAAAGATTTCCAGAGGCTCTCCAACCTGTGAAGGCTTGCGAAAAAAATTGCGGAATACTTTAAAAACAATGTTCCTCAACGTCAGATTGCAATGGCTTTGAAGGTCTCATCATCGAAAGTGCATAAGATCATCAAAAGATTCAGAGAAACTGGAAAAATCTCTGTGCGTAAGGGACAAGGCCGAAGACCTTTACTGGATGCCCGTGATCTTCGGGCCCTCAGACGCCACTGCATCACTCAAAGGCGTGATTCTGTCATTGACATTACTAAATGGGCCCAGGAATACTTCAAGAAACCACTGTCTGTAAACACAGTCTGCCGTGCCATCCACAGATGCCACCTAAAACTCTATCATGCAAAAAGGAAGTCATTGTTGAGCATGATCCAGAAGCGTCGCCGTGTTCTGTGGGCCAAGTCCCATTTAAAATGGACTGTGGCAAAGTGTCCTTTGGTCAGACGAGTCCAAATTTGACATTCTTGTTGGAAATCATGGGCGTCATGTCCTCTGGGCTAAAGAGGAGAAAGACCACCCCTCCTGTTATCAGTGTTCAGTTCAAAAGCAAGCATCTCTGATGGTATGGGGATGCATTAGTGCATATGGTGTGGGACACTTGCATGTTTTAAAAAGCACCATGAATGCTGTAGGGTATATAAAGGTTTTGAGCAACATATGCTCCCCTCCAGACGATATCTATTCCAAGGAGGGCCTTGTGTATTTCAGCAGGACAATGCAAAACCACATACTGCAGCTATTACAACAGCATGGCTTCGTAGTAGAAGAGTCCGTGTGCTGAACTGGCCTGCCTGCAGTCCTGATCTTTCACCGATTGAGAACATTTGGTGCATAATTAAACGGAAAGTCCGTTAAAGGAGACCCAGAACTCTCCAGCAGCTGGAAGTCTGTGTTAAACAAGAGTGGGATCAAATTCCAATGGCTAAACTCAAGAAACGTCTCCTCAATGCCCAGACGCCTCCACTCTGCGTTGAAAAGAAGAGGGGATGCTACACTATGGTACACAGGCTCCTGTCCCAACTTTTTTGAGACCTGTAGCAGCCATCAAATTTGAAATGAGCTCATTTTGTGGATAAAATTGTAAAATTTCTCAGTTTCAACATTTGCCACGTTATCTCTGTTCTATTGTGAATAAAATACTGGCTGGTGTGATTTGAAAGTCATAGATAGTCAGCAACAACGGGAATGCCCACAAAAGTTACATCCGGTAAAGCCGAGGGGGAAAATGAACCGGTCTCTGCCATTAACCATAATGCCGAAGAGTTGCTGTGTGCCCTTTTGCATCGCAAATAAACAAAAAAATCACCAATTGAAGTTTTACATTTTACCAAATAATAAAACGGAACCACAAAGGGGGACAAAATGGCCTCAAGCTATCAGAAGAGAGGACGAGTTTGGCAGATTATGGGACCCAACAACAAAACGTGCATGTCTGCACTTCATTTCACTTCAGGCCACTGAGTCGGATCATTCACCCTTTTAAAACGTATGTACAACAATCCAACCCCAGTGTATTAATTTTTTAATATAACGATCCTTGTCAGCAGGCAATAGTGACTCAAAATACGTCATGACAACTTGTTAGCGTTAGCAAAACAAGTTTAAATTCTGCGTTTTTACAGTATAGCGGACGGGGGGGAAAGATTGGTTAGAGCCGAGGGGGAAAACAAATGTGACGTTTGTGGGCGTTCCCGTTGTTGCCGACTGTATCTATCGCGTTTTGATTTTATTCACAATTTACACTTTGTCCCAACTATTTCGGAATTGGGGTTGTATATTACGTGAGAAATATCAAATATATGAAATGATATGGCTGTATTACGCTAATTTTTAATAATTTATGGGATAACAAGGATTCCGTTATGGAGACAAGCCATATAATTTTTTCTCTAACAGGTTTTTATTGTTTTTTGGATTCACAGGGTGTGCAGACCTGGTGTCCAATCAGGGAGCTCCTGAAACAGATTTAGTCATGCCTCCCCTTTAGCTCTAAGTCTTGAGTGACTGCATGACCTGGTTAGAATCTTTTAACAGATGTACCAATGTTTGCAGTGCTTTTCCCATTACAATACATTATATTTATTTAGCCAATGCTGTTATAAGCTGTTAGGGCAGCTTATAGTCAATTCGGCTTTTTGGATTCACGAGCCCTCTACAAGGGGAACCAATAGCTGCACTGATCACATTGCGGCTATGCAGGGAGTTGAACCGCCAATCTTCAAGGTTCCAATCAAGCACAAGCCAGATAAGCTGAGGAATCCCATTTTTTTTTTAGTGGGCTCTTTAAATCGCGCTGGAGCTATCCGGTTTCAGCAGGGCCAATGCAAGCGGTGGTGGTCTGTGGGGAGCCAGCATCTGTAGGAGTGTGTTTGGCTTCACTGAGCCCGAGCCTTCTGAACAGCTGCCGAGTCTCGCAAACAGCCTCAGGATTGATGGGCCCACCTGCGCATCCACCATTCCAGCTACCTCCCACCTGCCCCCGAACACCCCCCCCAAACTGCAGTGGATTTAAGCTTCAGAGAAACCTTCCATTACCTGTCAGACAATGGTTTCAGGTGAGTTTTCATGTTTTCAATAAAACTAGTGCAGTGCCTGTTCAATTGCTGCTAAAGCGGTATTGTGCAGTGCCCATTCAGTTGCTGCCAGCATGGTATAGTGCAGTGCCCATTCAGTTTCTGCTTGCATGGTATAGTGGCACTGCACTATACCAGGGGTGCCGTAAGGGGGGGTAGCCATAGACGATTCTAGGGGCCCAGCATTCACAGGGCCCCCACAGAGGATACTGTTATTATCGTAAACATTTTGCAATTAAAATATATGGACACTTTAATTTTATATTTTAATTTTTGCAATAACTTGATCGATTTAAAATGAATTTGTTGTTTGTATCTCAATTTTCAACTTTTTAAGAATAATGTTAGCACATTGCCCCCCCTTACTATTCATCATTTTGTACGGCCCAAGTTACACTAGTGCCTAAAGTGCCTGCGAAATTTTTTTCTGCAGGTCGGTTACGCACGTCAGCCAATCACAGATCGGCTTTGGTACCATTGTACGTGCCATCAGCCAATCACAGCTCGGCTGTACTCATGCATCGATGAGAATGGCAACGCATTCAACATTGTCTCTGTCAGCTGAGTTGTGCACGCGGTAAATTTGTAAATGCTCGTCTGACAATAACGATAAAAGTGCTCCACAATCCGCGAAATTGTACACTAGCTGGTCTGCTGCAGAAGTCCAATAGTCTATTTATTAGCCTTGGCTTCGGTGACTAATACTGCAGATCGGAGAGCAAATTTTGTGATATCAGACTGTATTTCCATTGCCAGTTTTTTATTTCGCTATTTAGATTTTGCGCATTTCGAATGGTATTAAATGGAAACACACACAGAGAGCGAGGATGATGTCTGACGTTATTAGCCCCAAAAACAGTCTGGTTCGTGACCGTAGACTGTTCGTGACACAAGCTGTGTTTCCATCCAACTTGTATCGCAAATCTTAAGCGAATTTTCATTAATGCGGCAAAAGGAAAAGCGCATTTGTGTGCGTTTCCATCCACTTCAGTTATGCGCTTTTGTTTCACGAGATAAGCCGAAAGTGCCGTTAGGTGGCGCTAATTCTCGATTCAATTGCCATTGCTTGTGCAGAAGAAGACGGCCCACGCTATGACGTCAATAAGCGCGACGAACGAAAAGGAAAACATACAGGAAAGCTGGTGGCGAAAACGAATGAAACACAGAGATATAAGAATACTAGAGTGGACAATCGTGGCAGCACGCCGCCACCATCTTGTGTATGTATATCGGGGCTGACGTTCAATGGAAAATGCAGTATAACTGGCCTAAACCGTGCTCGAAAAAAACGAAAACTCGCTCATACGGGACAACAGCTGAAGTTCCAATTTCTCTGTAATGTATTCCGATTAAATAAACATCGAATACACCGGATTTAAAAAAAAATTTTTTTAAGTAAATTTTGTTGTTTGATTACAATTCCTTATTCGTGTCCATTTTAAGTATGAAAGGATAAAAAGAACACGGAAAACAAGTCTCTAAGTTGTCGACACCCATGTTTAGCCTACTGTTTACATGTGCCTCATTGGACATTTATACATACACAAGATGGCGAAGCTATTCTGCCGTTTCCGCTTTGGTCCAGCCCACACGACGTCCACTCTAGTTTTCTTATATCTCTGTGGAATGAAAGTAATCACTTAAGCTAGTGGTTACGAAGTCTTTAATGTTACAGCTAGCGCAGTAGTGTAAGGTTACAGTTCACTTCTACTGTATTAACCACTAGCCAGCTAGCTAAAGTGATAACAAACTCTAACGTTATAGCTAGCACACCAATGTTGCGAGGTAGCAAACTAGCTAGCTAGCTTGCCAATGTAGGCAAGCAAAAATGACGTAGATACTGAAAGTCATCATTTATTCGCATAACTTGTTCGGTAACCCGTTTCCACTGCACTAAAGCGCATTTATCTTTATCGATTCGGAAGATTTTCCACCCCCTCCTTGCGCAAAAAAAATTGATGCGATATTTCAAGTTGATGCGCATTTTGGCCGTTTCCACTCAGGTTTTTTTAAGCGCAAAATGAAAATGCATATTAAAATAGGTGGATGGAAACACGGCTACAGACTCCTATTTGAGGCATTGCGCTGATAAGCATATGGTCGTCGCTGGAGTACATTGGGTAGGCACGACCAGTTAGTTTCTGAATCAGTGTTTTTGAACATTTGCTGCAATCAAGAAAATACAACGCTACTGACCGCTGGCTAATTATCGAAACCCCAAAGAAAACAGACGATAAATCTGTAAGAACTGCTGCTTTTCTCATCTTTATCGTACTCTAATGAAAATAAATAATTTTGCACTCGGACCAACCAGTCACCGATTTCATACATGCTCCATGAATAATCATGTACATGCGTGACTTCAGATCAGAGTGGAGGAGCGCATCCAATCTAATCAATCAGGATAGAAAGTTCATGATGGATGTTGAAACGAGCTAGCTAAATAAAACCATTTGCAACTGGACGCATGCATCCATACCTCGTATCAACATCAATCTCTTACTTTCTGTCCTGATGGATAAAGTTCTTCGGTAGGATTATTTACTTTGATCCCTAGAACACATTCATGTTTAACAATCGACAAAAACGTATTTTTCCAAAATGCATCTTTAATATGAAATGCCATTATGGACAGATGCAGCAGCCCTAGGAAATCTTCCTCAACCCCCCATAAACAAGATACAGTCAAATGGGAGGAAGGTGAGCACTATAGGCTACAAGATGATACAGTATATAGCCTACAATAGTCCCTGAATAAAAGGCTTTGAGGTTAAGATTTCTGTAAAATGAATATTTTTGCGAACTTGCTAGGCTACCTTTGTGTGCAATTATTGAAATGAACTGAAAAACTGGCACACTAAGACAGGTCTGTGAGTTAGTTTTATTTAAAATGCAAAGTTGATGTTTCCTTGCAGGTTCTCCATGCCCAGCTCATTCCAATCAAATAGTTAGCCTGTATCACAACTATGCATAGCTAATGTGGCCTATAACCTATTGTTAAGGCCTATGACAGATTCTGAATATATGATCCTTTAGAGTCAGGGCCATCTTGAAGCCATGAGGCAACCACAGAGGAGACCAGTGATCAAATATTATACAATATATATGAAGAGTTTGTTTCCAAAATGCAATATATCCATTTTACTCATTTTGAGTTAATCAGCTTTTTCTGTGTTGGCGCCTATTGTATTTTATAGAAAAGTGCAAATTTTGACCTTGAAAAAAATACACCTTATAGTATGAATTTCTAAAAACGGATTTTTGCACCATGTCTAAGAAGCACAGGGCTATCGCTCTGTGGTATTATCTCAATTTTGTAATTTTGGCACTTATTGCGTTTTGGAAACAAACTCTTCATATGTGTGTGTGTGTGTGTGTGTGTGTGTGCGCACGCGTGTGTGTGCTATATTATTTATATATATATATATACTGATCAAAACTTCCAACGCAACATTTGAAATTTCGAAATATTTTTGGTATGCCTAATTTTCTAACAAATTTCGGCCCGTATATCCAAACTGCACCTTAAAAGCTCATTAAGTTTTGTTTAGTTTTTAAATCCGGGACAGTCCGTTCCTCCTGAATGCACACAGCTGAGATGTTTGCCTCACCACTCAGACTGAGCAGAACTCACTCACCAATCCTTATGAAATGTGGCCAGTAAATAGCCAGAGGGATGGGGAACTTAAATATTCCTTGGCATTCTTCTGGTGCAACTTTAGACCACGGGATGTCTTCAGCAAAATCAGCGAGAAAGAGCTATCGGCATGCTTGCTGGTGGAATGTCACATAAACGTGTTGCAGTTGATCTGGGTGTCCATGTGTCGACCATTTCGCGTCTCCGGAGGTGGTTCCATGACACAGGAAGCACAAACGACCGTCCACGTGCTCCCAGGTCACGTGTAACCACCCCTCAACAGGACCGCCACATTCATCTCCAGCACCTCCGAGATCGCTTCCGACCAGCCACTGCTGCTCAGACCAGAGGTCATCACCAGAACAGGATCAGCGACCAAACTGTACGCAATCGCTTGCGTGAAGCTGGACTGAACAACCGACGTCCACATCGTGGTCTGGAGCTGACTCCTGCTCGCTGTCCTGCACGTCTGCAGTGGGCAAGGGCACATTTGGGCTGGAATGCACTCAGGTGGAGCAGGGTCTTGTTTTCAGACAAGTCCCGGTTCAAACTGAGCGTGGGTGACGGTCGAGTACGTGTTTGGCGTAGGCGAGGGGAACGTTATGCCGACGCCAATGTCTTGGAGCGTGACCGCTGGGGTGGACCAAGTGTCATGATGTGGGCTGGAATAAGCGCCAGACACAAGACAGAGCTGGTCTTCATCGATGGAAACCTGAATGTGGCCCATTACCGCAACGACATTTTAGCCCCTGTGGCTGCTCCTCTTGTGACTCGCTACCGCTTGACGCTGCAACAGGACAACGCGAGACCACATGTCGCCAGGGCCTGTCAGGATTACCTGAGGCAGCACAATGTTCAGTGTTTTAATTGGCCTGCGTTTTCCCCAGATTTGAACCCAATTGAGCACCTTTGGGACATTCTGGGTTGTCGGTTGAGAAGGCGTGATCCAGAATCCTCAACCCTCCAACAGTTACGCCAGGCTCTCACTGAGAAATGGGACCATATCACACAGGCAGAAATACGGAACCTGATTCACTCCATGCACAGGAGAATTCAGTCTGTGTGTGACGCTAGAGGTGGGCACACCAGATACTGACTTCGGCGATCCGGAATACCCATTCAAAGTGACTTAGCAAATTGGAACTGGGACTGTGTTATTCCTCACTAATTGTTCTAAAACATGGCATTAAACTGAAACTTGCAGGCACATTTGAGAATGTAACTTTCCTCATAATAAAATAGCTTGTATTAAAATAAACCTGAGCGTTGCATTGGAAGTTTTGGTCAGTATATATATATATATATATATATATATATATGGGGGGGCAAATCGATTTCCAGTCATAGCGCCCAAAATTGCCAGCGGCGCCCTTGGCAGTGTCCATTCAGTTGCTGCTTGCGTGGTATAGTGCAGTGCCCATTCAGTTGCTGCTTGCGTGGTATAGTGCAGTGCCCATTCAGTTGCTGCTTGCGTGGTATAGTGCAGTGCCCATTCAGTTGCTGCTTGCGTGGTATAGTGCAGTGCCCATTCAGTTGCTGCTTGCGTGGTATAGTGCAGTGCCCATTCAATTGCTGTTTGCGTGGAACTGGTGCTTGCAGCTTCCTCGATTTCTCAAGCACCATGCAGCCAAACTACTTCCAACTCAACAGCTTGCTCCCCTGGGTCCTCAGCAATACAGACACCAAGTTTGATATCAATCAAATGAAGGGTTATCGAGATTTGTGGGACAAATATGCACACACACACACACACACACACACACACAGACACACACACACACATACACATGCGCGCGCACACACACACAGATTCCTGCTTTATAGCATGATGATACTTGATAGGACACAAATTAACATTGCACTACAAAAAAAAAAAAAAAAAATAAGTTAGTTTCAACGAGCATTTTAGTGTCTTGTCAAACGCTTCAAATCGTATTTATTTATGTACTTATTTTTATATGCGTTGATAAACCTACAGAAAATAAGGCAAAAAGAGGTACAGAAGTTTAACTTCTTTTGAGATTTGCCAGTTGGGAGGGAAATTTGTCAAGTGAAAGCAATTTATACCAAGTTTTGGTAAATAAGAGGTCTCACTATAAGACTATTTTGCTAAGATGGTGGCTTTAGAATTTGGACACCTATAATTCTTAAAATGAGAAGAATTTAATTAGCACTGCTTTGTCTTATTTAACAAAAATGTTGTAGAAATAAGACTTTATCCAAAGACAAGACTTCAAAACTTGAGTTGCAAAGTAAGAATGAGTTTAGGTTTTTTACAATGCACAGTCGCTACTTCCTGCTTTGTGATAGTCTGGGCTCAAATGACACTTTGGAACCCTCGATTTACAAAATAATGGGCGAATTGACTGGCAACAAGTTAGACAAAAAAAAAAAAATCATGAAATGCCATATCTGTCCACCAAATGAAATTAGCAAGCTCTGTAAATGCTGTCAATTGAGGGCAATAAAATCTGTACCACAGCTTAAATATCTTAAATATTGTGTGACCCAGTAACCATTAACTAAGCTAACTGCCTGCATTGCTGCCATGCACTGATTTAATTGGCTATAAAATTGCCCTCTCCCATTCCACCTTAGCTGATGAGTGATAAGCATTCTAGCACAAAATGGCTGCCGTGCATCACCCAGGTGGCTGCCGCATATTCATGTTGACTGAGAGGCGTGTCCCCCTGTAAAGTGCTTTGAGGGTGAGAAATTCAGAATGCAAATCCATCCATCTATCTGTTTGTCTGTCTCTCTATTAGTTCGTAAATCCATCTGTCTGTCTGTCGGATAATCTCTCTCTACATACCTTCCACTCACCGGCAATTGTTAAGTTGGGCTTGGCCACATTTCAGCTTCACTGTCAACAACTTGCATGTGAAGACTATATGAAGATCAATAGAGAGAGCATGACAGAGACACAGACTGACAGTCAAATAGATGCATTTATGAGGTGCTTATCAATCAGCTTATCAATGATGGGGGGAGGGGTGTGTAATATAATCAAAATGGAACACTCACTCAGATGAAGTATGGCAGCCATTTTGTGCGAGAATTCTCACCACACATCAGCTGGAGTGGAGAGGGAGAGCACAGTATCATAGCCAGTTAAATCAGGGGCACGGCAGCACTGGGTGCCGTTAGCTGAGGTAATATGGTCGGTGAGCCACACGATCCGTGTGAATCGAACTTAAGGTGTCTTGGTACCCCAGATGAGTCTACAGCAACCTCATCACATTCATGACTACTCACGATATGGCGCACGTGTGCAGGGACACATGGAGATGTGTCATTGATGTGGTGGCTATATGCCTGATGCATGCCACCAGCGATATCACATTTTTACCCCACTTTCTGGGTGTAATTCCTTGTTAAAAAGATACTTATATTCTACTTTTTGGCTGTCAGAGTATTCAGTTTTTTAAAGTGTGCCCTTGAGACATATTTGTGCCATTTTTATTACAACCATAAAATTCAGCTGGTTTTCAAAAAAAGGAAAAATCTTGGAGATCAAGCCTGTATTATACTGCAATTAAATGGCATTACTGAGGAAATTGTGCTAAGAATTTGAATTCTGAGACTTGGGTCTGGTGCCTTCAACCCAAGTACTGAACTATACACACTGCTCGGTTGAATTTTCCTGGAATTTAGACATTATTGAAAAAAAGATGTGGTTCTGCAATGGAAAGCAATTTTTTTTTAATAAAGCGTAAAATCAGAGGCTTCACACTACTGTCAAAACACTGAATATGAAATTCATGCCTTCTCTTAGCTAAGGCCTGTATCATGATTGAACATTTTATCAAAAGCCCTTAGACAACTGCAGTTTGGGCTGAGCAATAAAGATCCAGTCAAGATTTTACTCAATGCATGCTGTTATACTCCGTGCAGTTATCCAGCTAATCAAGAAGTCTTGTTAATTTTTCCTGGACTGATGTACAAATCTGGGTTTTTGCTGGAAAAAACAACGAGCTATACTGCAAGAGTTTACATTGGTAATTAAGGCTTAGGATACTTTTTTTTTTTCAAAATGGAACAAATAGCTACTGCTAATTCAGGTTATTTGTAATAATGGCCTGCCAGCTCATGTCACCGCTGAGAATTAAGCCTGCGACTCCCGATGCCACCTCTTCTGTAAGGTTCTGGTTTTTTCAGAGAAACGTGAATATTCATTTGAAGTGGAGGCTTGCAATTATATTGTCAAAATAACTGGATTTTACTCAAGAAGTATACAGTTGTATATTCTTAATGGCAAAACATGTCCAAAAATGAAATTTAAATGAGGAGGAATGAGCCCTTAACACAGCATTATTTGTAGGCCACATCTGTATTTCAGTAATAGTATTATTTAGCATATTTCAAATTATAATATTGTTATTTACCTTTCATTGTTGTTCTTTTCACTGAAATGTGCCAAAATTCTGAAAGAAATAAGATGAATAAACTGTTAATGGGTTGAATTTGGTCTTTTAACCAGTTAAACTCAAAGTTTTCTCTTTAGTTTTTCTAAAGTAGATTCAAATTCAGAGAAAACTTTTCTTCATATTGTAGGACAATGTCGGATACATATTCTGTATTTGCTGATTGCTGCACTTCACCTAAGCTACATCACATTATGTTGAGAGAAATATTCCAAGCCAGAGCACGATGTCTTTATTGCCTCAGCATTACATCAAATGCAAAATATCTAGATCTTGTACATTATTTTATGCACATTTCCATAATTCAGCAGGATATATTTGGGATCTTTGGAAGCCTTGGGATCTCCACTCAAATTGTGAATTAGCCTGAAGTTCCACAGCTTTGAATACAGTGGCTGTATTTGACAGACCCATATGTGGGTGTCGTAGTTTTTATTGGGCTAATCGGTCCACCTTTAACGAGGCAGTTTATTTCACAAAGCAGGATTAATGAGTTAGCCAGATTACTGCTTTGAGTAAAACTGAGATCAACCCTTTTTACCTCTCCCCATATTCAAATTTCTTGAGAGTTCAGTGTTTGACTCTTATCCAGCTAACTCTATAATCCTGTATGGGCAATACCCCCATAATTATTCTCTTAACACTGATACATTTCTTGCCATATAATCTATGACCGATGGAGGGGGATATTTCCCATGATCCGCGAGAATGCAAAAACCCCAAAATTTCAAAAATTTCTCTCTTTAACAAAACCTTGCTCATCGGCTTTTATTGAATCCCTTTAAACTTGTATAATAAGTAACCTTGTTTACCAAGCTGCACTCAAGCCCAATATCCTCATCTTAAATTCATATGAAGAGTTGCACAACATCCAAATTACGTAGCTACTCAAGGCCTGACTGCTGCCCTCACATTGCAAGGTGGGACGCCGAGTTTTGATTGGCTCAGAGCACAGCTTCCAGTTACAATCAGTATCTCAATTTCTTGCTAGTGGAATTATGAATGAAGGCCACTAGGGAAGACTTAGTGGAGAGTGGTATGAGTGGACTCTCTGCAGAGATTGAGGATCAGAAGCTAAGGAAAAAAGAAGTAGCCATATTGTGTGGAGCTCTCCTCTGTGCATCTAAAGACTGGCCATCTCTGGGCTTCTTCCTTACCTGAGCAGGGATTTGACTGAGTCCTGCCAACATTCCAACCTAACATATCATCCTTCAAGGAGTTAGACGCATCAGAGATACATCTTGAGCAAGGAAATGATTACATTAACGTCATTTAAGGAAGCATTTTTTCTGAAAATGTGATGTATGGACTAGTGGTTCCCAAACTCGGTCCTGAGGGCCACTGTTTATACTGGCTTTTACTCCAACTGCAATTAAAATCCCAGAATTTTGACAAGCTGCTATTTTTTCCCAAATAAGCTCATTTTAATACAAATTTACACTTTGAAAACCCCATTATGACTAAAGTGGCTGTACATTTCACAACATAAAAAGCCCAATGTTCTAATTGTGATTCTGTGCTTGCGCTAGCCAATTGCCACATCGCCATAGGCGCAGCCATGTTCTGTATGGCGATGGCTTTTTTAGCCTGTTTAGCAACAGTGGCAAAGCTAAAATCTACTGAGAAATTTTTTTTTGCAGCTTTTCTTTGAGCGATAAACAAGGAAAAGCAAATGCGCCTCCTTTTCGGAAGAGCGTATCCGAGTACACCCGACCTCAGCATTTCCCAATATTTTGTCCAGAAGAGGGTGGTATTTTTGTCTCATTTGCTCCATTTCCTCCATGGCGTGCGACAAGTCCACATTTGTAGATGAATGATCGAATATTTAGAAGTTATAACAGAAGATTGGGATGAGATATTACACAAAATAAGGTAATTTTATGCATGCAAAACTTTAACTTTGATGTACAATGCCATACCTGTAAACCAGGGACGTGCGGTCAGGGTAGGCAGTGACTACTCCTTTTTTATCACTAGATTTTGTCAACCTGTTTCCATGTACTATGCCTGATTGTCAATCAATTTGAACTTTTTTTCTGGTCAATTAAGCCTGTAATGATTCAGAGGTGATAGTGACAAAAAGATTAATTTACCTGTTATGGCCGGTAGTGTAGGAGGCCAGGAGCAGTGAAAAGAGAGAACGTGAGCAGTGAGTAAACAGTACAAACACAGAGAACAACACAGACCAAACGCAAGAACTCGTGCCTCCAAAGGACGTCTAATAGTCCGAACATCGGAGGCAACGCGAGAAAGAAAAAGGGAGAAGAAACTCCAAAAATTAGAGAACAGAAAGTCTTTCAAAACCTGACAAAAGATTTCTTCAGCTATAGTGCGTAGCTAAACACAGACACTCTAGCGAAGGAGGCATGCCGGACTTCCTGCTTATATAGATTCTGGGGAAGCGCCGCCCCAGCTCAATCAGCCAGCTGGGTAAAGAATTCGATAGCCCAGGAAACGATATCATCCCGGGACGAGAGCCACAAAGAAAAGTCCAAAACACACGCACAAACATCCAAAACCATGACAGGACCCCCCCCTAAGGGACGGCCCCAGACGTTCCCAAAAAACCTCGAGCAGGGACCCAGCACCGCTCCTCAGGACACCAAACCCTCTGGCCACCCTGATAAGCCGGTGCAAAATGGTGCCTCCTATCAGCGGCAGCCTTCCGTTTATACACCGCCATGGGGACAAACAAACAGCCAGAGGGCTCCCCACCAGAGCCAGGATCGGGCCGCAAGGCCTCCTGCTCAACAGACAACTCCCTGTGTGGGAGCCACAATTCGAGCCGCCGGAACAACTAGCCCAGAAACGGGATCACGGCCCGAGCGATCATAAATCCGTGACAAGGCACCAGGCTTGATGCTCTTGGAGCCGGGGCGATAAGCCAACGCAAAGTCAAAGCGATGAAAAACAATGCCCACCGCGCCTGCCGGGAATCACGTCGCCTAGTCTGCTGGACACACTGGGGATTCCTGTAATTCATCCAAACCACAAACGGATGTTCAGCCCCCTCCAACCAATGGCGCCACTCTTCTAACGCCAATTTAACAGCTGACAACTCCCGGTCACCAATACTGTAATTCCGTTCAACTGGTGACAACAATCGGGAGAAGTAGGCGCATGGGTGCAACTTATTGTCCCGAGGGGGGCGCTGGGACAAAATGGCACCCACCCCGATCTCCGAAGCGTCAACCTCCACCACCAATGGGAGGGAGGGGTCGGGCAAAACGACAATAGGTCCAGAACCAAGTCCTTTCTTCAACTCCTGTGAAAAGCAGCCTCCGCTGCTGGAGACCAAGCAAACGACGATGAGGAATTCCTCTTAGAAAGCGCAATGATGGGGGCAGCCACAGCACTAAAATTGCGAATAAACCTTCTATAAAAATGAGCAAAGTCCAAAAATCGTTTAACCTCCTCAACATTCTGAGGGGCAGGCCAATTCCTAACCGCTGCCACCTTGTCAGGAAATAGTTTGATCTCACTATCGTAAACACGATACGGAGGCAAAGACAAAGCCCGTTGTTTGCCAAAATCCTCCGCGAGATCAACATCATCATCTGACACGTTGGGAGGTAAACCAAGGTTCAGCGCGGCTCCTACACACCAATCTTGTTCAGAACCTGACGCCTCCCCCATAGGTTGAAATTTGGGGCGACTTGCCAGAATCTCACTACAGTGAGACCCACGGTCAGAGCCCCACTGGACGATTGGGTCACTTTGACTGCCCCAAAATATCTGTGGCCTATGCTTGAGCAACCAGGAATGACCCAAAACCAAAGGACAAACTGGGGAATCGATTGAGAAAAAACTAATTTTCTCTGAATGACCACCAAAAGGGATAAACATAGTCAAAAAATCAGAGACCTCAGTTATAAGCCCATCTCCCAGCGGTTGACCATCCAAAGCTTTGATCGAGTGCGAATGTGAGAGAGAGCGGATGGGAATGGAATGTTTTCCAGCCCACTCCGCATCCATAAAACAATCAACAGCCCCTGAATCCAAAAAGGCTTCAACCCATATTTTCTTTTTCCCCATAGTAAACTTTACTGAAATAAGAGTACGAACGGGAGATTGGGTCTGTCCCTCTAGCGCCCCCCCTACCGCCAGAGGGGCTTCCCGTCTCCCTTTAAGCTCGGGGCGACTTGGACGGTTATGTCCCGGTTCGCTACAATGATGACAAATTATTTGTCTGAACAGGCTTACGATCCCGGCTCTCATATGAGCCATCAACCTGCATGGGCTCACTAGAATTGGAAATTTCAATGGGCGGAGTTGCGGCTAATTGCCTGTACCACGGAACATTAACCTCGTTGCTATCAAGAGCCAATGCAGTACGTTTCTCCTTGTTTCGTTTGCGGATGCGATTATCAACTCGCACCGCAGTACGAACCAACGAATCCAAAGAAACACAAGGCTCTAATGTAGCCAGAGCGTCCTTCACCTCCTCAGCCAAAGCGTGTACAAACACTGTCAAAAGAGGTGCTTCTGGCCGCCCTGTCTCTGTGGCTGAGGAGCGAAACAAGATGAAGAAATCAGCAACGCTAATAAAACCCTGCTTCAAATTCATTAGACGCGTAGCTGCATCCTGTCCATAAACATCCTGATCGAAAACAATCATTTCTCTCACGAGTGTTTCCACTGAATTTACTACCGGCGATTTAGCTCGAATGAGCGGCCCCACCCAAGTGAGGGCTGTGCCGGTCAACAGTGATAAAATAAACGAAACCCGTGATTCTTCATTCGAGAACTGCGAGGGTTGCGCTTTAATAGATTTTTTCACATTGACCAATGAAATCTTTACATTTTCCTGCCTCGCCTCCATATCTTGGGGGTAACTTGAGTGTAGGTCCTTGTGGAAGGTGTACTGGTTGTGCTTGTGCAACATTTAGAGTAATCCGAGCAGACAATGCTCTAATACACTCGGAGAGATTTATTAGAAGACTTTCCTGTGCCTGCATAGCCTGCTCCTGATGGCGAATTCTCTCGGTCAGCTCCGCCTACCGACTGTCTAAGCTAGAAAGACCCCGGCTATACGCAGTAAGGACAGACTGCTGGTCAGCGACAATGCTCTCTAGCGTATCCGCTGCTGGCGACTCCATATCTGGCTAGAGTGTTCTGTAATGGCCGGTAGTGTAGGAGACCAGGAGCAGTGAAAAGACAGAACGTGAGCAGCGAGTAAACAGTACAAACACAGAGAACAACACAGACCAAGCGCAAGAACTCGCGCCTCCAAAGGACGCCTAATAGTCCGAACACCGGACGCAACGCGAGAAAGAAAAAGGGAGAAGAAACTCCAAAAATTAGAGAATAGAAAGTCTCTCAAAACCTGACTAAAGATTTCTTCAGCTATAGTGCGCAGCTAAACACAGAAACTCTAGCGAAAGAGGCGTGCCGGACTTCCTGCTGATATAGATTCTGGGGAAGCGCCGCCCCAGCTCAATCAGCCAGCTGGGTAAAGAATTCGATAGCCCAGGAAACGACATCGTCCCGGGACGAGAGCCACAAAGAAAAGTCCAAAACACGCGCGCAAACATCCAGAACCATGACATTACCCTTATGCTTTGATTCGAGACTTCAAGGAAGTAAATCTTAATAATTAATTAGGAAAAAATCAACTCTCTCGGCAATTCTGTATATTGTTTTGATCTTTTGTTTATCGGATTATGAAAGAAGACTGAAAATAAACTCCCCATTTTTAAAAAAATGGCATTAAAAAGTACGTGTTTAAGGGAGGAAATATTATCGTAAACATATTGACCACACATTGAATGCCGCAAGGTTTTAATATTTGTTAATGGCATTATTGTGGATTGCTTTGCCTTTGAATTCTTCATTTCTAAATAAATGGTTAGTTTTAATGACCATAAATCCTCAATTTCTTCAATTAAAGCCAATACACTATGAATACTGGACTTTTATTCTTTATGGCATGCATAGCTATTTAAGGTACGTGGCCTAATAAGAGTAAAATAATCCCTATAAACATGAATAAAGCAATTAAGAACAATTAAAAACTCAATTCTGAATTGCCAGTTGTGGTTGAACCAAAAATCCAGCATACAAAGTGGTTCCCCAAGACCAAGTTTGGGAATCACTGGCATAGACAATTCACCCGTACATTCAACAGCTTGCATCTGCCACATGTGACGCATCCTTAATTTTTCTTCTTCATGACCTTTTCTTGCCTTCTTGCCTCCCCAGGTGGAGCTAGGACTAAGGAAAAGGCAGAAGGATATGAGGAAGGGAGTGGAAAAAAAAAACCAGCTCAGTATGGAAAGTGAGGCAGGGGGAAGACTCCTCAGAACTACTTTCCTTGAGTTCTTAGCTTCTAATTCCACCCACTGAAGAATCTGTGTCCAGAATGTGAAGAAATGACTCAAGAAGAAGGAATTAAGGAAACATTTTAGGCAAATGTATTGGGAAAACCTCCTCTCTCTCTTTCAAGCTTTCAGCTTCAGGCCATGTCAATCACATAGATAGCAATTACAGATCATTCCTTCTCGTTCAATCATGCATTGTGCAAATACACAACAGCAAAGATTGCATTTATATTTCCCACGCTCGAGAATGCAGAACAGGGCAGCAAGATGTTGTGCTGTTAACTCACAGCAACAAGATTATGGGTTCAAATCTAGCCTGCACATTCTTGTCGTGTTTGTTTAGGTTTTCTCTGGGTACAGCAGTTTCCGCCTACTGCCCAAAAACATTCATGCTAGATAGACTGCAGACTCTAAATGATATGAGTGTTTGATTCCAATTTAGATGTAAACCGTTATGAAAGTGTGAGTGAATGGTACGAGCCCTGTGATGGACTGGTCAGCTGTCCAGGATGTGTCCCTGCCTTTCGCTCATTGTCATCTGGGATAGGCTCCAGCTCCCCTGCATCCCTAGTGAGGAAGAGGCAGTTTAGATAATGGTGCATGAATGCAGCATCCCCTTTGACCCTGGCCAAGAATTTCTCGTGTTAGATAATGGATGGTTGGTGTGGTGGGGGGAAAGCTGCTGAAAATGCAGAGAGAACTCAACTGAATATGAGAACATTGTGGGATTTCTCACGCAAATCCATTCTGTGCAGCTCTACTGAAAAAGCAAGGATGCTAGTGGGAACAGTTAGATAGGATGACCTGCAAGATTACTGTAATAAGTAGCCCTTTTTATTTGTCCATCTGTCTCGGTCTCCCTGGCAAACCCTTCTCTGGACATCTTATTAACTTCACATGGACTCAGAAGAGTATTGAGGGCATTTTATTTTATGAAAAGTTTTGATTTATTTATTTATTTTATTCCCCCAACCACAATTTGAATGCTATCAATGTTATGCTTATTTATGTATTTATCTATCTATTTTTGCATTTTATTATTTTTTTAAAAGGCAAATCCAGGAGACTGAAACGACTCTTGCAAGGTCTCCACGTCTCCACATTGATGGAGCACAAATTGTTTTATTTATTTTTTATGCTTTAAACGCATTTGTTCAAGGTTCTTTAAGCAGACTGTCTGGAATTCTATTGTAATATTTACAAAAGCACAGTGGAGAGCAGAGCACGGAGGAGGCACGAGTACGTAGTGCATGAAGGTTGCGACGGCCGTAAGCGGCAGCATTAGCCCTGAGCCCTTTGGAGCGAGAGTTTATTGGGGTCAACGGAGGCATTTGGAGTCCTGATAGCTCCATGGGGAGGCTGTCACACCAGCCGGGCAGTATCGATCGCTTTGAGGGCGTCGTGGCGAACAGGGGAGCCCTCTGTCCGAACTACGAGGCACTGAGTCCAGCATGCCCTTCCTTGCGCTGCGCACAACCGAACAACTCGTGAACTAGACCCAGCGCGCGACCCGCAGCGATTGCTCATGCTCTTTCAATTCCTTCCTGCACTATCTTGACGCGAACCCCAAAATCAACGAAACCGCAATACAAGCGAAAGAAAACAGACGAACATTAGGCACCCGAGGACATTTCTTTGAGAACTGAGGATCAAACGGGCAACCTTCTCTACATGATCAGCCACGATGAAGTTCCTAAGCGGTACTTCATCGTTCTCTACGCTCCGTTATTTTATTTGTGCGGTTGTGGGAGCCTAACAGTAGTATAATTTGTAACGAGTTTTACGTTAGCATCACTTCATTGTGGTAAGAGATCCATCACCACGATGAATGTCTCTACCATGGACAGGGAGAAAAAAGGGAGCTCCGTGCTCTCCAGCGGCAATTAGTCTGCACGCAGTAGGACTGGCGGAGTTCTGCCTTGCTTTACCACCACCTGCCAATTTTTCGAAGTCCAATATTTCGCAAGCAAACCATCAGCCCTTGCACTATACCGAAATCTTTGTATTATTTTCATTTCTGTTCTCCAAACGGCCTCTAGATGGCACTGTGACGCTACTACTTGCTCCGCAAACTGCAAGTTTATGGGCTAAAACCCGCTTTACCGTCTAAGATGTGCACTTCAGTGGCTGATACTTCTACCGTTCCCAATTTCATGTTCCTGCATTTCTCTTGAACCAAGAGAAAGTTTACTTTTGTGCTTATGGGAGAAACCGGTGTATGCCTTTGGAAGGCAGTAGTGGTGATATTTGGAAACCATTGCGGTTCATCAATAATGGAGTAGAAAGTTCACATATCAGGCTTTGAATTGTTTGAAATGCCCTCTATGTTGAGAGGTACTCCCACATGACTCAGAGAGGTAATAGGGGTCCACACTTATCTTCTTCTGCTGAAACTTTTGGTGAAAGGTTAACTTTTGTTTTTTGGCTGAAGGCCAAGCTAGAAAATGGTGTTCTCCACTTGACTTAAGAGTTAACCCTCCTTGAAAATGAATACCAGGACAGGCCAGTGCCATTATTTCAGGTTGGCTTACCACAGTTTTTGTGCCACAGACCTCCTCTGTCAACGAGCAACTAGAGTCAGTAAATCCGGAGGGTTACTATTATTATTATTTACTATTACTATTATTTTTTAATATTTTCATGTTTCATGAGTACATTCCTCTGGGAAGGGTCAGTTATATTCAAAGAGACAATGCAGTGACATTATATATGAAAAGATGATGACATAACATGCAAAGAGCTCCACAATACAAAAGTATAGCATTTTGTCACGAGTTAGGAAGCAGACACGACAAAGATCATCATAGTAAGAGTAGCCCGGTGCAGCACATAACATCAGTCTACGCAGATAATGTGTTCACAATGGCTTAGTGCAACCTCACTGTGGACCACTATGTCTGAATAAAAGAGTAACCAAATATTTTGCAATGAAATCTCAGGTTCCACCTCACGCTTTAAGATTAAGGTTTCTTAGCAGTTGTCAAATCTGCCTCCAGTTGTTTTGTTCCAATCAGCCACATGTGCTAATCAGAACAGTATCTTAGCGAGGAACTAATGAGTTATATAGACCGGCTGAGTTCATCTGAGGGAGAGACACATGCAGTACTTTCCCTCTCTGAGACTTGGATTTTACACTAATGCTCATGACTAGTTAATCCAGGTAATCTTCAAACTTATCCAGACAGGGCCAGTGTAAGTGCACACTTTCATTCCAGCCATACAGCTACACGCCTGATTCAACAAGCCAACCCCAAAAAGTCTTTGCTGCAGACATCGATTTGTACATTCAGGATCATAACTGCTATGTTGGTGCAAAAGCCTACAACTGCACCAGCTCCTTCTGTCGGACTATATGGTTGAGAACCCCTAGGTCAATGAATTAAAGCCAGACATTGTTTTGCATTTCTTTTGGGAGAGCTGTTGAAATATTGTCGGTAAAAAAAGCAAATAAAAACAAGCAAAATGCCTCACATAATAGCCGCTTTAAGTCCCTAAAGATCCTGCTACTCTTTACAGGGACAGCGAAAGGCGTTTGAGAACAGCAGCTGTGCTGGGGGAGAGAGGCGCTCTGCAGTCTCTAAATCTCCGTTAGTCATAAAGAAGTGAAGTGCGTGCGTATAAAATACATATCTCAGCTTTACTGCTCTATAAAACACTATGTGTGGATATCAAAGTAAATCTGCCTTTATTGCCCAAAATGGGCTATTGAATAGAGATCTTGTAAACAGACAGGACAAAAAAAAATTGTTTATATAATTTTTTTTTGTATTTTTGCAGGCCAAGGTCTAATGGATCATTTCCCTCTCCTCCAATACAAACCTGCCCTCTGTCATCCATTCAGCTGCAAATGCCACCTATTTCTAGCATCTTGCTTCAGCAATCGATGCAGTGGGGCAGTTGGTGGCACTGTTGCTACGCCGCAAGAAGGTTGTGGGTTTGAATCCAGCCTTTCCCGCAGTCCATAGACATGCATGCCAGACAAACTGGACACTCTAAATTGCGAATAGGTATGTGCATTTCAGTAAATGGTGAATAATCTCTGTCAGAGATTGACCAACATTCTTTGGTTCATTCTGCCCATTGGATTCTGAGTTGGGCTTTGTCTAATTTGCTATTGCCATGACCCAGCCCAGGAATACAGTAAGACTCGCATCGGCAGCGTCTCTGAAAGCATATGCCACCGTAGCATCATGAATATGGCTTTTCAGGCTATCTGTAGATGGTAACGTCAATTTTACTAAAGCCTCGCGTATGCGCACTTGATTCTGCAAAGATTAATGCTATTCTTGGCTTGCAACTTGTTCAGTATGGTTCCATTCATTGTTTGAAGAATGAATCAGAGTCTAGCCAACTACTCTCTTGGTTGTGTACTGATGACAGGAACGGAGTTAATTTGTGTATAATTTTGTAGACAAACACTTATGCTGGCTTGCCTATTTGCAACGTACATGCATATTCTTTGCTACGGTTCTCAAATCATACACTGTGGCATTGACTTAATTGGCGGCAGGCAGATGGGATGCTTCTCTCAGTTTAATGGCAAAGTTCCACGGTGACAAGTCATAATACACATCTTCTGAGTTCTACAAATCTTGGTTTACCATGTCGACAGGTCCAGTATTAGAGTAAGCAGGGAAAACCCAACCTACCCTCAATGATGGTTGACATGCAAACTGACTCACCACAAGTTACATAACGTGATGGGATCCTCAAATCTGGACCTCAAATCCAAACACTGCTCAGTTTTTTTTTTTTTTTTCATCTCAGACAGGTAAATAAACAGTTAGTGCCACTGATGAGCCAGACTGTCTTTACACCTGACTTCCAGGTAAAGGGATGGCGGAGAAGCAGCAGTTCTCAGACCTTTAGGACTGTGATTTGAGGACCAGGGAACTAGCGAATAACTGTGGTTGTTTCTCAGGGGATGGTTTGAACAATCAGAATGTATAATGCAGACAGCCAATGATAATTTGCCATTTTACTTCATTTATCAGATTGTTGGCTTAAATCAACCTCTGGCTAAAATGTACCATGGAGCTAACTAGCTGGATAGCGGAAGTCTGACACCGTGAGACTATAAGCATGGGAGAGTAATGGTTTCGCTCCTGGTCTGGAGAGCTGTAGGGTCAGCTGGTTTTTGTTTTTGCCTTCATATCAACAATCAATTTGGTCCCCAAGTAACCAGGTGAGGTGAGTTCCGTGTATAGGAGACTGGTTTTATTGATCCATTACGTCCCAAGTAACAACCAAAACCAACGGACCTTGTGGCTCTCTAAGCCTAGGAGTGAATATCCTGGTTACTCAGCCGGCAAGAAATCCCATATGTGGGGATCTACCATTCTATGAGACTTCATTTCAACCCTGATTTGGTTTACCTGATCCCAAGAGTCAGCAACTTAAAACGACAGGTTGCTTTTGAAAGAGATTCATGCTTTAGGATTAGAGTGAATTCCAAAGGGACAGTAGACCAGTGGATGGGTAGCTCTACTTTATGGAGACAAGCCAAAGAACCTTTCCTTCTAGGAATGTACTGCATGCGGAAGTATGGTGGAAGAAGTCATAGGGAGGAAATAAGGATACATTTTACGAGTCATCGATGAACCCAATGTGAGGCTTTCTTCTGTATGTTTCAGTGTCGAACATCAGAAAACGTCACTAAAAGACATATGAGAAAACTGAGTGCTACCACAGTTGAACATCAGACAAATTTGCCCAGAAATTCAATAAAATTCAGTGCCAGAGCTAAATATCATACAGCATTACACAAACAAATCCAGCCAAACTCATCGCTACCACTTGACAATGTTGACGTTCCAAAATATCTGAGATAAAAATACAGGCAGGATTCAGTCTGGTTTTAATTAGAAAATGCTGTCATTCCAGCTACTTTCTGGAGGAGCACAAGATACTTAAAAAGAACATATGGTTTTACTCTGTTAGATATTTAATCATAGCTGAGTTTTTTTTTTTTTGTAAGCAAGTCTTACACTTTAGTCCGTTAATGTTATGGTCAGAAATGCGCAATGCTGTGAAAAAAATAAACCCTAAGAACATCATCCAATATGAATGTTAACACCCTTAAATTAAAATTGACACTTTGATAACAATTGTTATCAAATTTATTGTTGTTGTTGTTATATAATTGTTATATAATTTATTGTTTCATTTCACTTTGTCAGAGTAAAGTGACAGAAAAGCATCACTGTCTAAACGCAGTGCTGCATTTCGAGATTGGTGGGTGGCCACATTTAACTGGGTAAGCATGTTTGCCGATTTAGAAATTCATGCAGACGCAACGTCATCTGTTTCTCTCAACATAGTTTTGTTCACACATTATTTATTGAGCATGTGTCTGTTGGTACAGCATGTCTCGTTCTTGCGGTCGAATTGCTAAACCTAAACAGAAAAGGATAGCGATAACAGCTGGAGCAGTGGCATTTTCCTTATCTCATGCTAACACTCCTGGTTCGCCGAGGTTTTCACTCATAATGTACTTGCACAGCAAAGCTAAAAAAATGATACCATCCATTTAATTAATATAATCTCCTTTTGATACAAAACCAGACAGTTGTCAAATACCGAACAGGGAGAATGTTTTTTTTTTTTTTTGGTGGATCAGTATTACCATAACAAAGACCGATTTATAATTGCATTTCCATAGACTTTTATATTTTTACTATGAAAGCAGTATAATGCAAATTGCATAAACTGTGTATTTGAATGGTTTGTTGAGCGAGGCATAATTTTTAATCTCATATCCTGCAAAGTTTTATACAATATCATTTTTTTGTTTCAATGTATCTGCTACGCATTTCAAAATAATGCCTCTTTTATTATTATGAGCTAAATATGAGTAAAAACTGCATTAAAAGTGCAAGCTCAAGCAATCATTATACCTAATGAAAAGTAGTAAAAATGATTTATGAAAGCGAAGATGTTATTTTGAGAAAGTAATGATTGTTCGCCGTGTGTTTTGTAAGTCTGTGCGCTGAGCTGTTAAGTGCAGAAACCCAGATAGAGAAACTAAATGGAGATCTTGGCATGACTGGGGATGGGATGGGATGGGATAAGATAAGATAAGATAAGATAAGATATGATGATAGGATAAAAGATAACATAACATAACATAAAATCAGCCACAGTGCAACACCTGGGGACCAACTCTGCTTCTAAAGCCAGACCCTCGGCAGGAGTATTCCAATGACAAATCTTTTTGGGGGGTGGGGTAACACCGAAGTACCTGGCAGAAATCCACACAAACACAGGGGGAACCCACACAAACATGCAGACTCCACACAGAGAGGTCCTGACTGACCAGGACTTGATCTGGAACCTCATTATTATAAACCAACAGTGCTAACCACTCCACGGAACTCCCCGTGTATGGAGGGATCTGGACCTGTTAAGTATGCAGGAGAATGTGTCCTCAGGTTAAAGTGCCTTTTAGAGGCAAAAAAGACACAAATGAATTATCTGATGTGTGTGCTGTGCGTGTGTTTGTGTGTGTCTGAATGCATTTATGGATGAATATGCTTTGTGCGTGTGGGTGAGTGTGTGCGTGTTTGAATACATTTGTGGATGAGTGTGCTGTGTGTCTATGTTCACATACACAGTGGGGTGCAAAAATTTGGGCACCCATCATTTAAATGTCTGTTACAATTAATCTCCAAGTGATTGAAAGCAAACCTGAACACTAAATGCTACAAAGTTAAACATGACACATTTCATCACATTTTAAAGCAAGAATAATAATTTTTATATTTAACTTTTTAAAGTTTCAAAATAATAAAACAAGGAAAAAGGCTTTGTGCAAAAGTTTGGGAACCCTGTCAGCTAGTACTATGTAACTCCTCCTCGGGCAGCTATGACAGCTTGCTTCCTGTAGCCAGCTAAGAGTCTTCCAAATCTTGTCTTTGGAATTTTTCCCCATTCTTCCTGACAGAACACCTCTAGCTCAGAAATGTTCTTCGACCTTCTTGCATGCATGGCATGTTTGAGGTCTCTCCACAGATTTTCAACAATATTCAAGTCTGGGGACTGTGATGGCCATTCCAAAACCTTCATCCGTCTTTCCTGGAGGTACTTCATGGTGGATTTTGAGGTATGCTTCAGGTCATTGCCTTGCTGGAATACCCAGCGTCTCTTCAACTTCAATGTCTGGACTGAGCTTTGAACATTAGCCTCTAGAATGTCATGATATTAGGTGGAATCCATTCTTCCTTCCATCCGCAGAATATTGCCTGTGCCCCCAGCTGCTGCACAACCCCAAATAATAATGGATCCACCTCCATGCTTAACAGTTGGCAACCTGTTCATCTTTACAAATGCTTCACCCTTTTTCTCCAAACATACCTTCTTTGGTTGTGGCCAAAAAGTTCAGTTTTGGTTTTTGTCTGTTCATAGCACCTTGTTCCAATAGGCTTGAGGTTTCTCAAAGTTTTCTTTTGCATATTTCAGACGCTTAATTTTGTGTTGAGGTCGTATGAAAGGCTTCTTTCTTGCAATTCTGCCATGTAGGTCTTTGTTGTTTAAGGTACGCTGTATTGTTGTCCTGTGAACAACTAGATCTGTGTCTGCCACTCTTTTGTGCAGCTCTTCTACAGTGATGTGTGGGTTCTTCTGAGAGTCAGAGAGTCAGTCTCGCTTGGTAATCAGGTTGTATCTCTCACATATGGGCACTGCTGTATTGGGGCTGTAATTACCTCCTCCAACAAGGTTATGCTTTTGCCGGTGTTGGTTTGTCTGTTTGTCTATCTATTTGTGTACAAGATAACTCAAAAATTGACAAACGGATATCTCTGAAATTTTGTGGGTGGGTTGCTATTCCATCAGGGATGGACCCTATTGATTTTGACCGCGATCGGTCAAACACTATGCCATCTTGCTGTCTTGGCAGAGGTTTGCACTCTCAGAGTGCCTCTAGCTATTATTGAAATAGTTACTATTATTCTTATTATTATTATTATTATTTTTAATCGCAAAAATCTTATTCACATGCAACATTGTGTGGCTGAAAAATCCTCTAAACTGCCATGGAGTTTCAGCCTCCAACTGAGGCTCTCATGAGAGCCTACGACCACCAGCAACAGCAAGAAGAGTTAACTTGTTAAAAAAAAAAAAACGTGAATTTTCCTTTCATGGTGTGAAAAATAATGATAGTTGCTTGGAGCACGTAGGTGCTCTTTGGAGCTATCCGAGTCTCAACTCATTTTTGAGGTACTCAAAAGCCATCATGGCCTCTAGATGTTCACAATTTCGCTTTCACAACATCCCTGCCCTTATAATGACACTAATAGCTACTAACAGAACATGACAGGAAACATCTAGGTCAAGTGGCAGTAGCAGTGGAATGGGGATTCGGGGGGGGGGTTGTTGAAAGCAGGCCATGTGTGTGTCTCTCAGTCTCCTGTCAGCCAGCATTTCCCTCCCTGCTCCATCACTCCCAGCCTGAGCTGATATCCTATACCCAGACGGGATCAGATCAGATCCGTCCAGATCAGACTGAACCAGACCAGAGCAGACCAGACCAAACCAGATCAGCCCAAACCAGGCTAGCCTGTCTCTGCTCAGGATTAACCTCTCCATCTCTGCAGTGTCACCTCCACTGCCCATTTCTATCTTCTAAAAACACAAAATTGAAATCCACTTATTAGGACGACACTCAAGATATTGAGAATTCTGCGGTGATTCATTATTTCAAGACATGTTTTTTAGTGCACGGTTGCGACCCATGGTCTGGTCATGTGACCTGATGTGGCTCAAATGTTTGTGGAGAACCATTCTCTGTTTGTCATGCTCCAGTCACACACACACACACACACACACACACCCCTTCGGCAATACCATTGATCTCCCTACAGTCGGAGCAGTTTCTCCATCAGATTGCACTTCAGAGGACCCTGGCATAAAACTAAAGCAATGTGCTTCGGCAGCTGAATAGTGAGAAAAATTTTGTTTAGCAGGAAAGGTGGAGAGGTGGGGCGTAGTATGGTGGGGCATGGGGGACGGGGGACAGCGGGTGGGTAGGGGCGAGGAGAGTTCCCCATAATCATGAGTGCACAGCAGCTCTGATCCTGGAGGGCTCGGGTAAATGCTAGTTTTTGTTCCAACCAATTACCCTGGCGTGGTGTTCTACACAGCTGCAAATGCCTGAGCTGGTTCACAGCCATTTTGGAATCGATTAAGATTCACAAGGAATCTGTAGCTTTAGCTGACGCTAAAAATAAAATGTACTGCGATGTAAAATAATAGCAAGGGTAGAGGCTGGCAAAGGAATCCCATAATGTAGGTGAGATGATGGTCAGCAAAGAGCTATATCTCATTAAATCAAATTTTTTTAGCATCAACAACGGTTGGATAAACAACTTATACATGTTAAACAACTCATAACATGTTTAAATTACGGCAACAACCTTTTTTCAGCATAGCTGCTGCAAAGGATACAAAAGATTACCTTTTGAAGATTATTATTGCTCATTTAATTATGAAATTTGGGGGGAAGGTGTCAGCTGTAGCACAGCTAGAGATATCATATAAGCTATCATATGGCATATTTGGTATATTGCAGCTGGAAAGTAGGCCAAGATGACAGATTTATCAAATGGGGTAGAGTTATGTAATCCATCTGCCCACACCAACAGCTTATTTTAGGAAATGCCCCAGGACACAATTTTTCTCCCTCCTGTATTTGTATTTGGATTTTGGAAGAAAAAGAAGAAGAAGAAAAAAAACACTGTGTGTGAGATCTGTGTGGGTGTCATGTGTCCTGGACAGTATCAGCCCGACAGCAATCAGCTAAAACAGGATGGGTGGCAGTGCATCCATAAATGCATTATCTAACCATGTACTCCTGGCCAGGGTTCCTGAGGGTGAGGGTGGTCCGAACACTGGACAGTATGCCAATCCATTGCAGAGCATGCATACCATTCACTCATCCCATACCCGTGTCTATGATCAGCATGTCTCTGTGCTGCAGCAGTAATACCTGAGACCTGGAGGAAACCCACACAAACATGAGGAGAGCATCCCAACTGAACATTACCAGCTGTAAGCTCATAGTCAGATAAAAAGTCTCGGACAATACTGCTAGGGGCAGTTTAGTGTATACTGGGTTTTTACCCTGAAAGTTTGCAGGGGACATTTCTGCCTTTGTTTGAGTGAGCAAGACAATTAATGCACCATGAAAATGAAGCTTCAGTTAGGATCTAGACTAGGAATCAAGTGCGGAGGCAGAGAATAATCTTACAGTGGGGTTTATTGATGGTAATACAGTAGACAGTGGGGGGTGTAAATACATAACACACATGTGAGGAAGGGAAACTATGAGATAAGACAAAGCCGAATAACAGGAAGAACGCAAGACGCAAACCAATCAAAGGAGACAATACTTCTAAATAGACTCGCAAGTTGCTGGATGGGAGTAGACGCAGAAGGCACTCATACAAGGGTTGTAACAGGTTCAGCTGAGCAAATTTCTGTGAGGATGTATTCAATCACCATGAAAGTTTTGCTGAAAGTTTCAAATGGGAGTGGAGGGTGGGAATGATTTGATTGATTTTAAATGTGAACGCTCATTCCTGAACTGTGATTGATTTGAACGACCATGTAGAGACTTGATCTGCAGTAGAACGGATTATGGATGGACATGTTCAATCAATAACATGTCCGCTGGTCAACTTCATGAGTCTTTGAAAGCCGGTGATATCAAAAAAAAAAAAATCTCCCTTTGTGATGTACTGCACAGGTCCAGGAGATCTATCACCCGGCAGGTGTTCAGTTTAGTGCTAACAAAATCACCACATGCAATAGTAAGTGATCTCCTTCCGCAGCTAATCAGCAAAATTACTTCTGCTAAATTACACTAAAGAGAAATCCTTTGGCAGTGGTGCCCAATCAGGTGCCGTGGAGGGCTGAGAGTATGCAAGTTTTCATTCCAACCAATCAACAGCTGATTTCACTGATTAGCACTCCGTTAAGTGGAAATCAGCAGGTGTAATGATTGGCTGGAATGAAAACCTGCACACTCTTAGCTCATGGCACAAGATTGGGCACCACTGCCGAAGTTTCTCTTTGCATTCCAGCATTACTTGAATTAGAATTAATGTTATGTGCCGGTAAGCGGCAAGGTTAGTCTTTGGAGTATATGGAGGCAACTAGTGAGCACAATAAATTTGTGTTTCATTGTCAAAAATATAATGCTATTACACTGGTAGTCCAGTGTGTAGTCAATTTTTGTGAACTACAAATGTGTGAATGGCCTTTGATTCATTTCCAGCCAATCAAATTCTTAGTTTCAGAAAACATTTACGACTGAAAATTTACATAGGCCAATGAGAGACAAATTGGAGAAAACAAAGCCCATCCTTCATTTGCAAGCCACTGCCTACCTTTGGACACTTGTGGAACCCGCTACCGAGAAAACTTATTTCACAGCAAGCTTCTATTAGCTAGCAAGCATGTAGTGCATGAAAATCAAGAGAGCAGCGAGACTGTGACTCGTGCGTATTTAGATAGCTAGCTGGGTCAGTGGCCTGAGGGCGTAATTGATTAATAAACTCACTAGTTCATGAGATACTATTTGCTTGCTGCATCTGGTGTGTAGAGATCAGTAATGAACAGTGAATAAAGATTATTTTGCCACTCAGCATTAGGACAGCAAGTAGTGATTATTCAGCAAAATAGCTAGCCAGGTAGGTCGGTGAAGCATTAATGGGATTGATTATATTAGCTGGCTAATTCCCTGACTATCAGGTTTTGTATACTGACTAACTTTGCCCAAATGTCTAAATTGGTGCTTGGTAGCTAGATAGCTTGATAACTCGCAAGGTAATGTTACATAAGCAGAACATATATTGCTCACTAATCTCCAGGCTACCTCGCCAGGCTGCCTTGTTTTTAAGCTCTGCCTTTTGTTCTGGAAACCAGGTGGAGCATGGGAAGTGTAGTTTTTTGGAGTAATAAGGGGTTAGAATGTTGCTGAAAAATTTAAGAAAGTGAAAGTTATTTTTGACTACGGTATAGAAAAACATGTGCAGTAACTTGGAAATATGAAGCGAAATCTTGAATTCGATAGAGGCTTAAAAATGATAGGAAGCACTTCAAAAGTAATTTTCTTATGAAGTAAACAGGTAAAATGAATGAGCATTTTCACTTCCGACGTCAGCGTGATGTAGTCAACTCAGTGCTTTATTGTTTTTCTTAGTGTTTATGACATTGACCTTAGTGACAGAAAGCATGGCGTGGAAAATAAATTGCAGCCCTGACTGGGGAAACTCATGATGGATTTGTGACAGCACTGAAATGTGAAAGCTGTTTGAGTGGAAGCACCATTTGAACACCAGTTTCCTCGCATTGGCTCTCTTCTACAAGCCATGATCAATGCCCCTCCAAAAAGAAGGGGCTAATATAGGCATGGAGAGAGGGGTGCAGGCATACAGGATTGGTGAACTCATGTAACTGCTTTGACATGCAAAACCATCCAGGAACAAGCAAGATGAGAATGTGCACTAGTGATTCCTAAAAGATATATGTATGTATTCTAGCAAATTAGGCCCCTGGCAATTAAAAGGGTATGGGGTGCGCATGCATGTGAATTTAAGTGTGTGTGTGTGTGTGTGTGTATGCTTACATCTGCAATGCTAACCACCCCAATCCCCAACCCCCACCCTCACACTTCAATTCATACATGACGACAGCCCTACCAAATTAACTGCACATTATGTCAACAATTTCGCCCGGCGCAATAATGAAGACGCCCGGCGTGAAAGGAGTCATCCCGCCCGCCCGACCAATCAGATGCGATTGGCGGATACTCCGGCAGAAAGCACTGCCATTACCATTTAGATTGCGCGTTCATCCCGCTGGCGGTATATGCACAAATAAATAACTGAATGTAGACTCCCAACCAACCCCTTTACCCCCCTCATCCACAAGCCCCGCCCGTCTGCAGACACAAATTTCTCTATTTCCCCCTTTTTCACGCAGCCTGTCACAGCGTCCGGGCCCTGGTTAGCATTGAAATGTGGTTTAAATGATGATCTGACTGGGTGGTTGAGACTACAGGGACCTTGTTTCAGCAGGATACGCCTGATTGTCATTCAAACACAGATCGGAGGAAGATGGAATCCTGTTTGGCTGACACATTGGGTGTGTGTTTGTGCACGTGTGTGTGTGTGTGTGTGAGCATGTGTGTATGTACTTCTGTGTGCTTCACACGTGCCAGCTTGTGGATTCATAAACGCGCAAACCAGCGTACTTTTTATAATATACATACGGTTTATACATTTGTACACATGCATGTGCATGTCGTGGCTGTGTTTGTACGTTTGCATGTGTGGTTGTGTTTGTGTCTGCATGTTTTACATGTATGCGTATGTGCATGTGTGTACGCCTGTGAGTTAGTGTGTGTGGGTGAGTGTGGTGCATGTACATTTCAATCCTCCCCTATGCCAGACTTTGCCACACTAGTGTGTGCAGAGGGCAGAAGGTCATAGGGCAACTTTGCAGGTCTGTGAGTACACACACATCCCAGGCTGGTGTATCAGAGTTCAGCTCACAGCCGCCAATAAATCAATAAACAGCTGGCAGTGGGTTAGCACCCCTGGTTGAACAACTGCTGCTCTGTGCTTCTCCCTTAAATTGTACTCTGTCCATCTCTCTCTCTCTCTCTCTCTCTCTCTCTCTCCTCACTCTCACTCTCTTTCTGCCCCTTTCTCTCACTATACAGATATAAATACCAGCAAATTAACACAGTGACTGACAGTGTCTGCATGACCCACACATGCTGTATTGGAGTTTTTAATTCAGTGTGCAGGAGTACACAGTGGAAAAGCAGAAGATGTGTCCCTACCCACATATATATGGTCCTTGCTGTATGTTTCTGGTGATTAAATGAGCCCGTTTCCCCCTCCTCCTGATTTGCCTCACCTCAATAAAACGCAGAGCTTTATAACACATGCGGGTGCAGTTTCAGGGAGAGCCGAACTGGGGGAAAGTGACATTGAAGAGAGTCTCGGCCCTGCTGGGGAGTGTGGGATTGCAACGCATTATGTTTGACCTTTAGCTCTGTGTCTTTGCTGCCACGAGCACAGTAAGCAGAAAAATAAGATAAATCCTGACTCCTGAGATAGCTGATGGCACAACTGTTAACAACACACAACCAGTACACATGTAGACGCTCACTGATGCAAAAATACAGACACACATGCACACGTACACACACACACACACACACACATACATACCCACACATACATACCCAATACACACGCTCACTGATGCAAAAACACAGAGGCACTTGGAAACATGCACACACGCATGCACACACGCACGCGCACACGCACACGCGCACACATACACACACACACACATATATGCACACACAGATCCCTTGGAACACTTCCTATTGCCTGACACCTTCACAAGTAGAGTCCCTGGTGAGGATATACTGGAAACTTCCATTCATCACCTGCTTTCCAAATCACATGCACTTTTCCTACATTTCTCTTTTTCCCCCACACTCTATTTCCTCTTCCTTTCCCCCCTCTCTCTCTCTTCCTCTCTCTCTCAGTCTTTTTCTCTCCCCGCCTCTCTCTCGAGGCTGGTTCTCATGCCCTTCCTTGCTGTCTGTGCTGCAGAATCCTGCTCCTGCTGGGGTTTTATTCCCTGATGTGATGACAATGATGACCACAGAGAAGATGAAGATGATGATGGTGGTAATTATGATGACGAATGGGGGAAAAAATCCCAGACAGGGAACTGAGGGCCTGTTGGTCACATGATTGCCTGTGTACACTCGTCTGTTCGTATTTGCCAGTGTGAGAAATATAAACTGACAGGGCTGAATGGGGGGTAGGGTTGGGTTCAGGGCTGCTTAGAGGGCACCCTGGAATCCCCTACGCCTCCCGTACTCAGATATGGATTGTGTCTTGTGTTGACAAATCACAATGCCCAAATATTAAAAAAATAGAAAAAAGATGAAAATAACAGGCTCTGCCGATTTATATTTGGTTGTTCTTTTTCACATATCATTGCACAATGTTTGATACACTCGGATGGCTCCCCCTAGACATTAGGTGCTTATTTTACTGGTATCAGTTTATTTATAAATGTATTAATTTCAACTATCCTGCCGTGCGTTTCCCATTGACTGTGAATGGACGAACTATGTAAGTTGCAACAAGGTTTGGGGAAACGCACCCCTGATTGTTTGAAACAACTTTCTTTCCTTAAACATCAAACTATTCATTAAGAAGCTCCAACCGTATCCTTTTTATGGTCCCCATTTGCCTGTAAGGAAGTTGGTAAAATGCTTTGATATTTCAGGGTCCTTCCAGGTGAAATAATTTACCTATAAATATTTGTTTTCTGTCATCATTTCCCAAATTCAAAAATATTTTGTTTTCTCATCTAAAAATTAAATTGCCTATGTTTTCTGTAAAAGCTTTCTCTGTTCCTTTCCTTTTCTATTTTCTCATCTTTTTTAATTTATCGTAAGAGTCATCAGTGCTCCTTCTTCTTTTGATTGCATGTAAGTCTACGATTGTAACCATTTTTTTCTTTGTTTTTTAACGTTTGTCGTAGGTCTAATTGCTTGGTTTTTTGTTGTTTTTTTTTTGTTTTTGTAGTTGATGTTTTGTATTGTGTCTTGTACTGTCATGTTCTGCTCTCCATTTGTGAGTGTTTGAGTGGAACCCCCTTGAAAACAAGATGATGCATCTTAAGGGGTTTATGCTGGGATGATACATTTCTGCAGTGTTGTTAATATCACTGAGAAAACATTACAGGCCGCATACCATTCTTCATAGTATGCACTGTATGCAGTGGGAAGAGCACCGCGGCATGTCTACTGCAGGAAGTGTGCACCATGTAGGGTGTGCTATGTAGTATGCATTATGTAGTGCGTAACACAGTAACTGACACACAGAGCATGGCATGTAATGTATGCTCAGTAATATGAATAAGTGCACCGCAAGTACAAACACACATCTCATACGATGCACGCACACGTCCCACAGACTTTGCATTAAACAAATATGCATATTCATCGCGTGATAAGTGAGCAAGTACATAGACACACACGTAGCACACACACTACAAGAACGCAAAGACCTGTTCAACACTGTACAGTCAGGCATCCGCACCTCACGTGTTATGTGAGTATGCGCACACGCACATACACACACACACACACACACAAAAACCGAAGAAGCTGGATCTTCTCACCAGGGGTCTGTGCAACAGTTAGCGGGCGAGCAGACGGGGGCGTGTTTTTAAATTAACCTTGGGTAAATACTCAGCGGATGTGAAAGGGGGGTATAATCCCGAGCACAATGCAGTCAGACAGGTTTCCTTGGGGCTTTATCTCTCTCTCTCCCTCTCTGAAAAGCCCGCACCCCCATACTTCAGACTCCTCAGTCCGGGGGTTATTAAAATCGCCAGTGTGTGCGCTTTAATCGAGAGATGCCGAGGGTCGATAGACCAGGCAGCCCGAGCGTGCTGAATGCGGCCGCTTTATTTCCTGAATGGAGAGGTGAGGCTCGCCGTCGCGGATAGATTTCACCCCCGCGGAAGAATGGGCTCACTCTTTTAGACCTCGCTGTTTGTTTATCCACCGTCTAACCTCCAGCAAACACTTTCAGAATTCACTATTTTATAGCTCCCAGTCGAGAATGAAGTGCTTTAGCACTCTTCAGCTCTGTTTGCCAGGTAAATATTTCATATTTAAACCTGCTTTGACTTAAAATAGACTCACACAGAAATATACCCAGTCTCTACAACACCGCTTTGTGGTTCAGTTCCAAAGAGGTTTAAAACTATTGTATCACTTGATGAGCGAAGAAACACTAAGTGAACATTATGCTGGAATGGGTCACACACCGGGAACAGAACATTGAACTGACTGAGTTTTGTCTTAACCAGAAACACTGACAAACGAGACTCTATGCATGACTCATTTAATAGAAATATGCGTATACTGTGAATATTGTTCCATTGCTACCTTTTACCATATCACAAGCATGTAATGGCAGTTGTTATAGCCAGGTTAAGCCGTTTCATATTGGTAAGTTATTACAGTTGTTATAAGCATGATGTAGCCGTTCTCATATCCAGGGTGTGGCAGTTTTACATGGATGTTTTTGCAGTTCATGCAAGCGCTTTGTGACAGTAGTTACAGGCATTTAGTCTGAGGTCCAGCTGCAGTTCATGGATTGAGGGCAATATCTTTTTTTTCTCTTTTCTCCCCCAAAAATGAGCACCTTGAGCTAAACTGGGCCAACCCAACACATCCTGTCTAAGCTCCGGGAACATCCTGTTCGGGCCCCAGGCACTTCCTGTCCTTGAATCAAAGCATGCGCAGCAGAGTCAATGTCACAGTCACGCAGCAGGCATCCACGCACCATTCAGAGCAAATTTCTGCTTATCAGCCAAGCAGAGAGTGGAGATTAACGAAGAATGACATCTGTGGCTAGAGGGGCCTAATCATCCTTTAGCAGAGCTAAGCTAAGCCTGTACAATCAGAGAGGACAAAGAGAGAGAGAGAGAGAGAGAAAGCAAGGGAGAGAGAATGAGATGGGGAAGCAGAGAGGGATGGAGATAGAGAGTGAAAGGGCATACAGGTAGAGAGAAATGAGGCATAGTACTGATGCAGCCACACACGTACAACCATAAATCAGTAAAAATTAGGCTGGTTTGTCAGATTAAAATTAAAACAGAAAGCAGAGATTTGTAAATGATCCTTGACCTGTATCATGTTGAAAACAATGTAACAGCTCATTACATAACGTTTCAACAAATTAATTTTATTGTTTTTTTAAATGAACACATTTTGATCGTGATTCTTGCAATCCATTTCTAAAAAGTTTGGACAGTCAAGTTTTTACCACTTTGTAATGTTGCCGGCAAACAAGTCTTAAGGTGTACAACAGTATGAGATCTGTGTCGCCACATTTCTTGTTTCAAAATGTGCTGCATATTCTTGATGGAGTACAAGTTGGGAATGCAGGCAGGCCAGTCCAGCACCCACACCCTGCTCATATGCTTTTCATACTTTTCAGAATTAATGGCGCATTCACTAAAGTACAAGTAACCCATGCTTAGTCCACTGACACAACCCCATACCATGACAGAACCTATCTTTTGGACTTGTTGGTAACAGTCTGGATGGTTCTTTTCCTCTTTGGTTCGTAGCACATGGCGTCCAGTTTTTTCAAATAAAAAAGACCTAAACAAGAGCAATCAAAGAGCACATACCTCTGCCAAGGCCCAACAGTCCCCCACATGTTTGGGAGACATGGATAATATTATTCCCTGCCAACACTCGAGTAAATAAAAAATTCCTGGATTCAGAATTTGATCCAGATCACTCGCAGAATGAAATCACTTCCAAGCCTGGCAAAGACATGCTTCTATTAAAAATCTCCTAACACTGTATCCATAACTTTTTCTGTAATATTGTGAACAAACAAACAAACAAACAAACCTAAGGTAAAACATAACCTCCTTGGTGGAGGTAAATATCGATTCATCTGACCATAATACGTCTCCACGATGTGATGGTCCATCGCAGATGCCTTCTGGACACTGTTAACATAAGACTTTCTGTTTGTGCAGTAAAGTTTTCCCTTGCATGTGTTGATGCAATGACATAGTACTTGACAAAGGTTTTCCAAAGTAATCCTAAGACCATGTGGAAATATCTCTTATTGATAAATGATGGTTCTTGATGCAGTGTTGTCTGAATGATCGGAGATTTGCTTAAGGGGGCTTCAGGGTAAAGTGTAGAAATAATAATAATGTAAAAACTAAGAAATAAACATATTCAACATGATTTTAACCTCATAAAATGTAGTATTTTGATAAAAATTTACATGGTTGCCATGGAAATGGCACTTTAATGACAAAATCTGAAAATATTTTGTGGCACTGATATTTCAATAACCCATGATCAGATTTTACTCAAATTAGTCTCATATGAAAGGTTTAAGATAGTTCTATGAAATGACATACGATTTTTTTCTTTGGAACATTTATGAATATTTAATGAGCTCTGTTATGTGACCATGACAAAAATCGCTATCATCAACTTGCTTCCTTTTCAAAATTAACCCCATAGGGATGCACCTATCTAGAAAATCCTATGTCATTTCCTAGATCTCCAACAGATACAACTTCAGTCTAAATTTCAAGTCAATCAGATGAATATTAATGATTTTATGAATGCCACAAGGTTGAAAATCAGTCAAAATTGTGATTTTCGGTAATTTGCATTTAAAGTCACAAGTAACAATTGAGGCAGAGGAAAAACAGATTCTGGGTGTTTACTGGCATCTCACTGCATTCCTTTATTTTATGTGAAAATCAAAAATACTGAAATTTAAAAAAAAAATTTAAATGTTTATGCTGAAGACCCCTTAAGCTTTTGCCCTGGCCCTTTGTGCAGAGATTCCTCCAGATTTTGCAAATATTTTAATTATGTGATGCACCATAGAGAGTGAAAAAGCCAAATCCATTCCTACACTTATTTGTGGAACATAATTTTTAAACCTATCAATGATTTTCTCAGGCATTTGTGTGCCAATTGGTGATCCTTGGCCTGTCTTTGTCCTTGATGGACGAGACCTTTCCCTAATGCTGCTTTCACACAATATCATGATTACAATCACCTACTGACATCAGGTGTTTCACATGACATCATTATTATTATTATTATTATTTTTTTTTTTTTTTTTTTTACCTCATTATTAGTACCAAATTGCCCCCATACCAACTTTTCTGAAATGCCTCGCAGGCCTGAATGGCAGGGATGGATGTATATTTTCATATAAAGTGATCTTGACCTGACAAAACATTAATGAGGTTGTTGCAAGTTACGTAGCTGGTCACGTGATGCCCGAAGCAAAATGTACACAAGGTTGATCGCAGCATAGTGAATATGGGGAAATCTTGTGCTGCTGCTGCTTGCACCAATAATAATGCCATTCAGTCGTCTGGAAAATACAGCAAAATAAGTTTCCATCAATTCCCACAAAATAATGAAGCCCTTTTGAAAGAGTGGCTTGTTAAATTAAGAAGAATTGACCATGGAAAGCCTTACAAACCAACAAAACATTCAGTTCTTTGCTCAGAGCACTTCGAGAAAAGCTGCTTCGTGTACCAGAAGTTCACAAGTAAGTCAACGGTTTTGTTGCAATGAAAACTGGTTTTAAAGTGAAGATTTAAAGAAAATAGTGGAAAATTTATATTCAATACAAATATTAACCTTAAGCCTGAACGCCCCATAACGAGGGCAATGAATTTGCATAATAAATACCGCATGTTTCCTAATAGCAACCTCGTCATGCGGCATATCCTCTTAAAGCGCAGAAACTCGGCGAAAAGTTTGTGATGACCGTTTTTACCTAAACCGAACACAATTCAAGTACCAAGCAAGTAAATAAGCATCTACGTAGCAAAACATAAACAAAATAAGATCAGTGCTCTATCGCAAGCATTTCTACTGAATTTGTGCTATGCATACAAACGATACCTCAAATGAAAAAGGACAGTCCACAGATTCCAACGATATAAGCCTTGTCATTTTAAATTGACACCACACTCAAAGAACATTAGGCATACACTTTGAATGCTACAGAGATGAGCAAAAATTTTTCTTACCTTTGATATTTTGTCATAAAAGCTGTTTGTGGGTAAATCTGCACTTGCTATTGTTTTAACCAGTCTATCTCAGAGTCCTCTCGCCATTATGCTATGCACTGGAAGACCTCAGCAGTATACTCACTGAAATGGTTTGTTTTTTGTATTTTCGGTATAACTAACCGCTAAATATTCAACTGTTGTTTTCAAAGCCGGTTTATGACTGAGAATCCTTGCGCCAATATGCTCAAGTTCAAACACAGCACAGCTATGCAAGTGCTAAATCGACCAGTGAATATATAGTCTGTTTAGCTAGTGTCGTGGATAAAGTGGAGCATTTGGACCTGAGGTTCAATATCCGGTTATACATGCGACCTTTCACAACAAGGAAATACATTTTTTTTTGTATAAATAAATAATAATTAATCGATGTATTCCCATCCCATCAAAGCCATCTTCCTGGGTTACTTCGGGGATCACGTGACTTACACTACGGTTTCTGCATCCAGTGCAACGCCTCCATTATCTTGTCTTCACACTGAATACTGACTGCATTAGAATACAAGACAAAGTAATTTTAGAAATCACTAATTTCTGTTTTTATGTGCATGTCCATACCGTCTCAACCTTTTCTGACTGGGGTTTGTATATGCAGAGTTGTATATGCGGCATATGCAGAAAAGGCAAGTTATTGTCTGCAAAGTTGTGTGCTATGCCACAGGACTCCCCTGAAAGCTCCATTCAAGTCAATTCTGTACATTTTTATTTGTATTAGCTTTTCACAGTTCTTCCACAGTTCTGTTCTGCATGCGCTGCACATGTGTGGCAGTGCCTGGGGCAGATGCCCAGCTTGAGTCCCCAAAATAGCTTAAGAGGTTAAAAATACTCCCAATAGGGAGAGAACCCTCAGTAGTGATTAAAAAACTCCCCAATGGGAAGAAATCTCAAGAGGAACCTGGCTAAAGTTATGGAGCCCATCCTCTGCTGACTGGGTAAGGGAGTGTTTATGGGTTTTTGTTATACATGTCAATAAAAGTCCATTAGAAGCCTATTATGATTATGCAGATGAACTCTCTGATACAAATGAGAATTCAGGGTTGGGGGGAGGGGGCTGGGTTCTGGCAGCATGCCCAGGGAGAGTCCAGTGGCAGTTTGCTGGTTGCGTCACTTCTGATTTTATTCAGCTGAATTCTGTTTATGCAGCGCTCTTCACTGAGGGTTTGTCACAAACGTAGCAAAGGGGCAGCACCCAGTATAAATTATCAAACAAGCAAAACAGGTTAACAAACAGCCTTCCGTGAAACAGCCTCATGTTCTGTTGTTACTCACTCAAGGGACACACCTGATGAACACTGCCTGAGTTAGAGGTATGGTTGGGGTGCATTTTTCTCTGAGGCCATAGTTCCCAAACATCAAAATGGACTAGTGCTGGTCCATAGCACTTCCCTAGTTCTGCTAATCATCATTAAATACAAGATATCAGTGACCTTACATGCTATAAGCTGCGCCCTGAGACTTTGAAAGTCAGAATTTCCCATTTCTGGTTGTAATAGTTTAGGAATCACTGCTCTGAGATATACTGTTTCACAAGGGATTTATTTTTCATTCTCGACTGCAGCAATTACACCAGGAAGAAATAATGTTCTATTATTGTACTGCTGAACCATTTTCCTCCTGTGGGATCGACTGGTGATGCACCAGTATGCCAATTTAGGGATTTTACGATGGCTTATATACATTGAGATCAAGATTTCACACGGTAATACACCATGTTCCTCCATGAGTATAGGTGCTGAAACTTTCAATCTAGCCAGAGATTATATTATATCTTTTATATGCCAACGTCGTGTTAAATCCGACACTGGTGTAACCCATTATCCTCACTGAACCTCAAGTGCGCTGACCTTAAAATTAGCCAGCATGAACTGCCATTTGGTTCCCATAATGAGATCATAAATAACTCCGAAAGATCTAAGAAAGTAGGTAAAAATGAGCTGGACAATCTGCATTTAACGAGGAGCCGAGAGGGAAGCATCACCTGACCTTCACTGGGACACGGGTCATTACTGTCATTAAGGACTGTGGCTAGCAGGAGTTGATAACATAACCAGGGCGAGAACGAAGTGGAGCTAACTCTGTTTCCTGTTGCTACCATCTGCCGCTCCCGTGCTGTGTCCAGAGGACTTTGGTGTAGAGAGCGGTCACAGAGAATATTCCAGATTTTTCATTTCCGCGGGTAATTATGGAGACCTTATCTCAGTGTTAAAGATGTGTCATAGCTGAAGAGGCTTTCTCGAATTTCTCAGTGATTTTTTTACGGCCTGGGTGACCCCGGGGGTAACAGACAGGAAGTGACTCTGAATTTTCACGGTTCACTCCACATGGAGTAGACAAATCAACGAGGTGGGACAAAGTCATATATTTATTTATTCATTGTTTTTTTATCTATTTATTTATTTTTTTATCAAGAAAATCAGCAATACTGGAGCACAAGGGTTTATGTGGCTAGAGAGACACAGATGACATTTCCATCCCTTCAAGAGTTATGATTAGCTTACTCAGCACAGGAGGCAGGGCTTTTTCTTTGACATAACATCTCAAAGAACTCTTGAGAACATTTCGATGGCACTGTAAGAGATTCAATTCTAAATTAATGTTAAAGGTTCCAAATTATTCTGTTTTTTCAAGTTATTATATTCTCTTTAAGTCCACAAACTTCTAAACTAAACACATCGCAGAAATCCATCATTTTTTGGCGCTTGCAGCCTGTCTCTCTCTCATCTGTAAAGGACAGGCTGAGTGGGTGTCCTGTCTTCGACAATGAGCTTTGCTGTGATTGGCCAGTGAGGAAAACATGAATAAGGGACTGTTGGTGCTGCTAGGAAAGACAATACACCAGACCCATCAGTTGCAGTTTTGAAGAGAATGGGAAGGAAATTCATTATTGGCACTGAAACATTGTACAATAGAAGACCAAAACATAAGCAAACTCTGTATTCTGTGCTAATGCTTCTGAATGTTGTTTGGCCGATGTTACACCATGCAACTGCGCTGCATTTATGAGTTGCGAATTTCATAATGTTTGCACATCTAAAAACATTATCCTACCATATCAATTAAAGCACCATGGTGCCTACGTCATGGTGGTGTCAGAAGTTTTTTTTTATTTATTTATTGAAGATTTATTTAAGCAGGGGGCCTGACTGAGACTAAAGTCTCCTTTTCAACTGGGCGCTGCATTACAAACAATTAAAATATCATGTTAAAAGGAAATTAAAATAGTACAGCAACAAATAGAATTGCTGTCATAAAATTTCAATTTCAATTTCTTAAAACAACAGCTGTTTTTCTTGATAAAATGATTTGATCAATGTTCTAAAATGTAAAAATGGCAGTAAAAATGCCCATTAATTTTACCCAAATACTCTTGAAAAGATTCATTTTTGAAGTAGTTCACGGTATTTTTAAGGCTCTGTTGATTTCAAGATTTTGCATCATATTTCTAAATTACCACAAATGCCATTTTCCTAGACCCCATTCAACTACAATTTACATTATTTTAATTTTTTGTGGACATACTAAGCCCCTCATTAGTCTAAAAACTACACGTCCCATGGCCCACCTGGTTTCCAAAGCAAAAAGTGAGATTTTGTTGCGTTGAAGACGTCCTGGGAACTGGGAAATTAAAAAGCCGGGCAGACCAGTGAGGCAGCTAGCTAATTATGTAGCAACTGGATGTTCTACTTTGTTAACCTAACCTAGCTAGTTATGAAGTTATATAGTCAGCAAGCAAATAAAACATTTGGCCGAAGTTATTCAGTGCAAAAATTTGGTAGCCAATGATTCAGCTGGCCAGCTTACATTATTAATATTGTTGATGTATCGTTGACTGCACTAGCAAGCTACCTAGCTAATTAATCACTACTCTGTGACCTTACTTTAGTTATGTAGAAAAATAATCATGGTTCTCTATTGATTCCTATCCACCAAATCCAGCTAGGTAATTGTAGCCCATGAACTGGGGAGTCATTTAATCACTTTTTCCTACATACCACTGAAATAGATTGGCAGATAAATATTCCTCACTGTCTTGCTGATCTCTGTTAGCTAATCGCAGCCTGCTGTGAAATACTTCTGCTCAATGGCAGGTTCATCAGTTTGCAAAGGTAGTTGATGAAGCATCAACTTTGTTTTCTCCAATTTATGTCTCTGATCGGCCTCTCTCAAGTTACTCTCATGAACATTTTCTGAAACTGAGGTACTGATTGGCCAGGAACGAATCACGGGATATTTGTGCGCTTGGGTTTTAAAAACAGAGAATGGTTCAGAACTGTGGAGTGGTGTGACATCAAACGACAGGTGTGCTCTGATTGGCTGTTGGTTGAACCTTGTTGCATTAAGTTAAAACAGTTTCAACTTGATGCAACTGAGTTTCTCCTAACTTTTCAGTTAATTACAAGGACTGATACACATGTATTGTCTCTGCTGTAAGGCTGAGAGGTGAGAATGTCAAACTAAGCTATGGGAGGAAACAGAGAGGGACAAAGATGGTGGATATGTTTGCAATTTAGGAAGCAGCAGGAATTTTTCAAAGTTGAAATTTAAATTCTAAAGGCTAAACAGGGGGGTGGGGTCTCCAATGTCCCCTGGCTCTGGAATGTTAGATAGTGGGACCACTGTACAGGTGTATTGAACCAGAGAAAAGTATATTTCCCATAATATGAGTCCTTTCATCTATTTTTCAGTTGCAATCCCATCCCTGGGCTGTCATTGCTCCGTGCAAGGTATTGTGGGAAGAAACCTGAAGGCTTTGGTTTGATTTTTAAATATCAATATCATCAATGTCAATCAACAACATTAATTTCTGGAAATGTAAAAAATTGCTTACAAAACTTAGGCTCCCATTAAGTTGTACACATTGATAAATGCTTTCCACTTGCTTATAATTAGCATCTAAATTGTCCAGAACTCACAGAAGCAAAAGGAGAAAGAAAACATTACAGGAAAACAATCGCTCAATTGTGCAGAGTTGTTCCATTAATAAATCATGAAGCTAGCTGCCCGATTATGTCACGGACTGTAGAATCTGCCAGAAACGTTCTCTCCCTGACATTGCCGGCTCAGTTCCTCCACCTCAACAAATCATTGTCTAACATATTTAGCCTTTATTTATTCTTATTAGAAATGATAATGCCTGTTTGCCATTGCCCTGACATATGTATAAATGATGAATGCACGCCTGAACAGGCTTGTGCATTTACTGCAGTCATTTTACTTAAATAAAGCAACGAGGAGCACATGCTGATGTCTTGCTCCCTCAGGCAAAACAAAAAAAAAGGAAAAACGAATAAAGGAATGAATACATTAATTAATATAATGTGGAAATCTGCATCTTTCATATAATTCAAGGATCTCATACTGTCTGTATCAGGTTTAAAGGCTAGGGTGTAGGGTAAAGATTAATAGTCTTTATACAGGAAATGCTGGTTTCAGTTTATTTACAATCAACTTCTCATTGTGTCATGAAGTTTTCTCGTAGTGGTGATATTGTGAGTGAGTTACTGCCTCTGTTTTCAAATTTATCACATCTTTATTATTAGATCAGAAGAAACAACCCTCATATCCAGAGCACATTATAAATAACCGCTCATGGCAATCGCTTAAGAGTTGTGTCTGGATAGAGAGACTCATTTTGCAAATGATTTTTCATAAAAAGATTGCAAAGACATATAGTAGGCCTATAAATACAGTACCTACTAAAGCCCTCCGTAGAACCCACTGGATTAACGAGGCATGCTGACATCATAGCATGACATCATACTTGTGGGATTTGTAGTTCTAATCAAATGAAAACCAACATTTTTGGAACCTTTCCTCCCAACAGGGCTATCAACATAACCTTAGGAAAGGAGCCAAACTTCTTAGAGATGTAATCTCATACTGGAGCCCCTCCACTGAGTCTTTAAATGAAAATGCAAGAGCATTTCGGTGAAATGCCACAGGCTTCTGGCTCATGAGTGTGTTGTTAGCACCACACTCTGCGGAGTTAATGACAGTCTTCCCTCCCTCTCTCTCCTGCCAAAATGCAGCCAGGCTTAGCCAATGGAGGGCAAAAGCTTTTCGTTTTGCTTTCTTTCCGAAATCTGAAACAGCTTTAATTTTTGGCGTTGAAGTCGAGATGCTGGACTTGTTTTGGCCAAAGTTTGGAAAGCACTTTGCCCTTTTGCGGCCCAACTAGCAGGTTCGACAAGGAGTTACATTAATTGTTGGCTGAAAACATGTTTTAACAACAGTAGAATCAAACCACTCCATCAAGCTTTCACCAGCACATCCTTAAGACTTTCAACTGATTAAAGTCAGGACCCTATGGGGGCAAATTCATGTAAGCCAATGATTACTCATGCTTCCTGAACCACTGTTTAACAATTCCAGCCAAATGTACATTGGCATTGTCACCCTGAAATATGCCTATGCCATCAGGGATTGAAAATTCTGTTGATGGGAAAACCAGGTCATTCAGTATATTCAGGTAGTCTGCTGACTTCATTTAATTTCTGCATGAAGTTGCTGAGCCCAATTGAAGCAACCGCAGATCATAACACTACCCACTGAGGCTTGTGCAGTAGGCACTATGCATGACGGGTGTGTCGCTTCATGGGAGTTCAGGTTTATCGCCCTGGAATAGTGTAAATCTCAACCCATCAGACCACATTTATCTGTTATGAGCAGCAAAGAAGGAACCAAGCGCAGATCCACAGAGAAGCCAGTGGGACACTTTTAATGAAACGTTCACTTTAGCCGCACTTCGTACTTAAACTGAAAATACAAACTGAAAAGGCGCTCGGCTGAAAAATAATCAAGAGGCAGTCGAAGTCAGGTGAGGGACTTACAGGAACATAGAAGATTGGGCAAGCCTGGGTGAGTACACAGGCTCAAGGCCTACACTGGAAAGGCAAATCAAGGGTAACAGTGTGTGCTGGACTGTGCGTGCTCTCGAACTCCAAGGCTTGGAGGAGATGAAAGATGCACCACTCCAGAGAGAACAATCCCCAATAAATACTGGTTTACTTCAATATGATACCAAAGACAGAATGCAATAGATTTAACCAAAGATTGCTGATAATTCTAGGTTGTCCATTGGTAATGTAACCATAGTTACGCATGGCAGGAGGTCATTTATTTAAAAGCAGACAATTCAAGGACTGAAAGGAGATACAGGTAGGAAGGACAGATGACACACTAAATAAAAGCAGTGAAAGCATAATAGTTTTTATCAAGCCTTTTAGATGTTTGATTCAACTTTTGCTTTGATAATGGGGTCAGATTTGCAATTATTTTCACTTGTGTGAGCATTCCTATTTCCGTAACCACAATCTTTTCATTTCACACATAGCTGTAAATGTCATTTGGTAAAAGTAATGGAAGCAATTTCAGACCTTTGTTGTTTATAAGCTGTTATTTCTCCACGTTCCTTGACTTTTTAAAAGGCCTAAATACTTTCGTTTCAGGCATTATTGGTTGTCGTGGATCCGCACAAAAAGTAATTGAGAAGTTGTTCTTATTACAGAAGGCTTGGGTATCAATAATATCTTACAGGGATATGAATACATAATGTCATCTTACAGGCAAATAAGTATATAATATTATCTTACAGGGATGCGAGTATATAATATTATCTTGCAGGGATATGAGTGCATATCATCTCACAGGGATATGAGTACATACACTGCAGTGAAAAAATACCTGCCCCTTTCCTGATTTCATCTATGTTTTGCTTATTTCTCACACTTAAATTTTTCACATCATCAAACAAATTTTAGTATTAGACCTACATACCCTGAATAAGTTCAAAATTCAGTTTTTAAATGATGATAGCATTTAATAAATAATAAAAGCTATCCAAGCCTTTAACTGACTTGATTGAGTTAAATTTCACTAGACACACCTAGACATGATTACTGTCAGCCCTGTTGAATCTAAACATTACTCAAATGGCACATATCTGGCAATGTCAAGAAGGCAATAAGCAGCACATGATGCTGCAATCTAATGAAATTCAAGAACAGAAGAAAAACAAAGTCATTGACATCTATCGATCTGGGAAGGGTTACAAAGGTATTTGTGAGGCTCTGGGACGCATCAAAATTGATGTAAACATGAATTCTGCTCTGTCCCAAAAAAAAATTGAAAGAGAATGTCTGGCCATAAAATTATGACCTAAAGCTTGAGCAAAGTTGACATATGCAGCATAACAATGATCTAAAGCACACAAAAAAAGTCCACTTTTAAATGGCTCAAATAAAACAAAATTAAGGTTTGGGAGTGGCCTAGTCAGAGTCCTCATTTTACCATTTAAAAGCTGCATTTTATGTTTACTCACATTGTCTTTCTCTCAAAAGGTTGGATGTTCTAAAATAATTAAGTATAGCAAATAAGCAAAGGCAGAATAAATCATGAAGAAGCTAAACAATTTTTCACAGCACTGTAATATTGTTTTACAAGGATACTAGTTTTTGTATCTTAGTATTATCCTCCTGGGGTATGAGTACTTAATATGATCTTACAGGGTAATGAGTATTTGAAGGATCTCTAATGAATGAGCCTAAGATATAAAATTTATGAAACAAGAGCCGAGTTTCATCAATTTGATGTCTCGGGATTTTGTGTTTGGGATCTTATGTATCCCAATAATGTCAGTGTTTTATTATTCAGAAAATTTAAAAAAGTGGCAGCTTCTAGTTTGTGGGCTATTCAAGTCAATGGGATGAATAATTAGCTAGCAAGCATACTAAGGCTTTTTGCCATTAATTTCATAAATTCAAGTTTCTACGATAACAGTATCTCATATAAGTATCTCATATAACTTGTTACTTCAATGGCAAAAAGTGTTAACATGCGAGCTAGCGAATTAGTAATCCCATTACCTCGAATAAACCGCAAACTAGAAACCAATGCTAACAATTGTTAACGGCTACCAACAGGAGGATTGGTAACATTATCATGTTTGCCAGTGAATGGAATATGACCAATCGCAACGCAAGAAAATTGCATTACACATGTGTAATGCCAAACCTGTATCTCATGGGATGTATCACACTAATTTTTCATCATTTATGGGATAAATATTGTTTTCTTACAGGGGTATGAGTACCTGATATTATCTTATAGGAATAGTTGCACATTGTATTATCTTACAGAGGTATGAGTGTGTAAGATTATCAAGCAGAGATACTAATACATAACATTATCTTAAAGAGTCATGAGGACAAAGTATTATTAACACGTTGACTGCCAACTACGAGATAACTCGTAATGGCGGGTCCGGGCCAGCGCTAGACTTGAAAATTCGGAGGAAATTATCCATCCCTTTATTGACTGCAATTAGTCCTGGCTAATTCTTGATGGTTTTCCTTTATAAACACGTTTTCCAATTCAAGAATAATCAAGTGGCAATTGAAGACACCTTCTTTCCCCATGCGATCTAACAGCAAATAATGGGCTACATTCAGTAGAAAATAATTTAATTATAATTAGGTCTATGCACACAGGCACTCAGCAGCAGTATTTTTTTTTTTCCAGCGAGGCGCATTTCAAAAATGAAGGTAAAGTACCTACACCTGTTTTTGCAGCACGTCAGGTAAAAATAGACGGCTGTCAGACTGGAAAATGTAAACGGAGGAACCCACCGTACTTGCCACAGAATTACCTTCATTCGCAAAATGAGTTCTGCAATGCCGCTCTCGCTGGAAAAAAAAAAAAATACCGTTGCTGAGTGCCTGTGCATAGACCTAATTATAATTAAATTATTTTCTCTACTGAATGTAGCCCATTATTTGCTGTTAGATCGCATGGGGAGAGAAGTCGTGTCTTCAATTGCCACTTGATTATTCTTGAATTGGAAAAACGTGTTTATAAAGGAAAACCATCAAGAATTAGCCAGGACTAATTGTAGTCAATAAAGGGATGGATAATTTCCTCCGAATTTTCAAGTCTAGCGCTGGCCCGGACCCGCCATTACGAGTTATCTCGTAGTTGGCAGTCAACGTGTTAATCAGAGATATGATAAAGAACATGCTTAGGTTTTGGTTTCTCATTAAAATCAATCACTGTTCAAAAAAAAAAAAAGAACACACAAAAACACACACATAGGACTGATTCCCCTTTTTGTTTCAGGCAAGTAAGATATTGTTAAATACTTCTATCCCTGTTAGATAACTTAATGTTCTCATGTCCCAGTAAGATAATATTATGGTCTCATAATCTTCTTAAATAATAATATGGTCTCATATCCTTGTAAGATGTACTTGCTGCCCCCGGCGACTACATAATATTATCTTACTGGGATATGCATGCAAAATATTACACCACTGAGATATGAGTACATAATATTATCTTACATGAATATGAGTACATTTTATTACTCTACCGGGAATCCACACTACCCTGTCCACATATTACAAGAGAATGGCTGTAAAGTAAGAGTCTTGGTGCTTAACCAGCCTGTCTGCCGTTCAGACCTGTCACCCACCGAAAATATTCGGCACATTAGGGAATGACAAATATGACAAAGGAGGCCACAAAGTGTTGAGCAGCTGAAAACCAATATCAAGCCAGAAGAGTAAAACATTTTTTCCTCAAAACTACAGCAGTTGGTCTCCTCAGTTCCCAAACACTTACAGAGTGTTGTTTGACCCTTTAACTGTCTGCTCCCTTTTGTTCAAGCACAGTTTGAGTCGCTGTATTAAATTGAAGGATGTGTTGAACTTAGCCTGATGAAGCCTCCTTCAATAATCAACTGCAGTCTGTAATGCTGAAAAAAAATCTGGTCTGTTAAGTTCAACACATCTTTCAATTAGAAATAGTGACTCAAAATGTGCTTTGCCAAAAGGTTGAGCAGGCAGTTAAAGGGTTAAACCCATTTGTGCAGATGTGTCTGCCCGCGGACATGGAGCTGCAAATTTATGCACGCAGTCACAATATTCTATAACTAGATGGCACCCCCGGATCAGTTATTGAATATTCACAAGCAAGCTGAGCTCGAATACGGTTTAGAATATGGATGAGTTCACTCCCATCCCTGTTTTTCAGGAGTTGCATGAATAAAGCTCCTCAGCCAAGTCTGATATGCCAACTAATCAATTTACTAGCCCATAGTATCTATCCAGCAGCTCAAAAAAAGATCTCTTGCCACAGAAAAAAATCGTTGTCCACTGTAGAAACAACTTCTGCTATAGTGATCCAATAGTATCCCAATTAGTAGTTCAGAAAAATCGGTTTTCTGAAGCAAAAATTTGACATGGTGTTGATACTGTGTCATTCTACTATCAATTATAGTCATCAAATATCAAAAACATGTAGTTCCCTTCCGTGGATTTACGCACAGATTCCTCCATGGACGAATTCAGCGCTCCCTCATTTCCTCCTGTGTGCTCATGTTGATAGCCAATCACTCAATTATTTATTAAGGCTCATCAGCGTAACACACACTTACAGTTCACGCCCATGTAAATCTTCCCTGGTGATGATCTATTGATTGACTCATTCCTTATCCAATACCAGAGGGTTTAAACTTTCCACAGTAACTGAAAGACATTGATTGGACAAAAAGAAGACAATACAAACATATGCGTAAGAGCAAGGTAGGTTGTATTGTCTTTATGTTACGCACGATTGTGCAGCTGAAAATGAGGCGATTTCAAAGAAAAAAAGACCGTCCTGAAGTGTTCAGTTATATTTACAGGATTTAAATGAGGTACGGACATGGTCAATGGGAATTATTCTGAATGAAACAGGACTGGAGGGTTCCTTCTACCCGATACAGTTGTGTCTCTGGAGAAGAGATTCAATGAAGAAAGTTTTTGTTCACCTTGGGTAAGAGCAATTATATATATATTTTTTAAACTATGGGCAGCTGGGTAGCTGTTTTTTATTCTCGGTTTACCATAGCCATGATGATCACAGAGCATGTTTGTCTCTTTGGTTAGTAAGAGTAACCGTTAGTTTTTGCTTTGCTCATCATAGCTACTGTATGTTGGGGCATTTTTGTTTTTTTTTTCTTGGTAGTGGAATGTCCTGATAAGGTGTGGAAAATGTCTATATAAGGTTGTGAGCTCGGAAGTGGGAACTGCTAGCTTTTCATTGCAGGGTCAATGTTCTGACTGTTTAATAAGCAGTTCATTTAATGAGTATATGTGCTGGCTTGTGGGAGTCTGAAGAAAAATGGACAAAATTCTAAACTTTATCATGGAGAAAAGGCATGTTTTGTGTTTGGAGAGGTTACTGGTGACCATTGGTATCCAAGGGCACCCATATTGATAAACTCATGCTAAATTCAACCAGAAAATCATTAATTCATATTGAATTCCATGCGGCAAAAGTTGATCTGTGTTAAAAATATGATTATTTTATAATTTGACATTGCATCATTTTCAGGGATCTTAGAGTTTGGGGAGCCACCTGGGGAGGTGTCTTATTTGGCCCCTAGTGAGTAGGTAATTCAGAATTCAGTGTTCAGAGGAATTTCACTTGTGGTCAAGGAGTTTATGATCCAAGAAATGTATTGTTTTAACCCCCAGCCATTTTTCAATTCTCAGCATTATTTTTTTACAACGTCAATGCTGAGTTTTCATGAAGATTTTTTACGTTTGCAGCCCTTTTTCTCTACCAAAATCATGAAAATAAACTGAAATATGAAGTAATTCAAGATGCTTCAAGTGTCTTGAATCAGTGGTGCCATTCCCTTCTTCTCTGTGAAGCTGCAATCTTGAATTATAAAGCTTTAAATGAGGTAACACTTAAATAGCCAGATTTGGCTTCTGCGCAAAGGTGTTAAAGAAAAGGTGATGCAACACAATAGTAAACATGCCCCCATCCCAACTTTTTTTAAACGTTTTGTTAGCATCAAATTCAAACTGAGCACATAATATGTAAATAAATATTATTTTCTAAATTTGAAAAAAAAGAAAAAGATTTCTCAGTTTCAACATCTGATATGTTGTCTTTGCACTATTTTCAATTAAATATAGACTTAAAATTATATGCAAATTATTGTATTCTGTTTTAATTTACATTTTACATAGCATTCCAATGTTTTTTGGCTCCATACTCCAGCACACGTTATTGAGCAAACAATGGATTTGAGGTTTAACTATTGATTATCTGCCTTAATTTTACACAAAAAAGATCTTACAGTCGATTGGACTGAGCTAAGTTCAATCCCCTCAGGAGCAATGTGGGATGAAGGATCTTGGACAGTGACACAGTTTTAAGATTTTTGACTCAGTGCTTAAGCACATTTAATTCTGAAAATGATGGGTGTGAGGTCACACTATTGAAAATCAGCTTTAAATTATTTATATTTACATCCATATTGTTTGTACCATGCAGGAATTACGGTCGTATTTATAAAATGTCTGCGCCCAAATATTGCAGACAGTGCTGCGGTGTTCGTTCGCCTCGCCATAGAGGCTGCCTTTTGAAGCCTGTGTGGCATAGTGCACAGACTCCGGCAACAAGAGAGCTTTAAGAATGAGTCGAGGGCAGCCGTTTTCAATGGCGCTAAACTAGCACGTTAAGCCTGTCGTCCCGTAATGAGATTAATAAAGGGGGACTCACTCATCCTTCATGCACTTTAACAAGGATTAAGGGGAATGAGCTGGAGATCAGCAAGTGAGGCCCCAAACGCTGCTGCGCTACGGGTAGCATAACCCATGCGGGCTTTCACGGGCTCTCGCATTCCTCGCGTGTGCACCGTTTAGCTCGTTATGTTTATGTAAGCTTCACAGGCTGCGGAATATTTAATTAAAGCCTGCCAATTATTTTCCCAAGGTGCCAGGAATTAAGGGGGCTTGGAAAAAGCATTGCTAAATGCAACTTTTTGGTTGTAGATTCAAGGAATGGTCTATGCCCACTGTTATGTGCATGTGTGAGTGTGCGGGTGTTTCAACTAGTTGTGTGTGTGTGTATGTGCAAGTGCTTGTCGGTGTGTCTGCATGTGTTGGCATTTGCTTCTTTATGCATCAGTGTCTCTGAGTAAGTCGGTTGGTGTGTATTTGTCCATGCTTCGCTGTGTTTTTGTGAGCGCATTTGTTTGTGCGTGTGTTTGAGCAAGCATGTGTGTGTATTAATATGCATAAAGTGCATAAGTATTTGTTTGTTTACGCATGTGTGTTTTTGTGCGTATATGTGAAAGCTTTCATGTTTGTGTGTGCATGCATCTGTGTTGTCCTGTATGTATGTATGTATATATATATGCACAAATGTCTTGTGTTTGTTTATGTGTGAATGATTGTCTGTGCCTGTGTTTGTGTGTGCATGAGTGTGTGTGCATGTATGTGCATGCCAGTGTGCATTTGTGTGTACGTGTTTGCCAGTGTGCCTATGTATGTATGAGTCTGCACATGTGTTTGTTTGTGTGTGCATGCATGAGTGTGTGTGTGTGTGCGCGCGCGTGTGTGTATGTGCGTGTGAGTGTGCGTGCATGTGCTTATGTGGGTATGTGTGTGAGTTTGTGTTTGTGCGTGCGTGTCTGCATGTGCGTGTGTGTGCGTGTGCTTGTGTGCGTGTGTGTGCGTGTGTGCGCATGTGCTTGTGTGTGTGAAATGACCCAGAGATGCACGCTACAGTTCTGACCGCTCTAGCCCCCACCCCAGTTTATGCAGTCCGAAGCAGGCACGCATCAACACCAGGACGGATGCATTCCTCACCTACTACACAATCTCTCAGCCGTCTGCATCTGAGCTATAATCGAAATTTTACCAGTGACATCTCCTCCATCTGTGCTTAGTTTGGCTTTTGCAGATTGATGCACTGATTTCGGGGATGGCTCTTGCAATAAAAATGGTAATGAATTCTGACACCTTTTTCTCTTTTTTTTTAGCAAGCAAGTAGCGACAGCTCTCTGACTGGCAGACGCCTGCTTTTACACATGGAGGAGACCAGATGCTAACTGACAGATGCTCCTGAGCAAATTAGATGTGACTGCAAGAACAGGGGATGGAAGAAAGAGTATCAAGAAGTTAGTTGTTTTCACAGCTCGCTGCCAGAGAGAAGGCGAGACCATAACAACTTCCAATGCCTGCATCAAATCAGGACTACGGTTCTACTGCATATTCACCTGGACTTAGGGACTGTATGACTAATTCTCATGCTCAGATCAGGCACTCAGCTTTAGAACTGCAAATTATTTTGCCTAGGAGTTAATATAACATTACTAAACCTTCATTTAGCCAGCTCTTTTGTCCTGAATGACAAGCAGTTGATTTGTCTAAGGTGTGGCTAATAGCCACAAGAGCAATGCAGGGTTGAGAGCCATGCTCAAAACGTGAATTTATGGTTACACTGGGGTTTCAACCACCAACACTCTGAGCTCACTCTACACAGTGCATACAGTTTGTTGTCTAAATATCAACAAACTGCACAGTGGGGGTTGAAACCAGATAAACCAAAATAAAAACCCTCTCAGACAAGGAAAGGACATGCGAAGTCCACACAGAACAACCCCAGTCAGGATTCATACCCCTTCACGCCTATCGCACATCTCCGCTAGTTTAAACAGCTAAGATAATTCTCTCCTTCACCTCCTCAGTGAGGTACTTTGGCCTAAAATGGCCGCCCGAGGCCACTGAGGAGGGTATAACACATCAGGGGTGGTTGTGATGTGTTTCTGTCGTCAGAATGAAGATTTTTCAATATGAGCAAAGGTCAGTGGGAATGATAGTCATTATCACTGTCTAGACTTGGACAAGAGATGCCTGACAGGAAAAGTTGGTGGATCAGGGGGCCCATGCAGTCACTGTAAGTATCTGCTGGGTCCTTGAGCGTGGTCCTTAATCCCACATGAGGAAATAGGCCCGAGCAAAGTCTTATTGAATGTAAGTTGCTTTGCAGTAAAGGCACCAGCAAAATAACAAAGCAAATGCAAATCACGAAAAGCAGTCTGTGTTGATAATGGTTGAAAACTCAGAACTCTAATGTACTCACACAGCTAACGTTCGGCACACACTCTACGCCTGACTGATTTTTGCAGCTTAATGTTGGCACACGTTCTTATCCAATGCAAACTACGCAGCTTAACTTCAGCATACATGAGAATCTGAAGCAATTTACACAGCTTAAATTCAGTTCATGCTCTTATCCAGCACAAGTTACACAGCTTGAATTCGGCATACACTCAAATCCATTATTTTAATGGCAGCGTCTTGCCTGAACATTAAATCTCTAACCCTGGACTAGCAAACTCAGTTCCCTTCTCTCAGTTCTGCTAGAAGCTATGGCCATTGAAAATAGCAGAAAAAAGAGAAAATCGTCACGTTATTCAAGCTTTCTAACATTTATGAAATCCCATAAGTGCCATTGGCTGTTATGGTTCTGCCTCATGTGTGCTGTTTTGCCATTGTGCTTATTACTTTTATTTTTGTGCTTGTGCCTTTTCTCCCATGCCTTACTCTTGGTTTATTTTTCAGCTTTCATTCAGCCGTCTGAGGATTGGTTCACTCTTGCCCAAACTCCTGTGATGTCGTTTGACAGCCTTGAGCATGCCTGCGTCTCGTCCAATCACATTTCCTCATCGGAATCGGCTTGTGGTATTTCATTCATTACTTCCACCTGTGCTTAATTCGGGGTCTCGCTAAACTCTGAGTGAATGTGTTCTCTGATAGGTTCGTTACTAACACGTACTAACCAGCACTTATTTGAGGGTGATTGTATACATTTATCACGTAGTATTAACCTTAATTAACTCATTAGCGTGTGCAAGTGTTTCTAGCTTTTGTAAATTGTTCCTTAGCTTTCCCTGTTTACATTTAAGCTATGCTTTCCTTCGCTTCTCTCGTGGTGTTTTTGTACTCGTCACGCTAAGATTACCTTGATCTAAACCGTCTAGTTTGATTGATTGTCTCAGCGTTTTGTCTCGAGTCATTATTGTTAACCCGGTTCTCGTGAATTTGTTTATTTATCCCATGTGTTTCTGTTTCCTTCTGAGATTGTTTTCTGAGTCCCTGACTCCTTCCGTGTGTATATTTGTGGGCAGGAGTGAAGAGATCTTCAGACGGAACTTTGTCTGCATTGCGCTACATCGTGAAATCTCAGCTCCTGTGCCTTCCTGAGTATTTCCTTTGAGCCATTCCCGAGTCCTGTGTTTGCTGCGTCCACGTCTTGTTCTTCCCTAGTGTAAGTCTCCCAGTTGCTGGGTTTCCATCCAAATATATCGCAAATTTTAACCGAATTTTCGGAAATTCGGCAAAACAAAATGCGAATTTATGCATGTTTCCATCCACTACTGTTATGCGAATATTTGGAGTTGGTTCATCAAGATAAGCAATAGGTGGCACTAATTCTCCAGCCGTGTGACAGCATTCCACTGCAGAAGAAGAGGGCGCAATGTGACTACGTAGTTACGGGCGCGTCTTTCAAACCTCAAAGCAAACAACAGCAACAGAAGAAAGCTATGGACCAAATGGAAGAAATATCACAATTATGCCTTCTTACAAGAGTAGTGATTACAGCGCTGTGCATGTTCATAATCGTGTTGAAAGCAAAGATATATTTAGAACACTAGATTGCTGCTGATGTCATATTTACATAATCCAAAGTGAAGCACCTGACCACCATATTGATACACCCAACGTCTTCATTTACATGAATGGTTTCCCATCAGGCCAATTTCAAATAAGTCAATATAAGCGTTAAAATGCCGAGATGTGCGGCTGCCTTTTGCAGCAATATTCATTTGAAGGGCTGTAATAAAACGTTTCATGCGTAAGTTAACATAGAAACGCAAATTTGTCACTTTAATAGAAAAATATTGCGTTCGCGTGCTCGCTAGCTAATTAGCCATCCCCTTGATGTAAAAAAACAGCTGACTGAAAGCAAACGCTAGCGATTGATAAAGGATACCAGCGAGCTTATCGTCGCGGGGACTGCATTGACTTAGTAGATAATGAGATTAAGAAGGTGGCTAAAAAGTTTACTACCCGTAATTTATATTCAATGACAATACTACCTGTATAATGATAAGACAGTGGGTAAGTCGCTTTGTCTGTTTATGCAGAGTTCCATGCTTAATTGTTAAGCAGTTAGAAGACTATTGCACAAAGTCAACAGCAAAACACTTCTTACCCCACTTGATATTTTTTGACACAGAAGACCTCACAGTGGTAACTGCTGACATAGAACAACCAGCAGAAACAACAGCAGACATACAAGACGTCCCAGAGGTAGTAACTATGGCCTCAGTAGACCCTGCAGTGGAAAATGTTGATGGCAAGTAGTGATCTTAGGCAAATTAGTGCCAAATGTTGAGACATCTTGTAAATTGGACTACTGTCTGTTCAAGCAAAGTTGACATGGGCTTTTGTCACTTTTCTCCTGAACCATTCATTAGCCTTAAAATTCACTTAGTTTAATTTCAGCACACTGCCAAAAGGAATTATTAAGCATGGGTTTCCAAGATGTTTTATGGAAACTGTTTCATAAGCTCCATATTGAAATTTGAAAAATTATTTCTATGAAACTCCATTACAGAATTTCTGAAAATTCAACATGGAGCTTATGAAGCTATTTCTGTAAAAACATCTTTGGGATACATGCTTAAAAGTCCTTTTGGCAGTATGCTGAACTTAGACCAGGTGAATTTTAAGGCTAATCTAATGAGTGGTTCAAGAGGAAAGTGACAACAACCCACATCAACTTTGCTTGAACATCCAGTAGGAATGCTGCAAGTGAAGTCTGATCCTATGGGCAACGCGATGTGTGGTGCGGGGGCTAAACATCATTTCAGTTAGTTATCATTAGATAGCAATATGTTGTTGTGCAATATTCTACTAACTAACAATTTAGGCCCTCGAATCTTTATTTTGAGGATAAATGACCTACTTATTTTAACAAAATTTTCTGGAGTCATTCCGGTTACGAAAATATGCATATTTTGTTTGTACAAAACAAAGTGGTTTTTCTTTTCAAACAAAACTTCAAATCTTATTTTCTGAGAACTTGGAAAAAGTCAGATAGACTTTTGCTCTCAGCCACTCAACTGTGTTTACTGAAAATGGCTGACGTGTTCCTGAGTCCATGCAGTGATTTCCACTACTGAAGCCTATCTGTTTTTAATGGAGTGCTGCCTTAGGACTGGAAAATTACAGCCATTCAAAATTGGATTTTGGACTTGTCCCAGGCCCTCACAATATTTACTCCTGAAAGACTTTTTATACCCAATCATGTTACTGACCCGTTGCTAAATAATCTAATTAGTTGTGAGATGCTCTGGCAGTTGTCTTTTTTTCAGCATCATACAACTTTTCCAGTCTTTTATTGTCCTGTGCTGACTTTTTAAAAACATATTGCAGTCATCAGTTTCAAAATGAGCAGATGTTTTTCATAAAACAATAAAATGTATCAGTTTCAACATTTGATATGTTGTTCTTGTTCTATTTTCAAATAAATGCAGGGTTTTGATTGGTTTACAAATCATTGTATTCTGTTTTATTTATATTAAATACAGTGTCCCAACTTTTTTGGAAATGGCATTGTAAATTAATGCGAAGAATTACTGTTTGATAGCCTGAAACATAGTGAAGTAGCTTTGAACTAATTAATTGACAGTCATTTTCAAATGTCATTATGAAACAGTGATGTGACACCCCTGCCAAAATGAACCTTTTATGCAAGTTTATGCGAGTTTAGTCATGAAACAAACTAGACCGCAAAATTCCAAGTGTATCTCTGAGTTCTGCATGTACATGACAGGTATTGTCACGATAATGACGCCGTTATTCACATTCCATGATAACAACTGTTCAAGCATGTTACGATCAGCCCATTGACTGATCGCAACATAAAATCGGGAGGCAATGAAGTTAAAAAAAAACTGATTTAATTTTAAAAAGCACATTAACATCTAAAGTATCGGCCCAGAACTACAACAAGAGCTGGCTTGGACATCGAGTGGTTGCTGTAGAGCAGTGGTTCTGAAACTCGGTCCTGGCTTGTGTATGCTGGTTTTTGTTCCAACCATAATTGCAATCTTAGGATTTTAAAAAGCTGTTGATTAGTCTTAATTAAGTGCATTTATGTTTAGAGCAGTTCTTTATCCTCTTCTGCCACATTTGACAAATCTATACATGCCATGAAGAATAAAAATTCCATGTCCAAGTTAAGATATATTAAAAACTAGTACAAATAACTGCTGAGGGAAACAATTTAATCAAACATTTAATCAATAGAAACAATTGGTTAATCAACAAACAATAGGTTTCTCATTGGTGAAACTGTTGACACATGGTTGGAAACACTAATTATTTATTAGCAAACAATAGAGTTGCACCAGTTATGTGTCATGTTTATTAAGTTTAGGCAAATTATTTTGAGAGAACTCAAAACACCACTGTCAGCAACCTAATTTGGAGATTACTTATTTTGTCAGTCTAATTTGATCTGTTTAATAATATTTCACCTGAAAGTCCTCACAATATAGAAAATAAGCACAATATGTTCAAGGGTTTTTATTCTTCATGGCTCAATGGATATGTCCATAAAAACGTGGGTTAAGATGGTAAATAACTGCTCTTAACATGGAATGCAGCTAATTAAGACAAACAAACAGATAGTTAAAATCCTATGATTGCAATTGTGGTTGGAACAAAAACCAGCATACACAGTGGGGTGCCAGGACTGAGTTTGAGAAGCACTGCTGCAGAGTGAGCTTGCTGTAGCAAGTGGTTGCTGTCCCCGCTTTTGGACATTTCTATACTCCTTTCGAAGGTTTCTGCCAGATGCCTCCAATCCTGCAATCAAATAAACCCAAAATACACACACACACACACACACACACAAAAAAAAAAAAAAAAAGTCCTCCTGCCACTAGAGGCAGCGGAGATGCCCAGGGTCGTAACAAGAATTACAGAAATGTTTCAAATTTAACATGCCTGTCTACAAACCACTATCAGGAATTAAATCCTGGATTTTCAAAAAATTTCTCCATGGAGCGTTTCACAGACAGGTACTGCTGAAATGGCCAGCATGAGAAAACTCGTGTTTTTTAACAATGAAAATTTAGACCTTTCTAGACTTCAAGAATACAAGAATGCCCAATGAAAAGTCACATAATAGGTACACTTTAAAATTTACGAATCAAAGCTGAATGGGACCAGTTCTAAGACATGATTAAATAAATCTACTATTTAATTTTTGAGGGGCAGTGGCAGGCTTAAAAGCTACTTTGTTACTTAGAGTGTGATTCCTACTTTCCACTAAAACCAAAAAATGCTCTTATTGTTGAAACATACAGATGATTACATGGTGGTCTGTAGGACTCCCAACAGTATGGTCTGTGCTCTGTTCTCCTCCAAAAATCCCCTGGCCTTTATTTAATAGCCTGCTTTTAAATGTCAAAGATTTTAGATGGGACATTCAATACAAGGTTCTGTATTTGTACTGCTGCACATCCAATCAGGCACCCAAAAACATGCTGACCTTTTCATTAGGACAAGGAGAAAGTCGGTAAGCAGGAACACTGAGTTAACCTTGCTTTTGAGAGGGGACAAGGGCCCTTCTTTTGGGAAGAGCCACTCCACAGTACACTACTGAAGTGGCTCCCTCATCCAAAATGTTCATATCAGCTCTAATGGATAAAATCGTTTTGAGCTCTGGCGCTGAAAAGAAGGTCATATTTATCACGAAATGGCTGTATTTCCTTTATTCACGATCGGTTTTCTTTTTAGCTGAAAAGCTGTGCTAACAGTGCTGCAATGCCCTGGATTTTGGGACAATCCGAGGTCTATTCCTGCCACTATCCCAATGCATGCTGGGACAGGCGATGATCCTGATATGGACTATGATAAAGGATAGATGGTAACAGCACTATTGCACTATTTCTATTTAATACCGGTTCTTGGAGTTACCTTTCGAACTGCACAGGTACTGTTATTTGAACAACATTCCCAGAACAGTTAATCGACCTTTTCTCATATCCAAAAACTGCCTATGAGCCAATCTCAAAATCTCCATTTCTTTCAGAATGTGTAAAAATATAATTAACTCCTCAGGATGTATATCTTCTATCTGAAAGTGAAAATACCATACTTTAGCCGTCAGAAAGAGGCTTTCTTCATTATCTTCACAGAGATGGAAATCATACACTGGCTCAAATCATTTTTCTCCCCTTCAAAAGACAGAGAGGGCTAGACTGGCGGATTTAATATTTCTCTGTTTGGTGGGTCAGGGATGGGATTTGCTCAGGAGAACAAAGGAAATGTTGTATATATTTATAAAAATAGAGGAAAAACCACTCTTTCTCTCCTATTTTGTTGTACTTGAGGACTTCTCGTGTGAGAAAACATAAAAGCCGTTGGTCCAAATGGAAGGTGAGCAGTATATTATTACTTTGTGCAAGTCTGAGCTAGATAGTGTGTTGATTAGTCTATATCCACAGAAAAAATGCACATCTAAAACACTATGCAATAAATTTCAATTAATTCAATCCAAAGAAACAATGCTAAAAATCCGTTAAAAAAATCTAAGAATATTATTTACGTTGATTAAAGGCATTTTAATAACGTGAAACTGATGTGAACTTAAAAATAAATAAATACATACATACATACTGAAACCATTTTTTCAGTTTACTTGCCCAAAGGAATCCCCAGACATACAGATCATATAACAACAAGAATAAAAAAGTAATGAAAAGAAGAAATGAAAAATTTTGAAAAATAAACGTGCAGCACTGAAAACCCCCTACCACTATTACATATTCTAACCACTTAACATACTGTACCATATTACGAATCAGTATTAAGGAGCACAATGAAAAATCACAGGCTTGCTGTAATTGGAATTTATTCGCAAAAACAAAACTTCAGCAAAAAAAAAAAAAAGCTTTTGCAAGCTGTAATCCGCAGTCATACAGCCGCAGCAGAATTAAAGTGGCAGTCAAAAGGGCTGGACTGGGGTCAGTCAGTGGTGAGCCGGTAGGACCATAGGAAGCAGATGGGCGCACAGGACTGAAGACAAGACAGAAGAATGCCACTTGCTACGACTGCAGGGAATGGGAAGGAATTTCCCCACAAAAAACAATGCAAGAGTTTTTACTTATTATCTTCTGAAAATGGTTGACATAAAACACTAAAACAAAGCAGTGCAACAATTCTGCAAAAGGAATGTTGAGACTGGGAACTTAAATGCACAAATCAACAACTAAAAAACAGGAAGGGCTGTGCAAATGTATAGGGGATTGCCAAGGTTGGTGCTAGAATATTTGCTTCGTGATACACACTTCCGGGCTGCGGTCAAATAGTCAAAAAATTACATCCTATTGTCTAATTACCAACATATTTTCTGTTACCTTGATGGAAAAGGTTTGGGGAAAAAGAGGAGAAAGTATGGCTCATGTCACATTCACATAATCAGCAGAAAATCTGGACTTTTGAAATGGGACATCCGATTATGAACACACCATACACTGTATGAATACACTGATCAGCCATAACATTATGGCCACTGACAGGTGAAGTGATTAGCATTATTTAACTTGTTACAATGACACCTGTCAGTTGGTTGGATATATTAGGCAGCAAGTGAACATTTTTTCTTCAAAGTTGAGGAGTTGGGAGCTGGAGAAATGGGCAAGCATGAGGATGTGAGCAACTTTGAAAAGGGCTGAGTTTTGATGGCTAGACAACTGGGTCAGTGCATCTCCAGAACTGCTGCTCTTGTGGGGTGTTCCCAGTCTGCAGCGGTCAGGACCTACCAAAAGTGGTCTAAGGAAGGAAAACCGGTGAACTGCTAACAGGTTCATGGGCGGCCAAGGGTCATTGATGCGTGTGGGGAGCAATGGGTGGCCTATGTAGTCACATCCAACAAAAGAGCTACTCCAGCTTTGCTGAAATAGTTAACGCTGGTTCTGGTAGAAAGGTTTCAGAACACAGTACGTTGCACTTTGTTGCATCTGGGGCTGCGTAGCTGCAGACTGGTCAGGATGCCCATACTGACCCCTGTCCCCCATCAAAAGCACCTACAATGGGCACCTAAACATCAGGGCCCGTATGCACAAAGCATCTTAGTACTAAAAGTAGGTCCTAACTGCCGGATTTAGGAGAAACTCCTAAAAAAAATGGGCGTGTCAGTCATAAATCTATGACTCCTAATTATTTTTACTAAGTGTTATTCACAAAGCATTTTAGGCCTAAAAGTAGCTCCTAAGTCTGGGAGAGCTTAAAAGTAGTCAAGAGGACTCCAAACTCCCTAAAACCTATTCACAAAGAATCGAAAAATGGCTGCTGCTGTTGAAAGACGGAATGACTTGGAAATTCTGAATGATGCGCAGTAGTTGAAAAGATATCGGACCGACCATGAGGGGATTTTATATGTTGTTAACTTGGTGAGGGAGAGAATTACGTCTCCAACCATGAGAAACAACCCAATAATAAGCCCCGAAATAAAATGTTTGACAACACTTCGTTACTTGGCCACCGGAAAAATGCAACTTTGGACACGGATAATTTAGGGATTTCAGAATCATCTGTCAGTCGCTCAATTCAACAAACAATCAATGCGCTCAGTGAACCCCATATCATCCGACAGTTTATCCGGTTTCCAATGGACATTCGCCAGCAACACAGAGTCAAACTTGAATTCATGCACATCTCAGGTAGGCTATGCCCGGTATCATCGGTGCTATTGATGGGACCCATATTTGACTTATTTCTCCGACTCAAGATGAAGAGGTATTTGTAAACAGAAAAAAGTTCATTCCATCAACACCCAGATAGTATTTGATGCCGAATACAATATTTTGGACATTGTTTCGAAATGGCCAGGATCCACGCATGACTCGCATTTTAATGGAAAGCAGCTTTTGCCAATTATTTGACAGGCATTATGTGCCTGCGGGATTCCACTTGCTAGGGGACAGTGGCTACCCTGGCAAACGTTGGCTCTTGACCCCTTTCCTCAATCCACAACCGGGACTGCAACAAAATTATAACAGGTAGGTCATTGTTGCTATAGCCTACATTGGCATAGCCTATTACATATGAAGATGGCATAATACTATAAATTACAAATATACTGAACAACAAAAGAAACGCAAGTTCATTAAAGACAGACCGGAAAATAAGTAGACGCGCAAGTATTTTAGAAACTCAAGTTTATTACCAGCGTGTGCACATTTACACTCATTTCACCAAACTTTTCTTTGTTTTGCGGTCACTTTGACTGAGTAACCATAAGAGTACATTAACTAAATAGCAAACTTGCGTTTCTTTTGTTGCTCAGTATATTTAGTCTGCTGTTGTCTTTTCCATGGTGCATGTTAGAGCGCACAAGACGACACGCAGTGTGGTGGAGCGTGTTATTGAGCAGCTGAAGCGCCGGTTTCATGTGCTGCATGGGGAGGTGCATCTCAGCCAGCAAAGTAATTACAACATGTGCCATCCTTCACAATTTATGCCAACAAAGAAACATACCTCAACCAGATGATGATGGTGCTGCTGACAGCGGTGATGATGTCGAGGAGGATGACAATATTTGCAACGTTGCTGCACAAAGTGGACTGACAGTTTAGGGCAAACAAACTTGAACGGCCCGACATTTAAATGATCGCAACATATTCCCATCAGGTAATAAGTTGCCAATTATCGGGGCAAATGACATGTTTCGTTATTGCCTTGTCTTATGCTATTGGTGTTTTTAGAACTATCTCTTTCCTATGTATGTTTATTTGCCTAGATTGTGATATGTGGGTACTGCGCAAAGTGCATTTTCAGGAGTGCTCAACGTGTTATTATTTCATGAGACAGACCAGCCGCTCGGACTATTTCCTCATTTTTTTTCTCCATGGGTTGTACATGGGATATGTTTTTCAATGGGCCGCCCTGTCACCAAACAACCAATCACCGTGCTCATTGTCCCAAGGCTCGTGCATGAGAATTGATGTCATCGATAGCAACGGAGATTTAATCCCACCTATCTCAGAGCTACTCCTAGTTTAGGAGTCACCAGTTTTCTTAACTAAAAGTTGCTCTCAGCAGCTTTGTGAATAACTTTTAAGATTTTACTCCTACATAAAATATTTTAGCTTGACTTAGGAGTACTCCTCGCGGTAAGATAAGACGCTTTGTGAATAAGGGCCCAGAACTGGATGATTGAGCAATGGAAGAGGATGCCCTGGCCTGATGAATCATGTGTTCTTTTACATCCTGTGGATGGCCAGATGCATGTGCCTTGCTTACCTGGAGAAGACGTGGAACCAGGATGCACTCTAGAGAGAAGACAAGCCAGCGGAGGCGATGTGATGCCTTGAGTAATATTCTGTTAGAGAGCCTTGGGACCTGCCATTCATGTATATGTTACTCTGACATGTACCACATACACTACCTAAAAATTGTTGCAGACTAAGGACTCCCCTTCATTGAGAAATGGTATTCCCTAATGGCAGTGGCCTCTTTCAGCAGGATGATGCACCCTGCCACTCTGCAAAAATGGCTCAGGAATGGTTTTAGGAACACAATGATGAGTTCAAGGTGTTGAATTGGCCCCCAAATTCCCCAGATCTCAATCCAATCAAGCATCTTTTGGCTGAGCTGTACAAACAAGTCCAATCCATGGAGGCCCCAGCTCATAACTTTCAGGACTTAAAAGACCTGCTGCTAACTTTTTTTTGTGAGTTACCACAGCACACATTCAGAAGTCTAGTGGAGTCCATAGCTCAGCAGGTCAGGGCTGTTTTGGCAGCAAAAGGAGGACCTTCACATTTTAGTCTGGTGGTCATAATGTTATGGCTACTCAGAGTATGTTCTATTACCCCCGGCTGAAACAAGACTTGACTCGGACAAAAAGGCTACTGTCTTGTCTCTGCCACATTTTTGGACTGCCCTCTATGGCAAAGGCAAAAAATATGTACAATTATACTTCATAACATCTTCCATTACAGGTTAGACCACTCATAATGATATATAAAAACATTGTAACAGCATGTAACCCTACTAATTCTGACAGATAATCTGAGTCAGTTTAGGTTACTGATCCACAGCAAAATGTTCAGTTACATCATATCTTAAAATGTCTCTGGCAGTTGTGGACTCAAATAGAATCTGTTAGAGTTGAATTAACTATGAGCTGTAGGCATCTCTATGATATATAATGTACAGGTACACAAAAGAAGTTTTGCAACTGTGTTCAGATACTGCACCGGTATTTTTGATAATTTTTATATGCTTTATTGGCTTCCATTTTGTTTACCATGAATAAAGCCCAAGCAAGAGTTTGCCATTGGCCTTGATGGGGGTATTTATCAGAGATGAACACAGCAGAGTGGGGCTGTGTCAATATCAACAACTTTATTATGTACAGATGAAAACAGAAAACACATTCTGTATTTCCATTAACTTAAAAAAGGAAGAAAAAAACACTTTACCAAGTCGTGCTTTACTTCAAAACTTACTTTCAATTTAATTAGCTGGTTTCTTATCGACACCCATTTCCGCGGCAACATCACAACAGTCGTTCAACATCAACATCAAAGTTTCACATCAAATTAAGCTCTGAAACTTTCTCCATAATGGATAAGCCCTTCTTGGTTCATTAAACCTCTTTAATCACTTATCCTCTCTTCCCGTCAGACATATGCTTCGCTTAAAAGCAGATTATTAATATTTTTCCCCTCAAAGCGATTCAACCCAAACATTAGTGTTAAAACGAGGCGGCGGTGTCGCATGCTTTGTTTATATAGTCTTTTGGACTGAAGGAGACCCGGGGTCCTGCTTTCTGAAAATGAATTTGTATTAATTTCTCCATAACAGATATCATGATGCCCATTAATTGAACTGCTTATATTGATTCTGCTGCTAAACTCCACTTCTGTACGGCAGAAAATGAGACCAAGCCGACCAAGAGTAGCCGCTAAACGAAACATTCGTCGAAAAAACGTCTCTGCCAGAATTGCAGTGGTCTAATTTTCAAAATCAATGAACATTCCCGAAGCCAATAGCAATTTATTCCAAGATTTCAGCCGTAGCCACACGCTGGGTGAACACAAGGTCTCTGTGCCGATGCATAATAAACTCAAAATATATAGTTTATTTGCTCATCCTATCCGTATCTGCCAGGAAGTAAATTAAGGGAGAGATGGGCGGAGTTGGGAATACAGTACCATGGAATGTTGGATCGCATCCCATCGTAATCAGGAGAGCCGGGTACGCCACTAACACAGTGTGGCGCATGTTCCCAAAGGCAAAAAGGCCAGGGGTAGAATGAAAGGTTATTAAAACGCAGCAAGTTCTTGGCTGCCTCCTACTGCTGTCTTTTCCAGTGAGTGATTTCTACTTTGCCAAGATGGGAAAGTATCCTCATTATAGGCCTCACATCAATAGCTTTTTCCTGGGGCACAAACTGCCATAATTCCTTACTGCTGCCTCTCATTGTCTTACCTGTAGTAACTGGTGGGCATCATGGTAACCTGAGAGTAGATTGCTTCACCAGCAACTTTGCAGTTGATGTTTTGAGTTGTGGTGAGGAGGGGAGGGGAGGGTAGTACTCAAAATTCTTACTCGCATCCAGTCGGAGGAAGCTGGGAAAAGGTCTTAGCAAGGCCATTAACCCCCCTACCCCTATTCCATTCTCTCTCTCTCTCTCCAACAATAAACGATTTGTTAGTATGCATTTTTTCAATTGGTTGGTAATATTAGCACATGGCCAGAGGATTATAGACCCTCAGTCTCCCTGCCAGCTGACCAATCAGAGACCCAGTACTTCGAACCATAATGCTACCTGACTGAGTCCAAATAAAATCTTTGAGGTAAAACTGCTCCCTTTCCATTTATACACTGGAGAGAAGGTGAGAAAGAGATACTGTATATTTAATGTATTTTTATTCAATTAACATTGTATACATCATTATATTTGCTATTAAAAGGACCCTATAAATAAGCAGTCCATAGGATGCAGTTTTTTTTTTTTTTTTTTTTTTTTTTTTTTGCCCTGGTGGAATCATAACCAACTTTCATAATTGACTTACAAAAACATAATTTACTCACAAAGCCATAGTCCACTTACAAGGAGGGCATTAATGCACACTAGAGGGTCAAAAACCCACTCCAAGTATTTCTTTAGAAAACTGTATTGCGTAACACCAATTTAGCATTACAATGTTTAGAGTTCCTTCTGTTTCCCACAGAAATGCATAGAAACTCAAGGTCTCTGTATCGAGTCATTTGAAAAAAAAAAAACAAGTAAAGTGAATCATGCATTTAGAACATCAGGAATAACACCTGTCACAGTGCGAATGTATCTTAACTCACAGGGATTAATTTATAGGCAGATTCTTTGGGGATTTTTGCGCGAGTTTAAGAGGTTGCAGGGCAAGCAGCCTTCAAAGTCTTTGAGCTTTTTGTACCAGCATAGCCGCCCTCTCAGTCAGCATAAAATGGGAAGCCAGAGTTTTGCTACTGAAAAAACAATACAAGAGAATGCATCGTTCATTTCCAGATGCAGCACTGGATGTTTTAAGAAGGGGAAAAGTGCTCTTTCTTTACTCCTGGGAAAACTAATATATCTACTCTTTAAAATATTTAGATGAGCTGGTTATTGTACAGGAGCTATTTGGGGCGGGAAGCTCCTAAAGGAAAAAAAAAGGAAGGAATAAAAAATAATGTGAGGAAGAGCTTAAAAACCTTGACCAGCGAATCGCAAATCGACCAGCTTGACTTTCATAAATGAAAATACCTGTATATTTTAATAAATGATGATGTTATGCTAGAGTTCCGTGGTGTTACCCTGACAACATGAAGACAGCAGGGGATGCCTGTGAATCGGAGACTTATGCATACCTACTCCACTTCTATCTGGTTACCATGACATTATGCTCATTAAATAGAATAGATTATTGACTTTCTGCTCGATAATCTCAGTCACCGAGGTTCTCCACCTGGACTCGGAAGAGACGGGGGGTGGTGCAGTGGTAGGGGCACTGTCAAATGTATAATTGAAAATTACCCTCCTATTTACGGAACACGGTAAATTTGATCATTTATGATAAAATGTTATAAATGACGTATGATTGACAAATACAATACATGAATTAATGCAGCAACCACAACAGCTTCACATGCAAAAACATTTGCAGAAAATAAGCTAATGACACGCAATGTACTAAAAAAATTTTAATCCCCCCTTCCATTAAATGCAAGTTTGTCACACATAATTAAAATGCAATAAAACTGTAAATGAGCTCATTAAAAGGAGGTTTTCAAAACAAAAAGTGAGGGGAAAGGTTTGGGTCACTAGAAAGTGGAATATTGCAGATTGCAGGGGGTGTTCCAGTCCTGTTGCAATAATTTCTGAGTTCCCTAAAAAATATTGCTCTGGTCACCCTAGTTTTACAAAAAAGTATATAGGGCATGAGGGCGTGGAATAAATACCTCATGTGATGAGTGTAAGTGAGAGACATAGGGTGTGTGCGTGTGGAGCAAAGCACTTATGCATTGGTCTGTACACAAGGTTATGTAACGAGTGTATCTGAGAGATCTAGGGTGTGTGTGTGTGGAGTAAATCGGATCGGCACGCCTGAGGTCATGTGACGAGTGTATCTGAAAAACGTAGGGTGTACGTGTGGAATAAACTATTCACACATGGATCGTTACGCCTGAGGCCATGTGACAAATGTATCTTACAGACGTTGGGCATGTGCGTGTGGAGTAAAGTACTTGTGCATTGGCATGTACACAAGGTTATGTGACAACTGTATCTGTGAGATGTGGGGTGTGAGTGTGTGGAGTAAACTGTTGGCACATGGATCAGTACGCCTGAGGTCATGTGACGAGTGTATCTGAGAGATGGGTGTGAGTGTGTGGACTAAAGTGCTCGTGTATTGATCTGTACACAAGGTCATATAATGAGTGTATCTGAGGGACGAAGGGTGTGTACGTGTGGAGTAAACTGTTCACACACAGATCGGTACACCTGAGGTCATGTGTCGAGAGTATCAGTGAGACGTAGGGTGTGAGTGTGTGGAGTAAACTGTTCGCACATGAATCGGTACACCTGAGGTCATGTGTCGAGGGCACTGGAGGGGCGTAGGGCACGAGCACATTGAGTAAATGGCAAGTGCATTAATTACAGCTCAGCGGGTCATTAGACCGTGTGCTAACAGCTGGAAACTGGAGATGGGTGCCGTAGCGATGGAGATGAGCAGCAACAGGATTCTGGGTGATCGCATCAAGCCGCCATCGATTTTCTCAGAATTGAAATTTTAAATGTTGACTCGAGCAAAACAAATGAATTGCAACTGTTATGAATATATGTTTGAGTGTGTGTATATGTCTGTGTATGTGCGTGTGAGTGTGTGTATATGTCTGTGTATGTGCATGTGCGTGTGAGTGTGTGCGTATGCTTGTGCGTGTGCGCTCATGCGCATGTGTCCGTTTTATGTGTGTGTCTGTGGTAGGTGACTACTTTTATCAGTATAAAGCACTGGGGGGAAAAAAGGGGATTTCTCCAAATAATGTAAGAAGCATACAATATCAGCTGCACATCATCAGCTGAAGTGGGTTATTTTAAACGAAACACATACAGGGCCCATTTACACACGCATCTACTGCAAAAAAAGAAAAGAAACAATTCACAGTTTTTTCTGGTAGGTCTATTTTGATCCAGACCCTTGGGAGGGTATCATAAACTGAGGATTTCTCCAATTAAACATTGTACTAATACCAGTGGGAGAAATAATATTTGGCCGGCAGACAATATTCATTATGAGGGAGCAATTAGCCAGCTAATACAACATTGGGGACTGACGACACCAGACCCCATCATCCCTTCCGGTGCCTCAGTTCTCTGGATTCCTTCTAATTACTGTACCTCAGCTCCAGATCCCCAGCAGCAGCTGGCCCAGCCCGAACCTGAGCCACCAATAAGGGGAACTGCCTGTAAAAGGCCACACCCTCTTATGGGGAAGGAAGACTGCAGAATAACCAAGAATGCACAGGAACCTATACACTTTATTGAACCCTCAGGGGTAACGTGTCCTCTAGATTTTGACCCATCCCTGTTAAATAGGAGCAGTGGGCAGCTACAGTGCAGAACCAACTCCAGTTCTGAGGCCAGAACCTCAGTCCGGGGCACTGGCAGGAGCGTTGCTGTGATGCGTGTGTTGGGGGAGGTGTTGTCTGCAGTACCGGCAACTGCAGATGACCCAGTGGATTAGGGATAGATATTCGGCAGGCTTTTGTAACCCAGAGGATGAGGCATAGATATTAAGCAGGGGATGATAACTCAGTGAATGTAGTATAGATATCAGGCAGGTGTGAATAACCCAATGGATGAGGCATAGATACTGGACAAGGAGATAACGCAGCAAGTGAGGCATAGACATTGGGCAGGCATAGATAACCCAGCATATGAGGCATTGATATTGAGCAAGAATAGATAAACCAGCATATGAGGCATAGATATTGGGCAGGCAAAGATAACCCAGCATATGATGCATAGACATTGGGCAGACATAGATTAACCATCTGTGGCATTGACATTGGGCAGGCATAGATAACCCTGCATATGAGGCATAGATATTGGGCAGGCATAGATAACCCAGCATATGACGCATAGATATTGGGCAGGCATAGATAACACAGCACATGAGGCATAGATATTGGGCAGGTATAGATAACCCAGCATATGAGGCACAGATATTGGGCAGGCAGAGATAACCCAGCATATGAGGCGATATATATATATATATATATATATATATATATATATATATTAGGCAGGCATAGATAACCCAGCATGAGACATAGATATTGGGCAAGAAGGCAACCCAGCCCATGAGGCATAGATATTGAGCAGGCATGAATAACCCATCATATGAGGCATAAATATTGAGCAGGCATATATGAACAAGCAGATGAATGGAGAAAATGGTGTAATCATGTTCCTTGACTAAGTAAGGCCATGCAGATAGCAGCATGTATTACTGTGAATGTGCATCATATGTACACACCTCTGGGAAAGGAGACGCCTGACAGCCATGAATCAGATCAATAAAACAGCACGACTATCCACCCCCGAGAGCCATGCGAACACTACTCCTCATACCAGATCATTTCTTTGAAAAAAAAAAGAAATAAAATGTGAATTAAAAAATATCCCAACTGCAGCAGCAGCACAAACAGCGGTGTCTGAATAAAACATTACTTTATTCTGAAATGCCTCAGGCAGCGCTCAGTTCAAGGTGTGGTAGTAATTGTGTGATGAAATGATGAAAAGTGAAGAGAGACTATTTTGTGGGCAGTGGGGGGGAGGATAGTCCGTGGACTTCCTGCAGCAGAACCTACTCCGAATCGCAAACTCATTTTCAGCTGTTAAACCGCCGCGGCGAGCTGATTTCACAGACACTCTGTGGGGTCTCCGCAACAGGGGGCAGTAGAACGCAGCGTATAATGTTTGGGCCTGTGAGCCCAGGGAGCGTGTAAAAACTACAATCCCTGTGGGTGTATGGAAATCTGGAGACATGGGTGTAGGAGTCTATGTTGAGGAATTATTTTTAAAGACCTACTCAGTCCCGCACCCCCAATCCCTTTAGTAAATGTCTGAAAGTCTGATATGGAGCTGTATGGCACGTTACTTGATGATTCACATCATTGTGTTACCGAGCAAAGAGTTTACAGTCTTATTCCAGTGTGGTTAAATGGTTCTGCTCTTCCCTAAGGGAAGAAAATAACCTGATTCAGCTCATGGTGGCATTCAGTCTTACCCCATCATCAGTTGAATCAAGTGCTTTAGTACCAGGTTTGAAACAGGAAGCCTGCCATCACACTTTTTCTTGAAAAGGAGTAGAGGCCTGCTCCTTATTATCTTCCTTCTTCGGTTTTATTACGTTTATTAGTGGTCAATTCAGGAATTATATCAGGATACTTCACAATGCACTGTGAGAGTCACATTTTTGAAAAAATTGAATTTTTTCAATTCTGTGGGCAGATATGCTCCATGTTGCTTATTCATTAATAAATGCTAACCATGAGTGAAAGTTGTCAGAATTCTTATAACTGAAACAATGAAGAATGATCCTCTGGGAATTTTTACAAAAATAAATCAGAATTTTTATGAGAACGTTAGTTTCGTGAAAAAAAATTTTGAAGCCACATGAGATTGTCTGATGCGCCAATGAAATGCCGCTCATTTGCCACTTAATATGGGAAAACAAAGATACAGTGGGGTGCAAAAATTTGAGCACCCCTGGTTTAAATGTGTTTTACAATTAATCCCCAAGTGATTGAAAGCAAACCTGAACACTAAATGCTACAAAGTTAAACATGACTCCTTTCTGCAAATTTGAAAGCAAGGTTTCTTTTTATTTTAATTTTTCTGAGTTTTTGAATGATAAGAAAGGAAAAAGGGCCCTGTGTAAAAGTTTGGGAACCCGTTTGGTTTATTCTTTGTTACCTTTGAAGAAGATGATTACTAAGGCCCAGACCCAGGTGATTTACTCGTTAGGGCTTCAATGAGTCAGGTGAGTATAATTCCAGGGTTAAACTATATATTCTGAAGTAACTCCATGCCTTCTAAAGTATCCGACTGTGGTGGCTGTTGTGTCTGGTTAAAAACCATGTGTTCCTCTAAACAGTTGTCCAAGGATGTCAAAATCAAGATAATTCACTTCCACCAACAAGGAGAGGGCTACAAAAAACTCTCAAACTACATTTCAAACTACCCATTTCTACTGTCAGAAATATCATAAGAAAATGGAAAATAAATGGAACATTTCAAGTGAATGCAAGATCTGGAAGACCAAGAAACATTTCAGATAGAATGGCCCGAGATCTGGTGAGAAATGCTCAGAAGAACCCACACATCACTGCAAAAGAGCTGCAAAAAAGAGTAGCAGACACAGGTCTAGTTGTTCACAGGACAACAATACAGCGTACCTTAAACAACAAAGACCTACATGGCAGAGTTGCAAGAAAGAAGCCTTTCCTACGACCACTACACAAAATTAAGCGTCAAGTATGCAAAAGAAAACCTTGAGAAACCTCAAGCCTATTGGAACAATGTGCTTTGGACTGACGAAAGCAAAATGTAACTTTTTAGCCACAACCAAAGAAGGTATGTTTGGAGAAAGTGGGGTGAAGCATTTGTAGAGAAGAACACGTTGCCAACTGTTAAGCATGGAGGTGGATCCATTATGCTTTGGGGTTGTGTAGCAGCTGGGGGCACAGGCAACATTGCGCAGGTAGAAGGAAGAATGGATTCCACCAAATATCAAGACATTCTGGAGGCTAATGTTCAAAGCTCAGTCCAGAAATTGAAGTTGAAGAGACGTTGGGTATTCCTGCAAGACAATGTCCCGAAGCATACCTCAAAATCCACCATGAAGTACCTCCAGGAAAGACGGATGAAGGTTTCTGAATGGCAATAACAGTCCCCAGACTTGAATATTATTGAAAATCTGTGGAGAGACCTCAAACATGCCGTGCATGCAAGAAGGCTGAAGAATATTTCTGATCTAGAGGTGTTCTGTCAGGAAGAATGGGGATAAATTCCAAAGACAAGAATTGAAAGACTCTTAGCTGGCTACAGGAAGCGTTTGCAAGCTGTTATAGCTGCCCGAGGAGGAGTTACAAAGTACTAGATGACAGGGTTCCCAAACTTTTGCACAACGCCTTTTTCCTTGTTTTATTATTTTGAAACTGTAAAAAGTTAAATATAAAAATTATTCTTGCTTTAAAATGTGATGAAATGTGTCATGTTTAACTTTGTAGCATTTAGTGTTCAGCTTTGCTTTCAATCACTTGGAGATTATAGCAACACTAACTTTTCAACCTTCATATAATATTTTCAGAACTTTTGTGATGGTACATCGACTTACAACAGGTTGAATAACACCTCTTTCATGGCCTGAGGGCGTCTGTATCACTTTCACTGGCACTATGCAGTTTTGAGGTGGATGGTAGGAACCCCTCCACACAAAAAAATACAAATGTGCTGACTGCTTTACGGCATACGTCACTTCCCCCTTTCCTCATTCATTAAAAAGACGGAAGTCAATGCGAACGCCTTTGTGGGATTACCGCTATCATAGCAGAAGCAACAAGAAAACCAAAGAAATTAAAAGTTTGTCTGAGGAGACTAAAAAACGAAAGAGAGAGAGTAACAGAATCAAAGCCCAGACAAGGATCAATATTGGCCAGGCTTTCAGTCGCTGGCGTGAGCTCAAAGACGGGGAGATATGTCTGACCGATGCTGCCTTGGCCCTGTTACTGCTGGACTAGTAAGTAACGTTACACATTGTTTTTTCTTTATAACGTTACAGTACTTTTGAGTGTGTTGTGTGGCTGGTTGTGTCACTGTGGAGCTGCGAACTATCAAGCTGGTGGCTATTTATTGCTACCACGCAAATTTCCGATGGCTTACATTAGCATTATCATAGTTATTTGAGCATCGCAAGCGATGACTGCAAACCGCAAATATAAATGTTTGAGTAAAACATGTAGCTTCCGCCTGTGGAAAGTACCAAAGATGGAAGATCAGTCATACTGAATCATTGTGGGATTATCGTCTCAGTTTGTATGTACTTGACCAAGTAGTTTCTGATGATTGTTAGACAATAGTTTCAGAGACAAACAGGATTCTTGTCGTGTTTTTTGTTGAGTTGAGTACAGTGATTGCAAAAGAAGTCGATCAAATGTGTTGGCACATCAAACCGCGTTGTTTTGCTCTAAATAATCAGTATAACAAAACCTGTGTGCATTGAATTATGGCTTTTCATAGTCCTGCTTATCAGCACCTTGCACTGAGTGTAGGTAAAATTAGAGGGATTGTTGCTTGTTTAAAATTCTACATGTAACGTTTGTAATATGGTATTGTTTAGCCACAATTAGATACATTACCTCATCGCCATTCATCCCTCAAACAGCCGCTAGAAACAGAAACGTAGTTTGGACCCGTCTTCTGTTAATTTTCAAAACAACTGCACGCGACCGGGAGATCAGGATGTTTACGACGCTACGCGCTGGTGCTCATGGGAAATGGGGTCTTCCCTCAGGCAAAACACTACCGCTTTGGTCCACAGACGCTGCCAAACTCAACCAAAAATGAAAGTTCCTTAGTGTTGCTTTAATTGTAACAGACATTTAAACCAGCGGTGCCCAAATTTTTGCACCCCACTGTAGGTGAATTAATCTCAGGTGAGAATTGCTGACCTAAACTGTACAGATGTGTTACCAAGGTGAGCACTGAAAAATTGGGCCAATGACCTTGCTGAGAGTCGGTGACATGACGCAGTATAGCCAATCAGGGTTATGCCCCGTTCTCAGCATGGATTCGTGTGGCTGCCGCGCGGCTTGTATAATGCGCCGATTACCACAGCATGACTTCATTGATTATTCATGAGCATGTGTGTTGGAGTCGTCTTCTGGGGGCTAACCCTAAGCTAAGTTTTTTTTTTGTTTGTTTCACACAACATGTGTGATGTTGTCCCTAGTAAAGCTGTGCATTATGTGCATATGAAAGATTTATGAAGTTGTTCACGCATTTCATACACAAAGAGAATACAAAGTGAAACTGCGGTTTGGCGATACTAATGGGATGCTTCTCAAAAATAATGCCAAACCTTCCCTGTTACACGAAAACATACACAAACAATTGAACAAAGGGGGGGTAAAGGTAAAGAAGGGAAAGACTCAGTAGAAATAAGACGCTGATAATAAGGAATGTTCTAATAGAAATAGATATGGAAAATAGCACATTTTAAAGCTCTGTGGGAAATGCTCTCATGATGAAGTTCTGACATAATCCATGTGGAAAGAAGCTCAATATTCTGGTTTCCCAGAATGAAATTCCCTGGTCCTTTAGTTTAAACCTTTTGTGCTCCACAGGAGGCAGATCATGTGTCATCAGAATTTCAATGACGAGAGTAATTGCTGGTCTGCTCTGTAAGCGGAAGCTGATAAAAACATTAAGTAAATGCCAGAAAGGCTAATTTGTCCTGACACCTGGTCCATCCAAAGATGAATGGCGGTGAAGAGGAATAACGGAAGGAGTTGAGAGAGAGCGGCCATGTTTGTTGGGGGGCCTCGGTAATCTCGCAACACAAAGACGCAGCTGAACGTGAGCGCTGGACGCGGAAAATTTGGGAAAATATGGGAGCCGTTTTTGGGTGCCGTGCCTGAACCTCCTGCCAACTGAATGACTGCAGAACACAGCACTGGTGATTGCTGGTAATTAATACATACAATGCGCCATGGGTTTGCTATTGAAACACAGTGAATGGAGTTTCCCCATAGCTGGAATGAATGGAGCCAATATTAATAGCAGCTGCAGTGGGTTTTCAAGATGGTGAACTTCTGAATAAGATGTGACACTGCACTGTAGGTGGTGCTGTGGGGTTAGCAGAGGCAGCAATAACTCCAGCGCATGTTTTTGTGAAGGGCAAACAGGGTAGATATATATGTGAGTGTGTGTGTGTGTGTGTGTGTGTGTGGGTGTGTGTGTCCCATGTTTACCAATCTTTGTGGGGACCAAATGTCCCCACAAGACATGGAATCCAGATTTCTTTGTACTTGTTGGGGCATTTTTAGATCCCCATGAAAAATTGAGCTATTTCATGGTTTGGGGTAAAGGTTAGGGTTAGGTTAAGATTGGGGTTAGAGTTAGGATTAGGTATGTACTGTTGAGTGTTCAGGTAAGGGAAAGGGGTTAGGGAAGTGGTGGACAACCCTGGTCCTGGAGAGCCGCAGTGTCTGCTGGTTTTTGATGTTACTCAGCACTTAATTGATGAATTAAAGCAGTTGATTATGTGCTTAACTCATCTCACCTGGTGTCTTAGGTTTAAATAGGGTGGAGAAAACCAAACTCAGCACACCCTCTGGCTCTCCAGGACCAGGGCTTGCTACCCCTGCCCTATAAACTTTTATCTTTACTTTGTACTTCCACTTTGTCTGCATTACAGCTATGCTAAATGTCCAACCACATTGACAAATCTTGGTTTCCACGTAGACTGCTGTAACAACCTGCGTGTCCGCTTAATTGGCTCTAGGAGTCTTGTGGGTGGTTTCTGGTAATTGATTGATTAGCTTATTATTCCCTTAGTGCAGGAGTATAGCTAACACTGGTCCTGTAGAGCCAGAGGGTGTGCTGAGTTTGGTTTTCTCCACCCTATTTAAACCTAAGACACTAGGTGAGATAAGTGAAGTGTGTAATCAACTGCTTTAATTCATCAATTAAGTGCTGAGTAACATAATAAACCAGCAGAAACTGTGGCTCTCCAGGACCAGGGTTGACCACCACTGGGTAAGGGAATGAATGGAAGTGTATGGAATGTCCCCACAAAACATGAAAAAAAATGTGTGTGTGTGTGTGTGTGTGTGTGTGTGTGTCTGTGTGTGCGTGTCTGTGCGCGTGTTTGTGAGAGTGAGTTTGTGTGTGTGTTTGTACAAGTGAGTTTGTGTTCATGCAGACAGAATCTGTGCTTTAATGTTGGCTTTAGTGTACATTTCGTATGTGCACAGATATTGTATGAGCATATTTGTGCTGGCATGTATCTGTCTGCCTGGGTGAGTTGAAATCAGCGTCCTACTTAAAATGATGGTAGTACGTATTTTGGCCCATAGTAAGTAATATTTTCCTGTACTCTATTTCAGAAAAACATGGCGGCTCAATCTGATTGTATTGTTATTCGTGGAATTCATCTCAACTCAAGATCAAATTCATACCGTCCTCTCACCTCACTTTCGATTAAATTACACCACAAACTTTCTTTCAACAGTGTGAGTCCAGAATTTTAACATAGCAGAAAAGGCAAAACAAAAAAAAAAAATCACTAAATTTAACACCAGGGCAATTCATCGAAAATAAATTTGACTGCAGTGCAAATGGAGGGGTAATCAGCGATAACGAGAGCGATGCTACTAAAGAGGAATCCATCCAGCGCGTATTTCCAGCGGTGACAGAGAAACACTTATCTCCACAGAGTTACAGCACTTCACACGCCCAGATAAACATCAGAGGTGATAAAATGCAGGGTCGCATTTCAGGATACGGTGACACTGACAGAGATTCAGAACAAAGCTTCTCGAAAAATAAAAAACTAAACTAAACGCAAAAGCCTTGTCTTCATGATCACGTTGTAGTGTAGCTATGGAACAGAAGGCGTAAGACTGCTGATTTTCAAGGAGGATTTTTTTTTTTAAATATAAAAGTGTGTTATTCTTTTCAAACACTCCAAACAAGATAATGTTAGATTTTCCAAAAAAAAAAAATTAATCTCAACTAGTTCCACGTCACTGAATAAAGTGAATTTTATTGATTTGATTAATAAACCTGACCTAAAATCTTAGAATTTAATGAGAAGTTACTTGAAGCAATTATGAGGACATTTTCATTTTCAATTAAATCTACGCACCAAACAAGGCCATTCTATCTTCAGTTGGTATGCGCACCTGATACATTCAATAAATCAGATGTGCGCGTACCAATTGAAGATATGATGCCAGAAAGAGACAATCTGAGAACTAAACTAGAAAGAGTGATGGAGATCACCTCTTGAGCGATAACATCTATCAGACACAGTAGATACAGTAGGGTACATTTTAATAATATATTTTAATCAATGCATAACTTCGGACTCAATCAACTACAATCTGGAGTTAGACTTCAAGTAACACTTTAGAATTTCAGAATGAGCTCTGTATATGTGTAAGTTGATAATGTTTTCTCTGTGTTCACCGGGTGTTCAGGTTTCCTACCACAGTACTTGTGGGCTCAGCAAAAGACATGACCTTTACCTTGTTCTCTCCTCTCTGTCCTTCTCTCTCTATCACCACTTTTCACCTCCTCTCATCCCTCTCTTCCTCCTTCCCTCTCTCCCTCCCTCACTCCCTTCCTCTCCCTCGTTCCCTCTCTCCCTCTCTCTCTGACAGCATGTGTATGTGCTGTGCTGTATTGGTTCAGAGTTTTGTGCATTAACTTTCATTCTGTCTCTCTAGTGAGTCTGGGCCACAGAATCTTCTCCCTTCACTGACTTGTCTGATAGGATTTGGTGCTCGAGCGACTGATGAAATTCTCTCCTCCCCTTTGCACAACAGCTGTGAACCGGCCACACACACACACACACACACATACACACACACACTCTACTGGTACCACACACACCTGCCTGCATTAAAGTTAGATTGAATATAAAATCTTCTCCATGTCCAGCGCATATAGAGACGGGAAAATAGGGATAAAACAGTGAAACAAATGTTATGGAGAAGAGAAAGCGATGAAATAAAAATCTTATTTTCCAAGTCCCCAGCGGTCACTGCTTTCTCTCCCACTGGTGTTGATAAGGGAAAAAAAAAAATCAGGGTGTTTTCACATCTGAAAGTCCGCACCAAGTTCCGTGTTTTTGTTACATTGTATACATTTGGTTCGGTCTGTTTGGGTTTCACACTGTCATTATTGCAAACGGACTAACAGACTTTACGTGATGAACCTACGTGATATCGTCATCAACGACGTGCTTTGCGTGTCTCTGTAATTTACATTGATTGGTCATTTGGCCGGCGGGCGTCTGACGTCAACACGATGAATAACGTGGGTCTTGAATGTTGTAAACAATGAATGAAATCGTCATTCCCATCATCATATTATTGTTGATTTTCTTGAGCGTCAACTCAATAGTAACACATTTGTCTTTTAGGTCATTTAACTATTTCGCCTTGCCATGGTTGGTGGCACACAATTAGCGGAGACCTCACATGCAGTTGTCGAAACTGATATACCTGCTTTTTAACCAAGTCGCAGTTTTCAAAGGAGATCCATTATTTTGCGGACATTTAAGTTATTAAGCAATCTTCAGTTAGACAGTACAAAACTCAAAGGAGCACTGGTCACAACTTAACACTGCTAAGTTATCTAGCTAGCTAATTCGCTGCTGAGCGAAGTAAAGTGAATCATAATATTAATTTACAAGACGGCTAAATTTAGGAGGGAAATTATGCCTGTACATAATGTAAAGTACACAGTAACCTGAAAGTCGAACTTTGTCATCACTGAAAATAAGCTTCATCGGCAGGTCTTTTCAAAATTAAACGTTGTCTTGTTTAATATTTTGAGGGTGACGCCCATGGCTTGCTTCTCGGTCTTGTTGTCATCCGTCAATATTGATGCTACTGACGCTTCCAGTGGGCGTTTAAAAGCGTTCGGATTTTGACGCGACGCTTCACTTCGCGGCCGGTGAACGTTGGGCTTAAGCAGTGCATTCATTGTTTTCTATGATTTATGATGCTCTTTTTCTGCAGTATAAGCTACACTAGTGTTTTTGATGAAATAACACGCCACGTTAAACTGCTTTCACACCAGACGCGAAACAAATTTTTCGCACGACAGATTACATGCAAAGACGCGAATACGCGCGTCTCTTATGTTGTAATTCCTGTCATTGATACGAAGGTCTGAACCTTTCAAAATCATGCTTTCACACTGGGCACGAACCAGACCGTGGTTCCGTTTGGTCTGGACCGAGAACACCTCTTTTGGTCAGACCAAGGTCCGGCTGTTTGGTCCGGACCAAGGTCCAGGGGAGGTTTCACACCTATCATTTTGGTTCGGACCAAACTGAAAAGTCCGAAAGTCCGGACCAAATGACGTTGGTGTGAAAGCCTCCTTAAACTGCATATGTGTCTATTTGTGTGTGTGTGTGTGCGTGTGTGTGTGTGTGTGTATGCAGTGTATGCATGCACACGCGCCATGTGCATGTGGATGTGCGTGTGTATGTGTGTATGTGTATGTGATTACACTGCTGCCTCACAGAAAGAGGGTCGAGGGTTTGATTGCGGCCTGGTACCTCTCTGTGTGGAGTTAGCATGTTCTCCCTCTCTTCGCCCTCTGTGTGTTCTGTTGATTGAATATTGCAGCAACAAAATTTTGCATTATGTGTATTCAAAAACCTGAAATCTATTCAGCAGCTATAATCCTGCATTTTAGCCTCACTATGTATTCAACGCAACCCAATTAGAATTCCACATATGAATCTCTGCCACTCTGTGGAGTCAATGCAGAGCTGAAGAATCATCAATTCACCTTTAAATAGGAATCTTGATTAGATTTTTTCCCCCTGCAGCTTATGCACTTTTCACTTTTCTGCCTAGGAAAAACCCCTTCTTGTCTTTGCGGACTTCATAAATTATTTTAATAAATATTTGTAAGGGTACAATGTTTACAATTACAAACATTTGAGTAAACAGAGAGAGAGAGAGAGAGAGAGAGAGAGAGAGAGAGAGGGAGAGAGCGGTGGTGCTCCTTATGAAACTGAATACTTCCTTATCCCGGCATTTATTTAAAATAAAACTTATAAAGGCCACTTTTCAATCCCATCCTGATCAATCATCCAGTTAAACGCGGGCTTTTGATAACGGCCCTCTTTCCGCATGCTATTACGAAGCAAGTAGAATAAAGTCAACTTGAACTTTTATTATTTATTCATTTATTTTAAGCGGAAATTTCAGAGAAAGTGAATTTCATACGATCCCGGGACGTCCCACTTGGCTTGGCGCGGGAAAGGAAGGGGGATGTGTGTGTATTATTTGTGATTGATGAGTCGAGGGTGTGTCATGAAGCAAGCCCTGACCAAAGCACCGCATCCAAAATGAAGCATTTGGAAACCTCAGCTCCTGACGGTTCAGTCTGTCTGCGTCTCGTCGTGTCAATCCGCATTAAGGTGACAATTTATTCAATGTTGTCGAATCGGACAGGCGTAATTCTCATGAGCCTCTACTTCGGCTAACACGCTGTGCCGTATACTCTCTCCGCCAGCTGGATTTGCGTCTGGGGGCCGAACATTTTTTTTTAAATCATTATTCCTCTTTATCTTTTATTCTATCCATCTCTACACCAGCCTTCTCCCTGTTTGCGGAAACCAAATATTGAAACCTAAAAACAGCTTGTTTAAACACGGCGACTGGTGGGGCATTCACGTTTTGCAGCCACAATGTCGTCTCCAGGTGTGGTCCCGCCTCTGCGGTCATTCCCCAGTGGAGAGTTTTCAAAACACCATCAGATGTTTCCCTTAACGCGTTTGACGAAGCGTCCAAAGCAATTTCGAGTGATGCGTAGCTGTCACCAGGAAATTCGTCAGCTGCTCGTCACTTGCCATCCCAATCGTGAAACATGAACGAGCGACATGCTCGGTGTTTATTTCACTAGCAGATTGGCTATTTAGCCTCTCCTGGTCTTGTCGAGCATTTTGTGGTGGGCTACACTAATTCCAAACCGCAACCTTGGCAGAGAATATTAATGAGATCGCATCGGCTGAAAGAACGGATTTTTTTCCCATTTGTAATTTAAAATCACGCAAGAGCCAAAATCGATGCAAAATAATTACATTTAGCACAAATCTTCCCAAAATAATGAGCTTTGTACGGTATACCCACGAGCAGCTAAGTCTTAAATTAATGTAAAATAATTGAATGAAGTATGAATCTGTAAATTGTGTGTATAAGCTGCTTAAACAGAAAGTAATAGGCAATGGCATTCAACATAAATCTTAGAAATGAAAAAGAGCACAATTCAGTACACTTATGAGCAACTAAAACATAAATTAATACGTAATTACTTTGAGTGTACATCTTAGCAAAATAAATAACTAAGTAAAGTTCATCCATATGCAGCAATATTTTAATGTTATACTCATAATGCTTTTAGCCCTGCAACATGACTAGGATCTCTGAATGAACTGAGAATGAAATTGTTGTTTAAAGACACGGTTCTGGTGTGCACGCTTGGGTGCGTGTGTGCAATTGTGCGTGCATGAGTCTGTGTGTGTGTGTGTATTGTGTGCGTTTGTCTGTGTGTAAATGTGTATGAGTGTGCATTCTTCTGTGTGTGTGCATCCATGTGCGCATTTCTCTAGGTATACGTGTTTTGCTTGCATTTCATGTTACATATGTATGAAGAACCACATTGAAAAAACTAACTTGGTGATGAAGCAAAATATACTAATTGAACTGTCCTGATGTCTACAATAAAATGTTAAGTTTCAGCGGGAACTAGATTTTATCAAGTAAAATTACATGTATGTACACAATTTATTCATGTATTGAAAATGCCTGTGTGGAATGAGTAAGTCTTATAATGGATTTTCTCATACCATTTAAATGTTTTTTAGTCCCTACTAGAAACACTAAAATACTGAGTAAATTTTACAACTCAATTTTAGAATGCATTTGAATCAGCGCATGCGCCTTGGGACAAACGAAAGTACGGCGCACAGACGTCCTTTGGCAGACAGAGTTGTGAATATCTCCGGAATCTCTCAAGTAAGTAACAGCTTTATCCATTAAAGCGTGTATTCGCGTCTTTGCATTGACTTTGAATGTAATCTGTCATGCGAAAAATTCATTTTGCATCCGGTGTGAAAGCATGTTAACATTGACTAAGAAACCAACAAACTAGGCACTCTAGGCTAGCAAGCTAGTTCGCCTGCTCAGCTATCTATTTGCGGTGCATACAAATCAATAAAAAAACTGTGAATCGCAATTATTTTGCATTAGCTGTGTAGCTAGGTCAGTCATGCATTGACAAGGCTGATGAGTTGTTCGCTACGTACCGAGTTTTTACACTAACGTTTGCCAAAGATGTTCCAATTATTTCTGTTTCTAAGTCCAAAAATAATACAACTGTGCATGCAAGTTAGTGCACGCTAGTTTGTTGGTTTTTTATGCTGCTTTAACGTGCTATCGGGAAGATGATACTTTCCATATGTGAATTCGAAATTACGAGTGCGTTGTGTTCAACTGCCTTTGTTGTTGGAGCGAAATTAAAAATGGCGGACACATTATTTACCATTGGCGATGAATCCTTGCTCGCTCTCCGCCATGTTGAAAAGGTGAAAGGTTATTTCATCTCGGCAACTCGTTTATCAAAATTATCTCCCAATTCTCCAGTGGAAATACGACGTGAGAGGGGATTCATGCGCAATTTTCACGTCGGTCATTCGTATTTACCATAATTCCTATAGCATGTGAAGGCAGCATTAGTCAATGTTAAGATGCTTTCACACCGGATGCGAAACGAATTTTTCGCACGACCGATTACATTCAAAGTCAATGCAAAGACACTAATACACGCGTTTATGGATAAAGCTGCTACTTACCTGAGAGATTCCGGAGATATTTTCAATACATGAATAAATTGTGTACATACATGTAATTTTACTTGATGAAATCTAGTTCCCTCTGAAACTCAACATTTTATTGTAGACATTAGGACGGTACAATTAGTATATTTTATTACACCACCAAGTTCGTTTTTTCAGTGTAGATCAGGTAATATAACTTCAAACAACTAAATATTAAAATTATCAAACAGGAAAAAAAGATAAAAAGCACTTGATAATTTTATGACAGTAAATATCAAAGATAAATAAAATCTACTCAATATTTTAAAGTTGTGAATTTATATGTATACAAAAAATATACCGTATTTTACTTAATTTGTGTGAGTAATAAAAATTGAAACATCAGTAAAACTAAGTAACACTTACCTAATATTTTCACAAATGTTACCATAAGAAGTAGGTAGATTTTACTTAATACTATTAAGGGAGTTTTACTTGATATTACAGCAGTAAAATTTACTTAAAAATTTTGAGTGCAAATTGTTACGAGGATTTTTTAAAGTAAATCTTATGAGTTGTTTTTTTCAGTGGCATGAGCGCTATGAGACAGGGTAGAGATGAGACAAAAAATGCTTGGAATTTCCCTGAGCTCCACAAACAAAGTGCTTTTTTCAAGGACCCTGATACTTTACTACATTGCACTAAGACAGGATACCACAGAGAAAGAGATGATGGTTTGTACTAAAGACCAGATGTTCAAAACAGTCACCAGTCTGCCTCCCTATTCAAACTGAAGAATCCAATAGCTGAGAGATCTTGGAATTGTCAAGTAGAGCCCCAAAATCAATAACAAGCTTACATTTAAATGAGTGAACACATGTAGTTTTTTGTTTTTGCCAGAATTTATTTCCATCACCATGAATGCAGTTAATTATTCTCATCAAAGTAAAGAAGAGCCTCGGAAATGATAAGAAAGCATGAGTGCTCAGCTAGATCAATAATTGCAAAAAAAAAAAAAAAAAAAATTTGCCAGTGAGCGAGTTGGATATAAAGGGTATGGATCTCATCAGGGGCGTTTTTAGGATTGGGAGGGATCAGGGGCTAAGCCCAGAACATCAGGGGCTAGCTTGTGTGCGCGCATGAAAAAAAAAATGCGCCTATTTTAATGCAAATGCACACGATGAAATCTGTTTTTGCCCCTTTAAATGTCTTCAAACTCTCTTCTCTCTTTCTACAACATTTGTCAGACTATCATTTTGTTATCTCGAGATCTCAAGAAAATTATCCCATTATCACGGGAAAATAGAAGAAATAAAATATATACACAATTTAAAAGGAAAGTACTGTAAATGTAATGATGGAAGCAATTATTGCACCAATGAATGTTTCAAACAAATAAAATAATGGATATACCATATTATGATAAGCTGTGCACTGCTTTAAGTAACTTAAATCTGTATTTTCAAACAAGAGTTCATTTCAGTGTTACTAAAGTTTGCAGCCTGATGTTTTTCCTAATTTTTAATGTTCGCTTTAACCGTAAGTGGTCTTTGCAGGTATACGTTTCCAACTAACAGTATGTTGCATTGACGTAGAGAAAAAACTGGACCGTGCGCTCTTTATTCTTGGTGCATTCCGCCAGTGTTTATCCATAAATATCAGTAAAACTACGGTTTTAGTGAGAATTTAAAAAAAAACATATCTCTGTGTGGTCTGCATGGTTTTCACAGCCAACAGCGCAGCTGGAACTAACCATTTTGACATGTAAATCATACTCATACGAATTGGTTAAAGCACTACATTCTTTGTTTTGCCGTGATGATAAAGCCAACTTACCGCGAGAAAAAGGACTTTGCGCGGTCTAGTTTTTTTCTCTATGTCATTGGTATGTTGACAGAATTTACGAGACAGCATATCACCTGGTGCATAGAAGTTTCAATGGTTTGGTCTGATTTTGCTGGTGTCAGCTTCAACATCCTCCACTGTTTAGGAGGGGGCAAGGATGTCATGAGAGCGATGTACAGGTGGTCCCACGCATACATGACAGCCCCTGCCCCCCCCCAGAATATTCTCCCCACATAAATGTTCCTCTTTCTCCTACCTCACAGAAGATACCAACATAATGGGGAGAGGGGGATGTTTTGAATGTAATTGGTATGAGCTCCTACCTGTCACCGAGATTATGTATTATTGCATTGCAGTGACCGAGCTATGTTCGGGGCTAGGAAAAAAAACATTTGGGGCAACGCCCCTGGTTCTACTCCAGTCCTTCTCAATGATTACTTCTATGAGCCAGAAGATGACAGTTTCATCAGAAAGCTATAATACATTACATAAGTAACGACTACTTTTTTAAGCACGCCTGTACCCCTGATCTTTAATGAAAATAATGCATTTATTCAACTGTGTGGCAGCAACTCAACGTGTAAAACATAAAGCCATGGTCAACAGGTTCAGTTGGTGTTCAAATCAATCATCAGGATGGGGGAGATGTGTAATATAAGTGACTTTGACTTTGGAATAATTGTTGGTGCCAGACAGGATGGTTTGAGTGTCCAGAAGCTGCTGGTCTCTTGGGATTTTCAGGCTCAGTAGTCTATAGAGTTTTCAGAAAATTGCTTGAGAAACAAAAAACATCCAGTAAGCAGTAGTTCTATGAGAATTAATGCTCTGTTAATAAGATATATCAGAGGAGAATGGCCTGGCTGGTTCATGTTGACCCATAGGTCACAGTAACTCAAATAACCATGAATGATGCTCTGCAGAAAAGCATCCTTGAATGTACTGCACATAGATTTGGAAGTGGATGGGCTACAGCAGCAGAATACAATACTGGTCTCACTTCTGTCGGATAAGATCATAAACTGGGCCTGTTATGAGTAGGGGCTCACCGAAACTCTGGAGGACAAGATTGTGAAAATGTTGAATGATCAGGTTTCTTTATTTCTGCTGCTACAGGATGATGAAAGGGTCAGAATATGGTGTGAACAAAATGATCCATGGACCCATCCTGCCTTATGTCATGGATTCGTCTGATGATGGCGGTGTGATAGTGAGGGAAATTTTTTTTGATCCAAATAGGGCTGCTGTATACCAGTCAAGCTTCATTTAAATGCCACAGCCTACTGAGTACTGTTTTTGACCATGTGCATTACTTCATCGCAACAGTCTAAATGTCTTTAACAAGCTCATTTCCAAAAGAAGTTGGGACACTATGTAAAATATAAGTAAGAACAGAATGCAATGATTCGCATATTACTTGAACCCAATATTTGATTGACAAATGTTAAAATAGTGAAATGTTGTTTTTTTTTGGAAAAATATCTGCTCATTTTGAATTTGATGCTAGGTGGGTTGGGGCAACAAAAGACTGGAAAAGTTGTATGGTGCTAAAAAGAATACATCTGGTGGAACATCTCATAGCTAATTAGCTTAATTGGTAACAAGTCAGTGACATCATTGGGTATGAAAAGTCTTTCAGAAAAAAAGGATGGTGAGGGCTTTGTAGTAAAAGAGTCTGGGTGCTACACTGGCCTGCCAGCAGTCCAGACCTGTCAACCACGGAAAATATTTGGCATATTATGAAATGAGAAATATCACAATGGAGATTACAAAGTGTTGAGTAGCTGAAATCCTACGTCAAGCAAGGATGATCAAACATTTTGGTTTTAAAACTACTGCAGTTGGTCTCCTCAGTTCCCAAATACTTACAGAGTGATGTTAAAGGAAGAGGTGATGAAACACAGAGGCAAACATGCCACTGTCCCAACTTTCCCAGAACCAAATTCAAAATGAGCTTATATTTCAAAAAAAAAAACAAGAAAGTTTCTCAGTTTCAATGTGTAATATGTCATATTTGTACTATTTTCAATTAAAGGGGATAGATACGTGATTTTTATGAAAATGAAATAAATTAAAAAAACCAATACATCCTGCGGGCTTGCTGAAGGTGCAGAGTAAAAGTGGATATTTTCCCACAAAAAAAAAAAAAAATTGTATCTATTTGGATATTTGCAGTTTTTCTAAGTTTTGGTCGGGTCAAAAATGAGTCTATGTTCACTATGGTCTGCAGCAGCAATAGCACCACTGAGCCAGTAGTGTTACAACATTGAATCCACAGGTTAGCTGATCTGTGGCAGGATTCCTGTCATTGCCAGTTCACTATATTGTTAGTGAGAAATGGCAGAATACAGGCGGCTTCACCTATCTCTTCTACTAATCAAACGCAAAATTGCCATTAAAAAACTTTGCCAGCGTTCACAACAATTCCTCGACCAAAACAGGAACATGTTCTGCAATGAGTATCTATGCAGCTTCTGGTGTCTGGTGTAAGCTGAAGGACAAATAAGGGCTGAGAAGTGATGCATGTGTTGTTACCAGTTAGCTGGCCAAGTCAGCTTATATGTAATTGAGAGATTACACGTGCTACACAGAGTTTAGACTTTAGTTTATGGGCTGCATCCTTAGCAAAAGAGTATGAAATTTATTTTTTACTAGCCGATACCTGTGCTTTGCACGGGCTATATGTGCGTGCACGAGAACAGCTCATTGAATTAACCAGTTTTACTTGCAAAAATGGCTTCAAAATGCAGTTTTCACTTCAAAACTAAGTTCGAAACGTGACGCATCATCTTTGTCACACACTAAAACTGGTGTATGCGGAAAACAGACTCATTATTCACGATGGTTTTGGAGGAGAGCTGTGAAATTACGCAAATCGCCAACTCAGTAATGATTGCAAAAAGGCACAGCATATAGGTACTTTTAATGGCTTGCTATCATCACTAACTATTGGTTGCAAAATAAGTTTGCTGTAGGCTTTATATGCTATACCATACTGTATAGTACTGTATTGTGATGAACTTTTTTTCCAACTGTGAAAGGAGAATTATTTCTGTGTAATACTCATAAGCATTTCCATTCTAAAACATACTAGCTAAAGTCCCTGAGAAGTGGTTATGTTAATTGGTGGCCTGCAGCCTAGTGTCAACAACTACAGAATATAGCTAACGCTAGAAACAATGTCAAGACTTGATACGCTTTATTGCATGCTCATGTATGTTTATGTTTATCACTCATGGCATTGCCTATGAGGTCAATCAAGTGGATCCAATACAGGCAATAATCAAGCAATATTCCGTGGTACTAGCGACTCATTGAGGGAGCATGTGCTTCAAGTAAATCTTGACTGCAGTTCTCCTCAGACACACAGGATGGAAGTAAAACATCCTGAATCCTGTATCTATCACGTTTAAATGTAGAGTTTAAATGATTTGCAAATCATTATATTCTGTTTTTATTTACATTTTACACAGAGTCCCAACTTTTTTTGGAAATGGGTACTTAATTGCTTCGTGCTGCAGGATAAATGCACCATGTCACTACGCACTCATCATCTTAACCTGGTTCCACAAATACGAGCGTGTGTTCGGTGCGCTCTTATGACCTCCACATTCACCGTATCTCAATTCAATAGAGCACTATTGGAATGTGATGGAACAGGACATGTGTAGCATGGAAGAGCAACTTACAAATCTACAGCAACTGTACAGTGCTATCGCATCATCATGGACAAGGATCTATAAGGGCTGTTTCCAGGACCTTGTTGGTTCAAGCAACAAAGAATTCAGGATGTTCTGGGGCATTCAGGCTATTCTACCCAGTATTAGAAGAGTATTAGTTCATAAAAATATATATACTGTATCGGTCTGCCTCTGTCAAAACAAAGGACAAGGCCACATGAATCACACATGAATAAAGGTGTATACACACACACACACACACACACACACACATATGCAGATACTCAATGTCTATTTCTGTGGTACATTACATGGCAGGCGTACTCGGATGTGAAACTCAGTTATGTACCCTAAATTCAGAATTCAGTTCCCAGGGGAAGGCACCTATTTTAGCTCACTGATCCTTTTCTCCCCCCCCTAAACAGTTGTTGAAAAAGAGAACTTAGGTTGTGGGCAGCGCATGCTGCAAGATGACAGGTTGATGAATAGTTGGAATTGAGCAAATATAATAATGGTTTAGGCTATAGTTAAATGTCAAGAATGAGAGCCCAATCATGGTTGAGGTGAGGACAGTTTGTGGGGGGAGGGGAGGGGGAGGTAAGCCAAGTAGTGTCAACTGCCTTCATTACTCAATTTGTGCATTTGCTTAAAAAATGGGGGGAACTAATTAATCCAAGCATATTTAAATATTGATACTAATGATACATCTTGCAATAGGATGTCTAATGTGTTTTTGAATCACCATCTGAACAAATACAAATTTATTTAACTTGCACAAAGAGATTAGGCAAAATTCCCTCGATACTTTATGCCCAAAATGATTATTTATTTGTTTATTTTATTTTTTTCTCAGATTTGTCGTCAGTAGACTCCAGTCACTATGCAGAACTGTGTGAACACATAACTGAAACCAAACAGGAAGTGTCAGGTACTTTTTGTACTAGAAGAACAGAAGCAGCAGTCTGTCTCTCTTGTCTGTTTAGTACTGAGAAAGTTCCAGAAAGTACACCACACTTCACTCATCACTTTGTCAAACACTTTTTTCTCAGTTCTCCATTCCTGTCAGTCTTCCCCACCCACTCCATTGTGCTTGCTCTTTCATACTATGTCTCCGACATGAATTTTTTCTTCTCCCAAGTTGTGTCTGAAACAGCATCCTGACTGCTGCACCTTCTAAATATTTACGACCTGCTAGACATACTGCCAATTATCTACTGCCCACCTGCATACAGGCAGTCTCTCCATACAGCAAGCCGAGTGCACTGGGTGAATAATCTGAACTATGTTGGAAGACTGTCAGTCAGCAGGGAGGTTTTCCTAAACAATGCTACCCAAGCTTAGCTCCTGCTGGGTCAGGGATTTTTGAGTTAAAATTGTTCAGTGAAATATACTGCATCTGTTACAATCCTCATGTTTCATCCAAAGATCTTCCCTCAGTCTAATATTCATGGCTGTTCACTTAAATGCCATTATTAGTTCTCATTACTCCGGACGCTTATTGTGGGCTGTTCATGGCGGCATGGCTCAGGGGGTAGAGTGGGCAGGCTGGGAATCAGATGGTTCCTGGTTGAATGCCTGGCTCCTCCAGAGAACATGTTGACGTGTCCCTGAGCAAGACACTGAACCCCACACTGCTCCTGATGTGCAGGTTGGTGCCCTGCATGGCAGCCTCTGCCATCAGTGTGAATGAGAGGCATCATTGTAAAGTACTCATGTGACTAGAAAAGCGCTATATAAATGCAGTCCATTTACCAGTCCATTTGCCCCTTTTCCTTATTACCAGTTCCCTTTTTTAGCTCTCTGTACCAGCTCACTAGTGCTCTGTCACTTGACGGTATCAGACCGTCCTCTGTCTGGGGCCACGGATAATCAGTGCTTCCTCCATGATTATCATGTATTGTGTTCTAAGATTACTTTGTATTTTTCTAGTTGCTGAAGCCTTCATCTAGTTCTGGGCATTCCCGCTCACTGTCTTTTTCTGCTGTTACCGTAATCCTGAGAGTAAACACACCCTCTGCTTCTATTATGGAGTCCGGACTTGACTCCTGTCCGGATCATAAAATGCACTAATACATTTTCAATAAGATGATAGGCTTTAAAACATCAGCAGTGCTGATTTGATTCTCAAAACCCTCATCTGGTTACTTTTTCTGAATGACTTCGCAATTGGTGTGCTGTGTAAATACTTGCTTTTATTTACATATGCAGCATGTAAGAGCACTGTTTTAATGGCCTGAGAGTGAACTGACGAAGTTCAGACATCTGATTGGTAAGAGCCATCATTCCCACCAAATGGAAATCTCTCTACTTGGGTAGAGCTGTGGAATTAGCAGCCTTAGATGATGTGATTGTATGACCACAGGGCATGTCTCCAAACCAGTGCTTGACTGAAACATTCTGGCTAACAGCTTCATCCAAAGCACATCCATGTCCCTGGCTTCAGAAGCGCTCTGCTGTTTTTATTTCATGGTTATTTGCCATTTAAAGTTAATTTTGTTTGCAATTATTTAGTCTCCTACTCTCTTGCTTGTCCACAGCTGCTCAACTGAAGATGTATTGGTCGGAAATAAAGAAGAAAAAAAATGCTTTATTTTGGCTGGATTTTATCCAGATCCTCAAATGAATTTGCTCTCATCAGTGAGGAGGGAGAAAGAACAAAGTTGTTATAAAATGGAAGAATATGTAATGTAAACATATTCTCCACAGACCAAAATGTTTGGCTCATTTTGTTTAGAGATTGTTGTCAGACATATTGAAAACCAAAACACACAAACACATCTGTCCTTGTTTATTTCTACAAGGGATGGCCGAGGGGGGATCTAATTTAATTTAAACAGCAAAACTGATAGAGGCCTGTGAGAGCAAATTAAAATGGCTGAAAAAAAAAATCAAATGAATCAACAATTACAAAAAGTTGTCACAATTTCCAGTAGGAAATAGAGATAGAAGGGAAGTATATTTGAATCCTTTACATCATACTCTGTATGAAAGCAAAACGAAGGTCCTCGCTTGAGTGAATACATGAATGAATGACTAAGTGAGTGAATGTGAGTGAAAGAGGACTGCAGTATCTGCAGGTTTAACACTAGTCCTGGAGGGACCTGGTGGGGTTGCACTTATACTGAATTAGTTAGCTAATTGAGTTTGTAGGCAAGTCGTATTCTAAGCTTAGATCACAGTACAAAATAAAGTCTTATTAGTGATTTAGACTCAGTTGCTAAAACAGCAGATCACACAGAAGATGAGGCCAACTAATTATTGAGTGGAAACCAGCTCAAAGTTCAGTTACAGATCTGGCCATATGAGGTCATCTCTATTTTCACACATTCCTCAGTGCATCTGCTCCAGTCAAATTTCTGTATCAGCCAAAGCTGCTAAAAAAAAAAATCATTCTTTCTGCTGTTCTGTTAGAGTTCTTTCACTTAACTATACCTTAATGTTCTGCAATTTGGGCTCCTCTATGTTCTTAACAGTAACCAGGTGTGCATAGATGTACCCCTTAACTGTCAGTCAGGTTTTTGTTTTTCCAACAAAGCACTATGAACCCTGATACTGTTGCTCTACTCAGGGTGTTAATTGAAGTCTATTATTAGTTAATAACAGTGTGTTCAAATCATGTAGTATTAGGGTAAAAGCAGGGCTGTTCCTACATCTGCCCATTTAGGGTGTGATTGAACACCCCTCCTCAACACAGTTCACACACTAATACTGGCCCACCCAAATTTCAAATCAATCTATAGTGTTTCTCCTCTTAGGACAGAAGGCTCTGCATCTCCTCAATCCAAAACAGCAGGTAATGTTGGAGTTTGGGCTCATTAAGCAATTAAGAACAGAGGTTGGCACAAAGCAGGAAAGCAGATGGGCCGCTGGCTGGCTCAGGTGAAATCCTCATAATGCGTGGAATTTAGCCCAGTTCGCCATGTCGGTGAGGTAATGATAGCAAATGATTGCACCAGCCCTCTCAATTAATTCTGAAAGCAGGCCAATCAATTACTGTTGGTGTCTGCTGCAACCGAACGACCAGACGTCCATTTTCAAAACAGTGGCTTCACAAATAAACATCAGTTTACATTTGCACTGGATGACATTCAAGCATTTTTGCTATGGGAAGTCTTGCGATAAGTTTCAGGTATGGGGGAAAAAAAAAAAAACAGAAAAAACTATTTCACTGTGATGAAATAAGGGATTTAATTCATTAAATTCTGAATGACTTGGCCCTTGTTGTGCACCCTTGTCAGACATATGAGTACAACTGGGCTTTGATTTAACACTAAAAGTTAGACTGTGCATGCATTACTTTTTATGGGAAATATATGATGATGTCTCTGAGCACAAAACATTATGGCTGCACAGTAATGGGTGTGGTAGAAAATGCAAACTTGCATGTAGTCCAATTTTTTTTTTCCCCCCACTGAGTCCATTAGCAGGAAAATGCCACTCACTGCCTCTAAAAATAAACTCACACAGAGGCACACATAAAGGCACACGCGCACACGCACACACACACACACACACAAACACACACACACACACACACACACACACACACACACACACATACACACACCAATACCCCATTCTGGGCCGACAGCCAGCCTGTACCAAATAATGCTCTGGTAATTACAATAGTGATTTCCTTTTCCTTTTGTGCAATTACACACAACCCTCTGTGCTATTCCTGTCTGGAAGTACCTTGGTCCGATCCCAAAATAGGACTTTATGTCTGTTAAACTTTAACCCTTTCAACACTAAATACAGTAATACAAATCAGCATTACCCATTGGATATATATGCCATTTTCATGACTATAATATTCAAACTTCATTTTAACTCGGGAATACACTGAGGTAAATACCTCATTTGCAATATAGCCAAGAAATACGGATTACGAAATCTACCCAAATGCAAGCGTTTCTGGGACTCATATGTCTTAACTGGATATTTGGAAATATTTTGGGACATTTGTATGTATCCCTTTAGTACTGAGTGCGTGAATGCAAAGCTGCGCTTCATTAAGACTAAAAGTAAACAAAGCTTTGGGATATAGTATGATATTTACACTGGGAAATCCTTCATCCAAAAAGAGTTGCCCAGTAACGAGTTGACATCATCAAACTCCACCCGCAAAATGCCATTGGACGGATGCTTGCAGCTGTAAATGCACAAATGTACACACATAGCCTACAAATACTCATGCACATACGCGTATATCCTTAATATCAGAAATTAAGATACTGGTAAGGAGTGTCATGGCTTATGAGTGCAAAGTAAAGTTTCTCTTTACACTTCTAATCGTGTCATTCTAACGCTTTTCATGTTAGCTGTAAGTTGTCAGAGTGGAAGTAGTCTTGCAATGCGAGACAGCAAGCAATCTCCCACCTGCCGATCATATGAGGATTTCTAAATGCTAATCGTTAATCCTTCAGATTAGGTTAATCCCTCAGGTATGTATTCATCTGATGGAACAGTCAGTCACATATTCTCAATATGCTAGACAGATTTCATGTTGACATATCTGGTAGCATAATAATGGCAATATCTGGTAGTAAATAATGACACAGTTTCAAAGAAACAAATTAATTTAATCCAATAGAGCAACAAAATGATCGCTGGTCCTGAAGTTACTTGCACAGAGTTACTGACAAAACAATCAAGATGCAATCAAGATGGCTGAAATTGAGAGAAAAAAAAACAGAGGTGGAGACAGAAATAGGCAAAAATCCCAGGGTCTTAAATGTGAGAGTTAAGCTGAAAAACTTGAGTCACTGTAGCCTGTTCCTTTACACAAGACCTGAGAGAGGTAATGCAGGCTACCATCCAGCAAACCCAGCTGTGATAGATTGTGAGGAGATCTGCTGATATCCATGGTTTTGGGCAGTTATTGGTTCGGCGGCTGACCGTGGTGCCTCAGCGACGTGAGTGTAACAGCTGTCCATGGTGGTAAAGGGTTTTGAGTGCAGCAGCTGTCCATCATGTTGAAAGGCTGTGAGTGCCATTGCTGTCCTTGGTGCTGAAAGGCTGTTAGTGCTGTAGCTGTCCTTGTGCTGAATGGGTGTGAGTGCAATAGCTGTCCTTGGTGCTGAATGGGTGTGAGTGAAATAGCTGTCCTTGGTGCTGAATGGGTATGGGTGCAATAGCTGTCCATGGTCCTGAAAGGCTGTGAGTGCAGTAGTTATCCGTGGTTCTACATGGGTGTGAGTGCTGTAGCTGCTCGTGGTGTTGAATGGTGTGAGTACAGTGACTGTCCGCGATGCTGAAAGGCTGTGAGCTCAGTAGTTGTCCATAGTGCTGAGGAGCTGTGCATGCAGCAGGTATTCTTGGTGTTGAATCACTGATTGCGAGCTTCTGGCCTTAGTGCTGAATGACTTAGAGGAGGGCCTCCACTGTCAGTGTACTGAATGGCAAGTGTGGGGGGTGGGAGGCATTGGGGGGAGGGGGAAATTGATTGGTGCTGCTGTCAATTGGGCTGAACCCCTATTACTTGGATGATACTGTCATGACATTTCCCCCCAAAAAATGCAATAACTATTTTATGACATTTGACGCACACTGATTTATTCTGTTATTCCTTCCTATGACAGCTCTTACGTGATGTATTTGACTCCGTGAGAATTTCAGGCTCACGCATACTGAGAGGTTTGAATAAAGCATTACTGATGTTTTTGGCAGTTTATGAGCCTGGTCAGATTAAATTAAATGTCAACAGTTTCTCTCAGCTTCTCGCACGCACGCACGCATGCACACACACACACACACACATACGCACACACATACGCACACGCACACACACACACTCTTTTTTCTCTCTTCCTGGGTTAAATTATCAGTCCATAAACTGTCCCACTCTACAGGTCAGCACAAATATTTCAAAGCTCTCTTATTTGTTCAGCTAATTACAGATTTGAGAGCAGTAAAACGAGGGTGGGAGGCTGTATTAAGTTATGAAATCATGAAATAATACAAACCTGAATTGTTCAGGTTTAAACATGAGGATTTCTATACTCATAATTTTCATGAGTGAGAAAAACTGCAGGGTTACTGTATATGTGTTTGTGTGTGTGTCTGCATGCCTGCGTACAAGCCTGTCTTAGTGTGTGTGCATGTATGTGTGAGTGCGCATATTTGTGCATGAATGCATAAACATTATATATCGTTGTAAGTTAAAAGCATTCGCAGAGTTTGCTGATACAGTGTAGGCCTGTGCTTCAATGCTGTGGATGGTGGAGGGTAAATTCTATCACATTAAATACAATTCATTATGGGGGAACAAACATCAGCCATAATGCCCTGCATAATGGCTTCCTACAGCGGCTGACTAATATTGTGTGTGCGTGCGCGTGTGTGTGTGTGTGTGCGTGCATGTGAATGTGTGTGTGCGTTTGTGCAACTCACAGCAAGGAAGAGAATAATAAATGTACACTGTCTTAACATCCGCACACGCGGCCAGAGGGACTTGTACAAACCATATTTATCTGTTTCTGGGGTTATGGTTACTGTCTTCTCCCGTGAATTGCACGTGTTAATGCCCCCTTAGGGTTATGATTCTGTAAAACTTACCATAGATGCTCAGCAGTGTGCTAGCAGCAGGAGCACATCATATAGATTACATCTGGAGGCTATATGAATGTTCCTGTCCTCCATTATGCATATCACACATACTGTATAAGCATAGCCAGATTTTCCCCTTAAGGGATGGGGAGCATATTGTAAAGCTGTAAATCTTGTCAACCTGTGTTTTTTTTATATGGGACAGAGATGGAGGTGGTATAATAAGTGATGTAAAGATGATGTAACTGTCTTAAATGCTAGTCATCCCATCCTGTGCTGGGCTGTATCCTGCCACGCTGGGCTACACTGGGCTCTTCTCCCCCAGCTCATTAGCCGTCCTGCCACAGGGAATAATCCTCAGGAAATTTGTAATTTTAAATAAATTGTAATTCATCTTGAGGGAACAGTAATAAGCCGACGGGGAACAGTGGTATACACATATAAAATTTATACATAAATACAGTCATATATGTAAAAATCTTGATTTTTATACTGTAAATGAAACAATGAAATCTTTCCCCTCTCAATAAGTTTTTTGATTCAAGGCTAAAACAGTTGGTGGTCGCCTTGAAGTAGCTGTGGATTAGTTTGTTAGATTAGCTGTTATGTGCCTGCTGTGTTACTGCTTAGCTATGTGACTGGAGAACTGGAGTCGTGGGTGATTTAATGTGTGTGTGTGTGTGTGTGTGTGTGTGTGTGTGTGTGTGTGCGTGTGCGTGTGCGTGTGTGTGAATGTACATAACAGGACGTGTCACATTCCGTATCTGTTCGGATGAAAAAAAATTATCTGAATCTGGAACTCAAACTGTTTATATAGTGAACCTTAAGTGAAAGTTTTGTACATTGAAAGTTGTTTGTTAATGACAGAAGTGTATTTGTAAGCTATAAATGAAGAAAAAAATTGGAAAATACACACACATACACATATGAACACATATACACACTTAAGCATCAATGCATGCCCACATACATTCTATACTCCTCATCTCATATACAAACATACATATGTAAAAATACATGTAGATATTGATATAGCTAGAGAGATACTGTAGATCTGCACAGGTAGCATGAGAGCATAAGTGGTGGAGCTGGTGGTAGCAGCTTTCATTAGAAGTGGAAATACATTTAGTGACAGTTATTCGCTGTGTTTAGGCTCCTCAGAGAGCACTCTATCACCCCGGGGGAGCTGCTGGGTTTATCACTACAGTGTGCAGTCCATTAGAAACACTCTGCTCTCTTTGCACTGGGACTTCACTTGTCAGAGGTGCCGCGGCAAATTAGTCCGCACAGTGGGACAGGCTGTCTGTCGCTCTCATCTCTCTTACTCACCATCTCTCTCCTCCCTCTGTCGCCTCTCTTGATTTCTCTCTATTGTCCTAGCTCTTCTGTATCTGCATAGCTTTCTGTCTCTGCCTTATTTTTTGATTTTAAGTTCAATCATTTCTGTTGAACAGTTTTAAGTGTCCCAAATTGTCTCAAAGTAGGTTTTAAATCTCTCTCTCTCTCTCTCTCTCTCTCCCTCTCTTTCAAAGAGATGCACTATATCATGGATTGTGGAATGTCTTCCTAGCAAACATTACACTTTTTTTCCCTGTGGGAGTCATGTGAAGAACGGGGGTTTTTTCACACGTGTCGTAAGGTACGAGTAACTAACGTGTAAAAAACGTGAAATGAAGCAGGTTCCAAGTCATATGTGTAAAACACATTGATTCCACATGGCAGCAAATGCTGCATTTTTTGCCATGTGTAATTCACAAGACAAACTGATGGTTTTTGCATGTGTCATAAATTGCGGGTTCTGAAATGAAGCACCTTCCAAACCATACGTGTAAAACATGTTGATAACACGGAGCAGTTCTACTTAAATGCGCGCCACACTGCGGTGAACAACAGGCCTTCTCCTTACTTGCTAATCCCTTCAAGTTCCCACCTGTATTACCTTCAGTAGCCTCAATGTCCGTAAAATCCTTAAAAAATTCTGAAGATTTTTTTTTTTTTTTTAATACATTTGGCATCACCAATCCCACCCAAATCTGAAAAATCCAATTGGGGAAGTACATACAAGGCTTTCACATATGCGACGCCCAGTTGCCAACTCAGGAGAGTGAAGACAGCTACCGGCTCTCCTCCAAAGCATGCGCTTGTCAGCCACTGCTCCTTATACACTCATTGGTTGAATCATCGCAAGTTCAGAACGAGGGCGGAGGATACCCGAACATGAACACGCTTAGAATCCTCCTGACGAGCGCCCGTCTGGCCAGCAGAAGGCGCCTAAGGAACGAACAAAGGAACTTATATTACCCTTCCCGGCAGACCCTTCCCAATTTGCATCCCTGTAGCGCATTGGCCAATTGCGCGCTACTTCTGAAAAAGCTGCCGACCACTGCTGCATAGTACGACCAGGGCTTGAACCCGCACCGTGATAGTCACTTCTGCTTTGCAATGTGATGCTTTAACCGAGTGAGCTATCCAGCAGCTCTGTGGAAGATTTTTTTTTAAGTATTTTTTTTTATTTATGAAATTATAAATGGAGAAGAGAGAGAAAAAAAATCTTTAAAAAAACTTTCTATTCAAGGTATTCAAATTAAAAACCTCAAAGCCTCATCCAGGACAGAGAATTGCCACGATCCTGCCGATGTTGCTCATGGACATGTCGAAGATCCTCGATTTTGGTCCACTCTTGAACAAAATCGTCAATCTCTTAAATTGTTATCACTCCACTCGTCAATCATGAGGGAGAAGGGCAACATCCAGTTACAGCCATTGTTGTGCAGCCTCAGTAACCAAGCTGCTCTAGATAATTAAGGGCCCGAGCACTCACGGTGCAAGGACCGTATTGTATCTGTAGTGATTATTATTATTATTATTATTATTATTATTATTATTACGGGCCCGAGCACTCATGGTGCGAGGACCGTATTGTATCTGTAGTGATTATTATTATTATTATTATTATTCTTATTATTATTATTTATTATTATTCCACTTTACAGGGCTTTTTGGGTGCTTTAACGTGTTTCAATTCAAACAAAAATGTGGCTGAAAAATCAGGCCTGGTGAAAATTCTATGATTTTATTGGTTTCACCAGTAGGCGGGGCAAAGTGGCTCCACAGCACCCCCTAGAAAAATTTAAAAATTCATGAAAAATCTGTGGTTTGCCCGATTATGCTGAAATTTGGTAGGCATGTAGAGCTTGCCAAGACAAATGGATTTGCCCTTGGAACTTTTTTGTCCAATGCACAGGATGCCTGCTAGGTGGCGTAGAAAATACAAAATAAGGCAATTTTTGCCGATTTCAGGCATCGGAATTTAACGAACTCCTCCGAGGGATTTTGCCGGATTGTCATGAAAATAACTGTGTTTACTCTTGACCCCTTGAAGATCAAAAGTTATTAAAATCATCTCGGTTGGAGTCACAGTGTGGGCGTGGCAGGGCCGCCATTTTAAGCGTTTTGCCATGAAATTTCAAATGCTTATAACTTCAGTGATATTTGTCCGACCTGCACCAAACGTCAGGCGTATTATAAGAGTCCCGCCTTGAAACCAATCAAATAGTCATATTCAGCCATACTGACAGCGCCCCCTCCTGGCGACAGGAAATGACAAAAATTGGGCATGTGTCATACTTTTGCGAACTCCTCCTACAGATTTCATCTGAATGTCACTAAAACGGGCGTGGACACTCTTGAGACCTGTACCATGAAAAGTTATTAAAATCTTCTTTTTCGGATTAACCCTGTGGGCGTGATGGGGCGGCCATTTTGAGCATCTCGCCGTGAACATTGATTCCCTAATAAATTTAGGTAAACTTTGTTCTTTACATACCAAACTTCACAAGCTGGTCAGTTTCCATAGACAATTACTAATTTTATTGGTTTTGCAAGTGGGCGGGGCCAACTGCCTCTCTAGCGCCCTCTAAACTGCAGCCCCAAGGCCTTCTTCCACATACACTGATGAAAATTGCTGGACATATGTATCACACCCACGTCTACAAAAAAGTCTCTTGACACCATAGGCTAAAGTAAACAGGAAGTCGGCCATTTTGAATTGAACAGCCATTTTCGGCGATTTGCATGTTGTGTTCTTTTGCGAACTCCTAGGGATTTTTTCGGATTTTCATGAAAACCGCTGTGTGTAGTCTTGACCCCTTGAAGAGCAAAAGTTATTAAATTCATTTCGGTGGGAGTCATGGTGTGGGCGTGGCAGGGCCGCTATTTTAAGCAATTCGCCATGAAAATTCAAATGCTTATGACTTCAGTGTATATCGTCCGACATGCACCAAACTTTATGCATATCATAAGAGTCCCGCCCTGAAGCCATTCACATGGTCAAATTTAGCCATACTGACAGCGCCGCCTCCTGGCGACAGGAAATTACCAAAATTGTGCATATGTCATACTTTTGCGAACTTCTCCTGCAGATTTCATCTGAATGTCACGAAAAAGGGTGTGGACACTCTTGAGCCCTGTGACATGAAAACTTATCAAAATCTCTTGTTTTCAATTAACGGTGTGGGTGTGACGGGGCGGCCATTTTGAGCATCTTTCCGTGACAGGGGACAGTGACAGGTCTGAAGAACATTTACATGCAATTCCTGAGACAGACCCAAGCAACGTTACCTCCAGTCGGCGAGCGCAGGGATTGGCGTTCGCTCGTTCTCGGCGGTGCATCGGTGTGTGAGGGCCCGTACAACGCCACTTGCGGCTTTAATTTCTGTTGTGTTTGTACGTTTGCAACTTTTGGCGATTGTGCAGACTGTACCTTGATTTATACAGTCTATGGTCCATACGCTCTGAAAAGTGGTCGTCCACTAAGGCTAACATAAGTTTGTGTTGTGCTTTGAAAAGAAGCATCCACTTGTTGTTTGTTGAGAAGTGTTCATGTGCTCTTTCATCTTTGTCAAAATTAATAGCTTCCAAAAATTTTAATTATGAATGAAGTTTTTTTTTCAATAAAAAATCTGTAGAACTTTATCTGTATGTCTGTAAGCTGTGTAAAAAAGATCTAAATAACTCAATGGGCATTCCATATAAGTAGACAAGTATGCTTTCCCCGACTTTGACATCTCAGAATTCACCAAATTGAAACCAATGCTTTTTCATCAATAGAGCGACAAAGTAACCTAGTGGTAGGAAACTTGTCTGGTCCTCAACAAGTTATGGATCAAGCCCCTGTTGAGAATTGGACTTCTAACCGAAGTAATCTAAAATCGAAATCGAAATAAGCACTGTGATGTCCCCAGTGAAAATAAATTAACTGTCTCAAGAAAAATGACTGTTTAGCTGGTATAAAGTAAGTGAAGCCTACGTTATTTTTGAGATCCCACTTTATACACAAAAACCACCAGTTTATGACGTGTTTTAGACGTTTTTTTCGTTATTTTTTTTTCTGGGTTATGTTTGTGATCTCCCTTTCCAAAAAAAATTAAATAACACCTTCTTTAAGGACTAATAATGTCCTCCCAGTATTTATTTGCCTTCATCAATTTATCAATTGTTGTTCATAGTTGTTTCTTCTTTTTATTTCTTCTTGATTAAAACATTGCAACAACAAATATGACCTTATATTGACTCAATCATGTCGCTCTTGGTAGCATAAACACACACATAAAAGAAATAATAATAATAATAAATAAAAAATCCCCCAGCCCTGCTCACAGGTAGGTCCACCCCCGTGATCATTATAACTACTTCGGCTGTGGCCCTTTGGCTCATTCATGTACCAATAATAAAAGAGTCCTTGCGTTCAGGCTGGAGAGAGGGCACATGGAGGATCTGGATGCATGTCTGGGGCTTATGGGAGCCACAATGGCCTTAGTCTCCATTTATTTATAGTGTGTTTTGTGCTTTGTGTTTGATTCAAAGAAAGGTTGTAAGCTCCTCAATTCTTTGGATTGCTTTTTCTTCTGTTCATCATGTTATCGGTGTTCACCTCCAGTCCTGTGGCACAGTGTGCCTGCGTACGTGTGCTGCAGAATGAGGCTGAATTTGAATTGTAGGACCATCTTCTCCTCACTCTGGGGAAAAACAGGAAGAAATGCCTGCTTGCGGTTTGCAGGAGGTCCTGTATTCAATATTAAACACAACTATCCTGCTAGTTCAATTGAGCCGATAGTAAATGCATTCATTGCCAGCAGAAGTCACAAAAACATGCACGCTTCAATCTTTCCACGGGTGCAGGAGTTGTAGAGGTGCTAATATTCAAAAAGAGGGAAATCATGTCCACAAATAACTCATTACTCCTTTGCTTTTGCTTTGACAGAGTAAAAACTAACAGTTCTGACCCATAATTCTGGATCAGGTCTGGCTAAAACTTCGTTCTTAACTGGCCAGGTGTAAAAAAAAGTACTGAGTAGGGAACACTGTCTTCATATACAACACTAGGAGAATGTATTTGAGAATTAAAGCACAGTTTGTGTGGTTTTAATTCATTTGATCCTTTCTCAGGTGACTAAGCTCACCTCGCCTCTTCCAAAGGACACAGCAAACACTACTTCATTGGTTTAAAAAAAGACACCAGAACTTCCTACAAATTGTTCATATTTATATCAAAATTTTATACAGCATTAGGCATAATTACTGTACAACTAAATCAACTGAGGCCAAGAAACCATATACTTCTCTGTCTTTTCTTCAAAGAATATAATATCACTGAAATAATATCTGGACTCCCACAGTCTAGTACTTGGAACCATAGGCTCAGACTGTTCTAAAGTCATACCTGAGATCAGCTCACTGATAATGCTGCATATAACACGAGTAACCATGGCTCAGTGTTCACCATGTTCAGCTACGTAAAAGAGTCACACAGACAAACAGCCCTGCTCTGGAATTTTCCCATAGAAAAACTATTGAAAAAAAATGCAAATAAGTTGTTTTGCTTTTAATTTTACAAGGCAACTGCATGTTGACCTAAGTGACATATTTGAGCATCAGTGGAGCTGGCTAATGGCGTGTTAAATCAGAAGATGGCACGTGGGTCTTGTCAGGGTAGGTCGGTTAACTCGGAAGATCACACACGGGTCTCATCAGACTGTAAAAGAGCACAGACGAGGATAGAGGCAAGTATGAGCTCATTTATTTGTCAGCAGGAGTTTGCAGAATGACAATAAAAACGGAAAAATAGATATGAGTATTGGCTCGGAACGCTTTGAAGAAAACTTCTTTGTTCTATCTCTGGTCGTCTCTCTGCTTGCTTGTGTTTGTGTGAGCATTTTTTTTTTTTTGTTCCCTGCATGTGAGTTTTTGCTTTCATGATAGAAAACATTGTTAATTCAGCCAAACAGTCTGGCTGATAAAATGTTAATTAGAGTAGGACAATAACCCCAATTATTTGGAAATGAGAAATATCCAATTAGGACTGTTCTTGTTGCTCATAATATACACCCCCTCTCCAGTCTTCCAGTTGATTTGCCTTCATTATAAACATACAGACAGGCTGGTTAATCATTTATTTTTATATTTTCAACATGTTGCAAATCAGATGCGTAGGCAGTCAAAGAATTTTTAAATGCTGACTGAATAATTAAAACAACTCAAGAACATTCACATTCATCTAAGTTTTGACAGCAGACTCAGTCTAAAATATTTTGTATATTTCTTCCCTACTTCTATTTGATTAAATGTGGCTGTAAGCTTAATTGAGACTCGTCTTATCTTATAATCATCTGTGGTTATGGCTTGTTTTTTTTTTTTTTTTGTTATTGAATCAATGGCGCAGTGTTTAGAGATTATTGGAGAGAGATGTCTGCATAGAGTAAGTCAGTTATGTGAGTGTAAAACTGCATGGATAAAACTGAGTTAATATTTCATATTTCTGAAGCAGAAAATATATAGATTAAATGATAGGTTCAGCATTATAGCACTTGATTGGTCAAAATCAATCAAAGCGAGGGCAGGATTCCCATCCAATATCTATGTGTGAGACCAACATCAAATCAGATGCTTTAATGGAATGGGAAAATGTACTCTTCATTCAATCAAAATGTGTACATTTTCTAAATGGATGTACTCAATCAAGACAAATGCTATTTGAAAGTGTCATATCTGAGTATTATTTCCTTAACAGTAAGGTAGGGATCATCAAATCATGGTCCTTGAGGTGTTATTTCTACTGCTGATGAATAACAATGTTTAGTTTATTGAGATTGGACAATGTCTCCTGTCTCGTACCAAGCAGGTTTTTTAGAAACTGTGGCTAATCACTCCACAATGTACTGGCAAATGTGTTTCATGCATTTCCCATTACAAAGTAATTGTGATGATGATCCCTACATCATTGCCTTAACTTACCCTCTCAATGTTCTGCATGAAGGAAACTATGTCACGCCCATCAGACTGTTTACAGCTTTAAGAACCCCTGAGGGTTTGTTTCCCTGTATTCCGTAGCCCCGTGGGATGGTTGAGTAGATAATGTTTCATATGTCTTGTAAGCGTCTGTTTGCGTACATAGTGCTAATGCGCTATTTTTCTGTGTATCCGACCTCTCCCCGGAGTGAGGCTTGATGTCAAGGTCGAGTTATCTTGATGTTTTAATTGTGTTACTCGCTCTGGAAAATGTGCACGGCTTACTGCGATTGCCATTTTCAAAAAGTAGATTGATAGGGCGCCTGATCAAAACGCATTGCAGTGATTGGATAATTGATCATAGGCGGTTACTGTGAATGGTTAACTGATCAAAGATGATGATGGTGATTGGTTAACAGATGAAAGCTGTGCGTGGTGATTGGTTTATTTTTCACAGCTGCTGACTGTGCTGTGCTTGGTAGACTGATCAGAGCTAGTGATGTTGATTAACAGATGACAGGTGGTTACAGTGATGAGTTAAGCTAGTGTTTGCATGGATTTCCCCATGCTTTGTGTGCCATACAGAAAACAGAGGAAACTACACATCACATTCTGTAACAGCCTTCTTTAAAATGTTCAGAAGGCCTCACCCGCCCTTCGATTAGGCTATCTTCTCCACGGTCTCTTTCATTATGCCCCCCCCCCCACCTCCACCCCACACTGCTGATGAGCAGAATGCCAGGGTGGGGCGGGGAGTTAATTTGCAGCAAAGTCTGTGAAGTGTGTGACTCAAACCCACCCCCCAAAAATGACTGATTCTCTGACCCCCCCTCCCACATGCACTCTGAAACAGCTGCATGGAGGGTCGTTTGGGGGGTTCAGCATCTCCTACAATCACGGCCCGTTTGGTTCGCGGTGGGTCGCCGCCTAGTGCCTCCAGCGCAAAGCCTTCCCCGCTGCTTAAGCTGAGTAGCAATTTCACTAAATGACGGGGCTTACTCATTACAGCCCCGTCCCCCCCTTCAAAATCATCCTCCGCACCCTTATTATCGTCTGCTCATAAAATTATTTAGTTTCTATGACTTTATATGAAAAATACGAAGCAGTGACATATAATTAAGTAATGGCAAATTTCTTTTTGCAGTTTGTTTTCAGATGTAAAGGAAAGACCATAGAATTCTCTGGAAAAAATACATTCTTATCAGGTTTGGTGCATCTCACCAACCTCAGACAACATACTTCAGCTTCCCACTAATCATACCAGCAATGCATTGCACAGATTAGGAGAAAAAAGATCCAGCAATTCTTTATCTTCCTGTAAAACCTGAGCAGAAACAACTTTTATATGCACAGAAAAATAATAAACAAACATAGCAAAGTTGATTGGGTGCAAAGCCACCAGCAGCACAGTGCCTGAGCAGACACAGGACAGTGAAGCATAGCAATGGTGCCTGAAAAGGACATTGCACCATAGGGTAGCACATATTTTGGAATTTCACCTCACTCTATTTTCAAAGCATGTACACTTTAAACTTCAGCTGTCCATGTCGACTGTTGACGGCATTGTTGTTCCTCTTGGTTCCTATGAATTTACAACTCCAATTCATTTTTGGAGCCACCGAAATGAATAGTTTTTGAAGGCACAAACTAGCTATGAAGGACAATTGATTTATGACAGGGATTGCAAACATTGAAAAGATCGATATATATATATTCAGCATTGAAATTCAGTGAGCCATAGTTGGATCTTTCTGATTGTACCTACTGTATAATATGTTGTCATAAGTAAAGGTCCATTGCCTCTGGGTCTTCTCTCATCTAACTCAAGAACACAGTAGGGATAGAAAAAGTTTCAACATTATGCACTGGAGATGGACATGATCCAACACTCAATAAGGACAACTACCATTCTGAGAATAAATGTTGAAACCCATGATACACTCAGTGAAGGACTCAAACATTTTAAACTATACCTCCTATGATATTTTTTTCCTGATGTGCAACCCGAAATGAACAACTAGATGAGTATTTAACAGGGGAATACTTAAACGACTCCTTCAAAGTAAAGTTGGTTTCAGCTTAATGGCTGCTAATGCTTGAAGGATGCAGTACAAATGAACAGCACAGAATACGAGTTATGCCTGTGTGCTTCTATTTCAAGGTAAACAGATGCAAAACCTGATGAGAAATCTCTAAATAAAAGAGCTTGCAATTAAATGAAGAAGCTTGAGTCGTGCTGATTTAAATTTGGTCACATCTTTCTGCATTTATCGGTTGGAAATGTAAGATATTTGTGACTGTGTTCAGCAGTGGAGAAAGAGCTGTAAGTTATTTAGGTATGATGTGCTCTGTTAATGGATGCTTATGTAAGGAGAGAGTGAGAGGAGTCCTTCAGACTCGCTGCAGGCCAAAGTGGCAGGTCCTCCATTTTAGATGCAAATGGCGCTACACTGCACAGTGAGCGGTATAAGAGCCGCTGCTTAGCGCTCACGTACTTTTCAGCTCCAATTATGTTGCTGGGATTAGAGGACAAAAATCCCGGAAAAAAAGCACTTGCAATTAGACCCCAGCGGCAGCCGTCAGGGTGTTTAATTACAGACAATGAGTGTGATTAAGGTAAGAAGTGTAATAAATTACATTAACATACTCTGGAGGTCAGAAAGGACACTTTTTTTGATTGTTATTTTTTCTGTTTTTGTGGAAAGTGGTGGGGGTGGGGGCAGGGTATACAACAATAGGATTAATTTCCCCACAACTGCTAAGGAACTGTAAAATTTATGGCCAAAAGTGCGCTCAACCAAAATCAAATTCAAAAATCACAAGCGTTAGTATGGAGTTGGTTCCACCTTTATTATTGGCCTCCTATCTTCTGGGATGGTTCACCACCAGATGTTAGAACATTTCTGCAGAGCCTTCCATTCCATTCCATTCCAGTCAGGAAAGTGATAGTGGACTCAGGCACTGATGACATAGTTGCACGCAAAAAAACAAAAACAAAAGGGATGTCATTGTTCTTTCCGCAAATCGAAAACAAACCTCCTAAACCTTTGCAGCTCACCCTCTCAGCTACACAGCAGCTGTGTTGCAGGACAGCAGCATGTTCATATGGTGCAGGGAAGAAGAAATTCAGCCCAAAATATGACTATAATTACATTTACAGGGGGTGGTAAGAAACTGGAGATGCATTTCTACGGATAAAAGCTTCTGCTAATTAAATGTAATGTAATGTAATGGTCACATCATTTGAAACACCAGCATAAATACCAGCTCACAGAAGCTCAAAACTTCTAAATATCGTTAGCCTCACAGTATAATTGCCTATCTCATTTTTTAAGGTTTTTTAATCATTATCTTTATTGTTAGAAAAAAAAAATGCATTTTTTCGCCAACACACGAAAGAACGGGCAGCCGAAATTTCAATTTGGAAAAAATATGTTATGAGGCTAAAGATATGCTGGTTCAGACTTGTCGATGCTGTGGGTATGTTTAGAGCTGCAGTTCTGTGATTTTTAGCGACTGCACCACCGCATGTCCATGTGTCCCTAGTGGAGCACTTTCTGTTGCTGTTTTTTGGTATTTGGCATAGAATGCCGTGAAAAAAAAAAAAAAAAAATTGCCTTTGTAAGGACTTTTTCTGGCCACCAGACAAGGTGCACGGAAAAACAGCAATTATGGAACTGGATTCAGATGCAAAGATGAAGTTGGCTTTATTAAGCCTTTGCTGTCCCACAGCAAAGGGGGGGGGGAGGCAAAAATGCAAGCAAACAGGACCTGTGGTTCCAATATAATATACTACTGCGCTGGTAAGGTTACAACAGCGCAGTTTAGAAATAGAATGAAGATCCGTTAGAGCAAGTTTAAAGGAGAAGTACCGTTTTTACAGTTTTGACATTATTTGTGGCATAAAATACAATCATTTATTCACCCATATAACTTTTGTGTCACTAGAAGCCCTTCGGAAGATATTTAGATCCAAAGAGAGCCGCGTATATCCTTATAATGGAAGTGAACGGGGCACCGAGAGCACAGCCTCTAATGCCGCATTATCTGTCACGAAACTCATTTATTTCACGAATATTTTGTTATGATTCACTAGTGTTGTTCCCCGATGAGTCCGGGGTTGCCTGTTATCGTCATCCGGCGTCTGTAGCTTGACCTACTAACCTCTGAACGAACGTTGTCATCTCAGGTGCCGCGCGCAGGTGCAGTACGGTTCATTAGCTCAGCGACGGTTGACTGCTTTACGTGGATTTTGCTACCGCTAGTTTTGTGCAACATGGCTGAATATTTTTCGTATGGCGAGGTTGTGGACGACAACTTCGAATATGATGGGTGTCCTTACCATTTTGAGCCAGAGTATACAGATGAGGAGCTCATTGAAAGGAGGATGCGGACGCAAAGAGAGGAACAGCTGGCCAGAGAATAACAAACCGCTGCACGTCCGCGAATAGATGGTAAATGGTGGTGTTTTTGTGGACAATGTTCCACTATGCTTACAGAAGAGGAATGCCTTTGCTGCTCCGAGTGGGATTTGAGGCCAGGAGATACACGTCTGGATGTCTCCAGAAATGACTGTCTCACAACTCTAGAGGCACGGGGAACGGGGAAGATTAACGGGGAAGAGTTATTCAAAACCTATATCACCCATGTGATAAAATAATCCGGTCACTCTTTAGATGAAGTGTTGCTCATAAAGGCTCTATACAGCATGTATCAAGCCTTCATATATGAGACATAGTGTCTTCATAAATCACACATAAGCAAATGTTATGCTTTGTAAAGGTTGAAGTAACACATCCTTCAGCTTGTGATTCCAGATGTGACAATGACAATGTCACTTAGCTGACAATTTCATCCTTTATCGCATTTAGCCACTAGCTAAGTGACATGGTCAGTTATATCACATCTGGCATCACATACTGCATGCGTATGTGTTATTTAACCCAATATAAAGCATGACATTTGCTTATGTATGATTTATGAAGACATTATGTCTCATTTATTAAGGCATTATACATGCTGTATAAAGCCTTTATGAGCAACACTTCATCTAAAGTGTGACCAATAATTCTCCCTAAACCGAATAACTGGTTGAGCCATCCTTGGCGGCAACAACCGCAAAAAAAGTTTGGATGAACTGGCAGTGAGGTTTTTTTTACATCATTGTGGAGGAATTTGGCCCACTCTTAGCAGAACTGTTTTAATTTAGCCATACTGGAACGTTTTTGAGCATGAACTGTCTGTTTAAGGTCATGTCACAGTATATTAATCAGATTCAAGTCTAGGCTATTCCAAAACCTTCAATTTGGTTCTTTTGAGCCACTCAAAGGTGGCCTTGTGTGTTTCAAATCATGGTCCTGCTGCATCATCCACCTGTGCTTGAGGATCTCCTTCAAGATTTTCTGGTAGAGAGCAGAATTCATGATTCCATCAATTATGGCAAGTTGCTCAGGTCCTGAAACAGCAAAGCAGCCTCAGAACATCACTCTGCCACCATAGTGCTTGTCTGCTGATAAGATTTTCTTATTGTGTTATATTTTGTTTCCTTTTTGCCGGATGCAACAGGACACATATCTTCCAATAAGTGCCACTTATGTTTCACCAGTCCACAAAACATATAGTAAAAGACTTGGAGGTCATCATGTTGTTTTTTGGCAAGTATGAGACAAGCGTTTGTGTTCTTTTAGGTCAGCAGTGGTTTTTGCCGCGCAGTTCCCCCATAGATGACATTTTCAACCTCTCTCTTTTTTATTGTGGAATCATGAAAACTGACCATCACTGAGGCAAGCGAGGCCTGCAGTTCTTTGAATGTTAATCTGAGTTCTATTGTGACCTCCCGAATGGGTCGTCAATGTGTTCTTGGAGAAATTTGGTCGGCTGACTACATCTGGGAAGGTTCAGCTTTGTTTTAAGATTTTTTCTTTGTAGATAATGGCTTTCACCACGGTTTGCCAGAGCCCCAGAGCCTTTAAAATGGCTTTTAGATTCTTTCCAGACTGGCAGATGTGTGTATGTGACTTTGTTTCTCATTTGTTCTGGAATATTTTTGGATTGTGGCATCATGAGCTGCTTTTTTGCCTGCTTCACATTGCCTGACAGGCTCTTTTTGAGTCATGTTTACATTCAACAGGGCTGGCAGTGTCTTGAAAAATTGAATTCAATCATACTTTTTTTTTTTCAATTGAATGAGCCAATTAGTAAGAAATTAAATCATTATTCAAAAAAATGAAATCATAATTTAAAAAAAAAACTGTTTTGTTTTACTAGCATTATCTTTGTTTAATGTTAAAATTGGTTTGATGGTCTGTAAGTGTGACAAATGTAGTGAATGCAAAAATGAAAGAAATTGGGTCGGGTGCAATACTTTTTCACAGCACTGTATGCTGTCATAATTTTTGACAGAGTTTCCCTTGCCACCCTTTTGTAATTTGGGCATCAGATATTTTGCCTCTTTGAAACTATTAGTATCCTCATCTTGCTTTGAACACTGACCTTGCAAAGTGTCCCTGGTTAGACCTCTTTTAATCAGACACATGCTACTGATTGACATTAAAATTAATAGGATAGACCTGTGTAAATGCTTTTGTAATTGTGGTTTAGGGAATCATGGTTAAAAGCATGCTGTGCTTCCGTGTGCCATTCACTTCCTGTTTGTGCCACTGTCATTAGCAGGGATGGAGAAGGCTGGGCCCTGACATAAATAGCATAATTTATCTTGGCTGGGCCACCACACCTGATAGTGAAAATCTTTATGGAGCAAGTTTCTATGGTGTTCAAAATACTGGAATCCACGGTCACAATATCTCATATGAAGTCTCTCCTAAACTAAGGTAGAAATATCTCTCAGCCAGCCCTTTGTTTAAATGATATATTTTCAGCATTAATGCAGAAGGAACAGTAAAACAGATTCTGGCCTACCTAGCTGTGAGTGGGCCAGTGACACCCAATCAGGGCTGAATTTGGAACGGGGAAGAATAAAGTAGAAGTTTCCCTTCAATTGTTTTCTCTCTCTCTCTCTCTCTCTCTCTCTTCCTCTCTCTACATTTCTCCCTCTTTGGTCTGCCAGATGGAAGACTTAGCCGGTCCCTGAATATTATTGGGGAGCCATGCAGGTGTGGGGTTTGGGCTGGTGTTTGGGAGTTAGGAGCTTGGTCTGTTACCGGCCAGAGAGACAGCTGCCTGCTTTAATCGAGTTTTTCCAGAAGGATCAGGTCGCTACCCTTCCTCTGAAGCACACCGTAGCTCTGGCGCCAATCCAAATCCTTTCTGTCTTTCCTGGCAGAGGAAGGAAGTGTGCGTGTGTGCGTGTGTGTGTTTGTGTGTGTGTATGCATATGTGTGTGTGTGTGTGTGTGTGTGTGTGTGTGTGTGTGTGTGTGTGTGTGTGTGTGTGTGTGAGCGTGTGTGTGTTGGGGTGAGAGGGCAGGGTATGAGATCTCTATGGTCAAATACCACTTTTTCACCTCTGTTTGCCGTGACAGTAAGTAGGAGGAGAGGAATGTGGTAAAGAGGATGGATGGAGATGTCCCTCGTCCCGCAGCAGAGTAGCCCAATTACTTTTGACATCTCCAAACACACCAAGACAGGCAGCGTACAACCCTACCCTCCATCCATCCATCCATCCATCCTCCATTCATCATCCATCAATCTCTTCATCCAGCACACTAAGCGAATCACACTGGAGTTCCCCTAAAGCAGAGCTCTGAAACTCCAGTCCTCGAGGGCTGCAGTGTCTGCGAGTTTACGGGATTTCCATTTCAGCAGCTGCTGAATCAGGCCTCATGAACAAGGTGTGCAGACTCAAATTTAGGCATAAAAGCAATGTAACTCCCTGATATGAAAGAACTATTTCACTGACTTCTTTGAGGAGTGGTCTCAGAGAAAGAGTGTTTTTTTATATGCGATAATGCGGGCACATAGCTGACCCAGTATTTACCTAATTGAAATTCTGCTCTAGCATGAATTTGAATTTTACTGCATATAGTTCCTCCCAGAATGGATTCTGTGGTTTCTGGTGAGGGACCTTCAATCAAATCATGGAAGGAACCACAGTGAACTGTTGATAACAAACTCATTTAATGAATAAGAAGATTTTTTCAATTAATCTGTATGCTGCTGCATAATGATGAAAATTGAATGCATAGTTTGATTAATTTTATTTACTATAAGGTGTCTTTGTGATGGTGTTTATTTACTTTTTTACATAGCAGAGTAAAGAAACAATTAAATTAAAATACATCATCAAGTTGATCAAAACTTCGCTTACATATTTACATGCATATTTTCCACATTGTTTCCCTCACCATGGCACATATAAAACAAGAGGGCACCCAGAGAGCACATACTTCTGCCAGCAGGTGTTGATCCCCTGGCGCTTATCACATCTGTTTTGCATTAGCCTCTACCACCCGGGACTTGCCATTGGAGAGACTATAGCCCTGCTCTCATCCCGCCTTAAAGCGCATTGCTTTGCCAAACCAGTTCCCATTTACATTTCCTATTTAGCAACTAAGAGTTAATTTGTTCAGTTGTGAGGATCAATCAGTAGAATTACTGTCCATTTACCCTAAGCTTGAATTATTTATCAGAGCAATAGTTATCAAGCATTTCCCTGTCCTTATTAATGGCGACATAAAACGTAATTGTCTTTCAAAGGTTCTGAATTCCAACAGCTCACAAAATGTTTTTGTCTTTTTTCTGCATCAGTGTCCAATCGGCTTGATACGCCTAAAGCTGGGGACACACTACGAGATTTTCACAGTCTTTGCAGATTTTGAAAAGAATTGGAGCACACACTACACGACTGGCTTCAGCAGATTCTTGAAAAGACTGGGGATCACACATTTAAGGACTGCAGCAGATGAGGGGTCACACACTACACAACTGCGTCCAGAGTCGGCTCAAAAAATTCAAACATGTTTGAATTTCTGCGACAGAAGTCGGGCGGAGTCTGTTCACGTCACACACTTGCTGATTCCAGTCTGTACCACATCACACACTAATAGATTCTGCCCTGACTTGTCATGACGACTGTCCCCAACTAGAGCTGACTGGCGCAGACTAGCCCCAACTGCAAATTGTGGGTAAAATCTGGCCAAAAATCTTGTAATGTGTCCCCAGCTTTATAAAACGTTTTAAAAAATACGGTTTTGCTAACTGAGGTCTGCGTGTTAAGTTTGCTTTTGTAAAAATAAACCTTTTTCTACAACCTGTGACATTACCATAATGCAGATCTATTGTTAACCTGTTTCCAAATAAGAATCAGACAATTAATTGTATTAATTTACTGAGCAAACAGGCTTCCAACAAGCCGCTTTGCCATTAATGACTAAGACAGCTTTGCATCAAAAAGGAAGGCAATTAACTGAAATTTCTCGAAATTCCATCTTGAAGTAGAACGTTATGTAGTCATGCTGCTGAAGATGGTATTTCAATAAGGTTTAGACTTTGTTTCTAATTAATTAGTTAGATAATTGCCGGTTATACAACCTCATACTGTATCCTCCCTACAGCTTACACAGATGCTGGACTATAAATCCCTCATCAATGAATTTGCTGCCATGAAACCAATTTTTCTAAACTATCAAGTTACCAACATTTTGACGCGAGACGAGTTGGTAATTTAATCAATTAATTATTATTAATTATTATTGCATTATGGCAACCAGCGTGCAACTGAGATTCCCTGGCAAATAACTATTTTATAGAATTTCTTATTTTTACCCAGAACCCAAAATGTAATAGAATCAATATTATAATACTTAAATATATAATAATGAATATATAATTTAAAAAATCTAGCTGTCTTCATTAGCTTTGGTTCTGTTTTGTTAATTAATTTACACGATTCAATTATTGTCCTAATACTTTGCCCCTCCGGCTGTGCATTCCTGATGCCTTCCCCCTCACCTGTTCCTCATTGTTACTCATTGTCTCTGTGTATTCCTTTCTTTGTCATCCCTAGTGCCAGATTGTTAATGTAATGGCTTTTTCAGTGCACTGAGTAAAGTGCACTGGAAAGGCTTTTTCAGTGCACTGAGTAAAGTGCACTGGAAAAATGGAAAATGTGGAACTGGATTCAGATGCGAAGATGGCATAGGTTTTTTTATGCCTTTTTTGAAGCATCACAGCAGCAGAAAAGGCAAATGCAAAAACAAACAGGAAACGTGGTTCAAAATCTTGTTACAATAATGCGCTGAACTATAACTGAAGTTACAGCGCATTAGTATGCAAAACAAACAGGAAACGATGTTCCAAATATCACAAAGATAATGCGCTGAACGTAGAGTACAGCGCTATTAGTTAAGGTTTTTTAAAATTATGCGAATACACAGTCATAATGTCGATAATAAAGTAGCACAAGGCAACAGGCTTACAAGGCTTACGAGACTTTGTACTGAATGAGTGTGAAGTTTGCGGTTATATAGGCATAGGCAGTAAATGACAGTGAGAAACAGATGCGGTGGAGTGTGGAATGCGGGCCGGGTCTTAACAGGCCGATGATTGAGGGTGCTGGAAGCGTGGGGTTACAGTTAAACATGGTCCTTGGTGTTGTTTAGCTTTCCAGCATGTTTGTAGTTCTCTGTTATTCTCTCCCAATCCAGTGGTTATTTGCGTTCCCCTTTGTATACTGTCCTCTCCTGCCCGTTGTCTTTATTTCTCTCCTATGTGCCCCCATTTCTCTCTTTTGGACTCCTTGGCTTCAGCCGTGGTCTGGACTACGGACTTCATCTTGCCTGCCCTGAATTTACCCCATTTACATGTTTTCAACCCAGACTGTCTTATCATCTATTACAGCTCTGGTTCTGCAAATGGCTCTGTCCCTCCATTGAGTCGCAATGAACAGTCAAAAGTATAATAATAATATAAAATATAATTGTATTATAGCATAAACTATAATAATATCAAGTATAATAGTAAAAAGATAACTGAAAGCCTTGCAGGGTAAACAGTGGACAATCCACTTCAATTCAGAGCATCTATTTGAGTCCAAAATGGCTGAGATGGACTCATACAAACTCTATTGGAGATGAGTTAACAATGGGGTTTTTTTTTTTTACTGTGTTCTACAAGTACAGCATTATAGCCTTTGTTCAATGCTCTTTTTGTTAAAGAAAGAGACTCCACGACAGATTCTCTCTGAAATTAAGTTTATTTTCACCAATGTTTTAACAGTATAATGAGACCTAAAATCTTATATTCCCTTTCGTGTTGAAAGATTTAGCTCATCAAGTTACTGTTAGCGTGTCACATGTATTTTATCACCCCATAGCAAATCTTGCTATGAATCAAAATGTCAACATATCTGACCTCAACTAACAAAAGTATAGTTTTTTTTTTAAAAAAAGCAACGCAGAATTAAGAGTTAAGTCTAAGAATTTGAAAAAAAAAATACTCCCCTGGATGGGCATATTTCAGGCAGTATTTAATTTACTGATATACAGTGATTTCTGCCATCATTTTTATTCACTCTTGGGGAGATCAATCTGAACTCGCACTAGTGGAAGGATAATACAGGCATTTACATTACCCTTTTCATTTTCAGATTGCATAGCAACATTATATGGTGATTATTCATACATTAGGGTAAACTTGAAGTTAGTTATTTTTCACAAAAACATTAACTGTTTTTAACTGACAGAAAGTAATGTGGTTGTTGACATAAATTAATGACTAACTTTCTAATAGTTGGTATTTAATGACTGCACTCATAATTTCCAATTCCTTATTGTAAAGTGTCACTGCAATTTCACAGATGAATCATTTTCGAAGGGAATTACAACATTGGATTTCAATAACATTTATTTTTATCTCTCATATTCTTCTTTTCGAGGGCTAGGTCTGTGGGTAGCTGCTAGGTCTGAGAAACAGCACTTTAAGTGGAGAGACAGAGCCAATTACAAAATGGCCACCATTTTTCACCAGGAATGTGCTGGAAGCGTGACATCATTAAGTGGACAGCACCTTCGGGGTGGTTCTAGCAGTGTCGGCAACACTTCCACAGGCATGATCAATCCTTCTCATAGCAGCCCCGATAGACCAGTAATCAATTTTTAATATTACCTACTTAAGTGCTCTTACAGAGTGTCTTCATACAGATGTCACTTCTCCATCCACTCACTGCAAATGACATGTAAAGCAGTACGTTTTGGGCTTTTCCAGTATTTCTGACTGTGCTATTTAGATTACAGAGTTAAATCACACACACACACACACACACACACACACACACACAGAGTGCCAAGACTGAATTTCAAATTAGCGACTGATATGTATTCATGAAGTAAGCATATGGGATGAACAAGCTTTGGTGGAATCTTGTTTTGAAGTACTCTATGCTGAAAAAGGTCAATCAGGATATATTATTGTGAGTTTTTGTTTCTTTGTGTGTTTGTTTGTGTGATTGTTACATATGTACAGTTCATGTGAATGTTTGAGTGTTTATTGAATGTGAATGCATGCATGAGTGCATGTGTGTGTAGTTTGCGTGTGTATGCAGTGACATGTTGTGATTCTCATTAATATCTCACTCCAGGTGCTTTATAAAGGTGTCATTTCTCTTGTGTGCTATCACGTAGCAACAGGAAGATCCTCCCAAGCAACGACCCAAATTGGCCCGTCATTGGTACAGTTCGGCGGTACCATGGGACAGTGGGTAGCACTGCCGCCTCACAGCAAGAAGGTTGTGGGTTTGAATCCAGCCTGGAGCCTTTCTGTGTGAAGTTTCCATGCTCTCCCCGCGCTTGCGTGGGTTTCCTCCGGGTAATCCGGTTTCATCCCACAGTCCAAAGACATGCACATTAGGCTAATGGGAGATGTTAAATTGCCCGTGGGTATGTGAGTGAATGGTGTGTGAATAGTGTGTGTGCCCTGCGATGGATTGGCGAGCTGTCCAGTGTGAGTCCCTGCCTTTTGCCCATAGTCAGCTGGGATAGGCTCCAGCTCCCCCATGACCCTAGTGAGGAAGAAGCGGGAATAGAGAATGGATGGATTGATCGGTACAGCTCTCCACAAAACCACCATTACAGTGGCACCATGCTGCTATTCATACACAGTATTAAATCCACTTGTTAATTGATTTTTGCTCATCTGGGCTGCACTAAATGGACTTCAAGAAACCCTTTCATAACCAGTATTTTATACAGTATATGCAATTAAACATTAAGCCTCATTTTCATCTCTGTCTAGTTGGAATCATTAGCCTGTCATACTTTCAAGTGACCTTAAGTATGTTTGAATTTTTTTTTTTTTGTGTCTGTGTATGTACGTTTGTGTGTGCCGAATGTGTGCTTTTTGTATTGTATTAATTGCACGTGTATTCGGGCGCATAGTATATTTTCAATGATGTATGCATAAACATGTGAACATGTGAGCATTGCATATGTGCACTGTAAACCCAGATAGTGTGGTGCAATCGTTTGTGGAAACCGATTACCTGAAAAAAAAAAAAAAAAATGTGTAAGCCAACTTACAACTTTTCAAACTTTTGGCCTTATTTTCTTGAAGTACAGTCCACACGATGCTAATAATTTGGCAAACACAATTTTTGAGGTAATAGATTTCCACAAAACATTTGAGTTTGCAGCACTAACTGGGCTTACAGTTTGTGTTTGATATATAAGGCAACACAAAGAAGCAGTGGCAGATTGACCCTCAGTCATCGCTGCTGTGTGAAATATTCTGTACAAACCAACGCTACTCCAGGGAATACGATGGCCCTCCTCTGAAACCACAATCGACATGCATTCTTTAATCAGGGCTGCCCTGAATTAAACGTTCGCTCGTGCACCACTTTGCCAGTTTTTAAATTGCTGGCAAACGAGCTAGCCAATAAGCCGCTATTGTTCCACGTTGACCAGGGAGAGTCCAACACCGGCCGTGCTCAAAGGCTCGTTGCCTGGGCGACTGCTTGTTTGTTCACATGCAGAGATATTTCACTCCCCAGGAAGAGAGGGTAATGGAGCTGTCCTCTGGGTCGTGAGGGGGAGAGGCAGCAGCGTAGCATAATAGCTAAGGACCAGGCCGCAAAATCAGAGGTTTCCAGTCTAAGTCCTCGTCAAGTCCCTCGACAGCTGCACTTAACCCAAACTGCCTCTGTAAATATCCGGAGGTTATAAACACATACTGTGTGTGAGGGCTGTAAGATGTGTAAGTCAGTGTGAATAACTCTGCCAGAATGCCTTAAAATGGATGACATGACCGTGAGCAAGAGGATTTGAAGGCAATGCCTACATAAGCACAAAAAAATACATTAATCTTTTTTTTTTTTTTTTTTTTTTTAACGTTTTAAATTTGCAGGCCGCTACGGAGCATGGATTTGAGGACCAGTTTACTGGGCCGCTAGTATTTCTTTTTCAGAGCCAGAGAGGAAAGCATGACCGGAATTTTCACTACATTTCGGCGGAGTTCCTAAAACTCGGCTCGCTGGCCTTGACACAGATTTCTCCCGCCGCTAGTTTAGCATTTTGCGCTACCTGTTTCCCCCTCTAATCAGCGGTACCCACTGCGTGCAGATGGCGCCATTATTAGCCTCATTCAAATGAAGCCTAATGACTGATGAGGAGAGCGGCCCAATCAACGCGTATAGCATGGTAATCGCTTGCCGTGTGGATTATTCAGAGAAGCTGGCGCTCATAAAGTGCCTCTCTGTGTTTTTTATCGATTTTTTATAGAATCAGCTGAACCTCACCCCATGAGCAGATGTTGCTGAGCCTCTCTCTCTTTTTCTCTCCCACTCTCTTTGCCTCTTCTGCGCTCTTTCTTCCTCTCTCTTTCTCTTTACCTCTGTCTGCCTTCATGTACCACTTTGGCCTAGTATCTCCATTAACCCCTTTTCTCTCTGTCTCTCTCTCTCTGCCTGCTCATGAAATACAGGCATTAGACTGGTCCTGATCATCAATTATACCAAAATCTTGGTTCTTTTTTTTTTAAATATGCCATTCCGTTGTCTTTTCCATTTGCCCTGATTTGCTCCGCCTGAACATGAAAATATTAACAAAGCGAGAGGCTTTCATCCCTGCGATCAAACATATCTCTTCTCCAAGAAGATGAATCGTCAAGTGCTTGACCTTCACGAAAACTGGATAAACATTCACTCATACTGCTATAAAATTCAAAGCTATTTAATCGCACGAACCATTTAAAAAGGCATTTCACAATATGGCCACTTTCTGCAGCTCCTGACCTACATCCAGTCATCTGTCCTTAACTCACACATGCTAATTATTTCAAGTGCTGACTTAGTTGAGCTCAGAGATCACTTAAACTCGTGAAACTGCATTGGCAAAGGACATAAATGAGCACTTGATTATCATTGAATGAAAATTAAGGAGAATATAGCCTGAAACAGGGCCACCTACAGCCATGTTTTACTATACTGTGCACAATTTACTTGTCATATCCTGCCTTCTGCCAATGTCTATAAGCAGTTCTTGTAGATTCATATTTATAAGTTATATTAAATATTCAGAGCGGGGTTGCAGCCAAGCCTGGTTTCTACAGGTGCTGTTGCCATGGACCATCAGAGCCAGTTAAAGGCATTTGAGGCTTTTCTCCATTGAATAAACAACGCAAAACAAAAGAAGAAGTGTTATCAGTGCTCTGTTGTCCACTGCTGTCGCTCCATCACCGAGTGGGATTACTGCAGACCCCCAACAATCCCTCCTGTTTTCTACTGCTCGGAGAGGATGTAAATCCCCGAAAGGTGGGAGCGTGGGGGGGGCGAGGGGGGGTTACACGGCTCAGCCGCTCCTGATTCTCCCGGGGCTTTTCTGTCCTGCTAAGCTCGCTGCTGAGAGAGCCCTGGCCACTGCCGATTGTGAGGGGGAAGAGAGAGAAAAAAATCATCAAAAAATCATCAAAAAACCATCAAACGCTTGCTTGGAATGTTAATGTGCAGGCAACACCTGGAATAGTGTGCGTGTGTGTGTGTGGGCATTTTATTTGTGTGCTTGAGTGTGTGTTTTAGTGTGTGTTTGTGTGTCTGTTTGTATATATGTGCATTTGTGTGTTAGTATGTGCTTGTTTTGGTGGGTGTTAGAGTGCATGTATGTGTGTGTTTCTTTGTACTTTTGTGAGTGTATGCAAGTGTGTGCAGTTGTGTTTGCATCGGTGTGCGTATGTTAGTGTGCATTCTCGAATTGATGTGTGTTTGTGTGTGTATGTTTGAGTGGATGTGTGGGTGTGTGTCTGCATGTGTGTGTGTGTGTGTGTGTGTGTGAGCGCGCATGTGTGTGCATATTCTAGCAGCCATTTATATATGTGCATATAAGTGTGTCTTTGTGTGTGCTAGTGCATGTGTGTGCAAGTGTGCGTGTGCGTGTGCGCGCGCATATGTTCATGTGTGTACGAGCGCATGAGTGTGTGTGTGTGTGCGTTCTCCCACCTTCTATCCCTTTGAAATGCAGAGCCCAGGGCTGTGAGCACCTGAGAGGCTGTGCTGGGGTAGACTGCACTGTCCATGGGGGGGGGGCTTAGTGGTTGCAGACCAGCAAAACACACTGAAATGGCTTCTTTGATGCCATTCACAAGACATCAGTTTGATTGTTCATTAAAGTCGCTAATAGAAATGATAGAGCTATTGCTAATGTTGCAGCCGGTCCAGGTACAGGAATTGGAATCACAGTACGTCACCACTCTGCACATTACAAAATGCCAGAAAAAATTGATGTGAATTTTCTCAAAAAAAAAATTTAGATAAACAAAGATTTGAACTCTTAAACAGCAATGATAATTCAGCTGTAATTGCCGCAGTGCTGCTTGTTGCAAAGTTCAAATATGGAGGACGTAGAAATGTACACAAATTAAATGCATAAACTGTCAGAGACAGAGTGCCCTATTCAAGTCAATAGCTTCCGACAAATGACCGTGGTACCTTTTAACATTTTACCTGAGCACTTTAGAGAATGAATAATTTTGTACGAATACATTGTACATTCAGGAACAAAAACACCCATACTATCCACACATTTTCTGACCCACTTTTATGGGTGTGTTGGGTTGGTGTGGGGGGGACAGTATGATAAATATCACACATCCCTGTTTCTTTCTGCCATTTTATTGCACAGGGGTACATCAGTGCTAATTAATGGTGCCAACATGACACAGAAATGTTAATTACTGGCAATTTAACGGACCCACTGACCCTTGTACGCCTGAATGTGTTTCAGGAAAGGAGGAGAATGAAACAAACAAAAAAAAAACATTAGGCTACTGCTCAAATACAAAAGGGTCATGCTCAGGAATGTCTGGAACATTCTGCCAAAAAACAAATACAGGTAGATAAGCTGGGTATTGGGTGGAAATGCATGCAGGTCACCAGTGCATGACAGTAAATGCTTACCACAGTTGTTGTGTCATGAAATTTTCAAAGGGAAAGAGCCGTTTGGTAGCCATATAATGATTTTTAATGTATTTTGTGAGGATGAGTGAATTTTTTCTGAAGCGGTAGGGGTTGGTTAAGTGCTAACTCTCACAGAGACATCACCTTGGCCAGGTGGGATCCGAGCGCCACAGGGGAGATTCAGCTCACAGGCTAGAGTAATGAAGCTGATGCTCAGCAGGCAACCCCAATGCCACCCCCTGTGGTGGCTCCGCCCGTCTACACCCCTGAGGACTGTGGATAATATTACAGAATCAGCAGGGATCTCTTTGCTCTTTGTCACTAACACCACATGAAACACAGCGGTCACTGGGGAGACAGTAACCACTCGCACAATGCTTGGGGAACCTCCACTTTGTGTCTTCCTGTCTCTCTCTTTTTCTCTCTATCTCCCTCTCTCTCTCACTCTCCATCTTCCTGTCCCCTTCTCACTATCTCCCTCTCCCTAATTTCTCTCTTTATTTTACTCTCACCCTCTTTCTCTCTCTCTAGCTTTTGATACCCTGCTTTCTCTCTCTTTCTTTCCCACAACAATCTATCACAGTTTCCCTCCTCCCTCTCAATCTCCTCTATTCTCTGTCTCCTATCCCATATGTATAATAGCAGACTTGTGAAATATTAATTTCTACATGACATCACACAATTACCGAGTGGTAAACATTTCATGTTAACACTTTAGCTAAGGGAACATAAATTTAAATTTGTTCATGCAGTAATAACCATTTATTAACCATTAATTAACCGTTAATTAGTATGTCTATAATCATCTACTTATGGTGTTCATATTAACTAGGGTATGAAAACATTAAAAACATTATTGATTGGTTTGATAGATAGAAGCGTTACTTCAGTGATACTTAAGGGATGGCCTTTAATAAAAGCAGGCATTTTCCATGATCTGAGGGGTTGTTTGAGACTAAGGCCGGATCACAGGTATGCAATGCCAGCAACCCACAAAACTGGGTTTTTTTTTTAACTTGAGAGATAAAGATATTTTGAGGCTTACTAATATACGTTGTACGTATAAAGACACTCATAATTGTGCACTGCATAACAGACTCCTTCCAGTCCTGTGTCCTTACTGGAGCTGTGTGAAAATGAGTGTGTCTGAGAGACTCAGGGGGAACCCTGACGCTGCAAAAAAATGTGGGCCAAATAACCAGTCAACTTGGTGAAAAATGTTTGAAACAACATAAGTGCGCTTTTAGGACACTGGTATGTTTCACAGTTTGCAGCCAGAGTCTGTGCTGTTGAACCGCATCGTCTGAATTGTCCGCTTATCGAACACCCTAGCGCTTAAAAGTACTTTAGTCACAAAGTTTTTATTTTGAAAATAAAGGGTCTGAATATACGTTGTATAATAGATCCATAAAATCTGCCATTTAAAGACCCAAGTGCCGACATTACTTAATTCACAAAAGGTCCAATTTGGGGGAAAAAAAAAATTGAGAAAATCAACTTCAGTAACTATAAAAGATGCTTTACCATCCTTACCACACACGGTGTGAAACTGTGACTTAAGTTCTTTTAGCTCATGAGTCTTCAATTACAATAATCTACTCCTGATTCATCATCATATCAAGTGTACTTAATTGCATACTTCTTCAGGGGAAAAAAAGCTTGTTGCAAATGTTTATGTTAATGTATCCAATGACTTTAATTGATATCAGTGGATGATGCTAATGATACCTGGCAACTGAATGTTTTCTTTTTTCTTCTCTAGCTACAGTATGTAAATTTGAAGTGGATTTAAATGCATGTATGTAAATAAAATAAATAAAACAAAGTCAATAAAAATTAAAATACAACAATGATACCATGCGTGACAACAGTGGTAGCAACTAGTGAGCAACATCTCTCTCTATGAGACAAGGAAGTGAGCTGGAAAACCGAGGTCCAGTTTTCACTGCAGGGGGATCCTGATTGGACGGGTGTCTGGGCTCAGCTTTAGGTGGCACTGTTAAACCACCAGAGATCCGCAGGAACCAGGAGCTCCCGTGAAACTGACTAAATAACCCAAAAAACACATACAGTCTTCCACCACCCCCCTCTCCCCCCTCCTCCATCCTTCCATCTGAAAAACAAGCTCCTCTAATGCAAATACAAATAGATTTCTGAAGAGGATAATGCCAGCACTAATGTGCGAATCCATAAAAATGAGATTAATCTGCCAAGATTTAGCTGAGCAGCGAGCCAGCGAGCGGACGGATGGCAGGGGGAAGCGGCGATCGGAGCTGCCTGTCGCTTGCGAATTTCGACATTGGATTGGTGCTTCACATCCCCGGCTGCGAAGTCATAGCAGTCGAAAGGGTTCATCTTTGGTCTCGCACGAGGCGTATTGTGTTTGACTGTACTAAACAGGAGGGCAGAAGGCTGGTTTAAGATAAATCGCATTGGTCGTCATGGCATATGCATCTGCACATCCTCAAAGAGTCAAACGTATAAGCTCAGAGAAGGCCTCCATTCGAAAAGAATACAAGCTCTGGTGCTCTAAACAGCACATTGTGCCATAATTAGTGTATCTTACTGTGTTCATACTCAGGTGCACGCATGCTAGAAAAATACAGATGCCCTTAATTATGAGACATGTTAGGGCAGGGGTGTCAAACTGACCCGTAAAAGGGCCAAGAGGCTGCAGGTTTTCACTCCAACAATGCAGAAGCATACCTGATACAACTAATCAGTTGTGCAGGCCTAGATCATCTGATTAAATCAGTGGTTTCAGGTGTGCTTCTGCTTGGTAGGATTGAAAACCTGCAGCTTCTTGGCCCTTTTACGGGTCAGTTTGACATCCCTGTGTTAGGGTCAAAATGCTGATCTGAAATCAGCAATCAGAAATCAGAAATTTAGCCTGTTAGCTCATATTGGGTGAGGTCAGTCCGAGGATGAGAGAAGCCTGATCCCAGATCAGCTCCTCTGCTCTGTGGGGGTTCACAACCACAGCACAATGTCCTGCTCCCTGTGTGGAACTCTTCAGCTCTTGTCTCAGTCACAGCCTGAGGCCTGTAGAGTCACGTTTTCCGCAGCCACTGGAGCTGATGTTTTTATTTTTCTGCGTTGCCTTGTTTGCTTTTGAAATGTTGCTTCCAGCTGCTACTGCGGGGTCTTTTTTTGAGGTGGGCGGGGGGGTTGGGCTCTCCAAAGATGATGCAGGGACCAAGGGCCAGTGTGTAACTGCAATGAGAACTGTTTCAACCAGAGTCAGTGGTGTTTGTGCAAATATGGGGTGGTGGTAAGCATAAATGTAGTGCTGAGCTGGAAAACCCCAACCCTATATTCTTAAACCCCCCCAAATATTTCCCTGTACCCTATAAACATAAAGAAATAAGAAATTACAGGAAATGAAGAGATGGAGAGGTGGGAACAGGGATTATGCATATACAGTATGTGTGTGTGTGAGTGAGTGTGGTGGGGGGGAGGATTGGGGTCACTAGGAAAGCCATTTTTCAGAGCCCCAAATCAGCGAGTCACTGATACAACTCCCTCCGGTCAAATCACACCTCACAGCTAGATACCAGTGCACATCATTTTTTGTTTGCTTTCCAGCAGATGGAAAATATGGGGTCTTCTGATGCTGTTATAGGTTTAAAAATTGCTTCTGTGCTGCTTGGACGTGAGAAAAAACAGTCGAGGGAAGGCACGATGGGCGAAAGCAGCGTTAAATGGGTCCTCAAGCATCTTCAGTGTGACTGCACTCACACAAGAATTACCGCAAAATCCTCTGGATGCAACACACGCCGTTTTTTTTTTTTTTCTTTTTTTTTGGACACAACGCTCGATCGTCCCCTGGCTGGGATTAGCGTTGTCAAGACTCATTCATGCGAGAGGGGGAAATGGTTCAGAGATCCAAAAAAAGAGAAAAACATACTGTAGCCTGTACCCTGGCTGCTGGGAAGTTCTTGGCAGACCGGAACAGGAGATGAGGGCTAATTTAATTTTGGCACTGAGATTTGGCTCAACCCGCCAGCTCGATTTTTCCCTGTCTACTTTTCAGTTTATGCTTTGTTGTTCAGGGAGGCTTCCACAAATTTGCCGCTCACACACACACACACACACACACAAGCGAGAAACTGGTAGGAATGCGAGTGCTCACCGGCCGATGTTCGTATGTCAGTGACATTCGTCACTGCATCTTTCACAGACCTAAACATTGGGGGGGGGGTAACATTTCAACCTTCCTGTCAATCACTTTGGTAACTATGGAAATCAATTGCAAATAAAAATAGTAGACAGCTCAAGGTCACGAAATACCAGCTATGTTAAAAAAATAACAAATAAATAGTGAGGTTGAAGACAATTTAATTGATCTACTCTGTATTAATCCAGGTGAGAAGAATACCCGAACATAATAATTTGAATGTCACTTTCAAGGGGTGGTTTTGGGGTGAGGGTTCTCTCTAAAATGGCATGTGAATATAAACTCTCAAAAATTGAAAAAACAATTTTATGGCTCAGTTATTACATCAATGTAAATTCAATTGACCCAAAGCTACGGTGATGACAGAGCAGTTCCAGAACACAAGTATTTCAGTACGGTAGATAGACCCGCAGATTCACCAGCTCCTGTTTACGACCTTCGCAGAGATTCGACTGGAATGAAACATAGCTGAGGGAGCCAGTATCATCGTCAGTTATGAACCCCCTGCTGCCAGCAAGTATTTCAGGATGATGATGTCAATTAAATGAGATGTTAAACTGAGATTCTGATTCATTGCAGTCATGAGATTACCCATGGGGCTCAGTGGAAGATGTGGGGTTCTGTGTCCCAGATGACCTCAGTGTCCTGGAGAAATTCTCTCTCTCTCTCTCTCTCTCGCTCTCTCTCTCTCATACATAAACTTACCAACAAACACACTCAATCCGTTTTTCAAGTATCATAAAAACATATCATAAACCACCTTTTATAAATATTGTATAAATTGTACAATTTGTACTGTGCTACATCAGTTTATCCAAATTAATTATTTTTAGACACCCATTGACATGCAATGCTGTGAAAAAGTGTTTGCCCTTTCCCATCTCTTCTCTTTTTGCATATTTTTCATGCTCAAATGTGTCAGATCATCAAACTAATTTTAATATTGTACAACGTACTAAGACAATGCAAGAAAACACAAAATGCGGTTTGAATAAATGCTGATATTATTTATTGAAGAAAAAAAGTCATCCAATCCAACCTGCCCCTACATGAAAAAGTAATTGCCCCCTTAGTTACCGAATGACCCTATAAAACAGTTTAATCAATGATTGGTTCAATTTCATTTGACTCACCCAGGCATGATTCCTGACATCTTTGTTGAATCTTGACATCACTTAAATGGAACCTGTAGGGAAATTAGGCAAAAAGCATCAAATGATGCTGCAATTTGAACAAATTCAAGAACACATGAGATAAGGTTACACAGCCATTTCTGCGGCACTGGGACTTTAGTGAAACAAGGCTACCTAAAAATGGAGAAAAAACAAAACAGAAGTGAACGTTTTGAGGAGTGGCTGGCCAACAGAAGGTCCTCCAAGAGTGCATCAAGCACTCATCCAGAAGATCACAAAAGAACCAAGACTTACATCTAAAGAACCGCAGGCCTCATTTGCATCAGTTAAGGTCGTGTTCACAATTCCATGATTAGAAAGAGACTTGGAAAAAAATGGCATCCATGGGAGCGCTGTAAGGCCAAAACTGCTGCTAACCTAAAAGAATGCAAAGCATTCGCCAAAAAATATCTTTATGACCACCAAGACCTTCTGAATAATATTATTTGGACTGGTGAGTCAAAAATTGAACTTTTTGAAAGATATGGGTGAGGTCAAATCTGGTATAAAGCTAACACAGGATTCCACAATTAGAACATCATACCAACAGTCAAACATCCTGGTTGTAGTGTGGTGTTCTGGGGCTACTTTGCTGCTTCAGGACCTGGGGAACCTGTTATAATTGATGGAAACATGAATTCTGCTCTCCACTAGAAAATCTTGAGGGAGAATTTCCAGCCATACGTTTGCAACCAAAAGCTCTGGCCATCAGTTTGTAACCTGAAGCCCAAGCTCAGTTGGGTTATTTAGCAGAACAATGATCCGAAGCGCACAATCAAGTCCACCACTGAATGATTCAAAGAAACAAAATGAAAGTTTTTGAATGGCCCAGTCAAAACCTTGACTTTAATTTGATTGATATGCAGTGGCATGACTTTTAAACAGGCAGGTAATTCACTAAAACCCACCAATACAGCTGAATTAAAACAATTCTGCAAAGAAGAGTATGCCAGAATTCCTCCACAGCAATGAAAACAACCCCTCTTTGCCAGTTATTTCAAACGTTTGACTGCAATTGTTGCTGCCAGGGGTAGCACAACCAGTTGCTTTAGGGAGACAATGATTAGTTTATATGGGTGATATAGTTTTTGAATAACTCTTTACCATCAATAAATGAAATGATAATTTAAAAGCGGTATTTTGCATTTCTACACGTCTTTTTCTCATATTGGCCCTCATTTATCAAACGTGCGTACACCAAAAAAATGGGTGTATGCCAAATTTCCCGCAAGGATCAGCATTTATCAATCTGAACGAGAGCGAACGGTCCGCAAAAATCTCACGCTAGGTCTGACCAGGCGCACGCAGATTTGAAACCAGCAAACAACATGCAGGAACAAGTGCCGCTGTCAAAATGAGTAATAAACCATATGCAGCGATGCGGACGTCATGCTGTTGTTGCTCTTATTAGTAAAATGAATAAATAGGCTAAATTAATAAATGAATAAATAAATAAATAAGAAAACTGTGTTGAGAAATTAATTAAACTTATATTTTGAGACAACCTGCTTGTCAGGCCAGACGGATGACAATTATAATCAATTTGATTAAGCGCAATGCACGGCTTGGCAGATATGCAGTGTGGTATGTCAGATGCTCATCCAGTCAGATATATACTGAACAGCAAAAGAAACACCTGCAAAATAAGTTTGCGCGTAATTATTTTAGAAAATCAAATTTATTACTAGTGCGTGCACATTTACATCCATTTCATCAAACTTTATTTTGCCGTCACTTTGACTGAGTAACCATAAGAGTACATTAACTAACTAGCTAACTTGCGTTTCTTTTGTTGCTCAGTATATATAGGCCTATGGACACTTTGACTGTGATCACATTTTGACAATGGCAGATCTTCTATTGTTAGAGGAAAAAAGCTTTTGTCCGATGTGAGAGGAACTTTCGGCACAGGGAAGATCTCCTCCGGGAAAGTGACGAGTGGCTGCTCCTTTTGCGTGGCAACCAATAAAATGTCATGGAGTAACACTGATAAAAGTTGCTACAATGAAGAGTGATCTCTGCAGACTGTATTTTAACAATGACCCTCATGCAGCTCCGATCGAGGCGGTGGGGACTCATCCGTGTCCCCTACCTCCTCGTATTCCCACGATAGAGGGGGAGCCCTGCTGCCATGCGCTCCTCGAACGGTGACAGCTGGAGGTTCGAGTCTGGTTGGCCTCCACCTGTCCGTGCGCTACTGCGCCTTACCGCCGCAACCCGTTTTTTGGTGGCGATTGTAAAATCGGATCACTTTTTTTAACCTACATGTAAAGCATTTGGATTGTCAATTATGTAGGCTATATTATAACATGAAATATCATGGATCTATAAATTGAATTTATTAAGGCCGATGTTTTTCGAGCTTATACGTGTGGCCAATGCGGAATTTTTTTCTTGGCCACACTTATAAGTGCGCCATTTGATGTCCATTCCAGTGCCGCTTATAGAAAGTACCACTTAAAATAAGTTTGGCCAAGAAAAAATTTTTAGCTTTGGACACACTTAAAACAAGTGTGGGCAATGGAGAAATGTGCTTCTTGGCCACACTTCTAAGTGCATCTAACGCGAATTTCGATCAATTTTTGTGCTTGGACGCACTTAAATAAGGGCAAATAGTCACTTCGATTTATTAATGAATTAAATCAAGCCTCCGCTGCACTCCGGTTTTCCACCCCAACAGGGTTTACTGCAGTAGCATTAGTTTTCTAAACTGCAGCCTTCTGGGCTCCCTTTATGCCACTCTTAAGGCTTCCAAATAAAATTATTTTGTTTTTCACCACCCCGGACATTTACATTTCCTCCTCAGTGAAGTTCTTTCTTCTTTGCCGTCTTTCGAGAGTCCATGTCGTAAAGTGGGCAGGACTATGCCTCCCGGAGCATGAATTTACAGGGGCGTGTCATGTAAATTACGATGGTTTCAGCCGCCAGATTTATCAACGCCACGCCAGTTCTACACCGAAATCAGCGACGTACACACTTTTAGTAAATCAGACGTGACACCTGGCGAACACTGATATTTACACCAGAATCTACACCAGATCCTACGCAAGTTTGATAAATGAGGGACATTGAAATTAGGTTGATGATCTGCAGGATTCAAATATGACAAATAAGTAAAAATAGAGGAAATCTGGAGGGGGGGGAAATAGTTTTTCACTGTACTGTACCTACCACACCGCACTGTTATTCATGTCTAATCATCGAGGTCTATCCAGAGTGAATAATAGCAGGGAAGAGAAAATGGTGATACGCAGCAGGTGAAAGAAGCATCATGCAGTTAAGGTTGTGATGTCATCAATCTACTGCCATAATAAACACCAGATGGCAAACTGTTGGATAGCAAGCTGGATCACAGCTCTTGATCAAAGTGGCAGTCAAACGCGTGCCTTTTTCTAACCTTAAACCTCACCTTGTTAGTGCCTCCCGCAAAGTCAAGACTCGCAATGTGAAGAGGATGTTTCCAGGGTCTGTTGCAGGCCGTGGGCAGACCTAAATGGAGAGAGGCACAGATAAAGGGGCAATACAACCATTTCCAGGATAATTCCCTGATGTAAAATTTTAAAATACTGTGACGGACAGAATTATATTTCTCCAACAGCGTGGTGATTGCTGTGTAGTGGGGGGGTTGTGACTCCCCGAGCCCCTCCACCTCCCACATCTGCTTTATCTGCTCATTGTATCCTTGACCACAGCCTTGAATATTCATGACCTTATGGCCGTCATGTGGTCTCAGTCAGTCTCAATATTAGATTGCCTCTGATTATGCCTTATATCAGCCTCAGATTGACGCCCTTTAATACTCTCTTGTTAAATGGGGAAGTTACTGCATAACACCGGGGTTCTGTCGAAGGGAGTATGTTTGGACTTCATTTTATCCAAATGTGGAAGCTTCAGCATTGATTTTTCTCATCCCTTTTTGCTGTCACTCCATGGCAAAATGACAAATAAACTCTCTCTTGCAAACTGTGCCGTGCTGTGTACATCTTACACAGCTATGCTTCACTTTTTGAGGAAAATGAAGAGGGTTTCATTGAAATCAACTGAAAAGATAAGACTCAGCCTGCTGTCAAATGGCTTTTTTCTGTCAAATCAGTATAGATAGTAACATTTTATTGTTCATTATTATTGCTATTCAGCAGGCAATAAATTCTGAATTCTCATCAGGAAGAGTTTATTAGCTTCAATGGTGCCACTTAAACATCAAAAAAATTTTTTTCCTTCTCCAACAGTTTTAGTGAAAATTGTAATGGTCACAAGTCAAAATAATCAGTACAAATGGCCACTGCTTCGACAGTTTGATGAGATTGTAAACATTTGTTGATCTATTTCCACCTCCTTTGCTTTACTTTCTTTTTTAACAGAGGGACATTTTCATGTCCAACACAATATTTAGGAAAGCCATACAAAGGGATAGTTTTTCAGTAAGTTTTTTTTTTTTAATTTCTTAGTATTTTTTTTTTTTTTTTTTCATGCATAGTTTTAGTGATGGCAGTTGTTTCCTATATGACAAGCCCCAATTCTTTAAGACTCACTGAGGCCACTAAAGTGTTAAAATTCAGGTACAGTGTGACATTCCCAGATTATTCCCTATTTCCCCCCAGTGATGAATGAAAGTCTAATGCACTGCTGGCTGACCCAAACTGACCTTATTCTCTGATATTTGGGAGAGCACAGCATTCATGCACTTTTCCAGCGTTTTTTTCCACCGAACTAATGTGTGTGATTAAATAAGTGTATGTCTGCTGCTTATAGTTATATATTTTTTTTTTATTATTTTGCAAAGAAGTGAGCTATTGTTCACGGACCTGCCCACATTTTATTTTCATGATGTTTGCAGCAAGTCAGTAGTAAACATTATTTGTCATGCCTGCAAGCTGGCGCATTCAACCAAGTGACCAGAGAAGGGCGGTCGTACTGAATGACATATGGCAAGTTGTGCTGTATTAAATCTTTCTCTCCTGAGGCAAAGCTAAGGGCTAATTATGGTCTGTCCCCCCAAGGACTGTTGGATGTAGTTCACCATGTTTCAGTCTAGATGAATTAGCAGTCTATGGGGAATCACATGTTGAGTTTGGTTTGGAAGTTCTGGTTATCTCTTAGCATTCCACCTCAATAAAATATTCAATTTCCAGACCTTGCAATACCAGGCCTCACATTACATGCCATTCCTGAATAAATGTTCCTATGTAACAGAGCTGTGCATCTTCTTTATGTTTTATAAGATAGGCATTTCATTATAAACACTTGCATCAATGTTAAAGTCATTATTTTACCCAGCTATGACAGCTGTCATTGAGCTAGCTCATGCTTGGTCATTTCTTTACCTCGCATAGTGGGTTACATCATCCTCGTGTCTTCACCCAAGCTTCATCGTCAAGAAATTGTTAGGTAGATATGTTTGGTTCTCTGCTTCAAGGGTAGGCTTGTATATCTTCGGCCTGCTGATAAAACTTCGTATCTGCAAATTTGATTAGAAATAAAAACTCTTTTGTCGATGATAATAACATAAACATTGCAAAATACAAAATACATTCTTGGAAGACAAACAGTCATCCTACCCGAACACAGCTCAACTGCATTCTTACATGCAAAATGAAACAATTTTTATGCTCTCCTGTAAAGTTTATCATTTTGAAGATACGAGGTTTTATCAGCAGGCCGACGATATGGAAGGTCGGGACAAGTCCCTACCAATATTTTGGGAAGCCAGATTGTCCCTACCAATATTTCAGCGAATATAAGACCCAATTGTGGAGGCTACGTCTCCAAGACAAGCTATTTATGCGTTCTAGCATTTGATTGGTTGAAATGGCGGGGCTATCTGAAGGCTAAAAGTCATGAGTAAACTGACTATGCTATTCAGGTCCTGAATATTAATTTTTGCCCAAAGCGGCGCTTGAGGCGCGCAACTTGATCGCCAGCTTTGATTACATGTGTTTGCAATGGCTTACCTGTAAAAGAGAACCATAATTTGGCATTTGTTCCTGATTTTTCTTCATCACGTAACTATGGAACTTTTCCCATGGCCCAACTCATGACATACATTGATATTACCTTAGGTACGTATCACTTTTGTGGAAATGTCATTGTCTGAGCACGTGAGGAAAAAAAATGTCGCTCCATGTTATGTCATGCTGCTAATATTTCGCCAAACTGAATGCCAAGTGTAATGTTGATTGAATAAGTGATCCAACTAGTCAGAAACAGATAGTTACTTAAAGTGAAAACTTGCTACCTACCTTAAGTTAGTTTTTACTGGAAAATAATGTCAACAAATGTTAATTAAACATGTTCGCTAGTTTCAACTAGCGAACTAAACCTGGTTTCTGTCACATGTTAGTTCATAATCAGGTTGCTAGCAGTAGTAAATATAAGCCAGTTGGATATGTCAAATCATGAGGTGAATCTCAGTGGAGAAATCCCGCGAAGGAGCAATTATTAATTCATTATTTTATATGCAGGAACCACAGCGGCAGGCTAGAGAAACAGAGCAAGCTGTTGAGGATACAGGTGTATCAGGCCTTCAGGTGAGGTCATAATATGACTTGTGCCGTGGAATTATAGGGAAAGCATTAAAGTTAGTCTCATGATGTTCAGCAAATATAACCTTTGAAAGTCAAAATGTCCCAACCAACTTTGGCTTAGTGGGGGAAATGAAAGAAACATGTAATCGTAAATCTAACATGATCCAGTCCGATTAACGCTCAGTTTGCAGCTTGTCCAATTCATAGTCGGTGGTCCATTTTGAGGTGTTTATGGCAGCTGCAATTGCGTTACCGCATATTAAGATGCTTAATAGAGAGGATAGAGTGCTAAAGTGATGACGTCACCGCTACTTAGCTTCTGGTGTCGGAAGTAAAATCCCTATGGGAATTGATAATGGGGTTTGGACACTTTCTGGCATTGCTCGAACTCGTATTAATTCTAAGAGCCGCCTCGCTCCGAGATTAGCCTACAGGGTATACAGATTCAAATGATCACATCATATTCATAGTTTATTGCCAAAAATTATATGTTTTTGCATTTTTAGTCCAGTTTGTAGTCCACTTCTCTGAACTACATATCCGCTGTACAAGTGGGCGAGTACCCCGTGATATGTTCCAAGCCAATTAGGTACCTCAGTTTCAGCCAACGTTCAAAACGTACCACAACGGTAGCCTATCAGTGCCCTACATTGCCGTATGTCCGTGCACCCGTTCCCACATAGCGGGCTACTATTAGCTAGCTACATACCTAGAAATGAAAGGATCACAATGAATAGTTATTTCGCCATTTAGCTAGCTAGCATTAAGCTACGCTAGCGAACCACCGAGCTAGCCAGCTAGTGAGCTTATTATATCTTGTGCACATAGCTAAACCGATAGAAACAGTAAATGGTACCGTCACTTACTGTTATTTAGCAAGCTAGCTAGTATGATTATTCAATAAATATCACTAGCTTAGATAGCTCGCTAGTTCGCTAGCCTAGATAGCAAGCTAGCTAAGTGAATAAAAGCAATGAAGAGCCATTATTTGGCTACTTAGCTAGTATTGAGCTGCGAGCATTTCACAAGCTGGTATTTAACTAAATGCGCCAAATATAAAGTTAGACAACTACCAAAGACGGTAAACTAGCTCGCTGGCTAAGTTAGCATGCTGACAGCGAGTTCGCTGTCAGTTATGCTTTGACAAGGCTGATAAGCTCGTTCGCTGACCACCGAGTTTTTAAGCAAACAAGCATTGGCCAAAGATGCTTGGCTATTAAAGTAAATTGGCGCTAATTGTAAAACTTGTTATCTAGCAAGGAAAGCATAACCAAGTAGAAGGTAGAGTGGCTAACTAATTAAACGAGCAAACGGCTTTTGCGAGGTGCTGGAAAATTCGAGACGGGTGACTTCTAGTGACGTGACATTCTGTGCTGATGCTTCGAGGCGTGTGCCGAGTAATTCAGGAATTATTTTGTGACGCACGTATCGAGGCGTGTATTGATGATGTATGCGATCACATCAGAAGCCTCGCCAGCCGGCCGTACCTCGTGACCGGTTCATGAAGTAGTTCGCAATTTGGCACGCAATTCCTCACGTGGGTGGTCTATGGAATGTTGGACATTACCCAGAAACACTTGCTGTCTCAATGACGATATCAACAACTGAATAAAATGATCAATTGTTTGTTTAATGAAGCATTTTCCAAAAAGAAATCAAAGTTATTTCATGTTATAAAGTCTTATGTTCAAATAAAATGATCAATAATGTACCATGATGACATCGACATGCCAGCACCATGACTGAGAAATAACTGTAGTTGCAGTGGTATATATATCCAGTAGCTTGCTAATCAGTTAATTTTTTTGTAAGCTTTAAGCATCGCTAGTATTGTTGGGATCATTGATGACATAAGCAAGGTACTCCTCACAGGTCTTCAATATAGTTGCTTTCATTGTATCTTCTTTTGATACGCCACTGTGGTAATATAATCCGTGATATGTTTGCCTGTTTTACACTTTTCGTCCAGTAGATGGCGTAGTGAGCAGATAAAGCCTCAAGAAGCGTCACCCATTAGTGAACCACTTTGGGAGAAAGCTTTAGTGCTCCGTGAGGCTTCATCTCACCATCACTAGAGACTTCTAACCATTGACTGTATAAAACGCGTCCTGAACTCATTCAGCCCGGGAATCAGGAGGATCATGGGACGTGTAGTTTTTAGACTACAAAGAGGATCCCTCAGTGACATGGCTGCCGCCCACTGTCGGCACCAGAACTGGGATTTTGGGGGGAGGGCACAGACGCATCCCATTTTAACAACAAATAGTCCTGCGGGCTAGTTGTCTTCCTTTATTGACACTTTTTCCAATCATAGTAATTATCTATTGGCAATTGAAGACACGGCTTCACTCCGCATGCAATCAAACAGCGAGAAAATAATGGGCTACATTCAGTACAGAAAAAATAATTTACCTATAAACATGCCTTTGCTTTATGAAAGGCAAACTGCTCTATAACTTCTGCGCTACTTTATCGGCACATCAGGCAATATAACCTGCGCTTCATGATCGTTTAAATTGTTGAAATGTAATAAAAGGCCGTTTGATACACCTGCGTGCAATTTTCAATAACGCTGATTTAAATGCACCAAAGTGTGAGTCGCCTTACTTTAACGGGGAGAATTAGCAACGTCTGATACTGTGGAGTGTTTTCGGAGTGAATGTATTGTTAATTTAGAAAATGACTGAGCACAAGTCAGGACTAATAATTGTTTTAAAGCAATGTATCTGTGCCCCCCGCCCCCCAAATTCCATAGCAGCACTAGAAATTTAAAAGTAGAGTCTGGAGTTTTGTCCGTTGCTGTTTGTAAACACAGTAGTCAAACTAAGCCCCTCCTCTCGGGCTCAGCGATGCACGCCCCCTGCCGCTGCCTGCCTTGCTGATACACACAAACCCAGCCCAGCACCCGGCTTGCTGTATCGTATTGAATCAGGATCTGTGCACCATGCTACCTGCAGGAATGAGTGACAAGGTATCTTGCAAATATAGTATCAAATGTTTTATCGTGTCCACATGATATTGTTTGTGCATTTGAATAAACGGCTATGCCAAAATTTACTGTTGGTTAGATATAATACGACTTACAGTAACTGTAGGACTGTGATTGAATTAACTTGTGTTTGTAACGGTGCGTTTGCGCACAGACAGACACCTGGGCCAGTAGCTTCTAAGTTTGGATGCTAGTTGCAACACGACATTTACAGTTACAACCACGAATGCTCAAATAAAAAAAAAAAGTTGCTATTGCTGTGTCTCGGACAGTCTCCTTACAATTACGGCAGTACATAATACATTGCACGAGCGTGACTGAATTGTTTGTAACAGGACAAAACCGATTTTACACAAGGACAGAATTCCAGTAGCTTCTCAGTTTGGATGCTAGTTGCATCACAACATTCACAGTTACAGCCATGAATGCTGACAGTCGACTTACAATGTCAGGTAGGCTTATCAGATCGTGTAGGCAACTGAGAGGTGATCGGCGCCAGAGCATGTAAGCGGAGCAGAGGAATGGACAGGTCTGTCAGCGACGATTGGAAATTTTCACTCGTTCCACTCTATTCACATGCTCAGACAGCGGTTAGCAGCGCAAATGTAAAGGTGTTTGCAATGTTTGATACTCGGCCTTAGTGTGTACATAAACTGCTTATACCTCCACGACAAGCTATGTAGCACGTCACCAAATAAGCAGGCTAACATCCCGTGTTTGGCACATACCTGTCCAACAGTAAGCAGGCCAACTCCGCGTCGCTGTTCAGCCCCAGCCTCTCCTTCAGGGCTCGGAAGCGGGTCAAAGCCAAGCCGGTATTCACTCTGGTTTTCGAGAGTACTTTGTCCGCTGCACGTTTCTTCTCTGTGTATTTTCTTTTTTTGGCAGTGTCCGCCATTGCTTCGGCAGTGACTGCTCCGGTCACTATGCTCTATGCAGGCCCACAGAGTGACACGCCCTGAGCTCTCTCATTGGCTGGAGAGAACACAGCGAATCTCCGCCCAGATACCTCCACATCCACAACAAAACAAAGTAAAAAACCAAAATACAGGCAAGGGGAGGGTGCAATGCAGACGCAGTCACCACCGCACAGGACTAGAAGCCCATAGGTGATGATTAAGCCGGATTTCATTTGTATAAGTCTAGTGTTTATTTTTGAGCAAAAAACTCCAGACCCTACCTTTAACTATAAATTCTCTTGACTGGACGTACACTTGATATTTTTACACACGCGAATGTTTCTTTGGGTAATCGAACATCAAGGTAAGCAGAAAAAGTACTGACTTCATTGACTTCATGGTCGAGGTTGAATATGGCAACGTTACTCTTTCCATTCCCTGAAATATTAACCGTTAGCCTACCGAAGAGATGAGCTTTGTGGCTACAGCTAAGGATCCCGACGCTGCAGGTGTTTCATCCTCTGCGCCTTGTTGTTGACTGGATGAAGGCTTGAAATATCCCATCAATTTAGGGATTTTTTAAAAACCTCTAAGTCTACTTGAGCTATTCTTTTAAATGTGCTCCGCTGTCATATTTTTTAACGTTATCTGATATTTTGCTGCTATGCTGTCCAGCAAAAGCAGTGACGTATATCAAAATAACTTACCACCGCAGCTGATTGGATAGATGAGGCATCACATCTATCCAATCAGCTGTATATTTGTTTTATGGTCCAACAGACGTTGGTTTTTTTTTTTTTTTTTGTTTTTGCTTAGGTAAATTTAAAATAATTAAAAATATTCTGGCCAATCCGGGGCCCCTGCACATGAGGCCCCTAGGCTGCAGCCTAGGTCAGCCTGTTCATTAATCCGCGCCAGCCTGAGACGAGTGGATGACACATGAGCTGCGGACCGTTGCACTTATGGACAAGTGCTGCTGATTCGTCATAGCTAAAGCTGATTTTGCGAAATGGGGAAAGGGGGGAAAAAAAAACCTCCACGATTCTGGGTGGGCACATGCCCGCCATAAATGTATAGGCACAGCGCCACTGGTTCCATTCTTATGCTCTTGGTGGGCAATGTTCCAATGTTTCGTAGATCCAATATGTGGCTCTCCTGGAGCTGAATACGTGATCTATAATGAAGATGAGGATGATGAAGATGCAATTTACTGCATGAAGATCATGATTGACACCTGGCAAATGCTCCACAGAAGTTCAACCAGCCATGTTATGGCTTATTGGACGGTGGCAGCCATTTTAATTCAGAACCGCCCAAATGCTCCTGCCTAATAAAGCCAACTAACCTCCAAACTTTACTGCCCAGCCAACACCTGATAATATCCCTAATGCAGTGTATATCAGCTTGGCAATTCACCGAGGTCATTCAACTAATAATAGCATGCTATATTTCATAATACGCCAAATATGAGGAGGCACACAACAGGGGGCAGAGAGTGCATCTTCATACTAATGCAGATTCGGCACATTTGTATTAATGCTTTGCGTAATCACAAGCAGCGAAGCGTATTCCTCGTCTCTGAGCGAATGCGCCTGTATGCATGTGCTTATTTCCCCTTGTCACGACCAAGTGTGGCGGTAAATATTCATGCTCTGCGTCACATTTCAAACAACAGAAATGTATATTCCCTCTGCAATTCTGTGCGCATATACATCATATTTCATTATTAATGAAAAGGTGTGGTATTAATAACGGTGTATCTACACTGCCTTCCTTTTGTTCTTATTGGCTTATTTCTCATGGTGGCCAATTAAAATTACTTCTGCATCCTTGCATGGCAGTTATATAAGTAAATTAAGGAGGCACATAAACATGAATTGCTTTGTTACTGCACAATTCTCTCTTTTCCCACCTCTCTTCCCCCCCTCACTCTCGCTCTCTCTCTCTCTCTCAGTTCTATATTGTGACATGTGACATCACAATATTCCTGAGAGGGGAAGAGTTCTGTATGTATTTTGTTTATTGATTCCTTCTTTAGTCGTAGGGTGGAAATTTTTTTAGATTGCGTAAATAAAATGGGAGACTTGACTGACAAATACACTGGGAAATGTTTCCTGTCCTCCACTTGAATCATTAAAATAAGGCTAATTTCACGTGTTGCTAGATTTAGCCTGTAACCCATAAAGCCAAGAGTCATTCCCATTAAATTAGCCAGGATGGCGCTTTGTAATGTAATTAATGTCATGTAATCTTGTGTTATAGATGAAAGCAGTCAGCCGTAGAGTTGTCAGGACATTTCTCCAATGTGTGACATTATAATGGAATCTGAAAGAAATGAACAAAATTATTTCATATAGCACCTTTTCAACTGTTGGTTAGTTCAAATTCTACTGAGGAAAATCAAACCATACAAACTAAGGATTCATTAATGATAAATTCAAAGAATAGCAAGATACTGACAATGTGTGGGGATAAGAACCAGACACAATTCCAAAACATTATGCAGAAAACACCATGCCAATAATTGATGAAACAGAAAATAATAATCATAATACATTTATGAAAAATGTATAAAATCCGATGGAGCTAAAAAACAATCAGTGAAAAGAAAAACCGCACAAAGACCTGCGCAATTGTGGAAGTACACCTGTGATTCCACAACATGTAACTGTTCATTGATTCAATAAAACAAGGTGGGTTGGTTAGTTAGGACTGGAACAGGCATAAGCAGAATTCCACTAACTTATTAAAAGACAGACAGATGACGCCCCTGTAAATTCATGAATGCAACAATTTTCATATTTAGATATGTGACATCAAACACTTACGAAGCTGCACCCCAACAAGGTGGGTTGGTTATTAGGACTGGAACAGGCATAAGCAGAATTCCACTAACTTATTAAAAGACAGACAGATGACGCCCCTGTAAATTCATGAATGCAACAATTTTCATATTTAGATATGTGACATCAAACACTTACGAAGCTGCACCCCCCCCCCCCAAACCCAACCCTCCATTTCCTTTTCTTTGGATTGTTAGCGGTTTATAAAGCTTACTTCATTCCTCATTAATAGTCAGGGGAATGGGTCATCAATTAGTTAAATCATATATTTAATTAATTTAAAGAAAGGAACAAGGGCGCGGTGCGTGTTAATTAAAGGCAGACGTTTCTATTTCAGTTGCTGTCTGGGTGAAAAAGATCCCAATTCTCCTGCTCTACCATCACTCTACCCTCTAGAGTCTGAGGGAACATCTGTCTCACCTTCAGTAAAGCACAATATGGAAGGACAAGGGTACAAGTAACAGTGCTGGGGACGCCTCAACAATCATCTCCCCATGATACGCACTGTCACAGAGAGGGCATAAATATTACAAATGGGAGGTGGGTAGAACATAATATGGAGTGTAGCAGGCATGCAATATTTGAGAGACAAATAATGTCAATACTGTGTATTTTGAAATACAGCTTCTTTTTTTTCATGTAATATGGGCTTCCTCTAACTGTCAATACCATTTCATGGACTGTACTGAAAATTGGGGGGGCGGGGGTTGCTGACCAAACACCTAATTTATTTTAAGATGCCTAATTTATACTTCATTTTCAATATGTATTATGGCATAAATATATTGTATATGCTTATGTGATTGCTGCTTGCTGCCGTAGTTTATGCATTTGTTCCGAAAGTGTTGTGGATACAAAACTTACAAAAAAGTTGGTGTGTTACGGACAGTGAAAATACAGTCAAAGAGGAGTCTGCTCACCCTCTAAGACATTTAAACTACAATGTCAACACATTATTTGACACTTGAAATCATGAATTCAATTGTTTATTGAAAATAAACATTTATTTGAAATCTGGTGACTACAACAGACTCCAAAAAAGTGGGGCGCAATGGGAAATTTAGGATGAATAATGACGTGAATAGTTGCAATGATAGATGATGTGAAACAGGTGAGCTAATCATGTTATTAGTATCAAAGGAGGCTCTAAAGAAGCGCAATTGTCACATCCCAATTTTATCCTTATTGCTAGGTTCCCACTATCACGATTCGCAGCACGTTTGAAATCGTGGTCTTAATCGTGGAGTGATCATGGTGATCCTCTCAGATCTTATCAGATCCTGAGGTCAGTCGCGGCAATCGTGTTGATCATAGAAAAGTTTTGGACGGTTCAAAAATTTCCTACAATCAACATGATTAATTGTCAATCATGATCATTGCATCACCCCGTATCCAAACCTGAAATTTTAAGCCACTTTCACACTGGATGCGAAATTCGTTTTGCATCCAGTTTGAAAGCAGCTTCAGAGAAGTTCTATGAGCAGCTACGAATGGCCAATCGTGGCGTTCATAACGGAGCGCACGACAGTGGGAACTAAGCATACCCCAATCATGTTACTGACCTGTTGCTAAATAATCTAATTAGCTGTGAGATGTTCAGCCAGTTGTCTTTTTTTAGCATCGTGCAACTCTCCAGTCTTTTTTTGTCCCGTCCCAACTTTTTAAAAACATGTTGCTGTCATCAAATTCAAAATGAGGTGAGATTTTTCTAAAGGTAGCAAAATTTATCAGCTTCAACATTTGCTATGTTGTATTTGTCCTATTTTAAATTAAATGTAGGGTTTTAATTGATTTTCAAATCATTGTGTTCTGCTTTGTTTATCCCAACATTTTTGGAAATGGGGTTCTATCTTTCGGTTTCAGGATCACTGTTATAAATTGGGAGGCATGGGAGATAGTTAAGGAGACATCAATAATCAAATCTAACTCTCAGCCAAATTTACATGTATTTAACGTCCACCTGTTTTAGTGTAGATACCCTTAACATCTAGGACATTTCAGGCTGACCAAGGTCAGACGAACTTACTGTGCCCAGTTCGATATGCCCGCTGTGTTTCCATGCCGACCTTGGCCACTGTACCTGTCCCCTGGAGTGTAATGAATGTGCTGCGTCTGCTCGCGTGCTGATTCGTAACATACGGCGGGTTGGCCTGGCGTGTTGGGGTGATTAAAGAGGGGATATGCCAATGCTAGGTACAGCACAATCTTTACCAGGCCTGTCCCCCACCACCAGAGGTGGAGAGTGGAGGCGTCACACAGCAAAAGTCCCGCCTTGCATTTCTCACGCCCGTTAACCCAGCCGACTGGTTTTGGTGATTAGTACATATCAATTATCCATTCCTCTCTCATGCTTTCTTGCCTGTTCCAATTCATTGCACTTTAGAATGCGTCTCCACATGTAACGGATATCAAATCGACTAGCCTACCTTAAAAGCTTGATTTATGATATTTGACTTTGCTTCATATTGTAGAGGCATGTCCTGCTCTAGTTTCCATTTCCTGGTGGCATTAAATCACTATACAATGCTTTGTCCCAGTCTAAGTTCAATGCCTAGTCTTCTACCACTTTCTATGAATTTTGTTTCTTTTTTCTTTCCTTTGGTCTCTCATCAGTCTCGTCATTTTCAGTTGGGGTCAAAATCAGCCCTCATGATGTGTCCCGTACTGGTTCAGTCAAACTCTTCTCCATCATTTACAATCATGGGACAATGTCACCATGTACTGTGAATGTAAAACGTATACAAAACTTTATATAATAGATGTCATATTTACATTACTGAGAACTGCTTTTACTACTACCACAAATACAACCACAATTATTACTGTTACTACTGGTATTATTATTATTATTATTATTATTATTATTATTATTATAACCCTCCAAAAACTGGAACATGGGAGGAAACTGGATCTTTGCCTGAAGTAAAACAAGCCAAGTCAGGTTCCACTCAATGCAATTACGCTATTAACTCAGTGATCCTGCTTCGTGAAACAGCTCCCTCGGTCTTCTTAAGTTTTCTTAAGTACTCAGTGCATTTCTAGGGCTGCTAACACCCCTGACATTGAATTCTGGCTCTCTGGCTTTGCCGATGGCTCCTTGACTCTGGCAGTAGGGTCGAGTTGGGGGGGCATTGCTCTCTTTTTCTTCATTAGCTACACCCCCCTCTCCCACCAGGATGAGAGAAGGAGACATCTTCCTCCCCAAGCACCTTCTGGCCTTCCCAACCCTCCCTGCCAAGCAAATATGGCTCCCAGCAGTGTCTCAGTCCCAGTGAGAGGGGGCTGAGTCAGGCGGAAGCCCTGAAACGGCTCCAGTCAGATTTAATATCCGTGACGTGAGAGTGTCCTGGATTACACTGCCATTTACCATTTGTGCAAAAAAGAGAGAAAGGGAAGAGGGGAATGAGGACAAGCAGTGGGTTGTACTAGCTATGCATAAGTTCAAACCTATCTTGGTTTGAATGCATTTTCTAACTTAGTAAAGAGTTTACGCACTACTAACGGGGTTGCGCCAGCTGAAATTGTTAAAAAGGTAGGCATACGGTGCAGTTTAAGTCTAACGACGAACCCTCAGTAGGTGTAAACTCCCGCATAAAAGCACAGTTTTTCCGGCATATCGTTTTGAAAGGTGGGACAACTTAGAGGATAGGGTGGAGCGATTTATACCGTATGTTTTGCGTTGACAATGTGTTGTAGACATTGCATATTTCATTTTATAAAAGATTGTTCCATTCCGAAACCAGTAAAATTCATCTGTGCCTTTGGGTTGGGTTCTGAGCGGCACCTCTGTAAGATCTGCACACACTGATGCGTGGGGGAGCCCAGCGACTGTATCACGACAAATGGCTGATAAGCTCAGTCCAGAGCCATGCCAGATAGCAATAAAGCTTTTGTGGACTTCCTCCCCAAGATGCTTACTAAGGTGTTAATGGTCTTACTGTTACTTTGTAATGGGGTGTAGTTGCAAGGCTCTGGCTGACACAATGCCCCTGTGGGAGTCATATTACTATCCTTATTCTTAAGTTGAAGTCCAGTTATATTAATCTGTTTAAGATAATCTAAATCTCTAGGAATTTCATAATATGTTTATATGTTCAATATCCTGTTAAGAAATCACTTATATACTTATAACCCAATTAAACTATATATTAATTCATCTTAAGACTTTTTTTTTTTTTCATGACAACTGCATCATATTAGTACATACTCATATCATGTTTGGTCTTGTTATTCTCGGGGGAATCTAAGGAGTTGAATGGAGTATGTTTCATTCCCATTGAAATTATGGTTCGTTCCCATTTGGAAACTCCTGAGAATTTGGTCCGAATACTCTCTGGTAATCACCCTATTCTCCTCTCGCTGCTGAAGTGTTTTATTACATCCTTCCAATGGTGGGAACCCAAAAACCGGATTCGACCCCCCTTCTAGGTGTTTATGGCCATGCCGCCTGGATCAAAGACGTGATTTGGCTTAAAGCAAAGAGAAACAAACCATTCTGGGAAGATCGTATCCGATCTGTCCCCGCGTACGTAAATACGTGAGTAGCCTTTTCAATGATGTAACATCGTATTTGAATTTCCGCGCACGGTAACGCGTGTATCCTTTTCCTCCAGGTATGACTTTATTCTCCTCTTCTAAATTATGCGTAACTTGTAATTGGCTTAACGTTGATTTGTTTGATTTAAGCTTTTGCCTACCTGGTGAATAAACTATTGTTATATTCCTTTGAACTTGCGTGGTATCCATGACTCTTAACACTTGTACATTCTTTCTAGCCACGTTCGCCCGGAGACTTAGGGGTTAAGCTCACCCAATGACTGACTGATCAGCGGCTTTGGGATGAGAATTGGTTTTATTAAGTTGGAGAGACAATCATGATCTACTTACATAAAGGGTTATGTATTGCGGTTCTGGGATTTTAGCCTTAAGGAAACCCATGGACGAAAAAGTCGGTTATCTGTTAAAATTCCCTGAAGGAACCCATGGGCGTGCATAGATCTGGGTTCGCAGTAATCAAGCCAAAAGATGCTGTTGCTGTGATGTTTGACTTCCAATCCTCTAGTATTACCAACGAACCTAAGCTGCGGGAATAATGCCAAACCCGGGGGCATATATTTTAGTGACACAGGCCTTTATTTACGAGTCCGGGAGGTAATCACCCCGAGATCCACGCAGGTTCTCCCTAAATTATAAATTTCAATTCTAATTTGGAGTCAGATATTTAACGAGGGTATAACTAAATTCATCATTATAAATTTATTATGGAGTCAGATTAATGGTAACCGTTGTGCTTTTGTGCCCCGTCCTTCGAACGGAAAAATATATCCATTTTATTGTGATTCGCACCAGCCAGGACGTCGCGCGTGCTAATACCAGTCAAAAGAACACGTTGAACCGTTGCCCTACAATTTCCGCCGTTGGTTATTGTTTTGTGGGTTTTACAGTGTTCTCCGTAATACACCACACATGTTGGACATTTTTGACGACTTTGATTTACACTCTCTCTTCCGTTTTACACAACTGGAGATATGAGGCTATCCTATACTGTAGCTGATGTTTCCTCACTCATTGTCACTTTTCATTTTACACAAGCTGTAGATTAAGGTTGAAGGCTCTAATTATCACCTTATCATACAGGTATACATACTGTTGTGTACTTGTTTAGTGATTAACCCTAGCTATTGTTAGTCGTGTAGTATACTGTTCAAAGACAATGGCACAAGAGACAAAACAGACACAGTATTAAGAAGAGTGCTTGTCACTGATTGACTACAGGTAGTGAAAAAGTCATTTTCTCTGACAATATTTTGAATAGTGAAAACGAGCGTTACGTCTCCATGGTGCAGCCAATCATTGGCAAAGCATTAGGATTAAACTAACTACTTTCAACCAGTCATTTTGTGTGGAGTTTGCTGACTAACTTAGGACAGAACTTATGTGCAGATGATGCAACAAGCCACAGGTCTAAGTTAGGAAAGAGTCACTTAACCGCAGAGAGAGACAGTACTCAGCTAGCCTGAGTTGATAAATAAATAATGAAATAAAAAAGTCACTTGTCGACAGAGAAACAATACTGAGCAGGTCTCATTCACTCAGTCACTTTACCCCATAGGAACACAATACTGAGCGGGTTTGAGTCAGGGAAAGGTCTCTTCCTCCACAGAGAAACAATACTAAGAAGGTCTCAGTTAGGGAAGAGTCACTTCACCCAACAAAGAGACAATACTGAGCAAGTCTGATTTAGGGAAGAGTATTTTTACCTGAGTCAGAGACAATAATGTGCAAGCTTGAGTTAGAGATGGGTCTCTTTACCCCACACAGAGACAATACTCAGCAGGTCTCAGCTAGGAGAGAATCGCTTTAGTAAACACAGTCGATAATGAGAGGGTGTGAGTGAAGAAGAGTAACTTTACCCAACAGAGAGGCAATATGGACCAGGTCCTAGTTAGGAAAGAGTGACTTTACCTGATAGAGAGACAATGCTGAGCAGATTTGAGTTAGGGTAGAATCACTATATTCATTACGGTCAATAATGAGAGAGTCTGAGTTAGGGACAAGTGATATTAGCCAGAAGAGAGACAATGTTGAGCAGGTCTGAGTTGTTAAAGAGTCACTTTACCCAAAAAGAGACAATAGGGAGCAGGTTTCAGTTAGGAAAGAAACACTTTATTTAACAGAATCAGTACTGAGCAAGTCTGAGTTAGGGAAGAGTCACTTCGCCCCACAGAGGGACTATGCTGAGCAGGTCTTAGTTAGTAAAGAGTCACTTTAACCAACAGAGAGACAATGATGAGCAGTTCTTAGTTCGGAAAGAGTCATTTCACCCTCCAGAAAGACATTGCTGATCAAGTTTGAGTTCGCAAAAAGAAAGTTTACCGAACGGAGACAATACTGAGCAGTTCTGAGTAAGGGAAGCGTCAGTTTATCCTTTAGAGAGACCATACTGAGCTGGTCTCAATTCAAGAAGAGTCTCTTACCCCACAGAGAGAAAATACTGAGTAGGTTTGAGTTAGGAAAGAGCCACTTCACTCAACAGAGACAATACTGAGCTGAGTTAGGGAGACAATACTAAGCAGGTCTGAGTTTGGGAACAGTCACTTTACCCAAAGAGAGACAATGCTAAACAGGTCTCATTCAGGGAACAGACTCTTCACCCAACAAAGAGACAATGCTGAAGTGGCCTGAGTTTGGGAATACTCATTTCATACCAGCCTATTGCCAAGAGCTGGGGGACAGCCTTCTGCCAAAATGTGGCAAATTTTGCATAGCTGGTGCAAATCCCAGGGTAGCCAAAAGAGATTAGTGCAGCTGTTAGCCCTTGAGCCAGGCTTATAGCCTCAATTTTCTCCAGGGGAGATTGGGCACTGCTTAGTCTAATGAACTGTAAGTCCATTTTAATGAGTTATGCAATATTACTTAATGGTTCCTTAGTTCCAGAGCAGAGGCATGTTCAAGATTGGGGCATCAAGTAAGAGCCTGCGAGTTCATGCCTCTTGAACGATTAAACTACGTTTGGTCTTGTGTAGACAAGCAAGAACATCCGCAAAGTCTCGCCTTGCTTTTCAAGATAGCGTCTCATATTTTCAACATCGGTATCCTCACTTTTGCACAGCTTGTTCAAAGAAATTTGACCCCAACCTTAGTTGGTAGCTATACTGGCAAGCGTGCAAGAACTTGCGAGTCATTCGGAACTCGGGAGTCTTCCCTCGTGAGACCTAGGCGTGAGACCGTTTGGTGTTGAACATGCCCCTGGTCTGTGAGGAGTCCTTTCTGCGACTTCCATATTGTGGCACATTTTTAGCCTTCCCTCCTCCTTACCTCCTCTTTAATAGCTTCCTCCCTCCCTTGCCCTTTAATAACTGCGCACTGATTGGCTCTTTTCTGGTAAAGTCGCGCTCTTCCTGTTTGGAGTGTAATCCAGTAATTAACAGTCAGTTACAGGCAGTTTGGCTTGATTAGACGAGCAGGTATAAGTAGAGCTCATTAAAGCCTCCTGCTGATTACAACAGCTGAGTGTGCGTGCACTCATATGTGTGCTTGTGTGTGTGTGTGTGTGTACGTGTGTTTGTGCCTGTATGTACATGTGTGTGCGTGTATCTGAATGTCCTTTTTTTGTGTAAACTTGTTGATACTGAAAGACGTGTAGTGGGTACTAAAAAAAACCCACAAGTATTGCGACATCTGACAAAAAATAGCATCATAGAAACATTTTTTAGGATCCCTAAGAGGAAGTGGCTTAATTCAAAGCCAAGGGCTAGGTTTAGGTCTAGGATTACACTTGGGTTTATGGTTAAGACTAGGTCTAGTTTCATAATAAGATATAACAGGCATGCTCTAGGCTAAGTTCTGGTGTCACATTAAAGCTATGCTAAGTAATAATAAATGCAATTTCTTCAGTAAAATGACACCTTTGATATGCGAGAGTCATCATTTGTAGGCCTCTTTCCATCACACAGTTCATAGCCAACCTGCTGTTGCCTGTTTTCCCAACCCCCCCCCCCCCCCCCTAAATTTCTGTGATAGCCTGACAATAAGCTTCTCCACCGCCCCTCACATCACACTTCTTCCCTGTGTTGCATGGGACTCTCAAAGACGGTGGCTCTCAAACTCTGTCCTGGTGCCCCCATGTGTATGCTGGTTTTTGTTTCAAACACAATTGCAGTGGTAGGATTTTTATAAGATGATAACTTGTCCTAATTAGGAGCAGTTCATGTTTGAAGTAGTTATTTACCATCCTAAACCATATTGTTAACAGAAATATCTATGCGCCATGAAGAGTAAAAGACACTTAAACATATTGGGCCCTGTTTTATTGATCTAAGTGCAAGGTCTGAAGCGCGTGGTACATGTGCATTTAGAATGTGTCCAAATCCACTTGCGGTAGTTTAGCAGCGGGTTTTCAGAGATGAAAGGCCTCTATCTTACACCCAGCGCATAGTGACGCAAAGTGTGATGCAAGCGTCTTTGGTAGTTTATGTACCGGTGAGGTTTTCGTTATCCCACCCAGGGCCTAGTTTGCATTACTAGCACGTCATTGTGCCAAACTGAGCACCCATGGATGTTTTGTTCTTAAAATGTGCGCAGGCATATTGATGGCGCTCTGCTAGCTTTAGGCGTCTCAAATAGATTGCGCAACTGATCAACAAAAACCTGGTCTACAGTCAATCCTCAGTTTTTAACTGCTATTTTAAGGGAGCGTTATTAAGATAGTATTATACACTTTTGTCGGTGAGTCCAGCCTCAGCAGCCCCCCTTCTTCCCTGGCCCTTGATGTAGTATGATTAAGGGTGACAAGTATACAGGAACAAAAGCATAACAATAAAACATTGAGGAATTGTTTGCCATAATGTCTGCAAATGACTTGACATTTTTAGGGTACATTTTGTAATGAGCACACTGCATCATACAGAAGTGTACGGGAAGAGCATACAGGATGGTTTTGGCTGATGTTGAAAAACATTAGGTGCAAGCTATTCATACTTGTCAGGCTTTATTCAGTAACGTTCCGGAAACTTCTGTGGATGAGCTGAATCTGAAACAGTGAAACATTCCCATAATGATCCGGCCTGCTGAAACTCATTTTATTGATTTCAGGAACATTGTGGCTCAAGAAGGCCACGTGTATGCTAGCAGTGGGGAACAAAATAAGAGTCGTTTATTATGGATTTGCCGCTCTGTCTTCAGACAGGTATTAGATTTAACCAAAACACATTCAGTACACGCGCGTTTTGAAAGCACGGCGCTCGTTGCTGATGTGTTTTCAGAAATGCAGACTGAGTGGGGTGGAGAGGAGGATTGAGTGTGTTCATTACCAGACCCGAGATGGCATTAGCGTTAATCCGGCAGTGGAATGAAGGATGTGGACGCTAACGGGCTAACAGCTGAACTGCGCTTGTCCGCCTCATTAAAGCAAATGAGAACAAATAGGAGGTCAGAAGATGTTGCTACAGAGGCCAAAAAGCCGCAGCCGTGAAAAAAGAGGCGGCCTGAGCTGAATACATTGGCATATCAGGTGACATACATACATGAGGCTACGATGGCATATCCCTCCCATCATCGCTGTCAATCCCCACTCCTCCCCTTCCACACATGCTGTCACACACACACACACACACACACGCACGCACGCGCACACACACGTACACACGCACGCACACACACATGCACTCACGCACACAACACAGACTGAAATGCATACATCAATCAAGACTTGTCCCTTTTCATTTTGAGACTAGTAAAATGAATATAATTGATCCAATAAGCCTAACAGTAAGCTGCCCCATCATCTCCCTCTCCCCCATTGCGATACAGAAGGAATATTTCATCTGCCTCTGGCCTCTGGTACAGCAACTCTTTTATTTCGGGGGGGGCAGTAGCACTTGAGAAACATTAATGCACAGTAAATGATCAATGTAATATGTAATTAATGTAATGGCTCTAATGCGCAAAGCTATTTTTACAAGTGAAGTAACAAAGAGTATATTATTTGTATGCATGAGGAATTTATTTTTATGCAGATTACTCACAGGTGTATACAGGCTGGTGTCCAAAGAGATTCATTCACAGTGAGTGGCTGCAGTCGTCTGAATGGGGACCAAGTGAAGTATAATTCAGCCAACAGGATCAGTGACAGATGAGGATGCCACTGCATTGAAATTTCAATTATTTACTCAGTATTGCATCGCTCAGAGAAAACATCGGAGACAAAAAAAAAGTTGCAAACATTAGTTTAAAGTGGCTTATCTGAATCTAGTACTCACACTATCGAAAAATATCAAATGAACTTTTATTCAAATTCCTATCCATAAGTGCTGCCATGATGTAATACATTTCCCCACAGAGCCTAAAAAATAAATAACACATGGGATTGGCCATCATTCTTTCCCGCTCCATGCCTGAAATTCATAATCAATGAAATATCACCCTGAAAGTGTACGCATAACTCACCTCTGTGGGTAATTTCTTTAAAAAGTCACGTAACAGCTTTGCATACAGATAAGATCAGCTCAAGTCAAAGTGGGATGTGATAAGTCACCATCTAGTCATAGTTTTCTGCACAGAACTGTCACGCATTCATGACACAGGAGCCACACGCACAGTAGATCACAGATCTGCTGGGGCATCTGTGATAAATAAATGATCGGAGTTTCAACAATAATGAATGAAGAGGACCGTCAGAAGATGGCCTCAGGTCAGGCGGGAGCGAGCAGGAATGCATGCGGTCAGGTTAGGCGCAGTAGAAGGGACTGGCCTGAGGTCAGTAGCCAGGGTGTCAAGCTGAGTGGAACAGGGTATGCAGGGGCAGATGCACACTCTCTGACTAGGATGAAGAAGAAACTGGGAGAATCGCCACTCGCCTGGACTGCAGGCACTAGAAACAGGTTACTTACTTAGCAGCATGAGTTTAAACACCAAAGACGGAAGACAACAATCTAGCAAAGGGGAGAAGAAAACCAGTAATTTTAAACACAAAGACAACAATCACTGAAGCAGAAATAAGTGTGCTGAGCATGGGAAGGAAACACAAGGTGAGGGGTAAAGACTGAGACAATAACTGAATAACGAAACAATTAACAAAACGAAAATGAAACTGATACAGACGGCTAGACTGCATGGAAGACAATACAACATTCAAGGCGTGATGCAGAGCACTTAAGTACATCACATGCATTGATCATAAGACCATTTAATATACGCGGATCCTGGAAGGTTTACAGAGTGATGTCCTACCTGATCAGTGATGGATGAACCATAACAAGGGTAGACTAAGTCTGTAATACATTATGCCGGAACTAACCCTGGGGTTAGACCAGATCTGTGTTCGGTCTGTCTCCACTCTGCTGCGTGTTTGCTCTGTGCTTTGTCATCCGTCAACACCCACCGGCTGCGTTTTTACAGCGCCGCAGGGCCGGACAGCAATAGAAGCGAGGTTGGCGAGATCACGCAGTAATTACAGAATCACGCATGATTGTGCAGGAAAACACGATAGATGTACTATTAAACACAACAACAAACAAGTTTTTGTTCTCCACCAACAGAGTTGAAGACCGGTTCACACACTTGGATTTGTCTCTTTTTCAAGATTTTTCTGCTTCTACCATGGATTAGTAGGCGATTTATAAATCAATGCTCTAAATCTCGTGTTTGGCCAAAATTAGTGTCTGTATAGGATTTATCTGTTTAATTTTATCAGGGGACCCACCATACCTGTACCTTTCATATCCTTTCTAATTCAGCTGGTCGCCCCCTGCTGGTTTTGGTGAGTAACTTCGCCTGTAGATTTGAAATATCCCGCCGGGTTCTTGGCAGAAGCATGTATGGGTGTGTCCATGACGACCATCCCTGTGGTGTGGGGTTCACCTGGACCTCAAACGCTGTCATACCTCTCTGGGGTCCTCACCGTCCATTTCCTGCTTCTTATCACAACAGCACCACCTGCAGTTTTGAGGACTCGGCAGCTTTTGATAGCAAAGCTCGCAAGCTGAGATGACTTGGTGAGAAATCAATTCAATCATCCAAACTGATGTCAAACAGGAAAAATGGTAGTTAGTCAGAGACCCGACCAGCAAATGTTCTAAAATAGGTGCAGCTCAATGTTTTCATTTACAGTATCAGTTATTAGCAGAAAAAAAATTAGGGAAAAAGAACGACAAGAAGAAACATTGTTAACGAGAACTACAGTATTTCACCAAACAAAGAACAAATTTTTGAACGATCTATAAAAAAATGAGCTCCAATCCATAACCTCCCTGGGGTGACAAGGTAGCCAATGGGTTGGTTTACTGGCAATTGTAGCGTAGCTGATTTGAGGAGTAGTCGGACTCTGGCTTGCAACTGGAGAGATGAAGTTGGGGGGAACTCTACTTTTGGGTTTTGGGCAAAGCCCTTAATACAAAAAAAAAATTCTCCAAGAGCTTTGCCTCTGTATTTTTTGCTCTTACTTAACTCATTCCCTGCGGCAAGCCGCTGCCAACGGCGCGGCGAATTCTACCATTCCCTACGGTAGGCCGGTGCCAGCGGCACGGATGACCATTCGCAGTCCGATGAAAACACGAAATCAGTTGACAATCGCGGTGATGGGCCACCTGTACTTCAATACTTTATATTGTGTCATTTTCGGGAAAAGTATTCTGTACAAACGCGACAATTTTATATAAAAGTATTCCGTAGGGAATGAGTTAAGGAATAGCAATAATATCAGAAACTGCATAACTTATTCAGAAAACACTCTTTGTAGTAATTTATTCAGATCATATTCTTTAAATGGGCTGAAAACTATGCGTTTATATTCAGCACAGCTCTCGTTTCCTCTCCGTTTCCAGCACCCTGTCTGTCTGTGCTTCACAGGGTCAGTGATGCAACACGTCGCCGCAAGTTTGGCGCTATTGTCACGGCAACTAGGTTATCCTGTCCCGGCTTCCAGCTGAGGTGCATGGCAGAATCGATTACGAGTGCACAGCGGTATCGAGAGAGGACACCGTCTGACAGCTATGATGATACAATGACGGCTAATAAGCAGCACACAGTTCCTCAATTAGAAACACTCTCCACCCGGGCAATGAGGGTTGCATGCAGAGATTTAACAGACAAAGGAAGAAAGAGAAAGTTCAGAGATTTAGGTTGATAGATATAAAGATGTGAGAGTAAATGTGAGTATATGTATGTATCTGTGTGTGCGAGTGAATTTGACTGTATATATCAGTATCTGTTTGTGTGTGAGTGATTGTGTATGTGTATATGTAAATGTAACTGTGCATGTATGCGTGTATGTACCCTTTATATGTGAATGAATGTGAGTGTGTGTATCTGTGTTCAGTGGCGGCTGGTGAACTGGCGATAGGGGAGGCTCAAAACAATCCCTTAAAATGAATGATTGGTCACAACCTGTTTTCAATCATTCATTTAAATTACCATAACAGAAACTCTGATAACTCTAAACATTATCAGGTGTGGCCAGTTTTTAATTTATAACACATACCGATTATGCCTCCAGACTTCTCACGCTTTTCTTTATTCGGGGATTGGAAGCAATACATTTATGCAACGTAAATATGCCTCTTAAACTCACACCGAATGCGTGAGAGTTGACAGGTATGCGTTATAAATGAAAACTGGCCACACCTGATAATGTTGAGAGTTTTTGGAGTTTCTGCAATGGTAATTTAAATGAATGATTGAAAACAAGTCGTGACCAATCGTTAATTTTAAGGGATTGTTTTGAGCTTCCCCTATTGCCAGTTCACCAGCCGCCACTGAGTGTGTTTGTGCGTGTGTGTGTGCGAGTGTGCGTGTGTTTATGTGTGAAACATGCCTGTTTGCATATGTTGGAGTGTCCTGTAATCCATGTATTTCCTACCGGAGCAAAATACGACCCTATTCATAAAAAAACAGATAGATTTAGCAGACACAGAAAGAGAGATCGGGGGAGTCAAATCAAGATTTATGATTTTAGATCAGGCAATAGGAATAAACATGATCATTATTAAGATGGCCATGACAAGATTTAAAATGAAAACTACATTGACGTTTTTTTTTTTGTCCTCCTTTGTGAAACGACATTATCTCTGCCTCTGGTATTAAAGGGCTCTTAAAGGCACTCCAGAGAGACCAACTCTTGCTCAGGAAATGACTTTTTCCAACATGCAGAGTGATGTGCTTGACTTTTCTTACTGTATAAGTGGATGAAGAATACAAATCTGGGCAAGCAATTCAGCTTTTAGTGAAACACATTACAGAGAATTACATTACATTGTGTTTGTTTGGCAGGACCTTTTATACAAGGTGAGATACAATAAGTGCCTTGAATGAGAGCATAATATCATAAAGCATTTTTTTAACTCTTCACCTAATGATTTAAAAAAAAAAAAATGAAATATAATATGACAAATAAACTGGGACACACGTGCCTTTCCATCTGATATCATTCCACTCTAAAAGATAAGAGAGGAAACACGTTGGCGTTTAGCATAATTTTATTCAGGAGTCCCTTTGAAATGTGCAGCAGGAGAGAGCCAAGGGTTTTGCGTCCTTTGGACTGGGAATAAAAGCCACCCTTCAAGCGTTTGCCCCCGTTATTGACAGATCCCACATTCTCCCGCATCTTCCCAGATGGAAACTTTAAAAAGGCCCAGGAGAAGCTCCAGGGAGACAGCCCAAGCTGTACCAAGGACCAGTCCTGCATAGACCAACTGTTTCCCTGCTTCACTAATGGGGGGAAAAAATTACTCTTGAAAGTACCTGGGGGAAAACATTAGCAGATTTAAAATGTTGTCCTTCCACCTTGTAGAGGTTAACTTGTAATCAGCATGACCAGCAGCGCCGTAAGGGGGGGTAACCATGGATGATTCTAGGGGCCCAGCATTCACAGGGGCCCCACAGAGGATACAGTTATTATTGTAAATATTTGTAAATAGAATATATGGACGCTTTAATTTAAACTGGCAGCAAAATTTTTTTCTGCAGGTTGGTTGGTACCATTACGTCGCAGCAGCCAATGCCAGATCGGCTCTGGTACCATTGTACGTACCATCAGCCAATCACAGCTCAGCTGTACTCATGCATCGATGAGACTGGCAACGCACTCAACATTGTCTCTGTCAGTTGTGCACGCGGAAAATTTGTAAATGTTCGTTTTACAATAACGATATAAGTGCTCCACAATACGCAAAATTACAAGTACACCAGCTAGTCTGCTGCAGAAGTTCAATAGTCTATTTATTAGCCTTGGCTTCGGCAACTTATACTGCAGATCAGAGAGCAAATTTCGTGATATCAGACTGTGTTTCCTTTACCAGTTTTTTATCGATTTATTGGGGGGGGGGGCAGGCAAATCGATTTCCAGTCATAGGGCCCAAAATTGCCAGCGGCGCCCCTGGGTACAACACACACCCCTAAGTTAGTTATTGGAGGGCTTCCGTGTCCACGCCAGCTTTTTAATGCACATAATTAAGTGTAAACAAGGCACTGATCAGGAGGTTATTAATTGATGTGGTCAGTACTTTAAATTGAAAGCCATTTTGTTAATAAGTCTTTATATGTATACACTGCTTGTCCAAAAAAAAAAAAAAAAAAAAAAGTTGCCATTTGAATGTAAATAAACAAATCCAGTGACGGGATCATTACTGCAGTGATTCATTATTCATCAAAAATTAAGAACGCACAGCAGAATGAAAAGATTGCAACAGACAGAAAAGTGAACAACAGATGGAAGCATCAGTCCCCTGTATAGAGATGTGGGGTTAAGGGCCTTAATCAGGTTCTACATTAATCATTCTTGTGGCGACACTGGAGCCTGAACCTCCAGTCATCTGAATAACGTCAAACACCTTACAGACCAGGTTACAGGGTGTGTCTCCATGCTGCAGTCCCCCTGTTAGCTCACTGTATCAGCTGTGTAAGGGTACAGTCAGATCAGATCCGTGTGGCAAACATTGATCAGGCCGGCTAAGTGAGGCAGCTAATGTTTCGGCAGGAGGCATGTGGACGTATTCTGGCCTGGCCCCATCTGACCTGGATACACTTTTAAATGATTTGAGACAATTAGGTTTGAAAATCAGATTTTAGTTGATGTCAATATTTTGCCTTAGTATCGTTTCATTAATGAAGAAGGAGAGTCCAATGAAATAGAAAGTAAAAGAAATTTTGTATGGAGAGTCTTTTTATAGTATCTGTCATTGAACAATTTATGTCTAAAATGTGACCAGTACGCAATGATTAATAATGAGTGTGTACAGCCTCATGTACGTGTCTCCTCATTTTTTTTCCCCCAGTCTGAATTATGGTATTCACTTTAGCGCCATTAAAACCGCACATGCGTGAGGTATCTCACTTGTGGCTGCCCTGGGCAGGGTCAGTCAGCGACAGTGCCTGTTTCCTGTTCTTGGACACACAGCTGACTGATTGTTGACTGGTGACAGAGTAGATGATGTGCCACTTCTCAGCAGCTGAGACCTGCCTGTGACATGCCAATGGTTCTTTCTCTCTCCTGTACCACAAGGTGCTATTTTCTTGAAACCGTAGCATTTTTCATTTTTATAGAGGTTTTTGACCACTCCCAAAAGAACAAGTCAAGCGTCACTGCACACATATTCATATCTGACTGGAAAAACAATAAAAACCAACGCGATTCTTCATTTTCCTTCAAATACAGTACATACCTCACGTGCTAAGAAATAAGAAAAGAACTCCAGTTCCACTGATCTGGGATAGTCTCTTATTTCACCATTACAAATGTCAATGTTTGGTGTGAAAATAAAAATCCAGACCTTTTATCTTTGGAGTGATTCCTGTTCATGTTTCCATGCAGAGAGGGTCACTGGTTCAACCATTCAGATACATTCATGCTGAAAAATAATGAAATGACCAAAGAAACTTGGCAGTCGAATATCGAAAACCACAAAACAAGGCATATACTACAGTACAATAAAAAAGAGTTTATCGAGCTCCGCGCAAAACAGATTATCACCAAACAATTGGACCGCACACTTCATGAGCTCCACTTCCCGGGGTGAGTTAAAAAATGAAAATGGCATAGATTGTTCACCATTTCTCTGCACATGATCACACACACACACACACACACACACACACATGCACTAACACATGCACATACACACACTTGCGCCAGATAAACACTCTCACTCACACACACACACACACACACACACTCACACAGATTTTAGGGCGCAACGTTGCATTCTATTAAAACAAATATTATAAATATGCAGAGAGCACATTAAAAAGTAAAACCAAAATCCAAAAAAATTAGTGAAGAACGTTGTTTTTATGCGTTTAATCTGTGCAGTGAAGTGCCGTACGCTTCGTTGCCAGGGCGACAGAGCACCATCATCCTTTGTGTAGACTGAAAAAGGCAAGAAGGGGAATGTGTGTGTGTGTGTGTGTGTGGGGTGGGGGGTTACTACCTGCGGGGCATTTCAATGCTGTTCCATGGGACAGCAGGGATGGAAGGGGGGCAGTTCCAAATAACCACCCTCTCAGGAGGACAGTCCAGCCCCTTGGGCCCCAGGTGAGATTAATAGCCCTCTGCACCTCAGCTCCACCTCTGGGGGGGGCAAACAGTCTCCGCGGCAACCCTGAAAACCCACCCACCTTGTGCGTCACCCACAGGGGCCCTCAGGGGATAAGTCGATCGGGGAAGATTTTAGGACCCACCATCCTACCATTTCTCCCTCTCTTTTTGCATACTTCTTCCTCCATTCCTTCCTCTTTCTTCCTTTCTCTATCCCCCTCTCTCCATCTTTCCCTCTCACTCTCTCATCTACATATTTTCATCATTTCTCCCTCTCTCCCATCTCCTTCTCTCTCCTTCACTCATCTGCCTCCCTCTCTCTCAGTGTCTCTGCTCTCCATCTCTCTCTCTATCTCTCCTCCCTCCCTCCAATCTCTCTCTGTCTCTCCTCCTATCTCCCTCACTCTGTCTATCTCTCCTCTCATCTAGCTCCCTCTCCATTTCTCCTCCATTTTTCTCTCTCCCTCTTTCTCTGCCCTCCCTCTATCTCTCACCCTCTTCCTCCCTCCACCCCTCCCGCTTTCCCCCTCCCTCCATCTCTCCCTCTCTCTCCGTTCCTCGTTAATGGATTCACCTCTGTGTGATCATTGCCTTGCGCGGCACTAAAGAAGAATGGATCGATAGTTTTCTAAATGCGGCCGAATCGTTCATCATAATAGACTCTAGGACTCTACCTCCCTCTAACCAACTATTCTCGCCCCCCTCACCTCCTCTCTCCCAAATTGCTGAAGATTCAGAATCAGAAACAGTAGACTTTCCATCTGCAGAAACCCGTGGGCAAACGCCTTGATGGAGGGTGTTAGCTACAGCATCTGTCGGGTATGTTTATTAATTTAGCATTCTTTTCTTTATCTCCCAATGGCTGGATTTTCGTAAACCAGGAGAATAATGTGCGAATATCACAAAAAAAAAGATAAAATAAATAAATAAATAATCAGGCCACAACAGGCCTTCCCCGCCAGCTACTAATCTCAACTGACACAAATTAATCTCTCTCTGGAAAATTGCCACTTTTAATACATCTAACTACTACTACAACAACAACTGAAAATCCGAAACAATGGCAGCAGCATTATGAATCTGAGTCACACTGCGGAGAAACAAAAATGTGTGAGACCGAGATAAGTCATTAACACCGGCTCCAGCGCATTATATAGAGACAAAAATTCTTGGTATACACGCATTTTTTTGAATCAAAGGGGAAAAAACATTGCATGTATTTTCTTTTCATTTTCTAATTTGTATTTTTAATTGGAATCTCATCTGAATTCATGGACAAGCTGGCTGTTGCATAATGAGGCATTGAGATTCCGAGCTACGCTGCTGCCATTATCGAGAGTGCTGATTGCCTTTGGAACTCTCCAGAAGCCCCCTCCCCAAATCTAACCGAGGGCTGACTGGCTCGAGAGATATTGTGCTTGCTTTCGTTGCCTGGAGCTGGATAACAGTAGCAACATTTTTCAAAGCGCTGGAAGAATTGAATTTTAGCTGCTGCAATAATTGCACCTGTTACAGGCCTGTCCAGCCCTCGCCACTGCACTGGACACTCAGCATCTGTGCGTAAGCCCTGTGCAGCATGGCACAAAATAGAGAGGTACATTCAGAGTAAAGTGAAAATGTGGGGTGATGTTTGTTGTTAAAGAATATACCTAATAAGACTAAAATAAGAAAGTTAATTAGAAAGTCAGAGAAAAGATTGCAGGGAAATTGGAGTAGATTTTTTTTTTTTTTGAGCAAAGGTCCAAATAATGTTCAGAGTAATTTGAGTAAATTTTAGCGTTGGGTTTGGGGATAAAACAGATTTAAATATCAAAGTGAATTAAATGTTTGAGTACATTTTTTCCGACACTGAAAGTTACAGTTAAGCGGGGTTCTCTGACGATCTGTAAGCCGACCTGGGCCGATCTAAACCATGATCTAAGTCTTCGTAATTCTAACTGGCGCCTTATTAATGTCTTGCTACATCTGGAGTGATCTATAGACATCAGGCAGTGCCACAAAAAACTCCAACAAATTTCAAAATGTTAAAAAATTTTATCATAGACGTCTTGACACATTGTAATGACATTGACGTTGTGTTGATGTTGTTATGACATCTCAATGAATCTTACGAAGTCGAGAGCACAAAAATTGACCCCGAATCAGGAAGATCCTTCATTGTCCATCGTGTTGTGTCGCGATAAGGTTCAACACCGACAAAATGTAAACAAGGCATCAACAAGAAGTTATCAAGAATCCATCAAGAACTCCCAAGCAGCTGCTTTCCCACATGATTCTGACATTGTGTACAAATCTTGTAATTGTCTAGTTAACGTCTTGATGATATCGCAACCCTGTCTCGCTGATTTTGTATCGATGTAGTAAGACATCTTGATAGTTCTTCAAGAGTCTTGACACATTGTGGTAGGGCCTTCGTCTTGTCTTAGTGGTGTCTTGCGACATTGCCACAACGACAGTGTCACGTGACACTTCAGAGGAAAGGAGGTATCTTTTCACTAGAGACATAGTTTCTCATTTCCTCTGTCTTCTCATGGTTTCCTTGGGTCTCTCCATGCATCTGCAGTGGGAAGGTCTAAGGTGTCAGGAAAATCCGCAACTGAAGGATACATTTACAAACTGAGATACACTCACTGATCTGAACCAATACCTCCATTTTGCTATGGAAAGCATAACCTTTTGATCAGTGTGAAATGGGTTGATGATTGACAGACCATCACAGCATTTGGCTTTTAAATGCCATCATAAGATTGATTCAGACTTGATTCCTTCATTACCATGGTGACTCCCCTTGTATGGGCGACCACTCACTGAGAGCTTGAAAAGGTATACTTTGCCCTAGTGAAAACACTGAAAAACTCACTGCAGATATTTCCACACAGGCACAGAATAAAAAAAGGAAAAAAAATGATTATGATTAAAAAGATTTTCTTGTGCGCACCGCAGAGGGTTTAATTTTCTTTATCACTTGTCCCCCGCGGGGAATACAGAGAAGAAATTTAAACAGAAGCACTGAACACCACTCTTAATGCAGATTACATCGGACAGTAATACTTCAGTCTTGTCTATGAAAGCATCATCGAGTCGGCATATAATGAGTTTAATGTGCGGCTTAATCCGACAGGAACTCGGGTAAAGTTGTTTGCCGATGCTCAAACTCCATTATAGCAGCTTTGACAAAGTAGATTTTTAAAATTTTATTTTGCTAATAAAAGAGAGGCAGGTGCATCCATCCATTGATTAATTATCTAACTTACCATTTATTCCTGGTCAGGATCACAAGATGAAATGGAGCCCATCCCAGAACACGAAGGGCGAGAGAGGCAGAAATATGCCCATGACAGAATGACAATCCAAAAAAGGCTACACCTATTCACACGCCATTTACTTACACTGGTTAGTGTAACATTCAAATCTTTGCACTGAATAAGCAAAGCAGAGTACCTGAAGGAAACCCATGGGAACCTGAGGACAAAATGCTGAAGAACACGCAAACTCCACTCAGAAAAGTCCAGGCCAAAACTCACCACCTCTTTGTTCTGTAGTAACAGTACTACCCATGGCTGCTGGAAGCAGAAGAACTATATTAAAATATTGGTGTTACATAAAATATAATTATAACAACAACAACAACAACAAATTTAAGGCAATTACAAAACTGGAAGGGCACTCAGTAGAGTGCATACCTCCGCCTGCACTATCATTTTCCTTTGTTGTCAAGTCAATTTATTTATAAGCACATTTAAAAACAACAGAAGTTGGCCAAAGTGCTGAACAGCTAAAAAACAGTAAAAACAGTACTGCAAGATAATTATTCATGACAAAAATACGGAACATATATTAAAATCAAGACAGTGTCTCAACACATGTTAGTTGTAAAGGCCAAGGAGTACAAAATACGTTTTTAAGTGCATTTTAAAAATGTCCAATCTAAGTGAGGTCCGTATGTGAGGGGGAAGGTTGTTCCACAGCTTAGGAACGACTACCGCAAAGGCTCGATTTCCTCACTGTTTTAAACTGAACCTCAGAACATTGAGCAGCATCTGGTCAGCGGACGTCAGTGCTCTCACAGGAGTGTACAAAGATATGAGGTCACAGAGGTTAGGGAGCTAAGCCATAAAGGCATTTAAGAATTAACAATAAAATCTTAAAATCAATCCAAAAAGTGACTGGAAGCCAGTGCAGAGTACCAATACAGGTGAAATGTGTTCTTGCTTGCATATACCAGTGAGCAGGCAAGCAGCAGCATTTTGGACCAGCTGCAAACGATGGAGCAGGGACTGACTGACCCCTGAGTACAGACTATTGCAATAGTCCAGCCTTGATGAAATGAACGCGTGGATGAGTTTCTCAAAGTCACAAAAGGTGAGGATGGGTTTGACCTTTGTTAGGGCCCTGAGCTGCAAGAAGCTAGCTTGGACAACCTTTTTTAACGTGTTTCTCCAGCGAAAATGAGTCATCAAAAATGAATCCTAGATTTCTGACTGCAGGTTTACTGAGAGTACCCAAAGGGCCAAGATCATTATCAAGGCTTGTGCGGTAATCAGGAGTTGCAAAGATCAAGATCTAAGTTTTCTCCTTGTTAAGTCTGAGAAAATTGCGTGCCATCCAGTATTTAATGCTGTCAAGACAGAACCTTCAGTGGGGCCGTGGTGTTATGTTTCAGTGGCAAATAGACCTGCAAATCATCAGCATAGCAGTGGAAGGAGACTCCGTGCTCTCTAAAGATGGAACCCAACGGGAGTAGGTATAGTGAAATTAAATCAGGGCCAAGAATAGATCCCTGTGGGACTCCGCTAGAGAGGCGAGTAGACTGGGCGGAAAACTCGCCAAGGCTAACTGAAAAGCTCCTATCAGACAGGTATGACGACTTAAGTGCGGTTCCTCTAATGCCAGCATAATCTTTAAGACGTGAAATAAGAATACTGTGGTCCACAGTATGTGGAGTGCTGCATTCTAATGGTATAACAGCTGCTAATCTGACACATCTGCGTCAGAATAGAGGTTTTTCTATTTGTATGAGGTAACAGCAGCCTCTGTGGAATCCTCAATTATTATTATTTATTCACTTTATTATTATTCCTTTTTTTGGGGGGAGGATGAGTGGGCCACCATATGCACCGTGGGAAATACCAATGACATTCTGCTGTCTACCTGTCTCCCTGTTATGAAAACATGGTTGTTTATGATATGTATGACATGGTAGAACAGGAGAATGCTCTCGTATTGCTGACTTTACAAGCATGGGTAATGTACATTGTGAAATTAAAAATGTTCTTTCATTTCTTAAACGTGTATTGAGTAGGATTTTACAGTTGCGGTTTGTAAACACAACATTCAAAGTTGGCCCCTCCTCCCCTGCTGTACAAAACCAGAAGCAGCACGCTGCAGTGCAGTGATATGTCCCCCCTTTACACTCTGTGCTCTTTTATTGACTGGGGGCTACGTACCCACTGCCCAAAAGCTGATGCCAAGAAATGTTTTGTACAAAGAAAAATAAGAAACAGCACAGTCTCTATTGATACAGACACCGCCGTACATTTCTAATGGGTTAAAAGAGATGACAGAGTGGTTTTTTTTGAATGAGTCTACATATTTCTCAGTGTACCTTTAAATTACTTAATTTTGTACAGGAAGCCAACTTTACATATTACAAAGAGTTATTAAGGTATTTCTTCCTGGAGTCTTTCAAGAAAGGTGCACATGCAGCGAACATTTTTTAATAAATAAATAAAATAATAAATAAAAAATGTATTGTGAAGTTTTAATGCACAGTATGCATGAACCCATATGTGACCTTTGTTGCAAAACTGGGATTGTACTTGAACAGTGTGTACATGAAATAAAATATTACAAACATACTGTATCCTTATGCAGTACAGTATAATAATGATAATAATACCCTACATATAAAAACACATTGGTGGGCTGCTTAAACATTGAATTGGTTTTATTCTCTTGGTAGACATTTTAACTCTGCAACTTTTTATTTATTTTTTTTATATATTTTCCAATGAGGGGGCTGCAAATTCTGATAGAATGTTTTCACATATAATAGAAATGGAGGATCAGTTCTGGTTTTCTTTGAGGTGTGAGCAGGCTGTATGGGAGAAAAGATAAGAACACAGTTCTTATTGGATTCACATCGCAGACCCAGCCTCTCCAACTGTATCTCTGCTATTTAATGGACAAGTGCAGAGCATACGTATGTACAGGCTCCTGTTTACGCACTGCATAAAACACGGAGGATTATATAGTATTACATATCGATTAAGATCTGCAGGTCAGAGATTAAAATGACCTGTTTGACCTTGAAATGTAACTATTTGTGCACTTGAGAGAGAAACTTACAGAGCAAGGTCATCCACGGTCGATACTTGTGACCTCCCTCAGCCCTTTCTATGCCAGATTTCAATCATCGATTAATTTATTCAGTCAATGCAAATCATGCATTATTCTGACAACAAGCAGGGGATTTTCACAATGTCAATAATTTTTCAACATCCAGAATACACAAGGGAATGGGCATCAAACGCTCCCACAAATCAATTATCGGACAGATGAGGTTCTCATTTCACATGTTTATTCTGAGAAATATGGATTTTATTATAAATAGGCAAAAAATGTATTGCTAGCGCCCTTTGCCTACTTGTTTCCCTGGAGTACTCCTCTATCATCCAAACTTCATGTTAAATACTGAAAGGTTAAAACTAATTATACACCTGTTCTTTCTGATACTGCAGTAGTCTGTTGTGAAACATCATACATTTACAGGTACTATATTTTTGCAATGCTTTAGGGGGCATAATTAGCATTTGAAACAACACTTGTGTTCTGCTTAGATAGATACACTTTATCGAACCCTATGGGATAATTTGTCCTCTGCATTTGACCCATCCTATAGTTAGGAGCAGTGGGCAGCCACAGAGCAGCGCCCGGGGACCCACTCCAGTTCTAAAGCCAGTTCCTTGGTCAGGGGTACTGGTTGGAGTGTTCCTATGATGCATGTTTTTTCTGGGTGGAGGAAACCGAAATACCCGGAGAAAACCCACCCGACCTCAGGGAGAACATGCAAACTCCACACAGAAAGGCCCCAGGCCGGAATAGAACCCACAACCTTCTTTTGAGGCGACAGTGCTAACCACTATGCCACCGTGCCGCCCACCTACAACTAGTAACACACACAAATTAAAAGCAGATTGGCTGATATTTAGACAACGTCAAAATTGCTTTACTTCACTTATAAAAAAGGCAAAATCTGACTTTCTTTCCAAGACTATAAGCAATTTAAACAATCCAAAGAAGTTTTGGAAAGTAATAAAATCTACTTATGGAATTGTAGATACTAATGAGTTGCTCACCTGTATTGTGAATGTTTCTCATTCATTAACAGATGAATTGGACATCTTAAACTGCTTTAGTGAACATTTTGTTTCCTCTGCTTCTCTATTTGAATCTGTACATCCTCATTTACCAAAGTCTCATACACAAGGAAGTGACACTTTTTCATTCTCAATAACTCCTAATTCTAATGATCAATCTTTTAAGTTCATCCCTTTTGTTGTGCCAGAAATTCACAGTGCTTTAAAGCAGCTGGATCCCAACAAATCTGCAGGTCCTGACAGAATTGATCCCTTTTTTCTAAAACTAGCTGCGGATTTTATGGCAGATCCATTGACTCATGTTTTTAATCTTGCATTGTCTAATAATGGATTCCTAACGTCTGGAAATCTGAGTTCGTTCTCCCATGGTTAAAGGGAGGAAATCTCTCTCTAGTTAATAATTATGGGCCAATCTCCAAATTTTGTGTTTTAACTAAAATCTCAGAACGACTGGTAAATGAGCAGCTTAAGGATTTCTCGGAAGAAAATGGCATTTTACCACAATATCAGTCTGGCTTTCGTAAATGGCACAGCACGATTACTGCTGCTACAATGGTACTAAATGATATCATGAAAGCTTTGGATTGTCAAAAGTACTGTGCTGTTAATTGGTTCTGCAACTATTTATCAGGTAGAACACAATGTGTTCAGTTTGCTGGTTCTTGTTCTTCCCAGTATTGAAAGGTGTACCTCAGGGCTCCATTTTAGGACCCCTGCTTTTCACAATTTATATTAATAATATTTGTGATAATGTATCAAATAGTGGCTATCATTTTTATGCAGATGACACTGTTATCCACTGCTCATCTCTTACTATTGTTCAAACTTTTGAATTCTTGCAGACTGCTTTTGATGTCCTACACTGTCATTTAACTCAACTTAAATTGGTGCTCAATGCAGAAAAGTCCAAACTTATATTATTTTCATGCAGCAAAAAAGTAATGCCTAATCTTCTAAAAATCTCAAGTGCTCAAGGGGTTGATATTGAAATGATCACATCACTTTAATATTTGGGTATAATAATTGATCAGAACCTTTCATTTCAGCTGCATAAAGAAAACCTTGTCTCAAAGTTGAAACTTAAATTAGGGTTCTTTTACAGAAATAAATCTTGGTTCTCTCTTAAGGCAAGGAAACATTTGATCACTGCTACATTTTTACCATTATTAGATTATGATGATCTCTTCTTTATACAAATTCAGCTGACAAACACCTCAGGAAGTTGGATACAGTTTACCACAGTGCATTACGTTTTATAACTGGCCTTGGAAATAATGTACATCACTGTTCTTTATATGTTGCCACTGTGCTGCCCTCTTTGTATGTCCGCAGATTTATCCATTGGATGACTTTTGTTTATAAGTCTCTCCTTGAGTTTTCTTCCCACTTATCTGAGCAACTACATGTGTAGAAGCCAGAAAACTGTAACTATAGCCTGCGTTCTCAGGATGTTGTCCAGTTCTCTATCCCCAAAGTAAGAACTTAACTTGGAAAGAAAGCTTTTAACTGTGCTGCTCCTTATTCCTGGAACACATTACAAAAGGAGCTGAAGTTATCACAGATAATTTCATTAGGGGAATTTAAATCACTTTAAAAGGATCGAGAAAATAGAACACTTGGTCAATGTAAATGTTTTTAGAGTCCTTTAAAATTCTTTTAATATCGTGAATTTTTGTAAATTTTTTATTTATTTCATATGGCGTTTTTATAATTTTATTGTATAGTGTGTGATAGCCGTATTGGTTGTCATTGTATTTATGTCTTGCTGCCCTCTTGGCCAGGTCTCTCTTGAAAAAGAGATTTTAATCTCAATGAGACACTACCTGGTTAAATAAAGGATAATAATAATAATAATAATAATAAACACACACACACACACATACATGCACACACATTTGTATAACTATACTTGTGTGAACATTGCACTGATTACATTTATTCTGTACAGCCTTTCCCAAACCGTTTTTGTAACCATATTATGCCTAACCCCAACCATAACCTTAACGGGAGAGTTCACCCAAAAATGAAAATTCACTCATCATATACTCACCCCAAGGCTAATTTAAGGGTCGGTTAATTTGTTTTGTCCTAAAAATAGTTTTGGAGTTTTAAGGAAAAACAGCATTGAAGAGAGATGCAAATGAATGGAATCCTATGGTGGCCACTTTTTCAAGCTTAAAAAAGCAACGTTGAAAAACATAAAATGCCTCCATACTGCTTGTGTGACATTTTCGAAGTGTCTGCAAGCCCCGACATTATGATTTGACTCGAAAAGACGTCATTTTCACTATGTTTTTCGCCTAAATGTCCAATGTAGCCACTTAGCTAGGAGCCATGTTTTTTTTCCTCATGAAGAGTGAAGTTCCGTTAATTGGAGGACTCAAAATAGGAAGAAGAAGAAGAGGACCTAGAAACAACTGCCATAAAACTAGAAGAAGAAGAGGACCTAGAAAACTTGGTGTAGCCTCGAGCTTGTGTTTACATGCAAGCAGTGAACTATGCCGCACACGATAGGGAGATCTGCGCGCATCACGTTTACAGTTTACAAAGTGCATATTTTGCCGTGAACCATTTATACATTTCAACGGCTATTTTGCCATGCCCTCCGGTGCACATGCGCAGTTGTATTATTTTTGGATTTGCTCATAGAAATCAATGGATAATAATGAATACTGATAACTTCACCATTTAGGCACCTAGCTCGCATATACATACATTAAATATAGCTAACTAAGTTGGCATAAAGGCTCTCTTGCTAGCTAGCTAACGTTATATTTCATGCATTTAAATTTAGTCAATTTAAAATGTGTATAGCCATTATTATGCAAACTAATTTGGCTGGAGTTGCACCGCGAGCATTTAGCTAGCTGGCATTAAATGCGCCGAATAAACAGGTTGCCAGCTAAAGCCGCTTTCACACCGGACGCAAAACACGACAGATTACATTCAAAGTCAATGCAAAGACGCGAATATACGCGTTTCGCGTGTATTAGCATCTTTGCATTGACTTTGAATGTAATCGAAAAATTCGTTTCGTGTCCGGTGTGAAAGCATCTTAACATTGACGAAGAAACCAACAAACTAGCTTCATAAACTATAAATGTGATAAGTCACCGTGCGCGCAGATCTCTCTGTCGCGTGCGGCATAGTTCACTGCTTGCATGTAAACACAAGCTCGAGACTACACCAAGTTTTCTAGGTCCTCTATTTCTTCTAGTTTTATGGCGGGTGTTTCTAGGTCATCTTCTTCTTCTTCTTCATATTTTGAGTCCTCCAAGTAATGGAACTTCATTCTTCCTGAGGAAAAAAAACATGGCTCCTGGCTAAGTGGCTACATTGGACATTTAGGCGAAAAACATAGTGAAAATGACGTCTTTTCGAGTCAAATCATAATATCGGGGTTTGCAGACACTTCGAAAATGTCACAGGAACAGTATGGAGGCATTTTATGTTTTTTAACTTTGCTTTTTTAAGCTTGAAAAAGTGGCCACCATAGGATTCCATTCATTTGGATTTCTCTTCAATGCTGTTTTTCCTTAAAACTCCAAAACTAATTTGAGGACAAAAGAACTTAACCGACCCTTCAATTAGCCTTGGGGTGAGTATATGATGAGTGAATTTTCATTTTTGGGTGAACTTTCCCTTTAACCTAACCCTAACTGTAACTATAACCCTAATTTTGACCAGTTAGCCATTATCCACCCTAAACTCCTGTGAAGACCAGCCATAATGTCCCCAAAACCTCAAATGTCCACACAAATGCCCGCCCCCCCCCCCACACACACACACACACACACACACACGCACACTGCAGTAACTCGACACCCACACAATCTGCGTTGGGTTTAGAGGTTGGGAAGGGGCTTGCCCTCCTCCTAGAGAAAGGACTGGAGGTATTAAAGAGGAAAGCAGCCAGTTAGAGGGGAAACATCTGTTCTCCTTTCCAGGTCTGTGGTCCTTTGCTCTCCCCTTCCACTCTCTGGTAGGGGTTGAGACTGAGTCAGATACCTCAGTATTACACACAGGCTTCTTACCTCTACAGAAAACACTCAGATGAAAATAGGCGTCTTCACTGTTTGACAGTCATCTGACTAAACGAGTCTTCAGCTGTGAATAGCTTATGCTCAGTGACGGAGTTGACAGGTCTTGCAGACGCTGAGTCCCTGACTTCTCTGTGTGCTGGATTTCAGCAGCTTCTCGGGCCTGGCTGTTGACTGTGGTGAGCGGCTGCAGGTGTGAGAAAGCTCAGGTGCACAGCAGTAGGAACTCTCCAGTCTCCTGAACTGAGGATCTCCTGAGGGATGGACCTGCCCTCTATCACCTGACCCAGTGCTGTCTGACTGAATGCCTGTGGGAACTCTGCCAGCTCAAAGGCCGGGATGTGGAGCACCGACAAGGGTAGGCCCACCACAACACACATACACATGCACACACTCATACACGAATGTACACATATGCACACATACACTCACATTTATACACACCGACATGTATATAAACACATACTTGCACTTACACACTCACTTATGAACATGTACTCACTCATACACAAACATACACATATGCGCACGAACACTCACTTATACAAACGCACACACCCACATACAAATGTACACATGCGCCCATTTACACATGCATATGAACACACGCACTGGCTCATACACAAATATACACATACACACACTTATACAAATGCATAGAGCCACATACAAATGCACATATACGCCCATTTACACACATTCTCAATCATACACAAATATACACATATGCGCACAAGCACATACTAAACATGCACACACCCACACACAAATATATGCATACGTATATGGGCCAGGCTCACGAAATGTGTGCCACCCCCCCCCCCGGGTACTGAAAAATAATGAAAGTACCCATTGAGCTTAGCTGTGAGTGGTTTTTTAATCTTTAGGTGTTGTGGGATCATATTCCAAAGCCGTGCGATGGCGACGTTTTTCATTTTTTCGTGGTACCTGGTCAAAGTTAGGTCCCTCAACTCATTTTTTGGGCTGGATTTCTGCACAGTTAAAATCCCAGTGTTAATTCAACTCCAATTGAGTTTATTTGAATCCAAGATGGATGGGTTGGTTTCATATAAACTCTACTGGAGTTGAATTAACACTGGGATTTTTGCTGTGTGCCTTAGTTTCAAGACATGCATATCTTCTAAAGCCTCATACATGCATAGATATAGCTATATCTTCCCAAAATTCCCTGATATATATAGAAGGATAGTATAGCTGATGGAAAAATGGTATATAGGTAGTATGCTGTTGGGATTGTCAACCCTGCCATGGCCCTGCAAAATTGCTGCACGAGTGCAAACTGCTCTCTAACACAATGTGTAAAATTAATTCAGGCAACCCTATGCTCTCAGTGGCAATTGTATGTGATAAGGGTATATGTCTACTCTCTGAATACCAAATATCATGGTCATTGGTGAAATATTTCGTGAGTTATACGCATTTCCCTATACCCTTGCTTGTCTAAGTCAGAAACACGAAAACCTACTGTTTGCCTAAAATCCATCCAGAGGCCAATAACTAGTGATGATAAAGTTATTTAAGCCTCCAATCAGTGTTATAATTGTATATAAGTGATGTCCAGAGGTATATCACCTGAAATTAGAAACCCTACAGTGATTTTTTTCCCTTGGGATCCCGTCGCTGCTGAAAAAAAAAGAAATTCTGGTCTGCAAATACCTGAAAAAAGTTATTAAAGCCTATATCAAAACTCAAAAATCTCCTAGAAACACTCCTTATGGCTTAAAAGTATGTAGCCTAGGCAATACCAAGCCAGAACAGATGTCTTTTGGCTCAAAATATCGGTATATCGGTCAGAAACCAAATCTAAGTCAGAAACCGCGACTAAGTCAGAAACCCGTCAAAGTGTACCAAACTCAATCCGACTGACTTGCTATTGCCATAACACTTAACTAATAGATAGAATAAGAGTCTCAAGTAGGTAATTGATCACTTACCAATGGAAGATGCCACTTGTAGGCTGGTGGACAGGCTGCTTGACAGTTCTTTTTTTTTTAATTTTGGGTCCTAGGTTCCCCTAGCCTGAGCCCCGGGAGTTTTTTATGATGATTGCATGTTTCTGTCTTTTAGTTATTGTTATTTTGTTGTAGGTGTTGTCTGGTGTCCCCGACCACCTATGCAAGTTATTTGAACAAGTTTATGACTGATTGGCCACCGATTGCGGCCACAGCGGCCGCCCACGCCCCGCGTCAGTTTCTGCCTGAGATCCAGGTTTCTGACTGAGAGCGTGGACCGATCGGTCCGATGTCGGGCCTCCGACTGACGCCATCGTTATACAACCCCAATTCCGAAATAGTTGGGACGGAGTGTAAATTGTGAATAAAATCAAAATGCAATGACTTTTAGATCACGAGCCAATATGTTATTTACAATAGAACATAGATAACATTTCAAAACTTGAAACTGAGACATTTTACATTTTTATGCACAAAATGAGGTCATTTTGTGGATAAAATTGTAAAATTTATCATTTGCTATGTTATCTCTGTTCTATTGTGAATAAAATACTGGCTGGTGTGATTTGAAAGTCATTGCATTTTGATTTTATTCACAGTTTACACTTTGTCCCAACTATTGTGGAATTGAGGTTGTATTTTCGATCAAATCGGCTGAAATGCATGTTAACATGTCAAACCAACATGGAATATCATGTACCTGACCACTTGTGTAACGACTGGGGGCCACATTTGGCCGAACAGCCCGGTTTCTGCCTGAGATGCCCGGGTTTCTGACTTAGAAATCTAAGGCAGAAACCCTAAGTCAGAAACTGACCAAAATGCTTAGCGCACTGTAGCTATGTCGTTATTCAATAAATAATTGATCTAAACAGTGATTTCCACTTTAATTTAGGCCAACAACAATACCTGAATTGCATTTGGCTATATATTTTACAGTTTTTTAAAAATACATCTAAGTCAGAAACTTTTCTTAAAAGGTCATTTTTTGGGGACACAAAAATCCCACTCAATCCCTGTAGGTTGGAGTTTTTTGTTTTTTTTTTGCCCTAATGCACCATATATTTGCTTCATCCTGAAGGATTATTAGGGTGTAGGGACCTTTTTTTATTTTTCCAGAGTGTTAAATGTAAAATCTAAGTCAGAAACCAGTACCTTTTGGACAATTTATTAAATGTCACCGCAATACACAAAACGACGATAGGGACGTATGCTGACTGTCAGACAGCCTACACGTCTATTATGCACAGAAAAAAAAAAAAAATAGAACACACTTAAAAAACAAAAAGTGAACTATTTCACTTTTTACATGGACATCAAAAAAGTGCCATTTTTGGCCACTTTTCCAACTTTAAGGGCAAAAAAGACAGGGAAATATTTATCGCAGACCAACAAAACTGGGGTGTTCCAGGTTGCTCTTGGTGAGCTCTATCCATTCTTGGTGGTTCTGGAATGATCTAAGCAAAATATAAGATTTTCTAGCCTGTGGACACATTTGGGGGGGGGCTGGCGCACATTTCGTGAGCCTGGCCCACATACTCATACACAAATACACACATACACTTAGCACTCATGCACTCCCACACACAAATGTACACATAAACACACACACACATATACTCACACACGTAGACATACACAAATGTACACATATGCACGCATACACACGCACACAAATACAATACACCTGCACACACTCATACACAGAGGTAGATATATGCAGCCCTCCAGTTTCATGAATAAATAAATGAATTAATGAATGAATAATCAGCACAGCTGGGTGGTTGATAGCAATTCATTATTTGAATATTCTCACATTAAAAAAGCGTTTTTAGTTTCCACGACTTATTCCCTCTCATAACCAGTGTTTAGTGGGAATGCATGGTTTTTCTGAATATACTGCACATATACACTCACTGATGAGCTAAAACATTTGAACCAATCACAGACGCAGCAAACAGGGTTGATTATCTCATAACAACGGAACATGGCAAGGCCTGCAGACCAATCTTAGACGGTCAGCAAACTGTCAGTTCACAAATTCAACATGTCATAAGTGGGAGAATTGGGAACTGAACAACTTTGACAAGGGCCTAATTGTTCTGGCCTGATGAGTGGGTGAGAGAATCTCTGAAGTGGCAACAGTTTTGGGGAGCTCCCTGCCAGCAGATCTGAGTATCTACTGACTGTGGCCCTAGGAGGGACAAACCGTGAACCAGCAACAGGGTTTAAGGCGCCCAAAGCTCATGGATGCAAGAGGTCCATGTCGACTATCCCATCTGGTTCAGACTAACAGAAGGGCGACTGTGGCACAAGTCACTGAAAATATCAATAATATTTACATAAGGAATGTGTCACAACACACACAGCATCATACCCTGCTGTGTATTTCACTTTTTAGGTTGAAGACCAGTCCAAGAGTCCACAACAAAACTGTTCCACCTCTAAAAGTTCCCCAAATGGACACCTGTGCTACAGATCTGGACCTTGGAGCAGTTGAAGCAGGTCACCTCATCCAATGAGTCCCATTTTCTTGTATATCATGTGCTTCGGCTGGGTACGTTTGCACTATTTACCTGGAGAGAATTGGCATCAGGATGCACTGTGGGAAGAAGACAAGCTGGTGGAGAGAGTGTGATGCACAGGGAAATGTTCTGCTGGGAAATCCTGAGTTTGGGAATTCAAGTGACATCAGTTTGATGGAGCTTTTTGGTAGCACAAGGGAAACCTTCACTACGTTAGGCAGATGGTTTTAATCTTGTTTGGTTGGTATATATACTGACCCTACTCTGACCTGTTCTAATTTTCCAGGTCTCTTTGACAGTGTTTAGTCAGTGGCATCATCTGGGGCCGCATTAAATGATCTCTCATTGGGTACCACCACACTTCTTGGAGATCCTAGTATTTTTGTAGGGCCTCTATCAGTCAGAGCCCAGATAATCACCCTACAACTATCCCTTATGTACTGCAGATTGTTTTTTTTTTTTTTTCTTTAGACAAGGCAGTGTTTATTCACATGGAAGTGGTGACTGTAAATAAAGCAGACACTTAACGATTTAAAGACATCATTCATTGATGCACCAGCAAGATCATTGGAAATATGTTTGAAATTCCACGTGTGCCAAGATATTCATTCACACTTTGGTGACCAGCGCAACTCATTGTTGTCATTGTGTTTCATCAATTTGTTTGTACTGCATGATAATGGTGGGACAGAGGAAAGTGAAGTACGTCCTCTATTTGTCCAAAATAATTTGACACATCTGTGAGTGCATCTTCTCCTCTTCCCCCAGATTGTTTGTGGCTCTTGGAAATGAATTATTGATTTTCCTTTACTGTTGTGGAACTAATACATCCCTTCTCTGTTCCCTTCTCCAACACCCCACTCCATCCCACTCCAAAATTCAGCCTAATCCCCGTCTAAGAACTTACTGTTTGTGTTTGGGCTCAAGGTGACCACAGTCCAAATACACATTAACTTTGGCCCTATAATACCTGTGAAATGACTCAGTCTATCAGTTTCATATTTAGTTTTTTTTTTTGTTTATTTATTTATTTTTTCAGTGGAAACGGTACACTTGAATCAGTCAAACAGGGATGCTGGCAACACAACGAGCATGTGACTTTGACAGCAAAAACATCTGAACTCGTTTCCTCATATTGACTACATATGATGCCTATATGTGTATCAATGGACCTTTTCCCTAGCCTCCCCATTGATTGAAAATTGGAGTATCTCCAAGGCGTCAAATGTCCTCTTCATTGATATGGCCAGGGTCATCATTTGTAGTCATCATGGGGAAAGGGGAGGGGGAGTCAATGGGGAAAAGAGCTAAATTAACTTTCAACAACTGTTTTGAGTTCCTCGTGTGACCTGACACATCATGTATTGCTATAACAGAATAAATTACTTTGATGGCTTTGACGAAGTGGTAGTTTTACTTTCATTGTGCTAATAAGAGGGAAGCAGATCTTAGCACTGTACAAGACAGGAGTACCTGGAGGGAACCTACGGGTTCTATGCAGGAGAAAAAGAAAATTAAGACAAATTAACAGCTTGCTAAAAATGCTACAGTTGCAATTGAGGTTGGAACAAAAACCAGCATCCCCAGGAGTGCCCCTGGACTGATTTTGGGAACCACTGGAATGGAGAACATGTGGCACATTTTGAAGAGAAAATACAGCAGTGAAAACCTGTTGCATACCTTAAGACTTGCTTGGAGCAAGAATGGGAATAAAGTGTTGTGAAAATAAATGGCATACTGTATACCCCACAATCCCATCTTTTTAAAAATATGTTGAGTAATGGAAAATACATTTATAATCACCTGAATCACAAGTGCAGCCATTATGTAAATGAAAATATATTTTAATCATCACCATATTAAATGTATATCAATATTTACTGCTAATCACGATGTAATAATCAATATAAACTACCTAATATAATCATGTTTTAATGTACTTCATATACCTAATATGCAATCATGCTGAAATTGTACTGAGGACTCATATTTCCCACATGTAACCATATACTGGAAATGCATAGCGGGATTGTGCAAGTAATCATAATGTAGATTTAGAAACACATATGAATTGTTTTAAGAGGCCTTTGTTGTGGGAAGATAGATTGTCTAGAGAAAGGTGACAGAGTAAGATAAATAATGAGCGAGGATGACCTTGCCCGGGTGAAGGCCCAGACGAACATAATTTTTGCAGCAATTTCATATTATCCTTTTTTTTCTGATAAGCTGGTATGAATTACACCACCCGGCATGTTGAAAAAAAATCCCGCTAATTTCCCAAAAAGAAGCCTCATATTAGCTAATATGAGGATACTGAGTTAAAAATGCTAGTAAAAGTTTCTGTCACAGTTTTTTTTTTCTTCTCAAAATAAGAATGAAGATTATCCTAACATCATATATAACATTTTTCACAAAGTCTGTAATTTTCTGTCACTGTCTGGGTGTACTGAAACACCCACAGATTTGGCAGAAAACATCTGGATCATGTTTGCATTTTTTTCTGTCATATTACTTAGCCTGAAATCAGGATTAGGCATAAAATAATGTAATTAGGATCATTCATACAAGTGAAAATCAGCTGAGAACTGAACAAATAGTTCTCACCTGGCTCAGAGAGAGATGGAAATCATGTCTCTTTGGCAGTTTTTCTTCTTCTGGTGATTAAGGGATGATAGAAGATTTCTTAACCTTAGTTGTCAAAAGTGACAATGCTATGAAATGCACCTCAAACATTGTGAAAAATGTGGCGTGCTTCACCAAAACAGACACTATTTTTTGAATCAGCTCCCTAAAATTAGTAAGAAACAAGCATTAGAGTTTATTCAGCAAAAATGATGCAGAGCAGTGTTCTTGCCTGCTCTTTGCACAAACTCACTCCTTTCCTGTGCAAATTATATACAATGATCTAATTCGCTGGCCACCTGTGGAACGTAGAGGGCCCAGCTTGTAAGAAGTGTATTAAGTTTGTAACACTTCAGAGAGAGGCGCACTGCCTCAGCATTTGCTTCTGAGTCTGTGCCTGACTTGCACATACGTGTGATCAAATAAATCTTTTCCAAAAAGACACTCTCTGGTTGCTAAGTTATTGAATCACTATCACAGTTGGAAGAATAGAAATATCTGTTTATTTTGGGAAAAAAAAAAGCAATTAGATTGATGTCATGAAGAAATGCTGCTGCATTGTTTTAATACACTGTACAGTTGAGAGATAATTTACTAATCACTGCTATCAGTTTTGAATTTAATGTAACATTGGCCTACCTTCCCAGATTTTTCTCATTAAGAGTTGCAGAACAGAAGAATTTTAGAATATATAATGAGCAAACCAGGATATTAAGCCCATCTAGAACATAAGAACATGAGAATGCATAATGGAGAGCACAGGTCATTGAGCCGATGTAGAACATAAGAACACAATCAGTTTTGCAATGCTCAACCTTTATTCTGGCATTTTTCAGGAGGCAGGGATTATTGGGATGGTCCCCTTCTGGGGGTCGAGTTGTGTGTATGTGAGTGTGCCAATGATTCTGTGGCTGTATTCCAAAAGCTAGGGTTGTTCACTTCAAAGTGCGCATAATAAGGGCCACGCCCACCGCAGCCATATTGAAGGCATTCCAATTGAAAGTTTGCAAAACTTATCCCTTCAAAGGGCCCTAAAAAACGGCCATTTCCGAAGTGAGCAGGCGAAGGTCACTTTGCTCCCACAATGTCGTGTGACGACCCGAGCCTAGTGATGGATGTGATTCAACGTCATTCAAAAAAAATGACACCAACGGTGGCTAATAGCTAACTAGCGCACAGAAAGTTGACGAAACTAGTTTGATGGTTCACAACAGTCGACTGGCTATCGCTAGTTATGTCGTTTTTCATTTTTACTCTTAGCTATTTGTCACCTTATGAAAGCGATGCAGTTGCTTATAAAGCTACTGTGTAACCGACATATGGCCAGTGAAAACAGTTCTCCCGTGAACTGGCTGCATTTTGTTTACACTTGCTGAAGCAGAGAGCAGCAGCCGCGAAATATGTTTAAGGACATTCCAAACGACCGTTACTTGAAAACCCTGCTCCCTGCTGCCCTTCAGAGTTTTCACTACGAAGGGAAGTGACTTTGCAGGGTGTAGGATGTAGGGATTAACCCTATGGAATGAAATACAGCCTATGTGTATGGAGAGGCAGGCGGTATGATTAATTGGAGCATAGAAACTCATTACGCAGATTAGACTGGAGTGAATAGGCCTTTATTGATCGCTGTCCCTTGAATAACCTCACAGACTGGACGTATTTTGTTTGTTTTTTTTTCTTTGTGCATGTCTCATTGAGAGCCTTTATGTAAGTGTATCAACATTTGCAAGCATTATGGGCTGCTAGGTCAGCTCACTCATTTCAGGCATTGTTTTGCGGTGCAAACTGACCACCACGGCAACGAATCAAATGCTATGTTGCGCCAATGCCGACTGGCTAACAGCCTCGTGAGAGCAGCGCTGCGTAGAATAATGGGAGGGATACAGTCAGTTTGGTTCAGCACTGTTTGTTTTTTATCTCCTCCTGTTGGCTATTTGGACACTCGTCAGTTGCATTATAAGCAGTAACAAACATTTTCGGATTTCCTCCGCCCTTGTTCTGTGTATGTGAAGTTTGACTCTACCTATGTAAACCATAGCAACAGGCACATATCTCAAAGTAGAAAATGTGCAAGCATTTACAGATTTGAGCACATTACAGGTGCAGTGCTTAACAAATTTATTAGACCGCCTGTCATTAAAACAAGAAAACACAAATATTTTAGAAATTTGTCAAAAACTTGTTTAAAATTAAAAATTATATTCTTATTTCTTTGGCAAATAACAAACTGAAACAACTAAATAGTCCTTATTCATACATGAAAACCAAAAAAACCTCCTTTGGCCTTGATAACAGCTTGCATTCTTGCCTTCAACCACTAAAAGTAATTTTTATGTTCAGGAATGCAAGTAAGCAACTGTTATTTGGCATCTATATTAAATAATAATGATAATGTGACTATTTTTATGCTTTTTTTGTAAAACATTAAAATTTGAAAATTCATGGATAAACAACAATAATTATATTTTAGCATTTAGCATTTAAATTAACGAGCTTGCGCATACTGGTGGATTAACCATTACAGAAACATAAAAAATGATTTTGGTAATTTCCAATACTGTTAATTTAGGGCAGCTGTGGCATAAACCCTATATTAGGTGGTGGTCTAATAAATTTGTTAAGCACTGTACGTGTGTGTATGTGTGGCAGTTTATGTATGTGACCGTAAGTATGTGGGCGTGTGAGTATGATTAGGTGTATAGTACAGGAATGAATACAAGTGTAGGAATGGTTGCCATTACAATAGTTCCTGTAACCTATGAATGCACTGAGACACTGTTACAGGGATGGAATTCCAGTCCTGGACGGCCGGTGTGTATGCAAGTTTTTGTTTCCACCATCTATCCTTACTAAATTAGCTCATTTGCTGGACAAGCTAATGTAAGTTTACTCATGGATTAGATCACTGTGTTATGTTTCATTTAGGGACACAGGAGCCGTCTGAGGTGGTCATTCATGAGCTTTACATGAAGTGCTGCTCAATTGTAAGATTTTATTTGGCTAATTAATGTAATTAAGTAATTGAAGGCCAGAAGATGGCATGAAAGCCAGGGACGAATATGGCCCTCATGACTCACCTCTACTCAAGTGACAGAACTGCCCTATATGTATGAGGAATGATACAGCATGTTACACTGCCGAACGTTGCCTGGATGTATAATTTAGTATTATTTTTTAACAAAACACTCTCAGCTACTACATCCTTTTATCTTTCATAGTGTAGCTTGCTCCATCTGCAGTACAGCATGGCTGTCATAAGCTTTGCTTGTCAGGATGTCACAATGAATACACAATGAATTACGTGGGAGTCTGACAAACGCAGCCTAGTCAACGCAACACTTCAACAAAGCACTTTGCGCAAAGCGTTGCACATAGAGAACAGCAGCAAAAGTCCTCAAAAAATTCAGCACAACTTTCACCTTTTTGTGTGGCATGGCTTATTCAAAACCAACCTCATCCCTGCCTCCGTAATCTCAATATTTTATCAAATCCTTTTCATGCCTTTTCATGTTACGAAAACGTTTTACCTGAGAGTATTCATCTTAAACTTTAGCACCCTTCAAAAATGTAATGTAATCCCCTTACAAACATAAGTCTCCTGCTTTAACGTGCGACTCATGAAAGGGGTAAAAAATGAAATAACATAAATCTTTTTCTGAGTGTCTCCCGCAAAATACCAAGGCCCTGTCTCATCTTCTCCCATTAAAAAAAGTGGAATTTTTTTTATCACACCTTTTGATTCTGCTTACTTTTTTCATCCAAATGAAATGTAAATCCCTTTAAAACCCTGCCCTTAGCTGACGGCTATCGCCCCCAATTTCTCTCTTCTCCTTATCTACCTGTTTATATCACATTCCTTAAAATATCAAGTCTAACAGGCCTTCGCATGGTCCTGTTAATTCCCTGTATTAAAATTCCTCGTCTTTGACGGACATTTCCGTGCTCCTTAAGGATTTTGGGAAGAGAACAGCCGGCTTATTAGAAAGACTGCTCCTCTAATGCCAAGTAAAAAGGGCAGAAAATCTGGAAGCCATTACGGATACTGAGCACTTCGCACATTGGCCAAACCATCACTTTAAACCCTTTCCCAGAGACTACCTGGGCTCTTTATGGTGAAACGCTCCTCACAGAATTCGCAAAGGCATATTAAAACGACTCAAGGACCTGGATTTTACATTTATGACACCGCACTTAGCGGCACAAGGACTCCTTAATGCAGAACATGTTGACTAATTGGATGGAAGCCCAGCCTTCAGGATTCCAATGTTTAGAATCTCTTGGGGCTCCTTCAAATGCAGCACAAGTTTTCACAACCTTCTAACATTTACATATTACATCTACTTACTCTCAGCTCCACAAATCGGAGATGCAAGAAAGTGCAAGAAAAAATGGAAAGGCAAAGGAGTTAAGAAAATGTGATTAATGGAATGGAACATCCGTTCTCCTTTAAATGTCATTTTCAAGTGATGTCAGTCGCTGGTTATTACAGGTGTGGTAGATGGCGAAGGCAGATTCATTGGGCAATCATTTGCACATCACTCATTCTAAAAAATACACCCAGAATGGATGGTATCTTTCTTCATGAATTAAAGTAACCTAAGGGGAACCGGAGTACCACACATCTGCTTTACCGTACACGAGCATCACGCATAATCCATTTACAACATACATATGCAAAGAAACAGCCGCAGTGCTTGTGCCCTGACCTGGCCTCCCTTTTGGATGTAATGAGATGTAGAAATAAGCCCAGCATTAGTACCAAACCAATATACACTGTTATTATCTTGCACCTTCTTTGCCAGTTAATTTAACTGGCCCCTTTTTTGCCAGTTATTTTAACTGTAATTTTAAAATAAGTTTACGACAGAGTTCCGTGTATGTTAAGCTTAAACCACAGTTAAATGCATGCAGAACTCCACTTACAGTTAAAATAACCAGGAAACAATGCGTTAATTTAACTGTTAAATTCAGTCAGTTTATAACCGTGTACATAATATAAATTACTGGAGAAAGAAGCACAGCATGGGAAAAATTGAGCATAATAGACTTTTATTTTGGCAAATGAAAATGATGAGCAAGTTCAAGGTTTCATTCCTTTAAAACTGTTCTTCCAATCTCAGAAGCGGGTGCTCATTATTTATGGATCATATGACTGGTCTTATTGATTAACAAACCTAAAAGTCATGGGGGATACCAATGTCACAAATGAGTAAAATTAACCATCTTTTATATCAATAGTCAATATACCTCTTCAGAAAACATCTCTTTAACCTCCATCTACCTCCCCAACTAAGAATAAAGCCATCACATCCAAGTTTGTCTCAACTCTTGCGTGTCCTAAATTGGTTTCTCCACTGCTCCAGCAGTCTGTGCGTATTTTTGCGGTTTTGTCCCCTTTAATTGATTTATTGTCTCGTACTTCCCTTACTCCCAGGTGCTATCATTTTTATGCTCCGCCCCTTTTGTGAATTTCCCGTTTATGCAAGTTCACTGTGGTGTTAGTGTGGTTGCTGGACTATCATGTTTCATGCCCTAAAAAGCCTTCCAGTCAGATTGTGTTTTCTTGTTTTGAGCAAAGCTCTCCTTCCATGTGTAATTTGGTAAATTAATGATAAAGAAAGACATAATTACTTTTCAGACTTTTTTTTAAATAGGAACAAGCTCCCAAGCCTTAAAATATGGTCCCCAGGATTGGCAATGCCTTCTTGTTAATCCATTGTTGCTGCCTGTTTCTCTAAGTCAATTTTTTAGGAATATCTCCCAAGCCTTCATCGGTGTCCAAGACTGGGACTGATAAACCCTTTAGTTCTGCTGTCAGACAGCCCTGCTTCAGCGAGAGGGAGTCACTACCTGCCCCAGATGACCACCGCCCTGAGCGCAGACACGCCCCTACCCTCTCCAGTCTTTACCCCTCTACTGGTCTGGACTATGGCCTTACCCTCTTCTATTACCGCATTCCTGTTAATAAACACTCCCTTATTGATTGTACCCTGAATCTGTGTTTGGTTCCTTATCTAGATCATAACACAAATCCACATGCTCTCCTTATTCTTACAGATTCAAGTAACAGCTCATTCTAATTTGAAGCCGTTTGACCCTTTTGTACAGACACCTACAGCCAAGGACACTGATAAGAAGTAACGGCACAAGTTAATGGCGCTGTAGGTCTACGGTTTGCAGAAAGCTAGCTGCTCTAAAATCTCCTGAGAGTCGGAGAAACAGTGCTCCACCGGGTACCAAAGAGTGCCTGAAGATGGCAGCTAGAGGGTAATTATCGTAATCATCAGCTTCAGAACAAAAAAAAAGGATGTTTTTTTTGTTTACTTTCCTATAAGGAGATAGAGTGATTGTGAGCAGTGAAAGGCTCATGTGTAGAGATCCTGTACTTATACTCCACCTGGCGTACGTATCGTCTGCATCAAGAGTTCACCATTATTTTACCCACGATGTTTTGGATTGTTTTTTTTAAAGGGTGGGCTGAGTGGATATGATTAAAGGAGATTGCCCGATATTGATGGCGGATCATTCTTCTTGTGAGGGAGACTGGTTGGCAATGTGACGCAACATTTGCATTAGTGCATTTGTGAGTGGGCATGTGTGACTGTGTATTTTTGAGTGTGCATGTTATGGAAGTGCATTTGTAAGTGTTCATGTGAGTGTATTTATTAGTGAGCATGTGCAAGTGTGTATTTTTGAGCATGCAATTGTGAATGTATGTTTTTGAGTATGCACGTGTGAGTATGTTTTTTGAGTGCGCATGTGTGGGAGTTCATTTGTGAGTATGCATTTGTGAGTGTGTCTTTTTGAGCATCTGTTTTTGAGTGTGCATATGTGGGAGTAAATTTGTGAGTATGCATGTGTGAGTGTGTATTTTTGAGTGTGAGTTTGTGAGCGTGCATATGTGGGGGTACATTTGTGAGTGTGCATGTGCGAGTGTGTGGTTGAGAGTGAGCATTTGTCCAAGTGCATTTTTGGATGTACGTGCATGAGTGAGCATTTGTGAGTGTGTTGTTGAGTAGGAGCATTTGTCAGTGTGAATATCTGGGTGTGCATGTGCGAGTGTCCATTTGTGAGTGTGTAGATGCAAGTGTGTATTGATGAGTGAGCATTTGACAGTGTGCATATTTGGGTGTGCATGTGTGAGGGCATGTTATTTCATTGTAAAAATGCTTGCCTTTTCTCATCAGTTACTTTTCTCTGTTTGAGAAAGTCATGAGACCAGCCATTGTTTCACCGTGCACAGGATGTTAGGAACACCTGCCTGCACGAGTGCGAGCATGAGTTTTTTTTTTTTTTTTTCAAGAAAAAACCTTGGCCTTTTCATGCTTGTTTCTTCTTTGCATTTGGCAGCAGAGGCTGGCATGTAGCATTTTGTGAATGTCAGTTTGATAAGAAAATAGCAGGGAGAGCATGTGCGCAGGGCTTATCGGGCCAGACCAGGCATGTTCCTGCTGCTTCAAACACAGGTAGACCATGGTGAAGGCTGCTAACACTGCAGCAGGGGGAATAAAAGCCAATCATGGTATACCGGCATCATGCAGCCATTCGCAGAGTTTCAGAGAGAGAAGAAAGGGAGCGAGAGAGGAGAGAGTGAGAGAGAGAGAGTGCAAGAGGAAAGAGGTGCAGGAAGAAAACTCCATATTAACAAAGGCTAAATTGCCCATGATGCATTGTGCATCATTATACTTCAGACATTGTTGGAACATTCTTGTTGAAATATCCTCTCACATACATGTGAACATCACTCACCACCCGGCAGATAGTCATACATAGATGTACATGCGAAGGTGTGCATTTAATCATTGAAGTTGAAGTTGAAGTAATAGTTGAACTTTTTTTCATTGTACGCACTTTTGTGATTTGATTGATTACTATCTTATGAATCTGCTTAGGACTAACGGGGTTAGACATGCAAACAAACCATATTAAAATACTGAAGCAAAATCAATCAGTTGCCGTTTCTTCGTAGCATTACTTGGAGCACAGTTTGTGCTTTGATATGGCGCCTTATTTTCCTGGAAAAGGCGCTGTTTTCTTTGTTCTTTCAGCTCACATGACCTGTTGTTGTGTCAGCCCCATGAAAGGCCCATTTCAAGGACACTGGAAGGAAGGAATCAAGGGGAGGACGGGTAACAGATGCTTCAGAACCATCATTAATGATGCTAACTTGTCAATATCAACCTGCTAACTGCCTTATTCCCCTTAAACATTTAAAGTATTAGTTTTAACTGACTTTCCTCATATTTTCTCATTTTCTTAATATGTTTATGCAGTCCCTCTCCTGAACAACTTAATGTGTTTTTCTCTGTCAAAATGGCAATACTACTACTACGCTTACTTCACAACTATTACCACCACTACTATAACAATAATACAAACCCCAATTCCAATGAAGTTGGGAGGTTGTGTAAAACGTGAATAAAAACAGAATGCAATGATTTGCAAATATTATAAACCCACATTTTATTCACAATAGGACATAGACAACATTTCAGATGTTGAAAGTGAGACATTTTACCATTTCATGAAAATTATTAGCTCATTTTGAATTTGATGGCAGCAACACATCTCAGAAAAGTTGGGGGCAACAAAAAAGGAGCAAATTGGTCCTAAGGTCAATAGCTAACATTTTGCAGCTAATGAGGTTAAAAGGTCAGAATTTGGAAAAGGCATTTGAAAGGCAGAGTCTTTCAGAAGTAAAGACATGGGCGTAGGAAGCAAATTCATATTGGTCCGGCAGACAGCGCTGGGGGGATGGTATGGAAGGGGGGGTGTCCTCCCTTCCATCATTAGAAAATTTTTTTAAACTGGGGATTGATTTGGATAGTTGTGGTTGCATCGAGACTCATCTTTAGCCTCAACAGTTTCAACTTTTGGGTGGTGTTTCTTCACATTCACAACAGCAGATTAGTTCAGTCTGTGGTCTATAGTATGCACTTTCCAGCATCAGCAGTTTGAAGAATTTCATCCATGAACTTGATATAAACCTTTGAGACAGTGTTCAAGCAATGAAGTGGAGGCTTACAGAATACCTTATAAATTGACATATATAAAAGAAGGTGACGTCCAGAGTAATGGTGTCAGGGTTATCCACCCAAAGAAATTGACTGTCAGTTTCCTTATGTTCTTTTTGTCCCTTGCTTTTTTAACATTTACTGATTTATCTGATTTACCTTATTTATTTCATTCCATATAATGCAATTAGGCCACCTATCTAAGAAAAAAAATAATAAAACACTGACACAAGATTACCAAGAACTGGTAAATCCCGTCATAGGCTAATTCAGATATCATATGTGGACATGCAATACGCACGCACGTAACTAACCCCTCACTCTAGAAATACGAAGTAAAAACACAAGCAGGACACAAGCTGCATTAATATTGTGCCGATTGAAATCTTACCGGGAATGTAGGGGCTCAAACCAGGGTGTGCACCTGATGATAACTTTATAAACTTGGAAGGTGGATACCCATAAACACAGTATGAACTGTTTAAAACGTGTTTGCAACAATTAGTTTTTAACCTAGTTAATGAAAAGAGACAGGATTTCGTGAGCTTTCTTAGACGCACTTAGAATACACTGCTTCCGCACACAAGCCCCATCTCATTCGTGCCCTCCACCAAGCTTGGGGTCGCGTAAAAGAATAATTTCTTTCGGGCACGTGGCCCTTCTAAAAGCACGGTGCGCCTCCAAAGCATTCGGTTTTCTGTGCGCACCCGTGATTGCCAGCAATTTGAAAAGATCTGAGCGGCATATGCCAATCACAGATGCCAATCGGCGTTTGGTGGAGGATTTGTCATATAAAAAAATCAATTAAAAATTAAAATTAAAAAAACTGAAAGGGAGCTCTTCATACAACGAAGTACATCCAGATCAAGCAGTTAAATGCGAATATGGGGATAACGATAGTTTGCGCTGCTTAGGTCTGGTAAATAATGTATTACATTCGAATTAAAATAACATTGCACTCTGTGATTGTCTGTTGCAATGTGAGGATGGCAGTTTAGCAATTTTAGGTGATCCCCGAAAAACTGACAGCCCTTCAACTATAGTCCTTATCTCAGGGGCAAAACTGTCTAAATAAATGAGTAAACCATCGCTCTCGATGCAAATTGTATGCATTAAACAAGCGTGTGAGGTCACCAACAAAAGCCCTGTAATGCTAAAATCGCGCGTAAATTAATAAATTATATTCAATAAGAACGTTTTTTGCACTGGATCATAATTTATGAGAGTATGCAGTATTGCTGACAAACGCTAATGACACTGGTCTCGCGGCAGTGCATTAATCTGATGGGTGATAAGCAGCTGGGATCGGCGAGACGGTCTAAGTTGACATGACATGAGGGAGAGAGGGGAGGGGGAGGGGCGTATTCGGGAAAATGTTGGTCCGCCGATCGGCCGGTTCCTACGCCCATGAAAGATAGGCAGAGGATCACCAATCTGCAAAAAACTGCATCTAAAAATTGGGGAACAATTTCAGAAAATTTCCCTTGATGTAAAATTGCAAAGAGTTTGAATATCCCACCATCTACAGTACATAATATCTTCAAAAGATTCAGAGAATTCGGAGAAATGTCTGTGCGCAAGGGACTAGGCCGAAGGTCAATATTGGATGCTTGTGATCTTTGGGCCGTCAGGCACACTGCATAAAAAAACAGGCATAATTCTGCACTGGAATACACTGCATGGGCTCAGGAACACTTCCAAAAATCATTGTCTGTGAACACAGTCCGCTGTGCAATCTACAAATATAAGTTAAATCTGTATCGCCTAAAGAAGAAGCCATATATGAACACGATTCAGAAATGCCGCTGTCTTCTCTGGGCCAAAGCTCATTTAAAATGGACTGAGGCAAAATGGAAAACTGTTCTGTGGTCAGATTGATCAAAATTTGAAATTCTTTTTGGAAACCATGGACGCCATGTCCTGCAGACTAAAGAGGAAAGAGACCATCTAGCTTTCAGTTCAAAAGCCTGCATCTCTGATGGTATGGGGTTGCATAAGTGCCTATGATGTGGGCAGCTTACACATGTGGAAATGCATTATCAAGGCTGAAAAAGGATATAGAGGTTTTATAACAACATATGCTCCTATCCAGACAATGTCTCTTTCAGGGCAAGCCTTGCATATTGCAGCAAGACAATGCTAAACCACATACTGCATCCATCACAACAGCATGGCTTTGCAGTAGAAGAGTCCGGGTGCTGAACTGGCTTGCCTGCAGTCCAGACCTGTCACCAATAGAAAACATTTGGCGCGTCCTAAAACGAAAAATCCGGCAAAGAAGGACCCAGGACTGTTGAGCAGCTAGAATCATTCATCAGACAAGATTGGGACAACATTCCTCTCCCAAAACGTCCAGCAATTGGTCCCCTGACTTCCCAGACATTTACAGACTGTTCTTAAAAGAAGAAGGGGTGCTACACAATGGTAAACATGGCCCTGTCCCAACTTTCTTGAGATGTGTTGCTGCCAACAAATTCAAAATGAGCTCATATTTTTCATGAAATAGTAAAATGTCCCACTTTCAACATCTGATATGTTGTCTATGTTCTATTGTGAATAAAAATGGGTTAATGAGATTTGCAAATCATTGTATTCTGTTTTTATGCACATTTTACACAATGTTCCAACTTCAATGGAATTGTAATAATAATAATGGTTAATCATAGCAATAACTTAAAGCAGACCTCTCGTGGGGGGTTGATGATGGAAAGAAAGAAAAAGAAAAGCTTCAATACTGTATTGACAAAAAGAAAAAGAATTTGAAAAGTTTAAGCGAGACTCACTCCAAAAAAACAGCTGTAGCACAAAGCCTCCTCTAAACAAAATAAATGCAGTCACTATTAAGAAGTGTCCACAACGCGGGTTACCCACAAGTTTTGTTGAGCCAGGCTTACGGACTCAAGTTCAGTTTAGTAATCGTGTGTGCATATAAAGGAGCACCGTGTGCTGCTATCAGGCGGTCAAAATTGACTGGGCACATGGCGCATATTTCACTATGGAGGAGCAGCAGATTATTAACAATACAAATCAAGAATCACCGCAAAGGGAAATACTGGGTGCCAAAAAGCAAGGAAGGCATGTCAGCAAAGAATTTGCAGACGGTGTAAAAGATTAAGTACACTTTTGTGTCTTGATTCTTTTTTCTTTTTGAATAAATTAATTTATTTAATTCTGAAAATGTGTCCTCTTTTAAATGCATTTGTGAACAGACATGATTTATGTGCTGTAGAGTGCTGAAATAAATTTAAAAAATATATATAAATTTAATTATCTTTTGCTGTTGAAAACCAATCATGTGGTAACTTGTGCGACTTGTTTAAAAGAGCTCCCCTGAGGGAGCTTTATTCAACAAGTCACCTCATGATAGGTTTTCAACAGCTCTGCTTTTGATATCTTAGATCATTGAGCAACAATAGCTGCATTTAGCGCTTTAAGGGTTGAGTTCTCCTGATTTCATATCTGAAGTTGCTACAATACCCCTTCAACATTGCTGGTCTACAACTCATCCATCGCTCTGTGAAAAAGACAGAATTCTGACCGTATGTTACAATCCAGACCAGGAATCAAGCGCGGCGGCAGAGCACAATCTAATAGGCAGGTTTATTGATAGCAGAACGATGGAGACAGAACCCCAGAGGATGGAATGAGGACGGAGCCCCAGAGCAGGAGAAGCACAGGTCAGCACTGATGTATTGTACTAAGCAAAGCTGCCAATCATTACCCATTATACCATGGTCTGGGTGAATACTCTTTTCTGATTGGCTGGCAGGTGTTGATTAAAACCGTGGAACTGCACAGGTAGTTCGCCCAACAGTAATTTCACCGTTCGAAATTCATCCGCTAGCCAACCTGTAACCATAGCAATGTTAAAGCACTGGAATTTGGCTGGGTATAACAGAAACCTAGCTGCTCATTTATCTCCAGTAAATTTGGCGGCGCCAGAGAAATTACGTCCTGCGGGGTTAACTATAGGTCCTCCAGCGATAATGACTGCAAATATTAAACCAGCGAAGTAATCGCGCTTTATTCGTTAAATGATAGTAATTGTGTACGGTTACAAAGGAAGCTAACATGTCCACTTCATGTATCAGCAACTGCTGACAGTACACTAGCTACGTGCTGTGACAGACTGATTACAGCTCGCTGGCTCTACGGAAACTGTCATAAGTTCATTGTAATTGCGGGTAGCAAGTTAGCTACAGTCTGCATAATCGCGCATAATGTTGTGTTATGCATAATCTCCATTTCAGCTGGAATCCGTTACCAAATCATGAGCTGGTAAAAGGGTGTTAGCGTGGGCAAAAAACTATTTCTCAATGAAGGTAAGCTGAACTAAGTTAGACGGTTCAGTTTAGCTTGGCCTATAGTATTGGCTATGAGAAGGCGCGGTGCCTATTTAATGATTACCACCTCGTGTTTTTAAGTGCAAAACTTTCACCAAAAATTTTTGAATGCTTTGATTTGATATTGTTGGCAAATGAACATGGTATAAGCGGGATAATCAACTCGTAGGTGTGCATTACACGGTTTTAAGGCACTTCGCGGAGGCAAACATCCTCCGCTTCACGTCCGGTGGTTACTCGCCTCCGCGCCGTGCCTTAAAACCATGTAATGCACACCTACGAGTTAATTATCCCTTACGTGACTCTTAGGATGACAGCCAGGTGGAGAGCACACTTCGCCAGAGCCGAACTGTCCCACAGTCGGATGGAGTAGCTCAACTCATTTGGCGCCACACTTTCAATTGTACAGCAGGCCATTGTTATGCACTGAATACATGGGGGAAATGTAAACACAAGAACATTCTGAGCGACCACGAGCGATGGTAATGAAATTGCAGTGCCATCTGGAGGAGATACGTGGTGCTGAAATTCTGGCAAATAGTATAACGCCAAGCGCCATTAACGTAGATTCACGTCAAAGACGTAGATCAACGTCAGTGGCGCCAAATGAGTTAAGAGGAACTTGTTTCCAATCTTGATGACTGTAGAAGGATTGGGGCTCGTTTTTCATGAACTGGACTGAGGAACAAACTTGGAAGGGTTAACAAGCACACAGTCCCAATCCTGGATCCTGAATTAGGTTTTAGAGCTTGTTCCTAATAAAGTGGATAGAGGAACTGACTTGAACTGGGTTAACTTGAACGCGGTCCCGATCCTGGACTCTGAGTAGCCTTGGAAGCTTGTTCCAGTTAACTGAGTAAAGAGGAAAGCTTCCCCAAATCGCTGTCATTAAAGGTTACACTGATACTCTCTGGATATTCAAACTCTGCTTCAGAGTAAGTTAGCAATGTTACTGTGGCAATGTAACTTGCTGAGATCCTTCATTCTGCTCCAGGAAGTCAATATTTGTTTGCAAATAAGCTCTAAATTATCCAGCTATGCAATAAATTGAGCTTTGTACAACAGGCCTCAGATCCAGTAAAGGGAACTTTTTGAAGACACTGATATGCAGATTCATTGACATCCTCCATTCATCATCTTCCAAACCCCTTGCACCCCTCTGATTTCTGAATCACTAGAACCCCCCCCCCACCCTGCCCCCCCCAAACCGCCCTCCATTTATAAACACAGGGGATCAGAACAGAGCTTTGACACCATCGCCATGACGAGTATGAGTAAATCTTTTCATTCCGTAATTAAACCCGCTTTCAGTCAACGTAATGCCACATATACCCGATATCCTTATTAAATCAACTCCTGATGAAACATAGTTTTTGATATATTGAGTGGGAGGATTTGGATGGCTTAGAAATGTTAATTCTCCCTCAAGTCCTGGGATCAGGCATTCAAAGACTTCAGTTTTTCAATATCACACTCAATTCTGATTTTACATCTTTAATGTTTTTTTCCCCAATGGTTCCTAATGTGTGTGTGTGTATGTGTGTGTGTGTGCGTGCATGCGTGTGCATCAGTGAGGGGTGTGTGCCTGGCACAGAGAGAAAGAGAGAGCATAATAAATTGAAAATGTATTGGATGGGGGAAAGATTCATTATCACAGAACTCAAAAGGAAAGGCAATATTTTTTGTTTTCAGGCTTTTTTGTATTTCAGCTCTGTTCATGTAAATTTGATGATTATTGTGCTTGAACTGAAGGTTATGTAAACCCTTTTTCATAATTCTATCCATTTATCCATTTTAATGCAGTGACAGTTGGTACAATATAAGCAATTATCTTTCTAAAATACAAATCTTCATTCAACTTGCTGTTTTAGAAGGACAGTTTTGTTAAGCAACAGTTTTAACAGCCATCACATCACAAGTCGAATGTCTTCTATCTTTGAAGAACAATAAGGTCGTTTTCTCAATAGGATTATTCCATCAGCTGAATAACTGCACCAAGTAAAATACGGAACCCTCCTAAAACTGGAACATGGACTTAAGTAGAAAATGAAGCATTCTGAGTTTTAAATACAGCAGTTATCCAGCTAACTCACCGACTCTGCTTCATGAAATAGCCCTCAGGCCGAACAAGCATTTAATGTATGTGCAACATCCATCTAAGGCTGGTGATCATCCCTCTGAGTATTAAAAAGTGAGGAGGGCGGGAGGTTTTTTTTATTTATTTAAGACTGAAACTGGTGGAAACGCGTTTTAACTGAAGACTGTTTAGATATTTGCGCATGTGCAGCGTGGTTCAAGTCGTGCTTTAAAAAAACGATTTTTTTGAAAATAGAAAATAAAATAAAAATTGGGTCGGTACCGTTTTTGCCCATCGTGAGGGGATGATCACCAACTAATTTTTTTTTTTTTATGGCCTAATGATGGAGAATCATGCATCTAGTCCACGCTCTCTGCCTACTTGAAATATTAGTGTGAAATTATATTTTGAGAGAGGACGCACTGCTAGATTACAGAAAAATCCAATGTGTTATGAAACACTGCCGTGCACATCACCCCAGGTCTCCTTGTTCTGTGATCAATCACACAGTGTCTCGGGGGAGACCCCTGTACTAGGACCTGTTAAACAGTCTCCATCAGACCAGATCTTTGCTGTCGGACAAGTCGAATCAGAACTGTATCCATGTTCTCTCCCTGCCGAGAAGGGAAAGCCGCCTTATCCGACGAGCGATCGACACAGCAAGGAGACGGTGGCAGACATGATTAATAGACGCCGGTATAACAGGAAAGCAATCCACTGTTCCCGGCAGCAGAGGATAGCAAGTCGTTGGGAAGGAGAGAGAGAGTAACACAATGTTACAATTTGCCATAAATGTGCAATCGGAGATTCTGTAAGATGCGGTCCAGACCTGTCCTTAGACTTTTTTGGACCCTCGGCAGATTTCTACAATAAAAAATAAAAAGTTGACTAAACTTAAAAAAGTAAGACAACCGGTTGCAAAGTATTTTTAAGTTTACTCAACTTGAAGCCCCAGAAGTTATACAAGCTCATTCTTGAAAGAACTTGGAACTTGAAGCTGAGCCAACTCAAAAAAGCTCTGCTGCTAGTTGCTTTACGTTTTTAAGTTTAGTAAACTATTTTTCTTTTTACAAAATACTTAAATCTGTCAAAAGAACATGAGAGGGTTGGTTTCAAGGTGCAGCTCCTGATCTGGCCAATGAGAAGGACAGCTGGCTAATGGGAGATACTTTTTGGTCAAAGACAAAAATATACTATGCAAAGAAAGCAGGGGTAGCACTATCACCTCTCAGCAAGTAGGATAAGTGTTTCAGTCTAGCCTATATGCTGGGATGGGCTTTAGTCCCCTGCAACTCAGATCAGGAATAACAGGTCGCTACTATAGATAAATACAAGTTAAGAGCATAAATATTACTTAAGAATCAGTAGTAAAACTTTATAAAAACCATTCACATTACAGCTGAGAATGTTTTTTTTTTTCGAGTTCTGACTCAATACAGACAATCAAACAAAGATCGAATCGGCAACAAACACTTTGTTTCATTATAGTAGCGAACAGACTTTGACATAGGTGCGAAAGTACCGTGTGCAGTGGTGAAAGTACAGTAGTGAAAAGCCAAAGTAGCGAAATAACCGATTACCCCATGAGACATAGCCTCAAAACACATTATATTACCAGAGCTGATGCATCCATCCAGACCAACTTTCTCAAAATGAAACCATAAAGGGGTGAATCCCTCTTAGAGTAAGAGCCTTGCTCAAGGGCGCAATGGCAACTGCGATCTTACAGTGGCAATACACCTGTCCTTGAAACTCCAACTCTTTGAGCCCCAGTGAAAGACCTCAGGCACACAGGGCAACAGGCTACCTCAGAAATGTAGGGCCCAATGATTTCCAGCGATCACGGAATCGCGGACGGAATCGCCGAATTGGCCAATAAAAACGGAATCTATTGATAAACGCAGAATTTTGCGGAAATCGGCATAATTTGACAGAAATGCTGTTCGTAAAGCCACGTTTCCACCGAACGCCAAACGAAATATTCGCGTGTCCAGATTACATTCAAAGTCAATGTAAAGACACGAATGCACGCGAAAAAGTAACCAGCCTTCGTCAAATTCACCTTCCCCGAGTGTTCGAGTAACACATCTCTTCGACAGGAGATCTGTGGGAAGAAGTTTTTCATTGTTGTAGACGAGACCATTGATGCCAGGGATTGCAGGGTCCTAAACATCATCATTTGTCATCATATGTTAGCTGAACAACTTATATAGCCATTAAATAGCCTACAATATTTCTTTTCGCAGTCTACTTAGTGAATAGTGTGCTTGCAAATTATGACGTAACGTCATCCCCCAGTGGTGAAATAGTAGCTGATGCATCTTTGTGTCAGTTTGCTCATGTTAAATCATTACTGCAGAACATTTTGTCCTAGGATGGAATACATAGTATTGGGATTACTGAACAAAAGTTTCTTAAAAAAAAAAAAAAAATTAAATATACCTGATGCATCAGAATCAGAGAGCTGTTGATTCATGGGGGAAACTGAGTGTCATTACTGCTGCTCTCATGCATTCATATATGTACACAACATATATACAATAAGATCATACATAATTAAAAAGGGGCAGTCAGGATAATACATGTCAGTATGGCCGTTGTCTGCCTTTTTGACTGTAGCTTACACTTCCTTTAAATTGACAATTTTATTTTGTAGTATTATTTTAGGTTAAAAAAATTTTTTTTTATCACAGTGCAGTGTTATATTGCGTCATTATGCAGTACTTGTTCTGACTTTAAGTACTGAGGAAAATGGAGGGTTGCATCAACTAATTTATGGTTATCACTATTTAATTAGAGAACATTTTATTCATTAACATATATAGCACACTCTCCCTGATGGTAAAATTGGTGTAATTGGTTAAAAAACGGAATTCCAAAAAATTAAAAAGGAAAAAACGGAATTTGGGAAAAAATAAAACGGAATTTGGAAAAAAATAAAACGGATTTCATAGGGCCCTAGAAATGCACTCCATACTATTCCCTTGCTCATCCACCGAAGCAAGTATCTCCACCTTTGACCAAGACCCAAGTGCCATGTGTACAAGACACAGCCGCCAAGTATGGGGAAGCCCACCATATCTTAAAGGACTAACAAGCAGTCAAATCAACATTTCGTACTCTATTTACATTTCACAACCCTCCTCAGCCAGACACCGTATCTTGGACATGGAGCTAATGAAACTATTTGATGAGAATGCAACGCCTGGGAAAAAAAATTGTCCTGCTAAAGGTCAAATTAAGATTGGTGCATGTAAATTGAACATGAATTTATTTGGTTCAATAACCCACTGGATTTTCACTGTTCTCACTCAGTTTTTCTCCTGATGGTTTTTGCAACCTCTACCCAAGTTGGAGTGAAGTGTTACATAAAGAAGGATGTCTGGTAGATGCCTGATTTGAATCTAAATCAGTTCCCTATCGTTTGAATAGCTTTTCTTGCAGGGTTTGAGATCCCGTCGATTCTGAGGAACCGTGAACAGGCGCAGAGTTAATATGCTAGGTTTTTTTTAATCCTCTTTAATTTGATGATCAGAAATTACCCAATGGCAGGAGTTTATCTGTTACCTTCATTGCTGATTCTGAACCCATACTCAGATTTTAATTAAAAGCCTGACTGACAACTCAGTCTATGTATTTTTTTCTCCCACAGCTGTTTCAAATTAAAATAGTGATAAGAAATTATATTTAGGAAGCACTACCGACCCGTATCGTCTTCCTGCTGGCTAATTTGTCATTCTTCTTTTCTTACATGAGGGGGAAAATTGTTCACTTGCTGGGATCTAATATAAACCGCAATATTTTCTCATCTGACGCGCGGTTTGAGAGATATTTGCGAGTGGTTTGCACTGTTGCCTCGTAAGATGAAGATTTTGTGTATCAGTCCCAGATGGCTCCATCTCTAAACAGAGTTTTCATGTTCACCCTGTGTTCCCGCGGGTTCTTTTGTGTCATTTTCCTACAGCAACGAAGTGCGAGAGTGTCAGTTTGGATGCACTCCTGCCTTACCCTTGACCAGGGCTCTGGCCTTGATAGTCACTGGGCCCTGCACTGTGGCTGCCCACCACTCCTATGTAAGTTGGACAGGTCAAATTGTGAGCACAAGTTCCGCATGGGGTCGATTAATTGTACAACGTAACTAAGAACTTTGACTGCTTGACTTAGCCAACGGCTAAGATGCTGTTGCCATCTTGTGTGAGATGGAAATTATAGGTTGATAGAAGGTTCCAGAAACATATTTAGCGTGACTAAAGGGCTCTTTGAATAGTGTTTTAACTTACTAATTTATTTCACCCAACAGTGGCAAAGCTCATATTGACCAATTTTACTCTTATTGACTGGTGTGTTTTTCATCTTAATGTTTATGTTACTTCTGACATGTCTGAATGTATTATCGCGCCATCGGGATGAAAGACACGATGTGACAGGCTGCTTAGGTGCAGAACAGAGCATCCAAAAGCATGCCAAGTGAGGTTCGGAGTCAGTCCGATCCAATTTCAAACTTCCGGCAAATTCTACTGGCACATACCCTCTGATTCCACAGACAAACCGTGTTAAAGTGGCAACATCTCAAAGCGTCTTTTTTCCCCTTTTTTTTCCAAATCACAGTTTGGTGTCACTTTATCTGTTTCCCTTCTTGCTTGACAAAAAAAGCAGGGAATAGAATTCCTCAAAGTGTTTAGAGGTTCAGACTGAAAAGCTGGCTTCAGACGGAATTTCATCTACTGAGCTTAAAAGAGAAGGTTTGGCTTTTATATGTCAAATCTGAAATAAAGAGTAAATACATTCCCAAGCCATGAAAAAGATAAAATGCTATTTCTCAAGATCACGGCACTCTGGTAAGGTAAATGCCAGGAAATCTGTCTCATGCCAGAATGCACGTTGTACTAAACAAGAATCCACTGAACATGCAGGCTTTATTTCTGCATTTTCCTGTAGAGTCTAGGCCTTGAGCGTGACTGTGACATGTCACTGTACGTGAGTCCTTCACTTGAGTTAACAAGTTTGCACTCTCCATGAGTAAACATGTTGGCCCTCCTTTTGAGTTAGCATGCTAGCTCATTCCTTGAATTAGCATATTAGCACTCCACTTAAATTAGGTTGCTAACCCTTTTCTCGAGTAAACATGTTAGCCCTCCGCTTGAGTTGAAACATTAGCCCTCTCCATGAATTAGCATGTATAAGATTTAGTATGTTAGCCCACGCCTTGATAAAGCATATGAGCCCTCCACTTTGGGTAGTTTGTCAGCCCTCTCCTTCTGTTAACGTGTTAGCCCTCCTCTTCAGTTAGCATGTTTTCACTCTCTTAAAAGTTACCACATTAGCCCACTTCTTGAACTAGCATGTAAGCCCTCCTTTTGTCTCTAGCAATAACCTTACAGAGAGACAAATAAACAGCTGAACTTCTGGGGTCGGGCGCATCGTTGGACACCGCCTTGTTCTCGCACAAATGGAGATCCATCTCTCTCTCTCTCTCTCTCTCTCTCTCTCTCACTCTTGCTCTCACTCTCTCACCTCTATATTAGAACACAGACCCAGCCAGAAAGTGTTGGGACACGGCAGATAGGTAAATAACTTCTGTATTGATAATATTGCTGGACTGTACATATTTTATGCTTCTTCTTTGCCTAAATGTGATATATTAAGAGGAACGTTGCTGAAACAGACAGAAGGAAATAGATAATGAATAGATAATGAGTGGTAGAAAGAGCAACAACAAAAAATTCGAGAAAGACAAAGGAGACTAAGACAGAGAAATAGATAGCGGGGAAAAAACGAATAGAAAGATAGACAGATTAAGAGAGATACTGAGAGGGAGAAAAGTAGAAAGCTGGATGGAGAGATTGTGAGAGAGATAGAATGAAAAAGAGGGAACACATTAAGGCTAGCTGCTTTAGTCATTGGCCTTTTCTACAGGCAGTGCTGTATTGATTTTCTTAGCCCGTATGTTTCTATACTCATATTGCAGTTTCTCATCTGCAATTTCCTTATTCTGCTCTATTTAGTTGTCCCTTAATGTAGAAAGCTGCAAATTCAAACCTCAATATAATTAGTAAAAAATAAACTGAAACAAGTGCATATGATGACACAATAGATCAAACTAATTAAATCTGTTCATCAATATTGGAGCTCACATAACTCATTGGTTGTTTGGTTGTTCTTGTCTAACAACTTGTTTTAATCAGTAGGTCAGTTGGTCGATTACGGTTTATTATTACCAGTAATAATCACTGAAATTAAAGCTATCGTTCTCATTTTCATCATCATCATCATCAGTTTTCAACTTTTTTTTAATCATCATCACAATCAAACCACGTTTGTACATAATTGTTCATAAGGGGAAATAAATAGAGCAAAAAAGGCTCAAAAATTTAATGGACTACTGTCGCATGGCAGGGCGTTTTGGTGGCAGGACGGTTTGGCGCACCCTTGGCATGTTTAGAAACCGTCTCCTCCCCTCTGAACCTGTCACTGCTCTGCCCATCCCCCCCTTCCCCACTCTTTTCTAATATCCATTACTTCCAGCGGCCGGGTCAATGCAATCGCACGGGGTCTGCCGGAGGCAAGGAGGGGAGCAGATAAGAGCGGCTTCGTTTCACACACTCTAATAAGTTAACAAATCCCGGCCTGACCTACCAACCCTTCTCTCTCTCTCTCCCTCTCTCACTCTGTCTCTTTCTCCCTGCACTCGCTCTCCTTTTCTCTAATTACTTCAACAGGGCTGGTAAAATATATACCTGCTGTGGTGATGTGGGGGGGATGGAGGGCATGGATAAGGTTATATGTACCGGGAGGGTTAGGGGACAAAAGGAGAGAGAGAGAGAGAGAGAGAGAGAGAGAGAGAGAGAGAGAGAGAGAGAGACTCAGTGAATGAAAGCAGATAATTTGAGAGCTGAAAAGATGGGTATACAGAGAAACAAAGCAGATGGGGGAAAGAGAGGAGTGATTGTTTGAGAGAGAGAGGGGGGAGAGGAAATAGAAGACGGAGAGGGGAGATGAAGATGGGGTGAAAAAGAAAAGGCTGGAGAGAAAATGGAGGGGGTGTAGTGAGAAATTGGAGAGGGGACAGACAGATCGGCAGGAACGTGGGTTTGGGGAAACGGGCCGGTGTGGATTATGTGCATGGCAGCCATATTGTTTGTTTGCTTGATTTGCCAGTGCTATTGCCCATTCTTCAGTTTTTCCATTATTATTTTGTCATTATTCTGCATCTCATTCCTCCTCTTTCATCCCTCATTCCCTGCCTCCCTCTCTTCCTTCTTCTCATCCTCCCACTCTCTTTCTATCTCTTTCCATCCCGGTGCGGTTATGGTACACTGGTCCAATGCATCAACTAAAGACTCTCCCCCTCTCTTCTCTCTCTCTCTCTCCCTCTCTCATTTTACTCGGCCTTCCAGTCTTTTCACATGTCAATCATACATTGTCTGCTTTGACTGGCCATGATTTTAATGATTTATTTATAATCCCCCCGCCCTACCCCACACACACACACACACACACACACAAGGTTGATAATCACGAAACAACACAGAGGGCACAGTATTTCATTATTTTTCAGTTTTTGAAGTGGAGGTGGATAAATGTTTTGTAGTGGGCTATTAATGTAAGCCCCGGGTAATCCAACCACCTTGATCCTCCAAGTTTGGGCTCAGATAACCCCACTCCTCCCCACCCTCCCTGACATGTATCCAGACGTGAGCAGATGGGGTATTTCAGCCAAACAATGGAGGGATAAACCTGCACCGCTAATTATTTCCCTTTTCTTCATGAAACTTTAGCGGATATCTAAATGTCCATGTCAGTCAGAGAAACCTAAGTATAGTCTCTGCACAATAGCACAACGTCAGTTATGTCTGTTTGCCAGCTATCTTTACCACAAAAAAGTCAGGTGATTTCAATATGCACAGCTTAAAAAAAGTGAGATCTAGCTCAATTACAGCTGCACTGTTTGGAAAGTGCACGCAATGCTGGTTGAAATGGGGATTTTTCTGTTCTTTTTTTTTTTACCTTTTACTTTACTTTTAAAACTAAATAAATAGATAAAGCCCAACCAGAAGATTCTTCTTCTATGGTTTGTGTTAGAGCCTGCGTGGTGACATTTCAGGATGCAGGATTGCAGAGCTGGCTGGACAATTGCACTGAGCAAAACTAAAAACCCTCCAAAATTTGGAATATGGACTGAAGTACAAAGTCCTGTGACAGATTTTACTTAGCCCAGTTATCCAACTAACTCATAAATCCTGCTTTATGAAACAGGCCTCTGACACCTGCAGCACCTGTGGTATTTTTATCGCTTTCAGTCAGAAACCAATGTACACAGGGCAGTCAAGATGTCAGGCTCATTTTCTAAGCCAAAATATTTAGTTTCCATGATACATTGCATGACACAAACAAACTATCATGTCAGTCCCACTCTGTGAAGACAGCAGCTCCCAAAGTTGCACTGCAGGATTGAATTCTAAACTGCTCACTTTATTGTGAAAAACTGAAATATTGTGAGATCTACTCTTTGCCAAAATATATGAACTGCTGCTGTCTGCTGTAGAGTCCTTGTAGGAGCTGAAGTGTTGCAGCCTCAGCTCAAGCACGTTGTGTGTATCATTGCAGTATTACTGAATGATATCCACGTAGCAGGTCTCAGTAGAAGCATGCTGATATAATTACGGTGCTCTCTCTTTTCTGTCGGGGCAAGGTGAACATCGTTACCCCCATAAAGCCATCAGGGAAAAGCATCAGCCACGCGGCGGCGAGGTAATAACCGTCTCAGGAACGTATAAATCTGGCTAATCTAATGATTTGGCCCACCTGCAAAGTAAGTAGCTGTCTCCTCGGTCCCTTTCTTCAGTAGTTCAAGGGGAGTCACCCTCACACATACACACTCACACACGCACCCACACACACGCGCACACACACACATACACACACGCACACAAATGCACACACACATACACACACACATATTCTCCCACCGACAGACAGACAGACACACACACACACACTCAAACACAAGCATATAAAGTCTCCCACACATTCACACAAACACACATATTTACACACACACAAACACATGTGCCTGCTTTCCCACACACTTACACGCATGCAAACACAGACACGTACTCACTCTCCCACAGGCATACATACACAAACAAGCACACAAACACATAAACACACACACACACACACACACATATGCATAGAAATACGCACACATACATACACATGTGAACACACCCTTACACGCACACACACACAAACACACACACCGCCCCGCCACCCGCAGAGGAGAATCATAATCATTTGTTCCTAAAAATTGATTCTCTTCCTTCTGAGGGTCACAGGAATAATGTGTGTCTCCTCATGCCCTTCTCTGCTGGTGGGCCTGTAGAGTCTGTTTCAGAGAGCTGGAGACTTCCTGTGTTTTCCTGTGGGTCCAATGAGACATTTTCCCTCCGCAGTGAGGAAAAACTAAATTATCTGTTGTTTTGTGATGATGGAGAGCTGACAGAAGGCAAAAACATGGTCACCAAGACATGCGGCAGGCGCAGTTCACACGCCTGCATGTTGTGTGTGTGTGTGTGTGTGTGTGTGTGTGAGTGACCTACTTCTGGATGCTTCTATCAAATCTCACCGCCAATTTGATAGATTTGTATGGGCAGCAAAGTTTCAGCACGATTCTCCACCAGGAATGTTTGGTTCTGCTATTAGATAAGCATTGATTCCTTCTGCCTGGACTTCATGTAATCATTTGTCAATATTTCATCAAAAGAACAACACATTGTCTTGTCTCTCAAATTGAAAAAAAAAAAAAGTTTTGAAAGTAGTTGCTTCTTTTTCTCTGTATAATAGTAGGCTTATCCCAATCCCACACAGTTTCAGGACCATCAGAGGACGTTTTATGACGCAAAAAAAAAAAGAGGAGTAGCTATCCATGAAGTGCGGCTGGCAGTGTTTGAATATCATGCAGAATGACAAACTGTGTTTAGCATATGGCACAGTGTGAAGGAGAGCTTCATGGAAAACCATATGAGCCCACAGGCAATGCTAGCTCTTTAGCTTCCCCACAGCGCTCGCTAGCGTCCCCAAGCGCGCGCCTTAATGGCGTGTAGTGCTGAGGCGTGATAGCTCCCCACACACGCCGATAAAATGCCGCCGCCAGCGATGCACTGACTATAAGCGTCTGAGTAAATGATGCCCTCCAGCCATTACATGCGTTCTCAGACAGTGCGGACAAGAAAAGCCGCTGAATCGCAATTTCATTTAAGGCGGTAGACACCATCCCCTCGTCCAGTATTATTCTGAAGTATATTGAAATCAGTGCCAGTTTGGTGTAACGTTGTTGTTTTAATATACAACCCCAATTCCAAAAAAGTTGGGATGGTGTGTAAAATGTAAACAAAAACAGAATGATTTGCAAATCTCATAAACCCACATTTAATTCACAATGGAGCATAGACAACATATCAATGTTAAAGTGAAACATTTTACCATTTCTTGAAAGATATTTGCTCATGTTGAATTTGATGGCAGCAATCTTTTTATTTATGTTTTACACAGCATCCCAACCTCTTTGGAATTGGGGTTGTAAACAAAAGGAAACTTGAAGAGATTGAAGTCCACTCATGAAGAAAGAGTCCTGCTGAGTGATTCTTCTGTCCTTTAACGCAGCCTGCTCCTGTCCTACCTCCAGGCTAGTGAAGCCCTAACAACTGGAACTAGAAACCGGGGAGCACTTTTGTAATATCAGAACCTGCATTTTACACCTCAACTTAACAAAGAGGCCTCTGGAAAAGACCTCCTGTTAGATCTATTCTAAGTCTTTCTCTGTGTGGTCATACCTTCCTTCGCGGGTTTTTACACACTTTTTTTACCCGCCGATCAACTCTGTGTAGTATGTTGCTCCGATACGCTAAATGCCTGTAATGTATGTATCCCATTAACTTGGAAGTGCTGGGGAGGGATGCATCAGTTGCTAATCGCCGCAACATCAACTCCTCCATCCCTCGTCGGTGCGAGCCTTCTCACTTTTTTTAACGAGGGCGTTGTTTGAAGCCGTAATAAAAGCCGCTGCATATGGGCGGCTGCCAGACTTCCTGAAAGTCACCTTAGCAGTTTCTCTGCAGCCTGAGAGACCGCCTTTTATTCTCAAACCCCCAGTTACCCCCCACCCCCCTATCCCCCCCACTCTTAAGGACACACACTGAGATTCAGTGCCCTATCTTCTGAGCTCCCTGTCTCCCTCACGCACACACACACACACACACACACACACACACCTACACCAAAGGCCCTTTTTGAGGCCTTTGTAAGATTTGTCCTCTTCTTCATGTCCCCATGATGGTGGCGGCGGCTTTTTCTCAAGCCTCCACTTGAACACACAACAGAGAGATTTCTCCCCCCCCCACCTTGCGTTATAGATTACGGCTGCTGACTCTTCATACACTTTTAAACGCATTTGATGGACAGATGGAACCGCTCGAGAGTGACAATTACCTGCCGAGAGCTTCAGTTCTGAGGAGGTTATTGTCTCGCACAAGCTGAGGTTTTATGAAAGCAGACGGGCCTCCGTGGAACAGTGTGGAAGGCCTGGGAATGACCGTCTGACGGTCCAATCCAGGGGAACAGGAGGCTATCATATTCCAGGCACTCACAAAAAGAGCAACGACATTAATTTTAAAGGGATGGTTTGAAGTTGCCCTGAATGGTTAACTGATAATATCTCAAAAAAAAAAAAACCCTCACTCTCCTTTACTTGAAGTTCCTTTCAGCTCTTATCAGTTCTTTTTTCAAGCTTCCTTATCAGCTGGTCAAAGTTTGGGAAATAATTACTTTTCTGTTCAGTTTTCTCTGAGTTCCCCCTTGGACACTGCATTGTTGAAGCATTCACAAATACAGTATTGAGAGACACTGTTATCCATTGCCATATACACAGACTACACACGGTACATTCTGTCCTCTCACACTGCTGAGGTGTACTGTACTGCTTTCAGAGGACAGCATGGGGGTATTTAGGGGTCCCTCAGTCCAAAGACAAGCAGTTAAGGCTAATTGGAGACTAAATTGCCTGCGTAGCATGTGATGGTGTGTTTCTGTATGGTGTGTTTCTGTATCTCACTCATGCTGGGATGGGCCCCCTCACCAACCCTGTCTAACTATGAACAAGTGAGAGGATAATGGATGATTGGTAACTGGGAATTCCTTTAATTATTGGGTCATGTTTGGCAACTTTTTTCCCATTATTTTAACGTTATATTAAGTTTTAATAAACATGTTATCAAAAAAGTATATATATAAATATATATATATATAAATATATATATATATATTATTGCCCGCATACAGTAAAAACGGCCTGCCAATATATCTTGTTTTGGCCGACCTGTATTGGCCGAGTTTAGCACGTGCACAAGTAACCATTGGCAACTGTGGCATTCGCTCTCTTCAGAGAAGCAGACGACAGTCGCGGACCTAGCATTTAGCTCTTTAATGAGTCTTAGAGTCGCGTATTTCGGAAGTCATAGTCATAATATTGTCATGATAGCACAACATACTTAACCAATTAATAAAAATATTATAAATTGCTTATTTTCGCATTGCCTCGGTATTGGCCTTTCGGTCACTGTAACTGCGGCATTCGCTCTCTTAAAAAAAGCAGATGACAGTCGCAGACCTAGCATTTAGCTCTTTAATGAGTCTTGAAGTCGTGTACTTCAGAAGTCATAGTCATAATATTGTCATGATAGCACAACATAAGTAACCAATTAATAAAAATATTATAAATTGCTTATTTTAGCATTGCCTTGGGATTGGCCTTTGGGTCACGGTATTGGCCCGAGGCCGCATACGGCGACCATCGGGCCAATACCAAGGCAATACAGAAATAAGCAATTAATAACATATATATATATATATATATATATATATATATATAGTATTAGTAGAAAAATTGTCATAAAGGCTTTAAATGTATAATGCCTTCATAAATGAGACATAATGTCTTCATAAATCATACATTAGCAAATGTCATGCTTTGTAAAGGGTGATATAACACATCCTTATTCAGTGTGTGATGCCAGATGTGACAATGACAATGTCACTTAGCTGACAATCTCACCCTTTATCGCATTTAGCCACCAGCTAAGTGACACTGTCAGTTATATCACATCTGGCATCACATGCTGCATAAGAATGTGTTATTTCACCCTTTACAAAGCATGACATTTGCTAATGTATGATTTATAAAGACATTATGTTTCATTTATGAAGGCATTATACATGCTGTTACAAAAGCATTATAAAGCCTTTATGAGCAACACTTCATCTAAGTGCGACCATTAATTAAAATATTATTTTACATGCATATTATTACATAAAACATTTTCTCCCTGAACAATGAACAGAAAAATAGACCTCTTCCTTTAAAAACAGAAAAAAAACTGTTTACCCGACATCCTGAAAGAAAAAAATGAAGAAAATAAAAGATAAGTTGTAGCTTATTTTCTTAGTTCTTTGCTCTCTGACTTGACCCATGGAAAAGAAGTTATTTGTGAGTTATTTATTTATGTTTATTTTTTGAGTTTATATTCATCTTTGGGCACCACAACGCCTTTATCCTTGGCCAAGGGCGTCCCATGATTCTTGAGTACTGTGTGACACTGGGTCTGTTTTCTTGGCGGTTCTGGCTAATCCCAGAGCCGGTTTTAAATGAGAGGGCAGTAACTGTGACCCGTGTCCTGCAGATTCAGTCTGAGACACTGGGATGGATGGAAGGGACATATTCTCCACCATGTTTGCCCTATGGTCTCCCAGCTGGCCTTAAGGCTGCACAGAGAGAGAAGCGACTTGCCTTCAAACAGTGTCCTCCAGCGTCACGGTCCCTCCTCAAACACACAGAGTTTTTTTTTATTAGAACTAAACTAAAAGAAACTGGGAATACAGAGACTTGCCAACTCAAACCCATTTAAGCCGTGACAGTTTTCACAAATCAAATCAGCAGGAGGGTGAAGTGTCGGAGTTAGTGGACAGAGAGATACTTTTATTTCCGTGAATCTCGATGCGAACAGCCCGATTACCGTTGGCCCCGCTACCTGGTTTCTCAGCCTCTTGTGGACGCATTTCCCCTGCACCATACGCAATTCTCCCAAGTGTCACACACAACTGTTCTCTTTGATGAAGGTTGGATTGCATGTGCGCCATGCTTTCAGAATTTTGCATGTGTTTCCTGGTTCCTGTTTTGCAGTTTGGTTCATCATAGAGATCTTGGAATTAAATTGATTTCCTGGTTAGCATGAGGGGGATTATAAAAACCCACAGTGGATTACAAATATATAAAACAGCTTGAAAATATTAAACAATTGATTCCCACAAAATAGTAACAATAAAATAATGTTTGTATTTGTACTTGTATGCTGATCTGATTATTTGTGAGCAGATCAATACCAGTCAGCTCGAGTTTTGAAAACTGAAATGATGGAAACTTGACATTTTCGGAGAAATGTTGAAAATGGAAACTGTTTGTTCCTTTGGAAACTGGGAATGTTGGAAATTTGAAACTGTGTGGTGCTTTTGAAACTAGATGTGTTGGACACAGGAAAATGTCTGACACAGGAAATTGAACTGGCATGCTGCTTGCTCTACATTCATCACATGCATAACTGCTATTCTGTAATCTCATGCAGGCTCATATGGGACAGTACAAGACAAATTACAAAGAGCTACTGAACGTGACTTCATCTGTTCTCCCTTTCTCCCTCCATACCTCCTCTTGCTCTTTCTATCTTCCCCTGTTCTCTCCTGTCTTTATCGCTCTCCATCTCCTTCCTCTCCCCACTCTCTCCTCTGTCTTATTCTCTCTCCATCTCTCCTCTCTTCCTCATCCCTCTCTCACCTTGCCCTTCTCACTGTCTCCATTTCTTCTTGCTCTCCTTGTCTCTCTCTGCCTGTTTCTCTCCTTTCACCCCTCTATACCTCTTTCTCTCTATTTCTCTCTGTCTTTCCACATCAGTACCTATTTTTTTTTCAGTCCTCTGTGTTTTTATGTCCTGCCTGTCCTCGGCCCGACTCCTCTCTATGCATTTATTTATTCCATCTCCCGATTTCTGTACCTCTCTTGTTTACCCCTCCGTCTCTTGTCTCTCCTCTCTCCTTCTCTACCACCTGCTTTCTATCACCCATCTCTCCCTTTCTCCCTCTTTCCATTTATTGCCCTCTCCCTCCTTTTTTTCTTTCTTTCTTTCTTTCTTTCTCCCCTATTGTACCTTTCTCTCAATTCTACCTCTCTGTAACCTCTTTCTCTTCCTGTATCCTTCTCTATCCTACCCCCCCTCTCTATCTCTCTCTCTCTCTAAGCTGTAGGAATGCAGATTTACTTTGGCCAGGAGATGAAGGTAAAGCTCACACAGAAAGAACAGTCTCCATTTTACAGCACCACCACATTGGCACGCAACGTCCACCTCCAACCCTTCCACACTAACCAGCACTCTGCCAACCACACCTTACACCATCCAGTCCAGGAAAACATGCCTCACACCCGCAGGAAATATCTGCTGTGAGAGTGATTGGAGAAGCACGTCACCGGAAGGAATGTGCCTTTCATTTCTACAGGTGTATCGATTTTCCTTTCAATTACAGCGATTCAGGTGTCAGGTGAGACGGAACTACCGCAGCGCTTCAAAATGAAAATCTGTTTAATTTGCAGTGGGGTTATTGACATAGCGTTAGAGAGGGGTGAGATGTTGAAACATCGCAGGAAAGGGCAACACAACGCTTTCATCAGATGTTTGTGTTTGTCTTCCGAAGCAATTTGACTCCAGCGTCGCCTTACATGAGCTATTCGATGTGGCTTTATTTTTCTTCTCGTTCTTGGAAGATTGGTTTATTAAATTCATGAGGCAGTTAGATTGAGAATACTTGCATTTCAGCAGATCTCAATACGTGAACACAGACGCAACAGGGCATAAACCTCATCTTGTCATGCAGTTGTTGTTGTATAATGACATTCAGTTTGATAATTCGCACTTACAGTTCAAGATGATCATGAGTAAGTAAATAATTCTAATTAATGCACTGCAGCACTTTAAAATCTGTTTAATTTGCTGTGGGGCCATAGACATACTGCCAGAGAGGGACAAGCTGTTGTTGATTAAAAACAACAAAAATAACAGAGAAATTTGTATTCTGTAATCAGGTAGAGGATCTGACAAAGGGCAAAGTTTTGATTATGACACCAAGTTTAGCTTGCATAATTGTTCGTATTCAAATTAAAATTCATGTTTAATGAAAGGTAAACACAAGGGTATGTAAAAGTATGGAACAACAGTATCGAGGGTAAACCGGCTTCAGTAGAGATATGAAAGGGTTGCAGGAGTTAGTTTACCCGGTAACACTTTACAATAAGGGCACAAAAATTAACATTGATTGACAGTAGTTCATCAACTATCAGTTAATTAGCGGGTAACTAATGCGTTAGATATCCTAATAAGCATTACGCAAAAATAATTGAACATTTATTAATTTTCTGTGTTTCCTTTATTGTCAAGTTGAAAACATCCCTAAAGTGTGCCCTATGTAGCACTTCAAACAATTAAACCATAATGTATAAATTAATACCTTAGTTGATGTGAACATCATTTGTAAATGATTACCAGGTGCATTAGTTAAATGTTAATTACTTGTTAGTAAATTTTATTACTGCATCAACTAATGTTAATAGTTGTATTCTTATTGTAAAGTGTTACCGTTTACCCTAAGCTTATTATCCCCCCCACAAAGTGCGACTGGTGATATTGGATTGGGGTCCGTGCGTCCGTCTGTCCGGCCCACAATGAGGACAAGATTTCGCTGAAATTATTATACCTAGAAGCATGAAATTTTGCATGCTTAATAAGCTACTCATGATCTACGTTGAGTTTGAAAATAGATGTCAAAGGGTTATGGATTTTTAGTTATGGCCCTTGATTGTGGTGGGGAATAATAATGACACTGTTGTTTTGTTCTTCTTGTTCTTGAATGAAACACTGTAAAATATTTACTCTCAAAGAGTCAAATTAACTCTGACGGGGTGCATTTAAGTCTATTCCTGCCAGAATGGAACCAGGTGCAAGATGATTTAACTCTGAACGTTTTAATTTGAGAGAATGGAACAGTGAGGATTAAATATCAGATTTGTAGTGTGTCGGGGCTCCAATGGGTGCTGAAAGGACCTCTTTAAATCATAAAGGGGCATCTGATTGAGAAAGGCGCACCATCCACCCGCACACCAGAGCACAATCCTGGAGCATTTTTTGGAACTGAGCGAAACCATACAGAATTTAAAACAGCCATTTGAGAGCAGGAACAGAACATTTTGTGCAATAATACGTATGACCTGAATTCTGATTCCATTAAATAGGTTGCTTTACGCAATTCCCATCCCGCCATGAATGCAGCAGTTCCTCTGGTTATCTGCGGTAAAACTATTTGAATGGGAATGGTATTTTACTCTTCAAACCCATATAAAAAATTATTAGGATTGTTTTCCTGTAACAAAGGTACATGCTAATTATCTCTGGATTGACTGATTCACATCTCAAAGGCATGGTTCATATAAAGCTAACTTAAAAAAAGTATCAAAAAAACAATAAAATATAAAAATATAGAAAATATATGACGGGCCATTCTTGAGTCGTCAACTGCAAGCCAGGTAATTTATTTTATCTCAGCCATCACTTGGGGTACTTGTACAAAGCCCTAAGCCTTCAGTTGAAAACACCTGTCAAGGCTGTAAGCTCCGCTAACGTGCTAACGCTTCGAGCTCCAGATGAGCAGATATCATCTCCCAGCCAAAGCCTGCCTCGCCACTGTAGCAAAGACTGAAACACCCCCCACCCACCCCCCCTTTGAGCACGCACACACACCACACACACACGCACACTTTTCCACGCTCTCTTCCATAATTGAACCAGCAGATGACTCACCTGCTAAGAGAGCTTATCTATAAGTCCACAAAATGAACCAGTGTCTTTTTGCCTTAGAGATTCCAACTACATCTGCGCAGTTGAAGTCCCAGCAGGCATTGTATCACCAGGCAGGATTATTTAGTTTTCTGGGTAACTGCTCTGACAAAAACCCTGAGCAGCTGTCTTTTTAACATCAGTCCATGTTCCTGTCTTATTGCCCTGCAAGCTTTACTGATAGCGAGTACTCAGCTAACTCAGTACTCCTGCTTTACGGTCAGGGAATTTGAGGAAAATAGTGCTGGATGTTTTATTTATCCATCCATTCAATTTTGTCCTCATTATGATATCATGGCTGAAATAAATTGGCATTATGATGCAGTATCCATACTTTATTGTTGCATATACATCCATTTCTGAAGGGAAGATAATCACATCAGATTTATTCAAACACGACACACCTTTTTAGCATGTTAAACAGCAGTCCCTTTTTTTGGATAGATCTACATGTGCTGTTTACTTAAGTCTATGGGTGGTATTAAGGGGACATTTGAGGTTTTGCATATGAATGGATGGATGGATGGATGGATGGATGGATGGGAGGGGTGTGTGAATGCAGGGGTCATATTTTGCATTGTTGATTCATCACTTCCCATTAATGATAAACTGTCAGATCCCGTAACAAAAAACAATATTAAAATAAGATAAGAAAGGAGCCAGGAGTTTATTATGCTGCCAAGCTTGAATGCGCAGAACAAACACCACATTAATGCACTCGCTAATGAAGACAAAGCTGCGTGACAGACGTCAAGACGCGGGAGAGAGGAGCGTGCATCCGACTGAAGAGGAGTAACAGGAACAAAAAAAATGTCAGCAGCTTTCTTCTTATTCCTCTCTCTTCTTTGTCTTCCTCTTTCTCTTCTTACTCATCTTCCTTTTTCTGTCTCTACCTGTTTTTATTATACTTCCTCTTCCTCTATTCCTCTTTTCTTCTTCTCCACTTCTTCTTGTCCTTTCTCTTCCTTCTTCTTCTCCTCGTTTTCCTCTTCTTCTTTTTCTCCTCTTCTTCTTGTCCTTTCTCTTCCTTCTTCTTCTCCTCGTTTTCCTCTTCTTCTTTTTCTCCTCTTCTTCTTCTTCTCTTCTTCTTCTTGTCCTTGCTCTTCCTTCTTCTTCTCTTCTTCTTCCTATTCTTTTTTCTTCTTCTTCTCCCTCTGCTTATTCCTCCTCCTCAGGGGTAACTCCCCTGATTAAAATGCAGGGAAATAAGCCTGGGAGAGCAGCTACAGCACATCTGTCAGAACAGGGAAGGGGGAAAACAATAATAGAAATGGAAGTGAATAGAAACAGGGTTGAAGATGTGAGAAAAGGCAGAGAGAGGTAGGGAAATGCAGAGATATGCGAGGGAGGTGGGTTGAAGGACAGCGAGATGAGTAGAAAGAGAGCAGTAGAGGGGGAGACTAGGGTAGGAGTGACAGATGGTAAACAGAGATAGACAGAGGGCAATAGGGAAGAGGGGACTGAAGGAGGGAGAGAGAGGTATAGAGAAGGGCGGAAGGGTAGAATGAGAGATCAGAGATGGAAGGAAAGAGAGGAGGTAGAAGGAGAGAGATAATGAGAGATAGTTGCAGAGAGGAAAAGAGAGTGTGTATTCCCCTGGGGTGCACGGAGAGTGAATAATGGTGTGTGTGCTTTAGGCTGAAACTCCATTAAGGATTAAACATCATTAAGAGTTTCAGATCAGCCGCCTGTGAGAGTATCTCCCTACCCTCTCTTTTTTCTTCCCTGCATTTAATTTATTTAAACCCATCGATTGACCTATCGATTGAAGCACTTTACATTAAATAAAGTCTCCCTCTGCTCGCCGGCAAATTGTGATTCCCTTCTGTTTTCGGAACATGTTTACAGGTATCCTTTTGGTATGGCTGACTCCTCGAGATCACACCACAGAATGTCTCCAGAATAAGAGGGGCCCTAAATACTTAAAGTCCTTAATCTCCGTCCTTCGAGGGCCTTCTGTAGCTCCGATAAGCTCAGTTAATTTGATCTGAGAAGGAGCGCTTTTAAATTTGGCTCACGAGTTAGACTCTTGAGTCTTGACTTCCTGTTGCGGTAAGCCTGTGTGTTAGTCTCGCTCTGTGAAAACAGAGTGTAAATGATCTGCTCCACAAGAGTGTGGGCTCGGTGAAACAAGTATTGTAAGCACCAGCTGAAACAAATCAGAAGTATAATAATGATGAAAAATAAGCTGGAATACATACAGTATAGATTCAGAGAAATAAAGGTTACAGTGGCGGACCAGTCTTGTCTCTTAAGGAATAAATGAGTGGGTGAGAACCAGAGTCTACTGACCCGCAAATTGAAAAACAGGTCCAAAGTTTCTGCTTTCTGTGTGTTTGCCCGATTGTCGCTATTTCTGGTTGAAAGAATTTGTCACTACTAGTAAATATTTGTGATTTAAGTGTAGTCAGAGGGCGTTACATGCACTTAACTCATTTTTCATCAAATGCTAGATAGCTTCTGGTTCTCAACTACTCAAATGGAGACACTTCATTTGACAGACTGCGGCAATGACGTAGTCTGCTTTTTGTTAAAATGCAACTGCCATAACATCCTGCATAGACTTACTATTATAGGGGTGTCATGCCACTGATTTATCATGACGTGAGAAAAACAACCATGTCAATTATTATATGACAGCTGGGATGCAATAGCATGGCCAGATATAGATTTTACCTGCAAAACAAGCTTGTCATTAGTTATTGCTATCTTCTGGCCAGGTTCGTTTGTATTCATTTTGATAGATAATGAGTAAAAGTTCATTTGTTGAGAGGCACACTTTTCAAAAAGCTGCATCATCAGAAATGTCATAAGTTTGAATGGACATGACCCTTCATGACAGGTATTATGCACGGCAGTTACACTGTCATTTCCATTATGAGACAACCACTGTTGAGTGATTACTTCATGCATTTCCAAAGATATAGGAAGAAATAAATAAGTTTTATGAGGAAAAAAGGTACAAACAAATTTTTAAGTCCCTGGAAAGAGGTGTAATTTTACATACAAAGAGGGTGACACCCAAATGAATAGTTCTTGTGCCATTATGCACCCCTCTTAAGTTTTCTGTGAGTACATACATGCAATGAATGAGTCTATTCTGATATACATGTGTGTAGAAGTTCTGTGACGGCCTGCAGGCCTATTGTGTTTCGCTTGCTGTCTCTCTATCTGAGCAGGTACGAGTACGTCTGCAGGGCGGAGATCATTTGTCACCGATGAATTGCCAGTCGCGCAGGTGTTTGTCGGCGTCACAAAAGGCTTCTCCGGCTTCGTCCATTTGGGGTTTTTTTCTTTTCTTCTGTTTTTTGACATTTATCAAACTCACTGCCCATTCCCAACACTGCTGCATTTTGTGTATTTTTGGTTGCTGATTCTTCCAATGACCATGTCTTTTTGTCGTTTTAATACCAAAATAAACGTATTTTGGTTTGGCTCACTCTCTTGTCCCTCTCTTTTTGTTGCAGCATTTGCTGGGGCTGTAACAGTTCTGATATGAGTTGTGAATCTTGGCTGCTTTCGATAAAATTTTTAAAAATTAGAAAGAAAAAGATAAGCATAATCTGAAGGAAAAAATGGCCAAGATCCATCCTAGTCAAGTAAATACTGCGGTTGGCATCTTGATGGCCACATCGCATGAAATTCACAAGAGTCATGTATGTATATATTGCCAGATGGCTTAATCATTGAATCAATTTAGAGTGACATCTGTTATTTTGTGGAAAAGCTAATGAAGTGCTGCTGCACGATAAAAGAAATAAATCAAGCCAGAAGATAAAGATGAAATAATACACTCCGTATATTCTTGTGCTGCTTGTCTTTACCTCTAATGTTACAAATAAATAAACATTAAGTGCATTAGACTAACAACAGCTACAATGCTATGTATTAATGTGAAATAAACAGATTCATTTCAACAAAATGCATTCAGCCTAAATAGGAAACAAGGTTTTGTGGGATTTCTATTTTGACATTTATCTTGGATTGCTGTGGTTTGAAATGCGCAGGTGGTACAAATTCATCAGCTAATATGATGCATTATTTATATTTTTTATGCGCATGACATTTGGAAGTTATGATTGTATTTTGCTCTCCAAGGCCCAACGCCTTATTTGCACCTTCTGAAATGCATTTGAATCCAGGAAACCAGGAACCCTCCGCCATGCTCGGAATACAGAACAGCACGCTGTTGCTTTTGAACACGCGCTGCCTGCCTGTTTAACTTGCTACCAACAGCGCTGCAGAGATTTGGCAAGTCGGGTGTGTCCTTCCTTCCACCTTACGTCTCGTCTGCCTAAAGAAAATAAGAACATTTGACACATTTTAAAATGACTTTGGGCTACACTAGCCGGCGCTGTTTATGCACTATGAGATATGCATTATTCAACAGTGAGGCAACTCCTTAAGCATTACACCAGTCAGTAATGATTTAGGAGGGCACTGCAGCCTCACAGCAAGAAGGTTGTGGGTTTGAATCCAGCCTGGGGCCTTTCTGTGTTGAATTTATTCACTGCTTTTCTGCAGGTTTTCTTCTGTGTACTCAATTTACGTCCTAAAGTCAATAGGTCGACATGGTAGATTATATAATGACCTTAAATTGACCACTTGTGGGTGAATAGTGAATGACTTTGTGGCAAATTGTCTGTATCCATCGCAGTGACCAGTCATTGCATTTGAATTTTCCCAGTCACAGTAGAATGTAAACTGTGAAAAAAAGAGCTTAATGACTGATTTAGTTTACTTTTTCATGAAACATATCCTGGTCTTACTTGCTTATTTATACATTTAGTCGTCTACGGCATAGTAGCCAGGGGGTTAGACGGAGACTCGGATGGTCAGTGGCTCAAATCCCAGTGTAGCCACAATAAGATAGAGCAGCTCTTGGGCTCATGAGCAGGGTCTGTAACCCCACACTGCTCCAGAGAACACTGGCCTCTGCTTAGTCTAATCAACTGTGGGTCAACTTTTACAGAGCCGCCATCGAAAGCATCCTGACATGCTGCATCTCAGTGTGGTATGCTAGGTGCTTAGCAGCAGACAAAAAAGCCTCTCCAGAAAATCATAAAGACTGCAGGAAAAATCACTGGCTGCCCCCTCCCCTCCCTAACAGACATTACCGACAGTCGCATCCTCTCCGGAGCCAACAATATCACTAAGGACCATTCCCATCCTGCTCACCATCTCTTTGAACTGTTACCTTCTGGTAGACGGTACAGATCCATAAAATCTAGAACATCCAGACACTCAAACAGTTTCTCTCCACAGGCAGTAATATGTGTCAATAAACAATGTTAATTCCCTGTGCAGTATACTCAATGCATTAGTGCACTGTCACTTTCATTGTCATATACTGTATGTTAACATGTATTCTGTTTTTATTCTATGTCTCTGTATATATTTTTCTTTTTAATTGCACTATATTGGAGCAGCAACAGTAATTTTGTTGTATTTGTCAAGTACAATGACAATGAAGGCATTCCAATACTAATTCTTATTCACTTTGGATACAAGAGTCAGTTACATAACTTTAATGTGACTGAAACTATGGTGGCATCAGTGTGCTGTCTTATGTCCCCTGCAAAAATTTCATTAAATATTAATAATAAAGAGGAAAAATGCTCCAAATGTAGCAGTGTTGTCTCATAATATTTGAAAAAATGGCACAATGCAAGAGTTTTTGATTTGGATCCAAGGAACTTGGCATGGCATATAGCCAATCAATCTATATATAATATAACCTATATGTGCTGTGAGACCTTTTATGACAGCGTGTTCGTGGCAAGCAATTTTTCTGTCCAGCCAAACATGTAATTGGATTGCATTGTCATGCTGGTATTGTACATTTGCGTTTATTTATTTATTTAGCTGGGAGAACCGCAGCCGCGCTACAGAATTATATCTTCCAGCCGTTATGGCCCTTTGTAAATCGCAGCTGGTTTAATAACAGCGGCTGAAGGCCGGTTCATCGCGGGTCACATTAGCATGGCCTCCTGTGACTCCCTTACCGCTCCAACTCACCCTTTGTGCTCGTCTCTGAGAGAAGCCTGAAATATTCATTCCAGGGAATCCAGTGAGCACTGCTTTGTGATTGACGCAAGTGCTGCTTATGTCAGTAAAGAAATTAAGGCCAGAACTTTGCAGCTTTGGAGATTATTTCCACAAACAAACAACTCACACACATAAAGAGCCCAGGATGTGCAATGACATAAAAAAAAAAAAATTTCGTGCTCACGAAATATAAGTCGTTCCTACGATTAAGTTAATTTGGGGCCACATGGTATAACACGTTCCATAAATTTCATTAACTCATTTCCATGATTTAGCTAACTCATGGCCACTAAATACAACTCATTCCCATGATTTAGTTAATTTGTGGCCTTGAGACATAGCTTGTTCCCTGAATTTAAGGGGAGGAGAAACCCAAAAAATTATGGTTTTTCACAATTTTTATCAAAATTTTAATTTTGGTCTTAATTAAAAGTTTAATCATTCATAATTAAGAGCAGGTGGATGCGTCGCGCGTTAGGGGGGCAGAGAAGGCCAACCTAGACTCTGAAAAAGCCAAAAGAGCGAGCAAATCACTTCAATCTGCTCAAGAACAGGACAATCAGAGGGAGCAGGAGGGAGAAGTTTATGCTTCGGGGCATTTTAATGTTCTAAGTTGACTGTTACAATGATTTGCAGGTGTTTTGACTTTAACCTGGATTTTCTCAAAACCTGATTTTTGCCCCGATTGCTATCATTTAAGGCACTATATCTCACTTATTTGTGGAGCTTTTCTCATGAAATTTTGACAGAAGTCTGTGCGCGTATCAGGAAGTCCACTGAATTAAAAGTTTTGGTTTAGCACTTTGGGTCTGTGAGTTATGGTGATTTATATTTCATATCGAGGGGGCGAAAAATGGCAAAATCCTCTTTTACCCCACTAAATCTCTTGTATTATGTGTAAATGCTTTATTCTAGTTCAGAAGAAGGTGTAAACATAACTAAATCTAATTAAAAAAAACCTGATTCAAATATCTTGCTTCAGTCCTGAGATATAAGGCAGAGAAATAATGGTGAAATCGGGGTGGCGGCCATCTTGAATCACATGACTTAATTATGCAAATTAGGTCAAATTCATATTTTGTGTATTTCAGGTCATATACTGTCAATACACCAAGTATGAATGATTTCTATCCAAAAATGACAATTTTTTTCCAAAAGGTTTCTCCTCCCCTTAATTAACTAGTTCCCTCAATTTTATTAACTTGAATTGAGGAAATTAGTTACATTTCGTGGCCATATGAAAGCTTAATCATGGGAACAACTTCTCGATGCCACGATATAGCTAAGTCGTGGGAATGACTTGTATGTAGTGGCAATGAAATAGCTAAGTTATGGAAACAAGGTTGTCAAATCGAGGGAACAACTTACATCTCGTGGCCACGACTTTATATTTTTTTCATGTCATCGCATTTCCCGGGCTCCATACACACAGATGTGCGCGAACACACATACACGGACATATGCACATGCACACATGCCCACACTTAATCACATACATACAGTACATATGAATAAATGAACAAACACACACAAACTAACACACATAAACATATCTCCCAAAAAAACAAACTCACATACTTGCGCACTCACGCACACACACACACACACACACACACATATGCAGCCATCAGGATGTGACGCCAGTCAGTGTTTGTTTGAAGCCTATGTTTCATGCCACACTCAGGATAACAATACAGGTATAAATACATTGATCAGTCAGGGATAGACCTTCATATAAAACATAAGCATGCAGAGATTGCAGACTCTGCTCTTTCAATCCTTCACTGTGAGTATGTGTGGCAGGTCACCACTGACCATCATGGCTGGCACTAACATCCCTCCTTTTAAAGTTGAGTTAAATCTTTACGGCCCCACTTCCTTCCAAATGCCTACCATGTCCACAGTGGCCCTAGCCCAATGGCTGCATCTATTTAGAAAGTCTAACATACAAAACATTTCATGTTAACGCTCAATCCTGCGTGCATACGTTTGCATGCATGTGCATGTATTTCATATTCACTGTTTGGAATGCATTTTGTCCCACACTTTGTTTTAACTACTGTCGTTCATCCATAAAATTTACTTACTTTGGCTTATGGTTTGTGTTCAGCTGGGCTTGCGCAAGATCAGTGCGCTTTCCGTTTTCTCACTTAAAATTTGAGTGAGGTTACGGCAGAGGAATCCTTGGATTCTGTGAGAAGATGGGGAAACTGCTTTGGCTTGGTCAATGTTTGGAGCATCTCTAGGCTTAGCATACCTGGCATTCACACTTAACCGCTTGAAAAAGGTTTATAGAAATGCTAGAAAAACCCCATTGCCATAAATCCTTGGATGGGATGTCTGGATCGCATGCAGCATCTCTCTCTCTCTCTCTCTCTCTCTCTCCTTGATTCAAGTGAAATGTGAAAACAGTGGAGAATGACAATTCCTCCACCTAACCACTTGCTTAGATGAAAATAATTGACAGCGGAATGCATTATTGCCTTTTCTACATTCACAAAAAGCAAGCTGTAAAATACACACAGGATTTGGCATGTAAAGAGCTGACCCAATGCATGCAGGGATGCAATTGCACTCAGGCTCACATACTGAATGTACCACACGCTTTTAGAAATGCATGACACACCTCCGTCTTCTTCTTCTTCTTTGCGTTGTTTTGTATCAGGTTTGTGTGATTTCCAGCCAATGAGCAAGGTTTTTTTTTTTTTTTTTTTTAAATTTACATAAATTGAAGGTGTGTGTGTGTGTGTGTGTGTGTATGTGTGTGTGTTGGTGGGGGGGGGGGCGTTAGTGAAGGAAAGAGCACAAAAACAATCAATATGCAACAGGATTATTTAACAGCTCTGATCAATAAAGAATAAATCACATGACATTGGAAACGCTGGGTGTGATGCTGATTCTAAAGACTTTAGCATGGACAGTACTGTCTTGTCTTTGTCTACTTGTATTAAACTCCTGTCTTGGATTGCAAGAGAGATAAACTAAAGAAAAGTAATTTTTTATTGTCTCTCTCAAGAGAGAAATTGTTTTTTTTTTTTTTTTCCCCTCACAATCAACAGACAGTCAACCTCCGGTCATCCCCAACCAGCTTCCCAGAGATCAGTGCAGTTCTGGACGTATGGCTGGGGAATAATTATCATGGCAGAAACATGGAAAGATCTGTGATTCATACTCTTCTGTACTGCAGTCCTGTTCGTAAACACACACATGCACATGTACACAGAATCATACTCATTAGTACACACAAACACATATACACATGTTCACAGAAACATACTCATTAATACACAAGAACACACATACACATGTACACAGAAAAATACTCATAAGTGCACTCAAACACATACACACGTACATAGAAACGTAGTCCTTAGCATATGCAAACGCACTAATGCAGGCATATACAATGACAGGTAAATGAGCACATACACAACATACAAAACATACATACACAAACACGTGCACACAACTCATAAACACTCATTGGCATAGAATGTGCTCAGACAGACACTTGCACTCCAGAGCACATACGAACCCATGCACACATGCAAATATAAGCCGACACGACACACAGATGCGGACAAACACACACACACACACACACACGCACGCACACACGCATGCACGCACGCACACACACACACACACACACTTAGTTTTATTGATTTTTTTCCCCCTTCCTCTGGCTGGAGTCCCATACAATTAAGGTGCAAAACAAAATCTCGATGAGTGTTTAACAACAGTAGGTCTTTTATGACAATGTCGGTCAGCTTGATTAAGCTTTCAACTAACAACGACAAAAGGGAAAATCAATACACAATTTTGGGACTGGTTTTAGAGTGGCACTGGTCAATACTGCTCTGGCCATGAAAACATTGCGAGCCCTCAGGCTGTGGGTAACAGGATTAGCACAGAAATGCCCTCAGACCCCAGTCCCTGGTAATTGTCATTGAATATAAACTATGACTCAGCGCTGGGGTCGACAATCTGCTGGTAAAGACCACTGTCAAATCAAATAAGTGAAACAGAGAGCTAACTCTAACCCACCGCCCCCCACCATTCCCTTTCACCACCACACCATAAGCAAATTAAGTTCACTTTCATCACGATAAAATATATTTCATTTTGTAGTTGATGTTGCACATTTAAATTGCATTAACTTGTTCCTTTATATCCCATTATGAGTAGAATATTACAAGCCGTTATGAAAATTTCATCATCAGTACAATACCAGCAGACTATACAGAATAATGGCAATTGAAAAAAAACTAATACACCAAACAACTTTTAAGAAAACAAAATATTTTCATGCTTCGTTATAGGAGCAGTAGTAGTCAAAGGCCAAGTGCTTTACCAAGCACTGACAGTTTAGAAAACGTACTTTAAGTAAAAGTAGTTAAACGGAAGAATGCAGTATTAACAGTTGAATTCAGTTGTATTGCACAGTAGGCTTGTTGAATATAATAGTATCCTCTGTAGACGACAATGGTTATGCACCGTAGATTATAGGAGGATTCTCAGTAAAATACTGTTGTACTCTGAGTTTAAACAGTACAATACTGTTGTCACGGCACGCACAATAGAATGTGTATTATTCTCCGTAGAATACCGCAGTTATTCACACCAGACTTTCATAGTATTAACAGAAATACGGTAGTTATAAACGGCACCACTCAGTAATATAAACTATCGAATTCAGAACAAGGCCAAAAATTGAAAAGAGAAACAAAACAGAAAAATAAAATGTAAAGTTACCACGATGAACAGCAGAGTCGGAGTGAAAATGATTTTTACGCTGTGGTAGATTTGTATCAGTCTGAGGGTGATTCAATAAACTGGCAGCTGTGACAACACCAGCAGACTGTCTTTAAAATTACTTTTTTTTTTCCTCATAGCAATCTTTCCGGTTATCATGCTTTTACGGATGTTTGGTCATTGGATAGAGGGACATCAGAGGAACAATCTGTCTTGCTGGAACATTACAAGCCTTTGATCCGAGGTCTTGCTTTCTTTTGCTTGAGAGCAGGAAAAAAAAAATACTTCACAGCTGTTGCCAGTTATATTACAGTAAGGAGTGTAGTGTAATGAAAAGATGAATTACTATTTCTTTTTCAGTAGAGGAAAATATCACTTCAAGTAAAGTATCAAAACATGTCCATAGTATGGTCTGTTCAGCACATGTTGTGTCAAATAGAAAAAAGATGAGGGAATGAACAGATACACTAAATGTGCTTGTGGACAGTTGATAGCTGATCAATAATGTTCAGTATGGAAATATTGGCACTGATGATGATGATGATGATGATGATGATGAAGGAACACATAAGTGTAGTAGGGATGGCCTGGCCAGTTTGCTATAGTAAAAGGCACAGGCAATGCAGCACAATGTCTCCAGCAGTTACATGCAAACACAATCTCTCCGATAGATGTAACCCTCAAATTGTCAATGTTGCCCTTGGCTTGGGGCGATGTCACTTTTAACTGACAGTCTGCTCGTTTACGCGGCAAACAGTTTGGTGAGGGTGAGATACCAAGGTTCTAATCCCACCTAGGACATGGCAAATCTCTCACCCACAACATGAGCATGCTATCACAGTTTCTTTACCGTTTTACCAAAATACCATGAGAGTATTTCATGCAGATTCAAGCCAACTTGGGAGTTTTGCTTCTTTGCACAGGATTTCTTTGAAATGGAATTTATGTATTATTTTTTAATGTATTTATTCATTCGCTCTTTATTGCTGAGGTGTACAATTTTGAAAACCGAGTAAAATACTCTCCCATTCATCAGTCAGTAGGCAAATGAATGATCACTGTGCAATCATCTCATTCCGAAGAGCGGTGCAGATTTATACTAAAGAAAGCCAGTATTTCAAATGAATGTGCGTGCATTTGGTATTTGGATGAATTACTTTCCTACATTGTGAAGTTTGCTTACCACCTACTTTCAAATCTTACGACTTGTTGTCTGTTATTAGAAATTTGCAACAAGCCTCTATAGTTACAGAACACATTTTTTAACCATATTCATCCTTTTTTTCTCTTGAGTTAGGGTTAGGGCACTTTGCTCTAAAAACTTGACCTGCTCATTTGCAGGTGCCTGGTGGGTGGAGTCAAAGTTAATTGGTGCAATGGAGAGCACCTATGGCCAGATTTCTGTGCAGGTAAAATTCACGTGTTGACAGTCTTTTCAGACTCTGTACAGATGCCTCAGTTTTTGTTGGTGGCCTTTGGTATACAGCTAACACTTCACACGTTTCCATTCTCTTATAGGGGGCATGGTACTAATTCTCATATCACCCTATGTTTCTGATCTCTTTTTGTAAACTTGCTTTTTAAAATGAATTGAATTTTGCTTTGTAAATGCATCAGTGCGCACCTCCCTCTTCATGAGGGCTAAATTTACCCTTAGCTAACTTCCATTTGTGACCCTGAGTTTGGATAAAAGAACTTGGCGCAAGTAATACTGTATAGTTCACTTTGTTAATCCCTTTAACATATTTAAAGGCCTCAATCAGATCACATTGAAGTCTCCTTTTCCTGAGACTGAAGAGATTAAGAATCTTCAGCCTCTCCTCATAGTTTTCATCTTTTATACCAGGAATTAACTTTGTGGCTCTTCTTGGAATTTTTGCAAAAGGCTCTATATCTTTCTTGACGTATGGTCCCCAGAAATGTATACAATACCCTAAACAACAACAACAACACACTTCAATCAACTGCCAAATATGAAGTCCTCAAAATGTCACTGAACCCCGGCAACTATGACTCGATGACGACGTGCAGTTCCATGAAGAATGGTCTGGTGATTGTGTATTTAATTATTTATTTTTGCTGTTTTCCTCTCATGCAGATATCACTTTAAAGAAATTTGTATGGCAGATAGAAAGTCAGTGTGCTCTTTTCAGGCAAATCCACTTGAAGTTTGACCTGGGTTCCCCTTAAATGTAATCTAGCTACAATGGCTTTACCCTAACCCTGAACCCAAACTTTAATTTACCCCTGATGTTGACCTTTAGGAAGTCATAAGTTTAACTGAAGCCACATTGTTTTCCTTACTCTTATTTTTTAAGGCGCAGTGTCAATTTCACTTAAGGTAACTGAGGAAACGCGTGTTGCCCAATGGAAATACTAATTACGGTAATCACATGACTATGACTTTGTTGTTGGAACCATTTGTTGCTGACAATTTTGTTGCATTAAGCACAAATACTCAGCATAAGTTTTTGTAAGATATCATAGGGACCGTTTCATGATAATATTTTGTTTAAGGTCAAGCATACTTTGATTATGGGTAGAATTCAGGAAAGGCTACACAAAACGAATGGAAGTCAATACAATGCTCTCACAAGTATAGCTATACAAACGTGTATGCGCGTGTGTGTCCGTTTGTGTGCGGTTGTGTGAGTGTTCTTGCACTTGCTACGCAGTGAGGACTAGAAAATGTTTTTTTTTTTTTCCCTGCGGAGTGGGGACATTATTCGGAAGTGAGGACATTTTCATCTGTCCTCACAACTACAAAGGCAAATTGTGACTTATTAGTTAAGGTTAGAGGTAGGTTAGAATTAGGGATAGTTAAGATTAGAGTAAGGGTTTGAGTTGCTCTTATAAAAATTTACTATAGTTAACTATAGTTTACTACAGTAAAATTGATGTAAACTATAGTAAACTACACTTTACTATAATAATTGAACATCATTGCTATAGTTTACTATAGTAGAGTTTGACTTTTGTGATTTACTTTAGCATCACTATAGTAAACTACAGAGTTACTATAGTATATCTATAGTAATTCTGCCATAAATACCATAGTTACTAAGATCAAGGAAAGGCTGTAGAGACCCACAAAGAATGAATGGAAGTCAATGTACAAAACCCAAAACCAGTGAAGTTGGCACGTTATGTAAATCGTAGATAAAAACAGAATACAATAATTTGCAAATCCTTTTCAACTTATATTCAATTGAATACACTGCAAAGACAAGATGTTTAATGTTCAAATTGAGAAACTTTATTTTTTTTTTTGCAAATAATCATTAACTTAGAATTTAAAGGCAGCAACACATTGCAAAAAAAAGTTGGCACAGGGCCTTTTTTTACCACTGTGTTACATCACCTTTCATTTTAGCGACACTCAGTAAACGTTTGGGAACTGAGGAGACCAATTTTTGAAGCTTTTCAGGTGGAACTCTTTCCCATTCTTGCTTGATGTACAGCTTAAGTTGTTCAACAGTCCGGGGTCTCCGTTGTCGTATTTTACGCTTCATAATCGCCACACATTTTCAATGGGAGACAGGTCTGGACTACAGGCAGGCCAGTCTAGTACCCGCACTCTTTTACTACGGAGCCATGCTGTTGTAACACGTGCAGAATGTGGCTTGGCATTGTCTTGCTGAAATAAGCAGGGGCGTCCATGAAAAAGACGTTGCTTGGATGGCAACATATGTTGCTCCAAAACCTGTATGTACCTTTCAGCATTAATGGTGCCTTCACATATGTGTAAGTTGTCCATGCCTTGGGCACTAATACACCCCCATACCATCACAGATGCTGGCTTTTGAACTTTGCGCCTATAACAGTCCGGATGGTTCTTTTTCCTCTTTGGTCCGGAGGACACGACGTCCACAGTTTCCAAAACAATTTGAAATGTGGACTCGTCAGACCACAGAACACTTTTTCCACTTTGCATCAGTCCATCTTAGATGAGCTTGGGCCCAGCGAAGCCGGCGGCGTTTCTGGGTGCTGTTGATAAATGGCTTTAAAGCTTTGCATTGTAGAGTTTTAACTTGCACTTGCAGATGTAGCGACGAACTGTAGTTACTGACAGTGGTTTTCTGAAGTGTTCCTGAGCCCATGTGGTGATGTCCTTTACACACTGATGTCGGTTTTTGATGCAGTACCGCCTGAGGGATCGAAGGTCACGGGCATTCAATGTTGGTTTCGGCCTTGTCGCTTCACGTGCAGTGATTTCTCCAGATTCTCTGAACCTTTTGACGATATTACGGACCGTAGATGATGAAATCCCTAAATTTCTTGCAATAGCTCATTGAGGAATGTTGTTTTTAAACTGTTCGACGATCAGCTCACGCACTTGTTCACTAAGTGGTGACCCTCGTCCAATCCTTGTTTGTGAATGACTGAGCATTTCAGGGAAGCTGCTTTTATACCCAATCATGGCACCCACCTGTTCCCAATTAGCCCGTTCACCTGTGGGATGTTCCAAATAAGTGTTTGATGAGCATTCCTCAACTCTCTCAGTCTTTTTTGCCACTTGTGCCAGCTTTTTTGAAACATGTTGCAGGCATAAAATTCCAAATGAGCTAATATTTGCAAAAAATTACAAAGTTTACCTGTTCGAACATTAAGTAACTTGTCTTTGCAGTGTATTCAATTGAATATAGGTTGAAAAGGATTTGGAAATCATTGTATTCTGTTTTTATTTACGATTTACACAACGTGCCAACTTCACTGGTTTTGTAATATCCTAATAAGGATAGAGGCACAAGGATGTGTCTGCTTCTGTATGCGCACGTTTGTGTGTGCGCGCATATGTGTGTGTACGTGTGTGTGAGTGTGTGTGTGCTCCCAGCAATGCAAACTGTACAGTGAGTATTCTGGCCTCACAACAAATGAATTGAGACATGGGCTAAATTCTCCATTTCCCCGTGCAGGAATATGCAAGTTAGCTTGTGATAGGTGTCCACTGTGCACTGTGCCCTCAAAATAAAATAAAAACCCTCAGTCCCTGATAGTGGAGCCTCTCTCATACAATAGACACCAGTGACCTGGCTGCAGCAGATTATCCACTCTGCTGAAATATAACATCAACAAAGCACAGACTCGCCAGCTCCTCTCCCACTCATTACCAGCAGTTCATTCACTCTCCACCTTAACCTGATGGTAACTACTGTGGCACACAACCTAACCACTAACTAATGAGTGATTGCAATTGTTCCCCAAACATTTCAGTCATTCAAAGGTTAATCATGCTCTTCCTTTTAGTTTTAATCCTTTTTTTCTTTTATCAAAACAGGACATTACTTGGTCACTTAATGGAGGCTTTGCTGTTGTTAGCCAGACCATGTTGCTCTACTGTTCTGCCTCAAAAGGTGCCCATCACTAACATTAATCTTCATTGCATTCTGTTTTTGCCTGCCCAAGAATGAGGTATCATAATTGACCTAATGATGGACAGACACGGAGGGAACTGTTTTTTTCTCTTTTTTTTTTTTTTGGGGGGTTGGATGGAAAGCACCACCTTTCATCAGGTTTCTGCACATGAAGCTGACTGTCTGTCAGAAATGAAGTTGGCTGATTGTTTTCAGTATCAGGTAAGCGCATGCTTCCACCAAATGACATATCCTCTGTCTTTTTGTCTTCATCTCTCTCTCTCTTAGTGGAAATGGGAGATGAACAAGAGTGACTGGAACACATCTGAAATGTAGTTTGGACCTGTTGAAGCTAAGAGCGATATATTTTCAGAAATCACCACTCCACACACACACACACACACACACACACACACACACACACAAAACCCACGCCCACACACAAACCCTAGCACATTTATTCATTTAGCTACTCATTTCTTTCCTTGAAGAAGGTCTCTGACCGATAGCTTGCTCATTAAAAAAAAATGCACAGATTTGCAAACGCTTCTTTTTCTTTGTTGTAAAGAATAAAATATTGCATTTCAGCTGTAGTGGCAGTTTTTGTTTAATTCCAACATTCCAGCATCACACTTCATGATATTAAATACTCAGTATTGTAGGTACTAAGCCGTTATTTGCATGGCACAGTGGAGCAGTGTTAGGAAATAGGGCCCTGGGTTTAATTCTCAAATGCCATTGAGCTTTCATTGAACTTCCTCTTTATCCATTTTATCCTTTTGCCAGAGATTCTCCTGAATCTCCTCTTTAAAAGCAAAGCAGTATTAATATGGAATAAATGACAGTAAACTAGCCCTTGGTCAAGGCTGCCCAACCCTGTACCTGGATTTATATCATCCTGTATGTTTTCACTCCAACTCCAACAAAGCACAGCTCACTCAACAGCTAGATCAGGGTTGGCCAACCCTGTTCCTGGAGGCATACAATCCAGAAGGCTTTCTCTCCATCCACAACAATGCACACCTCATTCAACAGCTGGAGCGGGGCTGGCTCACCCTCTTCCTGGAGACGGACCATCCTGTAGGGTTTCTCTCTGACCCTAACAGAGCACATCTCATTCAACAGCTAGAGCAGGGCTAGAAAACTATGTTCCTGGAAATCTATCATCCTGTAGGTTTTCACTCCAACCCTAACAAAGCACACCACACTCAACAGCAAGATGAAATGAAAAAAAAAAAATTGGATGGTAGATCTGTGGAAACAGGGTTCATCAACTCAGCTCTAGGTCCTACTGTTTAATAAGCAAGTCAATAGCAGCAATGAATGTGTAAGAATAGTTGCATTTCATTACAAAATTGTGTTTATGCTGTTGAAAACGGCGATTGAGATACAATTTGTTATGATGAAAATCACTGGAAATAAACAAGGAACATCAAGTACTCTCTTGCAAATCTGAACTGACTTTCAACGCAGCGCGAGCCTCCATCGGGGCAGAGCCACCGAGAGAACAAAGATTCTCCTCATTTTTCAGACAGAAGAGCTCATTTTTTCTTATTAAACAGGCTGGTCCTGTCCTCATTAGACACCTGTCCTCTGTTTCTCTCCGTATGCATCATCAATAAATGAGGTAGGCAGCAGGCAGCTCCTAAATTAAGTCCGAGCAACATCCATGAGGAAAGTACAGTTTACAGCAATAAACAGTTTACCAATTTAAGGAGCTGAATAATTTAACAGGCATTAGTTGACGATAATGCTATTTTTTGATGTACAGGAGGGTATAAATCAAAGATTGCACACATGCAACTTGTTATCATAGATGGAATGCTGTGACAGATTTTAACACACACACACACACACACACACACAGTATGGATCTGCACCATGTATTCTCTGTTATCCTCCGTTCCCTGGAAAAGTATTCTGCATCTTTGCCTCTCTCTCCCTGGCTTTGTGAAGTGTATATTTGGTCTCCTCCTACAGGAAATATTGTCTCCCTGAAAATCAACAGCTTCAATAATAACAATAATTTTTTTCTTGAATGTATGATAATATCTGAATGACTTCTTTCTCAGAACAGCATTTTGTTTGTCCTGGGAGATTAGTTATTTATTTGAAGGATCATTCGCTTATTTATGTTTTGTTTTTGACATGTTTGTTCAGATACAGTGCAGCGATGCCCAAGAAAATGCATTGAAAACGTGACTTAATGCGATTGCATCTATCAGTGGGGATGGTCACAAGGGAAATACTACAGCGTCATGCCATTGTCATGCATGTAAAATTTCCCTTTTTATAAATGATTGTCATTCAACTCTGTGTGTGTGTGTGTGTGTGTGTGTGTGTGTGTAAATTTACATGTTCGAGTGTTTACATGTATGTGTGTATGTTATGCGCGTACGCGCTATGTGTGTTTGTAATCTGTACATGTGCATGGGCATATGAACGGTGTGATTGTATGTGTACGTGGGCTTGTATGAGTGAATGTGTGACTTTGAATGTGAGTATTCGCATATGCATGTTTGTGCCTGTGTGTATGTCTGAGTGTGCATGTCTGTGTGGGTGTATTAATGTGCAGTTGTTTGTTTGCGCAGGCACATGTGTATGTGTGCATTTGTATGTTTGTATGTGAGTGTGGGCATATCGATGACCAAAGCGCAAAACCTCCTATCTGCAGAATTTTTCTGATTGGCGGATTTCACTTTAGATGATGAGAACAAGGAAGGCTGCTCATCCGAAGTGAAATCCGCCAATCAGAAAAATTCTGCAGATTGGAAGTTTTGCGCTTTGGTCATCGATATGCAAGTATGTGTGTGTCTACTTATATGTGTCTTCATGACTGTGTGTATGTGTGCATGTGTAGTATGTGCGCATGTTTGTGTGTGACTGTGCCAGAGCAGTGCGCTTGTATTCGTTCGTGCTTGTGTATGTGTGCATTTTCATGTAAGTGTATGCATGTGTGTGTGCATGTGTAGTATGTGTATGTGTTCGTGTGTGTGTGTCTGTATGTGTATGTGAGATATGAGTGTGTCTGTAAATTTGTTTGAGTGTGTACATTTAGGTGTTTACATGTACGTGTGTATGTATTCTGTGTGGATGTACTGTGCGTACGTCTTATATGCGCGTGCATGTGTAGTCTGTCTATGAGTTTGTCATTTAACTCTGTGTGTCCATGTATTGTGTGCATGTGTGTGTCTGTGTGTGCACGCGCATGTGCATGTGAGTGTGTGTGTGTGTGTGCACACACGTGTGTCTATTTGCGTATGTCTGTGCGTGTGTGCAGGTCCAAGCTGTAGTAATTACTATGATTAACTCTGTGGGTATGCTGATGACACGGAGCTGGACAGAATGAATGGATTTTTATCTTCTTCTCCTCTCCTCTCATTTTCACGGCGGGTATCGATTTTCAGTCCGCCAAGCTGCTCTCAACAATGCCCAAATCAAATGAGCAAGAGAAGAAAGAAGCGGAGAGGAAAGGGGATGTGAAAAACAAAGAGAGAGACAGAGAGTGGGAGAGAGGGACTGAGAGAGAGAGGAGAGAGAGAGATAGATAGATTGTAGATAGAGTGTGTATGAGCTTTCATTCTCCTCTATATTTTGCCTCCCACCCCTAGAAATGGATGGGAGTGTGTGTTGGCCATTGTGTTAGCTCTCGATCCCCAGTGGCCGGAGTGTAAGAGGAGCACCATTGCGGTGACTAGCCTGCTCTCCCTACCCACTCAGCGGCTCAAAGAGCGTTTGATTGGAGGGATTTCATCGACGGGCTCATCTCAGGAGAAAATGGCTGCTCCTCACTTCAGTGCTTTTCATTTCAATGAAAAAAAAAACCCTATAGATGAAATTTCCATTTGAAAAAAAAACAAGCACTTTGACCCCTCTAGCTTCAAGTTAGTTTGTGTGCCTGTGCGTGTCTCTTTCTTTCTGCTCTCTTTCTGTCTGTCTGTCTGTCTGTCCACCTGACTGACAACAGAGAACTCCGTACAAAATATAAGGAAGAGAAGGGGCTGTGCGTTCCCAGCGCAAATTATGCGAGTTTCCGTAATTTCTGAATGTTTTGTTCAGTCAATGCGTTTGACCACATGAGATGTGTTCTCCATGATTGACAATGGAAAGTCTTGCACTATGCAAAGCAATCAATTTGTAATTGATTTATAATGCTTATATAATTCATATCATGCTTAAAATGAAAATAAGGAAATAGGTATAACACAAGGTATCTTTGTGTCTCATGGGATTTTCACTCTTTTGACTCAAAGTATCCAGCAAGTCAGGTATTATCTGTTCAACAAACATTACATCAGAAGCGTTAGCTAACTGAGTAGACACCTTACCATACCTCGGACCGTAGTCACAAAATGGATTTCATACAGGTAAACATGTTCACATGCCATTGCATTTTGCAAGTCAATATGGAAAAATGTCTCTACGCCTTGTGTTTTTTCCATAAATATTTTATAAATCAGGTTTTAACAAATTTGTACGGTATTTTATGTAAATATATGCTCAGTTAATGCAGCTCTTGTGATTTCAGTGTGAAAATACAGCCTTAACTCAAAATGATGCATTTGACTCAAGGCCAACCTTGGAAAGTTTCTGGAAAAAATGCTCATAAAATAACCACAAAAGTTGATTTATATTTAATTTATTAACTTTGCAGATTGAAGGATTGAAGGAATATACAGTAGAAATGAACAATTTTTATCACTTGCATTTCCCAGCAAGATTTTACTCTGCCCTGAGAAGAGTGATTCTGCCACTTCCAAACCCAAACTGGGACTGCGAATATTTAGATTATTTCCAGCAGCAGCAGAGAGAAGCTTACTCACGTTTTACTTAGATCACTTACTACAAGCCATTGTACTTTCCAAAGACGGCACATTTGTGCATCGATCACACCCGTGTCCAACCTGGTGTGATTACCCACACAAGAGCGACTGATTGCGCCCGGCTACCTGGCAATCAAAAGACCGTCCTGCAATCAGTAGAAAATCACACCCGTGGTGTTTCCCCTGGCAACCGTGGAGGCAGGAGTCAGTGGCGGTCTTAAGCTATCAGGGGCCTGTTTCTAAAGGTAATGTGCCCCCCCAAAAAAAAAATAAAATAAAATAACGGGAAAAAAGCAAAGATTCATGTTGGTTTGAAGAAATCATGCCATATTTTCAGATTTCACCATAAAGTGCTTGTTCATCCAAAAAATAAGATTTGGACCACTGAATCTTTGATATAAATTGTACATCCTTTATGCACTGCTCATTTCAAATTATAATCAGCCGTTACAAATTTATTTGCATTTTAATCACTGCAAATCGTGAACATCTTAGAAAGAATTTATCTTCAGCTGTCTTCGGCAATGATGTCACGGAAGTTATCCAGCTAGTGGCAGAGAACACATTGTCAATGTCATTGGACTCAGTGATTCGTAATTGTGACTAATTCCCTGAGGAGAATGCCAAATATCTGCCTTGTTTGAAGCTGCAACAATAATGCTGATGCCAGCAGAGGCATCATAGTCCATAAATTAAAAAAAAACCTGAGACTTCGAAAGCAAAGGCTTTATAAGCCATCGGTTAATAAGTCGACCCCAAATTGCTGTGGTCCCAACTTTCCCCATCTATTCTGTTCTCAGAACCACCGGTAAATAAGCCCAGGATGCTGCGTAATAAGCCCATCCTACAATAAGTGTAGAAACTATTTTATGCAAAAAAAAAAAAGACTCAAAAACCAAACTAAATCCATCCATCACGAGACCTTGAGTAAAATCGAAACTTCAGTCATGATAGCAAAACCAGAACAAGACCAGGAGCTGCAATTTGAGAATGAAAAAAGCCTAAGCTTCAAATCTGTTCTAGTCAATGGGATGAATAGTTTGCCAGCTAGCATGCTAACACTTTTTGCCAATAAATTAATGAATTCAAGTTTTTACAACTGTTTCACATGTAGCTTAATACTTTAATAGTGAAAAGCTTTACCGTGCTGGCCAACCAGCTGTGCAAACAGGCCTCATTTGACCTGCTTAGCCATTTTGTTTGTCAAGCGAACATTGTGGAATGAAGGTTGAGTGTTATCATCATATCTACAGACCTATTTAGGCAAGTAAAATAGGCTACCTATTTTCAGAAACGTTTCCTCATCATGGCCTCATAAAACTCTCAGTAAGTAGTGTCTTGTTTCGTTGCACCATGCCTACAGGCTGATTATCACATTGTTCCTTTTCCCCGGTGATGTGAAAAATATTTGTTTTCATGTCTTTATGGAAATAGTATTCTTTGACAACATCTTGTTTTTCTATTGTTTTCAGCTTGACTTCTGCATTTGGAACACTTCCCGTTATGTCGTATCTGCTAATTGGCAAATTTGGTTCAATCTTCATTTTGTCTTCAGAAATCTCTGCTCAGACCTCAATAAAAGATTTTTTCGAGAAAAAGGGTCAAATTTGGGGCATTTAATTGGCAGGATACGGTATAAGAACTGTTTGGTCAAATGTGTACCAGAATAGTTTTTATTTCAAGAAAGTTCAATGAGTTTGCACATTAAATACTTCTATGCGTCATGTGCAATTTCAGCAACATAGAAATCTCCACATAGTAAAAAACCAAACAATTTCCTTCATTTGGAACTGAAACAATGATATTTATAGCTTTGGAATGAGGAGAGGCCTTGCGCTTCATGGCAACTACTGTCCTACATCGTACAGCACTACATGTTTTGTATCAGCGACTTCTACTTTGTGGATGCTACATTCACACTGCAAGCAACAAGAAGCTTCAACATTACTCAGCACCTCCAGTTTGGCCACTTGCCTTTAAGGCGCAAGCTGCCTGTAAGCATTCCTAAAGCAGTGCTAGTAAGGCAGCATTAGGCTACATTAGTTAGCAAGTCTGGCAGATGTACATAATGATAAGCAGAAGATAATTGTATATAAAAATACTATTTACCCATGTAGTAGCACAGCAGTATAATTGCTGAGTTTTAGCTATTAATGCTGTCATCTAGCTGTACATGTAACATCTCTATATTAAAAGTAAGCCGCTATACCAATCAAACATGAATTACCCTGCCAAATGTGATTTTAAATCAATTTGAAAATGAGCAGTGATTTCACCTCCTCAGTACCTTTTGTGGCATACAAGTGCTGTTATCCCTCTCCATTGTGCATTTAAGGTATTGCTTGAACTCTTTCTCATGGAACTACATGACCCTCTTCCATTTTTTTTCAGATAGAAACAAAACTGTTTGAGGAATAAAAATTCACGATTTTGGTTTTTATGTGGGTGACACATCTGGATCTGCTCACATATTGTTGTGTCGCCGAGCTACATTGCTGTTGATTTGCATGAAGTCAACACAGCTCAACTTTTCGAAGTTGTCAAGATGCAGTCACGTAGCTTCTGCAGCTCTGTGAAGCCAGCTCTCAGTGCAAAAATGTTTTTGTTGGTGGTACATGTCAAAGTAACATCCCAGTCAATAGCAGGACCCAAGGTTTCCAAGCAGAACATTGCCCAAAGCATCACACTGCCTCTGCCGGCTTGCCTTCCTCCCAAAGTGCATCCTGGTGCCGTGTCTTCCCCAGGTAAGTGATGCACACGCACTTGGCCATCCACATTATGTAATACAACATGTGATTCATCAGACCAGGCCATGTTCTTCCATTGTTCTGTGGTCCGGTTCTGATGCTCATGTGCCCATTGTTGGCACTATCGGTGATGGACAGGGGTCAGCGTGGGCCCCCTGAGGGGTCTGCAGCTATGCAGCCTCATATGCAATAAACTGTGATGCACTGTGTGTTCTGACACCCTTCCATCAGAACCAGCATTTACTTCTTCAGCAATTTGAGCTACAGTGGCTCTCCTGTTGGATCAGACCACACAAGCCAGCCTTTGCTTCCCATGCGCATCAGTGAGCCTTGGCCACCCATAATCCTGTCGCCAGTTCACCTGCTCTCTTTCCTTGGACCAGATCTTAGACCTAAAGCGAACAGTCAGTTCTCATATTCAATGTGTTGGATGTGGGAGAAAAGGGAACCGAAGGACTTTGATAAAGTGCCAAATCGTTATGGCCTGATGGGTGGGTTAGAGTATCTCTGTTATTTTACAGCACTTGGATCAGAAATATCCATGACATTCGGATAAAGATGGCTCTGGCACTCCCTTACAGACCATATTAGTATATACTTAACCATATGGGCCTACTCTACTCTATATGTCAGTCAAAACAAATGTAGGCTACTGAACACAGTCCACATGATAAAAAGCACTGTTCAAATCTGAGTTGGTAGAAAAAATAAAATTGAGTAAAAATCATTCAGATGTCTCACGTGACCTTTTATAAACCTTCAGCTTGCTGGGAGGAATAGCGCACAGGCTCCACAGTTCAGTTACATTATTATCAATACCAATCTGAGCATTTATCATCAGATGCAGCACATGCAGAAAAATTGTTCCCTATGTCTAATTCCACAAAAAAAAGGAAAATGGAAAAACTGTTCCTGGATATTTGAGGCCACATTTATAGCCACAATGGAATATCTAATTGGTCATTGGTTAAGGAGTTAGTAAAATGTTGGAGTGCTTTAGAGCAAATTCAGGAACATGGTTGGAAAAGTATTTTATTTAAACACAATTTGATATTTCTGTATCACTTGAACCCTTTTGAACTAAATATAAGAGCAAAATTGCACCTCTTTCTTTGGTTTTTTTTTTTTTCAAAAGATATTCCCTCTAACTGCAGTGGTTAGACAAAGTGAGGAAGAAGCGACTATACTCCGTACTGTATTCATTAGTATTGGCATTATACGTCGGAAAACACAACATACTTGGGAATTGGCAGAGCTACTGAGACTGGGCATTATAAGAAAATGAGCCCATGTTTTCATTTGTAAGTTGTATTTCACTGTATTTCTTTAAATGTAATTGTAGAACATAATGGATACAGCTAAAGTCATTTGTCTGTTTTGTTGCAGACCTTGTTCCTGGTAACCAGTTCTAACTCACTGTGTTGAGGCTGCACTATCCTAATTTCACACTTTATTTAAAATAACACCCTACGGATTTGCAAAAATTCTGTAAACAAGAGTAGCAGCCATGAAGCAGAAATGCATTTTTATTTTGCTGTGCTGGCAGCAAACCTGAACTCCTCGACCACACGCTGCAGCTCTTTGTCAGCAATCCTAACAGTTTTAAATTAGGCCAGAATACTGACAGATTCCATTTCTCAACAACAAATTCCACTGTCTGACAAGCAGGTTCTTTTGCTAAATTACCGACTGCAGAAATGGAAACAAAAGCAGTAACCTTTGAACTGCAACAAGCAAACAGTTATTGACACTACAGCCGCCGCAATTAATCTGCAGTTCAGGCAGAGCCAGAAAATGAAATGTTGAAAAATTGAATGCACCTGAGGTAAAAAGGTAAGTTTCATTTCACAAAATAAAAGGATAAACATACAGCATTTGTGAGAATTGACTGACAACCTCCGAATTAAATTTCCATCATGTTTATGCCACAGTTGGCAGTTTAAGTGTAATTCCAGGTTGTGCTTGTTTGCTGGTCTGTTCTTTTATAATGCAGTTATGGAGTTAAATATGCACAGCTGGGGATAGAGAGCTCGCTCGTGCTCCAGAAGTACTTGGATGGAATATTTTTTTCTTTTCTTCCTTTTACTTTCGTTTTTTGACCCTTTTCCCCCTGTGAATGTGCATGAGGTCAAAGTGCAAAGCTATAATTTGAGGATATTTTCATGCATTTTGGGTGACCTTCATAGAAATGACAGCCATGGTCATGGGTGATGGCCATCCAAATAGTTATGGACTGCACTGTGGGGGTATTTTCCCTTTGGCGCTGAAGCTCATTTCACGGGTAAACCGTGAATCAGCCCGATCAATACGAGAGCTCTTACTGCCGCGTCAGAGTGCAAATTGATCCTGAATGTTGAGTGGGGTTTGCGTTGTCACCTGTCAGTGCTGCCTGCGAATCTGTTACAATGTTAGTTTCAGTCAGAGTGAGAAAATGGCTGCCAGTGCAGTCTATAAGGGATTAAACAACTGACACAAAGGTCACAGTGCTTGTGTGTAGGAAACAAAGCCGTCTCATTATCATGCAGATAAAAAAGGGAGAAAAAACAGACTTAGCCTTCACTTGTTTCTGTCAAACTGCAAAATTCTCTCTATTAAACTCAGCATTGAAATTCAGCAATGATTCCTTGGTGCTTAATGCAGGAACTTAATGTTACAACATAGAGAAGCATACAGTGAACAACATAATTCGTTTTTTTTTTCTTTTGTCACTGTATGCTGTCAAAGTCAGCCAATTGAGCACGTACAGGAAAAAAAAAGAGAAAAAAAATGTCACTGCCCAATAAATTATGATGCATGCCGTATACCTCCCAAAATAATTTATTGTATTAAATTATAACAGCACTTTTATTGTCTCTCATTCTTTCTAAAATACCAGTATCTTTTGTGCAAATGATTTTTTTTAAATTAAGCTCATCTTATAATAATAATAATAATAATAAAAAAAATAAATAATAATAATAATAATAATGTTGCCTTTGTACAATTGTTGTTGCCCATAGGGCATTCAGGAAAACAAACAATCACAATCAATCATTTTATCACTTTATGCGAGAGGTACTGCGGGCTGGGCGGTGGGAGGATTCAAACTAATGAGCCGAACACTCGTAATCATTACATTCTGCGATGTAAAGAGCCTCTTAATTTCAAAACTAAAAACTCAGCATGAAATGAAGTACAAACGCTTATGCGTTTGGCTGTAATGGATTTGCTAATAAGAAACAGCATGCTCTGTTTGAAAAAAGTTACTCTTGCAGAATTACAAAAACTTTCATAAACATCTGCTGTAGGCCCATTACATGCAAGTCTATTCAACTACTTTGCTGCCTTGCGTGTCGTGTCACAGTTCATAAACAGCCACTATGCTAATGTTTAACCACCAAGTTGCACGGGAAAGCAAGCTGCCCCACTTTAAATTTGCCAATGTATAATGTATTATGTTTACCGTCATAATAACTGCAGTGCTAGATTATTCTGGGCTAAGGTAGGTTTAGATGTTTGTTTTCACCTTTCTTATTTCAGTTGCCCTTTTTATTAAGCCGGAAAGTGCCAGATACATACAAAGCAGCCGGGCCTCAATGGCAAATCGCTGAGGATTGGAAAAACGGGATTCAATATAAACGCGCTGTCGCATTATTCTGTGGAAAATGGATTCCCCAGTAACTATACTCGAAATGCACAGTTACCACGCTGTTGTGTTTACTGTTGAGGTAGAAAAAGTGGCAGCGATGAAATTGGGCCCTGGGACATTACCATACAAATTCAGATCCTTAGCACTGCTGTCTGTCTTGCACAGAAGTTTACCAGAGCGCATCACTCTCAATATGCTTTTTAACGACGTAATCCGAGCCCGCAAAGCAGCGTTGGACAGATCTGGAGGGCAAATGCGTGCATTAATGTTCAGGAACTCGAATGAACACTAACGCATACAGAGAGAGGAAGGACATATTGAGATAATAGTGTGGACGTGATTAAAAATATAACTCGATCGGTAGGTTGCTTATTCAGATGTTGCCTGCTTCCGATAGTGCAGATGTTTCACAACTAATCCGGTTATACTGAACCCAACAAAAAAAATGTTTTTGTCGATGCAGGCCTATATGTGACGGACGAGAGAAAGCAATAGCAACGGGAGCATAATTTGTTTGCGTCTCCGGTGGTGAAGGAATAAGGCAGCATTATTATAATTTTGCCTCTTACAAAAGTGTTTCTCAAACTCAGTTGTTAAGCTGAAAATTTTTTCTCATTTTGTCACTTTTCATGTTTAGAAGGGCTATTTTCTGTCTTAAAGCATATTGTGACAAAATGGCTATTCATTACATGAACAGTAGAAGCCTAGCCCTCATATTTATTTGCGTTTTTTTTTATTATACCCCCCCCCCAAATAGCAACAACAAAAATGAAATTTTTCACAGAGAATTTTTTTTTCATTCACCAGGACTGTGGTGAATGAGTGAGCCGCCCGTTTCTGGCCGCAAGAGTCTCTTTCATTTTTTCCCCTTAAACTTTAGAGAAAAATAACAGCTTTGGCTCAATGTGATTTGCTTAGTCGTCTTTGAATTCATAATTATCTAACAAGTGGCAAGTTTAGTGACTATCCGTCTGCTTTGGCACCACTGAGAAGCCAGTTGATTCTTTAATTTCATCAGTTACAATTTTTTCCCTCTTATTCTGCAATAAAATGTCCTTCGTAATGTGGTGCAATACGAATAAGGAGCGCCTCAGGGCATACATAATTATTTCTGACACAATGTGGCTCAACACTGTGAATAATCTGACAGCAATACAGAGTAATTCAGAAAAATAAACAACTCATTAAAATTTCGGGACTGCAATTTGGTTTGCATAAAAAACAGCATATACAGTTGTCTCACAGAATGGGGTTTGGAATCACTGTTCTTGAACACTTTTGTCAGCTGCATGGCATTTGTGTATACATTAGGACTGCAGCCACGATGCTAATTGTGTGGAGCGGACAGTGAACCTGCTATCCTGTGTGTTAAAACGCAAGGCTAACCTGGTTCTGTCTATGTCAACTGATTATAATGCAGTCATGTGCGGCTTAACAGAGGTTCAGTAAGCTAGAGCCAGGGCTGCCCCTGGTGGTGTGAAAATTAATCATGGATCATGAGCGTCCCAAAAGCTAGGAAAGGTCTGCAAAAAACAAATAAAAAAATGAAGTAATATAAAAATAAAAAATAAATAAATCTTCTATTTGTTATTCGAACAATATGGTGCCTTATTGGAAAATTAGGCATATGAATGAACAAATTATTATTTCGTTTACAACTGTTTTCTTGGTATAAAAATGTTTACTCTTACTCATCAGTGTCCTTTGCTGCCAAAAAGCATTTTGAGTCAGTGTGCTTGATGGAGAATGTGTGCCTAGATACATGCTTGTGAAGGTGTGTGTGTGTGTGTGTGTGAGAGAAAATGAGTAAGAGGGGAGTGAGGTAGTGAGACAGAGAGAGAGAGTAAGAGAGGATATTTAAAATGACACTGTTGTGGATGATGTCATTTATTCATCTTTGCCAGGGGTGCATTTCCTTACATCTCAAGCATTGCACTAATGCCTACTGAAACTGATGGAAAAATGCTCACTCATGCCGGTCTCTATCCATGTGCTGCAGGTACACTGCTAATCAAAGCCTACAATTCAGACGCGATGCATTCCAGTGCAGCCGCATAATTCTGACTAGGGTAAGCCTGTTGCGGAAATTTGCTGGTCCCCGAATCTCATGCATAATGCAGCAAGCTGTTTGGGGAAGCAGTCGTGCACACCTCTCTTTAATAATTCTGGACTAATGGGACATCATTGCAGGTGGCAGATGTTGAATTAAAGCACAAGCAGGTAGCGTCAACCAGACAGACGGCGAGGTTGCTTTAGAGCGCGGGCCTCCGACTAACCCGTTTTTTAATTAGCGGATTTCCGCTGGCTTGGGAGTAGACTGAAACTAAAAAATCAAGAGTGGAAAAAAAGTCCCCGCTCCTGGTTTTGCGTGAACATCTGCTGTTTTGGTGATGGGAAACAGAACACATGTCGTAGGTGTTCAGAGGCGCTGCTTTTAACGCGGCGCCCGGAGTTTACACGAGGTGCCACGTGCAAACGCGCACGCCGGTGGAAATGTTGTGTGAAATTTTGCCGTGGAGAGCAACAGGCTTTTTGAAAAATAAAACATTTGGGTGGAAACTACTAATGCTTTGAACAAGTGACTCACTGCTTTCAACCAATCAACCAATATTTTTATTCCATTAAATAAAGGACAGAAAGTATAGGTAGGGCCCAGCGAGTTACAGATTACAGAAGATTCACTCTTCACTGTGGTCTATAAAATGCATTTTTTCAAAGCTTGTTTTTGGGATATTAAAATGCCTTACTAATAGTAATGTGTCAGATTAACCCGCCATATGCTACCCCCCACCAAAAAAAAAAAAAAAAAACGAGGCCCATGGGGCCTGTATCGCCTGGTTTGACACTGTAACAGATATTTTCAGTTAAGCAGTACTTTAAAAGTCTACACAACGACATGCTAACATAATCATGTTATCTTCTATAGCAAGAAGTGAGGTGATTTTAAACTGTAAACAATAAGTTGTAGCATTGAGTACACTATTAACTTGGTGTGAAGTCACTGTAATATGAGAAAATGTGGGTTAGCGAGTCTTGTGGATTTCATCCTTGATTCTCAATCAATGTTCTCAAAAAAATATCAACATTTCAACTTCATGTGGACCAAGACTTTTAAACAAGTTTGGTCCAAATCTACCCCTGCAAGTTGGGAAGAAGTCAAAAATGTGTCATCTAATCAGGGACCAGGACAAGAATACAGGGTTCTAAATGGACCCATTATGTAATAAGACTTGGTCTGGCTATAGAGGTGAACATTTGTAGGAAGTCTGATCCAAATCACCCAGGAGGAAAGAAGTTGAATGTGCTCCAGCCAATCAGAGGCTAGGGTGGCCATACTGGATCCTGCATTGACCTGAAAATCAGAATACCTAGTCAGGGCCATGAGATAGACCTTTGCACCAAGTTTGATCAAAATCTGACCATCTGGCCTGAGGAAGTTGAACATGTGTCACCCAATCATTGGATTTTGAATCAGGCCAAAAAAAAAAAAAAAAACACTTGGTCAGGGCCATAAAATGAACATCTGTACCAAGTTTCATTCAAATCTGCCTCGTAGAAGTTGAGAAAAAGTTGAAAATGCTTCAGCCAATCAGAGGCCAGGGCAGTCATATTGGATTCTGGGCGATGAGCCCAGCTCTTGGGACAAATGTAAAATTACTAAAATATGCTTTAAATATTGGATTCTGAATTGCGCCAAAAAAATAACACCATTTGGTTCGGGCCATGAGACAAATATTTGCACCAAATCTAATCCAAATCTGACCAGTGGAAGTGGAAAAGTCAAAAATACACCAGCTAATCAGAGGGCAGGATAGCCGTATTGGATTTCAAATCAAACCGAAAAATGACAACACTTTGTTATAGCCATGAGACAAATAAATACTTCACATCTGATCCAAATCTGACCTGTGGTACTATAGGGGAGACCGGGGCTTGTTGTCACATGGGTAAGTTGTCACACTGCAATTATCTTCTCCACTAGACGGCGCAACTAAAAAAGTGGAATACTAGTTTTCTTCCTTTACATGGTCAGGTCTCATGTCCTGTGTGAGAAGAGAACAACACACTGTAAGTTGAGATGAGCACCAATTAACCATTTTCCACAACCCAAAGTAAAAAATATTAACTTTATATTTTTTAAAATAAGCTTCTTTCAGATAAAAATCCTAGCAGTGATACATGTGGACTTGTTAGAGAAGATATTAAGGCATCCTGTCATACCTCAGTCATTGTTCTGTTTTAAGCTAACTTTAAGCTAGAGCTAGCATTAGCAAACATGGTAGTTTGGGGCAACTTGTCTCAGTCATTTGGGGGTTAGTTGTCACATGTGAAGAAAACAAGTTAACCAGCTGAGAAAGAAGAGAAAAACTGCTATTCTCACTGACACACCTGTGAAGGAGGCACTTGACGCTGAAAGGCAGGCACAAGGGAAAAAAAGGCTATTCAAAAAGAAAAGCAAGGAAACCAAATCCAAAATACCAAAGAAGCAAAGCACAGGGAAGAAACAGAGGGCAGGTTCAAAAAAGAAAAACTCCAGATGACTCCTCATCGGAAGAAGATGAGTCCCTGTGCCTGGTCTGTGTGGAGCCATTTGGAAATAGCTGCCCAGGAGAAACCTGGGTGCAGTGCATAATATGCAAAGGATGGGCCCATGAAGAATGCACCCCTGGCAAATCAATCTACATATGCCAGAACTGCGACTCAGATGAGGAGTCTGACTAGTGAAGTCAAGTTTTGTTTGAGATTTTCTGACTGGATGTTCCAGGACTGACTAGTGAGGTCAGGTTTTGTTTGAGTTTTTTTTAATAGATCTTCCAGGACTAGTTTAAGTTTCATAATGCATGTTGCATAATATTTTATGTTAAGATTTATTCACTTTCAAGTAAAAAAATAACAACAACAATAATAATTCTGTCCTTGTTTTATTAGTTGCAAAATCCAGTGTGACAACTTACCCGTTGGTGGGGCAACTTGTCACATGGTGACAATCTCTATTTGATTGCTTATAACTCTGCACTGACACAAGATATGAAAATGACATGAATACAATATATATACCTGAGACTTTGGTCTTTCATCTGGTACACATTTTTTTTATATATGATGTATTGATTCCAAGAAATATATAAGAGTGTAAAAAGTGTGACAACAAGCCGCAGTCTCCCCTACTGTAGAAGCAGCGGCGTGCAGTCACATGTTCAGAGGGGCTTCAGTAACCTCACCCTTTACCGCTCCACTGTCCTCTCGCTGTTCTCATTCAAGTTCGCCTGATTAACAATCAAACAATTCATCAACTGACTGACCAAGACCAATCCATTTTCCATAAGAAATGATAATGAAAAAATAAATGCCTATTGCCAACATTTATATAATTGATACAACATTGTTAGGATGGAAACATAAATGCAACAAATCTGAAACTTTTGCTGACTTCGCGGCAATTATTTTTGCTATCACTCAGCTGTACATCGTGCCTAACAACGCCCTTTAGCTATCACTACATTCAGACTATAGAATGGATTCTCGCAGCTTATTGCTCAATGAGCCTCGCAAACTAATTTACGCAAATCTGTGCTGGTTTACGAGCTACATGAGCACAGAAATTATAAAGACATATTGATATTTTTTGTAGTCATTGATGTGCGGAAGAAAACGCCGTTTAATTTCGTAGTGCAATGTATAATAAGGCTTTCAAAAATAAATTAGACTCTCGTCGGTTCTACTAATTAGTCTGGATAACTGTTGCTAATAGGGAGAGGTAAACTGCGAGAGGTTTAGGTCATTAAGCAGTGAAAGGTGAGGTTATTGCTGGCCCTGTGTTTCTGCTGATGAACCGCCACTGTGTAGAAGAAGTCAAAATGTGTCAGCCAATCAGAGACCAAGGACTCTTTTGGACTTTGAATTGAGCTGAGAAATAACAGCACTTGGTCAGGGCCATGAGGGGAGCACGTTTTGCAAATAAATTCTGATCCAAATCTGCCAGGTAGATCTTGAGAAGAAGACAATCAACTCATTCCCTACTTTTATATAAAATTGTTGCGTTTGCACTGAATACTTTTCCCGAAAATTACACAATATAAAGTATTGAAGTACAGGTGGCCCATGACTGCGATCGTCAACTGATTTTGTGTTTGCATCAGACTGCGAATGGTCATCCACGCCGCTGGCACTGGCTTACCATAGGGAATGGTAGAATTCGCCGTGCCGTTGGCAGCGGCTTGCCGTAGGGAATGAGTTCAAGAGAAAGTTGATGGAAAGACGATGAACGGACAGAATATGGACACTGCACCATGCCAATAACTCGCTTGTTCTTTAAGAGCAGGTGAGCTTAAGATGATACAATGGATGCCGAGAAAGATTTTAATACCTTTTATTAATGCAACTCAGTCAAAACACAATGCAGCTACTTACAATGTTACTGGGATGGTCTGTCAGTGTGATGAAATTGACCTTAGTAATGTTGTGAGAATGTTGTGTCAAGTGAACATCCAACAAATTGTGTTAATGGCTCTGGTGCAAAGAGCTACACTTAACATGCAACACAAACAATACAAAATTCTTAGGTAGTACTGGGCTGTAGTACCTATTGGTGAAAAATAAAGAATAAAACATGACAAAATTGTGGCTATTTTCTGAAATTGGTGAGGATTTACAAACAGAATAATGCTCAGTAAAATGTTTCCAAACCTAATTTTCCCCACCCCCAAAAGCATAATGAACAAAATTTGCAGTTTAGTTATTATTTCTCTCTATTACTCATCATCTTGCTACACTGCACCTTCATTAGCGGAGTTGCTTGCTTGTGCTTTTGAACACGCGTTTGAAGTTGGATGATTTTGAAGTTGTTCTTGAGTTGCTATTTAATGGGCGTGGAAGGCCAATTGGGAGAGAAAAAACAATTCAAAAAGCAAATGATGCAAAAGATACAAATCTCTCTCAAACAAAAATTTGGAAGAGGAGTCGCAGTATTTCTGGCTCTTATTGCAATAATAAATCACGGGATTTAGCTGAGGTTCACACAGCAATTAGGTAGCCGGATAAAGGCGATTTGTTTCATTTATTACTCTGAAAACACTGCAAGCTTCACACAGACAAAAATGTTTTCTAGAATATGTGCACAAAAAGGGCAACATACAGTAAATGTATTGTACTGCATTGGAAATAAAAAGTGAAAAAAGTGTTTGCAAAGATGATTACATTTTAAGAATACATAAAGAATTAAATAATCAAATTTTATAATAAATATGCTGCAAGTTGTTGAACTTTCTATATCAGATGGCCGTGGAAATACATTTAAATAATCTTTGAAGTTATAGAGAAGTATTCATTCTGTTTTGAAAATAAATAAATAAATAAACAAGTGGTTCCAGGCACAACAAACCCCACCCCTCGCACATACTTTCACCTACTTTTCTGAAATTCAATAGGCATCTATTCTGGGTCAGTGGCAATCCCTATACCAAATTTGGGGTGAATCTGGCCATTAGTTTTGCTGCTAAAGTGTTAACAAACAAACAAACAAACACAGAAACAAACGCACAAACACACAAACAAACACAGAAACAAACGCACAAACACACAAACAAACACAGAAACAAACCGAACCAAAAACAATACCCCTTGCCCTCACCCTTCGGGTGGGGCGGGGTAATAAAATGGGCAGATTGAAACCACTGATTAACAAGTGGTGCCAGGCACCCGCCCCTCGCACATACTTTCACCTACTTGTACGAAATTCAATAGGGATCTATTCTGGGTCAGTTGCAATCCCTATACCGAATTTGGGGTGATCTGGCCATTACTTTTGCCGCTAGAGTGTTAACAAACAAACAAGCGCACAAACACAGAAACAAACCGAACTGAAAACAATACCCCTTCCCTCACCCTTCGGGTGGGGTGGGGTAAAAATAGTATTTTTATGGGATGAGCAGGATTCTGAAACGTAACCTTTAAAGTAATTATTTGTACAGTAAACATTCTTTTCCCCTGCCCACAAATCTCTTTCACTTTCCATATCGTTTCAAATATGAAACCAGTTTTGACTCAAGTTTGACTTCAGTCTGAATCCAGTTTTATTGCTGCTGCTGTACTCTGGGTAAAATATCCCATTCAGGAACTTGTTTCTTTCTAATATAAATGAATGCATATCAATAGCACAAATATGGAGGTCACATACAATCCCCTTCAGAAAATCATGTATTTATTATTCGGCTCCAATAATAGAATGTCAGAGAGAAAAATGTGATTTCCAGAAGGGAGCTTAGATGTTTTGCATTCTGATTGAGTGGCAAAACCACTCACCAGTCATCTACTGTCCCACAATGCATCCTGTGCCCTCCCTCTCAAACTCCCACACCTCTCTCTCTGCTTTACTCTCTCCATCTCTCTTTCTACTTCTCTCCCTCTCTATCTCTACTTATTTCCCTCTTTACCTCTCTCTGCCTGGCTCTCCCTCCTCTCTCCACCTCTCTCAAACTATTTCCCTTTACCCTTTTTATCCTATTTTTATTCTATTTCTCTCTTTCCTTTTCTCTCACTTGATCTTTCTCTCTCCACCTCTCTCAGACCATCTCTCACTGCACCTCTCCTCTCCCCTTCCTCTCTCCTTCTCCTCTGTCCCCTCCCTCCTTCTTTGTCTACCCTCCTACCCTCTTTTCCTCTCTACCCCTCTATTTCTCATCCCTCCATCCTCCTCCCTCTGTCTCTACCTTCCCTCTCGTCCTCACTCTATTCCTCTCTTTCTCTCTCGGTCAGGCTGCATTCTCTCTAGCTCAGAGACTAGGATAAATAGGCATTCAATAAATTCCAACTGTGTTCCCAAAATCCACCACAATTTATAGTGAAAGCAGCAAAGTCAAAAGAGAGAGAGAGAGAGAGAGAGAGGTGCGGGAGTGGATGCAGATGAAAAGAGGGATGAATAATGCATGCGCAGCGTTGAGACTCGATTATATAAATGTTATTTATCTGATTGACTGGAGCGGCAACAGGACCGAGCTTCAATTTCAGCCCGTTTGCTTGCACTTCATAAGTTCCTATTCAGTGATCTACAATCTTCAAATTTTCAGAAAAGGGCAGCCCCCCCAAATCACCCCGCCTTCCAGAGGCTGCAGGCTTAAAGCCCTCAGTGTCATTTATTACTTTAAAGTACTTTTTATAAATCATTTCATTTTCTCTGACACGCAGTATTAACGGAAGGGGGAGAATGCAAACAGCATTATTTAGTTCCGTTTGGTTTCCTACAGCAAATGTATAACTGGCTCCAGACTTTGCATTTATACACCTAAACACTGTGAGACGGTTCTTGAGGTAAACATGCTGCTTGGGGGCATTAGCTCTGTATCAGCAATTTGTGCCGCTGAATAGGCAGTTATGGGTTCAAGTCCCAAATCATATCAATTACGGATTTACACCATCGAACAAAGGATTAGGCCCTCAAACAGTTTCCCCCTCGTCATTCGGTCTTAACCCACTATTGCCAGTTTTAAATATCGTTTAAAATTTTTACGCCTTAGCATTTCAGGCTGCTTGAATTTAACTTTGCGATGCTATTTTGCTTAGCCTATTTTTGAAACATGTTTGTTTAGCCACTTATATTTGTCTTATTTCTCCCTACTTTTTTATTGTATTTGTATTGTATTGCTCTGCACATTGGATCTGTTTAAATGTGCTACAGAAATAAAGTTGACTTGACTTCACTTGACTTCATCTGCTGTCTTTACATTTTTCAGACTTTGTACTCAAATCCAACAGCAATTTTGGACATATACTCCTGATTACAGTTTTTCACTTGACTCTCAGATCAGTTCGGGACGTCCTCTCTCCACCAGTGTTTTATTGGGAGGGGGGTCAATTTCTCAAAGCGTGACTCATGAGTTAGCCGGATATCTGCGCTGAATACAACTCAGAACAGCTATGTTCATGTCAGTCCATGTTCCAGCTTTTGTGAGGGTTTTACTTACCAGCATAAAAAATGAAAATAACTTAGTAATTCTTCGTTTAAAAAAGGTGAACCTCAGACTATCAACAACTGTCAACGGGGGTAAAATCAAAATAGCACAACAGAATAAAGACTTTGCAACGTTATTTGTTTTGTAGAGTAAGAATCCTTTCTGTTCTCATCAAGACATAGCAATCAGCAGCCATAGATCTGAGGATGGCAATCAAAGACACTGCAGAAAAACAGACACTGATTATTTTATTCTCCATTAAGGGTGAGTGTGACAGAATTCATACAAAAGACCACATGACATTAGGATAACTCTCATATCTGATTTGATACAGCGTGCTCATAAATACTTGGATACTTATTATGTGTAAAAAGGCCAGCAGGTCCTAAATTTCAGACATTTTGGATGTCACTGCCTGAAAAGTAGAGCCGGTCGTCTTTACCTCAACTGCATACTTCATGGTTTACAAAGGACAGAGTCTAACAGCAAACATCAGGGTCACGGTCCAAATACATACAGACTTTGCTGTTGAAAAAAAAAAAGAATACAGAACAGTAAATCATTGAATAAATTCAATCTGTTCTCAATAATTTAAGTTTGGAAATTAATTTTATGTTTTTGCTCTAGATATATTATGGTTTTATTTAATCACCTCCCTTGTGTGATGCATATCCCACACTTAATTTTGACATAAGTGGTGACCCTACACAGATATCTGCTGTGTTCTGCTCAAACATTGTCAGGGGCACAATGCGCCGTGGAGTGAGTTTTAAGGGCCCACAGATCCCTGAACCAGGGCTCTCATTCTGCCCAGATTATTCAATCTCACTGCGCTCTTGCCGGAGCCAGATAAGCACAGGCGCATGGATCCGGCTCCTTATCTTAAGTTAACACTTGTGCTGGGTAATATAGGATTCCTCTGCGGCTTCTCACTGGAGCAGGTGTGACCCAATTAATGCGGGAATTCACTCTTTTTTTCCTGATGTAAAACCTCGTCAACAGTGATAAGAAGTTTCCCTCGTTCTTCTGGGAAGTGGGCCTCAAACTTTTCGCTACATCTCTCTCTTTTTCCTTCTCTCATTCTTTCACCCTCTCTCTCCCCCCCTCCCTATTCCTTCCTTTCCTCTGTCTCCCTTTCGTTTTTCTCTCTCCCCCTTTCTCTCTCTCCCACCCTCCCCCTGACTATCTCTCTCTCTCTCTCTCATCAATCAACTTTACTGACAAAATTTGTATTCTGCGACTGTGAATAAATAATGGTGTGTTAAGTTTAAAAAATGTTTCAATTAAAGTTGATTATTTTAAGAAGCATCAGATAAGAATTTATCAATTCATCTATTTTCCAAAGATCTGGAATCCAGCCCTCCAGGTTTCTGCATTTTAGTCCAGAGGCTATAATTTCTGGGATTAGCCAACAAAACATGCAAGACCAAAAAACAAAATTACACACATTAATATCTACAGAAGACAGATGATGCAAGTTATACATCTGCATAGAAACCCAGTAAACCTCAACTTTACCAGGGTTGATTGTGAAGTATTCCAATTCAATCACTAAATGTACAATTAGAATTTGTAATATAAACAAATTTACACTTGATTTTTGAATTTTATTTAATTTTTAGCTTCGTTTGTACTCGTCCCTACCTTCAAGCCCCCATCAAAAATAATACCCTGCATCACCGATTCACCTCATGAACAGGTGAGCAGACAGAGGAGAAGTAAAGGATTAATTTTACACGCCTGCTTTCAGGAGGCAGAGAAATTATTCCTATTTGCATGCATTTAAATTGCACATCACGCACTGAGGCCTTTTACCTGATGTCAATTGAAGTTTATTCAGTCAACAGGACTGACTGTGCCCCTTATCCTATACTCCTCTCTCTCTCTCTCTCTCTCTCTCTCTCTCTCAGAAAATTAGGTGGAATTTTGAAATGTGATATGATGACGGCATCATGAGAGCTGGGTCTGTGTCAGTCTGAGACAGTTAGGTATGTGTGTGTTAGCAGATGATGGCAGGAATGTATGTGCGTTCCTGGATGTTGGTTGGTTTGTGTGTTTTGTGGATGACTATAGGCTTGGGTGTGTTATTGGATGATGCTTGGCGTGTCTGTGTTAGTAGATGACAGTATGTATTTGAGTGTTCACGGAAAATAGTAGGTATGCATTTGTTAGTGGTTGATGGTAGGCATGTGCATGTTAGTGGATGATAATAGGTGTGCATGTGTCAGTGGATAATAATCATTGTGTGTGTGTGTGTGTGTGTGTGTGTGCGCGTGTGCGTGTGCGTGTGTGTGTTAGAGGATGACTGTTGGCATGCGTGTGTAAGTGAATGACAGTAAGAGTCTTTGTTAGTTGATGGCAGTAGGCATGTGTGTGTTCGTGGATGACAGTTAGTATGTATGGGTTAATGGATGACTGTAGACATGTGTGTGTTAGTGGATGACAGTGGGAATGCGCATGTTTGTGGATGATGGTGGGCTTGCATGTGTTAATCGATGACAGTAGACGTCCATGTGTTAGTGAATGACAGTAGGCATGTGTGTGTTAGTGAATTACAGTAGGCATGTGTGTGTTAGTGAATGACAGTAGGCATGTCTGTGTTAGTGGATGACAGTAGACATCCATGTTGTGGCGACCAGGGCTACAGACACGCCCACTGTCCTCATCACACCACCCAGAACCGTAGATTCCCCTCCCCTTATTGTCCCCCTTGGCAGCACCATGTACAGCGCCTGCCGGACAGGCCTATGTTCAGCACCCCTGGCTGCCACTCTACGCTGGATAACTCCCTCCTGTTATGGCCCAGCCAATGAGAAGGGCTCCCCAATCACCTTCTGTATGAGGCCACCCACCTGATCCTCATCTGCCTCAAGGAACCTGGCCATATAGAGCCAGCAGGGCAGCAGACAGGGACAGGTTGGCCAAGAGAGTGTGTCGTGAATGTGTTGCTAACCAATGTCCTCTCTCTACTTTCCCTATCAGAGTCCAAAGAGGAAGAGAAGGGGGACCCCGAGTTTGCGCTCCCTCCAGAAAGCCTCGCTCTGGCTGCTACTCGACCATGTGACAGCGGCTAATTCCCCTAAGGGTCTTTGTTCTCAAGAAGTTTATGGTCTTTTGGTTTATTCCTGTAACTAAAATTACCGCTCAGTGGGCTGGACTCTCGCCAACCTGTTGCCCTGTCTATGCCTGCTTTTCTGGTGTTTCGCCACAGTGTGTTAGTGGGTGACAGTAGGCGTGTGTGTGTGTGTGTGTGTGTGTTATTATACAGGATGTTGAGGTTGATATTGAAATAAGAGGGTAAGCTTACCTCTGCAGACTCCCATTCTTTAATCCTATCTGGAGCTTGGTTTCGATCACCCATCAGCTTGCCTGTCTGGGACGGCATACATAAGGACAACTAGGGGACTGGGAGCCGAGGGGGGGGCACCGTCTTTATCAGGGAACTACAGCGTCTCAGCAATCAATGTCGACCCCAGAAGGAAGTGAACGAAGGAAAGAGGAAATCAAGAAAAGAAACAAACCTAATTCAATTTGGGTCCCAGTGAGGGTCAGAAAGTGGAGGGGAGTGATTTTTAGCCCCCCCGAAGATATCTTTCATTGACCACCTCTGATAAGAGAAGATCATGGATCCATTCTGGTTTACGTCAGTAGGCTAGAAGTAAAAAGTCACTAAATTTCCCATAGTGCACTGGGACAAGCTAAGCTACCCTTCTCAAAGTGGATAAGCAAAACTCATTGACCTTCTGTTGCTGACATTAAAAATGTGAATGCCACTGCCGTTAAGGACTCAAGTATGACTGAATACAAAGTTTGCTAGCTGGACTAGTGGTCTCGGCCCTGCTGGACTTTGCTTTTGCATGCTGTGGCATTAACTGTGCCACTCTGCATCATTACGCGAAGTCTATGAGAACACAGGGCTGCAAGCTCTGGTAAAATTCTCATGCGAATCCATCTGTTAGCTCTTTGTATAATCCTGCTCGCTAACCAACCGACAAACAAGCAAACAAACCAACATATGCGACCAATCATATAACCTCCATGGTGGAGATAAAATACTGAAAATATTGAAACAATTATGTACTAAAATCACCATGTCGCTACTGGTAATGACAGTTACTGGAGGCAGGCATAATTGCAGAGTTTTGTTCATACAGGCTGAGATGGCCCACAGAGTGCCTGTCATGAAGAGGGTTGGAAAAGCTCATCAAATGAGTCACTGTTAATGCATTTTGCCTCATATATACACATCTGCCATTTCATTTAACATGCCACTCTACCCGTTCACATGGCTTTGGGAGCCGTGCTCAAGAGATCACACAGTGAGCAAACAGTAGCCTTGCTTCAATTTAGCAACAAAGGCTTAAAACAAGCTGAGACAGATAACATTAACGAATAAGATAAACGATTGATGGCTGATTGATGCAATTTACAGGTTGAATTCTCCTAACTCTTTATAAGGCAAGATATTAGTGCAACCCTCTACATTTGCGAAAATTACAACAGCCTCACATGAAATTAAAATTTGGTAGCATATTTGATGCAATTTTTGTACACCAAAGAGATGTAAACACCCAAGATATGAAGTTTTGAGAGACTCTCAGTGAACAAAACCGCCATAAACCCCCAATCTTCCCATAAATTATGTCCATAAAGCCATGTTAAATGTCGGCTCTATTGTTATAATGCTCAAACTACAGGATTAGGTACCAAACAGGTTTTATTAACTCATTATTAATTGAGTAATATGTTAATGACTGGCAAAAATTAGCTTGGTCTGCTGACAAAAGTGAACGCGTTTGGGAACCTTCAACACAATTACAGACATCAGTGGCTTTAAAAAAAGAATCAAAACAGAAACATCAGGAGAGTTGGTGGTTGCTGACAATGTTGGTCCTGATGTCTCCATTTTGATTTTTTTTTTTTAAATAAACAATAGAAAAGTCCGCATACTTCAGCTCCCTTTACAATGCATTTATTTAGCACATCCACCAAGCAACGTTTCGAGCCATATGCTCTTCTTCAGGCTTAAGAAATATGCATGAAAGACGCCCTCTTTTAAAATGCCCCAAGGGGGTCACATGATGGGTCACATGATCAGAGAGATTTTTTCATATTATAAATACAACAACAAAACAACTTTGCAAATATCCTTACCTAATATACAAATACCAAGTACCACTGATTACAAATAGAATATAAACATAAGAAAAAATGAAATGTAAACATAAGAAAAAATGTGAACACAAGAAAAAAAGATTATCTATACTAAGCCTATGAAAAACATCAGGCTGTATAGCCGTCATACTCTCAATTAGCTAGATAGAGGAGCCTCTATAAAGATTTTAGTGGGATGGCTATTTTTATAATTATGATAAAAAACCAAGGTCATTATAGTTTTGCTTTTATGTTTTCATTTCAATTCAATTATAATAAATGTTTCTTAAACAATGAATTATTTACTTCATATCAACAAACATTTTTGGTAGATAATATTAATCAAAAATATTTTTCAGTTTAATTGTAGCATAAATGACCGAGGTTAGGGTCTGGCAAACACCCACACAATTTTATTTAATGCACTGAATTTCATGGAAGGACACAGATATTTTTAAAGTCAATTTTTACAAACAATTAGCAGAGCCACATCACAGAAAAAATATCTCAGAGGAATGGCTTTATATTAAAGTCCTCATTAAGACCTTTTAGAGTAAGAGTACCCAATGTGTAAATCCAGTACAATTCCCTCCTCAAGAGTATATTATCAACATTGCCTCCTCTACGGGGACTTTTGATAGATTCAATACCAATGTATTTTAAGGGGGAGATATTGTGACCGGCTTGTATAAAATGGACCGCAACAGGACTAGATGGGTCATGGTTACGGATGGCACATCTGTGTTCCGTGATCCTAGTCTTCAAAGGTCTTGTTGTTTTCCCAACATAAGCGAGGCCACAGGGACATTGTAACATGTAAATGACATTTTTTGTTTTACAGGAGATGATACTTTTGATGAAGAATTTTCTTTTAATCATCCTCCCCAGAGTGAGGATGATTAAAAGTATGCATTTTATAAGTAAAATTACATTGTTGACAATGCCCACATTTATAATTTCCAGGTCGAATTTCTGTAAGGAAGCGTGAGGCGGCAGGAGGGGGTCGGTCTGCTCTCACCAGCGTGTTGCGGAGATTGGGAGCCCTTTTGTAGACTACTCGTGGTAGACTGTTAGAGCATCCTTTTAATGAAGAATCAGACTTAAGAATGTGCCAACTGTCTACAGGCATTTTTTGCATGAATTCTGTATAGCAGCCAGTTTAAAGCACAAAAACAAAGTGTGGGGACCCTTAAACATGTCAGCGGCTTGAATTAAACACGAGTGCCAAAAATCAGAGAACCAGCAAACACATCCCCTCATAACAGGAATCTGTTGTGTACAAGAGTGGGGGCAGTTTTAAAATATTGAAAAACTATCAGCCTGCAGCAGGGCTGTTCGCAAATTCCAATCTCCGTGGGGTAATTTTATGCAACAGGTTTGGCTTCCACTAATTACCCCTAATCTAAATAGTTAATTGAATAATTAGTTCATGCACTGCAGTTTACTCACCCACAAATGAGCCCATGGTGAAAATATGCTTCCTCCTGGGACACAAAGCTCATATTCATCTGTCATCTACGTGTTCATAAAAATATTCGGCAAAAAAAGGTGGATTTTATTTAAGGTTAAGATTAAAATGAACCGGTACTCCTACTGAAAAATCCATATCGTGCTGGTGGAAACTATGTTTTGTTTTTGTGACGTGCCTGTGGATTTGGCTGTTTTTACCTTTGTGCAGTCAGAGAAACTTAATGTCAGCTTGTCCAACAAATTAGTCAGTATTAACCAGATCAGGGGTGGATCCAGGTTTTGAAGTGAGTAGTTTCCATAAGTAGTTTGCAACATGAATAGCCAATCAGAATGAGGTTTGAGTGAGTTCCAACACAATGAAAGTGTTTCCAGCCAATCAATGAGGTGTTTGAGTGAGTTCCGGAAACTACTTAAACTACCCTGGATCCGCCCCTGCAGATTTAACCAGCAACTGTGACTCGCATGAGAGTGATATGATTGGACAGAAGCAATATGACTTGAACCAGTTTGGAAAGCCAGCCTGGATATTTTGGTGGGTAAATTTGAAGGTCCCACTTTGACAGGATGGAATCCTGAATCAGAACTCTACCACCCAAAGTTTAAGGTTTTTCCCCTGTTGTAGAGAGTCAGGAAGTAAACTTTGGTGTTTGCTGCCACTCCCTCTTCTCAGTGTGCCTTTGTGATGAAAAGTCTTGTGCACTACATGCTCAGGGGCAGGTTAACTGGATGGTAATAAGAGTGCAATGTTCTGACGGTGCTATTTCAACCCCCCCTTTCTTTTATAATGAATGGACTCTATGAAACCTCCAGCCATAGCCCCAGCACTGCTTAACTCTGGTTCTTAAACAATTCGCCAATATGAATAGAAACAGGGGTTAGGAGCCATTTAGGAGGTTTAAGGGCTCTTTGAAGCTTTCATTTTCCAAAATCATCTGATGTTGTGTCACTTCCAAGACGGGGGTTGAACCTGAAGACTTAAACCAGCAAACACTGTGGCCCTCCAGGACTGGAGTTAGGCCAGCAGACACTGAGGCCCCCCAGGAATGAAATTAAACAAGTGGACACTGTGGTCCTCCAGGACTGGAGTTAAACCAGCAGAAACAGATGCCCTCCAGGACTGGAGTTAAACCAGCACATACTGAGGCCCTCCAGGACTGGAGTTAAACCAGCACATACTGAGGCCCTCCAGGACTGGAGTTAAACCAGCAGAAACAGACGCCCTCCAGGACTGGAGTTAAACCAGCACATACTGAGGCCCTCCAGGACTGGAGTTAAACCAGCACATACTGAGGCCCTCCAGGACTGGAGTTAAACCAGCAGAAACAGACGCCCTCCAGGACTAGAGTTAAACCAGCACATACTGAGGCCCTCCAGGACTGGAGTTAAACCAACAGAAACTGACACCCGCCAGGACTAGAGTTAAACCAACAGAAACTGACGCCCTCCAGGACTAGAGTTAAACCAGCACATACTGAGGCCTTCCAGGACAAGAGTTAAACCAACAGAAATTGAGGCCCCCCAGGACTGGAATTAAACCAGCGACACTGTGGCTCTCCAGAGGTAAAGGTTAAGTCTGATGGCACTGATTTTTTCTATACAAAAATACTGATATTCTCGTGAGGTTTAGGCCTTGCTCCTGCTTATGGTATGGCACACCTACCTTTTCCAACTGCTAGACAGTGAATATCAGCCCCCTTTAAAGAGTGAATATCACTTTTGATTTGTCATGACAGTATGGTTATTTTGCCCCCACAAGATACAGAATTGTGCAGCTCTGTATAGTACATTTCTCAGGTGTTAGAAACTATTAATTTAATTATTTTTGCAAACATATCCGCTATGAAATAGCTTTAAATGTAACGAAGATTTTTGAAAAGCTGTATTCAGATGAAAACCAATGCTTTACTCAAAAAAAGAGGCACATGCTACTAAAGAGATGCTCCAAGCTTGCACACACATACACACACACACAAATGAGGGGCCGTGCAAGACATTATTCATTATGGCCCTCTCGCATACATACATTCTCCTTTCACATACATACACTCTCCTCTCATACAAATACATTCTCCTCTCACATACATATGTTTTACTCTCACAAACATATATTCTCCTTTCACATTCATATTTTTTATCTCTAAAGAGAATATGTGCATATGAGAGAAGAATGTATGTATGTGAGAGGAGAATGTATGTATGTGAAAGGAGAATGTATGTGAGAGAAGAATGTATGTATGTGAGAGGAGAATGTATGTATGTGAGAGGAGAATGTATGCATGTGAAAGGGGAATGTATGTATGTGAGAGAAGAATGTATGTATGTGAGAGGAGAATGTATGCATGTAAAAGGAAAATGTATGTATGTGAGAGATGAATGCATGTATGTCAGAGGAGAATGTATGCATGTGATAGGAGAATGTCTGCATGTGAAAGGAGAATGTATGTATGTGAGAGGGCCATAATGAATAATGTCTTGCACGGCCCCTCATACACAAACGCACACATACACACAGATGCACACACGCACGAGCGCGCGCACGCGCGCGCGCACACACACCAGCATGCGCGCACACACACACACAAACACAAACGCACGCACACACACACACGCACACGCGTGCACACACACACACACGCACACGCGCGCGTACACACACACACACAAACACAAGCATGCGCACACACACACATACACAATCCATTTTCTTTAAAGAATATTGAACTGCTTCATTACAATCTCGTTGGTGTAATATTGTATTTGCAGTCCTATTTCTTATGAAATTAATATGAAAGATATTAGCATCATCTACACAATATTGTTGCCAGAACCTATAGCAGTTTCTAACACTGGGCTGCAATTAGTGGAAACTGTACCCAAGACATATTATTATATTTCCTCAATTCACTGGGAAACATAATGTTAATAAGTTCCCGATATTACTGAAATCTGTTTAAGCAGAGGCTGTTGGAATAGAAGTGCGATTTATCTGAAACACAATAGCTTTTGTCTGGTTCCTCTCGAGCGTGAATATGTGACCTGTCAAAATGGGATTCAAACCGACCAGTGAGACTCTTTATCAGAAATTGTTTATCTCATTGTGCATATAGACTGCTAAAAGTTTAAACAAAAACATTTATTTCCACAAGTATTTCAGGAATGAAATCTCTGTGACTCTAACCTCTATTTACCTCTAGCTCTCTGGGCTTCCTGTCTGAGAGAGGAAATAGGAAGTAATGGCAGCCAGAAAGCATGAGAGGATGGAGCTATGGGGAGCTATGGGGAGCTCTAGATGTATTGAAGTTCACATGAAAACGCACAAGAAATCCTGCCATGCTGAAAATAGACTGATAACAGGGTTCCAAAATTGAGAAAAAAAACTGACCCATCCAGCCATGTATACCGCTGACCTCTTCTTCTACCCTGCTCTCCTCTCTCCACCCACCCATACCACCTACCCCCTCCCTCTCTTATCGCAATCCAAGAAGTGCTTCAAACTACTGTTTGTCACAGAGAAATAATTACATTCAAACCCCAAACATCCGGTGGCTCCAATAAGACATCACACAGAATGAACCATTATAAAACAAGTAACAGTCCCAAAACAAACACATGAATCAGAACTCACGGCACCACTGAAAGGTTTCATAGTATTAACCCATGGACTGCAAACAGTTTTTGTGGTCCAGCCGCCCTTGGAAAAAAGAGGAAAACTTTTGCACTCTCATTTTCCTTTTGCAGGCATCTTATCAGGCCTCTCGAAGCCGGAACATGTATTCAGCAGCCAGGGAGGCCAGGTTCATGTGGAGCCATCTATTTACGCTCTACACTAATACGTTGTACATTCCTACCCCTGGTGCTCTCATATCTGAGTGATTTAGACAGTTTACATTTTTAAAAGCACCCTTCCATTAATGGCACTAAATATCTACCGACCTCATTTAAGGGAAGTATCCCTTAGTCAGGGAGTACAATGGCCAGACCCTCGTATCCTTTAAACATACGACATCACCAGGATTATATCCACGCCCAGTGGAAGTGTATGGCCAGACATGATGCAGGCTCATTCTGTTCACTAATTTTTCAGTCTTCTCTGTCCTTCCTTACAGCTGACTCTGAAATCCATCAAGTGTAACACTTTAGAAAAATGGTACATGAATTCACTTTAGTTAATACAGTAATAAGTGTTGAACTAATTGTTTACCAATGGTGTTCATGTGAACTAAGGTATGAATTCATATATTATTGAATAGTAAAAGGTCAAAAAGACAGGTCCCCGACATTTTAAAGATCATGCTTCCAGGTGAAAATATGCCCGTCTATCAAGTTGCCAAAAAAATTATTTCACTGACCATTATTTGCATCGAAAACGAGTTAAAAAAAAAAAAACAATTTACATGCTTTTCTGATCTCATGCTGATTTTGGGCTGCAAACAATCTCAGAGAGCTCCTTCCATTGTGCCATTGTGTTTAACAGTGTGACACTGCTCAAAGTTCATGTCACCTTATACTGTATATTGGAACAACTGACCATCAGAGGTAATTTTGCAGAATAATGCGGTTTTGCAGTTTCAACAAATTTTTGAGCATCAATAATCATGGAACGAGCCTTCAAACATCGATTCATGCTATGAAAGTGTCAAAAAAAATTTTAATTTGCGACACCTTGCAATTGTTTTTAAAAATTCCTGTTTGCAGTGTTTTTGTTTATTACCCATGTTTTTACCTGAGTGCACTTGTGGGAATGATTTTTTTGTTCTCGTTGCCTACAATATTATTTTTCAATACATTTTCACCAAAAAATCATGGAGAATTCAAATATTAGGACCGCTTTTAGACAAAATTGGTGGTGTATAATCATCAAGGTTTACAACTGTATGTTTCATTCCTGCCTTCCTGACTGGAGGAGCTAAGAGCAACAAAAGTAAGCAGGAATGATTGGAAGGTTCAGAAAAATAGGCAAATGAATGAGTCCTGTGTGCCGTACCTGGGTTAGATCATTGTAGTTATTATATGCCATATTAGGACCCTGACGGTCGTCTCCCACACTGCCAGAACAGCCATCTCTATCTATCTGAGCCTGTATCATATGCTTCGGATGCAGCGGTTGTGGTTGGGCCTACAAAATGTATGCTCTGATGTCAGTCGATGGTTTCCTGATGTGCTGTCTTGCGTGGATGCATTTTCAACAAAAGAAGAGCACACTGTAGAGTGTGAGAGGTCGATACCATGGAGACAGAGCACTCTTGGGTGAGGATGTGGAACAAGTGAGGAGCCGCTAGCCTCACGTAAACACAAGGGGCTCTAATTTCTCGGCGCAGCGCAGGGTGGCAAAGCATGGCGTAGCGTGGCACAGCCCACGCAGTGGTAATTTCATCCGGTGCAGCCCGTGCAGTGGTAATTTCGTGTGGTGCAACACCGTGCGCAGCCACTTTGGCAATTTTGTAGACGGACGCGCGCCGAGATGGGTGTGGCGGCGTAGTAGGGGGAGGTGTCACATATTCATCAAGACGCAGTGACAATTTCGTAGAAAAAGTCTCCGCTGAAGTTGCGCAGAAAACTTGCCAGCTCCATCCTGGTTTACTTCCTGTGCAGTGGTAATTTGGCTGACCGGCGCACAGTGCGCACACGTCACCGAAACCTCACAGGCAGGTTTCCAGAATGTCAGGCCCATTTCAATGCAATAAATAATTACAGCAACCACAATTTAATGTAACTATCTGAATCAGGACATAAATTATAGTATCTATATCAATTGTCCTGATGTCAGATTAAAGGCGGTTGGCACGCATAATGGAAACTCGACCTGGCTTAATCAACGCAGCTGAATCTGTGATGTAAACTAACGACTTCACATCTTTCTCAGCCAACCACAAACTGCCTATATATATATATATATATATATATATATATATATAATGCTTGCGTTCTATGCTCAGTAAAGCCGCTTGCACACTGGACGCGAAATGAATTTTTCACACGACTGATTACAGTCAAAGTCAATACAAAGACACGAATACACGCGTTTATTCCCGTCTTTGCATTGACTTGCGATGTACGCAGTGTCTACGTGTCCCAAAGTCGGACAGGGTTTTAATATATCTCCGTGTCCGAAAGTCGGATGGTTTCAATATAACTCCGTGTCCGACAGTCGATTATTGTTTTAAATTTCTTCATATCTACTGAATCTTTTAGATATTAAACGTGAATGTTTTGATAAGAAGGCTCAGTTCTTCAAGATGAGTACCGAGAATTTCAATCAATGTTTCCGTTTAAGCTCTGCTTAATAAAGTGAATCGACATTGGCGCGGGACTTCGTGCATTTATGACGAATTTAGCGACTGTCGGACAGAGATCCTAAAATACTCCGTGCCCGAAAGTCATAAAAGTTCTAAATTTTCGAGTATTCCAGGAATTATTAGACGTACAAACTTGGCCATGTTTGTGTTCGACCTTCACAAAATGCAAATTGATAGCTATCGACCTCTCTTGGTCTTTTTATTCATCTGTTTTCTTCCATTGAAGATAGACAACAGTCTTTATTCGGTCTCTCTTTTGAAAATTAGTCAGATGGATTGAACAGATTCACGCTTTATTTCCACACCAGAGATAAAACAGGGCTTGTAGTCAGTGAACAAATCAATTCCATGACCACTGACATTGTGAATTAAATATCGCATGCACGATCAAGACTGTCCAACGCGAAATGCAAAATACTCCATGTCCGGCAGCCAGCAAAAAGTAAAAGTATTGATATGAGAACAGATTTATAACGAAATAAAGAATAAAAATATATCACCAACAAACAGAACATCCTAAAAAGATGGCCCGCAAATAAATAAATCGCAGTGTTCATTAGATGTTCTGTTTGTTGTTAAAATGTTTCTTTTTATTCTTTATTTCATTATCAATCTGTTCTAATTGTTGTGTTCCAGGGTCCTGGGCCTTTGGCCAGGGCAGTATTTTTGGGTTTTATCAGTTTCTTGTCTCAGGATTTCACATTTCATAGTTCATGTTTATTGTTCATGTTTTTACTTTTCCATGTTGTGTTTTGCCAGGTCTGCCCAGCCACTCCACCGCTTGTCTGCGTTCCGCCCGTGTCTTCGTTTTCGCACACTTCAGAGCTCTGGTTGGCTTTTGGTATTTCCCCCCTTCCTTCTGTGCTGTGCTGGATTCAGGGCTGCCGGGCTTAATTGACAATTAACTGTTTTTAAGTTACTAACATTTACTAACAGTCACGGGAGGTGTAATTCTTAGACAGGCACATTACTAATACTACTAATTTAGATAGGGAGTTTATTGTCATGATTCCTGCTTTGCTATTTCAAGATCTTGCTGTGCTTTTCTGTTTTAACATTCATGCTTCCTTCCAATCTGCATGCTTCATTGGTACTTAAGCTGAGCACGCTCATTTTCTTAATGAGCAAGTCATGTCAGCCTATCATTGTCCTTGTCTCATGATCTTGCCTTGCCCCTTGTTTCTTCTCCAGGTGTTGCCCCTCATGTGTGCTGATTTTCCTCCCTTTATCTGGAGTCGGTGGAAGTTGGCTGGCAGACAGAGTCTCACCATGTTTCATGCCCTTGTGTTTTGTATATCAGTGCAGTATTTATGGCTTCTTTATAGCCAAGTCAAGTTCTTGTTGTTTGTATTCTAGCCTGATTATTCTTTTCTGTTTGTGGTTTTCTCCATGGAGGTTCCAGTGGTTTTTGTTTTTTGTCGTTTGGACTTTTTAGTTTTTAGCTCTGTGAAGCTTACCTTAGTTGGATTTTTGCAACCCTTTGGGCCAAGTTTTCTGTTGGCCCTCGTGCCTGTTTTCTTTTGTTTTAATAAACTCCCAGTTCCCCTGCATCTCGCTTTTGGTGTCTCACTGATCTCGCATCACTAATCGTCTGGGGTGTGTTTTTTTTTTTTTTTTTTTTGCTGTCAGACACGGAGTATTTTGCATTTAATGTTCGACAGGCATTGTACATTGTCCCGCGCCAATGTCGACTCACTTTATTGAGCAGAGCTTAAACAGAAACATTGATTGAAATTCTCAGTAGGGGAGAGCCGGTGCGAAAGTAACGTGGGACGAAAGTAATACAGCGATTTACTCACAGCCATCCGCACTTTGATGCGTCAAATTAGGTCAGCACGTCCAGCTCGCGACACTCTCCAGACCGGGAAAAATCTTGGTTTCGTCGCTTCCCTTGAAAACGAGACCGGGAAGACCGTTTTCCACAGTGGTGAGTAAATTCAGACAAATGGTAAACTTTTTTGATTTAAATATTGTCTTTATCGCTCCATGTGTCATATTTATGATATGATTGGTCATTTAGTTTTGTAACATCCTGAAGTTTGAAATGTCAGACTTTTTCCACTTTAGAAGCAATCCTGGTTCAAATGTCAGGAGTCACTGTCGGGGCGGTAGTAGCAACGATTAAGTTCGTCCCTCTCTGCTAATGCGGCCAAATTTTCTGTTCTAAAGCTCATTAAAAAATTTTTTATATTTTACCGACAGAAAATGCCAAGAGTTAGGGTCAGAACTACCCAGAGAGGAAAGGTTGACCAGCAGGTTTACGAAAGGGCCTTTTGATGTCCAAAGAGGCGAGTATTAGGAGGGCACCAGAGGTGCATGGCGTTTGTCATGTCACCCTGTTCAGGTACTGCAAGAGGAGGGCAGAGGCAGGAAGGCAGCAGACCAGAACCCCAGGGTACAGGGCTCACAACAAAGTCTTCACAGAAGAACAGGAGAAGAGACTGCAGGCATATATAAAGAGAGCAGCAGATATATATTTTTGGCCTGAGTCCTAAAGAGGTTGGAGTAACACTGCAGACAGAGCTACATCGCTACCGCCATTTGCCTAAGATGGCAAGCACAACCGCTCCGGATCTGCCCCGGCTCTGCGCTGACTCCAGCTGATCCGGCTCAGAGCTGGGGCAGATCCGGAGCGGAGGTGCTTGCTATCTGGGAACCTCTTTTTTTCATGCTGTTTTAGGTGCGAAAGTTTGCATATGAGCTGGCCGAAAATATTGGCCTCAAAACTCCATGTTCGTGGGAGAAAAACCAGATGGCAGGGAAGAATTGGCTCACCTCTTCAAGCGCAACAAAACCCTGTCCATCCGTCGACCTCAAGCCACCAGCATGTCCCGTTCCGCCAGCTTCAAGACCAACGTGACAGCGTTTTTTTAAAAACCTAAAGACTGTCCTCACCCGCTATAATTTTGAAGCAAAGGACATCTGGAACATGGATGAAACAGGTAAAAATTTATATTTAGATAAATTAAAAAGCAACAGTGATTTGCAACGGCAATAATTCATTTCATTTATTTTAGGTACCACAACAGTTCAAGTGCCAGAAAAAAATCATTGCCACCAACAGGCAGCGCCAGGTCGGTGCTGTGACCTCTGGGGAAAGAGGGACATTGGTGAATGTTGCCTTTGCTGCCAACGCACAAGGGAAGATAAAGTAAGGGGGAACAAAGTTGCCAAGGAAGAAGTTCCAGGACCACTTCATCCGGGATGGCCCTCTTGGCTGCACTGGTTCTGCCAATGGATCGGGGTGGATACAGGAGACAGATTTCTTGGCATTTTTACAGCATTTTGCAAGACACACCCGCGTGACCCTGAAGTCAAAGTTGCTGCTACTCTTAGACAATCATCCATTACACATCTCTGTGGTAGCTGTTGACTTTTGCAAGTCACATGGCATTGTACTCCTATCTTTTCCACCCCACTGCTCCCATCATCTTCAGCCGCTTGACCGAAGCGTTTTTGGTCCTCTGAAGCACTACATTAACAGTGCAGCAGACAATTGGATGCGAATGAACCCTGGAAGAACTTTGACCATCTACAACATCCCAAGTCTTGTGGCTAAAGCTCTGCCTCAAGCTACGACAGCAAGCAGCATTTCATCTGGGTTTGAGTGTACCGGTATCTGGCCCTTGAATCCAGATATTTTCAGTGAGACAGACTTTGCTCCAGCTTTTGTGACCGAGTGTCCTGCACCTGCACCAGCTCCATCACCAGCGCCCTCCTCCATCACCAATGTCTGCTTCATCACCAGCGCCCTCTTCATCACCAATGTCTGTTTCATCACCAGCGCCCGCTCCATCACCAGCGCCCGCTCCCTTAAGACACCACCAACCTAGCCAGAGCCCATTTGAGCTGCATTCCCCTGAGTCTGCCATTCCTGTAGATGGTGAGAGTTTGTGTCTGTGTCTTTAAATGTGCATGTTGAGCCTTGCCAAGCATTTTTTTTGGAAATATCTATCCAGGTATGCTTATGGTTCCAAGAACATCTAGTGGCACGCCAATACAGAGGTTCAGCCCAGAAAAGGTTCGCCCATATCCAATGGCTGGCTCGAAAGAAAATAAAAGGCAGAAAGAGGTGAGCAGAGTGTCGTTTTTAACTTGTCTTGATTTTATTGCTTGTAGAAAAAGAAGCTGATTCTGACCATCATCTCATTGAATGTTGCAGGTCAACAGCAATACTGACCGACACCCCAGTAAAAGCTGCTTTGGAGGAGGAGAGTCGGCAGAGGGGCCAGAAAAAACAGTCCTCTTCAAAACGCCCAAAGAAAACATTGTTTAGTGGACACACTGCAACCAGAGTTTCTCAGGGCCATGAGGAGGAATGTCTTGTTTGTGGGGAGACATTTTCCTCATCTTTGTCTGGAGAAGTGTGGGTGCAGTGCATCTTTTGTCTGCTGTGGTCACATGAGGCATGCACTGAGGGTGCAGCTCATTATATCTGTCACAACTGTCATGAGTAAAGTAATTTCATAATTTTTAGAAAAGGACCAATTGCACCCCACCCAGAAAGCAAGCACCTCCGCTCCGGATCTGCCCCGGCTCTGTGCCGACACCAGCTGATCCGGCTCAGAGCCGGGGCAGATCCGGACCGGAGGTGCTTGCTATCTGGGATGTTAAACATGTTCACGTTTACTTTTTAAACATTTGAAGCAAATTAAAATGTTTCAAACAAATGTCTGATTGTTTGTTTCTGTTTTAACGACCGTAATTTAAAAGATTCCAGTTAACTTCATCACGTGTTCATCAGGGTGTAATAATAGAAACATGCTATCCATCGTTTCTCTTACCAATGATGCAGGCAGAAGAAATAAATGAGCAACCGTCGTTTTTCATTCCAACTCCATAAGTTTGAATGATCTGACGTAGTTTCGTTTTGAAATTCCATTCAAGTTCGCCTATGGTAATAATTCGAGAATGCCCTAGCTAGCCAGCTAACTCATATGCGTAATGCTTAATATAAGTATAATATAAACTTATAAGTTGTGCAGAAAACATGCCTGAAGCAGCAAAGTAAAATGCAACATTAAGGCATCATGTAGATATAGGACAGAGGCTTTATTTCAACACTTTAAAGGTGAGGAGAGGAGCTCATTTTATTGGTGAAGATTTGACTCGGCTGTGTTAAACCCACTTACGTCTTTTCTCCTCCCTCTTTGCCACTTGCACTGGCAGGAGGGACAGAGGCGGGACAGAGGAGTAGGCCTACTTGCTACAGGCTACGCCGGGCACGAAATTGCAACATATGCCTGGACACACCCCGTTGGCGCAGCGCTCCCCCCATTCGCTGCGCCTGCGCCTGGTCTACGAATTTAGAGCCAAAGAGGTCTTTTGCCGACAAACTTGCGATCAGTGTCCAAATCACAACACTTCTCCAGCCAGGCCTTGGAGACAGCACTCTGAAAATAGATTATTAAAAAAAGTGAAGTGCCGGACCAAATCCATAACATTAACAGAAAACATTAACTGCCAAAGAGATTATTCCTGAGTCCACTTCACTTTTGAACAAAGGGGGCTGTCACCAGAAAGCATACTGAGACAAACGCTTGATACAGCAATTTCCAAGAGTAGGAATTCTCATTTTTAAATTTGTTGGTTTTTAGACTTATTTTCAGATGTTAAAATCATTCACAGAACACAATAATTGGGGATTTGGAGCATTTCCTCAGACGGATTTGGACAGGATAGCCATGCATTCTTTAGTGACCATCAAGTGAGTGCCAAAAAAAGGTCAACGCGGAGCTCCTGATTGGTGGAGCTTGCCTTAGGAGGTACTATTAGTGTGGGTGGAGCACTCTCCAATTTTCCCTGCCCATTTTTGTTGGAAAGTAAAAGCACAGTACAACACATAAGTATTTACTCACATACAATGTTTGCTTTTCATCTCTGTCCTCCATTACTTTTTTCTATTAATTTAAAAACAGTGTAGACACCGTCAATTTTAATTTGTAGGCATTGTGTGAACCACTAAGGCATTGCATCCTTTCATATGCTGTACATTTCTTCTGTCCAAATACTAATGAACTGCTCTCGGGATTCTGGGAGAGAGATAATGGGAGAAAAAGAGGGATAGCAAGATGTATTTAAATTCTCCTGAAGCTAGATGGAGCAGTTGGTACAGGCAGGCTGAGATCTTAGGCCCTTACTTTGCCTGTCTTGTTCTGCTATCAATCGGCATAATGGCAGCCGCACTGCGCTGTCTAAGGCACCAGGGAAGCCAGCACATTACCCAAAACGCATCCCCCTCCAATGGCAAACGCACTCCTAGTCCATAAATGTTAATGCTCTCACCGTATAATTAAGACAAATGTTTCCCCTGCCCTTTACTACTCCAGGTGTCCATGATATATCACCTGAAGTATTAAACTGTGACACACACACACACACAGAGCTCTGTCAAGGGGGAATGATATTTCAGTTAAATTAAAAAGCATTTGAATACACAGGGTGTCTTTACGCCAAGCATTTTCCTTTTACTTTTGGCTTTTAATATAGTACCTATCCACTCTTCAGAATACAGAGACAATTTCGGAGTATGTAAGGGATTGGGAACAAAAGTGGCCTTGACTTGTTCTGAAAGATACCTGTGCTAGTAGTAACACATAGAACTTTTATCTAAGAGGATGATGAAGCCAGACACAATTTTTCTTGTTTTGAGTTGGGTTTTTGGTGCTGATTTTACTGAGTGCAGAATCTTCTTGCTCCTCTCTGGACGCCATTTTGGCTTGAATGTTTTAAAATGTGTGATCCTCTCTCTTAGGGCTAAGCTTGTAGGATCAGAACACTCATCCACCTCTGAACACACACACACACACACACACACGTGCACACTAACACACACACAGACGTATATATATCCTCACGCTCCAAAGCACCATTGATTTTAAGGGACCCAGGAGGGGGAGGGGCATTGTTTTTAGTGTCATTTGTTTACATGTTTGTCTGTCAGCCGTTTTGCAACAAAATTACAAAAGTTTGCTTGATGAAGGTCCTGGACCGAAGTGTTGCCATTTAAAAACTATTAAATATTTGTTGCAAGTGAGGAGGTGTGCGGGAGTTTATATTTTTTTGAACAAAATTACACAAAATTTTCGGGTAGGTAGGCAATGGTCAAAAGATCACCTTATTAAATGTTGGACCTATTTGGGTCAAGTTCATGCTCATTAAAAAAAAACAAAAAGTTTCGTCCGAATAACTTCCATAGATCTACTCTGATCAGCATCAAACTGAATTCAAAATATGCATTTTTCAATTCTCGCGTCAATCCATGTGCGACACTGTGGTGTGATGTCATTAGGCTGGTTAGTGGTAGGGGTCAAATATCAGAGGGCTCCACACCCAAAAGACTGTAACGTCTCACTCGGGTGAGGTATGCTGTGCCTGGCGCCACTAGTTTGTTTCTTTTGTATTTTTTGGCCTTCAGCTCTCACAGGTCTCAGGAGGGCTCTGCATGCCATGTTTTCACTCAGCTGGTGCTATTATATGGGTCGACTCGCAGCACTTTTCTGCTTTATCATTATTGTTTTTCTGTTACCACATTCATCCCCACAGTGGGCCTAGCGGAGTAGGAAATGTGGCGGCTGTGTCTCAGCTAGAGCGGAACCCTGTGACTCCTGTGTGTCGCAGTCCTATGACTGATCCCAGATCAGCGGGGCGCACCGCCTGCATGGTGCAGATAATGCGGGCTGGATCAGCCCCACTGATCCCAGACTGCAGGTGGAGGATGTGCTCACCTCTGCACTCTCCCGCTCTATGAGCTTTCCACAAACAACATGGGGCTGACAGTAAATATGATCCGTACACTACAGCCCATAAACCCCTTACTATTAATGTTGCGGTTTTGTTATTCCTCATAAATGTAATGATTTGAGTACAATTCTGATGATTTTTGTGGTGGGTAATGATGAACTACTATTATTATTGTTATTATTATTATTTATATTACTATTATTATTATTATTATTATTGTTGTTGTTGTTGTTGTTGATCTTCTTCTTGTTATCATTGTTCTCCTTCTTTGTGTATCTGTATAATATATAAATATTCAGTATTTGAATAAAAGTATAAAATAAAAATACAAAGCTCCCAGAATTAAGCACATGATGGTACACTATCTGCGAGAGGGCATCCTTCTAACTATGTGCTAAATATATGTACATAGTAAGTATGCATTCAAAGCCACCACACTGAACTGATATGCAGCATTAAAAGCACTATCTCAATAGAAGGCAGATATATAAAGACAGAGAGAGAGATAAAGAGCGAGGTAAGTGGGAAGAAAGATGAGAAAGTGTTTGCGCATCTTAAAAGCGGCTGATCATAAGGCACGAGATAAGACGCAGCCAGAACAGAGGGAGCTGTCCCTCGTGCTGATCAAAACCTAGATGTAGTGCTCGTGCAACGTAACGGAGGGAAGGCAGCGCACCTCGGAGCAGGACGACAAAGCGGACAAATGCTTTCTAATCATCGGATATCGTACCTCTTTCCCCCACCCCCAGTCCCCAACCCCCAACCGGCCAATCCCAAATGGGGGAGTAACGCTCAGTACGGCGGAATGAGCCGTTGGGAAATTGAATGACATATTTAAAAGCTTTTTGTCGAGCACAAAGGTGACGATACGTGACACATTCCTCGAGAGCGGTGAAAAGACAAGGGCAACCGTCGCCTTTTTTTCGAGAGAAAGAGAGAAAGCGAGCGAGCTAATGAAGAGAATTCATGCACGAGAAACTGACACCCTTGCGCTACTCCGCGATTGTGTAACGGAATTAAGAACAGCCTTTCTGACGCTCCGCTAAAGGTTAATGGTACTATTTCTCTACAGTGTTTGTTCATTATCCAAATGCCAAACAGAACAGCTTTAATCAACATCTCGCCGGCGTGTACTCGGGTTATGCGCCAGATTCTGAATATGTTCATTAGTTTCCTCATGTATTATTGAAATAATCAGACCGCAATCTATTCCTATTCAAATAGGCGAGGGGTTGATCTATGCCAAAAACAAGAGAGCAATTTGAAGTTTATTATCGCGGCGTCCCCGCAATAGAAACGCTCGCTGCGGAGATGATGAGCTGTAGAACTTGAGTAGGGTAATTTGATATGGATGAAATTACCAGATATATTCGGTCTTGCTTTATTTAAGTACGGTGTGAAAAAATTCCCGGTTTCCTTCGCATCCATACAGTATGTCGTTTCTCGTCTATTTATCTTTGACGGGACAAAAGCTAAAATACTCGCCTATTCATACACCCTTCGAGCGATTAGCAATCCCAATTACTGCAGCACGCGGGAATGTACTTAAAGTGTATACAAACCCTAATCTTGTAGTGCGTTCTTTGCTTCAATACTATTTCATTTGCCAAATTAAATTTAAAGTGAAGGTTCTGGAATAGGCATGGAGAAATGGTAAAATCAGGACATTAGACATTAGCAAATAGTGCTGATATAACTACCATCAAACTTAACACAGTGGCTGGTATGAGCGAGTTTCTTATCCCAGCAATCATTTAATGTAAACAAGTAGTAATAACGCCTCCTGCATGTCCAACATATCACACAGCTAGCATCAGTTTGAATGGAACAGCTCTAATTTTCCTGGCCTAGTGCCTTTTTTCTGAGAATACCGAATTAATTATCAGTGCCTTATAGGCCTCAAAATTAGGTCTTGGGGTTCAATTTTGCGCGAATGGCAAGCATCTTCTTCCTGAGAAAAGGAATAATTCTCAGTTAAAACGGTTGATGTCCCATCAATTTCCAGTTCACCCAAATCCATGTCAGAACAGATGCAAAACAGCGCCAAATGAAAAAGGAATAACCAAGAATGCCAAAATAAGCACACTAACATGTACGCACATATACACACACACACACACACACACACACACACAGATTCATAGCTGAAAAAAAAAAATTCCATTTGCATACAAATTCAAACTGGATCACAACATGAGATGTTTTTTTTTTTTTTTCTTATTTTTCCTCCCTGAAATTGTGAAGGGCACTGTGGGAAAGAGCGTGACACTGTCAGACACACAGCATGTCCGCTTAATTGTGGTGTCAGAGCTCAATACCGTTTACCGCGTGAGAGCCTGACAACAATTCGCGACCCCGAAATTAAACCGCTGCAAATCTCTAACCTCTCAGAGTGTGACACCCACCCATAATGGCTGCTGCTCGCGAAGGCAGACGGGACCCAGTATCTACACCCCATATCCACATCTTCATTACTTGCTGTGACACCTTAAATGTAAATGTTAAATGTTAAATGATAAATGTAGCCATTTTATATAACCCATAATAGAGCAACGGGATTCCCTAGGGATGGTGGGTGGAGAACAGGATGCATTATGAGTCAAGGCGGGGCTTGTGCTTTCAGAAATCCACAGTGTATATTTAAACCTTACAGGGAGTGCTCCTGCCTCTTCCCATTGGAAGTTGGGATTGGTTTCAGTGGGAATATACTGGTGAGATTATGTATGGATGGACACCCAGCGGTATACGGTAATTGAGTGTGTGCAGTTTTTTGGCTAACACACAGGTTAATCACGGTTTGTGCAGCAAAATGTAATGATTACAAATATGGTAGGGGTTCATGATGGGCGTGAGCTACAGATGAAGGTGATCTGGTGTGTGAGATGCTGTGCAGCCCATATGGGGCTCACCCTGTCCCATTACGACAAGCCAGAAACTACTACACAGCTGCAAGCTAGCTGTTTGTGCATCTCTCATTAGCATTTGTTGTCAACCTGAGGACCGGATGAGATATGATTTTGTTACTAACGACTGTAAATTCTAATGCAAATATAACAACAGGGTAAAAAAGGGTAAAACTGCATACCCTGTAATAAAAAAAAAAGCAATAATGTCATTTATTAATTGATTATGTTTGTTATTGCCCGCATACAGTAAAAACGGCCTGCCAATATATCTTGTTTTGCCCGACCTGTATTGGCCAACCTGTATTGGCCGAGTTCAGCATGTGCACAAGTAACCATTGACAAGTGTGGCATTCGCTCTCTTCAAAGAAGCAGACAACAGTCGTGGACCTAGCATTTAGCTCTTTAATGAGTCTTGAAGTCGTGTACTTCAGAAGTCATAGTCATAATGTTGTCATGATAGCAGAACATACTTAACCAATTAATAAAAATATTATAAATTGCTTGTTTTCGCATTGCCTTGGTACTGGCCTTTGGGTGGCGGTATTGGCCCGAGGCCGCATACGGCAGCCCTCAGGCCAATACCAAGGCAATACGGGAATAAGCAATTAATAACATATAATACGTTGTATTATATCCATACATTGCTTCATAAACGGTGCATGCCAAAAATTTGGCACCATAAAAATAGACTCTGGGCCCCAGAAAAAAGCAAAAAAAAAAAAACCTGGTCTTAGGTGTCCCTCAAACCAAAGGCCATTTTGGCCAAGATATCTCATGGTTAGTGAACTTGCAGCTCACCAATCCAGACCTCACCAGCCTGCTCTGTGTTTAAAGAACCATCTTTTACAGCTGTGGGAAATGACACGCGCTGCTCATAGCTCACAGAACATGTGAAATATTACCTCCAGTATTACTCGGGCACACGCCACATCTGTTCCCATTTAAATGCTAATAAGTCACTGGATACACAGAGCGGTTGAGAGGGAGATACACTGATGTTGGGAATCAATTAAATTAGATCTGAACGAAGGCCCCCCAAACACCAATGAAATAGACTACTCATTCTCTCTCTCTCTCTCTCTCTCTCTCTTTCTATCTCTCTCCCTCTCACACACAACCACATGCGCACTGGGTACACACAAATGCACACATTGGGCTGTATTTCCGTGACATCGCAAACAGAAACGCAAGTGGCGGTAACGTTATGCACATTTCCATGGGTTTGCCTGCCCAGTAGAGGGTGTGTCAATGCTTAAACCTGGCACAATGCAATTTTTGTGTTTAAGGACTCCCTTGCATTTTGACTCACCCAGACCACCACTTAAAGCAGACGCTGTTTCGTTATGGTAGTTTCATGGGAATCAGTCGCAGCCCGCGGAACTGTTCTTAAATAAATGCATGTCATTTATATCGTTTTCTTTCCCACCTTAATTTTCACTTTCGTGATGCTGGCCTACCCAATATTTAATGTTAACAAAATTATGGTGGGGTCTAATGGGAAGTCGGAGGGTCTTAGTCCGGCTCTTTTGACAACAGTGTCACAACTATTTTCTTATGTCATAAAATGACCAAAATGGATATAGACACGTCCAGTTTTGATCCTTGATACAATTACTGCTTGCGTTCCTTACTGCATTTAGGTCATCAAAGTAGGGCCCAATATCTCTTACACACATTCTCTCTCTCTCCCCCTTATCCCTCACACACACATCCTTGTACCTCTATCCTCATGAGGACATTACATTGACTTCCATTCATTTTTTGTGTGTCTCTACAGCCTTTCCCTAATCGTAACAATAAACAATGCAGGGCCAACCGAAACCCTTACCCTATCCTTGTCCTATCCCTAATTCTAACCTTACCCCTAACCTCACCTGATGAGTCAAAATTAGTCATTATAGTTGTGAGGACAGACGAAAATGTCCTCACTTCCCAATAATTTCCCCACTATGTAGGAAGAAAACGTTTTCTCGTCCTCACCATGTAGCAAGTACAAGAACACTCACTCTCACGCATATTTTCTCTGTTCCTCTCTCTCTCTCACAGACAAATATTCTCTTGCACATTTTCCATAACATCCATAACACATTTATGCTCTTAATTTCACTTACACTCTCAGGCACTCTCTCTAGCTCTCGCTCACCTCCCATACTCACTCATGCTCTCTCTCTCCCTTTCTATTCCCCCCTCCACTTTCTCTCTCTTTCTATATCAACAGATACAGCATCAGAGTGTCAGGATAAGGCAGCATCAGCAACTTCCAAACATCTCTAAATTCTTTAAAAGCCCCGTGTTTTTGAAATTGAAATACACCTGAGGCTGCTGATGGTAGAGAAGATGGGGATGGGTGGGGGTGGGGGGCATTTCAAATGAAGCCAAACTGCAATTCAGTCACCCATAAAAATGCTCACCACCCCCAACAGCCCCTGCCTTCCAAAAGGCCTTAGGCAAAACAGATGGCCAGCTCTTGATTGAGAGAGTACACAAGCTCATCATTCATGTGTTCGATACGCGTTCAGAGCGAACCGCGAAAATAATGATAAATAAATACATTTTTTAAATGTATACTATTCCAGGCTGGGTAAATTAATTAGGCAAAGTCAACTTCAGCAAGGAAAAATGAGTATGCGGGGATTAAGAGAGAGAAATATTTCCAACAAATGTTTTTCTCAATAGTAGCATATGTTGGAAGATAAGTGAGCTCGCCTATATGCATGTGCATGTGGATCAGCACAAGTGCATATTTTTAGTATGTTTTTGTGCAAGTATATGTGAAGAGTTTGATTCCAAAAGGCAATAAGAGCCAAAATTACAAAAATTGAGATAATACCATAGGGCAATAGCCCTGTGCTTCTTACACATGGTGCAAATTTTCATTTTTAGATATTCATACTATAGAGTATATTTTTTCATGGTCAAAGTTTGTGTTTCTCTATAAAATGCTATAGGCGCCAACATAGAAAAAGTTGATTTCCTCAAAATGAGTAAAATGGATATATTGCATTTTGGAATCAAACTCTTCATATGTGTGTTTGCCTGTCTGTTTGTTTGTGTGCATGTGTGTCGCGTCCCATGCCTATGTGTTTTTTTTCTTCCTGTAATCTCGCTATGTACTTCTGTTTCAGTTTGTTTTCCTGATTGACTACAATTATTCAATTATCGTCTTGTGGTTTCGCCATTCTCCATTCGCATTCCTCAGCCAGCCTTAGTTCCTGTGTATTTAAATTCATGTCTTTTGTCTTCCCCTTCGCCAGATATTTGCCCAGATTTCATGTCTTTCCAGAATTCTCCTCAGTTTATTTTACTTCTCAGTTTCCTGTAACTCTATCTGTGCTTTGTTCCTGCTGGCTGTTACCTTTGTCATTGTCACCCTCACTCCATTCGTCATTCATCCTCCTTCACGTCTCCCGCTCCCCCTAAACAGACCTTACGGAATGGACTTTAGACCGAAACTACGACACTGATCAGCCTCACCGCTTGAGCACTATTCACCACTGCATGACCTCCACCTGTCCCACAACCACAATCTGCCTGCCTCTTAATAAAGCTGAATCTTCTTCGGAACTTTATCTTGCATTTGGCTGCTACTGTTTGTTAGTTCATGGTGTGTGTGTGTGTGTGTGTGTGTGTGTGTACGCGTTTCTGAGGGCACGCGTGTGTGTGTTTGAGTTTTGCTACCACTTGTGGGGACCAAACAACCCAAAAGTGATGAAATACCAGATCTCATTATCCATATGGAGACATTTTTTGATCAGTACAAACTGGGCTATTTTACGGTTAGGGTTAAGATTATGGTTAGGTTAAGGATAGGGTGAGCTTAAGGTTTGGATTAGGGTTAAAAATGTTATGTTTTTGGTCAAAGGCAGGGTAAGGAGTTAGGGAAAGAATGCAACTCTGAGAGCTGTCTGCACAAAACATGAAAACACAATGTGTCTGTATATGTGTGCGAATGTGTGTGTGTGTGTGTGTGTGTGTGTGTGTGTGTGTGGAGGAGTCATTACTGAATTTAAATATTTAGATACCATAAGATGAAAGACACAGCTTTAAGCTTTAAATCAGTTTGTAACGGGATCAATATCCTGTCACAGTCAGATCTGAAATGACTGTCAAGTGACCGGACTTCAGCTGAGCAATGACTGAAGCAGTGGCTCACCTAGCAACTACCAATATGTCAACCATTACCTCTGTATCTCTTAGCTTACCCCAGAGACCTCGCCATCACCTCTCATTTCTCTCTCTCTCTCTCTCACTCTCCCACCAGTAGAGTAGCATCCTCGAGCAGACTTCGGTATTCAATTAAAAAAAACTGCTGCTCCTGACTGGCTGGAAAAAAGACAATAGATGTGTGATGTGGGCAGCATGAATTTATGCATAGGTGCACAGTAAAATAATTTGAAAGGGTTGTAATTCCATCACAATTTACTCGACACAGATGGACATACCCACAAATTTAATCTTGGCAATTTAAAAGGGGAGTATTTTTATTCATTTGTGCAAAATAAAAAGCATGTCTGTGCTCTGTCGTTAAAACATGTCTTGTTGTGAATTCTTTGTGGATTTTGGCATGCTAGATTTTTATTGATGACTTCAAATAGAGAATCGACAAAGGGCATGACCATTCTTGAATTGAGTCAAAGTCCAAGCACTTTTGCACCCCTCTCTTTGTTCCACAGTCAACATGTGGGCTGACATTACTGCTCTCTACCTGGGCAAGCAATGCAAGCCCACACCCAAAAAATGTAAAAAGGAGAAGAAGAAGAATCCTTCAAACATTCTACGTGTGATCACTACTCCAGTAATGGTGGAGTCACCTTTTCCAAAGGGGACATGTTTCAATATGAGCAGTGAAAGCGTGTGTGTGTGTGTGTGTGTGTGTGTGTGGGGTGAGGTAGGGTTCAGAATGTTCTCCATCGTAACAGTGTCAGTGGTTGCCTATCCTTTAAACACATCATTACTGGAATTTCTGCCATGTTAGGAAGGGAAGTTGAACATTACATTTTTTCCTCTCTGTTTTTGTGTGTCAACATTCAACCCTGGTCATGATGGGCCCTCCGCTTTGGTCAAGAGGATGCCCTTCCAAATCATACCTTAAAAACAAGTCAAAATAGCCCTGAGGGCTGCACAGTCGGTTTTTTGTAAATGCGTATATTTAAACTGACACTCCAATTTACAGTATCTCTGTGAGCCTATCCACACTGAATCCGAAACTTTCCTCTTTCGCCATCAATGAGTATCCTGCATTTTAGTCTTGTTTCTCCATTCCGTCTTTGGTGTGAAACAGCCTTCATTTTCAGAATTCTTAGTTAAGTATAGACAGCCATGCTCTCAATCACCTGGATGGCACTATAATCACAGGATTCCAAGCTCCTGCCATAAAATGTTTACAAAGTACCACTGGCCCCACAGCAGTGCAGCAGCTCTGATATAAGAATCAGAAGCTCTTACTCTTCAGTGCACTGAATCCCTGTCGTACACTGAAAAATTTAGTGTGCGTAACAGAAAGACAAAGTTTCTCTTGTCTGAAAGTATGGAAGACTATACATTTATGAAATAAATACAGTGTGCATGCATTTGTAGACTGAAATGTGAACAGTGTTTATATTCATCTAAAGGATCAGATCTGGTAACCTCTCCTCCATGTTAACCTGGTAGATAAAAAGACAAATCTATAAACCTCAGTGTCGCTATCTGGATTCTCTTAGAATGAGAATTATGACCGTGTTTGGCCGAATTATTCCCCTAGCCAATCATCGTTTCCTGATCAAAAAAGTAAGTAAAAAATTTATCTCATATCCATATTTGCAAGGCCTACTGATGAAAGAGAGAGAGAGAGAGAGAGAGAGAGAGAGAGAGAGAGCAGAAAAAAAAATCAATCCCCAGTCATTCAGTATATTTGCTGAGATCTTGAGTGAGTTCCAGTATCAGCAGCGACCATATTTATCCTGTCAGTGAAACATCTTCAGCTTAGGCCGCGCTCTAATGCGACGGCTTTTATTATATTTCATTTTGGCAAGAGGGCCGTATTAAAGACGCAATCTCATAAAACTCATTTTCCCCGATTTCGCATTTTTACTCCAACTCTCCACTTTTCCCACTCCCTCCCTCCCTCCCTCTCGCCTTCGCTCTTTCCATCCCCCGCTCCCTCCCTCCCTCTATCCCCCGGTGCGCGCTATGAATGGGGAGAAAAAAACAGTTCCGTTTCATTATAGATATGCCCCAGCCTCATTACAGATATCTCTATGGTAACATTCCTATAATAGACGGTGAGCAGTTACACTCAGCTCTCCTCAGATTCCTCTTCCTCTGGGCCAATATAACATGACAGCTGCACATTTCACCACCATCCCACAGCCGCTGCACACAGCCCTGCACAAACGAGGAGCATACTGAATAACGTACTGGAAATACTACATTCCAAATCCAATAGAAACTATCTTCTTTACAGTACTGTGCAAAAGTCTTAGGCGCCCTGCACTTTTTAAAATCCAAATCTGTATTAGATGTTTACTTTTTGTCCATATGAGAGTTCCTGAAGATAAAAATGCTAATTTAAGGAAAAAATTCAAAAATAAATGTTTATATTCCATTAAAAATAGTCGATATAGGTACTATAGTCTTTGCAGAGCCTTGATGTCAACATCATCATGGCTGTTTGCAATTTCTTGGAGGGATAGACGCAAGTAAGACAGTCACTTGGCAGAAGAACGGTGGCAAGTTCTCCACTCTGTTTGGAACAAGCAAAAAGCCAATCATCTTATAAACTATAGCACAACAGGACACTGTCCCAAATTTTTTGGCAAAGAGTTGTCACAGCAACTATTGATTTAATTTAGTTTTTAACAGTCTACAGCTCTGTTTAGTACATTTCTCAGTTATTAGAAACTTTTAATTCCATAATTTTTGCAAGCATATTTGCCCTAAGAAATTGCTTTAAATAGGCCTAAGACTTTTGCACAGTACTGTATGTCTCCAAGTAAATTATGCACTGGAATTATATGTACTATTATTATCTCTTGTATTGTCTACAAGGGATGGTCAGATCATCTGCGTAGATCTGCAAAGTTCACAATGTACCTTTTCTTTTGAGACTGGTTCAGATACAAATTGATTTATCACTGAGGTGATTTCTGGAGCTGTCAACTTGTAGTTATTAGCAACTATCCTACTACGCGTCTGTCGGAGAGCTTTGACTTGCGGGTGCGGTTATTTTTCGCTCTTACTGTTTTCTGGTGTTTGGCATATGTAGTCATCATTTCAAACACAGCTCCCCAAGCCACCTTCAATAATTAAGTTTTTGTGACTCACACTCAAGCAATTCAGGCAGAAACTGTGCAACCCCTCTGGAACTCTGTATCATCATCCTGGTTGGATGACTTACGCAGCCAAGTGCTGCGGTTTCACCTCTTACAAGCAGACACATGTTGCCAATGAGGATTCAAATTGCTTGGAAGGAGCTGAGTTGATGCGTTTGTAGTTGTGGCTTAGAGACTTCAAAGTTAAAGCCATTCTTGTCATGGTTTAAGAGTGCGTTTGTTTGTTGGCCCTTTCGTTGTTCTATCGTCCGGGACGATATCGAGTTTCTTTTCCTTCGAATTCCTGGCCCAGCTGGCTGATTGAGCTGGGGCGGAGTTTTCCAGACTCCATATATATGGCTGGAGGTTCGCCACGCCTATCGCTAGAGTGTCTGATTGTTTCTAGCACTTCAGCTGGAGAAAATCTCTAGTCTGATTTCCAAGTGATTTGTTATATTCTATTTATTGTTAAGAATTGCTTCTTTTAGAAATTTTCTCTCTTCTCTCTTGTTGTTTATTCTCTCTCGCATTGCTTCCGTGTTGCGGACTTTTATTCGTCCTTGGAAGCGCGAGCTTTTACCGGAGGTGTGTACCTCTTTTGTGTTTGTCTCTTATCTGGGCTGCTCTCAGTTCTTTCTCTCACTGGTCGCGGCACCTGGCGTCCTATCACCGCCCATCACAGTTCTTCATGGGTGCTTTTAAGATTTTGTCCACCTTTTGCATATAAATGCCTTGGAAAACAAAACACATGTCACATTTTTAAATATATTTTATTCCTTATTTTGTGAAATGGTTCTCATATACATTCACCTTCTCAGCATATACAACTTAAAAAGGGCTTGATCTTCGCACTCGCCCGAGATCCGTGACAACTGAAAAATCGTTCGGGCGACCGGATAAGCTCAGACTATGGGGTAAGGTTACTGTCAAAAGTTTCGTGCGTGTACACATAAAAATCGTGCACGTATTAAAAATGTGTGCGTGTAAGTCCATGGTTGTGCATAAATAAAAAATTTGTAAACTCTTGTTTAAGTCAAATCACGCATAGATTATGCAGTGTATAAATTCTCTGTGAGAATACAACTCATAAAGTTACAACTTCACTAAATTACAAGTACGGATGGCTGTTTACGGACGTCGAATCTGAATAGAGTGAAATAACTGTCAAAACTACGTCACGAGGTCACGGGCATTATGTATCGAGTGGAAGATATATTCGATTCTACAAACTGCGCATGTGTCAGAAATTCGACCGTGGGTTCAATTCAATGAGTGTATATCAATGAGAGTATATAGAACGTGTCTGGTTTGTTCTCTAGCTAGCTGGCACTGGTTTATGTGATCTGTTGTGGGTATTGTGCGGAGAAATAATGATTCAATTAAAGTTAATTGTTTGAAATATCATGTGGCATGCTGGTTATCAATCAACTCAGCTATGCTTCCCATCGCGTGCTGATCGTGCCAGTAAACCTTTGAAACGGTTATAATATCAAAATTGATTAAATCCACGCGTTGGCTTTTAGCTAGCTAGCATGATTACAAACACTCCCACCAAATTAGCTTGCTACCTAGGACAGCTAAAACCCGTCTCTCCGCAGCATACCCATTTCAGAATGAGTCCGATCTGCTGCCAACATTGCCTGCTACTCGCCATTGATCGTTCGCGATGAAAATGCCAATGCATCACACTACTTGCTCCAATAATGCTTGAAAGACACACATGCCACTTAGCTAACGTTATAAGAACATTGATCAATAATTTAAATAGATCGCTCAAAAATGTAAATGAGCATCAGGTTAGATGCTGAACGAGCGTGGCTGAGTAACTTAGCCAGCCAGCTAACGTTTATGGTCGCTTCGCGTTGAGCTATAGCCTGTACGATATCTGATTTCTACTTGAAGCACCAATGGAGCCCCAATTAGCTAACATGAGCTGGTCAAATGCGTGAACGCAGTGCAGCCATTGTGCTTCGCGAACATTATCACCGTCCCCAACGTTTTCAATCTATTACCTTTTGTCAAAGGTGGCAGGAAGAGTGAGATAATGAATGCGCGGTCGAGAAAATGAGCAAAATTCTCTTAACTGTATTGGACTGATTTTGATAAGGTGGTCCATCCTGACTGGAAACGGGGCCATAGTGTTGCCTACACCGATGAGCTGAAGCCTTTATTATCAGCATAATGTGTGCGAAAATTCCTTAGTGCAATATTTTGTCCATTTTAATATTTAATATGAATGTTAATTTTAAAAAATCGGCATGAGCCCGTTTACAGATACACCGTCTGGGCGTAAGATTTGGGTTGGATGCGCAAATAAAAAGGCGGAAGTATCTTTCACCTCGAACTTAACAATGACTGCAGCCTGAGATGTGAATAGCTAATGCTCCTGTATCATGAACAGCACGTGCAATCATGCGGCATACGTGATAATTCCTCCAAACTTGAAAGAACCAACCCCTATAGTATTTGAAACGAAAATTCTCATAGGAAAGGAAACGGGGCAAGGGGCAGAGATCGAAATCCACCAGCAAACATTGTGAATTCTAAGGCACGAAGGAGGTCTAACAAGCTAGCAGCACGTTAGCTACAGCTTTAAACTGGGAATCAGGACTGCACAGTGACCTTTAACTAGCTAGCTTAGGGCACGTTTCTCCAAGGCCTCGCTGTTAACCATGTCACTAACATTATGTCAGCAACTTACATAGTTTTTACTTACAGACTGTAAATGGTTCCAGCAATGCAAGGTAGCAATAGTGCTTTCACGCATTAATGTTAGCTGTGGAAAAAGCCCAGCTACCAAACGGAAAATACAAGGCAGCGTTCGCATTTGCTGAACTCCTAAGACCATAGTGCTGGTTGATAGCAATGCACCTCGCTGATATGAGAGAACGACACGTTATACTTCAAACCAAACGTCCAGAAAAAATGTAAACCCGACAGTGACAACAGTCTGTGAGAATTAAACGAACCGAGTGAGAAACTAGTGGGATGGAATGCTAGCCAGCTTTTCCGCATGGGTAGCTAGACTGATGGTTTGAATTCAGTTTGGTGCGCTACATTACAAGAGAATAAATATCTCGCTAACGTTAAAGTTAAATTCACTACCAATTTGAAGTGTGACATGACCACAGTAACGCGTTCGTGTTGTGATCCTCATTCCAACCGATTGGAAAAACGTACAGAGGCTTTCCCTGTTAACGGTTGGTTACGTACCCATTAGGCTAGCTAGGACAGCGCAAACATATGATTAATACCATGCCCATTGGCACAAAACCGCTTTACGGCCATGTTCCCTGTGGGCTATTCACCAGTACCACGCGTTTGACCATTCAGAGTCAGATGTGAGGCATATATTGACCAATCAGTGCCTTAATCGTTGATTAAAAACAACTCCTTATAACTTCGTTCTCGAAAAGTGTCAACCAAAATTGCGCCTCGATTCATTTTTTAATATGTATTCTGGTACTACTTAAGAAGGAAATTCGATTGTATGCTCTTTAAATAACAAAAAAATGACAGGAATTTTTCCATTATAGTCAATGGGAAATTGAGAGGTGCGGTGCACTGGACGCCATATTGGTTTCTTCAACTTTTCGCTCCGACAGCCTCTCCGGTTCTATATACACTCATTGAATTGAACCCACGGTCGAATTTCTGACACATGCGCAGTTTGTAGAATCGATGTTATCTTCCACTCGATACATAATGCCCGTGACCTCGTGACGTAGTTTTGACAGTTATTTCACGCTATTCAGATTTCGTATTCATTCTGAAGAAGGGGACGTCCGTTAACTGCAATCCGTATTTGTAATTTAGTGAAGTTGTAACTTTATGAGTTGTATTCTCACAGAGAATTTATACACTGCATAATCTATGCGTGATTTGACTTAAACAAGAGTTTACAAAATTTTTATTTATGCACAACTATGGACTAACACGCACACATTTTTAATACGTGCACGATTTTTATGTGAACACGCACGAAACTTTTGACAGTAACCTTACCCCATATCAGACTCCTTGCCCGCCAGGCGAGTGAAAATTCCGCATGATCTTCATTGAATATTCGTACAATCCAACGGTATAACTGATCTTCATACGTACGTCATATGTTCAAACAAATCCCGCGTTCTTTCCCTCATTTCTTACGCCAGATTGGTCGTATGGTTTCCTCCGCACAGGGGTGCGTCTCCTGAAAGCACGAGTGCTAATTTACATAGTTGGAACCACTCGCTGACTGTGTATGGACGACCATTGTAAGTTGCTAACTTAACAACTACGCTTCCGGGAAGCGCACATCAGAACGAATTCTAAACCCACCCAACTATACAAAAAAGCCACCCAAAAACATTTCCCAAAAAGCTATTTATCAGTTACTTTGGTTCAGTACAAAATATTAATTTTCAACAGTTAAACCTGAGTTAGCCCAAAATCATCAGTAAATGCACTCGATAATTTATAGTGTTTCTTTGGTGTAAATAATGCTAACGTTAGTTACGATTGTCTCACTTTTTCTGCCCATTGGTGTGTGCTTGTGAGAATGCACGGAGCTTGTGAGGCTACACGTTTAAGCTCGTGTAACGTTATATTCAGTCAAGATCGAAATGATTAGACAGAGCTGTTCAGAACTTCAACTTTAACTTCATATGGCTTAATGATGATGACACACCTGGGAGGAGAAGAAATGGCAGTTAAAAGCGAACTTGCTAAACAAATCAAAGAAATATTGAGTTATTGGAGCGGTACTTCACGCACATATAAATTAACTCGGCTATGAAAATATGCAGTTAAAAGCACGGGATATGCTCCCTGCTGAAGAAAACGGCGCCAAAGACGGATTTACTTATTGTGTGCACTTGGTTCTGTAGATGCATATTAAACGCTCCATCTTCGTTGCTTGGGGGAAAACGATTGATTTCCTTATCATTTTATTGACCGGGTGATGGAATTTGCATTTAATTTCGTTGATTCATAACACATTATTACGCGTGGATGGAGAAATAAAGCTTAAATCCCCAAATAGCGCAAATTGTGGGTTTTTTTCATTTGCTTGCTGGTCCGCGGGTTTTGCCATTCAAATGCGGGTCGGACCCGCCAGATGCGGGTCACTTGGGAGCTATGAGCCTTCACGGATGCATGAAATGCAATGTAAGTTTGGTAGCTCCTGGGAGTTTAGTACTTTCAACTGGTCATCGGCAATGTCACTCGTTAGGTCTCTGGCAGTGTCTTTACAGTGAGTGAGCAAGGTCCGAGATCTGCGTTTTTTACTTCTATATTCCTTCAGGATTTTGTGAAGGGGGCTAGATAATATAGATATTCCACATTTTGCGATGGGGTTTTTCACACGTCCGCTTTGTCAAAGTTCCCATTCGTTTGGATCAACGACGTCACTTTCTCAATCTTTGCAGTAACGTTATGTTTCTCTTCTTTGCCCACTTGAATGATTACACTAATATAATACACAAATGACCCTCGTCTAGGGTTGTGAACTTCGATGGCTATCGTTCTTGACCAAAATTAAATTGATAGGCCATAACCTCAGTCCTTAACCTTCATCCTACCGGCCAATTTTACATACACAAACTACCAGGCAGGGTCCCCAGGAGGGAATACCTTGAAATTAATGCAGTAAGAACAAATTCAATGCAGCAAACACACATAACTTTATTGAAGAACAAAATCCACTACTGCTGAATATCAATGATGTATTATAAATTCAATAACATTGCAATAATATTGCAATAACTAGCATACACTTAGCAAATTATAGCACGACAAAAGAAATTTTGGCATTATATACATGATTTTTGCAGCTCATGCAGCTGTAAAACATTCTGGATACTACTTCTGTCTTTTCTTAAAGAATTTAAAACAAAAAAGTAATTGTAAAATAGTTTTCATTGCTTGTGTTCAGAATCTGCCTTAAAGCATCTGCTGCTGTGTATCTAGCTTGTCTTTTTCCGTTGGCCATTATGAATCTGAAACAACCAAAAAGAAGTTAACTTTCAGTGTGCTATTCAATTATAAAATAAAAGACAGATAAGTTTTACTCTGGGGTCCAGTTGGACCCCAGTAACAAATTAATTATACCTTCACAATGCAAAAAGCTGATCTTCCGGTGCTTTAATTAAGACATAAATTCTGACAAATTCATAAAACGGTGAGGCAGTATGTCACATATTTTTAAAATGGCAAACGAATATATAGGTGCGGGGTCCAAAAGGACCCCACTGGGTAGGATGAAGGTTAACCGAATTTGAGTAGTTCCAGCAATCTGCTCAGTTGTTTTCTTTGCTTGATGCAGCCCAATAATTTGACCCTTCTGAAACAAAACATTTTTCCACGACCATAGGATACAGTGGGGTGCAAACATTTGGGCACCCCTGGTTTGAGTGTCTGTTACAATTAATCTCCAAGTGATTGAAAGCAAACCTGAACACTAAATGCTACAAAGTTAAACATGACACATTTCATCACATTTTAAAGCAAGAATAATTTTTTATTTTTCACTTTTTACAGTTTCAAAATAATAAAACAAGGAAAAAGGCCTTGTGCAAAAGTTTGGGAACCCTGTCAGCTAGTACTTTGTAACTCCTCCTCGGGTAGCTATAACGGCTTGCAAAGCTTCCTGTAGCCAGCTGACAGTCTTTCAATTCTTGTCCTTGGAATTTATCCCCATTCTTCCTGACAGAACACCTCTAGCTCAGAAATATTCTTCGGCCTTGCATGCACGGCATGTTTGAGGTCTCTCCACAGATTTTCAATTATATTCAAGTCTGGGGACTGTGATGGCCATTCCAAAACCTTCATCCGTCTTTCCTGGAGGTACTTCATGGTGGATTTTGAAGTATGATTTGGGTCATTGTCTTGCTGGAATACCCGACGTCTCTTCAACTTCAATTTCTGGACTGAGCTTTAAACATTAGCCTCGAGAATGTCTTGATATTTGGTGGAATCCATTCTTCCTTCCACCTACATAATATTGCCTGTGCTCCCAGCTGCTACACAACCCCAAAGCATAATGGATCCACCTCCATGCTTAACTGTTGGCAATGTGTTCTTCTCTACAAATGCTTCACCCTTCTTTCTGCAAACATACCTTCTTTGGTTGTGGCCAAAAAGTTCAATTTTGGTTTCGTCAGTCCAAAGCACATTGTTCCAATAACCTTGAGAAACCTAATCCTTTCTTTTGCATAATTCAGACACTTAATTTGTGTTGAGGTCGTAGAAAAGGCTTCTTTCTTGCAACTCTGCCATGTAGGTCTTTGTTGTCTAAGGTACGCTGTTTGTTGTCCTGTGAACAACTAGACCTGTGTCTGCTACTCTTTTTTGCAGCTCTTTTGCAGTGATGTGTGGGTTCTTCTGGGCATTTCTCACCACATCTCGGGCCATTCTGTCTGAATTTTTTTTTTGGTCTTCCAGATCTTGCCTTGACATAATTGTTCCATTTATTTTCCATTTTCTTGTGATGTTTCTGACAGTAGAAATGGGTAGTTTGAAACATTTCTAGAGTTTTTTGTAGCCCTCTCCTTGTTGGTGGAAGTGAATTATCTTGATTTTGACATCCTTGGACAACTGTTTAGAGGAACACATGGTTTTTAACAACAGCCACCACAGTCGGATACTTCAGAAGGCATGGAGTTACTTCAGAATATATAGTTCAACCCTGGAATTATATTCACCTGACTCATTGAAGCCCTAACGAGTAAATCACCTGGGTCTGGGCCTTAGTAATCATCTTCTTAAAAGGTAACAAAGAATAATCCAAAAGGGTTCCCAAACTTTTGCACAGGGCCCTTTTTCCTTTCTTATCATTTAAAAACTCTGAAAAATTAAAATAAAAAGAAACCTTGCTTTTAAATTTGCAGAAAGGTGTCATGTTTAACTTTGTAGCATTTAGTGTTCAGGTTTGCTTTCAATCACTTGGAGATTAATTGTAACAGACATTTAAACCAGGGGTGCTCAAATTTTTGCGCCTTACTGTATGTATGATCTGACATGGTTGTTTAAGAAATGAGAAGCAACCAACTGCTTCAACAAGGGTTAAATAACTTGTTGCCAGAAGAAACATATTAATCACTGTGGTCAGTATCCAATTGAAGGCTTTTACCTTTTTGTTTAGTTATATCCAGGTGATGACTTTTTCTAAAAATATAAGATGTATGAAATAATCTTGTTTTATTTAAACTGTTGGTGTTTTTCATTTATTTGAAATTCTTTTTGATTTAAATAAAGTATTTCAATACAGTTTATACCTGTGACATTAAATTTCTCATGATATTCTAGTCTTTATCAGTCTGGCTAGTAAAATCTTCTTCGGGCTAGTGACAGAAAGAAGTCACTAGCCCGACTGTCTAGTGGCAAAAAATGGGAAGATCGAGCCCTGTTATGTCATGTTAAATATAGTGTAGGGACCTAATTTTTGTATGAATCTATGCAAATTGTTTAAAACAAGCAAAGACCATAATGCAATTGAAAACCACAAAGGAATAACGATCAGAGTCCAAATTTTGCATTTTTGTATATTTTATTTATTATATATTATTATAATATTTATAGTAATATATAATAATTTTATATATTATTATAATATTTTATATATTTTCTTTTTTTTTTTGCATATTTTTTCAGTGCTTTGTTTCTAAGATCATTCTGAATTTTTAATTCATCATTTCTCCACAACGTGAAAATGTGACTCTGATCATTTTTCCATTGTGGTCTTCAATTGTTTTAATCCCATAATCTTTTAAAACATTTTTTTACAAACATAGCACGGAAATTGGCCTTATTTTGTAATGGCGGGTAGTATATGGATGCCAAGCGCAACGACAGAGAGAAAGAGAGTAGCACGAACACAGTACAAACACAGAGAATAATATAGACCAAACGCAAGTATTCGCGCTTCCAAAGGATGTATCATAGTCTGAACCATGGAAGCAAAGCGAGATAGAAAAAGGAAGAGGAAACTCCAACAATAAGAAGATAGAAAGTCATACAAAACCTGACTACAGATGTCTTCAGCTATAGTGTGAAGCTAAACACAGACACTCTAGCGAAGGAGGCGTGCCGGACATCCTGCTTATATAGGTTCTGGGGAAGCGCCACCCCAGCTCAATCAACCAGCTGGGTAAAGAATTCGATGACCCAGGAATTCAATATCGTCCCGGGACGAGAGCCACAAAGAAAGATGCAAACAACACGCACACCTCACAAACCATGACATACTTAGTTAATATGTAATTAATACAGGAAAGAATGTGCATGATCAGTCAAACTTACCCCACATACATCAGCATTACATAAAAAAAAAAAATGCATACACATCCATGCATTTGCATGCATAAAATCACAAAAGTATTCTAAGTCAATCGTGCTTCCAAATGTTTTTGAGCTGAAACGGAGCATCGCTACCACAGCTGAGGTAGACTGAGAGAAGAGTCTCATGCGTTCTGAAGGTGAATGCATTAAACAACAGAAACACATCGCACTGCTCAAAAAATACGACAGCTGTCCTGCAGGTACTCTCAGTCCTGCCATGATCTTCCTGCGGTCACTTCTGACGGAATCCACAAGGTCAAAAGAAAAGAAAAAAGAAAATACTAGTGAGGCGTGAATAACACAAATAAAGCCAAACAAACCAAAAGAAAACTGATTTAAAGACCAGTCTAAAACAAGATTACCTTGAAGATTATGTTCAGAGGGAAACATGAAATAATTATGAAAAAGAAAAAAGTGGTGACAGATTTCAAAGATTAAAAAAGAAAATAGACGACCGAAAATGATAAATCCTTTCCGTGAGTGGAATACATTCTTTCTTAATGGAGCGTTTACCTTATTTTAACCTCACAGAACAAAAAGAGATAATTCATTCAGACTGACTGGTTCATTTTAAGGGTGCCATGCTCTCCTAAGACTGTAAATTCAGCTGTAAACCGCAGTGATCAATGGAATCTAAAATGACAAACACATAACTCTCCTGTGTTGGAAATAATTCTAAAAGCATACACGCAGTGGCTATGGCAGCCAAACATTTAGTTCTTAAAATGAATAAAAATGATTTGAAATGGTATCTTAATAGGTATATTGAAAACAATGTGTATTAGCGGTGTGTATGCATGAGTTTATATTTATGTGTGCGTCTTTGTGTGGGTTATGCATGTTTTACGTCTGAACATGCACCTGCATGTGTGTGTATCTGCACAATCATTTGTAGGAGAGTGTTTGTGCTTGTGTGTGGGTATGAGCATGCACTGATTGCCCCATTAATTTATGCAAACTTATTTCTACTCTTTGACTCCATTTGTAATGACAAGTTTTATATATTTAACTCAAGTTCATACTGTAAGTTTTAAGAAGTTAAACTTAAGTTTATCCATTGTCTTGACTGATAGTGAGTTGCAACAAAGCTTGCCTTCAAGTTGAGATGCAAGGAGGTTCTGGAACTGTCAGGCTTTCAAGGAATAAGCAGACACCTGCCGTCTTCTTCATGCTCTACCTGGAGCTGAATCAGGCTGCAGGAACATTGTAGTCACAGCAGAGGACATGGTTGTTCAAACAGTTACATGCATTTGGGTCAGCCACAGAAATCCATGTCCTATGTACCAGAAAAATGGCACTAAGAACCGTACATCAAAAAGCTGAGACTACGTCCACACTAATACGTTTTCATTTTAAAACGCAAAACTTTTGCTTTGTTTTTACCAAGGGTCCACTCTACTCCAGCGTTTTCAAGCCCCTAAAATGGAGATTTTCAAAATGCTGCTAACACTGTTTAGTTTGTTTAGTTTTAGTTTGAAAACTCCAGCGTTGATTTTTAGTGTGGACTGTTGGTAAATGCCATTTTACAATGAAAATATATTAGTGTGGATGAAGCCTAAGTCAGGCACTAGTAGATAGTGTCTGTTACGCTTTGTTTGGAACGCACTCATTTATGGGCAGCGATACAGTCAGAGCTTTCGCTGGGCGTGAAAAAGTCAGCCATGTTCAAACAACTTAAGGCTAACAAGGCTTGCCAGGACACATTCAGAGTGTTAGGAAGCTCCTGGGAGGTCCCTGATGATCTGAACGCTCCTGGAGGTAACCTGTTAGATGTACCTGCCCTCGACAAACCCAAGTCCAGCTGTTTTGTCCAAAGTGTGGAGAAGTTGACTCCAGTCAGCTTCCCCCTTGTGAAGACTGTCTCCTCATGCATGCCTTACGAGCAAAGGCTCGTATCAGGCTGCTATCTGGAGGAGGTTTTTGGAGAGCAATCCCAGTGTTTCGCATCTAATAGATCATAGATGGTAGATTCATAATGGGGGTCAGGCCATTGAGTGGATGCAAGGTAAGCCTACACCAAAGGCTGTGCTAGACCTGCTATTCTGCTCATGTCTACGATCATGCAAATTACCTGACTGCCCATGCCCATGCAACAAAATACTGGCAGTAGGTTACAAATACAAAAAGTTATTAACAATGTTGACATTAAAAACATGAATACAACTTCAACATGAACAAATCCGTCTTACATTTGGAAGACCCTTCAAATGTTGAAGGAGACCAACACAATGAGAATGGAGGCAATAGAATAGTAATGGAATAATAGGCTAATATTGCCATGTCTGTCTTTCTATTTCTGTGCCAAGCCTTTAAGCATTCCCAGTTTTGCCTTTTTCAATTATATCTCCTTTTTTTACCTCATTTATTCTTTTTTTCTGGAGTCCATGTTTTGCTTTAAATTAAAATATAAGACAATCTCATACCCAGTCTTAATTTCCTGTTCATCTAATAGCGCAATCTGTCCATTTCGGGCTTTACTTCCCCATTAGGAAAGCAGACACACGCAGGTGCGCTGTCTCTGTTGTAGTGATTGCAGCCCTTCCACCCTATACATTTCACCAGGTGAAACAAACGATGCCAGTGGATGTACTGTACTACAGCAGCATTCCCCTTTGCTCTGCATACTCGCTCTGGGCAAAGCTAGCTTTCGCATTCACTGTCAAAACGTGGGCCCTCGCATGAAATGAAAGACTTCTCTGAGCCTGCCCCACTCTCTTTGAGCTGAGCCGTCTGGAGGTGTGAGGACGAAAACAGCCCGCGGAAAAACCGAACACAAACCCCTGCGCCCTGCTAAAAAAGCAAAAACCTACATGCTCTTGGCACAGTCTAAACCGAGATTCCAATCAATTTAACCAACGCGAGCAGTCTCTTGTGTTTGAACTTCGGGACTTGTAAAATTCTATGTTTTGTACAACTGAATTTATTCATATAAACTTGTCAATGCCGATTTTGTGATAGGTGTTAAATTGAAAAGGAACTATTTTCCCTTTTGTTCCTTTAGTGGGTTTTATTTTTTGTTTGCTTTTTTTCATAAAATTGTCCAGAGTATTTTAGACATAAAAAATTTCTCTGGTTGAGACGGAGGGCAGGACTATTGGCTACTCATGAGGAGAATTACAGCAGAAAGAAATGAAGGAGGCTGAAGCATTTGGGTTGAAATAATAACTTCCCATCGCTGTGTTATAGCGCAGTGCTTCTGATAAGATCATTTGAAAATAGCAGCTGTTTTAGATAGGCTGCATTTCATTCTGTGCTGCTCGGGGACAAACCGATGCTTCAAATGAAGCATGTCCGCTATTCGGGCCCTAAAGAAATAAACTAATAGCCCTGCAACGACTGCCATTTGTAATACCACTATAATTCACATGATTCATTAAGCAGAAATGGAGAATGATAGCATATTCTGATGAAAATAGCCCAGGGGGAAATTCATATGTTCATTAATTCCACAGTCTTCATTGACTAAGCAACTTGCTCCGTTAGCGTGTAGATTGGATATCTGTCCTTTCGCAATCCGCCTTTCCCCCCTACTCACCATACATTGTCTAAAATAGATTAATGTTGTTTACACATGTTCCTATTTGCTCATTTATTCCCGAGGATTATTTAGATTGTGTTCGACTCCCAAAAAAGAGACAAGAAAAAAGCAATGCTATTTTTGTCCTGAGCTCATCCCAGAGAGTTGCACAGAACTGCACGTAGAAGCAAAGAAATCTGAAACTAATTTAACACACTGTTAATGTAAACAGTGCATTTATGCACCCCTCTTCCCCCAAAAGCAGAAGCGATGAGAATGTAAACTTGCCTAAAGTACTCTCAAGTGCCTCACATGACTATGCCTAAGAGCTGATTTAATGTAAAGATGATGGAGAGCATTTGCCATGACACTAGTCGAAGACAACTGGTGGACATCATGGGCTATGGCGGAAAAGTTAAAGGGGTCAGAAAGTATGAAATTTTGCCATGTTTTTTTTTGAACAATGAAGTCAGCTAACTGATTTGTTCAGGTCTAAAGTCCCGGAGGGTCGCAGTGTCTGCAGGTTTTTTTTGTTTCCTTTCAGTCAACAGGCAATTAAAGCCTGGAAAACAAGGTGTGTGGATTCATTTGCCAATCAGTGACTCAAATGAATCACTTGAGTGGAAACAGACCAAAAAAACCTGCAGACACTGCAGCTCTCCAAAAGCGGAGTTGTTCAACCCTATATTAGTTCAACCCATTGACTGTATATAAAGACGGACAACATTACAGCTCCCCAAAAGTGATGCCAAACCATCTTGATCCCCATCTACTGGCTGGCTGCAGTGCAGATTATAAGCCCGCCTTGCCATGTTGGGGGACGGGAAATGGACTGCACAAAAAATTAAAAAATAACATGTCAAGTATTTTTTTAAATGGTCTCCGTCATTTTAAGTAGTTCTTACTATGCTGATACATATTCAAGTGTTAATTTTTTTTCTGATAAGTTTGGTTTTATTTAGTTACTTGATGCTATAAAAAGTGGGTGCAACATCATGATTAACAGCTGTGACTGAGAACAACTCTGAGAGAAGTAGTCTCTTGCTAATTTATATCTGGGAATGGTATGGTGCTATCGTACGACTGTTGAAAAGAGATCTAACGTTATTACATAATATTAATATTATTATTAATAATAATGGTTTATTTATATAGCGCCTTTCTTAAACCTAGGTCCCAATACTACTGAAAATTAATGAAATAAATAAATAAATAACCTATAGTAATTTTGGAAGTCCAACAAAAATTGACAGTAGAAAGGTATTTGCTCTGAACATAGTGTCATGTACTGTTAGCAGCAGTGCTATTGCTGAACAGTAAAATCAGTAAATAAATTAGCAAGTTAGCTAATTTAGCAAGATCCTACAACAGGTCACCAAGAATAGCGACAGAAATTGATTGTAAGATCTCTTTTCTCCAAACATAGTCTAATGCACTATTAGCAGCAATGCTATGTTCAAAGCAAAGAACTTTTTTACCATTGATTTTTGTTGCTAACTAGCTAAAGCCACATATTACTGAATCTTGCTAGCTAACTAAAAAATAGCTAGCTAGCTAGCTAACTAATGTTCGTAAATTGAGTTTCAGAAACAGTTCACCTAGTTAGCTAACTGGCCAGCTGAGTAGTTAGAACTAATTTTAAAATGCATGATAAGGGGCGCCCTGGTGGCTCATCGGTGTAAGCGCATGTACCATAAAGGCTATGTCCTTACCGCAGCGACCTGGATTCAATTCCAGCTCAGGTCATTTGCTGCATGTCTTCCCCCAATCTTATCCCCAACTTTCTAGTCTCTCTACACTGTTCAACTGTCAAATAAAGGAAAAATTCCCCAAAAAAAAAAAAAAAAAAAAAATGATAATGGGGAATCTACTTACCCAAAGACTGTATTTAGCAAGCTTATTTTGAGAAGCTCGGCTGGATTTTTTAAAGTTGGGTGGTATGAGGTACTTAGTCAATGTATTAGCAACCTCGCAAGCAGATAGCAGTCCGCACAAGATTATAGAGGCTGGCAGGAGCACCGGACATTGGCATGGGAGCTATGCAATATACTGTTACGGACGAGGAAAGCAGCAGACATGTTTTAGCTTCATACAACCCTACTTGGAAAAGATCCGAACTTGTAAACCCTTTAACAAGCTTCCAGCCATAGTAGAACCAGTCTCTGATCTGTATACAACAATCAGCATTCACTGCTAACACTGATGCAGCTAGTTAGGCCACGTAAAAAGTTAAGGAGATGTGATTGCGACTGAGTAGGGCGAGTGTATGGGCAGGACCTTGATATATTAGCTCAACCCCCGATCACTACTGTACAGACCCTGGCTCCAAATGTGTAAGGTGGCAGTGTCCGAATGAAGGATATTTTGGCTCCATTTTTGTACAGCATTAAGAAATGGAAACATGCCATTCATATTTATATACTGTAAAGTGTATGGCTCAACCTCAGAGCTGAGGAACTGAACAAGTATGCAAATCCAGTCAGAGGAAAATAAATTCTGGAGGACTGAATGTGGTTCATGGAGAATATTGATCTATTTTCTCCTCCGATGACTTTCCACCTCTGCGGCCCAGAGAGCTCCTTTCTGCTAAATGTCACTCAGTGAGACTGGAAGGCCTGCCATCTCAAAGTCTATGAAGCCATTGCACATGTGGGCAATGCCATGACTAATGCAGGTTGAGTTTGGCATCTGTGGGCACAGCCATAGCTAATGTTGATGGAGCCACAGCATGTGTGGGCTAAGCTATGTCTAATGTGAGCAGGGCCAGGACATGTATGGGCGGGGTTGCAGCAAATGTAAGTGGAGCTAATAACAGGTATGGGTGGAGCCACGACAAATGCAGGAGGAGCCATCAATCATGACACATTATTGTGGTGGGGACAAGTTTTAGGTAGAGCTATGGCTGCAAGAGGGTGAGGAAACAGCTGGGACTCTGCCCAATCAGAAAAATCCGCCAGTTAAGGAGTTCACTAAAAGATGAGGGGGTTGGACCTTCCTGCCTCTCATTAACCCACCCCTTGTGACTCAAGGGCCGTATTCGAGTCCCTGTTCTCCATCGTTGGCAAACAGGTTGAGAACGCGGGAACGAGTTCGGAAGAGTCAAGCAGGTAAGTGCGGTTACCATGGATTCATTTCCGGTTTTCTGTAAATAAACACAGCTGATCATGGCGGGGGTTTTTACGATGGACATGGCTCCGAAACTTTCTCTTTGTTTGCCATATTTGTTCCTTGTCCGTTCTCGCCACACCACCAGCGGAGGTAGTGTGGGATTTGCGAGCAAGAACAGCACTGCGAACGTGTTCTCGCATGTTCAACTCACCCGAGAACACCGTTCTCTGTTTGCGAACAGGGAGTCGAATCCGCCCATGGAGAAGTATTTCTGAGATAAATACTTCCTCTGAATGTCACGGTTCACTTCATCCAAGGAAGTAAAAAATGGTGTAGGAGTTTGATCGAATTAAACCCCTCGACTGGTCACCCAAAAGTATAATTCCACAAAGTTTGATTTATATCAAACTTTACAAAAAAGGAATTAACACTTTAGGTCACTTTTACAGGCAATTCAGGTCCTCGAGAGGAAACCAGCACAAATCTGGAAGTTGAGCGACCATGAAGATATTCTGTACCCCACCCAACCCTTCCCTGAGATCTCAGGTATAGACCATTCATCTTGCCCTCCTCTTACTGCCTCTCACAGTGCGGTGGGAGAGGCTGAGGTCCTCGACCCCGACCCAAAGTGTGCGGGGGGGGGGGCAGGGTCTCATTCCTCACTAACAGAGGATCAGGATCACCAGAGTCATTAGTCTGAGTGATAATCACCGCCCCCCCTCAGCGGCAGAGTCTCTATCACTCAGTCATGCAACTGCACACATCTGGTTGGGGGCTCAGGCAGGGTGTGATTGAGTGAGTGGATGTGAGCATGCATGTATGTATGGGAGTCTGACAGAGAGTGAGTACAGTGTTATAAACTGACTGAATTTAGCAGTTAAATTAACGCATTGTTTCTTGGTTATTTTAATTGTAAGGGGAGTCCTGCGCGCATTTAACTGTGGTTTACACTTTACATACACAGAACCCTGTTGTAAACTTATTGTAAAATTACAGTTAAAATAAATGGCAAAAAAGGTGCCGGTTAAATTAACAGACAAAAAAAGGTGCAAGTTTATAACAGTGTATCTGCATGTGTGTCACTGTGTGTGAGTATGTGTGTGCGTGTGTGCGTGTATATGTACCTATGTGTGAGTGTGCGTATGTATACGTGATTTTGAGTGTGAGGGTATGTGTATTGATATGAGTGCAATATTGCATGTGTATGCGTGCAAGTGTGCGTGTATGTTTATTGGTGTGTGAAAGTGTGTGCATGCACGTGTGTATGCGTGTGTGTGTGTGTGTGTGTGTGTGTGTGTCTCAGACATCCATCTGCTCAAACAGAAACCCAGTCCATCCATCACACAGCTCTAACCGGCCCCTCCGGAGGACTGGGGGCACAAGAGCCCCTCATAGCCCTCTGCCCCTGTCTTAGCCTCCCCTCGTTAGCCGACAGCTCGTTAGTTAATTACGCAGCGAGGCGTGAATACCTGCACCGTTCATCACTGAGTCCTACTGCAGAAGCCATGAGGGTCCGTCTTTCTGCTCCTGCCAGGATAGAGTGCATCCATCCTCAACATACATTTTATCAATTTTATTAATTTTTATTTCCTGGGAATATTACAATACAAGTCACAAGTCATTATCTGTCTTTGTATTAAACTTACACATTCAAAAGCACACTTGCACACAAACCCCTACACAAACACACACAGATACAACACGCGCATATATATGTATGCAACTGGCCTGGCACCATGAGAGGACCTGAGATGGTTTAGGCCCCTCAGTTGTATTTTTTGCCCCCTCAGTTTAAGCTTTGCACACTGTATCTATCGAAAAATAGTAAAAACAAAAAAATTATTGGCTGAAATACATATGACTATCAGAGCGAATTGTGTATGAATGGTGCGTGCGCTTAGCGATGGATTGGCGAGCTGTTCAGGGTGGGTCCCTGCCTTTCGCCTATAGTCAGCTGGGATTATCATGGTTCTGGATGTTTGTGTGGTTAAAGACTTTTCTTTGTGGCTCTCGTCCCGGGACGATATCGAATTCCTTTTCCATCGGATTCTTTACCCAGCTGGCTGATTGAACTTGGGCGGTGCCTTCCTTATCTATGTAAGCCAGAAGTCCGCCACGCCTCCTTCGCTAGAGTGTTGTTTGTAGTTATAAACGATAGCCAAAGATATCTGTCGTCAGGTTTTATTTGACTTTATATCTTCTCGTTATTTTTGGAGTTTCTATTTCTCTAGGGTTATTCCCTTTTCCTTTTTTCCTCTCTAATTTTTGTATTGTCCTATTTGAGGACCTTTGTTTATCTCGGTTCCCGAGATACTTCTCCTTTCTCTCTCTCGCTTTGCTTCCGTGTTGTCGGATGGTTGGACGTCCTTTTGGAAGCGTGAGAACTGTTCCTGTCGTGTGGTCTGTATCATTCTCTGTGTTTGTATTGAGTCTGTGCTGCTCTGTTTCCCTCTTGCTGCTGCACTTGGCCTCTCAACTCTACCAGCCATTACAGGGATAGGCTCCAGCTCCCCCACCACCCTTGTGTGGAAGAAGTGGTATAGCAAATGGATGGATGGATGGACATGTGACTATCGCTTCACTGGTTATGAGGGTTGGCCTTCCCGAATATTTTGAGCACCTACCAGCTGAAAAAGAGATTACCACAAATGCTCTGATTAAAAAAATAATGTAAGCTTTGATTTTGAAACAGTGGCGTTATGTTGTTTCTGAGGCTACAGCATGGTTAAATCAATGAATTTTATTTTTTGAAAAAAAAAAAAAGTCTCCCTTGCTGTTTTTAACAGCTTCCCCTGTCACTTCATCCAGGCACCAGGCCTAATATGCACAAACACAAACACAAACACAAACACACACTCAGGCATACATACTGCATAGCGCACAAGCACTCACAAGTACAAACATGAGCTCCAACACACACTCGTGGAGAAATACTGCATAGCCTGCGCGCAAGCACACACGTTTACTAAGATGAACACAAACAAACACTCTCGTGGACATACTGCATTGTATGCGCACAAGCACTCACAAGTGCAAACATGAGCACAAACACACACTCATGCGGAAATACTGCATAGCATGCGCACACACGCGTGTACTAACATGAACACAAACAAACACTTGTGCGGGTCGTGCGTCAGGAAGTGGTCATAATTTGGTGAACATAGTCAAAATTGAAATTTTTCATATTTTTATATATGTTTTAGTAGAGCACCTATAGAACATGAAAACGTGACAAGGTAATACCAAATTTATTCATAAAGATACTATTAGCCCATTAGCCCTGTGGTTGAACCCCTTCTGTGGTGTTAGGGTCCGAACGGACCCGAATGTAAAATGCAATTAATACCATCTAGTTTTTTTATCGGAACAAAGCTTAGAGTATGTGCTCATGGCAGCTATTTAAACACAAAAACACTAAGTTTTACCATTTTAGCCAATTCTGAATTTCTTCAAGAAAAAAAGTTACATCGGTGGTGTTAGGGTCCAAACAGACCTGGTACAGAAAAATGGCTATAGACATCAGTTTGCTTCATAGAAATGCTCTGGCTAGCTCTGTGGATCACATGTGGCTCAATCAAGGTTTCATATTTGATTAGACATTTCACTCACACACACATACACACTCACACACAGGGACATGGGCCTACAGTTCAGTACAGTGCACACCGTAATACAACATTCCCACACAAACCCAGACACACATAGATACATTGTATCATCTTCACTTTGATCCTTCGAACCTCCCTCTCCCAGGGCGCAGTTCCAGGCTAGATCCCTTTCCACAGAGATCTTCGCTCAGGCTCCTCCAGGTTGAGAAATCTGCCTTCTGCTTCCCGGTGTCTTCTTTTCAAAGCCCACCGATCACAGCAGCACCACTCACCTACTGACGCATTCGCTTTTGGTTTGTGGTGGCCTGACTGTACATTGAGCCGAGCGTGACGGCCACCCCTCTCTGTGGTCTTACTGCCATCTGCGACCCGACCGGCCGGTGACCCAGTCGATAGCGATCCCCGAATCCCGTAGTGGTTACCAGCCACCCAGGTGGGAACCAACAGTCTGATCCCTACCCCACTTTGCTATGGTAATAGAAACTTTGACCGTTTTCACCAGCGTTGCCTGTTCACAGAGGTCGTACTTTGCGTCCCTCTGCTTAGGTGTGGGCTGTCGCCCACGTACCACGTGATGCCCACACACTTACATGCGACAACACGCCGACTAGACAGTACCACGGCAGTATGTCAATTCATACTTCACTGGACACGGGGGCCTTCAGTCCTCTCCCCTGCACTATACCGCATCTTTAACGAGCCCTCGGAGCTTTGCAGCCCCGCCGCCGCCTGTTCCCAACCAGGTTCGGGGGGCCTAACCCCCTCCCTAATGGGGACTGTGGTTATGATGAGCTAATAAGTTAGTAATGAAGTACAAAACAAGGCCTTGATTTCTATATATCTGGATTTCAGGGCTACCTATTATTTTTTAGAGTAGCTAAGGTGGATAGACTGGAGCCATGTTCCGGCTAGCAAACAAACTAGAACAGCTCAGCATACTTCTTAGACCAATAACTCATTTATTATTTCAAAATATTGGCTAAAGAAACTTCAGTTTTTCTCCCCTGAACTTTTGTAGAAATATGGTTTGCAGTTATACTTCCATGACAAAAACTACCAGGACACATAACAGAAACAGAAATTTGAAGAAATGAGATTGGTATGGAAGTCTGCAATGGACTTCATGTTTTACTCCTCCGCCTCCCATCCACCCCTGCCAATGCTGACAAAATCCTGTGTAGTTCTTGATTCCTTAGCTTGGCTGCAATTTGGAAAATAGAATTAGAAAGAGGAGTAAATAAGCTTTCAAATGACACCTAATTTGTCATGATAGGCTTTCTCAGTCCCGAAATATCCAAGACTAAAAGACAAATTATCAGGGGTGATGCTCAAAATCCACCCTTTTTATATGACCACTTCATGACGCACGACCTGCGAACATACTGCATAGTATGCGCACAAGCACACTTGTGTACAAACATGAATGCAAACACACAAATATATGCACACACAAACAACACACACACGCGCGTGCGCACACACATACACACAAACACACACCTAGACCAAGACAATAGGGACTATTTCTACCTATTTGTCTGAAAAAACTTCGCAAAAGCTTTCTAAATGCCATTTGAAAATCTTTATTTCATGTAATGATGGCCATTATTGGTCATTAAGACTTCTCACGCATATCCAAGCATTTAAAAAGAAGACAAAACCCTTCTGGCTGTTTACCATTTTCCTCTGCACCTGCTCAGAAAACAGTAACGCATTTAAAACTTTTTAATTTTTTTTTTACATGGCCTCATCTGGCCTATAGATGTCTTTGCCTCTTTGTCTTGATGAAAATAGAAGTGGAAGGTTGAAAAATTGTGGCATTGTTCTACCACCGCTGCCTGAAACCCACAGTCTGTAACATCGTTGTCTCCTTGCATCTGGATAAAGATACGTGTGTTTCTCATTGCTTCAACTGCTCGTCTACCATCATCAGTATGAGTGAAGGAATTCAGCATAATCCAGGATAAGCCTTGTTCCTACTCACCCTGAGATGTTCATTACTTGCTTAACTACGGCAGAGGGTGTCGAAGCACAAGAGGGATCAACGCTCTCTGTCAGAGTAAATCATACCCTATCAGCACTGATTTAGTGCTTAAAAATCTTACTGTGCATGACTCCACTTGGTATGACCTCCGAGGGCTATCAGTATCTCACCATGTCTCACCAGTCATCACCATTATGATCACAATTCTTGTTCATTACATGTTTTCATTTTTCTTTCTTTTTTACCTTAGTTATTTTTCTTATTTTTATTCTTTATTTATTTATTATTTGAAGTACACAACACCAGCACACTTACCACACACACCCACTAATCATGCTTTAACCCCTCCCCCAACCCCCACCCTCTGCCTAACCCCTGGTCCCCCAGAGCAGTGTCAGCCAGGAGTGCTGGGCTATATCAGCCTATTCCCTGGAGTTAGCTGGTGGCATCAATAGCTGGGTATCAATCCTGCTAACCACACAACAGAACAGTTGAAATATTGTGGGAATAAGGCCCCTCTTGAGGGTGGTGGCATTGCCCATTACAGTCTGGCATAATGGTTGTGCCCGAGTGGTAAACCAAAACCCTGAAAAGGGAAATGAAGAAACACCCAGGGAGGATGAGATTCTGACCGCTTTGTGGTGGTAGAGAGAACCACACACTCACTGCAACACCCCCCTCCCCCCACCTTCAACCTCCCCCTCCCTCTGATACACTCACTCTCTCACACACACATGTACACACACACACACACACACACATTCACACTCATACGCACACACATACTCATCTATAAAAAAAACTGTTCTTTTTTCAATAAAACTTATTATTAAATTTTTTTCTATCTTCATCACTTCTTCTCTTCATTATTTTTTTCTAATTTTATTATATTTCTCCCCCACCCGCCCCCGTTATCCACCACCTTATTTACCAACGGAGTTGAAAATATTACTTAAAGAACAAAAAAAGAGGAAAAAAGAGCAGAAGCAAATTTTCTTTTTTTTTGCCTATCATGATCATCTTTATTTCTCATAGCATCATTCCATTATTGGCAGCAATTAGTTCCACCTTTGTTATATCAGTGCATGGTTATGTGTTGTTCTTGACTTAGTACTATTAAAATCTGTTTTTTTTTGTTGTTTGTTTTTTTTTCTTCTCATCACTTCCTTCATATTCGTCCCACACATTTGCACGGCCCACGCTTGCACGCACACACACACACACGCGCGCACACACACACACACACACACACACATACAGAGCTATTTTCTTTTTATTTTTTTCTTCCTCTTTTTTCTGTCTCTTTTCACAGTCATGATTATTGGTTACCCTCATGTCGCATCCCTTTTGTGTCGAAAGTTCGTGTTTAGTTTTGTATCTATTCTGTTCACTTACTGTGTAATTGGTTGTTTGTATTTTTTTCTGTTTATTTTTTATGGATGGCTGTTTTGTATGTTTTCTGCTTGTTTGTTTGTATTAAATAAAAAATGAAAAAATAAATTAAAAAATCGATATCTCACCAAATGTACAGTTTCGCTCTGTTGGTTTTATGGTTTTATCATTTATTGGATTTATGATGTCTCTGTTTTCCGCCAACATCAGCTGGACCAGGAGCAAAAGCTTAATTTGAGGAACACCAGATCGTATGAGAAGGCCGTTGGTGTTTTGAGGAGAAACCAAAAGCAGGACAGGTGAGAAACCTGGAAAGGCTCAAACCAGTATGTTTTGGGATTGATGATTCCATCATTCCTTAAAAAAGCCATACCCGAAGTTATTTTAAACTTTGAAATGTAATGCAGTCTATAGCTTTTGAACAATGCCACAGTATTTATTGCTGCAATTCCTGCAAATCAAAGTAAAGCTGACAATATTTACTTTAAAGGGACAGTTCAGCGTAAAATCAAAAATGCATATTCCTCTTACATATTCCTCTCCCCTCTAGCGCTATTTACCCATCAGAGTCGCTGAGTTTTGGAGATATCGACTGTAGAGATGTTTGCCTTCACTTAGATATAATAAAACTAAATTGAATTTCTCTTGTGGTGCTCAAAGCCCCAAAAAATACATTTAGAGAAAAAAATATAAATGCAATGTTCCCTTCCAGAAGTGATGACTTCGTACGCGTGATAATCCACTGTAGTGAGTAGTTTAATACATGATTTTCTTTCCACAGAAATTTCTACCAAACTATTTTCTTTCTATCGAGCAACGCCTGTGGTTAGATTTTCAAATGTATTTGAAAAACTCACCAAATATTACTACAGGTAAGAGGAAAATATGAATTTTTGATTTTGAGGTTTACTGTCCATTTAGCCTCATATTTATTGTTTAATTTCAAATATGCTGGCTTATGGAGTAAAAATGCAAAATTGTGCCACAGTCAAAATGTTTATAGACAGCGGCGTATGTATTGTTCGAAAAGATCAGCGGTGTCAAACTGCTCCGAAAGAGGCCCGAGGGGCTGCAGGTTTTCATTCCAATTGAGCAGAGGCTCACAAGCTAATACAACTACATTAGTTAGCACACCCGATACAATTAGATTAGATTAGATGTATCAGGTGTGCTTCTGCTTGGTTGGATTGAAAACCTGCAGCCCCACGGCCCCTTTACGGACCAGTTTGACACCTCTGATATACGTTGTAGATCAACACTCATTAGGGCAGTTCGAAATGGTAACTAACCGTCCACTGCAATCTCTCCTCTTGCAGGACTTCATTGTCCCTCTTGTGGACTCCTGAACTTTGACTCTTGATAATTGGACCTCTGTTCCCACGGCTTGTCACACAGTATAACGGTATTACGGTAAAACGGAAGTACAATAAACACTTGCAGATTTGTTCTGCGGTAACTCTGAGTCTCGAAGCCTCTGCCCAGGATGGAAGCTTTTTAAATATTAAAGTGAAGAAAATGAGGCTCACTACACAGAACGTCTGCTGCTTAGAGGGGCTCTCAGCGCTGACAGGAATAGTCTGGCGTCTGCATTGGACAGGTCCTGACAGAAACACCTGCCTCCGCGCTCACTTAGCCCTCAAAGAGAGCACCCGGGGTAGCCATTTTACAGCCAGGTTATAGGGCCTCTGCTTTGCCCATGTTTGGAGAGTAATGAGAGCTCAGCACCTGGAGTAAACACTCTGGCAAGTTTCGGCCTTATTAGCACCAAACACAGGGAGGCTACTGACAGCTAGCACATCCCCGGAGTGGTGGTAGAGGGATCAAAGTCACAAGTTCATCCAGAAAACAAATTTCCCCAAAGCTTTTGAGCACCAAAGTAGTCAGACAGATAAGTGCTTCTTACAGAGTCTGAATGAATGGAACCCATCCTTTCTATTTTGATAGATCATCTGGGTATGCTTTAGCCAGAGCTAAATGTGCCACTTATCCAAACACGAACCCCCCAGCTAATATATGTTTGAAATCACGGCTTGGACTGGTTCGATGTCTGCCTTCACCAAACAAAGAGGTCAATGAACTTGTTGCCTCTTCGCAAACATGGCTTGGACAGTTTTACCATCACATAAATGTAACTTTTCAGATTGTATGGTCATGAGGTGCGTAAAAATTTAAACTGACACCAACACCTCACTTAAAATCCCTTTATGCATAATACAAATAATGCCTATTTTTTCCTGTAGTGCATGAGCCTATTTAGAGCTTCATAACTCAGTATTTGTGTCAGAGAGACTGGAGAAATTATTCCAGCGAAGCAAGACCCTTGGAACTTCAATTACAGAATTATTTAGCAATGAAATTTTGAAAATTTACGTGCGGCAACGTCTATACTGTATTTGTGCAATGGGGTTAAGCACACTGGCCAAGTATACTGACGATCAGGCAGGCATCGAGGAGACAACAGTCAGATTCACTCATAATTAAAACAAGGGTGGTCACGTAGGAACGTTTCCAAATCTGTTTCAAGAGCTCTTGCCAAATTCTGCTCCTATGTATTTAAATAGACCAACCACGCACATGATCGGGCACTCATTGTGCTCTATTTGGCATCAAAGCTGTGAATCGAAGAAAAAGCTATCATTCGTGTCCTCGTATTAATGCATCGCTGTGGTCTTATCTGCGAGTGAATCCACATTGATTGCGGGCCACTCGCTTACTTACAAATTAACGAGCAGAATGAGGGTAATTGGAGGAAATAAAAATCTACTTACACAACAACCTTTCAGGAAATGAATTGGCCCTTTGCTTAAACAAAGGAGGCGGCTGTGCAAATGCATTTTTTTTTCTCGTTTTGAGAAGCTAAATTAAGATGTTTCTGGAAGGCCTACTGTTAAACATAACCATTTTTTTTCTTTTCTTCTTGCTTCAAATATCATTACATTACATTTGTTCCGGAGATACTTTTTGGCAGATCTGCTTATATTATAGCACAACTTATCTACATTCACTTGATTAAATATGAGCGATAGTGCTAGATCTGGCCAGCAGCATTTTCCAGAACCAAGAAATGAAGAGAAGATACAACTGAAGTACTCATGCAGAATTGCAGGGCAACTGAGCTGACCAAGAAACAAAAATTCATGCTCTAAATTCTCATGAAATACAAACCGTATCGAGCCCCAAGGAAGGAACAAATAAGACCATGAAAATACTGCCAAACAACTTAGAAATTCATAAACCAAATGAATGCAGAAGGTGTATGCAGATTTGGCTTTAGGCATTAAAAATGAGGGCAGGTACCTAGGGAGCCAGAACCACGGTGGGATGGTGATGGGGGGGGGGCAGTGCATATTGGATCTATGGTAGTTGTCTCCCATCCACCTCCTCAGTCATTTATAACAATGACTAATAAACCCCCAGAGGAACTGTCACAGACACACTTACCGACTAGTAGTACAGCAGATCCTTATCCAAATTCCCCAAAATGGCCAGTAAAAACTCCTAAGAGGGAGAAAAATCCTCAAACAGTGGTCAGAAAAACTGTCTGATGCGAATACTGAGAATAAATCTGAGGAGGAACCCGACAACAGCGGGAGAGTTCATTCTTTACTGGCTAGCTTAGTGAATGTTAACAGCTCTACGCAGTAGGAAGTCCACTATAGTCTAGTACAAATCCATTATAATTATACATGTGAGTATGATTATAAAAGTAATTACAAATCAATTAGTAGACTTAGAAAGAAAAGTAAAAAATAATGGAGATAAATATTGCAAGGTAGTAAACAGCATTAACACAACAGGCCTTGACTCTGCCTGAACATCCTTAAGAGACAAGACCTCTCCATAGAACAAAGCAAAGCCATCTGTAACAAGGCAAGAGCGTCATCACTATCCTCCGCCACGATCAAGGGCCATAACCCCGTGAAAAAATATGCTTTGACATCCATTTTCGAACTCAACGTAGATCACAAACAGCTTATTAACCATACAAAATTTCATGCATCTAGGTATAACGGTTTCAGAAAAATCTTGTCCCTATTGTGGCCCGGACGGACGCCCGGACGGACGGACGGACACACAGATGGATAGACGGACCCCAATCCAATATCTCCTGGGCCGCTTCGCGACGGGGGATAATAATGAATGTGATGAATTGCACATTCATGCCTTTTAGACAGCTGTGATGTTGTGGTGTCCAACTCACAAACTCATAACATACAGTCAAATGCCCCTTAGCCATGACATTAAACAGCTTCATATTTCAGACGCCTGCAGGTGAGGACGTCCAACTGTGACATTTTCTAAAATACGACCACATAAATGTCTATTTTATGGTGCATAAATCATGTTCTTTCCAAGTCAGGGCCCAGCACAGGCACAGTAATTTTACATCTGAATCATACAGTTCCATATTTTGAGTTGTATAGTATTTATAGCCGAATTACATGATAAAGCGAATGAATGACTGACAGAGATTACTTGGGAGAAATCTACCTTATTAAATAATAATGGCTGGTGAATCCTGGAAAGACTCAAGTTACAATACTCTGGAAGTGACATATCCGTAAGAAATAAATAAGAAAACATTTCACCCCTCTGATGACTATTTTCCATGTTCCCCTTATCTTTGGACTTCTGCTTGCAATGTACGGTCTGTCAGGCGAGATAACATCGTCTGCTCAGTGGCAGTAGAGTTCCAATAGGCTACTGTACTACAAATAAGTCTGGAAGCATAATATAACACTGCATGCCCCTTCAGTTTGTTATCTGATTAAACTGTTACATACTTCAATCACCAGCAGCGAAAGACAAATTAATGTCCTCGCCCACTCAAATTTACGGCTAATTTTTGATTCATGGAGGCCACTGTGTCCGTAAAACTTGATTAATTTTGGCTCCTCATCTCCTTCCCTGGACAGATTAAATGCTGCTTATCTGATAGGTGGATTGGTGAATTAGTCAGAGGTGTGGGGAGTCAATCGTGCATAGACATTCAATTGTATGGAGACACTGGCTGTGTTTGAGATCGCCTGCTACTCGTGCATTGCAATTGTACCATTTTTTTTTAAAATACTGGAACTAAATACTAGAGCTCATTTTTTCTCACTAAACCTGTAATTTACATCTTTCTGGCTGGGGTGAGCCTATCTGAAAATAGGAGTGTTTTTGTAAGGGGGAAGGTCTTTCTATCATGAGCCCAAAATTTTTAAAAAAAATAAATAAAAGTTAGAAAAATGAATCTGCTTGCATCTGATACTGGGCCCCAAAAAATAAATACATTGAAGTGTAATGGAAAAACTTTATCCTCCCACTTTAACCTATATGAATAGCCTTCGTATCAGATCAGACTCCGTAAAGAGCTGGAATTGGTTTTTGTGGTCTTTCAGACTTGTGGCGCAAGAAACTAAAGCTCACTGCTCACTTTATATCTACCAAAGAAACGCCTCTCCAGGGCTGAAGTAATGAATTGATTTCCCGTATGTTATGCACAGAAATGAAGGGGAAAAAGAGAAAACAGCTCAAAAAGAGATTTTGAGAACGTCATTCAGAGGATTGAAAGAGAGTTGCCCTCAGTTTAAACGGAAGGTAATTACTCATGAATGTGTGCAGATTATTGAGAGATGAACCACCCTTCCCCAGCTGCCTCCACTTGTGACGTCACCATGGACTTCCTGCCTCTCCAGCTCCGGGCGGGGATTTAATAACCCCCCCCCCACCATGCACACACACACACACACACACACACACACACCAGTGCCAGGGCAGGAAAAACACATACATGCTTGTTACCACAGAAATCATACCATCCGCTTGCGTTTGGATGAGTTCTCTCCCTCACAGGTGTTAAAGTGCTCGTTGTATGATTTAAAATTACCTGTAAGAATTTCATGAAAATGAAGCTGTGAAATCTTTAACAATAATAATACCAAGAAGAAGAAGAAGAATGATGCACATTTTCCTTGTTTTCCTTGACCTATAACAAACTGGCGAGCAGCTAAATCCTCAAGTCAGTCGACCAAGCATTAGAATAAAGTTAGACGGAAAAGGACAGTATTTCCCCTGATGGATTAGTGCCCTCTCCAGGATTTTTACACCTGCTTGTTACCCATTGCATGCTGGGATAGGCAGCAGCCCAGCCATGACCCTGAGCACTCATGAGCAGGTGAGAGAATGGATGGATGGATAATGTTGTATACTTAGCTGAGGTGAGGTGGGAAGGGGGGCAGTCTTCTCATCGTAAACAGCCCAGTTAAAAATCTCCGTCTCCCTCAGAGCCTTATTCAGCACGTAAGCATTTCTTCACCATAGTAACCCAATATGGCATGTGTCCCGTCTCACGAAGAGAGCGATGTGGAAATAAACGAATTCCGGGCTTTTTCATCTTCCACCCCACTGCCAAATTTTAACATCCTATTTTAGAATTTAGTATATTATTACACCGTTTAAGGAATGCCATTTCACGGACCCAACAATGCAAAAATTGAATTCTCAGATTATGGGTAGCGATGGCAGCCGAGGGGAAATGGAATATCCGAGCAGGAGGAGCCATCTTTTTGTGAATCCCGGTTTCCTCACAGCTGGTGTGAGATGGTCTAAAGAGATCAGTGGAATAACATGTCAGAGTTTGCGGGGTGGTTTGACCGAACGTCTGATAAGAGAGTAAGGGATGCATGAAGGTTGGCTGATTTGTTCACAGATCAGTTGTCCACTTGCCAGACCTTGCCCATTACCTGTAGACTCTGTGTTTAGTGGATAATACTACAATAAACCAGGAGAGGGTTAAACCTGTATGTACGTCTCAGAGCATAAACCTTTCCAAACTATAACTCGGACTTCAATACAATTTTTTTATTTGCTGCTCTGAACTCCTGCATGTGAAATAGTTTAGGAAGAAAATGAAGCAGTGAAGCGGTGATCGCCAGCTTTAAATTTTGGGCATTAAATTTTACTAAAATGGATAACTATAATTAGACCCGGGGTCATCAAATCAGAGCCATGAATCCAGATCCAGCCCTGGTTTTCTTGTCTCCTTGATAATTTAATGAATAAGTGAAATAATAAGTGTTTTTGATTCACCAGACTGCCTTTACACACGACTGGCAGGTAAAGGGAGGGAGGAAGACATTAGTTTTTGGACATTGAGGACCGTGATTTGATGATCTCTGAATTGATCTTTGATCCACCCCCCCCAAAAAAAATAGCTTGTAAGCAACTAAACCTACACCTCATTTGCTTGCTGTGTTCAAACTCAAAAATAAAATAAAAAAGTGAGAGACATTTAAAATGGCAAAAATTCAAAAATTAACAAAACAAAACAAGGTTTGTCCTCTGAACGCAGTAGTCAGAATGAATCGTTGACGGTACGCAGCCTTCCAGATGCTGTCTTTGCCTGTTCTCATCAGCAGCCTGCTTTTCAGTGCTTCTCATTACCCGCAGAGTGGATCGAGCAGATTCGCTCGGACATTGTCTGTTCTGTCTCTCTCTCTCTCTCTCTCGCTCTTCCACAAATCGCAGTATCAGCATGGCTATCCCACAGTGCAATGGGGTGGACTGGGGGGTGTAAATCAATTGCATCTAACCCCGTTAATCCCATTATCATTTAATGTGCTTTATAATTACAATAACCCAGGGGCAAATAAAAAAAAGCTCAGCTCAGATGCTCTTTGCTTTAACGCAGAGCACGACAGGAAAGAGAGAGCAACTACTGTTTCGTTGCAGTGTACCATAAGATTTGAATAGATAGACTGGTGATTCAGAGAAGGAGAGAGGGAGGGGAAAAGTGGGAAAAAAAAGACAGAAAGAAAGTAGGGAATTGGAAAGAGACAATGAAAGACAAAAGGGAGTTCCGTGAAACTCTAATTACATGTCAGCGGTTTTCAGACCGAGGCAGAAAATCAAAGCTTTTACAAAAGGCCTGCTGAGTGCAAAACACCACTTTTATTTCAGCAGGAGAATTTAGACTCTGACTCTTCTTTCTTTAAAGAGCTCTGTCATCCTCTCCACTTCTGCACCACCCTTCACCCTCCACTGGCCCCGGATAAAAAGCGGCAGCGGATGCGCGGAGATGCCACCTTCGCGTAGTGCTCCGTACCGCTAAATTGCCATGACATACTGCCTAACGGCCAGTCGCATGACTGACTCGGCATGTCGAGTGTCAGGTCCGACCCCGTAGGCCTGACGGTTTGAGTGACAGTTTTCTGCCATGGCCCGCACTCTCCACAGCCAATAAAAACTGGTAGAAACTCTGTGTGACAGTGGAAGATGAGGATTGTTCAGTGCGGTGGCAGCCTGGACTAAGTCTACAACAGGCACTTTCAGTGCCAGCCTCATCATCCCTTATTCCTGGTCATGGCCACAGTGCTTGAGTGCCATGGAATAACCTAATAAGTAGCAAAAAGCAGATTTTGAGAAAAAGACAGAAAACTGAATCCCTCTGGGATTAATCTTTTTTCCGACAACGGAACTGACTTGGCTTTTATTACTCATTGCATAGTAAGCAATATTAAGGGAGGACTTTTTTCCTTTTTGTTAGTATCCATGGCAATATATTCAACAAGGTTTTACACCCAAAAATGTAAAATATCAATTTCCAAAATGATGGAGAAAAACTAAACAATCTGCTTCCCCCTGGAAGCCATTTTCTGTCGTTATTAGCATGTGACTTCTGTGAATTACGAATTCAGATCATGAATTACCCACACAACCAATGCTCTACATGGGAACTGACCTGACAGATCAAGTGATTCATATGCTACTTCATAATTGGCTAATTTGACTTACTAGGTTTTTCCATTACAAAAATGAGAAAATTTCATGTGGAAAAACCCAATGAGATCAACTTGTTAGGTTTTTGCATCACAAATTATTAAATACTGATGACTTGCTCGGTTTTGCCATCACAAAATACGGGAAACCAGGGATTATTTTACATGTATCTTACTATATGTGATGACGCAAAGCATACTAAGGTCAAGAATGGTAATAATTCAGTTTTGACCAAACTTAGACTAACCAGGTTTTTCGACAACACCCAAGAGTGGGACTGGAGCATATCACAGCATGAAATGGGAGAGAGGCAAGAACCCACCCTGCATCGTGAATCAATGCATCAGAGGAATTAAAAGCTATTCTCTCACACTCACATACCTTAGAGCAGGGACCACCAAATCAGGCCGTCAAATCCAAATTCAGCCCTGATTTACTTTTATCACCAGTAATCAACTAATTCATTTAACAATGAGCACGGTTGGTTGGCTGGTCTTTACACCTAAGTCCCAGATAAAGGGAGGATGGAACAAAAAAGGAGTTTTCAGCACCCAAGGGCCATGTTTGGATTGTCCCTGCCGTAAAGTCTCTTCCTTACCTGAGCATGTGTGCCATCGGGAAGATATTAGAGGACTTAGGAAAAGTAATGAAAAGGAATTAAATATGATTGGACTGTAAAGTAGTGTTGTCAAGCTGTAGTGATGTTTTATTTTCAAATAAAATGTACCTTTGCATACAGTAAGGTTTACAAGAGTTTCTGTCGTACTATTAAAATGTAATTTGTAAATCAAGATAGTTATTTTCCAAAATGCAGATATGAAAATATAAACTCCTATGAAATGGCCAGTGAATGAAAAAACCTTGCCTGGAATAGAGACACCCGAGCCCTATCCTGGAGCCAGGCCTGGGAGGGGAGCTCGTAGGCCAGCCCCTGGTGGCCAGGCTTTTCCTGAGACCCAGCTGTGCTCAGCAAAAAAAGGGCTATGCTGAGCCACCTCCTTGAGGACCCATCACCTATGAGAAGAAGAATAGGGATTGGGTGCATTGTGAACCAGATGGCTGACAAAGGCTAAGGGCCTGATGTTCTGGGCCCCAATGATAGAAACTGGCTCTCAGGAGGTGGAATGTCTCCTCGTTTGTGGGCAAGGATGAGTGGTACAGACTAGATAATAGTCCGACTAACCTCTAGGGGCAGCACTGGCTCTGGAACCAAACTCTTTGATAAGGGTTGGACTCTCCTTTCATGGAGTTGCTCAAGGTGAGAGGTGGTGGGCAGGCGTGGGGATACTAACATCTTCTTGGCTTAGTGCCTCTGTGTTGGAGTTCTCACTGGGGAATAAGAGGGTCTCTGCAATGTGCTTGGGAGTTGCAAAGGGAAAGCGGACTGTTCGGAGTATCCAGCCTTCTTGGAGTCCCTGAGTGGGGTCCTAAAAGGACTCAAAATTAGAATTCCATAGTTTTATTGGGGGACTTCAGTGCTTATGTAGCCAACGATTGAGACACTTGGAGGGGAGTGATTAGGAGGAATGTTATCCCTGATCTGATCCGATCCAAGTGATGTTTGTTAACAGATCTCTGTGCTGGTCATTGATGAGCATTAATAAACACTACGTTCACACGGGTGTTCATAAGTGTACTTAATACCAGAACACCCTTAGCCAAAGGTTGATGATTAATTTTGTAATTGCGTCATCAGATCTGAACAGAACTGAGCTGTCAGCTGATAACCACCAGGAGTGAGCTGGATCAGATGGCAGGGAAGACAGCCGGACAGACCTGGTTAATCTAAACATGTTGGAAAAGTTGACTGAGAACATTTGGTGGTGGATCTATCTGCACGATTTCAATTCGCATCACTGGAAGCGTATTTTTCATATCTTGTTTGAGGCTGGACACATGGCATCTTAGTGGATCTTATTCAAAGACTCCATTGTGGAAGCAGCTGCCTTTAGTTGTGGTTTGAAGGTTGTTGGTGCCAGTTGCGGCAGCCACCCAAGGATCCGTTGATTGACACCATTAGTGAGGGAAGCAGTCAAGCTGAAGAAGGTGGTCTTTTGGGCTTAGTTGACCCAGGAGACACCTGACTCAGCAGACAGGTATTGGTAAGCTCAAAGTACTGCAGCCACGGTAGTCGTAGAAGCAAAAACTGTGACTTAGGAGGAGTTTGGGGAGGCCATGAAGGACTTTCAGGCGATCTCAGAGAGGTTCTGGCAAACTTTAAGAATTCTGCAGCGGAGAAGGCAATGCTCTTCTAAGGCTGTTTTTAGCAGGAATGGGTAACTGCTTACCTTGACAGTGGATATTGTTTTGTGTTAAGAGGGAGAACTTTGAGGAACTCCTGAATCCATGGAGGAGGCAGAGACAGAGGACTCTGGCAAGTCTTTGCCCATCTCCCTGGTATATGTCACTGAGGTGGTCAAAAAGCTCCACAGTGGCAAGTGGACAAGATTCACCCTGAGATTTGGAAGGCTCTGGATGTTGTTAGACTGTTTTGGATGAAATTCCTGTTTAGCATTACATGGATGTCGGGTATACTGCACTTAGACCAGTAGACTGGGGTGGTGGTTCCAAATTTTAAAAAATGCGACTGGAGGATGTGCTCCATCTGAAGGGGATCACACTGCTCAGCCTCCCTGGGAATGCTTACACTAAGGTGTTGGAAAGGAGACTTCACCCAATTGTCAAAACTCTGATTGAGGAGGAGTAATGAGGGTTCTGTTTTAGCTGTGGAACAATGAACAAGATTTTTACCCTTGCCCAGATACTGGTGAGGTCCTGGGAGTTTTCCCATCCAATCCACATGTGTTTCCTCAACTTGGAGAAGGTTTATGACCGTGCCCCATGAGCTGTCCTATGGGGGGCGCTGCAGAAATATGAGCTCTGGGACTGTTAGTTTTAGCAGTCTGATCCCTGTTCAATTAAAACCAGAGTTATGCCCACATTCTCACCACAATGTCAGATTCATTTCCACTTGGTGTTGGACTATCCAAAGGGTGTGCCTTGTTACCTATTTTGTTCACGATTTTCATGGACAGGATATCGAGCACAGCCGAGGCTTGGAGGGTGTCCAGTTTGGTGGCCTCAGGATTGCATCTCTGCTGTTTGCAGATGATGGGGTCATGTTAGCTTCATTGGGCTGTGACCTCCAACATGCACTAAAACAGGTCACAGCTGAGTGTGAAGCAGTCAGAATGAGCATCAGCACCTCCAAATCTGAGGCTGTGGTTCTTTGCCGGAAAAGTGGATTGTCACCTCTCGGCGGGGGGTGAGTTGTTACCCCTAGTGGAGGAGTTGAAGTATTTCAGAGTCTTGTTCTCAAGAGAAGGCAGGGTAGAATGGGAGGTTGACATGCAGATTGGTGCAGCATCCGCAGTGATGTGGGCATTATACTAGTCCATCTTGGTAAAGATAGAGCAGAGCTTAAAAGCAACGCTATTGATTTACCAGTCAATCTACTTTGCAACCCTATAGTAATAAGCTTTGGGAAGCGGTTAAAAGGACAAGATCACAAATAGAAGTGGATGAAATTAGTTTTCCCTGCAGAGTGGTGGGGTTTGCCCTTATAAATAGGAAGAGCAGTTTGGATATCTGGGAAAGGTTCAGAGTAGAGCCACTGCTCTTCTTCGTTGAGAAGAATCAGGTGAGGTGTTTCAGGAATCTGGTTCAGATGCCTCCCTTTACAGGTTTTCCGGCCATGTCCCAATGGGATGAAGCCCCATGGCAGACCCAGGACACAGTGGAAGATTATTTCTCTTAGCTGGACTGGAAACAGCTTGGGATCCCCCAGGAAGAGTTGAAGGAAGTTGCTGGGGAGAAGAATGCCTGGGCTACTTTGCTGAGTCTGTTACTCCCTCATACCAGCCCTGGATGAGCAGCTAACAAAGGATAGATGGATGGATGGATGGATGGAAGATATTCACAAAAGGTAGCCCAAGGGTTACACATCTGATTCTACTTATTGAGGTCATCAGCAAGGTCTAGGGGTCAAGTAGTAGAATCATATGTGTAACTGCATGGCTGTCATGTAAGCCTGCACTCACACTGGCTCTTTCTGGTTAAAGTTGAGAACCTCTTGGTTAACCCAGTACTTTTATAAAAAAAAAGTCAAAGTTCTCCACCAATAAGACCGACTCTTTCACAGCAGCATTGAACCATATCAGTAACAACTATGCTGTCGTATCTTGGTACTTATCATGCTCTGTTTGCTAAACCCCAGGAATAAGACTGCTGACTTCTCAGGGCAATAACTGAAGCAGCCTTCCTTCAGATCACATTTTAATTTCCAAACTTCAATTCTGCTACATAAATGAGGCCTGCCTTCTCAAATTTACCAAATAAAAAGATAATTTTAAGCTCGACTAATTCATACAGCAGTGCCTCAAAAAATTAAATAATAAATGTGGAGATAAAACCCTAATAGCATATTAATCAATCCGATGCAAAGTTTTCATGTTGTTCCGCCACATTAGGATTGATATCTGTAGTGATTTTCCACAATCTTCGGGCTTTTGGTTTCTCCGCACCTGAGTGCTTTTTTCAAATTATGAAAACTGCACGCCTCTTCATCATGTTTATTGCGTTTGCTGTGTCTGTTATTTTTTGGCAGATTTGCATCGCTCTGTCTTTAAAAGATAAACATTTAAAAAAAAAGAAAAGTGTTCTCAACCTATCAGACATTCTCTCCTCTGCTCTGAAAGAAAATATATATTCACTTGTTTATTTCACAATTCACTGACGCGCATGTGCATAATTTTGTTTCAGGATATGGAAAATATTGAAAAGAAACTTCAAACAGGACAGAACAAGGTAATGTCAAATTTTACATCCCTTTTCCTCAAAAAAACAAAAAAATAACCCACGGTGTGTAGACTCTTAATCAATGCAAACAACAATTAAGTCATATAGTTCAGTGGGCTCCAAAATTACTGGCAATGCACAAACAATACAAAAAAAATTTAATCAATATAATTTTTGAGAAATCGAATATACCAACATGTGTGAAATATTTTAATAATGTTTTGATGGAAACAATTAAAATCATAACAATCTTTTAAAACAAAATATATTTAAACAAAATCAAGGTTTCATAACGATTGGCACCCTTCATTTAGTACTTGGTGCAACCACCTCCGGCAAGGATAACAGCATGGAGTCTTTTCCTGTAATTTTTGACAAGGTTAAGGTGCACATTTGGGGGGATTTTGGACCGTTCCTCTCAGCAGATCCTTTCAAGATCCTTCACATTCTTGAGTTTACTTTTATCAACTGTCCTCTTCACAACTGCCCACTCTGGAGACTGTGATGGCCATCGCAGAAATGGAGCTTGACGTAAATTCTGATAGGCACGGAGTCAAGCTTGCTAACTATAGGAGCCGCTTCTCGAGCTTGAATCACCTGAGTGCTCATGAATGTCATCTGATTTGCTGTCACATGATTGCTTGATTGATAATATGCTAGTTTACTTAAGCTCACATTCTGAGTAGCGGCTCCGCAGCACGTACGCTTAACCTCGATGCCACTGGAAACGGAGCCACCTGTGGTTCGTGGTTTTTCATTATCGCTGCTACTTTTATAGCATGTTTATTTTGGTTACTGCATTTCGGTGATTTGATGTGATTTGATGTCACGCTCGCATGTTGCCACCCTGGAAGTGCTCGGCTATGCAGGATAACCAGCCCAAAAACTAACTTGTCTTATAAATGCGGCTTGCTTCGAAAACATTGCCTTTGCTGAGGGAACCTTTCGCTATTAGCGTGTCATTTAAATTTAAAGCAGCGCATGGTAATCCGAATGCAGCCACAAATGCTTGATTCCAGTTCTTGTTTAGCGAGCCATTACTCTTTGTCAGAAGCTGATCTTTTCCGGGTGTCTAATAACATTTGGATGCTTAGATAAACGCAGTAATGCATTGCAGTCTTGTCTTAATCGGGAGCGTGGTGCTTAGACCTGCATGTCTTTCAGACAAGCGTGCCGGAATGCTAATATTTGAGTCTTTCCAGTTTTTGCAGTCGCAGGGCAGAAAGATGCTGTTATGTCTCATTTTGCGAAGTTACCCTAGTTGCTAGTTTTCCTTTATATACGGGACGCTACTGTTCCTTTGCACAGTTGGGATATGATTGGGAAGCCTTTGTAAGTGCATGTGGAACGTTATCTCATCGCAGTAATGAACAAGCTCACGACTTTTGAATCGCGTTCATGGTTTATGCCTTATGGAGTCTACAAATAATGACTTTGGCTTCTAGCTGCACCAAATTCACTTGGCTATGAAATATTTGGAGATTTTTTGCTACAAATTCATTCTTTGTAGCAACCTCTGGGTCGGATGCTACTTGGTCCAGTGATTTAAGTTTTAAACTTTTCGGTTTAGTTCGATTTGTTAACTCTACCTTTTCTTGGGTTCTCAGTTACGACATGACATGGATTGACTGTGCATGTGTAATCCGCGTTTCGCTCGAACTGTTTCTGAGGTTTCCTGGATTGCGACTAAACTTCTTTTGCCCTGTATTAAGCCTGTTAATGGCAATTTACGGGCTGAAATACTACAATTTGCCAATTACTCCCGTTGTCTCAGTGCTCATGATGGTCATATAAGTGGAGTGTCTATCAAGAAATGTCCTATGGCTCAGATTTGTCTTCGACTCTTTATATTTAAAAAAAAAAAAAAAAATGCATTGTCTGAATCATGTTCATCTAAAGCAGTTGGTTCTTAAATGCTTCAACAATGGTATGTTTGCCAGAGGAATCATTTGTTAATTCAATAATTCTGTAATTCATATATCCGTGGCCAAAACGAACGAATTGTTATTCAGATAATGTTTGCTCTAATGCTGTTCAAATGACTGGACCAAATCGTAATCCACATTCATGTTAAAATCGATTGCCGATATGCTGCTTGGATCCAATAGTCATGCTGCAACTACTTCCCTGTTGGTTTTATTCATCTGTTCCTAGCAGGTGCTGCCATTGTTAGTGTCAAGTTACGGTAACTGTTTGCAAATCGCATGGCATTCATCTTGCACCAGTAAACTGATGGCAAATGCTAAGTCTGGCGTGCTCAGTGAATCTTATATATATTAAAAAAATTGTCTTCTAAATGCAGCGGAATCAGAGTGGGAGCAGCCATTCCAGTTGGCATTAGTTTTCTGAAGTCAATCTGGTATTGCTCCTCCTTGTCAGTAATTGACTAATATTTTCGTTATTTTCCCAAATTAGCCATTTCCCCAGTATCATTGAAGGTATCTACCTCCGCAAAATAAAGCTGGCTGGAGGTTATGTGATCTGTGCCATTTGTTTATCTGTTTTGTTTGTGAACAACTTAACTCAAAATGTCATGAACAGATATTTCTGAAATTTTGTGGGTGGGTCACTATTACATCAGGGATGGACCCTGCGGATTTTGACCACGATCAGTAACACAATATGGCTGCCACCTTGAAATCCTATGACACTCAATAACTGAACTTGCTCCCACTCAGCAAGATTTGGACCGTGCTGCTTTGGCAAAGGTTTGCACTCTAGGAGTGCCTCTAGTGTTCTCGTATAATCATACACTGGCACCCAAGTTTGGCTAAAATTTTGATTGCTATGTGCTGCTTTGCTAGAAAACCTTGGAGTGCTTGCCAACATCAAGCTCACATACTCAAGCTGTGGCTTATCTTGCCCATGCTCAGCTACGCCATGATGCGGCATATTGCCAATGCTTTGCTAAAATTTACCCCATGTCAGCAACTAGCTAGTGCTTGTGGTCTTCGACTTATTTCATTCAAACTGCTTGCCTCTGCCTGCTCAGTATGTCCTAACTGCGTCAGTTGCTTGGTTGACCCAAAGGTCATGGCTCCAGGGGTCACCGTCATTACCCTCTGGTGTTCGGGTTTGCAACACCATTGGTTTTTGGGGGAATTCTAGTCCCTTTCTCAGCTTTCAGATTCAAGAAGGGTCTTTACAGTTTTCATTCATGACGTGTGCGAGTGTGTGTATACATGTCTGTGTATATATGTATATATATATATTTTTTTTTTTCTTTTTATATCAACTTTATGGAATTGGCAATATTATTTCCTGGTACATTCCTAGCACTGCTTCCCCCTGTGTTCTCCACTAATTGCCTGCTTTTTGTTCTCCATGTCCATTGCGGGCCCTGCCCTGAGTATGCTACTGCTGGTCTTCGCCATCAACGCCACCTGGCCTCTGCTCAAGTGCTGCTCCACCATCGAAATGGTCTGGTTCATGGCATCTATTCAGCAATCTACAAATCCTGGACTGCTTTTCAACAATCCCTTTCGCATTACGGCAACCGTGAACTCATACCCTGGGATGGTCAGAGGAGGATGGACCTCCCCTCTAAAGCCTGGTTCCTCCCAAGGTTTCTTCCTATATTTGAGCCCCATAGGGAGTTTTTCCTAAACACTGTCGCCACTGGCTTGCTTTTGAGGGGCTCAGGCCAGGGTTTACTATTAAGCGCATCGTGACCAATTGAGTTCCCTGGTTCACCACAGAGGCTGGGAAACCTATTCCTGGTTTACTGCTCAGCTCTGCCTCCTTTCTACATTCGAACAGCAGCATCCCGCCTTCATAGCCTAATGAAGATATTAAAAGCCTCAGGACATTGGACACGCAGCCAAGAACCTTACCTTCGCCCAGGAATTAAGGACATTGTGGAAGCTCAAAATGAATGATTAAGATTTTGTAAATTGTTACCATGTTTTGTATGTTAAATGAAATCCTCTTGTAGTTGTATCTGTTTCACGCGTCGTTCAAAATACTTCTATACACATTGTCAAGGCATGAAGCGTCACTCCTCAGCACCCATGCCATGTCATTCACCACAACATACACTTCAATTATTAAAGATACCAGCCTTCATGTTATACTCTTCAAATCATACAGTATAATTATCATGAATCTGCTTTGAGAGGACTGTCACTACATTTAGAATATTTCTCTTGTATTTGGCTTCAAGAGAAATTGTGCCAGCCGCTGGGCTGTCACTACACATAATACACCTCCCATAGAATATTTCTCTTGAGTTTGGCTTCAAGATAAATTTTGCCAGCTGCCGAGCTGTTACTACACATAGTACACTCACATAGTATGTTTCTCTGGTGTTTGGCTACAAGAGAAATTGTGCCAGCCGCCGGGCTGTCACGACACATAGTGCACTTCACATAGAATATTTCATTTGTATACGGCTTCAAGAGAATTGTGCCAGCCACTGGGCTGTCTCAGTACACTTTACATAGAATATTTCTCTTGTTTGGCCTCAAGAGAAATCGTGCCAGCCGCCGGGCTGTCACTACACATAATCCACTCACATAGGATATTTCTCTTGTGTTTGGCTCAAGAGATATTGTGCCAGCCGCCGGGCTGTCACGACACATAGTACACTCATATAGGATATTTCTCTTGTGTTTGGCTTCAAGAGAAATTGTGCCAGCCGCCGGGCTGTCACGACGCATAGTACACTCACATAGTATGTTTCTCTGGTGTTTGGCTACAAGAGAAATAGTGCCAGCCGCCGGGCTGTCACGACACATAGTACACAACATATAGAATATTTCTCTTGTGTTTGGCTTCAAGAGAAATTGTGCCAGCCGCCGGGCTGTCACGACACATAGTACGCTTCACATAGAATATTTCTCTTGTATTTGGCTCAAGAGAAATTGGGCCAGCCGCCAGGCTGTCATGACACATAGTACCCTTTGCATAGAATATTTCTCTTGTATTTGGCTTCAAGAGAAATTGTGCCAGCCGTCGGGCTGTCATGACACATAGTACACTTCACATAAAATATTTTTCTTGTGTTTGGCTTAAGAGAAATTGTGCAAGCCGCCAGGCTGACGTGTGGTACGTATCACATAGAATATTTCTCTTGTATTCGGCTTCAAGAGAAATTGTGCCAGCCTCCGGGCTGTCACTACACATAGTACACTTCACATGGAGTATTTCTTTCGTATTTGGCTTCAAGAGAAATTCTGCCTGCTGCCGGGCTGCCTTTAAACCTATGGAAGCTCCATATTCCATCCGTAGGCGTGTGTCAGCATGGTTCTGTTTTGGGGGGTTAATTGCAGCTCCCTGCCTTCGGTTCCACGCTGGACAGGCAGGGATCTCTCAAACAGAGCCATGCCGCCAAACTTAATGTATGCTTGTATGCTTTCAATAAATATTCTCTTTGACAAAGTGTCCTATCAGAAATGGAGCTTGACGTAAATTCTGATAGGTACGGAGTCAAGCTTGTTGACTACAGGAGCCGCTTCTTGAGCTTGAATCACCTGAATGCTCATGAATGTCAACTGATTTGCTGTCACACGATTGCTTGATCGATAATATGCTAGTTTACTTAAGCTCACATTCTGAGTAGCGGCTCCGCAGCACATACGCTTAACATCCCTCCTCCTCCCCAGCTCCTCCCGTCTATTTTTAGCATTCTGTAATCCTGTTCTTTTATGACTAAACTATCGTTCAATAATAATGTTTCTTCTTTTTAAGGTCATTGTTGCTATAGGCTCTGTTCTATGGAAGGGGGTTAATTGCAGCTCTCTGCCTTCGGTTCCACGCTGGACGGGCAGGGATCTCTCGAACAGAGCCAGGCCGCCAAACTCAATGTATGCTTGTTTGCTTTCAATGAATATTCTCTTTGAAAAAAGTGGCCTATCAGAATATTGAATTTGTTGTCACAGAACCATTTCTGTGTGGATCTTGAGGTATGCTTTGGGTCATTGTCTTGTCGGAAGTCCACTCATATGGCCAAATCCCAGCCTTCTGGTGGAGGCAACCTGATTGTCAGCCAAAATATCCTGATAATTGGTGGAATTCATTATGCCATTAATCTTAACCATTTCCCCAGGACCTCCTGAATTAAAACAGCCCCAAAACATGTCTGACCCACCATTATATCTCATTGTGGGTATGAGGTGCTTCTCCTTGTATGCATCTCTGTTTCGACGCCAAACATGCCAATGCTGTATCTGACTGAAACGTGCAATTTTGGTCTCATCTGGCTAAAGCACCTTGTTCCAGTCATAATTTAAATGACGTTTAAAAAACTCCAAGAGCTTGCCTCTGTGTCTTCTGGTCAGAAAAGGCTTTCTTCTGGCAACCCTTCCAAAGAGCCTGTGGTTGTGGAGGCGGTGCCTGATGGTGCTCTTTGAAACCTGGTGACCCCAAGATGCCACAAAGTCCTGCAATTCCTTCACAGTAATTCTTGGGGATTTTGTTGCTTCTCTCATAATCCTCCTCGATATCCTGGGAGGCAAAATGCAGTTGTGTCCTCTACTCTTGAAGTTTTCAACAGTTCCTTATCTTTGGAGTTTTTTAATAATTGCCATGACATTGCTCAGTTCCATATTCAATTGTTTATTAATCTACCTGTAGCCATTACCAGATTTATGAAGGTGTACGACCATCTGCCTCTTTTGAATTGACAGCTGTTTTGTTTTCTTTATGGTGCTGGATGACAAAGGAATATTGCGTGTGTGTTACCTCATTTTTATACCCTATTGAAGCAAGTGATGTAATGGCTCAATATAGTTCCTTAACACTTAGAGAAAACTTAGATAAGAGGAATTTAATACCTGGTTTAAGTTTTGTAGATGTTATTTACAATAATTTTAACAGTGTGGTTAATTGTGAAACCTTCATTTGGAGGAATTTGATTTTTAATTGAATCAATACACAATTTTGGTTGGTTCTATTGGAACATTAATATTGTACAGTATTTTTCACGTTGTTATTGAAAGTTTTTCTATAAATATATTTTTTTGACTTTTTTGAAGTAGTGCGAGTGAGTGAGTGATAAGTTAAAGGATAAACTTAAACAGGATAAAACAGTCAATGATGGTCATGATCAACCAAAACTTATGAGCTCAATCCTATCAGCAGAGATAATGGACAAATAACCAATTTCTGTTTATCCTAGTTGTGCTTGATGGGGTTGATCAAGCTTTGTACAGGCTAGTCAAGTGTTTCCATTCCAGTTTTGACGAGCCATGTACTCTGAACCAGGAAGAACAGCCTCAAAGTGGACAGGCGATACATCAGCGCATAACCCACAGATTTATAAAGTCACAGTCCCAAGAAGAATATTTCAGTAGGGTGTGAATACGCTCTGGACAGTTTTCAAATCTGTCAGAGGGATCACTCACCATTCTTTCTCACCTTTGAACAATTCAAAGTCTCTGATCAGCATAAAATGTGTGTCTTTAGAGTGGGACTGTGGGAGGAAACCAGAGTACTCATAGGTAAACTGCACAAACACAGGGAGAAACTGCAAACTTCAGGTTGGATTCAAACTAGTAACCCACCAGCTGTGAGATGGCACCACTATCCAACTGCACCATCCCAGTTCATCAGAAACCACCACCCAAGGACTGGAGCTTTTGTGGCAAGACTGACTCAGAACCCAGTAATGCTGATCAACAAGCACATCTGTAACATCCCTCCCAGATTGTATACACAAAGATTCTGCTTCCTTTTATAATCGTGCCAAAAATGTGAAAAGTATTTCAGAATTATAAATACTTTTTCCCCTCCTTGTTGCTCATGGGTAATAGATGAGCCAGCATGAGTTTTTACCTTTAATGTTTCCTTTGATATTTTAATTGGCTGTGCTATACTCACCGCATATGCATATCATTTCAAACCTCTGGATTGTTCAGGAATTTATGAATATGAAATAGATTGGCATTGACTCCATTTTACTTAATCAGAAAAGCGCCTTGTTGAAATATTGCACTTAGGAGGTGAAAGCCTAGCAATTGTCTTTACTGAGGAACATAGTCTGAACATCATTACAGTGTTGATATTCTGAACTCGAGATAAAAGAGCATTAAAAAAAAGTGTTTTTCCAAAGGCTATATTGATACTCTTCAAACGTACGTTACAACTCAGTTTAAAAGGTGGGACTTAAGTTCAACACTCACCAGATGGTTGAATAATTTAAAGCACAAAAACATATGCAAATCAGACAAAGTTAATGTGCCAGCGATAAGTTCCCTGTCTGCCTTCACAAACCTGGCCATCTGTCTTTTATATTCTCTAAGTTTCTCTTCATTCTGAGTGAGACCATAAAATCTTTTCCCAAAACCTTACATTTTTAATGCAACTCATTTGGATTCTAGCTCACATTAGCCATATTTATTCGTGCCCACCAGATAAGGCATGAGGCATTCCCCATTGTAGCCTGGATAAGGCTAATAAACTTTGAGTTCATGATTACTAGAGATTAGGCTTGACATTTATCAAATGGGAACTTACTGATGATTTTGTTTGTCCATCATTAATGTCATTGGCTCTTAGGGCGGTAGAAAGCATCTATGTGGTAAAAGCAACAATTTTTTGTCCATGTTTCTGATTTCGAAAGGCTCCCTAGTTTACTTAGCGTAGTTTACCAAGGATTAAATCACATAATACAGGGCCCTGTTTGTTTTGTAATATGCTGTTTGTTGACTACTGTATTGAATTATGACAAGCGCAACAAACCCTTACTTCTGATGCTCAAGTACAAAGCCACATTTCAAAAACTTAATATATACTGCTGAAAACAATGAAGGGAACACTTAATCATCATAGAATAACACAGAGTCAGTTAAACTTCAGGGATGTCAGTTTGTCTATTTAGGAAGGAAAAGTGATTGTGAATCAATTTTAACTGTTTTGGTGCAAATGAAATTGACAACAGATGCAGTGGAGAGACAAAAGCAAGACAACCCCCAAAAAGGGAATAGTTGTGCATGCAGTGGCCATAGACAATTGCTGTCACCTTATTCTTCCTGACAGATTATTCTCCTTTTTTTTTTTGTTCTGCTAGAGTCCTTGTCACAACTGGTAGCATGAGGTGGTAGCTGCAGCCCAATCAGGTTGCACAGGAAGTCCAGCTCCTCCAGTATGGCACATCCATTCATGCAGTTGCAAGAAGGTTTGCACAGTCTTAAGAGCATGGAGGAGATTTATAAACCGTCATCAAATTTATTAAATGTCATCCAATTCCAATGAAATTAATGATAATATCAGATGGAGTATCATAATGTACAACAGCAAATGATTTCATGAGCTGGTATTGAAAACCAAGAGCCTGTGAGGATGGTTTAGCATTATTTTTCACTTTGTTGTAACTATATCTTCATAAACAATGATAATATAAGCCTTCAGACCACTAAAAACTTTTGGTTAGCGTTATATTTTGTTGAGAGACCGAATGGACAGGTACTGTACCCCCAGGTAACTGCTAAAGAGATCTAAAAAAAAAAAAACAATCTCACTTATATTCAATGCAACAGTTTGTGCCATGCATCAAAACTGTTGCATGGTAGTAAAACATTGCGTAATTTATAATTCACACCAAAGTAAAAGTCTTTACATTTTTAGTTGCTCAGGGAGGCAAGGGGGCAGCTTATGTTTCACTTCACAGATAACCAGTTTTTCTGAGTATCATCCTCAGATGTAGCACACCTCTGTTCAATGAGTTTATGTATTGTTTAACTATTTTTTGTTTCTCAGGATTCATTGCGAAAAAACTTCAATGTTGAATTTTCATGAAGTTTCTTGGGGTTCGCAGCACTTTTTGTCCTAAATGAAATGAAATAAAATATACAACTCCCATTCCGAAATGGTTGGGACAAAGTGTAAATTGTGAATAAAATCAAAATGCAATGACTTTCGGATCACATGAGCCAATATGTTATTTACAATAGAACATAGATAACATTTCAAATGTTGAAACTGAGACATTTTTACATTTTTATCCACAAAATGAGCTTATTTCAAATTTTCTGGCTGCAACAGGTCTCAAAAAAGTTGGGACAGGCAAAAAAGGGCTGAAAAAGCAATTAATATATAAGAGAATCAGCTGAAAGAACATTTAGCAAGTAATTAAGTTAACCAGCATCAGGTGTGTAACATGATTGGCTATAAAAGGGATGTCTTAGAGAGGCTGACTGTCTCAGAAGTAAAGATGGCCAGAGGCTCTCCAACCTGTGAAGGCTTGCGTAAAAAAATTGTGGAATACTTTAAAAACAATGTTCCTCAACGTCAAATTGCAAAGGCTTTGAAGGTCTGATCATCGACATTGCATAACATCATCAAAAGATTTAGAGAAACTGGAAAAATCTCTGTGCGTAAGGGAGAAGGCTGAAGACCTTTACTGGATGCCCGTGATCTTCGGGCCGTCAGCCGCCACTGCATCACTCACCAGCATGATTCTGTCACTGAAATTACTAAATGGGCCCAGGAATACTTCAAGAAACCACTGTCTGTAAACACAGTCTGCTGTGCCATCCACAGATGCCACCTAAAACTCTATCATGCAAAAAGGAAGCCATTGTTGAGCATGATCCAGAAGCGCCGCTGTGTTCTGTGGGCCAAGGCTCATTTAAAATGGACTGTAGCAAAGTGGCAAAGTTTCCTGTGGTCAGATGAGTCCAAATTTGACATTCTTGTTGGAAATCCTGGGCGTAGTGTCCTCTGGGCTGAAGAGGAGAAAGACCACCCCTCCTGTTATCAGTGTTCAGTTCAAAAGCTAGCATCTCTGATGGCATGGCGCATTTCCATCTTTGTATCCTTTGTTTTCATTCAATAAATCATGGAGCGCAGGTTAGATAGCCTGCTTTGCTGGATATGCCAAATTATTGCAGAAAATTTAAAGTATAGCTTATCTCTTTTGTAAAGGATAGCCTATTACTTATTTTTATTGCATTTACTATTTACCTGCTTTAACATTACATTAAGAGGGGAGCTCCATGTTTAGCTGCCTACAGATTATTCACATCATTGGAAAACGTGTTTGTTAAAGACAATGATTGAAAGCAGGTCAATTATCATCCCTTTCAAGGGATGTTTTACACCCCTGCTGTTTTGTGTTCAGCACCACCAGTGGTCTGGATTTGTTAATTTAACATTGCAATGGTATAATTGTTTAAAAACTGTCAAAGTGTTTGAGATAATTAACTTATGTGGTAGATACTGTTAGCTGTCTTTGAAGTAATTGTTTTTATTGCACATTGGATGTCTTTTGGATAATTTCATGCATTGTTTGACACATACGTCTATCTCGTAGGATGAGTTCCAGAAACAATATTGCAGTTGTCTGAATAACTCATTGTCAAACACTAAATAATGAAAAAATTAATATTCATTTGACAACTGTTTTTCATGAATAATGGAATGAGTAAATGTTATGAATAACAATAGTTTAGTCTTTAGGCTCTAACTTTTTGACAGTGTTGTGTCAATAGTATTTTATGGCTGTACAGTATTTTCGTAATGACCATTATATGTTTCACTGCCATACTGCCAACTGGATTCTTGCCCTGAATCCTAAGTGAATGTAATCCAGGCTGTCCAGTATTACTACTGCTGTCTGTCTGCTTCTTTGTTGCTACCCTCACCAGTGCTCCCCAAAAGACCACGCGTGCATTTCAATTCTCTGAAATTACATCCACATTTCGCTCACACGAGTCTTTTTCTCGCCTCATAATTCCTCCCACTGGAATGCACAGAAAGATGCTAGGAAACCTTACGACCAGAGAGGAGAGGAGGAAATATGTTTTTTGAGAATGGCATCCTTTCCTTTGAAGCATCATCTGATGTGACCTCATTTCTGATGACGACACTCAGTTGGATCTACTGCCAGTGTCTGTCATTTCCAAGCGATGACATTGTTTTCTTCTAAAAGTTTTCTGGTCAGGTTACTCTCATGTATCCTTTATTTTAGATTATTTTAGATTAGAGATATGCAATGCGGCGGCACGGTGGCGCAGTGGTTAGCATTGTTGCCTCACAGCAAGAAGGTCGTGGGTTTGAATCCAGCCTGGGGCCTTTCTGTGTGGAGTTTGCATGTTCTCCCGTGTTAAGCGTGGGTTTTCTCCGGGTACTCCGGTTTCCTCCCACAGTCCAAAGACATGCATATCAGGTTAATTGGAGACACTAAATTGCCCAAAGGTATGAGTGTGAGAGTGAATGGTCTGTGAATGGTGTGTGCGCCCTGCGATGGATTGGCAAGCTGTCCAGGGTGGGTCCCTGCCTTTGCCCGTAGTCAGCTGGGATAGGCTCCAGCTCGCCCCGCGACCCTAGTGAGGAATAAGCGGGTATAGAGAATGAATGAATGAATGAATGAGATATGCAATGTACCCCAGGTTTTGCTTCCCTTCATTGTTGTGTGTCTTCACCCTCCTCCTCTGCTGCCCCCATAGTTCTCCCACAGCACTGCAGCTAAACTTTAGCTCCTTCGACGTGAACACTGACTGACTGACCGCGCTGGTCATCTGAGCTCACAGCCTAAGCCGACCAGAGGAGGATGGGTTTCCTCCATTATGTCTGGTTCCTCAACAGGGGTTGTGGGCGGTGTCTGGTCAGGGTTCTCTGTGAAGTATGTTGTGACAACAACCCCCTTATGAAATGCACAATGTAACTTTCTAAAATTTAGAAAGTTTAGAAATACCATTTATCTGATGAGATTAACATAATTCATATAATTTTTTTATCCAGAAAAGCTATAATTTCTATTGTGACTAATTGCATTATGAATTTTCAATGGATTTTCAATATTCAGTGGAACATTTCCTTGAACATTATACCCCAGAAATGTACTGCTATAGGCTATATAATTGTGTTTTTGTATAGACTACTGTCTTGAGAAATTCCACAAAGATTGGTTTTTAAAAAGAAGACAACTAAAAGCACTTGTAAGATGCAGAATGCTCGATTTTTAAATTGATTTGATTGATTGATTGCTTGACTGTTTTTTATAATTAAGAGGCTTGCTTTACCAGAGCTGCCCTGAAGCATATAGTCATTTTATCTTTTAATGCCAATCAGTGCAAGGAACTCTGTATACAATTTTTGGAATGTTCTGGCATGGGGTTTGAGTTGCATTTATTAGCTGTCCTAACCCCCGATCTCCCTGCCGTTATATGATAAACTTGGCTCTTTCAACGTGCTATCTCATCATCCCCTGACTGAAATAGCAAAAAAAAAAAAAGGTGTTCTTTCCCACTTTACCTTACCTGATGAGTGATGAGAGTTCTACCACAAAATGGCTGTCGTGAATCACTGAGGTGGGTGTTACAAAGTGATGGAGGTTGAGGCGAGTTTCTCCCACATCATGGTAAAGCACTTTGAGTTATGATTGCTTGGTAGGAGGGCAACTTGGTGGCTCAGTGGGTAGTGCTGTTGCTTCACAGCAAGGAGTTTGATTTCAAACCTGGCCTGAGGACTTTCTGTGTGGAGCTTGCATGTTTTCTGCATTTTCACAGGTTTACTCCGGGTACTCCGGTTTCCTCTCACAGTCCAAAGATGTAGACATAAGGCAATTGATTACGACGATAGATTGGCAGCAGACCCAGGGTTGATTGTAATTGTAATCGCTGATTTCGATTACAGCGCTATCGTAATCATAATCAGAAAAATTCATAGACTGTAATCGTAATCACGAAATGTCATGGGCTGTAATCATAATCGTAATCACTGATTTCCTTGCGCAACCGTAATCATAAGAAATTTTATGATTGCACTCATGATTATGAGATGATCACAGCTTTGTGCATTGGTTCAATTCCCATCTAATATATAATTAAATTAATGAATTCTGGACCACTCCCAAAGTAGAGGAGAGTATTGGGTGGGATTGCGTATAGGAGATTGGGCGGATAGGAGATCGGCGCGGGTGTGGTGTTAGACTTGGTCTGTGATTGTGCGGACGTTGGGCGCCTCCCGGGTGGCGAGACTCAGGGTGGGGCTAGCATCTCTTGTCGGAGTCCGTGTGGCTCCCAAGCCCCAAAAAGTGTTAATGTATTGAAGAGAGATGGGCTCTACGTACTTTGTCAACATTATTGCGACTATAGCTTGCATACGAGTTCGATGTCCAGCGGCTGAGGATTTTAATCAGGTGGTCCAGCACTCCTCGCTTGGATGCTGTGGTGGCGGCACCGATGCGGAAAGAGTGCCCAGAGGAGTATTTGGGTGGAATGTTGGATCTAATTAAAACTTGACGGAAATGGTAGAGGAACTAGTGGCGAGTGGCTACGGCCCCGGTGTCGATCGTGAATAACGGGTCCGGGGGAGAAGCATGGTTATTGTATCTCGAGGGACGTAGTTTGATATTGGCTTGAACGGATTGAGGGCAGAGTCTAGGCGAAATTGGAATATGAGCTGAGAAATGCCAAACTGATCTGTTTACTACTCTTTATCTTGAACATGAGGCAGTCGGAGGAATAGAATGAGATGTTGTTTAGGCTGGCATGACGAGAAGGATAATAATTAGCGGAGAGCGGAGCGAACTCGAAAAAAAAAACCAAAGAAGGCTAATAGATACACTGCTTCTAGAGCGGAATCTATGGAAGGAGAATGGTACCCTGAACACAGCATCTGGATGCAGTGAGAGAAGGGGTCTGCCGTTAGGGGTAAACGTTTGGTCGGAGCGGGAGGTTCTTGTTTACGTAAACCTCTCAGCAGTGTTTACACGTGAGAGTGGGAAATAGACGAGCACAGATAACCAGTGGCCAATTTGATGAAGAAGTTTATGCCGCTTAGGAAGGCTTGCATTGGGGCTGGTTGAACATAGTTTATGGAGTGAATGTACGCAATGAAGCTTGTAAGGGAAACTACGTCGAGTGCCGGGGATGGCAGTCGGAGGCCTGAATGGAATTTCTTGAATTGCTTCCGTCCTGCGAGGTACGGGGAAAGTAAGCGTGGAGCAAACCCGTTTAGAATGGTATTGAGATAAAGCGGCGAATGGCTCGGGTTGTGGTGTCAGGGGTCGACGGTTGCGGAAAACGGAGGAACCGGAGTAGGGTGAATGTCCAAGTGCGGCGCTAAACGTCTGATTCTTTGCCAGGAAAAACAAGGAGGGGCGTCAGTGATGGCATTTTACGGTCGGGAATATGTTCGGCTTTGAGCATGGACTGGTGTTTTGCGGAAATTATGGTTAGTTTCCTGAGGAACGGCATGAACGAGATGGAGCGGGAACGGCCTTTGTTTACAGTGTCTACTGCGGTCAGTTGTCATAATGTACGGTTATACATTTGGCAGCCCGTTCGTGACCCTGAATGAGGGAATGAGGGAGGAAGCGATGATGGGATACAGTGAGGCGAACAGCGAAGTAATAGCGCGCATTCCCGGAAACACCAAAGGAACCCCCAAAAAAGCGTGGGTCAAGTGGGATGGCCCTAAGCGTTTGTGATATCGGCTTTAGCCAACCAGGAACCGCGACCGACAAGGCGGATGAGAGTGGTGAGACGGAGGACAGTCAGTAAAGGGTTAACCACTGTTGGGCAAGTGGCCATTGCATGGAGTGACGTGCTTGAGCGTGCAGACAGCAGATGGACGGTGTGCAGGGGAGGCGGAATGATGGATTGCGGGACTGAAAATCAGCCGGGAGCGTGAACCTTGCCACTGCGGGTGGCCATGAGGTGGAGACGCGTAGTTTTCGTGAATGTTTGCCTGCGCGGCGAAGTGCACCAACAACCAAAGCGCTAGTGAAGCGCTAGTGGGCTGCCACTGCGAGTGGCCGTGAGGAGGATACGTGCAGTATCCGTAAATGTTTGCTGGCAAGGCAAAGTGCACCAATTACCAAAGTGCTAGCGAAGCGTTAGTGGGCTGCGCCACTGCCAGTGACCGTGAGGTAGATAGACGTAGTATCTGTTAATGTTTGCCGGCGAGGCAAAGAACATTAGCATTTGTAATGATTTTACAATTTTAGAATAACCATTGCAATCATTCAACAGCACCATAAATGTGTGGCATTTAATCTGCGAAGAACACGACGTTCGTATATAGCAAGAGTTGCTCGGACTAATTGGTAGAACCGACGAAAGTCTAATTTATTTATTTATTTTATTTCATTTTATTTATTCATTTATTTTTTGAAAGCCTTGTTATACATTGTGCTACAAAATTATATGGCATTTTCTTCCGCACATCGATGACTACGAAAAATATTAATGAGTCTTTGTAATTTCTGTGCTCATGTACATGAAAACAACGCAGATTTGCGTAAATAAATTTGCGAGGCTCATAGAGCAATAAGCCATGAGAATCCGTTCTGCAGTCTGAATGAAGTGGCAGCTAAATGGCGTTGTTAGGTACGATGCGCAGCAGAATGATGGCAAATATAATTGCTGCAAAGTCAGCGAGAGTTTCAGATTTGCATATTGTCATCCTTGCGGAGTCACATCAATTATATCAACGTAGCCAATGGGTAATCGCTTACCGTACAGCCGAAACATAAAGCGAGATCTAGATCGAGTGTAAAGTAATCGTCCAGTTCTTGCCTCTGATGAGGAAAGGACTGGGGGATTGTGTCCCGGTAGAGTGGGACGACGTCACGGCAAATGGCGAACACGGTTCGCGTGGGCTCCCCGGAGCAAGCGGGGTTTGGGTGCCTGAGCTGTGCAGGGTCGATGACGGCTCGAATTTTTTTTAATATATATATATTATTTTTTGCTATGAAAATATGTATGCGGAAACGGGGGCAAAATGTACGTGGTATGGTAAATTCTTGCACTGCCGAAACAAACAGCGAGATTGAATACTAGTGAAAGGTAATTGTCCGGTTCTTGCCTCCAATGAAGCAAGGATTGATGGATTGTGTAGGTTGAGTGGACTGGGGAGTGACGAACTCGGTTCGTTTATGTTTTCCGCAACGAGCGGGGGTCGGGTGTTTGAGCTGTGCGAGGTCAATGACGGTTTGGATTTTTTTTTTTTTCTCACAACTAAAATATGAATGCGGACATAGGATGGTTGAATGAGCTGGGCCAGGTCTACGTGCATGCCCGATAAAATCTGTTGTCTAAGTGTGGGGGATAATGGCGAAGGGTTTGGAATAGACTACGAGGGGCATATGGGAGGTAAGGCGGTGGCTAGTGTGTGCTGAAACTGAGGTGAGGGGAAAACTGCGAGGAGCCGAAGTAGTTGATGGGAGGGTCGGACCTGTAGGAGGAAGCACAGAATTAGTGACTTGGGAAAAGGGGAGGGGAGGGGGGCAGGGAAAGATAGTGCGGGAGGGAAGAGACGAGCAGATGAGGCAACAGCGGGTGCTTCTTCAGGTGTAGGTGGGTTAACACCGGAAGTGCTGGAGCCTTGGAGAATTTGGTTGTCAGCAGCAGAAGCGTAGAAGCCAGGTTTTGTCCGGCGGAAGTGATGGGAGGGGGAGGGGGAACGGGACGCATGTGCACGGGGCAAAGGTGCAGCCTGCGAACACAGGGACAAAGTAGGGGATGAAAAGAGACCGAAGAGGTCGTAAACAGAGGGAGCAGGCACGGGGGGGAAGAGAAACTGGCTTTTTTGCGGAAGGAGTGACTTCCGCCGAATCTGGAGCGGGGAGGACATCTCCGAGCGTGATGAAGTTGGCGCTGGGGACGTTGAGCGCGGAACCCGGAAGTGCTGTGTGGTCTGTACACGTCTGGTCTGCACATGGGGAGGATCAGCTACATTGCTGAAAGAGTCGGTGTGTAATTTTTTAGTAGTCTGGCCTTGTTTTCGGAGTGGTGGAAGGGAATTTTCTTCTGCTTCAGTGCCCGATGGAGTCCGACGTGGAGCCACGGATAAGCTTTGAGTGCAAGCCGTGATATGCCTTGCTGGGGAGCCTCGGTTCTCGTTTCTGAGCGCCGCGGTTAACGCGTAGCTGGAATTCCTGTGGCGCGGAGCCCGAAGCAGGGAAACAGCTTCAGTCATCATCGCAGGGGAGGGTGATCTAGTATATGGGCACCCCGGTTGGGGCAAGCGGGTGATGCTTTGTGGTGGAGGTAGGAGAAACGGAGTTACGGGAACGGATTGAGAATTTTCCTCTGGAGCATCGGAGCCTTGGAATTATTCGAGCCGAGGGACTCGATTGGATTTCGGATTTCGTGCTTCGGGTAAGCGAACTCTTGCTGTGCACTGGCTGTCTGGTTAGCGAGTGAGCGACGTAGAAACGAGATGAGCGGGGATTGTGGGAATGTAGGAGGTATATATAGGCATAAGGACAAATAGGAAGGCGTATTGGGAGTGGCCCTGTTCATTAACCTACGTTATCGGGAACTCCCTAGAGTGTGTAATAGTGTCACTGTGATGAGGTGGAAATTGGTAAAGACCAAATGCCACAAGGAAACTGAGTTCAGTGAGAATTAAAATGCATTATTTAAAGTAGAAAAAAGAAGAGTTCTGAATATTCTGATCCTGCTCCGGGGCCCCTGGAAATAAGTAGGTAACATGATGGATGTATGAATGGCAAAAAAGCATGAATCTCCAATGTACTAAAACATTAAAACCGCTCACGGATACAGTGGATAATGCAACGACACGTTTCAAGGTCTAGAGACTGATCTTAGATGGTAAGTGAACCGTTAGTTCCTGTATTCAACATGTTGGATGTGGGAGAAATGGTAATGGTAATTGAACGACTTTGACAAGGGCCAGATTGTTATGGCCTAATTAGCAGGTTAGGGCATCACCAAAATGGCAAGACCTATGAGGTGCTCGTTGCATCCTTGCAGATGTGAGAACCTACTGACAGTGGTCCAAGGAGAGTCAAAACCATGAACCGGCCACGGGGTTTCATGGCTCAAGTCGCTGAGAATTTTTATAATATTTACATAAAGAATGTGTCACAACACACAGTACATCATATCTTGCCTTGTATTCCACTTTTTAGTTTGCAGGCCAGTCAAAGTACCCAATTTAACCCAGCCTAACCTCGAAAAGTGCGCCCAATGGGCACCTGAACTTAAGAGCTGGACTGGACAGAACTGGACAGTAGAAGATGTTTGCCTGGTCCAGTGAATCCCATTTTCTGAAACATCATGTACTTCAGCTGGGTACCCTACCAACTTTCAGACAAAGCGAAAATATCCTGACCACCTCTGGATCTTTGGGCAAAATGAAAGAAAGGTGGAATCATTAATATAACGTGATCCAGTCCAACGTAATGCTCGACTTTGCAGCTTTGTCTGTTTCATTGATAGACAGTGATACTCTAATTTGAAGTATAGGTGTCAGCTACAGTCGCATTACTGATGTTGTTTCAAACGACACCACACATAAAGATGCTAAGTGGAAAAGATTGCGAACTGGCTTGCTAATGTCACTACAGAACCTATATATCCACTCACTTGATTTCAATTCCCAAACTAGGAGAACTGAGTGGTTTTCGGGTAAACACTGAAATTATTTATAGCTATGAGTGAAGGGTATAGAAAAGGAACGAAGTTCACACGTAAGTTGACATTCAGATATTTAATAATCAATGGAAGAAGTGCCTGCGGCCCAATAGCACCCTAGCCCAGTAGTACTGGAAACCCATTCACAATCAATCTCATGACTACAGCAAACTGACCACTCAAGTGGTCTATAGGAAGATTTTATGAAGTTATGTATATTTTAATCAATCTTTACCAACATGTAAAACTACTGTACATGAGAGATAATTACTTTTAAGTTATATAAGTAGCAGTAAAAAAAAAAGTCTCAGTCGTGGGAAGAGGAATTCTTGAGATTTCAATTCGTCAATGTCTAATAATCATGTAAATATTTAGGCGTCAATGTTAGATAAATTAATTTTTTATTGAAATTGATGGCGTAGAGGCTGCATATTCTCTGTTTATATATGGAAAACATCCTTCCACTTGCTTTCTTTTTGTAGAGATTTATGGGAAATATGATGACCAATCAATTTGTTTCCCTGAAAATGTGGTTATTAAAGAACAAACATAGAGTTGGAGAAAGAGAAAAAAGGACAGATGAAGATGAGGTGAGGGGACTACCAAAGATTCTGCTTGGTCTTTGGTAATGCTGACCAAATTTAATTCCTATATTTGTCTCCATTTGCGATGTCCAGCAGTAGAACACTTGAGGAAAATCAGATGGTGTTATCTTAACTAGCCACAATGCAATATGACTAGCTAGGCAGTTAACCTAACGTCACCGCTGTCCTTTTGCATGGGACTTTGTTGTACGTGAAGCTGGTTTTGTGTCCAGCTAGACCTTTCTGCCTGCGTAAGACAGTCGGCAACAGGATGTGAGTGCCTGGCAAGCAGCTATAGGACTCTTTGTCCCCGGACATTTTGTACGAGGAATTTTCATCCCAGGATGTCCCAGGGTTGTTCCTTCATCCATCCATCTGTCAACAACGGTGGCACATTTTTTTTTTTATTATTAGGACATGATAAACCCAAAGACGAAAAGTCCAGGGATGAAATGTCCTCAGGGACGAAGAGTCCAGGGACAAAAAGTCAAAGGGGATGAAATATTCGGGAACAAAGAGTCCTGTAACCCTAGCAAGCACCTGTTTTTGTTTGAAGCCTGAGTGAACACTGAATTGGAGATTCAAGATATAAGCTGCAAGAATGCATTTAATTATGAAAAAACTGAGTTTTTTGCTTGAAGCAATTAAATTGGGAAGGTCTGAAAACACCAAATAATGGTTCTTCAAAAAAAAAAAAAAAACCCCCTCGTGTTAAAACTATCAAACATAGGAGCAATGATGTGGGATGTTTCGGCTACACAGAAACTGAGCTAGGTGTTTACAAGTCAGATTTGTACAGCTGTTAATTGTGTGCCTGGCATAAGAACGAAGCTAGCTTTAGACCACGGGCTAGCTAGCTAGCTTCCCAGCTATACCTAGCTAATAAATTAACGTATAATGATTGTAACGTTGGTTAATGATATAAAATACCATCATTGAATAAATAACCTATAAATTGGGAAGATTATTTCAATTGTTTGATATTGTTACACTTCATAATAAATGTTCAAAACATAACAGTTGTAAACTTGCATTCAAAAATCAAATCAAAAGTATTTGGATGCAAAATAGAAAAACAAGTTCATGAATATGCCATCTATCTATGAAAATTATGGAGGCACCAGCTAAGCATCATAAATAACAAAGAAACAATTAGGATGATATCTGCATATGGAAAAGCAGTATTGGCACTAAGATTATTGTAAAAAAAAATTTCCAGCTTGCCCGCTAGGCGCGCTCCCATTACATAAGTGTCCCTATCAACTCTCACATTGAACCTACACCCTTGCACATGTGGACCATTGACCTGGGAAGCAATGGCATCAGGATACACTGTGGGAAGATGATTAGCTGGTGGAGGGAGTGTGATACTCTAGGAAGTGTTCTTCTTGGAAACCCTGAGTTTGGGAATTCAAGTGACATCAGATTGATGGAGCTGTTTTGGCAGCACAAGGGGGACCTTCACTACATTAGACTGGTAGTTTTAATCTTGTGGATGATCAGTATATGAATACAAAATACCAGCCAAAAAATTTCAAAGGTTTTTTTTTTTTTTTCCAAAAACAGAATCTCTGAACTATTGCTGGCTCTGTGGGCTCAACGGGCAGCGGTTGTTTTTGCAATTGGTGGTTTTTACTCCATCACGTTCTAAAAAAAAAAGGCTCCAGAGCTCGACAATCGCTTGGCAATACCCGATAATCTGTTCTGCTTGCTTCTCATCGGCACTCTTTAATCTGTCTTCACATGATTCTGAGAGTACTTTTGCCCTCCCTGGTCAAGTAAGTGCTTAATTACTGCTAATGAATTCCATCCAGGACTGGAGTAAACACACCTATCAAGCATTCGACCGCAAAACAGTCCACAGCCTTGCGATTCAACGGGGGAAGAGTACGGCAGAACAAAGCACAATGTTCCCAAATACACACATGAACACACACACCCAAACAAATACATACACACACACACACACACACAGGTGTGCACATGCGCGCACACACAGACACACACAGACAAATGCATATACACTCAAACAAATACACACACACACACACTCAAACTCAAACAAATATGTTCACACAAATACACAAAAACACACACACTCAAACAAATACAGACACAAATACACACACCAGCATATACACGTACCAATACACACACAAAGACACATACAAATGTACATACCCTCACAGACTCCTATGCATATACAAGTACAAACATACACACAAATACGGTCACACACATGCACATATCCTCACATGGTCTTACATGCGCAGGTAAATGTACACACACCCTTGCAAAGTCACACACACATACACATACTCGCGCACACGCGCTCAGAGACTCACCAAAGTAACCATTTAACTATTTTGCATTTTGATACCAATCAAAGTTATTATTAAAATTTTTTCGTTTACTCTCTTAGTTTTTCTGGAATAAAAAATATATATATATAAAAAATGAAACAAAATAAAAATTTGCTATGAGATTTATATTGGTTACAAAATACAAAATTAATGCTCATTTTAAAGTGTAACTCTGCGAGTAATAATTCATGTTATTAAAATTAAAAAGCAAACATTAATGATATTGATTACAGCATGAGTAGTTTACTCAAGGAATGACTTGGGGCAAGTTCATAAATTAATCAACTAATGAAATTATATTCTGGTATACTGTGGCAGAGGTCCAAACAGGAATCATCAGCGGAGATTAATAGCAAGAGCATATTCCAACTGCTGCATTAGGCTAGATATTAAATATCAGCAATTGGAAAAAAAATCAGCGGTAATGTCAAGTTTTATCTTCATGATTTTTTATTGCTACGGTACTATCAGTGGCAGTATTCCATACCTCAGGTTCAGGAGACGGTTTTAGGAACTCAAAAGGAAAATTAAGTGGCATGTAGGTGTAATGTGTTGCACTGTCACCCAACAGCAAAGAGGTTATTGGTTCAAATCCAGCCTGGGCCTTCATTGATTTTTGTGTTCTTCATTTTTGTTTGCATGAGTTTTATCCAAGCGCTCTGGTCTGTGTGGGTTTCCGCCAGGCACTATGGTTTCCTTCCACAGACCAAAGACATTCATAGGAGACTAATGGGAGACTCTGAGGTATAGTGTGAGAAGGTATGGGTGTGCAATTGAATGGTGCGTGATGTCTGTGATCAGCCAACTATCCACAGGGGTTTTCCTGCCTCGCACTGATGCCGGGATAGGCCCCAGCCCCCTGCTCTTCAACTCTGACTGGAATAAGCGAAATCAATGATGGATGGATGAGTTGAATGTGGTTTACGTTGCCGAGGACCTGAGGTTGTAAAAATCCCGATTCCCAACTGAAGTGACACTGCCATGTGTTCAAGAGACTCATTTTTCCTGGATCAGCTTCGATATATACCCAAATATTTAAGCAGATTGACTGTAAGATAATATTAACTGTGTAATCCGCTCTGGATAAAAGAGGGTGTGATAATAAACAGCGAGGAATATAACGTGATTTTTTTCATAAATTGGCTGTTGGTCTCATTCATCGACATGCATCTGGCATACATCCCCACGGAGGCTGCATTTCTTCTACTCGGTGGTTAATTACACGGAAGTAATAGCCTGTTGGAGGGCCTTGGCTTTGTTACAGGAATCATGGAATCGTGTGATGGAAATCTAAACAAACAGCTCTGCTTAAACTGAGACTCTGCCCCCGCCCCACCTTCCCGTCTCCATCCCCCACCCCCCCACCCAAAACTAATTTATTTTGTCTCCGCGACTCACTGATCACATCATTTTACAAGAATCATAAATACTGAATTATGATTTTAAGAAATGTCAAGAGGAGCCAGCGGTGCTAATCTGTCACACTAGACTCCCGACGGCGTGTACATCAATGGCCTTCCCGCTGAAATAAAATGTAGCACGGACTCATGCAGAGCGGTATAGAGAACAATGTTATGATTGCCTGCTATAGGATGCCTGCAGACATACGAGAGTTGTGGGGTTACATGAGAGTCAGCCAGTAGTGGAAGTGTGTCGGGCTGGCCTGTAGCATAGCAGGGCGACTCCCTGGGACTCAGATGTTCGTTGGTTCGAGCACCAATATAGCCACAATGAGCATTTGGGGCTCTTGATTCGCCTCTGCTTGCTCTAATCAACAATAAGTGGCCTTGGATAATAATAGTGTCAGCTTAGTAAATGCAATGCTACTGTAATGTGTGCTATGCTAATGGGACACACAATGACGAAAGGCAACAAAGATATTTTTATCAATAACTAAGAGACTGTTCCTGCTTTATTTTGCAAACTCCTGAATATTGCTTCAGGAGAAATAACTTATATTTGGTGCTAATGTTTTTAGCTAATAGGAAGAGTTCTTGTGGGGTTTGAATGCGGTTTTTCTGAAATTAACCCCGTTTGAGGACTACATTTTTACCTCTGCTTAGGTCATGCGATCGGTGGCGATTTGCTTGTTGGTTAGTTATCAGGATTACGCAAAAACATTAATTATTCAAATAACTGAATTGGTGAATTCACTAAGAGCCCAACTCCACACATTTTCAACAAGGAGTTGGGCCCTTATTGAATTCACCAATTCGATTGAATAAAACGTCAGTGATCATGCTCGCGAAAGGGTAAAAGCCATGGTGATCAAACACTGCTTACCCATCAACCCAAAAAACTAGGTGCTGGCACAAAATGAAATGATTCAAGCAAGTCAAATAATCCTCTATGTATATATGCATTTTTAACACAAACTGTGTACCTACTTAGTCCATTCTTTAACTTTGGATCAGTAGTCTGACCATCTTACATATTAAGGCAACAATAATGACTGCACTAGCTATTGGTTAAATTTAGGGGAAAATACCTGCTATTTCTCGAGAAAAACTTTTCCAGCCTTAATGGGTGAGGATCGGATATGGGCCTGTGACAGACATGATCTTAGATGTGCACATATACTCTTAGAAACTTGATGCGAGATGTGGTTGGTACATTTTCCAGCTTAGCTGGGTAATGGCAGTGTAGCCTGTAACAGCTTGTCTAACCTCAGACCATGTCCCAGATTTGGGTGAGACCCCAGCCACCAGTTAGCCACTCAGCTCAGTTATCCAGCTAACTTGGTAATCCTGCTTTTTGGTCCAGGCCAAATCTGGAGTGGCAATTTATGCCACAGAGCTAATATTGGCAATCAGTGTTTAAACACTTGCTTTTTACTGGTCGCAGTGCGCTCACAAGGGACAGTCGAATAAATATAGAAATTATTCCATTTTGTACATGATATCACATTCTCCGGTGCAACAGCTAAACGTTGATGAATTCTGCCCCCGGCAATGTGGTTTCTTTCATTGTTCAATTGTCATTGGATAGAAAGTGACCTCATAAGTAAATTTTCATGTCTGTGCGGCTCCAGCGAAATGCCTAGGCGCCAAGCCTGGGCACTGCTCCTGGCTGAGGGAGCCAATCTTTTAAATTAACTTTGTGCCGCTAACCAAGCTCTTAGAACTTCACTAAAGAGCAGAAGGGGAGCAGCGCTGATGAATCACTGATACCTAGCCAGAGGAAAATGGGCATTCGCTTCGCAGCTTTTTAAATCAGATATTAGGTCTGTGGTTTCAGTATCTGATTTAGAAAAAAAAGGTATGTTTAACTGAAACAATGTGTAAGAGGAATTTTGAAAAGATGAACATTAACAATGCTAAAACTTAAAGCACTAAAGGCTTCCATTTGATCTTGATAATGTGACGATGAATCCTATTTAATTTGCCTGTGGGCTATGGTAATTACTGATATTGTATTTAACGTGACATTTTTACACCATGCACTTGGTAGAGCTCAGCACAAACACAGATTCATTATATTTCACTGGCAACCTTTTATTTCAGTTGAAAAAAAAAATCCTGTGATGAATAATTAGTCCTCTGCGTCTGGGTGGTTGTGTGTGTGCATGCGTGTGAATTAGGATGTGCGTGTATTTGTGTGAGTGTGCGTGTGTGTGTGTGAATATGCATGTCAATAAGGACAAGTGTGTGCGTGTGTGTGTGTGTGAGTTTGCATGTGAATAAGGACAAGAATGAGTGTGTGTGTGTGTTTGTGCGTGTGAATCAGGGTGTGTGTGGTTGTGAGAGGGAGAGTGTGTGCTAAGGGAGGTGCACATGTACACATGTATGCATGGGGCGAGGTTCTAACTGCATGGGAGTTAATTGCATTTTCTCTTTTATTGTACAGCTGCTGGTTCCCCTTTGATTCACCCTAATGTTCCGCTTTTTCATTTGCATACTGCTGTTAACTGCACAATGACACTACACAGTGATCCTGCTACACCAGCTACTGGCAGTTGGCAGAGCACACACACTCACACGAGCATGTGCTGCTTACAGAGGCAAACACAAACACACACAAACACTCTCACGCATACACACACATCCACACACACACACTCACACAGTCAGAAATAGTGTAAATCAGGGGCAGTAACCTTGAGTGGAATGCATTCGCCAATCTAGTTAAGCTGATAGGAGGAGTACTGGGTCCCTTGAGTCAGGGAGAGATCGGGCAGAGAGGCTCCAGTCATCATACCCCCTTATAAAAATCCCCAAATTTCTCTTTTATTCACCACCTGTTAAGCGTCTAGAGCAATTTCTGTCCGTTCCACTGGTGTGATCCCCAGGGGAAATTTGCAAATGGGGCTGGGTTTGGGGATGGGGCATGCTGTCAGGAGGGAGACTCGGGAAACGGAGCGGCTGACATTGAAGAAGTTTGTCAGGCCCTCCCACGGGTGTGCATCGCTGGAGTCTTCCCCACTTTACAGGACGGGGTTAGCGTGTGTTAGTGTGCGTGAACATGGAAGACAGGGCCGTCCTTCTCTGGATGAGCCCGTCTCCTCCAATAGGGGTAGAGCAGCATGGCCGATAAACCTGCTTCCCACGCTTTCCCTGTCCCTGTCACTGTCTCTGTCTCATGCATTCTGCGTGAGATTTAGTGCTTCATTCATGTTCCCGCGCTGTAGTCCGCAATTATTAAATCAACGCAATGCATGTGTTTCATGATCGTTCAAATTGTTTAAATGAAATAAGACCATTTGAAATGTTTTTATGCAATTCCACTGCTTCCAACCCCTGAGTGAAGAAAAGCGTGAGAAGTCCAGAATCATAATTGATTTCCATATTACTAGTGGCGAAATCCACCGTAACGCATGTGAAACTGATAAACTTCAATTCCACCTGAGAATCTCTTACAAACGCGCTGATTGAATAATTTCTGACTACAGCACGGGAACTTGAATTTGTCATTTAAACCCAAGCTGAATGCATGAAAGTTGAGAGCCCTGGCTTGCACTTTACTCACTTCTACTACTGCTACTGCCTATACTATTGTTGGCACTGTTATTTCAACTACTAGCACTATAATCGCCACTTCCACTGCTGCTAGCCTTTACTTCTGCTACATCTAACTTTATTATTACCACTATTAAAACTATACTTGCTGCTATTACCTCTACTGCAACTGCTGGCACTATAATCACTATTAATACTGCAGCAACTACTTGTACAATTACTACAAATACTACAGCTACTACTCATGATACTACTGTTATTAGAACTTCTATGACAACCACAATGACTACTACCGCTGTTGCTACAATTACTATTATGCTAGCTTTGGCTAATGCTTCTTCTACCGCTGCCACTAACTGCTACTGGTATCATGAGTAGTACTGCTGGCCCTGGTACTAATAACTACTTCAGTTACTGCCAACACTGTTGCTTCCAATGGCATTTGTGTTATTATTTATAAACTGGAGGGTGTGTATGAGGAGAATGGGTCTACTGCTGGGTGTGGACAGCAGGTGAGGGGGGTTGTGAATTTGGTATACTAAAGTAAGAAATCTAGATTCAGATAATAAAAATTTTTAGCCTGCTTTTTCCAGTCGCCTGGATTAAGTAATTGGCAGAATTCTTCTGCAAGGAGGTAAGAGCAAATGAGTGAAATCAACTATCTTAGTCCAGGTAGAAGAATCACATGGCAGGACTTTTATGTCCTGATCTTACTGGGAATTTTACTGATATATTTGCCTTGCCAGCAAGTGTCCAATATTTGTCTTTTCCAGTAACCTATGCACATGCACTTATAGGCAGTACAGACCAGGATTGAAGAAGAGATGATAGGTAATACAGAGTTATTTACAAAATGGGATCGGGTTACTTCAATCCAAGTCTCGGCTTCTTGTCCTTCCTGGAGATTCACAAATCCCCTTCCAAACTCGCCGGCTCCTCTGGCTTTCATTTATGGCCGCTGTTGTTGTTATGTGCTGCTTTGTGTGTGTGTGTGTGTGTGTGTGTGTGGAAGATTGTTTAGGCCCCTCTGAAAGGTTTCCTTAATGAGTCTGAACGAATGCCCGTTGAACCGGGGAAGGAGCCCTCTTGTGCTGCAGTTCAAATGTTAATCTCTCTGGTTACTTTGGCAAATTGACAGTGCCCCATTGAGTGCATGTCTTTTGTGTTTTCTCTCACCCCTCAAAAAAAGGCTTGTGAACCTCTCTCTCCTCTTGGTCTTCCCAGTGAATTTTGCTCAGTATTATGTTTTCCTGAGATTACCCTCAAGAGCTACAGTTTTACTCACATAAAAAAAGTATGAACAGTGCTCGAAAATATTGCCTGGGCTTGGTTGGTACCCTACAGGCCTAGTTCACTGATGTGTCTTTGGATATATGAAAGCCTGTCTGTGACCATACATAATGCATAATTACTCCAAACCAGCTTTCATTTACTTTTCCTAATTAGCAACCAAGGCAGAGAGAAGGAATTCACAGCAGTGTGGGAGAGGTGCTGACCACGATGAAAATACAAATGTGATGAAGGGTAGTCTCACATGCCTTGCCACAACGCAAAAATAATCGATTTATTAAATTACCAACATTTTGACAGAAATCTTTTTACGGGTATTGAATCATCTCTTAATGCCGTTTAGAAGATGTATGTTGATACATTGATAATTTAAGAAATTAGACCAAATTATTATACATCATGGCTACGAGTGTTCAACTGTTTTTCTTGACATCTAATTAGCAACCAAACATTAAAGACAATCATGAAATTTTAGATCTGACGGTTGCAAAGATCTTTTGTGGAGATATAGGGTTATATCTGTAGTTGTGAAAAAAAAAAAAAAAAAACATGGGGTCATCACCGAACATTTCGAGCTACAATGGCCCCACCATGTAGAAATTTGGGAAATTAGTCGACAATTAGAAAAAACATAAGTAAATTGAATTCTATCAAATTTCATAAGCATTCTGCATCATTTTAGAGCACCAAACAGGAGGCATAAACATTTTTCATCAGAATATCCGTGAAAAGAAAGGCAGATGTACCACCTTTCTAATACATATTCAAGTCAGCCCAAATATAATTATTTTTTGCACATAATCTTTTTTTTAACATATCCTGGCATAAAACAAAATACAACATTGGCAAACTCATAATTTTGCCAGGATTTAAAAAGTTTATTTAAATACACATATAAAAATTTGGGGTCATCATGTAAATTTTCAGACTTGACTGAGATATTTCCAGAAAACATTACAAAAAATGAACTAAAAATCACATTTTCTCTGCTTTAGTTTGGTCTTTCACAGGATGTGGGCAAGTGTATTACCCAAATACACTGATGGACTTTAAAAAACTTATAACCAGAATTGTAGCCAAACTCGGATTCAAATTTGTAACCATTTATTGACTTTACCCATAACAAAAACTTTGACAAAATGTCAGATAACATCAACAAAAAAAGAATGACAAAAGAATCAACGATGACAAGTTTAACAACAAAATCAACAACAAAGATCAACTCCAATCTCAGTACCGAGTGTGACCGCCATGTGCCTGCAACAAAGCCATCACTTGTCTTGGCATGGACAGCACCATTCTGTTGAGCTGTTGCTGGGGAATAGCCTGCCACTCCTGAAGAAGGGCTTCTTGGAGCTCCGCCCTCATCCTGGGCGCTGGAGTGCGTTGCCGAACCCGCCTATCCAACAGGTCCCACACATGCTCGATGCTCTTCATGTCAGGGCTGAAAGGTGGCCATTCCATGACTTGCACACCATTCTGGGCCAGGAGCTGCTGGGTCATGTGCTGAGTGAGGTTGTGCGTTGTCTTGCATGAACGTGACCTCAGGGTGGTCTGTGATGTAAGGCACGACCTGTGGTCTGATGACAAGGTCACAGTAGTGGGCTGCATTAAGATTTCCATTGATTATGACCAGGTCGGACCTCCAGCTGCTCCAAATGGCACCCCAGACCATCACCGAGCCTCCTCCAAAGCGATCTGTCTCAGCAATGCAGGGGGCCGCGTATCTCTCAGCAAGTCGTCTGTAGACCGTCTGTCTTCCATCATGTCAATTAAAGACAAAATCTGGACTGATCACTGAAGACAACATTCCTCCAGAATCGGTTGGGGACTCGTCTCTGACCATATTCTTCAGCCTAGCGAAGCCTGGTAGCCCTACGCCGTGCATCAAGCTGCATTCCAACACATGCCCAGTGGGCTCTGATCCCTCGCTCTGCAAGTCGGCGACTCACTGTTCTGCTGATCCTTAGTCTGTGGATTCCTAGGGTCTCCTGAGCCGTCCTAGTGTAGGTTCGAAACCAATCTCTCAGGTGGACGAGCCAGATCTGATTGTCCTGGGCTGGGGTCGTGACCCTTGGCTGACCAGGTCGGGGTCGATCATTAGTGCTTCCAGTCTCCTGGTAACGAGCCACAAGGTTAGAGATTGTGGGTTGGCTTACCCCAAAACACTGGGCGATGCGATTTTGGGATGTTCCAGCCATCCACAGCCTAATAGCTTGATCACGTTGGGGTCTGGAAAGGTGAGGCATGGCGCACGTAGTGTCTTTGAACAAATGCTCTCGGGTTCTGGCCTTAATGACCTCAAGGATTGTTTTAAGGCATTTGACAGCATTGCAATTGTGATCAGTGAAGCCGGACAAGGTTACATCACTAATTCCTCAAATCCTGCTCCACAGACACAAACAAGGTCATGACCTCACGCACTGTTGTGTCTCCTTACTCAAAGACAACTGCATATCAATTATGTAATCATCTAATTAAAGTTCCCCAAACCCAACGATACTATTTCTGTCTAGTCAGACTTATAAGTTTTTAAAGTCCATCAGTATATATCCCCTTATCTGAACCACATAAAATAATAGGAGCTAATCTGCATATTGCTAAACCAGAATGATTTAGTGATTTGTTTGTTAATTTTGTGCACAAATTCACACAAATACAAAATAGGAACAGTTAGGAAAGGCTTTTTTCTTGCAAATCTGCCATGTAGGTCTTTGTTGTTTAAAGTACGCTGTATTGTTGTCCCGTGAGCAACTAGAGCTGTGTCTGCTACTCTTTTTTGCAGCTCTTTTGAAGTGGTGTGTGGATTCTTCTGAGCATTTCTCACCAGATCTCGGGCCATTCTATCTGAAATTTTTCTTGGTCTTCCAGACCTTGCCTTGACTTTAATTGTTCCATTTATTTTCCATTTTCTTACGATGTTTCTGATAGTAGAAATGGGTAGTTTGAAACATTGTGAGAGTTTTTTGTAGCCCTCTCCTTGTTGGTGGAAGTGAATTATCTTGATTTTGACATCCTTGGATAACTGTTTAGAGGAACACATGGTTTTTAACACCAGAAACAACAGCCACCACAGTTGGATACTTTAGAAGGCATGGAGTTTCTTCAGAATATATAGTTCAACCCTGGAATTATATTCACCTGACTCATTGAAGCCCTAAGGAGTAAATCACCTGGGTCTGAACCTTAGTAATCATCTTCTTGAAAGGTAACAAAGAATAATCATAAAGGGTTCTCAAACTTTTGCACAGGGCCCTTTTCCCTTTCTTATCATCTAAAAACTCAGAAAAATTTAAATAAAAAGTAGCCTTGCTTTCAAATTTTCAGAAAGCTGTCATGTTTAACTTTGTAGCATTTAGTGTTCAGGTTTGCTTTCAATCACTTGGAGATTAATTGTAACAGAAATTTAAACCAGGGGTGCCCAAATTTTTTCACCCCACTGTATTTTACAGAAACAAATGCTTTTTTCCCCAAGTTAAAATGACGATAAACAAATAGCTGCCCAATCAGAAGTGCCTTACATTGGTAATAGATTCAGTTGCAATAGGTTGCGATGCTGCATGAACACGATGCCTGGTGACAAATGGCGCGATAGCTCCTAATGTGCTCCTTTGCAAAGACTAATCAGAAGAAAGACCAACCAATTTATTTTAAGATGGCATTATGGTTCATTGAAACACAAAGTTATCAGAAATTTTCCTTGTTATATTAATGATGACATAAAACATCAATATGTCTTTTGATTGTAAATTCTTGTAGCTTACAAAATGGCCTATATTTGTTAACAAGGCTTATTAGTGACACCTTTTTGTGCCAATTTTTGGTAGGTTTTGTTATCCTTTATCAAAGAAAATGGTTTCCATTTATCTCATATGTTGTACAACCCCAATTCTGAAATAGTTGGGACAAAGTGTAAATTGTGAATAAAATCAAAACGCAATGACTTTCAGATCACACCAGCCAGTATTTTACTCACAATAGAACAGAGATAACAGCAAATGTTGAAACTGAGAAATTTTACAATTTTATCCACAAAATGAGCTCATCTCAAATTTGATGGCTGCTACAGGTCTCAAAAAGTTGGGACAGGGGCCTGTTTACCATGGTGTAGCATCCCCTCTTCTTTTTAACACAGAGTGGAGGCGTCTGGGCATTGAGGAGACAAGTTTCTTGAGTTTAGCTATTGGAATTTGATCCCACTCTTGTTTAATACAGGCTTCCAGCTGCTGGAGAGTTTTGGGTCTCCTTTGACGGACGTTTCGTTTAATTTTGCGCCAAATGTTCTCAATTGGTGAAAGATGAGGACTGCAGGCAGGCCAGTTCAGCACACGGACTCTTCTACTACGAAGTCATGCTGTTGTAATAGCTGCAGTATGTGGTTTTGCATTGTCCTGCTGAAATACACAAGGCCTTCCCTGGAATAGATGTCGTCTGGAGGGGAGCATATGTTGCTCTAAAACCTTTATATACCTTTCAGCATTCATGATGCTTTTTTAAAAATGCAAGTGTCCCACACCATATGCACTAATGCATCCCCATACCATCAGAGATGCTGGCTTTTGAACTGAATGCTGATAACAAGAGGGGTGGTCTTTCTCCTCTTTAGCCCGGAGGACACGACGCCCATGATTTCCAACAAGAATGTCAAATTTGGACTTGTCTGACCACAGGACACTTTGCCACTTTGCTACAGTCCATTTTAAATGAGCCTTGGCCCACAGAACACGGCGGCACAGGGATTTTTCCAGTTTCTCTGAATCTTTTGATGATGTTATGTACTGTCGATGATGAGACCTTCAAAGCCTTTGCAATTTGACGTTGAGGAACAAGTATTCCACAATTTTTTTACGCAAGCATTCAAAGGTTGGAGAGCCTCTGGCCATCTTTACTTCAGCCTCCCTAAGACATCCCTTTTATAGCCAATTATGTTACACACCTAATGCCAGTTAACTTAATTACTTGCTAACCGCTCTTTCAGCTGATTCTCTTATATATTAATTGCTTTTTCAGCCCTTTCTTTGGCCGTGTCCCAACTTTTTTGAGACCTTTTGCATCCAAAAAATTTGAAATAAGCTAATTTTGTTGATAAAAATGTAGAATGTCTCAGTTTCAACATTTGAAATGTTATCTATGTTCTATGGTAAATAACATATTGGCTCATGTGATCTGAAAGTCATTGCATTTCGATTTTATTCACAATTTAAACTTTGTCTCAACTATTTCGGAATTGGGGTTTTAAATCTATCAGTGATAATTTTTCATTTCACACAATATTGGCCACCTTCCTTCACTGCCTTCCTCTTGCTTTCTGTCGTATTTGATTGTGAGACAAATGAACTGACTTTACAAGGTTATCTCACATGACTTTATTGGCCAGGTGTCCTTGGAACAAATTTTGTCCTTGGAAGAAAGTCAAATCAGCAGTATTTTTGAATGCAAAAAAATGCGCTCAGTTACATTTTACAAGTGTTTTCATGCCAGAATACTTTTTCCTTATATCAAGGCACCAAAAAAATAAATAAATAAAATGTGTCATGTTCACTCACAAAATGTGTGGAACCACTTGACATCACATTTACAAGTGAATCCAACATTTCATTTTTTTGAGTGTACATCTGGTAAATTTGTCCCCCTAAGAAAAGAAATGTACCTCCACAGTACATTCAAAAAAGTGAAATGTTAGACTTACTCAAAAATATTTTGTCCGCTACTGTAGTTCCAACTCGACTGTTTTAAGTAACTTCTCATTTAAATTATATCAAGATCTTCCGGCAATGCAAGTAATTCAATTAATCGGAAGATCCTTAACCCAGTTATGTGGAATTAGAAGAAGAAGAAGAAGATATACTTTCTTGAATCCCTTGGGGTATAATTTGTCCTCTGCATTTAACCCATCCTATAGTTAGGAGCAGTGGGCAGCGACACAGAGCAGTGCCCGGGGACCCGCTCCAGTTCTAAGGCCAGTACCTTGGTCAGGGGCACTGGTAGGAGTGTTCCTATGATGCATGTTTTTGTGGCATAATTAGCTGGCATAATATTTTTAAGTAAAGCTAACATTCACTCTTTTGAAAGGTGATTTCAGAGGGTGTAATCCAAAGTATTTGACTCTGATCTGCTGCTTAGGCAGACCTACGGTTGACCGTTATTTTTTTCCTGCCTTTAATCTCCTCTCCTTCAGATAATAAACAAAGACCCACATGCACTGTGGGCTGATTCAACAACTGTGGTAAAAGGGGTTCAGTGTGGGTGCCCTGTTGTTACCCCGGGCAAAAGGCCCCCATCTGCCAATACTCCATCATCGTGTCACCTAAGAGGCCCTCCTGATAAACAAGGGCCCGTTTGTCTAGGCTTACATCGTTCTCTGCCATGAGGGATCCCCTTTTCTAGCAATTTACAGTGCTGTGCTAAAGCCTTAAGCTCCATTAGTTTTTTTAATGTATAAATTTTGTCGTGTATCTTTTTTGTTTTTGTTTCATGCATTAGTGTGTTGGTTGAAAACCTCATTTTTGTTTCTACAAAAATTACTTTTAAAAAATTGTTGAAAGGAACTGTTGTTTTTCATTAAGCAACAGATGGTGCAACCTTCAAAGAGACCTGATGTCAACATCATCAAGGCTTTCAGAGATTACCTGGAGAGACAGATGTGAGTCAGACAGCCTGTCTGCATAACTGTGACAAGTTTTCCAATATACTTGGAACAAACTATCAGCCCATTTTCTTGCAATAACTCAGCCAAAATATTGATTTTATTCCCACCCCAAATGGGAATTTTCAATATTTTTCAGTACTTGAAAGATTTTGTTTTATCATACTATCAGTGGTAACTGAATAAGAGCCAGAAGCAGATAATAGAAAAAGCCAAATTAGCTTGTATATTAACTGAAGAAGATTGTGCTGAAAACCTTGTCAGGAAATAGCCCAAAGTCAGATGGGGCAAATAGGATAACTGGGGGGTCAGGAAAAGCTTGGTCAAAACGACTATTTTGAGATCTGTAACTTGGATAGCAAGCCGAATGAACCAGGGCATGAAAGCAGGTGCACATTTTAATTGTCAGAGAGAAAGAAGCCACTCGCCAGGACTGTAAACACTGGGAAGACAATATAACATATATAATATACAAGTAAATAAAAAATAGTTTTACTTAGTAGTAAACACTGAGGAAGAGAACGATCCAGCCAAGGGGAAATAAAAACTAGGAACTGAAAAGCACACATCAACAATTAACAGCAGGAAAAGGGGAGAGCAGGAGCACAAAGGGAAAAGGAAAAACACCCAACAATAATCAAATAAAGAGAACCACTGAGGGAAACTGAAGAATAAACTGTCAAGAACGGCTGGATTGCGAGGGGAAACAACTGAGAACAACAAAGGACGTGGCAATAACCCTTGTTTGCAAGGGGCGCCACCTGGCAGCCCTGCGGCCGACCCCCGTACACCAACGCAAGAAAGCGCAGGCCAGGGCAGGGTCCAAGATGTTGCACTCCAGCACCCAGGAGCGCTCCTCGGGCTGTACTCCTCCCAGTCGACCAGGAATTGCCAGCTACGTGTCCTGCACTGAACATCCAGGATGCGGTGCACTATGTAAGCAGGACTACCATCGATGTACCTGGGGGGAGGCGGGGAGCGGGTAGAAGGACTGTATGGTGTACGGAGAGGGAAAAACAGGTGTAGCACAGGAGACAAAGAAAATTGGGTGAAAGCGGCAAAGGGGAGGGGGAAAGCTTTCCAAAACTGGCTACGATATTGTGGACCACGATCAGAGACAACCTCCTGGGGGATGCCATGGAGGCATGCCACTTGCTATAAAGGGGGTGTTCCGCTATTTCCATGGCCGTGAGCAGCCTAGCCTGCGAGATAAAGTGCGCTGCCTTTGAAAAATGTCCAAAATTGCTCAAGACCACCGTGAAACTGTCAAACTCAGGCAGCCCAATGAATAAGTCTATATTCAAGGGGCTGGCGGAAGATATTGGAGGGTTGGTTACAGGATTTCACCCAAGTGCAGATATCATAGGCAGCAGCATAATCCTGGGTGTCCCACTGAACAGTAGGCCACAAGAATCATTCATAAAGAAGGAACAAGGTATGGGACACCTCAGGATGGTAAGCTAAGGGGGAAGCATGGGCGAGGACTTTTGCTCTTACCTTTTCCAGAATGAAGAGGCAGTTCACTGGACACACCCAAGGGATGGAGCTGGACTTTATCCACAACGTGCTCCAGCTCCAACTTAGTAGCGGCCAGCAGGGATCTGTCAGGAATCACAGTCTTCGGATCCTTCTCAGAGGTGAGGGCATGCAGGTGAGACAAAGGGTCGTATTCAGAAATGCCACTCACACTCACCCTCCACTCACCATATAGTGAGTACGATTGAAATGTAACTGGAGTGTGAGAAAGAGACCGACCCACCACTAACCGAGAGAGCAGTCCCACTCCTCGCCAGTTGCTATTTGCAAACGCCACTCGAGCATAACTGACAGTAGTGGGTACTAGAGGTGGTGCGTCGGCTGCTGCAAAGGGACATTCAATCCTCACCCTTCAGAGCTGAATGACCTAAACCTTTCTTGATTAGAAAGTTTGTCAGACTAATTGGTAGAACGACAATCAAATCACTGATTCTTGGGAATTCGGATAAAACAGGTTTTAATTTTGAAAATAAAAAGTTAGTTAAATTACAAAATCTGAAGGTACATCATTATAGACTAAGGTCTTGGCTGTTCAGCAATGTACCGGTGCAACCTCCTCATTTTGTATATTTGGTAACACTACAATAGGGGTACAACAATTAACATTAATTAACATTAGTTCATTAACTATCAGTTAATTAGCAGGTAACTAATCTGTTAGAGAGCTGAATAAGCATTACGTAACCATATTTGAACATTTATTAATTTTCTGTGTATCCCTTATTGTGAAGTTGAAAACATCCCTTAAGTATCCCCTATGTAGCACTTCAAACTATTAAACCATAATTTAGAAATTAATGCCTTATGTGATGTGAACATCATTTGTAAATGATCCAGGTGCAATAGTTAAATGTTAATTACCTGTTAGTAAATTCTAATTACTGCATTAACTAATGTTAATTGTTGTACCCTTATTGTAAAATGTTACCGTTTTTTTTTTTATAAATTAGGCATTTTTCCTGTCATTACTTTGTTTTTGTCAACACCATCAGACACAATAAAAAGCAAATTATTTTTTATTTATTTGCTCTAATATGTATTTAGAGTTTTTAAATCATTTTCTGGCATACTTAGTACAAATATATGCTGTTAAATGTTGAATATTCACTTCTGTTCATTTTTTATACTCTTTCACGTGTACTCCTTTAAAAGATCTAACATCATACAACATTTACTTTAAGCCTAAATATAAAAAGTAATGTTTTTTTTATTTAACAAACATATTTTAGTATTAAAAGAGACTATTACTTTAATAACTCAACAGCACTGAAGAAACATATTGTAAGCATATTCATTTAAAACAAATAAAACTCCCTCTGACAGTGGTGACTTTAGAACTGACAGTGGTGACAGTGGCCTCATTACAACATACAATTCCAAAATGTATACCACTCAAGTCAATGGCTTCTTGCTTAAAGGGGCAATAAGCGGAAATGCATCATTTATAGATTGAAGGAATTAAAAAATCACTATGTGAAGAACGAGAGTTGTAATTTACCGTAAAGTTCCGTGTATACGGCGCACCCGTTTATTCCCCGACTTTGGGACTTGTCCAAAAAAAAAAAAAAAAAAAAAAATCATACAAATTTCCACCCAAATCTTGCGTGTGTCATGCATATCATCTCTCCTCAAAATTTTCCTAGAATGCCGCATGTATTTGTCCTATTTTTTTCCTTTCCTTTTCAACTTCCTCCATGAGAAGTGATTATTCATCGGACATCAGCGAAAAATGGAAGGCGGAAGGCGCAAGACATAAACCAATATGCCGACAGCGCGTATGCCCACGCGTATGCCACTATCTATCAGGTGGGAATATTTTGGTTCTACTACTAAAAATTTCTGCTAAATGTCCACAATAGCCCCCGGCAAATTCTAATCGCAACCGGCGCAGTTACAATGAAACAGCAGCATTATTTATAACAAATTTTATTTTCTATTTTTCCTTGCAGGTTGGAACAACCAAGAAGGAGAAATGACTCGCAAGTCAGGAATTAATAAAAAGCAGTACAAATCTATGGACTGACATTTTCTTTTCTGTAGAAAAGCAGCCAGAACTACTTCCGACGACACCAAAACCGGGCCAGAACTCCGCTCACGGGACACAGAAGGGGGGAAAGTCACTGTTTATGCACGACACTGCTAATGAGGATGTCATACAACTTCATGTCAAAAAATCCGAACTATCCCTTTAATCACTCTCTACTGTTTCGCCCAGAGGGATTAAGGCGCCATTTGAATGATTCAGTGGAACATGTCGGTTCATACATTCTCATTTATCGTCAAGAAATGTCAATTTTCAAAGAAGCAGAATACAACAAATGACATTGTTAATGCAGAGGATATAGCCATCAACGAAAGGTAAGTTCATTGATGGTAGTTTATGTAACTCGGTCATAATCATTTACCGTGAGGGAAAGGTAAGACGGTAGCTTGGAAAGCCTCGCGCCGTAGATGCGCGCACGCTACATAATGGACTATAGGATAACGGGCATGTTTTTGCATGCATCAGAGTGATACGTATACATTGCAGTGGGAAGTTATATGCGGAGTTGCAGGGAACACTTTGAAAGGACTACTGCCGTGCTGGTGCTGAGCCGTAACCAAATGCCACATTGCACCATAAAGCTGCACTAGGGCACTTAGTAAGCTCGAGCTGCTTAGTTCTCGAGACAAGTAAATGGCGCGTCAGACAGGACTTTTATCCCGCAATTAAGCCTCTATCCCTCTCTGTCTGCCTTCTACCATTGTAGCTCCTTGCTTCTACGATGGTTATTTGCATTAACGTTATCATGGAAAGTGAAATGTGAAAAAGTTCATTCTCAGATAAAAATTAAAATCCTGTATTTAAAAAATGTTGAATTGGTAATTTTTTTTCCATTTATTAAGCTGTGCAAACTCACGTGCGCATATAGCCCCAGTTTGACCTTATAAAATCGGGTGTACGTTTGCATGTATGTCGGAACTTTTGCCGCGATTCTGTTGTTCCCATATATAAGGCGCATCCCCAACTTTCATATTTCCCAACGTAAAAACAAGTGCGCTGTATACACGGAACTTTACGGTAATCTGGAGTATAGCAGGACGTAACACACCCGCTCTCTATGTTAATCTCCAGCCCCTTGTTTACAAGCCGGTCCAGCTGCGCGTTCATGTACGTTCATGTGAATCGCTGCCTCCTCCCTCCTCTCGGAGCCCTTGGCCCTTCCTCCCTATAAAAGGCTACAGCCAGTGAGCAGTGGCAGTGCGCATTTTTTCAAAAGCTAAATGGTGGAGAGCGGAATGAAACATTCACCTGAAGACGAGCAGGATCCAAGATTACCTCTAAAGAAACAATGGTCGTTGGCGAAGAAGTTGTTGGATAAAGAAAGGGACAGAACCCGGAATAACATTGGCCTTGCATTTCCAAGGTGGAGAGCACTGCGAGAGCTGAAGGGGCTACAATTTGACTCGGAGCTAGCTCTTCTTCTCCTGGACAGGTAAGTAATGACGTGAAGTCAAATGTCTGCTTTAATTAGTGTTACAGTAACTTTAGGCACATGTCGCTATGTCAATTCAATTAAATTTAATGTTACAATCGTAGCATGGGTTAATGTCCGGAGCTTGAGGTGTTAGCGGCTCGGTCCCAGCAATGGGTCAGGCGTTACGTTTTGTGTGTGTAGGTACTGAGTAATAACGCCATGGAAACTTAAACTAGCCAGTCATTCTGCGAACAGTCTTACTAAACTAGTTAATCGTCTGATTGCTAATCAAGCAAAGGGGAGGATTCTGGCTCACCAAACTAACCTCCGACCGCACTTCACTGCTGCTAACACCATTAGCGGCGAACAGACACGTTTGATGACAATGGTGACACACTAAATTACTGGCATAATGATTAATTTACGGACAAAACAGCATAGAAAACTTGCCAAAAGGAAGTTCTCTTTCTTGCGCCATTATAACGTTATAAGTTACTTCGTTTCTCGACATGTTCCACAAAATGGTGATGTTGTTTTGCTCGGTGTGTTTGCACTTTGCAGATAGTCCTTCGCAGACGTGGCGAGTGGGGGTGGGGTGGGCTGGGGGGTGGGGGGTGGAGAGCAGAGGTAGAGGGAGAGGGAGGTGTGGCCCATGACACACTTTGTTTTGGTCTACAGGCAGTGCACAACAGCAAACCTAGCGGTGAAACGATTTCGCTTTTTGCCCCTTTAACAACTTTATTTAACTATTTGGTCCAAAAAATAACAATCCTGAGCACTGTGATAAACATTTTTCAAGGAATATAAGGTACAATTAAGCAATATCATTATTTAAAGTACCCCATCCCCATATAATCAAATATCAAATCATCATAGTGAAAAATAAAGTCATTACCAGTAGGAATAATGTACAATGCATCACTGACATAATCTTAAACCGTCATCTAGTGCCCCTATGTTTCCAAGCCTTTCTCTGACTTCTCTTTTCCCTTTCACGCAAGTCATTGATTTTTTTTCTTCCCTTCCTCCACCCTCTTCTTCCATCTTTGCCTTTCCGTTCTGAGGTATTCCTCCTTTAACTCTGCCTCACTGTGTATTTCCTCTCTCAGCTTCTTTTGATATTCCCTGTTTCTTCTCCTTCTGTTTTCCACAAATAGCTGCTGCCTAGCCTTAACTTCCTAAAATGAGTGTAATGCAGGGCGCGACATTCCCTTTGATCTGATGGTCCGGCGTTTTTAGGTGTTCCGGGACGGTACGGACCACCACACTTCGCATTTCACTGGTTCGGTTGGGCCACTAACAAATAAAATCGCTTTCAAAAAATGTATTAATCTTACTGCAGTATAAACACGCAAAGCGCAGCTCAAACTTGACATTACTTCATCCATCTCAGCTCAAGAAATTAAAATGGGGTTAGGATTCTTCCACATAAGATCTTGCACGCACGATATCTTGTGCATCAAGATCATTGAGTGTTCATTGCGAGGAACTGGACGAGCGGTAACAGCTTCGTTATGGGCGGTGTACATGATAACTCCTCCAAACATGAAAGCGCATTTGAAACGGTTATAGTCGGAATTCTCATTGGAAAGGAAACTGGGTAGGGGGTACAGTTTGAAAAAAAAAAAAAACGCATGCATTTATTCTGGCTACGACACAAAGCAGAACCAGGAACAAGCCAGCGTAATACGTTAGTTTGCTACAGCTCTACGTTGGAAAATCAAGAATGTACCACAAGCTTTAATTTAACATGTTAGCTATCCAGCCTAGGGTGCGTTTCCCAAAAGCTGAGTCTCTAATGATATCAGTTACTAAGCTGCATAGGCTGAACCATTCGATCATAGGTTGCAGCTATGCAAGTTGGCAGCTACAGCGTTGTTGGGAAATATACCTCTGTTTCCTTTTCTGTGTTTCAAAGTTATGACTTCTCGCAATTGACCATGTCAATTAATTTTTGTTTCTTTCACTTGTTCAAGGCTTTCTTGAGCGAATGAAAATATCCAGCTAGAATTAAATAGACATTTCCTATAGCTAATTCTAACTGTCCGACGGATCCCGATCTTTTCTGCCACTTTGCAGCCTCTTCCGTTTTACGTGCGCAATTGGCACAGTTTAAAATAATCACGGAAACTAGGTAGCTAATATACTTTGAAGATACTGATATTCCAAATTGATAATTTAGCTGGCGTCAAATTAGCTACAAGTAATTGGACTAAGATATCTTCACGAGAAGCATCAGATGTTATTGCACAACACTTCCTATCAGATATAAAATACTGCATTTTCATTGACTATAGCTAAAGTTAGATTGTTTACTGGAATTGACATTCATATTGTGACTGAACAGCCCGATAGCTTGATTACTGGCAGCGCCTATTCTAGGCTACGTTGTAAATTCATGCCAATTGCCTCACTTATATTGACTAGCTACAAGCATGTCGCATGCAGATGAAAAAATAATATCAATGTTGCTATCTAGTCGATGAATGGGAGGGTTTTGTTATCGCTAACGTTATGACAAGTTCCGCCCACTGTCCCCCAGGCTAATCACAAGTTAGCGAAATTTTAAAAAAAATTGGCGGTAAACAACCTAGCGAGCTAGCCTGAGTTGTTGGTTCATGACAGAAGCTGAGAATATCGTTTTGAATTATTAATCTGGAAAACGTGCTTAATATTCAATGAAAAGATGGAGTTGATCAGCATGGGAAAACCTACACTAGACCTTAACTTGTTGCAAAAAACCAAGGCTTCTGAGAGGCATTTCAACACCAGCAATTACGCGCGATACCCATGGATGAAGGAGGAAAATCTGTATTGCTGGGATTGGGTCCTGGACCAAAGATGGACTTTCTGAGCGGGTGAAAAAAGGCAGTTAAATGATCATGAAACGGTAAGCTATTTTAATAGGGCGCTGTGCCAAGTGATTTTTGTATTTTTTCCATCGCTGCCAGTGCTTTGTGTATGTTATAAAATTTATTTGGGAGAACATTATGCGGCATTACAGTGCTGAGATGGTGAAATAGATCATTCGGTAATACAGTGCAATGCTTTTACCCAAATTAACTTTACAGGGGAAATGGAATGAAACTTTTAGCCTCTGAAATAATTTTTGTGACCTCATGGATGCGTAAGGGATTTCATTATATATTAATTGGATCCTCTTGACTGATCCTGTCGGCCTATCTGGAGATTTTAGCGTTTTACAAGTTACAAAAAAAAAATCTGCGTATATTCATTTTCTCTCGCTAAAGGACGGTGCGAGAACAGTATTAGACACATGAAGCCAGCAGAGACCTTTCAGCCAGTACAACAGTACTTGGACGTATTTTCCTAATAAACCTCTCTGATTAGTCTTTCTTGTCTCGGTACACTGAAGGTAAAATGGGAATATACTACACTGCCATCTCGTTATACTAGTGTTGCGCTGTGACAAACTGCCCAAAGTGAAGAATTACTCGGGGCTAAAGAAAGAAGTACTCGGTGCTACATCTTCGAATACCCCGGGCAGACGACACCACTCATTGAATTTTTATTCGTCATGAAACAACTACATTCGCCACTGTGACTATTGCTAGTAATTTTATATCCATCATTGATGGATTAAGTTGTCGTGGTTTAGTCCCGCTGGATGCAACATGCAATCCGGCGGGCACTAGGACCATGTACCCAAAGGCTGATAAAGGGACCCACTCTCACAGGCTGGTACAAAAAATAGAAAGACATTTAATAAATATACTTTTAAAAGAGACAAAGCACCAGGGGAGCAACAGCAAAACATACGGGGCTAAAATACCAGAATGCAGCAGCTCTTATATACTCTAAACTTCACCTCCTCTTCAACGAGCAACAGGTGTGGCTCATTGAAGTGGAGGCGAAGACAGCAGGAGGGGGAGGGACTGCAGGGCAGAACCATCACAGTACCCTCCCCCCAAGGCACGCTTCCTGACCAGCCAGGAAAGGGCCAACCGGAACTCATGGCGCCGCTGGACCCCGGAACTCATGGCCCCGCCGGACCCCGGAGCTGATGGCGCAACCCATGGCGCCGCTGGACCCTGGAACTCATGGCGCCGCCGGACCCCGAACGCATGGCACCACCGGACCTGGAACACTGAAGAACTCCTCTGCCGGACCCGGAGCACACTGGAGAACACCTCCGCCGGACCTGAAGCACACTGGAGAACACCTCCGCCGGACCCGGAGCACACTGGAGAACACCTCCGCTGGACCCAGAACACACTGGAGAACACCTCCTCCGGAATGTCGAGCCCTGTAATGACTATGAAACTGGGGGGAATTACAGTGAATGTTAGATTTGGTTAAATGTTGTCATGCCATTTTCATTTGGCTTTTGTCATTGCATGCCTACAAGGGATATTGTATACTATGTGCTATGTAGGTAGGTATTAGGTGCACTATGTGCATCCCAAATGACGTAAGCCAAATGAACACGGCCTAATAGTGAATTGAGAGAGAGGGAAGGCACACTTCATCCCCTAGGGTTGGACGATATGGAAGAAATATATGAGTAATTACATAAATAAATATATAAAAGAGGTTAATGAAAAATTACGGGTCATATTGGTATTTATTGTGATCAACAATTATATTCTAGCCTCCATTGAGGACCATTTGGAGGTTTTTTGTCAGCACCGTCAGACTGTACGTCACCACTGTCAGACAGAAAACCTGACGGTGGTGACGTCTGACGGTGGTGACAAAAACCTACTCTTTCACATGATATGCATCAGTTGTTCACATTAGCCATCTTGTTTCCACTCTGTTGCTAGCTACTTCAGACCTCTTCTTAGAAAGTATACATTTATGTCATAATCTAATCTAATATTTTTTATACAAAAGAGACGGTGTTGATAGGTTATGGTTGTGGCAATAGCAGTGTCCAAAAATATGAACAAGTTCTAGAGAAAATAGCAAACCTGCAGGAGCTTGAGTGATCTTGAAGCATGCAATAGAGCTGAAGGTTTCAAAATGGGGTCCTCAGGAAGGTAGTTGACCTTGTAGTTACCTGATTTTATTGCTTTTTATAAATATCTGACGATGGTGACGAATATGCGGGACACATTTTGAGCAACCACAAAATAATAGTAAATATTGTTCAAAACTCACTGTTTGTAGTTTTTAACACATATGACAATGTACTCTTTCATGTGGTAAAGATATTATTCAATTCAGTTATTACTTTTTTTTATCAAGTTGAAATGATAATCTCCTATCTGAGGACAACTGATTTTGTAGGCAATGGGCCAGCATATAATCATTAAATTAATAAAAAATAAAAATAAACCTGTAAAAGAACCTTACATATGTGCAAAGGACCCCCTGATTATAACCTTGATTCTTTTTATTCAAGAAAATGTTATTAATTTCCAACAGAATTAGCACTTTTCTTAGTGGGACATGTTTTTGCCAAAGTTTCAATAATCGGTAAAATTTATTTTTGATAGCGTTGTTATACAATGCTTCCCAAAATTATGAGGCATTTCTTTCGCACATAAATAAATGACGACGTAAAATATCAGCATATCTTCATAAATTCTGTGGTCGAGTGGCTCGCGAAAGGTGCAATACAGCCTGTGAGGCTAACTAAGCAACAAGCTGTGAAATGAGCCAAACATTGCCTTCTACATTCAGGAATTAAGAATGTGGAAAAGAATGGATTCTCGGGACTTACAGCTCAAAGAGCCTCGCAGACCAATCCACACAGCGCCCCACGAGTCAGCTGAGCACAGAATTTTCCAACCCATGAGTAAAGAAAAGCGCGAGAAATCCGAATGCGTGAGAGTTGACAGATATGCGTCATTAATGAAAACTGGCCACACCGCTGCCTAAATTCTTCAGCTGTGTAAGCATTGTAAGAGGCGTTCACTCCAACGATCGAGATTTAAAAAATTGATTTTCCGAGCGTGCTTCAATCTTCGATTTTTTTCTGTGTGCGGACACAAAAATCTCACTAATTAGCGTGATCCTGATCACGATCGAATTCGCAGTAGCTCTTGTGATTTTTCAGGAATCAGTGCGATTATTTGCCCAGCGCAGCGTGTGCGTGAACGGAAATACAAATTGAAAATTGTTTTTTTTTCTATCCCATGAGTCGTAAATAAATACATGATAAGAACAACAAGCTCTTTCCCAAAATATTTTACAAAGTCTGAGTGCGTAGGCCTAAATAACTGTTAGTTGTAGTATGTATTGATCATAAAAATACAGTAACAATGATAATTAGCCTACACTGCTACTGAACACTGATCATCATGACTGCAGTGGATTTCTTTTTTTTTTTTTTTTGTGTCGTTTTGACTCACCGAAAGTTTTCCAGCCATAACTTGTCATCCCAAGTCGCAAATTCAACGTGTGTCCACCAATGCATTGACTTTGGCAGCGATCAGACAGATCTTGACACATATGCCCTGTCAGTATACATCGAAAGAAGGAGTGACATGATGATCATCACTTCAGTTTGTCGCATCCTGAACTGATTCGAAAAGCGACACCTACGTCTTTCCTCCGCCCGTCGAAGTCGACGTTGAATTCGCCGATATATGGTTGAAGAAGGCAAAGAATGCCCCATCTTTTCTCGAGTACAGGTCTACTTCTTGGAGGATACGCATGGTATTGGTATTTGAAGAAGTGGTATTGCGTGTGAATGTGTGCAAAAAAAAAAAAAATTGATTTTTGGATCGCAATCCAAATCTCACTTTTTCTCCGGTGAGAAGGTGCCTATAGTTAAAATTTGCGTAGTTGCGATTGCATCGAGCACGTGGCTGTAATTCCATAGTTTCTAATGTTTGTAACCACAAAAACCACTGAACCACTGTAACCACTGAAAGCCATGACACCGAAATACTGGCGCAAGTTAGTGCGGCTCAAGGGAGGTGTTCCCTGCACTCAACCTTCACTCAGAAAGGGACACTAATTTCAGTGTGAGGTCTCTGAAAGCAAATGAGCATTGGGGCAACCTCTGACTCATTTAGTATAACCTGATACTAACTTAGTTTTAGTACTCACTCTCACTTAATTAGTGTTGTTTCTGAATAAGAGCCAAAGCATCAAATTTAAGGTTCTTGGACCGCAGGCGGTAGATTAGGTTGAAATTAAAGTGGGAAAAAAAAGGGAAGGCGCTTCGCTGACCTGAGGTAATTGGCTACATTAGTCTGTCCAAATGGGCAAGGAGATGCTGGCCCCCTCAAGCCAGTGCCTCTATTCCTCAAATTCCAACTTGATGGCCAGAAGCATACAATGCTCGATGCTGGAGTTCCTCTACACTTAGAGAAGAAAGCACAAGGGTGGAGCTTAACATCAGTTACCAAATGGGAGAGGATGGCCCTTGCACTAATGTCGACAGTGTCCACCTCAACGATAAACTGACACTGGGGTCAGGAAGAGCCAGGACATAAGCACTGGCAAATTTGTCATTTAGCTGGCGGAAGGTGGAGATGGCCTGAGGAGTCCAGCAGAAGCAGATTTTGGAAGAATTAAGGGCTGTGAAGAGCAGCGACTCTGGAGTAGCCTCTGATGAAGCACCTGCAAAAGTTAGCAAAGAGAGGTGGTTGCCTGCTCTGCAAGTACAGGCGTAGGCCTGAAGTAATGTGACATTGTTGCTCTCCTGGCGTGAGGTGGTTGAATCTAGCACAGTCCACAAGCATGGGCTCCGATGCTGGTGGCTGGTGAAAGGGTCGGGTGAGTGACCCAGCTGGTCCAATGGTGGAGAAGTATGGGGACAAACCTGCCGATCTTCTCGCCGCTCCTGGAGGCAGGCAGCAATCTTCAGGGCAGGGTCGATTAACCCATCAAGGTCAGGTGGCAGGAGAAATGTGTTTAGTTTGCCCTGTATCAGCTTAGCCATTAAGGAGGGTGTCATAGAGGGCCTGGGAATCCTGATGGGAGGAGGAACCCAGTGTGTGAAATTTGATGGACTTTTCAGACAGCTTGCCAAGTGAAAGCTGAACAAGGCGCCATGCAGCAGCCTGTCAGGAGCGAGAGCATCTTGTCAGCAACGGCAGAGAAGTTTTGCACTGCTGGATCCCCAGTAATCCAGCATAAAGTAACTCAGATGCGGGTGCCCCCAGTAAAGCAACCCTGAATTGCTCAGTGGAGAAGGAGAAATGATGAATGGCGAACAGAGTGGAAAACGGCAACAAAAAGCAGAGGCAGGCAGATGCGTTGCTGGTGTACTATTTCAACTGGGGAAGACTTGGCTCTTGTATTCTAGCAGACTGGGCTTCAGCTTGTAAAAGGAATGAGCTACCAACCAGGGCAGTGGCAGTGGAGTCCCAGGAGATCTTGAAGGTGGTGGCAAGCTGACTGAAGATGGCCCCGCCAGACTTAAGGAATTGGCAAACTGCAGCATCCTGCCGCCCTCAGGGGATTCCGTGAAAGTAGATGGCATCCATGAAAAATGGAGATCTGCTGGCTCAGTTACTAGCTGGATTTTTCCGTTAGGGATAACTGAACAAGAGCCAGACGCTTATCACAGGAAGAGCAAAATTAGCTTGTTTAATGACTGCAGAAGATTTTACTCATAGCTCTAAAGCAGAAACTTTGCCAGGAAATGGTCTGAAGTCAGTTGGGGGTGAAGAGGATAAATCGGGGGTCAGGCACGGAGGTGTCGAGGGGACTGCTCCCAGGTCTGCAACCAGGATAGTAGGCCAAATGAACCACAGCACGCTGGCAGGTGCACACCTTTGAACTGGGGTGTAGGAGATAGTGGAAGAAGCCACTATCCAGGACCGTTAGTTCTGGGAAGAGATTTATAATTGAATAATTATTTGCTTACTTCGAGGTAAAAGACGGAAGAGGACAATCCAGGGAAGAGGAGACATAGACCTGGAACTAAAAGACACACAATAACAATTATCAATTGGATACAGGTGAGAGTGGGAGGACAAAAGGAAGGGTGAAACATGAAACAATTATCAAATACTGAGGAACTATTGGAGACACTGAAGGAGAAAATGACAAGGACAGCTGGATTGGGGGGGATAAGAAAAATTCATAATATGACATATTCATGGAATGAAATTCTGTAGTTTGGCATCACAATGAATAAAACATTTGTTCTATACATCCTGGTGGCCCTAGGATCTCTATAGGCTCTCAGTGTAAAAAGGCACAGAGCATGTACACTGCCCATCAAAAAAAGCCGCACACTATAATATTTTGTTAGGCCACCTTATCACAGTGCACGTTCCTCATGGTATTGTTTTGACAAACTTTTACAATGTTACAACACTTATTTTCAACTAGATTTGCATTCATTTTTGGCCAAGATGTTGTATTGACAATGAGGGAGTCAAACCATTTCTGTAAGCCTTCTCTAGGACTTTCAATTGGTTGAGGTCCGGGCTCTGAGGTGGCCAATTTGTGTGTGAAAGTGAGTCCTCATGCTGGATGAACCACTCTTTCACAATTTCAGCCCAATGAATCATGGCATTTTCAACCTGGAATATGCCTATGCCATCAGGGATTAAAAATTCCATTGAGGTTACTGGTCATTCAGAATTTTCAGGTAGTCTACTGAATTCATTTTAGAGGTGCAGAATAGTGTTGAGCCTAGACCTGACTAACTGAGGCAACCCCAGATCATTACACTAGCTCCAGGGTCATTCCATATGAAATCATTCAAGCTCCCAGCTTGATGGTCTCAGAATTGCTTCATTTGGTGATATTTTGTTGCCTGTGATGAGCAAATCAAATCGCAGGTGGTTTCAAGTTGATATCTCGTTCCGTTCTCATTTTATGGGCCCCCGAAAAAGGGGACATGGCCCACGTTAACCCACTGGTCACAGTTTGTGACCATTTTCAAAGGGTTATAACCGATGAACTAATAAGGATACAAATTTCATTCTTTCAGGATATGTTTATTCTGTCTAATAGTCTGCAACAAACCTTTTAAAATATTGGTTAAGCCTTTGAGTGCTTTGCAATTAACCCCTAAACATTGAAATTTGGTTTAAGGCATGTGCCAAACATGTCGATTTCAAATGAAATATTATGCAAGTATCCTTAGAATGTCCCCTTTGCCGTTTACATTGTTGATAGTATACCTGATGGAGTTTCAAATGATGGTAAAAACATCTTTCTATCTTCATCCAATTTGGAGAAACATTAACCCCTTTTCAGCTAATTACCGAAACGGTGCACTTTTTGACCCTCATTTTGACCATGTGGGCCTGTTTTGATTTTCAAAAAGTTGGCCTCAAAAGAAAGCTTATACAAAGTACTACAAAATGCAACAAAATCAAACTTGGAACAAATACTCCCACTTGGAAAAATAAGACCCCTTTTAAGTGCTATTTGCACATTGGCACAACTACTCTCGGTGTACAGGTAAATGTACATAAATGGACAGGGAAATGTAGAGAAGAAAGGCAGATGTTTAATGCATGTTATTTTGCTAAATCCAATTTTTCAAACCACACTGAGATTCGGTCCAACTCTTTCTTGGCGATTATATAATTCCTGCCCTTGCCACTCGTGCTAGGAGCATCAACCAACATGATATGCTTCAGTGGTACCCAACAAACCCATCCTGCCTTCGTGGCCAAGAGAATCGTGATGCAGGGCCATTTGGATGCATAAAAGATACTTCAACATCCTCGTTTTCAAGGGATTGCTCTAAGATATTGGCTAACCACCACTGGCCATCATATAAGCAGGCAACATATCGACCAGGGGTACTCTATGTGAATGAAAACATAAATGTGCAGGAAATTCCTGAAATTGAACATTCCTTGCCCTGCGAAGATATCTGGGTCAGGCTCACTGGCAAACACGAGACTGGTTTAAACATAGGTGTATGCTATCGACCACCAGCTTTGGACAGTACAGTCAATGAAATGCTCTTTAAGAGGATTACGCAAGCTTGTAGAGGAGGAGGGACTATTATTATGGGAGACTTAAATTATCCTGGTATTGATTGGGAAATGGTGAAAGGACAGGGTAGGGGGAGGAAGAATTTCTAGATGTCATAAATCATAATTTTTTGGTGCAGTATGTTAATAAACCTACAAGAGAGAAGGCAATTTTAGACTTAGTGCTCTGTAATGACCCAGATAGAATTAGCAATGTTGAGGTACGGGAGCCACTTGGGACAAGTGATCACTCCACTATTAATTTTGAGGTTTCATGGGAAGTTAAAAAGGTGTCTCCAAAAACAAAAATTTTCAATTTTAGGTGAGCAAACTTTGACAGGATGCGCTCATATCTAAGTGAAATAAAATGGGAGATACTCCTGGACTGTGAGTCTGTAACTGAGATGTGGGAAAGATTTAAGGGGGTTTTACTTGATTCACAATGCAAATTCATTCCAAAGGTGTCCAAAAGTAAGCTGAAAAAGCAGAATCCTCAGTGGATGACCACAGCTATTCGTAGGAGTTTGAGGGAAAAGAGGAATCTTTATAAGATGTACATAGAGGATAACAATGAGATTACTAAGGCCGAATACTGTAAAATGCGGGCTGTGGTCAAAAAAGAGCTGAGGAATGCTATAAGACTGTATGAAAGACAAATTGCAGAGGGGGCAAAAACTAACCCTAAGCGCTTCTTTCAGTACTGTAGTAGGAAAAGGAAAGTCAAAGAGCAGGTTAATTGCATAAAGAATAAAAATGGATCGCTGCTATATAATAACAAGGATATTGCGGACACCTTAAACGGTTACTTTATTGAGAATTTTACCTTAGAGCGGGTCTTTATTCGGCCAGAGGGCATGTCCAATGCTCAAGATTATTTAGCGGAAATTGAGGTTAGGGATAACGTAGTATTAGACAAGTTGCATAAACTAAAGGCAGATAAGGCGGCGGGTCCTGATGGCTTATATCCTAGAGTGCTCAGGGAAGTTAGTGAGATCATCTTTAAGCCGCTATCCGCCATCTTTTGACGGTCTTTAGAAACTGGAGAAATACCAAATGATTGGAAACAGGGTAATATAATACCAATATATAAGAAAGGGGACCGTACTGAGCCAGGTAATTACAGGCCAGTCAGTTTAACTTGCATTCCGTGCAAAATATTGGAATCTAACATAAAAGATGAGCTGGACTTATTTCTTGAACGTAACAATATCTTGAGGGATAGCCAACATGGTTTCCGTAAAGGACGGTCATGCCTGACAAACCTTCTGGAATTTTTTGAAGAGGCCACCAAGACTTATGACCAGAGCAGGGCGTATGACATCATATATTTGGATTTTCAGAAAGCATTTGACACAGTACCGCATAAGAGACTAATTTTTAAAATGAGCTCCATTGGAGTTAGAGGAGGTATTCTGAAGTGGATTCAAAACTGATTGCAGGACAGAACACAAAGAGTGGTGGTCAGTGGTATCTCATCTGAGCTAGGTATGGTGGGCAGTGGCGTCCCCCAGGGATCGGTGTTGGGACCCCTGCTGTTCCTCATCTACATTAATGACCTTGTTAGGAATATTGAGAGCAGATTAGTGAAATTTGCAGATGATACTAAATTGGGAGGTTTGGCAAATAGTTTAGAGTCCACTAAAGTGATTCAGGATGATTTGGATAGAATCCAGAATTGGGCAGAAATGTGGCAAATGAAATTTAATGTAGCGAAATGTAAAGTAGTACATGTAGGTAATAAAAACATTAGACGGGATTACTTCATGGGAGGTTTTAAACTGGAATGTGCTCCACAAGAGAAAGATCTGGGAGTGATTGTTGACCAAACCCACAGGGCTCTAGCCATTGTGCCGTAGCAGTTAAAAAAAGGCAATCGGATGCTGGGATACATTGCCAAAAGTATTGAGTTCAAATCCAAGGAGGTGATGCTTCTTTTGTACAAACACATTCTGTCAGACCACATGTAGAGTATTGTGTACAGTTCTGGGGACCATACTTTAAGAAAGACATAGAGGCTTTAGAGAAAGTTCAGAGAAGAGCCACGAAGCTAATTCCGGCTATTAAAGATGAAAGCTATGAGAAAAGGCTGAAGATCCTTAATCTCTTTGGTCTTAGGAAAAGGAGACTAAGGGGTGATCTGATTGAGGTCTTTAAATATGTTAAAGGGATTAACAAAGTGAATTATGTAGGATTCCTTCAACCAAGTGTTGTTAGTAGAACTCGGGGTCACAAATGGAAGCTGACCAAAGGTAAATTTAGCACTGATATTCGGACATATTTCTTCACCCAAAGAGTCATTTCGGTGTGGAACAGCTTGCCTGACCATTTTGTTGAGGCAGAGACCTTGGGAGTTTTCAAGAGCAGGCTTGACTTAAAGTTAGATACCATTGAGTCATTGAGTATCTGAAGTGATATATTCACGATAGTACAAAGAAACTGGCGAGCCTAGTTGGGCTGAACGGCCTGTTCTCGCCATTCATGTTATGTTATGTTATGTTATGTTATGTTATTTAAGCTCCACAGGATCGTCCTTTTCGCAAATAAAGGGCATGAAGGGGCAGGTATGGTTTGAAGGGTTTCATCCACATTAGTAACAATTCTGCCTAGTCAGTCAAATTATCTTGAAATAACTGGGAAAACAAATACAAGAAAATGACACAGGCTGCAAATGATCAAAGAGCATGCAACTGAAAGTAGAAATAAATGAGTGGAGTTCAGTATTCCCTGTACATTATTGTACATTTATGTACACTGAGAGTAGTTGTGCCGATGTGCAAATAGCCCTTAAAAGGGGTCTTATTTTTCCAAGTAGGAGTATTTATTCCAAGTTTGATTGTGTTGCATTTTGAAGTTCTTTGAATAAGCTTTCTTTTGAGGCCAACTTTTTGAAAATCAAAACAGGCCCACATGGTCAAAATGAGGGTCAAAAAGTGCACAGTTTCGGTAATTAGCTGAAAAGGGGTTAATGTTTCTCCAAATTGGATGAAGATAGAAAGATGTTTTTACCTTCATTTGAAACTCCATCAGGTATACTATCAACAATGTAAATGGCAAAGGGAACATTCTAAGGATACTTGCATAATATTTCATTTGAAATCAACATGTTTGGCACATGCGTAAACCAAATTTCAATGTTTAGGGGTTAATTACAAAGCACACAAAGGGTTAAACACTATTGTTCAAGCTTTGTTGCAGACTATTAGACAGAATAAACATATCCTGAAAGAATGAAATTTGCATCCTCATTAGTTCATCGGTTATAACCCTTTGAAAATGGTCACAAACTGTGACCAGAGGGTTAACGTGGGCCACGCCCCCTTTCTCGGGGGCCCATAAAATGAGAACGGAACGAGATATCAACTTGAAACCACCTGCGATTTGATTTGCTCATCACATGCAACAAAATATCACCAAATGAAGCAATTCTGAGACCATCAAGCTGGGAGCTTGAGTGATTTCATGACGGCTGCATCGCTTCATGGGCTTCCTTTCTTGCCACGACGTGCCCATCACTCTGGAATAACGTAAATCTGGACTTATTGGACCACACGACATTTTTCCATTGCTCTTCAGTATAATCTTTATGTTCCCTTGCACACTGAACTCATTTTTCCCAATTAGCCTCACTAATAAGTCGCTTTATTGTGGCCACGCAGCTGTCTAGTCTCAATCCTCCCAAGTTTTTGTTGCAGTCCGCACAGGTGATGCTCTAACCTTCATAATTTAACATACCCTTGAGTTCTATTATTGATTTTCTTATGATGAGACTTCACTGAGCATTTTAGTGATCTCAGATCAAGATACAGTCATGATTTTTCTCCACTCAATTTTTCCGTGAAGTTCACAGTTCACTTTGCTTGAGGCTGGACAATGATTTGCCCCACTTGAAACTCAATAGCATCTTTTAAACAACCATGAGATACATCTTCTGACACAGTCGTTTAAGAAATACGAAGTTAAGCACTGAATCAGCCATTATTAAAAGAATGACTGCCAACAGAAACATACTAGTCACTGCAATAATGTTTAAATCATCATTGAGTTTATGCTTATTGAAATCCAAATGACAACTTTTTTTGGATGGGCAGCATATGTGAAAAAGAAACATTCTGAAAGCCATTTTCACCACCTTAGCCATTGATATTTGAAGCCAACTCACCACGTGCTGTCACCAAGTTATCTCTTCCACTGGTTTCATATGGTGGCTCTTTCTCCCCAGTAAACAGCTCTGTAATTTCATTTAAATTAATGCAGTGAGATGAACTTTATGCCACAGACTGACAACAGCCTTGGGCCATTTAAACTTTACCCTCAGCTGTGAGTTGTAAATTCACAGAATTAGCAGAAGTTTGATAAATGAATTGTAATGATTGCTGAACTCAGGCTGTATTTTAATTCTAAATCAATTTAAATTAAGAACAAGCTTCACTTTTTCAAAAGAGGATAAATCTAACCCAATGATTAAAAGTGCTTGCTGCAAAATATGGGCAGAGAAATGGAAAACAAGAGGTATTTTTAAGGTTTAATTTTCATATGCAGCTGAAGCGGATTTACTCGGGGAGGATAACAGAATCTCCCACACAAATCCTTCTGTTCCCTTTACAAGCTGCCGATGGACATCTTCGGGCAGCTGGCTGGTGAACAGTCACTCCTTCACTGACTTTGGGTTTGAAGATCTCCGCCTTGTGAAGTTGAGCTAAAGTATAAAAGTTGCACAGCATTGTACGACTTCTTCAAATGCACTGCATCTTGTTTTCCTGTGGGGATTTGATCTGAACTTCAATATTTTGGGTTTTGGTGCATCTTTTTTTCCATTTCCAACAAGAGAATTTCATGCGCATTTTTTTCCTCCAAACCTGTCGAAGTAAAGATAAATGAAGAAATAAAATTTGGAATCCACTTGTTTCTAACCACAGTCAAACAGAGGCAGAAAGAAATTTAAAAATAGGTTTTCTAAAAAACCTGGCTTACTTTGTTAGCTTGATAACTAAGCGAAGCAATATATGTCAATGCATGTGCAGTGTTAACACGACTGAATCTATCTGTATTGATATACTAGCGCTCACTGAGTATGGGAAAAGGAGCAGGGTGCGTGTGTCGGCTCTGTCTTGAGTTCCGTTGTGAATGGAGCGGTGAATTTTTAATGATCAGAACCCCAAAACACCCAAAGTCAGAGGAAAGACATTGTATTTTACACTTGAAAAGTTTCCTGTAAGACAAACTTTTTTCACTGTTTAGGTAAATAAGGAAAGATATCAAAAACCTCAATCAGATAACCTTTACCTGGACATAATGTAGTACTTGACTGAAATATTTACAAGTGTTGCCTTAGAAACACAGTCATATGACCTTTTTTCAAGGTATTTCTGCATTTCAAAGAAATCAGACCCACATGGTTTCAGAACCGACTCCGAGATATTGACCCGGACCAAGCTAAGAGAATATAAATATTCGTAATTTGTTTTAAATAAACATCATTTGCCATGGACCGGAGAATTTGTGGCTGAAGACTTTGACAGGAGGTATCAAAGTCTGCACCTGTGGCCTTAGCAGAAAATATTTAGCCTCCTCTCAATAATCCAACTTCAGAAGTGAATTTTGAAAATATTCTTGTCCCTGAGAATACAGACCCAGCCTTGCTGCAGGGTGTGTATGCAGCCTGATACATAAGCATTGCCCCCTTCCTGTATCATGAAAATGTTCCGAAAATTGAGATGAGACCAAAGTATTTTGCTGCTTTTGAGGAAAAGAAAAAAAAGAATTTTGAATGGGAAGATGTGAGGTCAATGATTAAAGGAAACTGCTTATCTCTCTCTCTGTCTCTCTCTCTTGCCCTCTTTCCTTTTCCTGGATGGAATGGAAGTCTGTTTAAAGAAGGAAATAAAAATCTGTGCCTCTGTCCCTCTTTCACACACGCACGCACACACTCAATTTCAACTCAACACGACCTTAAGAGTTTGCCACTGTGTCTCTCAAGAGCTCCCAAGATATAATGTGATATACTGCTCGAAGTCCCAGGCTTCTTCTCAACGACAGAAAAAGGACAAGGTGACATTGTGAAGTAGTCATTTTGAGGAACATTTCACAAGTTGTTGATACCATTTAACTGGTGTTTCCCTTGAGTCATTGCCGTGTACAAATAAATAAATAAATAAAATGAAATAAAATAAAAAGCCAACAGCTTTTTATCCCCAAGAGCAGTTCCCAGGGCAAGCATGGTATAACGGACTGTATACTCTAAAATATAGGAGAAATGTAACCTAAAAAGATTTTTGCCCCAGCTAATACATTTTTTTGGATAACACACTCAAAATAGTCGAACCCGTATAAATAGACACCCATCTCGATTGACTGGGACCTGAGGATTCTGTGTTGGGCCAAAAAAAAAACAGTCTTGGACTGCAGTCTAACATGGGAGTTTATGGTTTATTTGGTTTGCATCAATACTTGTTTGTTTATTTGTTTTCAGGCAATAGTTGGTGCCTAATTTTCCCTTTCAAATTTTCTGAAGAAAACATCCTTGAGAAAACATCTCAGAAAACACCCCAATGCAGATATAACTGAGTCAAACTGACAAGAGTTCCTCATATAAAACCAATACTTGCCATTGTGAAATTGTGCAGCAAACACACCCAAAGCCAAAGCTGCATTTTTAAAGCAAAAAAAAAAACTAAAAACCACAATAAATAGGAAGAATTGATGAGGTCTCAGATAAGCAAACGGACTGAAAATAGTTTCTTAGGCCCCAAAGTGTGGCCTTCAGAGCCCCCCACCTCCAAATAAACCCACCCCCCTATCAACCCCCCAGAAAGCTGGGAATATGTCCGTTGAAAAGTCGTCACTTTTATTTAATCAACATGTCACAGTGACTCTGCTCAAATTATAAGCTTCATCACGTTCTCCCTTGGGTTCCTGGAGAACTTCCATCAGGGGAAGGGCACAGACCCCTGACGTTGGGCACCCGTGACAGTGATAGAACCGTGAAATAACAAGACCTGACAGGAGCCGCATGTACGATCGTTGCTATCTCGACGTGCCAGCCACGCTGTCACCTTCTTAATTATAACATTAATTTCAGAGGCAATACAGGACGAGAGAAAAAAAATGAGACGGCCATTATGAAGATACAGGAACAGGAAATGGAGGGACTGTTAATTTTTATGAAAGAGGAAACTGTAAGACACTCGGGCAGCATGTGGATAGAGCGGAGAATATATTGCCCATCTGATCTGTGATTGATGAATAAACACCTCCATTATACGCCTCTTCCATGCAGGATAGAGACAGCTTCTAATTTAATGTCTGTGTATATGTAAACATCACTAGCTTTAGAAGCCCATTTACAATAAGCTGCTGCTATGAAAATGGCACTTTTCATATCTAGAAGTTAATTCCAGTCCCGGAAGGTAACAAGATGCGCAGATTTAACTCCAGTCCTGGAGGGCCACAGTGTCTTCAGGTTTAACCCCAGCCCTGGAGGGCCACAGGGTGTGAAGGTTTAACTCCAGTCCTGGAGGGCCCCGGAGTCTGCAGATTTAACTTTGGTATATTTCAGAGGCAACAGGAGATATCATAAACATTAGTGAGCTCAGCTAAACAAGGGTGTTACTGACTCAAATGAAATGATGTTAGTCTCTGCAGCAAAATCTAATGATTGGCTCACATGAAAGAGTAATTGAAAGCCAATGGTGCCACTTTCTTTTTTTCATTAATGAATACTCTACTTTCAAATATCTGGGTTTCAGCTCTCAAATGAAGATGAATTTGATTTGGCGATTGATTTGCAACAGGGTCTGCGTACCTGGGTATAAATTGACTGCTGTCTCAAATAAAACTCAGCACTGCAACTGGTACTCAATCAGCTTTTGCCTTCAACTTTTGCAAAACTCAATTCAGATTTAGAAAGAAAAAACTTAATCTCTGTTGATGAGACCAGCCCAAAGTGAGGTAAGAGCTATGCTGAAATGTGCTTTACTCCTCAGTCTGATTTAATGAAGGTAAATGAAACCACATCATGCCTCAGTTTTTAAGTCAAAGATGAGGACCAATATTTAGCCTCATTTGTTTCTTTTGTCTCCATACTTCCACGGTTTTTTTTTTCCTCAGATTTTCCCTTTCAAGTTTTCTCTGAAAAGTATCCTTGCGAGAGCGTCTCGGTAACAGTTGCCATACTGATGTAATTGAGTTGAATTGATTTGAATTCCCTGTATAACCCACTACTTGCTGTAGTCAAATTTTGCGGCAAACCCATCAAACGTCAAAGCTACTTCTAAAAAGAAAAAAAAAATCATTGAATTGGAAGAATTCATAGCTCTTTCTTTTTTATCTGTCTTTTCCTCTTTCTGGCACACACACTGGCACATGCACACGCGCACACACACGCACGCACGCACACACACACACACACACACACACACACGCACACACACACACACGCAGTCTATATTTCAGCTGAATATGACCTTCAAACTTTTCTGCAGTTTTTTCAAAGTAGTCCCTGGTTCCAGTAAAAAGCTAAAATCTCCAGCTTTCTTTGAGAATACATTAGGTCACATTGTGAAAATATGTTTTACTGAAGCCTTTTACAGGCTATTGACACCATGTTGTCCACCCTGAGAGACAGGCTGTGTTCAAATAGTCTCTTTTGCTTAAGAAACCTCTTAACACCTTGAAAATGATCCAGAAGTATTTATATTGCAGCCAAGATAAGTGCTGCTCAAATTCTCTAAATGTTACAGAAAGGTGCTTTAGTGTTCCCCAACTTATCTCCTTTAGCATAGGGTACACTGGACCATCCTTAAAGAGAAAAAGAAGATAGCGCCATCTCATAATTCCTTGTGGTAGCAATATTTAAAGCGATGCACCATCCATCCAACTAATCAAAAAAACAAATGAACATGACGGTCAAGGGAGGCATGATTACGTCTCCCAGTGTAAGTGCAGTCGAATTCTCTTAGCACCACAGCTGTCTTTCTTTTAGTGCATATGAATTCTATTTTACATCTTTCCGTAATCTCATGATGTTCTTCATTGAGGTTAAGGAAAATTGGTAAGGAATGAGACGATAAGACTTTTTTTTTTTGACTACTCGAACAAACACAGCCCCAGGCTGCTTCTGTAGGTCAGAGGGTTAAGGCCAATTTCAAGGTCACTTCTCACAACGAACTGCAGGTATACTCGACAGATTTAACCCTTGACAGTTGTATTTTAGAATGTTTTCATTTTCAAAAATTCTGTATCAGTGCTTTAAAGCGCCATAGCAGTTGAATACCAATAGAGCTGATCACGTGTGTTAGAATGTTCAGTTAAGGACATTCTGATCACATAACCAAGATCTTACACCCTAAATGGTTAATACCTGTGGCTTCCCTCTGTTACATAAGAAACACATTCTATAACCTTCAAACTATGAAAAACAACTGGTGTGACTGAGAGCAACTCGTATCATGTCTTTTTTTAAAAGTCATACCAACAAGGATTATTCACAGTGGAATTTTATTTATGCATAAGGAGAGGGGAAGTTTACCATTTAAGCTACTGACATCCTCGTGGGAATTTAAGCCATAAAACAGGAGTAAAGTAGGGTTACTTTTTAATTTTATCTGGTGCGAGCAACTGTGTTATAAGCTGTGCTCTGCATCTTTTACTGTCAGTACTTTGACTTCTATTTTGATGCTGAAACCACAAGATCCTTTTGAAAAAAAAAAAAAAAAAACTTATTCTGTTCTCGCACTAGTATTTTCACAGTGTGCCTGAGCCCTTTTAAGGAGGAAATTGCAGCATTTTTCACTTCTCTCTCTCTCTCTCCCCCCCTCTCTGTCTCTTTTTAGGAAATTAAAGTCCCATGAAAGTGTGTTGTCACAAAGGAGAAGAGAAAAAAATGTAAAAAGGCAGCATTTTGAAATGTGTAATTAAGCACTGTGCAGTGGTCCCGTGTGTGTGGGAGTGCTCGGCGTAATAATTTATTAGCTGGGTTATACACATCAGTCTTGGGCGGTTGCGAACCCATTATTATCATGTCCCTCCCCACACACACTGCTCACAAAGACCACAGTGCCAACACCTAAAGACATTGAAATAATTTCTGCTCAATTACACCCTCACGTTAACGAAACCACGGGGGCGTGGCCAGGAGTTAATAGCCTATTTTTCTATCTATTTTCTTCCATTTTAAATTTGGCTGCTGAGAAAAAAGGGTTAAAGTGGCAGTGGAGATTTAGATTATAATCACCATGTCCACTCAATAGCCTTGTACAATGAGCACATATCAATTACACTTAAAAAGAAAAAGAATAAAAATACAAAGGATCAGCGTCCCTTGGAGGTTTTGTTCAGAAGTGCAGTTTGGATGTAAATGCATAAAATAATTCAATATAAAATTATGTTAATATTCAATCATTTCAAACTTTTATTTTTAAATTTAATAGAGTGTATAAGGCATATTTAATCTTATTTCAACAAGAAATCCAATTAGCACTGATTAAACAAAACTTGTCAACACAGATTAATCTGATTTAAATTACATTTGATAGAAGATTTCTTCCCAGAATCTACAGCTGAAATCTTGGCAGTGAAGGTATCCCCAAAAGAATTGGGTCGGGTTCTACGATCTACTGATGATGATCACATATTCCAGCGGCTTTTAGTTCATTTCTATTATCTCCTTGTTCCACTCAGTCTTGCAGACACTGATGATCTTTGCGCTAGCGAGCTGACCACCGAGCCACAGTAAAAAACACCATTACTCCCCATTGCCGGACTTTAGCCTGGTGGATAAAGTGTTTGATGGGAACCTGTTAAGTAATGTAGCCATGATAAGATCAGTCCAGCACTGGAGCCTTTGAGTAAAGCAAAGACACCCATATTTCTCCACAGAGGAACACTGTCAGGAGAGGCAAACCAGGCACATGTTTGGGCCCCCCCCCAAAAAATAGGAAAAAGGGGCCCCCAGTGGCCACTCAAATAGCACATTTTGCAATGACAACTTAAAAACTGGGTCATGGGGAGGACCTTGACTGGCTTCTATGCTTGAGGCCACCTACTGGGGATTGAGCCCTGCTGAGTCAAATCCGCTCACCGTTGCTTTGGATGAAGGTTTCATCTAAATACCAGTTATGTACCATAATGTCTTCGGTGACGACAATGTGCAATCCTGGTTGGGATGATAGAGCATGCTTCATCCAGGGAGGGTAGTGGGATAGCCTGGGCACTTTGGTCTGTGCCTAACTGGAGAATATTTCTTCTTGGGCCAGAAAATTCATGGCTGTAGCTCAGGAGATAAAGTCCCACTGATAATGTTGGTGCTGCAGAATCACCCTGCTGAGAAACATAGACTTTCACCGTCCAGTTGACTGATTCTCATACCTCTGCGAGAGGAAAGGAAATCGATTTATACCAGACTGATCTGATCAGGAGCCTTGGCTGCATTCACAGCTGATCTTTTTTCGACTTGGACCGAAAAAATTTTATTTCATGGGAAACCTATTATTTTTATCCATCGATAACAACATTTTCTGTCTTCTATCAGAAGATTTGGCACTGCAGTTCAGGCGGTGTTGTGTCGGCAGTATGGTGTGGGTCAGAGGTGTAAAGTCCGGGGGTCTGGCATTATGAGTACTGCTGCGTGTTTTGTCTGCCCATAAACTCAGCTGGCTGGTTTCACCCAATAATTTTGCCTCCTGGCTGGAGACCTCCGCTGCTGTAATTGGCAAATCCAAGCAGTTAAGAGAAAATACTGGGGAGGATTGTTAATTTCTGTACAACCCCAATTCTGAAGTGGTTGGGACGAAGTGTAAATTGTGAATAAAATCAAAATGCAATGACTTTCAGATCACATGAGCCAATATGTTATTTACAATAGAACATAGATAACATTTCAAATGTTGAAACTGAGAGATTTTACATTTTTATCCACAAAATGAGTTTATTTCAAATTTTCTGCCTGCAACAGGTCTCAAAAAAGTTGGGACACAGGCAAAAAAGGGAGCAATTAATATCTAAGAGAATCAGCTGAAAGAACATTTAGCAAGTAATTAAGTTAACTGGCATCAGGTGTGTAACATGATTGGCTATAAAAGGGATGTCTTAGAGAGGCTGAGTCTCTCAGAAGTAAAGATGGCCAGAGGCTCTCCAACCTGTGAAGGCTTGCGTAAAAAAATTGTGGAATACTTTAAAAACAATGTTCCTCAACGTCAAATTTCAAAGGCTTTGAAGGTCTCATCATCGACAGTGCATAACATCATCAAAAGGCTCAGAGAAACTGGAAAAATCTCTGTGCGTAAGGGACAAGGCTGAAGACTTTTACTGGATGCTCGTGATCTTGGGGCCATCAGACGCCACTGCATCACTCACCGGCATGATTCTGTCATTGACATTACTAAATGGGCCCAGGAATACTTCAAGAAACCACTGTCTTTAAACACAGTCCGCCGTGCCATCCACAGATGCCACCTAAAACTTTATCATGCAAAAAGGAAGCCATTTTTGAGCATGATCCAGAAGCGCCGCCGTGTTCTGTGGGCCAAGGCTCATTTAAAATGGACTGTAGCAAAGTGTCCTGTGGTCAGACGAGTCCAAATTTGACATTCTTCTTGGAAATCATGGGCGTTGTGTCCTCCGTGCTAAAGAGGAGAAAGACCACCCCTCCTGTCATCAGTGTTCAGTTCAAAAGTCAGCATCTCTGATGGTATGGGGATGCATTAGTGCATATGGTGTGGGATACTTGCATGTTTTAAAAAGCACCATGAATGCTGAAAGGTATATAAAGGTTTTAGAGCAACATATGCTCCCCTCCAGACAACATCTATTCCAGGGAAGGCCTTGTGTATTTCAGCAGGACAATGCAAAACCACATACTGCAGCTATTACAACAGCATGGCTTTGTAGTAGAAAAGTCCGTGTGCTGAACTGGCCTGCCTGCAGTCCTGATCTTTCACCGATTGAGAACATTTGGCGCATAATCGAAAAGTCCGTCAAAGAAGACTCAAAACTCTCCAGCAGCTGGAAGCCTGTATTAAACAAAAGTGGGATCAAATTCCAATGGCTAAACTCAAGAAACTTGTCTCCTCAATGCCCAGATGCCTCCACTCTGTGTTAAAAAGAAGAGGAGATGCTACACCATGGTAAACAGGCCCCTGTCTCAACTTTTTTGAGACCTGTAGCAGCTATCAAATTTGAGATGAGCTCATTTTGTGGATAAAATTGTAAAATTTTTCAGTTTCAACATTTGCTATGTTATCTCTGTTCCATTGTGAATAAAATACTGGCTGGTGTGATTTGAAAGTAATCGAGTTTCGATTTTATTCACAATTTACACTTTGTCCCAACTATTTCGGAATTGGAGTTGTACTTATATTATCCACTTCTGGTTCAGGCGTTGGCGTGGTTCCATGTCCTGTGAAGTTTGGGTGACGGCATTTTGCATTCACTGTTCCTCAACCTATACTTAGGGCACGGATTCTGAGGGTTTTGTAAGAGCATGAAAAATGACAGATTCTTTCGTCTCATACATGGTTCCAGCAGCCCGGCGATGTTCTGCTGACGCAGAGCCAGCTGTGGCCTCATTCACACATCACTTCCTGTGCATGAACCCCAGTGAATTTACTCCTGTGGCAAGTATGTCTTCACAGCCTGTTTGTCCTCCACCTTTATAGGCATTAACAAGTTCACAAGCTCTTTCTGGTCCCATTCAGATCTCCAAGCAAGCGTTTTCGAGATCACCAGCATTAGGTAAGACAGTTCTGTGTTTGACACCTACGAGGGTCATGTCCAACAGGGGCGGTGAACATTGAGAACATGCATGCTTCAGTCAATTCGTTTTTGCTCTGCTTTTCCATACTGAGAGGGATTTACACATTTCTGTTTGTAAACACAGTATTCAAAGTTTGCCCCTCTTCAGTGGCGCAAACACACCAGAAGGGCACGCCCCTTCACCGTAATTAAAGCTATGCTCCGTAGATAGTAGAAAGTTCAGAGAAGCTAATTCCAGGTATTAAAGATGAAAGCTATGAGAAGAGGCTGAAGATCCGTAATCTCTTTAGTCTTAGGAAAAGGAGACTTAGGGGTGATCTGATTGAGGTCTTTAAATATGTTAAAGGGATTAACAAAGTGAATTATGAAGGATTCCTTTGGCCAAGTTTTGTTAGTAGAACTCGGGGTCACAAATGGAAGTTGACCAAGGGTAAATTTAGCCCTGATATTAGGAAATATTTTTTTACCCAAAGAGTAATTTCGATGTGGAATAGCTTGCCTGAACATATTGTTGAGGCAGAAACCTTGGGAATTTTCAAGAGCAGGCTTGACTTAAAGCTAGGTACCATTGAGCCATTGTGTATCTGAAGTGATATATTCACAATAGTAAAAAGAAACTGGCGAGCCTAGTTGGGCTAAACGGCCTGTTCTCGCCACTCATGTTATGTTATGTTATGTTAGATACATGCCATCACTGTACAAACCTTAAGTAGCCAGCGTAAATGTAATTTTAGCTAGTTAGCCAGAAATTTCTTTGTATAATGGTTCAAGACCAGTGCTGTATATGACAGTGTTGCTATATGAGTTCTGTAACACTACAAAAAATGCACTGCCAACAGTAATGCTAGATTTCGTGAGCTAGCCCATGGGGAAGATTAGTAATAAATAATAATAAGAAGAAATGAATTTATATAGCACCTTTCAAGCAATACAGCACAAAGTGCTTCACAAACAGATAAAAATAAACAACAAAATAGGAAGAATTAAGATTTTAAAGCAGACTTACACAAAAGAGCAATATCATGACCTAATTATCACCATGGAGATGCTCCATATTGGCTATAAACAAAGCTGCTAGCAATGTTGAATAGACCAGAAGATTGTAACTTCTATCCCTCATACTCACATGCACTTGTGCTATCAATGCTGAGAGATCGCAGAGGTGTTGTATACTGAACAACAAAAGAAACGCAAGTTAATTCAAGGCAGACTGGAAAATAAGTTTGCGCGTAATTATTTTAGAAAAGCAAATTTATAACTAACGCGAGCACATTTACACTCTTTTCATCAAACTTCTCTTTATTTTGCGGTCACTTTGACTGAGTAACCATAAGAGTACATTGACTAACTAGCTAACTTGCGTTTCTTTTGTTGCTCAGTATATCTTCATCATGTGTTCAGATCTGACAGCATTTTCACATCAATTAATGAGCCTTAGCTCCTCTGAAAAGAACATGCCGAAAATTATTCTAAGATAAAATTTGGCAGTACATACCTCAAGGGTCATTTTCTCAACACATAAAGCAATTGGCTTTGGTTGATAGCAGGACTTAATGTTTATGTACACTGCTTGCATGTAAAGTTACACTGCTAGTTACGCTTTGTGGAATGTAACATTTGTAGCGAAAATAACAGATATTTTAGTGATCTAAATAAGCTTACCAATGGAACTTACCTGTCCAGCAGAAAACAGGCTAATTCCACATAATCTCCTTTAGTGTTTGCGAGTGATTCAATGATGTCCCCAGATTTACACTCAGTTTGAAACAAACTTTTTCCGCTATTATTTACCCATGCTATATTTCCCATTTCCTGTGCTGTCCACCATTTTTGAAGCTTCCTCTTTGGAACTTGATGGCCTGCATGCTGTTATTGGTTTGGGGCTATATATATATATATATATTAGGGTTGCCAACTTTCATGCATTCGGCCTGAGTTTAAGTGGCATATTCATGTTCCCGTGTATGTCAGCAATTATTCAATCAGCGCGTTTGTAAAAGATTCTCAGGCGGAATTGAAGACCTTGTGCATGGAGGTTTATCAGTTTCACATGCACAGTGGATTTCACCTCTAGTGACAGGGAAATCAATTGTGACTCCTGACTTTTCACACTTTTCTTTACTTAGGTGTTTAAAGCAATGGAATTGCATAAAAACTTTTCAAACTGTCTCATTTCGTTTAAACAATTTGAACGATCGTGAAACACGCATTGTGTTGATTGAATAATTGCTGACTACGGCACGGGCACGTGAATGAAGCACGAAATCTCACGCCAAATGCGTGAGAGTTGGCAGCCCTGATATATATATACATACACATATATATATATATATATATATACAGTACTGTGTATACAAGTTTTGGTGTTATGGTTCTGCCTCATGTGTGCTGTTTTGTCATTGTGTTTATTACTTTTATTTTTGTGCTTGTGCCTTTTCTCCCGTGCCTTACACTTGGTTTAATTTTCAGCTTTCATTCTGCCATCTGAGGATTGATTCACTCTTGCTCAAACTCCTGTGATGTCTTTTGACAGCCTTGAGCATGCCTGCGTCTTGTTGTCCAATCACATTTCCTCATTCTGAATCGGCTTGTGGCATTTCATTCATTACTTCCACCTGTGTTTAATTCGGGGTCTCGCTAAACTCTGAGTGAATGTGTTCTCTGATAGGTTTGTTACTAACCCGTACTAACCAGCACTTATTTGAGGGTGATTGTATATATTTATCACGTAGTATTAACCTTAATTAACTCATTAGCGTGTGCGAGCGTTTCTAGCTTTTGTAATTTCTTCCTAAGCTTTCCCTGTTTAATTACGTTTAAGCTATGCTGTCCTTCGCTTTTCTCGTGGTGTTTTTATACTCGTCAAGTTTAGATTACCTTAATCTAAACCGTCTAGTTTGATTGATTGTCTCAGCGTCTCGTCTCGAGTCATTATTGTTAACCCGGTTCTCGTGAATTTATTTATTAATCCCATGTGTTTCTGTTTCCTTCTGAGATTGCCTTCCAAGTCCCCGCCTCCTTCCATGTGTATATCTGTGGGCAGGAGTGAAGAGATCTTCAGACGGAACTTTGTCTGCATTGCGCTACATTGTAAATCTCAGCTCCTGTGCCTTCCTGAGTATTTCCTTTGAGCGATTCCCGAGTCCTGTGTTTGCTGCGTCCACGTCTTGTTCTTCCCTTGTTTAAGTCTCCCAGTGTTTCCGTCAGTCTAGTTGGGTTAAGTTTTTGTTTTCTAGTTTAGATCTGTTTTGCCACTCTTTGAATGAGTACCTTTGTTTCCCCCTGCCTTGGGCAGTGTACCTTAATTTTTCCCATTCGTTCAGTGCATTGGCACAGTGTTTTATTTCTGGCCTACTTGCCTACCTTTCTCCCTTTGTGTTTTGGTGTTCATAATAAACTCATTGTTCCTGCATCTGGTGTCCCCCCGACCACTTCTTGACATTTGGGCTATTAAATATAGAATAACACCCTATAATGTGCTGTGCACTGGTAAAAACTAACTCCAATCAATATTTTGTGTGACTACCCTTTGCCTCTAAATTTGGGAAACTATCCTGCAGTTTTTAGTTTGATTAGATTATTCGCTGTTTGGTTGTTCTAAGCACATTGGAGACCATGCCACAGTTCCTCTGCAGGCTCAAAGTCTTGCAGCTGTTTCTCCTGATATTCTCTGACAGACTTGCTGATGTCATGATGCTGATGTTGACATGTACACATACACCGATGAGCCAAAATGTGAAAACCACTCATAGATGCAGTGAAGCTCTCCAGACAGATCTTATGCAGGGTTTAGGGCGCCCAAGGCTCACCAATGCACAAGGGCTATGAAGCATCTCCTGTCTGGTCCAGACTGACAGAAGGGCGACTCTGGCACAAGTTGCCGAGAATTTCAATAATATCTGCAAAAGTAATGTGTCACAACACACAGTGCATCATACCCTGCTGTGTATTGGCCTTTATACCTTACAGAACAAAGTGCCCACTCTAACAATGGTCCACAGCTATAAGTGCCCCCAATGGGCACCTGAGCTTCAGAACTGGACCTTGGAGCACTTGAAGAAGGTAGCCTGGTCCAGTGAGTCCCATTTTCTCTTGCATCATGTGCTTCGGCTGGGTATGTGTGCACCATTTAACCTGGGGAGAGATGGCATTAGGATGCACTGCAGGAAGAAGTCAAGCTGGTGGAGGGAGTATGGTACTCTGGGAAATGTTCTGCTTGGAAACCCTGAGCTCAAGAATTCAAATCGACTGAGCTGTTTTGGGACCTTCACAATATTAGGCAGGTAGTTTTAATGTTGTGGCTGATCGCTATATATTCAGTCATTATAATATGTGCTCCATCAAGTTTGCTCCATCAAGGTTGGTTATTTCCAACTGTTTGAGTGCAGTGATCGCAGATTCTTTCTTTGCACAAGCAAACTCTTGTCTGATTAATTTACAACGTAGTTATAAAATATGAAATGTAATATAAAGTAGGCATCTTATCAAAATAACTGCATGAGCAGTAGAACAATGCCTTCTGTACCCCTCTCTGTGTCCCCTGTCTGATTCATAGGCCCAATTAGTGTGCGCGACTATTGTTTATTGTGCAGTGAATACACACAGAATGGATTCAATGAGTGGAGCCATTAAATCTTATTTATGGTAATAATGTGAAGTGTTTTTCATTTATTTGCACTGTCTGGGATGGTTCACTGGAGTGGCCTTCCTCAATTTACATTCCAGCCTCCTTTCAAATCAATGCTGAATCGCTTAATATATTTGGTGATAGTTCTGGTCAACACTCCTTAAAATATGCAATAGGCTACTGAACTATTTCTAATAGTTAAATATGATGATAAATGCAAAACCGATACTGTATATTTCCACAGTTGTACAGGAACAACAATGGGAACATTTTAGTGGTGCAGTTCATAGTCTTAAATCATCATACCTGTAGAGAAATTAAACATTTTTTTCATATCTTTTCCCTCGAAAATCAACTAATGTAATTTGAGCTGAGCTGAGGATCTTTGTAAACACTCACCTGCGGTACATGGGGCTGATAGTTGAGCAAAAAAAAAAAATTCAATCTGAATTTTTCATGGTTCTGGTCAGGAGCAAATGCAAGAGAGAGATGAAGAGACAGAGAGAGAGATCGAGGAGAGGGGCAGGGAGGCAGAGAGAGGAAGAGATGGAGAGAAGGGAGAGTGAGGCAAAGAGAGCTGGAGAGAGAGAGTGTGAAGGAGAGAGAGAGAGAGAGCAAGAGAGAGGGACAGACGCCAAACATATTCTTCCTAATCAGCAAATACATGCAAATAAGGTCCAAAGTGAGGCTGGCCTGTATGTGTATTTAATTGGGTCTGATTTTCTGCCATTATGGCCCATTCATTAGCACTACGATCAACGCCTGGTGCTGTAAATTAGATTAATTTATACCTGTGAGGGGCGGTGATACCCAAACATATCACATATGCATCAATTTAGTCAGTGCAACACTTTAAGGACAACTAATGCTGTCTTATTAAACTGTAACTGGAAAGGTCTGACAGCAGCGGGCAGAGAATAAAATGTCAATGTGTTTGTTCTCCATCCCTTTTTTTAAAAGGTGAAAAATGCAAAAAAAAAAGATAATAAGGATGAAAAAGAATTAAGTCCCCATCCTAGTGGGGGTGGCAGTGATGGAGATTCTGTGGTCTGGGAGTAAAGAGCACTCGTTTTCTCTTGATTTGAGCCTCGAAGGCAGTTTGAAGACTTCCAGTCAGGCTCTCGATGAACCTCCACGTCCTTGGGCCTGGTTTTCGTCGTGGCCTCTCAGCTGCCCGGTTATAGATGGTAATAGACGTCTTAGGTCACAAACCACAACGTTTGTTAACATTTAAAGAACCCTAAAGATCCGAGATGAAACGTCTCCCACAAGCGAGGTCTGAAATCTGTCTTAAAAACTTTTACTATAAATCTAACAGAAGTCTGCCAGCCAGGAGGGGGTGGTAGGTTGGGGGGGGGGGGGGTGGGGGTGGGTGGGGGCTCAATTTAGAAGATGAAAGGCCGTTATGGTCTCTAACGGGCCGCAGAACAATTAACCTTCATAAGGAGAGTAGAGTCAGGCCAAGGGCATTGTACTCCGGTGCTTGGTCCCATTCCAGGTGCTCCTGGTTACCACAGCGATGAAATATTAAACTCGTCATTGGCCCGCTATTCGTGCCCGGCCGTTGAGGCATCTTCACTGGAGTCGTCTGGCTTCTGTTGAGAGAGTGTGTCTGTGTGTGTGCGTGTGTTTCTCTGTGTATTTCTGTGCCTGGGTGCATGTGTGCTTATGTGTGTGTGAGCATGTGTGAGGGTGAGAGAGTGAGGGAGTAGGGTGTATGTTCATGCGTGTGTGAATTTGAGTGCGTGAGTGTATGAGAGGGTGAGGGAATAAGGTGTATGCGCATAGTTTTGTGTGTGTGTGCATGTGTGAGAGTGTAGGGTGTATGTGTGTAGTTTTTGTGCGTGTGTGTGTGTATATACAGTTGCGCACAAAAGTTTGCATACCCTGGCTTGGCTGAATTAGTAAAATACGGAACACTTTTTAAAGAAAACATGAATGGCCAGGCAGAACACATTTCTTTTATTTCTTATTAGATTCATATCCAACTGTATATCATGTAGAATGGCACAATCGTGAAATAAAACATGGCAATGATGTTTTATTAAAAAATAAATAAATAAATGAACCCTGTTCTAAAGTGTGCAAACCCTTAGTTCTTAATACTGTGTATTGCCGCCTTTAGCATCAATAACAGCGTGCAGTCTTTCGTGACAGTTGTCAATGAGGCCCTTAATTCCCTAAGCTGGTATAGCTGCCCATTCTTCATTGCAAAATGCCTCCAGCTCCCGTAAATTCTTTGGTTATCTTACACGAACTGCATGTTTGAGATCTCCTCAAAGTGACTCGATGATATTGAGGTCAGGAGACTGTGATGGCCACTCCAGAACCTTCACCTTTCTCTTCTGTAACTACTAGAGGCTCAACTTGGCCTTGTGCTTTGGATCATTGTCATGTTGGAAAGACCAAGTGCGTCCCATGCACAACTTTTGTGCTGAAGAATGCAAATTGTCTGCCGGTATTTTCTGATAGCATGCTGCATTCATCATGCCATCAATTTTCACAAGATTCCCTGTGCCTTTAGAGCTCACACACCCCCAAAAAATCTGAGCCTCCACCATGCTTTACAGGGGGAATGGTATATTTCTCACCATGGGCCTTTCTAAACATAGCGCTTATGGGTGTGACCATAAAGTTCTTTTTTGGTCTGGTCACTCCAAATGACAGTATTCCAGAAGTTGTGAGGCGTGTCAAGGTATTGTCTGGCAGATTTTAGGCTTTTTTTTAGGACTTTTTTGTGGGATTGGCACAATAATGGCTTCCTTCTGGCAACTTGACCATTATTGATAAGTACCTCCTTCTTGTGCTCCTTGAAAAGACCTAATCAGCTTTTGCGTATGTGTGTGAGGGTGCATGCCTGTGGTTTTGTGTGTGTGTGTGTGTTTGAGGGTGGATGAGTAATGGGATGGGGTTGGTATTCTCTCTTCAAAGTTTCTCTGATGTTCTATACTGTCCGTTTTACATTGAAAACTGAGTTTTTCACACTGAGTTTTTGAGTCTGACTGGCAGCTGTCACCACCCCTTTTAGAGTCTGCAGGCCTATCGCAGCAGATGAGACAAAACCAGACATTGTAAAATGGAGGGGTGATAGTTAACATGCTGAGACAGAGCTAGGAACATTGACAAGTGGAACATGTTTCTGTGAGAACTGGGTAACTATTCTTACTCAAAAACTTCTTAACACAAACAAAACTGTCCCCGGGAACACAAGGTCAACCAAATGTTGAGAAAAAAATCCCAAAATCCCTTGACTCTATCTTCTTAAAACCACTGCTTCTGTTCTGTAAACCCAATACTCATGTGCAATGTTATCTATTTCATCGAGACATTTAGAACATGGCCGGCAGCATACACCGCATGCAATCACATTAAACATGAGGCTAGTGTTTTCAGCTTAACATAACTGTTATTTTTATTTCATTTTCTTAACAGGCTTCTGAAATTCATTTTTTTAAATGATAAAAGCTTGCTGGGCAAAAACAATAATAAAAAGGTTTATATCAAAACTGCTTCAGTACAGTGTGTTCTTACCACCCTTACATTGACTGAATAGCTAACGCGGTTAAGAAATAAGCTTGAGGGAAACTCGACGGTCGATAGTGGCTCACCGCAAACTGAGCTCGGGTACGACATCACCCTGGGGGTGGGCTGCCCACGCTCATCTTCATCGACACTCATCCAAGATTTACCCCTTTGGCTAAACCTCCCACCACTGCAACCGACAGCGAGAGAGACAGAGCAAGTGAGGGAGAGAAGCAACATTATTTAAACTTATAACCCCTTATTTATTACACTGTATGACATTATTTGGAAGGTGTATAACTCTGACACTATAAATCTGTATCCAATTTTTTTCACCTCTTCCCTGCTTAATTCAACTCATATTTATCTGCCTATGAATTTTTGATTGGAGATACTGAAAAAGCCACACAATTAAACCAGGACCGCAGAAATGAGCATTTTTATTTGTTTTTTTTTCCCATCAGTTTCATCTTGGGGGGAGGAGGGGTGGGGCGGGCGTGTAAGAGAGCCACATTGAGCTGAATATACTGCATCTAGCGATTTCCACTGCTCTTCAAACACAACCCTGGAGGAAAATTATTCGTAGCAGACAGTTACCTACAAGGCCGCCACGGCTCATTTTCACGATGCCTGACCATATAAATGTTGTTCAATAAAATACCTTTTCTCCTTGAGAGAGATTGAAACCTTCTCAAAGAGGTCTAGAACTTCTGAATAACCAGAGGAGACAACACACCAGTTCCTTTTTTATCGACAGTCACAGAAGAAAGTTATAAACAAGAATAAAAAAGAGTAATACTGCAGGAGAGGGAGAGGAAAGATCATTTTCAGAAAGATTTAGAAAGTATATAGGGAAGGGATAAAGATATTTCAGAAAGGAACAGAGATTTTTATGGTCAGGGAAAGAGACTTTTCAGAAAGCAACAGAAATTTTCTGGTAAGGATGGACATAGACCTTCAATAAATACACTGTCATTTTTAAGAGGGACCAAATTTTTTCAGAAAGGGACACTTTCCAGTGGAGGACAAAAAAAAAAAAAATTTTTGAAAATGGAGCAGAAATTTTTCTGAAAGTTCTCGGTGGAGAAACTTAAGCCTGGAGGCTCAGAGGAAGAGGAGAATGATCTTCATGCTACAGCTCACATAGCAGGCCTGACAGGAGCCTGAACTTTATGGCTCTGCAATTTCTGCCATGTGCGAGACTTCAGTTAATAGAAGCCTTCATCCCTGACCAACTTCATTTGCAGCCTCCCGCCAGGAAAATTATCCACCTAAAAATGTCCGTGCTGTCGATCTGGAGGTGGACCGCTCAGGCAGGACTGAGGGAAGATCATTACAAGGTTAGATGAGACGGGGATACAGCACATGGTAATCAGCACGGGGCTCCACAGAGAGAGAGAGAGAGGGAGAGATCCTGTACTTTTGTACCTCTCAATCGCCCTCAGAACTTGGGGCGGAGCCAGCCCACGAACGGCGACCGCATCTCCTCCGGCACCCAGCTTCCTTTCTGAGATTAAATATGCTGACAGTGGGTCAGGCCAGAAAAAAAATTCCCTAAAAGTTAAAACTGGAATAAGAATGAATCTGCAGCCCGGCTTTCAATCGAAGAGGGGGAGACGTTTATTGTCACTGACGCTGTCCTACTTAAAGTTGACCTCCATAGTCCTTATGACTCCAAGGAGATTTCAGATGGCCTTTGCTGAGCGTATCAGGAAGTGTGTGCATTGTAACAGGACTCATGGCACAGCTTGAAAACAATTCTCTCGAACAAGCCCCACACAGAGGATATCGATTACTGTACTCGCAAAGGACGGAGGATATTGGTCGGGGAGATGTATTAAGAGGACAGCCGGAATGTCAGTCATGCTGGACCACATGGAAGATGTAATGGCATGCACAGGTACAAATGCTGGGGTATTCCCAGTGTGTGGTCTGTTTTTAATCCTGTCAGAAGTCCCATGATGCCTTGGGGATCTACAGTGGAGGATCCCTTGATGGATTGCGCCTCAGAGCGGCTGATTTGATTTGTAGGTGGTTCTCATGGAGACTGTTGATTTGCTTGTGTCTGGCATATCATTCTTCACTGGCACTGGGGGAGTGAGAGAGATAAAATGAGGCCTTTGACTGAATTTTACTCCCACAAGGCATCAATAGGCCCAATGACAATATATACTACAAATTCTCAAAATAACATCATGTAAAAGGTATTTTTTACATACAACTACTGCATAGCCACCATCCCACCGAATAAAAGCAAGCACAAAACACAAACATTAAAATGTGATAGAGAAAAAACAAACAACAGAAAGAAATAAAGATGGAAAGAAAGAAAGACGGAAAGAGAGCAGCATTAAACTTCTCTGCACTCATTATGAGGCGCATGCTAATAAGGTGTGATGTGAGCCAGCTCTGTATGTATATTTAATTGGGTCTGATTTTTAGTCATTAGCGCACATTCATTAGCATTATGATTAATATCAGCCTCTGAAAATTAGATTAATTTATACCTTCGGGGGAAGTGATACCTGACAGAGAGGGAGATGTACATCTATACGGCAAAGTGTGCACATATACATCATCCAAGAGCCGTGCTGAAGCACTAATTTGTTTAGAGACCATTTTCAGGAGGAATTTGGGATTTCTTTCAGTCACAGAAAACAAATGTAATGGACTTCTAAGCATCATGGTGGCTTTCCCCTGATCATTCCTTCCAGTCGGCAGGCACTTAATTTTAATCGTTGAAGATGCATAAATAACAGTTGGGGGTGATATTTTTATGTTTTGTGGGTTACGCGCCGAGAGAGCCAATACGTGCCGTCTTGACAGCTCAGTCTAAATCTTTATCATTCACACCCGGCCACATACACCGCAAATCATGAATCATTTTTCCTATGTTTTCTAGGCCAGTTATAGAATGCTTGAGAGCCTGATCAGGGCAGCCATGTTATTGCTGTCGTTCACAGGATTGAGGTCAGTAATTCTGCTATGGTTTTTCAGGCCAAGGTAAAAAAAGAAAAAGTACTGGGAGAAACCACACCCCCACCCCATCTAGACACAATGTCATCAGTATGCTCGATGTGCTGCTCTTGTGCTTCTCTCTAAATTCCGTTGCGTTCCTTCACAGGAAGCCAAGCCAAGTACAAAGCACACTGATGATGTCAGTGGGCTGTGATTGGTTAATTGCAATGTTGGTCCAGATCGCACTGAGGAATTTTGATTCCAGAAAATGTCCTATTTGTCTGAATAATGTAGTGCCATCCTGCACCCTAACAATATATGATGCCATCCCTGTGCTCTTGTACAGTGACACAGGCTTTTAAATGAGCTGTATGCACTTCCATTTGAAGGTATTCCCATCCTTATTAAATAGACCCTGCAGGTGGAGAGGGTGGGTCTGAAGGCAAGTTTTGACTGTCAGGCCCAGAAAAGATGTAATTTAGTACTGCAACACAATATTCAGTGGCCACAGTTCCAACAGGTTCCACTGTACATGGACATGCAGCTATGAATTTCTAGAACCAAGACAAATATATTTTGTGGCAAATTAATAAAAAGGTAAGCCCCCCCCACCCCCATTGCAGCCCGGACATTTTTGTTTGTGTTGACAATTTAGATTTTATTTATTTATTTTAATTAGAACACCCATTTAAAGGCCTCAGAGAAGACATAGGCGCTGCTCCACTGCCACTGATGCTTAGCAGACAGTAAGTAGCAGACCTTGTCTTCTGATGTTACAAAAGATTGACGATGCGTGCGTCTCTGCCGCGCGATTAAAAGCTCATTCGCACAGGAAACAAAGCATCGCAGCATCAGCTCTCCCACAGCGTGATTCATGAGTTCCTAACATTTCCTGACATTTTGTCATTGCGTCCCTGGTAATAAAACGACTTTGTAATCATCAGCGGCGTTCTGCGCACCATGTGGTAGATTAATATTACATTATTTACCTTATTTATTTACTGAAGTGCTCATCTGGAGGATTGCACATATCTTACGTTCTATGCAGCGGAAATTGATGAAGTCAGATGTTTGATATTTCGAGCAAGCTGTGATTTCGCACTAAAACTTGGGCATCAAACCAAGGCCTAGTTAAAGAAATAATACCGAAAAAATATGTATTTTAATCAAAAACTGCATAGTTTGTGATTATTTTGGACACAGATGCAAAAGAGTGCACAGCATCATTTCCAAAAAAAGTCGGGACATTGTATAAAATGTAGAAAAACTGAATGCAATGATTTGATAATCATTCCATCACTGAATTTAATTATAATTAGTATAAAGACAAAATATCAGATGTTGAAACTGAGAAAATTCATTGCTTTTTGAAAGATATCTGCTAATTTTGAATTTAATGCCAGCAACACATTTCAAAAAAGTTGGGGCAGCGGCATGTTTACCACTGTGTTGCATAATCTCTTCTTTAAAAAACACTCTGTAAGGACACTGAGGAGACCAACTGCTATACTTCGGAAAGCGAAATGTTTTCCTATTCTTGCTTTGATGTAGGATTTCAGCTGCTCAACACTGCAAGCTCTTTCGTCATATTTTTTTGTTTCATAATGCGCCAAAAAATTTCAGTGGGTGACAGACTGGACTGCTGGCAGACCAGATTAGTAACTAAATTCTTTTACTATGGAGCCAAGTTGTTGTGATACTTGCAGAATGTGGTCTTGGGCATTGTCTTCCTGAAACGAAGGAGGCTTTCCCTGAAAAGCACGTGGATGGCAGTATATGTTGCTCCAAAACCTGTATATAATGTTAAAATTAAATGGGTCTTCACAGATCTGCAAGCATGCCATGTGCACCAACGCATCCCCATACAATCATGGATGCTGGCTTTTGAACTGTGTACTGATAACAAGCCAGACAGTCCTTTTCTTCAGCCCGGAGGATGCAGCGTCCATGATTTCCAAAAATAAATTCACATTTTGATTTGTCAAACCACAGGACAGTTTTCCACTTTGCCTCAATCGTAAATGAGCCCGGGCCCAGAGAAAGCAGCAGCATTTCTTGCTGTTGTCTATTGGCGGTTTTATCTTTACATGGTAGAGTTTTAACGGCCATTTCACATACACAAAACCACTGAAAATTTTTAGAAGTGTTCTGATGCCAATGCTTGGATTTCCACTGCTGAGTCCTGACTTTTTTGATGTAGTCCCGCCTGGGGTCTGAAGATCATGGCCATTTAAATCTGGTTTTCTGCCCTGTCCCTTACATACACAGATTTCTCTGAATCTTTTAATGATATTATATACTGTAGATGATGGAGTCATCATATTCCTTCAGGTGTATTTTTTTTTTTTTTTTTTGCATCATACAACTTTTCCAGTTTTGTTTCCCCTGACCCAACTTTTTTCGAATGTGTTACTGGGATAAAATTCAAGGTGAGCAGATATTTTTCAAAAAAGATTTCTTAGTTTCAACATTTGATCTTGTTTTTGTACAATGTACTATTTTACATAAATACAAATATTAAAGTAAATGATTTGCAAATGTAATGACTCCTGGTTCCCAAGGATGATATAATGGCACCAGGACAGTAAATAAGGTGGAGGACCCAAATACAAGGAAATGGAGTTTTATTAAATAAACAAAGTGTTCAAATAAACGGGAAGAATAAAACTAACCAGGGGATGAAAAACAGACTGTGTATGCTCTGAACAAAAATGTTGCCATGTGAGGCTACCTGCCTGTGAAGGGAAAAACCAGGGGAGATAATTAGCTTAATTAAAATCAGGTGATAATAAGCAAGAGGAAAGTACCCCCTCGTGCAAAGGTAGCCAGGGCTGGTGATACGCTGTGGCTACTGAGGCGACCCAGGGGCACTGGAGCGACAGTGGATGCAGGCCTTAGGAGCCTGGGATGACAAAGGGGGGACCATCACCTCCACTTGACCAGGGGCGACGAAAATAGCCTGCAGACGCAGGAACTATTAGCCTGCTGAAAGCAACGGAAGCCTTCTGGTCTGTCACTGGAGGAAGGGCAACAAGGGAAAGCCCTTCACTGGGCCAGAGAGCAGGAACAGGAGCAGGCCCTCTCTGGACCGGGGTCAGGAGCAGAACCAGGGACAGGAGTTGAGCAGGGCGTCTGAAGAGGCCCCTCACTTCCTGTGCCGGTATGACGTAGCACTAGAGTGAGGGGCAGCTCACAAATAGAGGCTAATTTAGCCTGCTAAGCACAATGAACACCCTACCCCTAATATAAGGACTTCCAGGCCCTGAAAGGTGGGTGTCCTGCTGGGTCCTTGAGTGGTGAGGTAGCCTTCTGTTACTACTCCTGCTGCCCAGGGATGAAATAAGAGCCCCTGGAGAGTAAATAAAGGTGGAGGACCCAAATGCAAGGACATGGAGCTTTATTAAATAAACAAAGTGCTCAAACAAATAGAAAGAAAAAAACAAAAAAAAATAGTGGCAAAGCCACAGCGCCCGCTTGGCCAAACAAGCCACTTTTTGCGGCAGTGGCTTTGAACGCAAATACCCCTGTCTGCAACGTACGAGAGAGAGAGAGCGAGAGCGAGAGCGAGAGATGTGTGAACATGTGGGCGCATGAGTGCGTGTGTATGTATGTGGGTATGTGTCCTTCAGCTACTTTCACACCGGACGCGAAACAGTTTTTCGCACGACTGATTACATTTAAAGTCAATGCAAAGACGCGAATACACGCGTCTTTGCGTTGACTTTGAATGTAATCTGTCGTGCGAAAAATTTGTTTCGCGTCCAGTGTGCAAGCGGCTTAATACTATTATTGTCACTTACGTTTTATCGTTTTTAGTGGGGGAAAGGAATACAGCCTGATTGCTATGATCTTGTACTGAGTTAAGATCACATATTGAAAATAAATGTGTAACGTATCTTGCATTGTTGTGTAAGATCTGGAAAGGGGGTTGGAGCACCGCAAACGCTGATGAGTGGGGGAGCCCCAAGGCTGAAAGCGGCAAATGGCTGATAGCTCGGGAACTGGGCCTCAAGGAACTCTGGAGCCATGCTAGATAACAATAAAACTGGTTGGACTTCCTCCGCTATGAGTGGGCCCAGGATGTTTGCTCAGCCTCCGAGTGGAAGGGGTTTATGGTCTTTCTGTTTCCTTGGTGTTACTCTGTATGGGGGGTAGTTGCAAGGCCTCTGGCTGACAAAATGCCCCTGTGGAAGTCATTTTATTGTCCTCAATCTTTCATGAAATGGAACCTTAACTTATCAATTCAAAATAATCTAAACCTCTGGGAACTTCACAATAGGCTCATGTGTTCAACATACTGCTCTGAAATCACTTCCGTACTTATAACCCAGCTTACCTGTGTAATAATTCAGCTTAAGACTTTTTCATGAGAACTGCATCATATTAGTACATATTCATATCATGTTTGGTCTTGTTATTCTCAGGAGAATCCAAGGAGTTGAACGGAGTATGTTTCATTCCCATTGAAATTATGGTTCATTCCCTTTTCGAAACTCCTGAAAATTGGTCAGAATCCTCTCGGGTAATCATTCTGATCTTCTCTCTCTGCTAAATTGTTTTATTATGTCCTCCAAATGGTGGAAACCTAAGATCCAAACGGAGAAAGCTTATTAATATTATTCTATTTGCCTCACAACAGCCTAAGTACACGCATGAACCTTCACTCCCAGCTTTTCCGTCGTTGGTTTAGCTGTGTGGGTTTTACAGTTGTCCATGCATGTTAATCCCAAAATTTTAAGCAGCAACAGGGTGTAATAATAGGAACACGCTATCCATCGTTTCTCTTCCCAATGATGCAGGCAGAAGAAATAAATGAGCAACAGTCGATTTCATTCCAACTTCATAAGTTTGAATGATCTGACCGTTTTGAAATTCCATTCAAGTTAAATGGTAATAATTCACGAATGTCCTAGCTAGCCAGCTAACTCATATTCGTAATACTTAATATAGACGTAAGCGGTGCAGAAAACATACCTGAAGCAGCAAAGTTAAATGCATCATTAATCCATCATGCAGATACAGAACAGAGGCTTCTTTATTCCAACATCTTAAAGGTGAGGAGAGGAGCTCATTTGATTGGTGAAGATTTGACTATGTTAAACCCACTTCTTCTCTTTGCCTCACAACAGAGGCGGGACAGAGGAGTAAGCCTAAGTACCTGAAATTGCAAAATACGCCTTACACCCGTTGGCGCCGCTCCGCCCATTCGCCACGCCTGCGCCTGGTCAACGAATTTAGAGCCCATTATCTCTGTTCTATTGTGAAGAGAATACTGGCTGGTGTGATTTGAAAGTCATTGCGTTTTGATTTTATTCACAATTTACACTTTGTCCCAACTATTTCGGAATTGGGGTTGTATTTAAAATATTTTAAAAATAATGCTCAAAATTATTTGATCATATCTAGAGGTTACAATTCATCATAGTGAATCGTCGCGGCCACATTTGAAGTTTAAATTTCATTGCATTATAACTTGGGTAAAAGACAAGCAAACAAAAAAAGAGGTTTTAATTCAGTCGCCAGTAAAAAAAAAAAAAAAATTACATGTTGGTGGGGGATGACCGAGAAACTAAAATGAACAAGAAAAACCAGCCAGCAAGGAAGAAACGAATGTGATCCAACGTAACCTATTGAATAATTTCTTAAAAGACCTTGCCCGCTTAATGATGCAGGCATGAAAGAAATTTGGATTAATTATAGACAGTGACAACAATGTCAACAGTTGTTCTTGCTGCTACGCAGAAGCACCACTTATTATGGCTCCTTCGTTTGTCAGCCAAACTGTAAATAATACTAAACACATTTTGAATGAAGTTTTGTATTTGGGAATAGAAGAGGGACAGATGGGTTGCAGTTATTGTATTAATGGACCAGGTTGGATTCAAAATTGATTTTTCAGATAATTGCAGGTTAGGGGTCCACCCATTCTGGACTTTGACAGGACTTATCCAAACATCTGAAGCGCATTTTCAGTCCTTCAACCGTACTTTCTATTACAATTAGCATTTTGTGAGATGGAACAAAAATCTATGCACTGTTTAAAACATGATATGCCATGTATTTACTTTATAGGATAACTATTGTCTCTGAACAGCCACCCCTCCAGGGGGATCCTCTGAAAAACAGCAGAAATGACAGAGTATTTAGGAGTCATGGCTTTATCCATAATATGCAGATACTTGAGTGAGTTACCTCACATGTTGAATCGTAAATTACCTAATGGAATAGATTCCCTTATGATTTAAATAGCCAACATCACAGCATGCTTTGATGTGGGGACGTCAATCGCACAAACCATTCTGACATATATTTTTAAAATTGCTTGACAATAATTTTTCACATCGTAATCTTTGTATTTTTAATCGTTTGTATGTGTGGGCGCTGAGTGCTTGTCTCTGTCGTATGTAACATGGTGAGTGTAGGCGCGTTGTACACTTGCCTACAAAGGTGCATAATACTATCTTACTATGTGCCATTACATTAGCAGTCAAAAACTGACTATTGAATTAAGACCAGGTTTTTGTTGGACAATCGCATTGTCGCTTTCTGCTGTCTCATGATAGCAACATGCCATCAATATGCCAGACAACACCTCATTTTAAGACCAACACACCCAGCACAGACCAACTTGTGCTCAGTTTGGCACAAGTAATTTTGCTATTAACTCTTCCACTCCAGAGTTGTCATCGGAAGGATATTGACACTTCTCTCACCTCGCATAAAAGGGCATTACATCTCCAAACTCGTTCCCATTTAGGTTTCCTAATTACCAACTAAGTGTTAATTTGTTCTGTTGTAAGGATCAGTCCACATTCATTTCCCCTCAGCTTGCTTTGTAGTTCATTGATATAATTATGTAGAATTCTCCAATCCACATTTATAGTGACATAAAATGTCAATGTCTTACGAAGATTCTAAATTCATGCAGCTCACAAAATGGACTATATTTATTTCTGCGTAGGCATCCGATCTGCTTGATACACTGAAGAAAACTTTCTAATCAAAGTGACACTATGTTAACTCCTGGATAAGCTGTTTGTGAATCTTACCGCCCGTGGTAACAGCAAATTGATTGATTGATTGATTGATTGATTGAGTGAGTGACGCTTCAGTCTCATTCTAAGCTTTGCTTATCCAGGAGTAAAAATGCGGTTTTTCCGATTGAGCTGCGCCTGTTAAGGCTGCTCATATAACAATAAAACTCTGTCTACAGCTACTAACATAACCAAAATGCAGGTTAATGCTCAAGCTATTTTTCAGTAAGAATCAGATAGTAAACTGAATTAATTTACTGAGCAAATGGGCTTCCAATAAGCTGCGTTGCCATTAACGATTATGACATACAGCTTTGTATCAACGAGGAAGGCTACAAAATGAGATTGCATGGATGGTAATCAGGTGAAATTTCTCATTTCTTTTGTACCTTGTTTAATTGGATAATTGTCGTTCATATGATCTCATATTATAACCTTCCTACAATTTTCCCAGAAGCCGACCTGCAAAGACCTAATGAATGATTTTAAATGCATGCCATGCGTCCAACTTTCACGATGCACTAATATCCAATTTACTAAATTATTCAATCACCAACGCTTCGACTTAAGAAGAGTTGGTAATTTAATAAATTAATTATTATTGCTTTGCGCGGCAACCAGTGTGCAACTAAGCTTCCCTGCAAATGCAACCTATGAACACAGAAAATATTATGATAAGTGAAATCTTAAAGTAAATTAGGTTGCACTGTTTCAAAAAAAAATCCTGGAACAGGAGATGGAATTCAGGGAAAGCACTGGGTTAATGGCTTATTTTTATTATAAATAAAATTTTTTTCCATCCATACAATATCCCTATTAAGTCTGTTGTCAATGTTACCCTTCAGTGCTCTGTGATTTCTTAATACTTTATTAATAATTATTCAGTAAATAAATTGTGTGATTATTAATCAAACGACCATAAACAGGGTCAGCTTGAAAGCAATTATGCTTTTAAGGGTCAGAGACTCGCAGCACATCATTTGAAAATCCAATAACGCCGGCATCACCGCCAGGGGGACGTTGCGCTTTAGGGAGTTAATGCAAACTTTGCGCTGGACGGGATAAAGATGACTGCGCTGGTCATAAACTAGCAAAGACGCTTCTGTCATGCCAGGCGCCGCTGTATGCCAGGTGTAAGATAGAACACCTTGTAAAACGGGAAATCCAGCTGGGACGCGGCAAAGGGCTGACAAACTGGGGGAGCCAGGTACTGCGGCTCATCCTAAACTTCAAAGGACCCATGTGGCCTACAATATGACAACAGTTGTTTGGCCTTCCTTAGGATGAGTGGGTCGTTGGCTCCCCTGAATTTTTGCTCATGTTTGTCAGGGGAAATGGGGTGTTTATGGTTGTGTCTGTGGAAGACTGGGGGGTTATAACGGCCCGGGACAATACGCAGGTCTCTGGCGATGCGAGGGGGGTGACCATCACAGTTCCATCACCATCACAGTTCTCCCCTTGTGAACAATCCCTGGCCATGTCTTTCATGAAACTGGACCTTAATTCATCTGTTTACATTTTCTGACACTATAGTAATGTCAAACCTTTCTCATATATTCCATATACTACTATGCAATACTTATGTGCTCATAACCAAAATTGCTTATACAATAATCCAGTTTAAGAGCTTTTCATGACAACTGCATCATATTAGTACATATTCATATCATGTTTGGTCTTGTTATTCTCAGGGGAATCCAAGGAGTTGAATGGAGTATGTTTCATTCCCATTGAAATTATGGTTCATTCCCTTTTGGAAACTCCTGAAAATTGGTCAGAATCCTCTCGGGTAATCATTTTGTTCTTCTATCTCTGCTAAATTGTTTTATTACCTCCTACAAATGGTGGAAACCCAAAATCCAGATTCGACCCCCCATCCAGGTAATTTATGGCCATGCCCCCTGGATCAAAGACGTGATTTGGCTTAAAGCAAAAAGAGACAATCCACTCGTGGAAGATCGTATCCGATCTCTCCCCGCGTACGTCAGTGCGTGTGTAGCCTACAGTTATGGAAGATTGCAGACGACCTCCCGCACGTGCATCTCTGTGTATCGTGTGTAGCCAAAACAGGTTTGGTAAGAGACTCTAGCACTCAATTATTCTTTTCTAAATTAAGTAACGGACTAATGAAATTTACTATGTGGACCTACCTACCAGTGTAATAAAATTTATTTCGTATTAATAATTTGTCTTGTTGTAATTTGTGTGGTTTTAATGATTTTAAATCCATTTTGGTTCCTTTAGCCAAAATTACATTTAAATACTTGGGGGAAACGGGTGCTGACTGAGACCTACTGTCAGAGGCCAGTTGCAGACGAAGTTTTTAGGGAGCTCTGGTAAGTTATAACAGGGGCCACGTTCGACTGCTAACGGGATTGGCGGGGTATTGGCTCTGGAGGTTTGGCTTAAGAGGACACATGGGCGTAATACGCCGGTTCTTGTCAAATTCTCCTTAAGGAGCCCGATAGGCACTACCAGTATCACACTAGCTGACTCGGGTCCGTAACTGTCGTGAGGGAAAGGTTCTCGCATATTACGGTGGCTGCTGGCTAACCAATGCAGGGCTCCCTGAAATAAGATTTTTTGTGATTGTGCGGGTCCGGAAGCGCAATCGTGTAAAATTGGCAAAAGACCAAGTATGGTAGTATTATTCTAAACTCAACACATTTATAACAAAATTTTATATTCCTTATTAATAATATGGAGTCAGATTAAATTGTAACCGTTGTGCTTTTGTGTCCTGTTCTAACGAACAGAGATGTTGATCAATGCTTCCTTTTGGGTCACACCAGTTAAGAAGAACGCGCTGAACCTTCGCCTTCGGCAATTTCCGTCGTTGGTATTGCTGTGAGGTTTCACAACCTAATCTTCAAAAAAAATGGCATGATCGTTTAAAGGCTGTATTAAAGGCTGTATTTCATGTGAACTGAAGTTGTCTATGTCTTATATAAAATTAGTTTGTTAGTTTGAAACAATTAGATATGATTAATAAGAAAAAATATAAGAAATCAAGAAGGGGATAAATACCATTTCACTGCACAGTATGCCGACCTCAGACTGACCAGATGCCACCTAACACTGTCTCCCAAACAAGGTCAGATGTGTGATGCACAATGACAGAGACTGGCAGAAGGTGGAAAGTGAACAAAATCAGTATGCCCTAATTTTGTGTTGGTTTAATTTGCATTTGTTTTAAGTTACAAAATTGATCAAGTTTAATTAGCTCTCCAGTTGGACTGGGCATTGATTTATCATGCTTAATTCAGTTTTATGCAAAATGAAACGTGTTTGTCACTAGATAAACTTCCCACTACGTGTTAAATGACTTGCGCGTGTGTGTGTGTGTGTGCGTGTGTGTGTGTGTGAAAGAGAGACAGAGAGAGAGAGCGTCTGTGGGCATGTGTGCGTGCCTGCGTAAAACAGAATTAGTCAGATGTTGGGTGGTGGCATGGATATATAAACCCCATTACAGCACTGATAAATAATGGATCAGGATTTCTTGATTGCCATTCTAATGGCATTGTTTATTCATTTATGCAGATGCATTAGAATTAGCATAAAACAGCCAAGTCATTTTACGCATGCGCACCACTGGGCCTTTAAAACATTAATTCTGCATATCACATCATCGTCTTTCTGTCACTTTCATGAAACATTCATGACATTAGCGATGAGTGTAAGTAGTAAATTGCATCTCAGATGTAGCAGGTTTCTTTCTCCATTGCTCCCTTGCACAAAGAATCACCAAAGTCACAACAATACATGATACAAAGGTTATTAAAGGAGAAGTACCATTTTTGCAGTTTTGACATTATTTGTGGCATAAAATACGATCATTTACCCACCCATATAACTTTCGTGTCACTAGAAGTCCTTTGGAAGATATTTAGATCCGAAGAGAGCCGTGTATATCCGTATAATGGGAGTGAACGGGGCACCAAGAGTGCAGCCTCTAATGCTGCATTATCTGTCGCGAAACTCATTCATTTCACCAATATTTTATGATTCGCTAGTATTGTTCCCCTTTTGAGTCCGGGGTTGCCTGTTATCGTCATCCGGCGTCTGTTGCACTTTCTGGCCCTCTTTTTGTGGCCTTGCGGGAAAAAAGTCTTCTGTAGCAAAGTGAGCGCTGCAAACCCTAAGATCCGCACGCCTCAATGCTTCCACTTGAGTATTCGGGTCTATTCTCAGCGCAACTGGCCAGAGCTTTAGCAATTCCAATGGAAGCTAAACGTTGTCCAACTAGTCATTTTGTTGCAACAACTTGGAAAAACGCAAACACGAACCATGATGTTTTACCAGCACGTAAAGCGGCCGACCGTCACTGAGCTAATGAGCCGTACTGCGCCTGTGCGCGGCACCTGAGATGACAATGTCCAGTTCAGAGGTTAGTAGGTCCAGCTACAGACGCCGGATAACGATAACAGGCAACCCCGGACTCAAAAGGGGAACAACGCTAGCGAATCATAACAAAATATTGGTGAAATGAATGAGTTTCGCGACAGATAATGCGGCATTAGAGGCTGCACTCTCGGTGCTCCGTTCACGCCCATTATACGGTTATACGTGGCTCTCTTTGGATCTGAATATCTTCTGAAGGACTTCTAGTAACACGGAAGTTATATGGGTGAGTAAATGATCGTATTTTATGCCACAAATAATGTCAAAACTGTAAAAACGGTACTTCTCCTTTAAGGCAACAAATAATAAATATTCACTTAGATACAATTAATATGTTGAATGCAAACACATCAATGAAGCGCACTGCATTACTCTATTAAAATAGTGAGATATATGAAAATATTGCACTGTAAACCCTGACAAGTCTAGTGTACTCAAATGTTCTTTGTGTCATGGTTCTGGCTGTATGTGTTAAGGACTTTCTCTGTGGCTCTCGTTCTGGGACGTCATCGGATTCCTTTACCATCGGATTCCTTTCCCAGTTGTTTCATCAGGCGTGGGCGGCGCCTTCCCCTAAGCCAATATAAGCCGGATTTCCACCACGCCTCCTTTGCTGGAGTGTCTGCTTTAGTTTTCGCTACAGCCTGAAGATATCTCTCGTCAGAGATTTTTGGCGAATTGTTTCGCAGTACTTTTCTGATTATTATTTCGTTAGGGGAAATTCCTTCTTAGTCTTTTCCCTCTCTGTCTTTTATGTTGCACCATTTGAGGTGCTTGTTAAATCTCAGATCTCGAGATATTTCCTCTGCTCTTTCCCTATTTGTTTGTTCCTCTCTCGCACTGCTTCCTGGTTCGTGCAGCTGGGCGTTCAGTGTGGAAGCACGAGAGCTGTCCGTTTATATTTCTTGCTGTTGGTATTTTAAGTCCGTGCTAGTTCTGTGTTCTCCTAGTCGCTGCTATTGGCCTCCCAATTCCTTCGGCCATCACACTTTGGAAACCGATTACCTCAAAAAAATGCTTATGCCAACTTAATGATTTGTGTTCACAACACTTTAAAAAAACTGTAAAAAATAATTTTACCTTATTTTCGTTAAGTTCTTTCCACACAATGCAATTAAGTTGGCCTACATAATTTTTTTGAGGTAATCAGTTTACACAAAACATTTGAGTTCACCACACTATCAGGGTTTACAGTGTGCATGTGAAAATGTAATCTGAATACTTCTTCTTGAATGGGGCCAAAATGTGATGTTAAATGGGTTATGTTAAATATGTTATGATTCAGACCAGGAATCAAGTGCAGAGGCAGAGTACAATCCAACAGTACGGTTTATTGATAGTAATATGGTAACAATGGGATGGAACCCAGAAGAGGAAAGCACAGTTTACTTCATATGTTATGGGCAAAGCAGGATAGGCGTTGCCAATCTCTGGCCAGTGGTATTCTTGGTTGACTGCCAGATGGAGTGCACGCTTTGCCAGAGCCAAGCTGTCCCAGGGCAGGAAGCAGTAGCTTAGGAGGAATGCGGTTCCAGTCCTGATGACTGTAGAAGGGTTGGGGGTTTGTTCCTAATAAACTGGATACAGGAACAAACTTGGACAGGATTAACAAGAATGCAGTCTGAGCCTGGAGACCTGAGAAAGGCTTGGGACAGGGCTGGACTGGGACAAAAAAAAACGGCCCTGGCATTTTCTGCCATGGCGGCCCACCCTGATCGTGACGTGACGGCCTGCCCTACGCGCGCACTACGCTGTTACCAAAAGTTAAAATTAGGCTGTCATACCCTACATGCCCTGGAACTCCACACAGAAAGGCCCCAGGCTGGATTCGAACCCACAATCTTCTCGCTGCGTGGTGGCAGTGCTAATCACTGCACCACCATGACAAAGAAGAAGTTGACGTACACTTGTGCAATGCTTTGTTGCCGACAGCTCCACAACCGGATCCAGCACCTTACCATCATCAGGAGGAACCACTTTGCAGTTTCAGCCCTTCTTCCTCAACTATTCCTCTGAAGTAGCGCGGCCCCTCCATCTGGAGGTGAAATTGTGGTGCTGGTGTCAACTACTAGCTCTCAAGCCAAGTCTGGTCATCTCTCTTCAGCCAGATCCTGTATGATGCTTTTTCTACTGTTTCTTGCAGTTCGCTGATGAGTTTTTTTATTTCCATCTTTATACAGCAGAAGCAGTGGTGGAAAATGTTGATTAGCTTCCGTTCCATATATCCACAGGCACCAACAGTTAAACTGGAATTTGCTGTGTAGGCGGGCCCTGTGGCTTTAGGGTTGATGCACATGTGTGCACACAGACAACAAAATCTGACATCTTATTAACCAAGTACAGGCATGACAACACAAATGACAAATTGAAAAACAGAGAAACTTGAACTACCCCAGCGATTCAACTTGACACTTTAATACATGAATGAAATCATGATTAGATTAACTTGTGAACAAAGCTACCAAAATATGTGAGGTAGTAAAAAAAAAAAAAAACGATTGTAAAAGAATGGCAGCGCATCAACGCACAGTATTCCTAGCAAAGCTGTCTGATTGCGCCTACCTTTTAATAGAATGGACATATATTTATGCAACGTCTATCAGAGCTGCCAACTTTCGAGGCAAACTTCGCGTAAGATTGACAAAGATTGGCCAAAGCCGGCGTACTTTCAGGTGTGAGATACATTGAAGTAAGCAGAATTTATTTTTCACAGATGTGACATGGGACATACTAAACCCACCTCACATGAAATACGCGAGAATTGGAAACCCTGCAATATGCACGCATTTAATTAAGTGTTCTTTCTGAGAGGCCAGACAAAAACCACTATCAAGCTCCTTTTCATGAATTGATTTTATAGCCAGGAAAGGTAAAACTAGCCTGCATTACCTATAGCCATAGTGTAATTTGAGCTGCTTCGATATTCTGCTCAATCCACAATGCCCTGACAAGGTCAACCATGCTTGCCAATTTGCCACATGAGCTAGCTAGCTTCATTTACCAGTTACGATAATGGTTAACTTAAATTTGTAACAGGAACATCGTTTAAACAGAATATCCGCTCATTTTACATCCTGTTATCAAACATGCCAGTTTCTAACCCTTTCCTCCCTGCCGTGCTACCGCCTATTACTACCCATCTGTGCTGTCTCGGGCGAAGAGTAACTGGTCTGACATGATGACATTTAGGCCCCTTTACACCTGGTATTAAAAAGCGTTTTTTGTGATCGGATTGCAATCGTATACCGCTTGACCACATGAAAGTACAGGTGTAAATGCACTCAAAACGCAGTCAGAACGGATTGTGATCTTATCTAACAAACCACTTCTGAAGGTGGTCAGGGGCGGATTCTGGCCACATTGAACACAAGTGTAAATGCAAATGCGTCTCCAATCCGCATACAACTCCGAGGGCGGAAATACGTACAGTAAAACTCAGTAGATAAGCTGAATTGGTATGTAAGACGCAGTACATTTTGTGGGGTGTCCCGCCGGTGAAAAGGGTTTCAAATCAAAGACTGTGTTATAGTAGCAATTCATTTATAAAAATGCGTAAACAAGTTGTTCCAAACAATTTCAATTTATTTTAACCAAACTGGCAATTCCATTTTGTTCAGCAAAGTCCACAAAGTGAAGTTTTTGTGCAGCTCTACTGCTCTTTCTAGAAGTTTTCGCTATGTTGCGGTAGGCAAGAACTAGCCTCGTGCACATTGGTGTTGGGTGCTGCTACTGCTTCTGTACTGGATGTTGACGGACCATCACCAGCAGTAGATCCTGCAGCAAACATATCAGATATTTTGGCACATTTGGCTGCATCCGCCTGCAGACTCTTCTCTCCCATAGCTTCTCAGCACCTCCCTTGCGTTTTAGTCCATCCATTTTTGCTCGACCTGACTTAATTGACACTGCAGAAGCTCGAACGCTGGGGGGCTGAGGAGGGAGGGCTCAGAGATTTCATTGGGGCAGCCGTGTCAGTGTAGAAAATAAACCAATGGGCCGCTTTCCGTGTTTTAAAGGCTGGCGCGGTTGTTAGAAATTATCTTTATTACTACAATTTCATAAACTATGGTTGGATCGGCCCAAAATGTATGTCAGCCCACCGGGCATTGCCCGTACGCCAGATTACCAGTCCAGCCCTGACTTGGGATTTTGTCCTTTTAACTAAACATGGAAGATGACTCCCGTGAATTATGGTCATTGAAGGTTACGTTTCACTTTCAAAAGATGAAAAGTTTAACTAGTAAATACTGACTATTTCTAAGCACATATAGCAAATTACACTCAGGCAACTTGCAACTCAAAGGAGGGGGTAGGCTATATATACGTCATAGATACAAGGGGTGAAAACTATGAAACAAGACACAGCCGGAGATGAGGAAGCACTCGAGGTGCAAACCAATCAAAGGTTACATCACTTCTAATAGGTACATGAGTTGCTGAATCGGAGGAGACACAGAAAACATTCACATGATGGCTTTGACAGGATATTTGATCCTGCAGGCTTACTGAATATTGTAAATCCAACATACTAATGGAAGCTTGTTCCGTAAAGGAGGAGTTTGCAGAGTTTGCTGGAACTGGAACACTAAAGTAAAAACCATTGCTCCTGGTTGACTGATGAGTTGATCCGGATGTTGATCCAGGAAAATGTCTGACTTGGCTAAATCACATTGTGCGTTATCTGGCAATCTCAGCAAAGCTGCATCAATTAATTTTCTGATCGGAAATAGAACCACTCCCTAACTTATGCCCAAAAGTTAAAATTATGAAATTATAATATTCAGTAACATTGTCATCAGTTAATCATTTCTACATATTGCAGTCATTGTAGAAAAGGAACACATTACCAGAAGCCATGCTGTGTCATAAACACAGGACGTAAGGTTCAACCCTCATGTAACCACAATACTACCTCTTACACCGCATTACCAACAATGCAAATACCAAAGAATAAGCCTATCTAAACAAGTATTTTATTACTACTATATTAATATTATATTTTGATAAATAATAATAATAAAAAAAGATTGCCAGTGAGGACAGATAGCCTGACTCATTTCTTGATTTGCCAAATGGATAAGAACATTTCCCTCAACAACAAAAATGAGATATTTGCCCACTGAGGAGGAAAAACCAGATTCCATGACTTAAGAAAAGACTAAATTAATTATTTAGATGGACATTTCAGCCGCGTAAAGGCCTAATTCCTCTGCCACTATCCTCAGATACTGCATGTATTGAGCTCTTGTTTGTGCATGGTTCATGACTGTCAGGGTTTTTCAACGTTTTATTCCCACTTTTTCATGGGAGATGCCTCTTGCTTGCTCTGCGTGGTATCGGGCCGGTCGAAGCTTGCGGATCATATCGTGACAAATCCTTTGCAGGGACGGCTACCTGATTGATGGAGGTGAAGATGCGATATGACCTCATGAACATGGAGCCTCGCGGAGGATAAAAACAAGCTGCGCTTCTAGATGAATTTCGTTCGCTCGGCTGAAGGGTCTGACGGCGCTTGAGGATTGATTGAACTCTGCGCGAGAGGAGGGCGTGTTGCGTGGCATTGTTACCGGGAGAGTGGCCAAATTTCTCAATGCACGTCAGGAGTTCATTCACTCTTTCGCTGAGATGAAGCATTCACGGCCAGTTAATCTTTCTTTGCCGGTGAAAGGGAGCAAACCGAAAAACGAGGTGAAAACGAGTGGGTGGAAAACGAAGGCAAGGGAAAAGCGGAACCTAAACAAACGCGACTGTCGGAGTCAAGCATTTTTCAAGTAGGTGATTGAGGTGACACTTTCAGACTGGCCAGTGGCGCCTTCTTTCTCAAAAGCATTTTGCTGGAATGCAGTACAGTTCGTAGACTATGTATTTTGACAGTTGTGCATTTTTTTTGTTTGACTAAGTACTCCAGCAAACTGAAGAAACAGGATGGATATGAGGTTAAAGGCTGAAAACATTGCTTTAATTTGAAAGTGTTTGCATCTGCACTGGATGGTTGTCTTAGGAATTATGGAGTCATTTTTATACATGAAGACTATTCAAATTCTTACTGTCTATACACTCTCCACAACCTTCTGTCCTCCTGTAAAAGTTACTTCTTTCAACACCTCCATACTGCCCACCCTCGCACCCCATTTTTTAGCCTTTAGCTTTTTTAGCTTACCGGCCCTATGGGCCGATAAACTATTGTCATGGTTTTTCGTCCAGCAGGCAATTGACATAACACTTGACAGGTGTATTGTTCGCAGCCCAAGGAAGTGCAGTTTTGCAAGTGAAATTGTTTGGCTATGTGGTTCTCGAGAAATCCTGTGAAAGTGGCAAGCAGGAATACTGGAGGATGAGTAATCGGCCCCTTCCAAACAGGCAAAATTTGAGCGGGTTCTGTTGACAGAATTATCAGCCCTCTACCCCAACCGAGTGGTAGATGGGCGATTTTTCAGACCGGGGCAAATGCTATCCCATTAAAACTAGAATGAATAAAAGTATAAAAAGCACTTTAGTCAGAAGCTGTCCTCCCTCCCCAATATACAAAAATTACCCTACCGTACCACACCAGACAGTGAATGGCAGACATTTTATCTTTACGCTGGTAATTTACATCCATTTTTTATTTACATAAACCTCCCACTCATGCTGCACAAACTGACAAATTAAAGTCATAATGTAATATCAAATCCTATCAAAAGCTCATGTTGCTGTCTTTGAAAGTACAAAGTTGTAAATAAAAAGGTAAAATCATTCAGTGTGCAGGAAACCAAAAATAAACATGAAAAAGAGGACAGGAGAAAATGGAGAAAGCAGGAGTGTGAATGAGAGTGTTTAAGGGATGGAGGGAATTGTGTTGGCAGGCCTGAAATACTTTGTACCCTCTAGGTGTGTGAGAATGTTCTGGAAAACAAAATGGAGCATTATCTCAACATCCGCAGTGCTTAGCTCTCACCATATTAATGTTTGTAGCAGGCATTCTGCAATGCTAGTGAGACTCAGGAGCCATCAGCCACCAGTAACACTGAATGCTGCAATGTCTTACTTTATATTCATAAAAATATGTAACTATGCATTTTCACCCTTTAAGGGTTGTGTAATATGTAATATTAAGTAAGTGTAATATTTGATATTAATATCAGGAGCAATCAGTAATGGCTGTTGAATGCAGTGGAGTTTGACAATGCTTGGAAACTGCTCTACAAAGTCATTGGGATGCAGGGACTTTGTTGTTCATAAGAAGCAATCACAGAAACCACCAAATATCACATTTGTATTTTATCAAATACTCTGACAAAACAAATTCAGACTATAATATAATCAGAATTGCTCTAAATGGATATTTCAAACACACCCCATACTTGGGTAATATCGAGGTTCTGTACAGAATCTTTTATCTCCTAGTGAGAACTAGATTTCTGCGCATGAGTGAGATTTTTACAGCTGAGACAAGGACTATTGAAGGAAAAATTTAAATGAAGTGAGTACTCACTTGGCCTAACTATATATTTGCCATTTATACAGGGTTTTAAAATAAAAAAAATGGGAGTACAGTAACCCTCATAGCATGAAGTTACTAATGAAAGAGCAGCTTCTAGGCTGATGGGAAAGAATTAATTATGTGCTATAAAACCAGAAAATGGTTCATAAGATACTGGAGCTTTTTTCTTTGTCTTATGTTGAGCAAGCTATATGGCTAGCCAAGGGCAGGTCATTCACTGTAACCTACAGTAATGTGAAAAAAATGTGCGTGCCTTGTGTTTCCTGAGGGAAATTAGGGGAACTGAACTCAAGGTTCCATGTCAGTTTCCCCAACTGTTGGCCAAACCAGTGTAGTAAAGTGGCCAGAAATGCTGAAAAGAATTGCGGGATTGATGGAGACTTGTAGCTAGGGGACCCACGCCCCCGCCCCAAAACAATTTGTCACAGCTACAAGGCTGATCGATGTTGAGTCCTGGCGCGGCCATTTTTCTACCTCTAATAGATTGGTGTTTTGTACTCCTCAAATGAGCGACATCAAAAGCAACATCCATTTCTGCCTCACGGCTCAATGCCATATCAACCTTCATGACAAATGCTGACTAGGGGCACTGAAAGCAAGAGTCTTTGGGCCAGTTCTACACCAACTGCAGTTGAATTCGGGCCAGAATCAGTTCAGATCCATTCAGGGCTCGTTCGCTATCCGGATGTCTGACCAACATCAAAATGACATTTTGTATTAGCTTGTCCTTTCCAAAAAAATGCCATTTGTTTACCATTAACCTCTTCCACTCTGGAGTTGCCATCGGTGGGATTATGGCACTGCGCTCACCTCACCTTAAAGTGCATTACATCTCAAACCCATTCCCATTTAGGTTTCCTAATCACCAACTAAGTGCTAAATTGTTCAGATGTGAGGATCAAACCGTATCCATTTCTCCTCAGCTAGCATTGTAGTTAATTGCAATAATCAGCAAGCATTTTCCGATCCACATTTATGGTAACATAAAATGCCAATGTCAAACGAAGCTTCTAAATTCCTGCAGCACACAAAACAGAATTTCTTTTTTCAGCATCCGCTCCGATCAGCTTGATACGCCATAGAAAACGTTTCTAAAACTGCGGTTTTGCTGACTCAGGTCCGCATGTTAAGGCTACTCATGTAAAAATAACACTGTTTACAACCAGTGACATTGCCATAATGCATGTTAACACTCAATCTATTTCCGCGTAAGAGTTGGATAATAAATTGAATTAATGGACTGAGCAAATGGGCTTCCAATAAGCTGCATGGCCATTAACGATTAGGACATACAGCTTTTGGTCAGTGAGGAAGGCTACAATATGAGATTGCCCGGACAGTAATAAACTGAAATTTCTCCAAATTCCATCTTGAAGTAGAATGTGACGTTGTAAGTGCTGCTGAAGATGGTATTTAGATAAGCTTTAGATTTCATTTAAAGTGTGCCTATTATATGACTTTTCACTGATCATTCTTGTATTCTTGAACTATATGAAAAAGGTTTAAATGCGTCAAAAACTGAAGAGTTCCTACTCCTGTTGATGGGCAAAAAATGGTTTTTCTGTAGGGGCCATGCGCACGCATGTCACATAGACGGCGTCAAACCGAACTTGTATTCACCCTCAGATGTCTGGGACCCCTCATTTCATGATCAGTTTGGGTTGTTGTCCAGAATCTGTCACGTACAGGCTGTAACCAGATGTGGCGCTCTTGAGCTACCATAGTCACTTGTAGCTGCCCTAAGCGGGGTCAGTCAGTGACAGTGCCTGTGTTCTATTCTCGGATAGACAGCCGACTGATTGTTGAATGGTGACAGTGCAAATGACGCACCACCTCTCGGCGGCTGAGATCTGCCCGTAACATGCCAATGGCTCTTTTTCCCTCTCCTGTGTCACAAGCCTTTCCATTCTCTTGATGCAGTAGCATTTTTTTCTTTTTTTTGTTGACTGTATGTAGACTATTGACCACACCAAAAAGAACAAGTCAAGTGACACTGTACACATCACAAACGGCTCAATGTTTGTTATTACTGAAGTGCTTGGCGCGTTCACGTGGTGCGCGTCAGGATTACAATACCACGCGCTTTTCTTTATTTCCTCTCGTGCCTCACTGGAAAAGCAATAAAAATCAATCGGTTCTTCAATTTGCCACAAATAAAGTACATACCTCACCGTTGCGTTTTTAATGGCGCGAAGTATATTATAACATGTTGAAATTTACCATTCAACATTTCACATCCTTCAGTACTGCAGCAGATACCATTGTTGTGTTCCATTATTGTTCAGTTTTACCATTCAGTTCCTGATCTAATTTGCATGTTTCCATTCAGTACCATGGTAGATACCATTGGTTTGGTCTGTTACCATTCAGTGGTACCATTTAGTCCTTAAAACAAATTGCATATTACCATTCAGTACCACAGCATATGACCAAATTTACCATTTAATGGCTCATAACCATTCATTTACCATTGTGTTTTTTTTTTATAATACCATCGGGCACCATAGGAAATACCATTGGTTTACCACAGCCTTACCATAGCCCATCTCCCACTACCATTGGATACCATTTGATATCATTCATTTACCATGAAGTGCCATTCAGTTGGCGTTGGGAATTTTTGTTTAAGGCTATTCTTTGGTATTAGCTAAAGGCGACCAGTGGGTATCCAGGAAGTAGAATTTGCCAGTAACAAAGACAACCTGCAAGTCCGGGCTAGATCTGCACTCGTTCCGACTATTTAGGGCCGGATTTAGCCTGGATTCTGGCCGGAGTTTTTCGCTATCTGAAGTGAAGAGCATAAACAGACAGGAAGAAGAAGAAGTTACAGACACATGCGACAAAGGCAGGGGGTTAGATTTAAACCACCAACAACTAATGAGCATGTGGGTAGCGCTCATGGGGCTACGCCACTGAAACCCCCGGCAGGGCATGCTGTTGTTAAAAATGTATTCTGTGTTTTGGGTGCTCCTTTTCATTTCCACCCAATCAGTCCACGCTACAGCTGTCTGATCCCCTATTTAATTAACTAGGGAGGGGAGGCAGAATTTGCGACCGTGGCATAGTTACCAGTCATTAATCGACCTCCTGAGCGGCCGAGCGTTTGACATGTCAGGCTATTGGACCATTAGGACGTCAATCCACTAATGAGCCAAGTTCAATTAGTTAAGCTGTTTGTTCAGAACAAAGTTCATCAGTTTAAAGTTAAAGTAAGTTTTTGTGTCCCTCGTTCCCTGAGTGAGATTGAAAAGGTTATTGAAACGATCAGGGGCACAGCGCAATGCCAAAAGCCAACTGATGAATTATGAATTTGGACACCAAGTTCCTTCAATCGCGTCTAAAGTATTAATGAATTTCTTTCAATACCACATCATAGACTTGGGAAATTCAGCTCTTGAAACCCTGTGGCAGCCAATGTGAGGTGCTCATGGTAACGCCCAGCCCACACCAACAGATTTTTAAAATCTTAACCAATGTTTAGATGTGAGAGACCCCACATATAACAACAAGAAATTGTGTATTTCACTGTATTTTGGTCCTCTGGTATATGGCAAGCTCACTCACTTAACAATTTGGACCCCACCCTTCCCGATATTAGATTGCAAATGTTCAACAGATCTAATATTTCTGTTTTATGTTTGAGATTGGTGCGGCCCCGAGGGGCTTCCGAGCGGATTTGGTGATGTCAAATACACCCTAAATATACTTCATACCACAGAAGAATTGGGCAAGATAATCTTTTGAGCCATTTAAAAAGGTCTTTGCTTATGATTGTTGGAAGGGGGAACTGGACCCAAAATTGGCTGAATAATCCGTTGATGAGAGCCCAGCTTAAAACAATCTGGCATTAGCCACAGTTTATTTTGTTTTGTTTCCTTCCCTGGCTAATCGGATGCTAAATATACTTAATATGCACCGCTAATTGTGTTTCATTGTCTAATTTTAGTTCAGTAATGTACAGTACAAGAAAACAAATGAGCTTTTCCTTTTGTTTGTGCAATTAATTCCCAGTTAAGACAGAGCTGACAGCGCTCAGTGGCTGTGTTCATCCGCCGTTAGCGATAAATTGAAATGCGCTGCTTTAGGAAGCCGTGTTATGCACATCGTAATTAAACATGGCTGAATCCGCATTCATCTTGCCTCAGAGGAGCGGAAGGGGGCCGATATTTTCTCTGATCAGAAATGACAGGATCCTCATTTCCAGTGAGATGATGTAATCTCACGCTATTTCTTTTCCCTCCCTCAAGTTTTTTTTTTCTTCTTCCAGATCCCTTATTGCTCCCCGTGCTTTTTCTTCACTCCCGGGGAAACCGGCTCTGCCAGAACACAGCGCTCTCGCTCAAACACTTGCTGGCCTGCTGTCCCAACAGCTTGCAAGGGTAATGGGTTGATTCAAAAAGCGCTGTAAAATCTTCCTTTTCTTTTTTTTTCCTTCCTCAAGGAACAAAGTGACACTTGACTGGAGTCAGAAGATCTGTTCATGAAGGAATGTATGTCTCAGCAGTCCTCTTTGTATTTTCTGAGCGAAGTGTCTTTGTGACTGTGTTATTCTCCACAAGGTACCGTGCAAATAAAAATGAAATGAGCTGAATTGATTTGGGTGAAGTGAATCACACTTGATGGCTTCAGTCTCATTGTGGCTTTTTCTTGCAAATAATACAGAGTACAGTACGCACTCCTTTTTTGGTTGCACATATTTTATTGCAGTGCTCACATTCAGCCACTAGGGGAGCACTACATAACAGTGCATAGTTTTTGCCAAATTGCAACACATTTCTTAAATTCCAGACAAATTCACAGATATGAATTATTACATGCTTTGTAATGTATTTTGTGAATGGACTGCTAATAACAAAGCCTTACATGTAACACACTCCCAGCCAGGAATGAGTTTAGTCTCCATCTTGAAAAAGATGCATTGTGTCATGCTGTGGGTGGGAGGGAAGCATGTAAATATTTTCAGCAGGAGCTCTCTCTCTCTCTCTCTCTCTCATACACACACACACACATACACACGCCATTGGATTTTTGGTTTTGGTGCAAATCCAGGGTCTGACACTGCTTACTTGCCAATAGCTGAGTATACAAGGTGTGTACACTATATGAGAACTTTAAATAGGTGAAATGTTTTCTAAATGCTGTGTTCTTTAATTCCCCACAATAAACTTACTTCTTGGGTTTCGCTGCATACAATCGCGGGCAGAGTTTTCAGAGTTTATGGGGCCTTTCAGGCATCTACAGTAGAGAATTAATCAAGCCTTGCTCTGAGAGAGCAAGACACAGCTGGAAGCAACTGGAATTTTTTGAGGTGGGTGATTTGGTAGGAAAGCTACATATTAATGCTCTTAATGTAAGTTCCAAAGGGAACAGGAGGCATCCACTCATCCAGACTTGATGACACCTCATTGAAAAGGTAAAAAAGAAAAGAAGACTATATAAACGCTCCTGCCAGTGCCCCTGACCAAGGAACTGGCTCTGGAACTGGAGTCGGTCCCTAGGCGCTCTGCTTTGGCTGCCGACTGCACATGAGGTGCAAAGATGGATCAGATGCTCAGGACAGATTACCCCTTAAGGTTCAACAAAGTACATCTTATCCTATCAAGGAAAATCTTTCTTTCTGCCACACACTCCCCTTACCTCCCCCACCACCACTGATATTTTCTTGTCAGGATCCCTCCACTTAAATTCACGAATAAGGAAAACGGCATGCCATCAGCCGCAGGCAACCGTCCCCAGGGAGCCAAACATATGGCGATGCGACGGAGGCACTTGTAATTCCTGTCTAAGTAGCCCCAGAGGAGCACTTTAGCCGTAATGGCGATACGGAATCATCTGGAAGTGCCGCGCTGCCACAGGTACCTCGAGTGGCGATAAGCTGAGAGTGTCACATGTGAAACATATCAAGGAGTCCCCAGAGGTTATTAAAATTTTTTATTGTCACCTTTATTTTCTTAATTTTTTTGATGTGCGTGTCCCCTCTGAAGTTAATTGAGTCTTTCTATCTATCACAAACCCTCTGTTAGTCCACACAGTTTTGTTCCAGTGCACACAAGTTGGTGGGTAACTCAAGTTGAATAATACCACCACAAACACTACCATTCATTTACAAAGCCCCAAGGCAATCACACACATCCTTTCGTCAGTTTAAGAAAACATGCCGAAGCTCCATTTGATGATTCCTGAAAATGACTGGAGATGACCGTTCTGTTGCCTGCTGCATCTGAGCAACCAATTAAGATTCATATTTTTCTGCTCACAAACAATGCAACCATTGCACCCACGTCGTGTTGATGTGTTCTAAAGAAATTGATTGAAATACACACAAATACTGTCTAACACCTGTTAATGTTCAGAAATCCTCACAAAATGATTTGTAGAAAATCAGAACACTTCTTTAAAGGAGATAAGCTGTTTAACATGTTTTAAAGACTCCCGGAACAGGCAATTTCACCATGCTAAATTTGCTGCGGCCAGATTCATAAATAAATGAGGGGCTGCGATGAAAAAGTTGTGACTGCAGCCATTATTGAAGTGATGATGCTACACACACACACACACACACACACCCATGAATAAGGTATAAACGGGGAACTCATTCCGTAGATGGCGGGATTCAATTGCGGACATATGGATGGCCAGGGAAAGGAAGAAAACAGTCTCTAAGGCCTAAAAAGGATGGAAACTTTCTTAGGCCAAGGAATGGAAGGTAATGGCATCTATAAGGAAGGAAGGAAACAGAGTTTTTTAAGTCAGGGGAAGGAAGGAAACTAAGAATGGGGAAAAGAGGAGAAGAGACGATCAAAGCAACAATCCCTCAGCTCTACAACCCTCCCCTGACTGACGGCAGCAAGAAAGAAAAAGAGCGAGAGAACAAACAGTGCTGTCCCTCCAATGAGCGGCTGGAGTGCTGAATCAATCTTAATAGACGTCTTGCACAGCCGGGCCAAGTCAGCGCATAAATCCACTACTCTCATTAGCGTAGGAACATTGATTAAGATTAAAGTTTAAATGCACAGTGCCCCAGCCCAGTTTTAAGTGGATTTAGAAAGCCACGACATGGCTAACACTAGCACTGGTTAATGTATCGGATCTAACACCCCCCCCAACCAACACCCTTTACTGCCCACCCAACTCCAGTTGCCACGACAACAACCGACTAGCTTAACATTCTATCCAAATGTTTATTTTTTTTCTGATGGATGATTCATGGCTGATAATTTAATAAGCTGATTGAAGATGATGAAAACAGATAACTCATGTTATTCTACTTTCTTTGTTTGTGGTCTGGGTAACAAAAAAGAGCTATTTTTGAGCCAAAAAAAGAAAAAAATCTTATGTTCTGTGAGTAGCTCACTTAATATCAGTGTGAAAATGTGTTTTTGCAGAGCTGTACACAGGTAGAAATACTCAAACATTTCAATGGCGCGATGCAACAAACAGCGAGTTGACAAGCTCCCCTGCCAGTATGGAGTGCAGGCTTGACATTTTTTTTTAATGTCACTCTCGCCCACACTCACGGTCACACCACATGACAAGCATAAAAAAAATAAAAAATCTGTTTGTAGTGATCTACCAGACATGGTCTCTGTTTATCGCCAAGCCAACAGGAGGGAATATTTTTTTCTTAAAAAGAAAGTACTAAGAGAAAATATTGCCTAAGGCTATTCATTACCAAAAATATAGGAATTAAAAACGGGATAAAAATTATAAAACATCTAGGCTAGTTTGGGAATATATTTTGTGCAGCAATCCTCTGTGAAGAAATGTTTTTTGACTAGAAGTTGAGTTAAGCCACATCAGATTGAGAGCATGGAGAGAAGAAACAGAAGGGGGGAAAGAAAACAGAGAAGGGAGGTCTCTGGGAATCCTGTGCCTGCTTGCGATGTCACAATAAAAACAGACGAAAGGGTAAAATGGGACCCCCATTGGGTCAAGTCCTCCACCTTCCCATCATGCATCAGCCTGCAGTTATCACCTTGTGACCAGTAGTTCAGCACTGTCTCTTTGTCATGCCAGGCAAGCAGACCTATATCTGCCCCTCACATGTCCTCTACTTGAGAGATCAGACCACAGTATTCTTCACTCTATGGTACTGTATATAAAGAGACTGTGTGATTCCTTACTGTGTGGTACTGTATCTACAGCCTGTTCATTACTCTAGGGTAATGTACGTATATACAATGACTGTTTATTATGCTATGGTACTGTACATTTAGAGCCTGTGGTACTGTTATAGGAAGCCTGCTAATTATTTCTATAGTACTGTATATCTAAAGCATGTTAATTTCTCTTTTGAATTGGATAGTATATATACATGGCCTGTTCATTTACTCCATGGTACCGCTTACTCTGTGGTACTGTACATCCAAACCAAAGACAATAAATTGTAAGAAATTGTATACACTTCCTGTCTCCTAGGTGGGCGTGGGCGTGTTGTTAGTGTGGATGAATGAACAGACTGGGTAGTACATTGCACAATGTCATCGGAAAAGGTCAAGTGTTCTTACAAGCAAATGTTATTATTTATTTGGATGAGCTATCTATCTTATATGTGCAAAATGCATTTATATTTTCTTTTGCTTACATTGGAGGTTAAGCCAGACAGCTAATGGCCATAAATGAATTGGCTGACAGGGTGTTCGTAAATGTTAGCTAATTGACGTTAGCTTGAATATTTGAGACACTTTGGCCAACTAAAGTCAGCGCAAGACTTTTAATATTGTTAATCCTAAATATGTTCTGGAAAAGAGAAGCATAAATTCAATTTAGTTTTGGTTCCATTATTTTATTGCATGTAATGTCGGCGAATATCACATTACTATTATTCTAACTTGTGGAACATTTCAGTGTTTTGCATCGTCGTCTAGCATTTTGCAATTGCCTCGCCTTAATTCTGCTACTATCCTGCACACAATTTTTTCATGGCTTGTCTGTGCTTTGGAGAGGATGGAGAAAACATCAGTGTTCTGCTAGAGTCCTGCAGAGATAGCTCTGGTCTTGAGCTACTTTCCTCATCTCTTCCATGCATTTTTCATCAATAAAGAAAATAAATGAAGACCACAATGGGAAAATGATCAGAGTCACATTTTCACATTGTGGAGAAATGATGAATTAAAAATTCAAAACGATCTTAGGAACAAAGCACTAAAAAAAAAGCAAAAAATATAAAATATAATAATAATAATAATAATAATTATTATTATTATATATAATATTATTATATATAATTATAAATATTGCAATAATAAATATTATATAACATATACAAAAATGCAAAATTTTGACTCGTTTTTCCTTTGTGGTCTTCAAATGCTTTACATGTTACTGAAACTGCTACAGATCACAGTCATGCTCTCCCCTTGTCCCCAGGATCATAGCTGTTCCATAGTATTTGAGTACTGTGTACCCAGGTTCTGGAACGGTCTTCTGTTGATGCTCCAGCTTGTTGAATTGGTTTTTAAAAATCAGTTCAGTTATATTATTCAGGCTTACGCAAGATGTGTGCTCCTGTTTCTGATCCAGACTATGACTTTACAGCTTTTTAATTGTAAGCAAATTTCTCACTGCATTTCAACTGAATTGTGTGTTTTACATGTTCTTTGTGTAACCTCTGCTGTCATTTTGCTTGGAAAATATATTTTCAATCCATGTGGGACTTCCTGGCATAATGGCAAAATTAAATTATGCTCACATATAGCGTCATGTACAGTATTTTACTGTGACTGGCACAACCTTGCTCGAAGGACAGTGTAAAACAATACCATCTTGCTCAATCAGGCCTATGCAGCAGGTATGACATATGACAGTAGCTAACATTAATATTTCTAGCTGATTCATTACCTGTTGGCTGTTGTTTGTGTTATTACTGCCTATTGCACCACAAAGCTTGGGCATGTTTAACACTGCCACATCGCTGATGGACTATTGCTTGCTTGCGTTGAAACAATAGAAGACTAGACACGGCATCGATTTAATGCTTGCGTGTTTTTTTGGTGCATGTTCTTATCCACTAGCGTAATATCTGATATCAACCCAGTACAAGAGAAGAGATATTTGTGTTGCCAGGTCTTACCAGAGTGTGTCGCTCAGAGAGACAGGTCTTGAAAAAAAAGTTCATTTTCTCCCGATTTGTCGATCTTGAAAATGTAATTTCTGCCTCAGAATGTTCGGAAGACAAGTGGCTTGCGAAAAGCAAGTCCAGCATTTACAGCACTTCCATTACTAAAAAGAATTGATCATAGTCTGTGCTCTCATTCACTTCTTCCATAGGGGTTGATACACTCAGGACCTGCTACTAGTCTCCTAAAGGGGCAGGGCACACGTGACATACAGGAACGTACTCTTTGGTGTGGTGGCTCGTTTCTTAACCGCCTCTGTGGAAACCCTGCTCTTTGGTCCATGATACCGTTTTAAGTAGCCTGCTAATTATTCTATGGTACTGTATCGTTCATTACTTTATGGTACTTTGTATTCATAGCCTGTTCATTGGTCTATGGTATTCTATGTACAGAGACTGTTAATTACTGTAATGTATTGTATAACCATAGCCTGTTCATTAATCAGTGCTTCTGTATACTCTGAGCCTGTTCAGTGATGTTCAGTACCTTGGATTGTCCTTTACTGTAATTTCCCCCTTGTTTCCTATGCCCTGTCTACAGTAATGTTGTTTGTGAAGCACTTCCTGTGGGGGTCACCTTCTTCTCCACACCAGTGAGCATCCCACTGCACCCCCCCCCCGTCCCCCGTCCCCCGTCCCGCTCTTATTTCAGTGGGCTCTGCTATATCCCTGCCAACCCCATCTGTACTGACACAGATCTGCTGTGCAATAACAGCTAATGGAAAGGTCTAGAAACATGGGGAGGGGGCGTCTACTACGCAAACTGATCAGTGTTGAGACAGGTGGGGGTGTGGGGGTGTAGTCAGGGATGTGTCTTGATTTAGTTTGCATGCATACGTGTGTGTGCGTGTGCGTGTGTGTGTTTGTGTGTCTTTGTGTTTTGTGTTTGTGTGCATCTGCTATAATGAGTGTGGATGTGTCTCCACTCTGTGCTAGTGTTCATATACCTGCATGCAAGGATGTAAGTGAGGATGTGTGCGAGTGCATGTATGTGTGCATGTGTGTACGTGTGAGCATGCGTGTACATGTTTGTGTGTGTGTATTTGTGCGCACATATGTGTGTTTATGTATGTGCATGTGTTTGTATGTGTGTGTGTATATGTGTCTATATGTGTGTGTATGTGTGCGTGTGTGTGTGCATGTGTGTGTGTGTATGTGTTTGGGTACTCAGTCTTACAGGAGCTCTCTTGTCCTGAAATCTCCCTCACTCTCCCTCTCTGTAAAGGGCACCATTATTGATAAGTGTGTGTTTGTGTCGGTCCCAGAGCCCAGACCTCATCAACAGGACATTGTGACAGCTCTGCTTGAAAATGTCTTTGCCGTCAGTGGATTTGATGAAAAATTGACACCCCGGGTCGACCGGCGGGCTCGGGGCCATGAATGATGCAGAGAAAAATCGGCAGCCGCAAGATGCATCACCAACCAGCCCACATTCCGATCAATTATTTCGGCTCGAGCGCTCCATCTCCTCTCCGAGGCCGGCGGCACGCCCTTCACTGTGTGTATTCAGCATTAACACAGGAGTATCCCATCTGAGCCGAAACACGGCCGCTCTGGGTGCAGGTTATTTGTTTTCGGCTAGCACAACAACACCTGAATCAGCTAATTAACTGAATCATGGTCCTTCACACAGGCGTCAGTCAACACACAGAATCAGGCCTCTCAGCTCTGAGGCCAAAACTAAATCCTGCACACATGAAGGTGCGTTTTAGAAATGACTGGAAAGCCCTACTGTAATTTTTTCCAAAGTGTGTGTTTTTCTTTTGAATGTTTTCTAGTTTCAAAATTTTTCTTTTTTGGAATGCTTTGTCAACATTTTAAATCAGCGTTTTAGACCCCAATTTCCGTGTGTTACCCCTAGTGATTGCTACACCAGCATGTAAATGTTCTGCTAAGAACATTTTAATCGCATAACACCCCCCGATTGTTGCATCAGTAGCCAGGGGAGAAAGGTGAGGGGATGGGATGTCCTGAAGTGCTTTTGCCAAGTTGTCATGGGCCGCCAATGTTTGTTTATGCTCCCCTGCTCAGACTACTTTTTTGCTTATAGAAAAATCGATAAAGCTTGAGTTATCAAACAGAGAGTGGGTTCGGGAGAGTGGCAGCGAGATCGATGCTGAGATATTGCCTTATTTAACGGCCGCTGTAAATAGCGCTGTTATGATGTGAGGTTACAGGGAGGGACGCACAGAACGGTCGAGGGTGACTGGGCCACTCAGCTCATCCGCCAACGCCGCCAACAATCACACGCCCCCAAAATAAAACAAACCCCAATCCTGAGCCATGAGAACGCAGCACAACATGTCATATCATAAAATTACGAAACATATCGTAACATTACAATACACATCATACATAGCATAACATATCATGACTCAGCATAATATAACATGGAATAACATCACAACATAAAACAATCCTGAGTCGCATTTTTTAACGTCGCATAAAACATGTAAGATGACATAATACAGCATAGCACGACATGAAAGTATGATATTGTAACATGGCACAGCATAAGGTAACATATATCATAACACAGCACCACATACCGTGGCACAATTTAGCAACACAACACATATACTATAACATCAATATTGCAATCGGAGTGATGAAATCAGGCCATTCGGCACAACCCAAAAAGTGGGTACGCCATTTTCCTACTGAAGTAGAGTATCCAATTTTTTAGTTTATTTCAGAGTTACACGGTGCTTCGCTCTGTTACAAACCTGGGTAGGAAACTGCGGGAGAGTCGTCCTTCACCACAGGACTATTCCACAGTGTGGCTCCTCTATTATCTCCAGTTTTGTCACTTCAGCTTCCCTTTGCTTGGAAGTTTTCTCTGGGAGTTATGGCTCCATCAGAGTTGGAAAACTACACAGATCCTGAAAGAAACAACTGGAACCTTTCCACTCAGCATGTAGCGGAAGGGCGACAAGACCCACGTAATAAATTCAATCGCCCATTTGCGTAGGTCAGGAATAGTCTCCCATGTAAGGTGCTTACCTTCAACAACTGCTTGTGTTTTCCATGTGAATGCAAGCTTCAAGCTTATACTTTGCTTGTAATGTATCCTTTTCTCAGTGCTAAAGAAACCTCACTGTTTTGAATTGCTGCAGAGATATACAAAATTCACTGTGCATAGATCCCTCTCTCTCCCTGCTCACTTGCATGTCTGTTGTTCTCCTCAAATATTTTAAAGATCCTGCATACTCTGTGGTTGGAACAAAAAGTCACAGAGAGTGCAAAGGAAAGGTGGAAACTGACAAGGAAAGGGTTAGAGAGAGTAGTAATTACAATCTGAATTTTTTCCATCAGGGAAAAGCAATTAGCAGGAATGTGTGGCGTTTACGGAAACGATTCTATTAACGAGAATAATACTCTTGCTGCAGCAGAGTGGGCATCACTAAGTGGAGCTCGGTAAGTAAATAAAGTTGCAGTCAGACTGATTGATTCCCCATCGAAGGGAAGGGAAAGGATGAATTAGAGCGATGATGGAAACAGTGTAATGGACCATAGGGGGCAAAGCGACGACCCTCTTTTAGGGCAGAGGACCTCTCATTCGCCACTCAATTAGCTGACAAGCAAGCAGCAGATAGAGGGGATATCCAAACATGATTAGCAGAGATGTTTCATATTACTAACACTGCCATTTGCCAGCCATCCCGGTCGAGGCTAATCCAGGAGAGGACCATTAGATGCGCTTGAATATTTCAGACTGCTAAGCTGTGCTCAGACAAATCAATAATGAATTTAGGGAAGCACTTTCATTCACCATAACTTATAGTTCTTAGCTCCATTTTCCAGGCCTGAGAAACAGGTTGTAATTCTGAATTATACAGCAGAAGAAAGTGACTTAATCCTCTTATGTTTATCACTGATGTTGTCAATGACGTCGACTGGTAAAAGAAGCGTCATTTTTTTGTAGGTATCTATTCTTGTCAGTTAAGTGTCACAATTTATGTGAATAATACCCCAGAGTAGGTCATTAGCCAGATTAAGGCGACAGTACTTTCATTCAAACTATACGCATTTCATTTTCGTGCACACTTCCCATCATACACCAGCACCAGGAAGTGACACACTCAGAAACTGCCCCATGGCCTTGCTCGAATTGAAGCTCTCCGGAAACCACTTAAAATTCAGCCTTCTGGACGAGACACGGACATTTGTTGTTTGTCCCATGTAGTACCTGATGGATGTAGAGTAAAAGTAAAGCTCTTAAAAACATATGAAGAACTCAATTGCAATAACAGCTATTCGTAAAATGAACAAACCAGCACCAGTTTGATTGATACTCCTTTGAAGGCACTATAAAAAAAAAGAAAAAAAAGTATTTTTTAGGAAACTATTTAGGAAAGTTAAAAAAGGAGATATCTTTCAAAACAACCCAGTTCCAGTTTGATTGATATTCCCTGGAGTGCACAATTAAACAAGAGCAATCACAGATTTCTGACCTCTGCCAGATCCAGAATTTGATCCGGATCGCCACCAAAATTGAATAGTTTCTTCCTTTGATTAAGATACACCTGTGTACCAATTTTCATGATGATCCGCTCAGTAGTTTTTGAGTAATCCTGCTAACAGACAAACAGACAAACAAATAAGCGGAGGTAATAACATAATTATGAAAAATAAATCAAAATGGAGACAACTGTTTTTGCAAATGAACTCTTCATATTTTCTGAAATGTTCTCCGTGATAGATGGGGCGATAAACGACTAAAATCTGAGGTGCATCCTGAGGAGGCCTCTGTGAGGGTGTGTGATCAGACAGAAGCAGTGGAGGTCAGAGTGAAGGATTACACTCGTGCTCTGGGTTCTGTTATTCCAAGGGAGGAGACCAGACCAAACGAGAGAGAGAGAGAGAGAGAGAGAGAGGAAAAGGGGGGAGTGAAATAGAGAGGGAGAAGGATTGCGGGAGAGATAAAGAGAGGGAGACTGATAAAGAGGGAGAGAGAGGAAGAGGCAAATGAATAGAGAGAAATGGAGCATCCCAACATCCTCTTGCAGCTGCTATGACTGTAGCAGCGATTTTGTTTTAAATTTTTTTTCAGCATATTTTTGCAAAGAATGTTAGCAGAGAAAAGACAAAATAAGCATTGGTAGATGTAATTGTATGAATTTGATGATGGCAGAGGAAGCCAGTTCCATCTTTCGAAACGTGAGCGGTTAAAGGGATATGAGCGCAGTTCAACTCTGTCTCTGCACCACAGACTGTATAAAAAGATGGACGCAGCACCCAGGTCTGAAAACTGAGGCCAACGCGGAAATCTCTAAAATTGCATTCTATTTAATGGCCAGCAGAGGGCGACTTTGATGGTTGCAGAAAGAAGTTCAATCCTATGGAGGCCTACAAGAAAATGACCCTACTTTCCCACCTGATTTATTATTTCAATAATGATTTTCCACATTACTTTATGGTATCTATCGCAAGTTTCTTGTCTCCTTCGATATATCATTATGTTCATTTTTGTAAATTATGGTCCCAAATAGACTAGAATAAAGGATAAAGCCAGAATATGCTTTAGGGGCGTGGCTATCCTCTGGTCCTCTTCAGATACGGTCAGATCCACACGTAGATCCATCCCTCGCTCCTCCCTGGAAATTCAATTCACGCTCTCGTCCAAAAGGAATCACATCCGATTTCAAAATGACAAAATGGCGCTGTTCAAATTGCCAAAATCGAGGCTTCCTAAATGCTATGCTGAAAGCAATGGGTGATGTCACGGTTGCTTCGTCCATCTTCTGCACCCAGATGTATAGGCTGTTAGATGGCCACTCAATGCCAGTAAGTGTACTACCTGAGAAGATCCGTATTTTAACTTATTTAACCGTTTTCTTTATTTAAAGTCATTGTTTACTTAGTCTGACCAAAGCCATAACCAAGAATTCTGAGGCCCCTGAATGAATACCGCTCAGGGCCACTCATCTTACTGGACAATTTTGGGGACGCTATTCTGCTGGAGGCCCCTAGAATTGTTTGATGGGTTTTATTCCCCTTGCGTCGGCCTGCTGTTTGACCTTTAACTGAGGAAGCAGGATGAGAAAGTGGAAATACTTGAAAGTGTTTGCATCTGACATCTAAAATATATTCTGAAATATTTTATCATTGAGACGAGAAGAAAAAAATGACTTGATTTCCTTTTGTGCAGATTTGTGTTTGTGTGTGTGTGTGTGTGCTCGCGTATGTATGTGCTCATGAGACTGAAATCACGGTGGGGAGCTGAGCTGGTGAATGTTTTTGGGAAGAATAAAGACATTTTCAGAAGTGAGGGTAATTCTGAAACATTTTTGTGTCTATTCAGTTTATATTCTGGGGGGAAATAACTTGAAAAACGAGGCCTCCAGAAACTTGGGTAAAAATAAGGTGTGAGAGTGTTTCTCAGGAGCATTCAGTCACAAAAGGAAACAGGGAGGGAGGCTTATTTATAAACCTTAGAGAAGACAAAGTCGCAGCCAGTCACTGCAGCCCACAGAAACTGATCAATCAAAACAACAAACCAGGCCTGGTGTAGCCACAGCCACACAAATCTGTCTCCCAGCACTTTATTTGCAGTAGATGGAATTGCCGACCTGTGGCATTATGAATGGCTATTCAGCTGGGAGTCCTGCATGGTCATGAATGAGCGAATGCAAGAATAGAAACACTTCTTTTCAAACATAAAAAGAAAGGCTCGCTTTAGTCGAGGATGGGTGGGTAGAACCATATGAACAGGGGAGTCAGCACAGCAGACGTGCGTGCGTGTGTGTGTGTGTGCGCGAGTGTGTGAGAGAGAGTGAAAGAGAGAGAAAGGTTAAGAGCTGTGAAGACTTGAAGAGATGTAAATTACAGATGTCAAAGTAACATTTTGTTCTGTTTCTCCAGTTAAACGTGATTCAGTCCCCTCATCTTTTAAACCCGCATGCACAATTGCGCACACAAACTCATGCTTACATGCATCCACGTCCACACACACACTTCCACACATACTGTAAGCACAAAAGCATACTTACACGCATTTACACAAACACACATGTACACGCACAAACACATGCACGCACTTACACACACACGAACATGCACACGCAGACACACACACACACACACACACACACACACACATGCCTTTTCCAGCATCTCATTTGTGTTATTAATCAGCAAAAATGGAGGGATGTTGAACTGCAACCTCTTTCAACAAACGCATCACGCACAATCCGTACATTTTTTCCCCCGGAGTTTATTTTTTCCCCACGCGTTTAAGCTGGAGCTCTCTCCTGCAGTCCCGTTCCCGCTTCACCCCGCCAGCAGCTGTTGCTGGTTATTGATGACCTCATTAGAATACTTCCCGCCGAGAACAGACTGACTTTGAAGGACTTTCCAAACCCACCAACGACGATGCACCACCGTCATTGCTGCCACGGCAACATCCATCCGTTTGTCGACATTGCATCTGCTTGACAGTGAACGGCAATTTTACACCCTATAGATACGCAAGACACACAGTACGAGACAGCAAACTGGAGTATTTTACAATCTACAGGCAAAACTGTACTACAGGAGAGCCAGAGTCTCCGTATTTTACATCCTGCAGGGTTTACGCAGTACTGTTAGAGAGCCAGTGACTATTTACATGCTACAGGCCACATACAGCACTGCAGGAGAGCCAGTGACTGTTTTACACCCTACAGGCCACATACAGTAGTACAGGACAGCCAGTGACTATTTTTACCTTACAGACCACATACAGCATTGCAGGAGAGCCAGCGACAATTTTACAAGCTACAGCCCACATACAGCACTGCAGGAGAGCCAGTGACTATTTTACATGCTACAAGCCACATACAGCACTGCAGGAGGGCCAGCGACTATTTTACACCCTACAGCCCACATACAGCACTGCAGGAGAGCCAGTGACTATTTTACATGCTACATGCCACATACAGCACTGCAGGAGAGCCAGTGACTGTTTTACACCCTACAGGCCACATACAGTAGTACAGGACAGCCAGTGACTATTTTATACCCTACAGGCCACATACAGCATTGCAGGAGAGCCAGCGACAATTTTACAAGCTACAGGCCACATACAGCACTGCAGGAGAGCCAGTGACTATTTTACATGCTACACGCCACATACAGCACTGCAGGAGGGCCAGTGACTATTTTACACCCTACAGCCCACATACAGCACTGCAGCAGGGCCAGTGACTATTTTACACCCTACAGCCCACATACAGCACTGCAGGAGAGCCAGTGACTATTTTACACCCTTCAGCCCACATACAATACAATTTTCATCCTACAGGCCACAGACAGCACTACAGGAAAGTCAGCGTATATTACACACCCTGTAGTTGAATCCTGAAATCTAAAAACTGGTTCTAGTTTTTCTTTCGTCACTTGGTACTTAACTATATCACTAGAGCCACTAATGGACCATTCTGGCTTTACATCTCACTTGGAGGTTAAGAAAGTGTTAATTAACCCCATAAAGCCTACAGACCCATTAATGGGTTTGTCAAATGCTGCTGCTTTATTTAAACCTCTGGAACTTTAGGCCTATTTTAAATTCTAGAGGATAAACCAAACATGTCCAGCTGAATTCCATGGAATGAACATAAAATGATAAAGAAGATCTACACATTTTTTATTTGATGCAATGCTACAGCCTGAGTTTGAATACTTCTCTCAAAATAAGTGTGATGTTGCTTTAGTGAAGCACTGCAACCAGCAGGTACAGAATATGTATGTGACTTTGTGCTACTACATGAAAAAAATGCTTTCTCTGATCTTTGAAGCTCCCAAAGGGGATATTCGAGCAAAAATGAAAGTTCATGAGGTTAAAAATTAAGCTGTGCTTGATTCTCAAAGGCTCCAAATAGCTTGTTTTCAAATGATGTCACATCTCTGTGTTGCTGTGGTGCAGACTGCAGATGGAGGGTACAAAGTGATTTTCTATATTGGAGGCACCATCACAAACTCTGAAAATGCCTATGGTTTGTGTGGTTCACGATTGCTCAAATTGATTAAACCAGGAAACCACAAGGAGCTTTTATCGAGTACCAAAAATTATAGTTCATGGGGGGGGAAATGCGAGAAACTGATGGAAAATGCTTGTAAAAATGGCTTGTGAACTTCTCACATGACAAATGAATTACCCTGCAATGCATCTGCAATGAGCTGCCATGACTTCTTTTCTTGATTTCCGATGATCCACGTCTTAAGTAGTGTTTCACCGGACCTTTGAGAGTGGTTAATCTAGTGACGTTAAGTTAACAAACGTAACGTTGGGAGGTGCTACAATATTGCATGTTTTTTGCGAGGTTACTTCACAAGATAATTAAAAAGAAGCCATGCACCCGAGCGGATTCCAAACAGCAGTCACTGTGGAGCACCACAGTGCTGAGGTTGTGGACCCAAACACTGACAAAAAAGTCTTATGCCTCCAGACTTTTGAAAGCTTTCATTTGTTTTCTTGAGAAGAAGAATGTCTGGAGGACGAGGCAGTTGCTTAAATATACTGCCTCGATAGTAGGCAAGTCTTTCATTTCAGCTGAAAAATCCCTTCTCTACATGACAGAAGCAACACGTGCAACATGTGTAGTGATTTTCTGTTCATACCATTCTCTCGTAATATCGTCCAAACCAGGGGTGTCAAACTGGTCCATTAAAGGGCTGAGGAGCCGCGAGTTTTCAATCCAACCAAGCAGAGGCACACCTGATACAACTAATTTTATCAACTGATCTCAGCCTGCACAGGTGATTAGCTGTATCAGGTGTGCCTCTGGTCAGTTGGAATGAAAACCTGCAGCCCCTCGGCCCTTTTACGGATCAGTTCGACACCCCTGGTCTAAGCTATCACAGTATGGGCTTTCCTCCATCTTTCTCACTCTGCTTTTCACTTCCTGCCCACCATCTTTTTGCCAGGCATCAGAGTCACGTGCCTGCAAACAGTCAATTAAGGAACAGGATCCTTTAAGCCGCACACTGTCACGCCCATCATGAAAAATTTCCTTTCTCAGCTCCACCCTCTTCCTCCCTTAGCCACACCCACCCACTCCCTCTTTCTTCTCAGGCTCCACCCACCCCTGCCCTCTAGTTAATTCAGCTGCCATGCTGAAATGAGATCTTCAAAAACCATAACGCCTTTTTCACACTCAAATTGAGACAATACAAGCCACCCCTGACTGCACGAACAGAAAGCGTTTTTGCCGTGCAGATTTTCCTCATACAGCCCGATTCCGATGGATGGTTTGAACACGGCCATTAACATGGTGTGAAGTTATGTCGGTGGCTGCCGTAGCTTGGAGTCGCAGCCATACTGATTTTTAATCACGCGTTTAACTGTGCCGTAAAAAGCCGGGATTGAGGAGGACCAGCTCCCAGCTTGAGAGTGAAAATCATAGCTTTGTTTTGCCCTCCACTTTGAAACGATCCAAATCTGGTTCCGCCTAAGATACCCAATAAACATCTGGTCTATTCCCCGAACTGAGCGCAGCAAAATGACATTAAATCATATTTTGAACCCTGAATCACATGAAATACCGGGCTATACAATCTATCTGACTTTCTGTATAATACCGTTTACATAGTAATTTCAAACTAGAGACAAAAAATTTGCATTGCAAAGTCATCGTCAGGCATGATAGTGTCATCGTCAGCTGTGATGGTGCCATTATCAGGTGCACAGGCCTGACGTTACAGCCTCTGGTTTTTTTCGGCTGAGTCCCACAATGTCTTTTGGTGAAAACTGACACATTGAACCCAAAAATGAGACATGAACGGTATAAAAATGTCTGTCAAATACACTCAACATCCAGATACAGATGCTTTTATACCAGGAGGAACTAACCCTGCTCCGAGAGATCTACCATCCTGTTGTTTTTTTTATGCCAGCCCTAACGAAGCTCACCTCATTTAACATCTAAAGATATAATTAGTAAAGTCAAGTGTGCTTAAGTAAGGGTTGAATTGAAAACCTCCTGTATGGCAGATCTCTGGGGACCGGATTGGTTTCCATGGTTTTATACCTTAGCCATGCGTTCATCATGACTGAGAAAACATTACCCTTCCGACCAAACAATGTTCACCGGAGGAACATTAAAAATGCAGGGTATTCTGGCAGTTTTACACCAGTGACTGAATGCTTCACCTGCCCTGATGGATATTGGCTCTAAAGCTAAAAGAGCAGGCTGGAATTAATCAGACTAGTACAACACATCTGCTGTTCTTGGAAAATAATACAGAGAACATTTTGCTGTTTATAGTGCACATTGAGGACAATGACCACTCTACGTGAAAATAAGGAAATACGTAGCTATGTCATCGTGGCATTTTAAGCATGCAAAGTCAAATGTCTTGTCAAGTGGACTAAAGTTACTGAAGTAATAGTCAGCAACTATGTTGTTAGATGTTTTGGCTAAGCTAGTGACTGTGAGACCACAAACGTGGCCTTTTTTAACTGTGGTTACATCCTCCAAACCAGGATGGAAGTAGAAGATTTTCTGGAGCAACCTGTGAAGCAATCAAAGTAATCGCGTCACAGTTCCTAAGCCACTGAAATGAATCATTACATTATCACAGGGGCACCAAATTTTATCTGGGAATCGCCATGCAGGTTAAATCTTCAGCTCTCGCCAAGCACCAAAAAGCTCGATTCAGTTAATGAACTAATAAAGGTTTTCAATCAAGGACGTGATTAGTTAAACCTTGAGCTTTAGATCTTGGGGAGAGCAAAGACCTGCACCCTTAGACTGGGGGGTTTACATGTCTCGTGTGGAAACACGCTGTTTTTGAGACTTTTTATTGTCATCCACAAGCTATTGAATTGGTTTGCGGTTGTAAAAAAAAAAAAAAAAATGTCCTCCTTTGAATATTTACTTTCAGTCCAGATCAATGATATCCAAACCTGATCCTGAAGATGTCCCTTTCTGTAAGCCTTCACTCCAACTCATATGCTATAGCAGATTTTTCTGCAAAACCTTGTGACAACTAAATCTACCTGATAGCAAATAAAGACAAGCATTTTATCTCAAAATTAACCAATATTAAACAGGCAAACATGCTGCCATCAAACCAGTCGTTCATTTCAGCAAATCAAATGCATGTGGAATGATAATGATGTATAATTCTTACAGGGATAGACCTTCCTGGCATCTACGGAGTACAAATTGGGTTAAATTATGAGGGGGACAAAAAAAAAAAAAAACAATAGCATCCTCCCAACAGTCCTGACTACTGTTTGGCATCATTAGTGAATTAGCTTCTGTATTAAAGACCGCCTTTATTAGCGGTAACTCTCTGGAGAACACTTTGCATTCCAAATCGCCGAGACTAATTAAAACTACACTATTCAAAGGAGTATTACACTTTTAAGACCTCATTATGGTCTTATTTATTTATTTTTCTTGGGTGTGTTGGCTCATAATATTACTATTATTTTCTCATTATTATCTGGGTTATTGTAGAGAGAAGACTGGTAATGCCACAGCATGAGGGACAGCTGTACAAGACAAAGGTAGCGGATGAACACTTTTAGCTTAATCATGCCCCCTGCGTGATCCAAGAGGGAACTCATGTCTGCGACTCCTGCACATTATTGTGTTAGCTAAACCGACAGGAGCCTAATTAAGACTTCAGACTTGGCGTCGACCCACAACAGTTTTTAACGCGCATAGCAAGTTTGCATTTATTTGCTCCCCCAGCGTGTTCTCACAACTGAAAAAGACAAGCAGTCTGGAGAAAGAGGAGACACTAAGTGGGTTAATAAAACAAATTGGGGGAAAAAAAATCAAGAAAACTCCAGACACCGTTCTTCACAGTGCACTAGATGGATGAAAACAACACCATTTAAGATTTCTGTTTTTATAGATGCGATATACCCATGATTTTTATATCATCAGATTTTGTAGCACTCATCTTCTCCATTCACTTATATGATTTTTTACTTATTGTCCAGTTGTAGCCTGCTCTATCGCTGATTGTTTTTTGTGCAAGTTTGGTGCATTTGCATGAGTGTGTGAGTGCATGTGTGTGCACGTGCGCGCAGGGTCCATAGGTGTATTTTCTTAAAATGCTCTATACTGTATAAAGTGAGCAAAGACTCTCTTGGGTGATGTAACATGGTAAATAAATAATATTAACACTCAATATTGCACTGGCCAATCACCACCAGGAGGCAGCCTCTGCCGTCCCAGCACCCCAGCAACCATCAGCCATCAGGGTCCATGTTCCAACACCCCCCCCAATCCTACACCCCTCATCCCCAAAGATGCTGGTGCCTCCTGCCAAAGCCCGCCAACTGCCACTGCCTTATGCCATATTCATGAGTGGCTCACATTACAAAACGCTCACGTCCAGCTGCTGTCCTCCACGCATTCGGAGATGGCAGGTGAAGTCTCCTGCAATCGCTGTTTGAGTCGTTAATGAAATCGCTTTGGGAGGCAGTGATGAAGAGCAGGGGTTCAACAGGAAACCACGCACGAGGGGTTGGGGGTTGGGGGTTGGGGGGGGGTGACAGGACTACAGTGACGTAACATCGCCCTCCAAAAACAGAAACAAATAAATAAAAAATCCTTTGTTCGCCAACTTTGCCTGTGGCCCACTTTCTATGATGATGAGGTTCCATAATCATTGGGAAAGAGGACACACCCCAAGCAATGGAAAATAATTTAAATATTCTACTGTGAAAGCATAATTCTGACTGAAATCTTTTTCTTTTTTTTTAAAAGCATGTTTAATCATTTTATTCTTATTTGTTTTTCAAACATTGTTTGGAAAGTTCACAAAAATTCATGAATCAATTGAACAATGAAATTTTGAAAAGTTCATGAATATAATTTAAAATTTGATCTGCCACATAAAATATTGACAAAATGTTGAAAATATTGACAAAATTTTGACCGAGCAGCTTAACAATGGCACAAGACGATTTAATATATTAATATTTGACATATATGTGGGTATATTCTCCGATTTCAATGACTTTTTGGTTCAGTATGTCACCACTTTTACCATAATTTAAAGAATTTACTATATTTGTCTTTTCAGGCTAGATATAAATTTTTGATTGTGGTGTCAATATTTGAGTTGTGTGGCCAGGATGTAGGGGTTAGAGCTGAGGGCTGTTGTCCCACAATCTGACGCTCTGTGGTGTGAAATCCTGATCAGGTCTTGATACAGAATAGTAAATGAGTTGCTTATGAACTTTCTCCCTCCTCTGGTAGACGGTGCACTTCAAAAGAAGTTTGCTGTAGGCAATGGGTGAACTCAGGATGAAACATTGGCAGGTTTCTTTCAAAGGTTGAGACGAACAGCGAAATCAGAAGTTCATGTCTGAGCGCAAGCGCGGCCCGTCATAAATAGCGAATCTACCGTGGAAATACCAGCAGTATGGTGATCTATGAGGAGATGCCTCTCATCCCCGTGGAAAGTTTTGGTGTTATTTCCCATTGTGTGGCAGCCGCCTGAAGCACAGGTTGTACCCAAAGTGTTGGTTGGCAAAGCAAGGGCACCCAACACAAAGCGAAAACATCTCAATGCCGCCAAAAGTGAATACAAATGATGTTTCCAGGTGTACTCACAGTGAATGAATGCCTGAAGTCAGACATTTAAGCATTTCTGCATTAAAAACAAAGTTTTAGATGATTAAATTAAAAATGGAGGGTAAAAATTATAAATAGTACATAAAGTAGTGCTGTCACAGCCGTTAATATTGTAGTTGTTGAAGTTCAACAGAAGGAGAAGCAAAAATCTGACAATAGTCAATATCTTAAATTAAATTGTTGCCTCAAATTCTGAGAGGAGTGCATTTTAAAATGGCCGACTGCGATAAAACTGTTTCATCGAACATTCCAGCGAGTCCCACAGCTGCAGAACATGGCTTCATTCAAACGTCAGCTCAGTGAGTTGGTGTAAACGATAGCGCTAATTCAGTAATTAGGAGTAAGGGACAAGCAGAGATTGAATCCCGAAAAGGATCAGTGGGATGGGAGCCTGACGAAGGCAGCACATCCTCTGCATTCTTTGGCATTCATAAGACATCTTTTTGAAGCTAAGTTCAGATCTAGTCCAATCTCTTCTCCTTTAGGGTTCAAATCATCTCCCTGAAAGCTAATGGGCAGCACTTCCTTTTCACAGAATAACCTTTTCATTTTTCTACCACAGATGAAAATGGATTCTGATTTTACTTTATTCTCCTTTATTCTTCTCTCGGTCGGAGTCCTGGCCTTTGCCGCTTCCTGGTGAGAGTACGACACTAAAACTGCACTAAGCCTTCGCAAGCGACTCTTTCCGCAGTCGCGCCACGCTTCTTCAACTTTTACGCCGCTATAGTCCCCTGCTGGTAATGCAAATTAAACAAAGGCGGCTGATTGCAGAATTGGGGAATGCTTTTCAAGTGCTGGAGCAGCGTTCTGCCTTCAGACCGATCTCTGCTCCCCATACGGTTCGTTTGTCATCTTTTAGAGTCCTGTCATCGTGATAAACCGCTGTGCTACTGCGCCGACCAGCTTGTCAGTAAGTCTGCTACTTTTCCCAAACAAGGATCATAAATATCGTATACCTCTGTTGTGTTAAGAAATACACATAATAGCGGTATAAATAACGTATACTCTCCTTGTTTTGATAAAATATACATAGGCTAATAGCATAAAATGTGAAAAAAGACACATAGAAGAAAGTGAACCACACATGCTGCTTTAATAAGGCTGCCAGCTGAATCCAAAGGAGAATAAACAAGATATATAGAAAGAAGACATAGAATACAAAGAATATACCACATTATTTAACCTTGTGGGGCAATGATTTTCCCTGCATTTCAGCCATCCTGCGGCCTATTGCACAAAAGTCGGATGCTGAGATCCTGGATCAACGCCAAAGCGAGGATCGCCATATCCCAAACAGCGTGTGCTCAAAGCCAACTGCGGGTGGAGGAGGATCGGCTAAGTGAAGCCCGGTGCCGCTGATCCTGCTGAATGCGCGCACGCGGCTACCTCAAATAGACCCTGAGATCGATCACAGAATCGTTGATCATCACCATGGACACTAAGTAGCTACAGTAGACACATGCGCCAGCTATAATCAAAGACCGCGTTCGGACAGAGGGACGATGGTATAGCTGAAATGCCTCTGCTTGCTACTCCTTCAGTATCTGTCTGAATGGTGCGAGACGTTTGAGAGGAATATTAAAGTGAGCTAAACTAAAGTGAAAGTAAACTCGGGAGGTGTTTCAGCACAGTCGAAAAGGAGTAGCTGATGCACTTTGGCGTTACGGTGACTGAGATAGGCTGTCGTTGCCAGACAGATATATATAACATCGAGACACTGATTCATGAAGACTCGATTGTGCGCAAGTTGTTCACGTGAGCTGCCACAGAAAGGTCTGTGCGCTCAAATTTTAAGTGCATATTTTTTCCTGTATACGTACTACAATTTTGCTACAAGCCCTTTTTTTGTCCGATACAAACTGAAATGATAGTCCGGTCAAGAAGACGTTTTCAGACTAGTTGAGTTTACTTTCTGCTTTTAATCACCTTTGATGGAGGCATATTCAAATTATAAAGTAAAATAATAACGTCAGAAAATTATGTCAAGGAGCCTCCTGAAAATGTTTGATTCCAGTATCGCAAAGCGAGCGACATTGCACACGTATCCAGCACTAAGGCAACTACTCTACTTTACACCGCAGCAGTGCTGTATTAAAGCTGCAGTTGGTAAGTCTTATAAAAGTAACTTTTTGTCATTTTTGCTAAAACTGTCACTGTGTACAGACAGTATTACATAAAACTAGTACTCTGCAATTAAAAAAAAGGCTCCTTTAAACCCACCTACTGCTCCTACTGCAATTTAGAAGAATCGTTCGGACCGACCAAAAAGAACCAATCAGAGCCAGGATGGTGTCTGACAGCCGTCAAACAGTGCACATGCACGCGCTGCGGACAGCCTCCTCCCCCTTCCTCCTCAGTTTACCCCAGTGCTCAGTCAAGCTCAAATCTCCGAGAGAGGGTTCAAGAGCTTAGAGAAACTAATGGCCAACAACATACATCAGCGAGGAAAAAAAGCACCGATACCTCCGTTACCGACAACAGCATACATGGCTAAGACAAGTAAGAAGAGGAAGCCAGAAGAAAAAAAAGCACAAAAGAAAGAAGTAGACAAAGCCCGGGATAAAACCAGAGTGAACATCGGAATGGCTTTTCAGAGGTGGAGGGAACTCCGTGATCTGGAAGGATTAAAAACCGACGCAGAGTTGGCGACTTTTCTGCTTGACAGGTAAACCCCCGCTTTAGTCGTTGGTTCATTTTTGCTCCGTAATGCTCTGCAAATAAGTGAGTTGGCGTCGCTCACATGCACAGCTGCTACTTACCCCAGCCCTCACCGGCATCGATTCATTTTCGCTCTGCAAATAAGCAAGTGAATGTCGCTTACAAGCACAGTCGCTGTTCGAATAGCCATCTTCTTGTGATTGTTACAGTACTCCGTAGTGCATGTGATGTTACTGTGATGTTGCAGTCCAGCTAACGTTAGCTTGTTTCCGATGCTAGGGCTAACGTTACTGGTAGCCTCGCGTCACCAGGCTCTTCATACAGGGGAGAAGAGCCTGGTGTCCGTTCACTCTGAATTTTGTCTGGATTCTGTTTCCGGTCTAGAGAGCGGATCCGGAATTCACCAAATTCACCAAAGTAAAAGTGTTCACCAAAATAAAACTTTAAATTCTGGCGCACCATCGATTTCCGTCTCCGGTTTTGAAACATTTTATTCATTTAAACATGGACGTACGAAATTATATTCTTTAAATTAAAAAGTTTCACTGCATTTTTATTAGCTTGGCGCATCCATCGAATTCTGAATCCTGTCTCTCTCGCCCTGGTTCCGGTTGCTTACCAAAACAGCCACTAAACGGCCCCAGACTACGTTACTGGCGTCGTTTTATTAGAAAGTAGCAGAAAATATCTTTATGAAGTGACCTGGCAGTCTTATCGGTTGTGTTGTCCTAATAAATATGTATAACGTTTCTGTGCTCTCACAGCCAAATGCTGTCATACATGGTTTACTGGCCATTCAGCAGGATTGACGACAGTGTCTGTGCTAAAAAAAAACGGGTAACTTACTGAAATAAGCGTGTGCAAGGTTTTTACTGAGTACATACTGCTGTAGATTACTTTTCATGTTGACATGATTTATTTCTGCTCGTTTGTTGGCCAGCAATGTTGACTGTTCGCAACAGTAATGTCTAGCCTCGGCAACTTGGCCGTTTTCATAATGTGAACTTGCAAAATCTCTCCACAGTGGCATGCATAACAGCTCGCGTGCCTTCCGCGTGCACGGCAGCTTCCTCTGGGGGCGGGCCTTAGGGCAGGAGTGCAGTGGAGAGGGAGGGGGAGGGATCTGAAAGTTTCGTTTTTTCAAATTTTCATGCTAAGTCCTCTCTCTCCTCATAGTTACCAACTGCAGCTTTAAGGGGGTTACCACAGCGATTTAAGACCGCACTGAAATACGGTTACCCACTTCACACTGCTCATTTTCCACTCTGATCGAAAGTCTCAACTTGTGGAATAAGGACAAATCTGATAATGACAGATTCTAAGTATGCTTAAAATGTGACATGGAAGGGGGACTGATTGAATTGTGATAGTCACTGTCACATGGATACTTGAATATAATGATCGATTATTGGCTATTTTACTGACATCAATGGTCACAAGTTTCTAAGATAATTACGCTGGGCCTACTATAACTGAGATGGCAATGTGTAGTGGACAATTCAGAATGACTGTTAAGGACATTGATTTTCAATTTGGGTGACTGCTGAATGAGGTGAGGTGAAATTGGCTGGAGGCAGGAGCTTAGCTAGTTCATAAGCCTGCTTCGGAGCTGGCTAGCACCACAGACTTTGTTTCCATAGTAACTATTGTCATGGCTTAGCTCCCACGCTCTGTGCAACCGAAATGGGGCTTGATATCAGGCTAAACCCGTGCCAATCCTGGGCTAATCCCTTATCCCGCCTTCGTGCAATAGGCCCCTGGTTACTTAGGAGCAGAGGGCAGCCACAGTATGGCACCCAGGAATAATAATAATAATAATAATAATAATAATAATAATAATAATAAAAACCCATAGAGTCTGAATAGCACTAAAATGCAAAAACAGTCCAGTTCCCAAGTTCTTCAACGAAATGGTTGAGATACAGCAACTACTGTTACTGTTTAACATAATGTTTTAGGGCAGTGGTCGTCAACCCTGGTCCTGGAGAGCCGCAGTGTCTGCTGGTTTTTGATGTTACTCAGCACTTAATTGATGAATTAAAGCAGTTGATTACATGCTTAACTCATCTCACCTGGTGTCTTAGGTTTAAATAGGGTGGAGAAAACCAAACTCAGCACACCATCTGGCTCTCCAGGACCAGGGTTGACCGCCACTGTTTTAGGGACTACTTCATCAATACATTTTCTAAAATAAATAAATGAAGTAAAATTTTCTTGGAGTGAGGTTAAAACTCAGGCAGTAACTGATCCAGAAACATTTCATTCTTGACCTAAAGAATCAGAGTCACACCAGTCACTCTTTAAGCTGTTTTTATGAGACATTTTAACTGTTCAGTCTTGTTATTCACACGTCTATAGCTTACCAGCAGACTATGTCACATCATATCACAGTAAATTACTCACCTACTGACAACGCAGCCTTGCTAATTTCATGTGTCGTACCTGTAGCTGCAGGAGGGAGCCAGTGGTGCTTCTTCATTACACAGCGTCTCTCAATAGCACAGATACAGGATGGGACCCACTGACAATGGGGCCATACAGATGAATGGAAACTGCTGAGGCCTGTAATTAAACTGTGATAATAACTCAAAATTACTCAAGGTACTGGGTACTGTGCACATATCTCATGCAAACACACACATGCACACGCACACACACTCCAACACAACACACACACTCACACGCAGGCACACAAACAAACACACGCACGCACGAACGAACGCACACACAGGACTTAATTTATTAAAAAAAATTTTTCAAATACTGAAACAGGTTGTTGGAACCTTTTCCAAGAAATGTCTCACTCCCCCGGCCCCCCCTTTTTTTTCTTTCTTTTTCAGTGTAAATTCACACTGTAATTTTAATTTAGGGTAAATGGCGTGCATGTGTGTTTGTGTGCATATGTGTCTGAGTGCGTGGGATGGGTATGTGTGTGTTTGCAGGTATCAACTCTGCCCACTATAATGTAATGGTCACCATGGTGACTCCTGAGTAACTCCTGAGTCAAACATTCACACTCCAGCTAGAAATAAACTGCTATGTACTAAAAGTCAAACACTTAAATTTTCACATGGGTAATAAACTGATTCCATGATGTTTTATAAAGAACCTGAAGCTCTCTGAATCATCCATTTCAGTCATAAAGTTGAAAAGCAGGTTAGACCACGGAGACTCTGATAAAAGGGTCTTTTGGATGTTAATACCCCAGGCAAACACAACACCTTGTCATCCGTGCAAAATGTTGTCATTTTAAATAGCTTGATCACTCCAATTGCTTATTCTTAACAATACGGTCAATTTAGCAATAGCTACCTACAGCAGGTAACCTGAACATTCTCAATTTGCACAGATTATGTGTTTCTATACACCTTTACTCCCAGTGTTTGGAAATCTATTCCTTTATTTAATCCCTTAGTGAGTAGTTTTTTCGTCTGATGGTCTTTTTCCAGGATTCTAAAGCAGTGTTCTCGAACTCAATATCCAGTTACATTAGCATTATCACGTTCTGTTAAAAGAACAAAAAAAAAAAAAAAAACATTTCACATACTGTATTTGAAATCTCAAACCTTGAAAAGTTCAATATTTTTATGTTTTTGAATGTTTTCTGGAACTTTTATCTTTCCGAAACAGCCATCACTCTTAAAGCAGAAAACAGCACACCAGGAAGACCTGACACGGTGCACCCTTACTGTAAATATACTAAAAATACTATGAATGGGCATGAATGTACATCCATGAAGATCAGTGCCATCTGTAAAGGCCTGTTCACACATAGACGCCGCTTCTACTACGATGGAAAAGTGGCCGAGAGCGAGGCTAATCGGGGCCAATTGTGGGCCAAACGTGGGAGGATCTCCATGAGCGTGGTTTGGTCGGAGTGGGATCTCCTAGGTCAAAATGCTGCGCGCTCTCCCCATGCTTATTTTGAAAGTGCTGGGTCATCGCCTACAAAAAGCAGGGCAAAGTCTTAGAACCTAGTGGGAACGCCATTATCGTACAAGCAGTGTGATAGCATCGTGGTGAGATCTCTGTGGTCGTAATAAAAATGCAGCAACGTTCTTGTTGGAGCAGAGCCAGTTGAATCAAATCAGCATCAGGTCCGTTCATCTTCAAAGTCGGGAAAGAACTGAAGAAATGCTTGAACACTCCCGATTTATATAGACCCTCGTTTCTCGATTTAGGTCGTGTGCTACAGGTCTCTGGGCTGTGATATTGAGCACTACAACTGGTGGTACATAAATCAATCTTTAAGCTTCGTTCTTCGTTAATCACACCAATACAGTACTGTACAACTAACGTTACATCCAACAAAACGGACCACTCAACTCAATTGTTTTTCCTGCTACTTATTTTTTTCCCCATCACGCCCATTCTTCTCCAGTAAAACAATTGTAAGTAGGAACTAATATTTAATCAAAGCAAGAGGACATAAATTATAATTTGAATCGGTGCATAAAATAATTGCATCAATTAAATAATAAGTACAATGACTTTTGCTTACTCTATTGTATTTTCTTCACTCACTATATTTAACTTATGCATCACAAAATCAGTTGAGCAAGTATAAGATACTCCAAAGAAATATAATGCATACAGTAATTACAATTACATAGACATCGCCACAAATCGTACTAGAAGCGCGATATGGTCAGCACCAGCATGGCGACATCGTCCTACAGTCTTCTAGGTCTGTGTAACAACGTAGTATGGCCCTGTACGCCGTAGCGGCAACGTAGTAGAAACGACCGCTTGGTCGGCATTGGTCTAGGTGTAATCGTAGTGGCAGCGAGTCAGCAGTGCTTTTGACGTAGAAGCATTGCAGTACAGTCGTGATGTAGTCTTTAATTTCCCAAGTTGCTGGATTTTGATGACGATAATGCCCCGATTTGATTACTTTTTCAGATCGGGGTGATCAGCATGGTCTTCGTAAGGTCGCAGAGCTGTGTGAACGGGGTTTTAGCATCAGGACCATGACATAAATACTGTATTATTGTTTCTATGCAGTTCCCTCCATACTAATACAGTAACCCTCAAGTTACAGTGTAAACATTTTTCTTATCTGTGCATATATCTACGAGGAGTAAACTGTGTGAAAATCATCGCAATTTAAAATTACGTCGCCGTCCAAATACTTACAGTCCTTATTGACAATATATAGATTGTTGAAAAATGATCACTGGTGCTCTCAGAGAGGGTAATAACAGTAAATGCATGTGGCTTGCAAACTGTTTTTCTCACATTGAACTTGCTCTGTAGAGAAAGGCTTTTACATTAAAACGCCAAAGCATCTGGATATGGATTTCACCCTTACCTGTGAATAAAACACAGAAACATGTCAACTGAACATCGATTGATTAACTTGCTGATACACGCTTGGGTGGTCCAATAATGTGCCAAAACTTTTTATATACAGTAGAAGTCAAGGCACCTTTTCAAAATGTTCCGATTATCACTTTACTCTAACATGCACAATTTTAAGTTGATATATGAATGTAAAGGCAGTGCTCATGATGGGTCAGTTTCTCAAGCTTTTTGCTATCATTGTGCCATATTTGTAATGGCCGAAGGAATCAGGAGGCCAACTGCAGCGGCTAGGAGAAAACAGGACCAGCAAGGACTTAAAATACCCACAGGGAGAAATATAAACAAAGAAACAGAACAGTTGTCGCGCCTCCAAAACGAACGCCCAAAAATATGAACCAAGAAGCAGAGCGAGAGAGGAACAAACAAAAAAAGTAAAGGGAAACTTCCCTGAAGAGATGAACCACAAATATACTGCAAAGAAATTCGCCAAAAATCCCTAACTAGAGATATCTTCTGGCTGTAGTGATAACTAAAATCAGACACTCCAGCAAAGGAGGCGTGGCGGACACGCATATATTTTGCTTGATGAACACGAGTGCATATATTTTGCTTGATGAACACGTTTTCCAATGAATAAAAATTAGCCATCGACAGTAAAACGCGCTGCTTTCTTCTCAATGCAATGTGTGCAACGATTGGAGAAAAAATATTTTGTTCACTTTGCAAAACGATCATCTACGATGTTAACTTCTGTGTTTGCTGTGAGCACATCCTGTGCTACCTAATTGCAGGGCTCTCAACTCTCCCGCATTTGGCATGAGACTTAGTGGCATATTCATGTTCCCGTGCCGTAGTCAGCAACTATTCAATCAACACAATGCATGTGTTTCACGATCGTTCAAATTGTTTAAATGAAATAAGACCATTTGAAACGTTTTAATGCAATTCCATTGCTTTCAACCCCTGAGTAAAGAAAAGCGTGAGAAGTCCGGAGTCATAATTGATTTCCATGTTACTAGCGGTGAAATCCACCGTGATGCACGTGAAACTGATAAACCTCCGTGCAGATTGACTTCAATTATTACATCGCCTACGTGCTGAATAATGAAAAGTGGCCACACCTGATGATGCAGAGTTTTGACCCGACGCTGAAGCCCTCCGCCTCAGTTTCAAAAAATCCTGGAGGAAACCCTAAATATGGATGACCCCATGAGCACTGCTTTCTATGAACAATATCACTAAGATTTTTGGCATAATTACATAGTTTAGTAAAACAAATAAAATGAGGAGGTGCCTTGGTTAATACCATGAAGTAAATTTTTTCGAACCACTCTAATACACGCATGTACCCTTCTCCACGAATCCTCATGGCGATGCCATCAGGGATGAACACCAGGGTCAGGGGAGATACGCGGTGGTATTTAGAAATGCCGCAGTCCTCTTGCAGTCTTTTGCTGATTCCGCTAATGGACCTTAATGTAACGGCCAATGCTGAGCTCTACATGCAGTCCATTAGCAGGGCCTGAATCACCCGCCATCCACGCGAAAAGCCCCGGGAAACAACTTCAAAACCCGCCGCACCCCTGCCTGTCAATCTGTGAAACAAGGTTGCCAATGACAACAGAGGATTCGTGAAGTTCATCGTTTTTTTTTTTTTTTCCTTGCATTCAGTTTAACAAGGACAAAAATATTGTTGGTTTATTATTTTTTTAGTTTTCATCTTTGGGGAAAAAAATATTCGGAGCAATCTCTGAACGCAGGAATAAAAATTTCACCATTTGCAGTGACTGCGTGCGAAAGCATCCCCTGCTTGGAGATGCTTACCGGCCGCTCAGCCAACCATGACATGCTTCAGCATACGCTGGACCACCTGTGATGTGCATCCCGTAAGGGTTTCGTGACTGGGTACTGTATTTATAAATGCTTTGTATCCCTGTGCCGCGCTTACTTAGACAACCTACCGCGTTTCTACCCTCATGTTGCTCTGCAGTTACTGTTACCTTATCCCGTCCCTACCGCGATAAAATTCCATTCTGATGTGATCTGTTCTGTAGTAAAATTAAAAACATGCTTGCTTGCATATGTCGCCCAAAAACAAGGATGGTAAAACAGGAAATTAAGCAGACACATATGTCTAGCCTTGATCCAACGAGCTTATTCCTGAACACTTTGGACGAGAAGAACAAATGCATTATGGGTTCCTCCAGATTACCCAGTTCCCTCCCACAGTCCAAAGACATTAGGCTAATTAGAGACTCTAAATTGTGTGTGTGAGTGAGTTGTGTGTGATTGTTGCAATCAGTGTGATTGACAAATTGTGAAGGGTATTTTCCTGCCCGTCCCTTTTTCTATGCTGGGATAGTCCCCCGAGACTATGTGACCGAGACTGCGAATCTGGCCTATTCGATGAATTACGATGGAATCACGTCATTTTATTTGCCATCTCCTAGTATAGTTTTTTATTTTTTACTGAAATGCTACTAGGTCTGACTGTGGTGCTGCCGTGCCAGACCCCATCTGAGCAGAACGATGCATTTCTGAAATTAACAAACTCCCCCCCCACTACTGAGAGCACAATGTCTGCAGTACTCCTCGGCTGGACCGCAAATTCATTTACTCTAAATTAATTCCCCATAAATTGTGCATTAGCGCTGGCTGGCTGAAGAGCTGCGGCCATTCGAGCACATTTGAGGATGATTTAAAGCAGGACTTGGCCTGCTCGTCCCTCCCATAAAAGAGAGGGATTTGACGTTCCATGCTTAACATACTCTCCCCATTACAGCAGTGGTTTTTCCATAAAAATAAATGTAAAGATGCAATTAATAACCATCAGGGCCGAGCTGTGTTCTGCCCTCAGGGCCGGCTAGTGCTCGAACCCACTGACTGTGATTATTTGAGTTAATGTGCTATAACTCCCATAGACCCAGGACAGCTAGAAACTCTCTCTCTCTTCCTCGCTCTCTCTCTCTCCCTCTCTGTTGCTCGCTGTGCCCATTTCTCCTTTGATCGTCCCACATCACCTTCATTGTCTTTATTTTTCCATCTCTCTCTCCCCAGGTATCAGTCTTTCTCTCCCTCAGCCTTCCTGTCAGTCTCACTCTGCCCATTTCTCCTTCCATTGTTCCATGTTGCCTTCTGTCTATTTCTTTCATTATATGTCTTTCTCTCTTTTTCATATACCCCTCCATCCCTCCATTTTATCCTTTTCACTGTATTCCTCTCTTTCTGGTAAATTTATCTCCTTCCCTTCAGCTGATTCACCTAAACTCTGCCCTCAGTCACCCATTCTGCCCCTCTCTCTTTTTTCAGTTTCCCTCCATTGCTTATTCTCTCTTTCACATATGGCTTCTGATGGAGAACAAAAATAAATCTCCAAATAAACATGGGAGTCCTTCCCCCACTAATCATTATTACTAGTAAGTGACAGTCCCTGGTTTTTTTGTTTCCAAGTTTGATCAAAGTCTCTAGAGAGGTTAAAGTCCTCCAAGAGGTGTCACCAGCAGTGAGCTGTAACTCCCAGACTGACGGCGGGGAGTTCAAACTCCTGGTTGTCAGTACACCAGCATCACAAACAGTCATAAATCATTTTGAGTTTATGCATGGACAGCCAATGAGGCCAGGTTTTTGCCTCTTCTGCGGCATGGAGCAAAACTTGTGTGAGTAGTTGGCGAAGAATTGCCTCCCAACACGATCCCTCTAATATTCAAGCAGCTCCATGAGCAAATGTAACATTTCTTTACCAATTTTAAAATACGCCTTAAATTACCTTGATTATATTTTTCTTTGAGTTGTGAATGTGTATTGACATGAACCCTTCTGACTCCCAACTTTTCAGTATAATACATGTGCAAATTTTGAATATTTTTTACTTTTATTTTTAATCGCCTTTGTATTTTATTGAAATGTCAATTGTAATAAAGATGTTTTTTGAGAAAGAAAGGAAAATCCTCTATATAGAGTCCTCTATATAGGTTAATATTATCTAATTTAGAAAACAGTAGAGATATAAACATGTGCAGAGCGGCATAGAAAAAGAAAGTTATGTAAAAGTAAAAATCAACACATAGTATACCTACAGGTAGTTTCCGATTTCCTCTTGTTGCATATGCGAAATGGACAAAGTCATGACCTGGTATTCAGGGTTCAAATCCGATTTGTTTCTTATCAAAGTGTCATTTTGTCCAAATGCACCACAAACTGATCTCACAGAATTCATGTGCATAGTATGCACCTTGATGTTTCACGTGCAAAGTTTAGGCCCAGGCACTGTAAAAAACACCAAAATCCCAAATTCACCTGAAAATGAGCATATTGATCATGCCATGCCTCAGTATTGCAGAGAGGAACCAAGCAATTGGAATGCAGACCATGGGATGGACACAAGAGTAATGTGTCTAGCCAATCTCATGTCCATCTGTCCACAATTTATCAACTAGCGATGCGTCAACAACAAACTGGAAGGATGGAAGACCAACCTAGACCTGCCCAAAAAGTGTGACAAAAGCACCGCAAGATCGTTACATCAGACTCAGCCATCTTTGGAACCAGTTTCAAACCGTAAATGCAATGGTAAATGCTTACGAATAGACAACAAATCAGCTCAAGAACTGTATGCCAGCACCTTGCTGGACACGGTTTGTTTCCATGTCATCCGTACCAAAGCCAGATCTTGAATCACAGTCCCAGATGGTAACAGGACTTTTCGGGCTCTATCTTTCACACTGCCCTACCCGTTGCCACTACCCACTACCCGTGAATTACGCATTTAGCAGCTTCCACTATCCCTAAACGGTATCTTGCGTCCACACTACCCGCTATGCATTATGCTGACTCCCTTATTTGCGCCTGGAGGTGTGCCCGTGGGCGTGTTTATGCGCTTTCCCTACAGTTGCTATCTTGACCACACACGTTAGGGAAAGCGTATAGCGGGTCCTCAAACCACCCACTACCCATTTGGGCCTTACAAGAGCGCGCCCAGGCGGCTTCAATGCGTGTCCACTTGGACACATGTGGACGTGCACAGGCGGCTCCACTTCCCGAATTAACTCGCCTATAAAAAGCCTCCTTGCTATAGCCTCAGTTGAACCCCTGAGAAAATGGCAGAGATAGTACTAAATCGCCTTGATCGCCAGTTAAATAATAGAGGACGCGTGTACCACCAGCGCACCAGCTACTTGGGCCTTTCAGGTAAGTCTATATTGTTTGTATTTTGTATCAATCATTTTTTCCGCTTTTATAATAGTATATAATTATTATATATAATATATAATATCAGGGCCGGCGCTAGACCTGAAAATTTGGGGGAAAATATCCATCCCTTTATTGAATACAGTCCTGCCTAATTCTACATGTTTTTCCTTTATTAACACGTTTTCCAATTCAAGAATAATCAAGTGGCAATTGAAGACGCGGCTTCTCTCCCCCATGCAATCTAACAGCGACAAAATAATGGGCTACATTCAGTACAGAAAAATAATTTAATTATAAATAGGTCTATGCACTGGCACTCAGCAACGGTAATTTTTTTTCCAGCGAGAGCGGCAATTCAGAACTCTTTTGCGAATGAAGGTAATTTCGGCGACAAATACGCACACCTGTTTTTGCAGCCCGGTCACGCAACTTGCTGTAAAAAATAGACAGCTGTCCGATTGGAAAATGTAAACGGACGAAACCACATACTTGTCACCAGAATTACCTTCATTCGCTGAAGAGTTCTGAAATGCCGCTCTCGCTGGAAAAAAAGTTACGTCGCTGAGTGCCACTGCATAGACCTAATTTTATTTTTCTAAAATGGGATTTTGTTCTATGTTTCATTTCAGATGGGAGAGGGAGTTGGAAGTGCATGGCGAACGCATTTTTTTTTTTTTTTTTTTTTTTTTGAAGTTTCCATCACAAAAGGGGTAGGCTTGGTGTTTTTTTTTTTATTACATACCAAACATTTAACAATATGTCAATGTCAAATAATAATAATAATAATAATAATAATAATAAAATAATACAATTCATGATTAACTTAACAAAAACAGATCCTCCCTTGTCTGGATTTGACCTCATGCACGAGCAATTTAACTTCGTCTTCGGAGAAACGTGGCGACCTTCCTCTCTCCATCACGGGTTTCGGTTTGAGGATTTGGGATAGCGCAGCTTGCTCCTAAAGGCAATGGCACCTGGCACACTGATTGGTTTAACTGGCGTAACGCCCAAACCACGCCTATGCATAATATAATGGGTAGCGCAGATGTTTTAGGGATATAGGCAGGTGTGCAAGATTGCAACTTTTGCGGGGGAACGCCTCTTACGCAATGCAAAATCCCCAAATAACGCGTTTAGGGACTCTGGCGTAAGATAGGGCCCTTCGTCCCCAAATTTTTTGTTCTCTGACTTTTCGTCCCTGGACTCTTCATCCCCGAGGACTTTTCGTCCCTGGACTTTTCATCCCCGAGGACTATTATAAGGGTTAAGGTTAGGGTTAGGGATAGTGTTATAATACAGGAAGAGGGCAAAGCATTATTGGGGATGAACCATCCAGGGACAAAGAGTCTGGGGACGAAAAGTTCATGGGGACAAACAGTCCAAGGACGAAAAATTTGGGGACAAAAAATTTGGGGACGAAAAATCTGGGGACGAAGAGTACTAGAACCCTCACAGACTTGCACGACAATGATGGGCTGCAGCAGGGGGTGATTTGGGACAGAGAGGATGGAGAGATGTTGTTTGCTCCAATGAATCGCTACTTAACATCAGGATTCCAGATGGAGGCTTATATGAATATGGCTGTGCAGGTAAATGGTTCACCCTGGAACTGTGTTATTGAGAGGAGTTGTTTCAGTGGAGGAAGTGTCATGGTGTGGGGAGCCATCAATGCTCAATTTTAATCCCACCTTGTTATTGCACTGGTACTCTCACAGCACAACACTACATTAATCACGTTCTCCAGCCATTTCCAGCTCCACTGATCCAGCAACTCGGTACCAACAAACTTGTGTTTCAGCATAATAATGCCTGACCCCACATAGTGCGATTTTTGCAGAATTTTCTGCAGGACCATCATGTTCAAGTTCTGCAGGGCCCTTCAAGATCTCCACACATGAACCCTATCGAACACCAATGGGATGAACATCAGCTGCCACGCAACGTTACTGAACTCGCACAAGCCTGGCAACATCATTGGACAATGATACCACAAGATCAAACACAATGTTTGTCAATGCCTCGTCGTCTTCAATCGTGCATCAGATCACAGGGTGGACACAGTTATTGACTCTAATTGGCGCTCACAATATCACTTCTCATTCGAAGTTTTGAGTTTCTGCGTTTTCAATAATTAATCAGACACACCGACTTTGAAAAATGAGGTGATTTTACTTCTCTTAAAAAATCTCGCTTTTGATCTCAACTTGCATTTTCTGTGCCTCTCAGTATATATGGAATGCATTCAGACCCCTTTAAATTTGTCATGTTGCAGCCTTATGCTTAAAATTGTTTAAATTCATCCCCTCCCCCCCAATCAACACTCAATCCGCCATAAAGACAAGGGAAAACTGATATATCACATCAACACAAGTATTTAGACCTTTACTCAGAACTTAGTTCAGGCACTTTTGGCTGTGATTACAGTCTTGAGTCTTCTTGGATATGATTCAACAAGCTTTGGACACCTGTGGCTAGGGCGATTTGAGTTCTTTCAGAGGGAGACTTGACCTCTGGAAGACATATCTTCTGTTTACACTCAATGGCCCTCATTTATCAAACGTGCGTACACCAAAAAAATGGGTGTACGCCAAAACTCCCGCAAGGATCGGCATTTATCAGTCTGAACGTGAGCGAACGGTCCGCAAAAATCTCACGCTAGGTCTGACCAAGTGTACGCAAATTTGAAACCAGCGATCAACATGCAGGAACGAGCGCAGCTGTCAAAATGAGTAATAAACCATATGCAGCGATGCTGACGTCATGCTGTTGTTACTCTTATTAGTAAAATCATGAATAGGCTAAATAGATAAATAGGCTAAATAAATGAATGAATAAATAAATAGGCTAAAATGAATAAATAAATAAAAAGACACCTGTGTTGAGAAATTAATTAAACTTATATTTTGAGACAACCTGCTTGTCAGGCCAGACGGCTGACAATTACAATCAATTTGATTAAGCGAAATGCAGACTGTATTTTAACAGTTTCCCTCATGCAGCTCCGATCGAGGCGGTGGGGACTCATCCGTGCCCCGGCCGCCTCGTATTCCTACGATGGAGGGGGCTCCTCGACCGGAGACAGCTGGAGGTTCGAGTCTGGTTGGCCTCCACTGGTCCGTGCGCTGCTGTGCCTGAGCGCAGCAACCCGTTTTTTGGTGGCGATCTTAAAATCGGACCACTTTTTTAACCTACATGTAAAGCATTTGGATTGTCAATTATGTAGGCTATATAACATGAAGTTTATAAGTGCTCCAGCTGACGACCATTCCAGTGCCGCTTAGAAAGTACCGCTTAAAATAAGTTCAGCCAAAAAAAAAGAATTTAGCATTGGACACACTTAAAAGTAAGTGTGGGCAATGGAGAAATGGGCATCTTGGCCACACTAATAAATGCGTCTAACAAGAATTTCGGTCATGGACGCACTTTTAAGTGCGAATAGTCACTTCGATTTATTAATGAATTAAATCAAACCTCTGCTGCACTCTGGTTTTCCACCCCAATGGTGTCTACCGCAGCAGCAATAGTTTTCAAACTGCAGCCTTCTGGGCTCCTTTATGCCACAGTAAGGCTTCCAAATAAAATTATTTTGTTTTTTCTCCATCTCGGGACGTGATAATTTATATCGTCGGCCTGCTGATAAAACCTCGTATCTTCAAAATGATAAACTTTACAGGAGAAAAAAAAAAAAAAAAAAAGTTCATTTTGCATGTAAGAATGCAGGTGAATTGTGTTCGGGTAGGATGACTATTTTTCTTCCAACAATGTATCCAATCAATAAAATTTTGTATTTTGCCATGTTTATGTTATTATCGTGAACATACCATTTTTTGTTTCTTACCAAATTGTAGATACGAGGTTTTATCAGCAGGCCGGCGATATTTCCTCCTCAGAGAAGTTCTGTCTTCTTTGCCGTCTTTCGAGAGTCCATGTCGTAAAGTGGGCAGGACTATGCCTCCCGGAGCATGAATTTATAGGGGCGTGCCATGTAAATTACGATGGTTTCAGCCGCCAGATTTATCAACGCCACGCCAGTTCTACACCGAAATCTGTGACGTACACATTTTTAGTAAATCAGACGTGACACCTGGCGAACGCTGATATTTACACCAGAATCTACATCAGATCCTACGCAAGTTTGATAAATGAGGGCCAATGAGACAGAAGTACCTCAGAGAAGGGAAGAGCGCAAGACGAACAGCCAGAAAATGGTTATTCTGCTGCTGGCATTGCAAATCGAGCCCGCCCCTGGATTTGGGGATTTTCTCCCATTCTCGGCAGATCCTTTCAAGCTCCGTTAAGTTGGATGAAGACCGTTGATAGACGGCATTGTCACGTTTCTCCAGAGATGTTCAGTTGGGTTCAAGCCAGGGCTCTGGCTGGGCCACTCAAGCACATTCACAAAATAGTCCCTACGCCACTCCCTTGTTGCCTTGACTGTGTACTTAGGGTCACTGTCCTGTTGGAAGGTGAACTGTTGACCCAGTCTGAGGTCCAAAACACTCAAACAGGTTTTTATTAAGGATAACTCTGTACTTTGCTCCATTCAGCTTTCCCTCAACCCTGACCAGTCCCCCACTCCCTGCCACTGAAAAACACCCCCACAGCATGATGCTGCCATCGCAATGCTTCACCACTGAGATGGTTGATGCGTCTGATGTGTAGTATTATTATTATTATTATTATTATTATTATTATTATCTTGGTATTATCATTTTTGAATTGTTCTTGTATTCTTATTATTTTATTATTTATTTATTTACTTTTTTTTTTTTACTATGATTGTGTTTGAGAGTTTGCAATGGAATGGGGGGTATGTAGGGGTTGTATTTGAGGAAGAGCTGCTTGTATGAGCTGTTTGTATGATGCGTCTGTCTTGTATCACTGTAATCTATGTTGTGAACTGCAATCTATGTTTTGTGTATTGTAATCTATGTTTTGTGTTGGGACCCCCTTGAAAACGAGATGCTGCATCTCAAGGGGCTATCCTAAATAAAATTGAAATTGAAATTGGTATTGGGCAGGGAATGAGCTGTGCCTGTTTTCCACCAAACATGATGCTGAGAATTAAAGCCAAACAGTTCAATCTTGGTTTCAGACCAGAAAATCTTGTTTCTCACAGTCTGAGAGTCCTTTAAGTGCTTTTTTTGCAAACTCCAAGTGGGCTTCCACATGTCTTGCAGATAGAAGGCTTCCATCTGGCCACTCTGCCATAAAGCCCAGATTGCTGGAGTGCTGCAGTGATGGCTGTTCTACAAGTTTCTACCATCTTCACAGAGGATCTCTGGAGCTCAGCCAAAGTAACTATTGAGTTCTTGGTTGCTTCTCTTACCAAAGCCCTCCTCTCCCTCATGCTTGGTTTGGTAAGGCGGGCAGCTCTTGGTAGAGTCCTGGTTGTTCTAAACTACTTCCATTGAAGAGCAAGAGAGCAACTGTGCTCTTGAGAACCTTCAATGCAACAGAAATTTTTTGTAGCCTTCCTCTGATCTACGCCTTGACAAAATCCTGTCTCTGAGCTCTGCAGGCAGTTCCTTCAACCTCACATGGCTCGTTTTTGATCTGATACTGCATGCATTGACAGCTGTGAGACCTTTAACAGACTGGTGTGTATCTTTCCAAATCATGTCCAATATGTTGAATTTACTATAGGTAGACTCCAATCAAGGCATACAAAAATCTCTATGATCAAGAGAAACAGAAGGCACCTGAACTAAATTTCAAGTGTCATTGCAAAGGGTGTGAATACTTATGTCAATGAGATATTTCAGTTTTTACTTTGTAATTTGTAAAAAAATTTTTTTTTCTTTGTCGTTATGGGGTATTGAGTGTCGATTGATGAGGGAAAAATGAATTTAAACAATTTTAAGCATAAGGCTGCAGCATAAAAAAAGTGAGGGGGTCTGAATACTTTCAGAATGCACTAGTGTGCAGTGATGATAAAAGGGGTCCTATCATTTTACGAGTATATTGAGGTAATAATATGAGTAATGAACAAAAACACGGAAAACGTCCAATGGAGCTTTGACGGAAATTCTGATAGGCCACGGAGTCAAGCTTGCGCAACGTAGGAGGTGCTACCTCCTGGAGAGTCACCTGAGTGCATTTGACTGTCATCTGACTTCGCATCACATGATTGCTTAGCCGGTAATATGTTGCGCTTATTTAAGTTTGCCTTCCCGAGTAGCTGTTCCTGGGCGCGCTAGCTCAGCAATCGCTTGCATCTGAGCAGATCCGCCTGCTAAAGGTTCGTGGTATTCATTATCGCTGCAGACTTCCATTACAATGTTTATTTCGGCTACCGCACCTCGATGGAGTTCATATTGCTCAAAGTCTATGATGTCATGGTTGCCCTAGCTATTCTACTATGCTGGAAGTGCTTGGTAATGAAGCCAGCCTGCGCAAAGCTTACTTGTCTTAAAATGTGGCTTGTTTCGAAAACATTGCCCTATGTGTTTGTTGAAGGAATCTTTGGTGTAATTGGTGTCATCTGTTAAACCATAAATTTAGAGCAACACATGCTAATCTGGATGCAACCACGAATGCTCGACAATTCCAGTTCTCGTTTGGCGAGGCAGCACTCTTATTGTTGGTAGCTAATAATTTCTTCTACGGCAAGAATTGCGATCCGCTCACCCATTGCAAATCGCCACCGTTCGAAAGCTGGTCTTTTCCGGGTGTCGAAAAAGCATGTGGATGCTTTGAGAATGAAGTAAGTACTGATGAAGTAATGCGGGACTGTCCTAAATCGGGAATGTGCCAATTTGACCTGTATGTCTTGCAAACAAGTGTGTGCGGGAGTGCAAACATTTCATGGAAGTCGCGGCAGTGCTTGAACTTGTAGTGCAGTAATATCACATTTTGTGAAGTTACCCGAGCTGCTAGTTTCTCCGCGTTTTATACTCCTGGATAAGCGAAGCTTAGGAAGGAGTTTTTGTGCTGAGACCCGAGCGTCATGCACTAATCAATCAATGTGTCGTTAGCACGACCACGGGCGGTAAGATAAATATGATCTTGGCACGGCTGACCGGTCCCTAATTCACAAACCGCTTATCGAGGAGTTGTCATTTTGATTTTCTATATCTACAGGTTGCTCGCTAGTTTCTTAGCACAGTCAGGATATATGATTTGCAAGCCTAACAAAGCGCTAGGTGAACTTATCTTACTGTAGCACTGAACGAGCTCATGTCTTTTATCGGAACCCTTATATCAAGTCGCGTTCTTGCCTGATACTCTATGGATTACTACAAATGATGAAATGATTTGTACAAATTTACAAATGATTTTGGCCTTCCTGCTGGACCTAATTTACTGGACTACAATGAAGTACTGTATTTAGAGATGGCAAATTGAAACTTCTGTAAACAACCGCTGGGACGGATGCTACTTTTTGGTCAAGTGACTTTGTTTCAACTGCTTGGCTTAATTCGATTGGTTAACTCTACTTCTACCTGGGTTTACGAATATGCCGTCATATGGATCGCCTGCTCATGTTCAATCCGAGTTTTGCTCAAACAAGCTCTAAGGTTTGGTGGATTGCGGACCCAACTGCATTTGCCCTATCTCAAGCTTATTAATATCAATTCATCGGCAGAATTACTTCAATTTGCCTGTTATTGCCAATGAAATACAACCCCAGTTCCAAAATAGTTGGGACAAAGTGTAAATTATGAATAAAATCAAAATGCAATGACTTTCAGATCACGAGCCAATGTTATTTACAATAGAACATAGATAACATTTCAAATGTTGAAACTGAGACATTTTACGTTTTTATCCACAAAATGAGCTTATTTCAAATTTTCTGGCTGCAACAGGTCTCAAAAAATTTGGGACACAGGCAAAAAAAAGGGCTGAAAAAGCAATTAATATATAAGAGAATCAGCTGAAAGAACATTTAGCAAGTAATTAAGTTAACTGGCATCAGGTGTGTAACATGATTGGCTATAAAAGGGATGTAGTGGAGAAGCTGAGTCTCTCAGAAGTAAAGATGGCCAGAGGCTCTCTATTACCTGTGAAGGCTTGCATAAAGAAATTGTGGAATACTTGAAAAACAATGGGTCTCATTCATGAAACGTTCGTAAATCTGCGAACAGATTTACACATAAAAGCCTACTCTACTAAAAACCTACTCCGGATTCAGGAACACGTGAAACTGTGTTCGGGAAACTCAGATCTGATCGTAAACACGTGTGTAGATCATGAATGCCAAACGATCGTAAATTGACAGCGCGGTCCCGGTAATCAGCTATTTGCATAAATCTCCGCCAATGACCGCCATATAAGGAGGTGTAGATGCATCCAGTCGACCTGTCAGTCAAGGCGCAAACAAAGAAAGAAAAAGGAATTTTTCCGAAGCGGAGATAGAAATTATTTTGGGTGAAGTGGAGTTTAGAAAAAACATTTTATTTTCATCTGTTAGCAGTGGTGTGACAGGGACAGGCAAAACGAAGGCTTGGAGGGAGGTGACAGATGCCGTTAATGTTGTCTCTGTAGTCCAAAGAACTATGTCCGAGGTGAAGCGTAAATGGTTTGACATGAAACTAGAGGCAAAGAAACGCATAAGCGCACATCAGCCACAGGTTGAGGAGGCTCACAGTCACAACTATCAACTGCAGATGAGCGCATCGCTGGCATAATTGGGGAGACCTCTCTGTCAGGAATTATACCTGACGGAGACAGCAAAATACCTCCACTTTCTTTTTTGGAAGTGGCTATTCGCCCCGCAGCGCGCTGAATTGGGGGAAAGAGATCGGCTCTCTGCCTCACAAAGGGGCCGACAAGAGAAGCAGTTCTGCTGTTCGCACCACGGTGGGACGGATCAGAGAAGCACTTCTGCTATTTTCCCCGCAGTTGGGCCAGTAAGAGATTTCATTTTATAATCCGTCCTGCCGTCTGATCTTTCGCGCTGAACCGCCGCGGGGCGAATAGCCTCTTCGTTTGGTGTTTTTTTTTTTTTTTAAATCATCATTCAACATGTAGAAAGAACGTGTAATCTATTGAGTCGATTCACATAGATCATTCACAAACATGAACCTAATCTGGATCTTAAACCTGCCAGTTGCCAACTAGTTTAACTAAATGTGTTATATTTTTAATCGTTTGTCATGTTGAGGCTATATCACGTGTTTCAAAGGCATCTGCCTATTATTTACATAACAGAGCGCAATATGAATTAAATTTGTAATTTACAATAGTGACAAGCATTATTTATATGTGTTCGTAAATTTACACAAGCGCTACACACGGTCGAAAGCATGTGTAGATTTTGTTAGTAGCTACGAACAGATCTGAGCTATTAAAATGTTGATGAATGCGAGATTCACGTAAATTTACGTCTACGAACAGTTTACACACAAATTCACTCTGCTCACGTTTCATGAATGAGACCCAGTGTTCCTCAATGTCAAATTCCAAAGGCTTTGAAGGTCTCATCATCGACAGTGCATAACATCATCAAAAGATTTAGAGAAACTGGAAAAATCTCTGTGCGTAAGGGACAAGGCCAAAGACCTTTACTGGATGCCCGTGATCTTCGGGCCCTCAGATGCCACTGCATCACTCACCAGCATGATTCTCTCTTTGACAATACTAAATGGGCCCAGGAACACTTCAAGAAACCACTGTCTGTAAACACAGTCCGCCGAGCCATCCACAGATACCACCTAAAACTCTATCATGCAAAAAGAAGCCATTGTTGCGCATAATCCAGAAGTGCCGCCGTGTTCTGTGGGCTAAGGCTCATTTAAAATGGACTGTAGCAAAGTGGCAAAGTGTCCTGTGGTCAGACGAGTCCAAATTTGACATTCTTGTTGGAAATCATGGGCGTCGTGTCCTCCGAGCTAAAGAGGAGAAAGACCACCCCTCCTGTTATCAGCGTTCAGTTCAAAAGCCAGCATCTCTGATGGTATGGGGATGCATTAATGCATATGGTGTGGGACACTTGCATGTTTTAAAAAGCACCATGAATGCTGAAAGGTAGATGAAGGTTTTAGGACAACATATGCTCCCCTTTAGACGACATCTATTCCAGGGAAGGCCTTGTGTATTTCAGCAGGACAATGCAAAAGCACATACTACAGCTATTACAACAGCATGGTGTAAGATCTGGAAAGGGGGTTGGAGCACTGCAAACGCTGATGAGTGGGGGAGCCCCAAGGCTGAAAGTAGCAAATGGCTGATAGCTCGGGATCTGGGCCTCAAGGAACTCTGGAGCCATGCTAGATAACAATAAAACTGGTTGGACTTCTTCCGTTATGAGTGGGCCCAGGATGTTCGCTCAGCCTGCGAGTGGAAGGGGTTTATGGTCTTTTTGTGTCCTTGGTGTTACTCTGTATGGGGGGTAGTTGCAAGGCCTCTGGCTAACAAAATGCACCCTGTGGAAGTCATTTTATTGTCCTCAGTCTTTCATGAAACTGGACCTTAACTTATCTATTTAAAATAATCTAAACCTCTGGGAACTTCACAATATGCTCATGTGTTTAATATACTGCTCTGAAATCACTTCTGTACTTATAACCCAGCTTACCTGTGTAATAATTCAGCTTAAGACTTTTTCATGACAACTGCATCATATTAGTACATATTCAGATCATGTTTGGTCTTGTTATTCTCAGGAGAAGCCAAGGAGTTGAATGGAGTATGTTTCATTCCCATTGAAATTATGGTTCATTCCCTTTTGGAAACTCCTGAGAATTTGGTCAGAATCCTCTCGGGTAATCATTCTGTTCTTCTCTCTCTGCTAAATTGTTTTATTACATCCTCCAAATGGTGGAAACCCAAATTCCAGATTCGACCCCCCTTCCAGGTAATTTATGGCCATGCCGCCTGGATTAAAGACATGATTTGGCTTAAAGCAAAGGGAGACAATCCACTCTGGGAAGATTGTATCCGATCTCTCCCCGCGTACGTTAGTGCATGTGTATCCTTTTCACCAGGTATGACTCAACTCTCATTGTCTAAATTGTTTGTAACTTGTATTTGATTTAACTCTGATTTGTTTGATTCAAGCTCTTGCCTAACTGGTGAATAAATTATTGTTATTCCTTTAAACTTGTGTGGTCTCAGTGACTCCTAATCCTTTTATTCTTTCTAGCTACGTCACGACGGAGACTTAGGGGTTAAGCTTAACCAAGGACTGACTGATCAGCAGCTTTGGGATGAGAATTGGTTTTATTAAGTTGGAGAGACAATCATGATCTACTTACTTAAAGGGTTTATGTATTGCCGGTCCTGGGATTAAAACCTTAAGGAAACCCATGGACGAAAAGTCGGTTATCTGTTAAAATCGCCTGAAGGAACCCATGGGCGTGCATAAATCTGGGTTCGCAGTATTCACGCCAAAAGATGCTGTTGCTGCAATGATTGACTTCCATTCCCTGGTATTACCAACGAACCTAAGATTCGGCAATAATGCTGAAACCCGGGGGCATATATTGAGTAACGCAGGCCTACACCTACTAGTCCGAGGTGTAATCACCCCGAGGTCCACGCATGTTTTCGCTAAATTATAAATTCTAATTCTAATTTGCAGTCAGATTGAAACGAGAGTAAATACAGTAACTGTTACGCTTCTTTTACAGTGATCACTGATATGTCTGATGCCCCGCCTCTTGCTGGTGTAAAATTCTAATGCTCACATTGAATTATTATCCGCAAGGCGGCAGATTAGATAAATCCGTGATTACAGCATAGCTCCGTTTGCGAACGGAGAAAGTTTATTAATATTATTCTATTTGCCTCACAACAGCCTAAGTACGCACATGAACCTTCGCTCCCAGCTTTTCCGTTGTTGGTTTAGCTGTGTGGGCTTTACAATGGCTTCGTAGTAGAAGAGTCCGTGTGCTGAACTGGCCTGCCTGCAGTCCTGATCTTTCACCGATTGAGAACATTTGGCGCATAATTAAACGAAAAGTCCGTCAAAGGAGACCCAAAACTCTCCAGCAGCTGGAAGCCTGTATTAAACAAGAGTGGGATCAAATTCCAATAGCTAAACTCAAGGAACTTGTCTCCTCAATGCCCAGACGCATCCACTCTGTGTTAAAAAGAAGAGGGGATGCTACACCATGGTAAACAGGCCCCTGTCCCAACTTTTTTGAGACCCGTAGCAGCCATCAAATTTGAAATGAGCTCATTTTGTGGATAAAATTGTAAAATTTCTCAGTTTTAACATTTACTATGTTATCTCTGTTCTATTGTGAACAAGATACTGGCTGGTGTGATCTGAAAGCCATTGCCTTTTGATTTTATTCACAATTTACACTTTGTCCCAACTATTTCGGAATTGGGGTTGTATTCAATGGATGCACATTGTGCATTGTTTTATGTATTTTATTTATTTTTTATTCTGCATGGTTTTGATTCGCCTCATGCTTTTTAAATGTCGAGGAGATAAAGCTTGAAATTTGCAAACTTACTGTGATGTCAACGCTGCCATGTTATCTCAAGTTCTACCCACCTCCTCACGGTGCTTCAACTCCTGGGCCTGTATTCACAAAGCATCTTATCTTACCCCTAGGAGTACTCCTAAGTCGCAGTAAAACATTTTATGTAGGAGTAAAATCTTAAAAGTTATGCAGAAAGCCGCTGGGAGCAACTTCTAGTTAAGAAAACTGGTAACTCCTAGACTAGGAGTAGCTCTGAGATAGGTGGGAGTAAATCTCCGTTGCTATGGATGATGCCAATTCTCATGCACGAGCCCTGGGACAATGAGCACAGTGATTGGTTGTTTGTTGACAGGGCGGCCCATTGAAGAAAATATCCCTCATACAACCTATTGAGGAAAAAATGAGGAAAAAGTCCAAGTGGCTGGTCTGTCCCATGAAATAATAACACGTTGAGCACTCCTGAAAATGCACTGTGCGCAGTCCCCTCATATCACGCTCTAGGCAAATAAACATACATAGGAAAGAGAGAGTTGTAAAAACGCCAATAGCATAAAACGAGGCAATAATGAAACGCGTCATTTGCCCCGATAATTGGCAGCTTATTACCCAATGAGAATATGTTGCAATCATTTGAATGTCGGGCCATTCAAGTTTGTTTGCCCTAAACTGTCATGGATGAAAGATCAAAAAGGACGCGAAAGCCCAACTGGAGCTACGACCTGTTACTGCTGCTGGTCCAGTTTGTGCTTGAGCGAAAGCATGTAATCAAAGGGAAATTTGGCTTGGGGGTGAACAGCAAATCCAAGTGGGATGCATGGGATAATATTAGCCTCCAGATCAATGCTGCATTCCCCTCAGTGTCTCGGACAGCAGACGACTGCGAGAAGCAGTGGCATCCCGCAGGCACATAATGCCTGTAAAATAATTGGCATAACCGCTTTCCATTAAAATGTGAGATCCCTGGCCATTTCGCAACAATGTATTGTATGATGTATAATATGTATATTGTACAATGTATGATATTGTATTCGGCATCAAATACTGTCCGGGTGTTGATGGAATGAACTTTTTTTCTGTTCACAAATACCTCTTCATCTAGGGTCGGAGAAATAATTCGAATATGGGTCCCGTCAATAGCACCGATGATACCAGGCAAGAGATGTGCATGAATTCAAGTTTGATTCTGCGTTGTTGGCGAATGTCCATTGGAAACCGGATAAACTGTCGGATGATATGGGGTTCACAGAGCGCATTGATTGTTTGTTGAATTAAGCGACTAACAGATGATTGTGAAATCCCTAAATTGTCTGCATTGCAAAGTTGCATTTTTCCGGTGGTCAAGTGACAAAGTCTTGTCAACCATTTTATTTCGGGGCTTATTAGGTTGTTTCTCATAGTTGGAGATGTAATTCTCTCCCTCACTAAGTCAACAACAAATAAAATCCCTTCACGGTCGATCTGATATCTTTTCAACAACTGCGCATCTTTCAGAATTTCCAAGTCATTCCATCTTTCAACAACAGCAGCTATTTTCCGATTCTTTATGCATAGGTTTTAGCGAGTTAGGAGTCCTCTTCACTACTTTTAAGCTCTCCCAGACATAGGAGCTACTTTTAGGCCTAAAATGCTTTGTGAATAACACTTAGTAAAAATAATTAGGAGTCCTAAATTTACGACTGACATGCCCATTTTTTAGGAGTTTCTCTAAAATTCGGCCGTTAAAACCTACTTTTAGCGCCAAGATGCTTTGTGAATACGGGCCCCGGTGTTAAAAAAAAAAAAGTGTCAAATGACGTCATTTGGGTAGTAAACACGACGGCTCGGTTGCTTCACGGATCGATTGCATGTACACGGGTGCCAATAAAACTAAGCCCTTTGTATCTGTTGTCAGGCATGTAAGTGTCCAAAACAAATCAAAATTGAATTTCAAAATTGCAACCTTGAGGTATTATTTGTACATCAGTATAATGCACATTTCGGCTCACTAAGGATTTGTATGCTTTATTAATACTGTTCATCCGGTTCAGCTCGGTTTGTCAGAACACTGGCGTTTCGGGCTGCTGCGGCCACATCGTTGAACAGCAACCTGGGGTTTGTCATCTGACATTCTGCAGGGTGCTTTGTGTCCTATTGTGTCTTGGCGCTTACAATGGTTATACAAGTGGAGTGTGTATTGAACATTGCCTGCTGTTCGATTTGTCTATTTATATATTTATATTTTAAAAAAAGCAATTAAATCTCACTTGTGGTCTTTTAAAGCCATTGGTTTCTCATTAATGCTTTCAGCAACGGTATGTTTGGCACAGGAAATTGTTCATGTTAATTTTCATAATTCCATAATTTGAATAACCGTGGCTGAAAATGGATTAAGAATTATTCAGATGATGGTTGCCTTACTGCTGTTAAATGACTGGACCAAATTTTGATTGCCTAGCATGTTTAAATCAATTGCTGTTATGCTATTGAATTCTACTTGTTTCCAATAGTCATGCCGCAACTACACCTTTGTTAGTCATTTGTCTATCCCTAGCAGGTGCTGCCATTGGTAGCAGAGTCCAGTTAAGATAACAGTTTGCAAATTCTGTCTCATACACCTTGTGACAAACCCACAACAAATGCTAGCAACTGGAGTGCTCAGCAATTGTTAAATTAGTGGATGTGGTTCCGACCAAGAATTCTACCTAATGCTGTGGAATGATCAGGACTCGGTGTAGCTATTCCAATTGGCACTGGAATTTCTGTTATCAAGCATGTCATGTGCAACCTTGTTTGTAAATGAATTGCTATCATATTTGCATTAACTTTACAGTTGCCAAAGCACCATGTTTTCCCCATAATTTGGCAGTAATGTCTTTGCATCATTGTACACGCACTAGTACCCTAGTTTGGGTAGAGGTATGATTGCTATGCAAGTTATCACTTGTTTGGTAAGTAAGCCTTGGGTTGCTTGACAACATCAAACTCACGTCCTCAAGATGTGGCTGATCTTGCGCACTCTCAGCAATGCCATAGTGTGGCGACATGTTGCTGATACTTTACCCCACGTCAGCCAGCTAGCTTGTGCTTTGGTCATCTGCCCATCATTTCATTCAAAATGGTTTGTTTCTGCCTGCTCAGAATGTCCTATAGCCTTTAATTGTGCTCGTTGGTTAACCCTAAAGCCATAAAGACCACATGGTCTCTGGCTCTATAGGCACACTGTCATTAGGCTCTGGTCTTTGTATTATCATTGGTTCATTGGTTCATCATTGGTGCATCTTTGGTTTTGGGGGATTGTAGCAGCTTTCAGGTTCATGAATGATCTTCATATTTTGCAATCATGGAATTTTTATTTTTATATTAACTTTGAGTACACAACATAATCTCATGGTATATCCCCAGCACTGTTTTCACCTGCTGCTCTCCACTAATTGCCTGGTTTTGTGTTCTCTCCATGTCTGCGGTGGGGCCCTGCCCTGAGCATGCTGCTGCTGGTCTTCGCCATCATTGCCTTCTGACCCTCTGCTCAAGTGCTGCCCAGTCTCTACCATCAGAACGGTGTCTATGGTGTCTATCCAGCAAACTACAAATCCTGGACTGCTTGTCAAATGGACTGTTTTGCATTATGGCAACCATGAACTCATACCCTGGGCCGGTCAGAGGAGGATGGACGACCCCTCTTAAGCCTGATTCCTCCCAAGGTTTCTTCCTATTTTGATTCACATAGGGAGTTTTTCCTTGCCACTGTTGCCATTGACTTGCTTTTGAGGGGATTCAGGCCAGGGTTTACTGAAGTGCATTGTGGCAATATTTTATTATTATTTTTAAATGTGCAATTCTGATTAAATGAAAGGTTTATCTTCTATTTAGTTAAATTACGACAACATGGCAGTTATCTCGCATGTAGTCGCTCTACATTCATCTTTGCACTCACTGCCGCCTCACGCGTCGCATAGAATATCTTCCTTTCACACAGGCAGGTCGTCCAGTGACACTGCACAGCTCATGTCAACTTATCCACCACTACACAACTCATGATAAAGGTTCCAATTTCTCTTTCAAACAATTGTACCAGCCATCAGGCTGTCTCTACTCAGTACGCTTTGTAGTATATTTCTCTTGAATCAGCTTCAACTGAAATTCTGTCAGCCACTGGGATGTCACTACACATAGTACATATCATAACGTGACATGGCATTCAGCCCAGCTAAGCTCACCATTTTCCTATCTCTAAAGTTTATCCAACACTTCAGATATAAGTTCACTAAATCCTTCATATTGTATTTCTCTTGTATTGGCATCAAGAGAAATCATGCTAGCCGCAAGGTTGTCACTACAAATGGCCTACTTCATAAAGTATATTTCTCTTATATTGGCATCAGGAGAAATTGTGCCAGCCGTTGGGGTGCCACTACACATAGTACACTTCATATAGTATACTTCTCTTGTATTGGCTTCAAGAGAAATCTTGCCAGCCATAGGGCTGCCACTACACATAGTATACTCGTAGTGTATTTCTCTTGAATTCGTTTCAAGAGAAATTATGCCAGCCATCGGGCTGTTACTACATGGAACACTTCACATAGTATATTTCTCTTGTATTGGCATCAAGAGAGATTGTGCCAGCCGCCGGGCTGTCACTACATATAGTATACTTTGCTTAGGATATTTCTCTTGTATTGGCATCAAGAGAAATTGTGCCAGCCGCCGGGCTGCCACTACACATTGAACACGTCATAATTTATTCTGCATTCAAATTAGCCTATGCCTGGCATGGTTCTGTTTGGCGGGTTAGTAGCAGCTTCCTGCCTTCTGCTCCACGCTTGGACGGGCAGGGATCTCTCAGAACAGAGCCATGTCCCCAAACCCATTGTATGCTTGTATGCTAATATGCCAGTATGCTTTCAATAAATGTTCTCTTTTTGACAAAGTGGTCCTATCAGAAATGGAGCTTTGATGGAAATTCTGATAGGCCACGGAGTCAAGCTTGCTCAACGTAGGTGGTGCTCCCTCCTGGAGAGTCACCTGAGTACATTTGACGGTCATCTGACTTCGCATCACATGATTGCTTAACCGGTAATATGTTGAGCTTATTTAAGTTTGCCTTACCGAGTAGCTATTCCTCGGTGCGCTAGCTCAGCAACCCTCCTCCACCTCAGCTCCACCTGTCTTTAATAGCATGCATTGATTATGTTCTCTTGTGACTAAATTACCGTTCAGAAAACAATATCTTTTCCTTTTGAGGTCATTGTTGCTGTAGGCTCTGTTCTATGGAGGGGGGTTAGCAGCAGCTCCCTGCTTTCAGTTCCATGCTTGGACGGGCAGGGATTTCTCAGAACAGAGCCATGTCACCAAACCCAATGTATGCTTGTATGCTAATATGCCTGTATGCTTTCAATAAATGTTCTCTTTTTGACAAAGTGGTCCTATCAGAATTTTTTGTAACAATTGAAAGGTGTCGCAAATTTTTTTTTTTTGACTTTTGCATAGCCTGAATGCATCTTTGAAGACTCATTCCATGACTATTGACACTAAAACAATTGCTTAAACTGGTTTGAGGCAACATTATTCCGCAGAATGACCTCTGATAGTCACTTGTTCTAGTGTATAAGGTGACATGAACTTTGAGCAGAGTCACAGAGTTAAACACGATGGCACGATGGAAGGAGCTCTCTGAGATTGGGGCCTTACATGATGCTGAAAACGCTAAATGTTGCCATCGCACTGTGAGGCACACCATCAAGAATTTCAAAGAGACCGGTTCGCAGAAAACTAGTGCCAACAGAGGTGCAAAACGGAAGTTAAGTGTCTCTGGTGTTCATTACCTGTGTATGAAAAGTTAAAAAAAAGGCTGTTGACAGCATGATGACTCAGTGATGATATTAATCACACCAGATGTGAAGAGATGACAGTATCATGATCTACTATTTCCAGATGCCTGCTTGAAAATGATCTGAGTGGTTGTGTTGTTGCCAAGAGCTGGCAACATTAAAAAATTCAAGGATTGGACACCAATTGACTGGGAACAAACAAGTCCTTTGGACCGATGAATCAATATTCAAAATTGTCTCATCCAAACGTGGAAATTCCGTGCAACTTAGAGTTAAAGAACATTTCGAAAATAACTGTTTAACCCCTTCAGTAAAAAAACATGGAGGTGATGATATGGTTTCAAGTTCAGTCTGCTCGAAAGGACCTGATGATCTCATTAAAATAAACGGAATCAGGGATCAAAAGAAGTATCACAGCATCCTTGTGAGTCATGCATCGCCATCTGGAAAGAGACTGATAGGCCAGGTGTTTTATTTTATACAAGCTAATGACCCTAAACACACTTCTAAGTTGTGCAAGAATTATCTCAGTCGGTAAGAAACATCTGGTGACATAAAAGTAATGACTTGGCCTGCTCAAAGTCCAGACCTTAATCCGATTGAGCAAATCTGTTGTAACATCAGAAGAATCTCTTTGGAATGAGCTTCAAACCATATGGAATGGTTTAGCGATTGAAAAAATAAAAAAAAAAGTGAGAAATATGCCTGAAAGATTAAATTCTGTAATCAAAGTAAAGGGTGGTCAGATATTGACTTTTTCCTCTCCAAAAGACATAATGTTTTTTGTTTTTGCTATACATTATCATCTGTTTACTTATTTTCATCTATTTGATTCAATATTACGTGAAATAAATAAATAAATACTTGAATAGTATTTGGTTTCCAGGCGCGGATCCAAGGGGGGGGCTCCCAGGGGTGCGCGCCCCCCCTTTTTTTGCAGAGAAGTGAAAAAATTAAGTGCACACTCAGTGCAGAGACAGTATTGTGTAGCCATACTCGGCAAAACGTTGCGTTGTGCAGAACATAAGAAATTAAATATGGTAGCTGTTGACTGCTTTTTCAAGTAGAAGAGCATTTGGATGGATGGAAAGTTTTCAGCCAATCGTTTTGTCGAAGATATTCATTTATTCCAATAGGTCTTGGAACTGGTGTCAGATTTCCCATTCCATGTGGCAGTCATGAATGTTTGTCTAATCTGAGCGGTTTACCAAACGCGCTGCGCGATTGATCAATTGGATATTAGCGGGGCAATTGGTAAATCAAGAAAAAACGATTCATTTATGCAGAAATAATTTCAGATTGTATACCGCATCGAGATCGCTGAAATGAGGGAAAACCTCCTCTTGTAGCTAAAGGCTGTGACATTCGTCTCATCACCTGAAAATGACATCATTGTGCTGTGCATGGACTCCATAAATTTAATATCAAATTGGATAGAGGCTCAGACCGATTGATCATTCGCGCAGATTGCATAAAAACGCGTGACATAGCGATGACCAGCAACCAGTCTCATCATAGTAGCAACTCAATAGTGATGGATAAACTTCAGTTTATATGTACAGCTTCTTGCAGGTAGCATGGCATGTGCTAACAAATTTATCGAGTGGAGTAATATTTGGACGGGTGAACACCTCTTAGCCAATCTTATTGTCGTCTATAGTAATTCATTCAAATAGCTCATCGAACCAGTTTCAGAATCCACGTTGGATGTTTCTAGATATTAAAATTTATAGATATTTAGACTGTATAACTTGTGCTCTAACTGTATCAAGTTGATTCATTCTGTGATTGTCTTCAAATATTCGAGTGTTAATCAGTGACGTGCTGTCGGGGGTCAGTTAGAGGAGGCAGAATCCTCACCGTTAAACAAACGATAACTCTATTACTTTGCTTGATTAGCAATCTGAGGATTGATTAACTAATTTACAAGACTAAACGGCAGAATGACGAGCCAGTTCCATCCACGACATTATTGCTCAGTGCATCGAACTTAAAATGCTCATGAGACAGCAAGTTTGTTCATATTTGCCTAGAGGAAGCTAACGCAATGCCATTAACAAATATTAAAACCTTTCTTATGCAGCGTTCAATGTGTGGTCAATATGTTAACAATATTATTTCCCCCCTTAAACACGTACTTTTTAATGCCATTTTTAAAAAATAGGGAGTTTATTTTCAGTCTTCTTTCATAGTCCGATACACAAAAGATCAAAACACTATACAGAATTACCGAGAGAGTTGAGATTTTTTTCCTAATTAATTATTAAGATTTACTTCCTTGCAGTCTCGAATCAAAGCATAAAGGTAAATTAATCTTTTTGTCACTATCACCTCTTAATTATTACAGGCTTATTTGACCAGGAAAAAAGGTCAAATTGATTGATTGACAATCAGGCATAGTGGCCTACGTGGAAACAGGTTGACAAAATCTAGCGATAAAAAAGGAGAAGTCACAGCCTATCCTGACCGCACGTCCCTGGTGTTAATAACATAAGAGTGAATTCAATTTGACAGAATAATTTCAACAGTGTTCAGTGGTGTGGTGTAGTGTGGTGATGGTGCTTTTAGCAGGTTAACAAAATAACATTTGTAGCATTACCAGGTAGATAATATTTCAGTACTAGCAAATAACCATTGAAACATAACATGCATCTGCAAAACTACTATAACTTATTTCATAGCTTACTCAAAGTCGACGGATGGACTGTTCTTTCTTAGTTGTGTGCTATTTCCAATGCCTGCACATCAAGGAAACTGAGCGAAGTTGCTAATAATGACATCATATCAGAAGTGGAAGGATGCTTTGGTTGATTAAAACATTGTGGGGTTCGGACAATTTCGAAAGATTTTCTCCCCTTTGAAATTTTGACTAAGTCACCAACAGCAGTGAGAGGGTTAAGGTCACGAACTTTGACAGTATTTTCAAGTGAAAGTCTTAGGTATAGGTAAAAGTTATCAGTTCATGTAAAACTGCGTGATACTGGCGTTTTGAAAGTTTTTTTAGCTTAATTTTTGGAACCGTGGGAGGAAAATCATTGAACAGATAGGCCAGATTTTTCTCCCAAGATACTAGGAAAACTTGTTTTCAGCACATTCATTTTTCAAATTAATTTTTCAAATATATATACACACACACACACACACACACACACACACACACACACACACAACCCCAATTCTGAAATAGTTGGGACAAAGTGTAAATTGTGAATAAAATCAAAACACAATGACTTTCAAATCACACCAGCCAGTATTTTATTCACAGTAGAACAGAGATAACATAGCAAATGTTGAAACTGAGAAATTTGACAATTTGATCCCCAAAATGAGCTCATTTCAAATTTGATGGCTGCTACAAGTCTTAAAAAAGTTGGGACAGGGGCCTGTTTACCATGGTGGTGCACCCCGTTTTCTTTTTAACACAGAGTGGAGTTTAGCCATTGGAATTTGATCCCACTTTTGTTTAATACAGGCTTCCAGCTGCTGGAGAGTTTTGGGTCTCCTTTGACGGACTTTTCGTTTAATTTTGCACAAATTGTTCTCAATCGGTGAAAGATCAGGACTGCAAGCAGGCCAGTTCAGCACACGGACTCTTCTACTACGAAGCCATGCTGTTGTAATAGCTGCAGTATGTGGTTTTGCATTGTCCAGATGAAATACACAAGGCCTTCCCTGGAATGCATGTCATCTGGAGGGGAGCATATGTTGCTCCAAAACCTTTATATACCTTTCAGCATTCATGATGCTTCTTAGAACATGCAAGTGTCCCACACCATATACACTAATGCATCCCCATACCATCAGAGATGCTGGCTTTTGAACTGAACGGTGATAACAGGAGGGGTGGTCTTTCTCCTCTTTAGCCCGGAGGACACCACGTCCACGATTTCCAACAAGAATGTCAAATTTGGACTCGTCTGACCACAGGACACTTTGCCACTTTGCTACAGTCCATTTTAAATGAGCCTTGGCCCACAGAACATGGCAGCGCTTCTGGATCAAGCTCAACAATGGCTTCCATTTTGCATGATAGAGTTTTAGGTGGCACCTGTGGATGGCATGGCAGACTTTGTTTACAGACAGTGGTTTCTTGAAGTGTTCCTGGGCCCATTTAGTAATGTCAATGACAGAATCATGCTGGTGAGTGATGCAGTGGTGTCTGAGGGCCTGAAGATCACGGGCATCCAGTAAAGGTCTTCGGCTTTGTCCCTTACGCAGAGATTTTTCCAGTTTCTCTGAATCTTTTGATGATGTTATGGACTGTCGATGATGAGACCTTCAAAGTCTTTGCAATTTGATGTTGAGGAACATTGTTTTTAAAGTATTCCACAATTTTTTTATGCAAGCCTTCACAGATTGGAGAGCCTCTGGCCATCTTTACCTCTGAGAGACTCAGCCTCTCTAAGACATCCCTTTTATAGCCAATCATGTTACACAACTGATGCCAGTTAACTTAATTACTTGCTAAATGTTCTTTCATCTGATTCTCTTACATATTAATTGCTTTTTCAGCCCTTTTTTTTGCCTGTCCCAACTTTTTTGAGACCTGTTGCAGCCAGAAAATTTGAAGTAAGCTCATTTTGTGGATAAAAATGTAAACTGTCTCAGTTTCAACATTTGAAATGTTATCTATGTTCTATTGTAAATAACATATTGGTTCATGATCAGAAAGTCTTTGCATTTTGATTTTTTTCACAATTTACTCTTCGTCCCAACTATTTCGGAATTGGGGTTTTGTGTGTATGTGTATATAAATATATAATCATAGAGAAAATACCTAATTCATACTGGGATATGAAGAGAGAGTTATCGAGACAATAATTGATAAACAATACAAATTAATAGTCAATACAACTGTCATTTGTACTTCTATTGTCACAGAACTCTGCCACTGTCATCTTTTTTTTTGTGACTACGTTCACTAAGATAGGTGTTGGTGTTCCCATATGGTATGTTATAATGTATTTACAAACACGGCCCGTCATGCCAATACGTCTTTCCAATTTAGAGATAGAGAAAGAGAGTGGGAGGAATTGTTATCTGTGGTATTACTGATGATTTTTGTTGTATCAGTTGCGTTATATTTGTGTTTATTGATATTACTGTTTGGTTTTTATTACAATACTGATTGATGCTTTCATATTGTATGTATTCCCAAACAAGACACACTGACAAAGCCTGAATATGAATTAGGGGCGGACTGGCCATCGGGAATAACGGGAGTTTTCCCAGTGGGCCACTCCGATCAGCAAAAAAACAAAACCCGCCATAAACTCAGAAGTACCTAGACGGCCCACAGTGTAGTGACCAGAGGCCCGTAATGAGTTGCGTGCGAGCGCGATTGATCAGCTCTGTCTCAATGTGCATCAAAGATAGTGGATGCCTGGTAAACCTATGAGTTGCTGCACCGTCACATGAGTCATAACCAGTCAAATTATGGTGATATATCAAGTATGAATTCCGAGTGTCATAGCAATATTTGACACTTTTAGGGGTTTTACTTCACTATTCCGGTTGTTTTAAGTTATGGCCTTTTTTTGTATTTATTTATATATTTGCTTTATGCTACAGGTATGACCGGAAAACTGTTTACTGGCAAATAAAAACGATTTACAGGCTTTGGCTATTCACAATTTATTTAATTTTGTTGTTTTCGTCCTTAAAGTTCAAGAAGGCAGGCTTCCTGGGAAATTTGTTTGACCAATGGCCTTGCTTGTCCCCTGCTGCGGTAACAGTCTAAAAACGCGTTTCAACGACTACATGATCACGAAAATGTCAGAAAGCAATGGAGAGGCGGGAAAGCGAAGAGAATAGAGGAAGCAGACAATGGATCCTCTGGCTTTCAAATGCAGACAAAAAACCGACTAGCTGTTTTGCCACGATGATCCTCATGCAGGAAGCAGTTTTCTTTTGGTGGGGGACACGGAAGTGGTAAGACTGATGTTAAATTAATAGGCTATCGCAAGTATGAATTCAGTTAAAATTTGCTTGAACGTACGAAGCGACCCCAATGGACAAGTCATTAGCCTACTATTTGATGCATATTGATTTGTTGTTTTACGGTGCTAAATAAAATTTTTCCTACAACAGGCATGCCCAAACTCATTCCTGGGGCCTCCTGGGTGTGCTGGTTTTTGTCCCAACCATAATTGCCATCATAGGACTTTAACAAGCTACTAATTTGTCCAATTTGGGTGCATTTTGTGTTTAAATATGTTATTTGCTGTTTTAAGCCAAATTTTAATAGAAATATCCATTTGTGCCATGAAGAATAAAAGACCAAATAAAAGACCCTCGCATATAAAGTTTTTTTTTTTTTTTTATGTGTGTGGTAATAACATTTCAGGTTTCATAATTTCAGGTAATAACATTTTTAAACAGATCAAATCAGGTACTGAGAAAATCAGTAACCTCCAAATTAGGTTGCTGAAGACAGGTGATTAGAGTTCTTTCAAAATAATTTGCTTGCACTCAATCACGAAAACATAACATAAAACAGGTTTGACTCTGTCATTTGCTAAATAAAATTAAAATTGTAAATTGTTAGTTTTTGCAACCATGTGCCCGCAGTTTCACCAATTAGGAACCCATTGACTTTTTTTCCTTTGATTGGGTACATTTTTTCCCTCTTTTTATTCAGTTGTTACTCATATATTGCAATGTGGATGCAGAATTTATTCCTCACTGTTTGTATGCATATCTGTGAAAATACTGTTTGTCAAGAGAGGATAAATTGCTGCTCTGAACAAAAATGCTCCTAATTAAGACAAATTAACAGCTTGTTAAAATCCTATGATAGCAAACCAGGGTGGAGCAAAAACCAGCATACACAGGGAGGCCCCAGGACCAAGTTTGGGAACCCCTGTCCTAGAATACAGGAAGACTTTCCAAATTTCCCATTCTAAAACCCTGTCGTTCAGAATCACCTGCCATTAAACTTGCACCCAAGTTTCTGCGGTTCTGAAGCTAGTGAACTATTCTACGCCCATTAGAGTCTGTTAGTAAAATATGTAACTTTATTTTTAAAAAGGTTATGTATGAATCAATCCAAATAATGCAGTGATCTTATTGAAAAATTCAATGCCCCCAAAGTCACATTTCTTTTTCATGTCCATTCATGTAAAAAAAAATAATAAAAATATTTCTGTTAAATACATCAGTTATATGTTGACAATGGTATGTTTTTAATATAGGACAGCATCACTATATTCAGTTTATTTCAGGACATCTTTCAGGTAAATAGGATCTTTAAATCGGATTGTTTGTTTTTGGGTATTTCCTACCCAACCCCTGCCTACAGAACAATAAGTGCACTCACATAAGTACATGTACATGGGGGGGTGGATGGACTAGCTGATCTGTGGACATCTGCTAAGATCACACACAGCCACTGGGTTTGTATGTTAGATAAACACAACAATTATTTTGTTGTAGACTAATTGGTGTTATATAAACTCAAGAATGAATAATATCAATGTTTCATGGGAAATATAGTCCAGTATGATGTTGAAATGCATACTTTTTGTCAAATAATGTGAAATTTTTTTGGCCAGCCACTACCTCCCCATCCCCACTGTCTGGAGAGTGGGCTGGTCAGGTACGAATTCCCGGGCCACTTTTTTTCCCCAGTCCGCCCCTGGTATGAATTGAGAGACAGTGAAATCATGCAACCATCATTTCAAAAATGGAGAGAAAAAGAGTGACTGCAGGAAACTGAGTGCAGTACTGTAGAGCACACCAAAGTGAAAGAGAGTGCACAAGAGAGTGAGCAAAAGAGAGTGAACAAGTGAGAGAGAGAGAGAGAGAGAGAGAGAGAGAGAGGGAGTCTGAAAATAGCCCTACTTGTCTTTGCACACAGTCCAGCATGCTCTGAAATTTCTGTGACATAGACTAATGATCATTCGGTGTGTCATTGAGCCTACCCTTCCAGCCAGCATGCGCCGAGACCAAAGCGACTAAGAGCACATCCATATGCCATTAGAGCACTCCCATAGGACTACAGGGAAGCCACAAGTGCCCTGCGCATTAGTCAGGCACTTATCATGGAGGGAAAATAACCTGGCTGCCATATGAGCATTAGCACAGCCATACCAACAAGCTGCATTCTTCCATTACTATGCGAACTGATATTGCATCTTCGAATCACATCTGTTCCCCAAACCCCATCACCTCCCATCCTCAGCTCCTCTCTGCCTCGTAAAGCACCTTTCAAAGCCAAAAACAGTAGAATAAAATGTGTGCGTTGCTCCTTTTACTCGCCCCCAGCTGTCTTTGAAGTAATCGTGAAATGCGCTTACACCTGTTTTTCTCTGTCTGTGTGTTGTGGAGCATGGTTGGAACATTACTTCAAAGCTTCTGAAGTCCAACTGTATGAAATCAGAACCCCCCCACCCACAAAAAAAACAAAACAAAAAAAAAAAACTGAAATAAGAACACCTAATTCAGGAGGCAGATACAGTGGCTATAGAATTGGCTAAAAACTGCTGTTCAGTCATGTTTATGAAAGTTAGATGCCGCTCAGTGGTGAAACATTCTGGTCCAATTCTGATGATGCCAATTACAAATCTTGGTACCATGCCACAAAAAGGTCCACATGAGTAGGCATACCATAATGTACTTTAGATATCCAGCTCACATATATACAGTTCATTGCAGTATTGGCAAATAGCTACAATGACGATTTGGCATCCAGGCTCTGACACTCACACGCCCTGTGGCCTAATGAGCTTGAGGAGAGAGCAGAATATGTAAGGATATAGTGCCCCAACCCCACCCCACCCTACCCCACCCCCTGGGGATTATTGAAAGCCCATAGTCGTTGAGGTGAGATGCAAACACGTAGCAGGCAAGAGTGACGCAGCAGCAGAGAATGATGCATTGCAGCAGCAGGTTGGGCCATGTGTTTTGCTTAAATAGCAGCTTAACCTCTTCCACTCCAGAGTTGTCATCGGAGGGATAATTGCACTGCTCTCACCTCGCCTTAAAGTGCATTATATCTCCAAACTTGTTTCCATTTAGGTTTCCTAATTACCAACTTAGGGTTAATTTGCTCAGTTGCGAAGATCAACCTGCATTTCCCCTCAGCTTAGTCCAGTGCTATAATTATCTAGCATTTTCCTATCCACATTTATGGTGACATAAAATGTCAATGTCTTACGAATTCCGACAGCTCACAAAACGGAATATATTTATTTCTGCATCCGCCTCCGATCAGCTTTATACACCTAAAAAACATTTCTAATCAAAGTGACACTATCGTTAACTCCTAGATAAGCTGTTTTTGAATCTTACCACTCGTGGTCGCGCTAACGACAAATTGATTGATTAATGAGTGACGCTCGAGTATCATCACAACACTACTTCCTACGCTTCACTTATCCTGGAGTAAAAATGCGCTTTTGCCGAGTTAGGTGCGCTTTTTAAGGCTGCTCATGTAAAAATTAAACTCTGTCTACGACCAGTGACATTACCAAAATGCAGGTTAACACTCAACCTATTTCCGAATAAGAATCGGATAATAAATTTAACTTACTGAGCAAATGTGCTTCCAATGAGCTGCATTGCCATACACGATTATGACACACAGCTTTGCGTCAACGAGGATGGCTACAATATGAGATTGCATGGACGGTAATTAAGTGAAATTTCTCGTAATTCCATCTTGAAGTGGAGTGTTATGTAGTAAATGTTGCTGAAGATGGTATTTAGATAAGGTTTAGACTTACTTTGCAAACCTTGAAAGTTTGATGCATGGAATGTATACAAAATGATTTTAAATGCATGCCATGCTTCAAACTTTCACAATGCACTAATATCCAATTTACTGAATTATTTAATCACCAATGCGTAGACGTAAAAAGCTTTAGTAATTTAATAAATTAACTACTATCGCTTCACACGGGAACCAGTGTGCAACTATGTTTCCCTGCAAACACAACCCATTCTTTTGAACACTGAAAGCATTATGATTGAGTGCAATCTTAAAATAAATTTGGTTGCACTGTTAAAAAATAAATACATCTTAGAACAGGAGATGGAATTCAGGGAAAGCACTGGGTTAATTATTTATTTTTATTATATTTTTTCCCCCATCCATACAATATAACTACCAAGTCTGTTGTCAATGTTACCCTTCAATGATCTGTCATTGCTTAATACTTTCTTAATAATCACAGGCTTGTATATTGGCCTTGATTACTCAGTAAATAAATTGTGTGATTATTGATCAAGCAATCTTAAACAGTGTCAGCTTGAAAGCAATTATGCGTTTAAGGGTCAGAGACTCACAGCATATCATTCAAAAATCTTGTAATGCCGGCGTTACCACTAGGGGGACCTTGGGCTTTAGGGAGTTAAATAGCCTGCTTTACAGAGAGGTGGAGCAGTGGCCAATTATGTGTAGGCATGTCTTCCTGAGCTGGCAAGGTATGCCCCAATTATTAATGTTAGCTGCTAACTACTTATGAATTATTTTGTACATCATAAATGTAAAAAACTGCACTATTGTACAATACCAACAAATATTTGAAGGCAAAAAACAGCTTATTATCATTTGCAAATTATGTATATTAAGTTGATCTTATAATTTGCAAATTTATAATCACCTAAACATTATTTTATAAGAATGAATAGGAGGCTATTTTTATGTTTAAAGTATTAGAATATTTGTATTAAATGTCATCAACTACATTGATTACTGACAGTGCATCTGACCTGCTTATTTGGTGCTAGAAAAAAATAAATGAAAAAATATAGATAAAATAAAAATTGGGCAAATAAAGAGAGGACTAGAACACGAGAGAGAGAGAGAGATTGTGATGCTTTCCTCAGTCCCACCCATTTTTAAGGACACGGATCACAAGCTTGTTTCGCAGTGGGAACAGCTGCTGACGAGCACTTGCTACCAGTTCTTACATCCCTTACTCGGTGGATATCGTTTCAGTCACGCTTGTTGAGCTGAAACGGGACAGCTAGTTTACCGCCGCAGGCATAGACAAGCTTAGAGTCATGCTTGAAGAGGCTTCTAGGGAGGCCGATCAACATTGGGAGGCTGATAGATTTCAGTTCTTAATGACATAATCAATACAAAATTATTAATGAGTAATACCCTTGATCACATAATCAATTAGTAATATGCTTGCTCCTGTGCTCCTTATTGACTTGAAGAAGAACAAACCAGTGAATAAAGTAATGATGCATTTAAAGTGTACTTGGAACGTTGAATGATATCCTCTGTGCTGAGAGCATTACCAGACAGCAGTCTGAATTCTATCACCATTTATCCTCAGTTGTCTTTTGAGGCAATGTGCAAGACTTATTCTGCATACATTTGGTTCGTGGTCTGAGTTTTCGCCTCACATGCAATGTTTTTGGAAAAATAATTTTTTAAAAATGCTTTTGGATGCTAGCAGAATTAAAGGACGTTAACAATAAATTTGAGCCGGGGTATGATTTCGATGCGGAATGTCGAAAGCAGCCCAGAGCTGAATAGATCTGAAGACAAAAAATAATACTGTACATAATGCAGCTGTGTTTAATACGAGGATCACAGTATCCGCAGGTTTAACTCCAGTCTAGGGGGGCTGCAAGGTCTATTAGTTTATCTCCAGTCCTTGATGGCCGCAGCATCGTATCTGAAAGTTAAATCCCAGTCCTACAGGGCCACAGTGTCTGCTGGGTTAATTCCAGTCCTGGAGGGCTACAGTGTCTGCATGTTTAACTCCAGTCCTGGAGGGCCACAGTGTTTTCAGGTTTAACCTCAGTCCCGGAGGGCCACAGTGTCTGCATGTTTAACTCCAGTCCTGGAGGGCCACAGTGTTTTCAGGTTTAACTCCAGTCCTGGAGAGCCACAATGTCTGCAGGCATACCTCCCATCCTAGAAGACTGCACGCAGGGTCAGCAGGTTTATCTCCAGTCTTGGAGGGCCACACTGTTTGCAGCTTTAACTCACATCATGGAGGGCGACAGTATCTGCAGGTTTAATAAGAGTCCTGGAGGGCTACAGTGTCTTCAGGAGTAATCCCATTCCTGGAGGACTGCAGGGTCTGCAGGTTTAACTCCAGTCCAAGCGGATTGCTGTGTCTGCAGGTTTAACCCCACTCCTGAAGGGCCGCAGGATCTGCAGTTGTAACTCAAGTCCTGGAGGGTCACTTTTTATCCAGGTGTATCTCTCATCCTGAGGGGCTACAGTGTCTGTAGGTTGAACTCCAGTGCTGAAGGACCGCAGTGTCTGCACGTTAAACTCCAAAAGCCACAGTGTCTGGAAGTTTCTCTCAAGTCCTGGAGAGCCACAGTATCTACAGTTTTAACTTCAGTCCAGGAGGGCCACAGTGTTTGCTGGTTTAACTTGAGTCCTGGAGGGCCACAGTGTCTGCAGGTTTAACTCCAGTCCTGGAGGTCCGCTGTGTCTGCTGGTTTAACTCCAGTCCTGGGGAGCCACAGTGTCAGTAGGTTTCATTCTAGTCATGGAGGACCGCAGTGTCAGCAGATTTAACTTTAGTCCTGGCGGGCCACAGTATATGCACGTTTAACTCTACTCTGGTAGGGCTGGAGTGTTTGTGGGTTTAATGTCTGGTCTATACCTCTACCACGATAAATATTGCTGTATTTAATCGGTAATAATTGCATATGGTCGCAACACTTTCACAATAATGCTGAAAAACAAAAGAGAGAGTAAAAAACATTTTATAATTTTTTTATTTAAAACTTTAAAACCATATTTACCCATACAGCAAACTGTACAATTGAATTATTCACAGTGTGTTAAAAAGAAAATAATTCAATACCTTTCTATTTCATTTCATACCCTTTTTGTACATGTCGCTTTTTTCCTCAACTTCAATTAATCTAGGAGTGGTCAGCGTGTAACACATACAGTTACTAGGAAAACAAAAATCATTACAAAACATTACAAAAACTATATTCATAGAAATTCTGCATGTCCACAAAGTAAACCCTGGTCGGCACCAATATATTCATCTTATTGAGAGGTTTTATGTAAAATAATAAAACAGATGAATGCACCCCCCAAAAGGCAAATTAATAAAAGTTCACGGCTAAAACCGCTAAATCAACACAAATCATACCACTCACAGCAATCTCATTTTTACAGAGCATTCAGTACTGCATGTTCGATACTGTTACCTCTTTTCAGCTCCACACTGCTCCATTGGTATAAAATAAAATCACACACTTTCCAACAAATGACCGTGTTTTTTTTCTGGTAAGCACTGTAAATAGGATTACTAAGCGTGTCCAAACAAAAAGATTTTCATCTCGCTCATTTATCCAATTTCGTCACACTTACTGTTTTAATAATTCTCTCAGTCACTGATGCATGTATGCACATTACCTTAATCCACAGAAGTAAAATGTTGAAGTGTCAGTTTCCAAGATGAATGTATAGTGGTGATCTCCAATTTATCACACTGAGGAACCCCAGGGTAAGGTTACGCAAGCTTCCCCAGACATGCGGCAGTGACCAATGATGAACTCCAGAGAAAATGGCAGCTCAATAGAAACCGTAGTAAAATCATTTCTCGGTCATTAGGTACATTAGTACATTAAGATTAGTAATCATGTGGCTCATAAGAATGTGACTGTATGTAAGGAGGGCATCTTTCATTCAAACAAGGTCTACCCATCGAACAAACATACTGCATCCCAAAAAAGAACAGTGTGGTGGGGAGGCCATGAACTACTTTATACACAGATATCAGACCAAGGTTGCCATATTCCAACCAAACCCACTGCTGTTTATGCATACGGTCCCATCGCTAAAACAAAACTGGGACTGAGCAATGCCAGCCATTATGGTGCCAAACGTTTATCAAGGACATTCAGAGCAGAGCAAAGAAGAATACTTTAATATGGATACATTTTTTATCATCTAAGAACTCACACGCACAAAAAATGCCTTTACCAATATATGAAAGTATAATTTAGCAAAATATCTTTTCATCTTCTATATATTGTTATTTGCAAGAGGGGCTTTTTTTTTTTAATTACAATGACCTTCCGGAACATTATTTTGTTTTTATTAATACAAGGGGATTTTACTGAATAGTCAGTCAGACTTGTGGACTATAGTTACTCTAAATTGTACATCACTACTATGAAAAGACATTTTCTTTTCACCTTGAACATTTTTATTACCCAAAACCTCACAGAGGTGCGCTGCCTGAAGTAGATTTTTTTCTTGTGTTTTTGTTTTTACAGAAACAGCATCATTCTCATATTTTTAGCGGCTAAATCACAAGCGCTAAAATCATTAAACAGTATTACAACCAATTGCAATGTAGGCCAGGATCCAATCAAAATGAAGTCATATGTTGTTGGTATTAACCATGAACGGAGGAGTGTAACACCATCCTCAGTTAATAAAGAACAAGTAGTTTAAGTCACACCAAAAAAAAAGTTTCATAACCAAAGAAACACAAAAAAAATTTAATTTTCAAAAAGATGAGGCACAAAACACTGCAGAAGTTTGGATTTTATCGCGGCCGTCTGGACATCCACCTATTCTTGATCTGAGGGCTGTACAATATATTTTTTTAATGCGACACTGACATAGAAAATTCCAAAACGGTATTACAAAGGCTGAACAATTCACTGTATTCAGTCCTTTTTCCTTTGAAGTCTGTGCAAATCTGGCTGAATTCACAAAGGACATTCGTGAGAATTAATGTTTGCTACCCACAGCGAGTCAGACATAATGTTACTAGTTTTTTCAATCATTCACCTGATGCTCCACAGGACTTCCACCATCTTGAGACACAACAACCTAAGAGTGGAGTCCTCACTGTCTCAAAGTTTTCGGATCAGTCCTACAAAATAAAAAAGAGAAGCAGCGAACCCAGACTTAATGTGTCCAGCGAGATACAAAGGGGGTACGGGAGGTGCCACAAAGCTGACAATAAAATAAAAATTAATTTTTAAAAGTTACAT